>OY728122.1:2094800023-2099800023 GCA_963277665.1 Viscum album
CCTTCTAGAAGTGGTTGGTGGCTGATAAAAGAGATTACACACCATGTATGGTGGTGTTATACACCATTTATACCTACCTACCAAGAGCTTTCTTGTTCCAAGTCAAAGACGGTGTGTTAGGCCACCTACCAGCAGAGAAAAAGATGAAAAAAGTGCATTGACAAAAGTAAACGGCGTGTACTTTTTCCACACACTGTGTACATTTATTTTCTATAAATAGAGGCCTTGAACTCTGGTTCAAAGGGTAGGAGAAGGAGGGGGTGAAGGTCTGAAGTAAAGAAGCTCTGCTACCGCGCTACCATCATTCAACTACTTTTCCATTCTACCATTCTTCAAAAGATCCAATCTCCCCTCAAAGTTTCTGCGATGATCACATCAGGTATCGAGGGTTCTATTTTTATCTTTTATTCTATGTGTAACTAAATACCCATTATGTTGGGTTTGTGGGAGATTAAAGAGTTGTGATTTTTATTAGTTGTTATGAATGTGTTTGTTCTATTAAAATCTTCTTATTCTTCTTTAATCACTTCATTTTATCACTGAAAATTCTGAGCCAGACCAAGGGAATAATTTTTAGGGATTCAAAAGAAGAATAACGATGAATACTTTCATGATTATTGGAAGTATTCATCGACTCAAAATGGGCTAATACAAATAAAGAACTATGAAACACTGACTATCGGACCAAGGAGTCGATTTCCTCAGCTCTAGATATAAGTTTACCAGACCAAGGAAACCTTGTTACAAATTGAAACCCAGAGTGTTGGGTTATTATGAACAACACAACCTCATAAGAAATTTATTTAATAAACAAACTATTAAGAATCCACAACCCCAATGCATTTTACACCATATTTGCATCAAAACCAATTTCCCATATATTTTTTATCCATTAGGTAATTTTCTATAGAAATTTAAATCCAATTTCCTTTTTATCCAAACATTAAAAATCGACTCTAAATTCAGTACACTTCACTAAGACGAAAATACAAACTAGATAAGCAAGACAAAAATAACTTCTTGTTCCCTGTGGATCGATCCCTTATTGGTACTATAATCATTAGGGTAAAACAATTTGGGATACCTATAACATACCTTTGGTAAAACGACTCGCCAACATCCCACCTGACAAATTTGATCACCAATGAAAGCCACATGTTGGCCATCCACATCCAAAAACATGAATCTCCTCCAGAAGAAGTTGATGACATCATGTATGGAATAAAACCGGCCAATGACAAGGATAAAATCATATGGATTCATCTATAGTAATAAAAGATCCCCATGTGATTTATACGGCCCCATCATCAGTCTATACTCCCAATACACATCAAACAAACTGATTTGTCCTTTGACTGGTGTAGTCAACACTAGGGGTATAGGAATCCTCTCTACATATAGTCCCATATAATGGGATAAATTGGGTGCAACAAAGAAGTGTGAATCTTCTGAATCAAATAAGTCACAAACAAGAGTACTAAACAAACTGATCATACCTAGCATGATCTCTAGCCCCTCTAGAACTGCTTCCCCCACTGTGTGCAACTAACCATGCCCAGATTCTATACCTCTCTGCTGATGAACACCTATATGGACACACTCTGGTCATGGTACCTTAAAACAAGGAATATCCTAAGGTCGGCCTCTATATTCTCCATCTCCCCTCATCGGAGCAAAAATCTGATCCCCCTTCTACTAAAATGGACTCACTAGAAACTTTTGTTGAGGTTGGGGATGAACATGTCCACCTCCACAAAACTGATCTCAAGGAACCATTTTCCCCTAGTTTGGGAAATAGCCATGAACCCCACAACCAAAACACACTGGCATAAAAATCATAAGAAAATCACGGAAAACACTAGCACTAAAAGGCCAGAAATGAAGCTAATGAGGTTGAATCCCTACTAGTTAAAACCTAGAAGGTCCTGGTGCATGATACCAGCCACCAACAACTCTTCCCCTCGAGGAACCCTACCATTTCCCTTCTCATGGAAAACCTCCTCATGAGTGCATTCGCTCGATCACTTATGCCTTCTTCTGAACTTCCAAATATGTTGGAAACATAAAATGAGTAACTGTATACTATATAGAAGGACAAAGTGCCTCCTTAAGATATCTCCCATGAGGCTCCTCATTTGGAAAAATATTTGGGGTAAAAAAAATAATTTTCTTGAACTTGATTCCCAACTCCCACACTAGCATGTTCCCCTATTGAAGAGAAAGAAGTTCCTACCTCTTTACTGCCTTCATGGTCAATGAAAGGAACTCTACCTAGAACTCCTTCTGGAAGTTATCCCATATAAAATTTTCCTCATTCTGCTCTCCCTGATACAGTGTCCACCACTAATGCACAACTCCCCACGTCTAACTGACTGCCAAAGGGACCCAGTACTCCTTTGGGTCCTGGATCAAACTAAAAGTGATCTCGAGCTCCTCCATTCAGATCTATGCCTCCACATCTAAAACATTTCCATCAAACTTCCCTTGGAACTAGATGATCTGTATTGTATATTATGAACGTATATACACCAACATTTTCTAAAGTAGGTAGGTCCGACCATAGGTGACACTATGAAGCCTGATTTTGGAGGATTTTTTATTAATTTATTTTGTAATAAATTAATTTTTTTTCATTGGAACTCTTACATGTACCTATTATATAGACTGGTTATTTTAGGAATATCATTGGTGGTGACCTACTAAGTTGTACTCACACCGTAGTCAGGCCTCTATGACACTTGGGTTCCCGAGCATAAGACTATCTATTCATAGTTTCAAGTATAGGGAAACTCCTGATGTTGTTGATTTCATTGGTTTGGCATGACATGCTAGGAGTGGGGTTTGGATGATGGGATCGAGAAAGACTTAGAACTATCCTTGGGTGGAGTTAGTTTCAGTTTGATTTTGTACATTTATTATTCATTGTGTGTGATCCTCTCATGGGGGATCGGTTATGGAATGTATGGTATATATCCTTTTTACAAATTTTTGATATTGTAATTATTGTTGGAACTTTCCTTGAATTATATGTGGTGTTACTTTATTTTGGTTCTTGTGATTTATTATTATTCCACTACTATTGTGACTCTAACCAAAAGGTATAGTCTTCTCATGGTATCCTTATAGACCTTTATCAATAGTCAGAAACCTCTAGCATATGGGGAGATGCACTTGAGTCCATGTAGTGCCACTAGTCCAACTACTACACATAGTGAGCTGGGGAGAGGCATTAAATCATGAATATGGATCATCCATGGGGGTATTTTTAATCAATACACAATAGCTCCAACATGCACCAACACATTAAAAGTTCCAATAAATCATGGATAGATCTTACTCCCACAAATGAACCTTTACTAACCAAGATGTGGGGACACCTTCAAGAACACATGATATCCAACATTAAACTCCAGAGTCCTACTCTTATGATCAACATGGGACTTATAACAATATTTTACCACCTTCATTCACTTTTGGATCACATGTGACTTCTCTGTCATGATCTGCATCAATTTCAGTCATAGAATTTCTGATTCCACAACCTCAGTCTAACACAATGGTGATTGAAAATGTTTTCCATATAGTTCTTTGAAGGTGTCCATACCAATTATATAGTAATAATTGTTACTGTAATAAAAATCCACCAAGGGTAAGTGCTTAAACCACAAACCTCAAAAATCTAGAATTCACAAATGAAAAATTTCGTCTAGAGTTTGGATATCCCACTATGTCTGACCATTCATCTACAGATGAAAAGAATTATTAAGGAATAATCAAGAGCCAAAAAAACTAGAGACCTCTCAAAAACATAGAGGTTAACTGGGGATTATGATCATATATAATCATATTTGGAACCCCATAAAGCATCACTCCCTCCTCTAGATACTATCTCAAAAAATCCTCCACTAATCTTAACTCTTTAATCACAAATAAGTGAGCTAACTTCATCAAGAGGTCCATGAACATCCATATAGCATCACAGCTTCCCTAGGCTTGAGGAAACCCAGTGAAGAGGTCTATAGAGACATCCCCCCACTTCCACTGGGGAATATCGAGTAGTAAAATTATACCACTAGGAACATTATGCTCAACCTTAACCCTCTACAAAACCAAATGTCTATATATAAACTATGAAACTGAATTCTTTATAATAGGCCACCAAAACTGACCACGAAAATCATGATACTTTTTATCCAAAATAGAATATGCTACCAAGGATAGATTTTGGAACTCACAAAGAACCACATCATGCATCACCAAATGAATGAAAATCTTCCCCTGAAATAACACCTGATAATGACCATCCTTAGAACATCCCTCTGGGGAATATCCACAAACAACGTTCTCTGGATAAACCTCCTTATGGAAATCCCTCTGTTGGGACTCCTCCACCCACTGTACCAAAATTATTGCACTATCATCTAATAAATACACCCTATATCATTAACTAATCTCATATCAAGGTGAAACATAACTAACTCTTCTATAACTCTCCAAGAATATCTAGAAATACACATAAAATGTCCACATGGATTTTTGATGAAATCAACATCAACAATATTCCATTTACCAATTTATAAAATCTCAAAGTAATAATCCTAAAAAATTCATCCATCATCACGGCCACAAATTCAAATCATGTTGGGAGATGACATACCTCAAACTTTTTTGATCTATGAAAACCATAAACCATTCACCAATGAGGAAGTGTCACAATAACTTTAGAGCGAACACAACTACTTCTAACTAAAGATTATGGGTAGGGTAGTTTCATTCATGAGGCCATAACTTCTGAGATACATAAAAGATAATTGATCTATACTACATCAAAAAAAAACCTAATTCAAGATGCACAGAATTATAATAAACCTCAAACACAACACCTTCTTCTAGAAGACATAGAACCATAGAACTAACAAAATTCTCCTTATAATACTCTAAAGAAGCATGAAACCGGTCAGTCCACATGAACACATGATCCTTTCTAGTAAAAGTTATCATCAGATTCACAATCATAAATAATTAGGGAATTAACTTCCTATAATAGCCAGTAAGACCAAGAAAACTCTTCACCTATACAACATTCTTGGGGGCTGCCTAAGAAACAACCACCTCAATATACAAATGTTCCATGACCAGTCCACACTAAAATAGTACATCACCTGAGAAAAAAACCTCTTGAGATTATAACTCACACTTTGACATCTTACCAAATAGTAATTGACAATGAAGAACTCCCAAAATATCATAAAGATTCTTTTTATTTTCCTTATTAGACACAGGATACACAAGGATGGGTTTATTAAAAAAACCATGAACTGGTCCAAAAACTCATGGCACTTCATTCATCAATCAAATAAACATGGTTAGAGTGTTCATTACACTGAATGGCATCACAACATACTCATAATTACTATAATGAAATCATGTTTTAGTCTTTGGAATATCCTCATCATTCACCTACATCTACTGATATCCCGACTAAAAATCAATATTAAAAAACCAACTAACTCCCTTCAAATGATTAGATCATCAATCCATAGAAGAGGGTAACATTTCATTATTGTTACTTAATTCAAGTGATGATAATTGATTCATAGACACATAATTCCATCAAACTTCTTCTCAAATAAAATTGTAGCTCCCCAAGGTGACACACTAAGCTGAATAAAACCTTACTGTAGAATATTTTTGATTTGAATCCATGACTCCCATAACTCATATGGTGTCATCCTATATATAAACATCAAAATCGAAGAGATACCTGACTATAACTCTATCCCAAACTAGATCTCACGTTAAGGGGTAGCGTCACAACCTATTTTGGAAAAACATCATATTAATCTTCTATAACCTTGATAAATACCATCGTCTGATCCTCTTCAAAAATCAACAGTGACCCAGATAAAATAGAGGATAAGGACTCAATAAACCTCTAACACGTCTGATAGTATCTCTCCCAAAAAAATACAACCATCTATACATATTCATTATATAATATAATTAACCTACTAAATAAATACACAATATCCTACACTAAACAAAACCAGCCCATGATAAGAATGATATTGTATGGTTGTATCCACAAACATAGGAAATATGTAATGACCTGAACTGTTATAAATAAAATTACCCTTTTGATTTATTTAAATCTCACATCATAAAATATGGTTATAGAAAACACATGGACTTTTTTTTATTATATATTATTGGATTTAAAAGACCATTAAGAATCATTAACATTCATAATATAGCCATTGAAAAGTGATTACATGATTAGTATAAATATAGGGTTTTAACAAATCCAATTGACACATACAAAGAAATTGATGGCCTCAACCAGTAGGATCATACCCTATGAATCCCATTTATTGGATATTCCCATAGAGATATAATTTCTTGGATTTTTCCTTTACTAATCCCAAGCTATGATGCAACAATTTAAGCATGATATAACCCGTTTATGGAAGAATTTCAAGCTCGTTGAGATCACAATCCAAACCATATTCGTCGAACCACCCCATGAAAGATCCAAATTCATGCACCTTACTCTTAGATATTCTATTAGTGTATTAAAGTGATATGTATCAAGACCCTATCAATATTAATATGTACTTTTTTATAGAATAATGAATATATGTTCATCCTATTATTATTACTTTTTAAATGATTTTTATTTTGATACAATAAAGCATAAATTGTATTTTTGGTTAATATTAAAATTCAATTAATGAATTTATGAATTAATTAATTTTTTAAATAAATAATATTTTAATATTATTAAATAATTTTTATCATATATAAATTTTCATATATTTTTATGAAGTCAAATATAATTTTTATAACGGATCGAAAACTATTATTGTCAAAAAACCTAGCATTTATTAATAAATATAAATTTTATATTAAAAGTGAAAATTCATGTATTTAGAAAATTATTTAGATAAAATTAATATTATTTTTGGAATCATAACATAGAAATTATTTAATGGTGAATTTTTCATAATTTTCTGAGATGGTCGAATTTTCAGGTAAAAATTAAATATCGTATAAATATAATTTGTGTTTTATGACATCATAATGACCCAAAAGTGATTTAATAATTACTATAAATGGTATCAATGAAAAAATATATATTTTCCCTTTAAAATAATTTTTTTTGAGTTTATTTTATTTATTTTTTAAAGCCACTATGAATCCTCCAAAACTTATAATATATTTTAAGGTTTTAAAATCCTTTATTTAAGAGTGTGACTCACCTCCATAGAAGTAAGGGAATTATTTTAATAATTTTGTACCTTTTCCCTATAATATAATTATAACCACTCCATTTTTGATGAAAACATGGTCAAAAAACAGGGTATGGTTTGTGGTTTTGGATATTTTATTATGTAGAGTCCAAAACCTAAAGAATAAAGAAATCCCCATCTTTTCCTATATAAACCCAACCAAGATACCATTTATCTTCACTAAAAATAAGTGTAACATGGAAATACTATTAACTCCAATCTCTATAGTTTTACCAAGTTGTCACCAATCTCTCAATAAGACCCTCCCAAGTTTTTGAAGCCACACACTAGAGTAAGGGACCTTCCTCTCTTTATTTCAATTCAAGCACCTTCTTTGGAATTTTTCTTCTTAATTACAATTTTTTATGATTTCATTTATTTATAAAAATATCATAATATCCAATGGATTTTATTTTTTTATTTATCATTTATTATCTATCATTTTTACATTCACCTAATTCATTTCTATGCCGAAATTCTGTAAGGGATTTCTCTCTCTTCTCATTTCCATTCAAGAACTACTTTTATGTTATGTCTATTAAATTTCATTTTATTTTTTTGGGATATGTTCTTACATATTAAAACTATTTTAAAATTAATTTATAAATGATGAGAGGTCCATTTTAACTCACATTAATCCTCCCATGATCCTTTATGTACACCCTCTACCATACCAAAATTTCATAAGGGATCTTTTCCTTTCTCCTCTTTATTCAAGTATCTTCTTTACCTTATGTATTTTATCTTTATTTACTTATGATAGGATATGTAATTATATATCCCATTACTTTAAAATTTATATCCAAATTATGAGAGACCCATTTCTCTCTCATCAATCCCTTTTATGAATTTTTAAGTAATGTCGTTATGCTGCCGAAATTTCACTGTGATTTTCCATGACAAAACAATTGTGTAGTGAATACCATACCCATTTTTCTATCAAAAGTATTAATCTTTATGCACATATAATTATTTATTGGTGACTTACATATATTTATTCCACATTACTTGATCATTTAATAAATTATTATGATAAATGAATCCATGTTGGATGATCTATGTGGCACACTTAAGCATGAGAATGAAATGAATATGATGGGTGCACCTAGATAGCACTCTAATGCATTGGGTAATATTTATTATAATGATACATCACTTTGTTATATAGAGTGAATTTTATTCCTTTATGGTACTTTTCCCCCATGATTTCTTGGCAGGTTTATCCTTGACCTATGTTTATGATTAACTATTTTAAGTTGTTTCCACATTTCTCATGTTATGATTATCATGTTATATCATGCCTTATTATTAATGTTTCTTTTATTCCTCATTGATATGTCTATTGTATAACATGTATCACTTATATCATATTTATTCCATTATTTGGATTTATAGCGCACCCCTTTCTTATGTATTTCCCCAGGTTATCCCAAACAGTTTAAGTTTCGAAGGAGTATTTTGAGCATGTTAAATAAGTTTTCAATAAAGATGTTGTATTCCCTATTTTATGTTGTTATGTAATGTACCTAATTCCCAAAACACTATACTTCTTGATCATCCAAGTTGTATTAAGTGTATTATTATATAATAAATCAAGTATTAATGTTAAATAAATAGTAGGGTTGTTATAAAATATCCCCTAGAGTGATGTTTCCCCAACAAAAACTCACAATATATGTGCACATAATATAGGATAGTTTGACCTCCAACTGATGTAGTCAATTATATATGAAATGGAAGCTTATCCACCTCAAGTCCCAAATCATGGAAAAAAGTATATGAAATTAAGGATTGTGTAGATCCTGAGTTAAACAAGGTATACGCATAGGTGGAAAACATAAAGATAATACCTCACATAATATCAAGATTTCCAAACACTAACAACGCTAATGTATGAATCTGACCATAGCTTACTCTACGGACTATTTGATTCTGATGGTGATTGTCTTCATGATCACACTCTAATCACTATCTCTAGGGATGAGGGTTGTCTTAGTTCTATCTTCTACCTACCCCATTCCCTCTCTACTAATTATATACTAGAGTAACCTACTTCTATTGTTGCCTTAGTGGATACTGCTACAATGCATAAGCCTGAAGATGGCTGCCCACTCCACACTGACTATTTAGGATTTTCATACACTCTCTTTTTATGTCAATGGCCTCCACATTCATAAAAACCCATTAATAATATATTGAAAGAAGTCTGAGAAATACCACCTTTGGTGAAATGGTTTAAAAAGTCTAAAACCTTCTCTACAATGACTAAAACTTCTTTTGACAAGAAAAAATGATAACTTTAGGTCATAGCTCTAATACATAAAGAATATTGATTACTCTCATCCCATGATGATCTATTCCCAACTAAATTCCTATTAATGGCCTTTTTCCTCACCAGTGCCTCAAGATATTACTTTAACATAAACAAGGTGATTTAGCGCTAGATCTCTGGATGAAATGATTCCTAGAAATGCATCACCCAAGAAGCATCATCTGTCATAAGGTTTAAATAATAACATAATAGGTTCTTATACTGAATACTGAACTCCTGAACACAGGAGATCCCCTAAAAATGGTAAGAATGTCCTTTCAACAATTTTCCTTCATAGTCAAAGAAAAAAATAAATCTGAAACAGATCTCATAACTTCTCCCATGAAATAGTTGAATCCTTATGATTCTTGAGGAACAAGACCCCCCACTAATGAGATACCCTATCTAGAATTTATATATCCAATGAAACCCGGTGATCCTTCTAACAATGAATCAAATTAAAGTCAATATCCACCCTCTCCAACCTATATCATGTCTCTTGATCTAAAATGAGTCCCACATACTTTTGTAGACCCTAACACTAAAACTCTCAGAGTGTCCTCAAAGTGTTATCATCATCAAACTCCACTCTACAAAATTCTTCAAGAACACCCTTCTAAGAATATTAAGCATAAACCTGATAAGGGTTTCAACCTAAATCTATTCCTGTAAAATAAAAAAAATTAGGGACTCCTAAATTTAGAATATGGAATATTTAAGATTAATTAATTAATTAAATTTAACCTAATTCCTACTATCTTCCCAATTAAAACATATATGTATACAATCATGATGCATGATCTCTATTGAGGTCTTAACCCCACAAGCAGCATCACTTCACTTACTACATTCAGTAAACTTTAAGGGTCTTCCATCAGATCATAAGAGTCCTTAAATACTTATGTCCTAGACAATATCCCTTGTCTACATCACATACTAAGTTTAGTTGATATTTTTTCCCTACCAACCCATGAAATACTCACTTATTCATATCTCTAAACTTTATTCTATATCTCAACCATCATTTCTAATATTATTCTATCACCCCCCACTGGTACCCCTCCTGGAATGGTAATGAAGAGAAAGATATGACCCCCAAAACCCACCTCTAATAAACCATGGGTTGGAGACTAACACCAAGGGTATGTATACATAATAATGAGAGAAATTTCCCTCAATATATGAATTTATGGATAAGATATAAGATAAGTACACCAATAAAACTCATATCATAAATGAATAAGTAATCCCAATACATGAATGTAATTTCATACAAAACTAAACAACTGGAAATACCAAAACAAACCTAGGTAGTGATCACAAACACTGGAAACTCTTGAATAACTCCCCAAACTATTAATTTCCATATTGATCACCAACCATATCTTATGGACCTAAAAACAATATATATTTATATATAGGGTGAGCATAAAATGTATACTCACAATGAGCTTCCTAGAAAACTCTCATGAAAAATGTGAAAGAAACATACCAAAGCCCAATGAATAAATAAATTAAACCAAATTATAACCTAAATGGTATAATTATTTCTCATCCTCACCATGGATTTCTCTCAAAATAATTCATATATGTAAGAAATTAACATCAAAACATATATATAGATAAATAGTGCCTTGATTCCACTTCCCCATTCGGTTACCTCTCTTACACCACAATGGGCTACCTCTTATTATCATACCTCATATAATCATCCTTCAATCCATGAAATCATATCACATCTATTCATTATCTCGTTTATCCTAACATAACCTCATCATAATCATCCCATCTATAACCATATAGAAGTCTGAAATCAACTACAAACAGTGTATCATGCAGTATACCTCAAGCCACTAGAACCCTTATATATACACCTATGGGAAACCAAAGTCACTATAACTAGATAAAAGTATGTTTTATAACTTCAAGCCATTATAAACCACATATAAAGGTATAATTAACTAGGATTAATCATAGCCTATGTGATTACCTACCCAATACCTTAAGATATCAGAGCTCGGGTATGTTGACCTAATGTATAATATCCAAAGAGAGAGTGGGGGAGAAGGAGTAGTTAGTCATATGTTCCCTAACCAACCAAAATGTTGGGGAAAATACCCCCCCCCCAAAAAAAATTGGTGTTAGTTTCTCTACTAACTTGGGTTACAAAGCATATGAAATTATAAAACATAAGAATATTTCACACACAACCACACTAAAGACACTACTTATCCCTAGACTCAATTATAGTCACATATGAAACTCATATATCACTTCTAAGGACTAGGAAACTAGATCTCAAACATTCACACAATAATCAAAATTCAACATTAAGTGCTTCATTTAGTAATTAGAAATTACCAATATTTCATTAAACCATAATCAATCTTGGTTAAATCATTCCATTTCAACTCAAGCTTTCAAGCCTATATAATTCATTATTAAATTACCAGAATTATTATCAATGATACTCAAGAATTAAACTAACCATCTCATGGGTTAATATAATTACATTTATCATCCCATATTTTCAGGTACCCTGAGACTCATCCTAAGCTACCATAATCAAAGATGCACTTTTTGTGTATTGAGAAAAACTACATCATTTAGTTAGAAACCATAACCAAAAATATCTATCTAAACAGACATTAAAATTAGCCACCAAGAAATATCCAATCAATAAAACCCATCTCTTAACTTGTTTTTTCTTCCCCAATGTCATCCTTGGAACCATTTCTCACAATATAATCAATCCCACCATCATTGACAGCATCTACCACTATATCCCCGAGAAATATATCTCATTTCTCTCAAATATACTAATCATACTAAGTTCACAATAAATCATAATAAGGCTCTAATTGAAATATTATATCATGTACACATGGAAAAAATTCATATTTCTAGCACACAAATTTAGGGGGAAACTAAGGGTATATCACCAAGGCATATAATACTTTATCAAGTAAGGATGATCTCACTCAACACCAAAACAACTATATTTTAGAAAATAATCACTTCATTTCCATATTGAATTAGCTGATTCATTATGAATTAATTTCTAGAAACAAATAATCTTGATTCCAACAACTAACAATAATAATACCACCCAGTTAAATATGCTTCCAACATACACTAGAACAAATTAAGGGGCTAGTGGTGGGTTTTTTGGGTTTGGAAGTGGTTTAAAACACCACTAAATGTTTCCATAACTTTTTTTATAAACTTCCTCTAAAGTTGAAATCAGTAATAAAATTTCATCATTTTCACCTATTTAGAAGTGATTCCTAAGAAGCATCATGAAATTTTATTTATCAGAAAGTATTTCAAATTTTAATGGCAGTTTTTCCTATCAAAAGTGTTGAATGTTTAGTGGTTGTTTTAACCACCACTAAAAATATTTTTACCATATATATCATAAGTTTAAATCAATACTATATATCACTATTAAAAAATATATAGAAGTTGTAGCCCCCTAAAAAATACCAAACATTTGAAAAAAATGAAAAATACTAACCTTTAACCACATCACCATCAATAAAACTCATGCCAATGCCTTAACCACATCAAATATAACTGAAATAGTATTAACTAAAACATAATTATGAAACCAAAAATAACACTAAATAAATTAATAATAAACCTTAATAAAATATAAAACCAATAGATTAGAAATATCATAAAGCAAGATCAAATAACAATGAATGAAATACCTTATCAAAACAAAAAAAATACATCCTAACCAAAAAATAGTTTCTTAATCACCATATCATTGTTATTATATCATGAGTTTAGTTATACAACACCATCATCGAATCCAAACTCAATTTACATCGCTACCTAAAAAACTAAGGTCATCACTATCTCTGTCTCTGTCACCGTCTCCACTCCCTTATCTCGGCACCTGTATGAAATATTGTTTAAAAATTAAATAGTGATGTATATTGAAATTTAAACTTAAAAAAATATAATTTTTTGTACTAAATGATTATTAAATTTTGTGATTTACCTACTGGCTCAAACAATCCATCAACGCAATGTCACTAGGGACACATCCAATCATCTTCGGATATAATTAAACCAATGCTTTTTGTAGAGAAATGACTTTCCCATCCTATAATTGTATATGAGTGCCCTATTTTTTGATTTTTATCCCCTAATACTAAATTTTGGGGACCCCATAACAGTAAAATGGGACAACTATATTCAATCCATTTAGATTCCACACATCTAAACTATTAATATTTGTACCGATAGTAACATTGTTTCCATATTTTATGAAAAAGTAGTTATTAGTATAAAAAGTTGCAATAAATTTATTCACATTAAAATTTATACTTATAACCATCGCCCTCTAATATCTTCATGAATAAACAAGAGTGACCACATACTCCCTTGTTGTAGAGTCATCAAATGTTGAACTTGCTGAGTCGGGAGGTAGTGTACCAGATGCTGATGAGAGGGAGATAGAGGGTGTGGATAACTTTGATAGGATGGAGACAAAGAGCATATGATATTATATAGGTAGGGATCTAGGAGGATCATAAGGTAACACTGGTGACGTATGTATGGTTGAGGGAAGATCAACTGAGAGACAACTATGATCAGTGTATCACCTCTTCTTTTTCATTACTATAATTTAAAAAAGTAAAAATAACTTCAAAACATATATTTTGAAAGATTCGTGAAGAAAAAAATAGAAATGATAACAAATGAACGGTACTGACAAACATAATATACATAGGTATGTTAATGAATGACTAAAAATAAAAATAAATATAACATTTACTTTTTCAAAATTAAACAACACATGCATAAAAATCAATTTATATATGATAACTGATCCAAAATACTAGAAATGAAAATCATATAACATAGGTAGTATATAAGTTAATGGATGACTACACATACAATAATTTTTTCCTTCAATCATGTCGTTATCCTACTCTAACATTACTTCTTCTACATAATCCACCCTTGAAAGAATAATATTTTCAATATCATTATGAAAAAATAGGTTAATTTCTTTTTTTTATGGGATTCAATATTAAAGATCAAATATTACACTTTATCACCCATATCATGAAATTATCTTTGTTTTATGTGAACTACACTCCACCTTTCATCCACTACATCTTCCAAATAATATACCATTTTCTTTTTGTGATGAGAAGATATAAAATTCATTTATTTCATGGTTACCAACATCCATCAAGTGATACAAGTTCACAAAAGTAAATTGAAATGAATCTATTTTAATACCTATAGTAATATTACTGACTTTCATTTGAATAAAACAATTAAAAATGACTATGATAGTTTAATTAGATAATATCAATCAATTTTCCATAGTATCCCAATTTGAAAACTACAAATATACCATTATTTTGTGTTTTAAAACCCTCTTCCTGATCAACTGTATGAAATTTAAATCCATTCACATTGTAAGCATTGAACTTTCTATCCTATTTTATAGGACATCAAGCTAAAAACTCCAAATATTCTATGATCTCAGCAAGAGTATCAGTATTCATAATCTAAAAAAAGTAATATATATTATTATATTTACAAAATATATGTGTCAACCTAATATCCATGTTTATTTCAGTATTTATGAACTTACATGACATTCAAACCATTCTTTAATCTCTCTATTAATAGATTTTGTTATATCTTTCACATTTCATGTTCAACTTCTCATGAGCCTCTTTATTTGTATCCTTATCTATTCAATAAATTAATCTACAATTTCACTATTCAGTAGCACATATCTACATACATGTAATAATTCTATTTATATTAGTTTAATATTTGAGACCCTACCAACTGATTGACCAATAGAAGGAAATATTTTTTATTTCTCATGTAGTTGATGTTGAGTTGATATATTATCAACACATCCAAATAAATTGAATCATGTCTCAATATCATCCAAGTATCTTGGAAAAAAGGTAAGACACTACTATGATAAATATCCTTTAGAAATAGATTCATTAGGTTGAGATTTATTTTTCACATATGATTTAAAATGACCATGTTATTTGTGAAATAAGATGAATAAAACATAGTTATATATTTAATAAAGTGTCCATAATGGTTTAATTAAGATGAAAAACATATAAATAAAGTATCTATTAATTGGATACATCCATCGATAATGTATGAGACCCCCTAATTTAGTTTCCTCAACCAAATCACAGTTAAATGTATCATGAAAGTAAAAAATTATAGAGGAAATATCATCTCTATTGCACAAAGTATCAATACAAATTTATCCTGAATCTTCTCAAGATTAGCTATTTATAGAGTTTTCTCACATATTTGTCTGAAGAATTTCTATAATTCAAGTACAATGACATTAACATTTCTAGTTAACAATATATTAAATGTAAATGGTATTAACTATTATAATAGAATATATGAATCATAACTTTTCAATCAATGTAACCTATGATACTTTAAGTTGGAACACCTTGAGATATTACTTGGATACCAATAAGATACTTTCACATATTTTAAAATTATAAGGAATATATCTTTATCCCGATTTTTTATTGCAAAAATTGATGGAGTATACTTTCTATTCTCATTTGACCAAAGATTGCACTTTATATTCATTGTTTTCAAGCCCTTCCAATCGTTGAGATGGTCCTTCAATTTTCTATGATAATTAATTAATGTGAATATAAAATTTTCACAAAAAATCTTTTCAATATGCATAACATCAAGATTAATATTCAAAAAATTAAATTCCTAATATGGAAATTTGAATAATATACTTTTTTTCTTCCATTATTTCCTTCTAATTTAAATTAATGATACACTTAAAACTCATTTCCCACTATCATTCAAATGATGAACCTTCCCAAATTCTCTTTAAACATTTTCTATTTGTTTCAATATTTCTAGAGCTATCAACAAATTCAAAGATTGTCTAAAATCAATAAATCCATTGAATTTTGATGTGTTAAACTAAAATCTATGAGATGCATCTTTAAATCTGTTATGACACAAGAAGAATCACTTTTTACTATAAGGTAGTCGTTCAGTCCCAAAATCAAATTTATAAATAGGAAAACCCAAACCTATGTAAGTTTCCCAAACAAATAATTTCCCAAGGCTGGGGAAGTCACTAATGATCCACATTAGAGAAACATTCATTTTTAATATTATTATAGAAGATGCATCATGCATCTCAACATTATTGCTCCATAACTCCATCAATTATTCAATTAAAGGTTGTAAGTATATATCAATACCATTTACAAGAATTATTTTAATTAATAATCATTGAAATTATAAAGGAATTTTGTTTTATATACATCTATTGAGGTAGATTATAAAGGATCAAAACAACTGGCCAAATGTTATAACTCGTACTCAAAGTATTGAATGGGTTTAATTCATTAGCAACCAATACCAATCACACATTCCAAGGATCAGATGAGAAATATAGATTTAATGGATCAAATATATTCCATGATTTTAGATCTCTTTGATTTTTCATTAACCCATCATTTTTATTATCTTTATAATGACACTTCATGTGATCAGTGGTTTTCGATGACAGGAATAATCTTTACAATTGATTTTTTAAAGGGAAGTAATGAAAAACCTTTACATGTGTATTATTTTTAATCTTTTTAGTGATAGTATTTTGATTTAGACTTCCAAAATTACCCATTTACTATCATCTAGAAGGAGAAATTTTTTAATTATTGTCTACTTGAATCCTCTCCCTAATAAATCATGAAATCATTAGGACAAGCATGTATTTTTTTATAATTCAAACCAAGATTGTTAAAAAATCATACCATAAAGACTCTGGGATATTAGCTTTAGGAAATGAATCATGAAACAATTCTAATATCATGGACATCACCTCATTTGTAATTCCACATAGGAATTTGATATGGTATAACTTCAGTAGAAAATAAATTTTTAATATTTCAGACACCTTTCATAAATATCTTGATTTCCTTCATCTACTAAATCATGAAATTCATTTTTCCCCTTAATGAAGTTCTCTTTTACATTTTTCTCTGCAATATCAAGAGGAGGATCAAATGATATGTTACAATATTCATCTGGTTATCCTATAGTCCCAAAAACATCATTTGTTAAGTTACTATTCGTAGCACTCTTAACTGGATGTAATGATATGTTTTGATGCTGAAGATGTTGCCTTGGAATTCTGAAATCGTGATTTACAAGGTTCTGGATTTCATTATCCATTTTTGATGAAGTTGGGAGTTAATTCTATTAAATAAAATCAATTCTCAAACTTTCTATAATGTTAAATTCTCCATACCAAATCCAACACAAATATTGATCATCTAATTTATTCAATATAAAGTGTTCATAATGGTCATGTCTCTTTAACCATCTTCTAAATTTACATTTAAGGAATGGAAATATTATTTTATCATCAATTAATTGATTGGAAAAAATATAAAAAATTCTCCAATACCTTAGCATACTAAGGTGTGTTCCTCGGTAATGTGATCCAACTTTTATCCATATATCACAAGTGCCTATAATTTGTTAAATAAAATTAAAATACATATGAAATATTATGTCATTTAAAGAATGATTACTAATTTATTCGAAATGAAAACCATAAAAAAAATTGTTAGTATATTGTTGAAGATGGAAATAAATTCTAACACATATGAATTAGACACCTTTTTTATAGGAATAAAATCATATATAGTTATCTTATATTACTTTTAATTATCTTTATAATCATTTATTACTATTTTATAAATTTTAAGTCATTATTTTGTGTTTTGTATTTTTTAAATTTAATCCCTCATGAAGATTAATTTGATTACGTTTTTTAATAACATCATTGTTCCTAGATTTTAATTCAAATGTATATAATCCATTAAAAAATTATAGCTTGTCTATAATCAGTTTTAATGATTTGAAAATGAAAAATGTACATGATAGCATAGTGTTAAAAAAATTATCAAATAATTCAATAACCATACAATCCATACTCGAGTGTTTTTTGGGGGGATATTTTTTGAATGTTTTGAGCCTCTATTTTGTGTGGTTTGTGTAATACCTAGTGAGATCAATATGGGTTTGAAAAATTTTGAATTATACAAGACTCTATTTTTTGAATGATACAATCCTCTATTATCTATTATGAAAGAAAACAATTTTCATATAAAATCATAACAAATATCCAATAAAGTATAATTATAAAATCAAGTTAGTTTTGGATAAAACTAACCTTCATTTTTTATACATTATTCCATAATATCAATAACAACTAGAATTTACAATAATAGTATTGAAATAAGTAATTGAAATTAGAGAATAAATACAAAAAAACACATTGAAATTAAAAAATATGAAACTCAAATGGACAGATTATGAAAATCACTTCTGATTGGTGAGATGACATGGGGAAAGGGGAATGATGAAGCAGAATGGTGGTAGGGGATGGGGTTGCGGAGGGTGAAAGGGGGGAAATAGATTATGAGGTTAGGGGTTAGGGTGAGAGCGATAGAAGAGAGGGCCCAATATCTCAACAGTGAGGGCTTGGTGGCTCAGTAGTAAGGGGTAGATAATGATGAGGGCTCAAGAGATGGTTTGGGGGTGGGGGAAAGTGGGGAGAAGGGTGGGATTGGGTAAAATGAATTTGGGGGAAGGTAAAATGGTTTTTTTTAATTTATATAAATATTTAGTGGTGGTTTTTAAAAAAACCACCACTAAAATATTTAAATTTTATTTAGCAGTAATTTCCTAAACAGTTTCTATAAAACCACCATTAAACTATAATTTTGGTGTAGTGAAAATTTACATATTCAACCAATTTCTATGAAGAATGGTAATAAATTTACTTAATTCTCTCATTAAACAAGTACATCATTTTTACTTCAGGTTTTTTATATATTTTTAGATATATGTGATAATACTAGGAAGTAAGGAAACACCCAAAATAATTATAATACCACACTATCTAGAAAATAGTAGGGAAAATAACACAACATGTGATGATTTTCCTATATCAATCCTTAAATTTCCATATCATGAAAAAAATCTATATGTAATAATACTTTATTTTTCTTCCTTTAATTTATAAATAATGAAATCATAACACTGTATGGAATTTCTAGATTTTAAAATAAAAATATAAATCTACAATAAGAGATATTATCTTCTATTTCTTCCGATAATTTAAAGATTTTTATCTTCATTACAGTGAATTAAATCTATTCACACAGTGGAAACTAAAACATTATTAAATCATGCTTACACATAAAATAAACGAGAGATAACAAATACCCTACCTGGAAGGAATCTTGAAAACACATTACACCCAAAAATAAAGAGAGTGAAGGTTGAGTACAGGCCTAGAAAAACATTGGAAGTTCCGAGTTGATTTACAGAAGACTCTCTGGATTTGAATAGTGAAGTTTGGATCACCCATGTTCAAGAAATAAACAAGAAATATATAGTGAGAAATAATCTCTAGTTTTTAGAATAATAGATATGATCTCTCAGATATTTTATAAAACTCGACCAAAAATTTCCTATTTTAATTCACATTAAATATATTATTATTTTATTTCCCTTGCACAATACTTTTAAGTCTTAAAATATCATGGTAAGATTTATTAAAGACAAATATATATTCATATTACTAATAAAAGCTTTTAAATTCATTAATTTCAATTATAATTTTCTTTTATTTCATAAAACCACTACACAAAACCAATCTGGGAAAATTATGGAATTTCTATATAAAAAAAGTTACCTACATGCGAGAGGGGTACTATAAATAAAGGTGAGTACAACTACCATTATGAAACTCAGATTACCTTTATGTGTTTTATATTATACCCTTATGTAAACTAGGAATTACCTTTATAAGAGACTCTCATTCAAGTCTACCCTAATGTGAGCTCAAGGATCTTACCCTTATGTGAGATCTACCCTGAACTGAGCTCCAAGACCAACTATGATGTGATAACCACATGCAATACTACCCTGACAAAAAAATTAGAATTATTTTTACCTTTATGTGACATGGTTACCTTCACATGAGAAACATAAATACCATTCTACCTTTACGTAGTGAAGGAAACAAGGGCTAGTAAAGGTAAAACAATTTTACCTTTACTTAGGGATGGAGTCCTACATAAGGAAATTAAATTTCAATTAAAAAACTTATAAATAATAATGATAAGGCACTAAAAACCCTCAAGGCATGAAGAAAAAATAAAGAGTTATGGAAAATTCAAAACCTTACACTTATAGTTTTAATTCACATTACAAGCCAAAGTTATTCTTACCTGATGGTACTGGGGCACACAGCTGAAGCTGATGGGCTGAAGATTTAAAAAAAATCATCATTGAAGCTATGAAACTTCTTTGTCTCTATAAATCTGAGCCCTGGTACAGTCCAAATATCTCATGTGAATTATCAAATCACATAAATTAAAAAAGAATGAGTACCTCATTATAAATGAAGTGCACTCATCTATCACACGTCACGAGAAATTGTTTCTCAAAGGATCTAAGTTCGAACCCCTCTAGATCATCCACACAAAATTCAAGAATATATACGTACATATTTCCTCAAATTTTAGGTGGTAACACAGATCTCCGATGATTTCTTTGATAATGTGATGATTACCTTGATCTCATGCCTCCAATTCATTAAGGCGTTCTTATATTGAAATCTCATATAGAGCCTTTATCTCTCTAGGATATGGGAGGAGATAGAAGCTCTTAATTCCAACTGATGAATTGTACATGGAATGAGATTATTCTATGCTTATATAGTGGATGTCTAAATACCCAGTTAGGCTTCCCCAAACCCTGTATATTTAACATCTACTAAATAAGAAATAAATAAATATTTATGATGAACTAACTACATAATAAATATTATTAATATTTTATCACCTACTTGTAATATATATTAAATATATTATGTGATAAATTGGAGTCATTAACTCAACTTTTAATTCCTACTAATATTATACAAACCTTGGATATTAAAATAATATTAGTTTGTATAATATTATTCCATGTATTCACTTAATACCTTTTGAATAATTTTAATAAATACATTCAAACCAATTATTATGTACTCAAATAATAATGAATTTATTTATTTTTTGGTGATCGTTAATACTTAGACAACTCTCAGACCCTGTGGTGGGGACCAGCATGTCCTATACACCTATTCACTAGAATAGGGAATACTCTTGAATATGTTATTGTGTGTGACCTTATGGACCCTTAAGTTGATAGTAATGAATAGTATTCATAGACCAAGAGCAGGGTCTAAAAACCTATCAAGGACCCTAAAGAGATAAATAGTAGTCATAGAAATAATAACCATCCCTTCAAACATACACTATGTAATATAATCTCTTTCTCTCTTTATATATCATAAAGAATGATGCACAACATGTGTCATCACCCATTCTTGCTTTATTTGTAACAACCCAAAAAATGTCCTTTTATTAATGAATCTCTTGTATCTCAATAAATTTTTATTATGTTTTACAATAGAATCACATAGAATAGATTTTTTATTTCAGGATAACTTTTCACATCATAGGTTGAGATAAACTTTTATAACCCAGGATAGTAAAAGGATATAAAACACTTACTAGAAAACTAACAACACATTATTTCTTTATTTAAGAACATTAAATTAAATCTATAAAAATTCCTATTATCGATCCAAATATTACAATGGTAATACTAACAAAGAATAAATAAATTAAAATATAAAAATTTGGGTTGCCTCGATCCTATAGAATCATGTCACCCACGAACAATGCTATAACAAAGAAACAAAGAGTTGGTAATATAATATTCATTCTAGAAATGATATAGAACCTTGATAGAATCGAAGTGAATAATGAATTGTAAGAATGATAGTGTATTTGTAGGTAAATATTATCAACTAAATTTATGTTTTTAACTAATATAGTTGGTCAAAATTATGGTCATTAGTTAATAAAATAGTTTGTCATAATTTTATTGGTTATTTAGATGCATTTAAATGATCTTCGGGATTATTTAATGATATAATAAAAATAGTATTATTTTAAGAGACTATAAACACATTCTATTAAAACATTTTTTATTTATAATAATTAAATAAAAATTTATTTCATGAAATAATCTTATAAAATTATTTTTAAATGATAATCCTAAAGTAAATTTTTATAGTGGACCGAATATTGTTTTTCTATTAAATGGTTAAATTTCATTAAATAATGATTTATTTAAAAATTAAAATTCTCATAATTATAAAATTACTTTTATGAAATAAAATTAATTTTTGGACTCATCAGTTTAAATTATATTATGGTTATTTTTTGGTAATTTTCTGGAAAAGTTGAATTTTTAGTGAAAATGTGAAAATTTTCGTTTTAAAAATCACTATGATTTTATGACATCATTATTATGTCATCATGATTTAAAAATTAATGAAAATTTTTATTAAATAATAATTTAATTTTATAATTATAAAAAATATTTTAAAATTTTTAATTTTAATTTATAAATTTATGCATTTCATTTTGGAACCAAAATTTAGTATTTTAAAGATAAAAAATATTTTTGAATTGGGTGCCTTAATTGGGTAGTTTAGAAGGTATATTTAGGTTTATAAAGGACTTAAATGTATAAAACCCCTCTACCACTCTTAAATATTCCATAAATATGGTTTTAATTTATTTATCTCACAATTGGTTGGCTTATATATTAAAATAACCAATATTTAATCACTTAAAACCCACACATCCTCATGTATAAATAGCACCATTTCCCCTATCATCTATAATCCAAATTAATAAGCCATTAATTTATGCCCATTTCCTATCTCTAAATATCTTATAAGGTTTCCACAAATTTTCCTCAAGTTCTCAAGGTTTCCCCCTTCACGATTTGGGAAGCAACACTACAAGGTAAGGGAAATTCTCATATTCTTCTTTTTCATCCAAGTGCCTCCTTTTTGTGAGTTTACTTAATTTCAAAGATTCCTTATTTTCATGAAATTTTGATATTTAATATACTTACCAATTATTATTTTATCAATGGGATACCTCAATTCCCTCTCATTATTCCTTTTCTTATTTGATGTTATGTACTTTTATACTGTTGAAATTACCCTGTGATTTTTTCATGCCAAATTTTTATTCAAGCACTCATCTTGTCTTATGCCTTTTAATTCCCAAATGTTCATATTGTATTATATTCTTACATATCCATATATTTTCCAATTGATTTCTAAATACTTAGATATCATTTATCCTCTCTCATTATATCATTTACCTAAGTCGTAACTGTGATGAAGTAAGGGAATTATCCTCCTCTCCTTTTCATTCAAGTACATCCTTATTACGGGTATTCTAAGTGTCCAGATGATATATTTTTATTCATTATATTTTTTTCTTACATATACTTAAAAAAGAGTGTTTAACTATGGGATACATTCATTCCCTCCCATTATCCCCTTTTCATAAGCCACAATGTATATCTTCATGTTGCCGAATTCATTTCTTAAAATTTCTCTTTTCAATATGAGAAATTATCATATTATAAAAACCCAAATATATTATATGGGTATTCACCTATATGTAAACATGTCTTATTGATTCTATTATTTACATAAATGAAACCCATGCCCCACCGTTGGTGGTGGGGTGGTAAGGGTTTGGGGGGTGAGTGGCAGGTCGCGGGGTCAAGTCCCCGGGCTTGCGATTTAATATAATTTTCTTCCTTGCGTGTGTGCATCTTTTGCGGTTGTACCCAATTTTTTTTAAATTAAACCCATATTCCCTTTTCATGGGTTAATAACAATGTTATGTTAAATAATTTAAGCACTTTGTATGCAATGATTTTGATATGAAACCCATTATTTATTTCCATGGGTTATTAATGAAATGATTTTATTTATGTTAAATTTGGATCACATTATTTAAGAAATATTAAGGGTTATCCATGATAGATCTCTAATTTGGGTAAATAATTAATCTCTATAGATGACATGCTTATGATACCTTGGGGAATAACCTCAGTAATTATGATTTATGACACCTTGATGATAAACCTTGGTGATATGCTTATAAATTTCCTGTTTTTATATTTTATCCACATTTCCATGTTATGATTCATGTTATTTATATTATGATATGCCTCATTTTCATATGATCATTCCTTATTTTTATGCCTATTTATCATTTTATAAGTATCTCTTTTGTTTATTCCTTTACTGGGCTTTATGCTCACCCCTTTCTTTGATTTATGTCCCTAGGATTTGATATGTAGTAATAGTAACATAGGAATAACCTATTAATATGTATAGAAAGTATATTATAAAAATATTTATTTTTATTTTATCCTTATGAAATTCATGTAATATGTACCTAATTTCCAAGACACTAGACCTAAAAATATCATTCGAGTTTATTAATGTAATTTTTTGTTAAGGATTTATGTAAAAGTAATGTATTTAAAAGGAAATTCACCATAGTTGGTATTAGAGGATAGTTTAGTTATTTGTGTAAATTAATATTAGAAAAAATTTGTAAAAACCCTAAGTATAAGTCTAAATATAGGAAAATATCCTGGTATTTTGGTGAGTATTAAGTAAGTGGTTTCTAAGAAAATACGTGCATGTCTGGATAATACAAGTGGATGTGGATCTAGAATATATATACCTAGGGGTAACACCCAAAAACACTGTATTGAGCTAGACTCGATCAGAAATTAGTTCATGAAAATAGGCCTTGTTGTACATCTTGTTTGAAACTCCTGGAGGATATGCTTTAGTTAATCACAATATTATACAAACCATTATGAAGGATATGAAGATAAATTTTTTTAAGATTGAAGTATATCATTCTAGAAGCATGATATTATAAATTTTTTATATTAATATTACTTTATAATTATTATTATAATATTTTCAATAGTAACAAATATCTCACTTAGGTTTTCTCCTTTTATAAAAAATGGCAGGAAATAAAAGGACTTGTGCAGACAACATATGCAATGAACAAAGCATTGTTGACCAACCCAATATAGGGGGATCTGAAGTAAGGCACCTCATGTTTATGAAAAAATAGTTATCATGTATTATTATTAACAAATGTAATATAAATTAGTTTGAAAACATAACAAATAAGAGAAGTTTAGAACAAAATTTTGCGAAGAATCCAAATAAGAAGAAAGTGCAATGCCCCACATGCAATAAATGAAGGAAGATGCATTTGGGGAATTGTTTTCAAGAAATTAGAAGGTGATAAAAGTTTGGAAGATATGGTCATATAGCTCAAAACTTTCATGGATATATAAAGCCTCAATATTTAAATGCCAATGAAAAAGGGATGATGGTGAAAGCACAACCTATCATGAAATGCTTCAAGTACAGGGAACTTGGGAATT
The DNA here is from genome assembly GCA_963277665.1 of Viscum album. Classification (NCBI taxonomy): domain Eukaryota; kingdom Viridiplantae; phylum Streptophyta; class Magnoliopsida; order Santalales; family Viscaceae; genus Viscum; species Viscum album. Next base: position 2,094,826,055 of record OY728122.1, read on the forward strand.
TTTCCAACCAATGTCCAAATAAGAAGATAAAAAAAGGGGAAAAGGTTCAAAATAAGGCACCATTAACAGTTAAATGTTATATATGTGTGGAACTTGGGCATTATCCAATTCAATTCCCTATTCCAATAGCTAATAATGATGATAATAATATGTAATCTCTAAACCAAGGGAACAACATTGGAACTACACTATGATGATTATGATCCACTACTCTAGAGTTCTGTTTATATTTTTGTGAGTCTGGTTTATGTGGAATGATTTCTAAAATTATTGATTCATGTCCTGAAATGACTTTTTTCATCAAGGGAAAAAAAATTATGATTATTGTATCACATGTTAAAGTTTATGGGAATGCACTTCTTATAAATCAACTTATACATCCTTTGGTGGAATTTTTTTATTTTTAAAAGTATCCATCTTCATATTTAAGTTTTTTATTTTTATTAAATGGATAAAAATATGAGATAATTAAACATGTTATAATTTAGTTACATATAATTAATTTTATGTTTTGACTTTTCCTTTTCAACAGATCACTTATTAGATGGAAGAAAATAAATTGTTTAAACCATTATTATCCCTTATAGATGATTTAATCATAAATATTGTTAAAAAGGATAATTTTAATGATTTCAAAAGTTTTTCAAATATTCAAATCACCTAAAGAAACTATTTGATCTATCTAACGCATTTTTATTTCTCTGAAATTTCTATTGATCCTGGTGTGTTTACAAGATGATTTCAAAAGATCAATTCTATCATCCCTTTTGAAAAAAGAAACACCACCAAGGGATTAAACATTTATATATTGGACTTGAGGACTTTATAAAGAATGATGAATTAAATATCAAAAATTTTAAGACCCTGATATTTTTAACTAAAGTTATCCCTCAATAAGATAAAATTGGGAGGATGTAATTTCTTTAAGGTGGGAATATAATGACCCAAAAATGTTATTCTTTTATTAATGGATCTATTTTCTCCCAATAAATTTTTATTATGTTTAAAAATTTTAGAATATATTTTTTATTTCATGAAATATTTTTACATCATAGGTTAAGATGAAATTTTATAATCAGGAATAGTAAAAGGATGGAAAACACTTACTAGAAAGCTAACAACGCTTTATTGATTTATTTAATAACTTTACATTTAGTATAGAAAAATTACTATTATTAATGAAAATATTACAATTTGAATAATAATAATAATAGAGAATAAATAAAGTAAAATATAAAAAAATCACCTCGATCCCCTAGAATCATCCCACCAATGAACAATGCTATATAAAAGAAACAGATAGTTAGTAAAACAATATTTGTTCTGGAAACAATATAAAATCTTGATAGAAACGAAGTGAATGATGAAGTGTAAGAATGATAGTGTATTTATAAGTAAATATGATCAAATAAATTTATGTTTTTCAACTAATATGGTTGGTCAAAATTATGACCATTAGTCAATAAAATAGTTGGTCATTATTTTGTTGGTTACGTAGATTCATTTAAATGATCATCGAGATTATTTAATGATATAATCAAAATTGTATTATTTTTAGAGACTATAAACACATTATATTAAAATATGTTATATGTGGAAGTATTAAATAAAATTTATTTCATGAAATAATTTAATAAAATTATTTTTAAATGATAATCCCAAAGTAAATTTTTATAATGGTCCGAATATTGTTTTTTCTATTAAATGGATAATTTTCATTAAAATAATAATTTATTTAAAAATTAAATTCTAATAATTAGAGAACTATTTTTATGAAATAAACTTCAGTTTTTGACTCAACACATCAAAATTATCTTAGGATTGTTTTTTTCAATTTTTTAACAAAGTTGAATTTTTAGCAAAAAAGTGAAAATTGTCGGTTTAAAAATCAATGTAGTTTTATGACATAATTATGATGTCATTATGATTTAAAAATTTATGAAAAAATTTATTCAATAATAATTTCATTTGATAATTATAAAAATTATTTTAAAAATATTAATTTTAATTTATAAATTTATACCTTTAGTTTTCTAACCAAAAACTGGAATTTAAAAGATAAAAAAATTGATTTTTGTGCATTAATTGGGTGAATTTAAAGTTATATTTCGTTTTATGAGATAATTTAACATAAAACCACCCTTTATCACTATTAAAAATTCCATAAGTATGGTTTTAATTAATTTACCTCACAAGTGGATGGCTTATATAGTAAAATAACCAATATTTAATCACTTAAAACTCACCCCTATTCATATATAAATACAACCCTTTCCCCTATCCTCTATAATAAAAATTTATAAGACATGAATTTATTCTAATTTAATCTCTATAAATATCCTCTAATGTTTCCCAAATTTTACTTCAAGGTCCTAATATTTCCCCCTCCATGATTTAGGAAGCAACACTTCAAGGTAAGGGAAATTCTCATCATCTTCTTTTTTATTCAAGTGACTCCTTTTTATGAGTTTAATTAATGTAAAAGACTCTTTATTTTCATTCAATTTTTTTCTTACCTATGCTTTAAAAGTAGTTTTTTATCAATATTATACCTCAATTCCATCCCATTATTTCTTTTCTTAGTCAATGTCATGTATCGTTATGTAGCTAAAATTACCCTGTGATTTTTCCATGCTAAATTTTTATCCAAGAACTCATCTTGTATTATGAATTTTAATTCATAAATTTTCATGTTGTATTATGTTCATAAATATACATATATTTTCCAATTTATTTCTTAATAATTATATATTATTTATTCCCTCCCATTATAACATTTACCTAAGTCGTTATTATGCTGAAGTAAAGGAATTCTCCTCCTCTCCTTTTCATTCAAGTACTCCCTTATTATGTGTCTTCTAAGTTTCCATATAATTTATTTTAATTCATGAACATTTTTTTCTTACCTATACTACCAAAATAGTGTTTTAACACTGTTATACCTTCATTTCCACCCATTATCCCCTTTTCATAATCCATAGTTTATATTGTCATACTACCAAATTCATTTCTTAAAATTTATCTTTTCTACATGAGAAATTATAATATTATGAAAACCCAAATATATTTCATTGGTATTCACCTATATTTAAAAATGTGTTATTGATTTTTTTTATTTATATATCTGAAACCCATATTCCATTTTCATGGGTTAAAATGATGGCATGTTCAATAATTTAAGCACTTTGTATGCAATGATTTTGATATGAAACATATTATTTATTTCCATGGGTTATTGATGAAATGATTTTATTTATGTTCAATGTGGATCACATGATTTAATACATATAAAGGGTTCACCCTGATAGTGCTCCAATGCATTCGGTAAATAATTAATCTCTATAGATGACATGTTTACGATACCTTGGTGAATAACCTCGGTAATTGTGATTCATGACACCTTTGTGATAAACCTTGGTGATGTTCTTATGAATGTCCTATTTTTATATTGTATCCACATTTCCATGTTATTATTCATGTTATTTCTATTATGATATGCCTCATGTTCATATGATAATTCCTTATTGTTATGCCTCTTTATCATGTGCTAAGTATCTCCTTTGTTTATTCCCCTGTTTTGATTTATGCTCACCCCTTTATTTGATGTATGTCCCCAAGATTTGAGATGTAGTAAGAGTAACATAAGAATAACCTTTAAATATGTCTAGAAATTGCATTAGAATAATTTTTATGTTTATGTTATCCTTATGTAATTCATGTAATATGTACCTAATTTCCAAGACACTAGACCTAAAAAGATCTTTTGAGTTCATTAATGTAATTTTTTGTTAAGGATTTATATAAAAGTTATGTATTTAAAAGGTGGGTCACCATAGTTGGTATAAAATAATGGTTTAGTTATTTTTGGAAATTAGGATTATAAAACATTAGTAAAAACCATAAGGATAATTCTAAATATAGAAAAACATCCTAGTATTTTGATGAGTATTAATTAAGTGGTTTCTAAGAAAATACATCCCTATCTAGATACTACAAGTGGATGTGGCTCTAGAATAGATGTACCAAAAGGTAACACCTGAAAACATCATATTGAGCTATACTCTATCAATAACTGGTGCATGATAATAGGTCTTGATGCACACCTATTTTGACACTCCTAGTGGATATGCTTTGGTTAATCACAAGCATGTACAAACAATTATGAAGTATATAAAGATAATGTAAAAAAAAATAAGATTGAAGTATATCATCCTGAAAAAATGATATTAGAAAATTTTAAGATTAATATTTCATTTATAATTGTTATTATAATATTCCCAATAGTAAAAAATTTCTCACTTAGGTTTTCTCGTTTTAGAAAAAAAAAATGGCAGGAAATAGAAGGACTCGTGCAAACAACAAATGCAACAGAAAAAGCGTTGATGACCATCCCAATATGGGGGGAGCTAAATTAAGGCATATCATATTTATAACAAACTATTTATCATGTATTAAGATTAACATATGGAATATAAATGAGTTTGAAAACACAATAAAGAAGATAATGTTGGAATAAAATTTTGGGAAGAATCTAAACAAGAAGAAAGTACAACACCCCACATGTAACAAATACGAGAAGAAGAATTTGGAGAATTTTTTTCAAGGAAGTTTAAATTGATAAAAGTGTGTAAGATATGGGCATATAGCTTGAAATTTTCATGGAGATGTAAAGCCTCAACATCTAAATTCCAATCACAAAGGGATGATAGTGCGAGAACACCCTGTCATGCAGTGCTTCAATCATGTAGAAATTTGGAATTTACATAACCAGTGTCCAAATAAGAAGATAATAAAAGTAAAAAAGATTCAAAATAAGGCACCATTAATAGTTCTATGTTGTAGATGTGGGGAACTTGGGCATTATCCAAGTCAATTCTCTATTTCAACTGCTAATAAGGATGATAAGATCTTGTAATCTCTAAACCAAGGGAACTACATTAGAACTACACTATAACAACTATAATCCAGTACTCCAGAGTTTTTTTTGACTTGTTACAAGTCTATATTATGTGGTATTATTTTTTAAAATTATTAATTCATGACCTAAAATGAATTTTTTCATGAGGGTAGAAATTTCTTATGATTATTGTATCACATGTTAAAGTTTATGGGAATGTACTTATTACAAATAATATTAAACCTCCTTTCATGGAATTTTTTTATTATTATTAAAATTATAATTATTCATATTCAAGTTTTTTATTTTTATTTAATGGATAGAAATATGATGTAATTAAAAAAATTATAATTTAGTTACAAAAAAAATATTTTATGATTTAACTTTGCCTTTTCAACAGAACACTTATCAAATGGAAGGAGAGAAATAATGTACAATATTCTTATCACTTCCAGATTATTTAATCATAAATATTATTACAAAGGCTAGTTTGAATGATTTATAAAGTTTTTCAAATATTCAACTCACTTGAAAGAAACTATTTGATATATCCAACACATTTTTATTTCTTCTAAATTTCTATGGATCATGGTGTCTTTACAAGATGATTTCAAAAGCTTAATCCTATCATCACTTTTGAAAAAGGAAACATTGCAAAGGTATTAACCATTTCTATATTGGAATTTCAGACTTCATACGGAAGGATGAATTATATATTAGCTATGTTAATGAAGACCCCAATATTTTGAACTAAAGTTATCAATCAATAAGAGAAAATTGCAAGGATGCAATTTCATTAAGGGGGAAGATTATAACGACCCAAAAAATGTTATTCTTCTGTTAACAAATCTCTTATCTCCTAATAAATTTTTATTATGTTTTATAATATAATCACATAGAATGGATTTTTTATTTCATGAGAACTTTTTACATCATAGGTTGAGAATAAATTTTACAACTAGGAATAGTAAAAGGATAGAAAACACTAACTAGAAAACTAATAACACTTTATTTATTTATTTAATAACATTACATTAAGTCTACAAAAAATCATATTATTAATCCAAATATTAAAATTAGAATAATAGTATAGAATAAATAAAGTAAAATATAAAAATTTGGGTCACCTTGATCCCCTAAAATCATCCCACCCATGAACAACACTAAAGAAAAGAAATAGAGTTAGTAATAAAATATTAATTCTGTAAATGATATAGATTCTTGATGGAATGGAAGTGAATGATGAAGTGTAACAATGATGTTGTATTTATAGGTAAATATTATCAACTAACTTTATGTTTTTCAACTAATATTTTTGGTTTATATTATGATCATTATTTGATAAAATAGTTATTCATTATTTTGTTGGTTGTGTAGATGCATTTAAATGATCATCAGGATTATTTAATAATAAAATAAACAACTGTGTTATTTTTGGAGACTATAAACACATTCTATTAAAATATGTTTTACGTTTAATTATTAAATAAAAAATTATTTCATGAAATAATCTTATAAAATGATTTTTAAATGATAATCCCAAAGTAAATTTTTATAGTGGATTGAATATTGTTTGTTTTATTAAATGGTTAATTCTCATTAAAATAATTATTTATATAAAATTTAAAATTATAATTATGAGAGAATTTTTTTATGAAATAAACTTTTTTTTTGGACTCAGTGCATGAAAATTATCTTAGGTTTACTTTTTGGTAATTTTCTGAAAAATTTGAATTTTTAGTGAAAAGATGAAAATTGTCGCTTTAAAAATCACTACAATTTTATAACATCATTATTATTTCATCGTGATTTAAAAATTTAAGACAAATTTTATTCAGTAATAATTTCATTTAATAAGTATAATAATTATTTTAAAAATATTAATTTAAATTTATAAATTTATACCTTGCATTTTAGAACCAAAAATTTGAATTTTAAAAATCAACATTATTTTTGGTTTTTGTGCATTAATTAGTTGGTTTGGAAGGTATATTTAGGTTTAAGAAGTCATTTAACATACACCCACCCTATCCCACTCTTAAATAGTCCATAAATATGGTTTTAATTGATTTATCTCACAATTGGTTGGCTTATATAGTAAAATAACCAATATTTAATCATTTAAAACCCACCCCTCCTCGTGTATAAATACCACCCTTTCCCCTCTCCTCTCCACTAAAAATTTATAAGACACAAATATATACCCATTTCCTATCTTTAAATATACTCCAAGGATTCCCCAATGTGTCTCCAATGTCTTAAGGTTTCCCCCTCCATAATTTAGGAAGCAACACTTCAATGTAAGGGAAATTGTCATCGTTTTTTCATTCAAGTGCCTACTTTTTGTGAGTTTACTTAATGTCAAAGATTCTTTATTTTCATAAAAAATTTATATTACCTATACTTAAAAATTCATTTTTTATCAGTGAGATAACTCAATTACCTACCATTATTCCTTTTCTTAGTTAATGTTATGTATCGTTATGTTGATGAAATTACCCTATGATTTTTTCATGCAAAATTTTTATTCAAGCACTCATCTTGTATTATGCCTTTTAATTCTTAAATTTTCATTCCCTCCCATTATCCCCTTTTCCTTTTATTTATGATCTTTTATTATTCCCTCCACTTCCAAAATAGTGTTTTAACAATGGGAAACTTTCATTCCCTACCATTATCCACTTTTCATAAGCTACAATGTATATCATCATGTTGTCGAATCTGTTTCTTCAAATATCTCTTTTCCATATGATAAACTATCATATTATGAAAACACAAATATCTTCCATGGGTACTCATATATATGTAAAGTTGTTTTATTTATTCTATTATTTATATATATTAAACCCATTTTCCCTTTTCATGGGTTAAAAATGATGTTATGTTAAAAACTTTAAGCAGTTTGTACATAATGATTTTAATATGAAACCCATTATTTATTTCCATGGGTTATTGTTTAAATTAATTTATTTATATTCAATGTGGGTCACATGATTTAATAAATATTTAGGGTGTTCCTTGATAGTTCTCCAATGCATTGGGTAAATAATTAATCTCTAGAGATGATATGCTTATGATACCTTGGTGAATAACCTCGATAATTATGATTTATGACACCTTGGTGATAAACCTTGGTTATATGCTTATTAATATCCTATTTTTATGTTATAGAAACATTTCCATGTTACTATTCATGTTATTTATATTATGATATTCCCTAGGTTCATATGATCATTCCTTATTGTTATTCCTCTTTATCATGTTCTAAGTATCTCCTTTGTTTATTCCCTTTTTGGTCTTTATGCTAACCCATTTATTTAATGTATGCCCCAGGATTTACAATGTAGTAAGAGTGATAGCCTATGGAAATTTATAGAAATTGGATTAGAAGAATGTTTATTTTTATGTTATCTTTATGTAATTCATGTAATATGTACCTAATTTCCAAGACACTAGTCTTGAAAAAGATCATTGGAGTTCATTAATGTAATTCTTTGTTAAGGATCTATGTAAAAGTCATGTATCTAAAAGGTGGGTCTCCGTATTATTATTGTTTGATATAAATGGATGAACTTACCTTAAACTATTATGGCCATGGATTTATAAAGTTTCTACCATCCTGATTAACTAGGCTCGAGATATCACTTCCTCGACTCATAAGTGAAAAAATATATATTGACCATTCAAACAATTCCATACCACCATGATGCACCCAACACAAGTTACCTCATCACGACTTCAATTTCATGTTTTTTTACTTTCATCAAATTTTGTGATCAAATGGAACACATTTATAATGATATCAAGTTAGGAGACTAATACACATGTTTGTATATAGGAATAGGTAATGACACCTAAAAATGTGGTGTTCCCATTAGCGGATCTATTATCATGATCTCATATACCATAAATCACCAAGTGTAAGTTTCATGAGAAGAAGTCACAATGCTTGTGATCCCCTAGCATTGGATAGTCACACATAATCTGTATCCTATTAGTATAATGTATCTAGACCATAGGACATAACTTTAATATTGCTTTCATGGTATCTCTAGGTTCTCATTATATCTTGGGAACTACTACAACCATTTTATATGATATGGAATATAAGTACATTACCATAAATATAGTGGGCTCAATAGTATCAACACTATTATGGTAAGATAAACACATGTATATATTAAACTATATACATGTAGTGGTAATCAAATTACTTATATAAGTGGTGTCTAGGGAACCCACTTTCAACACTCCCACTTACACTGGAGGCAATTGCTAGTAAGTCTCATCCCGTTATCTCTCACATGAGAATCATGCTTCTATTGAGATATATCTTTTGTCAGGGGTCCTACCACGTTTTCCTCTATGGATACTCTGCCAACTAAAACTTCACCTATCTAAATAAAATCCCTCAAGAGATGAAACTATTAAAGTATATTTTTCGTCCTTTGGTGTGACCTAGGCTCCTTGAAAAGAACCATTTCTTTAGTATTATCACAACAAAAATGAACAGGGTCTATACTGCTAGTCACAACACCAATATCTGAGATAAAGATGTGTATCCATACCACCTCCTTAGGTGCATCAAAAGATTTTATATACTTGTATTCTACTATAGATTCAACGACCAAAGGTTGATTTGAGCTTCTCTAGCTAATTTCACCACCATTCAGGCAAAATACATGACCTGAATGTGAATTCAGATCATCATGACCTATCTAGAAACAAGAATCAGGGTATCCTCTCACTACTAGATCCTCATCTCCTCCATACACATGTAACATATCCTTTGTACATCTCAAGTACTTTAGGATATTTTTTACAGATACCTAATGTAGCTCTCCTAGATTAGCATGACATTTATCCACCATGATTAAATCAAAGGAAACATCAAACCTGGTACATAGTATGGAATACATGATAGATCACATTTCCAAAGAATAAGGGATTCTACTCATTCTTCTAATCTCTTCATATGTTTAGGGACACATTTTCTTGGAGATATTGATACCATGTGACATTGGAAACAACCCTCTCTTAGATTGTTCAATTATGTACCTTTTAAGTACCATGTTAATATATTCACTTTAAATTATCCCAAGTATCCTCTGAGATCTATCTCAATAGATCTTAATCCCTACAATGTAGGATGCTTCACCAAAGTATTTCATGGAGAAGAATTCATTTAACTAAGTCTTAACTGACTGTAAGACTTACACTTTGTTTCCTATAATTAATATGTCATCAATATATAATACTATTAAAATGATGGAATTTTCATTAACCTTCTTATAGAAACATGGATCACTTTCATTCTTGATAAAACAAAATTCTCTTATCGCCTCATCAAAATGAACATTCCATGATCGTGATGCCTTCTTCAACCCATAAATGGATCTCTATATCTTTCACAGTTTGTTGGCACTATTAGACTTAAAAAACCTTTTGGGTTGATCTATATAGACATATTTAAATAAATTACCATTAATAAAAATAGTTTTCACATCCATTTTTTTAATTTCATAATCATGTAAGGATACTATTTCATGTAATATTTTAATGGATTTACGCATATCTACTGGTGGGAATTTTTATTCATAATTTATTCCTTAACGTTGCCTGAAACTCTTCACTACCAATCTTTCCTTAAAGTTATTGGCCTTACCATCCATGTTTGTCTTTTTCTTGAATACCTATTTGTACATAATGGGTTTTACATCAAATGGTGGGTCTACCAAAATCCAATCTTGATTTTGGTACATGGAATCTATCTGTGAATGCATATCATCTTTCCATTTTGAATCATACTTACCGTCTACTTATTCCTTTTAGGTTATAGGTTCATCAGTCTCTAGGAGTAATGTGTCACCTGAATCAGTGACAAGAAAACCATAATGATCTAGTTCTCTAACCTTTAGAGTTCACCTATGCAGTACTTGTGTCTCAGGGACATCTTTATCTCCCACTATCTCTGGTAGAGATTATCCTCATACCAACTCTCATGCATCAGGAGCATCAATATCCTCGAAGTAAATCTTTCTCATACTATTTCTAATGGAAATGTGATCCCTTTCTAGAAATATGGCTTGTCTTTCCACGATCACTTTTCTATCTGAAGGGATATATAGGTAATATCCTTTATTTTCTTTAGTATTATAGCATCGTGCCTTTTTATTACATAACTTTTCATTACATTTTACATACAAAGGATCTTTAAAGTCTAGTGTCTTGGAAATCAGGAACATAATATATAAAAACAACACAAAAAATTATTATAAACCACTCTTAAGGATTCATAAAAGGTTCATCCTATGTAAATTTACTGTATCTCATATTGATTCTCGCTCAAATTTACCCAAGAGATGAAGGTAGAACGGTCTTTGTAGTTTAGCTTGGGTTATCGAATCCTCAGAGACCTAAGAAGAAACCTATAGACAAATACATTCTATGGACTATTTTTGGATATGAAGTGGCCAACTTGGGTTGATTTTATATGGGTTTAAAGGATAACTAACAGATTTAAGTGAATTCAATTTAAAAGAATGAGTTGATCCTAGGTTATCGCTCGGGGTGGATTGGATGAATTACTTTTTTAATGATTTCAATTTCTTATAATTGAGATGGATTCATTTAAGAAGATCAAACGAAATCATCACTTACTGGTTTAATGCCTAAAAAACCTAATACTAATCACCTATACACTTGAAGGATCAAAGTTTTGAGCACTCCAAGGTAGAGGTTCGTATTAGCACTTGAAATGTGTGACCTTAAATTCAATAAGGATGAAGATGTTTTAAAATCATCAAATAAAAATCTCATTTAAAAGAAGTGATTATCCATTAATGGAGTGATAAATAACATCCAATCCAGCCCCTTTGTACTACCTTGGATCAACCCATAAAATATTTATCCCTCCATTGATGACATGTCTTCAACGGAAGCGGGAAGTAGACTTACAAGGGTGGAATTGAAGAAGTAAAAACAACAACAACAAAAAAGATCACTCCTCCGTTGTGTGATAAATATCACAAAGTATGGTGTGAATAAATTCACACCTTGAACCAATGGTATCAACGTGATACGTATAATAACATAATAAGAGTAAATGAAGAACTTTTATTAAGAAACTAAGGTGAATTAAACAACTTACATGAGGAAGAAATGCGATTACAAACACAAAGCGGCGGCATAACACTACAATGAAACCAAGCACCCCAGATCCCTAAATCCTCCAACACCACTGAGTTAAATAGGAATTTTTAAGCCCTTGGTTCGAGCCTCCAATAGTACAAATAATCTCAATTAATTTTGGTTGGCCATAGGTGGTGGAAAGCTTGTGGAATTTGGACTTTTCCACATTTGACCCGAGGTGGCAACCATCTTTCATCCACCGAACAGACGCATTTGGATGACCTTCTAGATGGCAGAATCAGAGTGGACCATATAATAATAAAATGTAGATCCTGATGTCTTCTAACTTCCTATAAAAGTTGGTACCATTTTTAGTTGTGTATTCTGAGATATTATCAAATTAGTGGGCTGTTTTTCTGGGCCGTAGAATCTGGCCCAGAATTGTATCTCTAACTTGGGGAACCTTAATTACCACAATAGAGGCCGAATTATCATTATCTCCTGAAGAGATATTTGTTCCTAAACATTTATTATATCATCCCACAAAAGTTGGGATTCATTGGGATTGTATGTTGGGCCCCACAGTCTCATAAGTGGGCTGGTGTCCAATCTGCCTTCTCTAGAATTGCTTCCATTCATCTCCAAATATCTCCATCGTCGTTTATGAATAATCCATTGATCCCTGAATGAAAAATGTTCAAATTTAAGTGTATATATAGTTCCCTAAATATAAAATTAAAATATTTATAATTACATTCCTTAGAATCAGATGACTCATTGGGCCTAAATTGGTGTATATTAGGCATGAAGTGCACAAATGATTAGAATGGATGTTCATAATGAAAATGCACTAACTCATGCCCATAAGATCAAAAATGAAAATTTAATACCATTAAAATGTAATTAAAATATATGTTTTTATTGGATAATCACACCCCTCAACTTGAGATTTGCTAGTCCCGAGCAAATAATTCAATGATTTTATTTGAATTCCTTTCTTCAAACACATTATAACAAACTGTGCTCACAATGTAAACTGCACACAAATATATCTTTATAACCTATCAAGATAATTTAAAACAAGATTAATTTAAATGCATATCACAATCCCAAGCCCATTCCTTTGATCAAATCCATCATCATACTTCATCCAACTCAATTAGGTGTAATGATGTGTTGTGTATCACAATAGATATGGGGGTTCATTTTCATTCAAGGGGGAAATCATGGAAGCGCTAGGTGGAATCACATTTAATCCTAATATGAGTATTCTTCATTCTTTTTTTTTTTGATTTTTTTTTTGCAATATTTCCATAGTAATTGAGATTGCAGTTAATCAAATTAACCCATGTAGCAAGACTTTGCCGATGACTCCCAGACTCAAAGGCCTTAGGGCACCAAGTGAAGCCCACATACTTGGGCATCATCTCGAGTTAAGTTAATTAAAAACAAAGTCATATTACCATAAATAGAGATAGATTGAAAAAATCAGGGCTAGACAACTCTGGAGTCACGATCCCCAAGTGCCGAAAGCCTCGCATTTTATCAATCCATTGCTCTACACGCAAAAAAAAATTATTTTTTTTATTTTTTTTTATTTTTTTTTGAATACTCATATTATTCATAAAAATCAAACCAGACTATGCTATTTATTATGGGACCCCAAAAATTCAAATTAGTACCCCACAGTCTAAAGGACGTGCATTGTGGCATTTTGATTTAATGGATGAAAATAAAAATGATGAAAATTTTCATTGGACAACCAAACTTCCAAAATCAATGCTTTTAAACTTAATCATGAATTAAATTAAGAGTCAAGGAAATAAAAATTATTTGATATGTAGTTTTTATGTGATCAAAGATGTTATTATATGAATGATAAAGGAATTTTACTTCCCTTTTTTTATCATTGTTTTTTTTAAACAAACATTTTGTTTCCACACCCCCCAACTTAGAATGAAACTGTCCATAGTTTCGTAAAAATAAAATTTAGAATGGGGTAGAGGAATAAAAGGGGAGTTCAATAAGGAAATTGAAATATGAGGATCATGGAATCAAGTCACCTGGTGGTTGAAGTTTGAAGTTCTTGCCGCTCGAATTTAGTCCTTTGATATCCATGTCGCTTGCAAAGTTCCCTAGTGGAAAAAGGAAAAACAAAACAAAAAAAACAAACAAAAAAACAATATATATATATATAATAAAGGAAGTAAAATATAAGTATATATATAAAAATTATAGAATAAGGAGACACAAGAAGCCATAGGTCAGTGGTAAGCGCGCGCCCCTGTCTCCCTTCGGTCCCGGGTTCAAGTCCCCGTGGCTTCACCAGTTGTGACGGGGTTTTCCCCATGGCCTATGGCGTGGAATTTTTTTTATTATTATATTTTTGTTTATTTATTTTTGTTTTTTAATTTTTTAACCTAAAAACACATTAAAAAACAAACTGATGATACATTGTCTTCTTTTTAAATTTCTGGGTAAGGTATTACTCAAGGATCACACCACGTGACACGGATGAATATGGTGCTCCCCTTTCGTACCCATCCATACTCATTATAGAAGAACAGGTCAACAGTTTATTTTTATTTTTTTTCGAAATATCAAAATGTCTCATTAACCCTATTTAAAATATAAAGTTGATTAAAACAAAGAAATTATTGGAAACTTGAAAACCATGGGTTGCCTCCCATTTAGCACTTTGTTTAATGTCGTTAGCCTGACATGAACCCTAAATCTATTAATTTTTTCCTGGTTCATAGGTTGGCTCAGTTAACCCGACCTCTATTTCCTGTTTATTTAATGATTCAATGAATGGTTTTAACTTTTGACCATTGACCTTGAAAATTTAACCACTTGTGGGATCTTGAATCTCTACTACCCCATGGGGGTATACATGATGCACTATGAAAGGACCTGACCATCTAGACCTTAACTTTCCCGGGTGTAAATGAAGTTTTGAACTATACAAGAGCACAAGTTTTCCCAGTTCAAAATGTTTGACCTTGATATTACTAGATTGGTAGGCTTGAACTCTAGCTTTATTGATCCTTGAATTTTCATAAGCCTCCATCCTTAGTTCCTCCAGTTCATTGATATATAATTTCCTTTTTGTTCCATCCAATGAGAGGTCATAATCCATTTTCTTAATTTCCCAAAAGGCCTTATGTTTAATCTCCACTGGAAAATGGCATGCTTTACCATAAACCAACCTATATTGGGACATTCCTAAAATGGTTTTATATGCGGTTCTATAGGCCCAAAGAGCATCTAAGAGTTTCTCAGACCAATCTTTCCTAGAGGGGTTGACAGTTTTTTCAAGAATTTGCTTAATCTCCCTATTCACTAACTCAGCTTGACCATTGGTTTGAGCAAGGTATGCAGTGGACACTTTATGGGAAATACCATACTTATACATGAGTGAAGTGAATGGGCGGTTGCAGAAATGGGTTCCTCGATCACTGATTATAGCCCTAGGAATTCCAAATCTTGAAAATATGTTCTCTTTCAGAAATCGAATCACAACTTGATGATCATTGGACTTAGTGGGAATGGCCTCAACCCTTTTTGAGACATAATCAACAGCTAAGAGTATGTAGAGGTATCCCTGAGAGTTTGGGAAGGGACCCATGAAATCAATTCCCCAACAGTCAAATATTTCAACCACTAAGATGGGAGTGAGTGGCATTTGATTCCTTTTTGTGATGGACCCTACTTGTTGACACCTAGGAAAACTTTGACAAAATGTGTAGGAGTCCCTTGAGATGGTGGGCCAGAAAAGACCACATTGAAGAATCTTAGTAGATGTTTTCTTAGAGGAAAAGTGACCTCCACATGCCTCATTGTGACAGAATTTAAGGATGGACTCTTGTTCAGATTCTGGAACACACCTCCTAATGACTTGGTCAGGGCAGAACTTATAGAGGTATGGATCATCAAACACATAGTGTCTAACATTAGAAAGGAATTTCCTTCGAGCTTGAGTCCCTAATAATTTTGGAATGACTCCTGTAACTAATAAATTGGCTATGTCGGCATACCAAGGGCAGTCACTCACAGAGTATAGGTGTTCATCAGGAAATGAATCAGACACAGAAAGGTGATTTGAGTTGTCTTTGAATTCCATCCTAGATAGGTGATCAGCTACAACATTTTCAACACCCTTTTTATCCTTGATTGTGAGGTCAAATTCTTGTAAGAGAAAGACCCACCTAATCAGTCTAGCCTTGGCATCTTGTTTTTGGAAGAGGTATTTTAGTGCAGAATGGTTAGTGAACACAGTGATGGGGGATCCTAAGAGGTAGGACCTAAACTTCTCTAAAGCAAACATAATATCAAGTAACTCCTTTTCAGTAGTGGTGTAGTTTATTTGGGCATCATTTAAGGATTTTCTTGCATAAGCAATGACATAAGGAGTTTTATCACAGCGTTGTCCTAACACAGCTCCAACAGCAAAGTCACTGGCATCACACATAAGTTCAAAAGGAAGGTTCCAATTTGGAGATTTAATAATGGGAGGAGAGGTGAGAGAGGATTTGAGGGTTGAGAATGAACCCTCACAGATTTTGGTCCAAACAAATGGAGCATCCTTTACTAGCAGAGCACAAAGGGGATGGGAGATTGAACTAAAGTCCTTGATGAATCTTCTATAGAAACCAGCATGTCCTAAGAAAGACCTCACTTCCTTGACAGTTTTGGGTGATGGAAGGTGACGAATGATGTCAACCTTTGCTTTATCAACTTCAATCCCCCTACTCGAGACCATATGGCCTAGAACAAGTCCCTCTTTAACCATGAAATGGCATTTTTCTCAATTTAGGACCAGATTCTTTTCTTCACATCTTGACAAGACTATCTCCACATTCTGCAGACATCCCTCAAAAGTATCCCCAAACATAGAGAAGTCATCCATTAAGACCTCAAGAAAATACCCTACCATGTTTGAGAATATTCCCATCATGCACCGTTGGAAGGTTCCAGGGTCATTGCATAACCCGAAGGGCATGCGTATGAAAGCAAAGGTTCCAAATGGACATGTGAATGTAGTCTTCCCTTGATCCTCTAGGGAGACCTCAATTTGATTATACCCTGAGTACCAATCTAAGAAATAGTAGAAGTCATGACCTGCCACTCTCTCAAGGACTTGGTCAATGAATGGTAAGAGGAAATGGTCCTTCTTGGTGAATGAGTTTAGCTTTCTATAGTCAATGCAGACCCTCCATCCACTACTCACCCTTGTTGGAAGAATCTCTCCATCCTCATTGGTTATCACTATGATTCCATCCTTTTTTGGAACCACTTGTATTGGACTCACCCACTCACTCTCAACTATGGGATAGATGATACCATCTTTTAACAATTTCAGAAGTTCTTTCCTTACTACCTCCATGAGATTAGGATTGAGTCACCGTTGAGGTTGACGACATGTCTTTGAATCAGATTCCAGAACAATCCTATGAGTCCCGATAAGTGGGCTAATCCCAGGAATATCAAAAAGGGACCAACCAATGGCTTTCTTATGTTTCCTAATGACATCTAGAAGCATCCTTTCATGATTGGATTCAAGAGAAGAAGAAATTAAAATAGGATGTGTTTGATTGTCCCCTAGGAAAGCATACTTGAGTGTAGCGGGAAGTTCCTTCAATTCAAGATCAGGTTGGTACGGAATTTCAATAGAAGATTGGGACATTGGATCAAGTTCAATTTCTTTTTTTAGATTTTTATATAGGATTGATTCCCCACATGTATAAGTTTCAGCTACTAGATTGGCTTGATCAGATTGAGGGAAGGAAGTTTGATTGGTCTCCATAAAAGTGGTTTCTTGAAAGGTTTCACTGATTGTTGGACCTAAGACTTCATCATAAGAGTAATTTGAAAATGATTCAAGCCAAGGAGATAAACTTCCTTCATATGAACAAAGGAAATCAATCTCATCCTGACTTAAAAATTCATCAAATATTCCTTGATGTTCCATGGATTCATTATCAATTCTTCCTATCATGTTTACTTCATGAATGTCCTCATCATCCCCTATTTTTGAGCTTGAATTATAGATGTTCAAGTCTAGACTCATGTTCCCAAAGGTGATGGTCATGTTCCCATTTCGGACTCGGATAACAGAGTTGATTGTTGTAAGGAAAGGACGACCAAGGATGATTGGGGTTTGTTCCTTATTTCCTAAGTTTGGATGGTTGTCAAGGACAATGAAGTCAGCAGGGTAGATGAAGTTTTCAACCTTTACCAGAACGTCCATTAAAATCCCCTTTGGAACCCTAATGCTACGATCAGCAAGATGAAGTGTGACAGATGTGGTTTGGAGCTCTTCTAGGCCTAACTGGCAGTACACAGCATATGCGATGAGATTGACACTAGCACCTAGGTCACACAAGGCCTTTACAACTTTGCTTTCTCCTAGTTCAACATTGATTTAAGGTCAACCTGGGTCTTTCAACTTAGGAGGAATGGTCCCTTGAATGGTGGTACTCACATTAGAATCCAAAAGGACTTGGTTTTTATGTGAAAATTTTCTTTTAAAAGTTCACAAGTCCTTAAGGTACTTTGAGTAGGCAGGTATGGTTTGCATGGCATCAAGAAGGGGAATGTTCAGCTTGACTTGTGAGAAGATTTCCCTCAATGT
Source organism: Viscum album (assembly GCA_963277665.1). NCBI lineage: Eukaryota > Viridiplantae > Streptophyta > Magnoliopsida > Santalales > Viscaceae > Viscum > Viscum album. Next base: position 2,094,844,717 of record OY728122.1, read on the forward strand.
TTCATCCAGTTCAGGCTTGGGTTTCCCCCTCATGCGTTGAGGAAATGGTGAAGGTTGTGGGGTTGTTTGTTGAAGAGTTGTTTCTTTCACATTGTTATCAGTTTCCTCGGTTTGATCTTGGGGTTCATTTGAATTTTCATCCAAGTTTGAATCTTCATGTGGGTTCTGAATTAGTTGTCCAGGTTTCTCAATTGATTTCCCACTTCTTGAAATAGTCACAGCCTTTAGTTGTTCATGAGTTGTTTGAGTGCAACTTGACTCTCCCCTTGAAGTTGAGGATGGAACCGCCTGAGTAGGCATGGGTGCCTTTCCAGATTTGATGGTTTGAAGTTCTTGTTTTAGGGAAGATACCTCTGATTTCATCCTCTACATTTGTTTTCATAGTTGTTCTAGTAGGCTTTGTGGAACAGTTTGGGTGGGTGCTTGAGTAGGTTGGTTTATCCCAGGGGGATATTTTGGAGGTGGGATGGTTTGTTGAAAATGGACCGATGGCTGTTGGTATTGGATAGGTTGGGTTTGGAACTAGTTATGGGTTTGGAACTGGTGGGGGTAAGGATTTTGTCCCTTTGGTTGGCTAGGTTTTTGGTTATCTTTCCAGCGGAAGCCTGGGTGGTCGTTATACCTTGGGTTGAAGTTGTTTTGGTATTGAGGCTTTTGAAAGTTCAAGGCATTTACTTCTGTTGGGGGTCCTCCTAAAAGAACATCCTTGATGGATGGAATGGTTGGGTAGTTGTCTGTCTTATGGTCATGTTTGTCACAAATTGTGCAAATAGGGTCAACGGTTTGGATTTCATGGACTTTACTAAGGTCTATCTCTTCAACCTTCCTAGAGAGTGTTGCGAGTTTAGCCCTAAGGCTTTCCTCTTCTCTAAGTGTATGAATTCTAGTAGTTCTTTATGGCTTTTCAGAATAAGGTGAAGTTCCCCATGTTTGGTTTTGTTCATAAAGGCTTTCTAGATACTCTTAAGCATCATTTGGGGATTTGTTTTTAAAGGTTCCATTACACATCATGTCAATGAATTATTTGTTCCCCGGACCCAACCCTTCATAGAAAATTCTCACTTGTTCAGGAATAGAAAAACCATGGTGTGGAACCATGTTTAGAGTGTCTTTGAACCTCTCCCATGTTTCATAGAATGACTCTCCCTCTTTTTCAAAAAAGTTTTGGATACTCTTTTTAAGTGCAATTGTTTTGTGGTGGGGAAAGAATTTTTTGTAGAATTATATTTGTAGTTGGTCCCAAGAGTTTATGGATGATGGTATCAAATTTTTTAGCCAATTTTTAACTCGATCCTTTAAAGAAAAAGTAAATAGCTTCATCTTAGAAGATTCTAGTTGATGTGGGGGACACATGGTTTCTACAATGTCATTGAACTCCTTAATGTGCAGGTATGGCATCTCGGACTCCATTCCATGGAATGTGGGAAGGTGGTTTAGGACATGGGGTTTAAAGATGTAGTTGGCATCTCCTAGGTAATTGTGTCTAATGAATGAGGGGGTATTGGTCCAGGAAGGTGTGAGATAGTCATTCATGGTTTGATCAATTGCATTCCCCAAGTTTGGGGCTGCCTCATCTGGGTTTCCATTTTGGTTCCCACCCGGGTTTATGAGTTGGTTTCTTTGAATAACTTCCATTGAAATGGGCTCAATTTTTAAATCGGGGGTGTTTGGAAGATTAGGATATAATTGAAAGAGTTCCCTTGGTATACTTGACTCCCCAACCCCAGGACTATCCACCCTAACTAGACAGTTTGATTGATCGCGGGTGTAGGTGGACATGCGCCAAAAGAAAAAAAATGAGAAAGGGACAAGATAAGAAAATTTGGATGAGAAAAGAAGAAATGGGGGAGAATAGAATGGGTGTTTAGATTACTTACTTGGGTCCCAAGAAACAACACCAAAATTTGATTCTCGCTCAAATTTACCCAAGAGATGAAGGTAGAACGGTCTTTGTAGTTTAGCTTGGGTTATCGAATCCTCAGAGACCTAAGAAGAAACCTATAGACAAATACATTCTATGGACTATTTTTGGATATGAAGTGGCCAACTTGGGTTGATTTTATATGGGTTTAAAGGATAACTAACAGATTTAAGTGAATTCAATTTAAAAGAATGAGTTGATCCTAGGTTATCGCTCGGGGTGGATTGGATGAATTACTTTTTTAATGATTTCAATTTCTTATAATTGAGATGGATTCATTTAAGAAGATCAAACGAAATCATCACTTACTGGTTTAATGCCTAAAAAACCTAATACTAATCACCTATACACTTGAAGGATCAAAGTTTTGAGCACTCCAAGGTAGAGGTTCGTATTAGCACTTGAAATGTGTGACCTTAAATTCAATAAGGATGAAGATGTTTTAAAATCATCAAATAAAAATCTCATTTAAAAGAAGTGATTAGACATTAATGGAGTGATAAATAACATCCAATCCAGCCCCTTGATACTCCCTTGGATCAACCCATAAAATATTTATCCCTCCATTGATGAAATGTCTTCAATGGAAGCGGGAAGTAGACTTACAAGGGTGGAATTGAAGAAGTAAAAACAACAACAACAAAAAGATCACTCCTCCGTTGTGTGATAAATATCACAAAGTATGGTGTGAATAAATTCACACCTTGAACCAAAGGTATCAAAGTGATAAGTAGAAGAACATAATAATAGTAAATGAAGAACTTTTATTAAGAAACTAAGGTGAATTAAACAACTTACATGAGGAAGAAATGCGATTACAAACACAAAGCGGCAGCATAACACTACAATGAAACCAAGCACCCCAGATCCCTAAATCCTCCAACACCACTACCTTAAATAGGAATTTTTAATCCCTTGGGTCGAGCCTCCAATAGTACAAAGCATCTCAATTAATTTTGGTAGGCCATAGGTGGTGGAAAGCTTGTGGAATTTGGACTTTTCCACATTTGACCCGAGGTGGCATCCAGATTTCATCCACCGAACAGACGTGTTTGTATTACCTTCTAGATGGCCGAATCAGAGTGGGACATAGAAGAATAAAATGGAGCTCCGGATGTCTTCTAATCCCCAGTAAAATGTTGGCCCATTTGGAGTTTTGTATTCGGAGATATGATTAAATTAGTAGGATGTTTTTCTGGGACGCAGAATCTGTCCCAGAATTGTATCTCTAACTTGGGGAACCTTAATAACAACCATAGAGGCCGAATTAGCATTATCTCATGAAGAGTTATTTGTTCCTAAAAATTTATTCTATCATCCCACAAAAGTTGGGATTCATTGGGCCTATATGTTGGGCCCCACAGTATCATAAGTGGGATGGTGTCCAATCTGCCTTCTCTAGAATTGCTTCCATTCATCTCCAAATATCTCCATCATCATTTATGAATCATCCATTGATACCTGAATGAAAAATGTTCACATTTAAGTGTAGATATAGTTCCCTAAATATAAAATTAAAATATTTATAATTACATTCCTTAGAATCAGATGACTCATTGGGCCTAAATTGGTGTATATTAGGCATGAAGTGCACAAATGATTAGAATGGATGTTCATAATGAAAATGCACTAAATCAGACCCATAAGATCAAAAATGAACATTTAATACCATTAAAATGTAATTAAAATATATTTTTTTATTGGATAATCACATATCCTGGAGATAGAAATCAAAGGAAATGGTGAGCAGAAGGCCCAGTAAGGGTACACAAGGGAGTCAATGTACTTGTGATATCAATAAGAACTTGAATAAAAACATGAATACATGAGAAATGGAAGAATAGGAATATCATAATGAAAATAACTTGGAATATAACTTTAATATGTGCCTAAAACATTTCATTTAGACATTCATGAACATATCACCAAGGTCCATCCCTAAGCTGTCATAAAAATTACCAAGGTTATTCACCAAGGTATCGTAAAACTAGTCATCTCTAGAGATTAATTCTTTACCCAATGCATTGGAGAGATATCAGGGCACACCCTTAATATTTCTTTAATTTCATGTGATCCACATATATCATAATCAAACATTTCATAAATAACCCAAATGGAATCAAATAAATGGGTTTCATGTCAAAATCATGACGTTTAAAAAGAGCTTAAAATAAGATCATTATGTCATTTATAACCCATGGAAAGGGAGTGAGGGTTATATGTATGTTAATTAAATAATCAAATATATCATATTTATATATTTATGAACACCCATGGAAACGAAATAAGTCTAGGTATTCACATAAATAAACAATATAATTTCTTGAGAGAAAGAGATAGAAATTTTGAGACGAAATTTCTGCAGCATAACGGCTATATAACATTGATTTAGAAAACATTGAAAAGAGAGGGTAAAAAAGTCACCCACTCATAAATAACTCATAATACAATATGGGTACTAAATAAGATCATGGTATGGATATTTTAATTACATACCACATGAAAAAGGAAACATGAAAGAAAAGATAAGATGCGATTTCTTTTACGAAAAATTTGGCAGCCTAACGGCGTCACTTAAAAATTTAGAAAACAAATTGATGAGAGCGGAAAGGGTCTCTCAATAATTATACATGAAATGTAAAGAAATGTGAACATATAATAACATACCCTCATAAAGATATGGAAATTATAAGACACAACATAAAGAAAGTCATGACTTAAAAGAGGAGGGTGAAAGGATCCCTTACATTGAAGAGTAACTTCGAAAGCTTGAAGGTCGGGACCTTGGGAGGCTTGAGGGAACCTTGGGAGGACTTCTTGGGAGGTAAAGAGGTCAGAACTTCATTGGGGAGGATTTTTAAATGAAATGAATGAGGGAAAGGCTTGGTATTTATAGGATAACTGAGGGGACAAAGCATTAATTGCCAAGGGACACCTCATCGGTGGTATTAGAAAACCCATGGGCTTGCCCATGGTATTGGCCACATGGGAAACCTCATACCTTATCTTACTATTCATAAGTCTACCAGAATTATTGCATAATTATTACATCCTTAATGATGTCATTAAACAACCAAAACTCAAAAACTGTATTTTCACTATTCACCAAAAATTCAACTTTCTCAGAAAAATCCCAAAAATTCACCTTAACCAAATATCGATTCTCTAATTTCAAAAATTAACTCCATTTTATGAAAATAATTTTCTAAATTTTTTTAATTTAATTTTTAAATAAAAACACTATTCACTGAAAATTCAACTGTTTCAGAAAAATACCAAAAATTAACCTTAACCAAATATCGATGCTCTAATTTCAAAAATGAACTCCATTTTATGAAAATAATTTTCTAAATATTTTTAATTTAATTTTTAAATAAAAAACACTATTCACCTGAAAAAACTAATACTTAACCAATAATTTCTGAAACAGTTATTTACCTATTTTATTGAATCACATTACTTAATCAAGGGGCCTAAATTATATTAATACTTTCTTAAGTGAGGTTACTTAATCCATTTGATCACATTACTAATCATAAGTGTAAAATTACTATTCATAATTTATTATTCATCAAAAATTAATTTGATCTTATTAGACTCTAAATTTCTTTCTGAACATAATTGTAGAAGACCATTTTTTGAAAATCATTACACATTATTAATTATTTAAGGGTTACATAAATATTTTTAAAATATCCTTTTTCTAAAACTCATCAATAATATGCATACTTTATTTATCCAGACATTTGAAAATTCACAAACTTCACGATAAGAAGAAATCACAATTTTTATTTAAATCAAAGGATCGCACAAGGCAGTTACGGTCTTGTTACATATCCCCTTATAACACCAGCATATGACCTAAGAGTAAGGTGTGCTAGGGTGATAGAATCTTGGGGCGGCTCGGCCAACATTTCCCAAGTAGTGATTTCTATCAGCTTGAACTTCTCGCGAAGGCGATTCCGTTCCAGCTTCACACGATGAAGTTCGGCTTGGGTTTGGTCCAGAGAAAAGCCCAAAGGTGCTACCTCCTTCATGAGTTCCATCAAATGGGATTTGATCGGCCCGAGACTACTGGATGGGTCTATTGAATCTTCTTTCTATATTAATTAATCAAGATCACTTGTATTTATAGACAATAATCACAACATTTAGTTTCCAATGGTCATATTGACCAATGGTCATATAACAGTTGAAACCCAATGGTCTTATTTTAATTATAATCATTTTATTAAATTAAATAGTTTTGTTGATTATAAAATAAAATAAGACACAAAGTTAGGAAACAAAATTTATTCAAAATTTTGGGTCGTTAAAATCTTCCCCCCTTAAGAAATTGTGTCCTCTCAATTTTAAAATTGGGCTTGTAAATTTCATTGAAAGTACCACATCGGAAAAAGAGTCAGTAAAACTATTACTTTAAAAGAAATAAATGGAAGTACAAAGGTCGCCCGAGTTAACCCATACTAGGATTCCATGTAGGAAAACATGGATATGGAAGAGAAAACAAAGGGTCAATTTCTGATGGAGAGTGATAAAAAACATGATTAGGAGAAAATTAACCACAAGAAGATCACAAACTTAAGATGTGTTAAACGGTCTTTGATTACCCAGTAGGAAATTTAAACCAACAATGTTTTCGTTTTACATTCCTTTTCATAATTTTGAGGAATTCATTTACTATATAGAATAAAAACATAAGGAAATATACTTACCTTCAAGTAGAGTTCCATCCCTTAATAAGTTTCCACCAAGACTAATCTTTTCTCCAAACAATGAGCATTCAAAAAGACTTGGTCTCATAAAAAGCACAAGAATCATCTTCTAGAGAATCACATAATCCACAAAAGAATAACTATATTTTTCCCTTGTCTTTAGTCATCAACTAAAACTAAAATGGTTAGTATGAGATCATATAATCCCCAAAAAGGATAATCCTTTATAAAAAGAAAAATGACTATTAATCTCCAAAATTCAAAAAAAAGTACCCAAAGTTCTAGAAAGACCATGAAATACACAATAATCCTTAAAATTATTCAAAATAATACAAACTAATATTGGAACCCAAAACTCAGAAGGATTTAATCACATAGTCTTTCCCAAAAAAATCTTAACATTTATCTCCAAATAACATCGACTACTATTAAAGTATCATACTAAAGTGTAATTAACCTATTCACATGTTCTCTATGCTAGGTTCATCATTTTCCAGAAATAACCCAAATCACCATATGTCCACAATAAATACATAAATTCTTACAAAAAAAATTCAACCATTCCTTCTCAATTTAAATCATGTATTATTTTATTTCCCTTAGGAATATAGTACTCTAAAAGATAAAACATCATCCAAAATAACCTTTATCATTTAATCACAAAATAATTTTTCTATACAAATTATATCCATCTGATAAAACATAAGTTTCCAAAATCAACTTATTATTGATCCATACAAATAGTAGGTTCATTAGTCAGTCCAAAGCTCATAACAACAAACTCATAATTCCCATATCTTGATTAGAAGGAAATTTTTGGAATATCATCATTATTCACCCCCAATTGATGATAACCAGAACGATGATCAATCTTAGAGAAGAATTGAGTCCCATGAAGTTGGTCAAATAAGTCATCAATTCTTGGAAGAGAGTATTTTTTCTTCACTGTGATCACATTCAGCTCTCTATAATCAATGCATAGCTGCATCGATCCATCCGTATTCTTCACAAAGAGAATTGGTGCTTCCCAAGGAGACACACTTGGTCGGATAAACCCATTCTCCAAAAGATCTCAGAGTTGTTTCTTTAATTCCTCTAGCTCCACATTTTCCATCCAATAGGGGGTCTTTGACATTAAATGAGATCCAGGTACGAGTTCAATGGATAACTCTACCTCTCTTTCTGGGGGAGTTCTGGGTAACTCCTTAGAAAATACGTCAATGTATTCCTAGACAATGGGGACATTTTCTAAAAGAATAAATCCTTTGTGAGAAACTTATTTCATTTAAAAATCTTTTAACTAAAAATAATTCTATGTCTTAAAACTTCATGCTTAAACAATTACATTTTTCTATAATTCCTTCATAATGATTCATAAAAAGCTTGCGATTAACCAAACATATCCCTCAGGAGTGTCGTAACCAAGAGTGTAGAAAGGCCCGTTGTCATGTACCAGTTCCCGTTCAATTCTAACTCAAAGCAGTGTTTTCGGTTTTTACCCCTATGTACATCTGTGCCAGAGCCACCTCTACCTGCTTGTATCCAGACAGGGATGTATTTACTTGATAAACCACTTACTCAATACTCACCAAAATACCAGGAATATTTCCGATATTTAAACTTTTCTATAGGTTTCTTCCTAAAGTTTTCATATCCTAATTTCCATAAATAACTAAACTATCTTTTGATACCAACTATAGTATCCTGCCTTTTTATTACATAACTTTTCATTACATTTTACATACAGAGGATCTTTAAAGTATAGTGTCTTGGAAATAAGGAACATAATATATGAAAAAAACATACAAAATTATTCTAAACCAATTTTAAGGCTTCATAAAAGGTTCATCCTATGTACATTTACTACATCTCATATCCTGGAGATAGACATCAAAGGAAAGGGTGAGCAGAAGGCCCAGTAAGGGTAAACAATGGAGTCAATGTAATTGGGATATCAATAAGAACTTTAATAAAAACATGAAGACATGAGCAATGGAAGAATAGGCATATCATAATGAAAATAACTTGGAACATAACTTGAATATTTGGCTACAACATTTCATTTAGACATTCATGAACATATCACCAAGGTCCATCCCCAAGGTGTCATAAAATTTACCAAGGTTATTCACCAAGGTATCGTAAAACTTGTCATCTCTGGAGATTAATTCTTTACCCAATGCATTGGAGAACTATCAGGGATCACCCTTAATATGTCTTTACTTTCATTTGAGTCATATATATCATAATCAAACATTTCATAAATAACCCAAATGGAATCAAAGAAATTGGTTTCAGGTCAAAATCATGACGTTTAAAAAGAGCTTAAAAATAAGATCATTATGTCATTTATAACCCATGGAAAGGGGGTGAGGGTTATATGTATGTCAATTCCAGAATAAAAAATATCATATTTATATATTTATTAACACCCATAGAAACTAAATAATTTTGGGTATTCGCATAAATAAACAATATAATTTCTTGAGAGAAAGAGATAGAAATTTTGAGACGAAATTTCTGCAGCATAACGGCTATATAACATGGTTTTAGAAAACATTGAAAAGAGAGGGGAAAAGGGTAAACCACTCATAAATAACTCATAATAAAGTATGGGTACTGAATAATATCATGGTATAGATATTTTAATGACATACCACATGAAAAAGGAAACATGAAAGAAAAGAGAATATGTGATTTATTTTACGAAAAATTCAGAAGCCTAACGGCGTCACTTAAAAATTTAGAAAACAAATTGATGAGAGAGGAAAGGGTCTATCAACAATTAGACATGAAATGGAAAGAAATTATAACATATAAGAACATACCCTCATAAAGAGATGGAAATTATAAGACACAATATAAAGGAAGTCATGACTTAAAAGAGGAGGGTGAAAGGATCCCTTACCTTGAAGAGTAACTTCGAAAGCTTGAAGGTCGGGACCTTGGGAGGAATGAGGGCACCTTGGGAGGACTCATTGGGAGATAAAGAGACCAGAACTTCGTTGGGGAGGATTTGGAATTGAAATTAATGAGGGAAAGGCTTGGTATTTATAGGAGAAGTGAGGGGACAAAGCATTAATTGCCAAGGGACACCTCATCGGTGGTATTGGAAAAACCATGGGATTGCCCATGGTATTTGCCCATGGTATTGTCCAAATGGGACACCTCATACCTTATCTTACTATTAATAAGTCTACCAGAATTATTTCATAATTATTACATCCTTAATGATGTCATTAAACACCCGAAACTCAAAAACTGTATTTTCACTATTCACCGAAAATTCAACTTTCTCAGAAAAATCCCAAAAAATCACCTTAACCAAATATCGATGCTCTGATTTCAAAAATGAACTCCATTTTATGAAAATAATTTTCTAAATATTTTTAATTTAATTTTTAAATAAAAACATTATTCACTGAAAATTCAACTGTTTCAGAAAAATCCCAAAAATTCACCTTAACCAAATATTGATGCTCTCATTTCAAAAATGAACTCCATTTTATGAAAATAATTTTATAAATATTTTTAATTTAATTTTTAAATAAAAAAAAACTATTCACCTGGAAAAAAATAATACTTAACCAATAATTTCTGAAATAGTTATTTACCTATTTTATTGAATCACATTACTTAATCAAGGTGCCTAAATTATATTAATAATTTCTTAAGTGAGGTTACTTAATCCATTTGATCACATTACTAATCATAAGTGTAAAATCACTATTCATGATTTACTATTCATCAAAAATTAAGTTGATCTTACTGGACTCTAAATTTCTTACTGAACATAACTGTAGGAGACCATTTTTTGAAAATCATTACACATTATTAATTATTTAAGGGTTACATAAATATTTTTAAAATGTCCTTTTTATAAAACTCATCAATAATATGCATACTATATTTATCCGAACATTTTAAAATTCACAAACTTCACCATAAGAAGAAATCAAAATTTTTATTTAAATAAAAGGATTACACAAGGCAGTTACGGTCTCGTTACATAGCCCCTTATAACACCAACATAGGACCTAAGAGTAAGGTGTGCTAGGGTGATAGAATATTGGGGCGGCTCGGCCAACATTGCCCGAGTAGTGATTTCTATCAGCTTTAACTTCTCGTGAAGGTGATTTTTTTCTAGCTTCACACGATGAAGTTCGGCTTGGGTTTGGTCCAGAGAAAAGCCCAAAGGTGCTACCTCCTTCCTGAGTTCCATCAGATGGGCTTCAATCGGCCCGAGACTAATGGATGGGGCAATTTAATCTTCTTTATATATTAATTAATCAAGATCACTTGTATTTATAGAGAATAATCGCAACATTTAGTTTCCAATGGTCATATTGACCAATGGCCATATAACAGTAGAAACCCAATGGTCTTATTTTAATTATACTCATTTTATTAAATGAAATAGTTTTGTTGAGTATAAAATAAAATAACACACAAAGTTATGAAACAAAATTTATTCAAAATTTTGGGTCGTTACAAGTATAATCTATAAAGATTCATTTCATACTTTACGGTGCCAATTTTTTACTATGTATAGTCTTGAAAAAATCCTCGAATCCTCATACACATATGTGTGATAGACTGGGTTTCTTTCCATACCACAACTCATATGGAATATCATATGTATCTTTATTTGATACTTGGTTAAGGTTATATGTCTTTGTATCCATAGAGCATCCCCAAAAGGATAATGGAAGATTTTCCTAACTCATAATTGATCTAACCATACCTAGTAGGGTCTGATTTCTACTTTCATTGTTACCATTCCACTGTGGTGTATAAGGAGGAGTGAGTTGGGATACTATTCCACACTCTTTTAAGTGATCAATGAAATCTTTGTTAAGATGCTCTCCACCTCTATCTGAGCAGAGTTCCTTAATCTTATTACCTATCTATTTTTTTCAATTCATGCTAGTATTCCTTAAACATCTGAAAGGAATCTATATTATACCTCATTAAGTAGATATAACCATACCTACTATAGTCATCAGTAAAAGTAATGAAGTAGAAAATACCACCCCTTTCCTCTACTAGAAATGTACCACATACATCAGTATGAATTAATTAAAGTAATTCAATGGTGCTTTTTACTTTCTCAGATAAGGTACCTTTGGTCATTTTCTCTTGTAAACAAGCATGACATGCATTTATGGGTTTTAACTCAGTTGAGTCTAAATACCCTATTTGATATAATTTTTGTAAATGAATCTCATTTACATGACTAATCCTAAATTTCCATAGGTAGGTGTTATATGAGTCATTTTATTTGGTTTTTTTATTGATTGACAATACTGGGTTTTCAAGTTCAAGTATATATAATTCATTGTTAATATGTTCTATACCATAACACGTGTTATCTTTATAAAAGAGATAACATTTATTTACAAAATTTAAATAAAATTACATTATGTATATACTTTACATAGATATTTTATTTCTAATTATTGATGGTACATAATAATAATTAGTCAATACAAGAACAAAACCACTAGGAAAAGTTAGGTGGTAATCCCCTACTGCCAAGGCTATAAGACTCACACCATTTGAATCTCATATATCCACCTCAACCTTTGCAATATTCTTGAATATACTTGGTTTATATATATGAATATAAATGTTTTATCCACATTTTGTATCCAATACCCAATTTATAGATAATGGCATGTTTCATTCAATGAAAAAAATAATTCTTCCCAGCTTGGAAGTTCTTATTCCAGTGGCCTTTCTTACTGCATAGAAAGAATAAATCCTCCTACTCATTACCATACCTCTATATCTTTGGCCTTTTTGAAGGATGGTGCATTGGTGTCTTCATCTTGTACTTATCCTTAGACCCCTTAGCCTTTCCCTTCCTCCTCTAGTTCACCATAAGGATTGAAGAATTTTAATTTTTTATATCCTAATCATCTTGACAAACTAAAGACAGAATATTTTGGAGAAACTTTTTCATGTTATTCATATTGTGATTAACAATAAAATTATTGAATATTGGTGGTAAATATGTAAGAATGAGATCAGTTTCTAGTTCTTGGTTAATTTTGAACCGAAGGGCTTCAAGTATCTCAATGTACTTGATCATTATGAGTACATGAGGTCTTAATTGATTCCCTTCTGTTGGCCTGCACTGATACAATTCACTAGAAATCTCATAGATTTCTTGTATTTCTCTCTCCTATTATAATTATTGGATATTAGTTAGAATCTTATATTAATATTCATCCTCATACATTTTTTCAACTAACTGTACATAGATGATAGCATGATACACTGTACATCTAGTGCATCATCTACATGCTTCTTATACTTGTCTCTATCTACCTTTTTTTCTCCCTAAGGAGGCACAGCAGAAGAGAGGACTCCAACACATAAATCTTTCTTTCTTGGAATAGTACTATGCATAAGATCCTCTACCACTCCTGGAAGTTATGGCTGATTAAGATATTTTATTTATCCAATATATATTGTAGTCATAATGTTCTAGTGGTTTTGGTGATTTCCATTTGTATCTAAAACAAATAAAATTTAGAAGTTAGTACTTTATATTTTTTAATGATTTCGAAATTATTGATTAATTAATTAAATCATTAAATTTATCCCATTATTTTATTGAACCCTAGTATTCTCCACTACTATATTTTAAATACTCTATTTCTTGAGTATTCTAGTTGCAAGGATCCTTGAAACCTCCCCTCATACTCTAAAAGTGTAAGAACCTGGTTTTTCTTCAAGGTATGAAACATTTTTATTCAAGTTTAATTATCTTTCTTGGACTTGATATGAATTCCTAATGAGTTTATGGAGGTTACAAGGGTGTATGGGGCTTGTTTGGAGCTCAAATCCCTAGTTTTTGGGAAGCATAACTGAGGTGCATGGTCAGTGCACCATTAGTGTTAACCATGAACCTCAAACTGTGTGACCCTATAAGGGTGCCACGTAGTTTGTATAAACTGTGCAAGGGGGTTTTGGCTATGTGGGGTTGAGACATAGGGTGTGCATGGGATGCATATAGTTTTTATAACTGTGTGTTATAGTTCGTGTATGGTGTGCCCCTTGGGAAATGGGGTACACACGGTTGGCACTTAGTTTAGCTAACCGTGTATCCAAACTGTGTGACTCTTTAATTTTGGGGATGAAATACCATTTTGTACCTTTATATTTATAACTCACCCCTCATTTTCTTTATCCTACAGTGAATAGAATCCCTCCTCTATCTAAAATCTCTCCCACACCTAATCTAGTCATTGAAGGATCTTCTTTGTCTGACGTCTGATCGATCCACCATTCATCTCGTTGGATCCCTCTCAATAAGTGATTTGATCTGTTGTCCACTTTTCTTGGTTTATCTCATTATCTTCAGTACTATTTTGGTGTTAGATCTTATGACCTATTTTTAGTTCATTTGTTTTTATTATGTTTTCTTCTGATCTAGACCAAACCAAAGGTTGATATTAGATGATTATTCTTCTACAGTAATAATGTAGGTGATATAGTAATTATCCCTCAAGTCTTGTTACTTTATACTATGCGTCATGATATCACACACCTAATTTTACATGCATTGCCTTAAAAATACACTTAACCCTTGTCTAAATGGTTATCCTTGATGGAAATGACCTAGAATCTCCTTATTATTTTTTGGAATAGGTCCCCATCGACTATTTCCACCCCTTGAGGTGTGCTTATAGAATTTCCCTTGGTATTATAAATGATTATGTGACCAAAACATATTCTATATGGTTTTTTGAATGACTACTAAATTTAATGACTATAATGAATTAAATGGAAAGTGAGTAGTATGACTACTTCATGTGATTTTACATAAACAATGGTGATGCACTTATTAAAGTGGAATGTTAATAAATTATAAAGACTGTTGATTATTATACTTGTGATACCCAGGCATGGATTCCCTTATACTTGTGATACCCAAGAATAGAATCCCTTATACTTGTGATAATCTAGCATGGTGTCCCTTATACTTGTGATACTTGAGCATAGAGTCCCTTATACTTGTGATAATCAGAAATAGAATCCCTTATACTTGTGATACTCGGGCATGGCATCCATTATACTTGTGATACTCAGAAATGTAATCTCTTATACTTGTGATACTTGGACATGATGACCCTTATGACTTATGATAATCAGGAATGGCATTCCCTACTACTTTATGAGACTCTAGTGACTAGACATGGAAACCTGAGTTATGCCTTGGGTCCTAGATAACACTAAGTATGTAAATATATGGTTTTAAATTTCATCATGTATATAGTACATATACATACATATATACATATACACTTATATGTATATGTTCATGGTGACATCTGTTCATAGGTTTTCCCAACATGGGGCGAAGCAGGTAGTGTCATACTGGTGTCCTTCAGGAACCAGAATCAACCCTTTACATATTATATTACTACTTTACTACAGTTGGGGTTGTAGCTGAGTGGTTAACACACCCTATAAGCCTGAATGAAACCCAAGATAAAATCTTGGTGGAGGAATATTTTTTAGTACTATATCAATAATGTAGAACACACTATAATGGTATTATAGCAACCAGAACTATTCATCAGTTTGGGCCTTTGGGACATCAGTTTAGGCCTACAAGCCACAAGGGCCTTCAATCCATCAAAGGGGGAGTGAAATAGGAATGATGGGTAGACAGTGATGCAGGATTGATGAAAGAGGGGACTTAGGGCCATCCAATGGTGGGCCTGCGGGCCATGAAATGGGCTCCATGCCCAATGGACCTTCGATCAAAAAATCATCAATGTAATAAAGCAGCTGGTTGGGTGGGTTATCCCTTGGGGGATATGACATGCCTTTCTAGTCTGTGTGTGTGTGGTGTGTGTGTGTGTGTGTGTGTGTGTTTTATTGTAATTATACACCCAAGCACCTAACATAATATATTACAACTTTAATTTTATTATATCTATACACTAATCATATTATATGCACTCGCTAGATACTTATAGACACCATTGGTGGTGGCCTGACTGAAAATTAATTTTTTATTAAAAAGGGAGAAAACCACCCATAAACATGAAAAACAAGAGAGACACCTAGGGGGATTAAATTGATGGAGACTGAGGGAATTCCCTAGAACAATGTCTTTATAGTGAATCAGGAGAGATCCCAAATTGGTAGAGATGATGAGAGGGTCAGCTTCACTTCCTCCTCTAGTTAATACATTAGCTACAAAATTCCCTTCTCTCCATGTATGCCTTATGATAGTACCAGGGGCCAAATCCATTTTTCATCCACACACATGATACAAAAGATCCTAAGGAGAATCAAATTTCCCATGCATAATCCTCACCAAAACCACCAAGTCAGTTTCCACCTCCTTGACCTGCTAAAGAAACCTTTTGCACAACACCAAACCAGAATGTAAGGCCCTCACCTCCACCCCTAAGGAACTACCCAGACCATAAAATGCACTAAAATTGAGGATGACCGATCCTATGAGATATTTGATTAGGCAACCTCCCTTCATCTATATATTCATACAAGAACCATCCATGTTGAGTTTTAAACCATCACATAGAGGAAAACAACGCACCCACTGGCCTTGAGAGCATGTCGTAGAGATCATTATGTTAAGAAAGTTACAGAGAGTCTGGGACATCATACCACCTTTAAGCAGCGAGCTTAGCTCCATCACCAAATATCTCAATCTGATCTGTAAAAATAAATACAAATTTCGAACACCCAGTCTGGCTTGGTTTCTCACATCCCACAATGTCCAATAGACCGAAGTGAAGATAACACTATGAATTTTCCCCTCTATATCCTCTTAATAATCCCCTTGAAACCAGTTTACGATCACTTCCTACATGGAAACTTCTTCAAAGGTGAGTTCAGTACTAAGTATCATGGCACCTCAAAGGCTTATAGCCCATTCACTCTGGAAAAACAAGTGCAAAATAGATTCTCACTTCGGTTTCTCACAGTAGCATCATTTTGATGCCAAATAGATCCCCTTATTCTGAATATTATCATCAATTGGGATCACCTTGTTCCACAACCTCCAAAAGAGAAAGTTCATTTTTTAGGGAAGATCGTTGCACCACAACTTAGCAGCCCAAGCCTCACATACACTATCAGTATGCAGCAAAGATCTAAAGTCATGCCCAGAAAACCTACCAGAGCTTGATCCTATGAAGCAGCATATATCTTGATCATCATTAATGATAATGTTGTAAAACTCCTTATTCTATTCCATGTTTTGGATTGTATCCATCAAACTAGGGTGCCTTTTGGACTCCATGAAGGTCATCTCTAGGACCGGACATCCTGGACAAAATAATTTTTCATCAGCCCAGTTGTCTCTCCACAGATTAATGTTGCCACGTACCACAATCCAATGAGAATAATCATGGAGATCTCTTAAATTACTGAGCATACGCCTTTATAGACTCAAATGAACTTCATGGATACAGGTAGGGATAAGGGCATGTAGTCATTTTTCTATGCTTGATTGATTGTAGCATGGGAGCGGGGGAGCATAGGATTGAGATATGGCTTTTCATGCTATCTAAAGTTATTATTTTTGTCTTTTTAGTACTTTTGATATACTTATATGTATGTGTTCTTGCTGCCATATTTTCCTATTCATTTTTTTTATAGGCATGACGTTACATCATTTTTTATATGCTGCTAGATATTTTTATTGATGATTGTTTATTTTATATAGATGACTTACTTTTTGATGTTGTTTGGTATTATGCTTCTGTTATTTATTAATTTATTACACTATTGTGCTACTCTGATTATAAGGGGATAGTCTCCCCACTATATCATCATATAACCTCACTATTATTTAATAGCCCCTGGCATATGGGGAGGCATTCTTGAGGCCATGTGACTAACAAGATTGGGGCACCGCTTAGTGGATTCTGAGTTGGGATGTTAGAAAGTGATATCATATGAGGTTTATTTTCTTTATTTTATTTGTATTATTATTTTGGTATGGTATAAATGAGACTAGGACATGTCATAATTTGGAAATCAGACTATTCTTGGGAGTAGTTATCCCATGTACAGAAAAAAAACTAAATTACTCGGGATGGGAATTTCTGTTTTGGATTCCACTTATTACAGATGATTTGATTCCATAGTTGGGTGATGTACATGATTTTTGATGCTTATTATTATGATTAAGGATTCCATTTTACCCTTGGTCTGGTCTAGTAAGGGAGTATTGACTCATTCATCATTGTAGGCACATAGAGATTCACATGTCATGTATTATGACATGCCATATAGGTTCATATCATTGCTTGTATTTTTTTTGATTGTTATGAGTTACTTGAATGATATAAATAGAATTATTATAACATTATTATAGGGTAATAAGAAACATAATTGGTTACTTAAATTTCCTACATCAAATTGATAGTGTTTTTCTACATAGCTTGATGCTGAAATCTTAAGTAGTCAATTATGGAGCGTTGATTCATGGACCATTGGTCACATGGACTGGAACGTTTTTATGTAAATGATTAAATATATTACATATTTCAATTTATAAAGTGTATGGGAATTTATAAATTTGAATTGGTGATTTATATAATTCAACCATTAAAATTTTCTATATAAATAAATACGAACTTAAATGAATTTAAATTATGAAACGAAATAGTCGCCTTTAAATGGGGATTCTAATTACAACTCAAATGGTGTTTCCTATATAACTTAAAATTAACACTATGTATATCAGGACTCCTATATAATATTAGAGAACTTTACCCTGACCTGACCTCAATAGTGGGTAGTGGGCAGTATATCTTGTGTTCTTATGTTTGCACGTCGCCCAGACTAAGATTTAGGAGCAGGAAGAGGGGTGTGACTTTATATAGAAATTATTTTCACCAGTTCTATTATTATACCTAGGATTATCCCATTATCAAATCCTATACAAGGTGTGTGCTTGGAATTTATTGAGTTATGACACCATGATATCCTTGATCCATGCACCAGGAGGGTGGTGACGACCATGCTCTGAAGGTGGGGGGACCTGATCCATCAGTGTTACCTTCAGTAGGGCCACCTAAGGAACCTCCTATCATACCTGACTTGGATTTTGATACCCAATTTCAAGAGGAATTCCTACATCTTATGCATACTATGCATGAAGTACCATAGCTTTCCCCTACTATGGCAGAGATGACATGAGAATTCCAACAGTAACATCCACCCACATTTTCGGGGGATGTTGGTCCTTAGGATACAGATTCGGGGATAGAATTCATGTTGACCATATTCGAGCACCTTGAGAAACCTCCTAATATGAGATTTAATATCTCTATGTATATGCTTTGATATTCTACCAAGCGATGGTGGGATGTTATCACCTAGTAAGATCATCATCATGGAATGGCCTGAGCTAGTTTTTAGACCATATTTTATGACTATTTCTTTCCAAAGACATTGAGAGTTGACCAGGATAAAGATTTTATGCATCTAAAGTAGGGTACCATGTGAGTAATGGATTATTATGCTCATTTCATAGAGCTTTATCACTTTTCACCGACTGTTGTTAGTAAAGCATTGATGACATGTTGGAAACAATGAGACGCTTTGAGGATGATCTCATATAATCTATCTCATCATATGTAAATGTATTTCGGTTGACCACAATTTCAAAAATAGTAAACCAGGACCTCATCACCGAGTGGAACCTAACGGAAGCTAATGGTGTGGGCTAGGGTGGATCGGAACTGAGATAGGGAAGTGGTTTGAATAGTGGCCAGAAACGTCACTTTGAGACTGAATGTGGGAGTAGCACAATCCAGATGACACCCATTGATAGTCATGTGGCTTATCTCTAGTATGGAAAGATAGAAAATAAGATTCCCCAGTTTCCCAAAGACCTCACTGAGTGTAGAGGTTTTGGAATCTTTAGTGTTTTTGTAGGACCTTTGCATCTTTCCAAATGGGACAGGGTACATATGAGCTCCACATTCAGGAGTGGGATCTGTAGCACCTCACCAGGTAGGTAGCTAGAGTAAAATCAACTATTAAATTAGAGGAGCAGGTCATGGATGAGGTAGATGGGATTCATATGTATATTGCTAGTAGGGTGGACCTACTTAGGGTAGCTAAGTTGTATCTTAGGGTTGCATATCATTCTAGATTTATTAAGTTCATCTTATACCTGAGGTGAAGGGTTTCATACCATCTACAGTTCTCCAATGGCCCAAAGGCCTTCAATTTTTTATTTATTAAAAGAAATAACCCCCTTTTAAGGTATGAAGGGGGAAACCCAAATAGACTTCAAGACTTAAGACATTTCACGACCTAAAGTTCAGGAGAGACAAAACATACTGACAACATGGAGCACTCCTCCCCAGTATGTGATCATGAAAAATCTATCCACCGATGTAAGGATGAATGGAAAACAAGTATCATGTGTCAAGCACAGGCCTAATCCGATAGCTAACTCCATACCCTCTTAACATCAAAGTCCATACAGCTCTGCAAAGGAAGACTGCTAGCTCTGAAACCTCCTTGGAGTTCCATGTGGTCGAGTCCATAAGCACCTCCATTCCAACAGCCCACACCTTAACCAAATCACCAAACCAACCAAAATCACCAAATCTCCAAATCAACAACTCAGTCATTAACACAAAACCTTCACATCAAACCTTCAAAGAAACTCGATCCTCGCCATCCGGACCACAAGACCGGATGCCGCCCTTGAACCCGCATGTAGAGACATCCGCAAACCCACCATGGAACCCCTGCTGGAACACAATGTAGTGGACGTAACTCCACCCCTTCACCGCGAAGTAGGAACATGGCCTCAGTGTTGAAGAAGATCGGATCCAACTCCTCACTGCGGAAGAAGAGAAGGAACCCAGTCTCGACCCCACGCCACTGAAGAAGGAAAGGAAGAGAACTCAACCCACACCGTGGAAAGAGAGCAGGTCACCACCCCAACATCGAACCGGAATCAACCCCACGCCGCCCGGATCGCAACACCAGAGCCACACCAGAGCACGCCCCCAGCACTTTGGAAACCAGATCTCGCCCTAGCATACTAGATTGAAACACCTTCACCAGCTGAGACACCTCGATGCCACACCAGATCTCAAACCTGACGCACCAAAACCAGAGCCCTCTCTACAGGGAAAGACCACCACCCTGATGTCGCACTGGATCTCTACTCTATGCTACGGAAGAACAGAAACCAACCTCGAGCCCACTGGAGACCTGAACACCCTCACCATAGAAGAACAAACCCTGATCCTGAGAGAGGCCACCCTCCGCGCTTAAGAATCCACTACACCGCGAGACGCCGGGAAGACCAAGGGAGAGACATCGTCCCAACGAGGCGAAGAAAAAGACGGGGCCGGGGAGAAAACGTAAAATGCTACGCCCCTTATGGGCTCATCCCCCCCATCTAAATTTAGAGGTAAAATATTTGTATCCTCTACTCTAGTATCTACTCTTTTTTATATGGTCACTTCATATTATTTTATCTCTATTACTACTATAGAAATCCTTGGTCTTAATATTTAGTACTCTTGTGGCATGATGACACTTGATACTCCATTGGGAATTCGATCAAAGAGTGTATGATAGTGTAGGGAATTCCCCATTAAGGTAGGAAACAATATTTTCTTATGATATCTCTTCATCCAAAAGATGATAGACTTTTATTTAATTTTCAGGATGGACTGGTCTTTCCCCTACCATGACTATGTGGACTACTACCACTATAGGGTATTATTTACATTACCATAGGGTGATAGTTATCTTCACAAGGGTGAATGTGATGTACAAGAAATCCTAAATGGACCTAATCATCATGGGATGGGTGGGATGAAAGCCCATATTGATAACCACTTTCTAGATTATTAGGGAGTATGTCAAGATTATTTCCCTCTAGTAGTTTGTTGGTTTAGGGGTGTCTTCCTTGAAAACTTCTTTGAACTACCTCCTAAGATATGGGTAGAATTTAATATCAAGCTAGTTTTAGGAGCTTAACTAGTGTCAATTCCACCCTATAGGATAGCTACTACTAAGTTTTAGGAACTCAAGAGGAACATAAAGGATTTATAGAATAAGGGTTTTATATGACCCAGCACTTTTCCATGGGGTTCACCGGTCATTTTCTCCAAAAAGTCAGATGGTACCCTCAGTCTTTTTATGGATTACCATCGGTTGAACAAGCTTATAGTTAATAACTGGTATCCATTACCTTATATCGATGAGCTCTTCAACCATATCTGAGGATAAATGTTTTTCTCAAAGATAAATTTGAGGTTGGGTTATTATCATATTTGAGTTAGACATTCATACATACCTCATAAAACGTTTCATAATAGGTATGGTCTTTATGAGAATCTCATTATGTCATTTATTTTTACAAATACACCTACCATCTTGATGGCCTTGATGAATCGGGGCTTCCACCTCTACCTAGATTCCATTATTGTGGTATTCATGGATGATATATTAGTGTACTCATAGACTTGACATTATCATGCCAAACACCTTGATATAATTTTGAGTATATTGAGAGAGAACATGCTCTATTCTAAACTCACCAAATACCACTTATGGATCAACAAGGTTCACTTTTTGGGTCGCATTATCTCATAAACAAGAGTATTAGTTGTACCAAATAAAGTGATCATTGTTGTTTCTTGGTAGCATCCCAAGAATGTATTTGATGTATAGATTTTATTGGGGATGGATGGATATTAAATTCTTTTTATATAGGACTTATCACTCCTTAAATCACCTCTTACCAGCTTTACTAAAAAGGGTGTGAAGTTCTTATAGTCTGAAGCATGCAAGGACTTTCAGGAACTAAAAGAGATATTGGCTTCATCACTTTTCTTGATTCATCTAGAGTTTGATAGAGTCTATATAGTTTTTTGTAATGCATCAGGTATTGTATTATGATCAATTTTGATGTAGGATAATCAAGTTCTTGCATATGGGTCTTGTTAGTTGTGGCCTAATGAGAGGAATTATAATGCATGATCTATATCTAGCATTTGTTGTTCATTCCTTGCATTGTTGGAGACATTACTTGATGGGAGAGTGGTTTGTGGTGCTTACAGACTAAAAAAGCCTCAAATATATCTTCACACAACATGAATTGAATATCATATAGTGGATATGGTTCTAATACCTTTTGTCCTTTAATTTTTTGCTTGCCTATACACCTGGTAAGGGAAAACAGTTACTATTTCTCTAAGACATAAGACTCAGATGCATGTTGTTCAAGAAGCTAGTGATGAATGGAGGTTCATGGATCTTTTTTCTAAGATTAATCTATAGATTTAGTAGGTTCATGAGAGGCCTTTCCTTATATCCTTAGCAGTGACCTTATCACTTCTAGATGGAGTGAATAGGAGGCAGTTCTATGACCCTTAGGGCTTGGTCCTAAGGGAGAGCATTCATGTAGGGATCCACCACTGGGTTGGTATATCGATGGAGATGAGATCCTATCTATTCATGGACGTGTCTAGGTTCCTACAGACATGTTATAAGAACTAATGTGAGAATACCATGCTTTACACTGGGTAGTACACCCTGATATTTCTAAGATATACTGAGGTATGTGCCACTAGTATTGGTGGCCTAGGATGAAATATTAGATCATGGATTTTATCACTTGGTGTTACACCAATCAGCAGGTGAAGGTAGATAACCAGTGTACAGATGGATTGTTACAACCATTATCAATCCTAGAATGGAAATAGTATGATATCACAATAGATTTTGTGACTGGTTTACTGAGATACCCTTAAGGGAGCTGTAACAACCCCGGCCCCAGTTTCCTAGAGTCAGTGCCTTATTTTATTACATTAGCATAATATATAAGAGATCACATCCAAAAGGACCAAATATTTTATTATTCTAGGTAAAAAAAGATACATATTTGAAATTCAAATTACATTTTAAACATAAAATACAAAAAGTATTTTCTTTGAGAACACCATTATTCATCTAGCTTAACCCTATATATCAGTCCTAATAGACTTCTTGGAATCCTTGGGGAAAATAAAACATAATAAAGGGGTGAGATCAAATGCTCAATAAGGGTAAAGTATAACATAATCTAACGTGAATTAATAAATATGGAAAGAATAAAAAATGATTGAATAATTCCATATAAATAATAACATGAGCTAAAAAATTGACCATGGATATTATAATGAGTAAAATAATCACATAGAATAATAATAACGGAAAAATTCATAATTTTGGATGTTTTCACTATCAAGATATATCCTCAAGATAGCTTCTATCAAGATCTATCCTTAAGACAGTTTAAGTTTGTGGGTATAAACTCGTCTAATTTGTGTTAAGATATATCCTCCTAAAAATTTAAAACTACTTGGAAACAAACATGAAGGGTTCGTTGCCAACTAATTTCATCTCAAAAGACTACTGATGCATCGAGGGGATTTTCTATATATGATCCCACCTGTTCTTTCATGTCCAATTCATTCCTAACAAGAATAAATAATACAATTGAATCAATATGTCTTAACAAAATCAATAATTATTCATACGGTATATAAATACTTCCCCAGTAAAATTGACCATAAAACATTTACTAAAATTTTTAAGATGGTATCATAAGAGATAAACCACAATGGAGTAAATTATTTGACAAAGTATATTGATATAAATGAAAATACTTTAAATGATATCACTGAAAAATTATTGAGTAAAAACTCTTATTAACCCTATATGAAAACAAAAATACCCTTTTCTATAAACCATTTTCAATACCAAAATACCCAAAAAGATAAATATGGTTTTTCATTTAAGGAAACATGAAATCTTGAAAATGAAATTGAAAATAAAATAATTTCCATGTTGGAGAAAATTTCATTATCACCGTATACGTTAATAATAGAACATTCCTTTTATAATTTTTCAAAACATTCCATATAAAACACGTAAAAAGGTTCATTTTTGAAAACCTTTGAATGAAATTCAAAATATACATAAAATTTCCTTTATAATACTTTTATATAAATAAATATATAAAATAATATCAAGAATATTGGCATAGATAAAAATATTTGATAATTAAATCTTTAAACATTCAAGGTGTCTCATACCACTTTGAACATTTAAATCGTAAGCCCCATAAAAATAACATTTAAAAAACATTAAATAAATTTATAATAAATAAATTAATGACATGATAAGTCAAAGGGGATGTATATATACCTCATAAAATAAAGTGGGTGTATAACATCAAACTATGCCTCAATGAAAAAAGATTGAGACAAAATCCCTTACATTACGCTTCATTTAGTCGAATGTGCTTTAGCCTCCTGTATAATAAATATAGGTTTATTATACATATATCACTAAATCATATTCATTTCTATAATACCATATATGATTTAATTATTAATTTATATTACCCTTTTATTAAAAATTCTATGTTAAAGTTACATTTCGGGTAATAACCTCTTTGTTTTTTTCATGTGTTTTGATTTGTTATATTTTTTATCCTCTTACCTATATCATGATTTCATCGTCTCTAGATTGATAATAATGACATAAATATTATATATATTCAGAATATATGTATTTATAATAATCTATAAAAGATATAAATAGAAAATTAAACACACCATTCATGGAGACGGTAGGTCGTACGTATGAATGGACGTTGTTTCCATTTTCTTGTCATATTGAAAGAAAGTAAGTAATTAAAATAATTCCACACATCCACAAATGAAGTTATCATATTTACACAAAATTTAAAGCATAAAGGTATCTATTATATTATAATTCAAAATAAATCATAAATATCATATATATCATATAAAAATAGAAATTACATCATTATTCACAACCATGAAAGGTGGCAATGGAAGAATGAATGGCATCGATTTGTGGGGTGATAGTTCGTTGTACACACAAATGATGATTGTGTATCCCATGTGATGTAAGTGTGAGAGAGTGTTGGTCAAACCCTTAATATAACAACATATAAGTATATTTAAGATAATTATGTTATTATATAATCATCAAATAAAAATATTTTAAGGGGTTTAAGGAAGAAATAAAACAAAAATGTTCATTAATAAACATTACCTCTTCTTTGGGTATCTCCTTTTGATTTACACAAAATGACTTCTTTGGTTGGATTTATGCCCAAATTAAGGATTCTAGGATGAAGGGAGGGAAGTTTCAAAGAGAAATGGGAAGTTTTTGGTCAATATATAAGACTCAAAGTGGTGTGAGTAAATGAGGGAGGAGGTTCCCTTTTATAATTTAGGTGAGGGTCACTTTTGGAAAGTCAAAAAATATTAAATTAATATAAATTAATTTTCAATTTAAAATGGCTCAAAAGTGATTTATTTAAAATATATTATTATTATGGTTCTAAATCCTCTCAAAAAATAATTTTTATAAAATTTTATTTCACATTCTTAACCTTATCTTTCGGTTTTAACCCTTAGTTAAACTCTTTAACTCTTAGAGTGTCAACTTAGATTTTTACTCTTTAAGGGTTAATATAGTTACTATAAAATGTCAAACAAACCATAAATGTGTCATGGGTGAAATTTTAAATCTTATATAAATAATTTGGAAGAATTTTATATTTTTATAAATTTTATATCATTTAATAAAATATTATTTATTTTAAAATATCATTAATGTTAATTTTGAAACAATTCTTTTCTTGACATTTTTTAAAAAATATCAATACATAAGATAACTTTCAAAAAAAATATTAATACATAATTAATATGTATAGGAAATCTATAAAATTCATGTATGAAATTAATTATATCAAATTATATTTATTTTAATAATTTTAATAACATTTATTTGATATGTCCAATAATTAAACAATTATTGTATCATCATTATGCAAGCATTTAATTTAATTATTTTTTCCCTAAAAACTAAAAATAAAATTATCATGATGAATATAAACATATTATATTTAAAATTAATATTTATAGTTAAATATATCTTCTGAATAACCATATATAAAAAATGTAATACTTATTAAAAACATGACTATGACATATTTGACTTTCCTTAGAATAAAATACTATAAAAATATTAAATCCATCCAAGTGTCTCCAAAAATCCATAAAATCATCCCAATGATGATTTTGGCCTGCACTCACTTATAAAATAAAATTAATACAAGTGTTAGGGTAATTTTATATTCTTTATAATATTATTTTTACCCATAATTACCTAATTTACCATTAACTGTGGTAATTAAAATATTACTAAATTTACTATTCATATTGTCTAAAAACAAAATGGATCTATTTACTAAATGTGGATCTTCTTATTACAAATATGGAATAAATTTTTTAAAATTTAAAACACATAATTGGATAAAAAATTTAAAATTAATCCCTTATATGGAACAAGAAGACTAGTTTTTAAAGTGAAAATGTTCAAAAGATTAAAATGTTTTTATATCCAAAATCAATGCTAAATTGATTCCAATGACATAAATTATATTAAATGATAAAAATTTATCTAATTATACTTTAAAACCAGTTAAAATATAATTTAACACTATAAATTATTTAGATGAAAAAACTATTTTCAATTAAAATACAATATTTTATCACTATTCATCAAAACGTGAAAATTTTCAGAAAAATACCAAAAATTAAAGAAAATTAAATTTTTATATTTTTATTTAAAATAATAATTTTATTTTTTTCAAATTGAACTTATAAAAGTTTCAAAATTATATTTAAAACAAGTGCTCCATCAAAAGGTGGTAAAAGTGTCTTTTTTATAAAAATATATCTTTTATTCCTAAAATTGGATTTTTTTCTTATATCATGTCTAGAAAACACATAGGGTGAAATTTAAACCTTATATTGAATATTATATATATATATTATTAATATAATCCAAAAATTGTGATTTGTTTATTTTATTGATAAAAAACACATGTGTGCGCATTTAAATAGTTTTTATAAAAACATTTCATTTATATTTAATTAGTTTTTATATTTATTTATAATTAATTGGTAACAAGTGAATTTCATAATATATTTTCATAAGTTAGTTAAACATATTCATAACATCCAATTTAACATCTAGGAGATAATTTCATTTTAAATAAAAATATTAATATTATATCGTGGTTCATTTAAGTTCGGTGATTCGTGAAACGTAAGCTATCGAAGTGATTAAATTTAAAAAGATACATACCACAAAATCTTGGGGTATTAAATTATCACCTCCTTTAATAAATTTTGTCCTCATAATTTTAAATTTAACTTCAAAAATCAAATGTTGATAATTGAAAATTCCTTTTTGGGAAACCCACATTGAAAATAGCATTAATAAAACACCTAATTAATAAAATGGAAAGGGAAATGCAAAAGTCACCACAAAATTAGGCTTTTGAATAGGAAATTGTTAGTGGAAAGTGAAAACATGGACATGTAAGAGAAATATATCTATTAAGTTTTGATGGAGAGTGATATAGAACATGGTCATTATAATGTTATGCATTAAAAACCTCAAATATTGTGATCGGTTAAAATATCATTGATTTCTTAGTAAGAAAAGTAAATGTATAATGTTTTTGTTTCAAAATACATTTCATAAATTTGATGGATTATTTTAAAATCTAGATAAATCAATCAATAAAACTTACTTTATTTCTTTCCATTTCATAATGTCATCCTTTGGCTGTGCTTCGATCTGTTTTCACTTCATTTTGTATAACTAGAGATGGATATTCAAGAATAGTTTTTATTCCTAAAGAACTTTTAATGAATCATAAGGTCTGCAAGTATTTCCTTCATCATATAAATTTTTACTAAAACCAAAAAGGTTAGAACAAATTATCCAATAAATCATACTTTAACCTCAAACAATAATATTCAATGTTTAACTTAATTCATTCCATAAGTAGTTACCTTAAGTCTCATTCAAAATACTTTTTTACAAATTCAAAGTCCAAAAATTGAGTAAAAAGATTACTAAATTTCCCAAATTTTATTCCCCAAATAGAATAATTTAACTCTTAATATCACATACCAAATATATGAATACCTTGATCTCCTTAAAAGCTTAATGAAAACATGCATGCTTCCAAATCCTTAAAGAAGATGTAATATAGTACAATCCTTATATATCTCATGATTCTTATAACCAGAGTATCATTGATAAAATACTTTTACAAAATAAATATTAAAGCTAAGAACATAAATACTTTAATTATTCCACTTTTATTATAGTAACAGTATAATATTGACTTTGATCCCTTTAATTCTTCTTAGTTATATTTCCTTAACACTTCGGACATTTATTTTCTTAGTGACCCATTTAACTATAGTTAAAACACTAAATTTTAGTCTTTTCTTTCTTCCCTTTTCATTATTTTTTCTAGTGAACCCTTTCTCCACACTTATAAAAAATAACCAATCCTTTCAAGAACTTTCTAGGGTGATTATTTCCACAATTATCACATGTAGGAAAATACTCCTTTCCCTTCTTCCCTTTATCTATATTTTTCTCTATCATCCTCTTATTCTATTAATTCCCTTTGAAGTCATAAAACTTTGATAATTCTTTCTCTATATTGATAGCACGTGAGACTATATCCTCGTATGATGAGAAAGTTTAGGATACCAGTTCCCTTAAGAGGGATGGCTTTAACCCATCAAATAAACGGTCAATATTAATTTATGAGTTATGTATGTAGTCTATAGCATGTCTTGATAATCTTGTAAAGTTTTCTTCATACTTAGAAACATTATCATCCTTCTCTTTCCTTAGACTCACAAATTTCCTCTCCATATCTACTCGTTGTTCGTGAGGAAAATATTTTTCTAAGAAAAGTTCCTTAAAATCCTTACATTCCATGTTTGTTATTTCTTCCTTATCCTTCGTGTTTTGAATAAATGACCACCATTGATCCACATTTACTAAGAGATTATAAACTTCTATGACAACCTTCTCCCTTTTGTTACTTCCCAAAGTGATATATATCTTTTCTAAGGAACTTATCCATTGCTCAGCTGCAAATAGATTTATAGTACTATTGAATGATGGAGGTTATTTTCTCATGAAGCGGTCTAACATTATTCCTCTATGTTATGGATCAGGTTTCTTCATATGGTTAAGGTTTCTATTCGTAACATCAGTCAGTTTTCCTAGTATAGATATAAGTTGTTCAGCATCAATTACAGCTCAAGATCCAACATCATTATCTTGTATAGGGGGAAATCCCTACATGGATTACGTGTGTTGATACGGTTTCCATTCTGTCCACTATATGCCATTTCTAAAAAATGGAATACACTAGATTAGAATATAACATTATAAAACATAATGTATCATCTCGAAATAATTGAATCACATAACCTAAATTGAAAATTTAGGTATAACTAATCTAGAAATTATAATCCAAGTTTATTTGGATATATTTCCAAATTTTTTCATAGGGTTGTGTTCTTTGGTCTATGTTTTCCTAAATCTAGTTCACAAGGTTTCTACTAAAATTGCTCAGATACCAATTGTAATGACCCTAACCCCAGTTGCCCAAATTAAATGACTTACTTTATTACATTGGCATAAGATATAAGAGATTTCATCCCAAAGGACCAAATATTGTAGTATTCTTGGAAAACTAGATACAGATTTGAAATTAAAATTACATTTTAAACATAAAATAAAAAAATTATTTGAGAACACCATTATTCTCTAAGAGTGACCATGTATATCAATAATAATATGATTCTTGGATTCCTGGGGAAAAATAAAACATAAAAAAATTGGTGAGATCAACTGCTCATTAAGGGTAAAGTATAGTGGAATCTAACTTGAATAAATAATGAATAATAAATATGGAAATAATAAAAGATGATCGAATAATACCATATAAATAATCTCATGAGCTTAAAACTTGACCATGGATATTATAACAAATAAAATAATCACATGGAATAATAATAATGATGGAATGAATAATTTTAGACATTTTCACTATCAAGATCTATCCTCAAGAAATTTACTGTCAAGATCTATCCTTAAGATAGTTTAAGTCTATGGGTAGATTTCTATCTGATTTGTTTCAAGATCTATCCTCCTAAAAATTTAAAACTTCTTGGAAAAAAATTCAAAGGGTTTGTCGCCAAATTATTTTTTTTCAAGATACTACCGATGCATCGATGGGATTTTCTATATATAGTCCCCACCTATTCTTTCATGTCCAATTCATTCCTCACATGGATAAATAATACAACTAAATCAATATGTCTTAACAAAATCAATAATTATTCATATGGTATATCGATACTTACCTAATAAAACTGACTATAAACCATTTAATAAAGTATATAAGATAATATCATAAGACATAAACCCCAATGAAGTACAATATTCTACAAAGGATGTTGACCTAGATGAAAATAATTTAAATGAGATCACTAAAAATTTATTGAGGAAAAAATCTTACTAAACCCATATAAAACCAAAAAACCCTTTTCATTGAAAACCCATTTTCAATACCAAAATACCCAAAAAGATAAAGATGGTTTTTCATTTAAGGAAAAATGAAATATTGAAAAGGAATATGAAAATAAAATAATTTCCATTATGGAAAAAATTTCATTGTCGTCATATACATTAAGAATAGAAAAATCCTTTTGTCGTTTTTCAAAACGTTCTGTATAAAACACATAAAAATATTACTTTTTGAAAACCATTGAATTAAATTAAAAATATAAATAAAATTTCCTTTATAATAATTTTATATAAATAAATATATAATATAATATCAATAATATTTTCATGGATAAAAATATTTGATAATTAAATCTTTAAACATTCAAGGTGTCACATACCACTTTGAACCTTTAAATCATAAGCCCCGTGAAAGAGTAACATTTAACAAAACATTAAATAAATTAATGACATTATAAGTCAAATGGGTTGTATATACACCTCATAAAATAAATTTTGTGTATAACATCAAACTATGTCTCAACGAACGAAGATTGAGATGAAAAGTCCCTTACATTATGCTTCCTTTAGTCGAACATGTTTTAAACTCCTGTATAACAAATATAGGTTTATTATAAATCTATCATAGAATAATATTAATTTCTATAATACCATATACTATTTACTTATGGATTTATATTACCCTTTAATTAATAATTCCATGTTAAAGTTACATTTCGGGTAATAACCGCCTTGTTTTTTGCATATGTTTTGGTTTATTATATTTTTTATCCTCTTACTTATATAACGATTTCATAATATTAATAATTATAACAATGACATAAATAATTTATATATTCAGTATATATGTATTTATAATAATCTATAAAATATATAAATAAAAAATGAAATACATCATTCATGGAGATGGTAGGTCGTACGTACGCATGAATGTTGTTTCCATTTTCTTATTGTATTGAAAGATATAAAGTAATTAAAATAATTCCAATAGAATTATTATTTCATATATATATATATATATGATATACTTTCAATAAACCCATCCTTAATATTTTCCATGTAAATTGTGAAAGAATCACATCATTTTGAGGAGTTGGTAGTCCACACGTCCAAAAATGAAGTTATCATATTTATACAAAATGTAAAGCATGAATATATTATTATATAATAATTATAGAAGCATAAATAAATCATAAATATCATAAATATATCATATAAAAACATATATTACATCATTATTCTTAACAATGAAAGGTATAAATGGAATAACGAATGACATCAGTTTGTAAGGCGGTAGTCCGCCATACACATGAATGATGATTGTGTGTCCTATTTGATGGAAGTGTGTGTGAGTGTAGTTCAAAACCTTAATATAAAAAATTATAAGTATATTTAGGAAACTTATGTTATTATATAAAAATTAAATAAAAATATTTAAAGGTGTTTAAGGGAGAAATAAAAAAACGTTTGTTGATGAATGTTGCCTCTTCTTTAGGTATCTCCTTTTGATTTGCACAAAAGAACTTATTTGGTTCTATTTTTGAAAAAATTAAGGCTTATAGGATTAAGGAAGGTAATTTTATAGGAGAAATGGGTAGGCTTTGGTCAATATATAAGGATAAATGTGGTGTGAGAAAATGAGGGAGGAGGTTCCCTTTTATAATTGAGGTGAGAGACACTTTTGGAAAGTCTAAATATATTAAATTAAGATAAAAGAATTTTCAATTAAAAATGGATCCAAAATGATTAATTTATAAGATAATATGATTATGGGTCTAAATCCTCTCAAAAAATAATTTTTAGAAAATTTTAGTTCACATTCTTACCCTTATCATTTGGCTTTAACCCTTAGTTAAACCTTTTAACTCTTATCATGACAACTTGAATTTTTACTCTTTAAGGGTTAATATAGTTACTATAAAATACAAAACTAACCAAAAATGAACCATGGATGAAATTTTCAACCTTATATAAATAATTTTTCCTAATTTTATATTTTTATGAATTTTATATCATTTAATAAAATATTATTTATTTTAAAATATCATTAATGTCAATTTTGACACTATTCATTTCTTGACTTTTTAAAAAAATATAACTACACAAGATAACTTAAAAAAACCTTAATACATCACTAATATGTATAGTTAATCTATAAAATTCATATATGACAATAATTATATAAATTTATATTTATTTTAACATTTTTAATAACATTTATTTGATATGTCCATTAATTAAACAATTTCTGCATCATCATTATACAAGCCTTTAATTTAATTATTTATTTGCTAAAAAATAAAAATAAATTATCATGATGAATATAAATATTTTATCTTTAAAATTAGTTTTTATACTTTAATATACATTCTGAATTACCATATATAAAAAATGTAATACTTATTAAAAACATGAGTATGACATATTTGACTTTCCTTAGAATAAAATACTATAAAAGGCTTAAAGTCATCAAAGTGGATACAAGAGGGAATAAAATCATACCAAGAATGATATGTCTTGACAATAACTCATCTGATAAAATTAAAACAAGTGTTAGGATATTTTATAGTCTTTATAATATTATTTTTACCCATAATTACCCGATTTACTCTTAACCGCGGTAATTAAAATATTACTAAATTTACTATTTATACTATATAAAAATAAAAGGGACCTATTTACTAAATTTTGACCTTATAATTCCAAATATGGAATCCATTTTTAAGAATTCAAAACACAAAATTTTCTAAAATTAATTTAAAACTAATCCTGTAGACGGAACGAGAAGGCGGGTTTTTAAACTAAAAACGTTCAAAAGATTGAAATATTTTTATATCAAAATTCAATTTGAAATTGATTCCAATGAACTAAATTTTATTAAATAATAAAAATTATATAATTTGTATTTAAAACCAATTAAAAATATAATTTAATGCTATAAATTATTTAGATGAAAAGCAGTTTTCAATTAAAATGCAATATTTTATCACTATTCATCCAAACATGAAAATTATCAGAAAAAATATAAAAAAATAAACCAAAGTAAATTTTTATATTAAGAATTAAAATAATAAGTTTATGTTTTAAAATATAATTTATAAAAGTGTCAAAACTGGATTTAAAACAAGTGCATCATCAAAAGGTGGTAAAACTGTCTTTTTTTTAATAAATATTTTATGTGTAAAATTGGATTTGTTCTTATATAATGTCTAGAAAACTCATAGGGTGAATTTTAAACATTATATTGAATATTATATATATATATATATATCATAATATAATCTAAAAGGTGTTATTTTTTTATTTTATTGATGTAAAACACACTTGTGCGCATTTAAATAGTTTTTATAAAAACATTTCCCTTATATTAAATAGGTTTTTATATTTATTTATAATTAATTGGTAACAAATGAATTAAATAATATATTTTCATAAGTTATTTATTCCTATTCATAATAACCAATTTAATTTCTATGAGATAATTTCATTTTAAATAATAATATTAATATTATACTGTGGTTTGTTTAAGCTCAGTGTTGCGTGTAACATAAGCTATCAATGAGATTAAATTTAAAAAGATACATACCATAAAATCTTGGGGTGTTAGATTATCCTATCCTTTAATAACTCGTGTCCTCACAATTTTAAATTTAATTTCAAAAATTAAATGTTGATACTTGAAAATTTATTTGCAGGAAACTCACAACAAAATAGGGTTAATAAAGCATCCTCTTAAAAAAGGGAAATTGAAATGTGAAGGTCACCACAAAATTAGGCTTTAAAATTGTAAATAATTAATAAAAAGTGAAAACATGAACACGGAAGAGAAATATAACTATAAAGTTCTGATGGAGAGTGATATAGAACAGGGTCATTAGAATATTAACCATCACAAAACCGCAAATATTGTGATCAGTTAAAAGATAATTGATTTATTAGTAAGAAAATTAAATAGATAACATTTTTATTTCAAAATTGTACGGTCATTTTACCGAATGTATGTTTTCAGTGTCCCAAATTATATTTACCCTAACAAGTATAGTATCAGTAAGGGGTCGATCCATAGGGAACTATGAGGTTATTTTATCTTTTCTTAATTTAGTTTGTATTTTTGTTTTTAGTGAAATATTCTGAATTAAAAATCGATTTTGGTTGGTTGTTTGGGTATAAAAATAAAAACAATTGGTTTTAAATATTCTTTTAATAGATTAATTACTAAAATGAAAGTAAAGACGGGAAAGTTGGTTTTTATGAAAATAAGAGATTGAAATGCGTTGGGGTTATGGATTTGTGATAAGTTGATTATTAAATCAATTTGTTTATGAGGTTTTGTTGTTCATGATAACCCAACTCTATGGGTTTAACTTGTAATAAATTTTCCTTGATCTGGTAAACTTTATATTTAGAACATAAGAGACCAATTCCTTGGTCTGGTTGTTAGTTTTTCATAGATCTTTATTTGGCTTAGTCCATTTTGAGCCGATGATTACTTCCAATGGTCATGGAGTTGTTTGTCGTTATTCTTCTTTTGAATCCCTTGAAATTCTGCCCTTGGTCTGGTACAGAATTTTTAGTGATAATTTGAAGTGATTTAAGAATAATAAGAAGAGATTATTAGAGCAAACACATTCAGATCAACTTAATTCAAATTACAACTTATCAGCTTCCATAACCCCAACACACTGTGTGTTTAGTTACACATATATGACATAATGAAAATAACACCTTCAATACCTGATGATATCATCGAGTAAGACTCGAGGAGAGGTGTCAAACGGTGGAATGGCGGAGTAGTGACACCATGGTGTCTTGGGAGGAATGGCAGCAGAACTTCCCCCTTTTCTTCAAGTGTTTCACCTCCTCAAATCTGGAGGCCAAAGCCTCTATTTATAGAAAATTAAACTACATGGTGTGTAAGAAAGTACACACCGTGTACTTATTTTCAATGCGTTTTTACCCCCATTTTCTCCACTGGTAGGTGGCCTAACACACCGTCTTTGACTTTGGAACACGGCTCCGCCTGGTTGGTGAATCTACACGGCGTGTAGCGCCTCCATACATGGCGTGTAGTCTCAAAATTTGGCCACCAACTGCTTCTAGAAATTCTTACATGGCGTGTCTCCTTTGGTCGGCCACATGGGCATGTGAACTCTTCTCAGCCACCAACTGCTTCTAGAACAATATACCCGGCGTGTAAACACAGAACACGACATGTGCCAGCTTCTGGTTACTTGGGCATGTACTTGTCCTGGTCAACCCAGGTCTGAGCTTGAAAGTACAGGGCATGTATATTGGTACACGCTGTGTAGTTGGAAGTTTTTTCTTTGTTCTTCTCCTTTTTTTTCATTTGGCCAAAAACCTTATGAAAATGAATAAGATCACCAAAACCAAATTATTTGTTCTTTTAAACAGTAGATAATTGCTGAAAACTTGTTTTTATTTTTCAATAAAGTGTATGAAAATGTATACACAAATCGGGTGCATCAAACTCCCCCATACTTAGTCATTTGATTGCCCTCAAGAAAATCTCAACATCTAATTAAAAAAATCTATATTTTAAAAGGAGGTAATTTAGTTAATCATAAATGTAAATAATATTTGACAGGAGAAAATTTCAGAAAGAATACAAATTAGTTTTAATACAGGAGATATTCTAATCATGCCTCATATATAATTCAATTAAGGACTTTCATCCTCTTTTAACACATGTTACAACCTTTCAAAAATAAGCAATCCACTTGATGATTTACCTCACCATAAATATTCTCAACACTCAAGATGTTTTTAAACAATGTTATGCTCAATCAAATATATATACACTCTATCCATAGGTTTGTAAGAAATCTAGTTCTCCGCTTTATAAAATTTTACTTACAAAATTCATGAGGACTTTTCAAATAGGATCAGATGTTTCTATGGCTAAAGGTCGGTAGGTAAAGATATGAAAAATAACTATGAGGCTTGAAAAGGAGGCTAAATTATTAAATAATAATGCATGATATTCAAAATGAAACCCAATGTAAAAACATACTCAACAATCTTTATCAAGTGATCTTATCACCACCATCTCCTTTAGCTGAGTAGGAGTCACAAACCAACAAATGTGTATAAGGCCCCTTTTTTTACTTTTTTTACAAAGGAAACCTTTCTAAATTTCTAAAATAGAGGTTTGGAACTCTTTTCGCCCCAAATGATTAAGAGGCACTCCCCCATACTTCATTTCTTGACAATTCACGAATTTATACCATGTGTTGTCAATCCCTTATTTTGAGTTTAAATAAATAATCATGAAAAATCATAAAAGAATTAGGGTAGAAAGGGAAAAAGTCTTGTAATATGGCTTCCTATAAAATCTAGTCATGGTCTCTACGGGCTTCACGAAGATAAGATGTAGGGTGGGCTCAAGATAAAGGGGTTAAAACAATCTTATGCCTCAATCATTTTAATATAATTCAAAAAAATCCTCATGTTTTGAAAAGAAAACTTGCAAATTCTAGTAGTTATGTATATTCTAAGAATCTCTCAAGAAAGATGGTATTAGAAAGAATATGACAAAGGGGTTTAGAATACCTCTCAGGAGTGGGAAAAATAAATAAAGAGACAATCAGGTCATGACTTGAAAAATAATTGATTAGTCTAATCGATGTTATTATCCAAGGATTACAAGTTGTAATTTAAATTATATCAGCAATCATTTTAAAATACCTAAGAATCAAAATAAGCATATAATTTTTAAAAATTTCCACTTTCAACTTTATTATTCAAAAATATGATTAACCAAAAATGTCTTCACGTTGTCAAATATATCTTCTAATAATGATGTCTCCTAGAATATGAAAAGGGAAAAGACTAAAGAGGTCAAGAGACACCCCCATACTTAATATCGCATGTGGTCCACCAAGTATCCAAGAAAGAAGAACAAGTGAAGGTGGGGAAACAATAGTGGACCTGACCGAGGGGAAGTAAGGAAATAAGTAAACTAATAAAGAAAAGAAAATAATGGAAAAATAATACTCCCCTCGTGTCTAGGCATAGTGCAACGATATGTGATGGAAAAGTGCATCCCAAAACGTGTTAGAGTACCTGTAAGGGGGAAAGAAAAAGAACACTGCAAGCAGGGATAACAAACATAGGAATAAGAGATCACAAAAATATATATACAATGAAAATAATGTGTCACAAAACCAGTCATGGGGTCGCCTCATAATAGGAATCATCGAGTACAGAACCAGCCGGAAGAGATGGTTAGGAGCTGTGGAAGCGGGAGGCTCAGACTCAGCATCAGGAAGGAAAGCTGGAGAAGTCGGAGCCGCAGGTACTGGGCTCGGTAAAGGAAGATCGGTATCCCCCCTGGACTGGAAATAGTGGCGGTGGCAGCAGTAGTAGCAGCAGTTGGACCCACAGTAGAGAGTAGAACGGAATCCATGGCTAACATAGTGAAGGGCGGTGGAGAAACAGCAGAAGAGCCAGGAGCCGTGGTATAGGCAGGTGGCGGGGGAAATGGAATACCCAGATGCTGAACAAGAAGCTCCAACAGCTACTTCATGAGATCCTGGTGGTTTTCTATACGTACCAAATGCTGCTCCATTGCGGGCAGGCAGAGGGAAAGGGCGAGATCGACCGAGGGTGCATGGGTAGGTGAGGCTGGTGGTGGGATAGAAGAAGGAATTCTAGAAGAACTGGGGTCAGTAGGAAGGGGGTGGGGCGGGGAAACTGGTGGGGGTGGGGAGGGAGGTGCAGGTGCATCAGCTGGGGTAGGAGGTTCAGCAAGTGGGTAGGGGCGAGCCCAAGCAAGGATGTAGGCACCCCCTACTTCTGGACCAATATCATGTGAATGAGCATGAGAAATTCCATCCGATGGGGAGAACCTAACAGGTCATGGGGTAAAGAAGGCTCAAAAACCCCAAGGTGGTGGGTGAGGCGAGTGGTGTAAAACTCACTGTTCAGGTTGCCCTGATGGCTGGTAAATATGGCATGGAAATAGGAGGCAGCTAGGTAAGGGAGGTCTGGTTAGTCCTGTCGAATGACACAGGTAAGGAGATCCATGTCATGACTGGATACGACCCCCATATAATCATGGCGGGGGAAAATAATGGCGCTGAAGCACTGGTGGGTAAAATGAAGGATGGGGTCAGTGATAAGGTTGCTCTTCTTTGAGGTAGGGGCGTAGCGGTGGTCAGGCCCAGTAATCTCCCGCCACATAGCCACGAGCTCAGAATACTTGGGTCTTG
Organism: Viscum album; assembly: GCA_963277665.1. NCBI lineage: Eukaryota > Viridiplantae > Streptophyta > Magnoliopsida > Santalales > Viscaceae > Viscum > Viscum album. Next base: position 2,094,884,067 of record OY728122.1, read on the forward strand.
TCAGGGTGGAAATAGGGGGTGGGGTAATAGGATGGGGGTAGAAACCGTACCCTCGGCCAAACTCTGTCATGGTGAAGGAAAATCATCGGCCGCCCAGCCGGAACCGAACCACGGGAACCGCATCACCAGGTATCTCCCGGTACTCAGCTCTGTCGAACTCTAAAGAAGTCGCAAACTCTAAAAATAAATCGCGAAAGATAGGAGTGTTGACCTGGAAAATAGCGAGCAGTGGAGTGTGGCCAAGGAGATCCTCTAACTCTCCCCAGATGTTGAGCTGCTGAGGAATGGTGTTGTCGAGGTAGCGGCCGCTCATCAAAATTGGATGGCGAGAAAAGCGCTGAACCTTGTCATGTTCCAGATCTGTGATCGGGAACACCATGCAGGGATAGGGAACACCTACAGGTCTCGGCCCAGGTGTAGGTGTAGCAGCAGGAGCTGGCTCTGTGGGTGGATCGTCTGTAGCAGGTGAAGGGTTGTTGGATGGGGCGATCGAGTAAGTGTCAGTTGTGGAGAAGATCTCAGGTGGAGTGGCAGCTGGGAGGGAAGGAAGGATGGTGCTCAGACCAACCTCAGTAGAGGGAGTGAGGGGTGGAAGGGTGGCCAATGGAGGGAGCTCATAGACCGGAGTGTCTGGGTCTGGCTGCATCGGAGGTCGGAGTCGAATCTGCCAAAAAATGGGCCTCTCGCCCTTAGTGGCGGAGTTCGGATGCTTCCCTCAGGAAGGATCGTGATCTTCCATAACTTGAAAAGACAGAAAAATAAAAGAAAAATAAAAGAAAAGAAAACAAAGAAAAAGTGACAAATCTGAAAAAATAAAAGTACACGGCGTGTACATTCGGCGTACACGGCGTGTAGTACAAGCTGAGTAGCATCCAATGTTCTCTGGATAAACACACCAAGGGTGAAGAAGATTGACCATGTAAAGGTACATGGCGTGTACCAAACATACACGCCATGTTCTTACAAAGTGGACATGGTCGTGTATCAGAAATGACATAGCCATGATTTTATCAGTTCTAAGAATAAAGGACACACCGTGTATAGGATAGACACAGTGTGTTCGTTATTTAAGGAACATGGCCATGTGGGGTGTTAGACATGGGCCGACCGAAAGAAATAGGCTACACGGCGTGTACCGAACATACATGTCGTGTAGGGGAACATGGGGTGAGAGACCATGTCAAGTGTGACACGCGGAGGGGCCAAATGAAACGATCTACACAGCGTGTACCAAACACACACGTCGTGTACATGAAAATGGTGTGTGAGGCCGTGTGCAAAGGGTACTTGTGAACGATGGGGAAAGTACATGGTGTGTACCGAACATACACACCATGTACATTCAAATTGCGAAGCATTTTGTGTGTGGTCATGTACAAAAGTACACGGTGTGTGTTATTCAATTTTTGGCTGTGTACCATGGAAGCCGAATGGTCAGCAGATCCAAAAACACCCTAAATGCTTCTAAAAACTTGAAATAGTGAGTTTAGAAGGGCGTACCTTGACCGAGGATCGCAATGTAAGAGAAATCAAAGCTCAAAACGAACCAAAATGACGGATCTGAGAGTGGGAGGTTGGGTGGTGTTCAGGAGAAGAAAATGGGAAGAAGAAGAGGAAAGAGGGAGCCATGTGACACGGTGTGAAGCTGGGTGGCCCACGACTTATATAGCCAAGGTACACGTCATGTACTTCTAGACTACATGTCGTGTATCCCCAAAAAAAAATTTAGAGAATATAATAAACTATATAATAATTAATATGAATTAATTAAAATAATAAAAGTAAAATAGGTATATATATGTATATACATAATTAAAAAAACTATACACATAATGTATTGGGAAAATACACACCATGTGTTTAAAAATTGTAAAAAGATAAGTACAACCTTTGGTCCGGTGCTCGGGGTGAGGTTCGAACTGGCGATCGGCCGCTCTGAACGGAAGCCCTTAACCACTAGAGCGAAGGTTGTACTGCTGCTCGTATTTATTATTTATATACATTTAATCTATACAGCCTATACACATGGGAAGAAATAAATGTACGACATGTGGTTTTAAATTATAAAAGAAGGGGATGAAGCAGGGAGATTAGCCGAGTTCGAACCCGGGTCTTTTGGATCCAGGGCCGAGAATTTTCCAATCTGCCAACTTTATCTGCATGAATTACTTTATATAGAAAATTATTTTTATATTTTTAATTTAAGAAAGTAAATACGGCACACACGCTGTATTTTGGAAGACACGTCGTGTAGTTTTTATTAAAAGGGGAAATGATGGAAATGGGGCGGTTGTCAGGATTCGAACCCGGATCTTTTGGAAACTGGGTTTCGATCGTGGACAACCGACTCATCACCATCATGGGTTTTCTAATAAGCACACATATATATAGATAGAATTTACTACACACACCATGTAAGAAAATATAAAAAGGAGGAACCCTGTGCTGAAGGTAGGTCAGGAGGATTCAAACCGAGGATGGCTTGGATAAACTCCAGTGACTTTACCATTGGCATCAACATCATCCCTATTTATTTATTAGTTACTCTATATATTTATACTATTTAAGATAAAAAAAACTAAAAAGATAAGTACACGCCGTGTATATAAGTGGGACACGACGTGTAACCTCTGGGTTTCCTCCCAGTAAGCGCCTTTGTTTTAGGTCATTGGCTCGACCGACTTACCTTTTCTTACCTGAGAGGGGTGGTGGAGATTTTCCTAATAGTAGCTGCCTTGGCCTTTTAGGAATTGCAAGTTCTCTGGCTCTTCTTCAACGGGACTGTCTGGAATGATAAAGTTTTTATAAATAAAGGAACATGCTAGTTCATCCACCAAGTGATCGTCCACGGTAGTTATCGCAGAATAGTCCTCATGATCGGGCGATGATGCCTACTTGGTAGCCTTGAGGACATTGTAGGAGACTTTCTTATCTCCTACCTGGAAGATCATCTCCCCCTCATGCACATCGATGAGTGCCTTCCCAGTGGATAGAAAAGGTATTCCAAGTATAATAGGTGCCTCATGATCCTCCTCCATACCTAGGATAATAAAATCTAGAGGGAGGATCAATCTTCTCAACTTCACCAGCACATCCTCCAGTATCCCCTTTAGATATTTAATGGATCTGTCAGCAAGTTGAAGGGCGACTCAGGTAGGCTTCAGATCATGGAGTCCAAGCTTTTGGAAAACTCTGAATGGCATGAGGTTGACACTGGCCCTTAAGTCACACATGGCTTTTCCAAATTCACAGGGTCCAATTGTAAAAGGGACAGTAAAGCTACCTAGATCCTGGAGTTTCGAAGGAATGGAATGTTGTAAGACTGCGGAGAACTCCTTTGTCAGTGCAATGGTGCCCAAATCCTCCATCTTCCTTTTATTCGAGAGGATTTCCTTCATGAATTTTGCATATGTGGGAATTTGTGTTAGGGCCTCTAAAAATGGGATATTTATGTTTAGATTTTTGAATACTTCCATGAATTTTCCAAACTGGTGATCCAGCTTCCTTTGCTTCATCCTCTCCGGAAAAGGTAATGCAGGCTCGAATGGTTTGACGGCCTCCTTTCCTTTACCTAGTTGAGCCTCCTGTGATGGATTTTCGGATGAAGAGGGGTCTGAAACTGTACCTTTGTTGTCAACAGAGAGTATAGGTGCAGTTGAATGTGTTGGTTCCTTCTGGTATAGATTATTTCCACTTCGTAAAGTGATGGCATGGGCCTCCTCCCTTGGGTTCTTCTCAGTGTTTCCTAGTAGTGTATCAGGTTGTCTCCATGAGAGCTGGTTTGCTAACTGGCCGATTTGGTTCTCAAGGCTTTGAATAGAATCCTCCTGGTTCTGAAATCTGGTCTCAGCAGTTGATATGAATTTTATCATAATATCCTCTAACCTTGAGGTATTCTCTTGTTGAGGTAGTTGCGCAGCTGGTGGAGGTGGTTGCTGCCTTGGATGCTGCGAGTGAGAGTTTTTATAACCTTGCTGATAGTAGGAGCTCTGCTAGTTTTGTTGTTTCCTTGGGTATGGGTTCTGATATTGTGGCTAACTATAGCCAGGTGGTTGCTGGGCAGGAGGATTCTGCTGCTGTTGGCCCCAGCCTGTGTTCTGGTTTTCGCGCCATGTCAGGTTCTGGTATTGTTGATACTGGTTCGACCCTTTGTTTTGAGCAACATAGCTCACCTCACTTGTCGAAGGGTCGACTGAAGGTCCCAGGCATTCTCCTAGGATGTGGTTGTTACCACAGTCACCACATGTTGGATGGTTCACTGCATGGACTTGAGATGATCCCTTGAGATTCAATGCATCGATCTTTTTGGATATTGTATCCAACTGGGCAGCAAGCATGGTAGTAGCATAAATACTATGCATACCTCATTTTTGGGTCCCTCGCTCAGAATTCCACTAGAAGCTGTTGGTAGACATATCTTCCAGTAGTTCTAAAAGTTCTTTGGGGGACTTTCTCATTACCGTACCTCCAGCAACTTCATCCACCATGGACTTTGTATTCATTGTGAGTCCTCCATAGAAGGTTTGGACTTTCATCTAGAGTGGAATTTTGTGGTGTGGGAATTTACGTAACATTTCCTTGAAACATTCCCATGATTCGTACAATGACTCAGATTCGTACTGCTGAAAGTTGTGGATCTCATTCTGTAGGGTTACCGTCTTCGAAGGTGGAAAATATTTGGACAGAAATGTCTGGGCTAGCTCCTCCCAGGTGAGGATAGATCTTTATGGTAACTCTTTGATCCAGTCTTTCTCCTTGTCTCGTAGAGAGAATGGGAAGAGGCGAAGACGAATGGAATCTTCAGATACACCGTGATAACGGAATGTATCGCAGATCTCCAGAAAATTGGAGAGATGGGCATTGGGTCTTCACTGGGCAGGCCACCGTATTGAATGGTATTTTGGATCAGCTGCATGATAGAAGGCTTGATCTTGAAGTGTTGGGCCTGTACCGGAGGACGAACGATGCCCATATCAGCTCCGTGGATCGAAGGCAGGCCGTACTCTATAAGAGAACATCGTGGAGGTGGATGATAAGGGGGTAGAGGGGGCATGTATTGTTGCTCCTGAGGGGCGAAGTAGGGCTGTTGAAAGAGATGTCGCTGCTGCTGGGGCTGGTCGTACTACGGAAGTGGTTGCTGGTAGTCCCTCGGGAGGAACTCTATGAAACCTCCAGGTTGGGCCAGCTCTGGTATACTAGCAGCGGGGGGCTGCTGGTCCTGGAATGGTTGTCCAGCTGCAGCTTCAGTGGCTGGTGCTCCCTCTTCCTTGTTCTCCATAGGTAATGATTTTTGTCTGTGCGTCTCTACCAGTACACGTCGACGTTTCAACATGGTTTGTTTGATCTCTAGGTCAATCAGAAGAATATCTGATGACTCAGCACTCCTGGACCATGTGAGGCGTTGCTTCATGCACCTATGATCAAACACATATGCAAAACAAAACCCAGGAATAAAAGGGAAAACAAATGATAAATAGAAATGGGATTAGGAAAGAATTTTTTAGGAATTTTTGGTTTTTATTTCCACTAAAATTTGATAAAAATTTAATTGAAACAAAAATAAAATTACTCTAAGATTCCCCGGCAACGGTGCCAAAATTTGGACGGTTGTTTTACCGAATGTATGTTTTCAGTGTCCCAAATTATATTTACCCTAACAAGTATAGTACCAGTAAGGGGTCAATCCACAGGGAACTATGAGGTTATTTTATCTTTGCTTAATTTAGTTTGTATTTTTGTTTTTAGTGAAATATTTTGAATTAAAAATCGATTTTGGTTGGTTGTTTGGGTATAAAAACAAAAACAATTGGTTTTAAAGCTTCTTTTAACAGATTAATTACTAAAATGAAAGTAAAGACGGGAAAGTTGTTTTTGATGCAAATAAGAGATAGAAATGTGTTAGGGTTATGGATTTTTGATAATTTTATTATTAAATCAAGTTTCTTATGAGGTTGTGTTGTTCATGATAACCCAACTCTCTGGGTTTAACTTGTAATAAAGTTTCCTTGATCTGGTAAACTTTATATTTAGAACTGAAGAGACTAATTCCTTGGTCCGGTTGTTAGTTTTTCACAGATCTTTATTTGGATTAGTCCATTTTGAGCCGACGATTACTTCCAATGGTCATAGAGTTGTTCTTCGTTATTCTTCTTTTGAATCCTTGGAAATTCTTCCCTTGGTCTGGTACAGAATTTTCAGTGATAATTTGATGTGATTTAAGAAGAATAAGAAGAGTTTATTAGAGCAAACACATTCAGAGCAACTTAATTAAAATTACAACTTATCAACTTCCACAACCCCAACACGCTGGGTGTTTAGTTACACATATATGACATAATGAAAATAACACCTTCGATACTTGATGAGATCATAGAGTAAGACTCGAGGAGAGGTGTTGGATGGTGGAATAGCGGAGTAGTGACACCATGGTGTCTTGGGAGGAATGGCAGTAGAACTTCCCCCATTTCTTCAAGTGTTTCACCTCCTCAAATCTAGAGTCCAAAGCCTCTATTTATTAAAAATTAAACTACATGGAGTGTAAGAAAGTACACGCCATGTACTTATTTTCAACGCATTTTCCCCCATTTTCTCCGCTGGTAGGTGGCCTAACACGTCATCTTTGACTTTGGAACACGGCGCCGCCTAGTTGGTGAATCTACACGACGTGTAGTGCCACCATACATGGCATGTAGTCTCAAAATTTGGCCACCAACTGCTTCTAGAAATTCTTACATGGCGTGTATCAGTGGAACACAGCATGTCTCCTTTGGCTGGCCACATGGGCGTTTGAACTCTTCTCAGCCGCCAATTGCTTCTAGAACAGTATACACGGTGTGTAAACATAGAACACAAAGTGTGCCAACTTCTGGTTACTTGGGCATGTACTTGTCCTGATCAACCCGTGTCTGAGCTTGAAAGTACATGGCGTGTATATTGTTACACACCGTGTAGTTGGAAATTTTTGCTCTGTTCTTCTCCTTTTTGTGCATTTGGCCAAAAACCTTTTGAAACTGAATAAGATCACCAAAATCAAAGTATTTGCTCTTTTAAATAGTAGATAATTGCTGAAAACTTTTTCTTATTTTTCAATAAAGTGTATGAAAATGTATACACAAATCAGGTGCATCAAAAATTATTTTCTTAAAGTTGATAGATTATTTTACTATCTAGATAAATCACTCAAAAAAATATTACTTTATTTCTTTCCATGTCATAATGTCATCCTTTGGTTGTGCTTCGATCTATTTTCACTTCATTTCATACACCTAAATATGGATATTCAAGAATATTTTTTATACCTGAAGCACTTATAATGAATAATAAGGTCTGCAAGTATTTAATTCATCCTCTAAATTTTTACTAAAACAAAAAATGTTGGCATAAAGTGTCTAATAAATAATACTTTAACCTAAAATAATAATATCCAAAGTTTAACTTAATCCATTCCATAAGTAGTTACCTTAAGACTCATTCAAAATACTTATGTCCAAATTTAAATTCCAAACATTTAGTAAAAATATCACTAAATTTCCAAAATTAGATTCCCCAAATAGCATAATTTAACTCTTAATATAATATACCACATATATAAATACCTTGATCTCCTTAAAACCTTAATAAAAACATGTGTGCTTCCAAATCCTTAAATAAAAATACTACAGTACAATCCTTATATATCTAATGATTATTATAACCATAATATCATTGATAAAATACTTTTACAACATAAATCTTGAATTTAAGAACACAAATACTTTAATTATTCCACTTTGACTATAGTAACAACATAAGCTTGACCTTGATCCCTTTGCTTATTCTGAGGTATATTTCCTTGATGCTTGGGACATTTATTTTCTTAGTTCCCCGTTTCACTACAGTTGAAACACTGAATATCAGCCTTTTTTTCTTCCCTTTGTATTATTTTTCCTAGTGACCCTTTTCTTCGCACTTATAATGAACATCCAACCCTTTCAATAAATTATCAAGGTGATTCTTTCCACGATTATCACATATGAGAAAATTTGTCTTTCCCTTCTTCCCTTTGTCCATCTTTTTCTCTACCATCCACTTATTCTCTTTCTTCCCTTTGAAGTCATAAAATCTTGATAATTATTTCCCTATCTTGATATAACATGATACTATATCCTCATATGATGAGAAATTTTGGGAGACTAGTTCCCATTGGAGGAATATATTTAACCCATCAAAGAAACAATAAATCATACTCATTGGGTTATGTATGTAGTTGGTAGCATATCTTGCTAATTTTTTAAAGTTTAATTCATATTTAACAACATTACCAACCTCCTTTTTCCTCATAATTTGAAATTTCCTCTCCATATATGCTCATTGTTTTCAAGGAAAATATTTTTCTAAGAAAAGTACCTTAAAATCCTTACATTCCATGTTTTTTAATTCTTCATCCTCCTTCGTATTTTGAATCAATGAACACCATTTTTATTTTTCTCCCCAGAGACAATAAACTACCATGAAAACATTCTCCCTTTTGTTACTTCCCAAAGTGAGATATATATTTTCTAAGGAACTTATTTATTGGTTAACTATAAATAGATTTGTATTCCCATTGAATTATAGAGGTTATTATTTCATGAAGAGTTCTAAAATCTTTCCTCCAAATTGTAGATCAGGCTATTCCAGATGGGTAAGGTTGTTGTTCATAACCCGATTCGGTTATCCCAATATAGATATAAGTTGTTCAGTATCAGTTTCAACTTCATCTCCAACATCATTATGTTGTATATGGGGAAATTTCTACATGGATTATGTGAATTGATATGGATTCCATTATTTCCACTATATTTCATTTCTAAAAAATGAAATACATTGGATTAGATCATAACATTATGAAAAATAATGTATCATATCAGAATAAGTTAATACCATAACCTAAATTGAAAATTTAGTTATAACTAGTCTATAAATCATAATCAAAGTTTATTTGGATATATTTCTAAATTCTATAACAAGGTTTCATTCTCTGATCTATGTTTTCCTAAATCTAGTTCCCAAGGTTTCTACTAAACTTTCCTTGATTACAACTGTAACAATCCCAACCCCAGTTTCCCAGAGTCATTACCTTACTCTATTACATTGGTATAAAATACAAGAGATCTCATCCCAAAGAACTAAATAGTTTAGTAGTCTTGATAAACTAGATATATATTTGAAATTAAAATTAAATTTTAAAAATAAAATAAAAAAATTATTTTCTTTAAGAACACCATTATTTTCCTAGATTAACCATGCATATCAGTCATAATAAACTTCTTGGAATCCTAAAGAAAAACAAAACATAAGAAAAGGGTGAGCTCAAATTCTTATTAAGGGTAAAGTACAGTAGAAGCTAACTTGAATTAATAATTAATAATAAGTATGGGAAGAATAAAAGATGGTAGAATAATGCCATATAAATAATCACATGAGATTAAAACTTGACCATGGATATTCTAAAGAATCAAATAATCACATGGAATAATAATAATGACGAAATGCATAATTTTGGACATCTTCACTATCAATATCTATCATCAAGATAGTTACTGTCAAAATCTATCCTCAATATAGTTTAGGTTTGTGGGTAGAAACCCATCATATTTATGTCAAGATATATCCTCTTAACAATTTAAAACTAATTTGAAACAAATGTGAAGGGTTTTTCGAAAACTGATTTCATCTCAAGAGACTACTAATGTATCGAGGGGCTTTTATATATATGGTTCCCATGTGTTCTTTCATGTCCAATGCATTCCTCGCATGAATAAATAATATAACTGAATCAATATGTATTAACAAAATTAGTAATTATTCATATGGGATATCAATACTTCCCCAATAAAACTAACCATAAACCATTTACAAAAGTATGGAAGATGGTATCAAAAGAGATAAACCTCAATGAAGTACAAAATTCGACTAAGGATGTTGACATAGATGAAAATACTTTAAATGAGATTGCTGAAAATTTATTCAGGAAAAACTCTTATTAGACCCATATGAAAACCAAAACATCCTTTTCATTGAAAACCCATTTTCAACACAAAAAATACCCAAAAAGAAAAATATGGGTTTTCATTTAAGGAAATATAAAATCTTGAAAAGGGAAGATGAAAAGAAAATAATGTCCATAGTGGCAGAAATGTCATTGTCACTGTATACAATGAGAATAGAACATTCCTTTTGTCATTTTTCAAAACATTCTATATAAAACACATAAAAATATTCCTTTTTGAAATACTTTGAATAAAATTCAAAATATACATTAAATTTCCTTTATAATACTTTTATATAAATAAATATATAAAATAATATCAAGAATATTGACATAGAGAAAAAGATTTGATAATTAAATCTATAAACATTCAAGGTGTCTCATACCACTTTGAACATTTAAATCATAGGAACCATGAAAGAATAAAATTTAAAAAAAACATTAAATAACTTGATAAAAAATAAATTAATGACATGATAAGTCAAAGTTATGTATATACACCTCATAAAAGAAGGTAGGTGTATAACAGCAAACTATGTCTCAATGAAAGGAGATTGAGATGAAGTCCCTTACCTTACACTTCCTTTAGTCAAATGTTCTTTAACCTCTTGTATAATAAATATAGGTTTATTATAAATCTATCATAGAATAATATTCATTTCTATAATACCATATATTATTTACTTATGATTTTATATTACCCATTTATTAACAATTCCATGTTAAAGTTACATTTTAGGTAAGAACCTCTTTGTTTTTCGCATGTGTTTTGATTTGTTATATTTTTTATCCTCTTAATTATATCATTATTTCATCATATCCAGAATGATAAACATGACATAAATATCATATATATTCAGTATATATATATATATATAATAATATATAAAATATATAAATAAAAAATGAAATGTGATGTTTATAGAGATGGTAGGTCATACGTACGTATGAACGTTGTTTCCATTTTCTTATCATATTGAAAGAAATAAAATAATTAATATAATTCTAGTAGAATTATTATTTCATACATACATAATATACATTTATAAACTCATCTTTAATACATTCCATGTAAAGTTTGAATGAATCACATCGTCTTAAGGAGACAGTTGTCACACCCGGACTTTTAAGTTTATTTTTATTTTACTATTTCTTGGATCCAGGTTCTCTTGTTGAGTCTTGAGTTGAGTACGAGTCTAAAATTTTTGACGTTTAATAATTCTAGTGGATTTCGGAACCGTACGCGGTCACCGTACAGTGGGCGGTAGCCGCGTGGTCAGCCCGGGTACCCACACAAATGTCTAATAGTTGAAATGAATAAAGTTTATATGAATAAGATTAGTTAAATGTTTAAAATGTAATAATATTATTATTATTGTGTAGAAAATAATATTTTTATTATTAATATTGGTTAATAATATTTTTATTATTTAAAAATTGTTGCTAATATAATTAGTAATAAATTGTTATTAATAATAATATTATTATTATTATTATTATTTTTACTAATATTATTACTATTATTATTTGTATTATTATTATTATTATTATTATTAAAAAATTATTTGTCTATAGTTGGTTTTATTATTATTTTTATTTTTATTGTAATAATATTATTGTTATAAGAAAAAAAATGAAAAAGAAAAACCCAAAACCTCGGTCTACCCCCCCCCCCCCACCCCACCCCCATTCTGCACGGCATTCCTGCCCAAGCCCCCTCCCAGTTGTGTGAGCCGCCACCGCCCTCTCACTCCTCAGATCCAGCTTCCAGCTGCTCTAGCCCTATGCCACCCTTCACCCTCACGCTCCCCGCCTCTCCTTCTCCTACCGCTCTCGCCTCCCGGCCTCCTAGCGCACCTAGCCTCACCTCTTGAACTCACCCCAACTGCCTCGACCCTCATCCCCTCACACCTCCAACTGAATCCATCCTCTTCCCTCTGCACCACCGGCCAGGCCCTCGCCCTTACCTCTGACTGCTCCCCTCTCGGCTCTGGCAGGCTCCCATCCGCCTTATAGGTCCCGACCTCGCCTCGCCCTTGCGATCCAGCCACCCGACCTATCCAGCTCCAACCAGCTGGCCAACGACGCACTCAGACTCCCACGCTCCGGCCTTCCACACTCCAGCAAGGCCACCTCCTCCTTGCGTCGTCCTCACTTCACCAGAATACACCCCCTCACTTTCCCTTTTGCTCTATCCAGCAGCACGTTGAACCCCTTTTCTACAGTTTGTTTTTTTAATCCATCTTTGGTATTTTATTTTATTTTTGGCTAAATCCTAATACTATGAGTTGTATTTTTCACGTTGTTCTCATTGTTTTAGGTGCGTGATTAATCCATGAGGGATTGTTCTTCCTTTGGTCAGGGTTTTGTCGCGTCCATGCTTTATTTAAGGTAGGTGAATTCATGTTTCTTTCTTTCTGAAGCATTCCATTAATGTCTGCTTTCTTTTAATTAATTTTTAAATATATTTCAGACCTTAAATATGCTTATGACTAGTTTTGGGTATTGTATTTTGGTTGATGAAATTTGTTAGAACTAGTTTTTAAATCATGCTTGTGGGTTGGTATTTTATTTTAAGTTGTTGATTAAATTCCAATTTAACATTTAAAAGATAGAAGTCTGGTGATTTGTATGGTGTCTTACACTTTGTGAATTTCTGATAAACTGGTTGAGTCTCTTGATAGCATTCCATAAATTGTGTAGGTGGTTTATTAAATTGTGTGAAAGTTTGCAAAACTTATTTTGGTAGGTCCTTGGTGTGTGTTTGCTTTCAAAATATTATTTTGATTGTGTATTTGGTGAAAATACTTATTGTTCTATTTAGAAGTTTTTTATTGTTTAAATGATTTATTAAAAATGTATAAGTGATTGCAAATCATGTCTTGAAATAATTTTGGTTTGTGTTTTATTGGGTTATTTTATGGTTTGATGGTCATATGGAAAATGTTTTAAAAATAGTTCTATGGTGGTGTTGTGTTTATTTTATGTTTTCTAAATGAGGTGGGTGGTAGAACATGGTTTTAAGATAATTAATGGGTTTTGTAGAAATGGTTTTCAAATATTCTCTTTGGATTTTGGTGTGCCATTGGATGTCGGCACATCCATGAGTGTACTAGGTGCACACATGGAAGTGCCTTCAAATGAAGATGGCACTTGAAAATGATATTTCTCTATAAAACTCAGTTTCCTAAATGTATTTTAGTCTTCAAATAAAGTTTTTCCCCTTGTGTGGTTTTTAAAGAGGGTTTTAAATTAGGTTTTATAAAGTGTTGCTTCAAGTGTTTTGGAAAACATGGTTTTTAATGGGTCCTTTAAGGTCTGGCCATTTATTTTGAAACATGTTTTGGTGTGTGTTGAAAAAGAGTAAAGGATCATTTGGCTCTTCTAACTCATGGGTAAAGTTTTGTTAACTTTTAGAATGGTTTGTGTTTGGAAATTGTGTGTGTCTGGTCAGAGTTTAAATGTTTTTAGAAAAATGATTTTGACATGGATGTAACGTGACAGCTCGGTTGGCACTTTGTTTAATGTGAAATGATTGAATGTTTATTCTGGGGAACTTCTATCTAGGGTAACCCTTTATGGGTGAATTCATAGGAAGCGACTATGTTTGGAGTAGGAAAGTGTGGTGAGATGAGTCACGCGTGCGAGGGCCTCCTACTTACACAGTATTATTATAACCACCATGGGTTCTTGGGTGTCTTTTAGTTAATCAAGTGATGGTTTCTTATCATCCCTGATTAGACGGGTTGATGCCCACTGGTAGGTATATATGCTAGATGGGGAGTTTCTCTAGTTTCTGTTGCCATGAGGGTGGCCAGTTTGTTATAGACTTAGGAGCTTCACCATATGCCGATAGGTGGTTCTGAACCGAGTATATCAAGGGGTCTTCTAGGGATTTTTAGGATCACCCATGGTTACTGGATTATTTTCATTGCTTATTTACTTTCCCTTATACCAGTTTATTTTCATCTTGCATTGTTTACCTGTTCTACTTTAGCCCAACTTTGGTATATTTTGTTTTGAGTTTATTTTATAAAAAGAAAAATGATTTTGGAAATGGTATGTTGCATGTGTTGGATTTTTTTAAATGAGAAAAACATGTTGCTTATTTTAAAATGTGAAAACCCTACTTTTATATTTTTATTTCAAACTTGTGTTAATGGATGGTTTTGGGAAAGGAGGCATTTTATTCTGTGGTTTATCTTAGCAACCCTATTTATCACTTTTAATGCTCACACCTACTTTTTATCATTTCAATTGTTGGTTTCCTTTTCTTAGTTTTTCTTAGATGAGTTTCTCATTATTAGAGAAATGTCGTCCTTTGGTTGGTAGGTGACCTAGAAGGTCACGTGGAGGTATGTTGAGCTGTCTATTTATTTCTCTTCTACTGCTAGAGCTCAATTTTATTGTTTTGTTTATTATTGTTTATTTATTTATATTTTTTGGGCCAAATAATTCCCAATGATTAAATTTTGGTATTTTGCACTGGTTTCTAGCTTGTGGGGATCGGGAATGCCCTTCGAGCCTTGTCGCGGACCGGCTCGAGTGACCGGTTTAGGGTCGACCCAGGTTGGTTCATGACAAAATGGTATCAAAGGAGGACCTTATTATTTGGGGTGTCTAGTAGATGGATATTAGGACTGTCGAGACTTGAGAGGTGGGTATGAGAATGACATCATGAACCCTCGCTCATTTCGAACCTCAAGTCTCCAGGGGTAGTTTGGGAATTGATTCCTTCTATCGTTCTGTTTTTTTAGATTTATGGATGACAACGGAGGCAAGTCGATGTTACATCATTATTTCATATGGAGTAGTGACCCATGTGGAGTCTGATTACACGGTTTAAGTTCCTCCTAGTTGTTGAAGCTTACTTGGGGCATGACCCACTACTACGTCACCAAGTTAATCATGACTACTAGTCCCTCACTCTAGTAGTTTGATGCAATTTGAGTATTTTCTTGGTTCTGGTTAGTGTAAGTGCACTTTTGAAAATGAAAAAGAGGGTTTGAAATGAAAATGATTTCTTTTAAATGGATTTAAATTAGTGAAATGGGTTTTAAAATTGAAATCTCTTGGTCTAAAAATCTAGTGTTTACTTGGAATTAGTAGAGAAATGGTTTGGGTGAAACCTCGGGTACTCTTTATAAACGTTTTCATATATGAGAGGATGCATGGGAAGTGTGTGTTGGTGAGTATGGATAAAAACAGATAAAAACATGTTCAATGGTTCATGGGAGTATTGGGGCGTGTACTTGGAATTAAAGGCTTGACCTTGTTTTTATAAAGTGATTTTAAAATGGGGAAATGATTTTGGAAATTGAATTTAGTTTGAAAAGTGGGTTTGGTATTTTAAAATTGTCCTTGAAAGAAGGCGGTTTTTAAATCTAAAATAAAAAGGGGATTTTGAAAAAGGAATTTTGGGTTATGTTTGTATTTGTTTGGTTTTTTGAGCTGGTTGATTTTGGATGAAGGCGCTTTCAATGATATTGCTTCGGCTTTATATTATTTTTGGATCTGTGTTTTATATATTGTTCAGAAAATGTTGTCCAAAGAAGTCCCCAAGGTTTCTGATAAGTCATGCCCAGTTTTTGGTCCTTCTCAGACATTTCCTATTCTTCATGGTGATTGGGGGCCATTAGAGGTAGTAGAGTGGATTGAAGAGGTCGAGCACATCTTCAGGGTATTAGGAACTCCCAAAGCTGTCAGAGTGCATATTGTTTTGGGTTTGTTCGAAGGTCCAGCTCTAGACGAATGAGAGTTGTTTTCCCCACTGTCAATACAAGTTGGGGTGATGTGGGATGTATTTAAATCCATCTTCATCCAATGGTTCATACTTGAAGAGGTGAAGATGAAGAAAAGGGAAGAGCTCATGCGTATTCAACAAGGCAAATGATGGGTGAAGGTGTATTTTGACCATTTCAAGGAACTTGTGTCATTTTCTTCAGAGGCAGCATCATAGGATTTGATGAAGACTTTTCTCTTTATCGGGGGACTTCATCCAGATATCAAGGAGTGGGTCCTCCCTTCAAGGGACCATTGTTTTGAGAAGCTGGTGCATGAGGCGTTCTTAGCTAAATTAGTCTCCAAAGCACAGATGGTTGGAAATCCAGCATATCCAGTTGCTCGTGAAGGTTCTCCATCTGGCGAGCTGGGTGTGCCAGAGGGACCTATTTCTAAAGAGTCCTCTGTAATGGTTTTGGCTTCCAGTTCGTCGGACCATTCAATGGTGTGCCACTAGTGTGGCTGGTTCGAGCACATGAAGTCATCATATTGCATCCCTCTGAAGACGTGTCGTCGTTGCGACTATCTAGGTTGCTTGGAGAAGTTTTGCAGGAAGCATTTCCTAAATAATATTTTGTGACTGGAGGAATTATAGCGCCTTACTGTGAGGCAGTAGATGCTTCAGCAATCAGAGTCTCATCCATAGGTCTTGGGGTGACGCTCGCATGTAGTCAGGAGTTTCCAGGGGTGTGAAGCCTCAGTTCAGGTTTTGTGTCCCGTGTTGGCAGTGGAACATTTAAAGTCTTTTCGTTCTTGTTTTTCTGCTATTATATTTTTGAAGTTGTTGTAGGTTCATTGTTTCGTTGTGAAGTTATAATATACATGTTCTGTTGTAATCCAATAGTTTTGTTTGTCTAATTATGGTTATCTGAATCGTGCGTTTTTCTTAAAAATTGTGTTTGGCCCTTGTATGTGTTGATCTTGGTTTAGTTGTGTTTGTTTGGAGATGTATGACCCTATAGAATAATTGGTGTTTGTGGTTATTCTTGGGTTCATTTCTTGGGTTAAGTTCTAATCAGAAGATTTTCTATAGTGTTCGGGGTTTTTGGTTTGGGTCTAGAGTTCCAAGTTTCAGTTGAGGTGTTGTTCTCTCATGCTATAAAAGTTAGTTTGGATCAGTCGAGAGTTCCCATGTCACCCCCCCTCCCGGGGTGGTATGTTTGAGTGTTAAATTTCTGCTCTGGTTGAGTTATTGTGGTGGGGATAATCCTCCCATGTTCTCCTGTTCTCTTGTGTTGTGGTTTCTTTCAGTTTCAATCGGGCATAGATTCTTGTTTAGTCTACTGTTTAGTTGGGGTGACTTTATGGGGGTAGAAAGTGTCTGTGGTGGGGAGAATTGTCACACCCTGACTTTTAAGTTTATTTTTATTTTACTATTTCTTGGCTCCGGGTTCTCTCGTCAAGGCTCGAGTTGAGCGTGAGTCTAAATTTTTTTACATTTAATAATTCTAGTGGGTTTCAGACCCGTGCGCGGTCACCACACGGTGGGCGGTAGCTGCACAGTCAGCCCGGGTGCCCGTGAAAATGTCTAACAGTTGAAATGAATAAAGTTTTATGTGAATAAGATGAGTTAAATGTTTAAAATGTAATAATAATAATATTATTGTGTAGAAAATAATATTGTTATTATTAAGATTGGTTAATAATATTTTTATTATTTAAAATTTATTGCTAATATAATTAGTAATAAATTGTTATTAATATTATTATTATTATTATTATTATTATTGTATAATTATTCTTTATATTATTATTATTATTAAAATTTTATTTATCTATGGTTGGTTTTATTTTTATTTTTATTTTTATTTTTATTGTAAAAATATTATTATTATAAGAAAAAAATGAAAAAGAAAAAAGAAAAACCCAAAACCTAGGTCTACCCAGCCCTCCCCCCCCCCCTCATTTTGCGCAGCGCGCCTGCCCAGACCCCCTCCCAGCTGCGCGAGTCGCCATCACCCCCTCACTCCTCAGTTCTAGCCTCCAGCCGCTCCAGCCCTCTTCCACCCTTCACCCTCATGCTCCCCGCCTCTCCTTCTCCTGCTACTCTGGCCTCTCGGCCTCCTGCCACACCCATCCTCACCTCTTTCCCTCTCCACGCTTGCCTCAGACTCCTCGACCCTCATCCCCTCGCGCCTCCATCCGACTCCGGCCTCCGCCCTCTGTACCACTAGCCAGGCCCTTTCCCTTACCTCTGGATACTCCCCTCTTAGCTCTGGCTGGATCTCGTCCACCCTACATGTCCCGACCTCGCCTCGCCTTTTTGATCTAGCCACCTGACCTATCCAGTGCCAACCATCCATATAGAAATACACTCGGCCTCTCGCGCTCTAGTCTTCCACACTCCAGCAAGGTCGCCTCCTTGCGCCGGCCTCGACGCACCAGAATACCCCCCCTCGCTCGTCCTTTTGCTTCAGTCAGCAGCGCGCCGAACCCCCTTGCTCGGGTTTTTTTATTCCATATTTGGTGTTTTATTTGTTTTGGATAAATCCTAAGACTATGAGTTTTATTTCACACATTGTTCTCATTGTTTTAGGTGTGTGATTGATCCGCGAGGGACTATTCTTCCTTCCATCGGGGTTTTGTTGCGTCCGCACTTGATTTAAGGTAAGTGACTTCGGGTGTCTTTATTTTTGAAGCATTCCATTAATTCCTTCTTTCTTTCAATTAATTTTTAAATATATTTTGAACCTTAAATATGATTATGAATAGTTTTGGGTAGTGTATTCTTGTTGATGAAATTTGTTAGAACTATTTTTTAAATCATGCTTGTGGGTTGGTATTTTCTTTTAAGTTGTTGATTAAATTCCAGTTAGCATTTAAAAGATAGAAGTCTAGTGATTTGTATGGTGTCTTACTCTTTGTGAATTTTTGGTAAACTGGTTGAGTCTCTTGATAGCATTCCATAAATTGTGTAGGCGGTTTATTAAATTGTGTGGAAGTTTGCAAAACTTATTTTGGTAGGTCCTTGGTGTGCATTTGCTTTCAAAATAGGATTTTAATTGTTTATTTGGTGAAAATCCTTATTGTTCTACTTAGAAGAGTTTTTTTAATTGTTTAAACGATTTATTAAAAATGTGTAAGTGATTGCAAATCATGTCTTGAAATAATTTTGGTGTGTGTTTGATTGGGTCATTTTATGGTTTGATGGTCATATAGAAATTTTTTTAAAAAGAGTTATATGGTGGTATTAGGGTTGTTTTATGTTTTCTAAATGAGGTGGATGGTATAACATGGTTTTAAGATAATTGGGGGGTTTTCAGAAATGGTTTTCAAATCTTCTCTTTGGATTTTAATGTGTCATTGGATGTTGGAACATCCATGAGTGCATTAGGTGCACACATGGAAGTGCCCTCAAATGAAGATGGAACTTGTAAATGATATTTCTCTATAAACCTCAGTTTCCTAAATGGATTTTAGTCTTCAAATAAAGTTGGTCCCCTTGTGTGGTTTCTAAATAGGGTTTTAAATGAGGTTTTATAAAGTTTTGCTTCAAGTGTTTTGGAAAAAATGATTTTTAATGGTCCTTTAAGGTCTGGACATTTGGTTTGAAACATGTTTTGGTGTGGGTTGAAAAATATTAAAGGCATGTTTGGATCTTCCAACTCATGGGTAAAGTTTTGTTAACTTTTAGAATGGTTTGTGTTTGTAAATTGTGTATGCCTGGTCAGAGTTTAAATGTTTTTATAAAAATGGTTTCGACATGGATATGACGTGATGGCCCGATTGGCACTTTGTTTAATGTAAAATGATTGAATGTTTATTTAGGGGTTCTCCTGTCTAGGGTAACCCTTTATGGGTGAATGCATGGGAAGCATCCATGTTTGGGGTAGTCAAGTACGGTGAGATGAGTCACGCGTGCGTGGGACTCTTACTTACACAGTGTTATTATAACCACCATGGGTTCATAGGCATCTTTTAGTTGATCGAGTGATGGTTTATTGTCATCCCCGATTAGATGGGTTGGTACCCACTGGTAGGTATAGAGGCCAGATGGGGAGTGTCACTGGTTTTTGTTACCGTGAGGGCAGCCAGTTAGTTATAGATTTAGGAGCTTCACCATACGTCGATAGGTGGTTCTGAACCGAGTATGTGCAGGGGTCTTCTAGGGATGTTTAGGATCACCCATGGTTACTAGATTATTTTCATTGTTTGTTTACTTTCTGTTATACCAGTTTATTTCCATCTTTTATTGCTTACCTGTTCTACTTTAGCCCAGCTTTGGTATATGTTGTTTTGAGTTTAGTTTATAAAATGACAAATGATTTTTGGAAATGGTATGTCGCATGTGTTGGATTTTTTTTAAATGAGAAAAACATGTTGCTTATTTTAAAATTTGAAAACCCTAATTTTATATTTTTATTTCAAACTTATGTTAAGAGATGGTTTCGGGAAAGGATATGTTGGATTATGTGGTCTATCTTGGAAACCCTATTGATCATTTTTAATGCTCGCGCCTATTTTTTATCATTTTAAATGCAGGTTTACTTTTCTTAGGTTTTCTTGGCTGAGTTTCTCATTATTGGAGTAAGGTAGGCCTTTGGTTAGGAGGTGACCTAGAAGGTTACGTGGAGGTATGTAGAGATGTTAGTTTATTTCTCTTCTGATGCTAGAGTTCAGTTTTATTGTTTTGTTTATTCTTGTTTATTTATTTATCTTTTATAGGAAAAATCATTCCCAATGATTAAATTTTGATGCCCAGCATCGGTTTCCAGCCTATGGGGATTGGGAATGCCCTTCTGGCCTTGCCGGGGATTATCTCGGGTGACTGGTTCAGGGTCGACCCAGGTTGGTTTGTGACAGCAGTGGTCCACACATCCAAAAACGAAGTTATCGTATTTACACAAAATGGAAAGTATGAAGGTATGTGTTATATAATAATTTTAAAAGAATAAATAAATCATAAATATCATATATTTCATATAAAAATATAAATTCCATCATTATTCCCAACCATGAAAGGTGGAAATGGAAGAACGAACGTTATCAGTTCTTGAGACGGTGGTCCAATGTACACCCAAATAAGGATTATGTATACCATTTGATGGAAGTGTGTGTAATTGTAGGTCAAAAACTTAATATAAAAACATATAATTATATTTAGTATAATAATGTTATTATATAAATATGAAATAAAAATATTTTAATGGGTTTAGGGAATAAATAAAACAAAAATGTTCATTGATGAACATTACCTCTTCTTTGGGTATCTCCTTTTGATTTTCAAAAAAGGACTTCTTTGGTTGGATTTTTTACCAAATTAAGGTTTATGGGATGAATTTATATAATTTGGGAGGATAAATGGGTAGAGGTTGGTTGAGATATAAGGCTTAAAGTGGTGTAAGGAAGTGAGGTAGGAGGTTTCCATTTATAATTGAGGTGAGGGGCACTTTTAAAGACTCTAAAAATATTAAATTAATATAAATTAATCTTCAATTACAAATGGATCCAAAGTGATTTATTTAAAATATAAGATGAGTATGGGTCTAAATCCTCTCAAATGATAATTTTTAGACAAGTTTATTTCACAATATTACTCTTATCTTTTTGCTTTAACCCTTAGTTAAACCTTTTAACTCTTACCATGACAACTTGGATTTTTACTTTTTAAGGGTTAATATAGTTACTATAAAATGTCAAACGAGCCATAAATGAGTCATGGATGATATTATAAACCTTATCTCAATCAGTTTTCATAATTTTATATTTTTATGAATTTTATATCATTTAATAAAGCATTATTTATTTTAAAATATCATTAATGTCAATTTTGACTCTATTCATTTCTTGACTTTTTTAAAAAATAACAATACACAAGATAAATTTGAACCAAAACCATTAATACATCCCTAATATGTCTATGTAATCTATAAAATTTATGGATGACATTAATTACATCAAATTATATTTATTTTAATATTTTTAATAACATTTATTTGATATGTTCATTAATTAAACAATTACTGCATCACCATTATGTAAGCCTTTAATTTAATTATCTCTTAACTAAAAATTAAAAATAAATTATTATGATGAATATTAAAATTTTAGATTTAAAATTAATATTTATATTCAAATATATATTCTGAATAACCATATATAAAAATTGTAATACTTATTAAAAACATGAGTATGACATATTTGATTTTCTTTAGAATAAAATACTATTAAAGGATTAAAGTCATCCAAGTGGCTCCAAGAGGCCATAAAATTGGCCCAAAGATGATTTTGGTCTAAAATAATCATAAAATAAAATTAATTCAAGTTTTATGGTAATTTTATAGTCTTTATAATATTATTTTTACCCATAATTACTCGATTTACCATTAACTGTGGTAATTAAAATATTACTAAATTTACTATTTATATTATCAAAAAATAAAAGGGACCTATTTAATAACTTTAGAAATTATGATTTCAAATATTTAATCAATTTTTTAAAATTCAAAATACATAATTTGATAAAATTAATTTAAAATTAATCCCGTAGATGGAACGAAAAGACATGTTTTTGAAGTGAAAATGTTCAAAAGATTGAAAATTTTTATATCCAAATTTAATGAGAAATTGATTAAAATGACCTATATTAGATTAACTTATAAAAATTGGTCTAATTATACTTTAAAAATAATTAAAAATATAATTTAACACTGTAAATTATTTAGATGAAAAAGTTGTTTTCAATTAAAATGCAATATTTTATCATTAATCATCAAAACATGAAACTTATCAAAAAAATACCAAAAAATAAAGCAAGGTAAATTTTTATATTCTAATTTAAAATAATAATTTTATTTTATAAAATATAATTTATAAAAGTATTAAAAACTAGATTTAAAACAAGTGTGTCGTCAAAAGGTAGTAAAATTGTCTTTTTATAAAAATACATCTTTTATGTATAAAATTAGATTTTTTATTATATCATGTCTAGAAAACACATAAGGTTAATGATAAACTTTATATTTAATATTATATATGTGTGTGTGTGTATTTCATTAATATGATGTAAAAAGTGTGATTTGTTTATTTTATTGATATAAAACACACTTGTGCTCATTTAAATAGTTTTTATAAAAATATTTCCTTCATATTAAATTGGTTTTTATATTTATTTATAATTAATTGGTAACCATTAATTTCAATAATATATTTTCATAAGTTATTTAATCATATTCATAACCACCAATTTAACAACTAGTAGATAATTTCATTTTAAATAATAATATTAATATTATATCATGGTTCATTTAAGCTCGGTTTTGTGTGAAATGTAAGCTATTGAAGAGATCAAATTTTAAAAGATATATACCATAAAATATTGGGGTGTTATAGAAGCAATGTAGTATGGGTGATCATCGATAGGCTCATGAAGTTCACTCATTTCTTACCTATCAAAAAGAGTTTCTCAATGGATGAGCTTGGGAGACTATATGTTCATGAGATTGTATGCCTACACAGGGTCCCTCGTACTATTGTTTATGATATGGAAACTCATTCCATGTTGAGTTTCTAGAAAGGTTTGCAAAAAGTATTGGGTACATGGATAATTTTGAGTATAGATTACCACCTTCTGACCAATGACCAATCAAAACATCCAATATAGGTTCTAGAGTACATGCTTCAAGCATGTGGCCTTGATTTTCGAGGTTCTTGAGATAAACACATACCTCTTGTTGAGTTTTCCTACAATAACAGCTTCTAGTGTACTATTCAGATAGCTCCTTATAAGACTCTATGTGGTAGATCATGTCGTCCATTTTTATACTGGTTAGAGGAAGGAGAGGTAGTGCTATTGGGACCTCATCTCCTAAAGGATACTTTGGAGTAGGTACAAATTATTAGGAATTGTATGGTTATTGCTCAATCTAGACAGAAATATCATACTGATTTTCATAGAAAGCCACTAGATTTCAAGGTCGGGGATCATGTTTTCTTTCATGTTTCACCAAGACTGGGGATTAGATGGATTCAGAGATAGGGAGAGTTATCTTCTTGTTATGTTAATCCTTTAGAGATATTGGAGATAGTTAGGTCAGTAACCTATCATATAGCTCTTTCTTAGATATGCCAATCCATGCATGATGTCTTCAATATATCATAGATTCTATGATACCATGCTAACTCATATCATTCTTTTGATCCTAAGGATGTTGATTCGGAGGTCGATTCTTCTTTTGAGGAGTATTTGGTTCGTATCATTGATCGGAGCATGAAGGCTCTATGAGGTAGGTTTGTCCCTCTAGTACGGGTGTTATGGAAGCATGGTCATGTATATGATGAGACTTGGGAGAGAGAGGTCGATGTACATGCATAGTGGCCAGGGTTGTTCTCATGTGATGGTTTACCACCCTTAGAAGGGAAACTCAGGGGAGGTTTCTTTAAGGGAGGAAGAATGTAAGAGCACAGATTTTATTCTAGGTATGGAACCTTTTGATTTAAGTTTAATTATCTATCTTGGACATAATATAAATGTATAATGAGGTTATAGAGGTTATGATGGTGTCTAGGAATTTTTTTAGGCTTAGAGCCTTGGTTTTTGGGAATCACAACTAAGGAGCATAGTTGGCGTATGGTTAGTAATAATTGTTCCCCTCAAACTATGTATCCCTATAAGGGTGCCACATGGTTTGCCTAAACTATGAAAGGGGGTTTTGGCTGTGCGAGGTTGAGATAAAGGGTGTGAATGGGTTGTGCATAGTTTTTCTAACCATGCATTGCAGACTGTGTGGGGTGTGTCCCCTAGGAAATGGGGTGGATATGGTTGGTGCATGATTTGGCCAACCGTGCATCCAAATCATGTGACTCTTTAATTTTTTGGTGAAAATACCATTTTTCCCCTATCTATTTATAACACACACCTCCTTTTATTTCTCCTCCAATGGACAACAACCCTCCTCCATTTGAGTTCTCTCCCATGAATAACCTAGGTTTTGAAGGATCTTCACCATCCGACGTATGACCGAGCCACCATTCGTCTTGTCAAATCCCTCCTGGTAAGAGATTAGATCTATTTTCCTCTTTCCTTAGTTTATCTTTAAATATTTAATACTATTTGGATGTGATCTCTTATGCCCTATTTTCAATTCATTTGTATGTTCTTCCATTTTCTTCTTATTTGGACCAAAACAAAGGCCAGTACTGCATGATTATTTCTCTACAGACATAAGGTAGGGGGTCTAGTAATTATCCCTTAAGTCTTGTTTCTTTATATTATGCATCATGATGCTGCACACCAGATTTTCCATGATTTTCCTTAAAAATACACTTAACCCTTATCTAAATGGTTATCCTTGATGGAAATGAACTAGTTTCTCCTTATTCTTGTTAGAATGGATCCTCATTGACTATTTCCACCCCTTGAGTGTGACTATAAAATTTCCCTTGGTATTATAAATTCTTATGTGACCAAACCATATTCTATATGGTTTTGGATTTGATCCTAAATGTAATTACTATAGTGAATTAAATGGAAAGTGAGTGGTATGACCACCAGATGTGATTTTACATAAAAAATGGTTACACCCTTGTTAAATTGGACCATTAATAAATTATAAAGCCTATTGATTGCTATACTTGTGATACTCAGGCTTGGAATCCCTTATATTTTTTATTCTCGGGTATGGTGTCCCTTTATTTTTGATACTCAAGCATAGAGTCCCTTATAATCGTGATACTCGGGCATGGAATACCTTATACTTGTGATACTCAAGCATGGTGTCCCTTATACTTGTGATACTCGAGCATGGAATCCCTAATATATGTGATACTCAGGTATGAAGTCCCTTATACTTTTGATACTTGAGCATGGCATCCCTTATACTTGTGATAATTGGGAATGATGACACTTATGACTTATGATACTCGGGCATGGAGTCCCCTACTAATTTACGAGACTCTGGTGACTATACATGGACATATGAGTTACACCTCAGGTCCTGGATGACACTAAGTATGTAAATATATGGTTATAAACATCACTATGTATATACTGTATATATATATATACATACATACATATAAACTTATATGTATTTTTTCATGCTTACATCTGTTCAGAGGTTTTCCCAGCACAGGCCGAAGTAGATAGTGTCATCCTGGTGTCCTTCAGGAACCAGAGACAAACCTTTACAATTTATATTACTACTTTACATTTATTATATCTGCACATTGATCATATTATATTTACTGGATGGTTTCTTCTATACACCATTGTTGGTTTCTTGTTGAGTATATCTCACACTTTGTTCGGGTCGTCATTTGGTACCCGGACAAACTTCATGGATACAGGTAGGGATAGGGGCAAGCATCTCGTTATCGATGCTTGATTGATTGTAGCATGGGAGTGGGGGAGCACAAGATTGGGTTATGGCTCATGATGTTATCTGGAGATAGTTTTTTTTATCTTTTTAGTTCTTTTATATCCCTCTATGTATGTGTGCTTGTTTTTATGTTTTCCTGTTCCTTTTTTTAGAGGCATTACATTATATCATTTTTTATATGGCATTGGATATTGTTATTAATGACTATTTATTTTATTTAGATGACTTGATTTTCATTATTTTTTATATTATGATTCCTTTATTTATTCATTTATTACACCATTGTTCTACTCTAATTATAAGGGTATAGTCTCCCCACTATACCACCATGGACCCTCACTGCTAGTCAGCAGCCTCTGGCATACAGAGAGGCGCTCTTGAGGCTATGTGACCAATTGGCTCGAGGCACCGCTTAGTGGATTTCGGATTGGTACATTACAACAAGATATAGCTTTGAAACTACTTGTAGATTTCCAAGGTAGACACTAGGATGAATAACCACATTAACTCATGATTCCTTGATCTATTGAGTAAAGTCTCGACTTATCGTAATTGTAACCTTAATTCCCCTAACAATTTGCCTTTAAAGTTGTATAATTTTAGATATGGATACTTATTTGCTGCCAACTTTAGTTAATTCAACTCATCACTCTAATAAGAACTCCTTGGTAGTAGGAGGCACCCTCAACTATGGTTGAAGAACACCCCATAGACCCGGTTTTGTTCAAATTTGAGTGACAGAAGGCAGTATGACTTAATATATCTTTCAAGGGTTTTTAATATTTATTGACGAATGTAATCTATTACTATTAAATATGTTCAAATTGTGTCATTGCACTCATAAATAAACATGCATTAATAGAAAGAATATTCATTACATCTCTATACATTTTTTTTGTTTATTATTTTATGTTTTCTCGCAGTAAACATGCACATGCATAAATTAATAAACAATGCATAAAGGAAATAAATTACTCAAGTGATATTGAACATCTAATATTGGTTGATCCATTTAAACTCAATGGATCAACCGTGACCTAGGGATATCATACCCGAGCCTATTCTTGACTCATGATGCAACTCGTTCCTGGTCTAGTGTATTCACTTCTCTTATGGGGAATCGCCTCATCTTGGCGGGGTCTGCACCCTACAGCATCATCATTATAGTACATCAATACTCACGTATAGGAAAAGGGGTCTCAGGAAATGAAATATACATACAAATATGAATGGATGCGCAAACCCTTATACATATTTAATAAAAGAGGATAATGCGTAGATTGTTAATAAATTAAGTAATTATTATAAGCATCACACACAGGTAATAAACAATTAAATGAAATTAATCAGACATACATATGGTCGGTCACTGCTTAAGACCAGTCAACATATCAAATAAATACATGATAAAATTAAATTATAATAAATTTAAACTACATAGGAATTTATATAAATTAAATGAATTATTTAAATTCAAATAATTTAATTTAGTTTAGTCCCAATATTAATTTAATTTTTATTCTAAAATTAAATCAATTAATTAATTTAATTTTAGACCATAATTAAATTATTATTTTTGAAATATTAAAATTATATATTTTTTTAAAATTCCAAAATTAATAAATTAATTTCAGGTATTTTTAAAAAAAATTCTCGAGCCCCAAACCCCGGCCAAGCCCATTACGGGTTGGGGCGAACCCACACGGGCTTTTTTAGGGCCTGACAGGGCCCATGTAGAGCTGTTCTAGGCCAAGTAGGCCCATCCTGACCCGTTTCAAATCAAGCTGACCCGCTCGGGCTCGTACTGGGTTGGAGAGACTCGGTGATCAGCATGTGAAAGGGGGAGGCTCCTATGACAGGGGGTGTTCGATTGCGATTTGGGTGATCACCCTTAGGGTTTCTATTCACAGTGAAGCTACGTCCAAATGGGGGGGTCGCGCATGCCGGGGTTGCTACAGGGAGGGCGATCAGGGTTCAACCCATGACAATGCTGAAGATGATCACTGAAGGCAGCGGGGACCGACGAAGTGTGGTGATATGCTCAGCTGGGATAACTATTGGATCAGCTACTGGTGGATGGCGATGGCTCCAGGAAATGGTAATGATGGGTGGTGGCCATTGTTCCTCTGCTAGGTGGTGGACGGTGTAACTCAAACAGAGGAGGTGTCAGATAATGACAGGAGTAGCAGTGGGTAGCGGCCAAGCGGTTTTACGCATCAATGGGGAGGGTGGTCTAGGGCAGTGACGGGGTTTGATTCTATAGGAATCCACCCCAAAATTTCAAAAAAAAAATGTTTTTTCTTTTCTTTTGACAAAGGGAACTGCCCAAAACACCATTTAAAAGTATTTTTTTCAACTTATAGAAAATCCACTTTCACTTTTTATAATCTGGTTATCTTTTTTTAATGTCATTTTTTAGCTCTAGTGTGATAATATTTTGTGATAATTTGTTTTAAACTATTCCACCATCAGTTGAATCAAATTTCACCAGCCAGATCGAATCCGGCCATCGAAATATGGCTGGCCAGCTGCCTGAAAATTAAAACCGAACAAATATATATATACAAATTTATTTTTCTTCAATTTTAATACCCAAAAGTCTGAAAATTATCTATATCAAAAATTCCAGATGGATGTAACTTGGTCATCCAATATCAGATCAACGTGTGGTTTTTATTTTTTTGGGATTGAAGTAATTCCCTCTAATTAAATTTATGCCAATTTTAATTTTTTGGCTCATAAAATCCGTGCAATCCCTTTGATACCAATTAATGGTACTGTGGTGCACAATGGAAGCCGGTTTCTTGGTGATTTAAAAAAAATTCATCACCAAAGTGACGAAACTTCATCATTTCCAACAATCCAAGACCCAGTATAGTTCGAGGATCTCACGTGAATTATCAAAGCAAAAAAAATAAAACAGAATGATTACCTTGTTCGAATGAATGCATGCTCATATGTTGCACATTTCCAGTGATCATTACTTGAAGGATTTGAGGCTAAACCCCTCTAGATTATCCACACATGCATTAAGAATCCACACGTACACCATTATTCGAATTTCAGGTGCTAGTGTAGATCTCCAAATATTTCTTCGATGATGTGGAAATCACCTCAATCTCATGCCTTCGATTCACGAAAGAGTTCTTAGATCGAACATTCAGATATAGCCTTTATCTCTCTAGGATGTTGGAGGAGAGAGAAGATATAAATTCTGACTAATGAATCGTACATGGAATGAGCACCTTTGCTTATATAGTGAATGTTCAAATACTCGGTTAGGGTTTCCCGACCCCCTTATATTTTTCGTCTACTAAATAAGAAATAAATAAATAATTATGATAAACTAATTGCATCATAAATATTATTTATATTTTATAAACTACTTGTAATATATATTAAATACATTATGTGATAAACCTAAGTTGTTAACTTGACTCGTAATTCCCGCTAATACTAAACGAACCTTGAATATTAAAATAATATTCGTTCATATAATATGATTTCACGTATTCACTTAATACCTTGTGAATTATTTTAATAAATAAATTTGACCCAATTATTCACTACTCTAATCATAATGAATTTATTTATTTTTCAGTGATCATTAATACTTAGACAACTCTCAGACCCCATGGTGGGGTCCACCATGTCCTATAGACCTATTCACCAAAATAGGGTAGACTCTTGAATATGCTATTGTGTGTGACCCTCTTGGTCCTTATCTCGATAGTAGCAAATAGTATTCACATACCAAGAGTGGATTCTAGCAACCCATCAAGGCCTCTAAAGAGATAAAGAGTAGTTATATTAATTAAAAGCTTCCCTATGAACACACAATGTGTAATATAATCTCTTTGTCTCGCGATATCTTATAAAACAGAATGCACAACATGTGTCATCACCCCTTCTCGCATTATTATTTGTTGATCTAACTGGACGAACTTACCTTTGACTACTATGACTGTGGATTTATGAAGGTGCTACCATATCTATAATATCCTGAAATGATAAAGGGTTAAATAACTAAATGATATGACTCATGTCAACAAGGTGCACCTTTCTTTTTGGGAGCTTTCCTAATTAGAACTCCATAGTTAAGCGTGTTTGGCCTAAAGTAGTGATCAGGATGAGTGACCTTCTGGGAAGTTTTCCAGGGTGTGTGTGAGTGAGTACAAATCACACTAAAAAAAACATGTGTTGGCCTGTGGGGATAGTCATTAGTCTGATGACCCGTTCAGGCACGTGGGTGGGCCCCAGGGAATGGGTCATGTGTCTGTGAGTAAACTGGTGGTACCTAGTGGTCTAGGACTCGACAACCATGTTAAATATGGGGTATATATGTTGTTAGCAGGGCCCAGTGGTAATAATGGTATCAGAGTAGGAACCCAACCTTAAGTGCGGTGACATTTCCTGGGTTAAGTTGTAGGGTCCACAATAAGAATTTTGTGCCCTAAAGGGGATGAATGTAACACCCTAGAATGATAAAGGCTTAAATGACTAAATGGTATGACTTATGTCAACAAGTTGCACCTTTATTTTCAGGATCCTTCCTGATTAGAACTCCATAGTTAAGCATGTTTGTTCTGGAGTGGTGATCGGGATGGGTGGCCTTCTGGGAAGTTTCTCAGGGTGTGTGCGAGTGAGGACAAAGCACACTGGAAAGAACATGTATTTTCCTATGAGGATATTTATTATTATGATGACCCATTTAGGCACGTGGGTGGGCCCTAGGGAGGGGACTATGTGTCTGTAGGGAAATTAGTCATACCTGGTGGGCTAGAACCCAATGACCATGTTAAAGTTGGGGTGTTTGTGCTGTTAGTAGGGCACAATTGTTACAATCTCGATCAACTAGGTCTGAGATATCACTTCCTTAACTTAGAAGATACAAATTTTATCTTGACTATTCAACCAATATCATACCATCAATGATGCACCCAACACAGGCTACCTCACCACGACTTCAATGTCATAGTTTTTATCTTGCATCAAAGTATGCGATCAAATGACACACATTGATAACGATCTCAAGTCAGGAGATCAATACACATGTTAATAGATAGGAACAACTAATAACATCTAAAACATGTGGTGTTTATATTGGCAGGTCTATCCTCATGATCCTATCTACCATAGATCACCAAGTATGGACTTCATCAGAAGAAGTCTCAATGATTATGAGCCCCCAATACCCAATAGTTGCACAGCATCTGTAACCTGTCAGTATGATGTATCTAGACCATATGACATAACTTTAATATTACTATCATGGTATATCTAGGTTCTCATTATAGCCTGAAAACTGATATAAGATTTTGATACGACATAGAATCTAAGGATATTACCATAAATATAGTGGACACGGAAGTATCAAAGCTATTCTGGTAAGATAAAAACATGTATATATCAAACTATATACATGTAATGATAATCAGAGTGCATACGTAAGTTGGTTTTAGGATACCCACTTTCAACATTACTTACTCTTAACACTAGTATTTTACATGTTTTTTTTCAAGAATATGAATGGGGGAGGAGACTTCATGTATCTATTGGAAATTATGTTGTTCCAACATATCTTCATGTTATGTGTTTTGATGACTCAATAAATCCCTACTTTTATTATAATAAGTTTATCTCAAGTGTTTCAAATTATGTTATCTTATGTTTTGTGTCCAAGTATTTATCTTACGATGCGTAAACATTTTTATCTTACAATAATTGAAGAATGTCTTCAGTTGCTCAAATTCAAAAAGTTCCACATAAGAATTTATCTTATGAAGTTCAACTAAGTTTCTAAAGACAAATTCCCTAGTTAGAATAATATTATAAAAGGAATTTTCATATCCAGAAGGAATTAAAGAAGCTAAATGTTACATCACAATAACATGTTATCTTACGCTGGAGAATTATCTTACGCTACACTGAAGATATCTTATCTTACAAGGATGAACTGTGTTATCTTATGAAAGTTGTCTTATAGTGAATAGTGATTTTATTTAGTATCTTAAGATGATCTTTCATTTCATAACATCATGATTATTTTTCTAATATATGTCATCCTACCTTTTCATTACATAACTTTACATTACATTATACAACAGAGGATCTTTTAAAGTTTAGTTCATAATACATGAAAACATAAAAAATATATTTTAATCCACTTTAAAGGCTTAAACATAGGCTCATCCCAAGTAAAATTATTACATATCATAACCTTGGGACATACATCAAAGTAAAGGGTGAGCATAAGGCCTAGTAAGGGAAAACAAGGGAAATAGTTTACATGTGATCATGAGAATCATCGATAAGAACTTGAAGAATATCATAAAGGAATGAGCAAAGGAAAAAAAAGCAATATCATAGTAAAAATAACTTGAATCATAAAATGGAAATTTTACTACAATATTTAAATGATATATTCATAAGCATATCACTAAGATTTTTCACCGAGGTGTCATAAAAATTACTGAGGTTATTCTCTAAGGTATTGTATAACATGTCATCTCTAGAGATTAAATTATTTACCCAATGCATTGGATCAATATTAAGGTGAAACCTTGATATTTAATAATTTTAATGTGAGACACATAGATCATAATAAATAATTCCATAAATAACCTATGTATAATAAATAAAATAGGTTTCATATCAAAATCATGGCATTTCAAAAGTGCTTTTAAAACATGACCATTATGTCATTTTTAACCCATGGAAAGGAAAGCGGGTTTCATATATACTAATCATATAATAAAATATATCCTTTTGATATCTAGGTGAATACCCCAATAAAATAAATATTTTTGGGTATTCACAAAAGAAAATAAGATATTTTGTTTAGAAAAAGAGGGAAATTTTGAGAAGAAAATTCAGCATCATAATGGGTATAAAACATGGTTTTGTAAAATGGTAAAAAGATAGGGGAAAAGGGTTTCCCATTCAAAAAATAATCTTAATATAGTAAATGTATAGAATAAAATGAAAATAATAACATATTTTGGAAATTTTAAATACATACCGCATAAAAAGGGAACTTGAAAGGAAAAGAGAAGTTGAGATTTCCCTTAGCTTGAAGAGTGTTCCTAGAACTTGAGGATTGGGACCTTGGGAGCTTCATTACACCTTAGTAGAACTCCTTGGGAGGTGAAAATATCATATATTCATTTAAGAATAATTGTGAGTGAAATTAAATGAAGAAATGGTTGGGTATTTATAGTAAAAGTGATGGATTTGTTTATTAATCTCCTTAGAGACCTAGGTAGTGGTATTTGAAAAACCATGGAATTTACCATGGTATTTGACCATGGTATTTTTCACTTGGGACACCTAATATATATTATTTTAATCGAAAATACTCTACCATCATTTTATGTTATTTATTTTTGCAAGGAAAATTAAAGTTTTCACAAAATACCATTTTTAAAGTTAAAGTTTCCATTTAAAATTTTGGAAAGTAAATCATATATTTTGAAATTGATTAAAATATATTAAAATAATTTATATTAATAAAATATAATTTATTAATTATTATTTTGGGGTTAATTAGTTATTACATCATTATGACATAATTATTATGTCATTAAACATACTGAAAAAACTCAAACGGTATTTTTATTATTCACCGAAAACAAAATATTTTAGAAAATTATCATAAATTAACCCTAACCTAATTTTGATATTATGATTTCAAAAATGATATTTATTTTATAATATTAATTATATAAATATTATAATTTTAAATTTTAAATATAAAAATTCTTATTTATTAAAAATAATAGCGAATAGAAAATGCATAGTGAAATTGCATAGTAAAATTTCTCACACTTGAAAAAATAAAAATATTTTATCATTTCTATTTAAATATGAGTGTTTTAATCATACTATTTTATTAAAATAATCATTATTTATAATATATTAGTTTATTATAAAAATTTATATCTTTTCTGTAAAGTACAATTTCAGTCCAAAAAATCAATTTATCAAAATTCATCTCAATTTTATTAAGCACAACTATTCTTAAAATATAAAATATGGAATAAAAAATTTATTTATACAAAAGGGGTTAAATTTAAGAGACTAATTTCCATACATGTAACCCCTTATAACACCTATGTATGTCCTAAGGGTAAGGTGTGTGATGGTGATAGAATCATTGGGTGGCTCGGATAACATCACTCGAGTGGTAATTTTCACTAACTTGAACTTCTCTCATAAGCGATTTCTTTCAAGATTCACTTATTAAAGCTCATATTGAGATTGGTAGAGAGTGAAGCTCAATGATTCTACCACCCTCCCAAGCTTTGACAAGTGGGATTCATATGGAATGACTCTACTGGTTGAAGTCATTGTTTCTCTTTTCTTCGTTAATTATTATTTATCATTTCTATTTATAAACACAAATTATAGCATTAAAACTATTACCAAAAATATAATTCCAAATGGTCATATTGACCAATGGTCATAATTAACCAATTATCATATAACGTTTGAAACCAAAATAGTCACATTTCCCTTTATACTCACTTCATTAATAAATGGACGTGGTTTTGTTGTGTGCAAAATAATATAACGCACATTTTCATGAAACAATTTCATTTAAAAAAGCCTAGGTCATTACATTATTCCCCCCTTAATAAATTTTATCCTTGAAATTTTAACTCATACTCTATGTTGATAAAAGGTGTGGTTACTTATGTCTCATTGTTTCCTCGGGCTCCCACATTGCTTCTTCATACATATGGTTCCTACACAACACTTTGACGTGGTGGGTAGTCTTGTTGCATAGAACCTTGTCTATAAGGTCCAAGATCTTCACCAGATGCTCCTCATAAGAGAGTTTATGTTCCAGTTGTACCACCTCTAGATTTAGTACATGTGAAGGGTTGGGTATGTACTTCCTCAAGAGAGACACGTGGAATACATCATGAACTTGAGCTAGATTTGGGGGAAGTGCTAGATGATAGGCCACTACTCCTATGTGATCAAGGATTTCATAGGGGCCAATGTACCTAGGGCTAAGCTTCCCTTTCTTATAAAACCACATGACTCTCTTCCATGGTGAAATTCAAATAAAGACTTTGACTCCAACATCAAAATCCAAATCTCGTCGACGGTTTTTAGCATAGCTCTTCTACCGAATATGAGAAGCCTTAATTTGTTGTTGGATGAAATGAACCTTTTATTTCATCTCTTGAACAAGATCAGTCTCAAAAAAAGCTTTCTCTCGCCGGCTTCATCCCAACAAGTAGGATTTATACATCGATTCCCATATAGATCTTCATAGGGTGCCATTTGAATACTCAAATAGAAGTTTTTGTTGTATGAGAAATCAAATAATGGGAGGTGTTGATCCCATCCACCTTTAAATTCAATTGATAATGTTATCAGCATGTCCTAAAGTGTCTGTATAGTCCTTTTAGATTGTCCATCAGTTTGGGGGTGATAGGCCATACTGAAATTCAATTCAGTACTTAGATCATGTTGAAGACTTCTCCAGAATTTTGATGTGAACCTTGGATCATAATAAAAAACAATAGAAAGTGGTACCCCATGAAGACTTACCACTTCCTTCACGTATAACCTGGAAAGTTGGTCAAGAGATAATTCTTCCCAAATAGTGATAAAATGGGTAGTCTTGGTGAGATGGTCCACTATAAACCATATCGCATTATTTCCTTTGGATGTTCTCGGGAGACCAGTGACAAAGTCCATAGTGATATTTTCCAACTTACATGTTAGTATGGGTAGTGGTTATAATACCCCTTTAGAAATTTGTCACTATGCCTTCGCTTGTTGACACACCAAGAACCTTATAGTGTAGTAGACAATCTCCCTTTCCATGTTATCCCACCAATAATGATCATGAAGGTCCCTATACATTTTAGTGCTTATAAGATGTATAGAGAAAGTAGAGCTATGAGCTTTATCCATCAACTCCTTCTTTATTTCCAAAATAGATGGAACACATAGTCTTGTATAAAATTTCAATACACCTTCTTGATCAATATTGAACTCGGGAAACTTATCATCCTTCATATCTTCTAACTTCTTCTCCAACAAAGGATATTCTCTTTGAGATTTCTTGATTTTTTATAGTAATGATGGTTGTGAAATAATTTGGGATAGGATTGATG
Organism: Viscum album; assembly: GCA_963277665.1. Taxonomy (NCBI): domain Eukaryota; kingdom Viridiplantae; phylum Streptophyta; class Magnoliopsida; order Santalales; family Viscaceae; genus Viscum; species Viscum album. The sequence goes on from OY728122.1 coordinate 2,094,920,312, forward strand.
ATGCCTCTTCCCTTATAATTCCTATGTCTAGTTTTACTAGGTCTTTGATCAAAGGATATTCTTGAATCTTATTCATTGATATAACAACAGGGTCCTTCCTATTTAATTCATAAATGACTTTGTTTTCTCTTCTGGGATGATAATGAATTGAACAATCATAGTATTTAAGAAGTTCAAAATATCTCCTCTATCTCATGTCCAATTCCTTTTGTGTGAAAATATACTTCAAACTTTGGCGGTCTATGTATAAATCACATTTATCCCCATAAAGATAGTACCTCCATATCTTCATAGCAAAAACAATTACAACTAGCTCTAGATCATGTGTAGGATAATTTTTTTTAGGATCCTTTAACTGTCGATATGCATAAGAAATCACCTTATAATTTTGCATGAGGATTCACCCAATCCCTTTCAGAGATGTATCGCTAAAAATAACGAATCCTTATCTGATAGAGGGTAGAGTTAACATGGGTATAGTAACCAATCTCTTCTTCGGATATTGGAAACTTTCTTCAAACTCCTTTATCTAGATGAACTTATCCCATTTTCGAGTTAACTTGGTTAGTGGGTTAGAAAGTCATGAAAAGTATTTCAAAAACCTCCTATAATATCCTACTAATATAAGGAAACTATGAATATTAGTTATTGTTGTAGGCTGAGTTCACTCCTCCACAACCATTTTCTTGGTAGGGTTAACTGAGATTCCTTCATTGGTTATAATGTTCCCCAAGAAAGAAACTTTTTGTAACCCAAATTCACATTTTCTAAACTTTCCAAAAATACTCTAATTCCTCAGAGTTTTCAATATAACCCTTATTCAATCTTCATGATCCTCATGAATTTTTTAATATATCATAATTTCATTAATAAAAAATACCACAAAATTATCAAGGTAGTTCTTAAATACTCTATTCATAAAATCCATAAAAATAGCAGGAGCATTAGTCAAACTAAAGGGAATAAAAACAAACTCATAATTCTTATATCTTGATTGAAATGTGTTCTTTGGAATATCTTCTTTCTTCGCTCTCAAATGATGATAACCAAATTGAAGATCAATCTTGGAGAAAAATTGATCCTCATAAATCTGGTCAAACAAATCATCAATCCTTGGAAGAGGGTATTTTTCTTCACTATGATCCTGTTAAGTTCTCTGTAATTAATGAATAGCCACATTGATCCATCCTTCTTATTCAAAAATAGAATAGGTTATCCCCAAGGAGACACACTTGGTTGAATAAATCCATTCTCTAAAAGATCTTGGAGTTGTTTCTTTAATTCCTCTAACTCCACATTTTCCAGTCTATATTGGGCCTTAGATATCAGCATGTAATCAGGCATGAGTTCAATGGATAACTCTACCTCTCTTTCTGGGGGAGGTCTAGGAAACTCCTTAGGAAATACTTCAATGTATTCCTGAATGATGGGAACATTTTTGAATTCATATACTTTCATTTCCTTCTTCATATTCACTGATTATCTCCATAAATAAGTCTATGGGTGGTACTTCTAGACAAAGCTCAGGTCGAGATATCTCTCCTTTGAAGACAACTGTAGGTTTTCCATTCAATAATAATGATATTTCCTTGCTTCTTTATTTGATCTTAGCATTATACTTTGAGAGTCAGTACATCCCTAGTATAGTGTTAAATTCTATCATGGGAATGACTACTATATTTTCAATGAGATTGTACTCACCAAAGTGAATACTAGAGTTTCTATACACTATTGATGCTTGGATAATCCCTCCATGAGTCTTGACTAATAAATATACTTATAGAAGTTCAGGGATTGATTCTATTTGAAACCTTGGAGGAAATAAATGAATGGGTAGAACTAGAATCAAACAAAGTAATTTCTAGATTTGAGGGAACAATGAGAGTACCTGCCACCACATCATTTAGAGCTTCAACTTCAGCTATCATGATATAAAAAGCTCTACCTTTCTCCCTTGTCCTATGTTGGGGTTAATGGTGATTCCCCTCCACTGACTTTATATTTGAATTGTGATTGGAAAAGTTCCCAAGATTTCCACATTTTAAGCATTAGAATTAAGGAAAAGCCTACACCATATTCCCTTTGTCGTTTGTGTTGAGAAGTTTAGGTTTCACCTCACTATGACAATTCTGAGCAATATGGTCATCTCTTCCACATTTGAAACATTTCCTACTCCCGAGAAAGCAGTTCCCCAAACGATTCTTCACACATTTATTTCATGTGGGAAGTTTCACTTTCTTTCCTCCTCTTCCTCGATCAAAGTTCCTCCCCAGGTTTGGCTCTAGAGATCTCTTCTTCTCATTTGATTTGTGAGACCACTATGTCTCACAAAACTTCAGTTCAATCTTTATAGAACTATGTACTATCTCCTCATAGTTTTCATAGTCTTTATTGAAAATATTTTTCCATATATGGGGTATTAATCCACCAAATAATCTATCAACCTTCCCATTAGGATCTATGACAAATCTAGAGGTATAGCGAGGAAGTCGTGTAAAGTTCATCTCATAGCTTCCTATAGATTCATTCTCCTTTTGCTTTAGCTTGAGGAATTCCTTCTCCATTTTCGTTTTCATAGAACGAAGGAGATACTTATTAAAGAAGATTCCCCTAAACTTTTCCCACTCTATAGCTTTAATATCCCCTCTTGGAATCATGTTTTTAATTATTTTCCACCATTGATAAGCTTCTTTCTCTAAGTAATACATAGCCAGGGTGACTTTCTCTTGTTCTAAACAGCGAAGTACAGAAAAGATCTTTTCCATAGATCTTATCCATTGTTTTTCAATCAATGGGTTATTAGATCCACTGAAAGATAGTGGTCATTGATGCATAAAGGACTCAATAGAAAGTTGTTCCCTTCATGGTGAATTAGGTATCTCGGATTGATTAAAGTTATTGCCATAACTCGAGTTAGTTGATTCATAATTCTCATGAAGTTTTCCATTTCGTCTTCCATCGGAGGGTTGTCAGCGTATGGTCCATTGTGCTCACCATTTACATGGTTCCTTCTATTTCTTTATATTTTCTAAAAGATGAAAACCTTAGTGGGAAACCTGTTTCTTTTAATAATATTATAATTCTAAAAAGAATCATGTCTTAAAAAATTATGCTTAAATGTGTTATTCTTTAACAACAATTACATTTTCTATAAATCCTTCATAATATTTCATAAATATCTTGTGATTAACCAAACATATCCCCCATGAGTTTCAAAACAGGTGTGTAGTAAGGCTCGTTATCATGTACCAAGTTATGGTGATTTAGGCCCGACACACCTTATCAGAGTTGTTTCCCCTAGGTATATCTATTCTAGAACCACGTCCACTTGTTCGTATCCAGACAATCATTTCTTTATTCAGAAACCACTTACTTAATATTTCACCAAAATACCAGGATGTTTTACTATATTTAAAAATTTATATAGGTTTCTTACTAAAGTTTTAAAATCATAATTTCCACAAATAACTAGTTTTCCTTTGATACCAACTATAGTATCCCACCTTTTATCACAAAACTTTACATTACATTGTACAATAGAGGATCTTTTAAAGTTTAGTTTCTTGGAAAAAAGGTACATAATACATGAAAACATAAAAAATTCCTTTAATCTGCTTAAAAGGATTAAAAAATAGGCTCATACTAAGTACAATTATTGAATCTCATAACTCGGGGACATACATCAAAGGAAAGGGTGAGCATAAGGCCCGGTAAGGGAAAATAAGGGAAGCATTTTACATGTGATCATGAGAATCATCGATAAGAACTTGAGGAATATCATAAAGGCATGAGAAAAGGAAAAAATAGGAATATCATAGTAAAAATAACTTGAATAATAACATGGGAATATGGATACAACATTTAAATAAGACATTAATAAGCATATCACTAAGGTTTTTCACTGAGGTGTCATAAAAATTTCCGATGTTATTCACAAAGGTATCATATAACATGTCATCTCTAGGAATTAAATTTTTTAACCAATGAATTGGATTGCTATCATAGCGCATGATTAATATGTCTTAATTTTCATGTGATCCACATAGATCATAATAAATAATTCCATTAATAACCCATGGAAAATAAATAGAATGGGTTTCATATCAAAATCATGTCGTTTCAAAAGTGATTTTAAAACATGATCATTATGTCATTTTTAACCCACAAAAAGGAAGGTGGGTTTCATGTATATTAATCCTAGAATAAAATGTATCATTTTGATATCTAGGTGAATACCCCTGTAAAATAAAGATTTTTGTGTATTCATAAAATAAAATAAGATATTTTTTTAGAAAAAGGAGAGAAATTTTTTGGAAGAAAATTCGGCAGCATAACGGGTATGAAAAATGATTTTAGAAAATGGTAAAAAGAGAAGGGAAAAGGGTATAAAATTTAAAAAATAATCTTAATACAGTAAAGATATATAATAAAATGGATAAAATAATATATTTTGGAAATTTTAAAGACATACCACATAAAAAAGGGAACTTGAAAGGAAATGAGAAGTTGAGATTTCCCTTACCTTGAAGAGTGTTCCTAGAACTTGAGTATTGGGACGTTAGGGACTTTAGGACACCTTTGGAGGTAAAAATATTAGATCTTAATTGAGGAATAATTGTGAATGAAAGTAAATGGATAAATGGGTGGGTATTTATAGCAAAAGTGATGGATTTGTTTATTAATTTCTTTGGACACCTAGGTAGTGGTATTTGCAAAACCATGGATTTACCCATGGTATTTAACACTTGGGACACATAATATCTTATTTTAATCCAAAATATCTTACCACTATTTTATATTACTTATTTTTTCAAGTAAAATTAAAGTTTTCACAAAATAACATTTTTAAAGTTAAAGTTTCAATTTAAAATTTTGGAAAGTAAATCATATATTTGGAAATTGATTAAAATATATTAAAATACTTAATATTAATAAAATATCATATATTATGTCATGGGTTGGGTTTAATTAGTTATTAAATCATTATGAAATAATTATGACATAATTATGACGTCATTAAATATGCCAAAAATCTCAAACTGTATTTTTACTATTAATCGAAAAAAATAAAAAATTATCATAAATTCACCCTAACCTAATTTAGATATTATAATTTCAAAAATGATATTTATTTTATCATATTAATTATATAAATATGATAATTTTAACATTTAAATATAAAAATTCTTATTTATTAAAAATAATAGTAGATAGAAAATGCATAGTGAAATTGCATAGTGAAATTTCTGACACTTGAAAAAATAAAATTATTTTATAATTTCTATTTAAATATGAGTGTTTTAATCATAATTTTTATTGAAATAAACATTATTTATAATATCTTAGTTTATTATAAACATGTCTATATTTTCTGTAGAGTACAATTTCAGTCCGAAAAATAAATTTATCAAAATCTATCTCAATTTTACTGAGAAAAAATATTCTTAAAATGGAAAAGATAGAATAACAATTTTATTTATACAAAAGGTATTACATTTAATAAATTAAGGCCTAGACATATAACCCCTTATAACACCCACATACAACCTATAGGTAAGGTGTGCAATGGTGATAGAATCATTAGGCTGTTCAGATAACATCACTAGAGTGGTAATTTACACTAAATTGAACTTCTCCCGTAGGAAATTTCTTTCAATATCATCTGGGGTTTAGTCAATATAGATGCCCAATGATTCTAACTCCCTCCCAAGCTCCAACAAGTGGGATTTATATGGCATTACTCTACTGTTTGAAGCCATCATTTCTCCTTTCTGTATTAATTATTCTTTATCATTTCTATTTATAAACACAAATTATAACGTTAAAACTATTACAAAAAATATAGTTCCCAATGGTCATATTGACCAATGGTCATAATTGACCAATGTTCATAATTTACCAACGGTCATATAACAGTCGAAACCAAAATAGTCGCATTTCCCTTTATACTCACTTCATTATTAAAGGGACATGGTTTTTTTGTGTACAAAATAATATAACACACATTTTTAGGAAACAATTTCATTTAAAAAGTTTGGGTCGTTACACAATATCTTGATAAGTGACTTCATACCTTTAGATCACATCAAAAGGAAATTATCCATTTAAGGAAATATCAGGTTGCACAAGACTTTTCATGAATGAGACAATCCAAAGAACAAGAAGATCTCTATCATCACTACCACAAAATCAATCTCTATATTTGGAAAGTTTGGTTGCATATGCTTAATAGTATGCCTCATTAAGATCATTGTACAATCTCACTCGACTATTAGAGTTATCCAGCTCTCAATTTTAAATAGCATATAAAAGGATCAATTAGCCACTACAACAAAAGAGAGGAGGAATAACAATAGATGGTTACTTGTTGAACATTATAAAAAGAAAAACACTGGAGACCCGTACATAGAGGGAAAAAATCATTTGTGCTATGCTTATATGTTCTATCAGTTTCATTGAATATCATCTTAAGCTACAACTTAAAGTCTATCATTCTCTCAGGATAAATCTTCATCTACTGTCAATTGTTTCTTGCAACTATGTGCTTAAAACGTTCATCTAAAAGTTTATATTTATTTTATCATGTTTTCACTCCATGTAATAGTCTTCTTAAGACCGTGGATAAGTATTCTAAAGGTAGATCCTGGTTTCTTGGACCTTTGTATTAAGTGACAGCTGCTTTTACTTAACTAGGAGCCCCTGGTAAAAGGGATTCTATTGTGAAAATAACCAAACTTGTGGAGAAGAGTGTTGGTGGAGTGGACTGGGAGATTCATGTTCCCCAAACCACTATAAATCCTTGTGTTCAATTTCCTTTTTTCATGCTTTTATATTTCAACTTCATATACTCTTATGGAAAGAATTAAACTTGTATACTTTAAAGAGGTTGGTCTAATTTTCAAGAAAATTTTAATAACTCAATTCACCCCCCCCCCTATTGAGTTATTCAGTTAGTCATTATCTAAGACAATATTTGGTATCAAATAAAGTGACTCTTGAGTTCACAACTATCAAAGGTTAAAGTCCAAAGATCCATATTCAAATGTTTTTATGGCTGATAACTGAGAAGGTGTGTCAATTGTTTGAGCTATGTACTTCGATGGTGATTACTATGGATTCTAGAAAGCTCGTATGGTCATCTATCTAAAAAATATTGGCCTAAAAGTCTATCTCAAAGCAGTTAAGCCCTATGAAATTCCTAATATGGAACCTAAAACATGGGATGTTATAGCTGAAGAAAATTATGATTTGAACTCCAAAGCTATGAATGCTAGCATATATGGGTTGGGACCAAATGAGTTTAATAGGATCTCTCAATGTCAAAAAAACACATGAAATGTGGAAAACTATATCAGTTTCATATAAAGGAACTAACAACATGAAATCTCTTAGATATTATACAGTTAAGCTTAAGTTTGATACTTTCAAAATGGATGAAGGAGAGAGCATTACTCAACTAAATGGAAGACTCGCTGAGATTGTGAACAACATTTATCCTCCATGAATGCCTATCACTAAGACTGAATAGGCATTGAAATTTCTCATAGTATTACCACCTAAGTGGAGTGGAATCTTAGCTGTTATTAGAAAATATACAAAAATAAAAAAATTCAAGATAAAAGATCTCATCGGGACTCTCATGATGTATGAAGATGAAATAGAAACTAGAAGTGAAGTGCACAAAATTATAAAGGAAAATGATTCCTTCAAGGTTTCTACTTCTAAATATGACATAAAGATCAAAAGTATACAAATATATGAAGCATCTAAAGAAGAATATTTCTCAAGAAAATCTGAATCAAATTATGAGCTCTCTAAATTTCCTCAAAAGTTAAAAAAGTTTTATAATAATAAGTGAGGTTTCAGAAGATCCTTCATTAAGCACAAGAAGCGTGGTGAAAACCCTAAAGAGTTAAGATGCTATGAATGCAAAAATTTGGGACACATCAAGGTTGGATATCTGAAAATTAAAGATGACAAGAAGTCAAAAAATAAATACTTCAAGAAGACTGGATATGATAAATCTAAGACAACTATGGAGGCCACTTAGATTGCTTCTGAATATTCTAGAAAATGCACATCAATAGAATCAGAAGATGAAGTTACAAATCAAAAGGCCAACATATGCTTTATAGTATAGTCAGATGAGGTGCATTCTTATTACTCTTATGGGCATGAACATGAATCTAAAAATGAAAATTTCTCATATAAAGAGCTAAATGATTACTAAAATATGTTGGAAATAAAGTATAAAATCCTGAAAAATAAAAATAACACCCTTTGAAATTATTATAATAAGATTATTAGTGAAGAAGAAAATCTGAACAATCAGATTTTAGACTTAAAAATTCAGCTAGAAAAATATACTATCTTAAATACCGAACAAGTCAAAACAATTTAAAAGCTATAGAAGGAGGTTCAAAATTTCAAATATTTTGCAAGTGTATTTAAAAAAGGGGAAGATTATTTAAACAATATTATTGATCAAAATAAACTTATAAAATAAAAATTCAAAATTGGAATCCAAGGTGAAAGGCCTAAACTTTATAGAAAACATTTTGTGCCTTGTTCTAAAAATAAACACCTTACCAAAGTTACTTTTTTCATCGTGGTGAAATTGAACACTTTTCCAATATTTGTGATTTGAAAAATCCTCAATTTTGTGGAATCAAAAATATTTTTCCTTCAAAATATTTTTCAAAACAATCTGTAAAGTTTTTTGGAAAACAAAAGAAACTTTGGATGACTAGATCTCTTATATCCAACATTTTTGGACCCAAAATAATTTGGGTACCAAATGAATCTGTTGTTTGATTTGTCATTGTAGGAAACTAGTCATATGAAAAGTAGTGAAAATGGTTTGTGGATAGTGGTTGTTCAAGTCATATGAGTGGAGATTACTCCAAATTTCATTCTCTATACAAACTAAATGGAGGATACATCATGTTTGGTGATAATGAAAAATAAAATATAGTTATCATTGGATCGATTTAAAATACATAACCTATTCTCATAAATAAAGTACTTTACGTTGAAATATTAAAGCACAGCATGATAAGTATCTCTCAACTTTTTGATAATGGGTATTCTATTGATTTTTCTAACAATGTTTGCTTAGTTTTTAAAGATAAATGTCTCAATTTTAAAGCACCCAAAACTAATAATGTTTACACACTAGATCTTAATTATTTGTGCAGACAAAATGTAAACTGTTTAAATACTAAAATTGATGAATCTTGGATTTATCATATAAGGCTTGGACATTACAATGTTCATTCCTTGAGAAATTTGTCTAAAACATATTTTATTTCTGACTTTCCCGATCTTAAATTGGACAAAAAAGAAGTTATGTGATGCATGACAAATGGGCAAGCAAGACAAGTCATATTTCAAACCAATTAAAGAAGTTTCTACTTCTAGACCTCTTGAGATAATCCATATGGATCTATTTAGACCTACTAGAACTGCAATTCTTGTAGATAAGTCATTTGTTTATGTGTTATTTGATGTTTTTTCAAGGTTTACATGGGTTTGCTTTTTAAGACTCAAAAGTGAAGCATATTCCATTTTTATTGATTTTTGTAAACTTGTGTAAAATGAAAAGGATGTAAAAATCATGTATTTGAGAAGTGATCATGGAGGTGATTTTTAGAATCATGAATTTAATTATTATTTATCTAATAAAGGAATTAAACATACATTCTCTACCCCCAATACACCTAAAAATGGTATTGTTGAAAGGAGGAATAATAATTTTCAAGAAATTACTAGGACTATGTTATGTGAATATAACATTCCCTCTCATTTCTAGGAAGAGGTTGTTAACATGTCATGTTATATCATTAACATATTACTAATAAGGCCTATATTAAAGAAAACACCCTATGAGTTATAGAGTAACATAGAATCCAAGGTAGGATACTTCAAAGTATTTGGATGCAATGTTTATATATAGAACACCATAGATAATCTTGGAAATTTAGATATAAAGGCTGATGAAGGTATCTTCCTAGGATATTCTACTAATTATAAAGCTTATATAGTTTTTAATAAAATTTCAAGGATTTTTAAAGAATCAACTCAAGTGAATTTTGATGAAAGTGATCATTTCAGTCACAAAATGATTCAAATTAATGATCAAAATGATTCAGTCAAAAATATGATACCTAAAACTCTATTTAATAACAATTAAGATGATTTGGAACTTTATTATTTTAAACCAAATCCAATAAGGGTGGACACTAGTGAACTAGAAATTGCATTGCCTAAAATACCTAAAAACCTTAAGGACCATCCTTTAGAAACAGTTATAGGAAACCTAGATGAAGGGGTAAGAACTAAAATAAACTTAGGAAATCTAGTATAATTATCTTCCTTTATATCCTAATTAGAACATAAATCTATAGTAGAAGTCTTATTAGATGAAATTTGGTTCTTAGTAATGCAAGAAGAGATAAATTAATTCAAAAGAAATAAAGTATAAGAATTAGTTGAAAAACCCTCGAGCTATCCTATAATTGGAACCAAATTATTTTTTAGAAATAAACAAGATGATCTTGGTGTAATAACTAGAAATAAATCTAGATTAGGTTCCAAATGATATAATCAAGAAGAAGGAATATATTATGAAGAAACCTTTGCTTTCATATCTAGATTAGAAGCTATAAGAATACTTCTAGCATATGCATCGTATATGAATTTTAAATTATATTAGACTGACATTAAATATTCCTTTATAAATAGTTTTTTAATGGTGTAAGTTTACATAGAACAACCTCCTGGTTTTGAAGATCCTCATTTTCAAAATTCTGTGTTTAAACTTACCAAAGATTTGTATGGAATTAAACAATATACAAGTTCATGGTATGAAAGATTAAGTTATTTTATTTTATCAAATGGTTTTATAGTTGGAATAGAAGATCCTGCACTATTTAAGAAAATTTATTTCTCCGATATTTTTTCCGTACAAATATATGTAGATGATGTTATTTTTGGATCAACAAATCAAAAATCGTGCAATAAATTTTTAAAACTTATACAAAAAGAATCTGAAATGAGTATGATGGGTGAACTAAACTATTTTCTAGAATTTCAAGTTTATCAAAAAGATTTTGGAAATATTTTAAATCAAAACAAATACATACTTGATTTAGTTAAGAAGCTTGGACTTGAAAATAGTAATAATTACTCAACTCCTATGAGTTCCAATATCAAACTCGACTTGGATGAAACTGGTAAACTAGTTAACAACAAGTTGTATAGAGGAATTATTGGAAGATTGTTATAACTTACTTCATGTAGACTAGAAATTATGTTTTCAGTATGCCTTTATGTAAGATTTTAATCTAATCCAAAATAATCACATTTGAATGTTGCGAAAATAATTTTAAGATATCTAAAAGGGACTGCATATTTTTCTCTTATTTTACCAAAAACCTCTAATTTTAACTTAATTTCATACTCAGATTTTGATTTTTTTGGATGTAGATTAGATAAGAAAAGAACCTTAGGAACCTATCATTTTCTTGGTAAATCTCTGGTGTCTTGGTCAAGTAATAAGCAATGCTCTATTGCACTATCAACTGCTGAAGCTGAATATATTACCATAGGATTTTTTTGTGCATAAGTGTTGTGGATGAAATACACCTTAATGGATTTCAGATTAAATTTTAATTGTGTTATAATCAGATGTGATAACACGAGTGATATCAACATCTCAAGAAATACAATAAATCACTCAAGAACAAAGAACATTGATTTGAGACATCATTTCTTGAGACATTATGCACATAAAAATGATATTTTTTTAGAATTAATTTTCACTGAAAAACAATTAGTATACATTTTTACCAAACCTTTTCCTACTAATAGATTTGATTTTATTAAGCTATAATTAGGTATGTTTAATTTTACTAAATAAAATTTCATAATATATTTCTTGCATTTAAAGTAAATATGTTATTTGATTTATTAAAATTTATTTTTGTGACGCTATTTTTGAGTTCCGATCATATCCAATGGGCCACACCACCTAATCTTAGTAATACTTACTTTTCACATCACTGCGTGACCCCTCAATTAACATGAATGAAAAAGATTGTGTACCAACTCTATGCATGAAAATGACTTGCAAATATTTGAACCCTCTTTTTCCTAGATCAATCCTTTCATTACCCAATCCTTTCAACCCCCTAAACCTTCAAACCCTCTGCAATGGAAAAAATGAAAAGAACTGATGGTTCCTTATCCAATAGAATGAAATGAAAAAGGATCCCAAGGAAAGTTTTAAGTGGATGAGCTATTGATTTTCAATGGCGGGAAAAGATGAATATGATGTTAAAGAAATTCATAAATCATCAAGTTTGGTAATATATTTTTGATGGTTTTCAAACCATTTTTTTCTTTAAGAAGGAATTTCATGAGTTTTACAAGTCAGAGATCCTTCATTTTGGTGATAATGAAGACTTGGTTACTAAAATGGTATACCAGAAAAAATCTATTAATAACCTAGGTCAAGTTAGCTGAAGCATTGAAAGTTCCTCGGGAAGGATATCCATTATTCAAAAACTATTTATCTACCATGGATGGAGTCACCCCTTTTAAAATCATGAAGTTGCTATTAGAAACTACTGTCATTGAGAAGAAGCAAGTAAAGAATTTGGAGCCTGAACGAAAAGTTCTGACCAAATTCATCCAGTCAGGAATAGCTCAACAAAACAGTGTGTTTGAAAAATCTTTTTCAAGATATCACTTTTCTTTATCTTTTTATGATTGAGAAGCCTATGAATCTGGCATGATATATTCTGCAATATATCTGTCATATTCATAACAAGTCTCTAAATTTTTATCCCTTTGGACCAATATTAACCCTTTTTTTCAGAATATTGGAGTTGTATTTGATGATGAAAACACAACTCCTTATCATGGGTTAACAAACTTAAATGAGAGTGTATTAAGGATAAGTGGTTTGCATTGGGACTTTTTGTTAAGCAAGTTGATTCCCTTTGTGAAGTACCTTTGTGATAAATTATTTTTAAAAAAGTTTTTGTATTTATTGAAAACTAACCTTTCATTTGTATAAGAATTTTTTTGTTATCTAGGAAGAATGAAGCTATTGTGTTAGAAAGAAATATGTTTCTCAAGATATAAGTTGTTTAATGAAGAAGTCTTTTTGTTGCTAAAGAGTTTTGAAAGAATATGTTGATGAATATTGAGAAGTCAGAAGGTGGAAAGTTTTTGAAATGTTCTAAACTAAATCAGACGATGCTTTACTGATCAAGAAGTTCTCACAAATCATGAAAATATTCATGATAAAATCTTTTGAAGAAATGGTGGAGATGTTTCAATAAATTAGAATCACTAAAAAGAATCAAAAAATTAGATCCAATTTTTTCTGAGAAAACCAGAACCAACATTCTGCATAAATCAGAACCAGCATTCTGCACAAATCGAAACCAGCATTCTGTATAAATCAAAACCAACTTTCTATACAAATTGAAACCAAGATTCTGTATAAATTGGAACCGGTTTTCTGTATAACTCCGAACCAGCATTCTGCACAACTCAGAATCAGCATTCTACGCAAATAGAAACCAGCATTCTGCACAAATCGGAACTAGTTTTCTAAGAAAAAAAGGAACCAAATTTCTAAGAAAATAAAAACCAAGTTTCTGAGAAAAATCAGAACCAATTTTTTGATCAAATTGGAACCAAGTTTTTGAACAAATCGAAACCAAATTTCTGATCAAATTCGAACTAGTTTTCTGATTAAAAACGAAACCAAGATTCTGAGCAAATTTGAACTAGATTTTTTAACAACAATGGAACCAAGACTCTACAGAAATTGGAACCAAGTTTCTGATCAAATTGGAATTAGTTTTATAAGTAAAAATGGAACCAAGATTATGAGAAAATTGAAACCAGTTTTCTGAGAAAAAAAGAACCAATATTCTGCAGAAATCAGAACCAAGTTTCTAAGAAAATCGGAACTAGTTTTCTGAGAAAAAATGGAACCAAAATTTTGAGAAAATCGGAACCAGTTTTCTGAGCAAAAAATAAATCATGATTTAGCAGAAATTGGAACTAACATTTTGAAAAAATTAGAACCAACATTCTGCAGAAATCAGAACCAACATTCTATAGAAATCAGAACCAACATTCTGCAATAATTGGAACCAATATCCAGAATTATCATTATGATAAAGATATGAAATGTTGAAGAAGTCAAACTTGAATTTCAATTTTGCATAAATCATAGAGAATTTTAATAAGGTTTTAAGAAGTTAAAGATTAAACATTAAATGTAAGAGATTTATAGAGTTTTTTGAGATTTAAGGAAGTGAGAAAGATTTCGTGTTTCTCACCTTTGATTTTTGAGTTTCCTATAAATACTTTCTTAGATCATTCGTTCATTTTCAACTTTTACATACATGAAAAGGGTAGAGTGTTGAATAATTCGAAGTGAAAATTTCCCACCAGATTGAAGAATATTTGTAGTGAGTTTTTGAGTAGAGAAAAATTAGAACCATAATTACCGTATTGAGAATATTAGACTCAACCAAATCGGTCCGAGGATTCGAAATGAGCATTTTGTGGAGCAGAATTAACAAAATTTTTATTCTTTTTTTATCAATTGTTTTATAAGAAAACATTATAAACTGGTGGGAGTTAGTATAATATTTCCTGTCAAGAGATAGAAGGTTCCTAACAGGAGTTGGCATAAGTTGTATTCACTTCTTCATAATATTGGATTTCTATAGACCCGCAAGAGTGGATATGGAAAGGACGTAGGTTCTCACATTGATGCAGAACCTTGTAAATATTGTATGTTTTCTTGCTTTCCTACCTTTTAATGCATAAGTATTTATTAAAGGTTGATAAGGATATAAATATTAACAGGTTGCAGGGGTTAAGTTTCTAGAAGTTTTGAAACTTATAAAAAGTGAACAACTGATTCAACCCCCCCCCCCTCTCAATTGTTATTAAATCCTTAAAATTTCAATTGGTATCAAAGGGAAGGTTCTCTTATTGAATCCTTATCATGGATAATATCAATTCTATCAATAGTAAAGGAGTTACTATATTAGATGGAAAAAAATTATTATGGATGGAAAAATAGGATGATTCTTTATCTCCTATATCTTGGCTTGGAATTTGTTGATACTGATACTATTGGTTTTTCACCTATTGAGAAAGATACTCCTATGAAATTTGCTGATAAGAGAAATATAGAAGTTGATGGAAAGGATAAAAATTAAATCCTTATGTCCTTATCATAAAATGTTTATCAGAAGGCGATGGGTCTCAAAACTTCAAAAAGTATGCAGGACAAGCTGGAAAGTGTTTTCAAAGGGAATACTAAAGTCAAGGAAGCAAAGCTACAAATCTGGCACAGTAAGTATGAAGACACCAGAATAAGGGATGAAGAAAAAATTGATGAATACTTCACTAGAGTAAATTAAATTTTTTGAAATATTAGAGGATTTAGAGATGTCCTGGAAGATTCTACATTTTTAAAGAAACTTATGAGAAACTGTTCAGACATGTTTGATTATAAAAATTTTTCTTTAGAAGATAAGGATGATTTATCTCTTGATAAATTGCATAACATTATTGTTGCTCATGAAATGAGGAAATCCCAAATGATTAAAAAGAATATGAAAGATGAAATAGGTTTTGAAGCTATGAGAAAGATGAAAATCCAAGATATTGAAGAAGCAGATCTTTGTGAGTTTGAAGATAAAGAGAATGATGAGATAAATGAAAAAAAACCATGTCTCTTATATCCAGGAACTATCGAAGAGGAAGAGGAAATTATGAAGGTAAAATTCCTCTCAAATTTTTTGAGTGTGGTGGAATCAGACACTTTTCTATGAATTTTCCTAATAATAAATTTGGATAATATCAAGATGATTTCAATGAAAACCCTCGATGGAAGAAGTGGAACAAAAATGATAAATAAAAGTCTTTTAACAGATACAAGAAGAAGTTTACTGGAAACAAAAGAAGTTTTTTGAGTAAGAAATTTGAATTGGAATCAAATGAAAACAATTCATCTGAATGTGAAAGTTTAGAAAAATTCAGAACCTTCATTGCAAAATTTGATAAAACAAAAGATTCCTCGTATGGTGAAGAAGGAGGTGAAGAATCATATAGAGAGTTTCAACTCAGAACTGAACTTTATGCATGTCTTGATAAAAAAACTATCAAGAAATAAATTAAAGTAATGAATAAAGATCATGAAGAATTTGTTGATGTAAGAAAAGATGTCATCAAGAATGAGGATGAATACATTCAGGAGATTCGAGGTTACAAACTTAGAATTACTGAACAGGGAAAGATGATTGAAGATATTAGCAAGAAGCTGGAAGATAAAGAAGAAGAGGTTAAAAATTTTCAATAAAAACTTCTTTAGTCCAAAAGTACCTTGATAAATATGAATGAAAACTTCAACAAAGCTTTATAAGTAAAAGATGAGACTTTTAAAGCTCCTGAGAAGCCTCAATACGAGAACTAGGTGAAATCTTCTCTTACCAAAAATAATGTTTCGTCTGATTCCTTTAACATTTAAGGTTCTGGAAAAATTATTGGGAATTCTTAGGTGGAGAAAGGAATTAAGAAACCTATAAATTATATATAAGTAGAAAACTCACTCAAAAGAAAAGATGGTCCATATCTTGAGCATGTCAGAGCTAAAAGAAGTTACCAACCTCAACAAATTTTCTATAGAGAAATATCTTTATTAAATAGAAAATACAGATATAATGGATATTGATGGGGTTGTGGAATCTATGGGAATAGATCATATAATTTTTGGTACAAATTATCTTTACTCAGAAGAAGGTTTGATAAAAATAAAATAACCAATGAAAGAGGAATGAGTAACTTTCATAACTTATATGAAGTTGAAAAGGTGAATTCTCAAGATGTTAGAAACATTCCAACAAAGAATCAATTTGAATGTCTGGAAGAAGTTTTTGGAATATGTGATAAGTCTATTCATCATGTCGAAAGATGTAGGATACTCCTTATAGAACAAGTTTCTTATGATAGAAAAGAAAAGAAATCTGAAAATAAGAAGGTTGAGGAAAGAGATTTTGTTTTTAAGACAGCTTTAACAGAAATTAAGAGGAACAGACCATAGATACTTGATAATGGTTTTTCTTCACATATGACAGGTGATATAAAAATCTTAAAACATGTTGAAAGTCATGATGGAGGAGTAGTTAATTTTGACCATGATAGTTCCTTAAAAATCAAAGCAATCAGAATGATAGATATTAAAATAGAGAAATTGAAATCTAAGAAAGTTTTACTTGTTGATGGGATAAAACATAACTTACTTAGTGTAAGTCAACTTTGTGATGGTGTAAAATAAGTAATATTCATAAAGGATTCTTGTATCATCCAAATTGTGAAATATGGAAAAGTCATTACAAAAGGATAAAGAGCTATTGGGAATCTCTTTCAAATAGTAGAATTCAATAACTCATGTTACTTGAGTGTTGAAGATGAAAACAAGTTGTGGCACTGAAGACTTGGCCACCTTGGGCATAAAATCATGAATAAAATTTCTAAAGATGATATTATCCAAAATTTTCCAGAATTGAAAAGAAGTGATGAATATGTTTGTATTACTTACTAGAAAGGAAAGATAACTAACAAAATCCATAAAATAGTTGAGATTCAATCAACCGGACCACTTGAGATTATTTATTTTGATTTATGTGGACCAATAATACATCAATTAACAAAATTAGGCTTATACTTTCTCACTTTTATTGAATATTTCACTCGGATGACAAACATCATGTTCATGAGGCACAAATCAGAGGCAATTGAAATGTTCAAATTCTTTAGAAAATATGTTGAGAAAGAATTAGGGGTTTCCATCAAGAAGTTCAGAATAGTAATGGTACTGAATTCACAAACAATGATTTTGAAGATTATCTGAGAAAACATGGTATTAAATATCAGTATAGGGCTCCCTATACTCCAAAACAAAATGTAGTAGTAGAAAGAAATAATAGAAGATTGGTGTAAATGGGAATAAGTATGTTAGCAGAATACAAACTTTCAAAATTATTTTGGAGAGAAACTATTAGTATTGTTTTACATGTTCAAAATATATTCTTTTTGAGACCAAAAACCAACATGAATCCTTATGAAATGTGGTATAACAAAAAACCTTCATTGAAATACTTTAAAGTTTTTAGAAGTCCCTATTTTCCCAAGGTCAAAAATATGGATTTGGGAAAGTTTTATGAGAAATGCGAGGAAGGAACTTTCATGGGCCATTCACCAAATGAGAGAAGTTACAAATGTTGGAACAAAATTTTATAAAATTTGGTGGACTTATATGATGTGAAGGTAATTTTAAATAAAAGTTCCTTAAAAAATATTGTTGATAATGATGAGGATGATAAATTAGAGATTTCAAATAATAGTGAAAGTACTTAAAAAAATTCTTGTCGGGATTTAGAAGAATCATGTGATGATGAAATTCTAACTAAGAAAGAAACTTTGAAATTTCGTACCTTATGAAAACATGTTGAATCTAAAAACATTATTGGGAATTATAAGGCTCCAGTTCAGACCATAAGGAAGTTGATATTAGAAAATCAGACATCACTTATCTCAAAAGTTGAACCAGAATCAGTTTTAGAGTCTATTCAACATAAAGAATGGATGGATGCTACAAATAAAGAGTTGTATCAGATTGAGAAGAATGAAACACAAGAACTTGTTCCAAGGCCATCAAATAAAAATGTTATCGAAACCAAGTGGGTTTATAGAAACAAATTGAATGGGCATGGAGAAGTTTCAAGAAACAAAACAAGACTTGTTTGTAAAGGATATGCATGGGTGGAAGGTGTAGATTTTGATGAAACCTTTGCCCTCATTTCAAGGCTAGAATCTATTAAAATGTTTCTTGTAGTGGCCGCTCATCGGAATTACAAAGTTTATCAAATGGATGTAAATTCAACTTTCTTAAATGGTGATATTGAGGAATAAGTTTACATTGAACAACCTTGTGGATTTATACTTGATGAGGATCAAAAAAAAGTTTGTAAATTGAATAAATCTTTGTATGGGATGAAACAAGATCCATGTGCTTGGTATTCAAAGATTAAAAAATGTTTGAGAATGATGAACTTTTCTAAAGTAAAAGTTGATAGCAACTTGTATGTGAAAGATTTTTACTCTAGAACTTTAATTGTTATTTTTTATGTGGATGATATAATTTTTTCTGGGGATGAAGAAAATGTTTAGGAAAATATTTTTGAAGAAATGAAAAATAATTTTGAAATGTCAATGTTGGGAGAATTAACTTTCTTCCTGGCTTACAAGTTCAACAAAAGGAAAAATATATTTTCTTATCTCAAGAAAAGTATGCTAGGGAATTGTTAAAGAAGTTTGGGATGGCTGAATCAAAAGAATTTTTAACTCCTATTTCCTTGAGAAAATTTTTTAGTAAAGATGAATATAGAATAAGTTTGAATTAGAAAGACTTTCAAAAGCTGATAGGAAGTCTTATTTACCTTACAACTTCAAGGCCGGATATTGTTTATGTTGTGAATTTATGTGCCAGGTATCAAAGTAATCTGAAAGAATCACATATGTTGGATATAAAAAGGATTTTGAGACATGTCAAAGAAACAACTTAACATGGGTTATTATAAAAATGAAACAATGAGATGACGTTTCTTGGTTATACTGATGTAGATTGGGCTAGAGATTGTAATGATATAAAGTCAACCTTAGGAAGAACATTTTTTATGGGTGAATGTTGTGTGAGTTGGTGATTATACAATAAAAAAACATATGTTAATTACATTTTAATGGTATTAAATGTTCGTTTTTTATCTTATGGGCCTGAGTTAGTGGATTTTAATTTTGAACATCCATTCTCATCATTTGTGAACTTCATGCCTAATGTACACCAAATTAGGCCCAATGATTCATCTGATATTAAGAAATGTAATTATCCATATTTTAATTTGGTATTTTGGGAAATGGATATACACTTAAATATGAATAGTTTTCATTCAGGGATCAATGGAGTATTCATAAAGGATGATGGGGATATTTAGCGATGAAAGGAAACAATTCTGGAGAAGGCATATTGGACACCATCCCACTAATGAGAATATGGGGCCCACAATACAGGCCCACTAAAGCCCAAATTTCTTGGGATTCTAGACTAAATATATAGTAACAAATAATTATTCAGGATCCAGTGCTAATTCGGCCTCCATGGTGGTTATTAAGGTAGCCCAAAAAGAATATCAAAATCTAGGTCAGAATCTGCGACCCAGAATATTATCCCACTAAATCGGACATTACTCCCGATCCACAACTCCAAATGGGCCCAAATTTTACAAACATCTATAAGACATCCAGGGACACAAAAGACTCTTCTATGTCCCACCGAGATTTGGAGATATACTTGCCCATACAAGACGATCTTTCCAGGAGAGACAAGGAAGATAAAAAGTAAAGGAGGGAATCAATTTCTCCACTACTTTCCACCACCCTAAGGCCTAAATTAATTTAATAAATGGGCATAAATTGATTGAGTCTTGGCCTAAGGATTCCCAATTGCCTATTTAAGGAATTATTGGTGAGGGGGAAGATATCTATTGTTTTTATGTAATGTTATTATGTCAAAGTTCCTTTTTAATGTTTTCAATTACCATGTAAGTTTATTTTTTTGTATTTATATGTTCTTAATCAACATCTTTCTCTTATATTATTCCCATTTATTTCATTAAAAATATATAATCACAAAGAACAGTGATATCTCTGTGTTGTGGTGAATTATTTCACACATAGGTGTGAATTTCGTTCACACACACAGAGGAGTGCTCATTATTTCCGCAGTTTTAATTTCTTCAATCCAATTCTTGTAAGCTATCTTCCGCCCACTATTGAGAGTATACCATCAATTGAGGGATAACCCTTTAATGGTTTGATCATAGGAATATGAAAAGGCTGGATTGAATTTTATTTTATGAATGAATTTTTGTTAATTGGATAACTAATTTAAGACTTCTGTTCTTCAGTTATTTTCACTCTTCATCTTCACTATGTTTGAGGAAGCTAAATCCAAGTACTAAAATGACCATATACCTTGGAGAGATCATGAATTTGGTTATATAAGTGTGTAGGGGATTATTAATTGATTTTATTTAGCATCAAAATAGAAAATGATGAAGTTAGTGTTATTTTGAATAATGGATTCATCAAGAATTAATAAAACCAAAATTGTCTAAAGAAGTAAAATTCATTCAATCCACCCCGAGCATAATCCTAAGATCAACCCATTTTCATTGAATTGAATTAACTTAGGTTTCTTAGTGTTCTTTAAAACCATATAAAATCAAAATCAAGTTGTCCACTTCATAGCCAAAAATTCATCTCATAGGTTGTGTATCTTAGGTATCTTCTTAGGTCTCAGTGGATTCGACAGCTCAAGCTATACTACAAGGACCGCTCTACCTTCATCTATTGGGTAAATTTGAGCATGAATCAAATTTTGGCGCCGTTTTCAGGGACCAAGTAAGTACCTTAGACCAAAACCTTCTTTCCTCACCCTAATTATTCTCTTCTCACCCAAGATCTCTTATCTTGTCCCTTTCTTTCTTTTTTTCCTTTTGGCGCATGTCCACCTACACCCGTGATAATTCAAACAGACTAGTTAGGGTGGAAATTCCTAGGATAGGGGAGTCAAGTGAACCTAGGGGATTATTTCCATTATATCCTAATCTTCTTGATACTCCAAAATCAAAATTTGAATCAATTCTAATGGAGGGTCTTCCAAGAAATCAAATTGTAAATCCTGGGGGAAATCAAATGGGAAACCAAAATCAAGAAGCTCCAAACCTAGGGAATGTAGTCGATCAAACCATGAATGACTACCTCACTCTAGCTTGGACCGATGCCCCCTCATGAATTAGACACAATTCCATAGGATATACCAATTACATATTTAAACCCCGTGTCCTAAACCACCTTCCAACCTTTCACGGGATGGAGTCTGAGATGTCCTAACTTTATGTTAAGGAGTTCATTGACATTGTAGAAACCATGTGTCCCCCACATAAACTAGAATCAGCTAATATGAGGCTCTTTTCTTTTTCATTGAAGGTTCGAGCTAAAAATTGGCTAAACAACTTGAGACCTGCATCAATCTAGTCATGATACCAATTGCAAAGAGAATTCTACAAAAAAATACTTCCCTCATCACAAAACAATTGAACTTAAAAAGGGCATTCAAAACTTTTTTGAAAAAGAGGGAGAGTCATTCCATGAAACATGGGAGAGGTTAAAAGACACCATAAACATGGTTCCACATCATGGTTATTCTATACCTGAACAAGTGAGAATTTTTTATGAAGGGTTGGGCCCGAGGAACAAACAATTCATTGACATGATGTGTAATGGAACTTTTAAAAACAAAGCCTCAAATGATGCTTACAAGTATCTAGAAATAATTTATGAAAAAAACCAAACATGGGGAACTTCATCTTATTCTAAAAATCCAAAAAGAACTACTGTAATTCATACACTTAGAGAAGAGGAAAGCCTTAGGGCTAAAATTTCAGCACTCTCTAGGAAGGTTGAAGAGATAAACCTTAGGAAAGTCCAAGAAATCCAAACTATAGACCTTGTTTGCACAATTTTTGATAAATATGGCCATTAGACAAACAACTATCCAATCATTCCATCCATAAAGGAAGTTCTTTTAGGAGGACCCCCAGTGGAAGTAAATGCTTTGAACTTTCAAAAGCCTCAATACCAAAACACCTTCAACCCAAGGAATAATGGTCACCCAGGCTTCTGCTGGAAAGATAACCAACAACCTAGCCAACCACAGGGAAAAAATCCTTACCCCCATCAGAACTACCAAACACATAACCAGTTCCAAACCCAACCTATCCAATACCAATAGCCACCAGTCCATTTTCAACAAACCATACCATCTCTAAAATATCCCCCCTGGGATAAACCAATCTTCTCAAGAACCAACCCAAACTATTATACAAATCCTACTAGAATAAATGTGAAAACAAACAGAAAGGATGAACTCAGAAGTCTCTTCCCTAAAACAAGAACTTCAAACCATCAAAACTGGAAAGGCACCCATGCCCACACAAGCCATTCCACAACAAAAAGTAAGGGGAGAGTCAAGTTTCACTCAAACAACTCATGAACAACTAAAGGCTGTGATTATTTTAAGAAGTGGGAAATCAATTGAGAAACATGAACAACTAATTCAAAACCCATATGAAGATTCAAACTCAGAAGAAAATTCAAATGAAACAAATGATCAAACTGAAAAACACGATAACATTGTCAAAGAAACAACTCTTCAACAAACAACCCCACAACCTGCACTATTTCCTCAACGCATGAGGGGGAAAACCAAGCCTGAATTGAGTGAAACATTGAGGGAAATATTATCACAAGTCAAATTGAACATTCCACTTCTTGATGCAATCCAAACCATACCTACCTACTCAAATTACCTTAAGGACTTGTGTAATTTTAAAAGAAAATTTTCATATAAAAACCAAGTCCTTTTGGATGCTAATGTGAGTACCATCATTCAAGGGACCATTCCTCCTAAGTTGAAAGGCATGGGTTTCCCTTACATCAATGTTGAACTAGAAGAGAAAAAAGTTGTAAAGGCCTTGTGTGACCTAGGTGCTAGTGTCAATCTCATCCCCTATGTTGTGTACTGCTAGTTAGGCCTAGAAGAGATCCAACCCACATCTGTCACACTTCAACTTTTTGATCGTAGCATTAGGGTTCCAAAGGGGATTTTAAAGGACATTCTAGTAAAGGTTGAAAACTTCATCTACCTTGCTGACTTCATTATCCTTAACAACCATCCAAAATTAGGAAATAAGGAAAAAACCCCAATCATCCTTGGTCGTCCTTTCCTTGCAACAATCAACTATATTATCCAAGTTCGAAATGGGAACATGACCATCACCTTTGGAACATGATTCTAGACTTGAAAATTTATAATGCAAGCTCACAAATAGGGGATGGCAAGGACATTCATGAAGTAAACATGATAGAAAGCATTGATAATTAATCCATAGAACATCAAGGAATATTTGATGGATATTTAAGTCAGGATGAGATTGATTTCCTTTGTTCACATGAAGGAAGTTTATCTCCTTGGCTTGAATCATTTTCAAATTGCTCTTATGATGAGGTCTTAGGTCCAAAAATCAGTGAAACCTTTCAAGAAACCACTTTCATGGAGACTAATCAAACTTCCTTCCCTAAATCTGATCAAACCAATCTTGTAGCTGAAACTTCTACACATGGGGATTCGATTCTATCTAAAACTCTAGGAAATAAAATTGATCTTGATCCAATGTCCCAATATTCAACTGAAATTATGAACCAAACTGATCTTGAATTGAAGGAACTTCCCGCTGCACTCAAGTATGTCTTCCTAGGGGACAATCAAACACATCCTATTATCATTTCTTCTTCTCTTAAATTAAATCATGAGAGGATGCTTCTAGATGTCCTTAGAAAACATAAGAAAGCCATTGGTTGGACCCTGTCTAATATTCCTGGGATTAGCCCACTAATAGGGACTCATAGGATTGTTCTAGAATCTAATTCAAATCCATGTCATCAACCTCAACGGAGACTCAATCCTAATCTCGTGGAGGTAGTAAGGAAGGAACTTCTGAAATTGTTAAAAGTTGGTATCATCTATCCCATAGCTGAGAGTGAGTGGGTGAGCCCAATCCAAGTGGTTCCCAAGAAGGTAAGAATCACAGTGATAACCAATAAGTATGGAGAGATTCTTCCAACTAGGTGAGTAGTGGATGGGGGGTCTACATTGAATATAGGAAGCTAAACTCATTCACCAATAAGGACCATTTCCCCTTACCATTCATTGACCAAGTCCTTGAGAGAGTGTAAGGTCATGAGTTCTATTGTTTCTTAAATGGGTACTCAGGGTACAATCAGATTGAGGTCTCCCTAGAGGATCAAGGGAAGACTACATTCACCTATCCATTTAGCACCTTTTACTTCAAACACATGTCGTTTGGGTTATGCAATGCCCCTGGAACCTTCCAGCAGTGCATGATGGGAATATTCTCAGACATGGTAGGGGACTTTATTGAGGTATTCATGGATGACTTCTCTGTCTTTGGGGATACATTTGAGGGATGTCTTAGGAATGTGGAGAGAGTTTTGTACAGATGTGAAGAAACGAATCTGGTCCTAAACCGGGAAAAAATCCATTTCATGGTTAAACAGGGGTTAGTCCTTGGCTATATAGTCTCGGGTAGGGGTATTGAAGTTGATAAAGTAAAGGTTGACATCATTTTTCACCTTCCATAACCTAGAATTGTTAAGTAAGTGAGTTCCTTATTAGGACATGCTGGTTTCTATGGAAGATTCATCAAGGACTTTAGTTCAATATCCTGTCCCCTTTTTGCTCTCCTAGTAAAGAATGCTCAATTTGTTTAGACAGAAAGCTGTGAGGGTTCATTATCAACCCTCAAATATTCTCTCACCTCTCCTCCCATTATGAAATCTCCAAATTGGAACCCTCCTTTCAAACTTATGTTTGATTCCAGTGACTTTGTTGTAGGAGCTATGTTAGGACAACGTTGTGATAAAACTCCTTATGTCATTGCTTATGCAAGAAAATACTTAAATGATGTCCAAATAAAATACACCACCAATGAAATGAAGTTACTTTATATTGTGTTTGCCTTATAAAATTTTAGGTCTTACCTCTTAGGATCCCCCATCACTATGTTCACTGACCATTCTGCACTAAAATACCTCTTCGAAAAACAAGATGCTAAGGCTAGACTCATTAGTTGGGTCCTTCTCTTATAATAATTTTACCTTACAATCAAGGACAAAAAGGGTGTTGAAAATGTTGTAGCTGATCACCTCTCTAGGATAGAATTCAATGAAAAAATTTCTCACCTCTCTGTGTCTGATTCATTCCCTGATGAACACCTATACTCCATGAGTGGCTGCCCTTAGTATGCCGACATAGCCAACTTCTTAGTTATAGGGGTCATTCAAAAATTATTAGGGACTCAAGCTAGAAGTAAATTCCTCTCTGATGTCAAGAACTATTTTTTTGATGATCCATACCTCTATAAGTTCTATCCTGACCAAGTCATTATGAGGTGTGTCCCAGAATCTAAAAAAGAGTCCATCCTTAAATTCTATCATAGCAAGGCATGTGGGGGTAAATTTTCCTCTAAGAAAACATCTGCTAAGATTATTCAGTGTAGTCTCTTCTAGAACACCCTATCAAGGGACTCTTATACATTTTTTCAAATCTTTCTGAAGTGTCAACGAGTAGGGTCCATCAAAAAAAGGAATCAAATGCCACTCATTCCCATATTAGTGGTTGAAATCTTTGACTGTTGTGGAATTGATTTCATGGGTACCTTATCAAACTCTATGGGATATCTTTACATTCTCTTAGTTGTTGATTATGTCTCAAAATGGGTTGAGGCCATTCCCACAAAATCTAATGATCATCAAACTATGATTATATTCCTAAAAGAAAACATCTTCTATAGATTTGGAATTCCTAGGGCTATCATTAGTGATTGTGGAACTCATTTTTGCAATCGTTCATTCTCATCACCCATGGACAAGTATAGAATTTCTCACAAAGTGTCCACTGCTTACCACCCACAAACAAATGGTTAAGATGAGCTATCCAATCAAGAAATTAAACAAATTCTTGAGAAAATTATTAATCCATCTAGGAAAGATTGGTCAAACAAACTCTTAGATTCCCTTTGGGCCTATCGAACTGCATTTAAAACCAGTTTAGGAATGTCCCCATATAGGTTGGTTTATGGTAAAGCATTCCATTTGCCAGTGGAGATTGAACATAAGGCCTTTTGGGAAATTAATAAAATGAATTATGACCTCTCATTGGCTGAAGAAAAAATGAAATTAGATCTAAATGAACTTGAGGAACTTAGGATGGAGTCTTATGAAAATTCAAGGCTCAATAAAGAAAAAGTACAAGCCTACCAATATTGAAACCTTAAAACCAAACACATTAAACCGGGAAAACTTGTTCTTTTGTATAATTCTAAACTTCACTTACACCTGGGAAAATTGAGGTCTAGATGGTTAGGTCCATACATAGTGCATAAGGTGTACCCCTATGGGGCTGTTGAAATTAAAGATCCCACCAATAGCCAAACATTTAAAGTTATTAGTCATAGAGTCAAACCATTCATAGAACCATTCCAAAGACATGAAGTTGATGAAGAATTGTGTGATCCTACCTTAGATGATGAAAATAATTAATCAATTAGGGGTCCAATTTGAGCTAACGATGTTAAAAAAAAGTGTTGCATGGGAGGAAACTCGTGGTTTTCAAGTTTCCAATCATTTTTTTGTTTTAATAAACTTTATATTTCAAATAGAATTAGTGGATCATTTTGATATAATTTTATTCTACCTTAGACTATTGACCTGTTCTTCTCTTATGATTATGGATGGGTATGAAAGGGGAGCACCATATTCATCTGTGTCATGCGGTGTGATCCTTGAGTACTAACTTACCCAGAAATTAAAAAGAAGACAATGTATCATCATTTTGATTTAAAAAAACAAAAAAATTAAAACCATAAAAATGATGAGACTTGGTATTAAATAAATTATTGTGTTGTTTTTTTTGGTTTGTTCTTGTTTGTATGGTTCATGGACTATTTTGGGTGATACATATTCAATCAAGGAGATGCCTAAATCTCCCATGAGAACAAAGATTGCTTTGGGAGCACCACAATCATCATTATGAAGCCACCAGGTGAACTTGTTCCATGCCCTTTCTAACTCATTCCCCCCCCCCCACCCACTTTCTCCTCTATTTTATTTTTAAGAAACCAGGGATAGTTTTATTCTAATTTGGGGGTGTGGAAACAAAATGTTTTTTAAAAAAAATGAGAAAAAAAAAGAAGTAGAATTCCTTTATCATTAATATAATAACATCATTGATCACATTAAAACTACATAGAAAATAATTTTTATTTCCTTGACTCTTAATTTAATTCATGATTAAGTTTACAAGCATTGATTTTGGAATTTTGGTTGTCCAGTGAGATTTTTCATCATTTTTATTTTCATCTATTAAATCAAAATGCCACAATGCACGTCCTCTAGACTATGTGGTACTAATTTGAATTCTTGGGGTCCCATAATAAATAGCATAGGCTGGTTTCATTTTTATGAATAATATATGAGTATTCAAAATAATAATAATAATAAAATAAAATAAAAATTTGCGTGTAGAGGAATGGATTGATAAAATTTAAGGCTTTCAGCACTTGGGGATCGTGACTCCAGAGTTGTATAGCCCTAAGTTTTCACTCTATCTCTATTTATGGTAATATAAATTTGTTTTTGATCAAGTTAACTCAAGATGATACCCGAGTATGTGGGATTCACTTGGTTCCCTAAGGCCTTTGAGCCTGAGAGTCATCAGCAAAGTCTTGCTACATGGGTTAATTTGATTAACTGCAATCTCAATTACTATGGCAACATTACAAAAAAATCAAAAAAAATCAAAAAAATCAAAAAAAAATGAACACTCATATTAGGATTAAATGTGATTCCACCTAGCACTTCCATGATTTCCCCCTTGAATGAAAATGAACCCCCATATCTATTGTGATTCACAACACATCATTTCACATAATTGAGTTGGTTGAAGTATGATAATGGATTTTATCAAAGGAATGAGATTGGGATTGGGATCTAATTTTAAATTTATCTTGTTTTAAATTATTTTTATAGGTTATAAAGATATATTTGTGTGTAGTTTACATTGTGATCACTGTTTTTTATAATGTGTTTGGAAAAAATAATTCAAATATAATCTTTGAATTATTTTCTCGGGACTAGAAAATCTCAAGTTGGGGGGTGTGATTAGCCAATAAAAACAAATATGTTAATTACATTTTAATGGTATTAAATGTTCATTTTTGATCTTATGGGCCTAATTTAGTGGATTTTAATTTTGAACATTCATTCTCATTATTTGTGCACTTCATGCCTAGTGTACACCAATTTAGGCCCAATGATTCATCTTATTTTAAGAAATGTAATTATCCATATTTTAATTTGATATTTTGGGAAATGGATATACACTTAAATATAAACATTTTTCATTCAGGGATCAATGGAGGATTCATAAAGGTTGATGGGTATATTTGGCGATGAAAGGAAACAATTCTTTAGAAGGCAGATTGGACACTAGCCCACTGATGAGAATGTGGGGCCCACAATACAGGCCCACTGAAGCCCAAATTTCGTGGTATTATAGAAGACATAGATATAAACAAATAATTATTCATGATCCAATGCTAATTCGGCCTCCATGGTGGTTATTAAGGTGGCCCAAATAGAATATCAAAATTTGGGTCAGAATCTGCGACCCAGAATGTTATCCCACTAAATCGGCCATAACTCCCGATCCACAACTCCAAATGGGCCCAAATTTTACAGATGTCTAAAAGACATTCGGGGACACAAAAGACTCTTCTATAGACCACCAATATTTTACGATATTCTTTCCCATACAGAATGATCTTTCCATGGGAGACAAGGAGGGTGAAAAGTAAAGGAGGGAATCAATTTCTCCACTACTTTCCACCACCCTAAGACCTAAATTAATTTAATAATTGGGAATAAATTGATTTAGACTCAACCTAAGTCTTTCCAATTTCCTATTTAATTCAGTGGTGTTGAGGGGGAAGATATCTCTTGTTTTTTATGTAATGTTATTATGCCAAAGTTCCTTTGTAATGTTTTCAATTTCCATGTAAGTTTATTTTTTGTATTTCTATGTTCTTAATCAACATATTTCTCTTCTATTATTCCCATTTATTTCATTAAAACTATATAATCAAAAATCACAGTGATATCTTTGTGTTGTGGTGAATTAGTTCACACATAGGTGTGAATTTCGTTCACACACACGGAGGAGTGCTCATTATTTCTGCGGTTTTGATTTCTTAAATCCAATTCTTGTGAGCCATATTCTTCCCACCATTGAGAGTATACCATCAATAGATGGATAACCCTTTAATGGGATGATCGTAGTAAGATGAAAAGGCTGGATTGAATATTATTTTATGAACGAATTGTTGTTAATTGGCTCACTAATTTAAGACTTCCATTCTAAAGTTATTTCCACTCTACATCTTCACTGTGTTTGAGGAAGCTAAATCCAAGTACTAAAATGACCATACACCTTATAGAGATCATGAATTTGGTTCTCTAAGTGTGTAGGGGATTAGTAATTGATTTTAGTTAGCATCAAACCAAAAAATGATGAAGGTAGTGTTATTTTGAAGAATAGATTCATCAAGAATTAATAAAACCAAAATTGACTAAAGAAGTTAAATTCATTCAATCCACCCCGAGCATAATCCTAAGATCAAACCATTTTCATTGAATTGAATTCAATTAGGTTTCTTAGTGTTCTTTAAAACCATCTAAAATCAAAACCAAGTTGGCCACTTCATAGCCAAAAATACATCTCATAGGTTGTGTATCTTAGGTATCTTCTTAGGTCTCAGTGGATTCGACAACCCAAGCTAGACTACAAGGAACATTATGCCTTTATATCTTGGGTAAATTTGAGTGTGAATCAATTGGTATAGTAAGAAACAAATTCTAGTAACTTTTAGTATAGTTGAATCCAAATATTTTGTTTCCACTCAGGTTTGTACTCAAATTTTGTGGATGAAAGTTCAGTTAGAAGATTTTAAAGTAAAAGTTTCTAAACTATTGAATATACTTTGTGATAATCAGAGTGAAATTGATCTTTCTAAGAATCATGTCCAACATTCAAGATCAAAACACATTGATATAAAGTTTCACTTTATAAAATAGAAAGTTGTTGCTGGAGATTTTTTCCTAGAATACATTTCAATAAAGTATCATATTGCTGATATCTTTACAAAAGCAATGTTGAAGGAAAGATTTGTTGAATTGAGGCTAAAATTTCATGTTCAGACTCTTCCCTTGTCTTCCTAAATCTCATAAGGAACCACCCCCATCATGCTTTAGATTATTTTGATAAAGGGGGAGAGAAAGTAACAACTTTATACTTTGTAAGAAGTTTTATTTATCTTCATTTTTTGAATCTGAAGTTGTGGTTATTATATAATGGGGGAGAGAAAAAGAAAAATGAGAAAAGAAAATATAAGATTGAGAGAAAAATAAAAGTGAGGGGGAGTAAAGTAACAACTTTATACTTTGTAAGTGGTTTTAATTATCTTCATTTTTTTGAATCTGAATCCTTGGTTATCATATAATGGGGGAGAGAAAAAGAAAAATGATAAAAGAAAAGATAAGATTGAGAGAAGAAGAAAAGTGAGGGAGAGTTATATTTATATGCTCGCAAAAAAAATTTTCCACCGAGGGATGTAATTCATTCAAAAACATTATTTTATCCAGTAGTGTGGTGTCAGTATACTCTCTTTTGAGAAAGTATATGTTTTGATAAAATTCAAAAAAACTTGATTTTCTTTCAAAAGATGAGTTGTGAAAAATCTAAGAGTTAGAAAAGTTGTTAATGAGGGTTGTTAACAAATCCAAAGGGGGAGATTAAAGTACCTTTGTGATAAATTATTTTTAACAAAGTTTTTTGTATTTTTTGACAACTAACCTTTATTTTGTATAAGATTTTTTTTTATCCAAGAAGAATGAATTTGCTGAGTTAGAAAGAAAGAAGTTTCTCAAGACAGAAGTTGCTGAATGAAGAAGTATTTTTGTTACTGAAGAGTTTTGAAAGAAGTTTTTGATGAAGATTGAGAAGTTATAAGTTCTAATTTTTTTCAAAACTTTCTAAAATAAATCAGATGATGATTTACTGATCAAAAAGTTCTCACAAATCGTGAAAACTTTCATGATAAAATATTTTGAAGAAATGGTGGAGATTTTTGAAGAAATCGGAATCACTAAAAAGAAGCAAAAAATAAAATCCAATTTTTTTTTAGAAAATCAGAACCAATATTCTGCACAAATCGGAACCAACATTTTACACAAATCAGAACCAACATTTTGCACCAATCGGAACCAAATTTCTTCAAAAATTAGAACCAGTATTCTGCATAAATCGGAACCATCTTTCTACACAAATCGGAACCAACATTCTACACAAACCGGGACCAACATTCTATATAAATCAGAACCAATTTTCTGAGAAAAAATGGAACCAAGATTCTGAGAAAATCGAAACCAAGTTTCTGACCAAAAACAGAACCAGAATTCTGAGCAAATTAGGAACAAGTTTCTAAGAAAATTAGAACCAAGTTTCTAATAAAATCGAAACCAAGTTTCTGAACAAACCGGAACTAGTTTTCTGAGCAAAAACGGAACCAAGATTCTAATAAAATCAAAACTATTTTTCTGAGCTAAAACAGAATCAAGATTCTGAGTAAATCAAAACCAGTTTTTTGAGAAAAAACAGAACCAAGATTCTGCAGAAATTGGAACCAAGTTTTTGAGAAAATTAGAACCAATTTTCTGAGCAAAAATAGAACCAAGATTCTGAGCAAATTGAAACTAGTTTTCTAAGAAAAAATGGAACCAAGATTCTCAGAAATTGGAACCAACATTATGCGAAAATAAGAACCAACATTCTTCAGAAATCGGAACCAACATTCTACAGAAATCAGAACCAACATTCTATAAAAATCAGAACCAAGATCCAACATTATCGTTCTAAGAAAGATATGAAATGTTGAATAAGTCAAACTTGAATTTAAATTTTTTGAAAATCTCAAATAAATTTAAGAATGTTTGAAGAAGTCAAATATTTAACATTAAATGCGAGAGATTTGTGAAGTTTTTTGAGATTTAAGGAAGTAGGAAAGATTTCAATTTTCCCAACTTTGATTTTCAAGTTTTCTATAAATACTTGCTCAGATCATTCATTCATTTGAAATCTTTAAATACACACAAAAGGTAGAGTGATGAATAATTCAAAGTGAAAAGTTCTCACCATATTGAAGAAGATTTGTATTGAGTTTTTTACTAGAGAAAAATCAGAACCATCATTACCGTATTGAGAAGATCAGACTCAGCCAAATCGAACTAAGAATTTGGAATGAGCATTTTGTAGAGCAGACTTAACAAAGTTTTTATTCTTTTGTTTGGCACAATTGTTTTATAAGAAAATATTATAAAATGGAAAGATTCAGTATAATATTTATTATCAGGAGATAAAATGTGTCTAATGGGAGTTGGCGTATGTTATATTCACTTCTTCATAATAGTGTATTTCTATAGACCCATGTGAGTGGCTATGGAAAAGAAGTAGGTTTGCACATTGAAGCTAGACCTTGTAAATCTTGTGTGCTTTTCTTGATTTCCTACCTTTTCATGCATACGTATTTACTAAAGGTTGATAAGGATATAAATCTTAACAGGTTGTAGGGGTTAAGTTTATAGAAGTTTTGAAACTTATAAAAAATTGAACAACTGATTCAACCCCCCTTCTCAGTTTTTATTTGATACTTGAAACTTCACTTTGCCTTGATGGTTGGAGAAGATCCCACAATGACTTAGGGGGAGTCATCTTGTTTGAAAGAGATACTGGTAATGGTAGAAAAATTTTCTCATCACAATGAGACTAGAAAAAATCATGATGATGAAGAAACTATTGAACTAAGGAGAAGAAGAGTTCGAATTTTCATTCCATTAGATCAAAAAACTAGCTGTTAGGAGAGCACCCCTCCTGCTCCTGCCTCTGTAACTATCCATATTAAGAAAGAAAGGATAGCCTCGACTATCATGTTGATATTTTTAGTCGGTCAAGACAAGAAAATTTCTATGATACAGATGATGGCTCCTCTCATAATCGAAACTCATTCTCAAGAGTTAGAAATAATGGTTGAAAAAAGAATCAGTAGGATAGAATCAAAAGAATCTCAATATGTGAACAAAGTACCTAATATTTCTAAAAAAACAGTTCAATAAGAAAGTGTTGAATCCCACCAGGAAATTTTTCCCCTATTCTTCAAGAAGCTATACATGAAGAAGTACCAGAAGTTGATAAAAGTAATTCTGAAAGAGATCAACGGAGATACTCAAAGTTATTATCTAAAGTTGAAACTCTAAAAACTCAAGTTGTTAAATATAACCGAGAAGTAAAATTTCTTTGTGATTTGATGGAATCAAAATCTAATATTTATTAAGTGAATTTATTGGTTCAATATATCATATAAAAGTGTTCTAAAAAACCCTCTGTTGGAGCTACACATGGTTCTGATGTTCGGTTAAAGATAATGGAATTGTCCCAAGATGTCGATATGATGTCTACAGCTGTTGGGTCTCTACAACATGAAATCATATCAAGGGAAATGTTTCAATATCTTCAAAAAGGTTTGGTAGATGAAATTAGAAGGATACCAGCTCCTCCAAAGGAGGTTGTTGAGTTTATGGTTAAGTCAACAAAGAAGATTATGTCTATACTGAAACAAAAGCTCTCGGAAGTGAAAGAAATATCTCTTTAAGTGAATAAGGATTTCAGTTTCATCATCCCAGGACTAAAAAAGTTGGTTGGATCATTATCAATCAACTTTGGAGATATAGAAAAGAAATTTGAAGAGTTACATGAAGTAGTAGTAAATATTCTCAAGCCAATATTCTTGGATGATGACAAGGTGGAGGCTTATGCCTTTACAGAATATTCAGACAGAAATATGCCTTCAAAAGAACAAGAACCTGTTTCTTTCATTGGGATGACATACAATCAGTTTGAAGTGCCGAGAAAATTGATATCAAATTTTTCAAAGAAGGGAGACTTATAGAACTGTGTTGGGAATTTCTCTCAGCATGTATGGAACGACTTTACAAGTCTTATGGGTTATTACAAGAATGATATGGTAAAAAGGATTGATACTTGTATATATGAACTTTTTCAAATTCGAGGATGACGACTGCCTGGACCACAGATTATTGATCGTTGCTTGTTTACCTCTCAGCGCCTTAAGGGAATCTTTGGTCCATCTGAGCTTTATCAAAGGGAAAATCTAAGTCCCGCTAAAGAAGTTTCTTTATCCTTATCCAAATAATTCTCTAAATTAACCTTTACCCATGCAGATAACTTAAATTTGGAAAGGGAAAAGCAAGCTACTCTCAAGATCTAGTCCACACCAGTATGGCTTGCTCATAAAGATTGTGCTGGTCTTGGAGCATCCCTACTGACGTTGGGTGATGTTGTTGGAATGACAGCTAATGCTCCTCTACCTTCATCCTCGTTACCTCATGATCATCCCTTATCCTTCAAAAATCGTCCTCCAAAGAGTTATTTTATAACAAGAATTTGATACACATTCCTCTAGTTTGTGAAATGGTTGCTCAGTGGATGAGCACTCTAAAAAACATTTGAATTATGCCACTTTTATGGCATTTAAACATTTGAATCTGTTTACTTTAACTTATCTTTTGAATGATCTTAATGCTTTACCTTTACTAAAGTACTTATTTTTTTTGAATAGTCTTAATGCTTTAATACCTTTACTAATCTTTCTAACATGTTTACTTTTACTATGCTCTTATCTTTTTTTTTCATAGATATTCAATACTCTTGTTTTATGAATTCTTTTCACTACATTTATCTATCATTACCTTATGCAATATTGTTTTAATGTTTCATTATGACTTCTATTTAATGAAAAATCATATTTATCAGCAATAACATTAACTGGTTACTATTTTTTATGTACAATATAAACTCTATTCCTTATTATACTTCTTTTTTATATCACAAAAAGGGGGAGAAGTAAAGTAAAATAGGAAAATAAAAAAAAATCAACTTCTTCCGTATTTCAAAAAATGGAAGAAGGAAAAGATAATTTTTAAGAGAAGGAAAGGAAAAGGAGAATGGGAAAAGAAAAAATCCTTATTTATGAAAATTAAAAGTTTTGTGTATGAATTTTTTTTTTCCATCTTATGGGTTTTGTGATCATCAAAAAGGGGGAGATTGATGGAAAGTATGTTATTTAAACATATATTTGTGTTATGTGTTTTGATGACTCACAAAATCCCTAATTTTATTCTAACAAGTTTTTCTCAAGTGTTTCAGATTATGTTTATCTTATGTTGTGTGTCCAAGTATTTATCTTATGATATGAAATCATTTTTATCTTATGAGAATTGAAGAATATCTTTAGTTACTTAGAATCAGAAAGTGCCACATAAGACTTTATCTTACAAAGTTTGACTAAGTTGCTCAAGAAAAATGCTCTAGTCAGAATAAGATTATAAAAGGAATTTTCATAGCTAGAAGGAATTGGAAAAGCTAAATGTTACATCACAGTAACACGTTATCTTATGATAGAGAATTATCTTATGCTACACTGAAGATATCCTATCATACAAGGATGATATTCTTTATCTTATGAAAGTTATCTTACGGTGAACAATGTTTTCAGTTAGTATCTTACGAATATCTAGTATTTTAGAACATCATGATTATTTTTCCAATCCCTCAATAAGTCACTTCATACCTTTAGATCACATCAAAAGGAGATTGTCCATTTAAGGGAAGATCGGTCTGCACAAGACTTATCATGAATAGGATAATCCAAAGAATGGGAAGATCTTTTCCATCACTGTTATAAAAGCAAACTATATATTTGGAAAGTTTGGCTACATATCCTTAATAGTCTGTCTCATCAAGATCTTTGCACAAGCTCGCTCGACCATTAGATTTATCTAATGCTCAAGTTTAAAAACATATAAAAGGATCAGTTATCCACTACAACAAAGGAAAGGAGGAAGAACGATAGTTGATCACTTGTTGAACACCATTAAAAGAGAAACATAGAATACCTATATATAGAGGAAAACAAATCATTCATGTTACTCTTATTTTTTCTACTAGTTTCACTAAAGATGATCTCGATCCACACCTTAGATCCTATCATTCTCTCAGGATGAATCTTCAATTATTGTCAGTTTCTGCTTGCAACTGTGTGCTGAAAACATTCCTCTCAAAGTTTCTATTTATTTTATCATGTTTTCACTTAGTGTAAGAGTGTACTTAAGATTGTGGATAGGTCTTGTAAAGGGAGAATCTGATTGAAAGCTCTTGGAACTTTGTATTAAGTGATAGCTACTTGTACTCAGCTGGGAGCCCCGATAAAAAGGATTGTTACAGTGAAAATCACCAAACTCGTGGAGAAGAGTGTTGGTGGAGTGGATTAGGGGATTCTTGTTCCCTGAATCACTATAAATCCCCGTTTTCAATTTACATTCCATGTGTTTTCATATTTTTGATGCATATACTCTTAAGGAAAGAATTAAACTTGCATACTTAGAAGGGGGTGGGTCTAATTTAAAAAAACAATAATTAAGAACTAAATTCACCACCCTCTTGAATTATCCAGTCAATCATTATTTGGGGAAACAATATCCACTCAGGGAAACATTGCATTGTCGAGGGAAATTGAAGGACAATGTTATTAATCTTGCGAACTTTACAACACAATGGGTGTGGGTTATTATTTCATCATTGAAAGCACGACCGATTTTTGCCTATCAACTGTTCAAGTTTTCGATGCTTTTCTAATGTGTATAGCAACACTCGGGTCGAATCCTCAATGATGGTACTTTTTAATAGTTGATTGTTTTTAGTTGATTGTATTTTGATTGGAGGGGGGTTGTTTGCAGAACTTAAATGAAATTTATTAATGGATGATGTTTGATTTAACAAATTGATAAAGATTTGGGTGAGTTCATTATTGGGTATTTAAGCTTATGATATCCTTGAGATTCTCTTTATATTGCATTAAATTAATACCCACTTCACAAGATGACTTTGATTAGAATTCTCAAGTGTTAAAGCTTTAATACAAGTTGTAACTTAACTTAAGGTTCTAATCATTACCATTACTTATTTATGGTAGTGTATTTGTGGTTACAATAATCCATGGAATCCACATGCTAAACAAAATATTCATTAATCCATGAAATATTAAGTTCAACATACACAATATTAATTTAAAGAATATTCATTTAACGAAGGCCCACAATCACTTAATATCTTTAAATTATGAATCACCCCAATGAAAGATTTAATCATCCATTTGGGTGGTTAATAATTTGGTTATAATTTTATGATGATTAATTAAGAAAAGAAGAAAAATAAAGGGATAATAAAAGTGTGGTGTGCCGAACACACACACGAAAACAGTGAAGTTAATGTTAAATACGAAATTTATATTGAATGAGAAAGCGAATGAAGGGAAGTGGATTCAACATGATTTAAACTATTTTAAGAGTATTAATACTTAATAATAGATATTGTATGATTAAAAGAGTTTACGAAGAAGAAACTTTCATTACAAGAGAATTACAAAAAAAACACTTATGAGATTACAAATGAAGGAAAAAAACACAAAAGTAAATGAAATCAAAGAGAGAAGGAAGGTTCTCTCAAGTGAAAAAATGAGTTTAGAATGTCCTCTCAGGACATTGGCAGAGCCTTGTTCCTGCCAATTTATCCTCCTATATTCTGAATTTCCAACCTCTTTCAAGGAGAGGAGGGGTGTGTATTTATAGCCTAATGTTGTGGGCTGTTTGCATTCCAAAACTGCCCCTCCACTTGGCTTGAATATTGGACCATCCATAAAGAAAAATCTTGGAATATTTTATTCTTAAAAGTTGTAGATATACATGTTTACTATATACTATGAAAATTTGGAAGCCATTGGACTTAAGTATCCAAATTCATGGTGTTTTTATTAAACAATGTTAATCTGTCCATTTCAATATAGACTTTTTCAAGGCCAAAATGTGAATGGGTTTTTGAATAGGAAAATGTCGTCAAATACGAAATCTTTCTTCAACAAAGTTGGCCAACTATATCTCCTATTTCACACTGAAAAATATCAACTAAAATGGATGTATCTATCAGTAGAAATATCAAAGTTGGTGTGCTGATCTCAATTCCCAAACTGAATTGTGGGATGAACTTCAAAGATTCATTTGGGACCTTTTTTTGGATTTGGGCCTTGAAATTTTTATACACGACTCCTTGAATTGTACCCAGAATGTTGGATGAGAATAAATGAATTTGGACTTCTGTATTGAGCCCAGTAATTCAATCTTCATGGATGGTCCAGTTTTTTCACAGATTCTTTGGGCCTTATTTTGAGGACCATATGACCCTTAAAATGGAACAATTGTCCATTAATTACTCCTAATGATATGTTGTAAATTGAATAAGGAATCCTAAAAAATAATAAAAACACAATTTGTATCAGTAGATTGATATTTATTATTAAAAAATTAAACATACTTGAATCTAGATGAATTCAAATAGTGCTCAAAATTTTATTTAATATTTAAAAATTAATATTTCACACAAATTATGAACATTTCATATAAAATAAGTAAAGGGAGTATATAATAAGTTATTAAAATATTAATAACAACAAATACCCCACACTTAGTATTGTGCATGTTCGCATGTGCAATAAATATAAAAACGCAACAAAATAATTCTCACTTGCCAATAAATATTAAAATTTTGTTTTCACCAATCAGGGGAGGTTTAGACCATTTAATTTATCTATATTGAATTCCACCAAAAATTGTTACAGAAACAATGTTCCAAAAACAACTATTTTTTCATGCTCAAATTTAGAAATGGAAAGTGTGGGCACTCGAAACTTACTCCTCTCAAGATGATAAAAATTTATTTTTGGAGGTTCACTCATTCACCAACCAAAAGTGAAAATCATAGAGTTTGAAAGAGATCTCATCTTCCATTCCCTATCCTAAAGTGCACAAGAATCAAGATGTCTTTTGAAGGGGTTTTTTGTGGCTATGGGATGGTAGGAATTCAGTATTCAAAAGAGTAGAAAGAGGGTTAAAACACCAACATGAAAAAAGAAATGCACAATATTTTTGAAATAAAACATGGAAATAAATGGAAACACATATTTACAAGGGAACAATTGTGTGAATCAATATAAAAAAGTGGAAGAAAATTTAAAGGGAATGAGAATATGGAATATTTACAAAACAAAAAACTTCTCCCAATGACATAAGTGTTTTTTTTTTTTGCATTTTTCGAAAGTTGAACTTGAAACAGATCTCACACTCATCTCCCAACCCATATTTGATATCCTCACGACACTAATTGTAATAATTATAATAAGATCAAAGGTTGAGGAAGAGTTATTTTTGACCCACCCAAGACACAACCCATTCTTTTTTTCATTTTTTATTATTATTTTTTTGTTTTTTCTTTGAAAACTTTTCAATAAAATTTGAAAAATATGTCATAAGAATATATACATTCCCAAAACTCACTGAATGACAACCTCTCCCCCACACTAAAATGGATGCTTTCCCTCGATCATATGATAACACGTTGAAAATCAATAAAAGGGCACCCAAAATGAAATCCCCCACCACACTTAAATTTCAATAAATAATGAAATTTAAATCCATGTAGATGTTGGACGGGATAAGGTATTGGGATTTTAATGTCGCTATCAAAGAAAAAGGTTTTCATAGGCTCATAGGGGCTTTCAAAAGTGGGATTAATGTAAGGGTAATGGGAGTCTATTTGGCTATTTTAATTCTCACGAGGTTTATAAAATGCCTCTATCATATTAATACACACAAAAGTGGGAAATTCAACTCGAAGGTCCACAAACTCAAGACTCGCAATCATGGGTGAAAAACACACATTTTGAAAAGATGCCCATAGTTGGTCGTGACATGAAAGCTAATTTTTTTCCTCACAGTTGGGGTAAAATCATTTTCTAAATCATAAACTGAGCATTAAAAATTTGCTGGTGTTGACACAAGATTCTTTATCCAAATTCACGATGAAAATACAAAATTTTTGAGATGAAAACATGTCTTTTGACTCCCCAAAATGGTTGGACAAAATTTCAAAACTGGATGGTGAGTAAGTATGACTCTTTTTTTTCATTTTTTTAGTTCTTTTAGTATTTTTTTTAAAATACACACCCACAAAAAATATAAAGAGAGAAAGGAAAAAAAATTGATGATGAAAGTGATAAAAAAATGAAAAATAGAGGAAGAAAAAAAAAGGGATAGAGAGAGAGAGAGGGAGGAAGAAGAGAGAAAGTGGGAGTTAAAGGGAAAGATTTTCCCCTGGTTTGGATTTGGTGGGTCATCATCTCCATCCAATGGTGTGTTTACTGTAGAATTTATGGATCCAGTGGAAGTCGATGTTGGTCTAGGATTGTGTGTCCTCTCATGGTGATACTTTAACTGATGTCCATTAACCGTGAATGTCTTTTTTGAAGAGGGGTCTTGGACTTGCACTGCACTAAATGGGTAAACATTAGTAATAATAAAAGGACCTTCCCAATGAGAATTAAGCTTA
This sequence comes from Viscum album, assembly GCA_963277665.1. NCBI lineage: Eukaryota > Viridiplantae > Streptophyta > Magnoliopsida > Santalales > Viscaceae > Viscum > Viscum album. Next base: position 2,094,961,737 of record OY728122.1, read on the forward strand.
CTCGGGTGGAGTCGAAATCGAGAATTTAAGAGCATTACCTTTTCACCTTCATGAAATACCTTTTGGAGGATGTGTTTGTCATGGAGTGCCTTGGATTTTTCTTTGTAGATATTAGAATTCTCGTAAGAATCAAGTTGAATCCCCTCCAATTCATCCAATTGCAACAATCTTTCTTCACCAGATTTTTCAAAATCAAAATTACAAGTCTTCACAGCCCAAAATGACTTATGTTGGATTTCAACTGGCAAATGACATGCTTTACCAAAAACTATCCTAAAAGGAGACATCCTAATGGGTGTTTTATAGGCAGCTCAATAAGCCCAAAGTGCTTCACCAAGTCTTTTAGGCCAGTTCTTTCTTGTGGGTTGTACAATTCTCTCAAGAACTCTTTTCACTTCTCTATTAGAAATTTTATCCATGCCATATGTTTGGGGGTGATATGTAGTTTAAGTTTTATGTACAACCCCATTCTTTTTCAAAAGAGATTTCATGGTTATATTACAAAAATGGGTTCTTAAGTCACTAATCAAGGAACGGGGAGTGCCAAATCGGTGGAAGATGTGGGTTTTTAGGAACTCACTAACAGTATGTGAATCATCCTTTCTAGTGGGTTTGGCCTCGACCCACCTAGAAACATAATCAACCACAATAAGAATGTATAAGAATCCATTGAAAGGGGGAATGGTCCCATGAAATCGATGCTCCGAACATTGAAGATCTCACAGAATATTAAAGGCTTTTGAGGAATTTCATTTCATTTGGAAATTGTGCCAAACTTTTGGCAAGTGAGACATGATAGACAGAACTCATGTGAGTCCTTGAAGAGTGAAGGCCATAAGAATCCAGAGTCTAGGACCTTTCGGGAGGTCCTTTGTGGTCCAAAGTGGCCACTACCAGGCATTGAGTGACAAATTTCTAAGATGGAAGAATGTTCATTTTCATCAACAAATATTATAATTACCATGTATGCCCCAGAGGTCATCATTCAGTGATTTTTGGGAATGTATATATTCTTATGACATATTGTTCAAATTTTATAAAAAAGTGTTCAGAAAAAAATTAAAAAAAATCAAAAAAAAGAAAGAAAAAAAAAGAATGGGTTGTGTCTTGGGTGGTTCAAAATTCACTCTTCATCAACCTTTTATCTTGTTATAACTATTACAATTAGTGTCATGAGGAAATCAAACATGGGTTGGGAGATGAGTGTGAGATCTGTTTCAAGTTCAACTTTCGAAAAAATCAAAAAAAAAGAACACTTATGTCATTGGGAGAAGTTTTGTGTTTTGTAAATATTCTATATTCTAATTCCCTTCAAATATTCTTCCACTTTTGTTTCTTGATTCACACAATTTTTCCCTTGTAAATATGTGTTTCCATTTCTTTCCATGTTTTATTTCAAAAATATTGTGCATTGCTTTTTCCATGTTGGTGTTTTACCCCTTTCTACTCTTTTGAATACTGAATTATTACCATCCCATAGCCATAGAAAACCCCCTTCAAAAGACCTCTTGATTCTTGTCCACTTTAGGATAGGTAATGTAAGCTGAGAGCTCTTTCAAAATCTATGATTTTCACTTTTTTTAGGTGAATGAGTGAACCTCCAAAAATAATTTTTTATCATCATGAGAGGAGTAAGTTTCGAGTGCCCACATTTTTTATTTATAAATCTGAGCATGAAAAAAGAGTTGTGTTTGGAACATTGTTTCTGTAAAAATTTTATGTGGAATTCAATATGGATGAGTGAAATGGTCTAAACCTTCCATGATTGGTGAAAACAAAATATTAATATTTATTGGCAAGTGAGAATGATTTTTTATGTTTTTATATTTATTGCACATGAAGACATGCATAAGACTAAGTGTGGGGGAGTTGATGTTATTAATATTTTAATAATTTATTATATAATTCATTTAATTATTTTATATGAAGTGTTCATAATTTGTGAGAAATACTAATGTTTAAATATTAAATATAATTTTTGAGCACTATTTGAATTCATCACATTCAAGTCTATTTGATGTTTTAATAATAACTATCACCCTACTGATCCAAATTACGCATTTCTTGTTTTTTAGTATTTCTTATTCAATTTCCAACATGTCATTAGAAGTAATCAGTGGCCAATTATTCCATTTGAAGGGTCATATGGTCCTCACAAGAAGACCCAAAGAATATGTGAAGAAACTGGACCATCCATGAAGATTGAATTACTGGGATCAATCCAGAAGTAAAAATTTATTTATTCTCCTCCAATGTTCAGGGAACAATTCAAGGAGTCATGTATAAAAATTTCAAGGCCCACATCTAAAAACAAGGGAAAAAATGAAGCTTTGAAGTCCAGCCCACAATTTTGTCCGGGAATTGAGATTAGCACACCAAATTTGATATTTCTCTTGATAGAGACATCCATTATAGATGATATTTTTCAGTGTGAAATAGTAGATATAGGTAGCCAACTTTTTTGAAGAAATATTTCATATTTTAGGGCATATTCCTATTCAAAAACCCATTTAAATTTTGGCATTGAAAAAGTCTGGATTGAAATGGACAGATTAATGTTGTTTAATAAAACCACCATAACATTGTATCTTTAAGTACAATGGCCACCAAATATTCAGATTAGATAGTAAACATGTATATCTACAACTTTTAAGAAGAATATATTTCAAGATTTTGTTTTATGGATGGTCCAATATTCGAGCCAATTGGAGGGGCAGTTTTGGAATGCAAACAACCCACAACATTGGGCTATAAATACATCTCCCTCCTCTACTTGAAAGAGGTTGGAATTTCAAAATAGAGGAGGATCAATTGGAACGACCAAGGCTATGAAAAAGGCCTAGGAGTACATTCCAAACTCAAGTTTTCACTTGAGAGACCATTCCTTCTCTCTTTGATTTTATTTACTTTTGTGTTTTTTTTTTGTTTTTTTACAATAACCAGAAACTAATGACTACTTAATTGCACTATCCCTGACAACGACGCCATTTGAAAGTGAGGTCGATTGTCTCCTATTGACCGTTCAAGGTTCTGGTTCTCTTCTAATGTGTATATCAACACTCGGATCGAATCCTCGATGATGATACTTTTTAATAGTTGACTGTTTTTAGTTGATTGTATTTTGATTGGGGGTTTGTTTGTAGAGATTAAATGAAATTGATTAATGGATCGTGTTTGATTTAAAAAATTGATAAATATTGGGGTGAATTCATTATTGGAGATTTAATCTTATGATATCCTTGAGCTTTGCTTTATATTTCATTAAATTAATACCCACTTCACAAGATGACTTTGATCAGAATTCTCAAGTGTTAAAGCTTTAATCCAAGTTGTAATTTAACTTAGGGTTATAATCATTACCATTAATTGTTTATGGTAGTGTATTTTTGGTTCAAATAATACATAGAATCCACATTCTAAACAAAATATGTCATTAATCCATGACATATTAAGTTCAACATACACAATATTAATTTAAAGAATATTCATTTAGCGAATGCCCTCAATCACTTAATATCCCCAAATTACGAATCACCCCAATGTGATATTTACTCAACCATTTGGGTGGTTAATAATCTGGTTATAATTTTATAATGATGAATTAAGAAAAGAATAAAAATAAAGGGGTAAGAAAAGTGTGGTGTGTCGAACACACACACAAAAACAGTGAAGTTAATGTTAAATACAGAATTTAGATTGAATGAGAAAGTGAATGAATGGAAGGGGATTCAACATGATTTAAACTATTTTAAGAGTATTAATACTTAATAAAATATAATGGATGATTAAAAGATTTTATGAAGAAGAAACTTTCATTAAAAGCGAATTACAAAAACAAACACTTATGAGATTACAAATGAAGAAAAAAACACAAAAAGTAAATGAAATCAAAGAGAGGAGGAAGGGTCTCTCAAGTGAAAACTTAAGTTTGGAATGTCCTCCCAGGCCTTTGTCAGAGCCTTGTTCGTACCAATTGATCCTCCTTTATTCTGAATTTCTAATCTCTTTCAAGGAGAAGAGGGGGATGTATTTATAGTCCAATGTTGTGGGTTGTTTGCATTCCAAAACTTCCCCTCCACTTGGAACGAATATTGGACCATCTAGAAAGCAAAATATTGGAATATCTTTTTCTTACAAGTTGTATATATACATGTTTAATATCTACTCTGAAAATTTGGAGGCCATTGGACTTAAGGAGCCAAAGTTATGGCAGTTTTATTAAACAATGTTAATTTGTCCATTTCAATCCAGACTTTTTCAAGGCCAAAATGTTAATGGGTTTTTGAATAGGAATATGCCATCAAATTCGAAATCTTTCTTCAACAAAGTTGGCTGCCTATATTTCCTATCTCACACTGCAAAATCTCAGCTCGAATGGTTGTCTCTATCAGGTGAAATATCAAATTTGGTGTGCTGATCTCAATTCCCGGACAGAATTGTGGGCTGGACTTCAAAGATTTATTTGGGCCCCTTGTTTTTTGATTTGGGCCTTGAAATTTTTATACATGACTCCTTGAATTGTTACCCAAACGTTGGAGGATAATAAATGAATTTGGACTTTTGTATTGAGCTCAATAATTCAATCTTCTTGGATGGTCTAGTTTCTTCACAGATTCTTTTGCCCTTCTTGTGAGGACCATATGACCCTTCAAATGGAAGAGTTGGTCACTTATTCTTTCTAATGATATGTTGGAAATTGAATAAGGAATCCTAAAAAAGCAATAAACACACAATTTTGATTAGTAGGGTGATATTTATTATTAAAACATTAAACACACTTGAATCTAGATGAATTCAAATAGTGCACAAAAATTATATTTAATATTTAAACATTAATATTTCACAAAAATCGTGCACATTTTATATAAAATAAGTAAAGAGAATATATAATAAGTTATGAAAATATTAATAACATCAATCATATCACATGCGACATCCTATTCTTCTAAAAAAATGAAAAAATATAAATAAAAAAATGAGTTTAAAAAAACAAAAAGAAAAAAATGGAGAACAAGGATTGTAATTCTTCATTGGAATCTTGGTTCTGACTCATGACCCAAGTATGAGAATGAGATTATGATGGGATATTTTTTTAAGGGGGCGAGGGAGGTAAGTTCCATTGAGTGTTCTTGAATTGATCATGTATTTTATTAAGAGTTAAACCTTCTCTTCTTAGTCTTTGATTTTAAATTTACACCCACCAACCCTTAGCCAACATTACAATCTTGAAAAATCCTCACGATTAGTATAATGTCCCACTCCCTTTCATAGAGAAGTGAGAATTTCACCAAGCTTATAGCTTTCCCTACATTTTATTGAGATGAGTATAACCTTGTCCATGCATGGATCAATAATTGAGGTTGAATTAATTTGAGTGTGAGAGGGATAGAAAAGGGGAATTGATCCCATAAATGAAACATGGTGGATTTGTTTTGAAAGATGATCGAAGGTGTTCTCAATTTTTATTTGAAGTGCAGAATTTGGTTGAAGTGCTGTGTTTTGCTCGAGAGTGAAAATTTATTATGTTAGGTGTGGGGGAGTGATAATATGTGATTTTTGCTAATGTTTATTCTGTATTTCATTGAAAAATATTCCCCTTTTCTATGCAAAAGTCTTGGATAAAATACATTTTTTTTGTTATTTTTGTTTTCCATGTTTTTTATGTAAATAAATAAAATTGACTTCATTTTCGGACTTAAATATTGCACATGCAGCTTTATTGTTCACACTAGAAATATATTTTTAATTACGTGCATTTTTCTGAAAATGTACTTGATTTTGTTACAGGGCCGACCCATGCAATTTGGATGCCCAAGACCATTTATGAAAATTTTCCCCTCCATCCATTTAAAAAATCATTAACAGTCATACAGTGGATAAAAAATAAGATCCAACAAAAAAGAATACATACTGACCATAAAGAAGTTAAAAAAAATTGATTGGAAAAAAACAGTGATTAAGATAAATTAGAATAATAAATTAGTTGGATTTACCTGTATCCAGTTTACCAGGCTGATGTTGGGTGCTCAAATCAGTACTGAAGCATTTTGTTGAATACCTTCAGCGCACATTGTTTTTTCTTAAATTTCAAACCATTTGTGCGAACTAGATATCTACGCCTCAAATCTGCAATCAAAGAAAAGAAACCAGAAAACATGACACTTCACCCCATTTTGAATGCCACTTCACCCCATTTTGAATGCCTCAGGCCCACCCATGCTCGAGTGTTTCCAATCATGTTCTTAACATGACAGTTCTGAACCCCGACTCACAAAACACATATCACCACTGCTCTTATACTGGCTCGCAAAAATATCAATTCCATTGCTGGGGGACGCACTGCCATTGGTGAGGATTAGAAATTGGCGGCTCGGAAGGGAGGCAAGGCCAGACGGAGGAGAGATGTGGCTCCACTTGGATGGTGGTATCGATGGGGAGATGAGGGCAAGAAAGGACGAAGGAGATGGGGAGGCGGGGATGTGGGGCATCGTGGCACTAGCAAGGAGGAGAAGTCGTCGGTCACTACTAAGGATATTGAAGCAAAAGATGAAACGGCAACGGGTTGTCCCTTGTCCACCGGTTGCCTTAGCTTAGGACTTGCTGGGCTTGCCCCAGGGCTGGCCCCGGGGCTTGTCCCAGGGCTGGGCCTGTTTTGTTATGCTTCAAATTGTATTTTCACAACCTGGATCCGCCTGAAAATTACGTGCGTGGCCAATGAAAATTAATATTGTTGGGTTGGACATTGAATATATGGGCCAATATCGAGCCGAGAGAGCTTTTCTTGCTTTCATCTCACCCTATCCATTTCCACCGGGAGTTCATCACTGACGCTGTTAATGGTGAGATTTGAGCAGGTCTGCAGGCGGCTGGTTTGCTGATTTGGGAGCTTGAAATCAAGGCTGCAGCAGCTGTGGTTGAGAGACAGATTCGGATGCCTCTGGTCTTGAATCGTTCATCTCTGCAATTAGGGGATCGGGCCTAACTCGAGGGATACTCGCTGCAATATACCCAGGGGCCGAGCTGTCCGCTACAGCTGCTCAAGATGGAGGTCGAGTAGGGCTGTTTGGTGCTGATGTTGTGTGTGTGTTTGAAGCAATCAAGTTGGGAGACTGCTTTTGGATTCAATCCGGAGGCCGTGGGTTCGCACAAGCTGATTTGTGAGGTCTATTCCGCTTCTGAAATGGAGCTAGAAGGAGATGATGGGGGTTTTGCTAATTGTAGATGTTGTTCGCCGCTAGCTCTAGCAAAGAGAGTTCATTCGAGGTTTGTCCGTGTTACGTTGTGGAGGCAGGTTTGCATGTACTGAGGGAGCTGGACCCAATCTGCCAGGGGTCCGGTCTGCCCGCTCTTCCACTGTTGCAAAGAGGTGCCGCTGGGCTTATTTTCATTGCATAATGGAGGGTTCAAAGCCACTGCTTCGAGATGTAGGGTGTGGTTCTTGTTGTCCGTTTACAAAGGGGTCATGATGTTTGGCGAGGGCTCAATATCTTTCCATTATTCGAGGTTGACATGCTGTTTTCCCCACTAGACCATGGTGCATGATGCTACAAATCACAAGGGAGGTCAACGCAGCTCACAAAGTGCTTGTTGAAAATCCTGAATGAGATGCAAGCAGGTGGTTTAGGCACTGTTACATTTTGAAGACTTGGCTGATGGCTGAGAAGAAGTTCCACCGCCTCTGGAGTCCTATTGAAGCCCCTGAAGCCGCTACACGTCAAGTCTACCAGCCCCTCTCCAAACTCTTGCTTGCACTGCCTAACACCAACATTTCAAACCCAAAGGCCAGCCCCTCTATTTCCCACCAAAAAAGAACCTAAAGTCCACTGCCAACACTTATAATCCAGCCTAAAGTCCATCCCCACTACCACCTTTATTCCAACCTCAATAGCAACTAATCCGATCATGCCCCCTAAAACTCCCAAGTCCCCAACACTTAGCCCAAGCTAAATATCAAAATCAGGCCCACTACCTTACCTATCTAGCCCCAACCACTTCCAATAACTTGGACACTTGACAGCTCACTGCAAGGAAGAATAATTAGAGGGAATTTATGGGAATTTTCTTTGCTGAAGCTTTTGGAAGAGATGGCCCAAGAGGCTGCCACCTGGATTCCAAGTAACTAAAATTGATTCCTCTCCTCCTCTATAAAAATTATGGACAGCTCCACTATAAAGTGATCCCCTCCTTCGGGGAAGGAGCTCCACTGCTACGTTTTCTCTTTTCCTGAAATAAATTCCCTTTTAAGGGATTGTTGCTGCTGCTTCTTCATTTCAAATTCTGCATGCACCTGCTACTAACCAATGCCAATTGCAGTTTGTCTAAATGTTAATTACTGTGTTCTGTTCCCCTGTGTTTTCCTCCTATACCAAGTGCATTCCTTCTGCCTCCTCTCCATTGGTGATTTATTCGAGCTCTCATTGTGTGGAGAATGAGGAAACTAAACAGCAACAAATGAAGAATATCAATTCATATCAAGGTTGAAAATTCTGTATCTCTTTCTTTTAATCTGTTTGATTAAATTATAATTTTGATTATTATAATGAGTAATTAATTCATTGCAATTAAAAGGTATGAAGAAAATGGTAAATGAGTAATTAAAATTATGGTCGAATATATTATGAGAAAAGTTATATAATGCTCTTTATTTTTTATGAATATTAAAAAGTTTTCCATTTTAATATTTATGGGACAATGGCGGTGTTTGATTATGACAGAAGATATTCAAAAAAAAATTTCAACCCATGAGGACTTTCACGGTGGCGTGCAAAATTCTACATGGTGTCGTATAGGAAATATAATGCTTGTTATAATGTATTTTCACTTAAGAAACATTAATTCCTTAGTATTGACATGATAAAATGGTTATGTTCTATATGTCAGGGGTGTTGTACCACTTGATGGAGCCTTATTTGGACTCATTTATTTTATTTTTTTATCCTTGAACTATAATGTTTGGCACAATGTCATATCAAATGGAATGATGGTTGTTCTAGGAACTGCTCTCATTTCCTTCGCTATCAACGAGTCGAATCGGCCTTATTATATAAAGACATGGGTTTCGTACTGATTATTGTGTTTATTCTTCTTTGTTCACCCAATGGAACATGGGCATGTTAGGCAGCATGGACGAGCATGCCATATATTTTTTTGGCCTTTAACAACGCTTTAAAATCCTCTCAAAACTTATCTAACGAGTCATGGAATATTAGATTGAAGGATGAATTTTTATGGATGAATTTTCATGGATGGATTTTAATAGGTAATTTTCATTGATGGTTTGATTCCGACTGTTGTATGGTGCGACTTGTGATCAATGTGTTGAACTTGATATATGTTGTCCCCAAGATATGAGAATGTTTATAGGATGATCACTTGTCTTCCCTAGGACCTATGTTGAGGAAGGTCTAGGTGATGAGTAGTGTGATATATGTTGTGGAGTTTTGTATGAGATTCACTTAGGAATTGATGACATGGAAATGTTGATAGTATGAGATGAGAGTGGTGATTACCCTATAGTAATGAGATAGTGATTGATGATGGATAAATTGAAGGCAAATCATTAAATGGGGTTGTGAGTATGCCATCCTTATGTTATTTGAGTGTTTTTAGACGTTTTCATTCACCACTCACTAGATGATCTTTATATTACATATAAATGATGTATGATTAATTGATAGCCAACTGATTTCTTATCCCTTCTCCCTTATTCTATTTAATGCAGTTTGTGTGTTTGTGGCTGGTTTGGTATATGTGGTATATATAATATTGGTTGAGAGATTTGTTTGATGTTGGGAGTTTGTGGATATAGAAAATTTGATGAGTAATCTATGGGGGTCCTATTTATATATTTTTGGCATGAGCTACTTTTGTGAGTTTGATGTAAGCTATGGGGTTGGCCTTGTACTGTGGATGGTTGGCTATTTTATTTTATCTACATCATTTACAAATACATTAGTATGATTTAATCATAGAGACGCATTAGGGTCCAAGGGATGAACCTACTAAGTATTTTTTTTTGCTCACACATACTATATATATTGGGAGATTGGTGTTGGAGTCTTGCATATTTTTAGGTCTAAACTGTATTATGGTTGTTCTTCCACATTTGTTTCACTTTGGGTCATTTGTGGTGACGTATGGCATTCATGCGTTTTCTTATACGTTTTAACCATTGTTGATCATGGTTATTTTCATTGATTCAAATTATGGGTTTTATATATGATGTTGTATAGAGTCTACTTTAAAAAGGTAAATGCCTTTCATATGTATATTTATACCCTTGACTCTAGTTGTTATGCCATGACCTATTGAAGGTGGTCTTGGAGTGTCATTCTAAGTCTCATTGTCGACTCACGTGAGAGGTCGGGTCATCACACATGGTCTTATAGTGTTGGTAGTGAAAGTTATATTGTCTAATTCAATATTTTGTAAGATTCCTATTTTTCCAGGGGGTGGGGGGGCCATTGAGTCTAACATATCAAATTGTGTTTGATTTGTTACCCACAATGACTGAGACATGTTTCTTAGGGTTTATGTTTGTTTAATAAGTCTTAAGAGTTCATTTATGTAGCTTGGTGAAGTAAAAGAGCTAAATTAGGCATGTCTATGTATTTATAGTATGAAAATAGAAATTTATTTACTCATGGTGGATATGTAAGGTGACATATGATAAGTGATCCATGGCAAGTTATTACTAAAAGTGATCCATGGCAAGTCACTACAAATGATAATCTATTTCAGGCAGAATTCCTAAAGATAAACAACAATAGGTAAAGATTCCAAATCATAACTAAATATGAACACTACAAGTTATCATGAAAGGTAAGACATTAAAGGTGTGTTTGGTCCTGAGTGATGGGGGTTGAATTGATCACTTTATAAAATTTTAAAGATATATATATCATAGTTTAAAATAATTAAGCAGCGGAATATAAAAACAAAGAACACAAGAGTTTTTTTATAGAAGTTCAGATCAAAGTGATCCCATGCATACCCTTTACACTCTCAACGCGAGAGTATGAAACCCAATTTATAAGTGACTTGACTTTTGAAAGGGAGTTGCAACCCTTTAGAACTGACTTTTGCACATCTGGAGTAACAACCCAATTTACCCAGCCTTTTTCACACCCGATTTACCCAGCCTTTTTCACACCCGAAGTTGCAACCCAAAACCTTCAATTTTAAGTGGAGGAAGAACCAACCTTACCTTTGTTCGGATCAAGACACAATCAAAAACCTCTTCCTTTTACTAGACCAAGGCACAACTAGACGTACCTTTTGAAGGGGGAGGTATAACCTGACACTAAGGTTTTGCTTTTGAATGAAAAAGCATAAACCAAAAAGAATTCATATAGAAAAAGATACGAAAATACAACACCACATAAACTAGAATTTAAACAATGGAGTTATGAATGTCGAGATAGGGTGGATCACTGTTTGAGAGTAATAGAATGTCAAATGATGAAGTCCAACCAAAAAGTATTTCAACGACATTAATCACAAAGTATACAGTGAGTCCTTTGATTTTCACACTGCATCGTTCCATGTGATCTTCCTGTGTCACGACCTGTCCCAGAGGGGCTTATGCCGTGACTACCCCAAGCCCGCCTCTGATAGGCCAGGGGTTGGCGGCTAGCGCCGAGTAGGCATATCTCACAAATGGGAGACATTTGACTATGTACTTGTACACACGCACACATCTCCAAGCCCTAAATGCTGAAATGTAAAAAAACTAAGTAGACAAAGTATGCATACACTAAGATACCAACCACAGAGTACGACAGTAGAGAAACTGGAAGGTAAACAAGACCAGAATACAAGCCCACTAAAAGAAAGAGTCTGCAAAATTGAATGCATAAGTTCCTGAAACTCATTCGCAGAAAACCGTACCTGAAGGGTAGGTGTAGGACAACTGTCTGAAGCCGTAGGAGCACACCTCGTCTGTTTGATCACTCTAAGAACCACTTGGTCCTGGTCCACTTAGGACTTCGTCAAAGCGTCGATCGTCTGCACAAAACACGACATGTACAGGCAAAGCCCGTCCAGGGGTGAGTAAAACAATACTCAATAGGACTTCCAGAAAACACAAAGGAATGCCACAGAGGAAACACCACGAAAAATATATCACGCAGAAGTACCACAAAGGGAAAACACCACTAAGAAGATATAGTCAGCTCAACACAGGTATATGTCTATAACACATATAACAAGAACATCTAGGTATACTCATAAAGGATTCCAAGCCTCAAAGTCTCATCCAGTGCCAGCTACTCGATTCTGCTCGTAGCACGCTCGTCTCGGGAGATCTCACTCCTCGAGCTATCTGATATAAGCATGTAGAACAGGTCTACCAAAAGTACCCAAGAGAACACTAGGGTCTCGACAAGTTACGTAGTTTCCCTGAGACATCCAGTCTTGCTATGACACGGAGTTTCGATAACACACGGAGTGTCGGTAACACACGAAGTGTCGGTAACACATGGAGTGTCGGTAACACGGAGTGTCGGTAACACGAAGTGTCGATAAGTCATGCAGCCCCCAAGTCACGTAGTCACCAAGCCACAACCAAACATCAACCACTGAAAACTGCTCGAAGCACACTCGTCATGTCTAGTCACGTAGAATGGAAAGAATCTGATCTCGATACACAGATAGGGGGTCAACGCCCAAGGCTCACTGGGGGGACACCTGACCCTACTGGAAACATCATTCTAGATAGGGGATAGGTACCCGTATAAATATTGGCCACGCCTTCTCCATAAACCCTATCTAAGGTACCACAAAGAGAAGTGAGGACTGACCGGGCCTCTCGGTGCGATACATGCTCCAACCCACTGAGTCAACTGTCGAAGCCGGGCTGAGACAACTCACTTCAGAATACGGGTCATCCTCTATGACGGGAACAAGATCCTGCATCAAGGGTACGCTCTCAACCTCTGCTGATCCAACTAAAAACCCACCAAACCATCTCAAAAGAACCGCTTTGTCGCAAGGGTCCCAACGCCGTAGACGGCTCGTCAATTGGATGGTCCGTTTGAAAGATATGACCATTTTAGTGAAAAGGCCCGATCCGGGTCGGACCCGACCCACCCCGCTAGTCGACCCCACTTGACCCGACCCGGTTCGGCTCGAATTGGCCTGGTCCGTTGGGCTGCTGGAGCGGCTCGACTCATTTGGTCCGACCTGCGTTGCGGGCCGGTTTGGTTGCACCGCACGCGGTCCGCCTGGTTAACACGGCGGCGTCGCGTTCAACGCGAACGACCACCGCATCCCAGCTCCCCTCACGGCCTGCTGCCGCCGCGGGCTCCACGCGGACCCCAGCCACGTACGCGGCTCCCTTCGCCGTGTCCCCAATCGCCGCTCGCGACACCGCTCCAACCGTGGGCTCCCACCCGGCCCTGTCGGGCCGCGTTCCACCTTCGTCGGCCGCCGTCGGCGGCCCGCCGCATTCGCACACGGCCGCCGCCGCCACTGGTTACCGATGCCGGCGTGACGGTTGCTTCTTTCACGGGCCACCAGTTCGCCTCTGGTGCTCCGTTTTTCGAAACGGAAGCATGCTTGTGATCCTTGGGTCACGTTCTTCATCGCCCTGCTCAGATCAATGTTACGATTCATCCCGACGAAAAACCACTCGAACAACAGTATCTCCCGACTCACTTTGATCGACGGTGGCAGCCCCTTCTGCGAGCCACCGGTTCGCCTCCGGTGTAACGTTTTTTGAAACGGAAGCACGCCTGCGATCCTTGGGTCACGTTCTTCATCGTCCTGGGCTCAGATCAACGTTACGATTCATCCCGACAAAAAACCACTCGAACGACAATATCTCCCGACTCGCTTCGATCCGTCCGTCGTCGTCGTCGCACCTCCGTCATGCGATGCCGATCCCAGATCTGTGATATCGGATCGTTGCACCAAGGATTGAGTGCGCAACGATCGATCGATCACAATATGTCGAGTCGCGGGCCAAACGAAGAATGCTCGCGACGAACGAAGAACGAGGGGAGAAAAGTATAAATCAACCAAGAGGAACAGACCTTGATCGGTGTTCGCGTTGATTGTGGTTCGTTGCCGTTAGAACAACAATCGAAATCCAACAAATAATCACAAGATCATTCTCCAATCAAAACCCTGCAAAGGTAAATCCCATCCCGTAACAACGATCGATCCGCGGGCCAATCTGTTTATTGATTGGTCCGTGTTCGTCGTGAAATTCATGAACGGGGAAAAGAAATCAAATCACAAAAGCCCTACCTCGATTCGGTTCGATCGCTGACGAAGAACGGTTGTCGCGTTGTTGCCGTGGACAAGATCCTTCGAATCTGAGGTTCGTCGTTCTTGATTCGCCAATCCGTCAACGTTTGTTGGGGAGAGCTCCGTCTCCTTGCCTCAGAGGATTTTTAGGGTTATGGTGATAACCCCGAATTCTCTGACAAACGTGTATTAAAAGAAAACGCATCGTTGCGTCAAGAATGAAATATTTTAATGACGTTTACGTCAAAAAACTATCTTTCACAGCCGGCCCGCGCCGGTCGATGTTAGGCCGCCTAAGGAAAACACCCCCTTACGAACTCAACGGTGGTCTCAGATTTTCAATACGAATTACCGTTTATGAGTTATTTGGATTTTAAAATAAAATAATTTTATTTACGGTTACGTCCTCGGTGACTTTTTCTACAGATGATCCACGCCGACCAAGGTTAGGTCACGCCTAATGTAAAACCACTGTTTTGAGTTCAACGGTGCCATCCGATTTCTGATTTGGGCAACCGTTTAAAAGTTATTTCACTTTAAGAAAATTCGCGCGCGCGTGCTATTACAAACGTAACATTTTTCAGCGAATCATTCCGGGCACACCGACCCTCGGAATCACACGCCGTCTTAGCGTCTGGTCTCAGAATTTTCCCAAATAATTTCTAAAAATAAATTCGGGAAAATCCGAGTCACTACATCCTGAATTCGTGTATTCGTGACCTCGATATATGCATTGGTTTGGTCAAACTCTATTTATAGAGTTTCTTCATGCAAGGCA
The DNA here is from genome assembly GCA_963277665.1 of Viscum album. Lineage (NCBI taxonomy): Eukaryota > Viridiplantae > Streptophyta > Magnoliopsida > Santalales > Viscaceae > Viscum > Viscum album. The sequence goes on from OY728122.1 coordinate 2,094,976,765, forward strand.
ACTTCAAAAACATTAGTGCATGCACAACAGCTTTTCACATATTCTAGCCGTTGGATATATTTTTCTGAAGCAGCAGTCATGAATGTGAAAACTACAAACTATTTTTGAGTAGTTCCATGCTGATTTCCCAGATAATGCTTCGTGTGTATTTCTCCATCTAATGTGCATTCAAATCTCTCTTTCCAACAATAACGAACTATATCAAAGTTGGAAGCAGGCTGCGATGTTCTGCAAAACTAAAAACAATTGTACAACTAATAGAATGAGTAATCATTTAATACAACAGTAAATATTCTCATAATAATCAATATTAAAGTCCTTGGAAAACTCTCATAAATCATGCAAGACAGACTTTTCATATTTCAAACAATTTAAATTTGAATCTCAAATTTTCCAAGAATGCAGCGTAAATATTTATAAACACTTGTTCCCTTGTGATGTTAATTTAATTCTTCACAAAACTCTCCCTATCTTCATCTCATAGAATCAAAATAATTATTATATAATTATGGAATAGTTAAAACAAAGAAAACAAGCAAAACAAATATGCAGTGAATCAAAATACAAGAAATATGAAAAATAGAGCATGTTTTAAGTTTTCTAGAAATAAACTATTGAAGTTCGCAAGGCTCATGAAAATTCTGCAAGGTTTATCAACATTGTAAGGTTCTTCGTAGAGCTCATTTACTTCGTAAGGTTCATTGTAAGGTTCATCTACATCGTAAGGTTTACCCTAAGGGTTTATTTTCATAAGGCACACTATCTTTGTAGGGTACATGTTCTTATATGGTTCATTGTCATCGTAAGGTTCATTCTTCATAGGGTACATCCTTGGTAAGGTTCATTCTCATCATAGAGTACATCCTCGTAAGGTTGAATATCTTTGTAGAGTACATCCTCCCAATGTTCAAGCTCTTTGTGTGGCACAACTTAATATTTGTAAGGTACAGTACTAAACCAAACTCTTGACTTCATAAAGTTCAATATGCTCGTAAGGTACAGACAAGTCCATCGTAAGTTTTAGAAAAGTTCTCTATAAAGTTCAGATAGATTGTCGTAAGGTTAGGAAAAACTATCACAAGGTTGAGACTGTCCTTCGTAAGGTTTAGACAAACTCTCGTAAGGTTGAGGCAAAGTCTCGTAAGGTTAAGACAAACTTTCATAATCCAACTTATACTGATGTGGATTTTTCTCTGAAACCAGTTCATATGAAACATGACAAACACAAACACTTTATGAAAATATATGGACAAACACAAACACAAACACTTTATATTGATGTGGATTTTTCTCTGTAACCAGTTCATATGAATCATGACAAACACAAACACTTTATGTGGATTTGTCTTCAATACTCATGTTAGAGGGAGTAAAATCATAATTTTGTAATTATCAAAACATAAATAAATAAAGTGGTATATTTGTAATTATGAAAACATGATTAAATGGAACATCCACTATCCCATGTACCAAGTTTCCTTTCTCAAACTCCCAAGACAAATATCCTATAAAGTTAGATTTAAGATAATTTTGGTACTTATGAAAACTTCCAATCAGGTTAGAAAAAGAATTCTTAGGAACCCCTACTGATTTCAAACATTTATTCACAAAAAAATTTCAGGATAAGGATTTAGAAATAAAGGCTTTGGTATTTCCAAGAGAATGTGAAAATCTTAAAGAACACTCACTCACTTGCATAATGTCCCTTCATTCCAAATCTAAAACAAGTGGTTGTAGATTCATTTCCTTTTGAACTTTTAAAAATGTCTTGAAATTTTTTTGCAATTGATTATCATATCCAAAACCAGTTTTAGATTTATTTATTTTGTTCATTTTTACCATTTTATCATAACTTTCCCTTGAACAAATCTGGACATATTTGTCTTTAAGCTTTCAATTTCCTTTTTTTACTCGTCATTTTCCTCTAAAACAAATTAAAATTTCCTTTCATTAGCATCATTATTTTTAGAAAGATAATCCTTAAATTTTGGTTTTCATTTTGAATAATTTCCAAATCTGCATAGATTTTATCATTGGTGCTAGAAGTTGTATTCCTTAACTTTTCATTTTCTCCAAGAGCGATCTTGTTTTCCTCAACAATTTTCTTATGCTTATTTTTGAGTTCCTTAAATATTTCTGAAATTTTAAGTATATTATTTTGTAAACTTTTAATTTCATCATATAAATCATCAACTGATGGTTTTTCAGAATTAGATTCAGGAGAGTTAGAATCAGATTCACTAACCTGATTTAAAGAAGCCATTAAGCACAGATTTTCCAATTTCCTTTCTAAACCAGATTCTTCACTTGAATATGAATCCTCTATACAACTCCATCCAGCAAGTGCTCTCTTCTTCTTTTTGTTCAGCCTTTTTTCTCCCTTTCTTTCTTTAACCTCCACCATTCAGGTTTAGTGTGCCCTTTTCTCCTGCATTCATAATAAGTTACTTTTGAAACTTCATTAGAAATAACATTATCTTTTTGACCCCCTTTGTGATCATCCCTTAAGACAATCCCTTTTAGTTTTTCTTGAATATCCTTTCTTCTTTTTGTACACTCTTAACAGCTTGAGCAACCTCCTTGTCATATCTATGTAGCTCAGAATTTGATGAGCAAGTAGAAACATTTATTGTAAGGGCCTGATTTTTAAAATCCCCCCCCCCCTGTGTTTTTTCGGGGCTTGGATGTGTCGAGAGGGTACCCAAAACCTTAATTCTTATTATTTATAAGTTTATCTAATTAAAATTTATTATTTTTTAATTTTTTATTTTACCTTTACGCAGGACAGGACCCCATCCCCGCGTGAAGGTAAAATCCCTGTACCCTTATGTAGATTAGTTTTCATTTTCTATGTAAAGGTAATCTTGAATTCTGGATATCGCGTAAAGGTAAGCTGAGGATTTTGAAGGATGCGTAAAAGTAGTTTCCTTCTCAGGTAAGGGTAAGGTTCTTGCGCAAGGGTAGAGGGAACTCACGGACAGATCATCCCTCCCCGCATAAAGGTCACCTGAGCTGCGTAAGGGTACTGTGGAATTCCCTTGGCTCGCGTAAAGGTAACATACAAGTTACCCTTACGTAAAAGTTGATTCTAGCATTGCGTAAGGGTAAACTAGAAGTACCCGTACGCAGACATTCCCTTCTGCATGAGGGTAACCTGTTTACCCATATTTTCTTATTTTCCTTATTCCTCTCGTCTGCAACTTGATTTTAAGGGGAAATCTGTGGATTTTGAACTGGAAATCATGGGAAATAATGGAAGAATGGAATATTTAAATATGGAATAATATTCCATTGTCCAGTTTCATTTGTAATTGAAACATTAAGGGAGATAAATATTGAAACGTTAGAAAATATATATTCACGCCTGTACATAATGCATCATTTTCGGACGACCTGAAACGAATATATATAAATATGCAGAAATCTATGTGTGAGTTCTAAATCTTCTTTTATTGTAACAGAACAGATGGAAATTATGAATTTTAAGGAAACCTCTGGTGTTTTGGGGAGATCTGTTTTTAAAACATGAGAATTCTCTTCATTTTTCTGGTCTATCTGAAATGAGTCCCGCACCGAAGAGATGGAGACCGCGACATACAATGCTATGAAATGAAGACAGCACCAGGTCGTGGTGAATTATCTGGCTGTTTTTGTAGGCATTTCAGTCTAGAAGACCACCTGTGAGAAGCGACAACCTATGCAGCGCATCATAACAGGTTGGTGGAGTGGAGGCTGCGGTGCTTTCCATACCGAACTTCCATTTTCAGGTATGGGATTTCCAACTTTCTTTATCTTTTGAAATATCACATGCTTGATATGCCGAGAACACCTTTAAGCCTTCTTAAGCCTTAAAACCCATCGATTGTCAGTCCCTAGTACTGAATGACTGGAATTATCGTTATTCACTCTCGATTTCTAACCCTTCGGAATGGGTGCAGAGAAACCTCCTTGTTCACTCGATTGAAACACATCATTATATTCCATAAGCCAATATTCATTTTATCACTCCAATAAAATTGATAATCTACCTTTCCTTAATCTCAAAGAGTGAGGTAAGTTTAACTCTCTCTTCGGGTTTGGTGGAGATGATATGGTTCGGGGAGAGGGGTTGTGATTTAGTTATGCATTTATTATTATGCACTCTCCTGGGGCTTGGTGGTGGAGATTTGGTCCAGGGGACGGGTTTAATTTACTTTTTGAATTTGTTATGCTACTCTACTCTCGTGCTCTTATTTGGTCCGGGGGAAGGGGTTCTTGAATGCTCTCCCTTCATTTAAATTCTGCTTAAGGATGGTTTATTATTATGCTGTCGTGGTAATCAATAATGCAGTTCAGTGATATGATTATGGGACTCCATGAGAATTGGGAATCTGGAAATGGAAATGGAAAGGGAAATTTGGAATGGAAATGAGAAAAATGAATTCCTTCTATGCCATGTGTTTATGGCATGTTGATTTGTACTATGTTATGTAAATCCCATGGGAATTGGGAAATATTCTGGAAATGAAAGAAGTGGGGAATCTGGAATGGGAATTCTAGCATGGAAGAAAAGGTATGTTTCCTTGATGCGCTGCATTGATTGTTAATATTCGCATGCTGGTTTTATACTCTTGTCCGCTGCTGCTAAAATATGTTTACGTGCATTGATGTGATAACTGTTGCTATATACTGAATTATATTGGCAGTCACATTATGTTCATAAATGTTAAGTCTAACTGAAAGAAAATAATAAAGGATATGATGAAAGCAAAGAAAACGAGGCTGATTGAACATACTAGCTGAATAATTTAGTATGCTGTTGATTATATATTATGCTTGGATTACATACTAATGCCTTGGGTTCATTACTTTTCTGCATGTGTTGCTACATGGGATGACGAAGCAATGCTGAAATTATATGATGAAGGCAGTGGAAACCTACTCATCTTGAATTCTATGTATGGATAGAAATTTGTTGGAAAGGGTAATGAAGTATAAATTTGGAATGAAACCCTTAAGAACAGAAGATAATATGAAGGCGGATATGATGTGTAAAAATATAAGGATAAGATGTTAGAAACATACGGGCAAGTATAAACAAGAAGATGATGACCTGGGATTCATTCTACACTTATTATTATAAATACTTGGTAATTGAGATTTCCTATGCTCACTTGTGATAAGTCGTTAGTATAATGTGATGAGATATCTGCAGGTGTTGCTATTAAGAGTGAACAATATATGAATATTATTTTGCTTATTAGCTTTATCCATACTCTTGTCTTGCTTAGATATTTTCGCACATGTCTATTATGATATTATATTTCTTGTGGATATATAATTTCATAGAAAGATGACCTTAATGAGTACTCCCAAGTGTTCACTCTATCACATTTTGCTAAGTGTTTTTCAGGTTAATCCTTTTCTCCTAGGAATTAAGAGGGTAATGCCTCATTCTTGAAACAAATGCCCTTGGTGTTGGTTGCCAACTCGAGGCTTATTAGAGACGGGCCTCGAGGATTACTTTTGTTGTTTAAATGATGTAACTTGATACATTTGGATGGAGTTGGGATGAATGCTAACATCCCAAATTGCACACCAGATTGCAACTCTCGCGGTTCGACCTCGGTAGTGGGGTCGTTGGGGGTTGTATGGGGCAGTGTGCCTCTGCTCAGGGGTCCGATGGCCAAAGGCCCTAGTCTTAAATACTGGCATTGTAGTAACTATGATTAGACTGTAACATAGTTAATCAAAGGACATAGACAATGCATTGTAGCGATGTAGACTTTGGCATGATTACTGTATCATTTTTGGCTTTGGTGACAAAAGTACTGTAGCTTCGCGTACTTCCAGCCATCGGCCACTGTAGCACATTAGGCTTACCGTGTGATTGGTGATACAATTATATCTTCTTTATTAGCTAATTTGAGTTAGGGTTTATGTGTGTCTGAAACTTTGAAGTTTCTCTGTAATTCTGCTCCCAATCATAGTGAAATTTCTGCCTCTCTGTGGACATAGAGATCATTTCCCAAATCACGTAAATCGATGTCTCATAATCTTCTTCTCATTCTTTTGTTTTTTTCCCTTTTATTCTTCTGCAAATCGTTTGTTGTTTGTTGCTCCTGGTGTTTTCGTAACACCGATCTCTTTTGCCGGCCCATGAGGGGTTTCTGAGTGGATGGGTCGTGACATTCATGAATTTAAATGCAATGCCTTTCTTATTAATTTATTCTTACTCAACATCATACTTCAGTTTTGAATAGACAGTGTTGGAACTGACACAATCTTTCCCGCTTCTAGCAAATGTTTGTAAGCTTGTGCCATATTAATGACCAAATGGGTGAAGACTCGATTCCTTCTGACATTCTGTCTCTACTGATTGATTCGAGCCATTTCAGGCGGTGCAGGAGCGTTTGCCACAGGCTGTGCTGGCTGTACTAGAGCTTGCTGAATAGGTGTTTGACTGTACGACAATGTGGGAAGGATGCAACTTGCGACTCCTTTTTCTTTCCAATTCATATTGAAGTAAGAAGTTAATTTATGATAACCCTGCTCTTTATTGCACATTAATTCATGATTTATTACATAAGATTACACATAATACAACCCAGAAGATCGATATGTCTAATGTTTTTGGGAATTAGGTACATTGCATAACAACTTAAAACAGAGAATACATTGCCATTATTGAAAACTTACTTAACATGATCATAATATTACTTCGTATTTAAAACTGTATGGGATAACCTGAGGACATACATAAGAAATGAGTGAGATATAAAACTCAATAAGGGAATAAACATGACATAACATGAAGAAAGTAATACATGTTAGACAATATACATAACAATGAGATATAAAAGAGGTGAGAATCATAAACTTGAATAATGAGACATGATATAACATGATAATTATAAAGGCAACATGAGAAATGCGACAACTTAAAACGTTGCATCATAAACATAAGTCAAGACTAACTGCTAAGAAATCATGATGGACGAAGTCTCGTGGTGGACTAGGTCCACTCTCTAATCCCTTCATGATGTCTCATGAGATTAAAACATTACCCAATACATGGAGCGCTATATAATTCTGGGCACATCTATCACTTTCATTTCATTCTCATACTTAAGTGTGCCACATAGATCATAAAACATGGAATCATTTATCATCACATTTTATTCCACGATCAAGGAGTGTGAAATACATACAGGTAAGACCCAAATCAAAGAAGTATAAGTGCATGAAGGTGAACACCCTTAATAGGAAATGAGTACGGGTATTCACTACACAAATGTTTGGCATGGAAAATTGTGGTGAAATTTCATTAGCATAATAGAGGTGTATAAATGTTCATGGAAGTGATTAATGAGAGTGAAAGAGATCTCTCATCATTTAGACATAAAATGGCCAGTAAAGAGGATATTGAATAACATATCCCATCATTAGGAATTAGAGATAAAAGAATAAGATAATGAAGAAACTTGAATAACGAGGAGAATGTGTCCCTTACTAAATTTTGGCATGGTAAAGGTGTACATAAAGGTTCATGAGATACATAATGAGAGTAAAATATGTCTCTCATCATTTAGACATTAAATGGATAATAAAGAGGATATGAAAAAACATATCCCAACATGAATAAATGGAAATTAAGAGGCATAACATAAAAGAGGTGCTTGAATAAAAAGAAGAGAGAAAGATCTCTTACCTTGAGAGGGAGATTTCAAATGCTTAAGAGAAGCTTCTTGAGAGCTTGGGGGACCTTGAGAGGACTCTAGAGAGGGTAGGGAAGAGTAAAGAGTGCTCCAAGGTTTTTGAGTGAAGTGAAATGAGATTTTGAGCGAGTTTATATAGAAAATAAGTGGAGAATTCTTTATTATTTTTGAAATTTAGGTTTTGGACTCCATATAACAAAGTAATCAAAAGCACAGATCTTTTCATGGTTTTTACCCATGGTTTCTGCCAAAAAGGGGTGATTTTTATTGGCTAAGGGTCGAACTTATTAAAATAATACTTTTCCTGATGTGGAAGTGAGTTATGTCCTTAAAAAATGATTTTAAAACCTTAAAATATATATAGGTTTTGAAGGATTCATAAAAGCTTTATAAAATTAACCAAATAAACATAATATTACATTATTTTAAAGAGGAAATATAGATTTGGTCATGGATACCCATTATAGTATTTATTAAATCATTTTTGGGTCATTATGATGTCACGATACACCATATATTTATACCATATTTAATTTTTATCCAAAAATTCGATTGTCTCAGAAAATTATGAAAAAATCATCGTTGGATAATTTTGACATTTTGATTCCAAAAATAATATTTATTTTATCTAAATGTTTTTCTAAATATGTGGATTTTCACTTTTAAAATAAGAATCAATATTTATTGAGAAATATTGGGTTTTTTTTACAATAACAGTTTTCAAACCCTTATAAAAATTACATTTGACTTTATAAAAAATATATGATCATTTATATTTAATAAAAATTATTTAATAATAACTAGTATTTCGCTCGTGCGAACATACGTTCTCACACCTTTTGTCGGCATTCTAAAGAATTAATATAATAAACAAACACCAAAAACATAGTAATGGAATCAAAATGAAAATATAGTCATCAAATGTCACAAATGGAACAAAAAATATGTAGTCATCAAACGTCACAAATGGAACAAAAAATATGTAGTCATCAAATATCTAAAAAATAGGAAAATTCTAGCCATATGGGAGAACCAAATTTAAACAATTGTTTGTAGCTAGATGATATAAATTAAACAAACCCAAATTTAAATAATTGTTTATAGTTGTTTTAAACAAATTTTGTTAAGAGAATCAAAATCATTGAACGTCATTTTAGAAGCAAGAGAATCCAAATCATTAACAATCTGAGGTGATCGTAATTGTGAAATTCAAACAACAAATTAACCAGGTAAAAAAAATGAAAAATGAAATTATTAGACAAAATATAATATGCTTTGATGCATGCTTTGAGTTTTCTTACTGTAAGAGAATGTAATAAATATATTATACAAATAAGTACACTAGACATTTTCTTTACATTGCATATGATATAAGGATACAAAACTTTACGATTACTAATGAATTATAAGGTCTATACAACTATTAAATGGATTTTTAAATGTATAATGACAGGAAATCTCTACAATCTGTAAAATTTGTATCTTTACAGATTGTTTGCAGATTGTACTCATTATAAAAAATGTCAATATGAACTTACCAAAATTGAAAAGATATTAGAAGAATGTACCGAAATTATTGCACTGTAGGGAGATATGTCAAAAATTTCAGCTTGTTGATTGCATATGTTTCAAAATCCAATGCAGTCATCATCCTATATAAAAACAACATATTCAAACTGCATATTTTTGTTATTAAACCAATATATAAAAACATTTAAAACAATTCAATTTGTACAAAATTTAGTAGCTAGAAATACCATGGAAATATTGCAAAGCCTACATGAAAAAGGCTACTGAAGTCAAACTGTATATTTGTGTTACTAAATAAATACATCATAATACGTAAGATAATTCATTTTTCATATAAGTTGATAGTTTAAATACCACAAAAGTATTGGAAAGAATAAATGAAAAAAGCTAATGAATCCAACTTAAAGGTGGTATGTACCAAATTCTGGATATCTAATACCACATTGATGGGGATTTGTACCAAATTGTGTCTAAATCATGGTACTCATACTCATGGATTGTGGCACAAGCCATGATACTTGTATTCATGGCTTACTATAAATGAGTTTCCATGAATTCTTATATAGAACATGGAGAGTTTATATTAAGTGAAATCAACAACAATTGTAAGGCTTGAAATTGAAATAATATAATGAAAAATAATTTGACAACAAAACAATTGAACTAAATGCTGAATTATGTATAGAATGATGTTTAAGACAATGAATATTACAACAAAGCAGGCACATTGAAAATTGACAGTACTGAAAATTCTATCTTCTATAGCCTATTGAATCTCACTTCCAATTGCAATTTTTCAATGTATGTTATCCAGAAGCATGTGTTACTTCATGGTAAAACTTCATAGTTACCTAACAAAGGCTACTTTTTGCATACTATAAGGCATATTGAATATGCATATTCAAACCACATGTTAGTGTTATTAAACCAATACATAATCTTATGCAAGACAATTCATTTTGTACATTAATTGGAAATTAAAAATACCACTGGAAAGAATACATGACAAAGGCTACTGAATCCAACTTTAAGTGGGTTTGTATCAAATTCTGGATAGCCAAAACCATAGTCATGGGGGTCTGTACCAAGTTAAGTGAAATCCATGGCATATGAAGAGGCATTAAAGAAGGTGGTTGATATTGTAATCTCCCAATAATTATACTATTGTTGGAAGGATAAATATTTGAAACTGTACTGTTATAATGATATAAACTATTATTAGTATTCGTGAAAAAAATGTAGTTAATATTTCCAGTGCATGTGCAAACTAAAAGTAACAATATTCAGAATCTAATGAAAAAATGGGATTTTGATATAGTGAGCTGTCATTATATTAACTATATATTTGAAGTTGAAATAAATTTAAAAATTTTAGAGTTTAGATTGAGCATAATTGCATGATAATAAACTATGCAATTTAAAATTTTACTACTGAATGAATACCATGTCAAAGTTAGATTGAAATTGCACATCACAATGTTATTGACATTGCATAATAGTTTTAAACCTAATACCATAGGAATACCTGTTGAAATTGAAAATATCATAATCAATGCTATATGAGAAAAAAATTGATATATGAATATATATATATATATATATATATATATATATATATATATATATATCAGGAAGACACTACTTTAACTACTCACGTTTAAATGAAAAATTAAGAAAATAGGAAACATAATTCTAACCCGAGATTTCTCCTTAAAAGCATTGTTATGACGATCAACACCTAGAATCCAACCAACAATGCAAAGTATAAAAAATCAATTATGATATAATCAATCTTTTTTGGGATGTAACCCATTAGAATAATTTTTAAGTGCTAATTTCGTTTTTCATAATTAATATAAACACGGGTTCAAAAAATAATTAAAAGGTGATGTGCTTTGAGCATGAATTAAGAAGGAGTCACCATTGTATTGAGACTTTCCAACGTTAAATGCAAAAAACTGTTATCAATTGGAAAATAGTATGTTAATAAAAAAATTATGCAAGCGATTATGAAAAATTTACGCAAATATAGTTAAACTATAAAATAGTATATTAATAAAATATGGAATTGTAATGAATCAGATTTTCCTGGTTTTATTTTTAGAAACTTTCTAGGAAAATTTCGAGACCAGGTGCTGAGAGGGTGTGCGATTCCGAGACCCGGTGTACCCGGAATGGTCCGTCGAAAAATGTTATGTTTTTAAATAGCACGCTTCAATAGTTTTCCCGAAGAAGTGGAATAACTCTTAAACAGTTTCCTAGATAAAAAATACAAGGACACCATTACGTTCAGGATGACGAGTTTACCATAGGTGCAACTTAAGTTTAGTCGGTGCGAGTCTCCAGCGAGAAAACCCAAAAATAGCATAACCGTAAATAAAATAATTAAATAAAATTATTTTATTTTTCAAATCCTTATAAATCAAGAACAATGACTGAGATTGAAAACATGAGACCACCGTTGAGCTCATAAGGGCGTACTTTCTTTAGGCAGAGCCTAACATTAACCGACGCGGGCCAACTGTGGAAAGTAGTTTTTGAGACATGATCATAAATAAAATAATTAAATAAATATTATTTTATTTTCAAATCCTTATAACTCATAAACGGTAACTCAAATTAGAAATCTGAGAGTACCGTTGAACTTGTGATGGTGTGCTTCCCTTAGGCGGGACCTAACCTCGACCAATGCAGGTTGAGAGTAAAAGTTCATTTTTGGGCATTTTAAAGAAAAATAAAAAAAAACTTAAGAAAGTTTATTTTATCCAAAAACATTTCGCTACAACACAATATCGATCCAGCTGTTTCATTTCATAAACGAAATAGCATAACGATGTTGCAACTCAAGCGTAACAGAAATACTGTTTCATTTCATAAATGAAATAGCGTAACGATATGGCGACTCAGCATAACAGAAATGCTGAAACGCATTTCCTCCATTTAATTGTTTAACAGAGATACGGGATCGTTGGCACGATCCTGGATTTTCTCTGAGGATCTGGATAAGGGGCTTTGGAAAGCGGGGAACGATGAAAAATGTGGAATCGCCACAAGTTCCTTCCTTCCCTTTCGAAGGATCTCGTCATCGACGAGAGTTGCAGATCGAGAATTGACGAACAATGGTGCAACGACTCCGTTCTTCATCGACGAGCGATCCGATTCCAAGTAGAGGTTTAATTCTAAGTGAATTCACTTCTTCCCTATTCTTTGGTTTGAGTGATGAACGCGGATCAACTCACGAACAGGTTGACCTGCAGATTGATCGCGTGTTTTGTGGGATGATATTTGACTTGAGGGAATTTAAGGGAGTTGGATTCACGTGATGTTTTCTTTTCTTCGTCAAAACTCCTAACAAGGACGAATCATGCCGACATGAACAAAGGTCATGATCCGTCCTTCGTGTGTTCCTTGTGTGTTCTTCTACTCTTCCCTTTTCTTCCTTTCTTCATGACATGACGACAACTGCGGTCCAAGAAGGACCGTAGTGGTGGATCAGCCCGGGCATGAGGCCGAGGGAGACGACGATGCTGGGTGAATGACCATCGGTACGGGAACCGGCGGTGGCAAAGGGAGAGCCACGACCAGGCGGGCCGTGGCGGCGACAAAAGGCCGTGGCGGTGGAACCCTCGACAACCGCCGCGAGTGGTGGACCAGGGCCGTCGGCACACAGTGGAGGTAGCAGGCTGCAACCAGGGTGGGCTGCAGCGAGACAATGATACACGGTCAGCAGACCGCGTGCAGGGAGGTGGCCGACTGAGTCGACCGCGTGACGTGGTGCCTTTCACGTTCGGGGTGGACTAAACTGGCCCGCCAGCGCGGGACGGGCCGATGGAAAGGACCAGACCGCTGGGTTGGACCCTCATCCTAGACCCGATCAGGTTGGGTTGGGTCAGCCCGACCGGGCCCAGACCCAACCGACTACTTTTTAGTAAAACATGCATAACTTCCAAACCGTGCATTCGATTGACGAACCATTTGCGGTGTTGGGATCCTCGTGACGAGACAGTCCTTTTGACATAATCCATGTGAATTTTCATGGAAGTTGAAATATAACCGATGGCTTAAGGAGTAGATTCTCCCGGAATCAAGCGTGCTATGAGCGGGAATCCTACAGCTAACTGTGATGAGAATGAAGTGATGAGAGGACCTTAGTGGCCCAGGAGACGAGCAGACCTCAGTGGCCTAGCAGACAAGAAGACCTCAGTGACCCAATAGATGAGCGGACCTCAGTGACCCAACAAACCTTAGTGACGAGCGGACTTCAGTGGCCTAGGAGACGAGCGGATCTCAGTGGCCTAGTAGACGAGCGAAGCTCAGTGACCCAACATATGAGCAGACCTTAGTGGTCTATCAAACGAGCGAACCTTAGTGGCCCATCAGACGAGCAGACCTTAGTGGTCCAATAGACCTTAGTAACGAGTGGACCTCAGTAGCCCAACACACCATAATGACTCACTAGGGATGAGTCCCTCATCATTACAAGATGTTTAGCATTACGACTGATAGTCTTTCTTTCTATACTTTAGGTTATACCCGTGTGAGCTGACTCTAGTGACTCTCTTGACTGTACTCCTTAGAGGTTACACTTTGTGTACCTCTTTGGTAGTCTACTTTGTGTATTGCTTTGTGGTATAGCTTTGTGGTTTGGGGTCCCTACTGAGTATTGTTTTACTCACCCTTGCACGAGCTTCACCTGTACGTATCATGTCTTGTGCAGACGATCGATGCTTTGACAGATTCCTTGGTAGACTGGTGTCAGGTGGTGTTTAGAGTAACCCGACAGACGAGACGTGCTTCTGCAACTTCAGATAGCTGTTTCTATACCTACCCTTCAAGTAGGGTTTTCTATAGAGGAGTTCCAGAGACTTGTACTTTTACTTTTCTGTTTCAATTGGGCTTGTATTCTGGCCCCGTTTACCTTCAGTTTTCTATTGTCGTACCTTGTATTTGTTTACTTAGTGTATTCACCTTCCGACATCCATGGCTTGGAGTTGTGTGCTTGTGTAAAGGTACTTAGAAAAATGCCTCCCATTTGTTTGGTATATACCTACTCGGCGCTAGTCACCAGCCCCTAGCCTATGGGAGGCGGGCTTGGGGTAGTCATGGCATGGGCCCCAGAGGATGAGTCATGAAAAGAATCCATACATTTTCTCATTATTTTTTATTGAAAAAATAACTTTATAAAACCACATAAAATTCACGGGTTATAATACTCCCCCATGGATTAATATTTCTTTAAAATATTGAAATTTCTTCTTTCATTCTCTATTTAATTTTACTTATACTGATATATATATTGGGGGTTTAATGGCGTGCTTGGTTACTGGTATAATGATAAACTCCTTGATGGAATTTGGTGCCGTGAATTCTTTCTCTTCATATAAAATCTATTATTCTAGGCTAGAAAATTTTATAAATATGTACATAAAGTGAAAAAGGGCGGAACCATAGCTTGAGAATACAAAAAAAAAACATATGTGACAAACATCCAACATTCAAAGATAGTTTGAAAATAAAAAATACAATCAACTATAATATATTTATAGTAACATATTTCATTTGTACAGTAGGTTAAACTAATGAGTTTCAAATAGAAAACCCAATGATTAGTATTGAATACTTAAAATCCAAAAAGAAAAGATAAGTAAAAATTGAATATAAATGTCTATATAGTATACTGAATATATTGAAGTTTGAAAAAAATATGTGAAAATTATCCCATTTTACAAAAGGGTAACTCATTTAGTTTTTTATTACGGTATCATCCCCAAATAGTTCCTTATTCCCTACCTTAAAAGGATTCAATAAAAATTATAATAGTAATCTTTTGATCTAAAATGACGGAATATCAAATAAATTTTCCCTATTTGATTCACGTGAACAAAAATCCTAGATTGAATTATGATTTGATGAAAAAAACCTAGCCAAGAACCCCATTAGTCAAGAATACATGAAAACAATAAGAACTGTTTCTTTTTCAATAATATATTTCAATGGATTAATTTGAGGGGTTCTCTTGAAATTACTAGAGATTTATTGTTAGAGAATAAGACCAGAGAGATTAAAATTCAAAATTTATTGTATAATAAAACCTTAAAAAGATTGAATAATGGAAATAACACCTTCATTGGAGTAGAGCATTCAGACAAAAACTGATGTGATATAGCTATGTAAGAACTATAACAAAAAAAGGAGAAAAAAGAGTTTACATGATAGAGACATAGAAAATAAAAAAATGATGATACACATGAACATGAAAAAAAAGAAGTGTGGGTAATAAACATGAAAAAAATATGATCACAAGGTATAAATACACGTTGAGTTAAAAAATTCAATCTATAGAATAAAAATAAATCAGGAATCTATTTATAAAAAATAGGCTCTAATTTCAAGAAACTTTACACAAAAAATAGAATCAAAAAGTGTAAAACCTGAGTAGGAAATTGATCTCGAGATCTATCTTTTGAAAAAAAGATATGCACCTTCTCTTTCCAACATCTAAAAATACCTTTAGAAAATAATTCTATTCTATTGGATCATTATCAATGCAAACCATTGTTGTTTTTCATAATCTCTTAGAGCCATGGATATTGTAGATCAACACTTACAAGCATTTTGCAACTCTTATAGGAAATAAAAGGATGAAGAACTGATAAAACATGAAAGAAACCAAAGAATCTAAGTTATTGATATTTAAAAAATTAAATAAAAAATCTCAAAGTAAAAGGAACCCCATAATGAATTTCAACACTGAAAAATTTGTGCCTTACAAACAGACAACCATAAAATATAAAAAACTAAGCACCGGTGAATAAATAATGTTAAGAACCCATGAAAGTTATACATCTGAAAAAGATAATCTAGAAAAAGGAAGCACATGAAAATCTATATGTGATTCTAAATTAGTATATATAACCCACTATCATTGGTTAATGGAGAATCCAGTGATTAATATGAAATAGAATCAGTGCATGAAACACAGACATAATGATTGCCTATTACGGGGGGACCAACTTGTGATTATCTAAATAATTATTTACTCAAATTAGAAATTATGTAAATAATAATACATAAATAAAATGATAAATAGGTTTCATAGAAAATACATGAATTAATAAGAAGAACAACATATCTAGGCCAATGTGAAGTAAAAGGTAAAATAAACTTAACCTAATATATAGATCACTCCATGCATAAGTTTATTTGAATGGGAATCAATTTATCTATATTCGATGAGGTAATAAAGATAGATCAATGACTAGGAAGGAGAGAGGTGTAATTTTTTTAATAAAAGTTGAAGTGAAATCAAATATAGAGAAAACAAATAAAATATGCAACATTATAAGGAAAGTACACTAATTGGGTAAAAATTTACCAAAGGCATTCGACAGGTGAGAAATAGATGGCCTCAAATGGATATGGCATTGACTCTAGAATATTATGAAATGGGTAGCCTCAACTAGATATGGTTAATCACCATGGGTTTTGGCATGAATATTAAGATAACATAAACAAAATCGATTGGAGATGGAGAAATTTCTTCATCGATATGCCCGAAGGAATAATTGAAGATAAAAAGGGTTTGTGGAGACACTAAAATGTTACGCAAAATGAGAGGGAAATCAGATGGGGTTTGAAATTGATATATCTAATACTATGTAATATATTTATAGAAATATTTTTCATTTTTATAGTAGGTTAAACTGATTTGTTTTAAATAGAAAACTCAATGATTAATATTGAATATGTCAAATCCACAATGAAAAGAGAGGTAAAAGTCGAATATAAAATTGTATACAATATACTGAAAATATTAAAGGTTAAAAGAAAAATATATGGAAATTCTATCATTCTATAAAATAGTATCTTGTTAAATTTTTTATTAAGGTTTCATCCCCATATGGTTCCTTATTCACTGCCTAAAAAATATTCAATACAAATTATAATGGTGAGGTTTCGATCTAATATTTCCAGTTTCCATCAACTGTAACTCTTAAATCCCTAAAATTACTTTAAAAAAAATCCATAATGATGTAACAGTAGTATTTGGTTCATTACTACTCAAATTGATTCATCAAAAAAAAAAAATACTTAAATGGAATAAAGATATCATTTCATAACATAAATGAACCCCATTCGAACATCTCTCACTCATCAACATGTTATACAAAATGGTAGCAATGTAGAGAATAAGAAGAAATTGTGTACTAAAGGAAAAAATATTTATAGAAGAAAGGCATTATCCATAAAATACCTCCATGAATTTTAGAATCACTAAAAAACCATGAAATTTAGATCATTCATTTCCCAGACCATCATATCTTTATACAAAACATATCCAATATTGCATCTAAAAGGAAACTTTTGTATATGAGTGGGCATGACTCTAAAAAATGATGGTATGTAAAAGAAATGTGATTTACTTAATACATGCGAATGATGATCCTAGATTGAATTGTGATTTGATATAGAAAAACAACCTAGCCAAGGCCCACATTTGTTAAGTAAACATGAAAAAAATAAGAACTATTTTTTTAATAATATATTTCAATAGATGAATTTGAGGGGATCTTTTGAAAAGACAAAAGAGTTTCTTCTAGAGAATAAGATTATATCAATTGATACTCAAAATCGATGCATAAGAAAATATGAAACATAGAGAATATTGGAAATAACACATTCATTAGGGTAGTTTTGTTTATAGTAAGAGTATTCAGATAAAAATTAAAGTAATATGGCTATGAAAGATCCATGGGAAACAAATGAAATTGGAAAATAGAGTTTACATGAAAGACACATAAAAAATCCAAAAATGACGATACAAATGAACATGAGAAAATGATGCATGGGGAATAAACATGAAAAATATATGGTCATAAGGGATAAATACATATTGAGTTAAAAAAATTCAAGCAACAAAATAAAAAACAATTGTGAATATATTTAAAAAAAGGCTCCAATTTTAAACAAC
Organism: Viscum album; assembly: GCA_963277665.1. NCBI lineage: Eukaryota > Viridiplantae > Streptophyta > Magnoliopsida > Santalales > Viscaceae > Viscum > Viscum album. The sequence continues at coordinate 2,094,994,963 of OY728122.1, forward strand.
TTTGCATAAAAAATAGCATTAGAAAGAGTAAAAGCACAAAAGGAAATTGATCTTGAGATCCACCTTTCAAAACCAAAGATATGTACCTTCTACTTCCACAAACTAAAAGACCCATAAAAAAATAATTTTATGCTAGTAGATCATTGAAAGTGAAAACCATTGATGTTTTTCATGGTCTCTTAGAACCATGGATATTGTAGATAAACACTTGAAAGCATGTCGTAACTCCTATAGAGAACAAAAGGATGGAGAAGTATCAAAACATGAAGGAACCAAAGCATCTAAGTTATTTACTTTTTTAAAAAATAAAAATAAAAATAAAAATATTGAAGTAAAAGGAACCTCAAAATGAATTTCAAAACAACACAATACAATCTTTACAAACAGACAACCATAAAATATAAAAAAACCAAGCATGAGAGATTAAATAATGATAATACCCCATAAAATTTATACATCTTTATAAAATAAATTGGAAACATGAAGCCCACTAATATCTATATGTGATTCTAAATTAGTATATCTAACCCACCACCATTGTTTAATAGAGAATCCAAGGATGAAGATGAAATAGAATCAGTACCTAAAATGTAGATGCAGTGATTACCTAATACGGGGGCTCCAATATCAGACTCTATAAATAATTCTTTACTGAAATTAGATATAATATGAATAATAATACACAAATCAAATGAGAAATAGGTTTAATAGAATATCATTTATAATAAAATGTATAATAAAAGAAACATAGAATAAAAAAAATTAACAAATACAAATTGGAAAGGAAGAGGAAGAATGAGGACCATGGGACTGGAGGGACTTAGATAAGCCCTTGACATACTGATAGGGTTTGTGGGAGCAAGAGACGTGAATTGCAGAGGGATGCTGAAAGGACCTTGAGATATGACAAATGAGATTAGAAGGTAGGTATGGAATCTTTTGAGGAATGGGGGACTGGGGGAGTGGAAGGATGCTGACATAAATTTGATAGGGTGACATGAAGAGGGGGCCCGAGAGATGGGGACTCCGAGAGATGATGGAGTTTGAAAGGAATGGAGGGTTTCTAGTGGAGATGGGGGAGCGAAGAGGGAGACAGGGATGGGGAGATGTCGATAGGGAGACATGGAGTGATTTGGGGGAGAGGGGGGGGAGTGTAGTCAGAGATGAGGATATGGAGATGTAGGGTTAGCGGGGAGGGGAGATGGAGACAGGGAGAGGGAGGTTTAGTGGGGAAAGGGAAAATACGACAGGAGAGCGTGCTCGAAGGAGATAAAATGTGTAAGGGGAGCTAAAGATATTAGAATGAATAATAAATATTTCAATAAAATATTATTTATTTCAAAAATACATTAATTCATAAATTCTTTAATTGAATTTGAATATTATCCAAATATATAATTTGTGTTTTATTGTATCGAAATAAAAAATCATTCATAAAGTGATAATAAAAAAATCTATTCACTATTATATAGAATATACATATTCATATTATTAGGGAATTAATACATATCCCTTTAATGCACCATAAAACACCTAAAGAGTAAAGTGTGTGATGGTGAGACTTTAATGGGGTGGTTTGGAATACATGGTTTGGGCCATGATCTTGATGAGCTTGAACTTCTTCTGTAAACAGTTTCAATCATGCTTATATTGTTGGATCTCAGTTTGGGCTTGGTCAAGGTCAAATCCCAGAGATACTATCTACCTTGGAAGCTTCAATAAATGGGATTAATAGGGTATGATCCTATTTGATGAGACCATCACTTTTTTTTATGTTAATTGGATTTTTTAAAACCCTATATTTATACTAATCATATGATCATTGTTCAACAACTATATTATTTAAAGTAATGATGCTTAACAGTATTTTAAATCCAAAATGATATAATGAAACCAAATAAGTGCATGTGTTTTCTATATACATAATATACACTAATTCATTTAATTAAACCACTAAAGTAATTTTAGTTATAAAAGTTTGGGTCGTTACAATCTTCCCCTTTCAGAAATTTCACCCTCGAAATTTTCATTTCACATACTAAAATAGATGAGGGTAACTATGTTTCATTACCTCCTCCGATTCCCACATTACTTCTTCAAACTTGTGGTTTTTCTACTATACTTTGACCAGAAGTGTAATCTTATTTCATATAAATTTTTCTTTAGGATCTAATATTTTCACCGACAGATCCTCATAGGAAAGATCATTCTCAAACAGTACCACCTCTGGATTGAGTACATGTGAGGGGTCTGATATGTACTTTCTCAATAAGGATACATGAAAAACATCATGTACTTGAGATAAGTTAGGTGAGAGTCTTAGTCGATAGGCCACCACTCCGATGTGATCAAGGATCTCAAATGGACTGATGTATCTTAGACTAAGCTTTATCTTCTTCCCAAATCTCATGAATTTATTCCATGTAGATATACAAAGGAATACCATGTCTCTAATATTAAAATCTTGGTCTCATCAATGATTTTCAGTATAGATCTTTTATTGACTATGAGTATCTTTAATGTGCTGCTAAATGGTCTTTACATTTTCCACCATTTCATTGACCATTTCAATACCTAGTAGTTTGTGTTCCCCAACTTCATCCCAATATGTAGGTGTTCTGCACCTCTTCTTATAAAGGAATTCATAGGCATCCATTTGGATGCTTGAGTGGAAATTGTTATTGTATGAAAATTTGATAAGAGGAAGTTTTTGATACCATCCTCCATTGAAGTCAATTGAGCATGCTCTCAACATGTTCTCGAGTGTCTTGATTATCCTCTTAGATTGGCCATCATTTTGATGGTGATAAGACAAGATGAAGTTCAACTTAGTATTTAGAGCATGTTGGAGACTCTTCCCAAACTTAGATGTAAATCTTGGATCTAGATTAGATACAATTGATAGTGGTGTTCCATGTAACCTCACTACTTATCTAATGTATATCCTTGCAAGTTAATTGAGTGACAAGTACTCTTGAATTGAAATGAAGTGAGCAGTCTTTGTAAGAAAATCCACCACAACCCATATAACATTATTTTCTCTTGATGTATTCAGAATATTAGTGACAAAGTCCATGGTGATGTTTTCCAATTTCCATATAGGTATGGGAAATGGCTGCATCATCCCCTTTAATTTTTTCCTTTCTACCTTCACTTGTTGACATACAAGACATTTTGATGTTTATTCTATGATCGCATTCTTCATATTATCCCACCAATAGAACTCTCATAGATCTAGATACATCTTTGTGATCCTTGTATGGATAGAGAAGGTCGATCTATGCTCAACATCCAATATCTCCTTCTTTAACTTAGGATCTGATGGTACAAAAAGTCTTGAACCAAATCTCACAACTCTATCTTTATTAACATTAAACTTTGAGGATTTACCTTTTCTTATAGCTTCTATTTTTTTTTTCTAAATTAAAACACCATCTCTTTGAGCATCATTTATCTTCTCCATAAGGGATGGTTGAACAATCACTTGTGAAAGGATTGATGATGTTCCTTCCTTTATGATTCCTATATCCATCCTTTTAAAATCTAAGAAGACCATATCCTTTTCAATTCTCATAAATGATAAATTTTCTGGATCCTTTCTACTTAGATCGTATGACACCTTATTTTATTTCCCAAATGGTAGTGGATTGATTAGTCATAGTCCTTGACCGGTTCTAACCATCTTCATTGGCATCTATTCAGCTCTTTCTATGTGAATATATACTTGAGGCTCTTGTGATCTATATATATTCCACACTTCTCCCCAAAGAGATAATGCCGCCAGATTTTCAATGTGAAGATAACTAAAACCAAATCTAGATCATGCGTTGGGTAGTTATGTTCATGAACTTTCAATTTCCTTGAGGCATAGACTATCACTTTGTCATTATGCATTAACACACATCTCAATCTCTTCTTCAAAGCATTGCTGAATACCATGAAAAGTTCTCCACTTGTGATTAGTGTGAGTGCATGTGCAGTGATAATATTATTTTTCAAATCCTTGAAGCTCTCTTCACATTCATCATTCCAAGTAAAATTGACTCCCTTCTGAGTTATCTTGGTTAAAGGGGTTGGCATGTAATGACCCAATGTTTTATTAATGGAATTATCTTCTTATAATTATGTATTATAGTATAATCACCTAAAATCCCATTAAGAACACAATATAAACTTTATAAATGATGAATGAATTAAATAAAATGTATTTATATATGTTATGGAATATATACCAAAGGAATAATAACTTGACCTTTGGAATAGTAACATGACCCTTATGAATAGTAAACTGGACAATTAAATAGTAACCTCACCAATGAAAGTATTAATAAAATTTACCCATCTTATAAGTGATAATATGATATAATTATATCATAGTAGAAGTAGATAAATATTTTAAAAATTATTAATTAAGTGATGGCATTTTTTTGTAATTCATAAATATTTAATTACATTTTTTGATTAATTTAATAAATTAAAAAAATTATTTTTATAAAATGAGTTCATAAAATAATATTTTTATGTCTTATTATTATAATATAATTTTATGAGACCTTAATTAATTTTTCAAAGTGTTAGAAAAGCAGTTTTAATTTTAAAATTTGTATTTTTCAAGTAAATTATGATTTTAATTAAAAATTAAATTTCTCATATTTAGAAAATTATTTTCATAAAATTTAGTTAATTTTTGGATTATACACATTGAAAAATGGTTAGGGATAATTTTTGGTATTTTTCTAAAATACATGAATTTTTGGTGAATAGTAAAATACAATAATTCATGATAAATGATAAATACATGAATTATGAAGTCATGGATGATGTTATTTTGATTTAATCACCATTTTTTCAAAATCACATGATCTAATTACTATTTTTATTCTAAATAATCAGAATTATTTCTTGTCTTGAGCAAAATGATAAACAAATGAATTAAATATTGAGAAAACTCCCCTCTCATCCACTATAAAAACCACCCATCACCACCTCTTCTCCTCACACCTATCAAGCCATGTACCTTGTATAAATTCTACTCAAATATCTTACCAATACCCTCCCACAGGACTAGGAGCCAAACCCCTAAGGAGGTTCTCAAGTGGAAGGAATCAAGAGGTAAAATCCTCTTTCGTTTTCTTTCAATTTCTTTTCAACTTCCTTTGTTTTCTTTTCCATCCTCACCTATCCTCATACAAATGGTATTATAACTATAGTACCTTACATTTACTGTAATTTTTTTATGCTAATGGAATAATTCATCATCATCTCTCTTTTCCCCTCCTTTTATACTAGAAATGAAAACACCATCCAAGATGTGTTAATTTATCACATTCAAGGATGATGGGTTTTCAATTTCTATTACCGTATTTAATTCTGGTCATGAAACCATTTTTATGGTTGAAATAGACTATAATATATTTATTATATCTTATTTAAGATTTTTTAATCTATTTTTACATATGATATTAATTTATAAAGCAAAATGAGTTTGTTGTGATAAAAAAACCGCCACTTAACCCAAATGGTTATCATTAATGTTTTATATAATGATTCATCCTCACTCCAAATAACCAAATGAATTTTATAACCATGTAATATTCTGGATGTTAAATAATAACATATAATTTCAATTCTGTAAGACCATTCTCATTTTATATGTTTATCCGTACATGTATATAAGTAAACCGATCATGAAAACCAAGAAAACAAACACTCCCAAACAATGAAATTGAACCACTCAACCCTTAAAAAAGGCCATGAATGAACATAATAAGGTTATAATAAATAAATTACATGTATAAGATGTTATGAAATTATTAATTAATGAATCTAATTTGATTATCCAGGACATTAAGATCAATTGAAGAACACCTTCAGACTTAAGGTAAGGGATTTTACCCGAACCTCCATTATTCCTTTGGGTTACTCTCTCTCTCTCTCTTTTTACCCAAATGAAATTATATTTTAATTTTATGTGAATATTATAAATGATGTTTATATGTTCCAAAATAATGTATCAAGATCTGTACCTATTTCTTTTTGGGGATATTCATGTTTTTAAAAGGTTCCCTACTCGATTCTTTCTGACAAGCAAGCCCGATTTAAGAGAAATTCCTGAATTCTTACCCATTTTTAAGTGAACTATATAATAAGTTTTGAGCCACCATATCTTTTCTAAAATAAATATTTTTATTATGAAAAACTTATTGGTTCACTTTTGGTTTTATATAAAATATTATGTCACATTTTTTTATTAAAATCTCATTAATATTTTCCTTAAACCACAGTAAAATGTTTTAATTCTAAAGATTCTTAAATACTATTTTTACATGTTATCACTTTATTTTGACATCAATTATCATTATCTATTCCTATTTTACCTTATGAATTTCCATGTATGTTCTAAATCCATTCTTTCATGGATGCTTTTATGATATTCCCATTTATAATGCCTTATGACATAATTATGATACCCATTTCTTTACATGGGTAACCATTATGTTATGTTTGATTACCCATATATGATTATTTATGTGAAAAGAATATTCATGAACATGTTATGATGGGTGTTCCCAGATAACACTCCAATGCATTAGGTAAAGTTTAGTCTCATGAGACATTATGTGCAGCGGTCTTGGCAGTTAGCCTTGACTCGTGCTCTATGTGCAACAGTCTTGGTGGTTAGCCTTGACTCATGATAATCTATGTGAAATGATCCATGAATAATACTAAAGTCATGTTTTATGTTTCTGCTGCATTACTATGATTCCATATTTATACGATCCCATGTTTTATATATTATGATTCCATATGTTTAATCATGTTCCTTGCCTTTTATATCATTATGTCATGCCTTCTAACCCATGTGCTAAAGATTTATTCTTATGTTTATTCCCTTACTGGGATTTTTATCTCATCCCTTTGTTCATGTTATCCCTAGGTTATTTATGCAGATTTATGAGAACAATGGAAGTTAGGAGCTCTTTATGGAGATTAAATAAAGAAATGTCTTATTTAGTCCTATGTTTTCAGTTTTATGTATCTAGTCTTCCAAGACACTAGATTTTATGATCCTTAGCTTGTAATTTGAAGTTTAATTATGCTTAAAATAATGTAAGGATGTGTGTAAAAGGATAGGGTCTTTATAGTTTGTATTAGAGGAAATCCCAGTTATTTTTGGATATTAAGAATAGAGCACTTTTTTAAGAAGCTTAGGGATATGACTAAGTATAAGAAAAAATACCTAAATTTTGGTAGGTATAGAGTAAGTGGTTTAGCGAGAAAATACATCCCTATCTGGATACTACAAGTGGATGTGGTTCTAGCACAAATGTACATAGGGGTAACAACTCTGACAAGGTGTTCGGAGCCTGACTCGAGGTAACCTAGTACACTACAACAGGCCTTTCTGCACACCTAATTTGACACTCATAGGGGATATGATTTGGTAAATTCGTAAGCACATTATGAACCATTATTAAGGGAACAAAAAAAAACCCATAATAATATATGTTAGTAAATAGATCATGGATAACCTAGAATGAAACCTAGGAAATCAAAATTTAGGATATAATTTTTCTTTAATAGTTTATCCTTTTATGTTTAAAGTTTCCTTTATATGATTATTAGTTAAGTATTCAAGCCCCCTAATTGCACTTTATTTTAGTTAATGGTGGGAAATAAAAGAACACGTTCCAACAATAAATGTGTTAGGCAATGTGATGATTTCCCTAATGATATTCCAAATATGATGGGAATAGGTGCTCAAAACTTTATGACAGTACTTGATCAGCTGGACCAAGTTATGAATAATAACATGAATCATGTGGAACACCCTCCTCCTAAAAGGGAAAAAGAAAGTTTTTGTTGAATCATTCATATGGAAAATGCCTCCCATATTTAGTGGATCTTATGATTCCTGACTCATAGAAAAGTGGATTAAATCCATTGAAAAGATACTCTCTATCCTCCAGTGCTCTGAAGAAGATAAATTTGTACCGGCGGTCTGTCATTTTGATGGGGAAGCTGATCAGTGGTGGACACTGATCAAGAATAAGAATTCCTAGGAAGAAATTGATTCCATGGATTGGGAGGAATTAAAGAAAATATTTTTTAAAATTTTTTTCCCCCGAATCCTCCATCTCAAGATGGAAAGAGAGTTCCTCAGACTTAAGCATAAGGAAGACGAGTCTATTGAGGCATATGAAGCAAACTTTATAAGGCTTGCAAGATACACCTCCAAATTTGTCATAAACACTGAAATTAAGGTGGATCACTTCTTTAGTAGACTAAAGCTGAGTCTATGAAAAGTGTTGAAGATTCGAGACTTTGACAATTATGAGGATATTGTTCGTTGTTCCCTCAAGATTGAAATAGAGATTGGATACTCTCAGTGGTCCTATAGGCCTGATGAAAAAAGAGGAAAATGGAGTCTAATATGGGTGGTTCAACAAATAAATCCCATGATGGAAACAAGACCGAACATACCACGTGTCAAAATTTTGGGAAGAAGAACCCTATGAACTTTCTAAAGGGAACCAAAAATTACTTCAAATGTGGAAGAATGGGACATCTGGCTAAGAAATGTCGAAGGGATATAAATAATTCTACTATTGTGGAAGAATAAAGGAAGGTTCACATCAACTCTCATCCAGTAGTGCAGTGTTTGAACTACAAGGAACATGGTCATTATGCGAACAATTTACCTAAGCCAAGGGTTGTCAGAGGAAATAAAGAACAACCTCCAAGGAAACAAGGAAGGGCTTATGCTATCACTACTGTTGAGGTGGAGCCGAACAATGATGTGGTGATAGGTACACTAGTTATTCATTCAAGAATAGTGAACATACTATTTGATTATGGTTCTACACATTCTTTCATATCTTTCAAGTTTAGTAGAACTATTCAAACACCACCTCAAAATTTGGAGGTTGAGTTATATGTGAGAATAGATAATGGGGAAATTATTGCATCCAAAGTACATAACTCCTCCCTGGTTAATGTTTGTGGACTGAACCTTTTAGAAAAACTTTTTATACTCTATCTGTTAGAGTTTGATACTATATTGGTCATGGATTGACTATATTTATACAAAGCCAACATTAACTACCAGGAAAGGGAGACCACTCTTCACATATCAAATAATCCTCCAATTATGTACTAGTTTAAGGAGGGGGATGAATCTCCTTTAGAATCATAATCTCAAGTGTGGATATTGTTGCCTTATGAGTAAGAATATCTTGCTCAAATGATTGAGACAAAGGAGAGAATCATGCTCGATAACATGACCATTGTAAGGGACTGAACTGATGTGTTCCCTGAAGAGTTTCCTAGTCTTCCTCTTGACTGAGAGGTTGAGTTCTCAATTAAACATATTCCTGGATCTCTGCCTATATCAAAGACACCTTATAGAATGGCCATCGTAGAGCTGGAAGAGTTGAAGAAAAAATTATAAGAGAATATAGAGAAGGGTTTTATACACCCAAGTGCTTCACCATGTGGTACACTATCCCTCTTTGTTAAGAAGAAGGATGGGTAAATGTTCCTCTATATTGATTATCAAGAGCTCAATAAAATCATGATAAAGAACAAGTATCCCCTACCTCAGATAGATGACTTGTTCTATCAGTTATGTGGGACCAATTATTTCTCAAAGGTGGACCTTTAGTTAGAATATCACTAATTAAAGGTGATGCAGGAAGATATTCCCAAAACTTCCATTTGAATGAGTATGGAAACTATGAGTTTATAGTGATTCCATTTGGACTTATTAATGCTCTATCATTTTTCATGGATTTAATTAATAGAGTCTTTAGGGATTACCTTGACAAATTTGTGGTAGTCTTTATCGATGATATTATGATATACTCCAAAAATAAGGATGAACACGAGGAGCATTTGAATACCATGCTGGAGAATTTGCGAAGGGAGAAGCTATATGAAAAGTACAATAAATGTGAGTTCTAGATAGAGGAAGTATCATTTTTGGGGTATGTTATCATCATTTAAGGGATATCTATGGACCCTTCCAAGACAAAGGAAATTGAAGAGTGGCCCAAGATAACATCTGTAACGGAGATCCGGAGCTTCCTTGGTCTAGCTGGGTATTACTGATGATTGTAAAGAACTTCTTATGATTGTCAAACCCAATAACCAAGATGACATGGAAGGGAGTGAAGGTTTTTTGGACTCAAGAATGTGAGGAAATATTTAAGGAGCTCAAAAGAGGCTTATAACTGTGCCAATACTCACACTCTTGACAAGTGGAGAACTCTTTGTGGTGTTCAGTGATGCTACAGAAAAGGGATTAGGTTGTGTACTGTTGAAAAATGATGAAGTGATAGCCTACACATCAAGGCAGTTGAAAATACATGAGCAAAAATATCCCACGCATGATCTAGAGTTGGAAGCTGTGATCTTTGCATTGAAAATTTTGCGACATTATCTCTATAAGTAGAAGTGTGAAATATATACCAATAATAAGAGTCTCAAATATATATTCATGTAGAAGGAGCTTAATATGCTCCAGTGAAGATGGTTAGAGCTCATCAGGGATTACGACTGATCAATCCACTACCATCTTAGAAAGGAAAATAAGGTGGAAGATTCTCTAAGTATAAAGGATCCTGAATCTTTATCAATGATGATAATTGAAAATGATATAATCTTATTAGATTTTCAAAGGATGGACATGGGAATAATTAAAGAAGGAGCATCATCAATCCTTTATAAAATGATTGCTCAACCATCCCTTATGGAGAAAATAAAGGATGATTAAATAAATGATGTGAAAATTCAGAAGAAGGTGGAAGCCATGAGAAAAGGGAAATCATCATATTTAAAAATGAACGAGGAAGGATTTATAATATTTGGGTCACAATTATGTATACCATCAAATCCAAATATAAAGAAGGATCTTCTGAATGATGCACATAACTCAACCTTCTCTATTAAATTAGGGAGCATAAAGATGTATCGAGATCTCTAAGATAACTATTGGTGGGATAATATGAAAAAAGGAAATCGCTATGTATACATCAAAGTACCCAGTATGTCAGAAAGTTAAGGCTGAAAGGAAAAAGAATAAGGGGATGATGCAACCGCTACCCATACCAACAAGTAAGTGGGAGAACATTACTATAAACTTTGTCACGATACTTCCAAGGAAATCCATAGGAAACAATGCTATATGGGTTATCATGGATCGTCTTATAAATACAAATCAATTTATCATAATTCGAGAGGACTTCTCACTGGATAAAATTGCATGAATATACATCAAAGAGGTGGAAAGGCTTCATGGAGTAACACTATCCATTGTATTCAATTGAGATTAGAGATTCACCTCGAAGTTCTGGAAAAGTCTCCAACATGCTATGAGCACTGAGCTAAACATCAGTACGGCCTATCATCCTCAAACTGATGGAAAATCTGAGCAAACTATTCAGACACTGGAAGACATATTGAGAGCATATTCTATAGACTTCAAAGGAGGATGGGACCAATATCTTCCACTGGTCGAATTATCTTACAATAATAGTTTCCACTCAAGAATCCAAATGGCTCTATATGAATACCTTTATGGGAAAATATGTAGAACACTGATGTGTTGGGATGAAGTTGGTTAGCATAAGCTTCTAGGACTTGAAATGGTTGAATAAATGGAGGAAAAGGTAAAAACCATTTAGCAGCACATCATGGTAGCCCAAATTTGACAAAAGAGTTATGCAGAAAATCATCGATGAGACCTTGAGTTCAAATCTGGAGACATGGTATTCCTCTGCATATCTCTATAGAATAAGGTCATGAGATTTGGGAAGAAAGGAAATCTAAGACCCAGGTATATAGACCCCTTCAAGATCCCTGATCATGTCGGAGCTGTGGCCTATCGACTAGAACTTACACCTACCATGTCTAAAGTACACGATGTATTCCTCATATCCCTCTTAAAGAAGTACATACCAGATACTTCACATGCAATGACTTCATAGGCGGTGCAATTAGAGAATGATATTTCTTACGAGGAGTAGATAGTGAAGATATTTGATCATAGAGATACATTTTTATGCAACAAGACCACTCACATGGTCAAAGTACTATAGCAGAACCATAAGTATGAAGAGGCAACATGGGAACTGGAGGAAGTGATGAAGGAGAAGTACCCGCACCTATTTTTAGCTTAGAATGTAAAACAAAATTTTGAGGGAAAAATTTTGTAAGGGGGGAAGAATGTAACGACCCAATGTTTTATCAATGGAATTCCCTTCTTATAATTATGAATTATAGTAAAATCACATAAAATCACATTAATAACACAATAAAAACTTTATAAATGATTAATTAATGAAATAAAAGGTATTTCTAGAAGTTAAGGAACATATACCAAAGGAATAGTAACTTGACCTTTAGAATAGTAAAACGACCCTTATGAATAATAAACCAGAAAATTGAATACTAACCTCAACAATAAAAGTATAAATAAAATTTACCCATATTATAAGTGATAATATGAAATAATTATATCATAGTATAAGTAGATAAATATTTTAAAAATTATTAATTAAGTGTTGGTATTTTTTTTGTAAGTCATTTATATTTAATTACAATTTTTTGATTAATTTAATAAATTAAAAGAAAATTTATTTTCATAAAACGAGTTCATACAATAATATTTTTATTTCTTATGATTATAGGATAATTTTATGAGACCTTAATTAATTTTTCAAAGTGTTAGAAAAGCAGTTTTAATTTTAAAATTTGTATTTTTCAAGTAAATTATGATTTTAATTAAAAATTAAATTTCTCATATTTAGAAAATTATTTTCATAAAATGGAGTTTATTTTTTAATTCAACACTTCAAAAAATGGTTAGGGATAATTTTTGATATTTTTATGAAATACCTGAATTTTTGGTAAATAGTAAATATGATAATTTATGATAAATGCTAAATACATGAATTATGGAGTCATGGATAATGTTATACTAATGTAAGAAACATTGGTTCAAACTCGCATGATATAATTAATATTTTATCAAGAATCAACACTATTTCTTATCTTGAGCAAAATGATAAACAAATGAATTAAATATTGAGAAAACTCCCCTCTCCTCCACTATAAAAACCACCCCTCACCACCTCTTCTCCTCACACCTCTCAAGCCCTTTTCCTTGTCTAAATTATGCTAAAATATCTTCCCATGACCCTCCCCCATGACTAGGGGATTTTTTTCTTAACAAAATACTAAAACCAAACCCCTAAGGAGGTTCTCAAGAGGTAAAACCCTCTTCCATTTTCTTTCAGTTTCTTTTTAAGTTCCTTTGTTTTCTTTTCAATCCTCACCTCTCCTCATACAAATGGTATGATAACTATAGTAACTTAAATTTAATATAATTTTTTTATTCTAATGGAATAATTCATACTCATCTCTCCTTTCCCCTACTTTTATACTAGAAATGAAAACACCATCTGAGATGTGTTAATTTATCACATTCAAGGATGTCGAGTTTTCAATTTCTATTAACGTCTTCAATTATGGTCATGAGAACATTTTTATGATTTAACCAGACTAAAATATATGTATTATATCTTATTTAAGGTTCTATAATAAATTTTTACACATGGTATTAATTTATAAAGCAAAATGATTTCATTGTGATAAAAAAACTCCATTTAACCCAAACAGCTATCATTAAAGTTTTATATAATGATTCACCATCAATCCAAATAACCAAATGAATTTTATAAGAATTTAATATTATTTATGTTCAATAATAACATATACCTTCAATTCTGGATAACCATTCTCATTTTACATGTTAATCCATACATGTATATAAGTAAACCGACCATGATAACCAAGGAAACAGACACTCTCAAACAATGAAATTGAACCACTTAACCCTTCAAAAAAGGTCATGAATGAACATAATAAGGTTATAATAAATAAATTAAATGAATAAGAGGTTTTAGAATTATTAATTAATGAATCTAATTTGATTATCCAGGATATTAAGATCAATTGAAGAAAACCTTTAAACTTAAGGTAAGAGATTCTACCCAAACCGCCATTATTCCTCCAGGTTACTCTCTATCTATTTTTAACCAAATGAAACTCTCTTTTACTTTTATGTGCATATTATAAATTATATACATTGTTCTAAACTCATGTATAAATACCATTCCATCCTTTTTAGTGATATTCATGTTTTTAAAAGGTTCCTTACTCGATTCTTCCCGATAAGTAAACACAATTTAAGGGAACTTTCTGAATTCTTACCCATTTTAAGTGAACTATAATCTATTTTGAGCCACCATATATTTTATAAAATTAATATTTTTATTGTTAAAACCTTCTTGGTTCACTTATGTTTTTATATAAAATATTATGCCACATTCCATTTTAAAATCTTTTTAATATTTTCCTTAAACCACACTAAAATTTTTTAATTCTAAAGATTATTAAATACTCTTTTTACATGTTATCACTTCAGTTTGACATCACTTATCATTATCTATGCCTATTTTACCTTATTAATGTCTATGTATGTTCTAAATAAATTCTTTTATGGACACTTTTATGATATTCCCATTTGTAATGCCTTATGACATGATTATGATACCCATTTCTTTCCATGGGTAACCATTATGTTATGTTTGATTACCGATGTATGATTATTTATATGGAAAGCATATTCATGAACATGTTATTATGGGTGTTCCCAAATAGTGATCCAATTCATTGGGTAAAAAGTTTAGTCTCATGAGATGTTATGTGTAATGGTCTTGGAGGTTAGCCTTGACTCGTTTTCTATGTGCAACGGTCTTGGTGGTTATCCTTGACTCATGATACACTATGTGAAATGATCCTTGACTCGTGGTAAATTCATGTTTTATGTTACTTCCACATTATGATAATTCTATGTTTATATGATAACGTGTTTTATATGTTATTATTCTATATGTTTAATCATGTTCCATGCCTTTTATATCATTATGTCATGCCTTTTAATCCATGTGATAAAGATTTATTCTTATGTTTATCCCCTCACTGGGATTTTTATATCATCCCTTTTTTCATGTTATCCACAGGTTATCCTATATAGATGTATAATCACAATGTATTCTAGGATCTCTTTATGGAGATTAAATAAATAAATGTTTTATTTAGTCCCATGTTTTCAGTTTTATGTACCTAATCTTCTAAGACACTAGAATTTAGGATTCTTGGCTTGTAATTTTAAGTTTAATTATGATTAAAATAATATAATGATGTGTGTAAAAGGATAGGGTCATTATATGGAAATCTTAAGAAATTTATCACAAATCTATGATAGTACCCAGATAATCCAAGGAAACTATGGATATCTATCACAAATGTTAACCTCGACCATCCTTTAATTGCTTCTGTTTTTGAAGGGTCCATAGATATCCCATTACTTGTGATAATATTCCCCAATAATGATAATCCCTTCAACCAAAAATCACATTTTCTATACTTTACATAAATATTCTTTTTTTGTAAGGTCTTTAGTATAGTGCTCAGATGCACCTCATGCTCCTCCTTGATTTTATAGTATATTAGAATATCGTCTATAAAGTCTACCATATATTTGGTCAAGGTAATCTATAAAGACTCTATTCATCAAGTAAATGAAAATTTCTATAGAATTAGTGAGTCTAAATGGCATTAATATGAACTCATAGTTCCCATACCTTGTTTGGAAATAAGTCTTGGTGATATCCTCCTTATTGAACCTTGATAATATCCTGACCAAATATCCACATTGGAGAAGTATTTTTATCCATGTAGATGATTGAACAAGTCATAAATCCATGGAAGATGAAATTTTTATCATGATCTTATTGAGCTCATGATAATCAATACAAAGGTGCATTAACCCATCCTTATTCTTGACGAAGAGTACTATTTCACCCCACAGTGAAGCAATTGGGTGTATGAACCCTTTATCTAGATTTTTATATAGTTGTTTCTTTATCTCCTCATTTTCCAAAACATCCATTCTATATAGAGTCTTGGATAATGTAAATGACTTAGGTATAAGCTCAATTGAAAATTCAACTTGTCAACTAGGAGGAAGACCAGACAATTCTTCAAGAAACACATCAACGTATTCCCTCACAATGAGCATGTCTTTAAGGATGATATTTTCCTTAGACTAAATAATTTGAGATAGATATGATTTCTCATAGGTTAATAATATCCATTCTTGAGATGTTAGTTCTAAATAAGATTCATTCTCCTCCTTTCACTTGTACAAAATCAAGGGTCAATTCACGATATAGATATTGATTTCATTCTCATGAAAATTTATGTTGGCACTATATAGGGAAACCAATACATAACCATAATTTCATAAAATTTAACTAAAGGGAGCATAATATATTTTTATAGGAAGATAATACCACAAATTTTGATAGGGGAGGAGTTATATACTCGAGATGCAATAATTGCCCCATTTTTCATTTTCACTGACAGCTCTACTTCCATGATTTGTGGTGGTGTTTGAATAGTTAAACTAAAATTTCATGATATGAAGGAATATGTAGAACCAGAATCAAAAAGTACATTCACTATTCTTGAATGACTAACTATCACACCTTTAACCACTTCATTGTCGGGATCCACCTTAGTAGTTGTGATGGGAAAATCTCTCCCTTTCTGCCTTGGAGGTTGTTGGTTGTCTCAAAAAACCCTTAGATTAGTGAATTGGTTTGAAAAGTGACTTGGTTTTTTGTATTTGAATCAATGAACAATTCATTGAGGGTTGATAGGAGAATTCCTTTCCTCCATCGCATTAGTAGGGTTCTCCTACCAGCAATCGCTAGTTATGTGTCTTTCCTTCCTACACTTAAAGCATTTCCTTGCCCCCTTAGTCAATTTCTAGGGTTCTTATTTCTGCACCTTTAACAAGTGAGATGTTGAAATTTCTTAGCATATTTAGATTTCTCCATTAGACCTCCAAAAATAAACTCCAATTTTTTCTTCTTTTCCCTATGATACCCTTGAGATTTTCCGATCTCTATTTTGACTTTGAGGGCACATCTGACGATTTACTCATAGCTATCAAAGTCTTGGATCACTAGGGATTTTCATAGACTAGGTTTTAGCCCATCGAAGAAGCAGTCAACCTTGAATTCAAGAGTAACAAAAAAGATGGAGGTGTATCATGAAATTTTTGTGATGTTTTCCTCATACACCCTGATAAATTTGTCTTCTTTTTTCTTAAGGGAAAGTAAATCCCTTTTCATTTTAAGTTGGAGAGTGCGAGGAAAATATTTATCAAAAAATATTTTATAGAATTACTTCTACCCCATCACTTTGATCTCTTCATAAGGATTTGTATTCTTGATCAATTTCCACCACTGATCAGCTTATCCCTCTATCTAATAAATATCCAATATAACCTTCTCTTTCTTAGAAAATTGAAGGATGGAGAATATATTCTCAATGGATTTGATCCATTGTTCCATGATTAAGGGATCATATGATCCATTGAAAGTTAGAGGCCTTTGTCATATAAAGGTATAAATTTCAACTTGTTCTTTATTAGGGGGATTTGGATACTCCTCCTGATCTAGATTTTTATTTAGAACCTGAGTCAGTTGGGAGAGTATCATCACAAAGTTTGAAATTCCTACTCCCATTGGGTTGAGAATATGGGAAGTCATCACATTACCTTTCACATTGGTTTTTTACTCGATTACTCCTATTTCAGGCCATTGACTAGAATAATGGGAAAATTAGGGATGAACATTTTTAAACTATTAAACACATAAATATGAATCTAATGAAATTAAAGGGATGACTTATAAATGATATTTATTTTTTAACTTATGAATTTCTAGGATTCAATATATGTTATCCATGTTCTATTTCCTAACATATACTCTTATGGGAATTTTATTCCCTTAATAATGTTTTATAATGATCTTGTGAATTTATCAAATCATATAATATGGGAGTGCCAAACTAGGTGTGTAACAAGGCCCATTTTTGTGCACCAGTTCCTGGTCGAGTTTATCTCAACATGGTGTTTGTGGGTTTTCCCCTATGTATATCTGTGCTAGAGCCACATCCAATTATAGTATCCATACATGGATGTATTTTCTTGATAAACTAGTTACTATATACTTTACCAAAATTTAAGTAGTTTTTCTTATACTTAGTTTTATCCTAAAGGCTTTCTCTAGAGTTTTCTAATCCTAGACCCAAAAATAACTAAACTTTTCCTTTTACACCAACTATGAAAACACTACTCTTTATTACACATTAATTCATGATTTATTACTTAAGATTACACATAATAAAAACCAGAAGATCGAGAATTATAGTTTATTTTTGAATTAGGTACATTACCTAACAACTTAAAATAGAGAATACATCACCATCATTGAAAAAGTCCTTAACATGATCATAATATTCCTTCATACTTAAAACTTTATAGGATAACCTGAGGATATACATAAGAAATAGGTGAGATATAATGATCAATAAGGGAATAAACATGGAATAACATTGAGAAATTAATATATTTTAGAAAATAGAAATACCAATGGGACATAAAAGGTCTGAGAATCATAAACATGAACAATGAGGCATTATATAACATTATAATCATAAAGGCAACATGAGAAATGTGGCAACAACTCAAAACACTACATCATGAACATAGGTCAAGGATAAATGCCAATAAATCATGATGGAAAAAGTCCCATGGTGTATTATGTTTACTTCCTAATCCCTTGCATGATATCTCATGAGACTAAAACATTACCCAATACATTGGAGTGCTATATAATTCTAGGCACACCCATCACTTTTATTTCATTCTCATGCTTAAGTGTGCCACATATATCATAAAACCTGAAATCATTTATAATCAAACTTTATTATATGATCAAGGAGCATGGAATAAATACATGTAATTACCAAATAAAATAATTATAAGTACATGAAGGTGAAAACCCTTGATAGAAAATGAGTATGGGTATTCACTAGCCAATTTTTTGTCATAGAAAATCATAGTGAAATTTCAGCAGTATAACAGGGGGCGTATAAATATTCATGGAAGGGATCAATGAGAGTGAAATGGGTCTCTAATAATTTAGACATAAAATTTTCCATAATGGGGATATGTAAGAATATATCCCATAATTATTAATTGTAGATAAAAGTGATAAGATATTGAAGAAACTTGAATAATTAGGAGAATGAGTGGATCCCTTACTAAATTTCGGCATGGTAACACATGTATATAAAGGTTCATGGGAGGGATTAATGAGAGTGAAAATGGTCTCTCATAATTTAGAAACAAAATGGAATGTAAGGGGGATATGGAAGAATATATCCCAACATGAACAAATGGAAACTAAGAGGCATAACATAAAAGAGGTGCTTGAATAAAAAGAAGAGAGGGAGATCCCTTACCTTGAGAGGGTGATTCCAAATGCTTGGGAGGAGATTCTTGAGAGCTTGGTGGAACCTTGAGAGGACTCTATAGAGGGGAGGGTAGATTAAGGACATTATACAAGGTTTTTTAGTGAAGTTAAATGTGATCTTGAGTGGGTTTATATAGGAAATGAGTGGAGAATTATTTATTATTTCTAAAACTTAGGTTTTAAATCCTATATAATAATGTAATCAAAACCAAAAACCTTACCATGATTTTTTCCCATGTTTTCTACCAAATAGGTATGGTTTTTATTATTTTATAAGTATAAGGGCTGAAATTATTAAAATAATACCCTTTCTGATGTGGAAGTGAGTCATGTCCTTAAAGAAATGATTTTAAAACCTTAAAATATATTATAGGTTTTTGAGGATTCAAAAAGGCTTTATAAAATTAATAAAATAAATTTAATATTAAATTATTTTAAAGGGGAAAATTATATTTGGTCATTGATACCCATTATATAATTTATTACATCATTTTTGGTTCATTTTGATGTCATAATACACACTATATTTTTATATTGTATTTAATTTTTACCTGAAGATTCAATGTCTTAGAAAATTATGAAAAAATTATTGTTGGATAATTTTGAAATTCTGATTCAAAAATAATATTAATTTTATCTAAATAATTTTTAAATATGTTAATTTTCACTTTTAAAATAAGAATCAACATTTATTGAGAAATGTTGGGTTTTTTGACAATAAGAGTTTTCAAACCCTTATAAAAATTATATTTGTGTTTATAAAAAAATAAGATCATTTATATTTAATAAAAATTATTTGATAATAATATTTCAAAAAAATATTATTTATTTCAAAAATCCATTAATTCATAAATGCTTTAATTGGATTTTAATATTACCCAAAAATATAATTTTCGTTTTATTATATCAAAATAAAAAATTATTTATAAAGTGAAAATAATAAAAATAAAAATATATTAATTATTCTATAAAATATACATATTTATTAGGGTCTTGATACATATCCATTTAATACACCAGTAAATTCCCTAAGAGAAAGGTGTGCGATGATGATAATTTCATGAGGTGGTTTGACGTACATGGTTTGAGCCGTGATATCAATGAGCTTGAACTTATCCCATAAATGGTTTCAATCATGCTTAAGTTATTGGATCTTATCTTGGTTTTAGTCAAGGGAAATACTAGAGATTCTATCTCCCTTGTAATCTATGATAAATGGGTTTCATAGGGTATAATCCTATCGGTTGAGGCCATCACTTCCTTTTTCTGTGTCAATTGGATTTTTTAAAACCCTATATTTATACTAATAATATGATCACTATTCAATGACTATATTATCAACGATAATTATGCTTAATGGTATTTCAAATATTTTTGGATATAATGAAACCAAATAAGTTCATGTGTTTTCTATATCCACAATATATAATAATTAATTTAATTAAACCATAAAGGGAATTTTATTTATAAAAGTTCAGGTCATTACATTATTAGGTCATCAAGAGTATATTCTTTAAAATTATTTCATTCATCTATAACAACATTATTTTTATGTCATTTATTAGGTAAATCTCTAAATACTATTTCAAAAAGAATAATGTTATCCAATGTCTCACCCAAATCATTCATATCATTTATAATACTAGTAAATATATGGAAAAATTGATTAATAGTATCACCTTCACCCATTTTAAAATCTTGATATTAAGCTCTAAGCATTCCAAGTTTAGTTATTTTAATCTCATCAGATCCATAATGTGTGACTTGAAGTATTATTCAAATTTCTTGTGCGGTTTTATAACCTGACACATGGATAACTATATTTATACTAATTACACAATAAAATATATTCATCACCTTATAATTCATGATATATTCAATAAAAATATTACTAGTAAGGGTGTATTGATAAGTTTCATGTATAGTAGAAGGTTTTACCATAATAGTCTAGTGTTCTATACTCAAATTCTTAAAGTTGGATTTCATTTGTTCCTGGAAATATCCATAATTTGTACCATCAAAAAATGAAGGTCTTGAGGTATCCAAAAATCATTTGAACTTGTTCCCAACATCTTAAAAATATCTCCCAAAACTTTTTATAGTCTAGAGAGAAAATTAGATCCAAAAAAATATATCTGAAAAATTCATTAAAAAATATAAATAATCAAGATATCCAAAGGTTTTATATATGATAATAATTGACATGATGATGATTATATATATGATACTAATTTTTTGGTCCAGATATGAGAATGGATGAATGGCCAAGAAAGGGGGTGAATTTACCACTTTATAAAATTTTAAAGATATATCTGTGTTTAAAATAATTAAGCATTGAAATAAAAAAATAAATAACACAAGATATTTTTATAGTATTTTAGATAAAAGGGATCTTACACCTCTTCTTCAGACTCTTAATGTGAGATTATGAGACCCACTATATAAGTGACATGACTTTTGAAAGTGATTAAAAACCCTTTACAACTGACTTTTCCACACATGGAGTTACAACCAAATTTACCCTACCTTTTGAACATTTGGATTCACAATTAATAAGATTTCTTTTGAATAGGAGGAAAAACCAACTTTTCATTTGTTCATACAAATGAATAACAAAAAATATTTATATTTTACTAGATCAAGGCATAACCAGATGTACCTTTTTAAGGGGAGGTATAACCCAACACTAAGATCATTCTTTTGAATGAAAAATCATTAACCAAAAAGAATGCATATAGTAAAGATAGGAAAATACAACACTATAAAAAATAGAATTTAGAAAATGGAGTTATGAATGTTGAAAAATCTTGGATCACAATTTGAGAGAAGTATACTATCAAATGATGAAGTCCATTAAAAATGGTTTACAACAGTAGTGATCTCAAAGTGTACAATGAGTCCTTTTAGTTATTCACGCCACACTATTTGTGTGATATTCACTTAGTTCATGTATTATCAAATTCAATATATTCATTGGTTCTATCAAACTATATTTATTAAGATTCGTAATGAAATACAACTTCAAAATTTTTTAGCACATGCACAATATATTCAAATATTCTATCCATTGTATTTATTTTTTTGAAGCGACAACTGTGAATGTGAAAACAAAAAAATACTTTAGAGTTGTTCAATGATTATTTCCCAGATAAAGATTCATGCATATTTATCTATTCAATTTTCATGAAAATATATCTTTTCAACTATAAAAAACTATAACAAAGTTGGAAGGAGTCTTCAATATTCCGTAAAACTAAAAACAGCTATACGAATAAATTCATTAGAATGAGTAAATATGTAATAAACCAGTAAATACTCTCATAATAATCAATATTAAATTAATTGGAAAGTTATCATAAATCATAAAATATTTATTCTTCATATTTGAAACAAATTAAATTTAAATATAATAATTTTCAAGAATACAACATAGATATTTACACATAATTTTTCCTTGTGATGTTAATTTAATTTTACACAAAACACTCCAATTATTGTTCTCATAGAATTTAAATAATTTATATATAGTTATAGAATAATTAAAACACAAAAAAATTTAGTGATTTTAAATACAAGAAATATGAAAAATAGATCATGTTTTAATTTTACTAAAAACAAACTATTGAAGTTTGTAAGGTTCTTGAAAATTCTATAAGTTTTATTTTCTTTGTAAGGTTTCCCATAGAGTTTACCTACTTCATAAGGTTCAACATAACTTACATTTCATTATAGGTTTTAATTTTTGTAAAATACACTATCTTCATAGGGTACATGTTCTTCATAGGCTTCATTTTTATCATAATGTTCATTCTTATTAGGGTACACCCTTTAAAAGTTTCATTCTATTTATAGAGTATATCCTCTTAAGGTTCAATCTCTTTATAATGTATATCCTTGTAAGGTTCAATCTCTTCATAGGGTGCAACCTAATCTTCATAAGGTCTAGTAATTAACCAAAATCCTGACTTTTTAAAGCTCAATATTCTTATAAGGTATAGAAAAGTCCCTCACAGGGTTTGGGAAAGTCCATCGTAATGTGCAAACTATAATAAGGTTGTGAAAAACTATCACGAGGTTGAGACTATGTTTTGTAAGGTTTATAAAACTCTTGTAAGGTTGATGAAAAGTCTCATAAGGTTAAAAAATACTTTCATAACCAAACTTACACTAATGTGGAATTTTCTTTAAAATAAATTCATAAGAAACATAACAAATGTAAAAACTTCATAAAAATATAATTTTTTAAAAGTTTGGGTCCAAAGCCTTAATTTATTATTTAAAGAAAAGACCTCTTTTTTGACTGGGTAGAGGGAGACCCATTACATAGCCTGAAGGCCCAAGGCCAAGTGGCCTGAATACAAGTCTTGAAAGCCCATTTTTTGCCCAAAGGGCCTTTCGGTGAACAATATTTCTACAGTACCAGGATACTACAGTACCTGCTACAGTACCACGCCGCTATAGTTCCTGCAATAGTACCTCCACCACTATAGTGTCGCCACTACTACAGTTTCACCGCTGCTACAGTACTACTATAGTACCTCGGAAATTATTCCCTACCTGGATTTGATCCTGGGTTTTTGGATGCCAAGTAGGAGCCTATACCACTTGGGCACAAACTCGTTGACACTTCTTAAAAATATAATGATAACTAGAATAATATGGATAAATAATTTTTCTCCAAAATCAGTTCTTCTACTAGAAGTGAAATATTCAATACTCATGTTAGAGGAAATAAAATAATAATTTTGTAATTATAAAAAGAAAATTAAATAAAATTATATAGTTATAATTATCAAAATATGATTAAGTAGCAAATATCCCCTAAAAAGTGGACATTATAAGTCAAAAAAATGGGAGTCATAGACATTTGACCCTAAAAATCACCACATAAAGTAATCCACATTGAAATTAGAAAAAATATATTGAGCATAATAAGTGTGCTATATCGAAGGTAACACATAGAAAATGTGTCACCTAAAAGTTAATACATGTAAAGTTAGTTTTAGATAAGGTTAAACACATTGAGTGTAATTTTTAAAGGTTCTTTACTAAATATTATAAATATAGAAAGCGGATCACATACAAACTCAAATAATGGAGGTAAAATATTAATGAAGGTCATTAGAAGTGAAGAAAGTACTAGTAATTCAATTGTTATTAAAATTAAATCTGATTATTGGAAATACTCAATGATTAATCAAAAAGATTTACATAAGTCTAAATGAGACATTAAAAGGGTCCTGGATACAATATAAAGTTTTTGAAAAATATAAATAAGGTTAAGGTCCATCAATGAAGTAGTAAAACAAAAATAGAGAATAATAATATTGTAATTGATAAAAGGTTATCATAATTGAAAATGGGCCAAAAAAGGTCCTATATTTTTTTTAGTTTAGAATCTTTTTTCATACCCTTTTCATAAATTTTTAGTGATTTTAATTATAATAAAGTTATCACTTTTGATGTAAGTTTTACAACACCATTTGTGTCAAATAAGAATAGATCTAAAGTTTATTATAATATGTAATCTCTAGATTTAAATATTGGCTATTATGTAGTAAATAGTTATTCATTTAATACCATAGATATATTATTATTATAATTTGAACCAAATTAATCTTTATATTGTAGTGTTTATACTTTTAGTGATACTTATTCCCACTTTAAAAATCAAGAAAATACATTGTAACCAAAGAAATTATAACTTTTAAATAAAAATTTTCACTCTATTTCACACTCCCTCACTCTTAGTATGACCCATGGTTTATCATTTATTTTGTCTTAGTGCCTCCAATATCATGATAACACATTTTTACATGATTTTAAATGATTAAATATAGTTATAATACTATATTGGAATGAATTATTGACATTTCATTTTTAACCTCAAAAGGAACAATTGATAATTGATTGATAAATATATTTTCATAAAAAATAATATATATTATATAATATCACATAAATTATCATTTAATGATTTATTTTAAAACACATAAACCAAACCTTCATAAATATTTTATTCCACCTTATAAACTTCATATCAATAATTCATTATTGAAAGGAAAAATAATGATTTAATTTTTATCTAAATTATCAAAATAAAGACTTAAAATTTTCCATGTTTTCATTTCTTTATAAAAAAATCTATAAAATAATTAAATTTACTAGATTAACCAATAAGGACATTGATTTTTTCAAATGGAAGTAAAAAATAATATTAATCCATAATTAATGAGATATATAACATGATTTTTTATGCATGGAATTTTCCCCTATCATGGGTCATGTTGGGAATCATATTTAACTGGTACCCTTGTTTCTCACAGGCCAATTTTGTTCATTCTTCTCATGATGATATCAATCAATAAAATCTTATCACATTGATACATCCCATTAAGGTCATTGCCTCCCATTTATCTATTTTCACACTTCTTTCCTGGTCAAGGTTGTCAATTCTTCTCAAAATTTTTCTAATCATTCGTGTCTTCTCATGTTGATGCTCCCTTCATGTTTTTTCCTATTATTCTGCTCCCCTTTGTGTTTCTGTATACTATTTGTATATTCTTATGATTTTCTCTACCATTATTTTATTTTCCTATATTATATAGTCTTTCATTCCCCCCTTTTACTTCTCATCAATACTTTTCATTGATTCTTATTTTGTTATATCCTTTAATTACTTCTTCTTGCACTACTGAAATAGTTTTTGAAACATTCTATGATTTTAGAGAATAAAGGTGGATTAAGTAAGTGATTATTATTCATAGTGGAAATTTACAATTAAAATATTCTACAATATTTTTTGCATGTGAATTTCTATTGGATAAAAATGTTCAACTAATAAATTCAGTAAAATTTTTTGTTGATTTTTTAGATTCTTAATTTTCATTAGTTATGTAAACTATAATTTTCTAGTGAAAAAATATTATGTAAATTTCAAGTGTATTTTTCAATCTTAAATTTTCTTCAATAGAGTTATTTATTCTAAAAAAATTTCTTAGTTTATATATTATAAATTTTTTGTGAAATTTCTCATATAAATTTTTTTCATTTTGAATTTTCTTTTAAAATTTGTTAAATTGAAATTACCAATCAAAATTTTCAAGTAGA
Organism: Viscum album; assembly: GCA_963277665.1. Lineage (NCBI taxonomy): Eukaryota > Viridiplantae > Streptophyta > Magnoliopsida > Santalales > Viscaceae > Viscum > Viscum album. The sequence goes on from OY728122.1 coordinate 2,095,021,530, forward strand.
TATTTCCACTAAAAATTATTTGATGTATTTTTCCATTGAAATTTATGTTATTTAATTTTATTATGAAATTTTTAAAATGTTATTTATCAATAATATTTCTTTAGTATAATTTTATAGTTATTCCTATCTAGTGGATTTTTTTTTATGAAATCAATATAATTAATTTTTACATAGGAACCACTATAGTGGAATTTTCAATTAGAATAGTTTCATTGGAATTTTCCAATATAAAGGGTTTAGTGGGATTTTCTATTAAAAAATTTCCCATAGAATCTCTTATTAAAACTTTTCTAGTGGAATTTTATACTATAACCTTTTTATGTAACATTACAATAAAATATTTCTAATGAAATTTTCAACTCTGGGAATCCACTTAAACTTTCCATAGGAAATTACCATTACAAAATTTTATTGGAATTCTTTACTATAAATTTCTAATAAAAATTATTACTTGAGGTTTTCTACTATAAATTTAAATTATAGTTTTTCTGATTGGGTTATTCACTAGTGGCTCACTATAATTTTACACAAGATCTCCAAATTCCTCAATTACAATTAAAACTTTTTATTTTCTAAGAAACAAAATTTTTTGGGTTTAGTGTGAAACATCACAAAATCAACCAACACATCCAATAATACAAAAAATACCAACTTATAATTATCATTTATAATTCAAACTCATAGATTTTTTTTCATTATCCTTGGGTGATAACTTCCTCACCTTGATCTATTGCCTCATGTAAAGGGGAAGAGAGTTACAAGAATTTAGGATGAGAACATGTAATGAAGATCAAAGAACCTAAAAACTAGAAACTATTAAACATGAACTAGAATACATATTTTGATCAAGTTGAGATTTGTATTGTTCCCTTGTAGGTTCTTCCATAAATCCAACACTCTTTCCTCTCTATATTAATAAAGAAATTTGTGATTTGGTCTTTCCCCCTTGAGAGGGAGTAAATCCTTCTCCATCAATAATTGGTTACCTAACCTTATTTGTCACGACCCGTCCCCAGGGGCCCATATCGTGACTACCCCAAGCCCGCCTTCCATAGGCCAGAGGCTGGAGACTAGCACCAAAGGCATAAATCCCTAAACTGGGAAGACATTGCCCTTATAACTGTAAAAAAACACATCAGAGTACACAACTGGAAGCAAAACACTAAGTAAAATTGTATACAGAAGAAGTGCTGGAAAGTAAAAGGGGCCAAAAATACAAGCCCAACTGGAAAGTACAAGTACAACTGAAAGCAAGTACAACTGAAGAAAATTAAAGCAGCTATTGGGTCATCCTTCAGGGTTCCTACCTGAAGGGTAGGTACATATGGCCTCCTCAGCAATCCACGTCCATCCGTCTCCTCTGTGTACCATCACACCGAGTGTTCTACCTCCGGGTACTATCCAGTCCTGCTACTCTTTGCCTTAGTCAACGCTGTCCGTCGTCTGAAACCAACACAACGAGGTGTGGGCATAGCCCGTTCAGGGGTGAGTATAACGATACTCAGTAGGGACCCCGAGACCCTCAAGGTCTCACAAAATTTAACAAGGATAAACCACAAAGTATGAAATCAATGGATAACCATTACTTAGGTATATGCCTATACATATACCTAATTTATCTAGTAACCCATCTCAATCATGAGGAAAACACAAAAGTCATTGACTCAGCTCAAACCAATATTTTTATTATCGAAACCACGGCTGGTGGCGTACTCCTCCTCTATCAAGTACAGTGGGCCCGCCACATCACACAGATGCACTTCCCACTATCCTTGGACTGCTGAGGTACTCCTCCTGTCGAGTACTGTGGGTCTGCTATGCTCACATAGAGGCGCTCCCCACCACAAGTCTGCCGCGCTCACATAGAGGCGCTCCCCCTCATAGTTTGTAGAGGTAATCCTCCTGTCGAGTATCGTGGGTCTACCGTGATCACAAAGAGGCGCTCCCCACTGTGGGTCTGCCGCGTCACACAGTGGCGCTCCCCACTGGGCTAGTCGAGTCACTCTGAGCCGAATCAGTCAAGCAGTCGTCAGGTCTCAGCCAGCTACTAGGTCTCCGTACTCTGTCCGCTCTCCTCTGGAAGGATCTGCTCCATGAGCTACTAGTCGATACTCCAACTATCATGAATTTAATTGAAGAAGTATTTCAAAGTTCCACCATATCATAGGGGTCTCAACACAATAGACAACGCGTTAATTAGACACCCGGTTTGTAAGTTATTATCCTTTTTGTCCTGGGGGCCCGATTGGATTTGTGTACGATCCAACTTGACCGTATCTCAACTATACCCCAAACTCCAGTGGGGTATACTTAAAGGGATGGTTTCTCTCCAAGAATACCGGTGCCACTGAAGATTCGTCAAACAGGCGTCTGGTGCCAAAGATATGGCCCAAGAAGGTAATGGGGGTCGGTAATGGGCCTGAGCCCGGTCCGACCCGGTCGGACCGACTCAGCTCAACCCAAACTGGGCCGACCCGGTCATACTTGCTAGGTTTGTCCCGGTCTGCTGGGCCCGACCCAGCGGACTGCGAGGGCGGTTCGGCCCGGAGGTCGCCACGTAGGTGACTCGTCCTAAAGGTCAAGGCTGGTTCATCTAGCGCAGCGTGGGGCGCGGGCAGAGTGCACGGGGTGCGGGCAGGCCGGCTGGACGCCGGGCAGGCCGCGGGTGCACCGGGTAGGGTGTGTCAGGGGCCGGGCAGGGCGCGGGGGAGCCGGGCAGGGTGTGGAGGAGCCGGGAGGGTGCGGGGGCACCAGACAGGGTGTGGCAGCGGCCGAGCAGGATGCCGGGGCGCCGATAGGGCACCGGGCAGGGCGTGGGGGCACTGGGTAAAGGGTGGGGGCGCCAGGCAAGGCGCGAGAGAGGCCGGGGAGGCCGCGTGGGTCGCGGGAAGGAAGAGCGCGCACTGGGCTGAGCACCGGGAGGCCACGGGCAGGCAGGCCCCACGTTGGGTAGGGCGCCGGGAGGCAACGGGAAAGTGGGCCGCGCATTGGGCAAGGCGCCGGGAGGCCGCGGGTAGGCGGGTCGGGCGCCGGTCGGGCTGGCGGTGTTCGGCCGGAAGCATCGGTGCACCACAGGGGCGGCGCGATTCGCGGAGGCCGCGGGTAGCGCAGCCTTCGTCGTTGTCTCCGTCGTCATCGTCGCCTCATCGCCTTGCCGTAGAACGCCACTAGAAGAGAGAGAACGACAGAGGATGTCGGTCCATGTTAGGTTGGTCCGCACCCTCCGCGTTTAGGAAGGTATCAATTGGATCATCATGATCATTAATACGTCCGCAATAATCCCATTATATCCTTTGAAGAAGGTAAGGAAAAGGTACAACATCAACAAGTAATAAACCCCTACCTCTTGTTTGTCGCTCATTGGAAGAGTCGCGGAAGGAAGACGATGAAGACCATCGTTCATCGCGTCCACCGTACATCCCCAATTTTGAGCTACGTCGGTTCATTGACGACGTTGCAGAGGGTAGGTCGGTAGGTGTCCGGGGTAGAAGGTTGAAGAAGAAACGTCGCCAACATTCTTTGCATTCTTCGTTGGGAGGGGCGTTCTTCGTTGGAGAGGATAAGTTTCTCCAAGAGATCTTCCTCTCCCAAGTTTCCACCAAAAGAGAATTCCAACCCAACTAAAAATAATAGATTGTCTATTATTTTAATGTTGGCATGTAATTCAAAATGGAGAATTAAATTACGTAGGCTCCCCTTAATTAAACCACGAGTGTTGGCACAATTAATTAAAAGGGGAAGGTGGCACCAATTAATGGTAGAGGAGGTCGAAGGACTCCCCTCTCATTAATGAGGAGAGTTGGGAGATTTTCCACCCTTCCATTAATTGGGGGGTTTTAGTCTCATGTGGTCCCCACGTCGTAACCTCTCATGGGAGGTTATGTTCGGGTGGGCCCCACCACTATAACTTTAAATGGGAGGTTAGGGTGTGGTAGTCCCACCTCCAACTCCCAAGTGGAGGTTTTAACCAAAAACCACTCACATGACAACTTAAAATAAAATAAAGGGTTGCAGACTTTATTTCATTATTTTTTTTATAAAAATCCCAAAACTAACTTTTATTCTCGACCATCTACCGTCAAGGTGAAAGTCTTATTAAGTGAATACTAGTGCTGCGAGTTCAACAATGCCCTTGTATTTCAATTCCGAGTACCAATTCAAAATTTATAAAATCCCTCTCGTACATTTACTAAATGTACCTGAACAAAACTTCAGAAATTGATTCCGGGCACACCGGGCCTCAGAATCAAGCGCCATAAATTTTCACGGACTCGTAAAAATCCCATGTATTTAAGAAAAGTTTTTTTCCACAGAACTTCCAGGTCTTTACATTATTAATTTAAAAAGTGTGAACTATTGAAGTATCAGTACCGAAAAAATAGGATGTTCCTAAGGAGGAATCCCATTAATACCTATATCATTAACATATAACATGTGAATGGATCCTTAATCCATTGAAACCAATGATAGATTATCACCTAGGCCCTGAGATCCAATAGTTTCACTTTGTTTCATCACTTCACCAACATCAAGAGAAGGATATCCACAAGAAATAAAGGGATCCTTAGAACAATTGATGAAAACAATTTCATTGAGTGAAACCATTATTTTCTTCTTCACTTGGGAAACTTGACTAACCATAGAAGTTTGGGGAGATTTCTTCACACCTATATAGGTCCTTGTCTATCCTCCATCGAGTTGAGTCCTCTAAAACTCAGGGAGGACCTGTTGAAGTCGACCCTTCTTTCCAAGATCATCTGGCCCACCATACCTTTATGTAGAAGTCGAACCATGAACAACACAATGTCTTGGGATTAAGTATAGACTTGAAAGTGGCTCTAAGGAAACCTTAAAAGGTATAATGAAAACAATATAAGGCCATCTATTCTTTCTATTGACTCCTCCTTGGATAGAGAATTGAAGAATGAGAGATTGCATCAAAGCCTCTCCCTGTTCAAACACATGAACAAGAGGCATTAGGGGAAATTTTTTAGCTAATCCTAAGACACATAGTTTCCTAAATGGGTTAATGTTAGGTCTGGAGGATCATCTGGATTTTTCTCATGATTGTGGGATTATACCCTTCATTCGATGCAACTGTAGGAGTCAGTTCAATGACCTTGAAGGTGATAAATAACACATAATCCAATAAATTAATTTATAAGACCCATTACTATAATCCCTTGTTCCCAATAGAAAGATGAATATGCTATGATAAAGGAGATGCAAGCCCCATGGAAACAAAGATCATAGCATAGGAGGTATTAACTAAGTGGATAGGTGCATCTTTTATATGTAGAAATAACCCAATATGGTGTCCAATAATAATAAGAATGGAAAGGTTTTTAAAGTGGAGGGGAATCCCAGACAGTTGGATCCAAAATGATGCTTCGATACTGTTACAACATTTTATGGAAGCCAATGTCCATTGAAAGAAAAAGAAATGACATTTATCACACATACAATCCTTAATCAGCCATACATGGGAAAAATCATCCTCTGATGAAAGGAGGATACTGAAGTGATTGTGACCAAGAATCCTAATCATAGTGGGTGAACTTAATCTCCTAGAGGAATTGACGAAACACTCAAAAAACCCCAAAAGTGGTAGATCTCTTCAAAACATAGTGATGAGAATCCGAGAATGTAGATTGGCCGCATCTTGATATTCCCAGGGAAAAAGGGAGAAGGCTAGGGCTCCATGGAAAACTTCTAAGGCCTTTGGGTAAATCTGTATCAGAGGAAGAACTAGAGTCTACTGAGAGAAAATGTGCTTCTGGTTTGACCCTATTTGAGGAAATGATAGTATTACTATCGCTCTCACTACTGCACTCTCTAAAATCATATATGTGGAATCAATATATATGTCCTCCCCCCATAAGAGCTCAAACTTTTATGGGAATCTCCAAGTGAAAAATTCTAATTTAAATTTTTAGTGAAAAATTATATTAGAATGTACCACTATAAAATTACATTTTAAATACATAATCATTCATAAAGCCTTAAAAATATTGTTTATTTTTAGGGATAAAATATTTTTCCTAATAGAAAGTTATAATAATTTAATAATGGAATTTCCTTAGGGAAATTAAAATCTATATTTTTATAGTTAAATTTTACACCAGAATCACCCATTATATTTCTCAATGAAATTTTCTTTTGGTCATTTCCATATGAGAATTCATTTAAAATTACACATTTGAAAATTCCATTGTAATTGTGCAGTAGAATTTATTGAAGGGTTTGGGTAAAATAGAAGAATATTGGTGGGTTATGATTTAATTTTTTTATCTAAATCTTCATATGAATGATATGATTTAGAAGAACTTATAATGTCCTGAATTGGTTCAAACAAATAGTGATTGAGCTGAAGCAATACATGACCCGAGGCATGAATCTCTGTATGTTAGAGGCTTCCAACTGGTAATAAGGGACCAAATCAATAATTGAATACTATTACCTAAAATATAACACATAAGGTCCATACCCAAATCTTCCAAAAATTTAGCATGACTTGTTCATACACTGGACATACCCAAGACCTATGGGGAAAATAAGGATCTAGAAGTGGTATCCTACAAACTATTATATAAAAGTAAACATTATTTTATATATTGTAAAAACATAAAACACAATGGTATATAAATAAGAAATAGAGTAGTAATTATAAATAAAAAAGTTTCCCCCCTTGTTAGATATATATACAGTATAATAATAAAAATAAATAACAAAGGAATTTGTCTTAACACACTTAACACATCCTATAGAAACCTCAACCACCACATCATATATCATTTTTAACCATATCACCAACTCCAAGATAATTACCTATTATTAATCCCTATTAAAGATGATATTTTATTTTTTATCAATACATATAGATTTTGAAAATTTATATAATGGTTTTCAAGTGAAAGACATGTGATGGTGGTGAAAGTATTGTCCAAAATATGTTTTGAAGGTGTTTGAAGAGTTGGTTGAATGGGTAAATTAAAGTAATTAATTTAAATGAATATGGTCAGATTAAAGTTTTAAGAAATCATCTAAATGACATTATGTTGATTGAGAAGTGTTTTTTAGTTTCTTGAATGATGTTTTGGAAGTAGTGGAGAAGCTCCAAGATCATTTTAAGTGGGTTCTTTGATGATTCTTTGGAAGTGTTGGGGAATCTATGGGATTATTTTAATTGATATTAAATTAATTTTAATTTATTATAGGATCATTGTTCTAGAGTTGAAGTTTGGAAAAATGAAAAAGGAAATTATCCTACATGTGTAGGAGGATTTACCTACCTGTAAGAGGCTTGAGGTCTCATAGTAGATTTGATCTACATGTAAGAAGTGTCAGGTTCCTAAAAAGTGGAAAATATATTTCTTCTACATGGATGAGAATTGTGTCTCATGCAAGTAAATTAATCCATACATATGTGGATTTTGACCCATGTAAAATAATTCATTTATGGGGATGATAAATGAAAAAGTGAATTCAACTATGTGAGTCACCCATAAGATATTTTATGAAGCCTGTATAAAATTTTAGTGCAAAAAAATTCAATAAAGGAAAAATTCATACAACATATGACATTTTAATAGGGAGAAAGAAAATTATAACTCACATAAGATAATTATCTATGTGTAAGTGATTTCCAATATGTGTATGAATTTAAGAGTTGTATATGATAATTGACATATAAATATTTTGAAATCCCATGGATTAATTTTTTTAGATATTAAAAGTAATATATTCTAAATAAAATGCTTAAAATTTAGTTTAAATTATAGATAAAATTAGAAGATTCTTTGTGACAATCTTTATGGAATCAAAACATCCTAATACAGCATGTGATCATGATGTAAGATGAAAGTTAAGAAGGACTCATTGAGGAAGAAACTATTATTTCTAAGATTAGTTCCATTCCATAGAAGTAGGTGCCACGTCACTTCCATATGATGATATGCTTATGTGGAGGATTTCAAAAGAAGTTTTTTTCATTGTTTTTGTGGTAAATTTAAATGTAGAAGAGGACAAAAATATTTAAAATATCATGAATGAAAGTTTATTGAATATTAAATAGGATTAAATGGAGGATCTTTAATCGAAGTTAAATGAGTTTGAAGGAGTAAATCAGTTCCAATGAGATTTAAGGAGATTTCCACAACTCTTATGAAAATAATATTCAGATGATATTCAATGAATATATATTATCATAAAAAATAAATGGGTTCATTATTTTCTATATCCATGATAGGAAAAATATCACTGAGTATCAAGAACAACAGTGCAAGTCTATGGTGATAAGAATAAGAAGATCTAATTTAGTCAAGCACATTAAAGACCGTGACCTCCATTGCCAATCTATCTTGAGAGATATGATGTTGGATCTATTCAATAAGAGAATCATTTTTTTTCACCAGTAGGTGCCAATATTGTATAGTAGGTACATGGTAATACATTTTATTATAGCTACCTTGATAATAAAAGATTATGCATGTGTGATTGGGATAAAAACCAACATACACTAAGGACATAGTTATCCTTAGGGAGGAAAACCTCATTATCAAATATTTTGTGCTCCTTATTTTTTTCTTCCTTATTTATTTTAGGGGATACCTATTGAATAATAAGAAATGAATATGAGTTTTTGAATAAAAATTATAAGAATTGATTCAACCTCCCTCTATCCACACTTATTTGGTCATTTTCAATTAGTATTAGAACCAGGAACACCATTCTAGATATCTTTGTTGGTCCACTATGGAACACCACAATCCATTGAATCAAAAGGGGGTTCCAAACATTAATGGAAAATGTTTTCACCTTTAGAAGGATAGTATGATGCCCTATATTTTATCCTTCACATGAGATATTCTAGATGATACTGTTTAAGGTTTCACCATGCTAAAGGAGATTGCTCCATAGTCTCTAATTGAAAAAAAGAATAATAAAAATGATGTAAAATCTAATACTACTAAAATTTATTCATTATCTAAGAAATAATTAACCAAGTTCATGGAATGAAAATCATCCAATGAAATTTTACAAAAACTTTATAACATTAAATACGGAAAATAAAAGGTGAAAGAAGAAAAATTAAAAATTAGCAAATAAAAATTTAAAAACATAAGAATATAGGAAGATGAATATGTTTATTAGTTTTTTACAATATTTAATGTTTTTGTAAGTTATATTATAGGTTTTATAGAAAATCTATATGATTCCTCTATGGTCAAGAAAACATTGAGAATTATTATAAACAAATTTGACCTCAACATATCATATCTATAAGATATAGATCTTGATGATTTTTATATTGATGAATTATATAGAACTTCTATTAACTATGATATGAGAAGAGGATTCACCCTAAAAAAACAAAAAGGATATATAAATTTCTTTCAAGGAATTCAAGTAAATGAAAATTTGAGATGAATAAATCTATTTGGATAAATAAGGGAATATAGAATATTATGCTGATACTATTTATCTTATGTCAATAAATTTCCTAATAGGAGGAAGAGGAATGTTTATAAGGAATATAACTTTTAAATATTTCAACTATGGGAAGAGTGGTTATTTTTTCCAATAGTCCTAATAAAATAAAAAATGAAGTTGACGGTGGGGAAATTTAAAAAGTTTTATCATACAAAGGAACATCACAATAAATAAGTCAAATATGAGAGTTTCTCATAGGGTTCTCATGGATCAATAAATGGAGAATAGTGATTCATTAAATGATCATTGGTAGGTCAATAATGAGTTTTATGATAAATAAGGTGAATTCACTAAAGAATATACTATGATAAAGGAAATTAAAATACGCTTAAAAAAATTGGAAGGATGAGGGATGAGAATTCCCATCTTAAGATGAATTATGAGAAGAACAAGATAACTTAGATTGAAAAATAAGATTTAATTAAATAATTGAAAATTTTTAAACATGGAAATGTAGAGAAGAATAAGATCATTAATGACATGACCCCCACCATTATTCTTAAGGATAAGGAGATGGATGGATTGAAGTAAAAAAAATTTGAGATAAAAAAACATAAGGATAATGACATATGTGACTTTAGAAATGCAGTTGAAGGTGGAGAAATATCCATGATGAAAACATCTTGTATCTATAATGTTCAAGATGGTGAATATGAAGTCAAAGAAATAACTTGCAGTTTCTATCATGACAAGGTCATAAAATTTCAATATTTGAGAAAAAAATAAAAACATGTTTCAAATAAAAAACTAGACAAAATGTATAAATATGTTAATTTTTGGATAATTAAAAATTCTCAAAAAATATCACAATAAACCCTAAATACACAAGTAAGGAACACACAAGAGTATTCAATGATAACTACCCAATACAGGCATGCAAATCAATATAGTAAGATTCCTATGCAGACATAGAATTTTTACCAAAGAAGAAGGTTATAGGGATATTGTTGGTGCTGTGGTGTTCTTGGTCATAAATTATAAAATTACTTGTATAATATGTCTCTTCTTGGACTATAAAGAGAGAACACATCAAGGGTGAGTCAGATATAGCAAGTGATAAATAGTCTAAGGTATCAACTTCTTGATAATAAAATTGAGATGGATAATGAAATTGAATGTTTTTTAAAAACATGTGAGAGATGTGGTAAAAAGGAAACATTTTATATGGGTGTGTTTTATTTATAATAGTGAAATATAATCACTATTTAAAATCTATAGTGACTTAGAATAAAAATCAATAGGATAATTTTGTGGAAGTTGCATTAAAAAGATTGAAAAACTGAGAATCCATGGATAGTGTACAATGGGTGATCTTATCATATAATTGGAGGCCTTAAAAATATGAAATATTTAGATAAGTATGAAGGAGGGATTATTAAATTTGGAAATTATAACTCTATAAAACTCTAATTCATTATAAAAGGTAAAATTAGGAAGAATTAGATCATTACTAATAATGTGTTATTTTTTGATGGAATTAATAATAAATCACTGAGTGTGTCAACAATTTGTTATAATGGAAATAAAGTGATATTTAGAAAAAATAGATTCCTTTTAAAGAGATTTAAATATGGAGATATTATCTCAAAGGGAGAAATAACTCAAGGGAACTTGTTCCAAGTGGTAGAATAAAAATCATATTATTATATAAGCTTACAATTAAAAATAACTTGCGGCATAGAAGGATTTGACAACTTGATTAAAAGAAAATGAGGAAGATGATCAAAGAGGAGGAAATAAGAAATATTCCCATATTAAAATAATACCCAACTATTATATACAAAACATGAAATAAAGTAAATTTGATGAATAAAACCCATAAAGGAGTTGAGATTCTGATATAGAAACCATTAGAGCTTATTCAATTTGATGTGTGCGGGAACATGATAAAGAAATAAACAAGTGGAGACAAGTATTTAATAACCTTCATTGATGAATTTACTATAATGACATTCATCATGTTTATGTCCTAAAAATCTCAAGCTCTAGATATATTTAAAAGATTTATGAGGTTGGCTAAAAAACAAACAAGTATTCATTTGAAAATATTGAGATCAAAAAATAGTGTAGAATATGAAAACTATAAGTTTTAAAAATATTTAAAAAATGGTATCAAACACGAGTTTAGTTCTCCCTAAACCCCTCAAAAAATGGGGTAGGTGAAAGGAATAATATGAATCATGTTTACATGGATAGATCTATTCTTACTAACCATGATACTTCAAGGTTCAACTGGATATAAACATTACTATAATTGGAATTATTCATAATAAATTTTCATGAGGCCCATTTCAGACATGTCTCCCTATGAAATATGGTTCAGATTGAATCCAAATGTAAAATAGTTTAGAGTGTCTCCTTGATCAAAAGAATAGGAAGAGATGGAAACAAGTTTGATGATAATTTACATCAAAGAATATTCCTTGGTTATAAGCCAAATATAATTTCCTATAGATGAAAAAACAAAATTTCAGAGAGGATTATTGACTATGATGATGTTACAATTTTTTAAAATGAGTAAGATGACAAGAATACTATTATGATCAATGGTGAAGATGATTTTGTTGATGCTGGATCAGTAAAATTCAAAGAGGACAATGTATAGATTCATGAATATGATTCAAATTCTACTTATAACATTGATGAATAAGGAATTTAAAATTTCACAGGTATAAGTTCAAGGAATTGGAAGCATGTGGATACTAAAAAAATAATTAGTGATAAGAATTAGGGCATTTGGACTCAAAGAAGAGTTATGAGAAGCATTCACACTAGCCTGCTTTCCAAGGTTGAACCCAAAAATATTGAAGAAGTTTTTGAACACAAGGAGTGGATCCAAGATATGAATTAAGCGTTGCATTAAATAGAAAATAATGACATCTAGGAAATTTTCCCAAGAACCATGGAGGAAAATAATATTGGAACAAAATTGGTGTTCTATAATAAACTTAATGAATATGGAAGAGTTGTAAGAAATAAATCCAGACTTGTTTATAATGGATATTTACAAGTAGAAGGTATTGAATTTGATGATTCATTTTCCCCAGTTTAATGGCTTGAAAATATTAAAATCTTTAATTCAATATCTATTCAAATAATTTTTTTATTTTTTTGGATAGATGTGAAAACAATATTTCTAAATAGTGTATTTAATGAGATAGTATATATGGAATAATATTAAGGGTTTCAGTTTGATAATAATGCCAACATATTTTTTTAAATTTAAAAGGGATCTCTATGGGTTAAAACAAGATCCAAGGGATTAATACTTCAAACTTCTTGAGTATTTAGGAATCCTGGAGTTTAAAAAGGGAAATTTAGACAAAAAACTGCACATAATGAAAGTAAATACCACATCAATTTTTTTTATAGTGTATGTTTATGGTACCATATTTTCTAATAATAATGAGGAGTGTGAGTTTTTTTCCACAAATATGAATATTATATTTGAAATGCCACTTCTTGGTGAAATGAAATTCTTCTTAGGATTATAGATAACACAAGCTGCTGGTCATGTTTTCATCTCACAAGAAAATTATGCTAAAGTGATAATAAAACTATTTGAAATGATGGAATCAAGAGGAGTATCTACACTTATACAAGTGGTAATAAAGTTGAGAAAATATTATAAAGGAAAATAGTGAATAATAATGAATTTAGAAAATTAATTGGAAGTATCTTGTACTTGACTACTTCAAAGATAGACATAGTGTTTTTTTGTATATATTTGTGACTAATTTAAGTCCAGTCCAAAGGAACCACATTTTTTATAAGTCAAGAGAATTATTAGATATGTTTTAAACACTTCCAACTGTGGTCTTCTATATAAGAAGAAAGTTGAACTAAAACCGAAAGTGTTTTTATATGTTGACTGATCAAGAGTTGCAGATGATAAAAAAATCCAATTTGGGTGAAGTATTATTTATTAGTGAGAAATTTTTTCATGGAACTCAAAGAAAAAAACTTTAGTTACATTGAGTTCAACTAAGGAAGAATATGTAGCTGTATCGCAAGCAGCTACTCAAGTTTTGTGTATTAAGCCTTATCTTGAGGATATGAATCTCCAAATTTGATACCCATTAATAATCAACCATGATAATCAAAGTTTTATTAATTCATTCAAAAATACAGTGCATCATTCCAGGTAAAAAACATATTGAAATTAAATATCATTTCATGAAAGAAAAATTGGATAATATAATATTGAATCTATATTTTCCAATCAAAGGATCAAGTTAATAATATCTTAACCAAGCCTCTTATAACTGAATTATTTAAGAAATTAAGGCTTCAAATGGGAGTTTAGCCCAGTTTTTAGAACTAAGGTATATTTTTTTGAGTTTACTCCTCCATTATTTCTTGTTCAATTTCTTAAGGAGATGATTTTTTTCAGGGGAAGAAAAATAATTCCCCTATTTATGATTTTTTTAATGTGTGTGATGAGTGATGTATGAAATAAAATAATTTTAAATTTATAGCTCATTTTTTTGAGTACAAAAAATTATAGGACTGATATGAATTTTTATTAATGAAAGCATTAAGTATTTATTTAATTACTCTTGTTTTCTAAAAGGTTCTATCTCATATAGACTTAGATAAAATTTATTCATGATTCCTTTGATTTTAGAAGATTGATTTGATCCCTAATAGTTATTCACTTTGGTTTTATTGTCAATAAGGGGTATGCAATTATATGGTATTGATAAAAAACATAAAGGGGGATATTTTTTAACCCTATTGAGGATGTTAATGTATTTTTTTCAATAAATATAGATTCTGATGATTGTTTTATATATATTCAAGTGAAAGTTATGTTCTGGTGGTGAAAGTGCTGCCTATAACATGTTTTGAAGGTATTTTGAAGAGATGATTTAATGGGTAAATTAAATAAATTAATTTAAACAAGTATGGATAGATTTAAGTTTGAATAAATCATCCAAATGATTTTGAATTACTTGATAAGTGACTTTGTGTTTCTTGGATAATGTTTTGGAAGTGTTGTAGAATCTCTAAGATTACTTAAAGTGGTTTCTTGGATGATGTTTTAGAAGTTTTAAAGAAGCACTAAGATCATTTGATGTGATTTTTAATTGATTTTATTTTATTTATAAATCACTATTTTAGTCATGATGTTTGGAAAAATTACAAAGGAAAATATCCTACAGGTGTAAGAGAATTTACCTATGTGTGGGAGATTTGAGGTCATGCAGGAAAATTGATCTATGAGTAAGAAGTTTCAGGAGCTTAAAAAATGATAAATTAATTTTTTCTGCATGGATGAGAATTATATCCTATGTAATTAAATTAAGCTCTGTAGATGTGAATTGTGATCCTTATAATAGAATTTAGTTATGCAGATGAAAATTGACAAAGTGAATTTGGCTATATAAGCCACCTGTAAGATATGTTTTAAGCCCCTATGAAATTCGAGTGTGGTAAAATTTTACAAATGAAAAAGTCATACGATGTATGAAATTTCAATAGGTTATAAGAGAATTTTCCTTGCTTAAAAGAGTTATATATGTGTAAATGATTTCTAAATTGCGTATAGATTTATAAGATGCATATGATAATTGAATTAGAAATATTTTGAAATCTTACAGACTAAAAAATATGAGAAATTAATATTAATATATTCTGAATAAAATGTGAAATATTTAGAATAAATTACAGATAAATTTAAATGATATTTTAGATGATATTAATTTATTTAAAAAATTATGATCAATCATGTGATCATGGTATAATCTGAATATTAAGAAGAATAAACTAAGAAAGAATCCACTATTTTTGAGACAAGTTTCATCCTGTAGAAGAAGGCTGCACGTCACTACCCCATGATGATATTATTATATATAGAACTTAAAAAGAAATTTTATACAAGGTTTTTATAGTTAATTTAAATTTACAAGAAAACCATGATATTTAAAATACTGAAAAGGAAAGTTTCCCAAGTCTTAAGGAGGATTAAAATTATGATCTTGATTCAAAGTTTAATGAGTTTGAATGAGTCAATTAGTTCCACATATATTTAATAATATTTCCATATTTTTTATTGAAATAATATTCACATGATATTTAGTTATAATAAATTATCACAAATAAGTAAGAGTTTTATGATTTTTTATATTTGTGAGAGGAAAAATATCACTGAATATCAAAAATAGCTATGTAATTCTGTGGTTAGAATAAGAAGAAGATATATTTCATTCAAGAACATAAAATCTCATGATATCCATTATTGATATATATTTTGATATCTACTGTTGGTTCCATTAAAAAATTAAATCATTTTTTATTCACTAGTAGGTTCCAGTATTGTGTAACAGGTATAAGGTCACACCCTTTCATGTAGCTATATTGATAATGAAAGAATATTTTCATGTGAGTGGGATAAAAGCCTCCATACACTGGGGATATATTCATACTTGGGTAGGATAACCTCATTATCAAAAATCAATAAAAAATTAAGACCTTCGGTCCATTGGATGGATGGATGACCCCCCTCTTAGTGCTGATAATAGATGTTCAGTCCTTTTTAGTTGGTATTAGATCCAAAAATGCCCTTGAAGATCTCTTGGCTGGTCTACCATGGAACACCACAAATTAGTCAATTAAAAATGGGTTCTAATATTTGATATCAAAGGTTTTTACCATTAAAAGGAGAGGATGATTACTTATATTTTATCCTTAGGATGATATGTTCCTGATCCTACACTTTATGGTTTCGCTATGTCAAAAGAGAATCATGTATGGTATATAACTGATAAGAAGAATTATAAAAATGATGTAAAAGTCTAAAATGATCTTCTTTATTCATTATTTGAGAAATAATTGACCAAGTTTATGATATGAAAATTGGCCAATGAAATTTGGTAAAAATTCATAGCATCGATAAAGGAAACAAAAATGTGAAAGAAGAAAAATTATAAATTATAAGACAATAGTTTGAAGACATATGAACACAAAAAGATGAATCTATTGATGAGTTTTCATGAGAGTAGATGTTCTGGTAAGTTCTATTTGAGGTTTAGAATAAAATATAGATGATTCTACTATATTAAATAATCTCATGAGAATTCTTTCATAAAAATTTTATACCATAGTTTCATCTTTGGAAGGTAGAGGTCTTGATGATTTTTCTATTGGTGTATTTCATAACACTCTTATTAACTATGTGATGAGAATAGGAGATAACCTCAAAATCAAAAGAAAAAAGGATCCACAAATTTATTTCAAATCATTCAAGGAAATGAAAATTATAGATGAATAAATCTATTTGGATGAAGAAGGGAATGAGGAATATTATACTAAGACTCTATCTCTAATGTCAATAAATTTCAAAAGAGGAGGAAAATTAATGTTTATTGTTGCCCATTTTTATTCTAATAGTACAAATAAAATAAAAAATGAAGATGAATATGAGTAAACTAACAAAGTTTTACCCTACAATGAAAGATCACAAAAAATATGCAAATACTAATTTAAATGGAAAAAAGATAACGAATCCCATGTTTTTTAAAATAAATTTATTATCTGTTGATGAAGGGGTTTTTGATAGTGATGGAAGAAAAAATTATTAGGATACAAATATGATAACTTCTCATAAGTTTTTTATGGATTAATAAATGGATAATAGTGATTCATCAGATGGTGATTCATAGGTCTATAATGAGTTTTATACCAATGAAGATGCATCTAGTAAATAATATACTATGAGAATGAAAATTAAAAAGTGATTAAAATAAATTAGAAGGAAGAGGGATGATAATTATAATCTTATTAAGAATTATGAAATACTCAAACTAGATTAGATGGAGAAAGAATATTTGATTCAAGAAGTGAAAATGTTGAAACTTGAAAATGTAGAGAATAAGAAGATTATTGATGAAATAACCTGCATCATTATTATTAATGAAAAATATTTGTATAGATTGAAGTATAAAATTGTTATGACCTAAAAATATAAGTATAAATATAGATAAAAATTCATAAATTCAGTTTAAGGTATAGGAGAAAGCTCTAGGATGAAAACATATTTTATCTCTAATGTTCAAGATAGTAAACATGAAGTTAAGTAAACCACTTGTAGTTCCTCTAAGGATAAGGTCATAAAATCTCAATATTTTAGAGTAAATAAAAAAAATATATTTTAACCATAAAACCATAATACATGTCAAAATATGATCATTTCTAGACAAATAAATCTCTGAGAAAATGTAAAAACTAACTACAAACACTTAAGGAATGAACACATAAGAGGATTCAATAAAAAATACCCAACAAAGGCCTAAAAATAAATATATATAGAGTCCTATGAAAACATATAATTTATAACACAGAAGAAGGTTTTAGGGATATTTTTGGTGCTATGATATGATTGGTCTCAAGGAATACAACCATTAGTATAATATATTTATTCCTGAACTAAAAAGAGAGTACACATCAAGGTAGAGTGAGCTGAAACAAGTGGGAAATTGTATTAGGTGTCAACATCATGAGAAGAAAATTAATATGATGAACATATATTAATGTTTAAAAGAAAATTTTGGGAGGTATGGTCAAGATTCACACATTTAAGATGATTGTATTTTATTCACACCATCTCAATATAATCACTATAAAAAATATAGAGCGACTTAAAATAAAAATCAAGAAGCTAATGTAGTAGAAGTTTCATTCAAATATCAAAAAAATAAGAATTTATGGATAATTAATAGTGGGTACTCTTATCATATCAATAGAGACTTGAGAAATATAAAAGATATAGATAAGTATGATAGAGGGGCTGTTACATTTGGAAATGACATATCTCTAAAAATCAAAAACATTAAAAAAGGTAAAATTAGGAAGAATCAAATTAGTCTTGATAATGTTTTATTTATTGATGGGATGAATCATAACCAAATAAGTTTGTCACAACTTTATGATAATGTAAATAAAGTTATATTTTGAAAAATAGACACTTTTTAAAGAGACTGAAATATTTTTCTATTATATCAAAGGGGGAAATAACTCAAGGGAACTTTTTATAAGAAGGAGAAGAAAAATCAAACTATTATGTAGGATTATGAGTTGAAAATAGATTGTGGTATCTAAGCATTGGAAAAATTGGTCAAAAAAAATGATGGAATTGATCAAAGATGAGGCTGTGATAAATATTACTATCTTAAAAGAAGATTCAAATACTATTTTCAAAATATTAAAGAAGGAAAAGATTATGAAAAAAATCCACAAAGGAATTGAGATACTAAAAACTAAACCATTAGAAATTATAAAATATGATGTGTGTAGGACTATGACAAATAAATCACTATGTGGTGATAGATATTTCATCAACTTCATTGATGAATTTACTAGAATGAAATGTATCAAGTTCATGTCCCACAAATCTCAAGATCTGGACTAATTTAAAATATTTAGGAGGTTGGATAAAAAAAATATTTTTTTTATTAGAAATGATTGATACTAGATAATGATACAAAATATTCTAATGGAAAGTTCTCAGAATATCTATAAAAACATGGTATCCAACATGAGTTCAGTTTTACATACACCCCTCAATAAAATTGGGTAGCTAAAAGGAAGAATAAGAGTCTTATTAAAATGGCCATTTCTATTCATACTGAACATGATGCTTCAATGTTCTATAATTTATAATCCATTACTATAACAAAAATAATTAAAAATAGACGTTTCTTGAGGCCTAATTCAAACACGTATCACTATGAAATTTGGTTCAAAAATAAACCAAGCATATAATTCTTTATAATGTTTGGGTGTTCATGATTGATCAAAATGAAAGGAGGAGCTGGAAGAATGTTATATGAGAAAGCATGTGAAGGAATAATATTTGGTTATACACCAAATGAAAATTTCTATAGATTATACAATAAACATTTAGAGAGGATTATTAACTTTTATGATGATATAGTTTTTGAAAATGAGGAATATGTTAAGAATACTGTTATGATCAATGATGAAGATGGTGTTATTGATGTTGGATCAATATAAGTAAAATAAAAAATTGTACAAATTTAGGAAGATGATGTTGATTCTACTTATACCAGTGATAAATATGGAATATATAAGCTCACAGGTATAGGTTCAAGGTAGAGGAAGCATGTGGATACTTAAAATATACTTACTAATCAAAACTAGTTTTTTAGACCAAAATAAGAGTTATGGGAGCCATTAACACTATCCTACTTTCCAAGGTTGAAATAAAAAATATTGAATAATATTTTGAAAAAAATGAGTGGATACAAGATATGAATAAAGATTTAGATAAAATAAAAAATAATGAGACATTATAACTTTTCCTAGTACCTATGGAAAAAAATATTATTGAAAGAAAATGGGAATTCTAGAAAAAAGTTAATGAAGATGGAAGTATTGTAATAAATAAAGATAGAATTTTTTATAAGGTACATTTAAAAGTAGAGGGGATTGAACTTGATGAGATTCCTTCCCCACTTGAAATTATTGAAAATATCAAAATAATTCTTACAATTTATAATTAAGGAAACTTTAAATATTTTCATATGAATATGAAATCAGTATTTCTAAATGGTGAACTCACTGGGGAAGTCTATATGGAACAACCTAAGGGTTTTTTGTTTGATAATTATATAAGTATAGTTTATAAACAGGAAAAGGCTCTGTATGGGATGAAATAATCTCCAAGGTATTGGTAATTAAAACTTAATGAGTGTTTAAGAATCATGGATTTCCAAAAAGGACAAGTTGATAATAATCTGTATATAAATAAAGTCAACACCAAATCACTCATTGTGACAGTATATGTTGATGATATAATATTTTATAATGATAACGAGAAGGAGTGTGAGGTTTTTTACACACATATGAAATAAAGTTTTAATTATCACTTCTTGATGTAATTAAATTCTTCCTAGTATTTTAAATAAATCATGATGATGATCATGTTTTCATCTCACAAGAAAATTATGCTAAAGATCTACTGAAAATATTTGGAATGATGGAAGTAAGAGGAATATATGATCATATACAAGTGGGAACAAATATGAGAAAATATTATTAGGTAAAAATATTTAATGAGAAGGAATTAAGACAAATAATTATAAGTCTCTAGTACTTTAATGCTTAAATGCCATACATAGCATTTTCTGTTTCTCTTTGTGCATTATTTTAGTCTAATCCAAAGGAATCACATTTTTAGGAATCCAAGAGAATTCTAAGATATGTTTAAAATATTTCCAAAAAAGGTTTTATATAAAAAAAGTTGATCTAAAACTAAAAGGGTTTTTAGATGTTTAATGGGAAGGAGTTATGGATGATAACAAATACACTTTAGGGGGTATTCCTTTTTTTTGAAAAATGTGTTTCATGAAACTTAAAGGAATAAATTTCAATAACATTGAGTTTAATTAATGCCAAATATGTGCTCGAATCACATGAAAATACTCAAGGTATGTGGATAAATACCCAACTTGAGGACATTAATATCCAAATCAAATACCCACTAATCATCAAATGTGATTATCAAAGTTCCATTATTTTTTTCAAAATTCTAGTGCATCATTTCTGGTTATATAATATTGATATTAAATATCATTTCCTAAAAGAGGAAGTGGTTTATGGAATATTTAAGTAGTAGTTTTTTCTATCCAAGGAAAAAGTTATAGATATCTTAACAAAGCCTCTCACAATTGAGTTATTTGAGAAATCAAGGCTAAAAATGGGAGTGTAACTTAGTTTTTTGGACTGAGTAAAGAATTTTCTTTGAGTTTTATCCTCTATTATTTCTTGTTCAAATTATTGAGGATATTATTTTTTATAGGGGGATATAGATTATTACAAAATCTATGAATTTTTTAAACTTGTGTGCTGAGCGATACATGAATTTTTTAAATTTACAAATCACTTGTTTGAGTATAGAAAATTATAGGAAGGAGATGAGTTATTCTTAATGACAACATTACCAATTTATTTAATATATCTTTTTTTTCTATAAAGATCTATCTCACATCAACTTATAGACAACTAATTACTGATTTTTTTTTCAAAAATTTGAGTTTATCCCTAACAACTTTTCACTTTGGTTTTATTGTCAATAAAGGGGAGATAAGTATGTGGTATTGATAAAAAATCAAAATGGGTAGATTATTCAACCCTATTGATTATTATGTTATATCTATTATTAATACATGTATACTATGATGATTTTTTTCACTTATTATTAAGTGAAATAAATTTGTTGGTGCTGAAAGCACTGCTTACAACATCTTTTGAAGGAATTTGAAGAGTTGGTCGAATGAGGAAATTAAAGGAATCAACTTAAATGAAGATGAATTAATTAGTGTTTTAATAAATCATATAAATGATATTGAGTTTCTTGATAATTGTTTTTGAGTTTCTTGGATGATATTTGGAAGTGTTGGTGAAGCCCTAAGATAATTTAAAGTGGTTTTTTGGATGATTTTTTTGAAGTGTTGGATAAGACCTAAGATCATTTGAAGTGGTTATAAATTTATTCTATGTAATTTTGGAATCAATTTTCTAGATATTAAGTTTTAAAAAATAAAAAAATGACAAATTAAATTATCCCACCCTTGTACGAGACTTTACCTATGTATAGAAGACTTCAGGTCACATAAGAGAATTGATCTATGTGTAAGAAGATTTAGGAACTTGAAAAAAAAAGGAAAAATACATTTCATCTATGTGGAGGAGAATTTCTCCCCATATAATTAAATTAAGATAAATTTATGTTAATTGTAACCCATTTAAGATAATTCAATTACACAGATGAAAGTTGATAAAGTGAATTCATATATTCAATTTACCTATATGTTATTCTGTGAAGCTTGTATGACATTTGAGTGTGGTGAAATTTGAAAAAGGAAAAATTTATAAAATGTATGACATTTCAATATGGTATAAGAGAATTGTGAATCATGTAATATAATTTTATATGCATAAATGATTTATAATCCACATATTACATTTTGATCTTTATATAATAATTGAATTTTAAATATTTTGATATATTATAGACTGAAAAATGTAAGATATTTCAAGTAAAATATTTTGAAAAAATATATAATATTTTTAATAAATTGAATAGAAGATCAAAAGATGATTTGAGATTATATTTATGGATTCAAAACATCAAGATTGATCATGTGGTCATGTTACAAGAAGAAAATTAATACGGATAAACTGATGAAGAATCTACTGTTTTTGAGATGAGTTCCATCCCATAGAAGAAGGTTCCATATGACTACCACATGATGATATGGTTACATAGAGGATTTCAAAAGAACTTTTATATATGGTTTTTGAAAGAAATTTAAATGCATAAGAAAACCACAATATTTAAAATATCATGAAGGAAAGTTTCCCAAGTC
Organism: Viscum album; assembly: GCA_963277665.1. NCBI lineage: Eukaryota > Viridiplantae > Streptophyta > Magnoliopsida > Santalales > Viscaceae > Viscum > Viscum album. The sequence goes on from OY728122.1 coordinate 2,095,044,413, forward strand.
ATAAGGTGGATTAAAAGGAGGATGTTGACTCGAAGTTAAATGAGTTTTAATGATACAATATGTTCCATAGAGAGTCAATGATATTTCCATAACTATTATGTAAATAATATTTATTTGATATTTTTTGAATATATATTATTATAAAGAAATAAAGTTAGGGGTTCATTATTTACTACATCTATGAGAGGAAAAATATTACTAAGTATCAAGAACAACCATGCAAGGATGTGGTAAGAATAAGAAGAATATTCCATTCAATCAAGCACACATAAGCTCACAATCTCCATTATTGATCAATCTTCAAATACATTTCTTTGTTTTCATTGATTAATAAAATAATTTTTTCTAATTGGTAGGTGAAATTATTGTATAACAGGTACAATTCCATACCTTTTCATGAAACTATCATGATAATAGAAGAATAATCATGTGTGAGTGGTATAAAAACCATCATACATTAGAGGCATAATTATCCTTATGGAGGTTAATCTCATTATAAAATGTGTTGTGCTCCTATTTTTATTCAAAATTAATTTTTATTAGATCCCTAAAAAATAATAATAAGTGAATATATGGGTTTTAAAAAGAATTATAATCCTTGATTCACCCCACTCTTAATGCTGGAAAAAACCATTTGGTCCTTTTGAATTTGTATCAGAACCAAGAACACCATTGAATATATATTTTTTAGTATTATATGGAACAATATATCCCAGTTAATCAAAAGGGGGTTCCAACCTTTTTTTTGGTATATGGTCTCACCTTTATAAGGAGAGGATGACACCATATATTTTACCCCTAGTTTGGGATATTCTTGATGATTCTCTTAAAGATTTAACTATATGAAAAGAGATTAATAAATGGTATCCAAATAAAAAGAATAATGCTAAAAATAATGGAAGTACTAGTAATGCCTTACATTATTCATTATCTATGAAATAAATCACCAAGGTTATGGAATAAAAACCATCTAATGAAATTTGGGAAAAAATTCATAGTATCTATGAATGAAATAAAAAAATGAATGAATAAAAACTAAAAATTAATAGAAAATAGTTTGAATACATGAATATATTTATGAATTTTTCACAATAATTAATTTTGTTATAAGTTTTTTCAAAGGTTTTGGAGAAAATATAGATAATTCAATTATGGTCAAGAAGCTCGAGATAATTATTTCGAATAAATTTGATGCAAGAGTTTCATATTTGTATGGTAAAGATATTAATTATTTTTCTATTAATGAATTTAAGATCACTTTTATTAACTATGATATGAGAAGATAAGATTCACTCAAAATAAAAAAAATAAAAGGATACAGAAATTGATTTCAAATATTTCAAGGAAATGAAAATTGGAGATGAAAAATTTGTTTGGATGAAGAATGGAATGTGGAAGATTATATTGAGACTCTTTATCTCATGTTAGGAAATTTCACAAGAGGAGGAAGAGGCAAGCTTAGGGGGAAAATTCCATTTAAATATTTTAACTATCGGAAGGTCAATAATTTTTTTTCCAAATATCCCAATGAAATAAAAAATGAATATGGAGATAAGGAAGTTGAAAAATTTTCATCCTACAAATGAAGATAAAAAAAATGAAGTTAATATTAGTTTAAAGTAAAAAAAATGACACCCATGTTTTTCATAAGAAAGTTCTTTTCAGTTGATGAAGGTGTTTCTAACATTGATGGAAGAAATAATGATGAGTAAAAAAAATTATATCTTATCATAAAGTTCTCATGGATAAGTAAATAGAGAATAGTGATTCATTAGATGATGATTCAAAATTCAACAATGAGTTTACTGGTGAAGTTTTTTAATCTAACAAACAATATACTATAAAAATGAAAATTAAAATGTGGTTAAAAGAAATTAGAAGGCTGAGGAGTAGGAATTATCATATGAATAAGAATTATGAAAAAACAACTCATATTGATAAATAAAATCTAATTGAAGAAGTGAATGTTGAAACTTAAAAATGTAGAGAAGAAGAACATTGTTGATAAAACAACCACCACTATTATTCTTAAGGATAATGAGATGGAAGGATTGAAACAAAAAAAATTTGAGATAGAAAAATAGAAGGATAAATACATATATTAATTCAAAAATGTAGTTGAAGGTGTTGACAAAATATCATGGCTAAAAACATATTCTAACTCTAATGTTCAAGATAGTGAACATGTAGTTAATGAAACCACTTGTAGTTCCTCTCAAGAGAAGGATATAAACTCTTAAGATTTTAGAGTAAAATAAAAATATGTTCTAACCATAAAACTAAAATAAATATTAAAATATACTCATTTATAGACAAATAAAAATTCTGAGAAAATGTTAAAACTAACCTTAGACACTCAATATAACATGACAAGATTTTAGAATATGTTTTTCTTTAAATTAATACTATGTTCGATAGCTTGTTTTACATGTGGAACTGAACTAAAATGATCCAAAACATATTAGATAATAAAATTATAACAAGAATAAAACCTATGGTATATAAAAAGATAATAATCAATTATAAATGCATAAAACATAAGAATATGAACATTTAAAGCTTAAACAATTCATTTTTTAATAAATTTTTTTTCTTTATATTTTTTTAAAAGATAAATTTATAAATTTATAAATTTTAATTTTATGAAATAAAATTAAATTTTGAATTTATAACATCAATATTTTTTAAGATAAATTTTTGGTATTTTTCTAAAATAATCGCTTTTTAAGTGAATACTGAAAAATATAGTCTACCAAAATTATAAATTTTATGAATTTATCATTATATAATTAAGACATATAAATTTATTAAACATAATAGTTAACTAGATATGTATTTAAGAGGTAAAATTATGCATCTTAAATATTATCCTGAACTTAAAAAACCCATGTTTAAGTTTTCAAACTTAGGTAACATTTTATTCTAATTTTAAAAAAATTTCCAGTCCTTTATTTTAATTTAAAAATTTTATGGTAAAATTAGGTTTGTCTTCCTATGAAAGTCATAAAAAATTTATTTTTCTTATAATAAAAAAATTCATTTCTTGTAAATTAACAATATTGATAATTTTAACCTACACATAAATTTTAAGTTTAAAACACACTTTTTCTAAAAACCGTTTTTAGGCGTCATGTGCATTAATTATGAAATTAACTTTTTCCAAACCTCTATAAATTTTATTTGATAAAATGTTTTTTATATTTGAAATAATAATATTCAAATTATGTAACACGGTTAATTTTAATTTTGGTCCTTAAAATTAATTACCATGGTTAAAAAAATAGTTACCACGATAAAAGTAAAATGAGTAAAAAGAGTTTTACTTAGTTTAAAATACCTAAATTTTTTAAAAAACATGAATTGAAGTGTTTAGATGAGAGGTGTCTTGTAAAAAACTCCCCCTATATTGTTTTAAACTTTTGGAGCATTTTACTTTTGAATAGTGACATAACATTATTGTAATGTAATGGGTACTTCCAACATTAGTATAATATCCTGCCCCTCCTCATTAGCTTGAGAAGAAACAGGTGTGATACTAGGACTTTGGTGAAATCCCCAAGACACCAAAGGATTCAAATAAATTTCAAAGGCTTTAAGAAAATTTGGGGGATTATTTTACCTTTGAAATGTAAAACAGCCAAAATACATAAACAATATCCAACCAAACCTCTATATGATGCATGAGTACAAAATGAAACTAAAAAAGTAACCAAACTAATAAACCATATCAGAGTACAAACAGAAACCAAAGTACATACTCAAAGAGAACCCAAAAACCACAAAAATTAAAACTCCCAAGTTCCATCAACCAACAACACCAAACCCACTCCAAGTTCCAAATCCACATTCCATGCCCACAGTATCAAGAAGTACCACTAAAGAACTGAGACACCTTTCCTTTATCAGTGTCTTGATAGATGAAATCTACAAATGAAAAAAAGTTCCCAAGTATGGGGTGATTCTAAACTCAGTAGGATTTTCCCAATGAATTCCCAACTTACGCATCTAGGACAAATTTTTCTAGTATAATTTATATAAAATAGTTTTAAGTAGTAAAAAAAATTTATATCAAATCCATAAATAATTTTCCATAAAAATAAATAAAATAAGCCTTTCAAATAATTTATTAATTTATTTGGGATACCCAAAACCATATCTCCACACGCACACAATGAATGCCTAGGTGAAAGTTCCATACTCACTATATTTCTCTTATCGATCCACCAAGTCATCATAAGGAGACCAATTTCTAAGTTCCCAAACCCCCCTTTTCCTGGGTCATGTACTTGTACCCCAATGGTACATTCCCTTTATTAAGGACTATGCCAACGAAATGAACTCACACAAACCATGTATGAAAAATAACCATTCTAAACCATTACACATAAAAAACCTTCATTATTTAAATCATTTAAATAAAAACTTTACATACATAAAAAAAATCAAATCATAATTTTAAAACCACCATTTTAAAATTATAAATGGTGGTTTTCCTGAAATCTATCCATTTTTACAAAATCCCAAATCCATAACCAAAACAGGTTTCTATCAAGAATCACAAAAGGATTACACAAACATTTCGAGAAAATCATTTAATAAAAACTAATAATTTAAGTTCTAATTCAAGAAGAGATAAGTGATAATCCACCCACATCTCAATAGTTGGTGAAAATGAAGAATGACACTACAAAACTTCAAGACCCGATCACAACCCACATTCCATTCACTAGATATAACAAGATCTCATCAATATTTACATCACACAACATAGATATATCCCCAAAATATTATATCTATGATTTAATATGGATAATAATAATGTATCTTGGAAGAACTTGTAATAATAGGTGCTTACCGATGAATTCTAACCTCCAACACACTTTGATTCGCTTAAGAATCACTTATGGATCAAAGTGAATCATTGCTCAATCATAGAGAGAGAAATTAATTTGGGATATTGATATAATAGGATATTGATGAGTCTTAAAGGGATTGATTTGTATTAGATCCAAAAATTTCTGAGGGATAACTGTACGTCGTATGGTTAGATTGCATGGTTTGGAAAACCATGCGCCAACCATGTGGTGCTACCATATTAAGGTCATGTCTCGCATGGTTAGGGAACACAGTTAGACAAATTGTGTGCCAAACATGCACCAACCATTCATTTCCCACTATTTCAAGAATCATGGTTTCTTCTGGGCAGTCATGTGATTTTTACAAACTCTGCGCAAACTGTGTACCTTCCAAGTTACCAATATCTTCCCTTGCACGATTTATTGGAGGTGGTGAATGATTTATACTAACCTTGCACAAACTATGCACCTCTAGAAATGCCTCAAAAACATGCCAAAACTCATAATAACCCCCTCAAAATCAACCCAATCATTATATGGACTCAAAATAAATGAATAAATGGTCATATTCCTGAAACCAAAGGTGATACATTCTCCCTACCATTGTCCTTTCCAACCCCAAATAATAGAAAACCCTTGTTGTCCTGAAAGAGTTTGAGCCACTACTCTAACATTTCCTTCTCAGGATCCCACATTTATTATTGAATCTAACCATGTTTCCATAAAACCCACACTAGACCAATCAGTTCAATGTGATCCCATCGAATCACATAGTCAACATCAGGTTGGTACTTCTTCAACTAAGATACATGAAATACAATGTACACTGAAATGAACCTTGGTGGAAAATCCAATCTATATGTCACTTCACCAAATCATTAAAGTAACTTAAAAGGGAATATGTACTGAGGTAACAACTAGACCTGAGTACCAAAATAAATATTCCCAAGACTTGGAGATATTCTCCAGAATACATGATCACTCACCTCAAATGAAAATGGTCACCAACGATGATCTGCATACATTTTTTGACGACTCTAAGCCATATCCATCCTATTTTTGATCAACTAAATCTTCTCTATTGTCTCTTTCACAAGTATTATTCCAATTAGTGAAGTCTCACCCATTTACAACCAATTAAACATAGAACGATAAGGTTTCCCATACAATTCTTTAAAAGTAACCATATGTATCGAGGTCTAATAACTATTATTGTATAAGAACTACACTAAAGGAATATAATCCTCCCAAGAGCCACCAAAACCCATCACATAATCCCTTAGAATTTCCTCCAACTTCTAGATTTTCTATTCATACTATCTATCCATTTGAGGATGATAATCTATACTCACAGTCAAATGTGTTCCAAGGGATTTTTGCAAAAAATTCTATAAACAAGAAATAAACATGGGGTCTTGTACATATATAATTAATATTGGAACACCATAAATCTTTACAATATCCCAAATTTATAATTTATAGAAGTCTTATACTACATTAGTTTCATGAATAGGGATGAATTGAGATGAATTTGTGATCCAATCCACTATAACCCATATGGAATCACGTTTCCTAAACTCCCTTGGTAGACCTATCACAAAATCCACGTCCATATGATCTCATTTACATATGGGAACTAATAAAGACTGAAAAATACCTACTAGTCATTGATGATCCACCTTTACCTACTAATAGGTGAGGTATTAAGAAACTGGAAAGAAATTTGAAACATCACCTTAGTCCAATAAATCTATATGCATATCCTGGAAATTAGTTTCCACTGGCCTAAAGAAACTTCATCCAATCGAGCATATGAATTCCTAGTCAATGTATCCACCAAAAAGTTCCCTTTACCCGATGTATACATCAAGTTGATTTCAAACATCTTCAGATACTCCATCCATCTATACTACCTTAAATTTAAATATCATTGTGAGAAAATGCGTTTCAAAATCTTGTGATCCATAAGAACCGTGAATTTCTCACCAAAGAGGTAATAAAACCAAGTCTTCAAAGCATGGATCTTAATAGCCAATTATAAATCATGTTTTTGGTAGTTCTTCTCATAAAACAATAACTTTCATGAACCATAATCAATAACAATATCTCCCTACATTAGAATAATTCCCATACCAAATCCCGATGCATCGTAATAGAATACATAGCCCTCTCCAAACTTTGGAAATGTGAGGACAGGTGATGATGTAAGTATAACCTTATGTTCTTGAATGGATTTTTGATATTCCTTGTTACATTGGAAAGGAATTCCTTTCCTTGTCAAAGCTATCATTGGTGATGCCAAACATGAAAAATCACATACAAAACATCTCTAGTACCCCACTATGCTAAGAAAAATTTGCATCTTAAATAAATTATTAGGTGGTTTCCAAGAGATAAAAACTTACATTTTTTTCAATATCTATAGAAACTCCTTTCTGAAAAACGATATGTACAAGGAAATTCACCTATTCTATCCATAAATCACACATTTATAACTTAGAATAATGGAGATTCTCCTATAAGATACCCAACACTACAACAAAGTGTTTCTTATGATATGCTTTTATCCTAGAATACAATAGTATATAATAAAAAAACACCACCCAAAAGTAATATAAATACCACTGAAATATTCTATTCATTAATTCCATAAAGATGGATTTTTCATTTGTAAGACCAAAATTCATAATCACATACTCATAATGATCATATATTCTTTTGAAAACTGTCTTCAGAATATAATCCTTTATAACTCATAATTGGTGATACCCATAACAAAATTCATTCATAGAGAAACAATGGGATCCCCTCAATTGATCAAACTTATCATTACTGTATATAATATGATACTGATTCTTTATAATAACTTGGTTAAGCTTACAATAATCTACACAAATCCAAAAAGTTCCATCAACATTTTTCATAAAAAGAACTAGTACTGCCCATAAAGATATGATTTTTTAAATGAACTCTTCACTTTCTAACTCTTCTAATAGAACTTGTAATTCATTCAATTATATTGGTTCAATCCTATAAGACATAAGTGAGATAGGATTGGCCCCTGGTAGGAGGTTAATTGTAAAATCCACTTCTCTTTTGGGTGGAAACCCTAAGAAATTGTCAGGGTAATTGTCAGGAAACTTGTCAAAAATAGTTGGAAAATCTCTATTCCCAATCTCATCCATAGATTCCAAGGTAAGAACTACCAACTGATAAGAGATGGTTCCAACCACCAGTTACAAAAGACTCTCTATACTAAACTTTACATACCAATATCCTCTAAAGAGATGCTCGATGCCATCTAGATATGTGAAACTAACCTTTTAGGCATAATAGTCTATGTATCCATGAATGATGTCAACCAATCCATAACCAAAATCAACCCATAGATATCTATCTCAAGAAAAGATAAATCCCAAAGCAACTTGTCACGACCCGTCCTCAGGGCCCGTGCCGTGACTACCCCAAGCCCACCTTCCATAGGCCAGGGGTTGGCGACTAGCACCAAAGGTGTAAATCCTGATAAAAGGGAAGACATTTCCTTTATAAAAGTAAACAAACACAACAGAGTACACAACTGAAGTAAGAACTAAGTAAACTGAGTACAAAAGTAAGTGCTGAAAAGTAAATGGGCCAGTATACAAACCCAACTAAAAGTACAATACAGTACAACAAAAAAGAAAGTACAACAACAGTAAAGTAAAGCGGCAACCACTGAGTCGTACTCTGGATATCCCACCTGAATGGTGGGTACAGATGGTCTCACCAGCTCCTCGGGTCCGGACATCTTCCCCGTGTACGTCCCGCCAAGTGGTACACCTCCGAGTATCGTCCAGCTCCACAAAACTCTACCTCGACCAGTGCTATCCGTCATCTGCATCCAATACAAAGTAGTGCGGGCATATCCCATGCATGGGTGAGTATACGATACTTAGTAGAGACCTTGAGACCCCCTAAGGTCTCCCAGAATCCACAAAGGATAAACCAAAAAGGAAATAAACAATCACGAAGTATCAACTGACTCTACTTAGGTATATTCCCATACATATACCTAAGTCATCTATTCCAGTTCGGCTCCAACTCTCGAGCCCAAGCACATCCCATACCACACAGGAAAGAAGTCAATCACACCAATGGTAATGATTGAATTGTCAAGACTCATCTCACAAAGGTATAATACTCATGAAGAAGGGTAGATATGATTAGATGTAGCCTCTGAATCATCTCCTCTACCGAACCCACATAGGATCCTAGTACAGAAGTCATCGCTGCCGAACCCACGTAGGATCCAAGTACAGTAACCATCACTGTCGAACCCACGTAGGATCCAAGTACAGTCATCATCGCTGCCGAACCCATGGAGGATCCAAGTACAGTCATTCTCACTACCGAACCCATAGAGGATCCAAGTACAGTCGTCATCGTCGTCGAACCCACAGATGATCCCAGCACGGTAGTCATCGCAGTCGTAGCCAGATCTAGGATTCCCGCACACAGCATGCTCGTTTCCGGGAGGGTCCGCTCCTCGAGTCAAGGGGTTGATACATAAAATTTCACAAATTCCAGAGTTGATGTATCCCAAAGTTATGTCTCATCAATAGGAACTCAACGCGACAGACGACGCGTCAATCGGACGCCCGGTCTGAGAGATATTGGATTTTCCGTTCCTGGGACCCGGTTATAAATACGCTCGTTTCTAACCTGGAAATTATCCAAGGTCATACAAAACTCACTTAGAGTATCACAAAATGACCGCCTCATCAAAAGGGTCCCAGTTTCGTAGATGGCGCGTCGTTCAGACGTGCGGTCTTCAAGATATTCACTTTTAAGTGAAACGGGATCGGCCCGTTAAGCCCAGTGGGACGACGGGTTGGGTTAACCCAGTTTTGGTGGGTCCAACCCGACAGGGGTGTCAGACCTGCCTGAAGAAGCATGTGGTCAAGCCCGAGGGGCGCGACCCAGTCCGAAGAGGCGCGGCGCGGCCCGACACATCCCGTCCCGGCCCGATGCGGCCCGACACATCCCGTCCCGGCCCGATGCGGCCCGGACCGGCTGGGCGTGGCCCGGTTGGGCGCGGCCCCGCCTGCTCGACCCGAAGGACGAGCGGTCTGAGGGGGGGGGGGGGGGGGGGGGCGTGGCCCCCCCGGGTGGCCTAACCGGCGGTGCCACCCTCTCTAACGGGCCGACCGAAGCTGTCTGGCCTCCTGGAAAAAGCGGACCACACGAGCGGGCCACGGTTTGTCCGACGCGGTGCCCTCCTGGTGCCGCGTCTCTCCTCTGCCCAGCCGACTGATGGGCTGGACAGTTCTTCCACTGAAGCGGACAACAAAGCAGGCCACAGTTCCTTCCGTACAGCTGGCACGACGACGCCGGCTTCCTCTGTCGCGGCCTGCCCTGGCCGTGGCTCCGCGTTCCTGGCACAATGCGACGACACCATGCTTCTTCCGCTGTGGCTCTCTTGGCCGCAGCTTTTCTTTGCGTGTTTAGCGATGGCCCTTACGCCGCCGGCCTCTTCCACGTTCCGCCTCCAGTTGCCGATTCCAAAAAAAAATCAAGTTCTAGTGGAGGGTCGTCGGGCCGTGTTCGTTCGGCCTGTGCCCTCCACGTTAGGCGATAACACATGGAAAAATTCATTTTAGAGAAAACAATGAGGAACAATACAATTTTAATCAACTAAAATTGTATATAATTTCCCCTACCTTGAATAACTTTTGTTTGTTGTAGATGCGGAAAGCGATGTTGCTTTGTCAACATTGGAGAAAGAACCGTCATCGTTGGTGAGTTCTCTGCGTCGATGTCTCCTCCCTTGAAATTTACGAGTCTTTACATTACTCCTTCCTCATGTATTTAAATCCCTATAAAGCTACAACATAAACTAGGGAAACAAAAGAGGGTACTAAGCACGCATCTGAGCCTCCCGCTCCCATGTGCTCTCCTGGAGGTTCCCGTGCTGCCAATGAATGCACACCAGAGGAATCGACCGTCCATGTAGGAACCGCACCTATCGATCCTCGATCTGCACCGGGACCTCCGTGAATGTAAACCCATCATTTATGTCCTACTCCCCATGATCGATGATTTGTGATGGGTCGTGCACGTATCTCCTCATCTGAGATACATGGAAGACGTCGTGCACCCGGTGCAACTGAGGTGGAAGGTCCAGGTGGTAAGCCACCTCGCCTACCCTGCTGAGGATATGGAATGGTCCGATGAAGCATGAAGATAACTTGCTGCCTCGGAAAAATATCCATATTCCACATCGAGGTGAGACCCATAAGAAAACATGGTCACCATCCTCGAACTCCAGTGGTCTCCGTATCCTATCAGAATAGGACTTCTGTCTGCTTTGTGCAGTCCTCATCTGCTCCTGGATGATCTGCACCTTCTCCGTCATAGCCTGGACCATCTCTGGTCCTACAAGTGCTGACTCCCCAGGGTCAGTCCAGTACAGAGGTGATCTGCATGGTCGGCCGTACAGTGCCTTGTAAGGTGCCATACTGATGGTGGAGTGGTAGCTGTTGTTGTACACAAACTCCAACAAGGGTAGGTGATCCTCCCAGCTACGACCAAAGTCAAGGACACATGCTCAGAGCATGTCCTCGAGAGTCTAAATGGTCCTCTCCATTTGTTCATCCGTCTGAGGATGAAAGGTGGTGCTCAGGCGTAGCTGCATCCCAAATTCCTCCTACAACCCCTTCAAAGTCGGGAAGTAAAGCGAGCATCTCGATCAAAGACGATAGACGATGAAACACCATAAAGCAGTACGATATTCTGAACATAGAGGTGTCCCAAGCTATCTACTGAGCCCTGCTCTCTGATAGGTAGGAAGTGGGCCGAATTGGTGAGTCAGTCGACGATCACCCAGATAGAGTCGTGTCCTCTATATGCACATGGAAGACCCGTCACGAAATCCATGGGTATCCCATCCCACTTCCACTCTGGGACCTCTAAGGGCTGTACCAAGCCTGCTGGTACCTAGTGCTCCGCCTTCACTTGATGACAAGTGAGGCATCGTGAAACGAACTCTGCTACAACCTTCTTCATACCCGGCCACCAGTGCTGTCGTCTAAGGTCCTGGTACATCTTCGCCACTCCAGGATGTACCGCTAGAGGGGAAGTGTGAAACTCTCTCAGCACTTCCTCTTGTAGTGAAACTAGTACCATGGTACATCCCCTGAAGAGGATGACGTGCTCTACTCCTTCAGAAAATCCATCAGGCACCTGCCCTATGGAAATATGAGCACGTCGCATCTCACAGTCAACGTCCCCACGTTGTGCCTCTATGACCCGCTGAAGTAGTGGAGGAGTGACTGTGAGGGACTATAGAAAGGCTGCCCCATCTCTATCCATGAAGGATATCTTTAAAGCGGCTAACTGCTCCGTCGCCTCTCCAAGTTGCTGAATGCCTGATCTCCTGCTGAGAGCATCATCCACAACATTCCCCTTCCTAGGAGTATAGACTATCTTAAAGTCATAGTCCTGGAGGAACTCGAGCCATCACCACTATCTTAGGTTCAGGTCCTTCTGTGAGAAGATATATCTGAGACTCTGGTGGTCAGAGTAGACTGTAAAGTGCTCGCCCATCAGATAGTGCCGCCAAATCTTCAGGGCGAAGATCACTCCTGCTAACTCCAGGTCATGGGTAGCATAGTTCTTCTTGTGATGCCTCAACTATAGTGAACCGTAAGCAATCACTGCTCTCTCCTACATCAGGACACACTCGAGTCTGGTCCCTGATGCATCGTAGTAAACTACGTACCCTATTCCCTCCTCCGGTAGCCTCAAGATGGGCGCACTGGTCAATCTCTGTCTCAGCTCCTGAAAGCTCTGTTGACATCTATCTGACCATAAGAAGGTTTTTCCCTTCTTCTTCAATGCTGAAAGTGGTGCTGCAACTCTAGAGAAGTCTGGCACAAATCTCCGATAGTACCCAGCCAGTCCCAGAAAACTCCACACCTCCGTCACGCTCCTGGGTGGATCCCAAGCAAGTACTGCCTTGATCTTCGCAGGATCCACCGCAACTCCCGCCTCCGAGATGACATTCCCCAAGAAGTAAACCTCTCGAATCCAGAATTGGTACTTTGAGAGCTTACCATAAATCTATTTCTCTCAGAGTGTGTCCAGTACAACCTGCAAGTGGTAGGTATGCTCCTCCTCAGTAGTCGAGTAAATCAGTATGTCGTCGATGAAGACTACGACAAAAAGATCGAGGTAAGGCTGAAAGATCCTGTTCATGAGACTCATGAACACCGCTGGAGCATTGGTCACACTAAAGGGCATAACCAGGAACTCGTAGTGTCCATACCGACACCTAAAGGCCATCTTCTACACATCCTCGTCTTGAACTCTCAGCTGGTGATAGCCTGACCTGAGGTCTATCTTCGAGAACCATCGTGCTCCCATGAGATGATCAAAGAGGTCGTCAATCCTCGGGAGTGGGTACTTATTCTTTATGGTCACCTAATTCAGGCGAGGGTAGTTGACACATAGTCAAAAGCTCTCATCCTCCTTCTTGGTGAATAAAATCGGAGAAGCCCAGGGTGAAACACTGGGTCAGATGAATCCCTTTCCCTGTAAGTCCTCCAGCTGTACCCGCAGCTCACGAAGCTTGGCGGGAGCCATTCGATATGCTGGAGTAGATATAGGTGCTGTCCCGGGGTATAAGTCAGTGTATAAATCTACCTCTCTACAGGGAGGTAGTCCTGGAACGTCGTTAGGAAAAATGTCCGCATACTGATCCACCACAACAGGAAAACTCAGACTCCGCACATCAACCGATCCTAGGATAAGACTAGCCAACTGATGTGTGATTGGTTTCCCTCTCCTCTATGTAAGTCAATCCTGTGCTTCCAAGGATCCCTTCTCACCAGTGAAGGTGAAACTACTCCCATCTATGTGGAAACACCACACTTTGCACCTAATGCAGTCAATCTAAGCATGGGCTGTAGAAAACTAGTCCATACCCAAGATGATGTCGTAAGGCCTTGATGCTGCTACCAGAAGATCCCAGCCGAAGCTCTCGCCTCATAGAGTAATCTCACACTGCCGGCACCAATTCATAATCATCGAGTCTGCAACCGTAGGAGTCTCTAGCCGTAAGGATCGAGCCAACGACTCCGTCAGAATCTTCGAGCTCCGAACAAGGTCAGTGACAATAAAATAATGACTTGCTCCTACGTCTATAAGAACTACAGCAAGGGTGGAGTAGACACAGATAGTACCTCGAATCATCTCAGGTGCACCGTGGTCATAGGTCTCAACTTCCTGGAGCTGAGCCTGCCCCTGTCTTCTAGCTCTCTGTGGTCGGGGTGGTCCTCCTGGTAGTGGTGGTAGTAGAGCCTCGAAGTGTCGTCCACTACCCACTACTCGGCCAAATCCTCTGCCTTGTCCGCCTGCTCCCTGCGGAATGCCACGGTCGAACCTCTGCCTCTTCCTGGGAGGTCCCTCAACTGTCTTCTACTCGTCTGCATGGTGGGTCAGGCAGTCATGATCCATGTGGCCCTGCCTGCCGCATGCATAGCACTGCCTGCCCCTCGTATGGATGGATCTGCTTCATGTGCCCCGCACATCTGAACCAATATCCTAAGGTCGCCCACCTGATGGTCTTGTCTGCTTGGACCTCTACGACATCTTTCTACTACTGGCTGCAGAATACTCTGCTACGTGTCGTCTTGCGGTGGGTCTCGCTGATGGCTTCGGCTCTGCAAGAAAGCTCTCCATAAGAAGGGATCACTCCAGCACTCCTGTATGCGTCGGAATGCTGAGGGAGATCATCAAAGCCCTGATCTCATGCCTCAGTCCCTGTTCAAAGGTCCGGGCCCAGAAGAATGGGTCCTGTACCATGTCTGTGGAGTAGCACGAGAGGTTGGTAAATCTCGCCAAGTACTGGGCTACTGTCATGCTGCCCTACCGCAGATGAAGTAACTCCTGGATGCGCACCGCACAGAGGGTGGATGGAAAAAACTCTGAGTAGAATAGACTCTTGAAGTCCGTCCATATTAGTGATGCCTCTTCATTCACCTGGAGAATCAGGCTCCACCATATACCTGCTGCTACATGCATGAGACTCACAGCAAGGATCCCTATAAGGTCTACTAGTGTCCCTACCAATCTAAAGACTCTGACGATAGCCTCCAGCTAATCCTCGACTACCTGAGGGTCTGTCTCTCCGCGGAACCTGGGCAGCCTCTATCGTTGAATCTCATGCAACACACTCAGGAGACATGCACTCTCTATTGCTGGGGATGGTGGTATCGGTGGCCTGGTGGGTAGTGGTACTGCTGGTGCCTCCGCTGTAATGGGGCCCTACACCGAGGCCTCGTCGCTCGGTGGGCTGCCATCTCACACGTAACTAGGAACCCTAGATTGCTGCCTTTGTGGGGCCATCCTAAAAAGAAAAAGGTGTTCCACGATCAAACAATATACCTGGTGAGCTGATACAAAGTAATCACAAAGAAAATTTTTGAAACACACATGCAATCAATGTTTTCGTGCATTGAGTCGGAAATCAGAAGTCAGGGTCCTGGTGTATAGATACGCCGGCCTCCGCACCAACACTGGACTCCCTGGACTGATAACCACACTCAATACTCTTAACACTATTGCTTCATAGAGAAGAAATTATTAGAGTCCTGAGTTCTGCAATAGAACCGATTCCTCTGATACAAATTTTTCACAACCCGTCCTCAGGGCCCGTGCCGTGACTACCCCAAGCCCGCCTTCCATAGGTCAGGGGATGAAGAATAGCACCAAAGGAGTAAATCCCAATAAAAGGGAAGGAATTTCCTTTATAAAAGTAAACAAACACAACAGAGTACACAACTAAAGTAAGCACTAAGTAAACTGAGTACAAAATTAAGTGCTGAAAAGTAAATGGGCTAGTATACAAACCCAACTGAAAGTACAGTAAAATACAATAGAAAAGAAAGTATAACAACAGTAAAGTAAAGCGGAAACCACTGAGTCGTCCTCCGGATATCCCACCTGAAGGGTGGGTACAGATGGTCTCCCCAACTCCTCGGGTCCGGCCGTCCGCCCCGTGTACGTCCCGCCAAGTGGTCCACCTCCGGGTACCGTCCAGCTCCACAAACCTCTACATCAATCAGTGCTGTCCATCGTCTGCATCCAGCACAAAGTAGTGCAGGCGTAGCCCGTGCATGGGTGAGTATACGATACTCAGTAGAGACCCCAAGACCCCCGAAGGTCTCCCAGAATCCAAAAAGGATAAACCACAAATGAAAGATACAATCACGAAGTATCAACCGACTGTACTTAGGTATATGACCATACATATACCTAAGTCATCTATTCCAGTTCGGCTCAAACTCTCGAGCCCAAGCACATCCCAGTCCACACAGGAAATAAGTCAATAACACTAATGGTAATGATTGAATAGTCAAGACCCATCTCACATAGGTATACTACTCACGAAGAAGGGTGGAGATGATTATATGTAGCCTCTGAATCATCTCCTCTGCCGAACCCACGTAGGATCCTAGTACAGAAGTCGTCGCTGCCGAACCCACATAAGATCCAAGTACAGTAACCATCGCTGCCGAACCCACGTAGGATCCAAGTACAGTTGTCATCACTGCCGAACCCACAGAGGATCTAAGTACAATCATTCTCTCTATCAAACCCATGGAGGATCCAAGTACAGTTGTCCTCATCATCGAACCCACGGAGGATCCCAGCACAGTAGTTGTCGCAGTCGCAACCAGCTCTAGGGTTCCAGTACACAGCGTGATCATTTCCAGGAGGGTCCGCTCCTCGTGTCAAGGGGTTGATACATCACCTGTCATTAAGTCAAGAGTTGATGTATCCCAAAGTTCCGTCTCGTCAATAGGAACTCAACATGACAGACGACGCGTCAATCAAACGCCCAGTCTGAGAGATATTGGCTTTTCCGTTCCAGCGACCCGGTTAGAAATACACTAATTTCTAACTCGGCCATTATCCAAGGTCATCCAAAACTCACTTAGGGTATCGTAAAAGGACTGCCTCATCGAAAGGGTCCCAGTGCTGCAGACGGCACATCGTTCGGACGTGCGGTCCTCAAGATATTCACTTTTAAGTGAAACGGGCTTGACCCGTTATGCCCAGTGGGCCGACGGGTCGGGTTAACCCAGTTTTGGTGGGTCTGACCCTGCAGGGGTGTCAGACCGGCCCAAAAAAGCATGCGGTCTGGCCCAAGGGGCGTGGATCGGCTCGAAGAGGCGCGGCCCGGCCTGGCAGGGCGCGGCTCTGCCCTGCAGGGCGCGACCCGGAGGGGTGCGGCCCTGCTGGCTTGGCCCGAAGGCCGAGCGATCCGAGGGGGAGGGGGGGGGGGGGGGGGCGTGGCCCCCTAGCTACCCGTATCGGCGGCACCAAGTGGCCCGCATGGCCGGGTTATGATTCATCCGGTGCGACGCCCTCCTGGTGCCGCGACTCTCCTCTTCCCGGCCGGCCGATAGGCCGACTGGTTCTTCCACCGAAGCGGCTCGCAAAGGGGGACGCAGTTCCTTATGCACAGCCGGCGCGACAGCGCCGACTTCCTCCACCGCGGCCTGGCCTGGTCGTGGATCTGTGTTCCCTACACGGCGCAACAACGCCATGCTTCTTCCGCCGTGGCTCGCTTGGTCGTGACTTTTCTTTGCGTGTGTGACGACGGCCCTTGCGCCGTCGGCCTCTTCCACGTTCCGCCTTCAGTCATCGATTCCAAAAAAAATCAAGTTCTAGCAGAGGGTCATCGGGCCGTGTTTGTTCAGCTCGCGACCTCAGCGTTAGGCGGTAACACATGACCAAGTTCATTTCAGAGAAAACAATGAGGAACAGTACAATTTTATTCAAATAAAATTGTATATAATTTCCCCTACCTCGAATAACATTTGTTTCTTGTAGACGCGGAAAACAATGTTGCTTCATAAACGTCGGAGAAAGAACCATCGTCATTGGCGAGTTCTCCGCATCAGTGTCTCATCCCTTGAAATTTCTGGGTCTTTAGAGAACTCATCCCTATCAATAGTTATAGAATAATATTTACACATATAGGCTCAACATTCTCTTTGTCAAATTAGAGTTTGAAGTTTCAACAATGAAGGAATCATCTCAATATGAACACCCCTATAATTAAGAGCATGAGAAGAAATAAATTATTTGGATGTGCGCGTATCAAACAAAGATTGAATAATAGTTGAATTCAAAATAATAATACCTATCACCATTAAAGGACTAGATTGATCATCTATGATCACATGATCAACTCTGTACAATTTCTTAATCCCTTATTTTTTCTCTTTGTTACATTGTTGAGATTTCACTGGTTGAGGAGTCATGGTGTTCCTAGAATCATATTGTATTTTTCTATTCTGATGATGAGAATTATTATACTATACTCATCATATCAAAGAATATGATGCCTTATAGGCATGATATGTTTCTCTAGAACCATACCTTGGAGCACTACAACAATATCACTAATGATGTCCTATCTAGTTGTAATTATGACATGCTCTAGGTGGTATCGTACAATATCACTTCATATGTTCCAAAGAACCACATTAATGGTATCCTAGATTACTTTTTGGTTGAGGAGGAATTTTTACTAATCCCATGGTCTAATTCTAAGGTGTATCACTACTCTGGAAATAGATTTCCTCTCCTTCTTATTCCCAAAATTAGATTTCCCTCTTGTTCTTGTAGGAATAAACTTTCAACCTACAATCATATTTCCTAAGATATCCATTTCTACCAACATCACTCTAATGACCATCTCTATATAATACAATATAAATATCATGATAATATTTGAGAAAATATATAGTTGTAACATCGACTAAAAAATGCATGCCTTCAAGGACACACTTGTAGAAACTTATGGGGTAAATTGGACTAAATTCATAAATTTACCTGTATACTCTATCAATGAGAGATTCTCTTGCTTCAAACTAAAGAATTCCATTATTTTATTTTCTTATCCTTCCATAACCTCATCTATCCAAACATACATGATAACTCTAGTATCTTAAATATACTATATTTTAATTATTTAAATGGAAAATTAACCATCAATTATCTTCTCATTTCACTGTTATTTTAAAGATGAAAACATCATTCGTAAGTTTCCAATTTACCACCTTTGTGGATGACATGTTTTCATTTTTCAATTATTCCTTCAAGGATGGTCATGAAACACTTTTTATGGTTAAAAAATAATTTAATATGTGTAATAAAACTTATTTAATGTTCTGGAATTAGTATATATAAATAATATTAATTCATAACATAAAACTTGTGTGTGATGATCGAAAAACCACCAAAATAATATAAACGATTACCACTAACATCTCATCTAAAGATTCATCCTCACCCCAAATCACAAAATGAATTATATAAAAATTTAATAATATATAAGATCATTAATAACATATAATTTCAATTTTTTAAAACTATTTTCATTTTACATGATCTTCCATATGCGTATAAAATCAAACCAATCATGAAAACCAAGAAAACGAACGCTCCCGAACGATAAAATTGTATTTTATAACTCATAAAAAAGAGCATAAATAAACCTAATAAAATTATAATAAATAAAATACATATAGAAAAGGTTCATAATTTATTAATTAAGGGATTTAATCTTATTATCTAGGATGTTAAGTACAAGTGCAGAACAATTTCTGGCATAAGGTAAGGGTTTTCTCATCTGAATTTTATTTCTGTGAGATATGCCTTATTCATAACTATTTATTATGTGTTGTGTATGTATACTACCCATTGATGTATAATATAATGAATATATTTATATTCATGGTATTAAATGTCATATTTTTTGACCATTAATTTCTTGAAGCATATGGTTTGACTATTTGCAAAGTGGTAAGAGATTCTACCTAAACCTCAATTTTTTTCATTCGAGTTATGCTTTATCTATTTTTACCCCAATGAAATTATTATTTATTTTTATATAAATATTCTAAATTCTAGGTATATACTCCAAACTAATGAATTCAGATCATTTTATCTTTCTTTTATGGTTAAATACATGTTTTATAAGGCTTCCCTTTCCAATTCCTCCCAATAAGCAATCCCGATTAAAGGGAACTTCTCGATTTCTTACTTGTTTTGAAGTGAACTCCCTATTATATTTTAATCCTCAATTATTTTTATAATATCACCAATTTTATCATGAAAAACTATATTTTTTTATTTCTTGTTTTATATAAAGGATCATTGCTTTTCTGATTTAAATTCTCTTTATTATTTTCCCTTAAACCGCACCAAAGTGGCCCATTTATAAAGTTTCTTAATTTTTTTTACTTTTTGGACATCATTTATGACTAAAATATATTTTACTAATTTTATTTTCTAGGATATTCATGTTTTAAATCTCACTTTATGACAAATATAAATGATTTTCCAAAAGAAACCTTCTTTCCAAAGTAAAAAGGGAATTTCTCTCAAGAATTTATCAATGATTTTATTAGAGTATTTTCATTTATGATTATGATTCAAATATTTCAAATTCATATGGGACACTTTGATTTAAAGATATATTTTTAAATGAATTATTCAACATATGAGGAATGCATTGGACTTAGTAAGTTATGGTCGGGGCCCTATATATCCCCTCGATGCATTGGTAGGTCTCATGAGACAAACTAGATTGGGTTTTGGACAAGGCATTGCCCATTTATATATACTTCTTGGACGAGGCCTTGATGGTATGTTTATGTTATCCAACATTATGAATCCACTCATTATAATTTTAGTAATTAATAATCCCTATGATTATTTAACTAGAAGAATATCCATGTTTAAGTTTCATGTGAATATTTATATGGAATTATTTATTTAGATTTTATTTCCGTAATATTATGCTCAAGATTGTGTTTTATTGGCATGTGTTTTAGTTATTAACCTTGCCTTATTGTTTATGTTTATGATAGATTCTACTATATTGTTTACCCTTACTGAGCATTTCAGATCACTCATTTCTTATCTTTTATTTTTACCCAGGATGCGAAGATGTATATTATGAATGACTTGGAGGGATAATCTAGGAGTTCATGAGTGTTTCCATCAGATCTTCTATGTTGAATTTCATTTCAAGTTGTAATTTAATAATTATGTTTGTATATGGTTTTACAAATCTACTAAAATATTCCATCCTTTGGGATATGAACACTTGTTCATAGTACTAATGTAATAAAGTAAGGCACAAACTCTAGGCTATTAGGGTTGGGGTATTTATAGTTAGTATTAGAGAAAGTTTTGTAGAAACCTTAGAAACTAAATTTAAAAAACATAGTTTAGGGAATATAAAACTAATATAGAATTTGAGGATATGCATACAATAACATCCTAGAATTTTTTTAAGGAATAGAATATGTGGGTATTCCTAGAAATACATCCCTGTCTGGATACTACAAGTGGGCGTAGTTCTAGCACAGATTTTCCTAGTCGTAACAACTCAGACAAGGTGCATCTGGCCTAACTCAGTGTAACCTGGTACATGAAAATGGGCCTTACTGCGCACTTGGTTTGACACTCCCAGGGATATACTTAGGATAATTCAAATTTTCTTTATAAACTATTATGAAGGATTTAGTAGTAAATATTTCCCCAAAGAAACCACGTTTATGATTATGAGATTAGCCACCCATATATTTTTTAATTTATATTTAGTATTTCACTAGTTTTGGGATTATACATTATGTTTCATAATGTTATTATCTAATATAGTTTATTCTATTTTTTAGAAATGGAATCCAGTAGAAGGAATGATAACAATATCAATGCACATAATCCAAAGAGTAAGAATTATTGTTTCCTCAATGGGTTTAAGCTAGTCTTTCAAATAGAAGTAGTATACCAAATATTCTCATTATATGAAGAAATAATATCACATTTGAAAAAGATAGAGAAATAATTACCCAAGTCTTATGGATTCAAATGGAAGAAAGAAAAGAAGAGGAAATCTGGGAAGAAGATAGATAAAGGGAAAAAGGTAAAGAATAATTTTCCAACATGTGATAATTTCAGAAGGAAACACCTTAGTATATGCTTAAGTGGAAAAAGATTTTTCTTCAAGTGTGGAGAAAAATCCCACCATGCTCATGATTGTAAGGAAATTAAATAATTTTCCAATGTTCAGTGATTCAATTTCAAGGAGATGGGAAACTACACAAATCAATGTCTCAAGTGTCAAAGGAATATACATAAAAAGAGGATAATGGATCATGTTCAAGCTTATGATACTACCATAGAAGAAGAGTAATGATTAATATGATTGTTTTTGGATTCAATAATTATGTTATTTGAGTATTCTATCAATAATTATTTGGTTATAAGAATCATGATATATATAAGGATTGTACTACAATACTTCTTTTTTAAGGAATTGGAAGCATGTGATAAATAACAACAGTAATCAAGAGGAGTGATTCTGTTGTATATTGATCTTATTGAAAACACATAACTTGGGAAAGATAACCTTAAATATGTGATTTATGTTGAAATAATATTAAATATATGTTTATGGGATAGTATTGGTGACCATGAAGGTGGATAGATATCTTATGGTTTATGTTATGCTAGAATTATTAGATGTTTGAATTTAAGGACAACCTGAGATTTTACTCTTGGAAGCATGCATGTTTTATGAAGGTTTAAAGAAGATTAAGGTATTTATATATTTGGTATGTGAAAATAAAAGCAACATTATTTTGAGAATATTATGTTAATTTTATTTTGGAAATTTAGTGACCTTCCTTCTAAATTTTTGGTCATTGAATGTGGGAGTACATGTTTTAGATGAGTCTTAAGATTAAATACTTGTGGAATGGATTAATTTAAACTTTGTAAATTATTTTTTGTTGATAACATATTATAGCCTTATTTATTTTAGAAAAAATTTAAAGTTTGAAGGAATGAATTAAGGACTATATGATTCATTAAACTTTCTTTAGGCATGAAAAATTATTCTTGAACATTAATTTCTAGGTGTAAGGGATAAAGTGAAAATAGATTGAAGAACAAAAAAAATATGATATTATGAGAATTAAAAGGAAATTAACAAAGTAATTTTATTTTTTCAAGTACTTATATTAATATTGAAATAATCCCTCAATTTTAGGAAAAATATTTTAGAACAAAAATGTTATCCATTTAATTTTCTTTCTGAGAAATCAATGGTCTTTTAATAGATCACAAGATTTATGGTTTTGTAATGGTTAAAATTATAATGACCATGTTTTCTATCACTCTCCATCAGAACATGATAGTTATATTCCTATTCTATGTCCATGTTATCTCTTTCCACTAATGATTTCCAACCTGAAGTCCTAGTTTTTCGATTACCATCGCTTTTCCATTTTCCCTCTTATTAAGAAGATGTTTTAATATCCCTATCTCTGATGTGAGTTTACCACAAATTAATTTTCATGTATCCACCCAATATTTTTATGTAAAATTTAAAATTTCAAGGATGCAATTTATTGAAGGAGGAGAGAATGGAACACCCCAAGATTTTACGGTATGCTTTTTTTTAAAATTTAACTTCTTCGATAGCTTATGAGATTAATAAATGATTAAATATTATTATTTAATTATCATAGTTATATCCTAGATTTTGGGAATGGTGGTAATTAATTTGATTAATTAAATTATTAAAATATATAATACACATGTTTATAAAATTAATTCATTGGTTACCAATTAATTATAAATGAAAACCAATTGAACATAAAGGATGTATTTTTATAAAAAACTATTTTTATGTCCACAATGACATTTTATATTAATAAATTAAATTAAAAAATATTTTTTAAAGATATTAATAAATTTTATATATTATATATTAAATATTCAATCAACTTTTTTTTACATTCATCCATAATATTTTTAGAGACATAAGATAAGAATAAATCCAATTTTACACATAAAAGCTATATTTTTCTAAACACAATTTTACCACCTTTTAATAGAGAAATTGTTTTAAATATAAATTTTTACACTTTTATAAATTATATTTTTCAAAATAAAAATTATTTTTGAAAGTGTAATATCAAAAATTACTTTTGTTAAATGTTTGGTATTTTTTTGATAAGTTTCATTTTTGATGAATAGTAATGTGACCTTTGCAATAATAATATGACCGTTAGGAATAATAATGTGGCCATTAGAACAATAACTTCACTAATAAAAGTATAAATAAAATTTAGGTATCTTATAAATGAAAGTATGGTATATTTCTATCATGGAATAAGTAAATAAATATTTTAAAAATGATAAATTAAGTGTTGGTATTTTTGTGAAACGTAAATGTTTATTTACAATTTTATAATTATTAAAATTATTTAAAAGAAAATTATTTTCATAAAATAAATTCATAAATTAGTATTTTTTTGTCTTATGATCATAAGATAATTTTATTAGACCTTAATTATTTTTTCAAAGTGTCATAAAAACAGTTATAATATTAAAATGGTTATTTTTTGAGTAAATGATGATTTTATTTAAAAATTAAATTTTTTATATTTAGAAAATTATTTTCACAAAATAGAGTTAATTTTTGAATTTTTCACATAGAAAAATTATAAGGGTGATTTTTTTGGGATTTTTCTAAAATACTTGATTTTTTTGTGAATAATAAATACGGTAATTTACGGTATAAATATGTTATCAGTTAAATACACTATTCCTAGAGTCATTTATCATTAAATCAACAAAATATAAATCTAAAATTAATTATTTTAATATATTTTTTTGTAATTCTTAAACTATTCATAGTCTTGAGCCAAAATAATAAACAAATGAATAAAATATTCAAAAAACACCCCTCTCCTCCACTATAAATACCACCCCTCACCACCGCTTATATTCATACCTAAAAATAATTGAAACTTGTACAATTTCTAACCATTTAATATCCAAATAATCTCTACCAATTTATGGTATTTTTGGTTTCAACAAAATATTATTTCAGATTTCCTTGAGGAGGTTCTCAAGGAGAAGATTTCAAGAGGTAAAAATCCTCTTTTGTTCTTTTAATTTCCTTTTAATTTCTTTTATTTTCTTATCATTACATCACCTCCTCTATCAAAACACACATTATAACTCCATTATTCTATATATAATATATTTTTATTATATCAATTTAAAATCCAACATAAAGACTCTTCTCCTTCTCCTTTTATTTTAAAGATGAAAACATCATCTGTGAGATGCTGATTTACCACCTTCGTGGATAACGTGTTTTTGTTTTTCAATTCTGCTTTCAAGGATGGTCATAAAACCATTTTTATTGTTAAAAAAACTTTAATTTGTGTAATAAAACTTATTTAATGGTATGTAACTAGTATATATGCATAATATTAATTTATAACACAAAACTAGTGAATGACGATCGAAAAACCACCAAAATAATCTAAACGATTATCACAAACATCTTATCTAATGATTCATACAAAACCAAAATAACCAAATTAATTATATAACCATTTAATCTACTGTAATATAATTAATAAAATATAATTTCAATTTTTGACAACTATTTTAATTTTACATGATCTTCTATATGCGTATAAATGTAAACCAATCATGAAAACCAAGGAAATGAACACTCCCAAAAGATAAAATTATATTTTATAACTCATCAAAAGGCCATAAATTAACTTAATAAAATTATAATAAATCAAATATATATATAAAATTTTATTAATTAATTAATTAATAGATTTAATCTGATTATCCATGACATTAAGCACAAGTTCATAACTCTTTCAGACATAAGGCAAGGGTTTTCTCATCTAAATTTTATTTCTATGAGATATTCCTTATTCACCACTATTTATTGTGTGTGGTGTATGTATACTGCCCATTTATGTATAATATCATGAATATATTTATATTCATGCTATTAATTATCATATTTTATGACCATTAATTTCTTGGGTCATATGGTTTGACTGTTTTCGAAGTGGTAAGGGATTCTAACCGAATCTCCATTTTTCTTTCAGGTTACACTTTCTCTCTTTTTACCCCAATGTAATTATTATTTATTTTTATATACATATTATAAATTCTGGTTATATGTTTCAAACTAATTTATCCATATCATTTCATCTTTCTTTTATGGATAAATAAATGTTTTTTAAGGTTTCCCTTTTCAATTCCCCCCAATAATCAAGCCCAATTAAAGAGAACTTCTCAATTTATTACCCGTTTTGAAGTGGAATCCATAATCTATTTTAAGCCTATATTATTTTTATAGCATCAAAAAAAAATTCATGAAAAAATATCTTTATTCATTTATTATTTTATATAAAATATTGTTCCTTTTCCTATTTAAATTATCTTTATTATTTTTCTTAAACCACACCAAAGTGGATCATTTCTAAAGTTTCTTAAAAACTATTTTTACATGTTGGACATCATTTATTCCTCAAATATATTTTCCCTATTTTTTTGGGATATTAATTTTTAAAATCTAAATTTATGTCAAATAGAAATTATTTTCCAAAATAACTATTCTTTCAAAATTAAAAACAATATTTCTCTCAATAATTTATCAATTATTTTACTAAAGTATTTTCATCTATGATTATGATTAAAATATTTTAAAGTGGAATGAGACACTTTAATTTTAGGATATATTTTTAAATCAATAATTTGACATATGAGGAATGCATTGGACTTAGTAAATGATGAGCGGGGTGTGCTATATCCCCTTGATGCATCGGTAGGTATCATGAGACAAACTAGACCAAGTTTTGGCCGAGGCCTTACCCATTTATGTAGACTTCTTGGCCGAGGCCTTGATAATATGTTTATGATGTAAAACATTATGAATTACATCATTATGAAGTTAGTAATTGATAATACATGTGATTATTCTACTAGTAGAATATCTATGGTTATGTTTCATGTGATTATTTATATGGAATTATTTATTCAACTTTTATTGCTACCATATTATGCTCAAGATTATGTTTTATTGGCATGTATTTAAGTTTTTAACTTTGCCTTATTATTTATGTTTATGATAGATTACACTATTTTGTTTAGACTTACTGGGCATCAGAGATCTCCCCTTTATTATGTTTTATTTTTCCCCAGGATATGGAGATGTATATTATGAATAACTTATAGGGATAATCAAGGAGTTCATGAATGTTTCCATTAGAGTTTATATGTTGTATTTAATTTCAAGTTATAATGTAATAATTATGTTTGTATCTAGTTCTCAAAATATACTAAAATATTTGGTAATTTTTGATGTAAACGCTTATTCATAATAATAATGTAATAAAGTAAGGCACTAACTTTGGGCTACTGGGGTCAGGGTCTTTAAAGTTGGTATCAGAGCAAGTTTAGTAGAAACCTTGGAAACTAGATTTAAAAAACATATATTAAGTAATATAACCCTAAGATATAATTTTAGGATAAGAATATTATAACATCCTATAATTTTGGTAAGGTAGAGATTATGTGGGTCTTCCTAGCAATACATCCCTATCTGGATACTATAAGTGGACGTGGTCTGGAACAAATGTACCTATGCATAACAACTCTGAAAAGATGCGTCTGGACTGACTCAGTGTAACATGGTACACAAAAATGGGCCATACTACACACCTGATTTGACACTTACTGGAGATATGATTATGATAATTCACATTTTATTACAAACCATTATGAAGGATTTAATAGTAAATATGTCCCCAAAGAAACCATGTTTATGATAATGAGTTTAGATACACCTATTTTTTTTCAATTTATGTTAAGTATTTCACTAGTTTTGGGATTATAAATTATGTTTAATAATGTTATGATATAATCTAGTGTATTATATTATTTAAAAAATGGATCCTAGAGGAAGGAATGGGAAATGAATCAATGCACATAATCCAAATAGTAAGAATGATCATTTCCTTGATGGGTTTAATCTAGTGTTTAGAATGGAAGTAGTGTCATAAATATTATCATCATATGAAGAAATAATATCATGTTCTAACAAGATATATAAATAATTACCCAAGTATTATTAATTAAAAGGGAAGAAAGAGAAGAAGAGGAAATCTAGTAAAAAGATAGAGAAAGGGAATAAGATAAAGAAGTATTTTCCCACATGTGATAGTTTTGGAAGGAAACACCTTGGTATTTTCTTAAGAGGAAAATGAGTTTTTTTAAAGTGTGGAGAAAACGTCCACCATGCTCTTGATTGTAAGGAAATGAAATAATTTTCCAATTTTGAGTGCTTAAACTACAAGGATATAGGACACTACACAAATCAATATATCAAGTGTCAAAGGAATATACACAAAAATAGGATAAAGGATCATGTTCAAGCTAATGCTACTACCATATAAAAAGGGTAATGATTAATATTATTGTGTTTGTATTCAAGAATTATCTTATTTGAGTATTTTATCAATAATTATTTGGTTATAATAATCATGAGATATATATGTATTGTACTACAATACTTATTATTTAAGGAATTGGAAGCATGTGATGAATAACACCAGTAATCAGGAGAAGTGATTCTCTTGTATGTTGATATTCTTGAAAACATATTACTTGGGAAAGATAACCATAAATATATTCTTTAGGTTGAGATAATATTAAATAGATGTTTATGAGATAGTATTGGTGACCATGAAGGTGGTTAGTGATCTGATGGTTTATGTTATGCTGGAATTATTAAATGTTTGGATTTAAGGACTACCT
Organism: Viscum album; assembly: GCA_963277665.1. Taxonomy (NCBI): domain Eukaryota; kingdom Viridiplantae; phylum Streptophyta; class Magnoliopsida; order Santalales; family Viscaceae; genus Viscum; species Viscum album. Next base: position 2,095,072,984 of record OY728122.1, read on the forward strand.
GAGATTTTACTCTTGGAAGCATGCATGTTTTATAAAGGTTTAAATGAGATTAAGGTATTCATATATTTGTAATGTTATAATAAAATATATATTATTTTGAGTAATATCATGTTAAGTTGATTTTGTAAATTTAGTGGTGTTCCTTCTAAATTTTTGGTTATTGAATGCATACAGACATTTTTTAGACGAGTCTTAAGATTAACTAATTATGAAAAGGATTAGGTTAAACTTTGTAAATTATTGTTGTTTGATAACATATGATAGAATTATTTTTTAGTAATCATTTAATGGTCTATTGGATGAATTAAGGACCATATGATTTGTTAAAAGAACTTTATGCATGAAAAATTCATCTTGAACATTCATTTCCAGGTGTAAGGAATAAAGTGAAAATAGATCGAACCAAAACCAAAATTTGAGATAATTCTTATGACATGGAAATAAATCAATTAATTTTGTTTTATCAAGTACTTATCTGAATATTAAAATAATCCCTCAACTTTAGGAAAAATATTTTGGAACAAAAACGTTATCCATTTACTTTTCTTTGTGAGGAATCAATGATCTTTTAATGGATCAAAAGATTTATGGTTTTTTGATGGTTAAATTTCTAATGAACATGTTTTCTATCACTCAACATCATAACATGATAGTTATATTCCTCTTCCATGTTCAAGTTATCTCTTTCAACTAATGATTTCCTACTCAAAATTCTAGTTTTGTGGTGACTATCGCTTTTCCCATTTCCCTCTTATTAAAAGGATGTTTTATTAACCCTACCTCCAATGTGAGTTTACCATAAAGGAATTTTCAAGTATCAACCTCTAATTTTTAGTTTCAATTTCAAATTTCAATGACACAATTTATTAAAGGAGGGGTTAATTTAACACCCCACGATTTTATGGTATGTTTTTTTTAATTTAATTTCTTCGATAGCTTATGAGCTTAACAAAAGATTAAATATTATTATTTAATTATTATAGTTATCACCTAGATGTTGGGAATGGAAGAAATGAATGAGATTAATTAAATTATTAAAATATATATTATACATGTTTATAAAATTAATTCATTGGTTACCAATTAATTAGAAATGAAAACCAATTGAACATAAATGATGTATTTTTTATAAAAACTATTTTTATGCCCATAATGACATTTTATATTAATAAATTAAATTAAAAAATATTTTTGAAAAATATTAATGAAATTTATATATTATATATTCAATAATTTTTTTCATGCATCCAAAATATTTTAGAGACATAAGATAAGAATAAATCCAATTTTACACATAAAAGGCAATATTTTTCTAAACATAGTTTTACTACCTTTTAATGGAGAACTTGTTTTAAATATAAATTTTGATACTTTTATAAATTATATTTTTCAAAATAAAAACAATTTTATAAATCATAATATCGAAATTTACTTTGGTTATTTTTTTTGGTATTTTTATGATAAGTTTCACTTTTGATGAATAGTAATGTAACCTTTGGAATAATAATGTGACCGTTAGAAATAGTAATGTCACCATTAGAACAATAAATTAATCTATTAAAGTATAAATAAAATTTAGGTATCTTATAAATAAAAATATGGTATATTTATTTCATGGAATAAGCAAATAAATGTTTTAAAAATAATAAATTAAGTATTAGTATTTTTCGAAACATAAATGTTTATTGACAATTTTATAATTAATTTAATGATTTAAAAGGAAATTATTTTCAGAAAATAAATTTATAAATTAATATTTTTATGTCTTATTACCATAAGATAATTTTATGAGAGCATAATGAATTATTCAAAGTGTTATAAAAAGTTATAATATTAAAATGATTATTTTTCAAGTAAATGACGATTTTATTTAAAAATTAAATTTCTCATATTTAGAAAAATATTTTCATAAAATGGAGTTCATTTTTTAATTCTAAAAATCAAAAAATGGTTAGGGTGAATTTTTGGGATTTTTCTAAAATAATTGAATTTTTAGTGAATAGTAAAATATAATAATTTACGGTATTAATACATTATAAGTTAAATATACTATTAATTGAGTCATTGATGATTTAATCACCATAATCTAAAACTCCACTTAACTATTTTTATATATTTTGTGATAATTCTCAAACTATTCATAGTCTTGATCCAAAATAATAAACAAATGAATAAATTATTCAAAAAACACCCCTCTCCTCCACTATAAATACCACCCTCACTGTCCATTCTAATCACACCTCCAAAGCCTTGAATCTTGTATAATTTCTAGCCATTTCACCTTCCAATCCTCTCCCCTAAATTCTGGTTTTTCTGGTGTCAGCAAAATACCATTTCAATGTTCTTTAAGAAGGTTCTCAAAGAGAAGAATTCAAGAAGTAAAAATCCCCTTTCATTATTTTAATTTCTTTTCAATTTATTTTCTTTTCTTATCCTTCCCTAACCTACTCTGTCCAAACATTCATGATAAATACATTATCTTATATATACTATATTTTTATTTTGTTAATGGAAAATCCACCATCAAGTCTCTTATCCTTTTCCTTTTATTTTAATGATGAAAACATCATCCGTGAGGTGTCGATTTACCGCCTTCATGGACGACCCATTTTTTATTTTTCAATTACGCATTAAAGGATGGTCATAAAGATATTTTTATTGTTAAAAAATACTTTAATATGTGTAATAAATCTTATTTAATGTTCTTGAACCAGTATATATACATAATATTAATTCATAACCCAAAACTAGGGCATGATGATCGAAAAAACACCAAAATAATCTAAACGATTATCAACAACGTCTTATATAATGATTCATCCTCACTCCAAATAACCAAATGAATTATATAAGCATTTAATATTATGTAAGATCATTAATAAAATATAATTTTAATTCTGGACAACTATTTTCATTTTACATGATCTTCCATATGCCTATAAAAGTAAACCGATCATGAAAACCAAAGAAACAAATGCTCCCCAATGCTAAAATTTTATTTTATAACTCATAAAAAGGGAAATAAATGAACTTAATAAAATTATAATAAATAAAATACATATATAAAATGTTATTAATTAATTAATTAAGTGATTTAATATGATTATTCAGGATGTTAATTACCAGTGCAGAATGCTTTCAGATATAAGGTAAAGGTTTTCTCATCTCACTTTTATTTATGTGAGATATGACTTATTCACCACTATCTCTTGCATGAAATTTTTTTATACTACCCATCGATGTATAATATCATTAATATATTTTTATTCATGGTATTAAATTTCATATTTTATGACCATTAATTTCTTGGGGCATATGGTTCAACTATTTGAAAAGTGGTAAGGAATTCTACCAGAATCTTCGTTTTTTCCTTTGGGTTACGCTTTCTCTCTTTTTACCCCAATGTAATTCTTATTTATTTTTATATAAATCTTCTAAATTCTGGGTATATGTTCAAAATTCATATATCTATATCATTTCATATTTCTTTGATGGGAAAATACATGTTTTATAAGGTTTCCCATTTCAATTCTTCCCGATAAGAAAGCCCGATTAAAGGGAACTTCCTGATTTCTTACCCATTTTGAAGTAAACTACATAATATTTTTAAGCCTACATTATTTTTCTAACATAAATACATTTATCATGAAAAAATATCTTAGTTCATTTTTGGTTTTATAAAAAATATCGTACCTTTACGATTTGAATTATTTTTATTATTTTCCCTTAAATCGCACTAAAGTGTCTCATTTTTAAAGTTTCTTAAAAAATATTTTTACATTTTGGACATTATTTATGACTCAAATATATTTTACCCATTTTCTTTTCTATTATATTCATGTTTACAGTCTAATTTTATGATAAATTCAAATGATTTTACAAAATAAATCTTTTTTCCAAAGTAAAAAGTGTATTTATATCAAGAATTTATAAATGATTTTATTAGAGTATTTTTTGTCTATGATTATGATTAAATAATTAAAAGTTTCATGGGTCACTTTTTTTTAAAGATATCATTTTGAATCAATTATTATACATATGAGGAATGCATTGGACTTAATAAGTGACAGGTGGGGCCCACTATATCCCCTCAATGCATTAGTAGGTCTCATGAGACAAACTGGACATGGTTTTGGCTAAGGCCTTACCCACTTATGTAGATTTTTTTGCTAAGGCCTTGATGGTGTATTTATGATGTTTGACATTATGAATTCCCTCATTATGATGTTAGTAATTGATAACCCATAAGATTATTCTACTAGTAAAATATACATGGTTATGTTTCATGTGATTATTTATATGGAATTATTTATTCATCTTTTATTCCTACCATATTATGATCTAGATTATGTTTTATTGGCATGTGATTTAGTTATTCAACTTACCTTATTATTTATGTTTATGATAGCTTCTACTGTATTGTTTACACTTACTGAGAATTTGAGTTCACCCCTTTCTTATTTTTATTTTTCCCTAGGATGTGAAGGTGTATATTATGAATGAATTTCTGGGATAATATAGTAGTTAATGAGTGTTTCCATTAGAGTTGCTATATTGTATTTCATTTCAAGTTGTAATATAATACTTATGTTTGTATCTGTTTTTCCAAATCTACTAAACTATTCAGAACTTTGGGATGCAAACACTTATTCATAGTACCAATGTAATAAAGGGAGGAACCATATCTAGGCTACTGGGGTTGGGGTATTTACATATTTTCTTGAGATGGAAGTCTATGAAATAATACTAGGTATGGATTTTTTATCAATGTTCAAATATCACATTGATTGTTATACCCAAAGAGTTAGTTTTATGACTGATGATGGCATTGAGAATCTCTTTAGAGGGGACCATAATGGGAAAGCGGTTATAGTAGGCTTTTTGGAACCAGAAGTTGGATCTACCTCACACCAGTTGGCATATTTGACTTTGTTAGCGGTGTATGAGATCAAGACTAGAAATTTTCCAATAATTGTTGATCAGTTTCTGGAAGTTCTTCTTGAAAATTTCTTTGGGTTTCCACCCACAAGAGAAGTAGAGTTTATGATTGATATCCTCCCAAGGAATAATACTATTTCCCTTCCATCTAACCAAATGACACAAAAAGAATTAGGGGAATTCAAATTATAGTTGGAATATCTGGAAATCAAAGGGTTCATTTGGACTAGTACGTCTCCATGGACAATGCCGATCTTGTTCATGAAAAAGGTAGATGTAACTCTTCGGTCGTGTGTGTATTATTATAAGATTATCCAAGATATGATAAATAATTAGTATCCACTTCCATGCATTTATTATATTTTAAATCAATTTAGGAGAGCCTAATGGTTCTCTAAAATTTACTTGCAATCATGATATCACCAATTTCGAGTTCGGAAGGTAGATATTCCAAAAATAGATTTCAGGAGTATATATGTACATTATGAGTATGTGGTTATTATTTTTGATCTAAAAAATGCACCAATAGTCTTTATGGAATTGATGAATTAGATATTTCAGAGTTATCTTGATTATTTTGTGATGGCGTTTGTGGATGACATACTGGTGTATTAAAGGATAAGGGATGAGCATGACCAACACTTGGAGACAATGTTGGGAATATTGAGGGATCATAGTTTGTATTAAAAATTATCAAAGTGTGATTTTTTTATATTAGAGGTATGTTTCCTTGGCCATGTAATATCTAAAATAGGTGTTTCTATGGATCCAGAAAAGATAGAAGATGTTATCTCTTGAAAACCACCAAAGAATGTCTTTAAGATATATAGTTTCCTTAGTCTGGATAGTTATTACTGATGCTTTATTTGTGATTTATCATGACCATCATCACCAATGAAAGGTTTTAAAAGGAATAATGTTTCATTACAATGGAATAAGAAATATTAGAAGTCTTTTCAGGAGATTAAATTTTACCTTACATTAGCACCGATCTTGATATTGTCAGAATCCAGACGAGGGTACGTGGTGTAATATGATGCTTCAAGATTAGGGTTGGGATGTGTTCACATGTAGGGAGATCATATTTTTTCTTATAGCTCATAAAAGTTATGGTTTCATGAGAAAAACTACCCAACACACAATTTGGAGTTAGCTACTATAGTCCAATACTTAAAGACTTGGCTTCATTACCTCTTTGGTGAGAAATTAACGGTTTTTACAGATCATAAGAACTTGAAACACATTTTCTCACAAAGATATTTGAATTATAGAAAAATAAGATGGATATAGTATCTCCAAATTTTTGACTTTGGCTTGATGTATACACTGGTTAAATGTAATTCATTGGTGGATGCATTAAGCATAAATTCATATGTTCATTTGGAAAAAGAGGCTTCAGAACAGTGGAAGTTGATGTCGGTGATAGCTGACATGCACTTGTATTGTGAATATCAAGGAAATGTTTCTGTTTTCATTATAGTTTCTTTTGTTCCTAAAATGGTTTAGATGGTTAAAGAGGAACATACATTCAATTCATAATGTGTGACTATGAGGTCAAAACTCAATGATGGGGAGACCATTGAGGAATGTAAGATGGATATGAGTTCAATTTTGTGGTTTAGATATCAGATGGTCATACCTTTGTCTTTTTAATAACAAATTATTCATGATTACCACCATTCAAGATGGTATTTTCATCCTATAATACATAATATGTATAAGGCATTGAAATCATAGTTTTGGTGGGTTGGTATGAAAAGGAAGGTGGATAAGTTTGTTTTGAGAAGCCTCACCAGTCAGTAGGTTAATGAAGATCACTAGTAGCTAGTGGGTATGTTGTAGTCCTTACCTATTCCTATTTTCAAATGGGAGAATATAACCATTGATGATAGGTCTCCCATGGATGGTTCAAAAACACAATTCCATATGGGTCATAGTGGATTAGCTTACAAAGTCATCCTATTTCATTCCTATTCATGAATCTCATATCATGGAGGACTTGTATAAAATCTATATCCAAGAAGTAGTAAAGAGGCATGTAATAATGGTTTTTATAATATCAAATAGAAACCTGAGGTTTATGTATCATTTCTAGAAATACTTATAGCAATCCATTGGGACTCAATTGACTATGAGTCTAGAATACCATCCTTAGATAGATGGAAAATCTGAATGAACGATACAAACATTGAAATACATAATTCAATCTTGTGTAATGTATTTTGGTGGCTCATGGGAATATAACATACTGGTAGTGGAGTTATCATAAAAAAACATTTATTAGAACTCAATTCATATGGATCCTTTTGAAGCATTTTATGGGGGTCCTTATCATTCTCTACTTTGTTGGGTGGAAATAGGTGATACTTTACTGGTTGGACCAAGCCTTGTACAAGAGACAAAGGAGAAGATTAAGTTGATAAAGAAGAGAATAGAGATAGTTCAGAGTCATCAAAAATTGTATGTAGATCTTCATTGATGACCATTTCAATTCGAGGTGAGTGATCACGTGTTCTTGAGAATATCTATAATTCTTGGAAAGTGTCTTTTTGGGATGCAGGGAAAGTTATATCCTTGATACATATTCCCTTTTGATATACTTTAAATAGTTGGTGAGGTGTAATTTTGATTGGATTTTCCTCTACAATTTAGTTTAGTGCATAATATGTTTCATGTATCTCAGTTGAAAAAGTATCATCCTGATCCTGACCATGTGATTCGATGGGATGACATTGACCTAGAGCTAGATTCTTGATTTGTTCATGTACCTATATGAATTATGGTTAGGAAAGATAAAGTATTTCATGGATAAAACATCAGTTGAGTGTGGTTTTTGTTGAAACATGTTCAAATTCAGGAAGAAACTTAGGAATGAGAAAAGGAAATGGTTGATAAATGGATTGAACTCTTTAAAGACAATGGTGTTTTATAATTTTTGAGGATGAAAAGGATAATATTGGGGAGCATTTACCCCTATATTTCAATTAAGTACCACTTTCATTTTCTATTTTAAGTATTTAAAGTGTTTGGGTGAAGTTTGGTACTATTTAGAGGACTTTTGGAATGTTTTTGGGGCTTTTATAGAGGTTCACAGTTTGAGAATAGTTAGTAGAAACCGTGAAACACCAACATGAAACCATGTAAGTAAAATAGAGGGCTCTGGTTATGTTCATGGTTAGGTTCATGATTTGTAAAAACCATATAGCCACCCAGGAGGCACCATGCCTTTGGGGACATAGGGCTTGTGCACAGTTAGCACACAATTTTCCTAACCGTGTTCCCTAATCGTGTATTACTAAAAGTTAGATAAAAAAATTGTTTATATAACTTCTTTTCCCTCCTTAATGGTTTTTTATCTAATACAACCTTAAATCCAATTCCTCTCTTCCCAAAGGATGTGGAGACCATTCCTATTGATCTAGGAGTGATCTTTTGGAAAATATTGGTGCATTGAAGCCCATATTCCTTAGTAAGTCTCTATTCTTTATTGTTTTTCCTTAGATTCATCTTCTTCCCTATCTTGGAATGTTAGATCCAATATATTGGGGATGGATCTAGGTTTTTTAATTTCAATCACGATGATATATAGCTAAGTTGATGTTAGGGAACTAGATCTAAGGTGGGGTTTTGGAGTTTCAACCTAGTTTTGTTGAAGAATTCATGTCATTATTAATTTTTACCATACCAAGGTAGGTGGATTAACTCTAAAATCCTCTTATTAAAACTTGAATACTTGGTTTAAAATTATTTAAATTTCTTGAAATTTATTTTGAAATTGATGTTTGAAGCTTGGTATAAACCTTATTTAGTTATGGTTTGGAAAATTGTGGAAATTAGTTGTTGTGAAAAGTGCTTTGTCTCATGATTTTAAAATGATGTTTTAAAATATGGTTTGGTTTTGTTTGATGGAAAGGTTTTAAATAAAAGAAATTTTTTATTTAAATGTATTTAAATGTTTGGTTTGGCATGTAATTTTTCTTACTTGGTTGGAGTATGTTTATTTTCATTGACGTGACCCTATGGAAGGTGCGTGTTTCATTGTGGTACTTATATATGGTTACCTTATGAATACTTGATATATTTATGAGATACTACTCATGAGTATGGAATTTTAACCTGGTCATGCATGTGTGGTTGTGTGAAATTTTGGAACCAATTAATGGGTATTACAATAGTTTTAAGATATTTTTTAAAGGAATTGTTTGGTTGTTTTCCTTGGAAATGGTTTTGGTTTGGAAAGCTGTTTTGGTCTGAAAACTGTTTTGATTAGAAATAGTTTGGATTTAATATAATCTATTGAAAGGTTTTAAAGTGTTTTGTATAAATTGTATTATATAAATGTGATAACATGTTCTTTACTAGTGGCATGAGTAGGGAATGCATTTTGGGAAAACCTACTGTATTTAATTACTCTCCTTGTGCTTGGGAACTTTGGTGTGTTTGTTGATATTTTTTATCAAGACATAGGTAAAGTAAAAATATATCATTTCTTTAGTGATACATCGTGATACTTTGGGATATATTTTGGAGTTGGATCTTGAATAATTTTGGGTGTTATGGAGTTTATGTCTTTGTAGTCATTGAGATTTTTTGGTTTTATCTCATGCTTTATATTTTGATTTTGGTTCTTTTGTTTTTGCATTGTACCCTGATATGGTATATGGTTATAGTTTGGTTGTTGTAAATTTGGCATTACATTAAGTTGTTTTACATTGTGTTGATGCATAATATAATATTTGTTTGGTTGTGATTATCTTGGTCAGTTGTTTTATTTTAAAAAGGAAAAATCATCCCCCAACTATTAATGAAGCCCTTGATATTTATTGCAAGCCTTTGGTGTCATGGTGATGTCACCTAAGGCCAAGTAGGATTTATACCTCATCTCAATCCAATGGGGAGGGGTGGGATGTTACAAGGATGGTTATAGGAATAAATTTAATAAATTTAAATGATTTTTATGACATTTTTAATCTTATGTAAAAGTTATATTATTATTATATAAAAACATGTCCGTACTCATTAAATCACTATAACATGCTCTTGTTTGGGTCGATTTTACCACCCAAATGAATGATGTTATAGTGTTTTTATATTGAATGATTGAGTAATGTTATATAATGGTAATATCATGTAATAATAATGTATTTAATATGTTTCAAACATTATGGAAAGGTTTTATTAATATTTAATATATTTATTAATATACCACCTTTTGATCTTTAAACATTCCAAAACTAGTTTGTTGTAATTTCATTTTTCATGAATCATATTAATGTATTTCACCTAATGAAATGATATTTAATGAATCATTGAAAAATTATGATTATTATATATTTAATAATCTTATAATGATAAAATTTGAACCAATAAGTGACAATCAACCCTGTCTCTGTGAAACATGTATGAAATAAATAATCGACAAATCCTAACATTCGATGATGAAAATAAACTATAACCGAGTAACATATTTACAATGGATGGTTATAAATGATTTCTATAAAAGTTAATATATTTTAATAATTTTTTAAAATTAGCAATTTATATAGTGTTATTCATTATATAGGATTTTAGACCACATTTGACTAAGTGGGGTTTATGGTAAGGGTTTTTTTGTATCAAATTTAATATCTTGAGACATATTTCATATTATGAACCATGATATATTTGATATGGTGTGATTACTCCATAATTAATTTATTTTAACATATTCATGTAATTCATGGGTTTTTAAGATCCATATCATGTTCTCTCTTTAAATTTCTTCCGGTTCAAAAGATACCAAAATTTTAAGGGTTTTTGTTAACTGAACACCCTTTGTTGAGTTATAATTATTATTATTGAACCTATTTTTCCAATATTAGTTTCTTCCACCCTAATATTTTATTTCAATTTACTTTTTATTCCTCTATATTATAAAATTACCTTTTAATTCAATTCTTTTACCTTGATAAAATTCCATTCTAAAAAATTATATCATTATTGAGAAAAATTCCCATTCTCTTTAATGACAGTTTCCAATCCTTATCCATATTTTCCTTCCTAGAAATATTATTCTCTATATTTGGAAATATGATTATGTGTTATCTCATGTGACCTTAAAATTTATATTTTCCTATTTTCAAAATAAATCTTTATTATCCTTTTTTTATGAAGTGGGTTTCAATAATGATATTTTAATCGGGTTTCATTCAATGATCATTTGTTTTATTTTATAATATACATTTTATTCAAATAACCTTTATGTATTTTCAAGACTCCATTATTTAAGGTTACTTTTAAAGGTACATTTTTTCATTGGTTTTAACATAAAATTTTCAAAAAAAATATCTTTTTAAAGTGACTTATAACTTTTTATTTTATGAAAATTGTAGTGTATTGGATTTTTCCATGTATTATTATTTTAATATTATATGGAATTATTTCGAGACCAGGAATGAAAATGGAACATCATTCCGAGGCCCAGTGAGCCCAGAATGGTGGTTTGAACTTTTTTTAGTTAAGTGAGCTGGAACTTGTGCGTGACTATGGTAGTTTCCAAATGGATGCCCGGATTGAAAATATGAGGGCACCGTTGCGTCCGAGACGATGACTTTACCAAAGAATGAGTCGAACCTCGACTGGCACGGGTTGAGGGAAAAAGTTAATTTTCGGATGTTTTAAGTAAAATAAAATAAAATAAATTCTCAAAGTTTATTTTATTTCTTTTTGGAAATATCCGCTGGAACGCAGCGACGAGGTAGCTGTTTCAGTAATTAATGTCATGTCATAATGACTCAAAAATAGAAATACTGACTCATTAATGTCGAAGTGTAATGGTATGCCAAATATGTTTCCCTTTTATTGGGATAATCAAATATTGCTCGTTGGAGACGATTGAGAGAAATCTCTGGAGAATCCGCAGAGCGTTGGAGCAAAATCTCAGTGATGAACGATGACAGATCAAAGTTGAGAATCGCTGCACCAACGAAGTTGAAGGATATCGACGATGAAATTAGTGTGACCCTTTCATAAAGTATTGATCCTTTCTTAAAGGTAGGGGTTGTTATTTCATTTCTCTTTCCCCGTTTTGAATTTAAAACGACGAACGCGGATCAACCGCGAACAAGTTGATCTGCGGATTCGTACGTTCTTGCGGGAGGGTTTTATTGTGATGATTAAGGGGAATTAATCCATGTTGATTATTGTTATTGATTTCTATGCTGTTTAAGCTTATTAATGGGAGTGGATCAACACCACGACGAATGAAGGGGGAGGTTCATTCCTCAAATTTGTTCGATTGGTTTTCCTTCCCCCTTTCCTTCTCGTGCATTCTTCGCGTTCTTCGTGGGGTGACGAACAACGGATAATTACGCACCCGTCTTGCAATGAAATGATCCCAAACCATAGATTCGAAATTGCAACGACCCTACAGAGGTGCTAAGACCATGAAAGACAACGAATCGACTCGAATTGGAAGAGGTCGTTCTTTGAGCGTTCTTCGCACGGGAAGATCAAAACATATTTTTGGAGTTGATCGGAGGTCCAAAAACATCAGAAGCATCCTTGTGGTGTCGGGGTGACCAAAAACCGGGTGTTCCATAGTGATTGGATGACTAGATCGATGAACGAGGCATCACCGAAGGCATGACGGTCGAGGTCTGCATTTATGGAAATTTCCATAATACACGGTGTGTACTTCCGAAGAACACGCCATGTAGTACTGGCGATGACAACTAGGGTTTCAGGGGTCAGAGAGGAATCGCACGGTGTATGACCCTGGTCACACGACATGTTGGACTTTCCCCGAAGATCGATGTGTATTTTGGGAAGTACCCGGACACAAGATGTTCTACACGGCTTCAGAACACGGTATGTACAACATGGAAGAGGTGGCTACATGGGACTCAACGTGTATCTAGGGGGTACACAGACATGGGATGGAGTACACGACCGTGTACTCCATCACACAGCCAGGCGAGACCAGTAACACGGGTCACCCCGTGTACTGATCACACGGGTTGGAGTACATGGGTTGATGACTGTGTACGGGTATATGGCTAGCATACACGGAGCCAACCCCAGTCACTTGAACATAGCATGTACACCTTACTACACGTCGTGTACTAACTTTTCTACATGACCTTCCTTACAACACGGGCCGTTGTACACGGGCAGTACCCGGGGTCAGATGACACGGTGTGTAACTTTTATACACACCATGTACTTTTTGGAAAATGGAATGGTCCTCTTGTCCACCGTATCTTGGATATGTTTTGTTTGGGTTAGTGCCCCTTATCCTAATTCCCCTGAAGGTCAGACATCATTTCCTTCTACAGGAGTATGATCCATTCAACATGACTTTCTGTGATAGAGTCAAGCATCCATCCGTGAGGCCCAGATCGAGATCCTATATCCATTCTTGACCCTAGGTAGAGTCAGGCATCGACATGACCAACTCTACCGGGCATCGATCCTATACCTAGCAGGTGAATTCTGGATGATTTGCAGTATCCGCCATGGCCCTAGCAGTGATCCTCATCCGTGTATCTTGATATTTCCCACTCAGGAGTGTGTCTCCCATAATGAGTGCATCTATCTATCATGATCTTCCCACTCAGGAGTGTGTCTCCTGTAATGAGTGTAACTAACTCTCGTGACGTTTCCCTATGAATAGTACTTCTCGGACGGAAGTCATCAGAGCTATCAGATTCATGGATTGTGTTCTCTCGGAACTAGTGCTTCGTGGAATCTTCAAACGGAATCCCTAATGAGGGTATGTGGTTGTGTGGTTTGTCTCTAGACTGCAGGTCTGGGTTTTGAGTATATCTAGTTTGTGTTTCTCTTGCTATATGTTCTATAGACATATACTATACATAACTGACTGTACCTTTACTTTGTGTACTTCTTTGTGGTTTTTGGGTTCCTCTACTGAGTATTGTTATACTCACCCCTGCACGGGATTTGCCCACACGTGTCGTGTCTTTTGCAGATAACCAACCTTTTGACATAGTCTAGGGCAGACCGGGATAGGACCAAGCTTTCTGAGTTCCCTACAGGATGAGGCGTTCCTTCAGCTACGAGCAGCATTCCCAGTACCTCTTTGTGTTTAAAGGTTGGACCTTGCAGTTTTCAGACTCTTATTTTTGTTGGGATTGAATTCTGGCCCAGTTTACTTTTAGTACTTTACTTTCTGTCATACTATGTTTGTTGGGCTTAGTGGTATGCATGAATTTTGTTCCCTAGTGGTTTTTTTTACATTTCAGAATTTTTGGTCTTGGAGATGTGTGTGTGTGTACAGGTTCTTAGGCAATGCCTCCCATGTATTAATATGCCTACTTGGTTCTAGTCACCAGCCCATGGCCTATTGGAGGCGGGATTGGGGAGTCACGGTGTGGGCCCCACTAGGACGGGTCATGATAGAGTGGTATCAGAGGCTGGTCGGTTCTACCTTAGGTCCAAGAGTCTGTGAGATGGGTTTTGGGAAAAAATGTAAAGTGTTTCGAGCTCGGCTTTCAAGCCAGAGACTCTAGTGTTGGTGCGGCGACCGACGTATCCATACACCATGACTCTGATAACCTGCTTTTCGACTCGGTACATGAAAACACTGGTTACAGGGAAATAAAATAAAGGTACATTCATCATATAGGAATGGGTTGTGTTTTCCATATCCTTTGTGTCAACTATCCAGATATACTCATTGACCATGGTTCATATTGTTTCATTAAAGGATGCCTCCATGATGCATACCCACTAGGATTCAGCAGCACGATCACGAGGATGAACCCCTCAGTGATGAGGCTTCGATACAGGGACCAGTTCCCCAGGAGTTTCCACAAGGTGGTGCACCTACTATGCCACCACCAGTGGAGAAGCCCATGGTACCTGCAGTACCAATCGACGAGGGGCGCAGGCTTAGCACGATCCATGAGTTCCATAGATAGAGACCCCTTAGGTTCCGAGGTGAGCCTGACCCTCAGGTGGCTAAGGACTGGCTTGAGGCGGAGACCATAGTTTTCCATCTAGTGAGGACACCAGCAGACCAGATGGTGATCCTAGGAGCGTGACTTCTTCAGGGCTCGATGGGATGATGGTGGAGTCTGACCACACAGACTCCCGACGAGGAGACTCTTTCGTGGATAGAGTTTGAGAGAATCTTCAGGGAGGAGTTCTCTCTGGTTATGCTAAGAGCTATGCACATCCAAGAGCTTCTTCAGCTCTAGCAGGGCAGTTTGACAGCAGCTGACTATTCATCGAGGTTCACCAACCTCGCCCGGTACTCGATGGATATGGTCAGGGATCAGTACTTCAGAGCTTGGAACTTCGAGCGAGGTCTACGATGGGACATCTAAGCTAGTGTCATTCCTCTATGCATATAAACTTATACTGGAGTGCTCGAGGAGGCCTTAGTGATCGAGAGCTTCTTGGCAGAGCAAAGACAGCCGATGACAGTCAGTAGCAGGCAGACAGGTGTGGAGACACCAGCAGTAGGGAGACAGCATCAGACACAGGGATCTGGATGTGGGAAACGTCATAGGAGGACCCAAGAAAGAGGATCGATAATCCATGGCTCTCAGAATAGATCCAGTCAGCCTAGGGAGATGCAATGTTATGCGTGAGACGACATAGGACATCTCGCTAGAGATTGTCCGACCCGTCGAGCTGCTGATAGGGAAGCGGTGTATGGACCGCCGAGGCCAAGGTAGAGAGTGGAGTAGACAGACCCGCCAGGCAGTGGACGTGGAAGAGGAGCAGGGAGAGCTGCAGGTGGTGGAAGAGGCTTAGACTTACTTCCACCACCACCCCCAGGAGGTCCGCACCAGGCTCAGGGAGCTAGGGGACATGGATGGGGAAAACTGCATGTGGTCGAGGTGTACGACCTAGGGACTCCAGGGATGATTCGAGGTACAATATGTGTCTTCTCTACCTTAGTCATCGTACTTATAGACACAGGTGCCAATAATTCCTTCATAGCCACATGTCTTGTACGAAACCTTGAGATTCCGGTAGAACTGTTGACTTGATCATTACGCTTGGAGACACCTACAGGAGGAGACTCGACGATCACACACCTTTGTAGATAGTGTGACCTTACCCTTGGAGGCGAGGGTTTCGGTTGGAACCTCTTGGTGGTAGCGTCGAGGCCTTACAATCTCATTCTTAGTATGGATTGGTTATCTTCGGTCCATGCCCAGATTGACTGTTTTAGGCAAAGAGTACGGTGTGTCCGCCGTGATGGAATGAGGTTTTACTTTGTCAGATAAAGGGAAACCCATGAAGCACAGAATGGGATCATGCATAGGAGGGTGCAACCAATCGCTCATGAGTTTTCTAGCCTTTCCCTCAGAGTAGTGGATGTTGTGAGCTCTTTGTTCCTAGAAGTAGTGGAAGAGTATGATAACGTCTTTCCTGAAGATGTTCCAAGGTTACCTCCCCACCGGGAAATAAACTTATGCATCAACTTACACCCTAGGACGACAATGATTTCCTCATCAGCATATAGGATGGATCCCGCAGAGCTTTGCGAGTTGAGGGTATAGTTGGAGGAATTGCAGATTAAGGGTTTCGTGAGACCCAACGTTTTACCCTGGGCGGCCCTAGTATTTTTTTCCAAGAAGGCAGATGGGAGTTTGAGGTTGTTCGTGGATTACCGGTGCCTGAACCAGGTGACGATGAAGAATAAGTATCCACTTCTGAGAATCGACGACCTTTTCAATCAGCTAAGAGGGGTACAGTGGTTCTCAAAGGTTGACCTTTGATCAGGCTATCACCGGTTACGAGTATGGGATGGGGATATACCGAATACAACTTTCAGATGTCGCTACGGTCACTATGAGTACTTGGTGATGCCTTTCGTCATGAAGAAATCCCCTGAAGTGTTTATTGGACTGATGAAATAGATCTTCCATCCATACTTGGACCGGTTCATAGTGGTCTTCATAGACGACATCCTTGTGTACTCAGCGTCAGATGAGGAGCATGCGAGACACCTGCGGATGATTCTAGACATACATAGGGAGAACCATCTTTATGGGAATCTCTCAAAGTGCCAATTCTGGATTTAGGAGGTTCACTTTATGGGACATATCATCTCAGTAGATGGTGTATCTGTAGACCCAGCCAAGGTGGAGGCTATGTTATCATGGGATCCACCTCAGATTGTGACAGAGGTGTGGAGCTTCCTTGGATTGGTAGGATATTACCAGAGATTAATTCCCAACTTCTCTCGGATATCATCACCAATGACAGCCTTGACTAGGAAGGGGAAACCCTTCTTATGGACGGAGAAGTGCTAGTGGGATTTTGAGCAGTTGAGATAGAGTTTGACGAGCACCCCAGTCTTTAGATTGCCGGAGGAGGGTGTCAAGTACATAGTTTTCTATTACGCATCAGGGACTGGGCTTGGCTGTGTCCTAATGCAGAGGCAGGAAGTGATTGATTATGGTTCACACTAGCTTAGGCCACATGAGCAGAACTATACGACCCATGATCTTGATTTGGCAGCAGTATTCTTTGCATTGAAGATGTGGAGACACTACCTTATGGGCAAGTGGTTTATTGTCTACTCTAACCACAAGAGACTCAAGTACATCTTTTCACAAAAAGATATGAATTTGAGATAGAAGCATTGGATAGAGTTCCTCCAGGACTATGATTTTTAGATCATCTATACTCATGAGAAGGGGAACATGGTAGCAGATGCTCTGAGTAGAAGGTTGAGCTCACAGCTATTGAGTGAGGCGACATAGTAGTTAGCCATGTTGTAGTTTTCCTTCGTGGATAGAGAAGATACAGCCTACCGGTAGTTGATGGTTGTCACCCCTCCACTCTAACAATGAGTTAGGGAAGCACATCTTGGGGATGTTGACTGTGAGGCTTTACGTGCTCATTTATCCACATGACATGATCCTGATGGGTATTTTCAAGGTGGGGACCACATACTTCTTTTCAGAGAATGCACTGTTGTACCAGTGGAATTGTGGGAAGAGGTCCTAAGAGAGTTTCATACATCCCCTTTGGTGGTACATCCTGGAGTGGAAAATATGTACCAAGATCTCTGATGATAGTTCTGGTGGTCAGGCATGAAAAAGGCAGTAGCAGAGTTAGTTTCTTGATGCCTCACATGCCAGCAGGTGAAGGCTGAGCACCAGGTTCCAGTGGGATTAGCTCACCCCTGGAAGTTACAGAGTGGAAGTGGGATGTAATATCAATGGAATTCATGATAGGATTACCACAGACGTCCAAGGGGCATGATTCCATCTGGGTGATCGTTGACCAACTCACCAAGTCAGCCCACTTCCTATCTATCAGGGAGCAGAGTTCCATAGAGAGCTTGGGACGCCTCTATGTGCGGGAGATATTTCAATTACATGGTGTCCCCTCAACAATAGTCTTAGATCGAGACACCCATTTCACATCCCGGTTGTGGAAGGGATTTCATGAGTCTTTTAGGACTCAGCTACGCTTGAGCACATCTTTTCATCCCCATACATATGGTCAGACAGAGAGGATCATTCAGCTTCTAGAGGATATGTTGCGAGCCTGTGTCTTGGAATTTGGTCGTAGTTGGGAGGACCACCTACCACTAGTGGATTTTTCATAAAACAATAGCCACCAATCCACCATTGGTATAGAACCGTTCAAGGCCTTGTATGGGAGACCCTTCCGGTCACCAGTTTGCTAGACCGACCCTGGAGAGTCAGCACTCATGGGTCCAGAGTTGGTGCGAGCTACCACCGAGAAGGTGCAGATCATTCGGGAGTAGATAAAGATTGCACAGAGCTAACAGAAATATTATGCTGACAGATGACGGAGACCTATGGAGTTCGAAGATGGATACCATGTCTTTATTCGAGTCTCACCTCAACGAGGGTTATGGAGATTTGGCTGGGGAAGAAAGCTATCTCCGAGGTTCATCAGACCTTTCCAGATACTGTGCAAAGTTGGTGAGGTGGAATAACTCCTAGCTCTACCACCATAGTTGCATCAGGTACATGCTTTCTTCCATGTGTCACAATTGAGAAGGTATGTGCATGACCCATCACACATCATCGGCTGGGGAGAGCTGGACATCGAGGATAGAGTGACCTTTGCTGAGTACCAGGTGGAGATCAAGGATTGGAAGAAGAGGATCCTTAGTGGGTGATCGATTCCCTTGGTGCACGTCCGGTGGAAGCACGAGAATCTTCAGGAGAGCACGTGGGAGCAGGAGGCCTAGATCCGTACCCAGTACCCACATCATTTTGAGTAGCCTTTGTTTTGGCTTTTCGGGGATGTAAAGCCCCTAGGTGGGGAGAATGTAGTGTCTCGTATTTTTCTGTGTATTTTTATTAATATTATATGGAATTATTTCGAGACTGGGCATGAAAACAGAACATCATTCCGAGGCCCAATGAGCCCAGAATAGTGGTTTGAACTTTATTTTAGTTAAGTGAGTCAGCACTTGTGCATGGCTGTGGAAGTTTCCAAACGGATGCCCGAATTAAAAATCTGAGGGCACCGTTGTGTCCGAGATGATGAATTTACCTAATAATGAGTAAAACCTCGACCAGCGCAGGTCTAGGGAGAAAGTTAATTTTCAGACATTTTAATTAAAAGAAAATAAAATAAATTCACAAAGTTTATTTTATTTCTTTTTGGAAATATCCGCTGTAGCATAGCGATGTGGAAGCTGTTTCAGTAATTAATGTCATGTCATAATGACTCAGAAATAGAAATGCTGACTCATTAATGCTGTGGTGTAATGGGATGTCAAATAAGTTTCCATTTTATTGGGACAATTGAATATTTCTCATTGGTGACGATTGAGAGAAATCTCTGGAGAATCCACGGAGCGTTGGATAAAACTCTCAGTGACGAATGACGACAGATTGAAGTTGAGAATCACTGTTCCAATGAAGTTAAAGGATATCAACGACGATGACAGCACCACCCTTTCTTCAATGATCAATCCTTTCTTAAAGGTAGGGGTTGTTATTTCATTTCTCTTTCCCTGTTTTGAATTTAAAACGACGAACGCGGATCAACCACAAACAAGTTGATCTGCGAATTCGTACGTTCTTACGGGAGGGTTTTATTGGGATGATTAAGGGGAATTAATCCATGTTGATTATTATTGTTGATTTATGCTCCCTTTAAGACTATTAACGAGAGTGGATCAACACTGTGATGAATGACAGTGGAAGTTCGTTCCTCAAATTTGTTCGATTGGTTTTCGTTCCCCCTTTCCTTCTCGCGCGTTCTTTGCATTATTCACGTTCTTTGTGGGGTGACGAACAATGGATCGTTGCGCACCCGTCTTGCAACGAAATGATCCCAAACCAGATATCCAACATCGCAACAACACTATGAAGGTGTGATGGCCGTTATGAACAATGAATCGACTCGAATCGGAAGAGGCCATTCTTCGAGCGTTCTTCACGTGGGAAGATAAAAACATGTTTTTAGAGCTGATCGGAGGTCCAAAAACATCAGAAGCAGCCTTGTGGTGTTGGGGAAACCAAAACCCTGGTGTTCCATGGAGATCAAATGACCATATCGACGAACGGGGAATCACCGGAGGCGCAATGGCGGAGGGCCATGTTTCTGGAAATTTCCAGAATACACGGCGTGTACTTATGAAGAACATGTTGTGTAGTACTGGCGGTGGAGGCTTGTATTTTGGGGGTCAGAGAGGAATCACACGGTGTGTGACCCTAGTCACACGGTGTGTTGGACTTTCCCCAAATATCGACGTGTATTTTGGGAAGTACACGGACATGGGATGATCTACACGGCTTTAGAACACGGCGTGTAAAACATGGCAGATGCGGCTACGTGGGACTCGGAGTGTATCCAGGGGGTACACAGACACAGGATGGAGTACACGACCCTGTACTCCATCACATGGCTAGGTGAGGCCAGTAACATGGGTCACCCCGTGTACCGATCACACGGGTTGGAGTACACGGGTTGATGACCATGTACGGGCACATGACCAGTGTACATGGAGCCAACCCCAGTCACTCAGACACGACATGTACACCTTACTACATTCCATGTACTAACTTTTCTACATGACCAGCCTTACGACATGTGTAACGTCCCAGTTCTGGGTGCCACTCAATGGGTGCCCCGAACCCGGATCGCCACGTGACCTCATGGGCATTTCTCCAAACGCCAGAGGCTGCCGACTAGCAGTGAGGGCCCAAATCTGATAGTGGGGAAACTATGCCCTTATTTGTCAAAGTGTAGTGCAGCGGAATAGATAAATAGCATACAAAAAGCAGAAGCAGTAAACAATATATACAACAGAAATGGATAACTGATAATAACAAGGAAACCACCAGTCATATATATATGAAAGTGAAACATGCCACTATTCTATAAAACAACCAAAACATGTTACACTGTAATACAATAATAATGAAGTACAAGTACAGAAAAGAAAAATAGAACAGTCAGCGGCATCATGAGCCCAAGATTGGTCCCATGCTCCCCTACTTCCCATAAACATTCAAGTACCTGTATAGGGTCCCTTTCCCTTATCCACACCTGCAGAAACATAATCTGTTTGGGCCGAAGACATGACCCAAATAGGGTGTTAGAAATAAATCCCAGTAGGCACCCACCAAAGGCCCATGCCCAAATATGTGAAAATATGCAACAAAAGTGTGCATTAGTAAAATTCAATAAACTAAGCAGTACTCAAATGTAACTAACTTTACTAGTTATATTTCCATTTTATTATTCTTTTTAACATTTAATTTAAGATATCACCACAGTGAATATTCTAAGTAAAATAGCCAGAGTCCTCAGACATGTAAACCCTTAACCTCAGGTAAAGAGAATCCAAACACAAGAATCTACCAATAGGCATATCGAATATTTCCCACAGGCGTATGAGGTGTCGCCCACAGGCACAGAATCAACTGTCCACAGGCACGGAAGAAGTTGCCCACAGGCTAAGTAGTACATTGCCCACAGGATAATCACAACACTGCCCTCAGGATAAACAAGTAATTGGGCCATTCCCAACATGTAAACAAGCAATACACATGAAATTCCTCTCAAGTTATTTCTATAATCATTATTATAAAGGCATACCCTCGGGTATCCTGTCCAAACGGCTAAACAGAGGAACGCACCCCTAGGGTGGTTCTGGATCCAAGAAGCGATCCCAAACAGCAGTTTATTATCACATTTAAATTACCTATACAATTCTAGGTATTTAATTCAACAAGGCCTCAGCCATATGACACTCTATTCATGGGCGCGTATCACTATAGTACACAAAACGCACATCGATTGGAAATTAAACACCAAGCCACCTACCTCGATCACCCGTGATCGATATACCCGAACGATGCCTTCCGAAACATACAAAAATGTCATATATCTGAGGTAAAATAATTCTCATTAAACCTCAAATAAATTCCCTTTGAGGAAGAATTGGAAAGAAACACTCAAGGAGAAGTAAGCTCTTACCCACGCGGTTCCAGCAAGATCGACGAAGGCAGAATCAGTTTCCCAGTTTGCGATCAGTGGATCTCCAAAGCTCCGGTTATCTCCTCGAGCTTCCCTCCAACATTCTAAGATTACTCTATGAACAGAGGAGGGTACTTCCCGTTTTAATTGAAAAAAAATACACGGCGTGTAATCTCAAGTAAACGGCGTGTACTTTCAATTTTTTAACTGTTCCACTGGAGGCTTCTCGCTAGTGTGGCACTGTTCATCTTTCGACATGAGTACATGACATGTATGCCTCTCTACACGGTGTGTACTATTGCCTGGCTAGCGACCGCCTTACAATTTTCCTACCGATTGACTACACGGCGTGTAAATATCTACTACACGGCATGTACTGGGTTTTTACACCCTTCGTCGCCGACATGGCTACACACCATGTGTACTCATTCCACACGGCCACAAGTACATGAAGTGTGGAAAAGTACATAGAGTGTACTTCCAAAATTTAGTATTTTCCCCCATTTTCCTTATTTTCTCAAAAACACTTAAGGAAAGAAGAAAAGAAGAAACCCATACCTCAAAAATAAGATCTGGGTTCTTACAAACTTCCCCCCTTAAATAAATTCATCCCCAAATTTCCCTTCCAAGGGTGGTGAAGATATAGCCATGAACAACTCCGGCCACTGAGAACGTATGTCGATCTCCTGCTCCTAGGTTTCGTTCTGCACACGGCCATACTGCCATAGCACCCGTATGAGAGGAACCGACTGGCCTTAGAGAACCTTCGTGCTCCTATCAACGATACGAATCAGATGCTCTTCAAAGGACACATCTATTTCAAGATCAACCTCCTCGGTCTGAAAGACGTTATACAGGTATGAATGATAGCGACACAACTAAGATACATGGAAGACGTCGTGCATGACTCGGTACCTCTTTGGTAACTGAAACCGATAGGAAACCAGCCCGATTCTCTCTAGAATTTCAAATGGTCCCACATACCTCGGTGAAAGTTTACCCTGTCTCTTGATCCTCCTGTGTCCCAAACTCGGTGAAACACGCAAGAAGACCTGATCCCCAACCAAAAACTACAAGGGTCGTCTACGACGATCGACATAAGACTTCTGACGAGACTGTGTGGTAGCCATCCGCTTCTGAATCAACTAGACCTACTCAGAAGTCTCTTGCACGAGACGTGGTCCCAGTAAATCTACCTCACCTACCTCTAACCAGCAAGAGGGTGATCGGCATGACCTACCATATAAAGCCTCGTAAGGTGCCATCTCAATAGTTTCCTGGAAACTATTATTATAGGCAAACTCGACTAGGGGTATATGCTTCTCCCAAGAGCCCCCAAAGTCTAGGACGTATGCATGCAGTATGTCCTCAAGCACCTGTATCGTATGCTCTGACTGACCATCAGTCTGAGAGTGGTAGGCTGTGCTCAGAATCACCTTTGTACCCAATTCCCTCTAAAAACTCTGCCAGGAATGAGATGTAAAACTGGTGTCCCTATCTGAAACGATAGAACGGGGGACCCCATGAAGACGTACGACCACTCGGATATACAACTTCCTGAGATCGTCAACTCCGGAGGTCTCCTTGATCGGAAAAAAATGAGCTACCTTAGTGAGTCTATCCACAACAACCCACACGACATCATTGCCTTGAGGTGACCTCAGCAACCCAGTCACAAAGTCCATCGTGACATCATCCCATTTCCACTCTGGAATAGGTAACTGCTGCAAAAGCCCAGCTGGCCTCTAATGCTTTGCCTTCACCTGCTGAGAGGTGGAACACCTCGTAACAAAACCAAATATATCTTTCTTCATACCCGACCACCAATACTGATGTCTCAAGTCACGGTACATCTTGGTAACTCTAGGATGGACTTCCCAAACTGAAGCATGAAACTCCCATATCAGCTCCTCGCGTATATCCCCTGGAACCCATACTCGTCCATGGAAACACAGTACCTCATCATCGCCTATCGTCCACCCAGGAGGAGGGTCCTCACTTGCCACCGACTCCTATAGAACTAGGCCTTCTGAATCAGATAGCTGTCTCATCCTCACTCTATCCAGGAGGGTAGATGTCACAGCTAAAGAAGAAAGATAGGTTTTCCCCTGACTGTCGTGCACCTCCAAATGCATCTCAGAGAAAAAAACTATAAGCTGCCATTCACCACTTGCCTCTTGCACTGCATGTATCTGAGTCTTCCTGCTCAGTGCATCAGCTATAACATTACCTTTACCAGGTGTATAGGCAAGCTCAAAATCGAAGGAATGAAGGTATTTGACCCACCTTCACTGTCTCAGGTTCAAGTCACGCTGGGTAAAGATGTACTTGAGACTTTTGAAGTCCGTGAACACCACAAAATGTTCTCCCAAGGGATAATGTCTACAACAGCGCAACGCATGAACAACTGCATTCAACTCAAGATCATGCATCAGGTAATTCCTCTCATGTGGACTCAACTTCCAAGACCCGTACGCAACTACTCGATCACCCTGCATCAACATAGCTCCTAGCCCAATACCTGATGCATCACAGTAAACTATATAGATCTTCCCCTGCTCTAGGAGTATTAGGATCGGTGCTGATGTCAACTTTCCCTTCAGCTCCTAGAAGGCTGTCTCACAAGCTTCTGACCAAAAGAACTTCACACCCTTCTTAGTCAAACCCATCAACGGTGCTGCTAAGTGGGAGAAGTCCTATATAAAGCATCTGTAGTGTCCAGCCAACCCCAAGAAACTCCATATTTCAAACACGTTCTTAGGCTGCTCCCAGGAAACTACTACTCTCACCTTCTTTGGGTCTACTACAACTCCTGCCTCTGAGATGATATGACCTAGGAAGTGTATCTGGTCCAACCAAAAGTGGTACTTTGAGATCTTAGCATATAGCTGATGCTCTCTCAGTGTACTCAATATGATCGTAAGATGGGTGGCATGGTCATGTCGAGTGTGAGAGTACACCAAGATATCGTACATAAATACTACCACAAAAGAATACAGATAAGGATGGAACACACGGTTCATCAGATCCATGAAAACTGCTGGTGCGTTCGTGAGTTCGAACGACATAACCGTATACTCGTATAGACCATACTTTCTACTGAAAGTTGTGAGAGGTATATCAGATGGTATAACGCACAACTGATGACATCCTGATCTCAATTCAATCTTCGAGAACACTCGTGCTCCATGAAGTTGATAAAAAAGATCATCAATCCTTGGCAAGGGATATCAGTTCTTAACCATCAACTGGTTTAGCTTCCGATAATCCACACAAAGTATGAGGGTACTGTCCGCCTTCTTCGCAAAGAGGATCGACGAACCCCAAGGAGAAGTACTGGGTCAGATGAAAGCCTTTGACTATAACTCCTCTAACTATCTCTTGAGATTATGCAACTCTAGTGCATCCATCCTATAAGGAGGAATGGACACCGGTGCTGCTCCTGGAACAAGATCAATAGAGAAATCCACCTCATGCTCTAGAGGAAGACCTGAAAAGTCATCCGGGAAGACATCCCTGAAACAATCAACCACTAGAGGGAAATCCTTCTGACAAGTCCCCTAGTCATCCAGATATAAGCTCACAATCTGGGATGTGATACCACCTCGCCCATGATACTCTGGTCCAGCTCGACTCACCTGAACATTCCACTCGCCCTTGTATAGAAACTCTCTGCCCTCTGGTGACGTGAAAATTACCCTGCAATGATAGCAATCCACAAAGGTTTGAAAGGGAACCAACCAGTCCATCCCGAGAATGAAATCATAGCTCGTCATCTCTAAGATATAGAGGTCCCAAAAGAAGTTACACCCACCAACCTCAAGGGGGAACTCCTTGCACTGATGCACACTAGCCGTTCTAGTTCCCAATGGAGTGTCTAATGTCATAACATCAGAGGAAGTAGAAACACTGATCCCAAGGATCTCCACAATGGGTACAAATATAAAGCTATGTGTATCACCCTTATAAAAAAGTACTGAAGATAAAAAAGAAGCTACTAGAGTGGTACCTCTGACAGTAGAAGGCCCAGGATCCTGCTCCTGCTAGGTCTGTTGCACTGCATATGTCTGCCCAGTGTCGCAACCCTACAACACAGCCTAGCTACCCTGAGCTATCCCGCCCTGCTGCCTCGGAGATCCTGGTGTCTGGCTACCACGACCATGTCCACCATCCCTACCTGCACGCCCTGATGTATTCCAGTTCCCTGACTAGTAAGAAGCAGCTGGTCCTGACCCTGCATGCAGAGTCTGCATAGAACCCCTCTCACTAGACACTGGTGGAAACGCCCTGCAAAAGCGCTATAGATGACCCATCATGCCGTAAGCTCGATATTCCACTGGGTCACGTGGACACTGAGGTCGCTTGTGCCCTTCATTACCACACAGGTAGCACATGACCTAGCCACCTGAAACATTCTTCTGGCTGGTACTAACACCCTGAGAGAAGTCCATCTGTCTCTTTCTCTTACTAGTAGAAATAGTACCAAAAACTGGTGCTGAACCACCCTGGCCCACACAACTAGATTCCCGTAGGTTCCTCTATGTAATCAGCACCTTTTTCACAATAGCATGTACTGAAGGAAACCTAAAAACATTCACCAGTGCTCGTATGTCATATCGAAGACCATCCTCAAAGCGTCTGGATCTCAGCGTCTCATCGCGCACTAGAATAGGTGAAAAACGCTGAAGCTCAGTGAAACGAGTAGAATAATCCATCACCGACATAGCAACCTGCTGCAGGTTCATGAACTCTCGAGATTTATCTTCCCTCAGCATCTTTGGAAAGAAGAAGTCATATAAGACTGCCTAAAAATCTTCCCACGCCATGACTCTGTGATGCATTGACTGGGTGGTAACATCCCACCTCCTCTTGGCGGAATCACGCAGCATATAAGTCGCGAGCTTGACCCTCCGCCCTGAAGGCATCTCTAGGTGCTCAAAAATAGTCTACATGGACCCCAGTAGAGACTCCGAAACCTGTGGTCTACCATACCCTAAAAACGTAGGCAGATGCTACTGCTGGAAGATACGTGTCAGCTCTGCCATAGATGTGGCAGCCTGCGGTGCTCTCTAAAAGGTCTGCATGAACCGCATAAAGCCTTCATGGAACTGCACATCCGTGCCTATGTCTGGTATAATGGATGGTGCCGCATCTGGCTCTGTTGGAGGATCCACTGGTAGCCCATGGCCTACCATCTCTGGAGTATAATCGTTGCCGCTCTCCTAGCGAACAATGCATGGTCGTCTCGGAGGCATGACTCTACAAGGTCAAACGTACACCTTAGATCAAGATTATCACAGTCTAAAAACGAAGGAACCAAAAGGGGAACAGGAGGAAGAAGGCATTCAAAATTTGAAAAACAAGACTACATGGTGTGTATACTAACTACACGGCATGTACCTGACTTTTCTTCCCCTGCCCGGGTCCTTCTATACGGCCAAGCCACACGACTCCCATTAAACAAAACTACACGGCGTGTATATAATCTACATGACGTGTATGGTTTAATTTTCCAAATTCCCGTGTCATTTGTGACACAGACAACTACTCGGCTTGTTACTTGATAGAGCACTGTCGTGGGCGCCCTCAAATGATTAGTGTGATTTGGGGTACTTAGGTGCAGCAGAGTGGCTGACCAAGGTCGTCTCTCAAAGGAGGAAGTGAATTTAACAACTTATTAGAGGTATTCTAAAAAGAAATAAAATAGAATAGAGTAAAAACACTACTTTAAAGGATTGAGGTTTGTTGTAGTTTATGAATCTAGAATAAGTTTGCTGGAAGAAGATTGTATAATTTTTTTTTGTTTTTAGTTTTGAAATGAATTTCAATTTAAATGACACAACAAGAAGATGTTTTTTTAGAAATCTATTTAAAAAGTGTAATCGATCTAACTCTACCTTTTCACTTTATTATTAATCATTATCATTTAAATTAACATTCACTTATTTATGATCCCTTAATTTGTTAAATCCCGAACCCTACGAGAATTAACTTTACCACAAAGATGATGTGAATTTAAACCTAGGCTAACTTTGGAACATGCAATCGCACCACCCTGCTTTGATTGATGTTCTAAGATTAGCTTATGTTCAGTGGTAAATTAAGTCACATATCCATTCTGAAAATGAGGATGAATTTTTTTAGGGATTATATTTGAACTCTACAAATTTATCCCGTGTGGTCTTGTATTACCGATTAAGATCGCGCTCTCACAATTTACACAAAATCCCGACCTCGCGTGTTTTTGTGTTAATTGTTCAATTGATTGCTTAGTTTCTTACAATTTAAAAACACAATTCATGAATCATATTAAGTGAATTACAGTAGCTCAATGATTCAAAATAATTAAATGAAGAGGGTAGAAGATAGATCGATTACTAAAAGACTACTCTTCCATGGGTGGCGTAATCATCGTAGAAGCGTTTTGCATGTGCAAAGGTTTATAATGGGTATAACCTAATAACGATTCTACTCAAGAATTACAGCACAAAGAGGAAGATTAAGAGAATAAGAAATTTAAACAAAACAGAAGAAAAGAGAAGAAATAAAAGAAGAACAATGAATTTTATTACACAAATGAAAACATTACAAAATGAAGAAGAGAAGGAGGCTTCGATGAGGGGATCCTTACTTCAAGAGCTACCCCTCTTACAATGGTTGGAGAATTTGGGTGAAACAAATTCTCCTCTGACTCAAATCTCCCAATGCACGTCCCAACCCCTCCAAATGAGAAAAACTCCAATTTATAGAGGGGAGGGGAGGAGAGGTTACAAGTGGTTTCAAGTGTGAATGTGGAAATTCGGCCAAATATTTTATGCCAACTTGAACCGCCCATGTGACCACCAAAACGCGTGAATTGTCTGGCCTTACAGAAGGATAAAATGTGCGTATATGGGTCCTATATATCCTCTCCAAATTTGGGATCAATACAGGCCTATATGAAGGAGTTATGGCCGAAATACAAAAGCTTCTCCATTCTGGCGATCCCAGCCCAACTTTGACTTAATGGACCAATTTCAACAACCAAATGAACTCTTTAGCTATAGTGTCCTGAATAAAAGTTGTATATAATTAAGTGATGAACACTGTTAAAAAATTTCAAATTCAAATAATAAATATAAAAATATTTATCTTCGAAATACTATAGTGAACTATAAAGGGTAAAAATGGAATTTTCATCAAATATTCAAATGAATGATCTAATCCCAAATACTTTCTAATTAAACATATTTAACACAATGTGAGGAAATTATATCATTTATTATCAATAAAATATTCAATAAAATAGTGTTTTATCAACTCCCCCACACTTACCCTTTTGCACTCCTGGGCAAAACCTCATGTCTAGTAAACATCAATATCAAATCAAAACCAATTTTAAAACACATATCCTTGAGATCAATCAATTTCCCACCAAGAATCAAAAGATATCATGACTCATTAAAAACGTTATTTCAAGTTCTCCATTTATATCATTCAATATATTTCCACTTCATTTATCCTCCCATGCACAAAACACTTACCTCGCTTGAATTTTCTCTCATCACTCAAATATCAATTTTTTTGCAATGTCTTTCTCATCCAAACTCATACAAGGGTCATCATAGACTTGATAGATTCCTACATCACTACCCGATGTGAGTCAAGGACATATGTTTATCATGAAGACTTTTCAGGGTTGTTCTGTGGCTTTCGGTTGGTAGGATTAAGATGTGAAAAACTCTGAGGCTGAATGAGGAGGGCTTGACTCTTTTGAAGCAAAATTGCATTAATCTAATTTTCACTTAAATATGGTATTCTCTTCAATCCCCATAGTATCAATTAAGCTCCATCATCATGAAAAGTCATGAAAGGTTTACACCATTCATCATTTCATCATAAAAAATGTCAATCTTCTCAAACATGATTTTCTTGAAAGCTCTAGATGGGCACAACTTTCCACCTCAATTAGAAGCTCCAGAAAAGGCACAAATTCACTTGTCATGAAAGCTCCAGAAAAGGCACGACTTTCAATATAATGACTTTCTTTAGCAGTAAACACATCTCTTCAGAATTTAATTTTCCACCCAAAGTATCACATAATGTGGTGGCACAACACAAGACAGCTTCCCCCACACTTAAGCTCAACTAGATTATGCAATTTCACTTCAAGAGTTGGTTGGATAGGGAAAATTGGCTTGTAATGTGGCTTAACCTAACAGGATGTGCATATCTTCTAAGGGATACAAGGATTAAATATTCAAGTTAGGCCATTATAAAAAAGGATTCTTTGAAATAGGGGCTTTAATACCAAACAAATGCCTCAATCATTTAAACATAATTACCTCAAACCCTCAAGTTTTGACAGGAATATATCAAATTCTGTTTAAATCAAGTATGGTTTGGTTCTCTCAAGAAGTGAGGTGAATGTAAAGAATATGAAAATAATGCTTTATAAGCCTCACAGGAAAGTGATTTCAAATATAAAGACAGTGATATTGGCATGAGATTCAAAATTCAGCGTACTTTCATGAAATTACTAAATATTTGAACTTGAAACAAAGTCATTTCAGAATTCATTTAAGATTAGTTTCAAGGGGTAAATTGTTTAACTTATTGATATGGATTTAAAAATGGTGATGAGAATCATTTTAGCTCAAAAATTTAAAAAACACAAAGAAAATTGAAAAATAAACACACAAAATTTGAAAAACACAATTTTTTTTTGGTTTTTTTGAACAGGAAAGCAATTGAAATTACTAAACTAAAAGGTTCCCTCCCCCACACTTAAAATATTGCATTGTCCTCAATGTGAACCTATGAGATGATATATGAACATGAAATGCATAATTTTTAAATAGG
This sequence comes from Viscum album, assembly GCA_963277665.1. Classification (NCBI taxonomy): domain Eukaryota; kingdom Viridiplantae; phylum Streptophyta; class Magnoliopsida; order Santalales; family Viscaceae; genus Viscum; species Viscum album. The sequence continues at coordinate 2,095,104,205 of OY728122.1, forward strand.
AAAAATAATATAAAAGTGAAAGGGTTAGGAACAACCTGATGTGCTCAAGTGATGATGGGGTCATGCAGTGTGATAAAATCCACTGCATCAGTAGGAAGTCCCTCAATGTATCTCTTCAAACGTTGCCCATTGACTGTAAAGATCCTTCCAGTGTCCTCTTGTGTGATCTCCACTGCACCATAAGGAAAAACATTAGTCACAACATAAGGACCTAACCATCTGGAACACAACTTACCAGACATCAGCTTCAGTCGTGAACTGTAGAAAAGGACTTTCTCTCCAACATGAAACTCCCTTTGTTGGATCATTTTGTCATGAGATGCTTTTGATCTTTCCTTGTAGAGCCTTTAGTTCTCATATGATGATAATCTAATCTCCTCAAGCTCTTGAATTTGCAGCTTCCTTTGGATTCCAGCTTGGGCCAAATCCATGTTGCATTTCTTTATAGCCCAATAAGCCCGATGCTCGACTTCCATTGGGAGATGACATGCTTTCCCAAAAACAATCCGAAATGGGGACATACCAATGGGGGTCTTGTATGATGTTCTATAAGCCCACAATGCATCATCCAAGCGCTTTCTCCAATCCTTCCTATTTGGCTGCACAGTTTTCTCCAAGATTTGTTTCAACTCACGATTTGAAACCTCAGCCTGGCCATTTGTTTGGGGGTGGTATGGTGTTGATGTTTTGTGTGTCACACCATACTTTCGAAGGAGGGAAGCAAAATTAATATTGCAAAAGTGTGTCCCTTGGTCACTGATGATGGCCTTTGGTACTCCAAACCTGCAGAAAATTTGAGCCTTGACAAAATCCACTACAACATGAGAATCGTCAGTCCTGGTGGCCTTGGCCTCCACCCATTTACTCACATAATCAACAGAAACCAAAATATAAAAAAATCCAAATGAACTAAGAAAAAGACCCATAAAATCAATGCCCCATACATCAAAAATCTCACAGAATAGTATGGGTTGTTGGGGCATCTCATGTCTCTTAAAAATGTTCCCAGTGTATTGGAAACGAGAGCATGACTTACAAAACACATGGGCATCATGGAATAATCTAGGCCAATATAATCCAGAGCCCAAAAACTTCCTAGCTATCCCTTGGGGTCCAAAGTGTCCACCACAAGCAAGTGTATGACAGAAATGCAAAACAGACTCAAACTCATGATCGGGAACACACCTCCTAATGAATTGGTCACTACACATGCGCCATAAGTATGGATCATCCCAAACATAAAATCTTGACTCACTCTTTAATTTTTGGACTTGATGTTTCTTTAAATTTGTAGGGATTTCAGAAGCAATAAGGTAGTTAACTAAATCAGCATACCAAGGATGTGTACCTGAGATGGTATAGAGATTCTCATCAGGGAAAGTGTCCCGAAGTGGTACCTGATCCAAGGTGTCATCCTCTAGCGTGTGAGTAAGCCTACTCATGTGGTCCGCCACCATGTTTTATGACCCCTTTTTGTCCTTTATCTCGATGTCAAACTCTTGAAGAAGGAGCATCCAACGGATAAGTCATGGCTTTGCATCTGGCTTCTTCAGGAGGTACCTCAAAGCTGCATGGTCAGAAAAAACAACTACTTTAGAGCCCAATAAATATGAACGGAATTTATCTAAAGAAAATACGACAGCAAGAAACTCCTTTTCCGTGGTTGTGTAGTTTGATTGGGCTGAATCCAGTGTCCTCGATGCATAAGCGATCACATGTGAATGTCCCTCCACCCTCTGAGATAAGACAGCTCTAACCGCGAAGTTGGAGGCATCACACATAAGCTCAAATGGAAGGTCCCACCGTGGGGGCTGTATGATTGGTAGAGTGGTCAGACACTTCTTCAGCTCATCAAATAATACCCTGCATGAATCATCAAAATTGAAGTCAATATCTTTTTAAAGCAATCGAGATAAGGGTAGAGCGATCTTACTAAAATCTCTGATGAAACGTCGATAAAATCCAGCATGCCCAAGGAATGATCGAACATCACGCACACATGTAGGATATGGGAGGGATGAAATAATGTCTACCTTAGATTTATCAACTTCAATGCCATGTTGTGAGACTATATGACCTAAGACAATTCCCTTTTTGACCATGAAATGACATTTTTCAAAATTTAAGACCAGATTCTTCTCAATACAATGATGCAACAAATCACCCAAACTAGAGAGACATTCATCAAATGAGGACCCATAAACTGTAAAATCATCCATAAATAACTCCATGCAGGTCTCAATGAAATCTGAGAAAATACTCACCATGCATCTCTGGAAGGTACCTGGGGCATTACAAAGTCCAAATGGCATCCTTCGGTAAGCAAAGGTACCGAATGGGCAGGTGAATGTTGTCTTCTCCTGGTCCTCTGCTTCAATGGGAACCTGAAAATAGCCAGAAAATCCATCCTAGAAACAATAGTGTGTCTTCCTAGCTAGTCTCTGAAGTATCTGGTCAATGAATGGAAGTGGGAAATGGTCCTTACGAGTGTATTGATTTAGTTTCCTATAATCGATACACACTTGCCAACTGTTTTGTACTCTCACAGGAACTAACTCATCATTTTCATTTTTTATAACAGTGAAACCAGTTTTCTTTGGTACAACCTGAACAGGGCTAACCCATTGTGAGTCAAAAATAGGGTAAATGATACCCGCCTCAAGTAATTTTTCAACTTCTTTCTTAACAACTTCTAGGAGGGTGGGATTAAGTCTCCTTTGTGGCTGTCTCACCGGTTTAACCCCATCCTCCAAGAGAATCCTATGCATGCAAATGGAGGGGCTAATACCTGATATGTCTGCCAATGTCCAACCAATTGCCCTAATGTTATCTCTCAAAAGATTCAGAAGTTTTTCTTAATGTTCAAAAGAGATATTGTTAGCAATTATGACAGGTAATCTATCACCACTGAGCAAGTATGCATATTTGAGATTTGGGGGAAATGGATTGAGTTCCAATGTAGGTGGGTGATGTATGGATGGATAAATTGATGCAACAGACATATTTGCACAATGAACATCAGTATCAGAATAAAAATCATCACAATCAGAGAATAAAGCACCAAATCCATCAGCATACACAATAGCCATGTCATAATCACAGTTCACATGATCAAAATCAAAATATGATTCCATTTCAAAATCAAATCTTAGAGAGTATTGTTCCTTAAAAATGGGTGTAGAAGTATTCTTAGACATCAAAATAGAACCAATACTCATAATCTCCCTAAGCATAGGACAATCCAATTCCAGGATGTTTTTACTTGGTGGTTCAAAATGGGAGATAAAAAAAGCAGAATGGTCCTCTGAGGGGTACTTCATGGAATCCATAACATTAAATATCACAACTTCATCTCCAAAATCCATGGAAAGTGTACCCTCATTGACATTTATGATAGTTTTTGCAGTTTTGAGGAAGGGTCTACCTAAGATAATGGGGGCATGAGAACAAACCTGATCATCCTCCATGTTAAGCACATAGAAGTATGCTGGAAAGATCATGTCTCTTACCCGAACAAGTACATCCTCAAGAACTCCCGCTGGATATGCCGTAGCTCTATTCGCCAATTGCACCACTACTCTTGTTAGCTTCAACTCACCAACCTGCAAGGAAGAGAATACAGAGTGAGGCATCACATTTATTGAAGCTCCTAAATCACAAAGAGCATCAGAGAAGTGCAATTCCCCTATGGTACATGGGATGGTGAATGTCCTGGGATCCTTGCACTTTGTTGGCATTGCTAGAGTTGGTGTAATGAGTGCCGAGACATTCCTTCCAAGGTTGATCCTCTCATTTCCCTTGATCCCTCTTCGATTGGTACAAAGTTCTTTTAAGAATTTAACTTACCTTGGAATTTGCTTAATGGATTCAAGTAGAGGAATGTTGATCTCCACACGCTTGAATGTGTCCAAAACCTCCTTTTTCATTGCTTCTTCAGCCATCTTCTTGGTTTGAACAACCCTGTTTGGAAAAGGAAGGGGTTTAGGAGGTACATCATCAATCTTTTTCTTACCTTTATCTTTCTCCTTGGATTTCTCATTAGTTGGTATGGAATGCGGCTTCTCTAGAGTATAGGTGAATCCCGGTGGAATGGTAGGTCCAGATGTATCATTCATTTGATTCCCACTTCTCAATGTGATGGCACTAACATTCCCCTTTGGATTTGGAGTGGGTTGGGAAGGTAGATTTCAGAATTCTTACTCACAAGTTCATGGAGGGCGGTGGCAATCTGACTCATTTGAGTCTTCAACTCTCTCAGCTCCGAACCTTGACTCTTCAGATCATTCTGTTGATTAAGAACAATTTGTTTCAAAATATCATCAGTGTTAGAGTCTAACTTGTGTTGGATATTCCCTTATTGCTGACTTGTTGATGTTTGAGCTTCGAATCTCCTTTGGGGTTGTTGGAAACCCTGTTGGTAAGGTGGAGGCTGCTGGAAGTTTGGTTGAAAAGGGGGCCTTTGTTTTTGTCCAGAGCCATACCTCATGTCTGACTGATCTTTCCACCCTTGGTTGTATACTGTATCAAACTTATTTTGGGGATATGGTTGTTGTTTTTGCTGCTGAAATGGTCTCCCAGGGAACACTGCTACAAAATCTTCTGTCTCTTGTAGTTGTGGGCAACAATCAGTTGGGTGGATTGTCTCAGTGCAAATGCCACATGGCCTTGAAGGAGGGGGTTGGGATGTCTTTTAAGCCAATGCAATCTGCCTCACCATAGTTGTCAATTCTTCTAACTTAGTATCAATCAAATGACTTTCTAGAGAAGAAGGGCTTACTTGATGTACTCCTCGAACATGTGGTGTACCTCTATCACCGAATTGTTGGGAGTTTTGAGCCATCTTGTCGATCAATGCACGCGCGGCTAGTGGTGTCTTGTCCACCAATGCTCCTCCAGCTGCGGCATCCACCATGCTCCTCTCCATAGGTGTGAGTCCTTCATAGAAGTACTGAATGAAGAGTTGCTCACTGATTTGGTGATGTGGACAGCTTGCACACAACTTTTTGAATCTCTCCCAATACTCATACATTGACTCCCCTTGTGCTTGCTTGATCCCCGAAATCTCCTTTCGAATGGATGTGGTCCTTGATGCTGGAAAAAATCTCTGCAAGAAAAGACATTTCAAATCGTTCCAACAAGTTACATCTTCGGGTTGTAAATAATACATTCAGTCTTTTGCAGCTCCATCAAGTGAGAATGGGAATGCTCTTAATTTGATTTGATCTTCAGAAACATTTCTTGGTTTAAGGGTTGAGCAAACCACATTAAATTCTTTCAAATGATTATTAGGATCCTCACCAGAGAGGCCATGAAACTTTGGAAGTAAGTGAATTAACCCAGTTTTTAGTTCAAAGTGCGATTTAAGATTTGGGTATGCAATACAATTTGGTTGATAGTTAACATCAGGTGTAGCCAATTCTCAAATGGTTCTATTAAGTTCATTTCCATTGTTTCCAGCCATTGGTTCCTCTTTTATGTTTGAATTTGAATTGCTTCCAATTTCAATGTTTCCAAAAGAGAGGAATTCACCAACTGGTTGAATATTGAAACTTCCCGTAGACTGAGAATTTCTGATTCGATCCCTAAGGCTAAGTTCAATCTCAGGGTCAAGATCTAAGAGATCTTCGGGATTAGTTCGTGTCATAGATCAAATAAAAATGAAAAGAAATAAAGTGGACCATAGTAAAATAAAAATGAGAAGTTTGAGTTGATGGTCCAAAAAGAAGTAGAAGAAAATAAAAGAAGAGGAAGAAAAATCAGATTGGGTACAGAAGGAAGAAAGAAGAGAGGAAGAGAATAAAATGTAAAATAAAATAAATACCTATAATTAGTTGAAATAATTACTTGCCTCCCCAGAAACGGCACCAATTTGATAGAGCGCTGTCGTGGGCGCCCTCAAATGATTAGTGTGATTTGGGGTACTTAGGTGCAGCAGAGTGGCTGACCAATGTCGTCTCTCAAAGGAGGAAGTGAATTTAACAACTTATTAGAGGTATTCTAAAAAGAAATAAAATAGAATAGAGTAAAAACACTACTTTAAAGGATTGGGTTTTTTTTAGTTTATGATTCTAGAATAAGTTTGCTGGAATAAGATTGTATAATTTTTTTTTTGTTTTTAGTTTTGAAATGAATTTCAATTTAAATGACACAACAAGAAGATGTTTTTTAGAAATCTATTTAAAAAGTGTAATCGATCTAACTCTACCTATTCACTTTATTATTAATCATTATCATTTAAATTAACATTCACTTATTTATGATCCCTTAATTTGTTAAATCCCGAACCCTACGAGAATTAACTTTACCACAAAGATGATGTGAATTTAAACCTAGGATAACTTTGGAACATGCAATCGCAACACCCTGCTTTGATTGATGTTCTAAGATTAGCTTATGTTCAGTGGTAAATTAAGGCACATATCCATTCTGAAAATGAGGATGAATTGTTTTTAGGGATTATATTTGAACTCTACAAATTTATCCCGTGTGGTCTTGTATTACCGATTAAGATCGCGCTCTCACAATTTACACAAAATCCCGACCTCGCGTGTTTTTGTGTTAATTGTTCAATTGATTGCTTAGTTTCTTACAATTTAAAAACACAATTCATGAATCATATTACGTGAATTACAGTAGCTCAATGATTCAAAATAATTAAATGAAGAGGGTAGAAGATAGACCGATTACTAAAAGACTACTCTTCCATGGGTGGCGTAATCATCGTAGAAGCGTTTTGCATGTGCAAAGGTTTATAATGGGTATAACCCAATAACGCTTCTACTCAAGAATTACAGCCCAAAGAGGAAGATTAATAGAATAATAAATTTAAACAAAACAGAATAAAAGAGAAGAAATAAAAGAAGAACAATGAAGTTTATTACACAAATGAAAACATTACAAAATGAAGAAGAGAAGGAGGTTTCGATGAGGGGATCCTTGCTTCAAGAGCTACCCCTCTTACAATGGTTGGAGAATTTGGGTGAAACAAATTATCCTCTGCCTCCAATCACAAAATGCACGTCCCAACCCCTCCAAATGAGAAAAACTCCAATTTATAGAGGGGAGGGGAGGAGAGGTTACAAGTGGTTTCAAGTGTGAATGTGGAAATTCGTCCAAATATTTTATGCCAATTTTCACCGCCCATTTGACCACAAAAACGCGTGAATTGGCCGGCCTTACAGAAGGATCAAATGTGAAGATATGGGTCCTCTATCTCCTCTACAAATTTGGGCTCAATACAGGCCAATATGAAGGAGTTATGGACGAAATAAAAAATCTTCTCCATTCTGGAGAGCCCAACCCAACTTTGACTTCATGGACCAATTTCAAAAACCAAATGAACTCTTTAGCTCTAGTGTACTGAATAAAAGTTGTAGATAATTACGTTAGAAACACTGTTACAAAATTTAAAATTCAAATAATAAATATAAAAATATTTATCTTCGAAATACTACAGTGAACTATAAAGGGTAAAACTAGAATTTTCATCAAATATTCAAATGAATGATCTAATCCCAAATACTTTCTAATTAAACATATTTAACACAATGTGAGGAAATTATATTATTTATTATCAATAAAATATTCAATAAAATAGTGTTTTATCATTACTACATGACGTGTTACACCCGCACACGACATGTACACTCCTTATTTCCCAGCCACACGTCTAAAACCACACGGTCTGTCACTGGTCGAGACTACATGGCATGTCCCATAGGTACACGGCGTGTACTAGACGAGCTTATCTGACTCGTGTTGTTAGTTACACAGCCGGATACATGGCTCAAACTACACGGCGTGTTCCATATACACACAGCGTGTACACAAAAGGATTACACTGACCCGTGTTGTTAGTTACACGACCAGATCCCAGGTCAGACTACACGGTGTGTTCCACAGTGGACATGATGTGTATATATTAAGGTCTCCCCCATCCGTGTTGTTAGTTACATGGGAGGACTCCAGGTCAATACTACATGACATTTACTTATGGTACACGGTGTGTACTTACAGTACACAGCGTGTTCGCCCCAAGCACTTCCCTTCCTCGTGTCCCTGCCCACACGGTCTATGACACGGGAAGAGACTACACGGTGTGTACTTAGGGTACACAGCGTGTAGTCAAAAAGTTTTCTTTTCTTCCCAAACAGAAGGACATACACGGCGTGTTTAAGGTACTACATGGCGTGTATACTAGTTTTCTAGATAATATGCCTTAGAAACTTCTCCAGAACCCATAAAATACTGAAAAATAACACCAAGTGCCAAATTCCGATCCGTGAGGGCCCATACTCCCCGCAAATCAAATTTTTTAATCTTATATGTGTTATAACCGGATTAATAGCCAATGATCCACCAAATTTCTGTCAATGAGGCCCCATACTCCCCAAAAACCAAAGTTTGACATCCATTATATAAACAGGATCACACAATAATACCCTATCAACCAACAGGTATATATCAAGTAGATATCACGTCAGCATGATTTTACTAACACAACATCTATCACAACAACATGCAATTTCTAATGCACCAAATGGCATGGAAACTATGCATGGAATGTGATTTCTAGCATGTGACTAAATGATGCATGAGATGGAATACCCTCATCCCATCGAGTTGCAACTAAATAGAACCCATGGATAAAATATAATCAGCACAACCACAAGTGCGTCACCCAATGGTGAAATCAAATCAACTGTAAAATTAGAAAAATCAGAAGAATTGAAAAAATATGAGGTAGACTAGCTTTTACCTATACACGGGTTAGCTACGCCCAGACAGAGCTTATTACCAACTACCGTTATTGTCCTATCCCTAACTAAGGCTCCAAATAGCAAGTGAAAGAAAAAAAATCTCCTCTGATACCACTTTGTAATGTCCCGGTTCTGGGTGTCACTCAATGGGTTCCCCGAACCCGGTTCACCACGTGACCTCAAGCGCATTTCCCCAAATGCCAGAGGCTGCCGACTAGCAGCGAGGGCCCAGGTCTGATAGTGGAGAAACTATGCCCTCATTTGTCAAAGTGTAGCACAACAGAATAGATAAATAGCATACATCAAGTGGAAGCGGTAAACAATATATATAACAGAAATGGATAACTGATAATAACAAGGAAACCAGCAGTCATATATATATGAAAGTGCAACATGCCATTATTCTATAAAACAACCAAAACATGTTATACTGTAATACAATACAACTGAAGTACAAGTACAAAAAAGAAAAACAGAATAGCCAGCGGCATCGTGAGCCCAAGCTCGGTCCCATGCTCCCCTACTTCCCATCAAAATTCAAGTACCTTTATAGGGTCCCTTGCCCTTATCCACACCTGCAGAAACATAATTTGTTTGGGCTGAAGACATGACCCAAACAGAGTGTGAGAAATAAATCCCAGTAGGCACCCACCAAAGGCTCGTGCCCAACTGTGTGAAAATATGCAACAATAGTGTGCATTAGTAAAATGCAATAAACTAACTAGTACTAAAAAGTAACTAACTTTACCAATTATATTTCCATTTTATTATTCTTTTTAACATTTAATTTAAGATATCACCACAGTGAATATTCTAAGTAAAACAGCCAGAGTCCTTAGACATGTAAATTCTTACCCTCAGGTAAAGAGAATCCAAACACAAGAATCTGCCCACATGTATATAGAATATTTCCCACAGGCGTATGAGGTGTCACCCATAGGCACAGAATCAACTACCCACAGGCATAGAAGAAGTTGCCCATAGGCTAAGTAGTACATTGCCCACAGGCTAATCACAACACTGCCCTCAGGCTAAAAAAGTAACTGAACCATGCCCAACATGTAAACAAGCAATACACATGCAATTAATCTCAAGGAATTTCTATAATAATTATTATAAAGGCATACCCTCAGGTATCCTGGCCAAATGGCTAAATAGAAGAACGCACCCCCGAGGTGGTCCTGGATCCAAGAAGCGATCCCAAACAGTAGTTTATTATCACATTTAAATTACCTATACAATTCTATGTATTTAATTCAACAAGGCCTCATCCATATGACACCCCATTCATGGGCGCGTATCACTACGGTATAGAAAACACACATCAGTTGGAAATTAAATACCATGCCACCTACCTCGATCACTTGTGATCGATATACCCGAACGACGCCTTCCAAAACATCCAAGAACATCATAGATATGAGGTAAAATAATTCTCGTTCAACCTCAAATAACTTCCCTTTTAGGAAGAATTGGAAAGAAACGCTCAAGGAGAAGGAAGCTCTTACCCGCGCGGTTCCAACAAGATCGACGAAGGTGGAATTGGCTTCCCGGTTTGCGATCAGCGGATCTGTAAAGCTCCAACCATCTCCTCAAGATTACCTCCGGCATTATAAGCTTTCTATGTGAATAGAGGAGGCTACTGCCCATTTTAAGTGAAAAAAATAAAATACACGGTGTGTACTCTCAAGTACACGACATGTACTTCCCATTTTTTAACTGTTCCACTGGCGGCTTCTTGCCAGCATGGCACTGTTCATCTGTCGAAATGAGTACACAACATGTATGCCTCTCTACACGGCATGTACTGTCACCCAGCTGGCCACCGCCTTATTATTTTCCTACCGACTGACTACACAACATGTAAATATCCACTACACGGCGTGTACTCGGTTTTTACACCCTTCGTCGCTGACATGGCTATACACCATGTGTAATCATTCCACACAGCCACAAGTACACAACGTGTGGAAAAGTACATGGCGTGTACTTCCAAAATTTAGGATTTTCCCCATTTTCCTTATTTTCTCAAAAACACTTAAGGAAAGGAGAAAAGAAGAAACCTGTAACTCAAAAATAAGAACCGGGTTCTTACAACATGGACCGTTGTACACGGGCAGTACCCGGGGTCAGATGACACAGTGTGTAGCTTTTCTACACACCGTGTAATTTTTAGAAAAATGGCATGGTCCTCTTGTCCATTGTATCTTGGACATGTTTCATTTGGGTTAGTACCCCTTCTCCTCATTCCCCTGAAGGTTAGGCATCATTTCCTTCTACAGGAGTATGATCCCTTCAGTAGGATTTTCTGTGATAGAGTCAGGAATCCATCCGTGAGGCCCGAATCGAGATCCTCTATCCATTATTGACCCTAGGTAGAGTCAGGAATCGTCGTGACCAACTCTATTGGGCATCAATCCTTTACCTAGCAGGTGAATTCCAGATGAGTTTCGGTATCCTCCATGTCCCTGGAAGTGATCCTCATCCATGTATCGTGATCTTTCCCACTCAGAAGTGTGTCTCCTGTAATGAGTGAATCTATCTATTGTGATCTTCCCACTCAGGAGTGTGTCTCCTGTAATGAGTGTAACTACCTCTTGTGACGTTTCCTGACAAACAGTACTTCTCAGACGGACTTCATCAGAGCTACTAGACTCATGGAGTGTGTTCTCCTAGAATGAGTGCTTTGTGGAATCTTCGAACGGAATCCCTAACCGGGGTATGCAGTTGTGCGGTTTGTCTCTAGACTGTGGGTCTGGGTTTTGGGTATATATAGTTTGTGTTTCTCTTGCTATATGTTCTGTAGATATATACCGTACATACCTGACTGTACCTTTACTTTGTGTACTGGTTTGTGGTTTTTGGGGTCCTCTACTGAGTATTGTTATACTCACCCCTGCACGGGCTTTTCCCGCACATGTCATGTCTTGTGAAGATGAGCAACCTTTTGACAGAGTCTAGGGTAGACCAGGACATGAACAAGCTTTCTGAGTTCCCTATAGGTTGGGGCATTCCTTCAGCTAAGAGCAGCAGTCCCAGTACCTCTTTGTGTTTACAGGTTGGACCTTGCAGTTTTCAGACTCTTGTTTTTGGGGGGCTTGTATTCTGGCCCAGTTTACTTTCAGTACTTTACTTTCTGTCATACTCTATTGTTTGGGATTAGTGGTATGCCTACATTTTTTTCCCTAGTGGTTTTTTTACATTTCAACATTTGTGGGCTTGGAGATGTGTGCGTGTGTACAAGTTCTTAGGAAATGCCCCCCATGTAGTAATGTCTACTCTGTGCTAGTCACCATCCCCTGGCCTATTGGAGGAAAGCTTAGGGAGTCACGGCGCGGGCCCCACTAGGATGGGTCGTGACAAAAATATTTAATTTTTTTTCTTCTAAAAACTCTTATGGGTTCACTTATATTTTCCACTTAATATCAAAATGAATTATTTCCTTAGAAATTTAATTTCATGAATAACCCTCTAAATTATATTATACTATTTTATAGGATTAAACTCATATATATTTATTTATGCCTTTGTATTTATGAGTCATTGAATGTTTATTATTATTCTTTTAATGTGTTACTTATATGAAGACTCTATATTTGCTTCTTTTGATTGAAGGGTCTTCACATAAAAGCTATAGATTGATTTATTGGGGGATTATTGACATAACAATATAAAACTTATCTATACAATGTAAATACCATAAGTTCTATTATCTTTATTGAAGGGTATTTACTTATAAATTTAATGAAAATATTTGGTTTCCAATATATTTTCAATGGGTATATCATGTTATGATTATTGATGTAATTATGAATTGTTTTCCTTATATAAAGAATATGAAACCCATTTTATTTCCATGGTTTCTTTATGATATGATTAATTATTGATTTTATGTGGCACACATATGTATGAAAGATGATGTGGGGGTTTCTATATAACTATCCAATGCATTGGATAAGTTTTATATCTCATGAGATAGTAAGGCATGAACATAATGAGTTTGTTCACAAAGTAATGGGAATAATGTGTTTCTCACATTTTAATGTGTAAAAATAATGTGTTTTTTCATAAAGTAATGGTAATAATGAGTCTTATCACAAGGCTTACCATGCTTATGATTTTTCCACCTTTATAAGATGTTACTCATTTCATGTTATGTTACATTCCATGTTTATGCCTCTTTTTATGATATTTTTTACTTTTATGTTATTTCAGGTCTTATTCCATGATTTTTGATCTATGAGTTTATGGGAATAACTTTCTTATGTATCATTATTATAAACATATACTCATATTATTTTCACTTATAATATTTGACTGTTATCACTTATGTTTACCAATACTAAGAATATGATCTCACCCCTTTCTTATGTTTCCATTTACTTAGGTTATGAGGAAAAATAATATGTATGGTGTAATTAGAAGAGTATATTGTGTGAATAATTTATGAGATATTCTGAGGAATTTTTATTGATTAAGTAGTTTATTATATAGAGTAAAAACCATCTATTAGTTGAAAAATACATGGGTTTTTTTAGATAATGTTTTTTCCCAATTCTCTGAAACTATAAACTGAAAAGACTATGGGAATGTATTTTAATGAAATATTTTCTTTAATTCAAATAATTATGAGACAATAAAATTAATGGGCTATCATAGTTGGTATCAGAGGGGGATTTAGATAACTTTTCATATTCAGATGTTATCATTTGAGTATGTAAATATTATCAAGGGGTGATAATTCATGGTTAATCATAATTTCAAAGGTATAGATAATACTTTAGGTTATTTTTGTAAATATTGAATATTTTATGGATTAGGATAAGATAAATTTAGTGAAAACCCTAGGGATAAGTATAAGTATAATTAAAAACCTAGAAATTTTGGTAAATTAGAGATTGTGTGGTTAACCTAGAAATTACATCCTTATCTGGATATTGAGAAGTGAATATGGATGTGGCACAAATTCACCTAGGGGAAATCACCCTAAAATTTTTGGTTGAGTATCAAATCAATATTCACTCTGTTGTTTGATGAGTGGGCCTATGACTGCACACCTGGATAGAAATTCCTTGGGGATATTTTTTGGTTAACGACATTCTCTTTACAATCCATTATGAAGGATTTATTATGTTTAGTAAATGGGTTAAGGAATATGAGACAACCGAACCAAAAGAAACCTATAATTAATCGAGATTAATATAGTTTGAATTGGAAGCTAATTTAATAATTTCAAAGAGTAATACATGTTGTAATAGTCTAGTAATTCCTTATTTTAATGGTCGTAAATCACGATTATTGTAATTATATTGAGATTTGTATCTTATTAAAGAAACCTATTTTTTGGGTAAAAAATTCTATGTATGGACCTTCCATATGATGAATGAACCTTTCGTGTAAATAAAATTATTCAAATATGAGAATGTTCGACATATGAATACTACACCATTCATGTATTTAAGTCTAAAATGACTATAAGTAGAAATATTTTGGGAAGAAACAACCATATAAAGATACTGATTGACCACATTAAGAAAATAATTGACTGCAAGTCTAACCAAGTGCCTGTGTGTAAATGTTTGTATAGACAGTAAAACTTTCACTAAGTACTGAAGTGACCATAAGAAGAAATCAAACCTGCTATGCCTATTAATGAATATTCCACGTAAAGGATTTTATCTTATGTATGATAAAGTATTAATCTTCCTAAACTTATCTGATCAACCTTCCATGCCTTAGTTAGACCGTTCTTTTAAGACTCTATGAGATAAATCCAACCATGTATAAAGTTTGTAATACAAAATATTAATTTATTCAAATGGATAGTTTTTGGAATATTAAATAAAAGTTATAGAATTTAATAATTCTAGATGTCAGTATGAGGAATTAATTATGATTATTCTCAGAAAATAAATGAAAATAAAGATGATATTTTTAAATTAATAGGAATCCACATGTGAGAAAAATAATTGTGATATAAAAGAAAATATGAGGATACTCTCTGTGACTTTCATTTTTTCTAGTATCAAGGTTATATTTAAAGATAATTGTAAAAATAAAAGAAGCCCATTGATCATCTAAAATTGACCATATATTAAGCTACATTAAAACTATCTTCACTTTTTTCTCACTCTATTTTTATTTAAATTTTTATTTTTTTCTTATGATTCTTTCGTATTTACAAAGAACTTATCCTATACTATAAAGAGAAGTACTTTAATAATCCCTATTTATTCTTTTTACACCTTGTATCCCACAAAGAATTGTGTATGATTTTTGGTTTAATCTAGGACTACTTAGTGTGTAGTTTTTGAATGTAAAAACTTGATCTTGGTTGTGGATTAGTTTATTTTTTATAATAAATTTTCTTAGTAGTGGGTTAATGTGAAGTGAAGAGTACTAATTTCCAACTTTGAAATGAAACTCTTGTTTTTTAATTTCCATTGTGTTTATTTTTTTTATTACATTTTTGAAAACCAATTTTCATTTAATATTTTATTTATTTTTTACTTATACTTTTCAATAAGTAATCATAAATTATGTTTTCAAAATTATACTATGATAGTTAAATTTTATTAGTGATATATTTTTTGTGAGTAAAATTATTTCAAAATTTAAATGTGATTTTAATTTTTTTTAACTGGGTTTCAGTCATTCACTTGAGAAACTATTTAAAAATACCAAATTATATATACCTACTATAATAATTAATGGGGATGTTTTTTATTTGGAGGATATTGATTTAAATTTTTTTAAATTTAAATTTTTATTATATGCTCAATTCACCCCCTCTTGATCACTCTACGGGGACCAAAATTTGGTATTAGAGTAATAAATTATTCATTTTTTTGTACCTACTTATCTTTTAACTTGATCAAGTCTTGAGAACCAGATCTCTATTTTATTTTTTTTATTTTATATTTATAAAAAATTATAAATTAGAAAGAAATCCTACTAATATACCTCCCTACTTTAAAGGTTAGAACTATTCTCAATAGAAAATAAAGATAAAAATATATCTTGTGAGAATGGGTTTTGATATTTGGACCACTATATATGACACTTATGAATAACTAAATCTCATAAATAAGATTATAGTGATGAATTATTTGTACCATTCATTGAGAGAAGATGAATTTAATATAATTTCTACTTGTGATACTACATATAAGATTTGGGATAATTTTTCTGTTTCTCTTGAAGGAACATCAAATTTTAAATAAATGTGCTTAAATACATATAATATAAAATATGATACATTCAAGATAAATCCCAATGAATCTAATTCTGATATATATATCAATTCAATGAAGTCAAAAATACTATGCATGTACTTGGAAAGACTATGGATGATAAAGAACAAGTGTTGGGGATCTTAAGATGTCCCCCTAACAAATGGAGTTGAACTAATGTCCCTATTCAAGAGTCACGGTACATTAGTAACTTACCAAATAAGGAAATCATATAGTTAATGATGAAGATTCTGAACCCAAGAAATATTATAATAAACTATTACTTTAATAACCCATAAATATGAGTTTAATAGCAAGGATTTAAAATTTTCATAGTCTTATGATCTTTGGGGTTTAGAGTTTTATATAATTGGGAAAATTATTACATAAAAAAGTGGAAACTTCCATATAATGTACACCCCCCAAATAGGTCTTTAATTTTACACCCCTATTTCATTTAAGACACTTATTCTTCTTTTAAAAAGATCCTGAAGAATTTTTTTAACTTTTTATAGTCCCTACTCATCCTTAGATCTTGTGAAAAACATTTTAAAACATTATATGAGAAAAAAAATGCTCAGTAAGAGACATAAAAATAAAATAATTCTATTATTCTAATAAAAACATGAAAATCCATGAATATATTTACCTTTTTTCCTAATAAAACATTGATCACATAAATAAAACATTTCCACATATGAAAATAAACCTTTTATCAAATAAAACATTTGAGAACTCATTATTAATCATAATAAAAACATTAAGGCATATTGAGGCATATGGGTCCTCATGAAAGTATTTCTTGAAAAATAAACCTTTCACCTTTAAATGACTATAAACTCTCATTACCTCATGAAAGCAAGAAATTTCCAAAAATACCCTTTTCAAAAGCATAATATAGGTATCTTGGAGAATCATATTCATAACATGTGTTCAATCAAGTTTAACCCATTTTAAAATAATTTATCCCCAGTTAATTCCATAGGGGTAACCTACCACGTTATCACCCTCGTTTTTCACATTTAAAGACTAAATAATTACCCAATGCATTGGAATGCTATATCGGGATCTCTCATCGTCAAGAGATATATCGGGATCAACCTTCATCATTCATACTATCTAAGTATCATATAATGATGAAAAAATTTATAATCTTTTAATTATCCATCAAAAAACCCTTGAAAATATCATTGAAAGAAAATAAAAAATCACTTTCCAATTTCTCATAAAAATATAGAGAAATATCACCTTTCTTTTGAAAAATATTTAAAATGAAAAATTACCCAAAAATAGAATTAAATTTATTTTTTAAATCCATGAAAAAATGAATATTATATTTTATAATTAAGAATGTACATGATGTCATGAAATGTTTCTCTTGCTACATACATTACAAAACATTATTTTCTCACTTTGGTAAAAAGAATCAAAAGAGACTCATATAGAAAAAGTAAAAAAAGATTATTTTTTAAAACATTATAGAGAAAGTAAAAATTAGTTTAAAATGGCCTTTATCAACCTTTTATACAGAAATAAGAATATTATTAAGAAATTTAAAATAATTTTTTCATGGAAGGAAAAGAGTTGGAATAAAAACATTTAAACATGATTTTTAAAATAAATATAATTACTTAAGTCCTGTCTAGCTTCATCCATTATCTAAATCCTGAATAATAAAATTAAATTAGTTATTTAATTTCTTGAAAGTATTTATTATATTTATTACATCATCATCATTCCTTTTATTTAATTTATTACCATGTTTTATTTAGTAATTAAAATGGTTAAGTCCATATTGGATGTTTTGGGGTTGTTCGGTTTATAACCTTAGAATAACATTAATGAATTGACTATGGTTAAAGTTATTATGATTAAATTACCTATATAATAGTAATTTTATTTTTATAATTATAATATTTATATATTAAATACACTTTTAAAACTCTCTATGTAAGGCAGTACTAAAAATCGAATCATGTCGTTTCATGAAGATGGTAGTCCGTATGTATGAATGAATGGAGTTTTAATTTTTATACTAGGTGGAAAAGAAATAAAGTAGATTTTTTTAATTTTATATAATCATAAATATGTTATAAATTTCATATTTATTCATTATTTCCATCTTTATGTCCAACCTTTTAAGGTTTAAATGAAAAATTAATCACATCACTTCATGGAGGTGGTAATCTACACGTACACAGGAGCGATGTTATCATTTTCCAATGGATGGAAGAGTAATAAGGTAAATAATATATTATATTTATAAAATAATAATTATATCATAAATATAATATATATTTATTTTATCCATTATTTTAACTTGACATATGATCCAATGATTAAAAATGAAACACATCGCTTTGTGAAGGTGATAGTTTACACAAACGCATGAGTGATGTTTTCATTTTCCATAGGATAGAAAAAGAGGCGAAAGAAGGTTTATATATCAAAATAATAATATTTTAGTATATTTAAGATATTTATGTTATTATATCATCATGGATAAAGAATATTTAAATTAGGTAGAAGAATAAATAAACATGAAGCACTTGTTTAAGAATTATACCTCTTCTTTTGAAAAGCTCCATTTGATTACACATTAAACATTCTTAGGTTGGACTTTTGGTGAGACCAGGACCTATAAGATGTGGGTAGGGATGTTGGAAAAGTATTCATTCATGTATTTGTCTATATAAAAGGATAAATTAATGTTAATATGCGAGGAGAGGCTGTGCCCTTTTATAAGCGAGGGGAGTGACACACTTGTAAATACTTACAACATTAAAATATAATATATGTGTTTTTGAAAATAAAGTGGAAAAAATTGTCATATTTTGAATTAATTATGAGTATAACTTTAAATAAACTCATAAAATAAAATTTAAACAAGTTTTTATGATATTTTAAACCTTATCTCTTAGTTTTAACCTCTTTATTAACTCTTTTAACCATTACCGTGATGACAATGTTTTACCAAAGTTACTATTCATAATGACCAAAAATAAATTTGAAATTATTAAAAAAACCGAACCTTTTGATTCTAAATATGAAATTAATTTTATGGTATTCAATTTATAGAAGTATAAAAAATTAATTTTAATATAAATATGAAAAAAATAAAAATTCCTTTTTAAGCATAAAAATTATTTTATACCAAAATGAAGTATAATGATGATTATTATGGAATTAATTGGATTATTTTCAATAAAATGGATGTAATTTAACTTTAAAACCAATCCAAAATAGAATGTGACATTAAAAGTACTTGAAAAAAATTAAAATTTTAATAAAAAACGTTATTTTTCACCATTCACCCAAAAATCAATCTTTTCAGAAAAATTCCAAAATTTTACACGAAGATAAATTTGATATTATGATATCAAAAATGAATTAGATTTTATAAAATTAAAATTTAAAATTTTATAAATTTAACTTTTAAATAAAACCATATAATCCATGAAAAACAATTTTGTTAAAAAAAACTATTTATTTTTTGAATGAAAAATTACTTCAAATCAGTATAGTGGATATGAATACATAAAATATATTCATTATGATTACTAAGACATAAAATTAATTTATTATTAACATTACCCGAGTTGTTATGTTCTTACCCCCTTTAAAAAATTGCATCCTCATAATTTATTCATTATTGAAAGAGGTGATTATATTTTTCCCTCATATCTTTTTCTGATTCCCATGTTTCTTATTCAATCATATGATTCTTCTATAAAACCTTAACCAAGATAATCAACTTATTTTGTGGTACTTTATCTCTGTGATCTAGAATCTAAACTGGATTTTTCCTCAAAAAAACGATTCTCTCAAAACTAAACTACTTCAAGGCCCAAGACATGAGATTCATCATGTATATATTTAGTTAACAATGAAACATGAAACACATCATACACATGAGATAAAATCATAGGTAAGACCACTCGGTATGTAACTGATCCAATTTTTTTGAAAATTTCATATGGACCAATATACCGTGGACTAATTTTCCCCGCCTATAAAAAAGCATAAAACTTTTCCAAAGAGATACTTTAATTAAAAATATGATCTATTATCTCAAGTGAGAGATTTTTACTCAAGTTATATGCATAACTTTTTTGGATACTTTGAGTTTACCTTATATGTTGCTAAATCATATTTTCCATCTCAACCATATCTTCTACCAACTCTAGTCCCAAAAAATTCCTTTTAAATAATTCATCCCAACATGATAGTGTTCGACACTGCTTTCCATATAATGTCACAAAAGGTTGAATATTTATAATTGAATAAAAAATTATTATAAGAAAATTCTACAAATTAAAGATATTAATCCCAACTTCACTGATAATCCAAGGAGTAAGATCAAGGAATATCTTCAAAATTACAAATTTTTCACTCTGACTATCAAATATATTAAGGATGAAAACCTGTATAGAAATTTAATTTAGTACCCAATGAATTTTAAATTCTTTTCCAAAAATTTGAAGTAAATCTAGGATAAAGATAAGATATAATATAGAGTGTAAGTTCATATAATTTGACCATCCCTTTAAGATAAAGTCTATCAATTTGATCCAAAGACATAATATCTCAAATAGAAAGAAAATTTGAATATATAATAAAAAAATAAAAAAATAATCCAAATAAAATTATTAACTTGAGATGTATTTAGAAATACCTTTATGAAATCCATAGATATATTCTCCCATTTAGATTCAAGCACTGAAAAATGATAAAGCATACCCTTAAATAGTCAGAACATAGTTTTAACCTATTGAAGAGTAAAAAATTTCATTATAAAGTCAAAAAGATATTTATTTATTCCACACTACTAGTAATACTATCAAATTTCTATATACATTTTAGAAATATTGGGATGAAAAAAATGGATATATATGAGATTTACTTAATAATTCCTTCTTCAACTGTAAATCACTTGGTACATGCCACAAAATGAATCAGGTCACCGCCAATATCGGCACCAAACCCAGACTGTGACAAGGCCCAAAGGGAATTACCTATCCCCACGAGCTAGCAAAAGTTCCCGGGTATCATTAATTTAGGTTTGGGAATGATTTACCTGAGTATGAAAGCATAAAACATTAAAAACAATCCATAATATAAATATGAAATTTTCAAGCCAAAAAGTCATAAGAAAAAACCAGAACTAAATATATTGTTTTAAAGACAATAAAAGTGGTCCAAATAAAAATAAATACAACAGAAGGACAGCCCCAAGGACTCCACATGACAAGGGGTCATCACCCACAAGATGTCTCTACAACTTTGCACCAAGGATGGGAACTAACACCCCGAATCGCCACCACCCGAATCCTTTTCTTTACCCGAGTCAAACATAACCAAGTCTACTTACACACAAGGGGTGTAAGTAGAGTGTGGGAATAATCCCAATAGGATACCACCCAATGATTCCAAAGATCATTCAATATAATGTGAAAAAACAAGCAGTTTTAATATGCAAAGAAAAGCAGCGATAAATTCCAAGAAATGAAACTTTCTATTGAAAATAGTTTTCAAGATAATTTTTTTAACATTCACACATTTAAATATAAATTTTAGATAATGTAAATTACTTCCAGAAAAACCCCAATACAAGAGAAAATACCACAAATACAATGAGCAACAAAATCGGGAACACCCCTAGGCGCTAGATAGTCTCGATCCCCATGTACCTCATACCTCGGTATAAAGTAACCATACTAAAATCTATTCTTGTGCACGAGCCTCTATTAGGGAACATACCCATAACCTAGTGGTCCCCAATAATCATCCATATAGCTTATTTAGAGTTGTCATTATCCAAATTCTAGGTGAAACAGGGAAAAAACCCATCTGTTCCACTAGCCGTACTAGTACACATCCGCCCCACCTAGGTACCCAGGCTTCCCCCTTTGTGCTCAAACAATTTCAGCATGAAACACATATCCATTTTTATTTAAAACATCACTAATGGTCACATAAACCCATTATAGTAGCTATTGCATTTTATACCACTTAAAACACACAACAAACACTTTGACTTTTAATGAAACAATTTCTCAAAATCTCGCATTGTTTTGCCCACAAAACCCCCTTAAGAACCCCACTTGTACACTATGTGCACACTTATAAGTTTCCAAAAACGTAAATGTATCCTGATAAATTTCAATGAAAACAAAAAATCAATTTTATGACATCCCCATTTTAAATAAGAAGTGATAACTCTGTAAAACATCCATTTTCACACAAAAGTGGCACCAAAACTCCACTTTCTTTACAAACACAATAAAAACCCATTTTTTCAGCAACATCCAAAGGGGATAAACATTATAAAAAATATTTTCAGCCCTATTAAAGTTCAATAAAAACAACTAAGTATTTATATGGAATCCCTTAATGAACCAATAGAAGATTTATATGAAAAAACCCCAATTTCACAAAAAATTGGCACTTAAAATTCATTTGATTTATAATTTCCACTAAAACCAATTTTTGCAGCAACATTAAAATTAAATAGACATGAAAATAACATAAACACATTAGCTAGGTAACAAATATTTCATACCAAAAAGAATCACCTACCAAATCAAAGGAAACCCTTGAATCACTGTGTGAAAATCAAGTCACACCCCCACCACACCAAGAGGGACTTAGATAGAACCTAAAACCACAAGAATTGACCAATAAACCCCAATGTTAAACCCAAGGTTTGAAACCCTACCCCCTTTTCATTTTTGACTTCAATTAAATTGAAAGAAAATTCATGGAATGTGGAGGAACTAAGGAGGAGAGACACTTACATGAGATTCTTTGAAGTTCCTCCACCAAACCCCCCTTAAAAATGGGGTTACTAAGGAGGAAGGGTCGAATTAGGATCTGGAATGGAGGAAAAAGAGTAATAATTGAGAGAGTTATGAAGGAAAGAACTTACCTCCTCAAATCTGGACGTTTTGAGAAATTCTATGAATTTATACACTAAATAGAGATTAATACAAGCTCCAAAGAGGGTGGGAAGATACTGGGAGAATTTACAGATTCAATGGGCTTGGGTGGGACTTAGAATCACTGGAAAATACTTAAAATTGAATAAGTTATTAAATAAACAAAATTAATTTTTAAAACTGGAAATGAGATTTCGGGCAGACCCAATCCCTTAAATAAAAACCCAAATACACCTTTGTTATGGATTTATAAAGACTCTAAATTGACATGGTGGTGTTAATTGGTCAGGGGAGGCCAAGTAGGAATTGGAATGGATGAAAAATGTTACAAAATTAATGCATTATAAAAGAAATAAAATTTATTTTTAAATCTGAAATTGGGCTCATGGTTTGACCCAATTCATGGAAACTCACCCATTCCTCTATAAAAGCTTAGGAAACCCCCCAAAAAAATCATTAATGGAAATTAAATCAAAAAATACCTTTAAAATATGTCATGTATGTGATATTTCTCCCCACCATGAAAACTTTCCATCCTGTAAAGTCAACCTAAAGCTTGATCAGAAAACAGGAACGAATACTCTTCCTAAACCCATGACTTCTGCTCCCATGTCTCATGTGTATCATTAACATGATGCCAACGAAACCAGACCAGTGGAATAGAATTCCCTCGAAGAACCTTCTCTTGGGAGTCCACTATTTTCACTGGCAGCTCAAAAACTAAAAAGTCAGTCTCTATCTCCAGTTCTTCCCAACTCTGCACATGGGACAAATCCGGGTTGTATTTCTTCAACTGGGAGACATGGAAGACGTCATGGATGGATGTTAACTGAGAAGGTAAGGCCAACCTATATTCCACTTTTCCAATATGCTCGATGATCTTAAAATGTATGATATATCGTGGTGTTAGTTTCCCTTGCTTCCCCAATCGACGATGGCCCAGATGAGGGGCCACTTTCAAGAATACCCTATCACCCACAGAAAACTCTAGGTCTCAACGCCTTTGGTCAGCATATGATTTATGGAGACTCTGAGCTATCAATAAACACTACCTGATCAACTTGAACTTCTGAGACGTCTCCTGCACCAGACTCAGCCCTAGTAGTGTGGTCTCACCTACCTCAGTCCAACACAGGGGGGACTGACAAGGCCAACCATAGAGCACCTCAAAAGGATCCTTTCGAATCGAGGATTGGTAACTATTATTATAAGCAATCTCAAGCATCCCCAAATGGATATCCTAGGAACCTACAAAGTTCAGGACACATGAATAGAGCATGTCCTCCAAAATCTGATTCGCCTACTCTATCTGAGGATGGTATGTCGTACTCATCTTAATTTGAGACCCCAAGGCCTTATGAAGGCCTTCCCAGAACCGAGAAGTGAAACAAGGGTCTCTATCTGATACAAATACTGATGGAATTCCATGGAGTCTCACTACCTATTGAAGATACAAACGACCCAACTCATCCAATTTAGATGTATCTCTGATTGGAATGAAGTGGGTAGATTTGTTCAGACAATAAATCACCACCCAAATGGAATTCTTACCCTGAAGTGTATGAGGTAAGCCAACAATGAAGTCCATGGAAACCTCATCCCACTTCCAGGTAGGAATGGTTAATGTCTGGAGAAAAATAGAGGACCTTTGATGCTTTGTTTTCACCTTTTGGCTTGTGTAGCATCTCGACACAAAGTCCGCTATGTCTCGTCTCATACCAGGCCACCAGAACTACCAACAGACATCATAATACATCTTGGTGGAACCCGGATGGACAACCCACTGAGACTACTGGCTGTCCTACATCACCACCTTCTGTAGAGATAACGACACTACTAAATGACCCTTGAAGCACAAGATGCCCTCGGGAGACGATGACCAATCAAAGGATGTCTCCCCACCATGAAGAAACTGCTTCAACCACTGACAAATATCATCAATGGGATATTCCCGCCGAATCTACTCCAATAGAGAAGGAGTCAACTGGACGCTTTCCAAGAATGCCCCTCCAATGTGTTCTCTAGTATCCACATACATCTTAGAAAAGAACCCCATCAAAGTCCACTCATCACTAGACTTCCTCAAATCCTGCACTGGAACTATTCTTCTCAAAGCACCGACCACCACATTACCCATTCTTGGGGTATAGACAATGTCAAAGTCAAACCCCTGCAAGTACTCGATCCAAAGACTCTGCCTGAAGTTGAGTTCCTTCTGTGAGAATATATAGGTCAATATTTTGTGATCAGAGTAGACCAAAAACTTCTCCCCAAAGAGGTAGTGAATCCAAGTCTTCAAATCATGCATCACCGCTTCCAACTCCAAGTCATGGGTTAGGTAGTTCTTTTCATGTGGTCAGAGTTGGCGAGAGCCATACGCCACCACATGATCATCTTGAATAAACACTCACCCAAGACCCATACCTGAAGCATAAAAATAGACCACATATCCCTTTCCAGCCTATGAAAAAATAAGAATGAGGGAGGTAGTCAACCACCTCTTTAGCTCCTCAAATGATGCCTGACATTCTGGACCCCATAAAAACTTCACCCCTTTCCGGGTGAGCGCGATCATTGGTGAAGCAAGCTGAGAGAAATCCCAAAAAAATTGCCTATAATAACCATCTAGGCCAAGGAATCTCCTGATCTCAAACACATTCTTTGGATAATCCCATGGCATAACCATACTAATCTTCTCATGGTCCATTGAAACCCCCTTCTCAAAGATCAAATGACCCAGAAATATCACTTCCATAATCCAAAAGTGCACTTTGACAACTTTTCATAGAGGTGGTGATCCCACAAAGTGACCAAGACGATCCTCAAGTGATGTTCGTGTTCCTAATCAAAGCCAGAGTATACTAGAATGTCATCCACGCACACCATAATGAAGGAATCAAGATACTGATGGAACACCCTATTTATGAGTTCCATAAATACCACTATAGCAATAGTCAATCTGAAGGGCATGACCAAATAATCAAAGTGGCAATACCTACTTCAGAAGGCCATCTTAGGGATATCAGACTCCTTCACCCTAAGCTGGTGATAGCCCGAAAAAAGTCTATTTTTGAGAACCAATTTTCCCCTTCAACTTATTGAAAAAATCAGCTATTCTGGGAAAAGTTTATTTGTTTTTAATTCTTACCTTATTCATCTTTCGGTAGTCAATGCACAACCGGAGGGATCCGTCAAACTTTTTCATGAACAACATAGGAGAATTCCAAGGAGATATGCCCAGGATAATTAATCCTTTGGATTATAAGTCTTACAGCTATATATTTAATTCCCTCAGCTTGTTGGGGGTCCCCGCAATAAGAGGGAAGAGATATCAGCTGTGTTCCCAGCACCAGATCAATCGGAAACTCCACATCCCACTCTGGGGAAAAACCTGAGAAATCATCTGGGAATACATCCAGAAACTCATTTACTACATGAGGTAGTGCACCTATAGGGGAAATAACATAATCCTATAGCATGATCGATGATAACTAGAAGGTAATAATTCCCAACACTGGGAGTGGAGGTCTTGTGCAACCCGAACGAGGATCCCATTCTCCCCGAAAAACCTGACTACTCCCATTAGGTTCCATGAAACTCACTCGCCACCTGTAGAAATTAATGTATGCCTAGAATTTTACTATCCAATCCATGCCAAGTATTATGTAAAATGGTTCCATATCTAGAACTAGGAGGTCCCACTCCATCTCAACCCCTGACACAAAAATCGCACACGAGGGGTACCTGAGGTCCTGCTCCTTCTTCTTTCCTAGCAGTGTCACCAAATACATCATGAAAGGAATCAATTTAGTTATAAAATTCATCATGTACACAAAATGGGAAGAAATAAATGAAACATAGGTGCTAGTATCAAAAAGATTAGCAGCTATAGAAGATCTGATTAGAACGGTACCTCGAACTGGCGACGGTCCTGCCTATGATCCTACTGGTGCCTGATCCACTGCATGGAGATGTCTGGTCTCTACCTAAGGATGATCGATAGTCTGTGGATGTGACCTAAATTGAATTTTCCTAAAATATTACCCAAACCTACCACCATGTCCGCCAAATCGAGATCCCCCAGTCCTCGATGGCTCGGACTTTACTGGCACTCCTCTTGAAGCCACTGACCCTAACCCACTCAGGAGTGGACATTCCACACCGTAGAAGCACTGCAAATACCCCATACCTCCACACTGGTAATAAGGCTTAAAAGGAAGTGGAAATGATGATCATATGTGACCTGTATTCCCACAATGGTGGCACATGAACGATCTCGCATCAGAAGCCACAGACGAAAACTGTCTGGAAGAGTGGCCTGAACTACCACCTCCTTTCTTCACATGATCCTCTCGGTTCCTTTTCTTCTTTGAGAAGCTGCCACTGACCACTGCTGATACTGAACCATAGAAACCATCCATGCCTTTCCTATCAATCTCCACCATGCACGCCCAATCAACGACCTCAACATAGGTCCTTCGCTTAAACAAGAACACTTGGGAGTATATCTCTGGTCGCAAGCCTTTCTCAAACCTCTAGGCCTTTTCCTACTCATTGGAGATGATTTCTAGAGAATACTGAACCAACTCAGTGAAACGGTTGGCGTAATCCATCATAGATAGATTCCCTTGAACAAGGTCCATGAACTCTCTGGACCTAACATAAGCCAAGACCTCAAGGCAGTACTGTTCATTGAAGATGACCTTGAAATATCCCTAACACATCTGCTCATTCTTCCCAGTCTAAAGCACTAAATCCCACCACTTACGATTGGGACCCTCCAATAGAAAGGAGGAACACTTCACCCTGAGCTCCTCGGGTGTTTCTAGGAACTCAAACATACACTCGATCTTCTCAATCCATTCCTCTACTTCCTGGGGTTCTGAGCTGCCTCGGAAGGTAGGAGGCTTGTTTTTCAGAAACTCCTGAGCTTTATCTTCTCTAGGACCCATCTCTTCTGTCCTAACAGGAATAAGAGTAGGAGTTGGTCCCTACCCCAGAGCTTGGATATCCTGGACCACAACCTCAACTAGCCTCTAATCAATCATTGTGGGATAACTCTCTCCGGCTTCCTCCCGTGGGTGTGTGGGAGCTTTTTGAGGAGGCATGTTGCTACAAAATGAAACAGTCACAAAACAATAATCAATACCACAATTATGAAAATTTTAATCTAACAAATCAAATATAAAAAATCTAAACACATTCCAGTAATAAAATAAACAACTACTCCACCTCCGCCTGATGTCCATGTGTGGTCTGCAGCCCATACGTCTCACCTGGAAGTGAAGTCAATCCATACATTATAGAATCCCCTAGTGACTCAAGGTATTCCATGAGAGGTGTGGTCTAGGCACCCTAATCATAGCCAAAACCCCGATCCCCAATAGTCCTATATCCTATCTATCATGACTCATCCCAAAATAGAAATATAACCCAAAAACATTAACCTCATTTGATACCATTTTGTCACAAACTGAATCTGGTTTCCAACAATACTGGCACCAAACCCTACTCGTGACAAGGATTGAAGGTTGTTCACTATCCCCACAGGCTAGAAAAAGTGCTCGTGTATCATTAATTTAGGTTTGGGAATGATTTACCCAAGTATGAAAGCATAAAACATTAAAAACAATCCATAATATAAATCTGAAATTTTAGAGCCAAAAAAGTCTTAAGAAAAAACCAAAAATGAGTACATTGGTTTAAAGACAATAAAAGTGGTCCAAATACAAATAGATACAGTATCAATATATCCTCAAGGACTCCACAGGACAAGGGTTCATCACCCACAAGCCGTCTCCACAACTCCGCACTAAGGATGAGAACTAACACCCCTAACCACCACCACCCCAAGCCTTTCCTTTACCTGAGTCAAACATAACGAAGTATACTTACACCCAAGGGGTGTAAGTAGGTTGTGATCTTAATCCCAATAGGATACCACCCAATGATTTCAAATATCATGCAATACAATGTGAAAAAGCAAGCAGTTTTAATATGCAAAGAAAAGTAGTGATAAATTCCAAGAAATGAAACTTTCAATTGAAAATAGTTTTCAAGATAAAATTTTCCAAACATTCACACATTTAAATAGAATTGTTATCTACTGTACATTAATTCCAAAAACACCCCAATACAAGAGGAAATACCACAAATACAATGAGCAACAAAATTGTGAACACCCCTAGGCACTAGATAGTCTCGGGCCCCATGTACCACATACCTCAGTGTAAAGTAACCATAGTAAAATCCGTTCTTGTGAAAGAGACACTAGTAAGGAACATACCCATAACCTAGTGGTCCCCAATAATCATCTATATATTTTATTTAGAGTTGTCTTAATCCAAATTCTAGGTGAAACATGGACAAAACCCATCCGGTCCACTAGCCGTACTAGTACACATCCGCTCCACCTAGGTACCCGGGCTCCCCCCTTTGTGCTCAAATGATTTCAGCATGAAACACATATCCATTTTTATGTAAAACACCACTAATGGTCACATACACCCAGTATAGAATCTATTTCATTTTATACCACTTAAAACACACAACAAACACTTTGATTTTTAATGAAACAATTTCTCAAGATCCCACATTGTTTTGCACACAAAAACCCCTTAAGAAACCCACTTGTACACTATGTTTACACTTATAAGTTACTAAAATAATAAAGTCAACCCAATAAATTTCAATGAAAACAAAAAAAATCTATTTTAGGGCATCCCCATTTTAAACAATAAGTGATAACTCTGTAAAACATCCATTTTCACACAAAAGTGGCACCAAAACTTCACTTTCTTTACAAACACCATAAAAACCCATTTTTGCAGAAACAACCAAATGGAATAAACATTATAAATATTATTTTAAGCCCTATTACAGTTCAATAAAAACAACTAAGTATTTATAGGCAATCCCTTAATGAACCAATAAAAGATTTATATGAAAAACCCCCAATTTCACAAAAAAATGACACTTAAAATTCATTTGATTTATAATTGACACTAAAACCAATTTTTGCAGAAAAATTCAAATTAAATAGACATGAAAATAACATAAAAACATCAGATAGATCACAAAGATTTCATACCAAAAGGAATCACCTACCAAATCAAAGGAAACCCTTGAATCACCGTGCAAAAATCAAGTTGCACCCCCACCACACCAAGAGGGACTTAGATCGAACCTAAAACCACAAGAATTGAACAAGAAACACCAAGGTTAAACCCTAGGTTCGAAACCATACCCCCTAGTCATTTGTGACTTCATTTAAATTGAAATAAACTTCATGGAAAATGGAAGAAGTAAGGAGGAGAGACACTTACTTGAGATTATTTGAAGTTCCTCCACCAAACCCCCATTCAAAATCGGGTTCCAAAGAGGTTTAAGATACTTGGAGGGATTCTATGGATTTTAGGTTCAATTAGAAGGAGTAATGGTCGAATTAGGATCTATAATAGAGGGAAAAAAGTAAGAATTGAGAGATTTAGGAAGGAAAGAACTTACCACCTCAAATCTGGACGTTTTGAGACATCTTATGAATTTATACACTACATCTCGATGAATACAAGCTCCAAAGAGGGTGGGAGGATACTGGGAATGCTTCTGGGTTCAATGGTCTTGGATGAGACTTGAAATCACCAAAAAATAATTAAAATTGAATAAGTTATTAAGTAAACAAAATTACTTTTTAAAATAGAAAATGAGCTTCCAGGCAGGCCCAATACCTTAAATAAAAACCCAAATACACCTTGGTTATGGATTTTAAAGACTCAAAATCTACATGGTGGTGTTAATAGGTCAGGGGAGGCCAATTAGGAATTGTAATGGATGGATTTTTTTGAAAAATTATTGAGTTATAAAAGAAACAATATTTATTTTTAAATCTGGAATTGGGCTCATAGTTTGGCCCAATTCATGAAAACTCACCCTTTCCTCCATAAAAGCATGGAAACCCCCCAAAAAAATCATGAATGGAAATTAAATGAAAAAAATAACTTTATAATATGTCATTTATGTGATAGTGCACACAACCACTTTCCAAATCTCATAACACCTTCTTTGTCAATGTTAAATTCAGGAAAATTACTCTTCTTGGACAATTATACCATTTACTTCAAAATACGATCTTCTTTTTAAGCACACTTATTTATGTCTAAAAAATATGAATCTACTGACACCAAAAAAAAGGTAGGGAGTTCTTTAATGCACAATTTATAAGAAAAAAATCACTAAATCATTAACTAGAATATTATTTTCCAAACATTACATTGTTAATTATAAATTAACTTTTTGAATCAAGGAATCAACTACCTTGTATGATTTAACTATATGATAGTGAATAATTCAATTATAATCCTTTATTAGTTCCAACCATATTCTATACTCAATGTTAAATTATTTTTGAGTAAATATATACTTTAAAATTTTATAGTTAGTATATATTTTAAAATTTACTCTATATAAAATATGCCTCTAAAATTTTAATGCAAAAAACACCACTACAAGGTCAAAATCATGTGTAGGGTAATTCTTCTCATTGAGTTTTAATTGACATGATGTATATGAAATTAACAATCATATTTCAACAAGAAAAAACGAATTTCCTTCAAAGAAGAATAATTGTAAATAAAAAATTCTCCATTTATTATTAGAAAGGCTAATATTGGAGCATTAACCAATATTATTTGCAATTCTCGAAAAAATTCATCACATTCCTTTGACCAGATGAATTTAACACCTTTTCAAGCTAACATAATTAATGAGATAGATAACCAAGAAAAATTTTCAACAAACTATCAGTAATAACCCACTAATCTAGAAAAACTTCAAATCCTAGTTACATTTTCAGGGTCATAGACACTATTCCACCACTTTAGTTTCAGTAGGATCAATAATTATTCTATATTTGAATCAATATACCCAATGGATAAAATTTTCTCTATCCAAAATTCACATTTACTAAATTTTTCATACAAATTATTTCCTTTTAATGTCTACAAAACAATCTTGAGGTGCTTCTAAAATTTATAATAACTTTTAGAATAAAAAAAATCATCAATGAAAATCACCACAAATTTATCCAAATACTCATGGAAAACTCTATTCATAAGATATATAAATACACATAGTGCATTCATCAACCCAAAAGGTTTAAATAAAAACTCATAATTACCATATATAGTATGTAATTCTATCCTTGGAATGTCTTCTTCCTTAAACATTAACTGGTGATACCCATACCTGAGATTAATCTTTGAAAAATACCAAGAACTCTAAATATAATCAAACATTTCATCAATACGAGGCAATACATAAATGTAATTAATAATCATATTATTTAGTAGTCTATAAAAAATGAAAATTCTCATGGAACTATCCTTATTTTTAATAAAAAATAAAGAGAACCCCATGGTGAAGTGCTTGGGTGGTTGAAACCCTTATCAAGTAACTCTTAATTTTTTTCAATTCTAAATGTTTTACCAGATCCATTCAATAATTGTGTTTTGAAATTATCTTAGCATTATGAACTATGTAAACATTAAATTAAACCTCCCAATTAGGAATAACACTAAAAAATCATTAATAAATACATCAAGATATTCATTAAATACTAGCACATTACTAATTTAAATAGTTCCATTTTTCTCAACATTATATGATAGATAACTACACTTCTATATTTTATCAGTTTCATATCTCCTTAATATGTTATCAAATGTATGAATTCATTATTATATATAATATAAAATTCATTATAAAGAATAACTTATTTAGGTCTGAAATCTCTCTTAGCATGATAAAATAAAATCCAATATATACCTATAATAACATCAAACTCTATAATTGGAAAGAAAACAAGGTTTACAGGAAAAAATATTTCATAAAAGATAAAATTAATAATTATATTAATTATTGTTTCCTTTATACTACCCTGAGGAGTTTTTACCATAATTTTTAACTTCATTTATTGAGATGGTGTTTCCATTTTGTTTGAAAATTTACCAGATATAAAATAATTCATGGATCTCAAATCAAACATGACATTGGTATAATATGAATAAACAAGTAATGCACCTATAATTACTTCATTTGAGGTTATCTCATTTTCTATATTAGTAGAAAAATACTTTCTCACACCTTTATGTTTTTGATATTGATGACTCCCACCTTGAGTAACCAACTTTGGATATGCGTTATCATAATTTATCAACTCATTATAATTAAAACATATTCCTATTGGTTGACTATCTATTTTAAAATTAATTTTATAATAAAAAATATTTTACTTGTATTCATAAGCCAAATAATTAATATTACCAAATTAGTAACAATTTCTTGATCCTATCAAACATTATTTAAAATTTCTTTTACCACATTTGGAACATTTGGGGGGATTACCTCTAGATTCCTTGGTTGAATGCTTCTCTATTACTCACCACCTTGACCGATTCTTTCCCTTAATGTTATGATGTATAAAAGTTTTAGATAAATACATCTCAACTTTCCAATAACAATGAAAAACCTCCTCATAACTTTGAAATTCATGAGAGTAAAATGATCTTCAAAAACATAGTTTCAATCTTGTGTAAATTCTATCAATTTTATTCTCATAATCTAGAATAAAATTTGGTTCATACTTTTCTATTCGAGTAAAATCTTCTTTGTAAGTGGCCACTGAGTCTTTTTCCTCTTTCTTCAACTCCATAAATTTCATTTTCATTCTTAATCAAAGAACATTAGGAAAATACCTATCCATAAAAATATCTCAAAAGACCATCCACTCCATGGAATCAATATCATCCTTCTCCTTAGTGTTATTAATCATTGAACACCATCAATCAACTTCACCTTCTAAATAATAAATAATAAGAATTACCTTTTTTTTCTGTATATCCCAAAACTTTAAAAATCCTCTCCAATTCATTTATCTATCTTTCAGATTTCATCGGGTTTGAAGATCTACCTAAATCTGGAGGTTGGTGTTTCATGAAATGCTCCAATATATAAATAATCTTCCATGGAGATTTTTTTTGTTCTATTTAATCGATTCCACCATCAATATCCAACATTAACTGAGTTAACACTGCCAAAAACTATCAGTTACTATCATTCCAAATTTCTTATATAGAAGGTTATTATCCTATTAATACCTTTATACTTTATGTTCCCTATTTACTCTTTGGAAAACTATTCTAAACAATCATGGATTAGATTAAGAAACATGTAAATACTTAAAAAGACATCTCATGAAAATATAAACATAAATATGAATATCTTAAGAGTGTATTTTAATATTCTACTAACCTCTAAAGGTATCTAAACCTTTATTTGATACCAAATATAATGATCCATTACTTTAGAAATCCATATATATGATTTTAATAAAAAATATTTAAATTTTTTTATATTCCCATAATCTTTTGGGATTATAATTTTATATAATTAAGAAAAAAATACATAAAAAAGTAGAAACTTACACATAATGTACATTTTTTCCACAAAAAAATAGGGCCTTAAGTTTACATCCTTGGTTCATTAAAGACACTTTTTATTCTTTTAAGATGATCCCAAAGCATAATGTATGCCCTTTTTATAGTTCCTACTCATCCTTAGATCCTATGAAAAACATTAAAAAAATCGTATGAGAAAAAAATCCCAATAAAATAAAAATAAAAATAAAAATTAAAGGAATCCCATTAGACTAGTGAAAACATGAAAGCCTATGAAAATGTTATTGTAGAAAAATTGGGAGTAACAATGAAGAATGATTCTAGAAACGAGAGTAAAAGATAAAAAAAATAACAAGGAGAAGATCATGATACATAAATATTTATATGGTATGAGAAATGATCCTGACATCCATGGAGATATAGATATATCAATATGTTTGGGAGTAAAATTATTTTGAAAAATAAAAGTTTCCCACACACAAAAAAATCATGGCTCAAATGAGCTCATAAATAAGATAGTGAAAATATTACACCAATTGAATAATAAGTCCACTATGCTATAATAATTGGTGGCTTGATGTCTGTTGAGATATAATGAATTGTCAGTGTTTCCATTCACAAGTTGATATAGTTTCATATCTAAGTACACAACACTACAGTATTCTATCACATACTACTATAATAATTCCTCACTACTATAGTACCCTATTAGCATAACTGGCCAGCTCTTCTATAGTGTGTCAACATTACTACAATGCCACCAAATTTGGGATGACAATATTTTCCCAACTTTATCCATGGATCATGCTACACCAGTCGAACAATCTCCCACTTAGAGCTTGATCCCACATGCTGGTATAATTCAATTCTACAGACTTGGAAAACTTACTTAATCTAAGATCCTCCTATTCTTCACTCACCAAAAGATGATTTCTTATAAAAGCTTCAATTTCAATATGAAGATCATTGAAATACCAATTATTTTCTATTATATACTCCCATAATGTTCTCCCATATTATACCTCTAATCCTATTTTCATCATTTGAGACCAAAATAGGCGTAATGGTGCCTCAAATTTTCTATTACCATCATCTTCATCATTATATTTTTCATATTTTTAGTTACATGAATCTTATTCAATGTTATCAACCCATCATGTATCAATACATTGATAAAATGGCACTTTAACATAATGTGCTTCACCCAGAATTGAAATTATTGTTTATTTTAAAAATGTACAACACTCTGACTGTCACTATGTAATTCATTTTCCTCTCAATTTCTGTCCATATCCTCTAAGAATTTATTCAACTAAATCATCTCCTCATTTTAGTTTGTTATAGTAATGTATTCTACCTCCATGGTAGATAGCAGTACTACCTTTTTCAATTGAGATATCAAGCTGATTAAAGTTCCTCCATAGGTAAATACATAACCTGTGGTACCCCTCCTACCATCAACATCACCTCCAAGGCCATCATCCACATACCCCTAAAATCATTTTCATTTCTCAAAGAACATAGATACTTCTTTTTTTCCATTAAAATACTTGAGTATCCACTTCATATCTTCCTAATTTTTCTTTCCAGGTTTATCTATCTACCTACTCACAAATCCCACTGCATGAGTGATATCAAGTCATGTAAAGACCATAAAATACATCAGGATTCTAAAAACTAATGCATATGTTACCTTTTCTATATAATCAACCACTTATGATATCCTTTATGAATTCTCCTTTGATAGTTTTAAATGGCTTTATAAAGGAGTAGAAACTGAATTTCTTTTATAATATGTAATCTTCTCAAAACCTTTCCAATGTAGCAAGCCTATGATAACATCAATGTACTTTATATGCAGTCTTTCTTGATCTTCATCCCTAAATTTTTTCCATATTTTCCATGATAATTTATATCTAAATACTCTACTATTGGCCCTTTCATCTGATCAATCCTTTGTACACATGATCCTGAAATGATTATTTCATACACATAAATAGTAATATAATTTATCATCACCAAAAGACTTAAAATAGCAGTATTGATCCATGACACACCATTTTTATGATTTTTTTTCTCAAGAATACATCAAACTTCTCATTCCACTACCTGGGTGCTTGCTTTAACCCATATAAGCTCTTTTTGAGTTTGTACACCAGGTATTCCATTCCTGACTCAACATATCCCTTTGGATTCTTCATATAAATTCTCTCCTCTATATCTATATGAAGGAAAACAATATTTACTTCAATTTTATCAAGATGTAAATCCTATAATGAAAAAAATACTAAGAACCACCTGGATGGTTGCAATATTTAATATAAGTGAGAAAATTTCAATGAATTCCACAACTTCCTTCTGTTGAAAACGTTTCACCACCAACTTTTAATTATATCAATTTTTTTCATCATGTTATTCCTTAGCATAGTATTCCCATTTTTTCTATAATGTTATTTCCTTGTGGAAAAGGTTTCAAATCCCAATTATTGTTATCATGAAATAAATAAATACCCTCCTTCACAGCCAGCTCCAACTTTTTCAACTCCTTTAACTACATTTACTCTTAAAAAAAACATTGTTATCTACCATAATTTAATAAAAAATAATGTAAGAATGATGAATATCTGTACATAGGCCTTCTCACCCTTTCTGATCTTCTCAATTACACCTGAGGAGTAGGCTCCACTAGTTTTAGTATCACATGGCCAGGAAAACCTTCAAGCTCCAATTTCTCTTAGAATTATAATTATTTATCCAAACTATCAACTTAAGCTGCATGATAGAGCTTCTATGTGAAACCTTCATAAAATATCTAATTTTGGATTTTGATGATCATCTTGTTCTTATCATCCAAAAAGAGATAACCAAACTCCTCATCACCTTATCCAATAAAGAAATAGGATTTGGACTTAGCATCAAACTTTTCCATTGAATTAATATCTATATATACATATTCCAAACAACTAAAGACTCATAAATGCGAGAGTATTACTTCCTTTAAATAATAAAGATCCTCAGTTATACATTATACCATTGGTATATATTGAAACCTATTGATGAGATATGATTTCTTGTTCTTTGAGTGTAGCCTCAAACTCCTGGTATGTTCATTCAATGTCCTGTTCATCCTTTAAACTACACAATTCTATTATTGTGTACCTAGAAGAGTCTTATCCCAGAAAATTCCATTATTATCACAAAATTAGCTAAAATTATTACGCTAATACTCTCCACCATGATTAGACCTTAAGAATTTTATCTTTGATCCTAAATCATTCACCACCATGGTCTTCAACTTCTAAAACATGTTAAACATATCATATTTTATTTTCAAAAATTATACCCATAACTTCCTTTCCGAGTTATTAATAAATGACACATAATATTTTGACTATACAGGGGAATGTTCTAGTGAAAACCCTTTAACATAAGTGTGAACCAGGTCCAAATTCATATCCTTTAGTGCTCTACCTCATTTTGAAAAGGATACCCTTTTATAATTTCTAAATATACAATCTTCATAAAATAAAATTTCTACTAAATTCAACTCTGAGATCATCCCTTTTGTTTCCATCACCATCACCCCCTTATCACTCAGGTGGCCTATACTATAGTTCTGTAGTTCTAAATCCCCAATAAAATTTATTTATTCAAGTATTTACATACAAGTTTTTATCATGTTGTATAGGGTACCATTATTTTATCCATGATCTATGAACATAAATCCCTTGGTAATATTGCATACACCACTAGTGAATGTGGTACTAAAACATACATCATTAAGATTCTCAACAAAAATAATATTATTTTCAATCCAGTGACGTACCTTACATTATTGAGAACTAGAAAAATCCCACTGTTGGTTTTAATCGATGAATCTCCCTTCCTCATAATCTGAAAGGGTTTATCATCATCAAGATGTGCCCTTCCAAATTTCTAAAAACAAAATTATTTAGGAAAACTTTCTCTGAAGTGGAATGTAAAGATACCAATAAGTTTAAAATTCAAGATTCCATAGGGCTATCCATGCCTAGAATTGACACATCTTTGGTTCCTTCAGCTATTGTGTTTTCTATATTGGTTTTATATGCCTTTTGTTTTTCTCTTCAAGCCTACCTAGAATTTACTTTCTTCTCATAAATCTAGTAGGTAGGTCTAAAACCCATTACTTGTATCAAAACTTTCCCCTTGATTTTTATCATATTCTATGATTATTTTCCTGTATGTATCTCCCTCTTCCTTCCATGTTCAGAACAAAACCTATGAATCTACCCAATTATCTTATTTGAATATCATCACTGAGGATAAATTATCACACATAATTGAGAACCAAATTTTTATTCCTTGAAGAATTTTTCACGACTTTTATAGTCACTTCCCAACTGTTAGGCAACAAATACAGTAAAACTAGTGCATATAACATGTCATCTATTATAATTCCCACTAATGAAAACTAACTTGTGATGGTGTTGAATTCCTTAACATAATCAACTGAAATCTTCCCTTAAATCATTTTTATTGAACATTCATCACATCAGGTACACTTTGTTTAACATAGAAGGATTCTCATATATATTCATGATAACATTTATTAACCCATCCATCATCTTCTCATATCTGAAGTTGAATGACACGTTTTTATCTAATATAAGGCACACAACTCCTAGAATCTATTGATCTGGTAGATTCCACTCTATCTTATCTATTTATATTGTTTTTTCACCCATAAGTGGAAAGTGGAACTTTTTTTTAATAAATATAGTCTTCAATTTTCATCCTCACGTAACTAAAGTCTGTTATATTAAAGTGATGATCTTCACCTTTCCTTCTTACATAACCATCATTCAATTCAATAAAATAAAACTTTATCTTCTAAAAT
Organism: Viscum album; assembly: GCA_963277665.1. NCBI lineage: Eukaryota > Viridiplantae > Streptophyta > Magnoliopsida > Santalales > Viscaceae > Viscum > Viscum album. The sequence continues at coordinate 2,095,143,466 of OY728122.1, forward strand.
CATGATCTTATACTAGTTGTTATAAAAACATTGAGAGTAACAATCATAAAAAATTATAGAAATAAGATTAAATTGGAAAAAATAATGAGAATAATATCACGAGACACATAGATTTATTTGGTTCGTGAAATGATCCTTACATCTATGGATAGAAAAAAATATCACTATATTTAGAAGAAAAATTATAGGGAAAAATTTTGGGTTCACGCACACCTAGAAACCCTATGTCTAATGATATCATAAAGAAGTGGGTGAAAATATAACTCCAACTACACAATAAGTCCACTATTCTATAGTAATTGATCACTAGAATTCCATTGATCTATAATGACCTATTGGTGTCACTAGTCACATGCTACCACAATACTGTGTCAAAGTCCACACTACTAGTGTCTTGTCACACATTACTATAGTAAGTCCTACATACTATAGTTCCCTACCAGTGTTATTGGTTTTATATACTATAGTGAGTCATAATTTATACAGTGCCCCAAAATTTGGGTCACCAACAGTTGTCCCAACTTCATCCAAGGATACGTCTACACCAGTCCAAAAAATGTTTACCATTTTCCCAATAAAAATTTGAATACATAAATAAAACATTAACAAATATGAAAATAACCATTTATTAAAATAAAACTTTTGAGGACCAATTATTAAGTATAGGAAAAACAAAAATCCATCTTGAGTCATGCGAGATCTTATGAAAAAGTTTATTGAAAAACAAAACTTTCACCTTTAAAAGTTACAAAACTTTCCTTAACTTATGAAATCAAAAAATTTACATAAAAAACCTTTTTGTATTCATAATATAGGTATCTTGGATAATCATATTAATAACCAATGTTTACTAATATTTAACATATTATATAACAAATGATTCCTAGTTAACTCTATAGGAGTATCCTATTAGGTTTTACCCCTAATTTTTCACCTTTAAATACCAAATCATTACTCAATTCATTGTTGAACTATATTGGGATCACCAATCATCATTATATATATCACACTCACCTACAATAATATATAATTAAAAAGTACCATATCATGAATAAAAAATTTATAAAAGATTATTTTTATTATAAAACCCTTGAAAAACTCATTTGAACCCAATAGAAATTTTTTTTCCATTTTTGAATAAAAATATAGAGAAATATCCCTTTTATTTTGAAACCACTTTAAGATGAAAAATCCCCCAAAACAATGGGAATTAAATTTACTTTTCAAAACCATTAAAACATGAATATTATGATTTATAACAAATAAATTGCATGACACCAAGAAATTTATCTCATGCCGTATACATTAAAAAACATTCTTTTTGTACTTTGGTAAAAAGGGTAAAAAATGACCCATACAGAAAACATTAAAAATATTATTTTTTAAACCTTTATAAAGAAAGTATAAAGTAGTTGGAAATTACTATTAAAAATGTTTTAATAAAAAAATAAGAACATTCTTAACACATTTAAAATATCCTTGACATGGAAGAAAATGAGTTAGAAGGAAAACTGAGAACAATATTTTTAAAATAAAGTCCCTTACCTCCTGTCTAGATTCATATATTCTCTAAATAATTAATTATAAAATTATATTAGTAATTTAATTTCTAAAGATTTTTTATATTTATTACATTATTATAATTCCTTTTATTTCATTTATTACAATTTTTTATTTAGTTACTAAAATGTTTAATCCACGTTGGAAGTTTTGGGGTCATTAGATTTATAACCTCAAAACAACATCATTGTGTTGACTGTGGTCAAATGAATTATGGATTCATTACCTAAATAATCTTAAAAATATTATAATTATAATATTTATAAATTAAATACACTTTTAAAACCAAACATGTATGGTGGTCATGAAAAATAAATCATGTTATTTCACAGAGAAGGTAGTCTGCACGTACACATGAATGAAATTTCATTTTTCTATTGGGTGGAAAAGAAATAAAGTAGATAATATTTTACTTTTAAAAATCATAAATATTTTAAAATTTTAATATTTATTTATCATTTCTATACTTATTACCACACTTGAAAGGTGTAAATGAAAAACAAATCACATCACTTTGTGGATATGGTAGTCCACACGTACGCATGAGCATCATTATCGATTTCCAATGGATGAAAAGGTAAGAATGTAAATAATATATTATATTTATATAATAATAATTATTTCATAAATATCATATATATTTATTTGATAAATTATTTTAACATTCTTTATGATCTAGTGATAATAAATAAAACACATCACTTCACAGAGGTAATAACCTACACATATGAATGAGCAATGTTTTCATTCCCCATAGGATAGAAAAAGAGATGAAAAAGGGTGAGACATAAACGTAATACAATTTTAGTATATCAAATATATTTTTGATATTATATCGTCATGTTTTAAGATTATTTTAAGGAGGTAATAGAATAAATTAACATGAAACACTCAATTAATAATTATACCTCATCTTTGGAAAACCTCTATTGGATTAAACCTTAATCCTTTTTTACGATGGTCTTTTGGTGATACTAGAACCACTAGGATGTGGATAGATATGTTGGTAAGGTATTTGTATAGGTATTGTTTTATATAAATGGCTCAATATATGTGAATAAGTGAGGATACAAGGTTTCTTTATATAATTTTGAGGAATTACACACTTGTAAATACTAAAAACTTTTAAATATATTGTATGTCTTCAGTAGAGAAAAGTGGAACCAAATTGAAATATTTAGAATATAGGATGAGGAAGAGTCTAAATATACTCAAAAAATTAAATTTAAATATGTTTTAATAAGATTATGTTTAGTAAAATGGGTTTAATTTCACTTTAGAACTAACCAAAAATAGAATGTGAATATCTAAATACATGAAAGGAAATGAAAATTTAAATAAAAATAAGTATTTCTCACTATTCAAACAAAAATAATTTTTTTAGAAAAATACCCAAAATTCACCCTATGATAAATTTGATATGTTGATATCAAAAATGAATTCAATTTTATCAAATTAAAATTCAAAAATTTTGAACTTTATATTTTAAATAAAAACATATAATTTATGAAAAAAATATGGTTATAAAAAGACAACATAAAATCAGCATAGTGAATATGAATCCATAAAATATAATCATAAATATTAATAAGACATAAAATTTATTTATTATTAACAATATCCAGGTTTTCAAAAATATATTTCCTTTAAAAAATCTTGTACAAAATATAAACAGGTTATTAAGTATGAGAGCACTAGTGGAAGTGATAGTGACACTAACAGTGATGAGGAGATGACCCAACTGGATAGATGATTCAATAAGTTCTACAGAAAGAAGAAGTTTTTTATAAATTCACATTATAAAGGAAAATATTATATAAAAGGAAATTGAAAAAATGATGATACTTTTAGAGAAGTTATGTGCTATGAGTGTAAAATAAAAGGGCACATCAAGGCAGATTTTACAAAGTTGAAATAAAAAAGGAATTCTGGTGAAAAAGGAAAGAAACCTAAGAAATACATGAAAGAAACATAGATTGATTTAGAGGATAACTCCAGTGATTCTAATTCAATAAGGTAGTATGCATGCAAGAATTCTAGGATATGTTTTATGGTAAATATATATAAGGTAACACAATATATTTCTACTCACTCTAAAAATGAATCTGATAATGAATATAAAATGAATAATAATTATTTACTTGAGTATTTATTTATGAATTAGGATAACATGAATGAAAATAAAGATAATTATAAAAATATAAAGAGATTATATGTTTTATATGCTTCAAATAAATCTGATATAACTATTGAAAAGGAAAATAATGATACCCTATTAAAATAATATAATGATTTAAAGTTAGTAAATAAAAAACTTAAAAGAGATATTGAAGACTTTATAAATATAATTTAAACTTTAAATAGAATATTAGGTACTCATTATATACATAAATTGAGAACAAGTTTTGGGTATCAACTGGGAAAAAAGAATCTATACAATAATTAATTTATTCCTAGCTCTAATCCTGTAAATAAACCTTTAGTAAGTAATACAATATAAAATTATGGATCCAAGACAACCTTGTTTTGACCAAAAAGGCCTATTTTTATAAATCCATGAATTGTTTTAATATACCTAGAAAAAAAACTTGTAAAAAAAATCCATATTTTGAAATATTTAATTGATTAAATTTATGGACCTAATAAACCATGGGATCCCAAATCATTTCTTGCATGAATGTGTGGGCATCCTACTTGAAGAGTATTAATAGGATCTTATAGTATTTTGAAAATTTATATTCTAGACATATTCATGGAGACTACTCAAGCTTCAAGAATTTAGTGAAAGAATATGGTGGGCATGTCACTTTTGATGATAATGGAAAAAGAAAAATAACTGTCCTCAGTAAAATTGGTAACTCTAAAATTGTTATTATTTAAATTTTTTTATTTGTTGATGATTTAAAGTAAAAAATTATTAGTATTATAAATTTCATGATTATTTTTTTCTTTTTAAAATTTAAAATAATTCCCATAAGATTTATGATTCTAAATATAATTTAGTTTTTTTCCCATAAGAAATGATAAAGTTTATATTATTAATTTTAACTATTTTTCTTGTAAAAATGTTTCTTTATTAAATGAATTTCCTCAAGAGTCTTGGATGTTGAATAGGAGAATATGCCACTATAATGTATACTCACTTAAGAAATTAGTTAGAAAAGGTTTAGTTAAGGATCTACACAAGTTACATTTCAAAAAAAAGATAAAGTGTGCAATCCTTATCAAAAAGGGAAGTGACACAATTTTTCTTTCAAAATAAAGAAATTGGTTTCCACCTACCAACACCTAGAGTTGGTTCATATGGATTTATTTTTAAATTATAGAGTTTTTATTTTACACTCTATTTTTTTGACCCTTTTCCCAATTTATTGTGGGATCTCGGTTTTTCTCTTGAGTCCTAAGTGTGACGGGGTTTCAAATTCAAGGAGTCACTTTGTCTATTTTGATCTCGATGTTATTACTTAGTTTTTTTAGGATTTATTGGTGAAAATTTGAGTTTTTGGGATTTATAGTAGTTTACGTATGGTTGTAACATAGTTTTTAAACCATGTGGCTCATCCCAAGTAACCATGTGGCTTCAGTGTTTATGACAGAGGCATGGAACACAACTTGCATATAGTTTTTCAAAAAATGAAAAAAGCATATGAGAAGGTTCTATAGCAGAAAAGTGGCATTTGGAATGATATTTTCATGGTTTAAAAACAATGATTCAAGATTATATAGAGTTCCTTTTGTGTCCAATGAGGGGCACACAGTTAGCACACATTTTGGTAAACCACGCGACTAAACTGTGTGAGATACCCAAATCTACAAAATTATGAAATTCCAAGCATTCCCTCTTGTTATTTTTAACCAAAAAATTATCCCCTATACTACCTATGGTTCATTAGGCCCTAAGGGGCCTCTACCCTTGTTCTCCAAGCCTCCACCCATCTCCCATAGTGTGGATCTAGGGTTTCTTCAAGGTTGCAGGTTAGATATTCAAGGTAATCCTCCTCCTCTCTTCTACCTCTTCCTCATCCTTCCATTTCTTCTTGATTTCTTATCTTCCCATGGTCATTTAGACCTAGGGTTTATTCTCCAATTGATTTATGTTAGGGGTTTAGTATGTTTAAAGTTCCTTATGGTTGTTCTTGCTTCCTTGGACCCTTGTGGTGCAGTTTCAAGTGTGCGTTGTTGAAGCATCATGAGTTTGAGGAAAGTTTCCCTTGCACTTGACTTTATAATTTAAGATTCATTGGTTTCATGGTTTTCACATCTTCCTTACATGATAAGTAATGATGCATGATCTTTGGAATATTTTTTCGTTGCACAAATTGGTGATTTATAACTTGTTTTGTGAAATAGCATTGTTTTGATTATGTTGTGCATACCAAGTGTTTGAGAAAATGCCCTGTTTGATTTTATGAATGTTTTGTGATATCCAAAGCATGTATTATCTTTGTGAATTTATTTTAGGAATTTGAAATAATTAATTGGGTTCCTTAAAGAGGTTTCCAAAGTGGTTTCAGATTTAAAATAAATGTGTTCTTAGATTTTGAAAGTGGTTTGGAACATGATGGTCATAAATGGACCATTTAGAAATTTTAATGAAGATGGATTGGTTGATAAATGTGGTATGGATATTTACAATGGAATTTTATGAAATTTTTGTGAGATATAAAATGGTGGGTTTACACCACTTTTGAAAATACGATTATAGGTTCTTTTGAATATAGTAGTTTTGTGGAAGGAGCTTGAGGCCTATTTAGAACTTTTGTGAAAGTGGTGAAAGTGTTTATTATGAAAACCTCCATTGGGAAATTATCGTACCTTATTTATGTTTAATGGATAATATTTCCTCAATGTGTAACCCTTGCGATAAATTATGATAATGGGGGATCCTCAGTAGGGACTCCTTTGAGATATATTTGTTCTATAACATGAGATCGATCCTTGGAGTGACTTGGGTGATGAATTTTGTTTGAGTTATTATATGTGTGAATGTGATTTGATGCTTTATTGGCACTGGTTGGATCACCCTTTTATAAATCATGACATGGGAACCTATAATAGTGAGCAAATTATTTGAGAATGATTACTTCACTATTTTGGTTATGCACTAACTAGTGGCCCATAGCAGGGGAATATTTTGTTATTATTGCTATGGAATTATGCCCCTTGGTCTATACCATGTGGGGTGTGGATGATCATGTTAGGGTTTTTTCATGTCATCAAGTGAGGCTTTCTTTTCGGGATGATTCAATATGTATTAGTATGATCTGGATTATCCACAAGCTCCTCGGTTTTACCCATGTCCACTGGCATGTAGTTATTGTAGAAAATGATTATGATAAATTGATAGTTATAATCCTTTATATGATATTTTCCATTTCCCTTATCGTATGAGTGTTATTTTTACTTCTTGAGTAGTGTGTATTTATGCCAATAGTGATCAAATGTTTTTATGTGTTCGTGAAATTGGTTTTGGAAATGTTTTACACCCTTTCTCTCTTCTATAAGTGAAATGAAATATTTCTCTTTTAAATTACATCTAGTTACTCTTTGGAAATGGGTGTGGTTTTAAGTGGTAAAAGGGTAATGGATCATGTTTGGTTTTAAAGTGGAAAATATTGAAAATATTACTTTTATATATATTGTATTTAAAACTTGAAGTTGATGTTTTTTTTATTTTAAAGGAAGTGAATTGGGAATAGATTTGTTCAGGCATGCCTACCGAGTTTTAATAACCATGCCTACAATTACTTCTTTTTTTTATATTTTTATATAGGTTTTAGTTTGGTATTGATCACTGTGGGAAATGGTCAGCTTGGTATCAAAGAGTGACCCTCAGGGTCACACAGAGATGTTGTGTTGTTGGGTTGCAGTTTGGGTTATATTGTATAGAGTTCTTGTATTTTTGGTTTTTTTATAAAAGATGTTCAATTTGGATATTGATATATAGATATTGGTATGGATTTCTTATCTTTCTGCTGTTTGGTTATTTATTTATTATTGGTTGAAATTGTTCCCTTTGTTTACTCTATTGATGTATGGAACTAGTTTCCAGCACGTGGGAATTTGGAATTCCCTTTGGGCCATGTCATGGACCGGCTCGGGTGATCGGTTCGGGGTCGACTCAGGTTGGTTCATGAAATTTTAGTTTACCCAGAAATAATTACGCTTATGTGATTACTGATGACTATTCAAGATTCACATGGGTATATTTACTAGCTCACAAAAATTAAATCCTATAAATGTTTTTCAAAATATGAAATACTATTGAGAACCTTAGTGGAATTACCATTAATAATATGAGAAGTGATAATGAATGAAAATTTGAAAATCAATATTTTGAAACCTTTTGTTCACAACATGGATATAATCATAATTTATCTACTCTAATAACTCCTCAAAAAAATGAAGAGGTTAAAAAAATAAATAGTACCCTTCAAGAAATTACCTAGACTGTGCTTAGTGAATAAGACCTACCTGCCTATTTTTGGGACAAATACATGAATATAGTTTGTTATATAATTAATATAGTCTTAATAAGACCTCTATTAATGAAGTATCTATGTGAGTTATGGAATATAAGAAAGAAATAGGTGAATTATTTATTTATTTTGGTCGTAAAGTCTTCATTCTCAATACAAAAATAATTTGGATAAATTTTTACCTTAGAGTAATGAATAAATAGTCCTTAGTTATTCAACCTCTAATAAAGACTATAGAGTTTTTGGTAAAAGAACTAAAGTGATGTAAGAATCTTTTCACATCACTTTTGATGAAATAGATCCACATGAACCTCAAACTTCCATAGAAAATCTGGGATATGATTTGTCTAAATTGAATGTTAATAAATCCTTTAATACCTTAGACCATGCTTATTTACATGATAAATAACATAGTAAAAAAAACTAACCAAATAGACCCTAAGGAAGTCTTGGAAGAACCAATAAATCCTCTTCCTAGAAACATTCAGTCTCAAAAATATCACTATATAGTTTCTTTCATAGGTAATCTAGAAAAAGGGACTCAAACCCAATATTCAATAAGAGACCATATTGAATATAAAACTTACTTTTCACAACTTTAACATTAGAACATTAATGAAGCAATCAATGATAAACATTGGGTAATATATATTCAAGAGGAATTGAATCAATTTTAAATGAACAAATTATGGGAACTAGTTGAAACACCCAAATACCACCTGATAATTGTAATAAAATGGGTATACAAAATTAAGGTTGATAAAATTGAAAAAATAGTTATAAATTAAGAAATACTAGCTGCATAAGGTTATAGTCAAGAGGAAGGTGTTGACTATGAGGAAAACTTTTATCTAGTATCTATACTTGATGCCATAAAAATACTATTATCTAATAATGAACATTTAAATTTCAAACTTTATCAAATGGATGTTAAGATTTCTTTCTTCAATGGTTATATTATTGATGATGTTTTTGTTAAAATCACCCTAGATGTTCAAACCTTCATTTTCTAAATCCCATTTTTAAACTTTCAAAAGAAATTTATGGTTTGAAGTAGGATCCTAGATCTTAGTATGATAGAATTAGATCTTTTTAATTAAAAATAGATTTTATAAAGGAGTAGCTGATCCTGATCAATTTATTAAAATATTTTCAAAACATGTTTTAGTAGTAAAAATTTGTTTTGATGATATTATATTTGGTTCATCAAAAAATTATATATGTATTGAATTTTTAATATTAATTCAAAATTAATTTGAATGGATTTTTGTGGGAGAATTTAAATTCCTATTTGGTTTTCAAATTTTTCAAAATAAGGATAAAATTATTTTAAATAATAGTAATTATAAAAAATATCTTATTATTTTTTTAGAATGGATTTCATTAAAGGTAGTGATACTCCAATGAGTAATACCTATAAAATAGATTTTTATGAAACTAGAAAATCAATTAACCAACCTATTTATAGAGGTATTATTGAGAGTTTGTTATATTTAATTGTTATCTGTCTTGAAATTATGTTCAATGTATTTATGTGTGCTCATTTTCAGGAAAATACCAAGGTGCCACATCTTAATACTGTTAAAATAATTTTTAAATCCCTCATAAAACCAATCTTGGATTAGTGATATAATTTTCAACATGTCCCTATAAATTGTGACAATAAAAGTGTAATTAACAATTCTAAAATTCATGTATCGCATTTCAGGATAAAGAATATTGGTATAAGACATCAATTTTTGAGATATAATATTCAAAAAATAAATATTACACTTCAGTTCAATAGAACTAAACATCGACTTACTAATGTTTTCACAAAGCCTTTGAGTGTTGATAGATTAAGTTATATCAAACATGAATTAGTAATGATCAATTATTCTTGATACATTATCTTTATGATTTATTTTTTTTAAATTATGTAATGCTTGAATACACTACTTTATTTGCATGAAATATATTTATACAATGTTATATAACTCATTTTATGCTTGTCTTAATTGTATTTTGAGATTACATTTGGTTTATATTTAAGTCTAGTAAAGCTAAGTCACAAGAGTTGTACACTTCCATGGAATTAACTTTCATGATTATAAATTCTGTGAAACTTAGCTTCAGTGAAGGAATAGATTTTGTGAAGGAATAACTTCTACAGATCTATATATTACCTAAATTTATAGATTCCATGAACTTAAAATCTTACCTGTCTAATTTTATTATTTTATTAATTTAATTTAATTTATTCATTTAACTTATTTTAATTGATTGATTGATTTATTTTCCATAAATTATTTTAAAACACATGATTTAAAATTTTAATAAGATTCCAAAACCCTAAATCCTCTCATGACCTTTACTACTCTCTTACCTTTCTTTTTGACTGAATCTTTGTCTCTTTCCTTTTGAATCACTGTCATAATGGTAATAATTAATTGTCCTCTAGTTGTGACTTCGCCTGATGAGATGCATCCTGAAAAGAGAATGAATATAGACTAATAATTTCTATCAACCCTCAAAACCCACATATATTGACTCAAGAAGTGGTTCTTGAAAAATAAATAGATTCTGAATGGTTGATGTCTAGTAGATCACTGGCATGGAAAGCTATTTAAGAACAAGGGTGGACTAAGTTGTTTATCATAAATGATCGACCTTTTTATCTAAGCCTAGTCAAAGAGTTCTATTTAAATATTGAATTCAATATGGTTCAAAAGAAATGTTATATGTAAAAATATTTTAATGGAGAGGAGATGGTATTTTCCTAAAAAAAGGGACAAATTCTTAAATATTCATCATGTTAGATAATTGAAGAACCTTTGTGATAAAACGTTTTAACAAAGTTTTTTGTGTTTATTGAAAACTAACCTTTTTATTTAAGAATGTTTTTTATGTAGGAATTGAACCCAGTCCATCATAATGAGTTCTTCAATAAAGTTTAAATTTGATTAATGTTCAAACCCAAACTTAAAAGGGAATAAATTTTTGTGTCTTTATGAAATTTGTTTTCAAGAAAAAAGTTTTCATGCTCAAATTTTTAGACAGAACAACACCAGATGCAAAAGAAGTCAAAATGATAAAGTTTTTGATCAAATGATTCATCAAATTCAGATCCATCTCTATGAATATTCATTAGATTCAACATTGGTTAGAAAGTAAGATGCTTCTATTTGAAGAAGTTGTATCTCTATTGAAGAGTTTTGAAAGAAGATTGTGTTGTTATGAGTTATAAAGTTTTCATACTTTCTAAACTAAGCCAGATGATGCTTTTTTAGATCATGAAGTTCTTATAAATCCAGAAACACACTAATGATAAAATATTTTGAAGGAATAGAGGAATATTAATGATTTAATTGGTTCCTGTGATCAAGACAAAGTATTCATTAGTTTTAAAAAATCCCTAGATGGATGTTCAAATTAAAAAGTTAGAATGTGTGAAGCTGATGAAGTTTGAATAAGTTCAAAGTTGCTAAGTAGATTCATCATTGAATACTTTCCATCATTATGGAAAAATAATATCAACAATATTTCCATTGTAATAGAAATTCCATCTTAATGTGGATTCCATTAGATTGACTATGAGAAGGAAAGTCAATTAGATCCTAATGAGATGAGAAATAAAGTTAGATCCTAATGTGTTGAGAAAGAAGGCTGATCATAATGAGATGAGAAAGAAAGGAAGATCTTATTGAGTTGAGAAAGAAAGACAGATCATAATGAGATGAGAAAGAAAGGCAGATCTTAATGAGTTAAGAATGAAAGGCATATTATATTGATGTTGAGTAAGATACATCATATTGAAGGTAATTAAGATACATCATATCAAAGCTGATGAAGTTATAGCAGACTGAAGAGAGGTTTGAAAGTCCTAGAAGGCTGATTATGAAGAAGACTCGAAAATAAGATTCCATAAGTTTTATGAAAATTTGAATAGGTCAAAATTGAAATTCAATTTTGTGTAAATCTTAGAGAAATATGAGGATAATTGAAAAAGTAAAATTTGAAGTTTAAATATGAGAGATTTTTTGGAGTTTTTAAATATGAGGAAGTGGGGAAAGTTTTAAAGTTTTCCACTCTTGTTTTTCTGAGTTTCCTTTAAATATTTTCTCATATCATTCATTCATTGTAACTTTCACATAAACAGAAAAGGCGAAGCACTAAAAATTTGCGTGAAAGTTATTTCAGATTTAGATCTCAAAAGAAGATCATACACCTAAAAGTTTTTTTTATTGGACAAGATAATCATATTGAGAAACATCGTGTTGAGTTAATTAGATTGTGTCAATCAGAATGAGGAAGATTATATTGACCATTTGAGGAGAGTTTGATTTTGGAATATTGAGATTGGTTTCATCATAGTGTGTCAATCGAACTAAGGAATATTAGACTAAGTGTTTAAGTAGAGTTTGAGAAGTGCATATTGAGTAAGGGAGAATCATATTGACTTCATCGGATTGAGGAAATAAAATCTAGCCAAATCAGATTGAGGATTTAGACTGATCAATTATGGAACAGTTTCAATAAAGTATTTATTATTTTGTTTAGATTAATTTTTTTTATAATAAAACATTGTAAACTGATTAGATTCATTATAATATTTTCTATCGGGAGATAGAAGGTTTCTAATGGGAGCTGGAAGAAGTTTTATTCACTTATTCATTATAGTGAATTTCCATAGACCCATGAGAGTGGCTATGGAAAGGATGTAGGTTTTTATAATAAGGTTTAACCTTGTAAATATTTTGTTCTTTACTTTCTTTCCTACTTTTCATGCATGAGTATTTATAAAATGATGACATGTAAATATATCTTAACAAGTTATAGGGGTTAATTTTTTAAAAAGTATTGAAACTTATAAAAGTGAACAAATAATTCAACCCCCCTTCTCAGTTTTTATTTGATCCTTTAGAACTTCAATTGGTATTAGATCCAAGGTTACCTTATTGAATACTTATCAAGGATAATATAAATTATATTAATAGTAGAGGAATTACTACATTTGATAGAAAAAATTATTAAAGATGAAAAAATAGGATGATTCTTTATCTGCTATCTCTTGGAATATAAGTTGTTGATGCTACTACTATTGGATTTCCACCTATTGAGAAAGATGATCCTATGATGTTTGCTGATAAGATAAATATAGAAGCTGATGGAAAGGATAGAAATGTCATCCTTATGTTCTTATTATAGAATTTTTATTAGAAGGTGATGGGTCTCAATACTTCAAAAAGTATGCGGGACAAACTGGAAATTATTTTCAAAGGGAATAATAATGTAAAGTAAGAAAAGCTAAAAATATGGCATAGTAAGTATGAATACATCAGAATAAGATATAAAGAAACTATTGATGAATACTTCACCAGGGTAAATGAAATTGTTTGCAACATTATAGGATTCATATATATCCTAAAAGATTATACAGTTATGAAAAAACTTATAAGAAACTTTTTGGAGAGGTTTGATTCTAAAATTTTCTCTTTAGAAGATAAGGATAATTTATATCTTGATGAATTGTGTAATGTTCTTATTTATTATGAAATGACAAAATCTCCAATGTTTAAAAAGAAGATAAAAGATGAAATGTATTTTGAAGCTATGAGAAAGATGAAAATCCAAGATGTTAAAGAAGATAAACCTTGTGAGTCTGAAGACAAGGAAGATGATGAGTTGAATGATAAGATTATGTCTCTTATCTCTAAAAACTATTGGATAGGAAGAGTAAAATATGGAGTTAAAATTCCTCTAAAATTTTATGAGTGTGGTGGAATTGGACACATTTTTATGAATTTCCTCAAGAAGGAAGTTTGATAATGTCAAGATGATTTTGATAAGAAACCTCAATAAAAAAAGTGGAAAAAATGATAAAGAATAAAATTTATCCAACATATACAAGTAGTAGTTTACTATAAATAAAAAAAGTATGTTGAGTAAGAAAGTTGAATCAGACTCGACTAAAAATAATTCTTCCAAAGATGAAATTTAGAAAATTCAGAACCTTCATTGAAAAAGTTTATAAAAAAAAGATTCCTCATAGAGTGAAGATGGTGGTGAAGAATCTTATAGAGTATCATCTCATAATAGAGATTTTTTATTATCATGAGAAAAATAAACTCTGAAGAAATAAATTAGAGAAATGAAGAATTATTGTGAATAAGTTTCTAATAGAAGAAAATATTTTATCAACTAATAGGAAGAATACATTCAAAAGATCTTAAGATACAAAATTAGAATTTATGAACAAGGAAAAATGGTTGAAGATCTCAATAAAAAGTTTGATAATAAGTAAGAAGAAGTTAAAAAGTTTTAATCAAAACTTATTAAGTCTAAAATCACTTTGCCCAGCCTTCCGAGCTTCCAACAGGTTATCAGGGACTCATGGATCTAGTCTATTCTAGGGGTTGGCTGGCTAGATTTTCACAACAAACTTAGAAGACTGAGAGGTGATCTTCAGGCCTGGCAGAGTAGGCTTCCCCCCCCCCCCAATACAGTGACTTGCATTACCTTTAAAAGGAGACCGAATCTATAGAAATCCACTTGGAGTCATATTGGCGGGACGACCTGTTTGAGGAACTTTCTTGCAAGAAGGAAAATCTGGAGTAAATGGTCTTAATAGAAGAATGGGTGGACCGCAAACAAGCAAGGATAAAGTGGATGCATGAGGGAGACAACAACTCTGCTTATTTCCATACATGCATCAAGGAAAAACAGAGGTTGATCAGGCTGAAAATACAGCTTGAAGACGACAGCTTCACCGAAGATAGGGAACTTGTTGGGAGCATGGATGAGTCGCATTTCAAGAACCTACTGGGGGGGGGGGGGGGCTAATCCCCACATGATGGGGGGATATCCAAGTGTTCATGAGGATTTTTTGGAGGTAATCCCGATCACTGTTTCCAGCCAGGACAATGACCTTCTGGTTTCTACCCCAAATGAAAAGGAGATTGATGAGGCAATGTTGAGCATCAATCCGGAGAGTGCCCCTAGGCCAGATGGTTTTCCGAGGTCTTTCTATAGGGCGGCCTAGGATTTGGTGAAGGGGGACTTGGTTGCGGTAGTCTAGGATTTTTTCAAGGGCGGGTGCTTGCCTCGCGTCGCCTGTGCTACCACCTTAGTTTTCATTCCCAAGATCCCTGATCCATCATCCATCCACCACTACAGGCCTGTAAGTATGTGAAATGTCCCTTAAAAGGTCCTGGAAATGATCATCAATAGGAGACTCACAACCCACCTCCCCACCCTGATCTCAGATGAGTAACATGGCTTTGCCAAGGGACGATCCATTCAGGGGGCGATTGCTCTGGCACATGATGTTATTGGTGATTTCAACTTAAAGTCCCATGGATCAAATATTTCCATTAAACTGAACATGGAAAAGGCCTACGACCACATGGAGTGGAGTTTTATCATCAAATTCCTTGCTAGATTTGGTTTCTCTTCTTGGTTTATTGATCTGATTTTCAGGTGCATCAACTCTCCATGGATGGCTGTTTGTTTCATGGAAAAGCATCATCGATTCTTTAAGACGGTTCGTGGTCTGAGACAGGGGTACCCCCTCTCTCCGAGCATCTTTATCATGGTCCAGGACGCCCTTAGCCGGCATATCAATAGGGGTATTGGCAACAGTTCCATCACTCCTTACCGGTGTAGGCAGAGGCAGAGCTGCATTTCTCACATTATGTTTGCTGATGATACACTGATCTTTCTCAATGCAAATCGGCTATCCATTCAGGGCCTAAACATGATCATGGAGGAATACACCCACTATAGTGGCCAATGCATCAACCGGAGCAAGAGTACTTTTTACATCACAAACCGATGCTCGGATTCTCAAAGCGCCTCCTTAAGTAACCGGTTGAACATGAATCTTGGATCTTTCCCAGTAACCTACATGGGTGCTCCTATTTCCCTTGGACAACCGTGAGTATGCTACTTTGATCATATTGTGGCTCGCATTACTGGTCGGGTCACGAACTGGAAGAGAAAGTTCTTATCATTTGGAGGTAGGATCACTCTGGTGAATAGTGTCTTAACCTCTATCCTGGTCCATGCACTTTCCGCCATTAAAGTCCCGAAGGGTGTGCTTTCTCGTATTGATAAGATCCTGGTCTCTTTTATCTAGGATACTCATTCGGATGGGAAGCGCCACTGGGCATCTTGGGAGAGACTCTCCAAGCCTCTAGAGGAGGGAGGAATCAACGTAAGGAGCCTCTCGGGCACTCTTAATTCCATGCATACTAAGCTCACCTGGGATACCATCGAGGCCCAATATCCATGGGGTAGGTTTATGGACTTAACGTATAAACATAGTGAGGGGATTTGGACTGGTCACGATATATCTATTTGGCCTGTGGTGGCCCCGATGATCGCGTCCCTGAAACCGTACTTAAGATGGATTGTTGGGAGAGGGGGATCTCTTTTTGGCATCACAACTGGTCTGGTGAGATTCTTGGTTTCCCAGGCTGCCCTGTTAATGAAATTACCTTTTTCCAAGTAGTTTTTATCCCACCTTTGTTTCGGAAGTTCTTAACACTAGCCAGCGAGAAGTTTTTGATCTTATTGACATGAATGATGATCAGTATAGGTGTATCTTCACGGCTTCAAGTTCTAGTGGTTTTTATTTGAAGGATTTCCACAGGATCTATACAACCCCAGACCAAACCAATTCATGGGGGGGAACTCTCTGGATCAAAGAAATCCTGGCTAAATATAATTTTCTGGTTTGGAAGATTAGGAACCGTTCTATTTCAACAGATGATAATGTCAAACAGATGGGAATTCAGATGGTGTCAAGTTTCTCCTGCTGTAGAATGCATCAGAAGGAAACCGCGGTGCACCTGTTCTTTATGGGAGATTGGGCCAATGCAGTGTGGTCTTCCCTTGGGGGTTTCACTGGCTGGGCGTCCATGGACCAGAGGGATTCTCCCTTCCTTGAGAGATGGTTTCACGGTGCAGGTGGCCAAGGGGCGGAGTGGAAGGCTCATGCATTGGTCTTAGTGGCGGGATGTTGGTGCATTTGGACAACTCAGAACAAAACAATTTTTGAAGGGGCCACATGTTCCTAGAGGGCGATGGTTACAAGGGCTAAGTGCTTCCTATTGGATATGGTTCGTCTTGGCAAAGGCTGGCAGGATGCCCCCAGTATGAGGCCTTTTGAAAACTATATTCAATCAGAAACCTCCATCGGTGAGGGCAAGTAGGGGATCTGGGTTAGATGGCACCCACATCCTTTAGGCCCTAAACTGAACACCGATGGCTCATGCACTATGGGAACCATGTATGGGGGTGGTGTTATACGCGATAAGAATGGGGCAGTTATGGACGCTTTTGCTGGCCGATATGGAATGGGTCATTCTCTATAAGCTGAAGCCCTGGTGATGCTCTCTGGTCTCTAACTTTCTAGGCAGAGGAACCTCACCCTTAGTGCAGTGGAGACTGACTCCCTCATTCTCTACAACTCTCTGTTAGGTAAGTGCCCCATCCCATGGTCCATATCCTACATCATTAGGAAATGTCTCAGTCTCTTGGATGAAAACACTGACATTCTCTATATGTGGTGAGAGGGGAATAAGGTCACCAACTTTATTGCCTCATTATCAATTAATGGGGTGAACACCCTTCGCTCTCCAGATATTATGTTACTATTTCTAGAGGGGGAGAACCTGGTCAAAGGGGATGCTCTAGGGCTCCACCATTTCAGACCTCTATAGTCCACGTTTTGCTTGTTTGTTGTATTTGGTTGCTTGTTTTTTTTGTGTTGTATGGTATTCTTAAATAATATATGATGATGATGATAAAATCACTTTGAAAACTTCAACAAATCCTTGTAAGTAAAAGTTGAGACTTCTAAATTTTATGAGAAATCTCAAATCAAGAATAAGATGAAATCCTCATATAACAAAAATAACATTTCATCTGATTTTTCTAACATTTCAGGTTCTGGAAAAAGTATTTGTAAAGATTGTATTTAAAAAGGGTGTAAGAAACCTATTTAATATACAATGTTGAAAACTCACATAGTAGAAAATATGGTCCATGTCCATAGATCGTTAAATAATAAAGAAGTTATCAACCTCAACAAAGTTTCTACAGAGAAAGATCTTACTTCAATAGAAAATCAAGATTTTATGGCTATTGCTGGTTTTGTGGAATCTATGGGCATAGAGCTTATAATTTTTGGAACAACATATCTATACCTGGAAGAATGTTTGAATAAAGTGGAATTAGTAGTGGAAGAATGATGAGTAACTTTCCTAACCCACAAAAAGTTAGAAAAGAAATCTCAAGATGTTAGGAAATTTCCAACAAAAAATAAAATTGAATATATATAAGAAGTTTATGGAAGATGTGATGATTCTAGTCATCATGCTGAAAAATGTATGACACTCCTTTCAGAAAATGTTTCTTATGATAGAAAAGAAAAGGAATCTGAAAAGAATAAATTTAAAGAATGAGATTTTGTTATCAAGACAACTTTAAAATAAAGTAAAAGGAAAAAACATGGATACTTGATAGTGGTTATTCTTCACATATGGAGAGTGATATGAAAATATTGAAACACATTGAAAGTCATGATGGAGGAGAAGATACCTTTGGTAATGATAGTTCCTTAAAAATCAGATAAATCAGAATGGATGAGATTGAAATCGAAAAGTTGAAATCTAAGGAAGTTTTATTTGTTAATGGGAAAAACATAACTTAATTAGTGTAAGTTAACTTTTTGATAATGGAAAAGAAGTGATCATCACAGAATATTCTCATGTTATCAAAAGTGTTAAATATGGAAAAGTTATTAAAAAAATATAAAGAACAATGAGAATCCTTTTCAAATAGGACAATTTAACAACTCCTGTTATTTAAGTGCTAAAGATGAAAATAAATTGTGGCTTTAAAGACTTGGAAATCTAGACCAGAAAACTATGAACACAATTTATGAAGTTGATGCTGTCATAAACTTTCCAGAATTGAAAGAAATATAAGAAGTATTTTTTATTACTTATCAGAAAGAAAAAATGACTTATAAAAGTCATAAGAGTGTTGAGATTCAGTCTAACAGACCTATTTAACTTATTCATTTTGATTTATACGGGTTAATGAGACATAAATCAACAAAAAGAGATTTATAATTTATCACTTTTATTTATTATTTAACTCATATGATAGAAATCATTTTTATGAAACACAATCTAGAGGTTGTGGAAATATTTAAGTTTTTCAGAAAAGAAATTGAGAAATAAATGGGAGTCTATATAAAGAAGTTGAGAAAAGACAATGTTACTGAATTCAACAACAATGATTTTTAATATTATCTAAGAAAACATGGTATCAAACATCAGTATAGTTCTCCCTATACTCTAAAAAATGGAGTAGATGAAATAAATAATAGAATATTAGTAGAAATGGGAAGAAACATGTTGACAGAATTCAATCTTTCAAAGTTTTACTGGAAAGAAGCTATTAATACTACTGTACATGTTCAGAATAGATGTTTTTTGTGACCATAAAAGAAAACAAATTCTTATGAAATGTGGTATAACAAAAAAACTTCATCGAATTACTTTAAATTTTTTGGAATTCTATGTTTTCTTAAAATTAAAAATTATTATTTGGTAAAGTTTGATGAGAAAGTTGAGGAAGGAACTTTTATAGGTTATTCACCAAATATAAGAAGTTATAAATATTAGAATGAGAATTTATAAAAGTTGGTGTACTCATATGATTTGAAATTAATTGAAAATCAAAATTACTTAACAAAAGTTGTTGAGAATGATGAGGAGGTTAAATCAGAGATTTACAATAATAGTGAAAGTAAGTCAAAACATCCTTTTCATGATTCATAAAATTCATGTGGTGAGGAAAGTTCAATTGGGAATGAAACTTTAAAATTTCCTAGCATACAAAAACATGTCGAGTCTGAAAACATTATTGGAAATCAGAAGACTCCAGTTCATACAAGAAGAAAGTTGAGATTAGAAAATTAGACTTCACTTATCTCAAAAGTTGAACCGAAATCAGTTTCAAAATCTATTAAGCACAAAGAATGGGTGGATGGAATGAATGAAGAGTTGGATCAGATTGATAAGAATGAAACATGAGAACTTGTTTCATAGAAAACAAATTTTTTTTATCGGAATCAAGTGGGTTTATAGAAGCAAGTTGAATGAACATGGATAAGATTTAAGAAACAAAGCCAAACTTGTTTGTAAAGGCTATGCATAGGTGAAAGGTGTTAATTTTAAAGAATTTTTTTCCCCAGTTGCAAGATTATAGACTATTATCATGTGGACACTAATCAAAGTTAAAAAGTTTATCAGTTGGATGTAAAGTGAGATTTCTAAAATGGTGAGATAGAGGAGGAAGTTTAAATTGAAAAACCATGTGGGTTTATAATTGATGAGGATAATTTTTTTGTAAACTTAATATAGCATTGTATAGTATGAAACAATATCCACGTGCATGGTATTCTAAAGTGACAATTTTTTGATAATGTTGAAATTTTATAAAGGAAAATTTGATAGAAACTTATATGGGAAATTTCTTGACTCCAAAACTATAATTTTAATTGTTTATGTGGATGATATAATTTTTACGAGGATAAGAGAAATGTTTTTAATAATTTACTGAGTAAACAAAGAAGAATTTTGAAATGTCAATATTTAGAGAATTAACTTTTTTTCTTTGGCTTAGAAGTTAAAAAAATTACATTTTTTATCTCAAGAAAAGTATACCTGGGAATTGTTAAAGATGTTTGGGATGAAATAATCCAAATAAGTTTCTAATCCTATTTTAGTGAGTATAAATTTGAGTAAATATGAATCCAGAATAAGTGTGAATCAAAATTACTTTCAAAAGTTGATAGGAAATCTTTTTAGCCTTACAGCCTCAAGGCCAGATATTGTTTATTCTATGAATTTGTGTTCCAGGTATCAAAGTAATCTAAAAGAATCACATATGTTGGTAATAAAAATAATTCTGAGATATGTCAAAGGAAAAAATTCACATGGGTTGTTATACAAAATAAATAGTGAGATGAAGTTTCATGGGTTTACTGATACTGATTGGGCTAGAGATTGTATTGATAGAAAATAAACCTTAGGAGGACCATTTTTCTTGGGTGAATGTTGTGTGAGTTGGCATAGTAAGAAAAAAAATTCACTAAATTTGAGAACAGTTGAATATGAATATGTTTTAGCTACTCAGGCTTGTACTCAAATGTTGTGGATAAAAGTTCAACTAAATATTTTAAAGTAAAAATTTCTAAACCATTGAAGATACTTTGTGATAATTTGAGTGTAATTGATCTTTCTAAAAATCTTATACAACAATAAAAATCAAAACAAATTGATATAATGTTTCAATTTATAAAAGATAGATTTGCTTCTGGATATGTTATGATGAATTACAACTCAAAAAATTATCAAATTGCTGATATTTTTACAAATTCAATGCTGAAAGAAAGATTCGAGGAATTGAGGATGAAACTTCATATTAATCCTCCTCCCATGACTTCCTAAACCTCATAAGGATGAAACCCCATTATGCTTTGGATTATGTTGACAAATGGGGAGAGAAATTAATAGATTTTTACTTTTTAATGAGTTTTTACTTATCTTTCTTAAATGAATCTGAAGCTGTGGTTATCATAAAATAGGGGAGGAAAAAAATAAAACTAAGAGAAAAATAAAAGTGAGGGAGAGTTTATTTTAACATGGATACGATATTTTCTTGTCACTTAGGGATAAAATTACTTCAAAAACATTACTTTATATAATAGTATGGTGTCAAGACACTCTTTTTTTGAGAAAGGCCATGTTGTGATAAAATTCATAAAATAATATGAGTTGTTTACAAAAGTTGAGTTGTGGAAGAATTTTGAGAGTTAGAAAAGTTGTTAAAAAGGGTTTTCAAGAAAACCAAAGGGGGTGATTAAATAACCTTCGTGATAAATTGTTTTAAAAAAGTGTTTGTATTTTTTGACAACTAACATTTTTTATATAATAATGTTTTTTTATTTAGGAATCAGACCCAGTCCATCATAATGAGTTTTGTAGGAAAGTTAAAAGTTTATGAATTTTAAAACCCAAACTTAAAGGGGGAGAACAATTTGTGTCATTATGAAAGTTATTTTCAAGACACAAGTTTATGGACTCACATTTTCAGAATGAATAACACCATATGTAGAATAATTTAGAATGATGAAGTTGTTGATTGAATGATTCATCAGAGTCAGATCCATCTCCATAAAGATTCATCAGACTCGACATTGGTTATAAATTAAAATGTTGATGTTTAAAGAATTTTTATTATTGATGAAGAGTTTTGAAAGAAGATTGTGTTGTTAGGAGTTATAAATTTTTCGTACTTTCTAAACTAAGCCAGAACATGATTTGTTGATAATAAAGTTCTTATAAATCATGAAACATACTCCTGATAAAATCTTTTGAATAAATGGAGGAATCATAATGATAGAATCAGTTCTAGTGATCAAGACAAAGTATTCATCAGATTTAGGAAATCTAGACATAGAATATCAGATCTAGAAGTCAGAATGTGAAATACTGATGATGTTTGAAGAAGTTCAAAGTTGCTAAGTGGCTTCATCATTGAATAATTTACATCAGTATGAAAAAATAATCATTATTATATTTCCATTGTAATGGGAATTCAATCATAATGAGGATTATATTAGACTTAATATGAGAAGGAAAGTCAATCAGATCGTAATGAGATGAGAAATAAAGTCAGATCCTAATGAGCTGAGAATGAAGTTCGATCGTAATGAGCTAAGAAGGAAATGCTGATCATAATGAACTGAGAAATAAATCTAGATCATAATGAGATAAGAAATAAAGGAAGATTGTAATGAGTTTAGAAACAAAGGTAGATCATATTGAAGATGAGGAATATACATCATATTGAAGCTATGGAAGATACATCATATTGAAGATAAGGAAGTTACATCGGATTGAAGAAAGGTTAGAAAGTCTGAGAAGCTTGATTATGAAGAAGAAAAAGAAAGAAGATTCCAAAAGTTTTATGAAGAGTTGAAGAGGTCAAACTAGAAATTCATTTTTATGTAAATCTTAGAGAAATATAAGGAGGATTTAAGAAGTCATATTTGAATTTTAAATGTGAGGGATGTTTTTTATTTTTTAAATCTGAGGATGTTGAAAAAGTTTTAAAGTTTTTTTCTCTTTCATTTGTGAGTCACATATAAATAGTTTCTCAAATCATTCATTCACTGTAACTTTCTCATAAGTAGAAAAGTTAGAGCACTGAATAATTCAAGTGAAAGTTCTTTTCAGAATACGATCTCTAAAGAAGACCATACACCTAAATGTTTTGTTTACTAGATAGGATAATAATATTGATAAACATCCTATTGAGTTAATTGGATTGAGTAAATAAGACTGAGGAAGATCGTATTGATAATTTTATTAGAGTTTGAGTTTGGAAGATTGAGAATGGCTTCATTATATTGAGTCCATCATATTGATTCTATCTAACTTAGGAATATTAGACTGAGTGTTTGAGAATAGTTTGAGAAGTATACACTGATTAAGGGAGAATCATATTAAATTAATCGGAATGAGAAAACTAGATCCAACCAAATCGAACTAAGGATTCAGACTGAGCAATTATGGAGCAGTTTCAACAAAGTATTTATTATTTTGTTTTCCTCAACTATTTTATAAGAAAAAATTATAAACTAATGAGATTCATTATAATCTTTACTATAAGGATATATAAGGCGTTTACTTTAAGTTAGAACAAGTTATATTCAATTATTCATTATAGAGAATTTCCATAGACCCATGGGAGTGTCTATGGAAAGGATGTAGGTTCTCACATTGAGGCCGAAACTTGTAAATCTTATGTGATTTACTTTATTTTCTACTTTTTCATGCATGAGTATTCATAAAAACATGATAAAGAAATATATATTAATAGGTTACAAGGGTTAAGTTTATAAAAAGTATTGAAACTTATAAAAGTGAAAAATTAATTCAACCTCCCCTTCTCAGTTGTTATTTGATCCTTTAGAACTTCAGCAATATAAATATTCTTAGTGATACTAACCAATAAATAATTTAAGCTTTGAAATTGAAAAGGCTCTTTAAGAGCTTATTGGAGAAAAAAAATCCGAGGACCAATTCTATAGAACTTGATGGTGATTTATAGATAATTATTAAGTTTATACTACATATTATCTATCTTAAGAAAGGATACTTTGGGATATTAAGACATTAGAATGTATTTTTCCTATAATTTATGAAAAATGGGGTAAAAATGAGTTTAACTAGATATATAATGAGACATATGGAGGTGTTGAGTAATGATGTATCAAAATTTAATTCCTTACCCAACCCTAAAGTTATACCTTCTTTATTAGAATGGAAGGATATTTTCCCTAAGAGGCATGATATGTGTACCTCATCTAGAGGGTTTTTCTTAATCAAGTATACTTGTGGAAAGATGAGGTGCACCATAATCCCTTGAAAAAAATATGGATTACAGATAGTGAGAAAGTTTATGAGAAATATAATCCCATGGAGGATCCATTGATACATTGAGATATAGTAGACCTTAGCTTGAAACTAGATGAAATTGTTTAGTATTCTTCATAGGAAGAATTAGTTTATGAAATTATAGATGAATTAGTTGACTTGGATGAAGAGGATATGGGAAAATATGTTGATGAAGATGAAATGAGTTCATCTTTAGGGATAGTGTAAGTTCTTTAATCTGTCTCCATGTGAAGTTCTAGAGATCAAAATGTATCTTTTGGATCTCTAGAGTCTCCTTTTTCCCTACCATCCCATGAATAATATATTTGTGATGACGAGTTTGAGGATACATTGCCATAGATGACTCAATCATGTGATAAACTATATTTTTTTCAGAACTGATTGATGTTGTTAGTGATAAAAACCATACTTATTCTGAAGGTTTAACTACAATTCTAGAAATTGGGTCTAAATTAAGGAATAAGGGAGATAATCTCTGAAGGGGGATAAATATCCAGGATCTTCTATGCTTTTCATTGATTAATTTGACCCAGAGTCTTATGATAATGGGAATGAAAATCATTTTGATAGAAGGATTCCACACAAGAATGATGGACTCTCCATTTATCTTATTCCAAAAGTATTTTTATTAGCTCATATTGATATGTAAAATAGGATTGAGGCCTTATATTTTAGTCTTGTTGTTCTTATAAATAGAAATAAGAACAAAAATGTTAAAAAAGTAAGTGATTATATAGAAATTTCTCTATTGGTGGTTGAAATAGAATCATCTAGAAGGATGGATACTTCTAGACAAGTTAGATATCCACCTACAACCTCTTCCTCTATTACTAAATATGATCCGAAAGTCAATTTTTTAAATATGATAAAGAACTTGTTTTTGGATTTTAGCACTAGTTTCAAAGTTTCCAAGAAGGAAATAATATCAATGGTTACATCTTATATTGTTCATCATATCGAGCCCAAGTTGCTAAAACGAGTTAGTAATTTAGAGAAAGAAAATGATATTTTTCTCTAGAACATTAGAGCTATACATTCAGATTTGGAAGAGTTAAAACTATATTTTGTTCAGAGAGATCTCAACTTATTTTCCAAACTATCTTATCTTACTTTCTCTTCCAGAGTTGTTCATACTCCCACCCCTACTACTTTGATTACCACTACTAAAGTTAATGAATACATAATTATTCAACTTTTAGGGGAAGAATTGAAATTACTTTTAGATGTTTTTACAACTTCTTCTAAGGTCATTATTTCATACATAAAAAATCACTCTAATAGGATATATGATTTGGTAATAGCTAATATTATGTAGATGAGTAAAGATAAAGAGGTCATTAAAAAGGAAATTAGGTATTGAATCATCTAAATATTTAATAAAACTAACCTGGAGAGTCTGTTTTGATCCTAAACTAGTAATCTCAAAATATCACCCCTTACTTAGGATTCTAAAGATTAAGACAACAAGTTGAAACTTCTTTATCACTTATTGGATATATTTTTGAAGGATAAGATAATGTTAATGGACATAATGGATCATGGCTCTGGTTCTTTAAGGAATTTTACTCATTTAATGGATCCTTATTTATACACTACCTATACAACCTTGGTTGTTCCTTCAACAAATCATATACCTTCCATTTCTTTAGCCTCTATCTTCACTATAACTATATTTAAATCTTCCATATCAGCCCCACCTTTTGGTTTCACACTTGTTCAGTCTATGAAACACCTCCAAACTCTTGCTAAAGAAATTATTTTAACTAGACCTCATCCTCTTGCACCTACTCCAAATCTATCCTCTCTACCTATAGATAATGGAAAATTTCTACTTGGTCTCACAGATATGATGTACCCTTATTCAGATTATAATTTGAACTGATGGGGTATATGTTATTTCAACTATATACTAATATATTTCACATATTTAAGTATATTTATTCAGTTATAATCTTTACTACATTATATCTTCTTTATCTTTCAAAAATTAATTTTGTTTATATTTATTTATTTTCCCATTTTTTGATAATCCCAAAAGGGGGATAACATAACTACTCATTACATTTTATTTTTTCTAGATTTTTTTATATTTTTATTAGTTTTTCTCTTGTATTACATTTGAGAAATACTATAGAAGACTATTTTCATTATAATTAATTTAATTATTGTCATATTTAATTTATGTCATTCTTGAGCCATGATTTTTTGTTATAAAAAATGGGAATATTGTTGGATTATTTCATCAATTCATTATTTTAATGATCCCAAATCACGATTATTATAATTCTAATGATATTTTTGTTTTATGAAAGTAACATGTGTTTTTGGTAAAAAAATGATTAATATGAACCTTTCATATGACTAATAAACCTTTATTGGGAAGAAACTTATTAATCCATGAGAATGTACAATCTTCCATATGAATATTATATTTTTTTGTGAATTTAAGTATAATACAACCATAAGTATAAATCTTCCATGAGGAAACAACTTCATGAAGACACCTACTAACCACATGAAGTAAAAAATTGACCACAAGTCTAAACAAGTGTTTTTTAATAAGAATACATGTAGACAAGCATCTGAAAAGATAGTGAAACTTTCTCCAAGTATTGAATTGACCTAAAGAAGAAATTAGGTCAACCGTGCCTACTAAAAAATCTTCCGCATGAAGGATTTCATCTTCCATATGATGAAGTATCAATATTTTGTTCCCTGTTTGATCAAACATCCATGATTTAGTGAGAATATTATTTTAAGCCTCTATGAGATTAATCTTACCATTTATAATGTTTGGAATATACAATATCAATTTATTCCAATGTATAGTTTAATAAATATTAAATGATGGTAAGAACATTTAATAATTTTAGATATTCAGTACGAGGAATTAATTATGATTATTCTTAATGGATAAATAGGAAATGATATGATATTTGTAAATTAATTGGAAGCCTAAAGTGAGAATAAAAACTATTATATAGAAGAAAATATGAGGATACTATCTGTAACTTTATACTACCCATGACACTGTATTTTTTGAGCTTCATTTCTAGATTTGAGAGAAAGATTTATAATATTTTTTCATCTAATATTAAGGATACATTTAAAGAAAATTGTACACCGAAGAGAATCCTGTTGATAATCTAATGTTGACTAGATATTAAGATACATTAAAACTCTATTTACCATTTTCTCTATTTTTTTCTTGACCTTTCGAGTTGTGCTTCTGTTTCTTGTATATTGACACAACACTTCTTCTGTACTGTAAATTAGAGTACTTTCATACTCATTTTTTCTTCTTTTTACACCTTGTATCCCATATAGAACTGTAGAGGGGGCCTGGTTTAATCTTTGACTTCTTAGTGCATGGTGGTTTCATTAAATCCCTAATCCATGTTGTGTATTAGTTTATTTGTTATAATAAAAAAGATGGTAGTGGGTTACTATCAAGTGGAGAGGACTAAGTAACATCTTGGAACCGAAACCATTATTTTTCAATTTTTTCTGTGTGTCATTTTGTTTTATTTGCACCATATAATATCTATTTGTATTCAATAATTTATTTTATTTTTTTACTTCCACTTTTCAATAAGTACTTATTAATTATGTTTGAAAAATTATACTCTGATAGTTAAATTTTATTAGTGATATATATATATATGGTGTTTGGTGTAAGTAAATTTATTTCAAATGTTAAAGTGATTTTATATTGATTTAACAGGGTTATGACCATTCCCTTTTAAAAATATTTTAAAATACCAAATTATATATACCAACTATATTAGTTAAATGTGTTTTTTTTAATTGGTGGGATAATGAATTAAATTTGTTTTTAAATAGAAATTTTTATTAGATTCTTAATTCACCCCCATCTTGAGAACCCTACTAGGAACAATTAGATATTTTGAGTTTGAATTTGTTGTGTAATCATCTTAAAATAATTCTTATATAGTGTTAATTATTCATCACTCATAATTAAATCCTTTTGGTTTTAGTAATTGATGAACCCATAAGGAACCAAGTTAATAATATATTCCATGGAAAATGTGGATATTATCCTAATGATCAACCTAATGGGATAAGTTTAGGAGTTAGAAATATTATGGTTATGCCTAACTGAATATTAATAATTATGATTAATAATGTGAGATTAGTTTAGTTTATAAACAAACCAAAGAATATATGTATGGAGTTTCAAGGAATTTTAGGTGATGAAGATGATCAAGGAATGAAAAATTAATTTTTTTATGTCAAGAATGTGGTAAGAATCACCAAGGGGATGTATTAATGTAATTGGGAAATGTTTTATTTGTGGAAAATAGGGTTATACAGAAACAAATTATCAATGAAAATTGAAGATCTTAGTGGAAATAGGGAAAGAAAATACAGTTTTCCTGGAGGTACCACAAATTTTTCAATGTCACAAATGTGGGAAACCTAGAAATTATACATAGATGGTAGTCACCAACAATTTCCAAGACAAGGTAAATCCTATGAAACAAAAACTATAGAGGTGGATTCCAAAAATTTTATAGAATAAAGAACACTAATCAACCACTAAAGAAATATGATCACTGTATTAATATACTATTTAACCTACTCCTATACATCTAAGAATATAAAATTACCACCCCAATTACTAGATTTTGAATTATTAATAAAAACTTATAGTGGTATGATTATTTTATCCCAAGTATATAACTCCTCTCTAATAGATTCTTATATAAATGTGCTTCCAATAAAATCTTATAATCCTTACTTTAGTAAAATTTGATGTGATATTAGGCATGGATTGAATATATTTACATAGATTCCATGATTAATTCAAATATCTGAAAATCTTCACTAACAATCAACCCATGACCACTAATTAAGGCTAACTATAAACTCCCTATGAAAAATTACTCCCATTATATTGAGGTATTTTGAAAAAATGGTTAAAGAAAAACTCAACATTACTTATATTCCTATTATAAGGGAAATTTTGAGTTCACTATCCATACCAAGTGTGACACCCTGATATTTTAAAATAACATTATGTTCGATTTCATATACAACACACAACATTGAGTTTAAACGAACCATGAAATATCATTATTTTAATATAAATGTTATAACCTAATAGTTGAATTGTAGGGAATAAAAATGTTTGATCACATTATGATATATATATATATATATAGTACCTAATCAATACATATTTATTGATTAATTATTAGTAAATAAGCACTCAATTTTTAGTAAAGACATTTTATTCTTCAAAATATGTTTTCTTCCAAAATAGGTTTTATTGCTTTTTTGTGACTGGATATTATAATTAATTTCCATAATTTTTTTTGATAAAATGGATATAATTTTTTTAATCATCATTTAAATATTATATTATAGTGATATTATAGTATTTTTTTAGAAAATATTGATTTTCTAGTAAATAGTTAAAAATAACGTTTTTATTAAAAATTGTATTTTTTCAAGTATTTACAAAGTTCCATTTTGTTTCAAAATGGTTTCAAATAAAAATTAGTCATAATATATTATTAATAATATAATTAAGTTTATTTTATTTAATTTTATGGTTTAATTTGGTATAAAACATTTTTATACTCAAAAGGCATTAAAAAAAAACAGTTTTTCATTACATTATCTATTTTTATCTTAAATTAATTTTTTCCACTAATAGAAATTAAATAATGAAAAATAGATTACATATTTGAAATTATGAGCCCAAAATTTGGTATATATGACCCTTTTAGTTTTCATCAATATGAATAGTAACCTTGGTAAAATTTTTTCACCACGGTAAGGGTAAAATGGATAAAATAAGGTTAAAACCATGAGATAATGTCTCAAAATCAACCCAAAATTTGCATTTATCCTATTGGATGGGTGGATTTAGGCCATTTCAATCCAATTATTAAATATATGGCCACTTGTTTCCATATTTATTTTATTAGGACCTTTATATTAATTTAAGAAAAGAATAAATACAAAATGACACTCTCTTGACTTTATTAACTCTAAATATTTATTATAAAGATGGAAATAGGGAAAGTTTGTTTCTAAAATTTTATTTGAAAGATAAACTATTTTTTTTCATCATGGTAATTTATTTATAATTTTTAGTTATTAAATAATTACCTTAAATTATTACATGACACCAATATAGTATTTATGCAATTAATAGAAAAATTAAATAAATAATTTTAAAAATACTTTTTAAGTGAGTTATAGTGACCCAAGAATTTTATAGATATATATAAGATATTATAAATGTTAAAATTATATATTAGAATTTAAAATTTGTATTGATATCTTTAAATTAAAATTAAATTTATGATGTCAAAAATAAAATTGTTGATCTTTTATGAAAAATAATATTTTATTAAATTATTTAAAAATCATAAAAAAAATTTAAGAGGAAAAGTATGATAATATATAGTCAAAAATGTAATCCATTGGAATTTTATGGGTAAATTTTTACATTATAATTAAAAATATAACCATTTAAGAGTGAAAAATGTGTTACCATAGTTAAGGTTAAAATAGGTTAACTAAGGGGTTAAACCAATAGATAAGGATTAAAATACCACTTAAAACTATCTAAATTTTATTAGATGATGAGATTTCAACCATATACCATGATATATTAACATATTTGGCCATTTTGAATAATTTTTTGTAACAACCCAGGTAATAATAGAATGCATTATTTTCATTTGTATTAATATTTATGAATTAAATAGCTATATTAATTATAAAAATATTAAGTAATTTTTAAATCAAAAAAGAAATAGTTTCAATCAAAATATTTCCAATAAGGTTTTTATTTAAAAGTTTAATTTATAAATTATAGAATTTTAATTTCAAAAAATGAATTTTATTTATGAAATCATCATATCAAATTTAACTTAGGGTGATATTTTGTTTTTTTAAGAAAATATTGATTTTTCAGTCAATAGTGAAAAATACTAATTTTTGTAAAACTGTCATTTCTTTTCAATAAATTGACTAATTTAAAAGTCCCATTATAATTTTAATTTAATTTAAAGTATCATGGGTATTATTTAGTTATATTTAATCCTTTTAATTAAATTTCAATCATCTTTGTACTAGATTTTAGTACAAGTTTATTTTTGGTTTTAAAAATGCATTTTTTCTGAAATCTGTTTTAATGAGCACAATGTTTATCCATTTTAATTAATTAAGAAAACCCCTAATTTTGAATTAATTAAATTATATTTATATATTATATATCTATAAATATTAATTTAAATTCATAGAATGATGATTAATAGTAATAGAGTTAATATAAAACCATCTTATGCTTAAAAAATACATTTCTTGAAAAACCACCTTTTCATCATATCTATAAATTTAATTTTAAATTAAATTAAACAAATTTTTTTAATTTAATTTGGTAAAATGGATTTAATATTTTAAATTATCATAATTAATATTATATAATAAGGTTAACTAATTTTTTTTTCATAATTAATAGTGTGAATAATAAAAATATTTTACCACGGTTGAGGTTAAAATGGTTTTACCGGGGGTTAAACTAAGAAGATAAGGGTTAAAATGAGATAAAAATTGTATAAAATCTATTATATGGAAATATTTAGACTTTATATAATCTAATTCTAGATATTGATCCATTTTTTACCATTTTTAAAGGTTTAAAACATGGTTATATTTTTTTACTTTTCAAAAACAATTCCAAGTATGTTTTGTCCACCACTTATAAAAGGCCACCACCTATCCTCCCTAATTCACACTTAAAAAGATTTTTTTCATAAAATTCCTAACCATTTAAATTAATTAATTACATCGATACATCCTAGAGTTCTTTTTTTTGATTAGAAATCCAATCTAGGAAGGACTTAGATATAATCCTAAAGAGGTGGTCTGAAGAAGAGGCATCATTCTTAACTGAGCATTTTTGTTTTATTTATTATTCAAACTCCTTAAAATATTATTAAAATATACTAATATAATAATATCAGTATCTAATATATACTTATATTTTTTATTTAAATTTAATAACCTCAATCTGCGGCCTCTTCCATCAAACGGGAAATGAAACCATAATTCGTGTGTACGATAGACTTCTACCTCACGAAACAATATAATTCATTTTCATCATTGCCTCTTATGGGGTTGTAATGATAGATTTAATGTATATATATGATATTTATGAAATATATTTCATTATGAAAATATAATATATCATTTAATTTATTACCTTTCCACTCACTGAAAAATTATAACATCGTTCATGCATACATATGGACTACAACCTCCACGAGTGATGTTATTCATTTTTCACCAACAATTAACTCGGATGATATATATAAGTATATTTAAAGAAATAATATGGTATTTATTATATAATTATAAAATTTTAAATATAATAAAATAATTACCTTCTTTCCATAATGATCATTGAAAAATGGAAACGTTACTCATGCGTATGCATGACCAACTGTCTCCACGATTGTAACCTAGTTCATTTTTCACAACCATATTTCACGATCTGTTTTAAAAGTATAATTTATATATAAATATGATATATATTTCATAATTATTATTCTATATATGATGTCATAATTACCTCTTTGATCATAGTCAACCTACCAAATTCATTTTTGGACATATAATCTGAATATCATCAAAACGACCGATGTGAACTTAATTGATCAAGTAATTAAATATCTCATGATAATAAATAATATAAAAATGAATAATAAAATTGAAAAAGGATATCAATCAAGTAAATAATTAACATAATTTTGTTATTTATAAATTTAAAGAACACAAGTGACAATTCAGACTCAATGTAAGGGGCACTTTCACTTAAAACCTTATTTTAAATGTTTTGAAGATTTATTTTCTTAATATTTCTATTCCATGTCCATGTTTTTAAAATTATTTTATGATTAAATTTTTATGGAAATAAAAAAATTATAATGAAATTTTTTATATCTCCTTTGAATTTCATTTAAATGTTTTCAAAAAGGAGTCTTTTTATAGAATGTTTGACTTTCTTTACAAAAGACAAAAGGAATATTCTATTTTAACATATTTGGTGATAATGAATTTTACCACCATCATAAAAACTGTTTTAAGTTTGGATTCCTTTCCAATATTTAATGTTTTATTCAAATAAGAAAACCCTCTTTCCCTTTTTTCTGGGTATTTTGGTATTGAAAATGGGTTTTGAAAGGAAAAGATATTTCAATATCCAAATGTGTTTTGCATATGGGTTAAAACGTGTTTTATAAGGTTTTTTAATGAAAAATTACAATCTTAATTTTTTTTATTTAAGATATATTCCTTATAAAATTTTTATAAAATAAGTTGAGCCCTATTATATCACACAGGTTAGCCCGATATAGCATATATGAAGGGGGTTTCCCCATTATAGCTTACAAAAAATGGGTGAGACTAATATAGCTTATACAATGGGTGAGACAAATTATAACTATATAATTAATTGTATAATTATTATGTTATATAGATGATTATATTGGAAGTTTTAGATATGGTTATTTGAATCTGAAAGGGTTCTATGCAGATGATGCACTGAGGCTGTTATATAACTTTTCTATGCTTGCTAATGAGTTTTTAATATAAATAATTTGTTTTCAAACCGTAATATAAATGATTATTTTAAAAGAAATATTATCCCCTTTATATGTAAAAAGGTATGTTTTGAAGGAAAATTTTGAATGGGTTTTCATGTTTTTCATTGGACTAATAGATTTCTTCTTTTTATATCACTTGCTAAGTTTTTTTTCTCATCCTACATTTTTAAAATGTTTTTCACAAGGTTTAAGAATGGTTAAAGAAAAATAAGAAGTAAAGTTTAAAGTTGTAAAGATTTTTTTTGAAAGTAAATGGTGTTTAATTTTAAATGTATTATATTATGGAAAAATGGATACTGATTAGAATGGTCTACTTTGTAATAAATGAGATTATTATGTAAGAGTTATGAAATAATTCTGTAAAACTATAAATCTAAAATATATTTGAGAAAATAAAGTGAATTATAATATAAATTATATAGAATATGTAGTTTTTAAGGTTGGGTCCTTATATTTTTCTTGATAATGACTTTGTTATATTTTTAATCTTTTAAGAAATTCCAAAAGTTCCCCTCCCCTCACTTATAAAAGGACACTCCTTCCCTATCTTATTTACATCACATTGAGCAACATAGATAAAAAAATATCTGATAATTTCTCTTCTAAAGATCATTATACAAGTTATTTAGGCATCGGGAATCCCAAAATACCAAACCTAGGGTAATTAATAGAATATTGAAATGAGTTCTTTCAAATAAGTGGTA
The DNA here is from genome assembly GCA_963277665.1 of Viscum album. Taxonomy (NCBI): domain Eukaryota; kingdom Viridiplantae; phylum Streptophyta; class Magnoliopsida; order Santalales; family Viscaceae; genus Viscum; species Viscum album. Next base: position 2,095,178,379 of record OY728122.1, read on the forward strand.
ATCACATTAACCAATCGATTTCTTTTTTTACTTATTATTTTAACTCCTCTAAATATATGGTATTTATCATAAAATAATAAAATAAGTATCCTAAATGTAATAAAATTTTATTATGATTATGAAACAACCAATATCCACCCACTTTTCCATCAAATGTAAAGTGAAAGTATCAGTCGTGTGTATATACGACATACCGTCCCCACATAGCGATACAATTCAGTTTTCATCACCATATTTTATGGATGGATATTATGATGGTTTTAATGCTTATATATGATATTTATGAAATTAATATTATTTTTTAATTATAATATCATATATTACTTTTTGCCTTCCAATCCATTAGAAAACGATAACGTCTCTCATGAGTACGTGTGGACTACCACCTCCATGAAGTGATGAGATTAATTTTTCATTTCCGCTTTATATAGATGGTAATGAGTAAGATTTTAGTAAATATATATGATATAAATTATATAATAATTTTTTTAAAGGTGAATTATTTTTTTACCTTTGATTTATTCCATCTATTGAAAAGTGAAAACAATGTTCAAGTATTCGTACGACTAACCATTTCTATGAATGGTGTAATTAATTTTTCTATGAATATATTTTATGGATGACTATAAATAAATATATAATAAATATATATGATATTTATATCATGATTAAAATTCTGGATACTATGGATCTACAATCAAATTACAAGGACCAAAACTACCAAACCAAAACATACATGAAAAATGAAGCAGTTATCACCCAAAAAGTAATTTTAATAAAGAATTATTAATAAATGGGTGATAAGATGTTATAAGTAAAATATATATGGTATTATATAAATTATTATAGTTATATAATACATTTATAATAAATATATATTTACTATACAGGATTTTTGAACACATACGAAGAAAGTATGACCTGAGTAAGGGGTTTCTTAACTCAATTTCTATTCATAGTGTTATACTTCAACTTCATTGACTATGTCATACCATTATTATGTGTAAAATGACCCATGATTGTATTATTTTATATTTAAACTTTTTTTGAGGATTTATATTTGTTACACATAATCTCTTCATTGATTAATTCCCACCCCAATGATACAATATTTGTAAGGGTTCTTCATCTAAATTTTGTTTCATTAAGACATATTTGACGTAATACACCTATTTATATTTATGTGGTGTATACATTTTTACATCTACATGTTATATCATGTATAATTATTTACTCATTTTATTTAAAGATAAAACTCAAATTATTTCATCCAAGGGGTTTTAATTTGAATTTTACCAAAGTGGTAAGAGTTTATTTCATAATCTCATCATTATTCGAGATTGTTTTTATTAAAGTATCCAATGGGGGAATTATTTTATATTTATATCCCAAAAACAAAAAATTTACCTCTAATATAGTTATTTATTTAAATTATAAGTTTTAATTTCTTTTTTCACTCTTTAAATACTCAAGATACCAAAATCATGTTTTTAAGGAAAACAGAATTTGTTTCTCAACTTAGTCAGGCATACTTTTCTTCTATATCCATATTTTCCTTTAAATATTTGAAATAATTTTTTTACTGTTATCCTATGAATTATTAAATAAATATTTACCCATGTTTTAATTTTACAAAATGGTTTAAAAGGAATCTTCCTGTCATTTTCCAAATGAGTCTTTTTTTGAATTTTCTTAGAAAAGTTTGAAAGGAATGTTTTTTAACTCATACAACATGAACATAATTTCACACCATCATGAATGATAAATTTTTTAAAGATTACTTTAAATTTTTAAAAGTTTATTTTCAAATAAAAAGTTTTCCTTAATATTTAAGAAATTTTTATATTTTAAATAAGTGATTTCAAAGTGAATAGAGGTATTTTCATCAAGTAAATTTATAGTGATATTTTTAATGTATTTTTATCTATGTAAACATAATTTATTGAATAATATAATTTAATGAGGTTATAATCCACAGATACCATCCACCATATTTTTATGGATGGTTTATGTTCAAATTTTCTAGGAAAATTATTGACATTTCATATGTTAGTTCTTCTAATACAAAAAATTATTTATTTTTAAGGCATTGTGGTTAAGTTTTATTATTTATTCATATGATGAATGAATTGGATTTATTAAGTGATGAGTAGGGTATGAAATTACATACCCCCTTATTGCATCAGTAGGCCTCATGAGATAAACCAATTGGATAGCGTTATTAAATGGGTTTTTTTGTGTATACCTATTATGATTATTATTGAATATAACATACTTTTTGGTTTTAGTGAATGGATGAAACCATAAGGAATTATGTTAATGTTTATTGTAATGTAAAATGTGGTGATTATGAAAAACCAAATGGGATGATGACTAGAGTGAAAGGTATTGTGATTATGCCACATTAGTTATCACGATATATGATTAAAAAAATCACTTTACCCAACTTTTGGAATCACTAAAGAATATAAGGATAGAGTTTGATGAGATATTAGGTAGTGGAGACCATAGAGGAAAGAAGGATCAATTTATTTCATGTTGGAAATGTGGAAAGAGACACCCCGAGGAATATCTCAAAGGAATGGGAAAATGTTTTATATATGGAAAATAAAGGCACAGATCAATGAATTGTTGAGGAAAATGAAATTTTATAATGGAATGAAATAAATTTATTAATATAGAACCATTTATAATTTAATTTCTTATGTGTGGGGAACATGGTCATTATCAAAGTCAATTCCCTAATCCAAGGGTTAACTCCTATACCAAGGAATGACCTATTCCATATGTTCTTCATATTTACCTTTCCCTCTTTTTAAGAGGAAGTTATATTAACCTTTTTTATGAGGTGAGTTTTCAAAAAAGGTATTTTAAAATGCCAAACCATTGATTATTGAGGAAAATTTCAAACTTTGAGGTAAAAAATTTATTAAATGGGGGGATAATTTGACACCCTAATATTTTAAAATAACACTATGTTCGATAGTATATACAACATACAACACTGAGATTAAATGAAATGTGAAATATTATTATTTAAATATAACCATTACAACCTGGCCATTGAACTGGTGGTATGTATAGTATTAACCTCATTATATATATATATATGTATGTATATACATATGGTACCTACTCAATAAAAATGTATTGATTATTTCTTAGGAAATAATCACTCAATTTTTAGTAAACACATTTTATTCTTCAAAGTATGTTTTCTTCAAAAATTATTTTTATTTATTTTTGTGGGAGAATATTATAATTAAGTTATAGAACTCTTATAAATTTAATTTTATAAAATGGATATAATTATTTTAATCATAAAATAATTATCTTAGAGTGGATTTTTGGGATTTTTCTAAAAAAAGGTTTTTTCTAGTAAATAGTGAAAAATAATGTTATATACCAAAAATTATATTTTTGTTTCAAGCCTTTATAATGTTAAATTTTTGTTTTAAAATGGTTTTAAAGTAAAATTAGTGTAATGTCCTGAAACTCTTCGGTCCATTCCTTTACAAAAATCTGGTGTTTGAGCTATTCTGGGAGGTCAAGGTGACTTATCCCCAACACTTTGCCAAATTTCTAAAACGGTTTCATGAAACGGTGTCATGAAATAGTGTCACTTCCTTTTCCAAATTTCCAAACTATTTCATGAAATGGTGTCATGAATTGGTGTCACCTTCTTTCCTAAATTTCCAAATTGTTTCATGAAACGGTGTTACGAAACGGTGTCACTTACTTTTCCAAATTTTCATACTGTCTCATGAAATAGTGTCACGAAATGGTGTCACTTCCTCTTAAAATTTTCTAAACAATTTCATGAAATAGTGTTACAAAATGGTGTCACTTCCTTTGTCAAATTTCCAAATTGTTTCATTAAACAGTGACTATGCCACTTCCTTTGTCGAATTTCTAAACTGTTTCATGAAATGATGTCACAAAATGGTGTTACTTCATTTTACAAATTTCAAAACCATTTCATAAAATGGTGGAATAGAAATGGTGGCACTAAAATAGTGTCATGAACAATGTTTCTATAACTATGTCATTTCCTTTGTCAAATTTCTAGATTTTTCCAAATTTCCTCACTTATTTGACGTCCCCTTTAATGTAAAATACATTAAAATACCTTTTTAAAGTATTTAAGGATGATTAAAAGCCTATAAATCCTATATTAATTTTTACTAATAGTTGGGAAGCCTTTAATTGGTCAAAATGCATGATCTTTGATAGATCCGATCTTAATGGAAAATCCAACGTATCTTAAACCGCTGCTTTGTTAAATCTTCTAAAGGGATGATATATCTTTCTTCCTTGTTTTTCCTTATTTTTCCCCAGTGTTATATGCTCGAAACTTTCCTTCCTTCACGTAGGAGTCATGCGTAGTTTTTTAGCCTTGTATCGTGTCTTCCCTAGAGTTTCTTCCTACTGCATGTGCACCCACTGTTTTGGTGAAACAAGGAAGTATCAATCCTTATTTGATATAAGGTATGTTCTACCTCCATTCTTATGAGTTACTCTCCTTCCATTCCTCATTTATATGTTTTAAATGTGATATCTATGTTTCTAATTGATTTTTCTTGGGTGTTTGTTGGTGTAGTGGTGTCTCTACATCCTTGGGTGGATGTAATCTTCTAGGAGAGGTGATCGTGATATATTGTGTTGCCCGTTCTCATGCAAAGAATGTCTGAAACCTTTTGAGGTAGGGGATTCATGGATTCTCAATTATTTTATGTACAACTATAGAGTTATCATTTTTATCCCACTGGATCATAATGTAATTGACATAATAAATATTTGAACCGGATAAATAAATTGGTATCGATCGTATGTTGTTGCCTCTTGTTTTTTCTACATAGTGTGATATCTATACTTTATTTGTTTAGAATGCATTTATTGATAGAAATTGGTAAAGAATGTAAAGTCAGGATTAACTGTAAATTAATTGGATAAAGATAAATATGCATGTTTTTGAATCTAGTTTTTACTATGTTAAACTATTGATAATCGAATGGATGTAGTTATGCATGTTTAAATGAACCGAATAATTCAAGGTGGATTAAATAATAAGTTGTTTGATAAAATATAATTCTTGTTAGGGTTCTGAGTTACCCACTTTCTTGTAAAGGCCAAGATCCTTATTCTTGGAGCCGTGATTTCTCATTGTGTGTGAAGGCTAGATGCCTTGCTTGGGGCCAAGGGCGCAGTTGTGTATTGATTGTTTTCCTGCAACTTGTGTTGTGGTGTGAGCCTAGGATGGATGATCCTAAGAGGATATTGTGGCATGTTGGGTAGGGAGGCCTAGGGTTAGGGAAGAAGTTGACACCTAGAGTGGTGAGATGCATTGGTTTATACATGTGGGTGTTGGGGAGGACACCGAAGATGATGAAACATGTCAGTTATGAACATTGGATTATTGTTGAATATTTTTGGTTGTTTATTTTCTTTACTTTCCCCACTTCTTAAGGCAACTATTATTTCTTACCCTACTTCTAAAAGAGGTGAATACACATGGGGTATAACACATTCTTTCCATGTTTATCTTCTTGATGATGGATGGGTCTATGCTCCTATTATAGGTGGCAATAGATCGATGGGTAGTCCATCTACTCACTGTGTTGAGCCCCTTGTGTTTGTTAGCTTAGTTTTGATTTTTCAAAATTCCAGGAATTATGGGAAAGTAATAATGCTGTTAATAAATGATTTAATAAATTATGTTAACCAATAGTATTGGAGCTTGCTAGGATGCAACACTAAGGTAATATTTCTAAGAAGCTGTGGACTTGGTTTGGTTATGCCTGGATGGCATGGAATATGGTGTGATGACAATGAAATGTAATGTGGAATTAATAATGGTTAATTATTGGTTAAATAATTGAATATGTAAAGTGAAACTAACAAAAAGGGATAAGTAACTTAATATCTCTCTTTAAATGGTTATATGATTATAGTATATCTAGTCTTAACAGTGGCAGCCGGGAGTTCGAGAGACGTTAGCTACTATTGAGTCTAAGACTAGGTTTTTCCTATAGTTTGGGTTTGATCTATAATATATCATGTGATTTTTGTGATTCTATATGCTACTCCACCCTATCAGTTAGGAAAACTGACACCCTAGGGATTTTGAGCCCTGAGGGGTGTTTTCCCTAACATCCTGATGGGAGGATTGATGGCTTACTACCCCCTTTGGCCCTTCTCTCTTCTCAAGGTAGTTACTTTTTCTGGTAGGCATGACGGTTAGTTTAACCCATATATGTGTGTAGAGGGATGTAATAGCTTTTGATTATGCACACACCTATATTCTGGATATGGTTTCCTATGGACTACTATAGGTGTAACGTGTATATGATATGATTGCTTGAGGATCCTTACTTGGTGTATGGGCTGTAATGGCTTGAGGTATAATAAATTATGTATGATTCACGTTATGTGATCTATGGTGGCTCCCGGAAACTTCTTGGTTACTTTGGTTACATGGACGTGGTGGTTGTGTTGCATGAGGTGCATGTTGAGGTGCTTCGCCTAGGTGTCTGCGGGAAAGCCTTTTTGGAGAGAGATGCTTAAGACGTGCAACATTGGGGCAAAGCGGAAAACCAATGAGGAAGTTGTAATGGGTTACCCTTGATATTCTTTATTATATTATATACTCTTGTATGCGATACTTGGTGATAGTATCCATGGTGAGGATGGGAACATAGTATACCTATTTATGTGGTGAGTTAGTTTCACTTGTTGTTCACTATGATTTAACATGATTTCATTACTTTTTCACAAGAGGCTCCGAGGAGGATCCTACCGAGTATAATTTTATACTTAACCTTTGTATATAAAACTATTTTTTAGGTCACTTTGAGAAGGTTGGAGATTAGGATAGTTACTAATAGCTTGTGGTTGGCGAAGTTGTTCGGGATTCATGGTAGCTTCTGTTTTACTTTCCTTTGGTACTTGTAGTTTTTCATTTTTAGTTGTAGTAGTCTTTTCTTGACATTACATATTTGTACTTGGGTTTCTTTTTATATTGAAGTATGAGTTGGAGTTTGTTGGTGTTTGTATTATCTCTCTCTTTCGCATGTTTTATCTTAGAGGGTAATGCCTCCCATCTGTGTGATTATTATAACCTCGGTGCAAGTCGCCAACCCAGGGCCTATTGGAGGTGGGACTTAGGTGTCACTATTTAACTTCTCACATTTCCAGCCTAGGAGGGGTGCACTTTTCAGGGATGGGGTCATGACATAGTGGTATTAGAGGACTGGTTGAGGGATAGTATGGATTTTGGAGTTAGGTACAAGTGATGTTGCAGGGGTTGGTAGGGAAACAATGTCAGTCAATTTTAGAAAGTGTTGTAAACACTAGAGACTGACTGAGACACAGGTATTTAGGCCCCACTGTGATCTAATGTATGAACCTTTAAGTTTATAGTTGCTACTAAATTAGGTGGTACTGGTTATAGGGTAGATACCTAGGAAAGGATCATGCATCATTATTCTTGGTGCCTGTGTTTGTATGGGTAAACCTTGGGATATGTTAACCTAAAATGAATAAAATAAAACAATTAATTAATTTTGAGTCTTCCATATTCAAGGTTTATGATCTCTAACTATTTTTTATTTTGCAGTTATGGATCTAGGTCAACATCCTCATTAGGTTCACACATACGATGTCCAGCAGGCTGTGCTAGCAGATCACCACAGAGTGGAGGTCGATGATGATGAAACTTAGAGGAGGACACATCGAGAGTTTCAATGCTAGAGTCTACAGAAGTATGAGTGATCCATTTTATATGTAGTCATGAAATATTGGTTGGAGGAGGTTGTGATGGCTTTCAGATCAATCTGTGCTAAAAAAGGAGCACTAGGTATCATTGGTTGTGATGATGTTCCATGGGGAAATGGGGAAGTGGTGGTTATTATTCCTTGGATGTCGCGAGGAGTCGATGATCTCATGGGAGGAGTTCTGAGACAAGTTCAAAGTATAGTTTCTTTCTTTGACCATGAAGGCATCCAATCACCAAGATTTTCTTACCCTTTGATAGGGGATCTCCAGTGTGTGATAGTTTTAAATCCATTTTAGGAACCTTTTATGATATGCTTCAGACCTGTTTCCAGATGAGGAGGCTAGAATGTGATATTTCTAGGAGGATTTTCCTCTAGAGATCCAGTTTTAGGTCACCCAATTTATGCTGAAGACATATCTGGAGTTGCTAGAAAGGGTAGAGGTTATCGTGAGAATGTTAGCCATAATTGTATCTTCATAAGAGGGGAGTCTTCCAGATTCCTCATGAAGCAGAGCTGTGGTCTGGGGTTCCCTATTTTTAGGGAAGAAGAGTTTCACTTTGGTCGGGGGTAGGTACCAGCTCTCAGTATCTCCTTTCTCTGGGGGTGGTAGCTCTTCATCCTATGCCAAGGTATCAGGTGCTTGTTTTTCTTGTGGAGGTTGAGGTCATCAGCAGCGAGAGTACCCGACCTTTCAGTGCGGTCAGCGTGCACCAGGTGTTCCACTCCAGGTTCCTCTGTTGAGGTAGTTCTAGTCAAGGCAGTTGTAGCAGGTGACACCAGCTTTGTATTAGCAGAGAACTAATGGAGAAGGTAGAGGACATCCCCAGGATGATCCCTGTCCTCTGAGAGTAGAGCACATCCATGGCGGTTGTTGTCATTAGGGTTAGAGAGGCTGTGGAGTAGGTCTTAGTCAGCTTCATGCTTTATCTTTTCTAGTTCCAGGTGAACCAGATGTCGTTCGAGGTACCCTTTGCTTGTTTTCTACTTAGGTGTATTCCTTGTTTGACTCAGGAGCCACATCATTCTTTATATCACCTGCCCTTGTCCATTTTTTGGGACTTGAGGTAGGGTGGATTCCAGTGCCCTTGGCATTGACTACACTAGTTGGAGGTTGAGCTGACTTGTTTGAAGTATGTAGAGACTGTGAGCTAGTGCTGGGAAAATAAATTTCTTTTGGAGACTTCCTATTTTTATGGACACAACCATATGATGTCATACTTGGCATGGATTAGTGGTATTCAGTGTAGGATTTCATGGATTGCTTCTAGTGGGAGGTAGTGTTCTTCGATGATGATGGAGAGCCAACAATGTTTTTTGGTGAGTGAGACTCTCATATGGGTTGGAGGCGTGTTACTTATTTTTCATCCTTGATGGATGAGTTGATTTTGAGTTCCTCAGAGGTTGAGTAGTTGGAATTTCCCAGGGACGTGGAAGAATACCCATATGTCTTTCCAGAAGTGGTTGTAGCATTACCCCCTTGATGGGAGATCGAGTTTGGGATCGAGTTGAATCCAGGCGTGTCTCCTATATTGATGTCTCCATATAGGATGGAACCTTTCAAGTTGTGAGAGCTCCATATATGGCTAAATGGTCTGTTTCAGTGTGGTTTTGTTTATCCGAGTGTGTCACCATGGGGTGAACCAGTTTTTTTCATAAATAATGCTGATGGAAGTTTGTGGTTGTGTGTCGATTATCGTCGCTGGAAAAAATTGACAGTGAAGAACTAATATCCTCTTCTATGGATTGATTATTTGTTCGACCAACTGAAGGGTGCAATTTGGTTATTGAATATTGACTTGTGTTCATGGTATCATCATATGTAATTGAAGGATGAGGATATCTCAAAGAATGATTTTCGTTATCATCATGGGAATTATAAGTTCTTGGTGATTCCATTTGTTGCAGAAAATGCACCAGCTGTGTTCATGGGGTTGATGAATGCTGTATTCCATGAGTTCCTAGATAAGTTTTTGGTGGTTTTCATCGACGACACCCTCATGTACTCATTGTACGAGGAGGAGCATGCATAGAATCTGCATGCTATTTTGGGAGTTATTCGTTGACATCAGTTGTTTGGGAAGTTATGAAAGTGTGATTTTTGGGCTCAAGAAGTCCATTTATTGGGGAATGTTATGTCCTAGCTGGGAGTATATGTGGATCCATCGAAGATAGAAGCACCTGTGTCTTGCACATCCCCTAATACAATAGAATAGGTTCGAAGTTTCCTTGGTCTCGCTGGATATTATATGAGGTTCAAGACTGATTTCTCTTGGGTTGTGACTCCTCTGATAGTGTTGACTAGGAAGGATTAGGTGTTTGTGTGGAATGATTAGTGTTAGGCAGCTTTTGAATACGTAAAGGAGAAGTTGGTCAGTGCTTGAGTTCTTTGTCAGCTAGTAGAGGAAGTTCAGTTTGATTTTTTTCTATGATGCTTCGCATCTTGGGTTAGGCTGTGTTCTGATGCAGTAGAGATTGATCATTTCTTATGGGTCTCATAAGGTACATTCCCATGAACACAAATTTTCTACCCATGATCTTGAGTTGGCAGAAGAGGTATTCTCTCTGAAGTTATGGATACATTACCTCATCAACAAACACTTTTTGGTTTTCACCAATCATAAGATATTTAGGTATGTTTTCTCCCAGCATGACTTACACTTTTGGAAATGTCAGTGTATGGAGATCTTATAGGATTATGACTTTGAAATTTTTTTATACAACTAGTAAAGTGAATGTTTTAGCCAATGCGTTGAGCAGGAATTCACGTAGTAATGCAGTGTGTGAAAATGGTGATTCCTGGAGAGTGATGGAAGAGCTTTCATCATTGCATTTGAATATGGGATAAGTCGGGGGTAGATGTCATCTTTTCCAGATGAAAATACAGTCATATCTAGTGCAGCAGGTAAAAGATTCCTCGTTGGGGGATCATGAGGTAGAGGTCTAGAGAGACTGAGTTTTTTATGGTGAATCCCCTTATGGTTGGTTTGAGGATGAAAAAAACCAAGTATTATTTTAGTGAGGGTTTTTGTTCCTTTGGAGACACGTGAGATAGTTCTTAGGGAGTTCCATGGTTCACCCTTAGTGGTACATCCTGGATTGATGAAAATGTACCATGCCATGAGGAGTCAATTTTAGTGGCCTGGGTTGAAGCATGTGGTTGTAGAGTTTGTGCCTCAATGTTTTGTTTGCTAGAAGGTGAAGGTTGAGCACCGTGTTCCTGATGGTTTTCTCCAGCCATTGGATGTTCCCCATTGGAAGTGGGAGGAAATCTCGGTGGAATTTTTTACTAGTTTACCTCAAGATCAGGGAGGCTATGACACTATATGGGTGGTAGTGGATCACTTGATGAAATCATCCCACTTCATAGAGATCAATGAGTCAAGCTCAGTGGAGGTTTTGTCGAGGTAGTATTTAAAGGAGGTGGTGAGAATCCATTGAGTCCCGAGGATGATCATTTTTGATCGATATCCACATTTTACCTCCAGGGTGTGGATAGGTTTCCAGTATTCTTTCAATTCTCAGCTATTCCTTAGTACAACTTCTCATTTGCATACGGATGGTCAGACAGAGCGGACCATCCAAACTCTTGAAGACATGTTGCACTCTTGTGTCATGGATTTTGGAGGTTCGTGGATGAGACACTTACCTTTGGTTGATTTTTATTATAAAAATAGTTTTCACTCCACCATCAGTATGACTCTGTTTGAATCCCTGTATGACCGAACTTTATGTTCTACGTTGTGCTGGACTAAGGTTGGAGAGTCAGCAATTCTTAGTCCAAAACTGGTATAGAATACATCAGAGATGGTTCAAGTGATTTGCGAGAGGATGAAGGTAGAACATGATCATCATAAGTCCTATGCTGATCATAATAGGAGACCTATGGAGTTTGGATTTGGGGATCACATGTTTCTAAAGGTGACTCCCCATTGTGGGCAGTGAAGGTTTGGTCGTGGAAGTAAACTTTATCCCCGGTTTGTTGGGACTTTAGAGGTGCTGGCTCTTGTTGGAGCTATGGTGTACCAAGTAGTAATTCCCCTACAGATGATCCAGATACACGACAACTTTCATGTGTCACAGCTCTGTCATTATCTTCCTGATGACTCTCACATCATCGATTGGGGTGTGATCGACATTGATGATGATGCGACCTTTGAGGAGAAGCTTGTAGAGATCTAGGACCACATGGAGAAGGTGTTACATAGGCATGATATTCCCTTGGTTCATGTATTATGGAGGCATGGTGGAATGGAGGAGAGTAATGGTAATGTGAGTCACAAATACATGATTAGTACCCTGATCTATTTGATTTTTATCCCTTCTCTTATAATGACATTTGTCTGTGGTTGTAGACCTTTCTTATTTGTGAGATGGATTTCTTTTTTTTTTGCTCTCTTTTGAGAGGTATCTCCCTTAGGAGAGTGTTTTAGAGATGTTTTCAGTTGTATTATGGTTTTTCGTGTTCCTTTTTGAAGTGATTGAGCTCCTTTAGTGGGGAGAAACTTGAGAGGTATCTCAAAGGGTGGTTGTTCAAACCCATTTTTATTTTTCCTATATGGGTTGGTTTTGGATTCTCGAGGACAAAAATGTTTTGAGAGGTATCTGTTGTAATGGCCTGAAGCTCTTCGGTCTATTCCTTTGCTAAAATATGGTTTTTGAGCTGTTCTATAAGGTCAAGGTGACTTATCGCCCACACTTGGACAAATTTCCAAAACAGTTTCATGAAATAGTGTCACAAAATTGTGTCTCTTCCTTTACCAAATTTACAAACTATTTCATGAAATGGTGTCAGAAAACGGTGTCACTTCCTTTTCCAAATTTCCAAACTATTTCATGGAATGGTGTCACAAAATAGTGTGACTTCCTTTTCCAAATTTCGAAACTGTTCCATGAAACGGTGTCACTTCCTTTACTAAATTTCCAAACAGTTTCATGAAACAATGTCACAAAACGGTGTCACTTCCATTGCCAAATTTCTAAACTATTTCATGAAATGGTGTCACAAAATAGTGTCACTTACTTTTCCAAATTTCCAAACCATTTCATGAAACAGTTTCATGAAATGGTGACACTTTCTTTGCCAAATTTCCAAATTGTTTCATGAAACGGTGTAACAAAATAGTGTCACTTCCTTTACCAAATTTCCAAATAGTTTCATGAAATGGAGGCACAAAAATAGTGGCAATAAAATGGTGTCATGAACAATGTTTCCATAACTATGTCATTTCCTTTGTAAAATTTCTATATTCTTCCATATTTCCTATAGTTTCGCTCATTTAACATTCCCTTTGATGTAAAATGAATTAAAATCCTTGTTTTAAGGGATTTAAGTACAATTCAAAGCCCATAACTCCTATATTAATTTTTCTTAATAGTTGGGAAGAATTTAATTGGTCAAAATGCATGATCTTTGACATATCTGATCTTAATGGAAAATCAAGCATATCTTAAACCGCTTCTCCATTAAATATTCTAAAGGGACAATATATCTCCCCCCTTGTTGTTCCTTATTGTTCCTTGGTGTGAGATGCTCCAAACTTTACTTGATTCCTATAGGAGTCATGCTTAGTGATGTAGCCTTGGATCATGTATTCCCTAGAGTTTCTTCTTTCTACATGCGCACCCCCTATTTTAGTGCAACTAGGATGTATCAATCCGTCTTTGATATATGGTTTGTTCTAAAACCATTATTATAGGTTCCTATATTTCCATTCCTCATTTCCATGTTATGGTATGTGATCTACATATTTCTAATGGAGTGTTCTTGGGTGTTGGTTGGTGTGGTGGTATCTCTGCATCCTTGGGTGGATACAGTATTCCAGGAGAGGTGATCATGATCTATTGCATTGGAAGTCCTCATATAAAGAACGTTTGAAACATTTTGAGGTAGGGGATTCATGGATTCTCAATTATTTTACATGAAACCATAGAGTTATCATGTTTTATCCTACTAAATCACAATGGAATTGACATAATAAATATTTGAACTAGATAAATAAATTGATATCGATTGTATGCTATTGCCTCATATTTTTCTACATAGTGTGATATCTATTCCTTCTTTGTTTATAATGTTGTTATTAATAGGAATTGGTAAAGAGATTAAATCCAATATTAATTTTAAATTAATTGGATAAAGATAAATAGTAATGTTTTTGAATCCAGTTATTGATGTGGTAAACTGTTGATAATCGAATGGATGTAGTTGTGCATGTTTAAATGAACTAGATAATTCAAGATGGATTAAATAACCAGTTGTTTGATAAAAGATAATGCATGGTAGAGTTCTGAGTTACCCTTTTTATTATAAAGTTCAAGATCCTTATTCTTGGAGTTTTGAGTGCTTATTTTGTTTGAATATTAGATGCATTTCTTGGGGTCAAGAGCCCAGTTGCTTATTGATTGTTTTTCTGTTGCTTGTGTTGTGGTGTGAGCCTGAGATGGATGAACCTGGGAGGCTGTCGTGGTATGTTGGGTAGGGAGGACCATGGGTTGGGGTAGTAGTTGAAACATAGAGTGGTGAGATGCATTGGTTTATGCATGTGGGTGTTGGAGAGGACACTAGAGATGATGAAACAAGTCAGTTATGAATGTTGGATTCTTGTTGAATCTTGTTGGTTGTTTATCTTTTTTAATTTCCCCACAACATAAGGTATTTGGTTTTTCTTACCCTCATTCCAAAGGAGAATAATATACACGGGGTATACAACATGATTTCTGTGTTTAACTTATCAAGTTTGGATGGGTCTATGCTTCTTCTATAGGTGGAAAAGGCTCGACAGGTAGTCCATTTACTCACCGTATTAAGCCTCTACTGTTTGGTAGCTTAGTTTTTCTTTTCTATAATGCCTGGAATTATGGGAAAGTAATAATGATATTAATAAATGATTGAATAAATAATGTTAAACCATGGGGTTGGAGCTTGATGGGATGAAATGCTGAGGTAATATTTCTGAGAAGCTGTGGACTTGGTTTGGTTATGCCTGGAGGGCATGGAACATGGTGTGATGCCAATGAAACATAATGTAGAATTAATAATGGTTAATTAATGGTTAAATAATTAATTATGCAAAGTGAAACAGAAAAAAAGGAAGTAACATAATGTCACTATTTAAATGGCTATGTGATTATAGGATATCTAGTCTTAGTAGTGGCAGCCGGGAGTCTAATAGACGTTATCTATAGTTTAGTCTAAGACTAGGTTTTTCCCATAGGGTGGTTGTGAGCTATAATATATCATATGATTTTTGTGTTTCTATATTATACTCCACCCTATCGTTTAAGGAAACTAACACCCTGAGGATTCTAAGCCTTGGGGGGTGTTTTCCCCAACATCTTGATGAGAGGATGGATGGATGACTACCCCCTTTCTTCTCTCTTCTCTTGGTAATTATTTGTGCTGGTAGGCATGATGGTTAGTTTTACCCATATATGTGTGTAGAGGGATGTAATAACTTGTGGTTATTCACACACATATATTCTAGATATGGTTTCTTATGGACTACTATAGGTGTAATGTGTATAGGTTATTATGGCTTGAGGATCCTTACTCGGTGTATGGGCTGTAATGGATTGAGGTATAATAACCGATGTATGATACACATTATGTGATCTATGGTGGCTACCAAAAAATTCCAAGTTAGTTTGGTTACAAGGACATGGTGGTTTTTTTTCATGTGGTGCATGTTGTGGTGCTTCACCTAGGTGTCTGCATGCTATCCTTTTTGGAGAGAGATTCTTAGAACGTGCGATTTTGGGGAAAAGTAGCAAACCAGTTGGGAAGTGGTAGCAGGGTACCCTTGATATTATTTATTATATTATAAAATCTTGTATGCAATAATTTGTGAGAGTATAAATGGTGAGGATGTGAACATAATATACCTGTTTAGGTGGAGAGTTAGTTTCACTTGTTGTTCACTGTGCTTTAGCATGATTTTGTTACTTTTGTACGAGAGGCTCTCGGGAGGATCCCACTGAGTATACTGTTATACTAACCCTACGTATATATAATTGTTTTTTTTTCAGGTCACTTAGAGTAGGTTGGAGATTAGGATGGTTTCTAATTGTTTGGGGTTATAGGATTTGTTCAGGCTTCATGGTTGTTGCTGTTTTACTTCCTCTTGGTACTTGCAATTTTCCCTTTTTAGTTGTAATAGTCTTTGCATGACATTATATATGTGTACTTGGGTTTATTTTTATATTATAGTATGAGTTGGAGTTTGTTTGTGTCTATATTATCTCTATATTTCTCATGTGTTCTCTTAGATGGTAATGCCTTCCATCTGTGTGATTATTATACCCTCGGTGCTAGTCGCCAACCCGGGGCCTACTGGAGGCAGGACTCGGGTGTCACTATCTCCCTTCTCATATTTCCGGCCCAGAATGGGTACACTTTGTGGGGATGGGGGAATGAAAATTAGTTATTCTATATTATTAATAATCTAATTAAGTTTATTGAAATTAATTTCATTGTTAAATTTGTAATAAAAACAATTTTATTATTGAAAAGGCATTTTTTTTGAAAAACTGTTTTTCATTGTGTTTTTTGTTTTTATCTTAATTTAATTTCTGCCACTTCTAGAAATTGAATCTTGAAAAATGGATTCCATATTTCTAATCATGAGGTAAAAATTTTCTAAATAGGTCCATTTTATTTTTTTCATTATGAATAGAAACCTTGGTAAAGTTTTATCACCTCAGTAAAGGTAAAATGGGTAAAATATGGCTAAAACCATGAGATAAGGTCTCAAAATCAACCCAACACTTGAATTTATCCAATTTTATGAGTGGATTTTATCCATTTACATAAATTTATATAATATATGGTCATTTTTTCCATATTTCTATGATTATTTCCTCTATATTAATTTTATAAATGAATAAATACTAAATGTCACTCTTAACTTTAATAACTGTAAATTTTTATTATAAAGATAAAAATATGTAAAATTCAGTTATAAATATTTATTTGAATTATAAAAAAATTTATTTCATCATGTTAATTTATTTATAATTTTTATTGATTAAATAATTACCTTTAATTCATACAAAACGCTAATATAGTATTTATTCTATTAATAGAAGAATAAAATAAACCATTTTAGAAACTCTAGAACTAATATTTTTTAAGGGAGTTATAGTGATCCACGAATTATATATATATATATATATATATGACATATTATATATGTGTTAAAAGTCTATATTTGAATTAAATATTTTTATTGATGTCTTTAATGTCAAATTAAATGAATAGTGTCAAAAATAATATTATTGATATTTTATGAAAAATAATATTTAATAAATCATTTAAAAATCATAAAAATATTAAAATAGGAAAATTAAGATAAAATATGGTAATAAATATCATCCCTTGTACATTTATTGGAATATTTTTAGCTTATAATTAAAATCTTAACCCTTTAAGAGTGAAAAAGGCATTACTGCGGTTAAGGTTAAAATAGGATAACTAAGGTGTTAAACTAAAAAATAAGGTATAAAATACCACTTAAAACTATAATTTTATTATTATTTGATGATATTTAAACCATTTCATACCTTAAATTTTAATTTATGGTTATTTGGGAGAATTTTTCGTGAGAATGACATTATTATATTTTTAATCTTTTAAAAAATTCCCAAAGTACCCCTCCCCTCACTTATAAAAGGACCCCACATCTTTACACAACCTTGAACAACATATATTGACCATTACCTACCAATTTATCTCCTAAAAATAATTATAAAAGTTTTGGAGGTGCATAGCTTCCCAAAATACCAACCCAAGGGTCCTTAAGAGAAGATCTAAAGGAGTTCTTTCAAAGAAGAGGTAATCGCCTTAATCGATCACTTTATTTTTTACTTATTGTTTTTATCTCCTATAAATATACGGTATTTATCATAAAATAATAAATTCAACATCATAAATTTAATAAAATTTTATTGTGATTATGAACCTACCATTATCCACTCACTTTCCCATCAAATGGGAAGTGGAAGTATCACTCATGCGTATGTACTACTTACCGTCTCCACGTATAAATGAAATTAATTTATAAAAACCATATTTTATGGATGAGTATTATGATTTTTTAATGTTTATATATGATATTTTTAACACAAATATTCTTATGCAATTATAATATCATATATAACTTCTTACTTTCCAATCCATTTGAAAACGAAAATGTTGCTCGTGCGTACGCGTGGACCACCACCTCCACAAAGCGATGTGATCCATTTTTCATTTATTTTTTATATGTATGGTAATAATTTTGAATTTAATGAATATATATGATATAATAAATATTATTTAATATTTAATTATTAATTAACGTTCTTTATTTCCACCTTTTGAAAAGTGAAAACAACGTTCTTGTGTACGTACGACCTACCGTCTCCATAAATAGTGTAATTCATTTTTTATATTTATATTTTATGGATTAATATAAATAAATATATAATGAATATTATATTTATATAATTATTAGAATTTTGGAATTATGGAACTATGATCAAAGTATAAGGACCAAAATAACTGAACCCAAACATTCTTGAAAAATGAAGTAGTTATCACCCAGAACTGTGATTTTAATAAAGAATTTTTAATAAATGGGTGATAAAAGGTTATAAGTCAGTCATATTTGGTATGATATATATTAGAATAGTTTTTAATAGATATATAATAAATATATATTTATTATATAGGAGGTACGAACATATACAAATAAAGGCTGACATGAGATAAGGGGTTTATTAACCCAATTTCCAGTAATTAGGTTATACTTCTACTTCATTGACCATGTTATTCTATGATTATGTGGGAAATGAAATATTATTGTTTTGTTTTTTATTTAATTTTTTTTTGTTTTTAAATTTATTAAACATAATCACTTCATTGATTAATTCTCACTCAATTGATATGATATTTGCAAGGGTTCTTCGTCTCAATTTTGTTTCATTAAGACATACTTGATGTTATACTCTTATTTATGTTTATGAGGTGTATATACTTATTCTTTTACATGTTATATCATGGATAATTCTTTATTAATGGTACTTAAATTTACAAATCAAATTATTTCATCCAAGGTGTTTCAATTAGAAATTAACCAAAGTGGTAAGGGTTTATTTTACAATCTCATCATTATCTATGATTATTTATGTTAAAGTATATGCTAGGGGAATTATTTTATATTTATTTATTAAAAAATTATTTTCTTATCATCTATTTATTTTTTTAAATTAAAAGTTTTCCTTTTATTTTACACCCTTTAAGTACTTAATATACCGTAATCATGTTTTTAAGGAAAACCAACTATGAATTTCTAATCAGTTGGGAATATTTTTTTCCATATCCATATTTTCCTTAAAAATGATTTAAATAAAATTTCTACTGTTATAAAATTATTTATTAAATAAAATTTTACCCATTTTTTACTTTTAGAAACTTTTTTAACAGAAACATTCCTGTCATTTTTCAAATACGACACTTATTGACTTTTCTTACAAAAATATAAAAGGTTTTTTTAACTTATACTACATAAATGAAATTTCATACCATCATGAGTGATTAATTTTTAAAATATTTATTTAAATTTTTACAAGATTTTTTAAATAAAATGTTTTCCTTAATAACTAGGAATTTTTAAATTTTAAATAAGTGATTTCAAAGTGAAAAGGGACGTTTTTCTTAGGAAATTTTCCCGTGATATTTTTAATGTATTTTCATCTATGTAAAAATAACTTATTGAATCTTATGATTTAATGATGATATACCACAAATATACTCTCCACTATATTTTTATGTATGGTTTATATTCCTAATTGATGGGGAAAGTATTGACATTATGTATGCTAGTTCTTCCAATACAGACAATTATTGAGTTTTATGGCATATTAATTAAGTTGTATTGTTTATTCATATGATGAATGCACTAGAATTATTAAATTATAATTTTTACCTAGAATTATATGGACCCTAAATGCATCAGAAGGTCTAATGAGACAAACTAGTTGGCCAACCTTTTTAAATGAGGTTTTGGTGTATAGTTACCCATATTTTAAACTGTCTTAGAGAAAGGCCTAAAAAGTATGTTTTAGATTTCCTACATTATAAATTACATCATTATAAAATTAGTTATTGATGTATATGTGATTATTTTGAATAATATATATGGATAAGTTTCAAGATCATGTGATTATTTATATGGAATCATTTGATATTCAGTTAATTATACTATATTATTCTTCATTCTCAAGTTATTGATTAAATTTCATGTGATTTTATTTATTTAACTTTATATATTGATTATGCCATGTTTACTAATAATATATTCCACCATACATAATCCTTACCAAGAATTTGAGTTCACCCTTATTTTTTTTACTTTCCCAAGGATATGAAGAAGGAATCTTTGAATGACTTAAATGATTCATAATATTTACTTTCACTATGTTTTTTACTTACATGTTTATAAATGTAATGTTAGATTCAAGTATGTATCTAGTTCATCAAGACTACTAAACTATTATGTCCTTCTGGATGTGATTCCTTATATCTAGTGACAATGTAATAAAGTAACCATAGTCTCTGGGAAACTAGGTTCTGGATCTTTAAAACAAGGATAGTGAGGATGAAACCTCATTATAAATTAAATATGTATCCATTTATATCTTATAGAAAACCTTAACTATTTCATTAGTTAAGAATAATTAAAATTATTAGGACACAATTTATTTAGGGTGGAAGGGAATGTAACCCCTCGAGATATTGGAATATATTTTTCTCAAAATTAATACTATATTCGATAACTTGTTTCTCATGAAACACCGAACAAAAACAATCGATGAAATATTATATTAGAAAATTATCAGAATAATACAACCTATGGTAGATAAAAAGATAAAAATCAATTATAAATGCATAAAAAATAGGATTAAGAACACATAAATCTTAAATAATTAATTTTCTAATAAAAGGAGTTTTTCTTTATATTTTATATTTTTAAAATACACATTTATAAAATTTTGAATGTTAATTTGGTGAAATAATATTAATTTTTTAATTGAGATTGTCAAAAATTATCTTAGTATAAATTTTTAGGTTTTTATGAAATGTTTCTTTTTAAGTGAATAGTGAAAAATACATCTTTTACTAAAATTGATAATTTTATGATTTTATCATTATATAAGAAAGGATTAGAAATTTATAAAACATTTTAATTAACCAATGATTTATTTAAGGAGAAAAATTACAAATTTAAATATTATTCTAAACCTATGAAACCTTTTTTTGATTTTTAGAACTTAGATAACGATTTATTCCAATTTAAAAATAATTTTAACTTTTTATTTAATTTATTTTTTATGATAAAATCAAATTTTTTATTTATATAAAAGACAAACAATTTTATTTTTTTATAATCCACTGGTTTATGTAATATAAATTTAAACATACACATAAATATTAAGTTGATTTTTTTTTTCCAAAAACCATTTTTACACATCATGTGCGTTAATTAGGAAATTAAATTTTCTAAACCTTTATACATTTTATTTGATAAAATTATTTTCATATTTTAAATTTTAATTTTCAAATTAGTTAATAAGTTCAATTTTAAGTTTTTTCATTAAAATTAATTACCATAGTTACCAAATAAGTAACCACAGTAAAATAAAAAAGGGAAAACGAGTTTAACTAATTGTAAAAGACCTAAAACATTTATTGAATGTGACTATAAGTGTTTGGATGAGATTTATCTCATGAAAACCTAATTATCTCAATTATTTTAAAGTTTTAGAGACTTTGACCCTTGAATAATGACATAAAATTATTGAAATGTAATATGTACTTCTAAAATTACCCTTCTTTTCACTTATGAATGAAGATCACTTACACCACTTAATAATACACTTATACCTATAATTTTCATAAAAAAACTCTGATATTTTTCTTATATTATAAGAATATATAAATTTCATATTCCTATGGTCTCAATAATTATCCTAAGGCCTTTATTTACAATGATATTTCCAAGAGAAATCCCAAGTTCCCAATGTAAGTATTTCTTACATATTAGTCTTTTCTTATTAATTTTTTTGTTCCAAAATTTTTATAATACCCAAATATAATGATATAAATATTATTAATATAATTAAATTTTATTATCTTAATGGATAAATCATTATTCAATCCTTTTCATCCACTAATAAAAACAAAACAACATCGATTGTGCGTATGTGTGGACTACCGCCTCTAAGAAATAATGTGGTTCATTTTTAATAGATACATTTTTGGATGATAATAGGGATTTAATTGATGAATTAATGTTTTAAATATTTTACAATTATAATTCTTAAATTATAATTTATCATATACATTTCTTCCATCCCATTTTTTTGAGAAATGGAATCATTAATCATGCGTATATGTAGAATATCACCTCCACGAATGATGAATTTCATTTTTTATCATAAATATAAATGTATGGTTATAATAATGAATTTAATGACGGTAAATCATATTTAGGAAATGTTTAATCTTCTATAAAATTTATATTATCATTATATAAAATCATGTCCTTGTTAAAACATTATTACACACTATCATTTAGGTTGGTTTTACCACATATGTGAATGATGCTATATTGTTAGATCTTGAATGATTAAGGATTTATATATAATGGTAATATCATGTAATAATAATTTATATAATATTTTTTAATTTTTTTTGAAATATATTATTAATATTTAATATATTTTTTAATATACCACATTTCGATCGTCAAACACGCCAAAACTAGATCATCACAATTTCCATTTTCACAAACCATATTCATATATTTCACCTAATGAAATGGGAATTAAGGAAAATTTTAAAAAATCATTATTATATCTTTAATAATATAGTAATTATGAATATTGAACCAATAAGTTAGAATCAACCCCATCACTATAAAACTTGTATGAAACTAACAATTGAAAAATCTTTACATCAAATGATACAGATAATCTATATCTGAGTAACATATTTTTGATAGATGGTTATAAACTATTTTTATAAAAGGTAATATAATTTAATAATTATATAAAATTAGTGATTAATATAGTTATGCTCACTATATAGGTGTAATATCACATATGACTAAGCAGGATTGAAGGTAAGGGGTCTTTTTCTTAAAATTATTTTTTGAGACACATTTCATATTATTCTCCAAGATATCATTGATATGGAATGATTACTTAATAATTGATTTATTTTACCATATTCATACAATTCATGGGATCTGAATAGATATATCATGCTCTCTCTTTAAATGTATTTTGATTCCAAATGTACCAAAGGTGTGAGGGTTTTTGCTAACTCAAATCCCTTAATTGAGTTGTAATGATTATTATTAAACTTATTTATTCAAAGATTTGATTATTCCATCCTAATATTTTATTTCATGGTATTTTATTTTCCTATTTGGTATAAAATTACATTTTAATTAATTTTTTTACCTTGATAAAATTTCATTCTCAAAAAGTATATAAGTGTTTAGAATAATTATCATCATATTTAATGAATATTTCCCCTCTTTTCCATATATGTATTCCTTAAAATGTTATCCTTTTATATTTGGTAACCCAATTTTGTGTTATTTCATGTGAACTTCACATTTATATTTTTCTATTTTAAAAAGGAATATTTATTATCCCTTTTTATAATGTGGGTTTCAATAAAGATATTTTAAATGGTTTTCATTCAATGATTTTTTGTTTTCATTTTACACTCTAATTTTAAATGAAATAAACTTTATATATTTTCAAGGCTACATTATTAAGGATTATTTTTAATGTTAAGTTTTTTCAAATGTTTTTATATAACCAAATAATATCTTTTCAAAGTGATCCCAAACTTCTTCTTTAATGACAATGTTAATTTTTTTTCCTATAAAAATTATTTTTTAGTTTCACTTCCATTTCCACTTTATCTCCACAATATTTATTTCCTTATAAATTTTATTTCATAAAATACCCACTAATTTATCTTATACTATTTTGGAGGATTAAACTCATGGAAATCCCTGACAACTTTTTTCTTTCCTAGTCATTGAATGTTTATGATTTTTATTCTAATGTATTTCCTCTATAAACCATTTATATTCACTTCTATTGATTGAAGGGTGTTCACATAGATTCCACACATTGATTGATTGAAGGAGATTATTAACTTAACCATATAACCATTATCTATATAGTGTAGATACCATGTACTCTATTATCTTGATTGGAGTTTATTTATTTAGGAAATTACTAAATATCTTTGGATACCCATTTATTTTCCACAGGTATATCATTTTATGATTATTTATATAATTGTGAATGTTATCCTTTTGTAAAGATACAAAACCCATTTTATTTCCATGAGTTATTTTCATATGAAGAATGATTGATTTCAAGTGCCACATATATGTATGTATGATTATGGGTGGGGTCCTATATCACACTCCAATGAATTGGTTATGTTTGAGATCTCATGAGATAGTATGGCATGGTAATAATTAGTTTGTTTAAAAACTATATTAATAAAAAAATTTATCACATTTTAATGCATGGACATAATGATTTTTTCTAAAAATGGGTAGGAATAATGAATTTTGTCATAAGATTTCCTATGTTTTTTATTTTTCCACCCTTATAAGTTTCTATTCTTTTCAAGTTATGTTATATTTAATGTTTATTCCACTTTTATATGATATTACACACTTTTAAGTTATTTTATACCATATTCCATGATTTATGGTTTTCGATGTTTTGGGAATAACATTATTTTGAATCTTTATTATACCCGTATTCTCATATTTTTATCACTTTTTATCATTGATTGTTATCGATTATGTTTAATCTTATTGAGTATCAGAGAGAATTCATTTCTTATGTTTCCATTTCCTCAGATTATGAAGAAAAGTAATATGTTTGATGTGTCTATAATTGTATCACGTGTGAAAAAATTTTAGTATATTTTTAAGACTTGTTATGGACTAAAAAATTGATTATATAGTGGAAAAAATTCCAATTAGTTTAAAAATAAAAGATTTTTTAGTTAATGTTATGTTATAGTTATCTAAAACTCTAAACCTAAAATATTATGGGAATGCACTACAATAAAATATATTTTTTACATCATGTAATTATGAGATAGTCTTGTTCATGGGTTTCCTTAATAAAAAATGGAAAATGTAAGAGGATTTCATGAAAAATAATCAAAACAAGTGTAACACCATAATATTTTGGAATATATGTTTAGCTAAATTAACTCTATGTTTGATATATTTCTTCACACATAAAATTTGTAATGACCTCGACCCCAGTAGCTCAGAGCAATTGTCTGATTTATTATATTGAAATAGGATAAAAGGAATCACATATTTAATTATCAAATATTTTATCTGTCTTGGTAAACTAGATTCATACTTGAGTCCCATATTAAATTTTAAAACACAAATTACATCATAATTTTTTTCAATAATAACATTATTCCCTCTAGCATATCCTTGTATATCAGTCCTCATACACTTCATGGATTCGTGAGAATTGAATCAAAATAATGTTGAGCTCAAATTATCAATAAGGGTTAATTACAATGGAAGATATCATGAATGAATAATTATAATCATTATGTAATGGTAAATAAATAATGACACATGAAAATTAAATAACTGGATAAGGAATGATCAATATGGAAAGGTAAATAACTAAAAAAATATTCCATTTAATCAATAAAATAAAAATGAAATGTATCTAGAGATAATATCATAGTGAAAATATCCTAGGTAAAAATAACTAAACTCTATATAAAAGAAATTCTTAATTATTAGATTCCATGATCTCAGGCATCATGATACCTCTACCATCAAGACCCTTTACAGGATGGTTTAAACTACAAGTAAAAAACCATTTAATTATAGCTCAACTTGTTTGTATCATGAGACCTACCAATTAATTTATGGGCTATATTATAATAGGCCCCAACCACCACGGAAGTTCCAAATAATTCCTCATATATCTAATAATCAATTTAATTCATGAATCAATATTCTTTAACATCAAATATCCATATTGAGTGAAGGATACATATTTATCAACATTTCTGAGTTAATCAAATAAATTTCAAAGTAAAACACTATATGTAAAAATGAGATATGATTTAATAAATAATAATATCCATTAGAAATTATTTGGATATTTATTATAAATTTAATATATAATGATCATATAAAAGTGAATATTTCAAGGGGAAGTTAATGACTACAAAATGAAATAAGGAAGTGAATGTCAATAATATCCTTGGTCAAAATAATTATAAACTATCCATAAAAAGAATAAGGATGGTGTACATATATATCCAATAGAGTAAGAATAAAGGGATGTTTCCATTTATGAAAATAAATACCATAAAAATATCTTTAAACCTTTCTTAAAGAAAATAACCTTTTCATTTTGAAAATCATTTAAAAAATATTTATTTAAAAATATCCTCATAAAATTTAAAGGGAAGCATAAAATAAAAGACTATCATGATGGTGGGTAATTCTATAAATTCAATAAAAGTTTAAAATAAAATTCCCTTTCCACTATAAAAAGGTTTGGAAAGTGCCTTGTTTAGAAAATGACAAGAAGAATCCTTTCTCATTTTTGGTAAAATCCATATGGGAATTGTTTTAAAAATTATATAAGATTACTTTTAAATTTTTTTTAAAGAGTTAAAATGGGTGAAAATTCATTTATTAAATAATTTTTAAAAGGTTAAAAATATTTTTGAAAACATTTTTAGAAAAAAATGTTTTGTAAGAAAACATATTTCCAACTGAATAGAGAAATAAAGTTGGATTTTATTAAAAATATTTTCTCAATTAATTTAAGTTACAAAGACTGAAAAAATAAAACTATTACTTGAAAATATCATGAATAAAAAATAATAAAAAAATTATTTTTGATTAAAAAATGTTTAAATAATTTCCTTCATCTGAAATTCAAGAGTAAATAGTCTCAATTAGAATGCGATTGTAAAATAAACCTTTACAATGATCATATTGTTGATGTGATAATTAATTAATAAATAAATTATGCGTTTCAACTATAAATATACATAAAATTTTTAAATATAACATAAGTTAATCAAAATTCATTATACACATAATCTTGTAATGACATAATCAATAAAGTAGAAGTTTAACCTAATGAATGGAAATTGAGTTAAGAAATCCTCTAACTCACGCTTCCTTTTGATTGAACATTATTTAAACTCATGTATTGTAGTTTTGAATTTTTTTTGTCTTATAATATAACAATATTAATATGTATAATATCATATATAATCCTTTTATAATATCTTACCTCCCATTCATTAATAATCTTTCATTATTGTCATTATTTTGGGTGTTAATTTCCTTGTTTTCTCATCCATATTTCATCATGAAATATCAAGTTATTGCACATATTATATAGTTATATCTTATAAAGAATAATAATCATGAAATAATTATCATATTTATGAATAAATTATACTTTTAAAACAAATAATGAGATATGGTTCAGAAAAATGAAGTACATTACGATCATGGAGACGGTAGGCCGTACGTACGCATTAGTAATGTTTTTATTTTTATATGATAATTATGGAAAGGATTTAAGTAATATTTTATAATTAAATAATCACAATAATATCATAAATAACATATTATATAATTATATATATCTTCCATGAGGTGTGATTATGAAAAGAGAGTCACATCACTTCGTGAAGGAGGTAGACCACACATACATGAATGATGTTGTCATCTTTAAGTGAGTGAAAAACTAAGAAATAAAATGATATATATTATATTTCTATAATGATAAATATTACATTAATATCATAAATATTTAATTTATATCACATATAATCATTAAATTTAACATTTTTTACATTCCATTTAAAGCATTAGTGAATGAAGAATCACATCGCTTCGCGAGGCGATGGTCCGCCATACACACGAGTGACATTATCATATTCACTATGGAATAGAAATTAAAAAGATGTATATTTTATAATTAAATTAAAGGTATAAATATTTTATAAATATCATATATATAGTTTATATCCATCATCATATCCAACTGTGATAGGTGGAAATGAAAAGAAAAAGACATCGGTTTATGAGGCAGTAGTCCGTCTTACACACGAACGATGATTTCATAACCCATTTCATAGAAGTGGAAATAGTTGAAGGTCATGAAATTGTTATAAAAAAATTATATTATATATAATATAATTAGGTTATTATATCATCAAGTTTTAATAAAAAATTAAGTAGGTGGATAAAGAAATAAAATAAAGATTCTCATTGAATAACATTACATATTCTTCGGGTATCCTCCTTAGGTTTGCACTAAAGACTTCCTAATTTAAATTTATGACCAAAATAAGGATTGTAGGATGAAGGGATGAAATTTTTTAAGTGATTTGGTTAGGAATTTTCCAAACCAAATATGTTTTAAGGTGTGAATAAGAGAGTAGAGTGGTGGCCTTTTATAAGTGGGGGAGAGGGAAAACATTGTATTTTTGAAAATAATTGACTGATCTCACATTTTCATATGTAAAAGGGTCCAAAATAGTACATTATAGAACCTTATATGTGTAATTGTATAAATATTTACATATAATAGTTTTTATACAATTTTAGAGGTCATTTTTACAATTATCTTTTTAGTTTAACCCTCCAGTAAATCAATTTGTACCTTAACCGTGATAATTAATTTTTACTGTTTTCAATATTAATTTTTGGTAAAAAATTAAGTTGATATTATTATAAATTATAAGTTATGATGATTAAAAATATGGAATCCATTTTTTCAAATTAAATTTACATAATTTTTGAAATTTAATTTAAAATTAATCTCGTAGACAGGATGAGAAAATAGGTTTTTAAAGTGAAAATGTTCAAAAGTTTACACAATTTTTAGATTTAAATTCAATATCAAAATTATTAAATTGAAATAAATTGGACTAATTGATATAAAATTTAACTAATTTTACTTTAAAACTAATTAATAATGTAATTTAAAATTATAAATTATTTAAATGAAAAGGAATTTTTCAATTAGAATTCAATATTTTTTATTATTCCTCAAAAAATAAAACTCTTTAGAAAAATCCAAAAAATTAATCCAAATATAATTTTGGTATACTAATTTCAAAAATGAAGTTTTTTTATATAAAATTTCTAAAAGTGGTAAAAAATTAATTTTAAATTATGTGCATAAAGCGTGACTAATCCATATTTTAGAAAAAAATACAGTTTTTTAAAAAGTGTTTCGTTTTATTATAAATGATTCTTATTTTATTACTAATCAATAAAAAACCATATTTTTAATAATTTAGTTCATAATATTCATAACTTAAAATTTAATATCTAGGATATAAATATTAAATTAAATAATAATATGTTAATAATTTTTCAATTTTCGTTTAAACTTAGTATTGTGTGTAATGCAAGATAAAATTTGTATTGAGTGAAACAAAAGATAAAATTAGTGTTAAGTTTGATATAATCCATTAAAGATATTGAATTTATATAAAAAATAAATACATATTAAAGTATCAATATGTTATATTCCCTTATATGTGTGGTGCTGCATGTCATACACACCATTTAATATGATGTTCATATTTTAGAATTTTGATATATTAAATTATCTCCACCTTAAATAAATTTCATCCTCAAAATTTAAAATTTATCATGGTATTTAAGGTTTTTATATTTTGAAGTTCCATTTTTTTAAAAATCACATTTTAAAAATAGTTAATAAAATATCCTCTTTGAAGTTCCAAAGGATCGAATAACAACTGGGGGGGTTGAATTAGTTGTTCAATTTTATAAGTTTCAATACTTTTAAAAAACATAACCCCTAAAAACTATTAAGATATATTTATTTATAATATTTTTATAAATAATCATGCATGAAAAAGTAGGAAATAAAGTAAATCACACAATATTTACAGGGTTTGACCTCAGTATGAGAACCTACATCCTTGCCATAGCCACTCCCATGGGTCTATGGAAATTAACTATAATGAATAAGTGAATACAACTTGTACCAAATCCTATTATAAACCTTCAATATAATGATAAGAAATATTATACTAACTCTCACCAGTTTACAATTTTTTCTTATAAAACAATTGATCTGAACAAAATAATAAAGACTTTGTTGAAACCACAACACAATTTATCAGTTTGAATCCTCAGTGTGATTTGGATGGATCCAATTTTCTCAATCTGATGAAGATAATACAATTCTACCTTACTCAATCTACAATTCTCAAAATCCACTCAAACACTCAGTCTAATTGACTCAATAAGATGAACTCAATATGATGAACCCATTCTCAATCTGCCAAAATCAAACTTTGATCAAATGGTCAAAAAGATCTTCCTCAGTCCAATTGACTCAATATGATAAACTCAATATGATGTTTCTCAATACAATTCTATTTTTTGGTAAAAAAACATACAGTTGTATGATCTTCTTCTGAGATCTCAGTCCAAAAAGAACTTTCACTCAAATTATTCACCACTCTACCTTTTCCACTTATGTGAAAGTTACAATGAATGAATGATCTAAAAAAATATTTATAGGAAACTCAGAAAAGAAAGATCAAGAAACATGAAAACTTTCCCCACTTCCTCATATTTCAAAACTCTAAAAAGTATCTCACCTTTAAACTTCAACTTCAACTTCAACTTCTTCAATCCTCATTATATTTCTCCTAGATTTACTCAAAATTGAATTTCATGTTTGAATTATTCAACTCTTCATAAAACTTCTAGAATATTCTTTCTGAGTCTTTTTCATAATCATCCTTATCGGACTTTATAATCTTTATTCAGGATAATTTAACTTCCTTATCTTCAATACAATGTATCTTCCTTAGCTTCAATATTATGTATCTTTCTTAGCTTTAATATAATATGCCTTTCTTTCTTAGCTCATTATGATCTGCCTTTATTTCTCATCTCATTACAATCTACCTTTCCTTATCAGATCATTATAATATGCCTTTCTTTCTAATCTCATTACGATATAACTTTATTTCTTATCTCATTATGATCTGACTTTCTTTCCCAGATCATTAAAATTCGATTGAATTTCCTTCTCAGAGTTAGACTGATTGAATCCTCATTATGATAGAATTCCCATTATTATGGAAATATCATTATGATTATTTTTATATAATGATAGAAAGTATTTGATAATGAACCCACTTAGATACTTTGATCTTCTTTAGACTTAATCATCTTCACACATTATGACTTCTGGATATGATCTTCTATGTTTGGATTTCTGGAATCCAAAGAAGATTTTCTCTTTATCAATAGAACTGATTCAATCATTATAATTCCTCCAGTTCTTTAAAATCTTTTATCACAAGTATGTTTCATGATTTATAAGAACTTTATGATTAGAAAAGAATTATATAACTTAGTTTAGAAAGTATGAAAACTTTCTAACCCCTAACAATAAAATATTCTTTCAAAACTCTTTAATAACAATACAACTTCTTCAAACAACAACATCAGAATTTCTAACCAATGACGAGTCTAATGAATCTTTATGTAAATAGATTTGAATCCAATGAAGAATTTGTTAAAAAAATTCACCATTCTAAATTATTCTTCATATGGTTCTTTTCAGTCTAAAAATGTGAGTCCAAAAACCTATGTCTTAAAAAAAAACTTTCATAAGGATAAAAAATTTTCTCCCCCTTTAAGTTTGGTTTTGACATTTCGACAAATTTCAAATTTCTTACAAAACTTATTACTATGGTTCGGGTCTGATTCCTGAATAAGAAAAACATTATTTTACAAAAATTTTAGTTTTTAAAAAATATAAACACTTTTTTAAAACAATTTATCCAAAATCTTCTTTAGTCTCCCCCTTTGGATTTGTTGAAAACCCTTGTTAACAACTTTTCCAACTCATAATTTTTCGTAACTCAAAATTTTTAAACAACTCAAGTTCTTTTTTTTTTACTTTTATCAAAACATATCCTTTCTCAAAAAATAGTGTCCTCACACCACACTACTGGATAAAGTAATGTTTTTAAGTAATTACATCCCTTAGTGACAAGAAAATATTGCATCCCTATTAAGATAAACTCTCCCTCACTTTTCTTTTTCTATCAATTTTATTTTTTCCTCCCCAATTTTATGATATCCAAAAAATCAGATTCATTTAAGAATAATAGGTAAAAACTTCCTACAAATTATAAAGTTGTTACTTTCTCTCCCCCATTTTCAATACAATCCAAAGCACGATAGGGGTTCATCCTTATGAGGTTTAGGAAGTCATGAGATGAGGATAAATATGTAGTTGTAACCTCAATTCAAAAAATCATTCTTTCGACATGGATTTTGTAAATATATCATAAATTTGATAATTTTTTGATATGTATTCAGGCATAACATCACCAACAAAAAATTTCTCTTTTATAATGTGAAACTTTGTATCAATGTGTTTTGATCTTGAGTGTTGGACATGATTTTTAGAAAGATCAATTTCACTCTGATTATCAAAAAGTATCTTTAAAGGTTTAGAAATTTTTACTTTCAAATATTACAGCTGAACTTTAATCCAAAACATTTTAGTACAAGCCAGAGTAGATGAAACATATTTAGATTCATCTATGCTCAAATTTACCAAACTTTGTTTCCTACTATTCCAACCCATACAAAATTCACCTGAGAAAAATGTTCCTCCCAAGGATGATTTTATATCCTTAGAATCTCAAGCCCAATCGACATCAATAAAGCCATGAAACTTCATCTCACTATTTCTCTTGTATAACAACCCATGTGAAGTTGTTCCTTTGGAATATCTAATAATTATTTTTTATGCCAACATATGTGATTCTTTCAGATTACTTTGATACCTTGCAGACAAAGTCACAACATAAACAATATCAGGATTTGAGGATGTAAGGTAAAGAAGACTTATTATAGTCTTCTTAATGTATTTATGATTCACATTTATTCTGGAATCATATTTACTCAACTTTGTGGTGAGTAAAATAGGAGTAGAAACTTCTTTGGATTCTTCCATCCCAAACTTTTTTAAAAATTCCCTGGCATTATTTTCTTGGGATAATAAAATATACTTTTATTTTTTTAACTTGTAAACCAAGGAAGAAAGTTAATTATCCCAATATTGACATTTCAAAATTATTCTTCATTTCCTCAAAAAATTATTTAAAAAAATTTTCTTCATACCCAAAAAAAATTATATCATCCATATAAATAATTTTAATAAGAGTCATGGAGTCAAAACCTTTCATATATAAGTTTCTATCTACTTTTCCTTTAGAAAAGTTCAACATTTTCAAACAATTGTCATGATTAGAATACCATGAACGTGGTGATTTTTTCATCCCATACAAAGGTATCTTCAGTTTACAAACTTTTTTTATTCTCATCAAGTAAAAACCCACAAGGTTTTTTAATGTAAACTTCTTCCTCAGTCTCACTATTTAAGAAATATGAATTTACATCCATCTAATAAACTTTTTAATTACAATGTACGGCCACTGATATAAAAGATTTAATAGTTTTTAATATTGAAAAAGGGGAAAAAGTTTCTTCAAAATCCATACCTTCAACCTGTGCATATCCCTTACAAACAAGACTAAATTTGTTTCTTGAAACTTCTCCATATTCATTCAACTTGTTTCTAAAAACCCAACTAGTTCCAATAAATTTTTTATTTTATTTTCATGAAACAATTTCAAATTTTTCATTCTTCTCGATCTAATACAACTATTTATTCATAGCATCCAACCATTATTTGTGTTGAATATCTTATAAAACTGATTTGAATTCAACTTTTGAGATAAGTAAAGTTCGATATTCTAATATAAACTTTATTCTTGTCTGAAATGGAGCTTTATGATTTCCAATAATGTTTTTGGGCTCAATATATTTTTGTATGGTAGGAAATTTTAAATTTTATTTGATAACTAAACTGTAATGTCTCATATTTTCTATGTATTATTTTTAAATATTATATGAAATTATTATGAGACCAAGATTTGTAACGGTGTGTGATTCTGAGGCCCAGAGTGCCCAGAATAAATGTTTGAAATAAATTAAACTTCTAAACAGTGTGCGTGAGAAGTTTTCCTGAAAAAGTTTAATAACTTTTAAACAGGTGTTTGTATAAGAAATCTGAGGGCACTATTGCATTCAGAGCAGTGACTTTACCTTAGGCAGAGCCTAACATCGACTAGTGTGGGTCAACTACAAAAGTTAGTTTTTGAACATTTTAAAGGAAATAAAATGAATTAATAATTTATTT
Organism: Viscum album; assembly: GCA_963277665.1. Taxonomy (NCBI): domain Eukaryota; kingdom Viridiplantae; phylum Streptophyta; class Magnoliopsida; order Santalales; family Viscaceae; genus Viscum; species Viscum album. Next base: position 2,095,212,533 of record OY728122.1, read on the forward strand.
TATTTTGAATTTTTCTATAACACATATATTCTTATTTTGTTTTAAATAATCAAGAGCCCAGGGTTCAGCTCATAACCTTGAGAAATTCCCTATAATCCTCTGGAGCTTTGGTGAGGATCGACCCTTGGATAATTTTTGATGAATGCTGATGAACGATGATGTGTGGATCATGTGCAGTGAGATCAAATAGCAACTGATGACTGATTTCCCTCATCATCGATGATTGAGTTAAGAGTTTTTTTATTTTAATTTGTTTCTCCCTGTTATTCAATTCAAAGATGAATGCAGATCAACCCTCGAACATGTTGATCCATGGATCGGGAATTCTTGTGGGAGGGTTATTATTTCCATTTCTTCAGGGGTTTTGATTGGGGAATTGAATTATAATAATTATTGAATTTATTTTGATTTGACCAGTTTAATCCTTCTAATGGGAGAAGATCAATGCTGTGATGAATGACGGTGGAGGTTCTTTCCTCAATTTGGTTTATTCGATTCCTTCCCCCTTTTTTCCCACATTCTTTACATTCTTCACAGGTCAATGAAAAATGGATCATTGTAAACTCATTTCACAATTTAATGATACCAAAGTGTAGATCCAACATAATGATGACCTAACATAGGTGAGACGATGACGACAACAGACGAATCAACATGGTTTGGGAGAAATATACCTTTGAGCGTTCTTCATACAAGTGGATTAAGACTTGTTTTCAAGACTAATTGGAGGCTTGAAACCAATGGAAATGACCTTGTGGTTTCAAGAAGACCTTGAATCTTGATTATCTAAGCTATCAGATGGTTGGATTGAAGATCATAGGATCACTCAAAGCACGGTGAAGAAGAACAACGATTCTGGAAAATTGCGATAAACACAATGTGTATCCCAAAGAACACACCATGTGGGGTCAGCATGGTAGCATCCAGGTATTACATGGTGCACATGGTGAATGACACAACATGATCCTGGGAAGACACAGCTTGTGGGACCCACTTAGCGAATATTGGAGCTTCAGGTGACAGGAAGCATAAACACTACATGTGACCACTTTCACATGGCGTGTGGGTCCTTACACGGGACTCGGTGTGTATTTTGGATGATACATGGACATAGGATGAAGTACACACCATGTACTCCACCACACGTCTAGATGAGGCCGGTTATGTGGGTCACTCAGTGTACCGATTACCTGGGTTGGCATACACGGGATGAGGCCGTGTACTGGCACATGGCTAGCGTTCATGGAGCGGACTCTGGATACCTTAACATGGAGTTTTATTCTTCCTACATGCCATGTATATGCGTTCTTACATGGCATGTTCTCTATAATTGGTCTGTTGTGCTTAGGTAGTACCTAGAGTCAAGGGACACGACGTATGAAAACTCCTACACGCAGTGTACTTCCTTATACATGGATTGATTCTTTTGTCAACCATTCCTTGGATAGGTTTTGTTTGGGTTAGTTACCCTTTCTTGTTCCCCTGAAGGTCAGGTATCATTTCCATCTATAGTAATATGATCCATTTAGTAGGACTTTCCAAGATAGAGTTAGTTATTCCTCTAAGAGGCCCTAATCAAGATCCTTTATCTATTATTGACCCTAGGTAGAGTTAGGTATTGACATGACTAATCATACAGTACGTCGATCCTCTACTTAGTAGGTTAATTCAGATGAGTTATGGAATCCTCCAGAGCCCTAGTAGTGATCCTTATCTATGTATCATGATCTTTTCCCACTCAGGAGTGTGTTCTCCTGGAATGAGTTTATCAGTGCTCTCTTCAAATCTATCAGTGCATCTATATCTCTCATGGCCTTTCCCGATGAACAATACTTATTGAATATACATCATCAGAGCTGTCAGACTCATGGAGTGAGTTCTCCCAGATGAGTGCTTTATGGAATCTTTAAACTGAATCCCTAGCATGGGTATACGGTCATTTTGGACTATAGATCTAGTTTTCAAGTATATCTGGATGTGTTTCTATTGCTATATGTTCAGTGGACATATACTATGTAGATATGTCTGTACCTTTACTTTGTGTATTTCATTGTGGTTTTCGGGGTCCTTTATTGAGTATTGTTATACTCACCCTTGCACGGTCTTTTCCCGCACATGTCGTGTCTTGTGCAGACGAGCTCCCTTTTGATGGAGTCTAGGGTGGACCTGGACTAGAATAAGCTTTCTGAATTCCCTATAGTCTGAGGTGTCCCTATGGCTATGAGCATCAGTCCCAGTACCTCTTCCTTTCTTACAGGTTGGACTTTGTAGTTTGTAGACTCTTGTTTTTTGTGGACTTGTATTCTAGCCCAATTTACTTTCCACACTTTACTTTTCTTTGTACTCTATTGGTTGAGTATAGTTGTATGCATGTATTTGTTCCTTAGTGGTTTTTTACTTTCATCATTTTTGGGCTTAGAGATGTGTGTCTATGTACAGGTACTTAGGAAATTCCTCCCATGTTAGTGATATGCCTACTCGGTGCTAGTCACTAGCACCTGGACTATTGGAGGTAGGCTTGGGGAGTCATGGCACGGGCCCCACTGGGACAGGTCATGACTGAGTGGTATCAGAGGTGGTAAGTTCTACCTTAGGTCCAAGAGTCTAGGATATTGGTTTGGGGAAACAATGTTAAATGTTTCGAGCTCGTCTCTCAGGCTAGGGACTCCAGTGCTAGAACGAGAGGCTGATGTATCCACACACTATAACTCTGATAATATGATTTTAAACTCATTACATGAAATATCTAGTTGTGGGGAACTAAAATAATGGTACATGAATCATATATGAATGAGTTGTGTTTTCCATTTCCTTTGTATCAACTATCCAGATATACATGTTGACCATGGTATATCTTGTTTCCTTACAGGATGCCTCTATGATGCATACCTACTAGGATTCAACAGCTTGATCACAAGGATGACCTCCTCAGTGATGAGGCTTCGATACAGGGACTATTTCCCCAAGCGTTACCTCCAGGTGGTGCACCTGCTATACCACCACCAATGGATCATCCTGTGGTATCTGTCATACCAACATGCGAGGAGCGCAGATTGAGCGTGATCCATGAGTTTTAGAGATAGCGACCCCTTAGGTACTGAGGTCAGCCTGACCCTCAGGTGGTCGAGGACTGGCTTGAGGTGGTGACTAGAGTTTTCCATCTAGTGAGGACACCAGCAGACCAGATAATGATCCTAGGAGCAAGCCTTCTTTAGGGTTCAGCGAGACGATGGTGGAGTTTGACCATGTAGACGCACGGTGAGGAGACTCTTTCATGGACTGAGTTAGAGAGACTCTTTAGGGAGGATTTATCTCCAGTTATGTTGAGAGCAGTTCATATCCATGAGCTTCTTCATCTCTAGTAGGCCATTTTGACGGTGGATGACTATTCATAGAGGTTCACCAACCTCTCTAGGTACTCGATGGATATGGACAGAGATTATTAATTCCAAGATTAGAACTTCAAGCGAGGTCTAAAATGGGATATCTGAGAGAGTGTCATTCGTCTATGAATTTTGACTTATACTGGAGTGCTCGAGAAGACCTTGGTGATAGAGAGCTTCTTGGCTGAGCAGAGACAACCAGTGGTGGTCAGTAGTAGGCAGACAGATGTAGAGACCTCAATAGCAGAGACACAACATTAGGCATAGGGTTTTAGATATAGGATACATCATAGGAGGACCCATGATAGGGGATCAACAGTCTAGGTCTCTCAAGCTGGATCCAGTCAGCCTAGAGGGTGGTGATGCTACTCATGCGATGATAGAGGACATCTTGCTAGATACTTTCAAACCCATCGAGATACTGACAGGGAGGTGGTGGATGGACCACTGAGGCAGAGGCAGAGAGTGGAGAAGACAGACCCAATTGACAACAGATGTGGAAGAGGAGTAGGGAGAGCTATAGGTGGTGGAATACAATTTGATCTACTTCCACCACCACCCCTAGGAGGTCCGAACCAAGCTCAGGGAGTTGGGGGATAGGGGCGGGGATAGCTGCATATCGTCGAGGCGTACAACCCTGGGACTCTAGGGATGATTTGAGGTATTATCTGTGTCTTTTCTACCTTATCTTCTGTACTCATAGACAAAGGTGACAATCATTCCTTCCTCGCCACATGTATTGTGAAAAACCTTGAGATTCCAGTAGATCTGTTGACTCAACCCTTATTCTTGGAGACACCCATGGGAGGAAACTCTATGATCAGGCATCTTTGCAGACAGTGTGATCTTTACATTAGAGGTGAGAGTTTCAGTTGGAATCTCTTGGTGGAATCGTTGAGGCCTTACGACGTCATTCTTGATATGGATATGTTATCTTTAGTCCATACCCAGATTGACTGCTTTAGGCGAAGAGTGCAGTGTGTCTGCAGTGATGAAACAAGGTTTTCCTTTTTTAGTGAAAGGGAGACCCAAGCAGCATATAATGGGCTCATGCATAGGAGGGTGCAACCGATTACTCATGAGCTGGCTAGCCTTACCCTTGGAGAAGTAGATGTTGTGATCTTCCTGTTCCTAGCAGTAGTGGCGGAGTATGAGGATATCTTTCCAAAAAATGTTCAAGGATTAAATCCCCACTAGGAGATCAAATTTATCCTTGAATTGTATCTCATGGAAGTACCGACATACTCACCAGTGTATTCGATGGCTCCCGCAGAGATTCGTGAGATGAGGGTTCATTTGGAGGATTTGTAGAGTAAGGGCTTCGTAAGACCCAATGTTTCACCATGGGCAGCCCCAGTTTTGTTTTCCAAGAGGGAATATGGGAGTTTGAGGTTGTGCATGGATTATCAATGCCTGAACCAGGTGATGGTGAATAAAAGTATCAATTTCCAATGATTTAAAACATATTTGGTCAGTTGAGAGGGGCATGTTGGTTCTCAAAGGTTAACCTCGGGTTGGGTTATCACCAGCTTTGAGTACGAGGTGAGGATATACCGAAGACAGCTTTTAGATTCCGTTATGGTCACTATAGGTACTTGGTGATGCCTTTAAGCGTGAAAAACACCCCTGTAGTGTTCATGGGACTTATGAACCAGATCTTCTAGTCATACTTAGGCCAGTTAATAGTGGTATTCATCGATGAAATCCTTGTGTACTCGGCGTTAGAGGAGGATCATGCGAGACAAATGCGGATGGTTCTAGACGTACTCTGAGAGCACCAGCATTATGGGAAGCTCTTGAAGTGCCAGTTCTGGATACAAGAGGTTCACTTTCTGAGGAATTTTATCTCAACAGATGGATTATTAGCGGACCCAACCAAGGTTGAGGATGTATTAGCATGGGAGCCACCTCAGAGCATGACAGAGGTGCATAGCTTCCTTGGGATGGTAGGATACTACTGGAAATTTATCCCTGATTTCAACAGGATATCGACACTGATGATAGACTTGACATAAAAGGGGAAGCCTTTTTTCTAGATGGATAAGTTCCATTAGGCTTTCCAGTAGATGAGGTAGAGTTTGACGAGTGCACCGATCTTGAGATTTACAGAGGAGGGTGTCAGGTACATAGTTTTCTGCAATGCATCAGGGACCAAGCTTGGTTGTGTCATGATGCAGAGAATAGTAGTGATTACTTATGGTTCTCCCTAGTTAAGGCTGCATGAGCAGAATTATTCTAATCATAATCTCAAATCGGTAGTGGTAGTCTTCGCATTGAAGATGTGGCGACACTACCTGATGGGAGAATGGTTTATCGTCTAATCTGACCACAAGAGCCTCAAGTAAATCTTCTTGTAGAAGGATCTAAATACGAGGAAGAGGCGATGGCTAGAGTTCCTCTAGGATTATGACTTTGAGATCCTCTATACTTCTAGGAAGGTTAACATTTTGAAATATGATATTAACAAGAGATTGAGTTCACAACTGTTGAGTGAGGTGTTAAAGCAGTTGGCCTCACTATAGTTATCCTTTGTAGATAGAGATGATGTATCTTATCTTCAATTGATGGTCATCGCCCATCCAAATTTATAGTGAGTTTGGGAGGCACAGATATGGTATGTCTACTATGAGACTTTACATGATCAGTTATCCATAGGACATGCTCCTTATAGATATTCACAAGGTGGGGAGCACGTAGTCCTTTTTAAGAGGATGCACAGTCATGACAATAGTGTTGCAGGAGGAGGTTATGAGGGTGTTTCATAAGTCCACCATAGTGGTACATCCTGGAGTGGAGAAAATGTACTAGGACCTTTGGAATCAGTTCTGGTGGATATGTATGAAGAAAGAATTGGTAAAGTTTGTTTCTCGTTTCCTTACATGCCAACCGGTGAAGGCTAAGCACTAGGTTCCAGCAGGGTTAGATCACCCCTGGAAGTTCCAAAGTGGAATTGGGATGGAATATCGATGTACTTTGTGAATGTATTACCACTGACGTCCAAGGGACATGATTCCATCTGGGCTATCGTTGACCGGATCACCAATTCGGCCCACTTCATAGCTTTTAGGGAGCAAAGTTCCATAGAGAGCTTGTGATGCCTCTATGTGCATGAGATAGTTTGGCTTCATGACGTACCTTCGACGTTAGTCTCAGATCACAATTCTTGTTTCACAATCCAGTTGTGGAAGGGATTTCAGGAGGCTTTTGGGATTCAGCTATGCTTGAGCACATCATTCCATCCCCAGATAGATGGTCAGACAGAGAGGACCATTCAGGTTATGGGGGATATGTTGCAGGCTTGTATCTTGGACTTTGGTCGCAGTTGGGAGGACAACCTACCACTAGTAGAGTTTGCGTACAATAACAACTACCACTCCACCATTGGCATGGCACCATTCAAGGCCTTATACGGGAAACCCTACCAGTAACTACCTTGCTGGATCGACCCCAAAGAGTCAGCACTCATGGGTCCAGATTTGGTGTGAGCTACCACCGAGAAGGTGAAAATCATCTAGAAGTGGATAAAGACAGCACAAAGTCAGTAGAAGTCATATATTGATAGGCGGTAGATACTATTAGAGTTTAAGGAGGGAGATAATGTCTTCCTTCAAGTCTCACCTCATCGAGAGTTGCAGAGATTTTTTTTGGGGTAGAAAGTTGTCTCCAAGGTTCATCATCCCTTTTTAGATACTGTGTAGAGTTGGTGAGGTGGTGTACTGCCGAGCTCTACCACTGTAGTTTCACTGGGTGCATGATGTATTCCATTTTTCTTAGATAAGGAGGTATGTGCATGACCCATTGCACATAATCAACTAGGGTGAGCTGGACATTGAGGATGGAGAAACCTTCACAGAGTACTTAGTGGAGATTGAAGATCGGTAGGAGAGGGTCATTCATGGGAGAGTGATTCCCCTACTGTGTGTCTATTGGTAGCATGGGAATCTTCAGGAGAGCACGTGGGAGTGGGAGGCTTAGATTCATGCGCAATACCCACATCTATTTGATTAGCCTTTTTTTTGGATTTTCAGGGATGTACATCAATAAGGTGGGGAGAATGTACTATCTCAGATTTTACATGTATTATTTCTAAATATTATATGGAATTATTATGGGACCAGGATTTGCGACAACGTGTGATTTTGAGGCCCAGAGTGCTCGAAGTAAATGTTTGAAATAAGTTAAACTTTTAAATAGTGTGCATAAGCAGTTTTCTTGAAAAATATGTATAAGTTTTAAACAAGTTCTCAGATAAACAATACAAGGTCACCATTGTGTTCAGAGCAGTGAATTTACCTTAGCTAGGGCCTAACATTGACTAGCGTGAGTTGACTGTAAAAGTTAGTTTTTGGATGTTTTAAAGGAAAAAAATAAATTAATAATTTATGTTATTTTAAATGTTTCCATAACTTAGTGATTATTATTTTTTTTAAAATAATAAAGCGCCTAGGGTTAGGCTCATAACCCTATAAAACTCACTAGAATCCCCTAGAGCTTTGGAGAGGAGCCACCATTAAATAATTCTTGACGAACGCTGATGAACAACGATGCATGGATCATGTGCATCGAGATCAAATACCAACTGATGACTGATCTCCCTATTTGTCGATGATCAAGGTAGGCTTTTTTTTATTTCAATTTGTTTCTCCCTGTTTCTTAATTCAACGATGAACACGGATCAACCCATGAATAGGTTGATCCGCAGATTGGGTGTTCTTACAGGAGGGTTATTATTTCCGTTTATTTGGGGGTTTGGATCATGGAATTAACTTATGATAATTGTTAAATTGATTTTGATTCAGTATGTTTAATCCTTATAATGGGAGCGGATCAATGTCACGACGAACGACGGTGGAGGTTCATTCCTCAATTTGGTTTGTTGGATTTCTTCCCTCGTTTTTCCCATGTTATTCACTTTCTTTGTGGGGAAATGAACAAATTATTATTGCACACTCATTTCACAATGCAAAAATCCCAATGTGTAGATACGACATTGTGATGACCTAACAGATGTGCGAAGACAACGGAAGAAAATGAATCGACATGGTTCGGGAGAAATCTACCTTCAAGAATTATTCGTATGGGTGGATTGAGACTTGTTTTTAGGGTATATCAGAGGCTCGAAACCAACAGAAATGGCCTCTCAATGTTGGGGTGACCTTGAACATTGAGTTTCTAAGTGATTGGATGGCCAGATTGTAGATCATAGGATCACTTGAAGCGTGACGACGAAGAATAGTGATTATGGAAAATCGAAATAAACAAAGCGTGTATCCTAAATAACACGCTATGTGGGGTCATCATGGAGGTGGCCATGTATTGAGTGATTCACATGGTTAAGGACACGATGTGCTCCCAAGAATACATGGAGTTTGGGCCCCACCTAGTGGCAGCTGGAGTTTTGGGAGACAGGAAGCGTAGAGACGGCATGTGACCACTATCACATAGTGTGTGGGTCCTTACATGGGACTCAGTGTGTATCTTAGATGATACATGAACACAAGGTGGAGTGCACGCTATGTATTCCACCGCACAGCTAGACGAGGATAGTTATATAGGTCACTCCATGTACCGGTTACACAGGTTGGAATACACGGGTTGAGGCTGTGTACGGGCACATGGCCATCGTACACGAAGCGGACCCTAGATACCTTAACATGGCATGTGATCCTTCCTATATGCTATGTATATGAATTTTTACATGGAATATTCTCCAGACTTAGGCCATTGTACATGGTCAGTATCCTGAGTCATGGGACTCAACTTGTAACCACTCCTGAATATAGTGTACTCCCTTCTACATGGATTAATTCTCTTGTCCACCGTTCCTTAGACATGTTTTGTTTAGGTTAGTCCCAATTTATCATTCCACTGAAGATCAAGTATCGTTTCCATCCATAGGAGTATGATACCTTCAATAGGACTTTCTGATATAGAGTCAGGTATCCCTCTGAGAGACCCGAAGAGAGATCCTCTATCTATTCTTGACCCTAGGTAGAGTCACGTATGAACATGACTAATCCTACAGGATGCTGATCCTCTACTTAGCAGGTAAATCTGGATGAGTTGTGGTATCCTCTAAGGCCCTGGAAGTGATACTAATATGTGTATCATGATCTTTTCCCACTCAGGAGTGTGTTCACCCGGAATGAGTGTATTTGTTCTCTCTTCAGATCTATCAGTTCATCTATCACTCTCATGGAATTTCCCGATAAATAGTACTTCTCAGACGGGCATCATCAGATCTATTAGAATCATGGAGTGAGTTCTCCCAGATGAGTGCTTTATGGAATCTTTGAACTGAATACCTAGCATGGGTATGTAGTCATTTTGGAGTATGGGTCTGGGTTTCGAGTATATCTGGATGTGTTTCTCTTACTGTATGTTTAGTAGACATATACTGTGTAGAGATTAATATACCTTTACTTTGTGTATTTCTTTGTGATTTTCAGGGTCCTCTACTGATTATTGTTATACTCACCCCGACACGATCTTTACTCGCATGTGTTGTATCTTGTGCAGACGATCGCCCTTTTGATGGAATCTAGGGTGAACCAGGACCGGATCAAGCTTTCTGAGTTCCCTACAAGTTGAGGTGTTCCTACGGTTACGAGCAACAGTCCCAGTACCTCTTCCTTGCGTACAAGTTGGACTTTGTAGTTTGCAGACTCTTGTTTTTTGTGGGCTTGTATTCTAGCGCAATTTAGTTTCCACACTTTACTTTCCATTGTACTATGTTGGTTGGGGTTTTTTGTATGCATTCATTTTCTCCTTAGTGGTTTTTACTTTCAGAATTTTTGGGCTTAGAGATGTGTGCCTATTTATAGGTACTTAGGAAATGCCTCCCATGTTAGTGATATTTCTACTCAGTGCTTTTCACCAGACCCTGGCCTATTGGAGGTGGGCTTGGAGAGTCGTGACATGGGCCCCACTAGGATGGGTCATGACATAAACTTTCCTTATCACATGAATTTTCTGAATCTTGATAAGGATGTTACAACTTACTTTCACTATTTTTGGAAATCTTCAGTTTATCCTCCTCAACATTCTCATCAACTTTTATTAAGGAATTTTGGTTTTCAATTAATTTCACATAATATGAGTCCACCAAATTTTGTAAAAATTTGTCCCAATATTTGTAACTTGTTCTATTTGGTGAATAACCCATAAAATTTTCTTCCTTAGATTTCTCATAAAACTTTCCCAAATCCAAATTTTTTATTTTAAGTAAACATAGAATTCTAAAAAATTTGAAGTACTCCAATGAAGGTTTTTTGTTATACCACATTTCATAATAAGTCATATTGGTTTTCAGTCTCAACAAACATCTATTCTGAACATGTAAAAGAGTACTAATAACTTCTTTCCAGTAAAACTTTGAATGTTTTTATTCTGCTAACATACTTCTTCCCATTTTCACCATGATTCTATCCTTTCTTCCATCTACTCCATTTTTTGTGGAGTATAGGGATCACTATACTGATGTTTGATACCATGTTTTCTTAGATAAGATTTAAAATAATTGTTGGTGAATTCATTACCATTATTTTTTCTCAACTTCTTTATAAAAACCTGCATTTTCTTCTCAAATTATTTTCTAAAAAACTTGAACATTTCCATAGAAATTGATTTTTGTTTCATAAACATGATGTTTTTATCTAACTAAAATCATTAATAAAATTGATAAATTATAAATCTAATTTTTTTGATTAATGTATCATTGAACCATATAAATTGGAATGAAAAAGTTCAAGAGGTCTGGTAAACTGAATCTCAACTCTCTTATGCCTTTTATTAGTCATTTTTCCTTTCTAACATGTAATAAAATAATCTTCTTATCTTATTTTTATTTCTATAAAGTTTCTAACAACATAAACTTCAGAAACTTTTTTCATGTTTTTCTATAAAATATGTCCAAGTCTTTATCGCCACAATTTATTTTCATTTTCAACACTTAAATAAGATGATTTGTTAAATTATCCTATTAGGAAAAGATTCCCACTGGTTCTATCTCCTTTTATAATCAATTTTACAGCTTTCACAATTTTGATAACTCAAAAATATTTTGTGAAGATTAATTCTTTTCCATCATTTCAAGGTTGAATTACACTAACTATGTTATGTTTTATCCATTCAACAAATAAAACTTCCTTAGATTTCAAATTTTCTTTTTCAATCTCACCTGTTCCAATTACTATTATTTTTTAAGGAATTTTCATTAACAAAGTTAATTACTCATCCGTAATGAATTTCAACATGTTTTAGGATTTTCATATCACATGTCATATGTAAATAAAAAACACTATAAAGTACCCATGGGTTGTTCTTTTTTACTTTCTTTTAAAGATGTCTTGACAACAAAAACTCTTTCTTCAACTTTATTATTTTCAACTTCCATTTCTTTTCCATCAAAAGAAACTTGTTCTATAAGGAGTGTCAAAAAAATTTCATAATCATGACTATACTCATCACATATTCCACAAAATTCTTCCAGACATTTAAATTATTTTTTTGTTGGAAAGTTTCTAACATCTTGATATTTTTCTTTTCTAACTTCTTGTGGGTTAGGAAAGTTACTCATCCTTCTTAAACCATTACTTTCACTTTGTTTAAAAATTATTCTTGGTAGAGACAAGTTGTGCCAAATATTATAATATATATTTCCATAGATTCCACAATAGCAGTAATATCCATCAAATATTTATTTTCTATTGAAGTGAGATATTTATCTATAGAAACTTTGTTGAGGTTGATAACTTCTTTATTATTTAACAATATCTAAACGTGGACCATATTTCCTCCTGAGTGATTTTTAAAATTTTATAGATGAAATAGGTTTTCTACACCCTTTTACAACCCATGTTTTCTCAATATTTTTTCTAAAACCTGAAATTTTAGATAAATTAGATGAAAAATTATTTTTGTTATGTGATGATTTCACCTAATTCTTGATTTGAGATTTATTATAAACTTTATAAGTATCAGATTTTACTTCCAAGTCTATTTTTAAGTTTTCATCCATATTACTCAGAGTAATTTCATACTTAATATGTTTTGATTAAAACTTGTTAAATTCTTCTTCCTTGGAATCCAACTTCATATTGATATCTTTAACCATTTTTATTTGTTAAACAATTCTATGTTTGTAACTTAAGATCTCCTGAATGTATTCTTCCTCCTGATTGATGAAATATTTTATTGCATCAAAAACTTTTTCAGAATCATTCTTCATTACTCTAATTTCTTTCTTGAGAGTTTTTTTTCTCAATACATGAAAAAAGTTATATTCTGGGCTAATACAATCAATAATATTCTTCACCACCTTCTTCACTCTCTGATTAATATTTTTTTTCTCAACTTTTTCAGGGAAGGTTCTATTTTTTTTGAACATTCATCTTTAAAATAATTTTTTTCAATTGAGTCTAATTCAACTTTCTTACTCAACATACATATTTTGTTTGTAATAAATTTCTTCTTATATTTTTTGGATTATTTTTCTTCTTTATCATTCTTGTTCCACTTCTCCCATCAAAGCTTTTCATCAGAATCATATCAATATTCTCCAACATTATTCTTGTGGAAATTCATAGTAAAGTTTCTGATTCCACCACACTCAAAACACTTGATAGTAATTTTACCTCCATATTTTCCTTTTCTAATCTGATAGGTTTTTTGATATAGGAGACATAATATTATTATTTAACACATTATATTTATTATTTTTGGACTCACAATGTTCAGATTCTTTAATATCATGGATTTTCATCTTTCTCATAGCTTCAAAATCTATTTCATATTTCATATTATTTTTAATCATTAGGGATTTCTTCATTTCATAAGAAATAATAAAGTTATGCAATTCATCTAGAGATAAATGATACTTATCTTATAAAGAGGAAATTTAAGAATCAAACTAGTCCAGAAAGATTCTCATAAGATTCTTCACAATTTTAGAATCTTCTAAGACATCTCTAAATCCTCTAACATTGTAAACAATTTCATTTACCCTAGTGAAGTATTTATCAATAGTTTATTCATCTCTTATTCGGATGTCTTCATACTTACTACACCATATTTGTATCTTTACTTCCTTCAATTTAGTATTCCCTCTTAAAATACTTTCCATGTTGTACCATATACTTTTTGAAGTATTGAGACCCATCACCATCTGATAAAAATTATCAGATAAGGATATAAGTATTTCATTTATAGACTTTCACTCAATATATATATTTCTCTTATCTACAAATGTCATAGGATAGTCTTTCTCAATAGGTGTAAAACCAATAGTAGTAGTATCAACAACTTCCAAGACAAGAGATCAGAGATAATGAATCATCTTATTTTTCCATCCATAATATTTTTTTCCATCAAATATAGGGATTCGTCTACTGTTGACATAATTGATATTATCCATGATAAGGATTTATTAAGGAAAAATTGTTTGTGATACCAATTTAAGTTCCAAAGGATCTAATTATAATTGATGGGGGTGGGGGTTGAATCAGTTTTTCAGTTTTATAAGTTTCAATAATTTTTACAAACTTAACCCTTGTAACCTATTAAGATATATTTCCTTGTAATATTTTTATAAATACTCATGCATGAAAAATTTGGAAAGCAAGTAAAGAAAAAGATATTTATATGGTTCGAAATTAGTGTGATAACCTATATCCTTTTCATAGCCACTCTCATGGGTCTATGGAAATTCACTATAAGGAATAAGTGAATAAAACTTATGCCAACTCCTATTATAAACCTTATATATCTTGATAGGAAATATTATAATAACTCCCATTAGTTTACAATGTTTTATTATTAAATAATTTATCCAAACAAAAGAATAAATACTTTGTTGAAACTACTCCACAATTACTCAATATGAATCCCCAATCTGATTTGGATAGATCTAATTTTATCAATCCGATGAAGTTAATAAAATTCTCCCTTACTCAATATGAACTTCTTAAAATATTCTCAAACATTCAGTCGGATCATCCTTAGTCTGATTGAATCAATATGATGGTCTCAATATGATAAACCCATTCTCAATCTACCAAACTCCAACTCCGTTCAAATGCTCAATATAAGCTTCCTTAATTAGTTTGTCTCAATCGGATTAACTCAACATAATGTTTTTCAATACGATTCTCCTATTCGGTAAAAAAAATTCAGGTGTCTGATCTTCTTCTGATATCTTAGTTTAGAAATGACTTTCACTAAAATTATTCATCACTTTGACTTTTTCGTTTACTAGAAAGTTACAATGAATGGATGATCTGAGAAAATATTTATAGGCTACTCATAAAATAGATGGAAACATGAAAACTTTCCCCTCTTAATCATATTTCAAAGCTCCAAAAAATATATTACATTTTAACTTCAACCTAAAATTCTTCAATCCTCTTCATATTTGTATGCGATATACACAAAATTGAATTTCAAGTTTGACATATTCAACTATTCATAAAACTTTTTGAATCTTCTTTTTGAGTCTTATCATAATTAGCCTTCTCGACTTTATAACCTTTCTTCAATCCGATGTAACTTCCTCAACTTCAACAAGATGTATATTCCTTAGCTTTAATATGATGTATCTTCCTAAACTTCAATATAATCTACCTTTCCTTTTCGGATTTTTACAATCTTAATTTCTTTCTAATCTCATTACAATATGACTTTATTTCTTATCTCATTATGATCTTCATTTCTTTCTTAGGTCATTAAGACTTACCTTTCATTATCAGCTAATTAGGATCTGATTTAATTTCTTAGATCATTACGATCTGATTGACTTTCCTTCTCAGATTTAGTCTGATGGAATCCTCATTATGATGGACTTCCCATTACTATGGAAATATCATTATGATTATTTTTCCATAAAAATGGAAATTATTCAATGATGAAGCCACTTAAAAAATTTAAACTTCTTAAAACTTCATCAGCTTCACACATTCTGAATTTTGGATTCAATGTTCTGTGTTCATATTTCTTGAATATTATGAAGACATTTTCTTGATCATTGGAAATGATTCCATCATTACATTTCCTCCATTTATTCAAAATATTTTATCATGAGCATGTTTCATTATTTATAATAACTTCATAATAAGAAAATAATCGTCTGACTTAGTTTAGAAAGTATAAAAACTTTTTAACTTCTAACAACATAATATTCTTTCATAACTCTTCAGAAACAATAGAAATTCTTAAAATAGAAACATTTCACTTTCTAACCAATTCCAAATTTGATGAATCTTCATGGATATGGATATAAATATGATGAATCATTTTATCAATAACTTCATCATTCTGAATTATTCTACATCTAGTGTTGTTTAATATGAAAACGTGAGTCTAGAAACCAGTGTCTTGAAAAAATATTTCATAAAGACACAAACTTTTCTCACCCTTTAAGTTTGGTCTTGAACATTCAAAAAATTTCAACTTTCTTATATAACTCATTACAATGGACTGGGTCCGATTCCTGAATAACAAAAAAATTATTATACAATAGGTTAGTTTTCAAAAAATACAAACACTTTTTTTAAAAGAATTTGTCACAAAGGTTCTTCAATATACCCCTTTGGATTTGTTGAAAACCCTTGTTAACAAATTTTAAAACTCTGAATTTTTTTCATAACTCAAATTTTGTAAATAATAAAAGTTATTTTTTTACTTTTATTAAAACATATCCTTTATCAAAAAAGAATATATTTACCAGACACTACTGGATAAAGTAATGTTTTTGAAGGAATTCCATCCCTTGGTGATAAGAAAATATTGGGGCCATGTTAAGATAAAATATTCCTCACTTTTAATTTTTTTTTCTCACTTTTCTTTTTTTTCCTCCCCTATTTTATGATAACCATAACTTCAAATTCATTTAATATAGATAAGTAATAACTTCTTACAAAATAAAAAGTTTTTACTTTCTCTCCCCCTTTTTCAACATAATCCAAAGCATGGTGGGGGTTTATACTTATAAAGTTTAGGAAGTCATAGGAAGAGGATGAACATGAAGTTTCATCCTCAATTCCACAAATATTTCTTTCAGCATGGATTTTGTAAAAATATTAGCAATTTGATACTCTGTTGAGATGTATTATCATATAAAATCTCCAGAAACAAATTTCTCTTTTATAAAGTGATACTTTTTATTTATTTGGTTTGATCATGAGTGTTGGACATGATATTTAGAAATATTAATTGCACTCTTATTATCATAAAGTATATTAAATAGTTTAGAAACTGTTACTTTCAAATTTAATAGCTGAACTTTCATCCATAACATTTGAGTAAAAGGCTCAGTGGTAACAACATATGCTAATTAAGCTATGTTCAAAGTTAATAAAATATGTTTCTTACTATACTGACTCATACAACATTTACCTAAGAAAAATGTTCCTCTTGAGGTTGGTTTTCTATCATTACAATCTCCAGCCCAACCAGCATTAGTAGAACCATGAAACTTCATCTCTCTATTTCTTTTGTATAAAAATCCATGTGAATTTTTTCCTTTTTTATATCTTATAATTTTTTTTCTTCCAACATATGTGATTATTTAAGATTACTTTGATACCTTTCACATGAATTCACATCATAAAAAATATCAAGCCTTGAGGATGTAAGGTAAAGAAGAATTCTTATCATCATCTGAAAGTATTTTTAATTCAAACTTCTTCTATATTCTTCTTTACCCAACTTTTTGCTCACTGAAATAATAGTAGAAACTTATTTGTATTTTTCCATCCTAAACTTCTTTAAAAATTCCCTAGCATACTTTTCTTGAGATAAGAAAATATACATTTATTTTTGTTGAACTTATAATCCAAGGAAGAAAGTTAATTCTCAAAAAATTTACATTTCAAAATTCTTCATCATTTCCTCATAAAATTATTTTAAAACTTTTTATTAATCCCCAATAAAAATTATATCATCCACATAAACAATTACAGTAAGTGTTCTGGAGTTAACATCTTTGACATATAAGTTTCTATAAAAATTTTCTTTAGAAAAGATTAACATTCTCATACAGTTTTCTTGTTTAGAATACCATGAGTGTGGAGCTTGTTTCAACCCATACAAATATATCTATAGTTTAAAAACTTTGTTTTTATCCTCATTATATAGAATCCCACAAATTTGTTCAATGTAAACTTATTCCTCAATCTCACCATTTAATAAATATGAATTTACATGCATATGATAAAATATGTAATTATAATTTGGGACCATTTATAAAATCATTCTAATACTTTTAAATCTTGAAAATGAGGCTAACATTTATTCCAAATCCACACCTTCCACCTATGGATAACCTTTACAAATAATCCTACCTTTTTTTCATGAAACTTCTATATTCTCATTCGACTTGTTTCTATAAACCCACTTTGTTATGATAACATTTTTATTTTCTAGACATAAAATAAGTTCCCATGTTTTATTATTATCAATATTATCTAACTCTTCATTTATAACATCTACCCATTCCTTGTGTTAAATAGCTTCTGAAACTGATTTTGGTTCAACTTTTTAGATAAGTGAAGTTTGATTTTTCTAATCTCAAATTTCTTCTTGTCTGATATAGATCCTTATGATTTCAAATAATGGTTTCAAACACAACATGTTTTTGTAAGATAATAAATTTTAATGTTTCTTTCCCAACATAACTTTCCTCATCACATGAATTTTCTGAATCTTGATAAGTATTTTTGGACTTACTTTCACTATTGTTGGAAGTTTTCAGTTTATCCTCCAAAAAATTCTCATTTTTTTTATTTTCTATTAAATTCACATCATATGAGTCCACCAACTTTTATAAACATTTATTTCCAACATTTTTAACTTCTTCTATTTGGTAAATAAACCATAAAAGTTCCTTTCTCAAATTTATCATCAAAATTTCCCAAATCCTTATTTTTTATATTTAAGTAAACATGGACTTACAAAAAATTTTAAGTACTTAAATTAAGTTTTACTGTTATGCCACATTTCATAAGATGTTGTTTTGGTTTTTAGTCTCAACAAACATCTATTCTGAACATGTACAATAGTACTAATAGCTTCATTCCAGTAAAAAAATTAATGTTTGTATTATGCTAACATACTTCTTCTTATTTCCACCAAGATTCTATTATTTATCTTAACTAATCCATTTTTTGTCGAGTATAGGGAGAACTATAATGATGTTTGATACCATGTTTTCTTAGATAAGCTTCAAAGTCATTACTGGTGAATTCAGTACCATTATCTCTTTTCAAATTCATTATATAAACCCTATTTTCTTTCTCAACTTTTTTTTGGGAAACTTGAACATTTCCACAGCCTCTAACTTGTGTTTCATTAGCATGATATTTTCATCCAAGTGAAATCATAAATAAAAGTGATAAAGTATAAATATTATTTTATTGATTAATGCCTCATAAACCCACATAAATCAGAATGAATATGTTCAAGAGGTATGGTAGACTGAATCACAACTCTCTTATAAATTTTATTAGTCATTTTTTATTTGTGAAATGTAATTAAAATATCTTCTTCTCCTCTTTTAAATTTTGGAAAGTTTATGAAAGCATCAACTTTAGAAAGTTATGTTCATATTTTTCTATCCCAGATGGCCAAGTCTTCAGTGCCACAATTTATTTTCATCTTTATAACTTAAATAAAAGGAGTTGTTAAATTATACTATTTGTAAAATATTCCCATTGGTTCATTATCCTTTTATAATCAATTTTTCATATTTCACACTTTTGATTATATAATAATATTTAGTGAATATTAATTCTTTTCCATCATAAAAAAAGATGAGTTACACTAATTAAGTTATGTTTTCTCCCATCAACAAATAAAACTTCCTTAAATTTCAACTTTTATATTTCAATTTGAGCCATTCTGATTCCTATGATTTTTAAAGAACTATCATTACCAAATGTAACTACTCCTCCATCATGAATTTTGACATGTTTTGATATTTCAATATCTCCTATCATACGTGACGAAAAACCACTATAAAGTATCCACGATTTTTTATTTTTTTACTTTCTTTTAAAGCCAACTCAAAAAAAAATCTTTCTCAAAATTTTTTATTTTTAATTCCTTTTATTTTCTATCAAATGAAAATTCTTCTAGAAGGAGTGTCATAAATTCTTGTTCATGATGACTAGACTTATCACATCTTCCAAAAACTTCTTCTAGACATTCAAATTTATTTTTTATTGGAAAGTTTATAACTTCTTGATATTTTTCTTTTCCAACTTCCTATGGCTTAGGAAAGATACTAATCCTTCTTCCACTATTGATTTAAATTTTTTCAAACCTTCTTTTAGGTAGAGATAAGTTTTTCCAAAAATTATATGATCTATTCCCATATATTCCACAACACTTATAATTTCCATCAAAACATGATTTTCTGTTAAAGTAAGATATTTATTTGTAGAAACTTTGTTGAGTTTAATAACTTCTTTATTCTTTAAAAATATATGGATGTGAACCATATTTCCTCTTGATTCAGTTTTCAACATCTTTAGATAAAATAAGATTCTCACACACCTTTTCTACCCAATATTTCCCAATAATTTTTTCTAGAACCTAAAATGTTAGAAAAATCCGATGAAACATTATTTTTTATTGGTGAGGATTTCACTTAATTCTTGATTTGAGCTTTCTCAACAACTTTAAAATTCTTAGCTTTTACATATAAGGATTTATTGAAGTTTACATTCATATTTATTAGAGTAATTTTGGACTTAATAAGTTTTGATTGTAATTTTTTAACTTCTTCTTCCTTGGTATCCAAATTCATATTGAGATCTTTGACCACTTGTCCTTGGTCAACAATTCTAATTTTGTAACTTAATATATACTGATTGTATTCTTACTCCTACTTGATGACATATTTTCTTCTATAAACAACTTATTCATAATATTTCTTTATTTTTGGGATTTATTTATTGAGAGTTTTGTTTTTCTCAACACATATAACAAGTTCTATTCTGAGATGATACTCTCTATAAGATTCTTAACCACCCTCTTCAATATCTAAGGAATTTTTTGTTTTCTCAACTTTTGTAATGAATGTTCTAAATTTTCTGAACATTAATCTTCAGAAGAATTGTTTTTAGTTGAGTCCAATTCAACTTTCTTACTCAATATATATCTTTTGTTTCCAATAAACTTCTTTTTGTATTTTTTGGATGATTTTTCTTCTTTATCATTTTTGTTCAACTTCTTCCATCGAGGTTTCTCATCATAATCATCTCAATATTCTCCAACTTTATTTTTAGGTCAATTCATAGCAAAGTGTCTGACTTCTCCACACTCAAAAAATTTGAGAGGAAGTTTAACTCCATATTTTCCTCCTCCTATTTGACAGTTTTTGGAGAGAAGAGACAAAATCTTACCATTCAACTCCTAATATTCCTTATCATTGGTCTCACAATGTTCATATTATTTAATATGTTTGATTTTTATCTGTATCATAGCTTCAAAATACATTTCATATTTTATATTCTTTTTAAACATTGGATCTTTCCTCATTTTATAAACACCAAGAATGTTATGAAATTCATCAAGTGATAAATCATACTTATATTATAAAGAGTAAATTTTAGAATCAAACCTATATGAGAAGTTTCTCATGAGTTTCTTCAAAATTATATAATCTTCTATAAAATCTATGAATCCTATAATGGTGAAAACAATTTCATTTACCCTGGTGAAGTATTCATTAATAGTTTCTTCATCTCTAATTCTGATGTCTTCATACTTACTATGTTGTATTTGTATCTTTACTTCCTTCAATTTAGTATTACATTAAAAAATACTTTTTATCTTGTCCCACATAAATTTTGAATTATTGAGACCCATCACCTTTTGATAAAAATTCTTTGATAAGGACATAAGGATTTCATTTCTAGACTTTCCATAAACTTCTATATTTCTCTTATCAGTAAATGTCATAAGAGTTTCTTTCTCAATAGGTGGAAAACCAATAGTAGTAGCATAAAAAACTTCTAGGATAAGATATTGGAGATAAGGAATCATCATATTTTTCCATCTATAATAATTTTTTCCATCAAATGTAGGAATTACTCTACTATTGAATAAATTGATATTATCCATGATAAGGATTCAATAAGGTAATCTTGCCTCTGATGCCAATTGAAGTTCCAAAGGATCTAATAACAACAAAGAAGGGTGGGGTAAGGGGGGTTGAATCAGTTTTTCACTTTTATAAGTTTCAAAACTTTTTAAAATATTAACCCCTACAACCTATTAAGATATATTTCAATATCATATTTTTATAAATACTCATGCAAGAAAAAGTAGGAAATCAGGTAAAGAACATGAGATTTACAAGGTTCAGCCTCAGTGTGAGAATCTAAATCTTTTCCATTTCCACTACCATGGGTCTATGGAAATTCACTAAAATGGAAAAGTGATTACAAATTATTCCAACCCTTATTAGAAACATTTTATATCATAATAGAAAAGATTATACTAACTCCCATCAATTTATAATGTTTTATTATAAAACAATTAATCCAAAAAAAATAATAAATACATTATTAAAACTTATCCACAATTTCTCAGTCCTAATCCTCAATAATATTTGGCTGGATCCGATTTTCTCAATCTGATGAAGTAAATAAGATTCTCCTTTACTCAATTGGCACTTCTCAAATTTTTCTCAAACACTTAGTCCGATCTTCCTTAGTCCTATTGAATCAATACTGTGGACTCAATACGATGAAAATATTCTCAATTTTACAAACTCTAGCTCTTCTCAAATTCTCAATATGATCTTCCTTAGTTTTATTGACTCAATCTGATTAACTCAATATAATTTTTCTCAATACGATTCTCCTATTCGGTAAACAAAACATTCAGTTGTCTGATATTCTCATGAGATCTCAGTCTAGAAAGAACTTTCACTCGAATTATTCAATGCTCAACCATTTTTTCTTACCTAAAAGTTACAATAAAAGAATTATTTGGGAAAATATTTATAGGTGACTCTAAAAAGAAAGAGTGGGAAACTTGAAAATTTTCCCTAATTCCTCATATTTCAAAAATCTAAAAAAATACCACATTTAAACCTCAAATTTGACTTATTCAGACATCCTTATATTTCTCTAATAATTACACAAAATTTAATTTCATGTTCTACCACTTAAACTCTTTAATTTTTTTGGGATTATTCTTTTTGAGTCTTCTTTTTAATTATCCTTCTCGGAATTTCTAACCATTCTTGATTCCAATGTAACTTCCTCATCTTCAATACAATGTATCTTCCTCAACTTCAATATGATGTTTCTTCCTAAGATTTAGTATAATATGCATTTCTTTCTTATTCCATTATGATATAAATTTCTTTATCAGCTCATTATGATATTCCTTTATTTCTCAGATCATTACAATTTGCCTTTCTTTCTTAGATCATTACGATCTGACTTTCTTTCTCATCTCATTATGATGTTATTGACTTTCCTTCTCCGAGTCAGTCTGATGGAATCACTATTATGATAGAATTCCCAATACGATGGAAATATCATTACGATGATTTTTCCACAACGATGGAAATTATTCAATGATGAATCCACCGAACAACATTTAACTTCTTTAAACTTCATCAACTTTACAAATTATGACTTCTGGATCCAGTCTTTTGTGTTTGGATTTTAGGAATATGATAAATACTTTATCTTGATCACTAGAACCGATTCAATCATTATGAATCCTCTATTTTCTTAAAATATTTTATCATGAGTATGTTTCATGATTTATAATAACTTCATGATCAACAAAGAATTATCTAACTTAGTTTAGAAAGTATGAATAGTTTCTAACTCATGATAATATAATCTTATTTAAAAACTCTTTAGCAACACTACAAAATTATTCAAACAAAAACATCTAAATTTCTTACCAATTCCATGTCTAATGAATCTTCATGTATATGGATTTTAATCTAGTGAATCATTTGTTCAAAAAATTCATCATTATGACTTAATCAATATCTAGTCCTGTTCAGTTTGAAAATTTGAGCTGGAAACCCGTGTCTTGAATTTTTTTTCATAAATACAAAAAACTTTCTCCCCCTTTAATTTTGTGTTTGAACATTCAACAACCTTCAACATTATTATATAACTCATTACAATGGGATGAGTTAGTTTCCTTAATAACAACAACATTATTATACAAAAGGCTAATTATCAAGAAATACAAACACTTTGTTAAAAAAATTATCACAAAGGTTCTTCAATCTCCCCCTTTGGATTTTCTTATAACCACTATTAAAAAATTTTCCGACTCTGATAATTTTTTCACAAATAAACTTTTTTAAACAACTCAAGTTCTTTGTTGACTTTTATTAAAACACAACCTTTCTCAAAATATAGTTTCTTGACACCACACTACTGGATAAAGTAATGTTTTTGAAGGAATTAAAACCCTCAATGATAAGAAAATATTGCATCCATGTTAAGATAAACTCTCCCTAAATTTTATTTTTCTCTCATGTTTCTTTTTTTTCCTCCCTACTTTTATGATAACCACACCTTCAGATTCATTTAAGAAAGATCAGTAAAAACTTCTTAAAATTAAAAATTTGTTACTTTATCTCCCTTTTTTTCAATATAATTGAAAACACGGTGTGGGTTCATCCTTTTGAGGTTTAGGAATTCATGGGAGGAGGATTTACATGAAGTTGTGGCCTTAATTCCACAAATATTTATTTCGACATGACCCTTAAAAATATCAGCAATTTGATACTTTGTTGAGATGTATTTTATCATAAAATCTCTTACAATAACTTTATCTTTTATAAAGTGAAACTTTATATTAATGTGTTTTGATCTTGAGGGTTGGATAAGATTTTTAGAAAGATCAATTACACTCTGACTATCACAAAGTATCTTCAATGGTTTAGAAACTTTTACTTTCAAATCTTTCAGCTAAACTTTCATCCACAACATTTGAGTACAAGACTGAGTAGCTACAATATATTAGAATTCAGATATGCTATTGAAATTTTTTTCTTACTATGTCAACTCACAAAACATTCACCCATGAAATATTTTCCTCTTAGGGTTGATTTACTATCATTACAATCTACAGAATAATCAGCATCAGTAAACCCATGAAACTTTATCTCATTATTTCTTTTGTATAATAATCCATGTGAAGTTGTTCATTTGATATATCTCAAAATTATTTTTACTTAAAACATATTTGATTCTTTTAGATTACTTTGATACCATTTACACAAATTTATAGCATAAATAATATCAGGTTATGAGGGTGTAAGGTAAAGAAGACTTCCTATCATTTTTTAAAAGTCTTTTTAATTCAAACTTATTACAAACTCATCTTTACTGAACTTTGTGCTTACTGAAATAAGATTAAAATTTATTTGTATTCTTCAATCACAAACTTACTTAAAAATACCATGGCATAAGTTTCTTGATATAAGAAAATGTACTTTCCTTTTTTGTTGAACTTGTAATCTAAGGAATAAAGTTAATTCTCCCTACATTTAAATTTCAAAATTCTTCTTCATTTCTTTAGAAAATTCTTTAAAAACTTTTTCTTCATCCCAATAAAAAACTATATCATCTACATAAAAAATTACAATTAGAGTTTCATATTAAATATCTTTTACATATAAGTTACTATCAAATTTTCCTTTAGAAACGTTCAACATTCTCCAAAAAAATTCAAGTTTATAATACCATGAATGTAGAGATTTTTTTATTCCATACAATGATTTATTTAGTTTAAAAAATTTGTTTTTATCCTCATAATGTTGATACCCACAAGTGTTTTCAATGTAAAATTCTTACTCAATCTCACCATTTAATAAAGACGAACTTACATGCGTCTAATAAAATTTTTAATTCTGATGCGTGAACACTTATAGAAGCTTTCTAATTATTTCTATTCTTGAAAATGGGGAAAAATTTTCTTTAAAATCCACACCTACCACCTATTTATATCCTTTATAAACAAGCATGGATTTGTTTCTTGAAACTTATCCATGTTTATTCAATATTTTTCTGTGAATCCACTGGGTTCTAATAACATTATTATTTGCTAGCTATGAAAAAAATTCTCAAGTTTCATTCTTCTCAATCTGATCCAACTCTTAATTTATAGCATCCACCCATTCTTTTTTGTTGAATAACTTTTGAAACTGATTCCGATTCAACTTTTGAGATAAGTGATGTCTGATTTTCTAATCTCAAATTTATTATTATCTGAATCAGATCCTTCTAATTTCCAATAATATTTTTGGATTCAACATGTCTTTAAAAGGTAGTAAATTTTAAAGTTTCTTTACCAACTAATCTTTCCTCATCACATGAATTTTATAAGGATGTATTGTCTTACCTTCACTATTTTTGGAAATCTCTAGTTTATCCTCCTCTGCATTCTCAAAAACTTTTATTAAGGAATTTTTGTTTTCAATTACTTTCAAATTATATGAGTGCACTGAATTTTGAAATTGTTTTTTACAAAATTTATAACTTCTTCCATTTGGAAAATAACCCATAAAATTTTATTCCTTATATTTCTCACAAAAATTTCTCAAATCTGTATATTTTATTTTAAGTAAACATGGACTTCCAAAAACATTGAAGTACTTAAATTATGGTTTTTTATTATAACATTTTTCATAAGAAGTCATGGTGGTTTCTGGTCTCAACAAACATCTATTATGAACATGTACAATAATAATAATAGATTCTTTCCAGTAAAACTTTGAAAGTTTGTATTCTATTAACATACTTATTCCCATTTCCACCAATCTTATATTGTTTATTTCAGATACTCAATTTTTTTGTGTAGTATAGGGAACACTATACTGATATTTGATACCATATATTTTGAGATAATCTTTAAAAGAATTATTGGTGAATTTTAAACCATTATCTATTCTAATCTTCTTTATATAAACCCCCATTTATTTATCAAATTATTATTTGAAAAACATAAACATTTCCACAACCTCTAAATTTTGTTTCATAAATATGATGTTTTTAATCCAAGTTAAATCATCAATAAAAGTGATAAAGTATAAATCTCATTTTTTTATTGATGTCTCATCGATCCACATAAATTGGAATGAATAATTTCAAGAGGTCTTATAGACTGAATATCAACTATCTTATGACTTTTATTAGTATTTTTTCCTTTTTGATAAGTAATACAAACATTTTCTTATCATATTTTCAATTCTATCAAGTTTTTTACAGCATCAACTTGAGAAGTTTTTTATGATTTTATGTCCAAGATATCTAAGTATTCAGTTCCATAATTTATTTTCATCTTCAACATTTGAAAAAAAAGAGTTGTTAAAATATCCTATCTAGAAAGGATTATCACTAGTTATTTCTACTTTTGTAATCACTTTTACACCTTTAAATATTTTGATAACATGAGAATATTTTGTGAAGATCACTTTTTTTCCATCATCACATAGTTGAATTTCACTGAGTAAGTTATGTTTTAGCCCATCAACAAATAAAGCTTCCTTATATTTCAAATTTTCTATTTCAATCTCATCCATTCAAATTCCTCCAATTTTAAGGTACTATCATTACCAATGATAACTGTTAATCCATTATGACTTTCAACATGTTTAAATAATTTCATATAACCTTTCATATGTAATGAACAACCACTATAAAATATCCATAGTTTGATCTTTTTTACTTTCTTTTAAAGTTGTCTTGATAAAAAAATATCTTTATTAAACTTTATTCTATACAGCTTCCTTTTCTTTTCTATCAGAAGAAACTTGTTCTGGAAGGAGTGTCATATATTTTTTAGCATGATGAATAGCCTCATCCTATCTTACATAAAAGTTTTCTAGATATTCAATTTTATTTTTTGTTGGAAAGCTTCTAAAATCATGATATTTTTCTTTTCTAACTTCTTGTGGGTTAGGAACATTACTCATCCTTCTTCCACCATTGCTTTTAATTGGTTCCAAAATTATTCCAAGTAGAGAAAATTTGTTCCAAAAATTATGAGCACTATACCCATGGATTCCAAAATTCCTGTAATATCCATCAAATCATGACTTTATATTGAAGGAAGATATTTATCTATTGAAACTTTGTTGATCTTGATAACTTCTTTCTTCTTTAACAATCTTTGGATGTGGACCATCTTTCCTCCTGAGTGAGTTTTCAACATTTATAGATGAAATAGGTTTCTCACACCCTTAATAAACCCATGATTTCCCAATAATAATTCCAAAACCAAAATTTTTAGAAAAATTCAATTTAACATTTTTTTGTTATGTGAGGATTTCACCTGATTATTTTTTTGAGATTTCTCGGTTACTTTAGAGGTCTCAACTTTTATTTCTAAGGATTTATTGAAGTTTTTACTCATTATCCTCAGATTAAATTTGAAATTAGTAAGTTTTGATTGAAACAAATTAAATTATTCTTCCTTGGAAGCCAAATTCTTATTGATATCTTTAAACATTTTTTATTTTTTAGAAATTATATGTTTGTAACTTAAGATCTCATGAATGTATTATTCCTCCTGATTGATTACATACTTTCTTCCATAAAAAAATTATTGAAAATATTTCTTCATTACTCTAATTTATTTCTTTAGAATTTTGTTTTGATAAAGACATGCAACAAGTTCTATTCTAAGATGATTCTCTCTATAAAATTCTTAAGAACCTTCTTCAATTTATGAGTAATATTTTGTTTTATCAACTTTTTTAATTAAGGTTCTTAATTTTTATAAAATTTAAACTTCATAAGATTTTTTTCAGTTAAGTTTGATTCAACTTTCTTACCCAACATAAATATTTTATATCTAGTAAACTTATTATGGTATTTTTTGGATGATTTTTATTCTTTACCATTTTTGATTCACTTCTTACATAAAGGGTTTTCATTAGAATCATCTCAATATTGTACAAATTTATTCTTGGGAAAATTCATAGAAAATTGGCTGATTACACCAGACTCAAAAAATTTGAGAATAATTTTACATCCATATATTCCTCTTCCTCTTCGATAGTTTTTAGAGATAAGAGACACAATATTATCATTTAACTCATCATCTTCCTTATCTTTAGACTCACAATATTTAGATTCTTCAACATCTTAGATTTTAATCTTTCTCATAGATCTAAAATTCATTTCATCTTTCATCTTCCTTTTAAACATTGGAGATTTCCTCATTTCATAAACAACAAGAAAGTTATGAAATTAATCAGTAGATAAATCATCCTTATCTTATAAAGATGAAATTTTAGAATCAAACATGTCCGTAAAGTTTCTCAAAAGTTTCTTCATAAATTTAGAATCTTACAATACATCTCTAAATCCTTTGATGTTGCAAAAAGTTTCATTTACCCTGGTAAAGTATTCATCAATAGTTTCTTCATCTCTCATTCTGATGTCTTCATACTTACTACACTCTATTTGTAGATTCTCTTCCTTCACATTAGTAAAACCTTTGAAAATACTTTCCATCTTGTCCCGTATACTTTTTGAAGTATTGAGACCCATCACATTCAAATAAAAATTCTTTGATAAGGAAATAAGGATTATATTTCTATCATTTCCATCAACTTATATATTTTTCTTATCAGAAAACATCATAGGAGCATCTTTCTTAATACGTGGAAAACCAATAATAGCAGGATTGAAAAATTCCTGGCCCAGAGATAGGAGATAAAGAATCATCCAATTTTTCCATCCATAATAATTTTTTTTATAAAATGTAGGAATTAATATAATATTAAAATAATTAATATTATCCATGATAAGGATTCAACAAGGGAACCTTGAATTTGATACTAATTGAAGTTCAAAAGGATCTAATAACAACTGAGAAGGGGGGGGGGGGGGGTGGTTAACTCAGTTGTTCAATTTTATAAGATTCAATGATTTTTAAAAAATTAAACCCTACAACCTGTTAAGATATATTTCCTTATCATATTTTTATAAATAATTTTTCATGAAAAAGTAGGAAATCAGGTAAATAAAACAAGATTTAAAAGGATTGACCTCAATGTGAGAACCTACATCCTTTCCATAGCCACTCCCATGGGTGTATGTAAATTCACTATAATGAATAAGTGAATACAACTTGTGATAACTCTCCTTAGAAACCTTATATATCCATATATGAAAGACTATAATAACTCCCATAATTTTACAATTTTTTATTATAAAACAATTGATCCAAACAAAATAATAAATACTTTGTTCAAACTACACAACAATTTCTCAGTCCAAATCCTTAGTCGGATTAGGCTGGATCCTATTTTCTCAATCTGATGAAGTTAATACAATTCTACCTTACTCAATATGCACTTACCAAACTCTTCTCAAACACTATGTTTGATCTTACTCAGTCTGATTGACACAATAATATGGAATCAATATGATGAACCCATTCTTAATCTACCATAATCAAACTTTATTAAAATGATCAATATGATCTTCCTCAGTCCTATTAACTCAATATGATTAAATCAATACAATGTTTCTCAATACAATTCTCATGTTCAGTAAACAAAATATTCAAGTGTCTCATATTCTTCTGAGACCTTAGTCGTGAAAGAAATTTCACTCAAATTATTTAGTACTCCACCTTTTCTCCTTACGTGAAAGTTACAATGAACAAATGATATGAGAAAATATTTATAGGAGACTCAAAAAAGAAAGAGCGGGAAAATTGAAACTTTCCCCACTTTCTCAAATTTAAAAATTCTAAAAAATCTCTCACATTTAAGCTTAAACTTTGACTTCTTAAATCCTCTTCATATTTCTAAAATATTTACAAAAAAATGAATTTCAAGTTTTACCTCTTCAAATATTCATAAAACTTATAAAATATTCTTTTTGAGTATTCTTCATAATCAGCCACCTAATACTTTATAACCATTATTCAGTTCTATGTAACTTCCTCAACTTTAATATGATGTATATTCATTAGATTCAATACGTTGTATCTTCCTCAACTTTAATGTAATCTGCCTTTATTTCTCAGATCATTATGATATGCCTTTCCTTCTCAGCTCATTATAATCTGCCTTTCTTTCACAGCTCATTATGATCTACCTTTCTTTCTCATCTCATTATGATCTGACTTTCTTTTTCAAATCATTAAGATATAATTGACTTTCCTTCTCAGTGTTAGTATGATGGAATCCTCATTATAATGGAATTCCCATTATGATGGAAATATCATTATGATGCTTTTTCTATAATAATGGAAAATATTAATTGATGAATCCACTTAAAAACTTTTAACTTCTTTAAACTTAATTAGCTTCATACATTCTAACTTCTGGATTAAATCTTTTGTGTTTATATTTTTTAAATCTAATGAAGAATTTTTCTTGATCTCTGGAACCGATTCAATCATTAAAATTCCTCCATTTAGTAAAAATATTTTATCCTTAGTATGTTTCTTTACTTATAAGAAATTCATGACTATAAAAGCATCACGTGACTTAGTTTAGAAAGTATGAAAACTTTATAACTCCTGAAAACAAAATCTTCTTTAAAAACTCTTTAGAAATGATAAAAATTATTCAAACAACAACATATGATTTTCTAGCCAATGTTGTGTCTGATGAATCTTCATGAAGATGGATCTGAATCCAATGAAGCATTTGTTTAACAACTTCATAATTCTGTCTTCTTCTGTATCTAGTGCTATTCAGTTCGAAAATGTGAGTCCAAACCTATTTATTTAAAATAATTTTCATAGAGACAAAAATTTTTCTCCCCCTTTAAGTTTGGGTTTGAACATTTAATTTTTTTTTACTTTCTTATAGAACTCATTACTATGGACTGGGTCTGATTCCTGAATAACAAAAGCATTCTTATACAAGAAGTTTAGTTGTCAAAAAATACAAACACTTTGTTAAAACAATTTATCACAAAGGTTCTTCAATCTTAATAATAGAGATATGGAAGGAAAAATGACATATGGGATAACATATATCTAGGTTTCTATATAGGAGAATATTAGTGACAAGTGAAGATTTTGACATAGAAGAAAATAAAAAATAATTATAGAGAGTGATTGAGGTCATTGATCACAAGAAAGTAAATGATCAATGGAATGTTAAGGGGATCAAAACCATAAATATATAACAATTTCAAATACAATATGATTCATTATATATGAATATAATCGGATATTTTTTTTTCAATATTTTTTTCTTAAAGGAAAATAATTATTTTGTCATCTAATAATATATGGAAATATATTTACTTGATATGTTTATATTCCATAATCATAATTTTATCCTTTGTTTGGGCTTCGATCAATTTCAAATTAATCTATTGCACCAAGGAATGAATATAAAAATATTAATTTTTTATTCTTGAATCACTAAAAAACACTTTTAACAGATTTTAATATATATAAAAGAGTGACAAGTCTTTCTGTCTATCTTAAAATATTTTACAAAAACAATATGGTTAAAATATGTTATCCAATATGCATAAATATCCATATGGTGAAGTAATACATTAATATTTTCAAACTCATCCAATTTTCAACTTAAACTATTTCATAAATGGTTAATCCTATAAAACTTCCAAAATATTACAATCCATAACTTTATAAAGAAGGTAATTTAATTTCAAAAATGAACTTATCCTTAATCCCCAAAACAACATGAAGTAGCACTTATTCATCACATACCAACAATGTGAATACCTTTATCATCTATTCTGTTGAAACATGGTAATAACCTAATTTACCATAAAACCTTATCTAAAAAATGTATGATTCCTTATTCCTTAAGTAAAAAATATATTATTGGATATATTTATAAAAATACAAATATATTTTAAACTCTATTAATTATAGTATAACCACTTTTCAACAAATCATTTATCAGTCCCAAGGTAGTTAGTACTATATAATTTAATTTATCCATATCTTTTATTTATTTATCCCAACATCATTATCCCAACATTAGGATCATATTATGGGTTATCTTTCCCTCAATCATGTGTTTTCCATGTAATTAATATCATTGTTGAATCATTTTTTTGGTCATTGGTACTGTTTAACATACTCTTTCAAATCCTCAATGAAAAAGTACTATAGTAAAATCCTTATATATTTCATAATTCTTATAACTAAGATATCAATGATAAAATAATCAAATAACATAATTATTGAATTTAAATACAAGCACATTAATCATTCCTCTTTTTCTATGGTAGTATAATAAGCTTGAACATGATCCATTAGATTATTTTGAGGTATATTACTTTGATTCTAGAGACATTGATTTACATAGTGGCCCATATCCTTACAGTTGAAGCACTGTAAATTGAAAAATTTATTCTTAACCTTGCAACCACAAGCACAATGACCTTTCCTTATACACTTGTTGTAAACTACCATTACTTTTAAGAAAGTACCAGGGTGTTTCCATCCACAATTATCACATATGGGAAAATCATTATTTCTCTTATTTCCTTTATCAATCTTGTTCCCATCCATCCTCTTGTTCTCATTCTTCCCTCCAAATACATAATACTTAGATAATTATTTACCTGTCTTGTTAGCACATGATTTTATGTCATCATACGATGAGAATGTTTGAGAAATTATTTTCCTTCAAAAAGTTGGTTTAAACCCATCAATGAAACAATCATTCTTTCCCTTTGGATTATGTATATTGATGAGGTTTCTATTCCTTCTTCTAGGTGCCATTTGTAAATAATAGAGTACAATAGATTAGGTCACATCATTTTAAAACATAATGTATAATCCCAAAACTAGTGAAATACATAACAAAATTGAAAAATTTATTCATAACTAATCTCAAAATAAAAAATATAGTTTCTTTGGGGATATCTCTATTTTTAAATCCTTAATAATGCTTTGTAAATAAAATTTGAATTATCCAAAGCATATCCCATTGTATTGTAAAACCAAGTGCACATTAAGGCCCATTGGCTTGTACTATGTGATTATTGGGTTAAGCCCAATGCACCCTTTTCAGAGTTATTACTGTAAGGTAATCTGTGCCAGAACTGCATCCACTTGTAGTATCCAGACATGGATGTATTGTAAGGAAAACCACATAATATCTACCTCACCAAAAATTTAATATGGTATTATATTCTTATATTTATAGTTTATCATAGATTTATGATCCCAAATCTATGTTTTCTTATATTTAGTTCCCAAGGTTTCTACTAAACTTCCTTTGATACAAACTATAATGACCCTGACCCCAATAGCCCGAATCCAGTGTTTTCTTTATTACATTGGAATAAGATACAAGGAATAACACACCAAAGAACTGAATAATTTGTAAGTATTGGTAAACTATATTCATAATTGTTTCCCATATAAAATTTGAAAACAAAAATTACAACATAATTTGTTAGGGAATAACATTATTACCTCTAGCATATCCCTGTATTTCATTATTAGTACACTTCATGGATTCCTGGGAAAGGAAACAAGATAAGGGTGGGCTCAAATTATCAGTACGGGTTATGTAAAGTAGAAGAAATCATGAAAAAATAATAATAACCAATATGGAAAGTTAAATAACTAATAACACATTCCATTTAAATAACTAGATAAGGCATAATCAATATTGAAAGGTAAATAACTAAAAAAACATTATATTTAATCAATAAACTGAAAGTGTAATGCATCCAGAGACAATATAATAGTGAAAATATCCTACGTAATAATAACTGAACTATTAATGAAGGAAATTCTTAATTATTATACTATATGATCTTAGACATAATGATACCTCTATCATTAAGACCTTTCATAAGATGGTTTAAACTATCGGTAAAAACCCATTTAATGATAGCTTAAATTTTTGTCTCATGAGAACCACCAATGCATCAAGGGGATATATTATACCAGGCCCCACCCATTACTGCAGGTCCAAATAATTTCTTATATATTGAATAATCTATTTAATTCATGAATCAATACTTTAACATCTAATATCCATATTGATTAAAGGATACATATTTATCAATATTTCTCATCAAATCAAATAACTTTAAAATTAAAAAAATTATATTTTGAAATGAGATAAGATTTAAGAAATAAGAATATCCCTAATAAATAATATGGATATTTAGGGTATTTTTAATGTCTAATGAGCACATAAAAGTGAATATTTTTATGGGAAGTTAATGAATACAAAATGAAATGAGAAAGTGAATTTCAATACTATCATCTCTACAAAATAATCATAAACCATCCATAGGAAGAATAAATATGGTATAAAAATATAACCATTAGAGTAATAATAAAGGGTTGTTTTCATTAATGAATAGAAATACCATAAAAATATATTTAAAAACATTCTTGAGGAAAATACCCTTTTTATTTGGAAAAGCATTTTGGAAATCATTTTTTTGAAAATAACTTTTAAAAAGATTTATTTAAAAATATCCTCATAAAATTTAAAAGGAAGCCTCAAATAAATGATAGTTACGATATTAGGTAATTACATAAAATATATAAAAATTAAAAAGAACATCACCTTTTCACTGTAAAAAGGTTAGGAAGGTTCATTTTTAAAAAAATTACAAGAAGATTTTTTCTCATTTTCAGTAAAAGCGAAACACAAATTGTCTTCAAACTGACATAATATTCCATTGAATGAATTTTTTTTAAAGAGTAAAAATGGGTTGAAATTAATTTAATAATTAATTTTTTAAAAGTTAAAAACATTTTTAAAAACATTTTTAGAAAACATGGTTTTGGAAGAAAACAAATTTCTAACTAAGGAGGGAAAAGAAATCATATATTTTTAAAAACATTTTATCAATAAATTTAAGTAAGAAATAGTGTATAAATTTAAATATTAATTTGAAATATCATGAATAACCATAGGATAAGAAAATTAAATGGTTTTATTAGGAAATTTTCAAATAATTTCCTTCAACTAAAATTAAAGAGTAAACAATTACGATTAGAATGAGATTGTGAAATAAACCTTTACAATGATCATAATGTTGAAATGAGAATTAATCAATAAATAAATTATGTGTTTAAAATATAAATCCATACAGAACAAGTGGAAATAAAGTATAAGGTATTAAAAAGTCATTACACACATGATCTTATAATTTCATAATCAATGAAGTAGAAGTTTAGCCCAATGAATGGAAATCGAGTTAAAAAATCCCTTACCTCATGCTTCCTTTTGATTGAATTTTTTTTAACCTCATGTATAGTGGTTTTAAAAACATTATTAACTTATTAAATAATCATATTAGTATTTATAATATCATATATGATCCTTTTATAACATCGTACTACCCATTCATTAATAATCTTTCATTTTTTCATTATTTTGGGTGTTAATAGCCTTATTTTCTCATGTGTGTTTCATCATAAAAGATCCAGTTATTATGCATATTATATAGTTATATAATCTAAAAAATAATAATAATTAAATAATTATAATATTTATAATATTTATTTCAAAATTATACTTTTAAAACCAATCATGATATATGGTTATCCAAAATGAAGTATGTTAGGATCATGGAGGCAGTATGACGTATGTATGCTTGAGTAACATTTCCATTTTTCAATGATCATTATGGAAAGAAGGTAAGTAATATTTTATATTTTAAAAATATTCATATTATAATAAATACTATATTATATACTTATATATATATCATCCATGTGGTGTGGTGGTGAAAATAGATGCACATCGCTTCGTGAAAGCGGTAGTCCACACGTACACAAACGATGTTATCATCTTTAAGTGACTAAAAAGGTAAGAAATAAAATAATACATATTATCTTTCCATATGATAAATATTTAATTAGTATAATAATTATTTTATTTATAACAAATATTATTATTAACTTTAACCTTATTATATTCCATGTAAAGCGTTAGTGAAAGACGAATCACATCGCTTTATGAGGCGGTAGTCCACCGTACACATGAGTGAAATTATCATATCTATTATGAAATGGAAGGTAATATATATACATATACAGTATAATTAATAAATATGTATAAATATGTTTTAAATATGATATATTTACTTTAGATACATCATCATACCCAACTGTGAAAGTTAGAAATGGAAAAATGAACAACATCGGTTCGCAAGGCGATAGTCCACAATACACATGAACAATGATTTCATAACCCATTTGATGAAAGTGGATATGGTTGTAGGTAATTAACTTATTATAAAAACATCCCAATATATGGATGATACTGAGGTTTTTATATCATAATGGTTTAATAAAAATTTAATAAGGTGGAGAAATAAATAAAATAAAGACACTCATTGAAGAACATTACATATTCTTTGGCTATCCTCCTTATGTTTGCACTAAATCATTCATATATTGGATTTATTCACAAAATAAGTCTTAAATTATTGGTGGAGGTATGTTTTGAAGTGATTTTGGTAGGTATTGTCCAAAAAAAATTGTTTTGAAGGGTGAATAAGAAAGGATAGGTGGTGGCCTTTTATAAGTGGGGAAGAGGACACACTTGGTATTTTTGAAAAGAATTGAGTGCTCCCACATTTTTCATATGTACAAAGGAACAAAAATGATCCATTATTTAACATTATAGGTTTAATGGTCTAAATATTTCTATGAAATAGTTTTTTAATCAAGTTTATGGGTCATTTTTACCTTTATCATTTTAGTTTAACCCCTGGTAAATCAATTTTAACCACTATAATTTATTTTTACAAATTTCACTATTAATTTTGTTAAAAAATTAATTTGAAATTATTATAAATTATAAATTATAAATTATTATGATAAAAAAATATGGAATTTAGTTTTACAAATTAAATTCACATAAGTGGAAACATTTAATTTAAAATTAATCACGTAGATGTGACGAGAAAAAAAGGTTTTAAAGTGAAAATGTTCAAAAGTTTATAAAGTTTATATATTTAAATTCAATTTGAAAATTATAAAAATTAACTAAATTGAATTAACTGATATAATATTGAACTATTTTTATTTTAAAACCAATTCAAAATATAATTTCACATTATAAATTATTTAAATGAAAAGACAGTTTTCCATTAAAAGTTCGTATCTTTCAGTATTCATTAAAAAAAACTTTTCAGAAAAATAAAAACAATTCACCCTTATATAATATTGGTATCCTAATTTAAAAAATAAATTATATTTTTTCATATAAATTTTATAAAAGTGGTAAAAATTAATTTTAAATTATTTGTTCCAAGCGCGACTAATCCATCCTTTAGAAAAAAATAAAATTTTTAGAAAAGATTTCTTTTTCTTCTAAATGATTCTTAT
This sequence comes from Viscum album, assembly GCA_963277665.1. Taxonomy (NCBI): domain Eukaryota; kingdom Viridiplantae; phylum Streptophyta; class Magnoliopsida; order Santalales; family Viscaceae; genus Viscum; species Viscum album. The sequence continues at coordinate 2,095,250,236 of OY728122.1, forward strand.
TTTATTAAAAATAAATATATAACTATATTTTTCATAATTTAGTTATTACTATTCATACACTCAATTTTAATGGCTACGATATAACTATTATATTAAATAATAACATTTTAATAATTTTTCACATTTAGTTTAAACTTAGTGTTGCGTGTAACATAAGCTAAACTCAGTTTTGTGTGTAACACATGATAAAATTAATGTTTATTGTAACAAAATATATCAATGATATTTAATTTATATAAAAATAGATGTTTAATAAAGTCTCCAAATGTTATATTCTCTTCAATGCTTGGTGTTTCTTGTCATACACACCATCAAATATGATGTTTATATTTTAGAATTTTGGTGTATTAAAATATAAAAATAGAATGATCCATGAAATATTAGATGAAAATTATTAAGAAATTATATGAATAATAAAAACAATAGTAAATAAAATGAAATTACTAGACAAGAAATGCTTTCATTTAGAGATTAAATAATTAATATGATTTCATATTAAAAAGGATTGTTCTTTCCAAAATAATTATTTTTCTAATTTTTTTTGTATTTTATCCTAATATATTAAATCAAGAAATTTTAAAATATTATTTTAATAATATATAATAATTTAATATATTAAATTACATATTAAAATTCTTTAAGTTATGAATTGGCATGAAATAGTACTAAGAACACTTAATGTTTAAAAATGATTTTTTTTAATAAAAGTAGTTTATATTTATATTTTATATTTTCATTATAAAAATAATTTTATAAATTTTATAATTTTAATTCTAAAATATTAATTTCATTTTTTAATTCTATATTTTAAAATTATATTAGGATTATTTTTTTATATTGTTCTTGTTTTTTAGGTGAATAGTGAAAAATATAATTTTTACAAATAACGTGAAATTTATGAAATTATTATTACATAAGTATTTCATATAAATTTATAAAACAATTTTATAGAAAAAATTTTATTTTATATGATATATTTTAAAATATAATTTTTTTATTTTAGTTTACAAACCTATATTTGATATTTTAAAAGTTAAATTACACTATTTTCTAAAATTATTTTTAATAGAATATGCATTTATTAGTTTAAATTTAGTTGTATCAATTTTAGAAAGTTAATATAATAAAATTTATTTCAAATTTGGAATTATATGAAAAATATTATGTAATAAGGAACATTTTATTTTTAGTCATAATAAATGAATTACTAATGTAAAAACTAGTTACTGCGGTAAAAGCCAAAAGGGTAAAAATGGTTTACCAAAGGGGTAAAAGGATTAACATGTTAATTTTTTTATAATTGAGTTTTTGAGACATTTCCATTTTAAAATTTATCTTAAATCCATTATTAAACTTTTTTAAGTCTTCTTGACATGTAAAACATGTGCTTTCTTTATATTAAGATAAATAATTACAAAAAATGTCATTATATCCACTTATAAAAGGGGCCTCTCACCACCTCTTTAAGATCACAATAAATGTATGTTTCCATTATAAATTATGACCTATTTATATCCCCTATTTTCCCATTTAACTTTATTTAGATTTTGGTTATAATAAGTTATCCTAATCCCTCTATTCCTAAGGTGTCCTCGAAGGGAAAAATCAAGTTCACAACATAAGTGCTAACCTTTCCCTAATGTTTTTTATTTTATATTAGTACCTTTAAAATATATTTTTACCCAATTTTATATTATTCATTATATATATATATATTAAAATTAATGTTTTTCTATTTTGGAAAAAATAATTAACCACCTTTACTGCTTTCTATTAAGAAAAATGAAAACATCATTCATGCATTTGTACAGACTGCCACCTACATGAAGTAACATATCTCATATTTAATATAGTTTCTTTATTATTTATTAAAATATATTAAAATATTATTCAAAACCATAAAAATATCCAAATAATATCATTATTATTCTTTAATAAATATATTATTCCAAAAGAAACCACTTTAATAACCATAATCATCCATTTAATTATGGTATGTTCCTCCATGGGTTAGTCTAACCACCTACATGAAAAATGTTATAAAATAATATAAGTTATGACTATGAGAATTTAATTAATGATAATATATGAAATAAATAAGTGAAAAATCATTTTATTTTGGTTATAGAATGCTAACATCAATATTAAACTCATTAATTAAGATATCAATGCTTGTTCATTAAAAATCACCGAAACATTCTCATAACCAATTTCATCTTTAAGGATCATGAAAAAAATAACAAAGAATGAAATTATAAAATTATAAATAATTATAAATCATAAATTAAAGTACCTTTTATTATATGAGAATGATTAACTTTGAGAGAATAATGAAGAACTGCATTGCTATTACGAAACTACTTCAAACCACTCAAGAATACTCACACACGACATTGAAAATAGATATTAACTAAATAATATACACGTATATAATAATGATAAATAAATTTTATAAAAGCTTATATATATAAATAAAGTTATAAAATAGGTTATTAAAATATTTATTTTTGTTTTATAGTATATTAATGTGCTTTAGTGGAAGTCAAGAATTAAGGTAAGGGGTTTTTTGTCTCATATTTAATTTCTTGAGACATAATCTTTATTCTACACCATGATACATTTAATATGGTGTTATTAATGCATAATTAATTTATTTTACCATATTCATGTAATTAATGGAGTTTTAAGATCTATATCATGTCATTTATTTAAATGGATTCTGATTCAAAGGATACTAAGGTGGTAAGGGATAAGTTTCCCTATTTACAATTCCATGAGGCATCTTTAATATTGCACACCATAATTTATTTTATCTGGTTTATTCACTACCAAATTTCCTTAAATTATAATTAATATATTCCATTTCATGAAATTTTAATGTCCATTTCATGTTAATTCTCTCATGTTCTTTTGATTATTACGTTACCATCACTATAAATGTTTCTTGGTCTCAATTTTGACTCTTTGAGACAAGTTATATTTTGTGAAACATTTTTCCTTATATATGGTGTTATTTTATTTAATTCCCATGAAATTATTATAATAGATTTTTCATGTAATTCATGGGATATAAAAATATAAATCTAGTTGTTTTCTTCATTCATATTTTTATTCAAATTCCACCCAATCCGTAATGGTTTTTGTAAACTCAATTTTCATTCATTAAAATATGATTTTTATTTTTGAAATTTATTATTATAAGTTGGGTATAATCTACCATATGATTGTATTATTATTTGTTTAATATTTTATATATGGTGATTTATATTTATTTATTAAAAATTCCCTTAATAATTTTTCTTGCTTTAAGATATGATGTTTGTAAGGGTTTTTCATAGTCGAATTCCCCTTCTTTGAGTTATAATGATTATTATTAGACCCAATTATTATAAGTTGAATTATATTACCATATTTTTTTATAAAATATAATTTCCACTTCCATTTATATGTATTTAAATTTCATCCTCATGAACTCCTTTTTTTTACAGATAATTTCCTATTGACATCATTAATCCATGAAATTACTCCTCAATACTACATTGTTACCATTCCTTTGATAAGGGTACTTTCCATTTTATTATGATATTATTATTATTTTTTATTCACTTATTTATAAACATTATTACATTGAATGGTTAACTATTAATAATATATATATCTACTATTTATATGGTGATAACTATTGACTACTTAACAATGATCATGTATGAGATTCCTTAATGAACATTAAGATATGTGTTGCTTAACAATCCACCATCTTTATCTAGATGAATTATGATCATATAATTCTGTTTATTTAATTAGTAATGTATTTAATTAACTATATACCCATTACTCTATATGGTGTTAGTTTGAGGTATGATCATAGAGAAAACCATTCCATTTATTGATTGAGGAAATATTGAAAATTTATATAATTATTTTTACAATTTGGATATTTATTGATAATTGAGGAATGTTGGTTATATATTGTATATATTATTGATTGATTTATATGAAAAATGAATTTAAATTAATTAGAAAAAGGTTGGTCCCAAAATATCCTCACGATGCATTAGTATGTCTCATGAGATAAACTAGACTTGGTATTTTGGTGTATGCCTACAAAAAAATATTTCCTAGACACAGGTCCTTGATGGCAATATCATGATATTTAAAATCATGATGTCTTCATTTTTGGTATGTAATCAGATGTCTAACATTATTCAATTTATTTATAAGGAAAAAATTATTGTTATCCTTATGATCTATTTATTTACATTATTTTACATGGATATATCATGTTTTTATTTTGATTCTACTATGAAATTATCTATTCCCATAATATTATTTATGATAATCTTATGATCTCTTAAGATCTATCATTATTATCTATTATTATTACCCTTACTGAGGGTTTGAGATCACCCTTATTTTTTTCAATTTCACCTATTTAAGAAGAAATATATTTTACATGATATGTCTAGAAGACTAAAATGTGTATGGACCCATAAATTTCAAGGAAATTTTTTTCTTAAATTCTTTGGGATTTTACGAGTACGCAGTTTCTGACAGCACCTGATTCTGAGGCCCGGTGTGCCCGGAATCAATTTCTGAAGTTTATCTCGGGTACGTTCAGTGAAAGAATGAGCGGGTTTTTCTATCCTTTGAACCGGTGCTTGGAATTGAAATCCGAGGGCACCAATGGAACCAAAACACTAGTAATTTCTAAAGAGTACCTTTACTGAAGACGCGTTTTCTTGGATGAGTTGTTAAAAAAAAGTGGATTAAATAAAAAGTGAATAAAATAGTGTACAATTTTATTCATTTTTCTAAGGTGGTTTTATCCTACATGGGTTAGGATGGGACGCACTAGCATCCTAAATACCCATGTGAGGATAAATGTGGGGTGGGGCCCACACAAGCCCCGAACCTTCACAATTCCTTAAACCCCTCAAACCCCCCATTTAAACCCCTTGTATTTAATAGGGTAAATCCCCACACTCCAACTTTAATTCATGACAACACACACTAAATTAATTGATTAAATCTCTTCAATTAATTTAACTAAGTGTTTGAATTTTAAAGTTTTAATACATGGAAAATAATAAAATAAGGAGAGTCCTTATTTTATTTTGTGAGTTTTGTTGTGTGAGGGAATTTTGGGAGAGAGAGCTTTATTCTCTTTTAAAGAACTTCATCTTCAACGAAGAATGCCAACTCTCCGACGAAGAATGTCGACCTGGAGGACCGATTTCTCTATCCACTTCTTCCTCTACGACAAGGGAGGAGACACTGACGATGACAAAAATGACGCCATCGTCCGCGACGCTTGACAACCGCGAACTTCCTTCAAGGTAGGGCTTATCTTTGTTCAAAGTTTTATTTATTGACCTTTGTTGATTAAATATTTGGTCGCTTGATATCATCATAATGGGAGGAGATCGGACCATAAAAACACGGACGATCCTCCTCCCCTTATCTTGTTAAATATTCATTGATCATTGTGGTGAAGGCGGCGCAGTGCCGTTGCACCGCACGGGAATGAAGGGGACTGCGACCGGAGTGGGCCGCGACGGTGGTGCACGACGCCGTCGCGCCGTGATGGAGAAATCAAGGGAGACCACAGCCAGAGCGGGCCGTGGAAGAGGGGCACAGCGCCATCGCGCTGTGTCGGTTGAGGAAGAGCCGCGACCTTAGGCCGCGACGGTCCAACAGGGGGCGGCCGGCCAAGCCAGCCGCCGGCGCTCTAGGAGGCGGGACCCCTATGGGTCCCGCGACTGCTCAACCGGCTGGCCATAAGGGCCGGACGTTTTTCCAGAAAACCGGGGGGTCGTAACCCCCTGAACCTACTTTAGGGCGGGCCCCACCGGGGGGCCGCTGTTTCCGAAACAAAGGGGGTCGTGCCCCCTTCGCACCCTGCTCGGCCGCGAGCCGAGCCGCGGCTGACCTTCGAGCCGGGCCGCAGGCCACACCCAGCCAATGGCCAGGCCGTGCCAGCTAGGTCGGGCCGCGCCCAATTGGGCCGGACCCGTACCTGGGTCGGGTCGACCCAGGGGGTATTGGGCCGGGTCGGACCGGGCCCAAACCCCCTATTTTCGGACTAGGTTTGTTCAAACACCCATATCTTGGGTTACAGACCTCCGATCGACGCACCGTAAGTTGCGTATGGATATTTGGATCGAGACAGAAGTTTCAGTATATTACACTCGAGGTTTCGGTGAAGTTTGTGTATGGTCGGGTTGGTTCGAACCCGAAACCAACTGGCCCCTTTGAGCGAAAACGCTTATAACTTTTCGACCAGACGTCCAAATGGTATGACATCAAATACCTTGAATTCCTCTTAGTGAGACGGTTATTTTGGATTAATCCACTTGAGGTTTGGATATAGTTGGAGTATGGTCAGGTTGGTTTCAGTTTAAAAACCAATCGGGCCCCTGGGACGGAAAAACCAATATCTCTGAGACCGGGCGTCCGATTGACGCGCCGTCTGTTGCATTGAGTTCATATTGACTAGACGGAACTTTGTGATACATCAACTCTGGACTTCGTGACAGTTGACGTATTGGCATCTTGGCTCATGGAGTGGACCCTCTCAGAATTGAGCGTGCTTTGTGCGGGAACCCTAGAGCTGGTTGCGACTATGACGACGATCACAACTGTACTTGGATCCTACCTGGGTTTAGCAGGGAGGACGACTATACTTGGATCCTACGTGGGTTCGGCAGTGAGGAAGACTATAATTGGATCTTGCATGGGTTCGGCAGCGAGGACGACTGTACTTGGATCCTACGTGGGTTCGGCAGCGATGGTTACTGTACTAGGATCCTACGTGGGTTCGGCAGCGATGGCTTCTTTACTTGGATCCTACGTGGGTTCGGTAGAGGAGATGATTCAGGGGCTACATCTAATCATCTCCACCCCTCTTCGTGAGTAGTATACCTGTGTGAGCTGAGTCTTGACATTCAATCATTATCATTGATATGATTGACTTGCTTTCCTGTGTGGACTAGGTTGTGCTTTCCTATGTGGACTGGGTTGTGCTTTCCTGTGTGGACTGGGTTGTTCTATGACTCTTGAGTTGGAGTCGAACTGGAATTGATGACTTAGGTATATGTATGGGAATATACCTATATAGAGTTGGTTGATACTTCGTGTTTGTATCTTTCCTTGTGGTTTATCCTTTGTGGATTCTAGGAGACCTTCATGGGTCTCGGGGTCCCTACTGAGTATTGTATACTGACCCCTGCATGGGCTATGCCCGCACTACGTTGTGTTGGTTGCAGACGATGGACAACACAGATCGTGGTTGAGGCTTGTGGAGCGGGACGGTACCCGGAGGTGGACTATCAGGCGGACGTACACGATGCAGACAGATGAATTCTCGGAGTAGAGGAGACCATCTGTACCCACCCTTCAGGTGGGGTTTCCAGAGGACGACTTAGTGGTTGATACTTTACTTTTCAGCTGTTGTACCTTGTTTTCTCAGTTGTACTGTACTTTCAGTTGGGTTTGTATACTGGCCCATTTACTTTCCAGCAATTACTTTTGTACTCAGTTTACTTAGTGTTTACTTTAGCTTGCGTACTCTGTGGTGTTTTTTTTCTTATATTAGGCAATGCCTTCCCTTTTATCGGGATTTATGCCTTTGGTGCTAGTCGCCAGCCCCTGGCCTATGGAAGGTGGGCTTGGGGTAGTCACGACACGGGCCCCGTGGATGGGTCGTGACAAATTGGTATCAGAGGAGTCGGTTCTACCGTAGAACTTAGGACTGATAATTTCTTCTGTGTGAAGCAATATTGTTTAGGGTATTGAGTGTGGTTATCAGTCCAGGGAGTCTAGTGTTGGTGCGGCGGCTGACGTATCCATACACCAGGACCCTGACTTCTGATTTCTGACTCAGTGATTGAAAACACCGATTGCACGCGTGTTTCAAAAGTTTTCTTTGTGATTACTTTGTGTCAGCTCACCAGGTATACTGTATTAACCGTGGTGCACCTATTTCTTTCCAGGATGGCCCCACAATGGCAACCAGCTAGGGTTCTGAGCTTTGTGCGAGATGGAAGCCCACCGAGCGATGAGGCCTCGGTGCAGGGCCCCATTATAGCATAGGCACCGGTGGTACCTCTACCCACCGAGCAACCGATGCCACCAGCCCCAGTAGCTGAGAGTGTACCTCGCCTGAGTGCACTACACGAGTTTCAAAGTCAGAGGCCACCCAGGCTCCATGGAGAGACGGACCCTCATGCAGTCGAGGATTAGCTGGAGGTTATCGTCTGATTCTTTAGATTATTAGGGACACCAGCTGACCTCATGGTGATCCTTGTGGTGAGTCTCCTGCATGCAGCAGCAGGTAGATGGTCGAGCATAATTCTCTAGGTACACGACGAGGCATAACTTCTTTGGACGGACTTCGAGAGCCTCATCCGCTCAGAGTTCGTTCCAGCCACCCTCCGTGCAGTGTGCATTTAGGAGTTACTACAGCTGCAGTAGGGCAGTAGGATAGTAGCCCAGTACTTGGTGAGGTTTACTGATCTCTCGCCCTACTCCAAAGACATGGTACGTGACCCATTCTTCCGGGCCCAGACCTTCGAGCAGGGACTGAGGCATGAGATCAGGGCTTCGATGATCTCCCTTAGCATTCCAACATAGGCAGGAGTACTGGAGCGAGCCCTTCTTGTGGAGAGATTTCTTGCTGAGCCTACACCAGCAGTAAGACCTACCGCAAGGCAAAACATAGCGGAGTCTTCTGCAGCCGGCAGTAGACAGATGTCACCGAGGTCCAAGTGGACCAGGCCATAGTGGGTGACCTCAGGATACTGGTTCAGAGTTGCAGGGCACACGCAGCAGAGCCAGTCATTTGAGAGGAAAGCAGTGCTATTCATGCGGCGGGCAGGGCCACATGGCTCGTGACTGCCCGACCCGCCATACAAAGGAGCAGTAGATGGTTGAGGGACCACCCAGGCAGAGGCAGAGGTTTGACCGTGGCAGTCCGCAGGGAGCAGGTAGATGAGGAAGAGGAGAAGACCGAGTAACGGGTGGTGGACGACTCTTCGGGGCTCTACCACCACCACCACCAGGAGGTCCACCCCGACCACAGGGAGCTGGAAGACAGAGGCAGGCTCAGCTTCAGGCAGTGGAGGCTTATGACCATGGCGCACCTGAGATGATTTTAGGTACTATCTGTGTCTACTCCACCCTTTATGCAGTTCTTATATACACAGGAGAGAGTCATTCTTTCATTTATGCTGCCCTTTTTCGGAGCTCGGAGATTCCGACAGAGCCCTTGTCTTGATCCTTATGTCTAGAGACTCCCACGGGAGCAGACTCGACGATTACGCACTGGTGCTAGAAGTGTGAGATTACTCTAGGAGGTGAGAGCTTCAGCTGGGATCTTCTTGTAGTGGCGTCGAGGCCTTAAGACGCCATCTTGGGTATGGATTGTTTATCTACGATCCATGCTCAGATCGACTGTATTAGGCGCAAGGTGCGGTGTGTCTGCACCGATGGGAGCAGGTTCACCTTCACCAGCGAGAAGGGAGACTTTGCAGCGCAGGATGGATTCACACAGAGAAGAGGACAGTCGATCACTCATCAGTTGGCTAGTCTCATCTTAGGAGCAGTTGATGTGCGGAGTCCGAGTTTTCCTATTGTGGTGGATTAGTATGCGGACGTTTTTCCTGACGACGTTCCAGGACTACCTCCTCACAGAGAGCTAGAATTTGATATTGAACTGTACCCCGGGACAACCTAATAACTACTCCAGCATATCGTATGGCTCCCTCTGATCTTCGAGAGTTATGAGTACCGCTGGAGGACTTGCATGTCAAGGGATTCATCCAACCCAGTGTTTCACCCTGTGCTTCCCCAATTTTGTTCGCCAAGAAGGCGGATGAGAGCTTATGACTATGTATCGACTACCGTCACCTGAAACAGGTGACCATGAAGAACAAGTATCCACTTCCGAGGATTGGAGACCTCTTTTATCAGCTCAAGGGAGCACGCTGGTTCTCAAAGATAGACCTCAGGTCAGGCTATCATCATCTCAGAGTTCGAGATGAGGATGTGAAGAAGACGGACTTCAGGTGTCGGTATGGCCACTATGAGTTCTTGGTTATGCCTTTTGGCATAAACAACACTCCAGTAGTGTTCATGAGTCTCATGAACAGGATCTTCCATCCTTACCTCGATCGGTTTGTCATGGTCTTCATCGACGACATACTGATTTACTCAACCACTATGGAGGAGCATGCCTACCACTAACGGGTTGTACTCGACACAATCCGAGAGCACCAAATTTTTGGTAATCTCTTGAAGTGTCATTTCTGGATTCGAGAGGTCCACTTCTTGGGGCACGTCATCTCTGAGGCGGGAGTTGCGGTGGATCCTGTGAAGATCGAGGCAGTACTATCTTGGGATCCACCCAGGAGCGTGACTGAGGTGCGGAGTTTCCGAGGTCTGGCTGGGTACTATCAGAGATTCATTCCAGACTTCTCTAGAGTTGAAACACTTCTTTCACCTTTGATGAAGAAGGGGAAACCCTTCGTGTGGTCAGATAGTTTTCAGCATAGCTTCCAGGAGTTGAGACAGAGATTGACCTGTGCACCCATCTTGAGGCTACCAGAGGAGGGAGTACGATACGTAGTTTACTACGATGCATCTAGGACTGGAATTGGGTGTGTCCTGATTCAGGAGCAGGCAGTGATCTCATATGGTTAACGATAATTGAGTTATCATGATCAGAACTATGCAACCCATGACCTGGAGTTAGTAGGAGTGGTCTTCACCTTGAAGATGTGGTGACACTATTTGATGGGTGAGCGCTTTATAGTCTACTCTGACCACCAGAGTCTTAGGTACATATTCTCGTAGAAGGACCTGAACCTGAGACAGTGGTGATGGCTCGAGTTCCTCTCGGACTATTAATTTTAGATAGTCTATACTCCTAGGAAGGAGAACGTAGTAGCTGATGCTCTCAGCAGGAGGGCGGGCATTCAACTACTTGGAGAGGCGACAGAGCAACTAGCCACGTTGTAGATATCCTTCGTGGATAGAGATGGAGCAGCCTTTCTACAGTCACTCATAGTCACTCCTACACTACTTCAGTGGGTCATAGAGGCACAACATGGGGATGTTGACTATGAGATGACATGTGCACAGATATCCACAGGACAGGCACCTGATGGATTTTTTGTAGTAGGATATCACTTCATCCTTTTCAGGGGACGTACCATGGTACCGGCTACATTATAGGAGGAGGTGCTGAGGGAGTTTCACACTTCCCCTTTGGCGGTACATCCAGGAGTAGCAAAGATGTACCAGGATCTCAGACGACAACACTGGTGGCCAAGTATGAAGAAGGTTGTGGCTGAGTTTATTTCACGATGTCTCACCTTCCAGTAGGTGAAAGCAGAGCACTAGGTACCAACAGGCTAGGTACAGCCCTTAGAGGTCCCAAAGTGGAAGTGGGACAGGATATCCATGGATTTCATGATGGGACTTCCACGTACTTCTAGAGGACATGACTCCATTTGGGTGATTGTTCACCGACTCACCAAGTCGGCCCACTTCTTACCTATCAGAGAGTAGGGCTCAGTGGAGAGCTTGGGACACCTCTACGTTCAGGATATTGTAAGACTTCATGGTGTTCAATCATCTATCATCTCCAATCGAGACACTCGCTTTACTTCTCGGCTTTGGAAGGGTTGCAGGAGGCTTTTGGGATGCAGCTACGCCTGAGCACCACCTTTCAGCCTCAGACGGATGGCCAGACGGAGAGGACCATTCAGACTCTCGAGGACAAGCTCCGTGCATGTGTCCTTGACTTTGGTCATAACTGGGAGGATCACCTACTCTTGGTAGGGTTTGCATACAACAACAGATACCACTCTACCATTGGGATGGAACCATACGAGGCATTGTATGGCCGACCTTGCAGATCACCTCTATGCTGGACAGACCTTGGTGAGTTAGCACTCGTAGGACCAGAGATGGTCCAGGCTATGACAGAGAAGGTGTATATCATCCAGGAGAGGATGAGGAATGCACATAGCCGACAGAAGTCCTATGCTGATAAGAGGTGGAGACCACTAGAGTTTGAGGATGGCAACCACATTTTCTTATGGGTATCACCTTGACGTGGACTGAGGAGAGTTGGCTAGGGCGGCAAGTTATCTCCACGATTCATCAGACCATTCCAGGTTCTTAGCAGGATAGACGAGGTGGATTATCGCCTAGTTCTTCCACCTCAGTTTCAACAGGTGCACGGAGTCTTCCACATATCTCAGTTGAGGAGATACGTGCACGACTCGACGCATATCATCGACCACAGAGAGTTGGACATCGATGACATGACGACATTTGTGGAGGTCCCGGTGGAGATCGAGGATCGATAGGAGCGTGTCCTACATGGACGGTCGATTCCTCTAGTGCACATCAGGTGGCAGCACGAGACCCTCCAGGAGAGCACATGAGAGCGGAAGGCTCAGATGCATGCATAGTACCCTCATTTCTTTCCCTAGTTTATGATGTAGCTTTACAGGGACGTAAATCCTTGAGGTGGGAGTAATGTAAAGAACCGTAAATTTCAAGGAAATTTTTTTCTTAAATTCTTTGGGATTTTATGAGTATGGAGTTTCTAACGACACCTGATTCTGAGGCCCGGTGTGCCCAGAATCAATTTATGAAGTTTATCTCAGGTATGTTCAGTGAACAAACGAGCGGGTTTTTCTATCTTTTGAACTGGTGCTCAGAATTGAAATCCGAGGGCACTGATGGAACCGCAGCGCCGATAAATGCTTAAGAGGACATTTACTAAAGATGCGTTTTCTTGGATGAGTTGTTAAAAAAAAGTGGATTAAATAAAAATTGAATAAAATTGTGTACAATTTTATTCATTTTTCTAAGGTGGTTTTATCCTACATGGATAAGTTAGGATGGGACCCACTAGCATCCTAACTACCCATGTGAGGATAAATGTGGGGTGGGCCCCGCACGAGCCCCAACCCTTCACATTTCCTTAAACCCCTTAAACCCCCCATTTAAACCCCTTGTATTTAATTGGGTAACTCCCCACACTCCAACATTAATTCATGACAACACACACTAAATTAATTGATTAAATCTCTTCAATTAATTTAACTAAGTGTTTAAATTTTAAAGTTTGAATACATGGAAAATAATAAAATAAGGAGAGGCCTTATTTTATTTTGTGAGTTTTGTTGTGTGAGGGAATTTTGGGAGAGAGAGCTCTATTCTCTTTTTAAGAACTTCATCTTCAACGAAGAACACCAACTCTCCGATGAAGAACGTTGACCCGGAGGCCCGATTTCTCTATCCTCTTCTTCCTTCGCGACAAGGGAGGAGACACCGACGACGATGGAAATGATGCCATCGTCCATGGAACTTGAAAACCACAAACATCATTTGAGGTAGGGCTTATCTTCTTTCAAAGTTTTATTTATCGACCTTCTTTGATTAAATATTTGCCCGCTTCATATAATCATAACGGGAGGAGATCAGACAGCACAAACACGGCCGATCCTCCTCCCCTTATCTTGTTAAATCTTCGTTGATCATTGTGGTGAAGGCGGAGTGGTATCATTGCACCACGCGAGAACGAAGGGGGCCACGACCGGAGTGGGCCGTGACAGAGGTGCGCGGCGCCGTCGCGCCATGCCATAGAAATCAAGGGAGACCGCGGCTGGAGCGGGTCACGGCGGTCCAGCAGGGGGCGGCCGGCCAAGCCGGCCGCCGGTGCTCCAGGAGGCGGGACCCCCACAGGTCCTGCAACGACTCAACCGGCCGACCATAAAGGCCGACCATTTTTCCAGAAAACTGGGGGGTCGTAACCCCCCGACCCTCCTTTAGGATAGACCCCACCGGGGGGCCGCCGTTTCCGAAACAAAGGGGTCTGCGCCCCCTTCGTACCCCGCTCAGGTAAGAGCCGAGCCGCGGCCGGCCTCTGAGCTAGGCTGCGCCCAATTGGGATAGACCCAGACACGGGTTGGTTCGAACCGGTTCAGGCCGACCCAGGGGGTATTGGACCGGGTCGGACCGGGCCCAAACCCCCTATTTTCAGACCAGGTTTGTTCAAATGACCATATCTTGGGCTACAGACCTCTGATCGACGCACCGTCAGTTGCGTAGGGATCCTTGGATCGAGACGGTCATTTTTTTATATTACACTCTAGGTTTTGATGAATTTTTGGTACAGTCGAGTTGGTTCAAACCCGAAACCAACCGGACACTTGGAGCGGAAACCCTTATAACTTATCAACCGGACGTCCGAATGACATGCCGTCAATTACATTGAATTCCTCTTAGTGAGACAGTTCTTTTGACTTACTACACTTGAGGTTTTAATGTAGCTAGAGTACGGTCAGGTTGGTTTCATCTTAAAAACCAACCGGGCCCCTCGGATGGAAAAGCCAATATCTCTCAGACTGGGTGTCCGATTGACACGCCGTCTGTTGCGTTGAGTTCCTATTTACGAGACGGAACTTTGTGATACATAAAATCTAGAATTCATGATAGTTGATGTATCGACCCCTTGGATCGTGGAGCAGACCCTCCCGGAATAGAGCGTGTTGTGTGCGGGAACCCTAGAGCTGGCTGCGACTACGATGATGATGACGACTGTACTTGGATCCTACGTGGGTTCGGCAGCGAGGACGACTGTACTTGGATCCTACGTGGGTTTGGAAGCGAAGACGACTGTACTTGGATCTTACGTGGGTTCGACAGTGAGGATGACTGTACTTGGATCCTACGTGGGTTCAGCAATGATGGTTACTGTACTAGGATCCTATGTGGGTTCGGCAGCTACGATTTCTATACTTGGATCCTACGTGGGTTAGGAAGAGGAGATGATTCAGAGGCTACATCTAATCATCTCCACCCCTCTTCGTGAGTAGTATACCTCTGTGAGCTGAGTCTTTACTTTCAATCATTATCATTGATATGATTGACTTTCTTTCCTATGTGGACTGGGTTTTGCTTTCCTATGTGGACTGGGATGTTCTCGGACTCTTGAGTTGGAGTCGAAATGGAATTGATGACTTAGGTATATGTATGGGAATATACCTAAGTAGAGTTGGCTGATACTTCGTGTTTGTATCTTTCATTGTGGTTTATCCTTTGTGGATTCTGGGAGACCTTCGGGGGTCTTGGGGTCCCTACTGAGTATCGTATACTCACCCCTGCACGGGCTATTCCCACACTACGTTGTGTTGGTTGCATACGATGGACAACACTGATCGTGGTTGAGGCTTGTGGAGTGGGACGGTACCCAGAGGTGGACTATCAGGCGGACGTACACAGTGCGAACAGACGAATTCTAGGAGTAGAGTAGACCATCTGTACCCACCCTTTAGGTGGGGTTTCCAGAGGATGACTTGGTGCTTGCTGCTTTACTTTTCAGCTGTTGTACCTTCTTTTCTCAGTTGTACTTTACTTTCAGTTGGGGTTGTATACTGGCCCATTTACTTTCCAGCACTTACTTTTGTACTTAGTTTACTTAGTGTTACTTCATCTTGCGTACTCTGTGGTGTTTTCTTTCTTATATAAGGCAATACCTTCCCTTTTATCGGGATTTACGCCTTTGGTGCTAGTCACCAGCCCCTGGCCTTTGGAAGGCGGGCTTGGGGTAGTCATGGCACGAGCCCCGTGGATGGGTCGTAACAACATGTGTATAGAATTTATTGGATATATTGAAGAATTATTATAAATTAATTAATTCCTAATGTAGTGTGAAAAATGTCTATTAGTTGATAAATAATTTGTATTTATTAGTTACTAATTTTTTATAATTCTCTAAATCCATAAACCAAAAAGTTCATGGGAATGTATTTATTGAAACCTTTTCTATTAGTCGTATCTTACAGAATAATTATGTTTTGGGAATTATAGTTGAAATCAGATAAGGTTTAATATAATCTAAGAGATTGGGATATTATTTTTTGAGGATAATTTAAGAGTTATAAATGTCATTAAGGATTGATAAGTTAAAGATGATCATAATTTTAAAGGTATATATAATCATTTTGGTTATTTTAGGTAATATATAATATTTTATTGATTAAGATAAGTTAAATTTAGTAAAAAATCCAAGGATAAGTATAAGGGATAAGCCCATGTATAAGATAATACCCAAAGTTTTGGTAAAGTAAATATTGTGTGGTTTCCATATAAATTAAATCTATATTTGAATACTGGAAAGTGGATGAAGTTGTGAAAAAAATAACCTATTAGTAATCAACCTAAAAAGGCTGATTTAATATTAACTCAATATTCACTCTAGTGCATGATAAGTGTGCCTAAGATTTAACACCAAACTAGACACTCTCGGGGGATATGATTTAGTTAATTATATTATCTTTACAATCCATTATAAATGATTTATTATGAGAAGGAATTGGGTTAAATAATATAAGAGAACCCAAAATAAAGAAACCTAGATTAAACTAAAAGTGATTTAGGTTGAATAAAAAACTAATGTAATAATTTTAAAGTGTTAGAAATTTTGAGGTTGAATTTTTAATGTAATTGTCTTTCAATGATTATATTTCAGTGTTCATCACCCATGTTAACTCCTTTTTGTTTTAGTTATGGATGGAGCCTAAAGGAATGAAGTTGAAAATAGATTCCATGGACAATATAGAGATTATCCTAATGATAAAACTAATGGGATAATAATTGAAGTGAGAAAAATTATGATTACTATAAAAAATATATCAAGAATCATGATTAATAATGAAATCATAGTTCGATTCCAAAACAAACCAAAGAAGAGAAGGATGAAGTCTCATGGAATTTTTGGGGACAACGATGGTGAAGTAAAAAAAATTTAATTTTCAACATGTCATGAATGTTGGGATAAATACTATGGAAAGAGTACAAAAGAAACTAAAAGATGTTTTGTGTTTGGAAAAAGAGGGAATAAAGAAACTAATTTCCGAGGAAAAGTGAATATCTTAGTGGAAATTATGAAAGGAAATAGTTTTAATCTAGAGGTACCACTTATAGTTCAATGTATGAAATTTGGGGAATTAAGAATTATTACAATCAATGCTCTAAATGTAAGAGCCCAAGACCCGCACTCCTGGATCCTGTTCTCAAGCCATGAACTTTACATTTTCAGCTATGATGTCAATATTTATGACCCAAAAATTTCCATTTAAACCGTACAATATCAAAATGAAAACATTAATAACTTATATTATTAATTATTTTTTAAGTTAAGAGTTTTAGAGAATTAGGAAAAACTCATAAATAAATAATTCACAAGTCATCAAATGATCATTTCTCCCATTTAACCTAGATTTTGTAATTTCACATTAGGTCATCAACATCATCCTTGAAAAATCCTTTATATACACAAAATTTTCTACATAGTTCTTTAAAATCTGGGGGAAAGTAAACATAATAAGGGTGATATAAAATTACCAGTAAGGGTATACATAAGAATTAACAATTGAATGTCATCAATGAGAAGAATAAGTTCATAAGAATATGAAGACATAATCAAAGTTCATGAGTATAACACATGAATATTCATACACATAAATACCTGGATCATCGAACATGAAAAAATGGCATACAGAATTAACAATAGAAAATTCATAATAATTAATAATCATGTGACATGTGATATCAATATTGATCAAATGAAACATCATAAACACATAATGAGAATAGATAAAAAATATTGGAATCTTGGAAAATAATTTCATAGAACCCTTACATAACCCTTACAATTTTGAATAACCATATGTCTAACTTCCAATATAATTACTCATAAAAAAAAATATTACCCAATGTATTGGAGTGCTATTTGGGTACACCCATCATTTAAGCTATAACAGGATCACCTAGTTCTATCTAAGTTCACACATCATTTATAATTTCCAAGAACCACAACATGAAATAAAACATTTAATCATTTAAAAAAATATTTTAAACTCATATGCAACTTAATTTTAGATATTAAAATTCCATTTTCATTCAAAATCACATTTCAACACAAAATACACCTTTTCTTTGAAAAACTATTTTCAATACCAAAATATCCAAAATTATAAATAGATTTTTTCATTTAATGAAAAATGAAATCTTGAAAAGGAATTAAAAAATAAAAAAATGGCCACGATAATAGAAAAGTCATTGTCTCTGTCACGAACCAGCCCAGGTCGACCTTGAGCTGGTCACCCGAGCCGGTCCGCGACAAGTCTCGAGGGGCGTTCCCGATCCCCCCAGGATGACAACTAGTGTCAGGCATCAAAGTTAAAATAGTGGGAATGATTTGGCCCAAAAAGATAAATAAGTAAATAAGAATAAACAGAACAAAAGCACTAAAATCTAGCAGCAGAAAGAAATGAAACCGAACAGTAGACGTACCTCTATGTGACCCTTTGGTCACCACCCAACTCAAAACCACGCTGCTCCAACATTGAGCAGCTGAACCAGAACCTAGTACGAGAAGCTGAACCTGCAACTGAAATTATAATATGGGCGTGACCATTGAAAATGCTCAGTAGGGATGCCAAATTAAACCACAGGATCCAACCAAAACCACTTTCCAGAAACAACCCCAAAACACTAGTTTTCACATACAAAGATAGAAAAAAATAGGGATTTCATATTTTAAAGTAAAAAGGATCCCGTTTTACCATCTCAAAAACCAACACACATCACAACCCATTTTCCCCAAAACAATGCATTTCTTGAAAACTGAAATTTGAAATTCATGTTTATCACATTTGGGCAAAAGAAGAACAGGTAATAAATAAATGCTGGAAAACCAAGTGCAAGTAAAAGTAAACAAGCAGACATAAGAAATAACCATGGGTGATCCTAAACATCCCTAGAAAACCCCTGGACGTACTCGGGTTCAGACTACCTGCTGGCGTGGTACTCTATAGTCAATAACCAACTGGCCGCCCTAATAGCCAACTAGTGGCACATCCCTCCTGGCCTGTCCATGACTCCAGGGGGTACTAACCCGTCTAATCAGGGCTAGCAAGCAACCGTCACTCGATAATCTATAAGACGCCCAGGAACCCATGGTGGCTTTAGTAATACTGTGTAAGTGGGAGGCCCTCACACACATGACTCATCTCACCGCACTTTCCAACCCCTTACACGGACACCGCTACACGACAACCCTCAAGGGAAGTCCCCCTGTAGAGGTTCCCCGCAAGCATGCACACATCAAAAGTTCTTTCACATTCAGTAAGGTGCCAACCGGGCCTTCACAACATTAGGACCTTCAAAAATTTCACAAATGGGTTGGGTTGCCAATCAGGCACAATCCATTTTTCTCAAAATCCAACACAATCATCCCTTTACATTTTAAAATTTCAAATGGACCTTTACACCAAACAACCATTCAACTCACACCAAAAGCCAACCGGGCCAACCACTCTTCTACTTCATTTTTTATTAAACACCAAACCATTCATCAAAAAACCTTGTTTTAAGAAAATATAGTTTCAATGTGTCATTTTCATTTGGAGGCACATCCATGTGAGCACCTAGTGCTCCCATGGATGTGCCAACATCCAATAGAACATTTAGTTTTTTTTCGAAGAATATCCTTAAAAAACATTTTTCATAAAACAATTTAGAATTAAAGCCCAACTCAAATTCTTTAACAACACTTTATAAAAACAAATACATCTTTCAAACCAACCACCATTTACAAATCTTTTCTAAAACGATTTACTGGTTCGTATTTTTGTTAAACAAACACACCAAAGCAATTTTTACATTTCCAAAACACAATCACTGTCAATTGCAACCAAACACATCACAAGGCAATTAATTTAACTTTACCAAGAACCTATTCATTTCATATAAACCAACATCAAAAGCTACTTTCAGAAATTTACAACAGCAATATAACTAAACCAGATGCTTTTCATAAATACGATAGAGATGCAAACGATATAAAAGGATTAATTGAAAATTTTCAAGTGCTCAAGGTTTGAATCTAAAAGGGAAATGGTTGGAAACACCTACCTCAAACAAAGGCCACGTCATGCTTTCTAACTCAAGCAGAAACTCGCTCGCACGCACGCACTTCCACATGTATATATATATATATATATATATATCCTTAAACTGATGCATGTGTTCCTTGCGCCGTGAGGGAACATGCACACAGAATATATATATATATCTATACATATTCATACCTGGGAATACGCGTGCGCACCATCAAAACCAATCGAAACTCCCTACGATAGATCCCTGAGACTCAGAACACCACAAATCCCTAAAATAAAATTAATCCAAACAAGGCAATCAAGATACAAATCAAAAACCAACCCTACAAAAATCACAACGCTCATGAGTAAAACCCAAATAATACTTTAACAATTTATTTAAAAAAAACTAAGGGCAACACCCCCAAAATCGTATCAACTTATTTTAAGAACTCATATCACAATTTATCGACACCCCAAGTGCATAAACACATAAACATAATTAATGAAACACGCAAATGACCAATTTTTAAACAATTTATCAATGCCGAAGCATCACAAAAATCTCGACGAGAAAACCATAGAGATGCGAATTATATTTAAAAAAAACGTCAAAATAATATTCGTCACTTAAACAAGAAAAACATCGCAGACGCAAGAAGACGTAAACCAGAAATAGACTCTGGACCAGATAAAGACCTCAAGGGTCCACAGACTCAATTCTAAAAAAAATTCAGAACTCTAAAACAAGATTACTAAGCACATAACCAAGCTGTGAAACAAGTTTTAAAACAAAAAGGAAGAGTGAAACATTAGCGGAGTGATCTAGAGGTAAAAATACTTGAATTCACCTTCCTCAGAGGGGTGTGAATACAACAGCGCATTAACGGAAGGAAGAAAATCACTCCGCAGACCAAAGGCATAACCTGGATACCGAGAAATACATGTCAAAATAAAACGCGATATTAAAGTGATGATAAATTTGATAAGAACATCAAAAATAATAAAAAAAACAAAAAGAAAAATACCAGCTGAGGAGCACACTGGGAGAAGTCGTGTAAGGAGAGGTCACACAATGGGGGGCCGCCAGACGGGCTAAGGTGCTGGCCGAAGAGGAGGGGGAGAGGCCGGAGACGACCGGAGCGGGAGAGGAGGGGTCGGCCGGAGCAGGCGGGTTCGGCCGGAAGGGGGGGGGGGGGGGTTGCGGGTTAGAGAAGAGGAGGCCAACAGGGGGGCTGCGCGTGGCGGCTAGCCGGAGGAAAAGGGGAGGCGGCGGCACCAGCACGGTCGGGGTGGCCGGTGCAGGCAGTAGCAGATGACGGTGGATGGAGGGGTAGTGGGAACTGCGCGGCAGGGGGAGATCCGGCTGGGGAGCGGGGTTTCGGGCTGTGGAAAGCAGCCGAGGGAGGAGGAGCAGAGCTGGCCGGCATGGCCGGCGGCGGACGGTACAGGGATCGGGAGCGGCCGGCGGCACAGTGAGGAGGGGAGAGCCACACGAGCGGAGTGAGGGCAGGGAGCGCTACGCGCAGGGGGAAAAAATGGGGAAGGTTAGGGTTAGATTTTTTTTCTTTTA
Organism: Viscum album; assembly: GCA_963277665.1. Taxonomy (NCBI): domain Eukaryota; kingdom Viridiplantae; phylum Streptophyta; class Magnoliopsida; order Santalales; family Viscaceae; genus Viscum; species Viscum album. The sequence goes on from OY728122.1 coordinate 2,095,271,773, forward strand.
TAAAAAAAAATATATATATATATATATATATAACATATATATACTTTTATATATATAATAAGAACAACAATAATAATATTATATTAAAAAAAATCGAAAATTCAACATTGTTATAAGACTAAAGTCGAGCAATAATTAATTAATTAAATTATTCAAAAGTCAAGAAGCCGCACGACACGCATGTCGTGAAGTGAGTGATTGAGCAAACTGCACTCAAACCATGTCACACACCATTGACCGCTTACAGGGTCAACTGCGTGCTTGTCACGCAGTCTTATAACTCGCACACAAGTCGCAGGTTCGACCAGTCGGGGTGTGACAATTCTCCCCACCACAAACACTTTCTGCCCCAGAAAGTCACCAAGCCAACAGTTAGCATACCTCGAGTCTGTGCCCAGGAAAAACCAGAAGAAACTAAGAGGCTAGGGGTGGCCATTACCAACACAAGTCACCCCCATCCAACTCGAGTACAATTATTGTCTGATGTTTGAGGGTAGAACACGGAAGGGTTCTCCCCACCACAGAAATCTACTAACACGGAGACCTTGAAACTCGAACACACCACCCTGGGGGGGGGGACACACGAGAACTCCCAAAGCGAACCCAGTTACTTCCTCTACACAGACTAAACAACACTCGGAGACTCAAACAGGAAGCTTTCTACGAAACGGCCCAACAGCTCGAGGATAAGGAATTATCTCAACCCCTCCCACACCGACCGAACAACTCCTCACCATAACCAGAGTCTAGGGAATTCTGAGCCCGAACTCACCAAGGGCCTCAAAATACCGCACGTTAATTTCACGAAACCAAAAATCCCCCTAACGGACGCAATTGAATCCTAACTCAAAATTAGAACGACCTGTTTATTCGCAGGCCCAACATCCTTCAAAGAAATCTGAACGATTTGAGAACACACTGAGAACAAATAAGACTGCTTAGACTGCAGTAGAACAAGTTCATCGTGCAACTGCAACAAAGGTGATCTTACAACGATAACAAGAATAGAACAAGGAATATTTGGATATTTTTCTTTAGAATGCTAAAAAAAGAATCCGAAGCGAGGTTCTCCACACCCTCGACAACTCCTGACTGTGCGCGAGCTTCACCCCGAGACCTGTGGGTGGGGCCATGATGGCTGAAGCATCTCTTGTCTCATAGTCAGGCATTTTCATCTCCTGGTCTCTAACTCCTTCATGAGCAACGCTTCTTCCATAACTCTCCCTGGTGGCTTGAACAGCCGCACGGTAGCAAGACTTCGAAGGGATGTGACAAGGCGACTTAGAATGTCTGGATAAGCCGTTATGGTGGCACACAAGAGAGCGGTCCAACGAACTATGAGCCGGTACCGACGAGGATGGTTTCTTGGAGACAGTTTCCACTGGCCCACACTCCTTTCCAGGTGGGGAACCTTCACGGAAGTCGACCACCGTTAATCACACCCAAAACTCCAATGACGATGAGATATATCATCTTTATTAGTCCAAAACTGAACCCTCAAATAAACCTGAGACGGTACGCACCCTAATAAACATGGGAGTTCCCAACAACCTGAAGACCCACTCCAATTCCACAACCAAACAACTACCCCTCACGGACTTTGATTTCTTTGATCGATAGGCAATATGAAAAAGAATTGAAAACTAGGCATGACTCATTAGCAACCTTAGCGACCTTTCTGGGTGGCATACTCATGACAACATGTGAAACATCATCGAAACCGGCATCAAGACAAAACTCAATCAAGGCAACAACACAAGCCAAGGTCAAAAGGCCCATAATCCAAACATATACAAACACAGGAATAAATAACTTTCCAAAACCATCATTTCTTTAAAATTTTAAAACCCTCCTATGGAACCTTGCGAAACGTCACATGTGCGTTTATTCAATCTCACTCACATCATCTGAAAACAAGTGCCCCCTACGCACTCTCCATACATACCCACGCACATGTGACCCTCCATAAGGAGTGTCAAGGTTCAAACACTTCATTCCTTACCAAATCCAAACACATATCATATTGTTCTAAACCAAAACACTTTTTCTTTAAAAAACCACTTTAATAATTTCAAAAACAATTTGGAAGAATCCCCCTTTTTTTTCATTTCGAAATCACTTTCATTTTCAACACACACACACACACATAGACCGAGTTTAAAACAACATACAACCAACTATAAACCATCGGAATGAGGGACTAGTGTCTTCACTTAACTCGGAGACATGGTGGTGAGCCATGCCCCAAGTAAGACATAACACTAAGAGGACCTTAAACCGGGCTCTTGGACTCCATGTGGGTCACCACCCCACATGAGGCCGCAATGTGAACCGATTCGCTCCCATTTTCATCCCTCAATCCAAAATAACTAAAGACTAAAGACTCAAATCCCGGACTAACCCTGGTAACTCAAGTCTCGTCACGAGCGGTGGTGATCAGGCACCAACCCGTAACCTACCTCCTGAGCCCCGACAGTCCTAATATCCTTCTACCAGACATCCCAAATAACAAGAGCCTCCTCTGATACCATTTTGTCAAGAACCATCCCGGGTCGACCTTGAGCCGGTCACCCGAGCCGGTCCGCGACAAGTCCTGAGGGGCATTCCCGATCCCCCCGGGATGAGAACTAGTGTCGGGAATCAAAGTTAAAACAGTGGGAATGATTTGGCACAAAAAGATAAATAAGTAAATAAGAATAAAAAGAACAAAAGCACTAAACTCTAGCAGCGGAAAGAAATGAAACCGAACAGCAGACGTACCTCCATGTGACCCTTTGGTCTCCACCCAACTCAAAACCACGCTGCTCCAACATTGAGTAGCTGAACTATAACCTAGTACGAGAAGCTGAACCTGCAACTGAAATTATAATATGGGTGTGAGAATTAAAAATGCTCAGTAGGGATGCCAAAGTAAACCACAGGATCCTTTTTCCTTTAAAATATGAAAGCCCTATTTTTTTTCTATCTTTGTATGTGCAAAATAGTGTTTTGGGGTTGTTTATGGAAAGTGGTTTTGGTTGGATCATGTGGTTTACTTTGGCATCCCTACTGAGCATTTTTAATGCTCACGCCCATATTATAATTTCAGTTGCAGGTTCAGCTTCTCGTACTAGGTTCTGGTTCAGCTTCTCAATGTTAGAGCAGCGTGGTTTTGAGTTGGGTGGTGACCAAAGGGTCACATGGAGGTACGTCTGCTGTTTGGTTTCATTTCTTTCCTCTGCTAGAGTTTAGTTCTTTTGTTCTGTTTATTCTTATTTACTTATTTATCTTTTTGGGCCAAATCGTTCCCACTGTTTTAACTTTGATGCCCGACACTAGTTTTCATCCCGGGGGGATCGGGAACGCCCCTCAGGACTTGTCGCGGACCGGCTCGGGTGACCGGCTCAAGGTTGACCTGGGCTGGTTCGTGACAGTCACTATATATAATTATAATAGAATGTTCCTTTTTTCATTTGTCAAAACATTATGTATAAAAAATTTAAAAAGATTATTTTATGAAAAAAACTGAATGAAATAGAAATAAAATGTTATTTATAATCCTTTTATATAAATAAAAATATAAAATAGTATCAAGAATATTGACATGGAGAAAATGATTTTGAAATTTAATCATGAAACATTTCAAAGGATATTTTTAAATCAAAGTGTCCCTACAACTTTGAAATATTTGAATCATAAAACTCTTTAAATAATAACATTAAAAAACTTTATATATCATGAGAGTAGAGATAATTAATTTTATAACATGTCAAAGTGGCTGTATATACACCTTATAAAGAATAAATGTGCATAATATCAAGACATTCCTCAACAAAAGTAGATTGAGATGAAGTCCCTTACATTGAGTCTGAATCATCACTTAAAATTTTTATCTTCTCAAATATTAAACTTAGGTTAATTATTAAATTTATTTAAAAACTTTTTAAATTATATTATTCCTTTTATATCACTTATTATCATTTTATAAAAATTACTTAATTATTTAAGTTCATGTCAGATGTCTTGTTGATATTTGTTACTTGAGTCCACAATGACTTTGGTATGATGTCAATAATAAAAGTGGTCATTAGTACATCATATACAGAATAATATTCATGAAATAATAATAAATTTTATACATGAATTATACTTTTACATTTATCCATTAAATATGGATATAAAAAATTAACTATGTTACAATCATGGAGTTTGTAATCCATACACACACATGAGTAACGTTTCTATTTTTCAAATATCATTATGGAAAGAATTTAAGTATTATTTTATATTTCTATAATTATAATAATATCATTAATATCATATTAATTATTTAAATATACTTATATATATCATCCATGCTATGTGGTGATGAAAAACAGTTCACATCGCTTCGTGGAGGTGATAGTTCACACATACACACAAATGACATTATCATTTTTACGTGCGTGGAAAGATAAGTAAATATGATATATTATTTTTTAATAATGATAAATATTTCATGAATATCATATATAAAAATTAATTCCATCATTATAACCAGTCTTGATAGATGGTAATGGAAAATGAATTATATCAGTTCGCGAGGCGGTTGTCCTCCGTACACACAAACGATAATTTCTTTTCCCATTTGATGGAATTGGAGACAAATTTAGGTGGTAATACTAATATAATAACATAAAAATATATGTAGGATACTAGAGGTATTATTTAATTATGGTTGAATAATATTTTAAGTATTTGGAAGAAGAAACAAAACATAAACACTTAATTAAAAATAATACCTTTTCTTCAGACAATCTCCTTTTATTAACACCTTAAGACCACTAAGGGTAATGTTATAGCTAAAATAAGAGCTCTATAATTTATGGAGGGATCATAGGAAGGCATGTTGGATGATATTGTCTAAACATAATAGTTTCTAAAGTGTGAATAAAATAGAATAAGAGGTGCCCTTTTATAAGAGAGGGGAGGGGCACTCTTTGAATTCTTCAAAATATTAAATTAATATAAATTAATTTTCTATTAAAAATGGATATAAACTAATTTATTTGTATTATAAGATGATTATGGGTTTAAGAAATTCATAAAATTAAATTTATACAATTTTTGTCTATTTTTTAATCCTTATATTTCTGTTTTAACCCTTATTTGACCTCTTTAATTCTTACCGTGACAACATGTGTTTTTACTCGTTGAAGGTTAATATAGTTATTATAAAATGATAAAAGAACCAAAAATAGATCATTGATAAAAATTGTAACCTTATCCCAATTAGTTGGACAAATTATATTTTTTATGAATTTATATCATTTAATAAAATACTATTTATTTTAAAATATCATTAATATCAATTTTTACACTATTCATTACTTGACTTTTTAAAAACATCATAACAACATGATATATTTGAAATAAATATTTTAACATATCACTAAAGTATTAAATTAATATAAAAAATTAAATATTTCAAATTATATTTATTTTAATATTTTAAATATCATTTATTTGATATTTACTTTAATTAACCAATTACTACATCATCATTGTGTAATCCTTTAAGGTAATTATTAATTTTCTAAAAAACTAAAAATAAATTTTCATGATGAATATTAGTATTTTATACTTCCAAATAATATTTATAGTAAATGATATCCTATAAATAATCCTATATTAAAATGTTATATTTATTAAAACATAGGTATGACATCTTTGACTTTGCTTTAAAATAAAACACTATAAAGGGATTAAAGTAATACTAGTGGATCCAAGTGGTAATAAAATCATGCCATGGATTATTTTGGTCTACAATTACTCATCCAATAAAATTATGATAAATGTTAGGGTAATTTTCTAATATTTAAAATATTATTTTTACCCTTAATTACTCGATTTACCCTTAGCCGTGGTAATAAAAATTACCAAAGTTACATTTCATATTGGAAAAAATAAAAGGAAAATATTTTGTAAATTTTAACATCATAAATCAAAAAATTTCATCCATTTTTCAAAATTAAAAACACATAAATTTCATAAATTAATTAAAAATTAATCCCGCAGTTGGGACAAAATAACGAGATTTTAAAGTAAAAATGTTTAAAAGTTTGAAATATTTTTATATCAAATTTCAATATAAAATTTAATCCAATAACCAAAATTGGATTAAATTATATAAAATAAATCTAATTATATTTTAAAACCAATTAAAAATATAATTTAACACTATAAATTATTTAGATGAAAAAACTATTTTCATTTAAAATCCATTATTTTCTACTGTTCATCAAAACATGCAACTACTCAAAAAAGTACAAAAAAACCAAAGTAAAATTTGATATTCCTATTTCAAAGAAGAATTTTATTTTAAAAATATATTTTATTAAAGTTTAAAAAACTATATTTAAAATAATTGCACCATCAAAAAGCAACAAAATTGTATTTTTATAAAAATATATCTTTTATGCATAAAATTGGATTTATTATTATATATTGTCAAGAAAACACATAGGATGAATGGTAAAAATTAGATTTAATTTATTATATATATATTAGTAATATAATCCAAAAAGTCTGATTTCTTTATTTTATTGGTATAAAACACACTTATGCGTATTTAAATAGTTTTTTAGAAGAAGCTTTCCTTTTATATTCAAAATGGTTTTATTTTCATTTATAAATAATTGGTTACTAAATAATTTGTCATGACCCAACCCTACCAGTCTCGAGCTGCAACTACCCCTATCCCGCCACCATAGGCTAGGCGCTGGCGACAAGTGCCGAAGGTGGAACAATCTCAGGGAGGCCTTTGCCTAAGTACAAGTACACACACACACAACCCACTTAATGCAGAAGTGCAGAGTAAAAAGAAAACCAAAGGACAAACAACTATATCCCAACCACAGTCATGCATCAAACTCTAAATAGAAAAAGTAAAGTGCTAAAAAGTACTGACAAGATACTAAATGGAAAAATGGAAAAACCTGCGCCCAACCCAAAAGGTGCCACAACCCGGCAACAGGTAAAAAAAAGTAAAAAGATGGTGAGTCTCACACCTGAAAGTCCTACTACAACCACTGAATGAAGCCCAAGCTCCCGTGTCCTCTATGCTCCTCCGTAGTCTCGATCGACCTATCTGTTGTCTGTAAGGGCACACCAAGTGCGGGCAAAGCCCAAGTAGGGGTGAGTATAAAGATGATCAGTAGGATTCCCTGAAAGCTCAAGGGAGCAAGAAAGGAGGTACTAAAATGGTGAGCAGTAGATAGAACAAGGAATAGTGAAAGAGTATAGTAAATAGAGTGTAGCTCAACCCAAAAAAAGAAAGGGAGTAGACTCATCCAACCAAGATGATCTAGACACGAAAAGCATGTGTCATACCTCACGTTTCTTCGCCCCTCCTAGAAGGGGAGTAACCAAAACCAAGGAGTGGGAAAAAAAGTAGGGTGTATATATATATATGCTCAATAAGAAACCTGAACGAGTGTGTAAGGGGATCTCCATCTCTAAGCTTATCCCAGGATAAGTCGCCAACAGTTATAAGGATATCCATCACTGATACCCAATGTCCCACACGTCAAAGTTATATCATCGCTGAATCACACAACCAAGGATCTCGCTCCGGTAACCACAGAGAAAAGTCACTGACTAGCCTCATAGAAATGGTTGAGTCGGAAAGAAGTCATTGGGTAACCCACAGCCCAATCCAACTGGAGGGTAAACCCCAAAAGGTCATTAAGTGACCCACTTCCCAACCCTTCTGGTGGGTAAACCCTAAGGTCAATGGGTAGCCCACTGCCCAACCCTACTGGAGGGTAAACCTTAAGGTCAATGGGTAACCCGCTTCCCAGCCCCACTAGATGGTAAACCCTAAAGTCAACAGGTAACCCACTACCCAGTCTCGCTGGAGGGTAAATCCTGATATGCCGGTGGGTAACCCACTGCCCAGCCCTGCTGGAGGGTAAACCCGAAACTGGTCATATAACTCCGCACTTCCTGTGCCATCACCGGGTGTTACTAACATTGCGACCATATGTTGGTTCGGAGTGCGTCAAAGGAACCTCTGAAAAATTCCCTTTCATGTTTCCACATTTAATGAGATCTCAAAAGAGGCTTCGTATGCCCAAAAATATTACACCATTGTAATCCTCGTGGAAAACACGCGAGATAGACTACTTACTCGCTGGAAACGGTCTCCTGATGAAAAAGTTATTCAAAACCACTTTATGCGTATACGACTTCTCGTGGGGACCACACCTTGGTCCCGAAAGGGATCAGGCAAACTGCGCCATTGTGATGATCTCAAAAAAACACGCCAAAACAACTACTGATTTGCCATGAATGGACGTCTAATGAAAAAGTCGCAAAATGCTGCTCACAGCTTAAAAGACAGCCCGTGGGTCCCACGCCTCAACTCTGTCTTCAATGTATGAAACCACCCTGGTCTACATCATCTCGACGCCAGGGTCACAACTCTGATGACGACGCCTTAAATGAACTCCGGATTTGTTCGCACCATTCGAAAGAAGAATCCCGGTGAGGTGCTAAACAACACTTAATGGTGTGTCGTGCCACCGATCCCCCCCGTCTTAGGAATTAAAAATCCCCAAGGCCATCTCAAAAACTCTAGTTCGACTCGAGGATCGTACTGCTGCAGGTGGTGCACGAATTGGACACCCATGGTGAAAGATACGGGCGTCCGAAGATAAGGGAACTAACCCCCCCTTAGGGGTGGACTGGCCCGCGCCAGTCGGCCCGGACCGCAGCACTGGCCCACGGCCCTTCCGCGTGGCCCGGCCATGGATCCACGGTCCAATCGCACTGACCATCCCTTGTGGCCGGTCGTTGTCCAATGAGGAGACCCGCCGAAGGCGGGTCTCGGTCTCCCGCATGGGGTCGCGCGCCGTGATCCCCAGTCTACCCGCACAGACGAACTCTTCCCGCCACCACCGCCGCTTGGGATCGCCGCCACCTGCTGCCATTCCAGACCACCTAAAGCTCGCCGAAAAAAAAGAATTTGGCCGGAAAACATCCCGGGGCCACCCTGGGTGCCCCGGGACTCGAATTTTCAATCCGAGAAGAGTGTTGGAAACATCAGATCAAATACTAAACAACTATGGGATTCACTCGACAATTGGACAATATTTCGACATAAATAATTGAATTTGAAGATGTTGCGGAAATTAAAAATGAAAAAAACACGAGCCTACCTTGTTGGGCATAGCCCGTAGCATCACCGACGATCCACTGGAGCCACTACGCCTTGGAGAGGTGGGGAGAAGGGCTTGAGGCTTGTTGAGAGGGATTTCACCAGGGTGAGGAAAGGGGGAAGAAGGAGGAGGGGGGAGAAGTGTTTAAGTAGAGAAACACTTAAACCCCCGCCAGTAGGCCCCATACCCAAACTTTCAGGGGGGTCGGGGTTAAGCCACCTCTATGGTAAAAACCATGTTCTGAGCGCAACGACGATCTCGTAATTTTAATCCAAGCCTCTGTTTAGAAGTTAAAAAGTTCACGCCCGGGGGCCGCCAAATTACAAAAACACCCCTGATAGAGTTTTCCACAAAAGGGCCACGCCCGCGAAATTTACACCCCTCCTAGGGTAAACGGCATGCTCCAGACTCAACGGTTCCCTCAGTTTTCCCATCCGAGCAACTGTTTAGGTTTTATTCTATTTATTTGGCATGTCTAGTGTGAACGCACTTAAAATTTAATTCCTCCCACACCGGGGCTCGGAATCACACACCATCTGAATGCCCTGCTCTTGAATAACATCAAGAAAAAATTTCAAGGTCTTACAGGCTCAAAAGTTAGGTTCTTACATCATTCCCTCCTTCAAGTTTTTTGTCCCCGAAAAACAAAACTACAAAAACAACTCGGGATACTAAGCCTGCATCTACTTCTCCTGTTCCTAGGTGCTCTCCTGCACCCTCCCGTACTGCCAAAGCACACGAACCAATGGAATGGTCCATCCATGTAGAGTTCGCTCCTGTCGGTCCTCAATCTCCACTAGGTGCTCCACAAAGGTGGCTCCATCCTCGATGTCTATCTCTCCCCAGTCGATAACATGCGTGGGGTCGTGCATGTATTTACTCAGCTATGACACGTGAAAGACGTCATGAACCCTCTCCAGCTATGGGGGTAGAGCAAGAAGGTAGGAGACCTCACCAACCCTACACATGATCTCAAAGGGCCCAATGATCCTTTGGGACAGCTTTCCTCCCCAGCCGAACCTCTGTGTCCCACACTGTAGAGAGACTCTCAAAAAGACATGGTCCCCCTAATCGAACTCCAAAGGCCTGCGACGACGATCTATGTAGGACTTCTGTCTGCTCTGAGCCGTCCTCATCCACTCATGAATGATCTGCACCTTCTTCATCATCGCCTGCCCTAACTCTGGGCCCATGAGGGAGGTCTCCCCAACCTCAATCCAACACAATAGTGACCTGCAGGGTCTCCCATAGAGGGCATAAAAAGGTGACATGCTGATAGTAGAGTGGTAACTGTTGTTGTACGTGAACTCCACCAAGGGAAGGTGATCCTCCCAGCTCAGAACAAAGTCTAACACACACGCCTTGAACATATCCTCCAACACCTGGATAATGTGCTCTATCTTCCCATCGGTCTGGGGGTGAAAAGTTGTACTCATCTGCAACCGATTCCCGAATTCCTCTTATAGGCCTTGCCATAAACGCAACATAAACCATGTGTCATGGTCGGAGATGATCATCGAGGGTACTCCATGAAGATGGAATATCTCTCGAACATACAGCTGTCCTAGAATTTCCACTGAGCTCTGCTCCCTGATGGCAAGGAAGTGCACCGACTTTGTGAGTCGGTCCACTATCACCCAAGTGGAATCATGGCCCTTCGCTGTGCGTGGAATCCATGAAGTCCATGGATATTCCATCCCACTTCTACTCCGGGATATCAAGGGGCTGCAACAACCCAACCATAACTTGATGTTATGGCTTCACCTCCTGACAGGTAAGGCACCGAGAAACGAACTCAGTCACACTCTGCTTCCTGCCAGACCACTAAAACTGCTCCTGAAGGTCTCTGTACATTTTCCCCACACCGGGATGTACAACCAAGGGAGAAGTGTGGAACTCCCACATCACCTCCTCCCACATCTCCACTTGTACTACAAATCGCCCCCTAGAATAAGATATCGTGATTCCCTCCTTTAGAATACCCATTGGGTGCATCGCCCATGGATATCTGATCACGCAGTACTGCGCTGTTGACATCCCCTAGCTACGACTCTCTCACACACTCAAGGAGAGAAGGAATCAACACCATTGACTGGAGAAAATCTGTACCCTCCTGCTCCACCAAGGTCAGCCGTAGGGAATCCAAATGCTCTGAAGCTTTTCGCACTAAACAAGCCTGGGACTTTCTGCTAAGGGAATATGCTACTACATTTCCCTTCACTGGAGTGTAGGCTATCTCTCAATCATAGTCCTGAAGAAACTCCAACCAGCATCTCTGGCTCAGATTCAAATCCCTCTGAGTGAAGATGTACTTGAGGCTCTGGTGGTCTGAGTAGACCACAAAACGATCACCCAGAAGGTAGTGTCTCCATAAACTCAAGGAGAAGACCACCGATGCAAGCTCTAAATATTGAGTCGCGTAATTCTGCTCATGGGGCCTCAACTACCTCGACCCATATGCAATCACTGCCCACTGCTGCATCAACACGCACCCGAGCGCAGCTCCTAAAGCATCGTAGTACACTACGAACTCAACTCCCTCCTCTGGAAGACTCAACACTGGAGCACTATTCAGCCTCTATTTAAACTCCTTGGAGGCCTTCTGGCACTGATCAGTCCAGGTGAACAGTCGTCCCTTCCATGTCAATGTGGTCAAAGGGGAAGCAATACTGGAGAAATCTTACAGAAACCTCCTGTAGTACCCTGCCAAACCAAGAAAGATATGCACTTCTGACACATTCTTGGGTGGCTCCCAAGCAAGCACTGCCTCTATCTTTGCGCGATCTATGGAGAATCCCTACTCTGTAATGACATTCCCTAGAAAGTGAACCTCATGAATCCAGAACTGACACTTCCAAAGCTTCCCATACAACTAGTGCTCCCAGAGTAAGTCTAGGACCATCCTCAAATGATCTATGTGCTCCTATTCCATTGCAGAGTAGATGAGTTTGTCATCAATAAAGACAACCAAAAATCGGTCCAAGTACGGATGGAAGATACGGTTCATCAAAGCCATGAAAATGGAGGGGGAATTCATCATGCTAAAGGGAATTAATAGAAACTCGTAATGCCCATATCAACAACAAAAATCCAATGTTGGGATGTCGGCCTCACAAACTCGTAAATGGTGGTAGCCAGATCAAAGATCAATCTTGGAGAACCACTTCGAACCTCTCAACTAGTCGAAGAGGTCACCGATCCTCGACAAAGGGTACTTTTTTTTATCGTGGCCTAATTCAGGTGATGATAATCCATACAAAGCCACAGACTCCCATCTTCCTTTTTCACAAACAAAACTGAAGCTTCCTAGGGGGACACACTGGGCTTGATGAATTCCTTCTCACGAAGGTCATCCAGCTGAAGTCGTTGCTCTCGAAGCTCTGTGGGTTCCATCTGATAATCCACACATGATATCGGGGCAGTCCTCAGATGAAAGTCAATGCAGAACTCCATCTCTCACCTCGGAGTTAGTCTCGAGACATCCTCAGGAAACACATCCATGTAGTCCTCTACAACGGTAGGGATCCAGGTGCCTGTAGCGTCTACTAATCTGAGAGCCATGCTTGCTAACTGGTGAGAAAAAGGTCATGGTCTCCTGCTCAGAGTACCCATCTGCTCTGCCATGAGGTCTCGTTCACCTAGGATGGTGAACCTCATCCCATCAGTGTGAACGCCTCTGACTCGCCTGTGATGATAGTCGATTTGGGCATGAACCATTGAAATCCAATACATGACCAAGATGACATCATAAGGTTCCATCGTGATGACGAGTATGTTCCACATTAAACTCCCTCCTCCGAACGATAGTTCACAATGTCTGCAGATAAAGGTCACCAATGAGGCACTTCCCGTAGAAACCTCGAGGCTAAGTGCAGGTGTCAGCAACTCTAATGGAAGCTCCAACTCCCGTACAAAAAGCAGAAATATAAAGGAGTGGCTAGCTTCTGTGTCTACTAGTACCGAAGAAAACGTAGAGTAAACACAAAGCGTAACTCAGACCATCTCGTGTGCTGGGGGGTCACGAACACCCATAGCCTAAAGCTGCCCGCGACCCCTACCACCAGCTCCCTGATCCTGACATGGGCCGCCCGGTGGTGGTAGTGGAAGGACCTCAAAACACCGTATCTAACCTCCATGTCCTACCACTCTTCTTGTGCTGCCTCCCTGAGGACCACCTTGTCATCGCCTGGGAGATCCCTGGTCACGGCGCTACCTTTTCCACTGCGGTGCGCCCACTGCCTACCACGACTGCTCGGTATGTCTGGTCAGGCAGTCCCGTGCTAGGTGACCCCGTCCATCATAGGCATAGAACCAACTCTCTCCTGACTACCCCAGTGATCTACGACACCACTACGGTGTATTACCCTACCCCTGAGTCTGATCACAGAAGGTTCTCCTCGACTGAGGCTCTGCCCTCTGCCGCCTGCTTTCTATCGAAGACTCTGCTCTGAAGCGGCCACTTCTAGGCCCTGCCAGCTGGCGTCCCACAAACAAGAATCTCTTTGTCATGAGCACCCGCTCTAGAACCCCGGAATAAGTAGGGATGAACATGGGTACTACACTAGCACAGATCTCCCGGTGAAGAACCTGCTCAATCTTCCACATCTTGAAGTAACTGTCACAGATCATATCTTGCGAGTAGCGGGTCAGATTGGTAAACTGGTTCGAGTACTGCGCCATGGTCACCCCCCTACTTCAGCTCCAGAATCTCCTGAATCTGAACAGAGTGTAAACAAGAGGGGGAGAAATCCTCTCGAAAGAGCTACTGAAAGCTATCCCACGTGAGAGATGACTCATCGTGGGTCTGCATAACCAACCCCCACCAACGCCCAGCTGTCTCAAGGAAAAGGCTAGTAGCTAGGGATACCATCTGGTCTGCTGGTGTCTATACCAGTCTGAAAAGTCAGTCCTCAGACTCTAGCCAGTCTTCCGCTACCTGGGGATCTGGGTCCCCGCGGAACTTCTACGGCTGCTGACACTGGAAGTCTCAGAGCACAATCAGCCTGCGCTCAACCTCAGCCTATGCTGCCGGTACTAACTGCTTCTCTATAGGTGTAGGGGCTACTACTGAAGCACTAGGTGGAAGGGGATCATGTGAGGGTCCCTAAACTGATTCCTCGTCGCTTTCCAGGTCGTCGTCACGAACTGGAGAGGGTAACCTGGCTGGCTGCTATCATGGGGGCGTCCTAAAAATTATCAAGGATTACCACGATTAGATGAGAATATATATATAACAGTAATAACAAAGGGGAGTTGAATCAACAAGGATAGTCAAAGACTCAATCCTACCAGATGCATGTTCCAAAGTTCCCTGCAACAAATGTCTAAGCCTGCCGAGTCGACAAGCTGGTTATCAGGGTCCTGGTGAATGGATACGTCAGCCGCCTATACCATCACTAGACTCCCTGGCCTGAGAGCCACTCTCGAGACACGTCAACACTATTTCCCTAAATCCCAACCAATTCATTTTTAGGGACGTCCAAACAACACCCCAAGGAACGAACCACCTCTGATACCACTTTGTCATGACCCGAACCTACCGGTCTCAATCTGAAACTACCCCAAGCCAGCCTCTATAGGCTAGGGGCTGGTGAAAAGCGCTGAAGGTGGAACAATCTCGGGGAGGCCTTTGCCTAAGTACCTGTACACACACACACATCCCACTCAATACAGAAGTACAGAGTAAAAAGAAAACCAAAGGATAAACAACTATATCCCAACCACAGTCATGTATCAACCTCTAAATAGAAAAAGTAAAGTGTTGAAAAGTACTGACAAGATACTGAACGAAAAAAGGAAAAAACATGTTCCCAACCTGAAAGGTTCCACAACCTAGAAACAGGTAAACAAAAGTAAACAACTAGTGAGTCTCACACCTGAAAGTCCTACTACGACCACTGAATACAGCCTATGCTCCTGTGTCCTCTATGTTCCTCCATAGTCTCAATCGACCCTGTCCGTCATCTGCAAGGGAACACCAAGTGCGGGAAAATCCAAAACAGGGGAGAGTATAAAGATACTCAGTAGGATGTCTCGAAATCTAGAGCGAGAAACAAAGGAGGTACTAAAATGGTGAGCAGTAGACAGAACAAGGAACAGTGAAATAGTATAGTAAATAGAGTGCAGCTCAACCAAAAAAAAGGGAGTAGACTCATCCAACCAGGAGGATCTAGACACGGAAAGCACATGACATACCTCATGTGTCTTCTCCCCTCCTAGAAGGGGAGTAACCAAACCCAAGGAGTGGGAAAAAAGTAGGGTGTATATATATATGCTCAACAAGAAACCCTAATGAGTGTGTAAGGGGATCTCCATATCCAAGCTCAGCCTAGGATAAGTTGCCAATAGTTCTATGGATATACATCACTGATACCTAATGTCCCGCACGTCAAAGCTGTCTCATCGCTGAATCATGCAACCAAGGATCCCACTCCAATAACCACAGATAAAAGTCACTGACTAGCCTCATAGAAAGGGATGAGTCTGAAAGAAGTCATCAGGTAACCCACTGCCCAACCCAACTGGAGGGTAAACCCCAAAAGGTCATCAAGTGACCCACTGCCCAGCCTTACTGGAGGGTAAACCCTAAGGTCAACGGGTAACCCACTGCCCATCCCTGCTGGAGGGTAAACCCTAAGGTCAATGGGTAACCAACTTCCCAGCCCCGCTGGAGGGTAAACCCTAAAGTCAATGGGTAACCCACTCCCTGGTCTTGCTGGAGGGTAAACCCTGATACGTCGGTGGGTAACCCACTGCCCAACCTTGCTGGATGGTAAACCTTGAACAGGTCCGATAACTCTACACTGCCCATGCCATCACTAGGTGTTACTAACATCGTGACCGTACGTTGGTTTGGAGTGCGTCAAAGTAACCTCTGACAAATACCCTTTCATGTTTCCACATTTAATGAGATCTCGAAAGAGGATCCGCATGCCCAAAAAAGTAACACTATTGTAATACTTGCAGAAAAACACACGAGATAGACTACTTACTCGTTGGAAACGGTCTCCTGATGAAAAAGTTATTCAACACCACTTTATGCCCATACAACATCTCGTGGGGCCCACACCTTGGTCCCAAAAGAGGTCGGGTGAACTGCGTCATCGAGATGCTCTCGGAAAAACACGTTAAATGACTACTCATTCGCCCCAAATGAACGTCTAATGAAAAAGTCACAAAACGCTGCTCACAGCTTAAAAGACGGCCTATGGGGCCCATGCCTCAACTCTGGATTCAATGCCTGAAACCACCCTGGTCAACATAGTCTTGACACCAGGGTCACAATGCCACTGACGATGCCTTAAACAGACTCCAGATATGTTCACGCCATTCGAAAGAAGAATCTCGGCGAGGTGATAAACAACACTTAACGGTGTGTCATGCCACTAAGCCCCCTATCTCAGGAATTAAAAATCCCCAAGGCCATCTCAAATACTTCGACTCGACCTGAGGATTGCACTGCTGTAGACGGCGCGTGAATCCGACATACGTAGTGAAAGATACGGGCGTCCGAAGACAAGGGGGCTAACCCCCCCCCCCCTTAGGGCTGGACTGACCCGGTCCGGTCGGTCCACCTGGCTTGGGCCGGCCCGCAGCCCTTCTGCATGGCCCAGACCTGGACCCATGGTCCACCCACACTGACCAGCCCTCGTGGCCGGTCGCTGTCCCGCGTGGAGACCTGCCGAATGTGGGTCTCGGTCTCCCACACAGGGTCGTGCATCGTGACCCCCGGTCCACCCGCGTCGATGAACTCCGCCTACCACCGCCACCTAGGACCGCCACCACCTGGGACCGCCACCACCTACCGCCATCCCAAACCACCTGAAGCCCGCTGGAAAAAAAGAATTTGGCTGGAAAACTTCCCAGGGCCACCCCGGGCGCACCGGGACTCGGATTTTTGATTCGAGAAGAGTGTTGGAAAGCTCGAATCGAATGCTACACAACTATGGGATTATCTTGATGATTGGACATAATTTCGACATAAAGAATTGCATTTGAAGAGGTTACAGAAATTAGAAATGAAAAAAAACACGAGCCTACCTTGCTGGGCGTAGCCCGTAGTTTCGCCGACGATCCGCCGAAGCCGTTGCGCCTTAGAGAGGTGGGGAGAGGGGATTGAGGCTTGTTGAGATAGATTTTTCTAGGGAGAGGCAAGGGGAAAGAATGAGGATGGGAGAGAAGTTTTTAAATAGAGAAACACTTAAACCCCTGCCAGTAGGCCCCGTACCAGAACTTTCGGTGGGGTTCGGGTTAAGCCGCCTCTAGGGTAAAAACCACGTTCTGAGAACAACGGCGGTATCATAATTTTAATCCGAGCCTCTCTTCAGAAGTTAAAAAGTTCACGCTCGGGGGATGCCAAATTACGAAAACACCCCTGATGGTGTTTTCCACAGAAGGGCCGTGACTGCGAAAGTTACACCCCTCCTAGGGTAAACGACAGTGTCCGGACTCAACAGTGAACTCAGTTTTCCCATCTGATCAACCGTTTAGGAGTTATTATATTTATTTGGCGTGTCTAGTGTGAAAGCACTTAAAATTTAATTCCGACCACTCCGGGGCTTGGAATCACACGCCGTCTGAACGCCCTGCTATATAATAACATCAAGAAAAAAATTCAAAGTCTTACAGGCTTAAAACCTGGGTTCTTACATAATTCATTATATTTACATGTCTAAACCATATTTTCATAATTAAGTTAATCTTATTCATTCCCACCATTCTAATGGTTAGGTTATAATGGTAACATTTAAATAATAATATTTAGTCATTCATTTAATATGAATGTGGCATATGATATATTCTATTGAGCATAGTATTTCATTTAAAAAACATGGAATGTTACATTATCCCCCTTTTAATAAATTGAATCCTTACAATTTTAACTTGGGATTTAAGACTAGGGTTTGAATTTTCAAATTCCTTTGTTGAAATATCATATTAGAAAAATGATTAATGAAACTTCCAATTTAAAATAATGAAAGAAAAATATAAAGGTCTCCTGAGTTAAAACATACTAGGGATCCATGTAGGAAAAAATGGACATGGAAGAGAAAACTAACTATCAAGTTCTGATAGAGAGTGATAGAGAACATGGTCATGAGAATGTTAACAATCATAAAACCATAAATCTATGATTGTAAGGGCTCGAATCTACGTGGATTGACCTTTTATGTGTTTTTAAGATCTAAGTGCTTAGATGAGGCTCAAAATAAGTTTGAAGAAGTTCAGTTAAGTAAAATATGGAAAGGGGGAATTACATGTCATGTAACTGTATTACATGATGTGAAATCTGGTTTCATGGGTTTTCCTATAATTCTTTATGATGTGAAGACTTTTAGAAAACGTGAAAGAATGATTCATGGCATGAAATACTTTGAGGTATAAAAAATTAAATATAGTGTTTAGGTGATATGTTTTCTGGTAAAAACCAACCCCAAGGCATTACAAGACATGAAAGGGGATTACACGTCGTGTAATTACCCACCGCTGTATGTTTTTAAAACATTTTATCCGCTCGGGTTTTCACAAACCTATAGCTGCATTGGATCTCCCTTGACTCTAAGTGACCTGGAGATCCTTTCTTTGACGTTTTCGGGATTCTTTCGACAAGGATCAATTCCTAGCTCCCTCCTTCAATCTGTAATGATCCGTCTTCAATCTAGGGTATAATCTACCTCTGTTCATGTGGTTTCTTCAATTTGTTTCCTCCCATTTCTCATTTCTATGTGACATAGCATGATCTCCATGTTTCTAATGGAGTTTCTTTATTTTTTGGTTGGTGCGGTTGTGCCAGAATGTCCTCAGGTGGATGTAGTTATTGCTGGAGAGGTGATCGTGATATGTTGCTTTGATCCATTCTCATGCAAATAATGACAATGACCTTTTGAGTTAGGGGATTTAGGGATTCTCTATATTTTTGCGAAATCATAGATTTAGCATGATTTATCCCTTGTATCATAATGTAATTGACCTAATTAAATGCTTGAACTTGATTAAAGAATTGGTATCGATCACATAGTGATGTTATTTATTTATTCCATGATAACAATTTACCTCTTGATTTTTCAGATAGAGTGATATCGTTTACTTGATTAATTTAGAATATTTTTCTTGATGGAAATTGGTAAAGAATGTAAATCCCTAATTAATTGATAAATAATTGGCTAAAAGATAAAGAGGCATGTTTAATGAATCCGGTTGTTTTTGTTGTTGCAATTTGATGATGATCAAATTGATGAAAATATGCATTTATAATGGAATTGGTTGATGAACCTAATGCATGTTGATGCTTGATGATAAATTATTAAAGTAATGTTAAATTAATTATTTAATTAATTTTGGATAGCTTGTGATAACTTGTAGTTTAGGTTTCCTGTATTTGGAACCTATGAATAATGAATTAGTTAATTCAATATGTAATAAGAATTAGTTTTGTGATAAAATACAATGCCTTTGTTGGTCCTGAGTTACCCACTTGCTTGTAAAGTCCAAGCACCTTATGCTTTGGAGATGTGATAGGTCGTTGTGTGTGAAGGATGAATGCCTTGATTTGGGACCGAGATCCCATTGCTATGTTGTTCGTGCTACTTGTGATATACTTTGGATATAATAATTGTGGTATTTAGGATGGGGAGGCATGGATATGATGTGATCTTGGATGGATGATCCTGGAGGGATGTTTTGGTATGTGGGTTGGTAGGGAAATGGTGTCAACTATGTTTAGAAAGTGTTGTAAACACAAGATACCAGTTGAGACACAAGTATTTAGGTCCCCCTGTGATATGATGCATAGACCTTTAAGATTACAGTGGCCAATAAACAAAGTGATACTGGATGCAAGGTAGGGACCTAGAAAAGGATCATGCATCATTCCTCTTTGCACCTGTGTTTTAATTGGTATACCTTGGGATAAGTTAACATCAAAATGAATACAAGAAACTAATTAATTAATGTTAAAGTTTTCAATATTCTAGGTTTATGAGCACAAACTATTTTTCTTTTTGTAGGTATGGCTCTAGGTCAACATATTTGTTATGTTTGTGTAGAATATATTCATTAGGTTTCATCAGCCAATCGTCATAGAGTAGAGGTTGATGATGATGCCACTTGGAGGAGGACACTACAAGAGTTTCAGTACCAGAGTCTACATAAGTACAAGGGAACCATTTCAGATGTAATCATAGAAGATTGGTTGGATGAGTTTGAGATAGCCTTCAGTTCGACCCATGCTCAGAAGGAGCACTAGGTATCATTGATAGTGACGATGCTACGCGGGGTAGTGAGGCAGTGGTAGTTCTTGCTCCTAAGAGATCACAAGGTGTCAGAAATCTCATGGGAGGAGTTCTGAGGCCAGTTAAAAGCTAATTTTATTTCATCAACTATGAAGGTGGCCAGTATTTAGGACCTTCTTACCCTTCATTAGAAAATATTTAGTGTGTGAGAGTTCCGGATCTATTTCAGGGACCTTTTGTGATATGATTTATAACTATTTAGAGATGAGGAGTCCAGGGCAAGGAAGTTAGAGGTGGATTTGCATCCAAATATCCAGTGCTAGGTCACCCCATTTATGCTGAATACATATCTTGAGGAGCTGGAAAGAGCAGAGTTTATTGAGGGGATGTTATCTAGAATCAGATCTTTACAAGATGAGAGTCATCAGGATTCCTCACAAAGAAGAGATGTGGTATGGGGTTCCTGGTTTTTAGGGAAGAAGAGATTTTAGTCAAACAGTGGTAGGTCCCATCCCTCAATGTCTTGTTTCTATATGTGAAGTGGATCTTAGGTCTATTTTAATAGATCATGATCATTTTTTTTATTGTGGTGGATGAGGTCATTAGCGACATGAGTGCTGGAAATTTCTAAGTAGTCAGTGTGTGCCAGGTGTTATGCTCTAGGTCCCTCTATTGAGGTATATCTAGCCAATGTAACAGTAGCAGGATACACTTTCTTTGGATTATAAGAGAGTATAGCTCAAGCATGGAGATCGTCGTTTGAACGGTCATAGAGGTCGTGGATTAGGTCATGATCAGCTTCATGCTTTAGTGTTGTAAAAGACGGACGATTCAGACGTCATTTGAGGCACCCTTTGCTTGTTTTCTAATTGGGTTAATTCTTTTTTTAATTTGGGAGAGACACCCTCCTTTGTAACACCCCGAGCTTCCACGATACGCCTCTCTTTCAAAAATGCAATAGCGTGTGTTGTACGCAACCTCGAGCCCTAACACACACCACAACTAATTAAACTAGCCGTTGCGAATAGTAATACCTACTTTTTGAAATATTATAAATTTTATTTATCAAAATGGACTTCATTTTTGGATTCGGAATATCGATTATAGCTTAGGGTGAAATTTTGGCCTTATTCTGAAAAACTTCAATTTTTGATGAATAGTGAAACCACTAAGTGGTAGATAAATAACTGATTTTTTGTTTAAATGAAATATTACCACTTCTGTGATTTGATTTTCAAAAATCTGACATACATGGTTGTCATTAAGAAGTAAAATGTGGTTCAATGAGATTAAAATAATTTTTGGTGAATAGTAACTTTTAAGTTCTTAATCGCGATTAGAGGTAATTAGTGTAGTTTAAGGTAAAAACAATGTTTTAATAATATGATATGAGCTTGAAACTTGTCCTACTCCTATTGGATGAGTCATGGCCGACCAAGACAACCCATGGGTCAACTTGGGGACCCCATGGAGCCACTTTAGTTAGAAAATGACATAAACACCTTTTATTTAATGTTAAAGTAAAAAAATGACACAAACATAAAATGTTTTACTAAAACAATTTTTATGTAGGGTTACACAAGTCCAAATTTTGATTATAAATATTCATTAGAAAGATAAAAAGATTTCCTACATTATAGTATTTTTTTTATAATTTTTAGACATTAAATAAATTAAATTATTTATGACATCATGATGATGCAGTGATGACCTCATTATTTAACGATTTAAATAAAATGAGAAGATAATGAAACATCCAAGGCTTACACTTGTCCAAAGCCTATTGTATGAAGATATTTAGAAACCTTATCACCTTAGCCTCGAATTATATAAGTGTGGGACCTTTAGAAACCGAAAAGCATTGTATAATTGAATAACATTTCATTACTTTCCAAAAGTGCCCCTCCTCTCCACTTATAAAAGGCCCCCACCTCTCCCAACTCATTTACACTTTCAAGCCATTTGGGTCGGCCAAACTCTGCCCAAATACTCTCCCAACATTCCTCCCTTACTCATAGAAGCCTCACTTTGGGCAGAACTCTTCCCAAGGAAGCCTTTGGCTCAAATCAAAAAGAGTTACCCGATTTTGAGGTAATGTCTTTTCTAATGTTGTTTTGTTTTATTTTTCTTCTCCAACACCCTAAACTCTTTTTATTCATTTATTTTGTGACAAAAACAGTATCCTCAATATACTAGGATGTTGTTATAAGAAGGATTCGAGCTACACTTACACACACCTACATCTAATGGTTAAAGAACATACGGTTTCTGTGGATGGCGAATTTCTGCCTCACGAAACGATGATTGTTCAAAACTCATTTAACACCTTCAAAGGTGGCCATTATGATGTCACTATTTTTATATATGATATATAATATGTTTATGTTTTACTTATGCTTCTTTATTTTTCATTTGTGTCTTACCTTTATGGCTTCCATTATGGGTATACGCGATATCTTCATTTTAGGAAGTGCGGACTACCGCCCCCTCAAAGTGATTTGAATCGTTAATGCCATATGTGGGATGTATAAAGGATGGAGTAAATGGTATTATACACTATATTATACTGGAATTATATTATACATTTATATCATTATTATTTATTTCCATTAAATATGAAATTGAAATGAAAGTAGCGTTCATGCGTACGTACGGCTTACCGTCTCCATGAACGGTGCATTTCATTTCTTACCTCTAAATGTTACGTAATATTATAAATGAATGTATATACTGGATATATAAGATATATAGGACATATAAATCATGAATATAATTCTGGATATAATGGATATTTCACCACATAAACAACTTGTAATTATAAGAAGCTTATTGTTGACTCAAGTACCAAAGATCGACAAAACGACCGTTATTAACTTAAATAATTACATAATGTTCATATCATTGTAATAAGTGATATAATAAGGATAATGAAATTGAAAATGGTTCTTAATAAGGTATATATTAACTCTAGTTTATTATTCAGGAGGTTAAAGAACGGTTGAGTCAAGTCAGACACGAGGTAAGGGAACTTCTTAACCCAACTTCCATTCTTTGGGTTAATCTCCTACTTTCAAATTATGTCATGATATTATTATGTACTATCTTGTATTTGTACATTATGTATGTGTACTTATAGTGAATACACATAATAGATTTATTTTATTTTATAAATATGATCTTTGTAAGGGAACTTCTTAACCCAACTTCCATTCTTTGGGTTAATCTCCTACTTTCAAATTATGTCATGATATTATTATGTACTATCTTGTATTTGTACATTATGTATGTGTACTTATAGTGAATACACATAATAGATTTATTTTATTTTATAAATATGATCTTTGTAAGGGAACTTCTTAACCCAATTTCCATTCTTTGGGTTAATCTCCTACTTTCAAATTATGTCATGATGTTATTATGTACTATTTTGTATTTTTACCTTCTTTATGTGTACCTATAGTGAATACACATAATATATCTATTTTATTTTAAAAATGATCTTTTTAAGGACTTCGTCTCAATCTCCTTTCATTGAGGCATATTTTGTTTTATACACAAATTTCTTTTATACGGTGTATAAACCCCTTTGACTTTTACGTTTATTCAAAAGGAATCTTTTTATACGAAGTGTTTTACTAAACGACAAAAAGGGAATGTTTTCTTTCCGTACTTATGCGGCGACAATGACTTCTCCACCGCCGTGACCATTATTTGAGATTCGGCTTCCTCTACAAGCCATCATTTTTTTTAATGAAAAATAAATACAAAGTTTTAACTTTCTTTTATTTTGGTATTGAAAATGGTTTTGAAAGCATTTTTATTATGTCAATGTGTTGTATTTATATCTTGTGATTGAAATGTGGAAATGTTATGTTTCCTTTATGCATGTTTTATGTGATATGATTATGTTATGGTTTATGATATGTTTAAACCTATTCATATGAGGAATGCATTGGACTTAATAAGTGACGGGTGGAGCCCGCTATAGCTCCTCGATGCATCGGTAGGTCTCATGAGACAAACTAGTGTCTTGGCACGAGGCCTTGACAAAATCTTATTTGTGGTCTTGGCACGAGGCCTTGACTACGTGGTTATGATAGTCTGGCATTATGCATTCCATCATTATGAAAGTGGTTATTGATATTTCATGTGATTATTCGACCAGGAGAATATCCATGTGATGAAGTAAATGGCATTATCTCATTTTACTTTTTCCATATTATGTTGATGTTCAAGTTTAAAAGGCTTTTGTTTTAGTTATACATTGCCTTAAATGTTTATGTTTATTTATGAAAGCTTCCGCAATATTGTTATCCTTACTGAGCATCTGAGCTCACCCCTTTCAATGTTTTAATATTTTCCAGGATGTGAAGAAGAGTATTATGACTGACTTGCAAGAATAGTCAGTGAGGATATGAGTGTGGACTATGAAGACCATGTTATTGTAGTTTGTTTAATTTTTGATGTAATGAAATAATTATGAATGTATCTAGTGTTTCCAAGGCTACTAAACTAATCGGTCTTTCGAGACTTAATCTTTTGTGATCATGCCAATGTTACGAAGTAATGCACCGACTCTGGGTAGCTGGGGTCGGGGCGTTACAGTTGGTATCAGAGGCAGTTTAGTACTAACCTTGGAAGCTAGATTTAGATAAACTCTGATTAGAGCACATAGAACTAAGATGAACTTTGAGGATTAGTATAGAAGAACTTCCTAGAATTTTGGTATTATAGAGATGTTATGAGTTTTCCGAGCAATACATCCCTGTCTGGATACGAGCAGGTAGAGGCGGCTCTGGCACAGATGTACCTAGGGGTAAAACCCGAAAACACCGCTTTGAGCTAGACTCGAACGAGAACTGGTGCACGACAACGGGCCTTGCTGCACTCTTGGTTACGACACTCCCGGGGGATATGCTTAGGATAATTCTAATTTTATTTACAAACCACTATGAAGGGTTATGAGTATATACTTTCTCAAAGAAAACATTTCTTTTTATGATTATGGATTATATCCATAAATAGTTCAATTTATGTAAAGTGTTTTACAAGTATGGAATTATGTATTTTGTTTCATAAACTAATCTAGTTTATGCCATTGTTTAGAAATGGCGCCTAGTGGAAGGAATGGAAACCGTATCAATGCACGCACTCCATGTAGGGATTTCCCTCCTGCTCAAGATAATTATTGTGGATCTGGAGATACAACTGGTGCTGATCAACTTATTACCATACTTGGACAACTCACTCAGGTTATGAATAATAACCTTACTCGTATGGAGCACCCTGATCCGCAACGTGGAGGATCAATGTTAGACCGCTTCATGAGGCAACAACCACCAACCTTAAATGGGAGTACAAATCCTATAGTAGCTGAGCAATGGATAAATTCCTTAGAGAAAATATTCCATGCCTTGGGGAGTAGTGAAAGGGAGAAGGTTGTCATGGCAGTTTACCGCCTCACTGGAGATGCCGATCAGTGGTGGTCGCTGATTCAAAACACAAAGGAAGATGATGACGTATCGAATATGGAATGGAGGGAGTTCAAAGATCTTTTCTTAGAAAAATACTTTCCTCGTGACCATCGAGCAGATATGGAAAGGCAATTTCTGAGTCTGAGGCAGAAGGAGGATGAGAATGTCGCAAAGTATGAGGCTAACTTTACAAGGTTAGCAAGGTATGCTGCAGATTACATACGTAACCCAAGGAGTAAGATTGATCGTTTCTTTGATGGGTTAAAACCATTTCTCCGTCGAGCTTTAGTATCACAATCCTTCTCATCATACGAAGATATTGTCTCGTGTGCTATCAAGACAGAAAAGGAATTCTCTAAGTCTTATGACAACAAAGTAAAGCAAGAGAAGAAGAGAACGGTGGAACAAGAGACAGATAAAGGGAAAAAGGGAAAGAAGGATTTTCCATTATGTGATAATTGTGGGAAGAATCACCCTGGTACTTGCCTAAAAGGAATGGGAGTTTGTTATAAATGTGGAGAAAAGGGTCACCAGGCTCGTGATTGCAAGGGAAAGAAAGAGGCTGTCAAAGTTGAATGCTACAATTGTAGAGAAATGGGTCATTATGCAAATGAATGTCCTAAGCGTCAGGGAAACTTACCTCAGAAAAGGCCAAGGGATCAAGGACAATCTTATGCTGTTACTACAGTTGAAGCAGAATAACTAATGTATTGGTGCTTTTGGACTCAAGGATTATATTCTGGTTATAAGAATAATGTAATATATATATATGGATTGTACTGCAGTACTTTTTGATTTAAGTAAGGTTTTAATATGATTAAGGTAATCATATTTTTAGTATGTGACAATAAGAGAAACTAATATTTGTTTGGGGAATCTGATAAATTGATTTTGGAATTAAGAGACCTTTTAGAGAATGTCTGGATAGAGGTATTTTGGATAACTATAAAGGTTGGAGTGGATTAAGTTGAACCTTGGATAGTAAATTTAAGGTTAAAAATTTTCTGGAGATTATTCTTGGAATACTATAGTTTTAGGAAAAGGACAACCTGCAGGGTGGGGAATAACCCGTCGCGTCGGACAAAGCTGCAGGAATCGAACCCACAACCATAGTGTGACAAGCCTTTATTTCCTACCACTAGCCTACAGGAAGTCCCTGGTTATTACAAATAATTTTACTAATCTAAATGGTATGTGTTAACATTTGGAACCTTATACAATTAGGATAAGTATAATATTTTTGTGTTCTATTATCTTTTTGAGTGAAAGATGAGTTGAAGGTTGAAACTCTAATTGTCAAGCATAAATATATATATACCTATCCCTTATTCAATGAATACATTAATTCTTAAACTTTAGTAAAGGGATATTAAAACAAAAAAAATATGTTATCCTAATACCTTATGTCTTGTTGAACTGATGATATTTTAAATCAACATAGATTGAAGGCTTTGGGGCCCTCAATTTGACAGTTGATTGTGATTGATGACCCCAATCACTCCCTACAAATATTTACGTTTTCCCTCTAATTATATGTCTCTAATTGCCACCAATGTTCTCCTAATCGAGATCATAATTGGGTGGTGACTTGTTCATTTCCCTTTCCCTCTTATTAAGGCTAAATTTTATTAATCTTATTTCCGATGTGGGTTTTCCTCAAAGGTATTTTCTCTTTTCAACCTTTTATTTTTTCAAATTGCGAGGACGCAATTTATTGAAGGAGGGGAGAATGTAACACCCCGAGATTCCACGATACGCCTCTCTTTCAAAAATGCAATAGCGTGTGTTGTACGCAACCTCGAGCCCTAACACACACCACAACTAATTAAACTAGCCGTTGCGAATAGTAATACCTACTTTTTGAAATATTATAAATTTTATTTATCAAAATGGACTTCATTTTTGGATTCGGAATATCGATTATAGCTTAGGGTGAAATTTTGGCCTTATTCTGAAAAACTTCAATTTTTGATGAATAGTGAAACCACTAAGTGGTAGTTAAATAACTGATTTTTCGTTTAAATGAAATATTACCACTTCTGTGATTTGATTTTCAAAAATCCGACATACATGGTTGTCATTAAGAAGTAAAATGTGGTTCAATGAGATTAAAATAATTTTTGGTGAATAGTAACTTTTAAGTTCTTAATCGCGATTAGAGGTAATTAGTGTAGTTTAAGGTAAAAACAATGTTTTAATAATACGATATGAGCTTGACACTTGTCCTAATCCTATTGGATGAGTCATGGCCGACCAAGACAACCCATGGGTCAACTTGGGGACCCCATGGAGCCACTTTAGTTAGAAAATGACATAAACACCTTTTATTTAATGTTAAAGTAAAAAAATGACACAAACATAAAATGTTTTACTAAAACAATTTTTATGTAGGGTTACACAAGTCCAAATTTTGATTATAAATATTCATTAGAAAGCTAAAAATATTTCCTACATTATAGTATTTTTTTTATAATTTTTAGACATTAAATAAATTAAATTATTTATGACATCATGATGATGCAGTGATGACCTCATTATTTAACGATTTAAATAAAATGAGAAGATAATGCAAAATCCAAGGCTTACACTTGTCCAAAGCCTATTGGATGAAGATATTTCGAAACCTTATCACCTTAGCCTCGAAGTATATAAGTGTGGGACCTTTATAAACCGAAAAGCATTGTATAATTGAATAACATTTCATTACTTTCCAAAAGTGCCCCTCCTCTCCACTTATAAAAGGCCCCCACCTCTCCCACCTCATTTACACTTTCAAGCCATTTGGCTCGGCCAAACTCTGCCCAAATACTCTCCCAACATTCCTCCCTTACTCATAGAAGCCTCACTTTGGGCAGAACTCTTCCCAAGGAAGCCTTTGGCTCAAATCAAAAAGAGTTACCCGATTTTGAGGTAATGTCTTTTCTAATGTTGTTTTGTTTTATTTTTCTTCTCCAACACCCTAAACTCTTTTTATTCATTTATTTTGTGACAACACCAGTATCCTCAATATACTAGGATGTTGTTATAAGAAGGATTCGAGCTACACTTACACACACCTACATCTAATGGTTAAAGAACATACGGTTTCTGTGGATGGCGAATTTCTGCCTCACGAAACGATGATTGTTCAACACTCATTTAACACCTTCAAAGGTGGCCATTATGATGTCACTATTTTTATATATGATATATAATATGTTTATGTTTTACTTATGCTTCTTTATTTTTCATTTGTGTCTTACCTTTATGGATTCCATTATGGGTATACGCGATATCTTCATTTTAGGAAGTGCGGACTACCGCCCCCTCAAAGTGATTTGAATCGTTAATGCCATATGTGGGATGTATAAAGGATGGAGTAAATGGTATTATACACTATATTATACTGGAATTATATTATACATTTATATCATTATGATTTAGTTCCATTAAATATGAAATTGAAATGAAAGTAGCGTTCATGCGTACGTACGGCTTACCGTCTCCATGAACGGTGCATTTCATTTCTTACCTCTAAATGTTACGTAATATTATAAATGAATGTATATACTGGATATATAAGATATATATGACATATAAATCATGAATATAATTCTGGATATAATGGATATTTCACCACATAAACAACTTGTAATTATAAGAAGCTTATTGTTGACTCAAGTACCAAAGATCGACAAAACGACCGTTATTAACTTAAATAATTACATAATGTTCATATCATTGTAATAAGTGATATAATAAGGATAATGAAATTGAAAATGGTTCTTAATAAGGTATATATTAACTCTAGTTTATTATTCAGGAGGTTAAAGAACGGTTGAGTCAAGTCAGACACGAGGTAAGGGAACTTCTTAACCCAACTTCCATTCTTTGGGTTAATCTCCTACTTTCAAATTATGTCATGATATTATTATGTACTATCTTGTATTTGTACATTATGTATGTGTACTTATAGTGAATACACATAATAGATTTATTTTATTTTATAAATATGATCTTTGTAAGGGAACTTCTTAACCCAACTTCCATTCTTTGGGTTAATCTCCTACTTTCAAATTATGTCATGATATTATTATGTACTATCTTGTATTTGTACATTATGTATGTGTACTTATAGTGAATACACATAATAGATTTATTTTATTTTATAAATATGATCTTTGTAAGGGAACTTCTTAACCCAATTTCCATTCTTTGGGTTAATCTCCTACTTTCAAATTATGTCATGATGTTATTATGTACTATTTTGTATTTTTACCTTCTTTATGTGTACCTATAGTGAATACACATAATATATCTATTTTATTTTAAAAATGATCTTTTTAAGGACTTCGTCTCAATCTCCTTTCATTGAGGCATATTTTGTTTTATACACAAATTTCTTTTATACGGTGTATAAACCCCTTTGACTTTTACGTTTATTCAAAAGGAATCTTTTTATACGAAGTGTTTTACTAAACGACAAAAAGGGAATGTTTTCTTTCCGTACTTATGCGGCGACAATGACTTCTCCACTGCCGTGACCATTATTTGAGATTCGGCTTCCTCTACAAGCCATCATTTTTTTTAATGAAAAATAAATACAAAGTTTTAACTTTCTTTTATTTTGGTATTGAAAATGGTTTTGAAAGCATTTTTATTATGTCAATGTGTTGTATTTATATCTTGTGATTGAAATGTGGAAATGTTATGTTTCCTTTATGCATGTTTTATGTGATATGATTATGTTATGGTTTATGATATGTTTAAACCTATTCATATGAGGAATGCATTGGACTTAATAAGTGACGGGTGGAGCCCGCTATAGCTCCTCGATGCATCGGCAGGTCTCATGAGACAAACTAGTGTCTTGGCACGAGGCCTTGACAAAATCTTATTTGTGGTCTTGGCACGAGGCCTTGACTACGTGGTTATGATAGTCTGGCATTATGCATTCCATCATTATGAAAGTGGTTATTGATATTGCATGTGATTATTCGACCAGGAGAATATCCATGTGATGAAGTAAATGGCATTATCTCATTTTACTTTTGCCATATTATGTTGATGTTCAAGTTTAAAAGGCTTTTGTTTTAGTTATACATTTCCTTAAATGTTTATGTTTATTTATGAAAGCTTCCGCAATATTGTTATCCTTACTGAGCATCTGAGCTCACCCCTTTCAATGTTTTAATATTTTCCAGGATGTGAAGAAGAGTATTATGACTGACT
This sequence comes from Viscum album, assembly GCA_963277665.1. Classification (NCBI taxonomy): domain Eukaryota; kingdom Viridiplantae; phylum Streptophyta; class Magnoliopsida; order Santalales; family Viscaceae; genus Viscum; species Viscum album. The sequence continues at coordinate 2,095,302,868 of OY728122.1, forward strand.
TGCAAGAATAGTCAGTGAGGATATGAGTGTGGACTATGAAGACCATGTTATTGTAGTTTGTTTAATTTTTGATGTAATGAAAGAATTATGAATGTATCTAGTGTTTCCAAGGCTACTAAACTAATCGGTCTTTTGAGACTTAATCTTTTGTGATCATGCCAATGTTACGAAGTAATGCACCGACTCTGGGTAGCTGGGGTCGGGGCGTTACAATTGGTATCAGAGGCAGTTTAGTACTAACCTTGGAAGCTAGATTTAGATAAACTCTGATTAGAGCACATAGAACTAAGATGAACTTTGAGGATTAGTATAGAAGAACTTCCTAGAATTTTGGTATTATAGAGATGTTATGAGTTTTCCGAGCAATACATCCCTGTCTGGATACGAGCAGGTAGAGGCGGCTCTGGCACAGATGTACCTAGGGGTAAAACCCGAAAACACCGCTTTGAGCTAGACTCGAACGAGAACTGGTGCACGACAACGGGCCTTGCTGCACTCTTGGTTACGACACTCCCGGGGGATATGCTTAGGATAATTCTCATTTTATTTACAAACCACTATGAAGGGTTATGAGTATATACTTTCTCAAAGAAAACATTTCTTTTTATGATTATGGATTATATCCATAAATAGTTCAATTTATGTAAAGTGTTTTACAAGTATGGAATTATGTATTTTGTTTCATAAACTAATCTAGTTTATGCCATTGTTTAGAAATGGCGCCTAGTGGAAGGAATGGAAACCGTATCAATGCACGCACTCCATGTAGGGATTGCCCTCCTGCTCAAGATAATTATTGTGGATCTGGAGATACAACTGGTGCTGATCAACTTATTACCATACTTGGACAACTCACTCAGGTTATGAATAATAACCTTACTCGTATGGAGCACCCTGATCCGCAACGTGGAGGATCAATGTTAGACCGCTTCATGAGGCAACAACCACCAACCTTAAATGGGAGTACAAATCCTATAGTAGCTGAGCAATGGATAAATTCCTTAGAGAAAATATTCCATGCCTTGGGGAGTAGTGAAAGGGAGAAGGTTGTCATGGCAGTTTACCGCCTCACTGGAGATGCCGATCAGTGGTGGTCGCTGATTCAAAACACAAAGGAAGATGATGACGTATCGAATATGGAATGGAGGGAGTTCAAAGATCTTTTCTTAGAAAAATACTTTCCTCGTGACCATCGAGCAGATATGGAAAGGCAATTTCTGAGTCTGAGGCAGAAGGAGGATGAGAATGTCGCAAAGTATGAGGCTAACTTTACAAGGTTAGCAAGGTATGCTGCAGATTACATACGTAACCCAAGGAGTAAGATTGATCGTTTCTTTGATGGGTTAAAACCATTTCTCCATCGAGCTTTAGTATCACAATCCTTCTCATCATACGAAGATATTGTCTCGTGTGCTATCAAGACAGAAAAGGAATTCTCTAAGTCTTATGACAACAAAGTAAAGCAAGAGAAGAAGAGAACGGTGGAACAAGAGACAGATAAAGGGAAAAAGGGAAAGAAGGATTTTCCATTATGTGATAATTGTGGGAAGAATCACCCTGGTACTTGCCTAAAAGGAATGGGAGTTTGTTATAAATGTGGAGAAAAGGGTCACCAGGCTCGTGATTGCAAGGGAAAGAAAGAGGCTGTCAAAGTTGAATGCTACAATTGTAGAGAAATGGGTCATTATGCAAATGAATGTCCTAAGCGTCAGGGAAACTTACCTCAGAAAAGGCCAAGGGATCAAGGACAATCTTATGCTGTTACTACAGTTGAAGCAGAATAACTAATGTATTGGTGCTTTTGGACTCAAGGATTATATTCTGGTTATAAGAATAATGTAATATATATATATGGATTGTACTGCAGTACTTTTTGATTTAAGTAAGGTTTTAATATGATTAAGGTAATCATATTTTTAGTATGTGACAATAAGAGAAACTAATATTTGTTTGGGGAATCTGATAAATTGATTTTGGAATTAAGAGACCTTTTAGAGAATGTCTGGATAGAGGTATTTTGGATAACTATAAAGGTTGGAGTGGATTAAGTTGAACCTTGGATAGTAAATTTAAGGTTAAAAATTTTCTGGAGATTATTCTTGGAATACTATAGTTTTAGGAAAAGGACAACCTGCAGGGTGGGGAATAACCCGTCGCGTCGGACAAAGCTGCAGGAATCGAACCCACAACCATAGTGTGACAAGCCTTTATTTCCTACCACTAGCCTACAGGAAGTCCCTGGTTATTACAAATAATTTTACTAATCTAAATGGTATGTGTTAACATTTGGAACCTTATACAATTAGGATAAGTATAATATTTTTGTGTTCTATTATCTTTTTGAGTGAAAGATGAGTTGAAGGTTGAAACTCTAATTGTCAAGCATAAATATATATATACCTATCCCTTATTCAATGAATACATTAATTCTTAAACTTTAGTAAAGGGATATTAAAACAAAAAAAATATGTTATCCTAATACCTTATGTCTTGTTGAACTGATGATATTTTAAATCAACATAGATTGAAGGCTTTGGGGCCCTCAATTTGACAGTTGATTGTGATTGATGACCCCAATCACTCCCTACAAATATTTACGTTTTCCCTCTAATTATATGTCTCTAATTTCCACCAATGTTCTCCTAATCGAGATCATAATTGGGTGGTGACTTGTTCATTTCCCTTTCCCTCTTATTAAGGCTAAATTTTATTAATCTTATTTCCGATGTGGGTTTTCCTCAAAGGTATTTTCTCTTTTCAACCTTTTATTTTTTCAAATTGCGAGGACGCAATTTATTGAAGGAGGGGAGAATGTAACACCCCGAGCTTCCACGATACGCCTCTCTTTCAAAAATGCAATAGCGTGTGTTGTACGCAACCTCGAGCCCTAACACACACCACAACTAATTAAACTAGCCGTTGCGAATATTAATACCTACTTTTTGAAATATTATAAATTTTATTTATCAAAATGGACTTCATTTTTGGATTCGTAATATCGATTATAGCTTAGGGTGAAATTTTGGCCTTATTCTGAAAAACTTCAATTTTTGATGAATAGTGAAACCACTAAGTGGTAGTTAAATAACTGATTTTTCGTTTAAATGAAATATTACCACTTCTGTGATTTGATTTTCAAAAATCCGACATACATGGTTGTCATTAAGAAGTAAAATGTGGTTCAATGAGATTAAAATAATTTTTGGTGAATAGTAACTTTTAAGTTCTTAATCGCGATTAGAGGTAATTAGTGTAGTTTAAGGTAAAAACAATGTTTTAATAATATGATATGAGCTTGAAACTTGTCCTAATCCTATTGGATGAGTCATGGCCGACCAAGACAACCCATGGGTCAACTTGGGGACCCCATGGAGCCACTTTAGTTAGAAAATGACATAAACACCTTTTATTTAATGTTAAAGTAAAAAAATGACACAAACATAAAATGTTTTACTAAAACAATTTTTATGTAGGGTTACACAAGTCCAAATTTTGATTATAAATATTCATTAGAAAGCTAAAAATATTTCCTACATTATAGTATTTTTTTTATAATTTTTAGACATTAAATAAATTAAATTATTTATGACATCATGATGATGCAGTGATGACCTCATTATTTAACGATTTAAATAAAATGAGAAGATAATGCAAAATACAAGGCTTACACTTGTCCAAAGCCTATTGGATGAAGATATTTCGAAACCTTAGCACCTTAGCCTCGAATTATATAAGTGTGGGACCTTTATAAACCTAAAAGCATTGTATAATTGAATAACATTTCATTACTTTCCAAAAGTGCCCCTCCTCTCCACTTATAAAAGGCCCCCACCTCTCCCACCTCATTTACACTTTCAAGCCATTTGGCTCGGCCAAACTCTGCCCAAATACTCTCCCAACATTCCTCCCTTACTCATAGAAGCCTCACTTTGGGCAGAACTCTTCCCAAGGAAGCCTTTGGCTCAAATCAAAAAGAGTTACCCGATTTTGAGGTAATGTCTTTTCTAATGTTGTTTTGTTTTATTTTTCTTCTCCAACACCCTAAACTCTTTTTATTCATTTATTTTGTGACAACAACAGTATCCTCAATATACTAGGATGTTGTTATAAGAAGGATTCGAGCTACACTTACACACACCTACATCTAATGGTTAAAGAACATACGGTTTCTGTGGATGGCGAATTTCTGCCTCACGAAACGATGATTGTTCAACACTCATTTAACACCTTCAAAGGTGGCCATTATGATGTCACTATTTTTATATATGATATATAATATGTTTATGTTTTACTTATGCTTCTTTATTTTTCATTTGTGTCTTACCTTTATGGCTTCCATTATGGGTATACGCGATATCTTCATTTTAGGAAGTGCGGACTACCGCCCCCTCAAAGTGATTTGAATCGTTAATGCCATATGTGGGATGTATAAAGGATGGAGTAAATGGTATTATACAATATATTATACTGGAATTATATTATACATTTATATCATTATGATTTAGTTCCATTAAATATGAAATTGAAATGAAAGTAGCGTTCATGCGTACGTACGGCTTACCGTCTCCATGAACGGTGCATTTCATTTCTTACCTCTAAATGTTACGTAATATTATAAATGAATGTATATACTGGATATATAAGATATATATGACATCTAAATCATGAATATAATTCTGGATATAATGGATATTTCACCACATAAACAACTTGTAATTATAAGAAGCTTATTGTTGACTCAAGTACCAAAGATCGACAAAACGACCGTTATTAACTTAAATAATTACATAATGTTCATATCATTGTAATAAGTGATATAATAAGGATAATGAAATTGAAAATGGTTCTTAATAAGGTATATATTAACTCTAGTTTATTATTCAGGAGGTTAAATAACGGTTGAGTCAAGTCAGACACGAGGTAAGGGAACTTCTTAACCCAACTTCCATTCTTTGGGTTAATCTCCTACTTTCAAATTATATCATGATATTATTATGTACTATCTTGTATTTGTACATTATGTATGTGTACTTATAGTGAATACACATAATAGATTTATTTTATTTTATAAATATGATCTTTGTAAGGGAACTTCTTAACCCAACTTCCATTCTTTGGGTTAATCTCCTACTTTCAAATTATGTCATGATATTATTATGTACTATCTTGTATTTGTACATTATGTATGTGTACTTATAGTGAATACACATAATAGATTTATTTTATTTTATAAATATGATCTTTGTAAGGGAACTTCTTAACCCAATTTCCATTCTTTGGGTTAATCTCCTACTTTCAAATTATGTCATGATGTTATTATGTACTATTTTGTATTTTTACCTTCTTTATGTGTACCTATAGTGAATACACATAATATATCTATTTTATTTTAAAAATGATCTTTTTAAGGACTTCGTCTCAATCTCCTTTCATTGAGGCATATTTTGTTTTATACACAAATTTCTTTTATACGGTGTATAAACCCCTTTGACTTTTACGTTTATTCAAAAGGAATCTTTTTATACGAAGTGTTTTACTAAACGACAAAAAGGGAATGTTTTCTTTCCGTACTTATGCGGCGACAATGACTTCTCCACTGCCGTGACCATTATTTGAGATTCGGCTTCCTCTACAAGCCATCATTTTTTTTAATGAAAAATAAATACAAAGTTTTAACTTTCTTTTATTTTGGTATTGAAAATGGTTTTGAAAGCATTTTTATTATGTCAATGTGTTGTATTTATATCTTGTGATTGAAATGTGGAAATGTTATGTTTCCTTTATGCATGTTTTATGTGATATGATTATGTTATGGTTTATGATATGTTTAAACCTATTCATATGAGGAATGCATTGGACTTAATAAGTGACGGGTGGAGCCCGCTATAGCTCCTCGATGCATCGGCAGGTCTCATGAGACAAACTAGTGTCTTGGCACGAGGCCTTGACAAAATCTTATTTGTGGTCTTGGCACGAGGCCTTGACTACGTGGTTATGATAGTCTGGCATTATGCATTCCATCATTATGAAAGTGGTTATTGATATTGCATGTGATTATTCGACCAGGAGAATATCCATGTGATGAAGTAAATGGCATTATCTCATTTTACTTTTGCCATATTATGTTGATGTTCAAGTTTAAAAGGCTTTTGTTTTAGTTATACATTTCCTTAAATGTTTATGTTTATTTATGAAAGCTTCCGCAATATTGTTATCCTTACTGAGCATCTGAGCTCACCCCTTTCAATGTTTTAATATTTTCCAGGATGTGAAGAAGAGTATTATGACTGACTTGCAAGAATAGTCAGTGAGGATATGAGTGTGGACTATGAAGACCATGTTATTGTAGTTTGTTTAATTTTTGATGTAATGAAAGAATTATGAATGTATCTAGTGTTTCCAAGGCTACTAAACTAATCGGTCTTTTGAGACTTAATCTTTTGTGATCATGCCAATGTTACGAAGTAATGCACCGACTCTGGGTAGCTGGGGTCGGGGCGTTACAATTGGTATCAGAGGCAGTTTAGTACTAACCTTGGAAGCTAGATTTAGATAAACTCTGATTAGAGCACATAGAACTAAGATGAACTTTGAGGATTAGTATAGAAGAACTTCCTAGAATTTTGGTATTATAGAGATGTTATGAGTTTTCCGAGCAATACATCCCTGTCTGGATACGAGCAGGTAGAGGCGGCTCTGGCACAGATGTACCTAGGGGTAAAACCCGAAAACACCGCTTTGAGCTAGACTCGAACGAGAACTGGTGCACGACAACGGGCCTTGCTGCACTCTTGGTTACGACACTCCCGGGGGATATGCTTAGGATAATTCTCATTTTATTTACAAACCACTATGAAGGGTTATGAGTATATACTTTCTCAAAGAAAACATTTCTTTTTATGATTATGGATTATATCCATAAATAGTTCAATTTATGTAAAGTGTTTTACAAGTATGGAATTATGTATTTTGTTTCATAAACTAATCTAGTTTATGCCATTGTTTAGAAATGGCGCCTAGTGGAAGGAATGGAAACCGTATCAATGCACGCACTCCATGTAGGGATTGCCCTCCTGCTCAAGATAATTATTGTGGATCTGGAGATACAACTGGTGCTGATCAACTTATTACCATACTTGGACAACTCACTCAGGTTATGAATAATAACCTTACTCGTATGGAGCACCCTGATCCGCAACGTGGAGGATCAATGTTAGACCGCTTCATGAGGCAACAACCACCAACCTTAAATGGGAGTACAAATCCTATAGTAGCTGAGCAATGGATAAATTCCTTAGAGAAAATATTCCATGCCTTGGGGAGTAGTGAAAGGGAGAAGGTTGTCATGGCAGTTTACCGCCTCACTGGAGATGCCGATCAGTGGTGGTCGCTGATTCAAAACACAAAGGAAGATGATGACGTATCGAATATGGAATGGAGGGAGTTCAAAGATCTTTTCTTAGAAAAATACTTTCCTCGTGACCATCGAGCAGATATGGAAAGGCAATTTCTGAGTCTGAGGCAGAAGGAGGATGAGAATGTCGCAAAGTATGAGGCTAACTTTACAAGGTTAGCAAGGTATGCTGCAGATTACATACGTAACCCAAGGAGTAAGATTGATCGTTTCTTTGATGGGTTAAAACCATTTCTCCATCGAGCTTTAGTATCACAATCCTTCTCATCATACGAAGATATTGTCTCGTGTGCTATCAAGACAGAAAAGGAATTCTCTAAGTCTTATGACAACAAAGTAAAGCAAGAGAAGAAGAGAACGGTGGAACAAGAGACAGATAAAGGGAAAAAGGGAAAGAAGGATTTTCCATTATGTGATAATTGTGGGAAGAATCACCCTGGTACTTGCCTAAAAGGAATGGGAGTTTGTTATAAATGTGGAGAAAAGGGTCACCAGGCTCGTGATTGCAAGGGAAAGAAAGAGGCTGTCAAAGTTGAATGCTACAATTGTAGAGAAATGGGTCATTATGCAAATGAATGTCCTAAGCGTCAGGGAAACTTACCTCAGAAAAGGCCAAGGGATCAAGGACAATCTTATGCTGTTACTACAGTTGAAGCAGAATAACTAATGTATTGGTGCTTTTGGACTCAAGGATTATATTCTGGTTATAAGAATAATGTAATATATATATATGGATTGTACTGCAGTACTTTTTGATTTAAGTAAGGTTTTAATATGATTAAGGTAATCATATTTTTAGTATGTGACAATAAGAGAAACTAATATTTGTTTGGGGAATCTGATAAATTGATTTTGGAATTAAGAGACCTTTTAGAGAATGTCTGGATAGAGGTATTTTGGATAACTATAAAGGTTGGAGTGGATTAAGTTGAACCTTGGATAGTAAATTTAAGGTTAAAAATTTTCTGGAGATTATTCTTGGAATACTATAGTTTTAGGAAAAGGACAACCTGCAGGGTGGGGAATAACCCGTCGCGTCGGACAAAGCTGCAGGAATCGAACCCACAACCATAGTGTGACAAGCCTTTATTTCCTACCACTAGCCTACAGGAAGTCCCTGGTTATTACAAATAATTTTACTAATCTAAATGGTATGTGTTAACATTTGGAACCTTATACAATTAGGATAAGTATAATATTTTTGTGTTCTATTATCTTTTTGAGTGAAAGATGAGTTGAAGGTTGAAACTCTAATTGTCAAGCATAAATATATATATACCTATCCCTTATTCAATGAATACATTAATTCTTAAACTTTAGTAAAGGGATATTAAAACAAAAAAAATATGTTATCCTAATACCTTATGTCTTGTTGAACTGATGATATTTTAAATCAACATAGATTGAAGGCTTTGGGGCCCTCAATTTGACAGTTGATTGTGATTGATGACCCCAATCACTCCCTACAAATATTTACGTTTTCCCTCTAATTATATGTCTCTAATTTCCACCAATGTTCTCCTAATCGAGATCATAATTGGGTGGTGACTTGTTCATTTCCCTTTCCCTCTTATTAAGGCTAAATTTTATTAATCTTATTTCCGATGTGGGTTTTCCTCAAAGGTATTTTCTCTTTTCAACCTTTTATTTTTTCAAATTGCGAGGACGCAATTTATTGAAGGAGGGGAGAATGTAACACCCCGAGCTTCCACGATACGCCTCTCTTTCAAAAATGCAATAGCGTGTGTTGTACGCAACCTCGAGCCCTAACACACACCACAACTAATTAAACTAGCCGTTGCGAATATTAATACCTACTTTTTGAAATATTATAAATTTTATTTATCAAAATGGACTTCATTTTTGGATTCGTAATATCGATTATAGCTTAGGGTGAAATTTTGGCCTTATTCTGAAAAACTTCAATTTTTGATGAATAGTGAAACCACTAAGTGGTAGTTAAATAACTGATTTTTCGTTTAAATGAAATATTACCACTTCTGTGATTTGATTTTCAAAAATCCGACATACATGGTTGTCATTAAGAAGTAAAATGTGGTTCAATGAGATTAAAATAATTTTTGGTGAATAGTAACTTTTAAGTTCTTAATCGCGATTAGAGGTAATTAGTGTAGTTTAAGGTAAAAACAATGTTTTAATAATATGATATGAGCTTGAAACTTGTCCTAATCCTATTGGATGAGTCATGGCCGACCAAGACAACCCATGGGTCAACTTGGGGACCCCATGGAGCCACTTTAGTTAGAAAATGACATAAACACCTTTTATTTAATGTTAAAGTAAAAAAATGACACAAACATAAAATGTTTTACTAAAACAATTTTTATGTAGGGTTACACAAGTCCAAATTTTGATTATAAATATTCATTAGAAAGCTAAAAATATTTCCTACATTATAGTATTTTTTTTATAATTTTTAGACATTAAATAAATTAAATTATTTATGACATCATGATGATGCAGTGATGACCTCATTATTTAACGATTTAAATAAAATGAGAAGATAATGCAAAATACAAGGCTTACACTTGTCCAAAGCCTATTGGATGAAGATATTTCGAAACCTTAGCACCTTAGCCTCGAATTATATAAGTGTGGGACCTTTATAAACCTAAAAGCATTGTATAATTGAATAACATTTCATTACTTTCCAAAAGTGCCCCTCCTCTCCACTTATAAAAGGCCCCCACCTCTCCCACCTCATTTACACTTTCAAGCCATTTGGCTCGGCCAAACTCTGCCCAAATACTCTCCCAACATTCCTCCCTTACTCATAGAAGCCTCACTTTGGGCAGAACTCTTCCCAAGGAAGCCTTTGGCTCAAATCAAAAAGAGTTACCCGATTTTGAGGTAATGTCTTTTCTAATGTTGTTTTGTTTTATTTTTCTTCTCCAACACCCTAAACTCTTTTTATTCATTTATTTTGTGACAACAACAGTATCCTCAATATACTAGGATGTTGTTATAAGAAGGATTCGAGCTACACTTACACACACCTACATCTAATGGTTAAAGAACATACGGTTTCTGTGGATGGCGAATTTCTGCCTCACGAAACGATGATTGTTCAACACTCATTTAACACCTTCAAAGGTGGCCATTATGATGTCACTATTTTTATATATGATATATAATATGTTTATGTTTTACTTATGCTTCTTTATTTTTCATTTGTGTCTTACCTTTATGGCTTCCATTATGGGTATACGCGATATCTTCATTTTAGGAAGTGCGGACTACCGCCCCCTCAAAGTGATTTGAATCGTTAATGCCATATGTGGGATGTATAAAGGATGGAGTAAATGGTATTATACAATATATTATACTGGAATTATATTATACATTTATATCATTATGATTTAGTTCCATTAAATATGAAATTGAAATGAAAGTAGCGTTCATGCGTACGTACGGCTTACCGTCTCCATGAACGGTGCATTTCATTTCTTACCTCTAAATGTTACGTAATATTATAAATGAATGTATATACTGGATATATAAGATATATATGACATCTAAATCATGAATATAATTCTGGATATAATGGATATTTCACCACATAAACAACTTGTAATTATAAGAAGCTTATTGTTGACTCAAGTACCAAAGATCGACAAAACGACCGTTATTAACTTAAATAATTACATAATGTTCATATCATTGTAATAAGTGATATAATAAGGATAATGAAATTGAAAATGGTTCTTAATAAGGTATATATTAACTCTAGTTTATTATTCAGGAGGTTAAATAACGGTTGAGTCAAGTCAGACACGAGGTAAGGGAACTTCTTAACCCAACTTCCATTCTTTGGGTTAATCTCCTACTTTCAAATTATATCATGATATTATTATGTACTATCTTGTATTTGTACATTATGTATGTGTACTTATAGTGAATACACATAATAGATTTATTTTATTTTATAAATATGATCTTTGTAAGGGAACTTCTTAACCCAACTTCCATTCTTTGGGTTAATCTCCTACTTTCAAATTATGTCATGATATTATTATGTACTATCTTGTATTTGTACATTATGTATGTGTACTTATAGTGAATACACATAATAGATTTATTTTATTTTATAAATATGATCTTTGTAAGGGAACTTCTTAACCCAATTTCCATTCTTTGGGTTAATCTCCTACTTTCAAATTATGTCATGATGTTATTATGTACTATTTTGTATTTTTACCTTCTTTATGTGTACCTATAGTGAATACACATAATATATCTATTTTATTTTAAAAATGATCTTTTTAAGGACTTCGTCTCAATCTCCTTTCATTGAGGCATATTTTGTTTTATACACAAATTTCTTTTATACGGTGTATAAACCCCTTTGACTTTTACGTTTATTCAAAAGGAATCTTTTTATACGAAGTGTTTTACTAAACGACAAAAAGGGAATGTTTTCTTTCCGTACTTATGCGGCGACAATGACTTCTCCACCGCCATGACCATTATTTGAGATTCGGCTTCCTCTACAAGCCATCATTTTTTTTAATGAAAAATAAATACAAAGTTTTAACTTTCTTTTATTTTGATATTGAAAATGGTTTTGAAAGCATTTTTATTATGTCAATGTGTTGTATTTATATCTTGTGATTGAAATGTGGAAATGTTATGTTTCCTTTATGCATGTTTTATGTGATATGATTATGTTATGGTTTATGATATGTTTAAACCTATTCATATGAGGAATGCATTGGACTTAATAAGTGACGGGTGGAGCCCACTATAGCTCCTCGATGCATCGGCAGGTCTCATGAGACAAACTAGTGTCTTGGCACGAGGCCTTGAAAAAAATCTTATTTGTGGTCTTGGCACGAGGCCTTGACTACGTGGTTATGATAGTCTGGAATTATGCATTCCATCATTATGAAAGTGGTTATTGATATTGCATGTGATTATTCGACCAGGAGAATATCCATGTGATGAAGTAAATGGCATTATCTCATTTTACTTTTGCCATATTATGTTGATGTTCAAGTTTAAAAGGCTTTTGTTTTAGTTATACATTGCCTTAAATGTTTATGTTTATTTATGAAAGCTTCCGCAATATTGTTATCCTTACTGAGCATCTGAGCTCACCCCTTTCAATGTTTTAATATTTTCCAGGATGTGAAGAAGAGTATTATGACTGACTTGCAAGAATAGTCAGTGAGGATATGAGTGTGGACTATGAAGACCATGTTATTGTAGTTTGTTTAATTTTTGATGTAATGAAAGAATTATGAATGTATCTAGTGTTTCCAAGGCTACTAAACTAATCGGTCTTTCGAGACTTAATCTTTTGTGATCATGCCAATGTTACGAAGTAATGCACCGACTCTGGGTAGCTGGGGTCGGGGCGTTACATCCTTCATATCACCTGAATTTTTCCATGCTTTGGGACTTGAGGTAGAGAGACTTCTAGTGCCTTTGGCATTGACCATTCCAATTGGAGGTTGAGTTGACTAGTTTTAAGTATGTAGAGATTGCGAGCTAGTGCTAGGGAAGTACTTCTCTTAGGGATATTTCTTATGTTTATGGATAAAACCATATGATGTCATCCCCAGCATGGATTGGTTGTATTCAGTGAAGGCTATCGTTGATTTCTTTCGGAGGTAGGTGGTGTTCTTCGATACAGATGGAGATCTGATAGTGTTTGTTGGTGAGAGAGACCCTCAGATGGGTTAGAGGCATGTTCCTTCCTTATCATCCTTGATGGTTGATCTGGTACTAAGTTCATCAGAGTTTCTATAGTCAGTATTTCCCAAGTTCATAGAAGAGTACCCTGATGTCTTTCCAGAAGATGTTGTATCATTACCCCCCTCGAAGGGAGATTGAGTTCGGGATCAAGCTACAACCAGATGTGTCTCCTATATTGATTTATTCATATAGGATTACACCTTCTGAGCTGCAAGAGCTACATATATAGCTAAATGGTGTATTGTGGTGGGGTTTTTTTTTCGACTGAGTGTGTCATCGTGGGGTGCACCCATTTTGTTTGTGAATAAGGATGATGAAAATTTGCGGTTGGGTATCAATTATTTTCACTTGAACCATGTGATAGTAAAGAACCACTATCCTCTTCTGTGGATTGATGATTTATTCAATCAATTGATGGGTGAATTTTTTTTCTCAACGATTTATTTATGCTCAGGATATCATTTGATGCATGTAAAAGAGGAGGATATTTCAAAGACTACTTTTCATTGTCGTTATGGGAAATACAGTTTCATTGTGATTCCGTTCAGTGTGACAAATGATCCATTTGTGTTCATGGGGTTGATGAAGACCGTGTTCTGTGAGTTCTTGGATAAGATCATGGTAGTTTTTATTGATTTCATCCTTACATACTATGCATTCTAAAAGGATCATGTAGGACATGTTCATGCTATTTTAGAAGTTCTTCATTTGCAATAACTATTTGGTAAGTTTTCAAAGTGTGAGTTTTGGGATTGAGAAGTCCATTTCATGGGGCATGTTGTATCCCAGTAGAGAGTATCTATGGATCTATTGAAGATAGAATCAGTTGTGTCTTAGGAATCCCCTAATACGGTGACATAAGTACAAAGTTTACCTACTCTTAAAGGCTATTACAAGAGGTTTGTAGCTAATTTCTCTTAGGTTGTGACTTATCTGACAGCATTGAAAAAAAAGGATAAAGCATTCATATGGATTGATAAATTTTAGGAAGATTTTGAGTATCTTAAGGTGAATTTGTTCAATGCTCCAGTTATTTGTCGGCCAATAGATGGAGCTCATTTCAAGGTTTTCAATGACGCATCACATCATGGGTTGGGCTATGTTCTTATGAAGCAGTGATCAGTTGTTTCTTATGGGTCTCGGCAGTTACATTCCCATGAACATAACTATTCCAACCATGATCTTGAGTTGGTGATAGTAGTGGTTTCTATGAAGTTATGGTGACATTACCTCATAGGAAAGCACTTTGTAGTCTTCACCAATCATAAGAGTCTGAGGTATGTTATCTCCCAGCATGACATGAACTTTCACCATTGTCAGTGGATAGAGTTTTTACAGGATTTTGAATTCAATATTTCATATACACCTTGGAAGGGGAATGTTGTGGCCGATATGTTGAGAATGAAGTCACGTAGTGATGTAGTGTGGGAATAAGGTGATTCATGGAGAGCGATGGAAGAAGTTTTAGCATCACATCTGGATATGGGAGAATTCAGGGGAATAGGTTTTCTTTTTCTGATGATGGTGCAATAAACTTTTGTGTAGAAGGTGGAGAAATCCCATTTGGTGGATCTTGATTGGAGGTCTAGAGAGGCTTAGTTGTTTGTGGTTAGGCCCCTTATGGTTGGTCTGAGGATGAATAACACTAGGTGTTTTCTCAGGGAATGAATTTCATTCCTTTGAGGGTGCATGAGATGGTTCTTGGAGAGTTCCATAGTTCACCCTTAGAGGTACATCTTGGTGTCAAAAAGATGTACCGATCCTTGAGAGTTTATTTTTGGTGGCCTGGTTTGAATCATGTAGTTGAAGAGTTTGTGTCTCTATATTTGGTTTTTCAGAAGGTGAAGGTTGAGCACCATGTTCCAGGTGGTTTTCTTCTGCTATTAGATATTCCTCAGTGGAAGTGGGGGGAAATCTCGATGGACTTTGTTACCGGTTTACCTTATGATCAAGGAGGCTATTATGTTATATGGGTGTTAGTGTATCATTTTATGAAATCACCCCACTTTATAACGATCAAAGAGTCAAGCTCAGTGGAGGTTTTTTTTTGAGGAAGTATCTGGAGGAGGTGGTGCGACTTCACGGAGTCCCTAGGACGACCATTTATGATAAAGATCCTTATTTTACCTCTAGGGTATGGAGATGTCTCCAACATTCTTTTGGTTTTCATCTATGACTTAGAACTTCTTTTCATTCATAGACAGATGGATAGACATAGTGGACCATATAGACTCTTGAAGACATGTTGCGCCCTTATGTCCTAGATTTTGGAGGTTTGTGGATATGTCACCTGCCATATGTAGAGATTTATTACAATAGTAGTTTTCACTCCATCACCATCATGACGCTGTTTGAAGCCTTGTATGGTAAACCTTACCATTATCCATTTTGATAGACTGGGGTTGGAGATTCATAAATTCTTAGACCGGAATTGGTACAAAATATGATAAAGATGGTTCAAGTGATTTTTGAGAGGATGAAGGCAGTGCGAGATCGCCAGAAATCCTATGCTGATCATAGGAGGAGACCTATGGAGTTTAGATATGGGAATCACATGTTTCTAAAGGTAACTCCCAATCATGGGTAGTGAATGTTTTGTCATGGGGGTAATCTCTCTCCCCTTTTTTATGGGCCTTTCGAGGTGTTGGATCGTGTCAGAGCCATGACATATCAGGTAACACTTCACTCACAAATGATCTAGATACACATTGTTTTTCAGGTGTTTCAAATCCATTTTTATCTTCATGTGATTCTCACATCATCAATTGGGGCGAGATCGATGTTGAAAATAATACAACCTTCTATGAGTGTCCTTAGAGATCTAGGACCACCAGGATAAGGTGTTGTGCATGCATGCTGTCCCCTAGGTTCGTATCTTGTGGTGGCATAATGGCATAGAGGAGAGTCCCTGGGACCGTGATTCGTAGATACATGGTCAGTACCCTGACCTTTTTGATGTTTATCTCTTCACTTGTAATGTTGTTCATTTGTTGGTTTTAGACCCTTTATATTAATGAGATGGATTTCTCTTGTTACTTGTTCTAGATTTATCTATTTTGAGAGGTATCTCCCCCAAGAGAGTATTTAAGAGATGGTTGTGGTTATTGTATGGTTTTGCGCTTATTCCCATAGTGAGGTTGTGAGATCCTGTTGTGGATAAAGCTTTGACCCTTTGTGTTATTTTGAAGATCAAAGTGCTCGGTGGAGTCTCATAAAATGTTTATAGAAGTTCGGTTAAGTAAAATATGGAAAGGGGGATTACATATTGTGTAACTATATTACACGATGTGAAATCCTGTTTCATAGGTTGTCCGAGAAAGCTTCACGACATATATAATTTTACATGGTGTGAAAGAGGGATTCATGACATGAAATATTTTAGGGTATGGAAAATAAAATAAAGCATTGAGGAAACATGTTTTTTGGCAGAAAATGATCCCAAGGTATTACATGATGTGAAAGGGGATTACACATCATGTAATGCCCCACTTCTGTATGTTTTGAAAACATTTCAACCACTCACATTTTTACAAAACTATGGATGTAGTGGCTCTCCCTCGACTCCAGGTGACCCGGAGACCCATTTGATATTTTGGGGATTCCTTTGACAAGAATCGATCCTGAGCTCCCTCCTTCAATTTGTAGTGACCTATCTTCAATCTAAGGTATGATCTACCACCGTTCTTGTGGTTTCTTCAATAAATTTCCACATGTTTCTTCTTTACATGTAATGGTGTGTGATCTCCATATTTCTAATGGAGTTTCTTTGGTTTTTGACTAGTGCGGTTGTGCCATCATGTCCTCAGGTGGATGCAGTTATTGCAAGAGAGGCGACCATGATCTGTTTCTTTGATCCATTCTCGTGCAAAGAATGACAATGGCCTTTTGAGGTTGGGGATTCTTGTATTCTCTATATTTACATGAAATACTAGATATATCAGGATTTATCCCATAGATCGCAATGGAATTGACCTAATTAAATACTTGAACCAGATTAAAGAATTGGTATCGATTGCAAATAGATGTTGTTGCTTTATATCATGATAAAAATTTTACTCTTTATTTACTAGATAGTGTGATATCTATGCCTTTCTTGATTTATCATGTCATTATTTATGGAAATTGGTAAAGAACATAAATATGGAATTAATTTATAATTAATTGGATAAAAGATAAAGAGGCACATTTAATGAAAGTAGTAGTTGTTGCAATAATTTGACGATGATCAAATTTATGCAGATATGCTTTCATAATGGAATTGGTTAATTAACCTAAACCATGTTGATTCTTGTTGATAAATTATTAAATTCATGTTAAATTAATTTTTTAATTAATTTTTGATAGCTTGTTTTTTAGGTTTCCCATATTTGGAAGCTGTGACTAATGAATCTTTTAATTTAAGATGGAATAAGAATCGATTGTGTGATAAAAGATAATGAATTTATAGGGCCTAAGTTTCCCACTTTCTTGTAAAGGCCAAGTTCCTTATGCTTTGGAGCCGTGAGATCTCATTGTGTGTGAAGGATGAATTCGTTTCTTTGGGGTTGAGATCCTGTTTCTATGTGGTTCCTACTGCTTGTGAAGTTCTTTGGATATGAGACTTGTGGTATGTGGGGAGGGGAGTCCCAAATGTAACATGATCCTGGATGGATAATCCTGGAAGGCTATTGTGGTATGTGGGGTAGGGATCCTTGGTTTTTGTAGAATCAGTTGATGATTGGAGTGATGAGATTCATTGGTTTATGCATGTGGGTGTTTGGGAGGACACCTGAGATGATGTAACAAGGTAAATTGATCTTACTAATTGATATGAAATGTGGATTATTTTTGAATATGTTGTTTGTTTATCTATTTTACATTACCCAATAATTTAGGTATATGGTTTTTCTAACACTCTATCCAAGATAGGTGAAGATACATGGGGCATTCCACGTTCTTTCTGTGTTTAGATTCTCGTGGTTGGATGGGTCTGTACTCCTGCTATAGGTGGAAAAGACTTGATCGATAGTTTATCTATTCACCATGTTGATACCATTGTGTTTGGTATCCTAGAATTTTTTATTAGAATACCTAGAAATATGGAAATGGTAATGATGTTAAATAAATTAATTAACAATATTTAACCTGTGGGGTTGGAGCTTATTAGGATACAATGCAGAGGTTGTACTTATGAGAAGCCATGGACTCAATTTTCTTATGCCTAGATGAAATGGATATTTATGGAATGCTAATATAATGCTAATGGAATTGATAATGGATAATTAATGATCAAAAAATTAATTAACATACAACACAATTGATGAAAAGTGATAAAGTAACTTAATGAAGCTTTTTAAAATGGTTGTGTGGTTATAGGATATCTATTCTTAGTAGTGGAAGCTGGGAGTGCAAGAGACATGAGTTGAAGTTGAGTCTAAGGCTAGGTTATTCACATAGTGTGGTTGTGAGCTATATTATATTCTACACTTTTTGTGTTTCTATATTCTAATCCACTCTACTGATTAGGGAAAATGATACCCTGAGGATTCTGAGCCCTGTGGGGGGGGGGGTGTTTTCCCCAATATCTCAATGAGAGGATGGATAGTTAACTACCCCCTTTGACCCTACACTATTCTCTTGGTAGTTACTTGTACTCGTATGCAAAGTGGTTAGTTTCTCCCATATATGTGTGTACATGACTGTAATGTATTATGGTTATTTCACACACATATATTCTGGATATAATTTCCTATGGACTACTATAGGTGCAACCCATATAGGATGTGATGGACTGAGGATCCTTACTCAGTGTATGGGATGTGATGAGTTGAGGTATAATAACCAACCAATGATATAAGTTGTGCGGGATGTGGTGGCTCTTAAAAACTACTTTGTTACTTTTGGTCATGTGGACGTGGTGGTTGTGTTGCATGAGGTGCATGTTGTGGTGCTTAGGGCCAACCTTTTTGGAGAGAGATTCTCAAGACGTGTGACATTGGGGAAGAGTGGAAAACCCATGGGGATGTGGTAGTGGTGTACCCTTGATATTATTTATTATATAATATTCTCTTGTATGTGATATTTAGTGAGAGTATCCATGGTGAGGCTGGGAACTTAGTATACCTGTTTAGGTGACAAGTTAGTTTCACTTTTTTTTTCACTGTGATTTAGCATGATTTTATTACTTTTATCATGAGAGGCTATGGGTAGGATCCTACTAAGTATACTATAATACTTACTCTCTATATATATAAATTTTTTTTCATGTCAATTTGAGCATGATGGAGATCAGACTGGTTGCTACTAGCTTGGGGTTTTGCAGGTGCTGTTTGGGCTTTGTGGTCACTGTTGTTTTACATTATCTTGGTACCTATAGTTTTTTCCATTTCAGTTGTAGTAGTTATTTAATAAAATTACATACATGTACTTGGGTTTCTTTTATACTGTAGTCTGAATATGAGTTTGTTGGTGTCTGTATTATCTATTTCTTTCGCAAGTGTTCTCTTAGAGGTTAATTTCTCCCATATGTGTGTTTTCTATACCCTTGATGCTAGTCACCAACCCGGGGCCTACTGGAAGCGGGAATCGGGTGTCATTATCTCTCTTCTCACATTTTCAGCCTAAGAGGGGTACACTTTGTTGGGAGGGGGTCATGACAATTATGGGTTAAAAGGTCATTGATTTCTAAGTAAGAAAATTAAAAAAATAACTTTTTTGTTTAAATATTATTTTCATAGAGTTGAGGAATTGTTTTACTACTTAGACTAAGAACATAAAGAAAATACACTTGAAAAGTATAGTTTCTTCCTTTTATCAATTTCCACCCAAAACTTGTCTTTTTCTCCAACCAATGAGTATTCATGATGAATTTTTCACGACTATAGCACTAAAATCAACTTATATAGAATCAAATAATCTAAAAAAGATTATATATATATATATTTGTACCATCTTGAAAAATTAAACATAACCAAAATGTTTAGAATAAAATAATATAATTATCCAAAAATAACAAACCATTATATGATGAAAAACTACTTTAATATCTAAGGTTTAACAGTAAAAACAAAAGTTCAACATAGACAATTCAACTATCCTTAAAATTCCTCAAATATATTTTAAACTAATATTGAAACCCAAAAATTATAAGTACTTATAATATGGTCTTCAAATTAAAATCAATAACTCTTAATATATCATACCAAAAATTTAATTTCCTAAATCAAATAATCTCCAAGATATACTATCAATTTCCATAAATAACTTGAATCACCATAAATCAATAATAAGATCATATTTTACTCTAAAATAAAATTAAACCTTTATTCCTAAAATGAAATCCATTATATTATATTTACCTTGATCATATATGATACCCAAAATAGTGAACATCTTCCAAAATAAAATTAATCACTTAATTACCAAATCATTTTCCAATATCAAGGTTATCTATTTATTAAAACATATATCAAAAAAGTATATATTTTTTTACTATAATATGGTTTAAATAAAGAAAAATAATTTCATACTAAAGATATCATAATGTTGGATAGTGGAGGGCATTTCACCCTTTTCACCCTTCGGTTTTGGGTTTAATTCCCATAGACTTTCTAGACATGACGAGTTTTTGACTGACCTGTGGGTTGTCTTTTTTTTTCTAAAATAAAAATTCTTATAAAATTACAAGAACTGCGAGAAAAATATTCAAAATTGATCTTAAAAATTTTTAAATGCAAATTTTATCTCATACCTTTAATTTTATATCCCAAAAAATGAAATAACCCATAATTACCTAAAAAATAAATGTCTCCAAAAAAATACCATTGGTCACCGTTAAATTTTATAACTTAAATCCTAAAAGGGGTTTTTAAGACATTAAAATTTTGATCAACCTTAAAATTATAAACTCATGATGGTATCCCTAAATATTAATATTATCTCACTTAGAGACATCCAAATCTCTAAAGTTGTCTAAAACCATCCTTTAATACCAAATGTAAGAACCCAAGACCCATACTCCCAGATCTTGTGCTAAAATCATGAACTTTACATTTTCAGCTATGATACTGATATTTGTGACCCAAATATTTCCATATAAACCTTAAAACATAAAAAATAAAATTTGGATCACTTACATTTTCAAGGACCTTTTAATTTTACAGTTTCAGAGAATTAAGAAAAACCACTACATAAATAATTCACAAGTCATCAAATGATCATTTATTTCATTTAACCTAGATTTTAGTATTTCCGATTAGGTCATCAACATCATCTTTGTGAAATCCTTTATAGACATAATTTTTTCAACATCATTTTTTAAAACCTGGCTGAAAGTAAAAATAATAATGGTGAGCTGAAATGCCAAGTAAGGGTAAACATAAGAATTAATAAATGAATTTCATTAATGAGAATAAGAAGTGACTAAGGGCATGATGATGTAATCAAAGTGAATGAGTATAAAAAACAAATATTCATACACATAAATACCTAGATTATCAAAAATGAAAACATAGAAAAAGGCATTAAAAATAGAAAAAGTCATAATAATCAATAACCATGTGCCATGTGATATCAATCTTGATCAAATAGAACATCATAAACCCATAAAAAGAATAGATAAAACATATTGGTATCTTAGAACATAATCTCATAGAACCCTTATTTAATAATTATAGAACCCTTATAAATTTTAATAACCATATGGATGATTTCCAATATAATTATCCAGAGAAAAAAATCATTACCCAATGCATTGGAGTGCTATTTAGGTGCACCTATTGTTTATGCTACAACGGGATCACTAGATGATATTTGAGTGCACCCATAATTTACAATATTCAAGAACCACAACATAAAATAAAAAATTTCATTATTTTAAAAAATATTTTAGACTCATATGAAAATCACTTTTAGATATTAAAATATAATTTTTATTAAAAATCCCATTTTTAATAGAAAATACAAGTCTTTTTTGAAAAACCATTTATAATAAACAAATATAAAATAATATAAAGAGAGTTTTTCATTTAATGAAAAATTAAATCTTTAAATGGAAACCAAAAATAAAAATAACGGTTATAATGGTGGAAAAGTCATTATCTCAGTGTACGTTAAGAATAAACATTCCTTTTGACGTTTGTCAAGACGTTTCATATAGAAAATGTAAAAATATTCCTTTTTGAAAACAATTTAATGAAATAGACATAAAATTTCTTTTAAAATCCTTTTATATAAATAAACATAAAAAATTATCAAGAATGTTGACATAGATAAAAATATTTTGAAATTAAATCTTAAAAAATTTAAAAAGAGATTTTAAAACAAAGTATTACATACCACTTTGAAATATTTGAATCATAAAAATCATTAAGTAATAAAATTAAAAAATATTATAATCATGAGAGTAGAGAAAATTCATGCTATAAAATGTCAAATGGGATGTATATACACCTTATAAAAGAATAATGGTGCATAACAACAAGATATTCCTTAATGAAAGGAGATTGAGATGAAGTCTCTTACCTTGAGTCCGACTCATCACATACAATATTCATCATGCTGAATATTAAAATTAGGTTAATTATTTAATTTATTTATTACATTTTTAAAGTTTATTATTCCTTTTATATCACTTATTATTATGTTATATCAATTACTTAATTATTTAAGTTCATGTTAAATGTTTTGAATATATTCGGTACTTGAAAGTACAAAATGACTTTGGTATGATGTCAATAGTCAAAGTGGTCATTATTATATCATCTCAAGAATAATATTCATGAAATAATCATCAATTTTATAAATAAATTATACTTTAAATCTATCCATTAAATTTGGACATGAAAAATGAACTATATTATAGACATGGAGACAGTAAGCCTTACGTACACATGAGTAACATTTCCATATTTCAATGATAAATAATGAAATAAGTTAAATAATATTTTACCTTTAAATAATAATAAAAATATAATTAATATAATATTAATAATTTAAATATGCTTATATATATCATCTATGGGATATGGTGAAGAAAAATGAATTACATCACTTCGTGGAGGTGATAGTTCACATGTACGCATAAACAATGTTATCATTTTTATGTTCATGGAAAGGTAAGAAATAAAAATGATATATTATATTTTAATAATGATAAATATTTCATGAATATAATATATAAAAATTAATTACATAATTATAACTAGTATTGATAAATGGTGATGGAAAATTAATTATATCGGTTCGCGATGTGGTAGTTCGCTGTACACATGAACGATAATTTCTTCTACCATATGATGGAAGTGGAAAATAATTTAGGTGATGATACTAACATAATAACATATAAGTATATGTATTATAATGGATTTATTATTTTATCATGTATTAATGAAATTTTAAGTATTTTGAAGATGAAACAAATAGAAACACTTAATTAAAAATTATACCTTTTCTTCTGACAATCTTCTTTTCTTAACACTTTAAGAATAATAAGGCTAGTGTTATTCCCAAAATAAGAGCACTAGAATATGGTTATGGATTTTAGGAAGGTATTTGGGTTGATATTGGTAGAATAAAATAGGTTTTTAAGTGTTAATAATATATAATAATAGGTACCTTTTTATGAGAGAGGGGAGGGGCACTCTTAAAATTCTTCAAAATATTAAATTAATATAAATTAATTTTCCATTATAAATGGATCCAAACTGTTTTATTTAGAATATAGGATGAATATGGGTATAAATCCATTCATATAATGAAATTTTTACATGTTTAATAATTTTTTAATCCTCATATTTTTTGTTTCAATGCTTATTTAACATATTTAGTTCTTACCGGGACAAAATTTGTTTTTACTCTTTGAAGGTTAATATAGTTATTATAAAATGACAAAATAAATTAAAATGTATCATTGATGAAATTTTAAACCTTATCCAAATAATTTCAAATAATTTTATTTTTTATGAATTCTATATCATTTTATAAAATATTATTTATTTTGAAATACCATTAATATTAATTTTGACACTATTCATTACTTGACTTTTTAAAAATATCATAAAAATATGATATTTTCAAACCAGATATTTTAACATATCAATAACATATAAAAGTCATCTAAATTTTTTATGAAATTAATTATTTAAAATTATATTTATTTTAATATTTTTAATATCATTTATTTGATATTTCCTTTAATCAAATAATTACTACATCATAATTGTGTAATATTTTAAGGTAATTATATATTTTCTAAAAAAGTAAAAAAAATTAAATGATTAAGGGAAATATTTTATCTTCCCAAATACAGTTTATAGTCCAATATATATTATAAATAACCCTATATTAAAAATTTTGTACATATTAAAACATAAGTATGTTATCTTTGACTTTTATTTTAAATAAAATACTATAAAGGGATTAATGTGATCCAAGTGGATCCAAGACGTCATAAAATTGTCCCAATAATTATTTTTGTCTGAAATAACTTATCCAAGAAAATTATAATAAGTGTTTGGGTAATTTTATGATATTTATGATATTATTTTTACCCTTAATTTCCCAATATACCCTCAACTATAGTAATAAAATTTATCAAAGTTACTATTTATATTGGAAAAAAAATAAAATAAACCTATTTAATAGATTACTAACATATGATTATAAATATTGAATCCATTTTTATAAATTCAAAACACAGAATCTTTAGAAATTAATTAAAAATTAATCCCGTTTATGGGATGAAACAAAAAATTTTTAAAGTAAAAATGTTCAAAAGTTTGAAATGTTTTTATATCCAATTTCATTGTAAAATTTATTAAAATTACCTATATTGGATTAAATGATATAAAATTGATCTAAATATACTTTAAAACCATTAAAAATATAATTTAACATTATAAATTATTTAGCTAAAAAATCCATTTTCAATTAAAATCCATTATTATTCACTAATCATCAAAATATGAAACTTCTTAGAAAAGTACCAAAAATATAGCAGATATAAATCTTAAAATTAATATTTCAAAGAATAAGTTAGTTTTATCAAATATAATTTATAAAAGTGAAAAAAATTGGATTTAAAACAAATTCACCATCAAAAGGTGACCAAACTATCTTTTTATAAAAATACATCTTTTATTATTAAAATTGGATTTGTTATTGTATCATGTCTAGAAAAAAATAGGATGAATATTAAACATTATATTGAAAATATTATATATATATATATATATATATATTATTAATATAATCCAAAAAGTGTTATTTGTTTATTTTATTGGTATAAAACACACTTTTGCGCATTTAAATAGTTTTTTAGAAAAATATTTCTTTTTATATTCAAAAGAGTTTTATTTTTATTTATAAATAATTAGTTACCAAATAATTCATTATATTTACATGTGTAAACCATATTTTAGTAATTTAGTTAATCCTATTCATTAACACCATTCTAACAACTAGGTTATAATGGTATCATTTAAATAATAATATTTAGTTGTTCATTTAAGATCGATGTGGCATATCATGTATTCTATTAAACATATTGTTTCCTTTTGAAAAATTGGAATGTTACATAATCCCCCATTTAAAAAATTTCATCCTTGTAATTTGAACTCGGGACTGAAAAATTGGGGTTTGAATTTTCAAAATACCTTTGTTGAAATCCTACATCAGAAAAAGGATTAATGAAACTTCCAATTTAAAATAAATAAAGGGAAGTACGAAGGTCACATGAGATAACACATTATTTGGTTACATATTGGAAAGCATGTAAATAGAAGAGAAAACTAACTATCAAGTTATGATGGAGTGTGATAGATAAAATGGTTATGAGAAATTTTACAATCACAAAACCATAAATTGGTGATGGGTTTAAAGGTCATTGATTTCTCAGTAAGAAAATTAAATATATAAAGTTTTTGTTTCAATATTATTTTAATATATTTGAGTAATTATTTTACTACCTA
This sequence comes from Viscum album, assembly GCA_963277665.1. NCBI lineage: Eukaryota > Viridiplantae > Streptophyta > Magnoliopsida > Santalales > Viscaceae > Viscum > Viscum album. The sequence goes on from OY728122.1 coordinate 2,095,328,947, forward strand.
TAATAAGAACATATGTAAATATACTTTCATGACAATTAGTGTTGCATCCTTTAAAAAATTTCCACCATAAAATCATATTTGTCTCCAAATGAGGAGTATTCATGATGAAGTTTTCACACCAGAAGCACTAAAATCAAATTATAAAGAATGAAATAGTCCAAAAAATATTAAGTATCTATTTATATTATCTTTAAACATTAATAAAAACCAAAATATTTAGGATAAATAGGATATTTACCCAAAAAGTACAAACCATTTTATGATGAAAAATGGATTTAATCTCCATGATTTAGCATTAATACCCAATGTTTAACATATATCATTCAACTATACTTACAATTACTCAAAAATATTTTAGACTAAGATTGAAACCCAAAAATAAAAGGGATTTGATCATATTGTCTTCCAAATAACATCAATCACTCTTAATATCTCATACCCAAAATTTTAATTTCCCAAATCACATAATATCCAAGATATGAATACCATTTCCATAAATAATATGAATCCCCATAAATACACAATAAAATCATATTTGACTCTAAAAGAAAATTAATCATTTATTCCTCTAAAAAAATCCCATAGTATTCTATTTAAATTAATCATATAGGATTCCCAAAATAGTGAACATCTTCTGAAATAACATTATTCACTTAATGAAAAAATCATTTTACAAACCAAAGGTTATCTATTTGATAAAAAAAATATTCCAAAAATAAGTAAAATATTTTCTCCATAAAATGGTTTAAATAAATAAAAATAATTTCATACTAACTAGGAAATCACATAGGATAGTTTTAGGCACTGAACCCTTGTCACCCTTAATTTTTGGGTTCAATTCCCACAGCCTTGCCAGACATTGTGAGTTGTCACCAAACCTATTGGTTGACATTTTTTTATTTCAAAAATTAAAATTATTATAAAATTTATAGAAATGTGAGAAAAATACTCAAAAATAATCATAATATGTTTTAACCTAAAATATTATCACATAACTTTCATTTTGCATCCCAAAAATTAAATAACCCATAATTACCTAAAAAATTAATGTCTGCAAAATAATATTGTTATTCACCTTAAAGATTCATAAATTTAAGCCTAAAAATGGGTTTCTAAGTCATTAAACTTGTTATCAACCTTAAAATTATAAACTCATGATGGTATCCCTAACTCTTAATACTACCTCACTTGAAGACATCATAATCTGTAAATTTATCTAAACCATCCTTTTATACCAACTATAAGAGCCCAAGACCCGCACTCCTAGAACTTGTGCTGAAATCATGAACATTAAATTTTCAGCTATGATGCAATTATTTGTGACCAAATTTTTTTCATGTAAACCTTACAACATCAAAAGGAAAACTTGGATCACTTACATTCTGGAAGGTGTTTTAAGTTTATAGTTTTAAGTAATTATAAAAAACTATTACATAAATAATTAAAAAGTTGTTGAATGAGAATTTCTCCCATTTAACCCATATTTTGTTATTTCTCATTAGTTAATCAACATAATCCTTTATAAATCCTTTATAGATGTAAATTGTTCAAAATATTTCTTTAAAACATGTGGGAAATTAAACAAAAGAAGTGTGTGTTCAAATTCCTCATAAGGGTAAACATAATCATTAGTAACTAAATGTCGTCAATGATAATAAGAAGTTCATAAGAGTATAAAGACATAAGTAAAGTGCATGAGTATAACATACAAATATTTATAAACATTAATACCAATATCATCAAACATGAAAACATGGTATAAAGCATTAAAAATGAAAAAATTAATAAGAATCAATAACCATGTGCCATGTGATATCAATCATGATCAAATGAAACATCATAAACCAATAAAAATAATAGATAAAACATATTGGTATCTTAGAACATAATCTCATAGAAACTTTAAAGAAACTTTATAAATTGGAGTAACAATATGGATGACTTCTAATATAATTCTCTGGAGAAAAAAATCATTACCCAATTCATTGGAGTGTTATCTGTGTATACCCATCATTTAAGCTATAAAGGGATCACCTGATGATATCTGTGTGAAATAATCATTTATAATTTACCAGAAACACAAAATTAAACTAAAAATTACATAATTTGAAAAAATATTTTAAACTCACCTCTAAATTACTTTTAGATATTAAAATACTATTTCCCTTAAAAATCCAATTTTCAACACAAAATACATCTTTTATTTGAAAAAAATTTCCAATAAAAAATATTGAAAATGATAAGAGGGACTTTAATTTAAAGAAAAATTAAATCTTGAAAAGGAATCCAAAAATAAAAATAAGGGCCTAAATGGTGAAAAACTCATTATCACCGTGTATGTTTAGAATAGAACATTTTTTTGTTTCAAAAAACATCCCATATAAAACATGTAGAAAGATTAATTTTTTTAAAAAATTGAATGAAATAAAAATTAAATGTCCTTTATAATACTTTTATATAAATAAACATAAAAAATAGTATCAAGAATATTGACATGGAGAAACAAATTTTGAAATTAATTCTTAAAACATTTATAAATATATTTTAAAATAAAAGTGTCCCATACCACTTTGAAATATTTTAATGATAAAACTCATTAAAAAATAACATTAAAAAAATTATATATCATCATAGTAGTGAAAATATAAGTTTTAACATGTAAAAGGGTGTATATACACCTTATAAAATAATAGAGGTGCATAACATCAAATTATGCCTCAATGAAAGGTGATTGAGACAAAGTCCATTACCTTGAGTCCGACTCATCTCATAAAATATTTTTCTTCCTAAATATTAACCTTAGGTTAATTATTTGGTTTATTTATAAATTATTTAATTTTTATTATTCCTTTTATATCACTTATTATCATGTTTTAACAATTACATAATTATTTAAGTTCTTGTCAGATGTTTTGACAATATTCGGTATTTGAGTCCAAAATGAATTTGGTATGACGTCAATAGTCAAAGTGGTATTTAGTAAATCATATCCAGAATAATAATCATGAAATAATCATCACTTTTATACATAAATTATACATTTAAATCTATATATTAAATATAAATATTAAACATTAACTACAATACAATCCTAGAGATGGAAAACCAAACATATACATGAGTAACGTTTCTATTTTTCAATGATTATTATGGAAAGGAGGTAAGTATTATTTTATCTTTCTAGAATTATCATATTATAATTAATATCATATTAAACATTTAAATATACTTGTATATATATATCATACATGGGATGTGGTGATGAAAAATGGATCACATAGCTTCATGGAGGTGATAGTTTTCTTGTACACACGAATGGTGTTATCATTTTTATGTGCATGGAAAGGTAAGAAAAAATGATACATAATATTTTAATAATGATAAATATGTTATTAATATCATATATAAACATTAATTATATCATTATAACTAGTATTGAGAAATAGTGATGGAAAATTAATTATATCAGTTCATGAGGCAGTAGTTCACTGTACCCAAGAAAAATAATTTCTTTTCCCATTAGATAGAAGTGGAGATAGATTTAGGTGATGATAATAACATAATAATAGATAAATATATGGAGGATATTGTGTTTATTATTTAGTCATGTTTGTATAACATTTGAAGGAGTTAGAATAAGAAACAAAATAGAAACACTTAATTAAAAATGATACATTTTCTTTAGACAATATCCTTTTATTAAAACCTTAAGACCACTAAGGGTGGTGTTATGACTAAAATAAGATCTCTATAATGTGTAGAGGACATAGAAAATGATACATTTTCTTTAGACAATATCCTTTTATTATGGGATAGATACATATTAGTCATTACAACAATCTTTGAAATAAACATAGAAAAAAATCCAATACAAAAATAGAATTTTTACCAAATAAGAAGGGTTTAAGGACATTTTTGGAGATGTGATGTGATTTCTCACAAGTCATAGAACGACTATTAGAATATATATTTTCTTGTACTAAAAATAGAGAAAACATGAAGGGGGAGTTAGTCAAAGAAAATGAGAAATAGTCTTAGGTATCAAAAACCAAATAAGAACATTGTAATGATGAATATATTTTAATGTTTTCAATAAAAATATAGAGAAGTGTTCAAGAAGGAAAAAATTTAGATGTGTGTGTTTATTTTTCTCTAGATCATTATAATCATAATAATAACTCTAGAGTTTCTTAGAATAAAAAAAATAGAATAATTTTTAAGTTATATAAAAATCATACGAAACTAAGAATCCATGGATAATGTAAAGTGAGTGTAATTATCATATGAATGGAGACCTAAGAATTTGGAAATATGTTGTGAAGTATATGGGAGGGTTTGTAACATTTGTAAATTATAATTCTATAAAAATTAAAGGCATTATAAAAGGTAATGTTGAGAAGAATCAGATCAGTTTTGATAATGTGTTATTTATTTATGGGAAAAATCCTAACCTACTGACTGTATTATGAATTTTTGATAATGGAAAGGAAGTTATTTTAAGAAAAAATGGATGCCTTGTAATGTGATTGAAATACGGAGCTATTATCTCAATGTGGGAAAGAACTCAAGGTAACTTATTCCAGGTGGGTGAAGAAAAATCAAATTGTTGTCTAATATTATAGGCTAAACATATCTTGTGGAATAAATGTTATAGACACATTGGTTAAAATTAAATGAGAAATAAGATCAAAGAGTATACAGTAATAAATATTACTATCTTAAAAGAATATTCAACTACTCTTTTATAAATATATAATAATGGAAATATGATGAAAAGAACCCATAAATTAGTTGGAGTTTAGATAGAGAAACCATTAGAGTTTATACACTATGATATGTGTGGGATTATGTAAAAGAAATATCTAAGTGGAGTTGGGAATTTCAACTCCATAATTGGTTAATTTACAAGAATTACATGTATCATGTTCATGTCCCAAAAATTATATAAATTTGATAGATTCAAAATCTTTATGAGGTTTTCTAAAAATAAAATAGTTTTTCCTTTGAGAGGATTGATATTAGAAAATGGTATAAAATATTCAAATAGCAAGTTATTAGAATATCTACAAAAAAATGGTATCTAATATGGGTTCGGTGCTCCTAACACCCCCGAACTGAATTAGGTAGCTAAAAAGAAGATTATGAGTATTGTTTACATGTCCAGATCCATGGTTACGAAACATGATACATTAGGGTTCTACTATATACATGCCATTAATATAGTTGTAATTATTCATAAAATAGGTTTCTTAAGTCCAATTTCTGATATGTCTCCCCATAAATTGTGGTTTATAAAGAATATAAGCACAAAACATTTTTTTGTGATTCCAAGCTTGATAAAAAGAAAAGTATGATTTGGAAGAAAGTTTGTTAAGAAATAATATTAAGGAATATTCCTTAGTTATACCAAAAATAGAAGTTCCCTCATATGCTATAAAAAAATCTAGATAGGATTATTGATTGGGATTATGTTATAGTTTTTAAAATGGAAAAAATTTCACTAATACTATTGTGATCAATAAGAGAGATGTTTTTTTGTTGATGTTGGATTAATAAAAGTTAAATATGAAATGAAAAAACATTAGGATGATGCTAAAGATTCTACTTATACTAGTGAAGAAAAAGGAATATAAAAATTCACATGTATTGGTTTAAGATAAAGTAATCACATAAATATTGATAATTTAATTTGTGATAAAATTATGGCGTTCAAACCCAAAAAAGAGTCATGAGAACCATTCACACTATCCTTCTTTCCAAGGTTGGACCTAAAAAATGTTGAAAAATATTTTGAACATAAGGATAATATCTATGCTATGAATGAAGATCTGAATCAAATAAAATATAATGATACTTTGGATCTTTCCAAAGAACTATGGAGAAAATATTATTTGTCCAAATGGGTTTTCAAGAATAAAATTAATGAAGAGGGAATTTTTGTAAGAAATAAATCAAGAACCTTTTAAGGGATATTTGTAAGTTGATGGGATTTAATTCAATGATACGTTTTCCATGTTGTAAGGATTAAAACTATTAAATTTTTTCTTGAAAATATAGCTTAAAGAAATTTTAAATTTGTTTAGATGGATGTGAAATCATCACTTCCAAATGGAGAAATCAATGAGGAAGTCTATATAGAACAACCTAAGGGGTTTTATTTTGTTAATTATGGAAGTAGAGTCTATAAAATAAAAAATTATTTATATGGAATGAAACAACCTCGAAGTGTTTTTTATAAAGAACATGAAAATTATTTAAAAAGCATGATCTTCAAAAAAGGATAAGTAGAGAGAAATTTTTACATAATGAAAGTCAATGCCACATCACTCATTATGATTGTGTATGTTGGTGATATCATATTTTACAGTGATAATGATAAGGAGTGTGAGGTGTTTTACACACTTATGAAGATGAATTTTGAAATATCACTTCTCGGTGAAGTAGAATTATTATTAGTATTATAAATAGCTCAAAATATTGGTCATGTTCTCATCTTACAATAAAATTTTGCTAAAGAACTATAAAAAAGTTCTGGAATGATGGAATAAAGAAGAGTACCAAATTCTATACAAGTGGGAACAATGTTGAGAAAATATGATGAAGAAAAAAATGTGAATATGTTGGAATTAAAACAACTAATTGGACGTCTCTTATACTATACTAATTTGAAGACGGATATAATTATTTCTATTTATATTTGTTGTAGATTTCAATACAATCAAAAGTGATCATACATACTAGAATCCAAGATAATTCTCAGATATGTTTCAAATACTTCCATCTATAGTCTACTATACAATAAGGATTGTGTGAAAAAAGGGATTTAAAATATTTATTGGGTAAGAGATGTGAATAATAGAAAGTCCACTTTAGGTGTATCATTCTTTGTAAGTGAGAAATGTGTCACATGGAACTTAATGAAACAAAAATCAATCAGATTAAGTTTAATTGATGTAGAATATGTGGTTAAATCATAGTTAGTTAGTCAATTTATATGTATGGGGGTTTATCTTAGGGACATAGATGCTCAAATTGGAGACCCACTGATAATCAACATTGATAATCATAATGACATTAATTTGTAAAAAAAAAAGAATCATTCTCGGTCAGAATTTATTGAAATTAAATATAATTTTCTAAAATAGAACGTAAATAATGGAATACTAAAGCAAGATTTTATCCCATATGAGGAAACATTTTCTGATATCTTAACAAATAATCTCACAACATAATTATTTGATAAATTAAGGCAACAAATGGGAGTGAAAAAAAGTTTCCAAAACTATGGTATGAATTATTTTTGAGTTTCCTCCTTTATTATTTATTGATCAAATTATTGATGAGATGATTTTTTGTAGGGGTATATAGATGATTACCATATCTATAAATTGTTTTAATTTGTGTGCTAAGTGATATAAGAAAGATTTTTTTTAAATTTGTAGTCTATTTTTTTATTACAAAAAATTATAGGACTAATATAAGTTATTATTAATGACAAAATTGATTATTAATTTAATCAAGAATTTTTATATAAATATTTATCTCAGGTATACTTATTTATGGTTGATTCATGATTCTTAATTATTCATAATTTTTATTTGATTTCTAATAGTTATTCACTTAGGTTTTATTATCAATAAAGTTGAGATATATATATGGTATTGATCAAAAATCAAGGCAGAATTTTGAATCCTATTGAGGATGATGTTGTATTTTCTATCAATATATGTATATTGTGATGATTTCTATATATTATTCAAGTATATTAATTGTGTTTTTGGTAAAATATTTGTACACAACATGTTTTTAAGGTGTTTGAAGAGATAGATAAATGATGAAATTAAATGAATTAATTTAAATTAATATGGTTAACTTGAAGTTTGAAGAAATAATTGAAATGATATTTAATTACTTAAGAAGTTTGTTTTGAGTTTACTGGATAATGTGTATTAATTATTATAGAAGACTTGATATCATTGTAAGTGGTTCCAAATTGATTATAAGTTATTCTGGAATAATTTTTCAAGAGATGGAGTTTACGAAAATGAAAATGGAAGTAATCATGTGTGCATAAGATAATTTACATATATATAAAAGATTTGAGGTTGTATATGATAATTGATCTCTATCTAATAAGTTTCACTATCCTAAAAAATGGAAAATACATTTCATTTATGTGTATGAAAAGTGTTTCCTACTTAATAAGATACATGAATTTGAATTGTGAATAGTGGAACAGAGTTTAGTTATGTGGATGAAACTTAAGAAAGTGAATTCAATTGAACAAGACACCCATAATATATTTTATTATTTATAGATGGAATTTGGGTGTGGAAGAATTTCCAAGAGTAAAACCTCATACAATATATGATATTTCAATTAGGAATAATATAATTATTCTTTTTTATAATAGAATTATCTATGAATAAGTGATATGTAATCCATGAATGACTTTATAATCTATGTATGATAATTGAATTTGAAATATCTGGAAATTATGGGGACCATAAACTGTGAGATATTTAGAGTAATATATTCTAAATAAAATATAGAAAATTTAGATTAAAGTTTAGATAAAATGAAACCATTCTTTAAGATGATTTTAATGGATTCAAAACATTATGTTCAAGAATGTGATTATGATCCAAGATTAAAATTGAGGATGAAAAACTGTGGAAGAAGATTATATTCTTGAGATGAGTTCCATCCTATAGAAGAAGGTTCCATGTCATTTCCACATAATGATATGCTTACGTGGATGATTTTAAAAGAAGTTTTATTCATGGATTTAATAGGAAATAAAATCATAGAAAAGGAAAATATATTAAAAATATATTTAAGGATAGTTTCTAAAGTCTTATGAAGGATTAGAAGGAGTATCTTGACTTAAAGTTAAATGACTTTGAATTTCACAATTAGTTAAATAGATATTCAAAGAGATTTCCATAACAATTATAGATTTAATATTCACATGATATTTAGTGAATATATATTATTAGTAAAAAAAATGTTAGGGGATTTTGATTTTAGACATCTTTGAGAGGATAATTATTACATAGTATCAAGAACATCCATATAGGGATGCGCTGACAAGAAGAAGAAGTTCCCATTCAGTCAATCACACAAAATTTCATGATCTCCATTTTTGATCGATATTTAGAGATATATTGTTGGTTTCTTTCAATAATCAACACATTTTTTCTTCACTGACAGGTTCTAGTATTATGTAGAAGGTACATGGTCACACCCTTTCCTATAACCATCTTTATAATAAAAGAATAAATATGTATGGGTGTGATAAAAAATCACTATACTCTTAGGCTATAGTCTTCTATAGATAGGAAAACCTTATTATCAAATGTGTTTCACTCCTCGTTTTATTTTTCACTATTTGTTTTATGAGATCCATACTGAATAAGAATAATGGTAGAAAAGTTTTTGAAAAAAATTTATAATCACCGATTCACCTCCTTATCAGTGATGGCCACACATATTCAGTCCATTTAACCTTTACCTATATTAGAATATAAGTTCAAATTACACACATTGAAACCCGTGTCATGTACACAAGTATGGTGGTGAGTTTACGGAGAAAGTTGGATCCCCTGGATCACATTGACTCCTTAATCACTAGTGATCAAGTGGATTTATATGAAAATCTACATCAAGTATTACTAAACCCATCCAAAAACTTAAACTAAGTATGATTATTAAAATACATCCCTGTGTTCCATCATGGAGAAGAATATACACAAACCTTGAATACAATTACCCGTATTTCCCATTTAAGTTTTTGTGGCACCTACCTCTAATTTATTACTTGTATAACCTCATACTCTAGTGATTTATACCACACAATAAATTCCATCTCATCATATGTAATCCTAAAGAGGTATCATAATGAATCTATAAGGATATCTCTCATAGTCCCACATAACCCATCAATCATCTCACTATCCATCAATAACCAAATATCAAAAGATCATTAGACATAATTATTGTATCAATAAATTAAATATTGGTCATTTAATTTTGGAATAACCATCAATTAATGTCAGAAAACAATAATTAAAAATAAAAAGTGTAATTAAAGAGGACCCAAAGAAACATGATAACTACAATTTTATAATTAAAAAAGTGTGGAAAAAGGAATGGGTGACCATTTGAAATAACAACCCTCTCTCTCACACCTTTCCTCACATTATATCATTAGCCCTTGCTATATATATATTCTAAAATACCCATTGAGTACCTCTTACTCTATCCCAAACATAATAATTATTCATTGGTGTTTAATCATACTAAATAATCATCAAGCACTATAACTACACATTGATCACTCATATATAATATGAAAACATCAAAACATATTGTGGTCAATGTAAATGATCTTACCATGGTAAGGAAAGAGAGATTAAAATCCTACTATAACATAGGTCTTACCACTTCCATAAATATAATATACCTTATCACCTAGATCCTAATTCACTACCACACTATGCCCAATCTCCACTGGTGAAGTGAATTTCTTTGGGAGGAATTGTCATATACTGGGAATATCATCATACAAGAGTGAGGTCTCACAACAATATATTCAATTACCCACTAAATTTAATCACAGTCCTTGAGAAAATCACTAATTAATATTCCCCATATATATTGAATCATTATCCTTGAGGTCATCCTTGATGACACCTCAAAGTTCGAGGTTCACTACTAAATCAAAACCTACCTCACAGGTTATGTGCCCAGTCATTCGAACTTATACTCGGAAAATAAAAGTATGTGAAGGAAGGAAGTATCTATTCTCCTATACACATGATCTTGACCCCCATAATGAATTATCATATCTTAAATACTATCTCTATAATTTTGGTATTATCCATCTGTTAAAATAATATCAAGTCTATGCCACCTCTAGACAATTATTTCACTCAAGTTTTCTGGTTAAATCCCTCTCCATTACTTGATCAATACAAGATGTAGCACACTACCTCAATTTAATCCCATGATTTCATCAATAATATTAGAGGATACCCTAAAAATATCACTAGGTATTCCTCTACTTTACTCAAATTAGGCAGTAATACTAAGATACATTGGATTTAAAACAATTCCTAGGGTGCTTTCTAATGTCTGATGAATATCCACTATAAATACTAATCTTATATAAAAAAAATCATGCATGGTAATGTTCTATATAAGGTTATTATGTTATCATTCATAAAAAACCTATAAAAGATAAAATATAAGGAAACTATGATTTTAAGGATCTCACATAAACACACATAATTTTGAAATCAATGAATTTATCTCACTATATCAACTAAATTGAGACTTTTTTGATAATTGAATTTCTAAATTTCATTAATAACATGATTAAAATAACTCTTTGGAAAACATGTATACTTCCTTTGGAACTAATCACTTTAAATCACCACCTTATTTTGAAATTCCATTTCAAAATCAAGTAATCATTAAAATTTTATTTTAAATCAAACTATTTAAAAACAAACCCTTCCTTTCAAAGTTTTAAGAATTTAATTTTATAAAATTGTTTTAATAATCATTTAAAAATACATATTCTATCATAACACACCCACAATAGGACTCCACATGAACTGGAAACTATTTTAAGTGTGACTCACAAATCTTTCTTTTAATAGGATATGTATTGGAGACTAGAACCAATAGAATATCATCACACATATATAGAATATATTACTATTTTTATATAGAAAATATATATAAAAGATATTCATATAAATTAAAATGACATCTATAATATCTAAATAATTTATTTTATTGAATATCATATTTTATAATGCTAATAAAAAATATAAATACAATGAAAAGTATAACATCTATTATATAAATCTAGGGAGGTATAATAAAATCCACCTCCATAAAAAAGTCTCATATGCCTAGAGATAATGTTAACTAACACCACCAATAAATCCATCTAGATAATTTGAAAAATATTCTATATAAATAAGTGATGAGAATATAAATATAATCAGTAGGTTCCTCTCTGAAACTCTCATGTGTCAATGTGAATGAAGCATACTAATGTATCCATGTATGGAATAAATAAAATAAAATGATCAATCAAAATCCATTTCCCAAAATTCAACCATCCAACCACTTCCATTTTATACCACATAATCATCTCAATTCCTAAAATAAAACACTTTCCCCATCACACATCATCACATAACCACTATTACAATAATAACCTCCATTAATCTATATCTAAGAACTAAGAAGCTATCTACCCACAAATAACACACAATAATATTACCACCAACATAACTAGATCCAGTTGGTATTCTATCTAATCTGGAAATAAATTAGAGTGTGACCCCCTTGAATCTCACCATCAATAGGTCACAAGTGAGCGACTGACACCAAGTGGTATATGATTACAAAAATATGAATGGAATTTCCCATTTTAAATGAAAATCTCTATAAAAACATGAATAATATGATAAATTAAAACCAAAGTAAAATAATATTGTTTTTAGATTCTTTTTATATCTTATAATGGAATACCATAAAGTAAAAAATAATGATAAGGTTTAAAAAACCACTATACCTTAGGAAATGTATACTGAAAACTGCCTCTACCAAAATGTTTTATGTTTCCAGATATATATTTTCTTGATATTTCCATATCTTTCTCAAGATAATATAAAAAATAGTATATATAAATTATGTTTGAGTATATAAATATACTTAGTAGGTTCCTCCCCAAAACTCTCATGTGACCATTTAAATGAATTATGCTAATTCTCCCTTACATGGAATAAATAAAAAACAATCAATAAATAATAATCTTTAAAGATTCAACCAATTACATATTTTCATTCCATAACACCCAACTATGACCTTGAATTCCCCATCACATTTCTTATCATACATGTAACAACCTGATATTTTAGTATATATTTAAATAATATATTGAATATCTTGTATCACATGAAACACCAATCTCAAAAAACTCTAATATATTATATCAAAGAAATGTAAATATTATTATGATGATATAATGTAACACCTTAAGATTAAAGATTATATATTTTATTTCGTTTATAATATAACATGTCTGATAGATTTTGATACATACAACACTAAACTAAAAAATAATTGTGGAACAATAAATATAATAGTAAAAATGTATTCATTGAATTAGAATGTGAAAATGGCTGTAATTGAATTATGAAATATATATATAAATTAAAATAAAGTTCACTATCAATGCTAATACATTGATCAATTAAATTAGTGTATCTAAATTACTAATAAGAATTAATAATGATTTAAAATATAACCTTTCTAAAAATTGTATTTTTATATGTTTTTTTACAAAACTTAATAATTAATTGATAAAATATATTTTTAATATTAATAATATATTAATACCAATTTAATTGTTAACTGATAGGAAATAATAATAACAATAGTTATTATTTTTTAAAAATGTTATTTTCCCATGAAAATGATTTTCATCAACTTTTTATGTTATTATTTAAAAGTTAAATTATAAAATTTTCTATTATTAATTTTATAATATAACCATATTTTTAGATTTATCATTAAAATGTTATCTTATGGTGTTTTTTATATTTTTCTAAAATAATTAATTATTAGGTGAATAGTACAAAAATATCGATTTTGCAGTTACTATCACTTTAATGAAAAACTAACAATACAAGAACCATTTTTATAAGAAAAATATATATATAAATTAAATTAATTATTTTAAAACACCATGTTGAATTTATAAAACCCATGTTTAATATTTTGGAAACTAAAGTAATATTTTAAACTAAAAATTGATTTTATTTTCTTATATTAATTTTTTTTTTCCTCACTTACAAAAAATAAATTTAAAAAATGCATTAAATATATATGATAATCATGTACATATTATTTAATAATGTAAATTTACTTCTAGTAATTAAATTAAGATTACTAATATTAATTTTAATGACCATGATAACAGTGAAAGAGTTATTTTCAAAGAACTATTTTTTCAAAATTTTGTAATTTTTAAATAATAAAATAAATTAATATATTATAAGAAATAAATAAAATAAAATATTTAATCCTATATATAAATATTTTATCACACATTTAAATGGTAATTAATGTTATATAAGCTTAATAATACCTAATGGAGAAAACAAAATTTTTCTACAAAATAATTTTTATATATATTAAATGTTTTGATTTAAAAGATAATTTATATTAATTATAAATTGAATTAGAATATATGAACCATAAATTTAGGTTTATAACATCAAAACTTGGTTATAGTGGTTACCTTATATTTTTAATAAAATATATACTACTAGGGAAAAAACTTGTTACCAAGGTAAAATCTAAAATGAAAAATTATAGAAATAGTGGTAAAAGGCATGAAATATGTTAAAAAATGTGGTAAAATTTTCAGTAGAGGATTTATTGAAATTATATCACATAAAACTCAATTATTCATCACTTTTGAAACCATTTACCCTTGAATAGTTTCATTCTATTATTGGAAGATAATGGGTGTTCAAAAAATTGGCCTTTTCTTAACTTATAAAAGGGATCACTTCCACCTTCTAAATTTTCACATTAATATTGAAATTTACTTGAAATACTACCCAATTTTTCTATATTATAAATACATATCATGACCTAAATCCTATGTTCTAAATTAATTATTCTAATCCCTTCATTTATAAAGAGAATTTCAAGAGAAAGTTTATGGTCCCAAAGTGAGTATTAATTAATCTATATTTTCATCTTCTTATTATTTACCTTAAAAAACTATATTAAACATAATTTTATAATGAAATTAGTATAATTAGTATAATTAATTATTATCATATTAATTAAAAAAACTTATTTATTCTTTTTGAACCACTTAGAAAAATAAAAGAATGTTGATCATGCATTGTGTGTACTACCGCCTCCATGAAGTGACACCTTCCTTTTTTCACCACCACCTCTTCATTGGTTATAAGGGTGAAATTAAAGAATAAATGTGACATATATAATTTAATTATTATTATTAATAGAAAAATTATATTCGATCATCATTCTCTCCCATTTATCGAGTAATGAAAATGTTAATTGTTCATGGGGAAGACTACCACCAACATGAAGTAATGTTTTTCATTTTTAATATTTATAAAAACCACTTAAAATAAGATTAAAAAACTTTAAAAAATAAAAATCATCATATTATGATAATTTTATAATTATATTATTTCAAAATAAATAATTTTTTATCCATACTCACAAATCAAATTATGGTAGGTTCATGTTTTGTTCGGTCTAACCACCTACTTGTACAATGTTATAAAACTCTATCATGTGATGACTATGGGAAAATAAATACCAATATTATTATAATTAAATAATCAAATAATAATTATTTTATGGTTTTTGAATTATTATATTAAGTATTTAACATATTACTAAAATATCTTCTTTGATCAATAAAATTACAAAAATAAGCCAAAACCGATTCAATTTTCACGCAAACATAATAAAAAATTATAAAATAAATAAATAATGTATGATAATAAATAGTATATATAAAATGAAATGTATATGAATGAGGTTACAAAAAATGTATCTAATAAACTCAATTTTATTATTTAGTAAGTTAATCACATGTGTATAATGAATTAGGAAAAAAGGTAATATATTCTTGGTCTCAATTATTCTCTTTGTTATATGTTACATTTTTGCACCATTTTTAATTTTATATGGTGTTATTTTGATATAATTACCATTAAATTATTTTAATATATATATATATATATATTTCTAATTAATGGTATATAAAAATCAAAAATCAAGTTACTTTCTTCATTCGTATTTCGATTCAAGTGTTACCCAATCTATAAGGGATTTTGCTAACTCAATTTTCTTCCCTTGAGTTAAAAAATTTATTAATGAAACTAAATTTTTATAAGATTAATTAATTATACCTAATTAATACTTGGTATTTTATTTCCTCTATATTTTATAGGGTTCTACAATTCTTTCTTATAACCTCATTATCAAATGATTCTTTCCTCAATGATTATGTTACTTGTAAGGGTCTGTGTTAACTCAATTCTATCCTATTGAGTTACAAGAATTATTATTAAAACTATACTATTTAGATATTGATTTATTATACCTAATAAATACATGGTATTGTATTTTCTCCTCATTTTATGGGGTTCTAAAATTATTCCTTATAACCTCATTATCAAATTATCCTCACCTTAATGATTATGTTACTTGTAAGAGTTATTTGTCTCAAATTTTAATTCCTTGAGACATGATTATATTATACACCGTGTTTTCTATTTTATGGTTTACTTAATTATATTTTGATATTTTATATCATTATTATCTCATTATTCCCGGCATTTTATGTTCCATTTGAAATTCTATCCTTCAAATGGTTTTGATTTGAAAGTTTCTAAACTCATAAGTGTTATTTGAATCTATTTTCAATTCCATGAGGCATGTTTGATATTTTTCTTCATATTTTATTTTTATGGTGTATTAAATACCATATAACCTTTAATTATAATGAATATATTTAATTATATTTTAATTTCATGGTATCCCTTTCATGTTTTTTTGGTTCTTACATTACCATTACCATAAGGGTGTTTATATCTCAATTTTGATTCATTAAGATATTATTCTTATTCAAAATTTGATTCCCTTTTATTATTTATATATTATATATGGATTTATTTATAAATACTCTCATAATATTTTTCCTATGGGTGGTTAAACTTGTAGAAATACATCACTACCTTTATATTTCCAAATCATGCTTTGTTATAGGCATGATTTTTCATCCAATGTCTTTCCTATATGAATTCCCTATTTTTAATTAAATTATTTGAAGGGAGTTAATCTTGATTCCATATTTTTATTGATTGGGGAAATTATTGAATTATCATTATACCCCTTTCTCTATATAATGTTAGTTTGATGGATGATTACATAGAAAGCTATTCCATTTATTTATTTAGAGATATTAAAAATCTATATACTTGTTATTCCAATATGTGAGGCAACCCAAACACTTCATACATAAATATTACATATTACTAGATTAATATTCCTTAAAAAACATTATTATCCTTGATAAAACTATAAAGGTTTAATGTATTTTGAAACTTGATACATAATAAATTGGTACATAAATATCTATATTATCTCCCACTAGATTCTTTACAACTAGCACCTTTATTAGACATATAATAGTTAATACCTTTATTCATATTTTGGGGAAAGGAAACATGATAAATGGTGAGATTATATGCTCAGTAAGGGTGAATAAGGAATATATTAATGATAATTTAAGCATAACATGAGCATAAGTGTTTGAGAACATGATATTAACATTTGAAAACTATACCCAACAATTCATAGATCATAACAATGAGTCATGAAATAAATCATGAAAGTTCATAAGACAGGAATCATAAATGAATCAAAGATCACGAGACTTTAGTGAATAAAATTGGAATAAGATCATTTCATAAAACAGTTTCATAAAGTTTTACGTAAGAATAATCATATAAATCCTATATCAAGGCTACCCCAAGACATTCATCCCATGATAGGCTTGGTATAACAACCTATGTACCTACTTTGGGACTGAGATAACCTCTTGTGTACCATATTTTGGTATTAGTATAAACTCTCATGTAAACTCTTTTGGGATTGGGATAGCCTCCTGTGTACCCTCTTTTGGGCTTGTTATAACCTATTGTGTACCCTTTGAGATCATAAAACATTAATCTTTAACCAATTCATTGGAGGGATATAACAGAACCACCCATCACATAATCACAATACATTCATATGTATACCAAAAGATCATGAAAACATTCACCATTTGATCATAGAATAGATCTTTAAAATAATTGGGTTTCTTAAAGGTTTTATAAAAACTCAATTAATAACCATCCATATAAATAATATGGATGATATTATATATTCATATCCCTAGTAAAGCATATGTAAAATTAATATATGTTATTATAGATGAAAAACGAATTTAAAATATCAATGGAATAATTCTTGAGGAAGGTAACCTTTTCATTTTGAAATAAATTATTTAAAATCTAAAAATTTCAATAATATTAAGGAAAATAGTTCTTTTAAATGAACCATAGAAACTTGTAAAGGAAGGTCAAAAGAAAATAGTTTTCACGTTGGTGGGAAAATCCATTTCTGTAGTGTATATTAAAAAAAATATTCCACTCACACTTTTGAAAAAAATTATGTAATTTAGAATAAAAAATGAGTTTATTCAATCATTATTTAATGGTAAAAAAATTCTTGAAAAAATTCTAATGAAATTATGGACATTTAAGAAAAAGTTTCCTAACCGAAGAAAGCAATAAAGTCAACTTTTCTTAAAAATATTCTTTTGGAATCTTAAGTAATTAAAGAGAGGAAAATGAAATTAAAACCTATAATATCCTGAAATAAATATAGTATAATAAAATTAATTCTTTTTTTAGAGATATATCATATAATTTCATCATCATAAATTTAAGCATAAACAATCTCAATAAAAAATGAGATTGTAACATGAAATCCTTACCTTATGTTTGAATTGATTTATAAGTGCTTCAAAATCCATTATAATAAATTTAAATTTGTTATTACTAAATAAAAAATATATATACATACTTTTATTATCATAAATTATCCATTTTTAATATTTCAACTCCCTTTTATTAATAATTATTCATGAAAATTGTTGTTTTATAGTGTTAACTGTTTCATTTTTTTCATGAAAATTTTGGTTCGATAGTTCTAGTCATTGTAATTTCATCATGATTTCAACATATAAAAAATATTAATCATGGTAAAAATATAATATATATTCAATATATATATATTTATAATCATCTATAAAAGGTATATATAGAAAATTTAATTACACCGCTATTGGAGATGATAGTTTGTACGTACACATGAACCGTATTTTCATTTTATAAAAAAAGAAGGAAACTATGATAAATAATTGTTTATCATTAAAAAATAATAATTAAATCATAAATACTATATATATTTATTAAATACATAATTATACACATCCATTTATGGTATTTAGGGAAAATGAATCATATCTCTATGTGGAGGCGGGAGTGCACATGTAAGCATGAGCAATAATTTTATTTTCTATTTGATGGAGAATAGGTGGAATTTATTTGTGAAATTATCATAATAATATCTAGTATACTGATGATTATGGATTCAACATTTTATGATAGATATTTAGAAGGATCAATAATAAATAAAATTGAAATATCATGATTAAGATTTATACCTCTTCTTTGAGAGATCTCCTTTGGATTACACCTTAAACCTTGAAAGGCTAGTATTAGGAGAAGAGCGGGGAATATAAGATAAATTAAAGGAATATAGGATGTTTTTCGGTAAATATTTTCCAAAATATATGCTTTAAAATTTGTGAATAAGGGTGGAGAGGAGATTCCCTTTTATAAGTGAGGGTGAGGGTAGACATGAAATAACTTAAAAGATTTAAATAATAAAATGTCTCATTCTTTTGAAATTGGCTCAAAATGGAAAATAATTACAATTTAAGATAATATATGGTCTAAATATATTTTAATATAAATAATTAGACATTTTTATATGAATATATTACCCATATCTCTTAGTTTAACCCTTGAACGACCTGTTTTTTCCTTAACCATGACAATAAATTTTTATAGTTTTTTTCTATTCATTATAAAAAATGAAATTAGACTCATTGTAAAATTTGGAAATTATGATTAAAAATATGAAATATGTTTTTTCAAATTCATTTTTATATGTTTCAAAAATTTATTTTTAAATAAAAACACAAAATGTAAAGAAAACCCGTTTTGTTGAAAAATGAATTTTTAAGCATAAAACTGAATTTACATTCATTCCATACCTAGTAAAAAATATAAAACAAATTAAAAAAAATAATTCATAGAATATAGAATATATAAATTTCATTAAAACCATAAATAAATAATGATTTATTTAATTTATTATAATAAAAAAACATTGTGTATATAAAGGCAATTTTAAGAAAAATAACTCGTTTTACCTTCAAATGATTTTTTCTTTATTACCAACCTTTATAAAACTAATTTTTGGATTCTTATTAATAAATTACCAATAAATTTCATAAAAATAATTATTTTAATAGGGATAAATATACCTTTTTTATATAATAATACAAAAATATATAAAAATTCATTTCTTCAAAATATAGTTCTTTTAATCATTAAATGAGTTTATTAAACAGATTAGTGATTATTTCATAGGAACTAATCAATAAATTTGAGTTTTGAAAAAAAAACTATATATATATATATATATATTTCATAATTTGGCTAATCCAATTCATAAAAATAGTCCAATGACTAGGTTATAAAGGTATACTATATCATAGTTTTATTTAGACTCAAGGTTATTTGTAAAGAAAACTATCAAATACTTCATGTTTATTTAAAAGTAAATTCATATAAAATCATGAGGCATTATAATATAGATTTTTGTTGATTATTAAGGAATATTGGTTATGCATTGTATATATTATTAATTCCTTCATATGATGAATGCATTGTATATGATAGTGATAAGTGGGACCCACTATAGCTCCTCGATGCATTGATTGGTCTCATGAGACAATATAGCTTGGGTATTTTGGTGTATGCCTACCTAGAATAAATTTTTTCCTAAATATAAGTCCGTGATAATATGATCATGATGTCTAAGATCATGATGTATTATCTTAGGGAATGGAATTAGCTATCTGATATTATGTATTTCATCACTAAGGAACCAGTTATTATTATCCATGTGTTTATTTATTGATATATTAATAATGGATATATTATGATCATAGTTTCTTAGATTATTTTTTATTATTATCTATTCCTTCCATATTATTTATTCTCATATTTTTATCACTTATTATATTTTATTATTATCAACTATGTTTACCCTTACTAAGCATTTGAGATCATCCAATATTATGTTTCCATTTCCCTTGGTTATGATGAAATTTTTTTCACATGATATGTCTAATAGAATAGATTATTTGGAGATTTTTTGGTGAGATATTGAATTCTTACTAAGGATTAAGTAGTTTCTTATACAGTGTAAAAAAGTCCATTTGATGAGACATACATGAGATTTTTTTTTGTTAAAATATTTTCTTAACTCTATTAAACTTTAAACTAAAAAGATCCTCCAAATATAAGTGACTCAATATCTGTTAATGATATTGTAATTATTTATGGTTAAAATTATTTCACTCTAGTTCATTTCAAAGATAGTATGTAAAGAAGGTTCTTATTCACACCATATTTGAAGAGTGTGGGTTTGGGGATTCACACTTGATATCAAAGAAGGGGTTAGATAACTTTAGAGATTATGATGTCACTAGTTGAGGATAATATAAGAGTTATAAATGTCATTAGTGGTTGATAAGTTAAGGTTGATAATGATTTCAATTTTATATATAAACCTTTATGTCATGTGAGGCAATATTGAATATTTTAGAGATTTGGATAAGATAACTCTAGTGAAAACCCTATGGATAAGTCTAAGGGATAAGTCTATTTATAGGATAACACCCCAATTTTTTTTTATTATAGTATATATTTCATGGTTTTAAAAGAAATTAAATACCTATATGGATACCAAAAAATGGATGTGGTTATGGCATATATGTACTAAGGGGAAATCACCCTATAAAGTCTAGTTTAGTATCAAATTAATCTTCACTATGGTGCATGATGAGTGGGCCTTAGACTACACACTGAACTTGAAATTCCCAAAGGATATTATTTGGTTAATAACATTCTATTTATAATCCATTATGGGGGATTTATTAGGATATGTAATTAAGTTAAGAGGTATAAGGGAACCAAAATTATAGAAATCTATATTTAAATGAGAGTGATTTACGATGAATAAAAATATAACCTAATAATTTCAAAGAGTAAGACATTTTAAAGTTGATTTTTTCATATAATTCTATTATTGTGATCATTAGTCATGATTAACTCCCTTTGGATATAGTAAATACTGGAGACTGAAGGAACTAAGTTAACAATGTATTTCATGAACAATGTAGAGATTGTCCCAATGAGAAACCTAATGGGATAAGAGTTGGAGTAAGAAATCATATGATTATGCAAAACTGGAAATCTAAAATTATGATTATTATCTAGAACATAGTTGAATCCCAAAATATATCAAAGAATATAAAGTTAGAGTCTCATGGAAGTTTGGGTGACAAAGATGATACAAGAAAGATGATATAATTTCCTATGTGCTAAGAATGTGAGAAGAAACACCCCTAGCCTTGCTTGAAGGGAATTAGAGTTCACTATATGTGTGAAAATAAAGGAAATGAAGATCACATGTGAAATAGAAAGAGAGAATCAACAAAAATTCATTACATTAATTATAAATAAATTTGGCTCTATGTGAATCAATGAACTAATCCAATGGATAATGGGGAAAATAGTCACCAAGAACCATGAAGACCATGAGAATAAGGAAAGGACTATGCAATGAATACTATTGAAATGTGAAAATACCATGTGGATGGTTGATGAGTATTATTGTATTTGTTGTCAATATATAATGAATACTTAAATAATCTCATGAAAAATAAAATATAT
Organism: Viscum album; assembly: GCA_963277665.1. NCBI lineage: Eukaryota > Viridiplantae > Streptophyta > Magnoliopsida > Santalales > Viscaceae > Viscum > Viscum album. The sequence goes on from OY728122.1 coordinate 2,095,351,671, forward strand.
TTTTCTTGAATGTATTTGATAAAGGCTTGGGTTTTTTATATTAAAGAGTTAGATAAATCATTTTATGGAAAGTCTAATAAAAAAGTGTCAAAACTCCCAAAATAAAGGGCTAGATCAACCCTGTATGTGTGGGAGGAAGCCTCAACCACATGGGGGAGCTAGATCAAATATATAAGGCAAAGTAAAATCATGGATTTTTATGCATGGTGAGGTTTTATAGTTCATATAGGATGTGCACCGTGATATGAAAGCCATATATGTGTTTGTGCATAGTGTATCCTAGTAATAACCCCAGTTTCGGATCAATTGTGAAGTGGGAAGCATATTGTTTATAAATAAGTGGCCAACTGAATGAAACGTTTACACCGGATAGATAAAAAATAGGTAATATTCTTGCATTTAAAAATATTCACTTATAGCATATGACATCCGATCTAGTTTACCTCAACCATTCAAACATCCCAGAATGTTGTCTTCAACCCCCCGATAAAGATTTCTATGTTGCTTGAACTTTATGGATATAATCATCATCAGTTCAGCCATATATAGGGATCAAACCTAGATAATGATACTCAGTTGATCCTCCTGACATCATTCATGCAATCCACATCTTTCATGCATGAAATATTTCCAAGAATATGACAACTAATAACTAAAATGTTAAGATACAGTGTACCAAATGAAAAAATAGTTTCATGAAGCTATTCATGCATAAAATATATAGACATGAGTTTTTAGCTTCCAAAAATGATATAGTATGATATTATTTTCATATACACATGAGGATTTATCACATAAGAAGGGGTGCCACATTTTTTAGCATCTCATAATCTATGTTTAGAGAATGAAAATTATAGATTCTTCAGGAATTTAAAAATATAATGACATGAAAATATATTTGGGGATCTAAATGTGGTATTAAACAAGGATTTAAGGTGGTTCCCATGTTTTATAAATACTGAGACCTTTATCTAGATTATGTTTGTTTCTAATTAAATAAGATCATCCCATTTTTCTAAAGAAAAAAAGAGAACCACTAAGCATTTTTCTTTCATAAAGGAGGAGATCCCATGAACAATTGACTTTCTAATCCTATAATAAATAGTTTCATGAAAAACTAATTTATTTTTATTACTAGTATTACATAGATACGTATGTCCCATGTTAACTTACATGAAGATACAATGGTGTTCCATGTGCTTATTCCCTTCACAAGGAATTTTATCCATGTATAAAACCTTATGAAAAGTTCCTAAAATATTCTTTGATCCACCTTACATGGATTGGAAGAAGTAAAAAATTTATTTTATGAAATTTAATGAGAATCTGATAAACTGTGTGTTATGTGAAAGTTTGAGGAGTCATGTATGCTATTTATGAGAATAAGGTTGATACACCATGTAGCTGTTTATACAAAGAACACTTGACATCACGTGAAGGTAGTGTTCTTTAAAGAAGACAGATCACATACATATAGTATTATGTGAATGACCTAGAACACGGTTTTCCTACATATTTTTTTTATGAAATATAGAAATTCCATATAGTCTACGTGTATGTGGTGAAACACTTCAATAGTTTGTTAAGAATGTCTAAGAAGAAGATTGAAATCACTAAACCATTTTCATTTAATGGAAGTGACATTAAATCATTTATTAAAATAGAGAATCACATAAAATACTAACAATAATTTTTTTTATTTTTCTAGAAATTTAGATATTTGAGTATTTTAAGTTTTTTCCTTTATAAAATATTATTGAAGAAGTTGCATCACTTTCAAACATTTGATTGATGTTGGGATCCTCATTGATTGAATGAGTATCTGCCATAACATATTATTATTTAAGAATAAGATTGTATTCTATTTTGTTGTAGTAATATACTTGAACTGAGTGGAATATCTATTTTATAATTTTATTGAGTATCTTTGGGGAATTGGTGGTTCCCCTATAAACAACACCATTGAAGAAATGGTGGTACCATTATAAAGAATAACACATTCTCATGATGATTGATTATTTCCTACCCAAACATTACACACCAATGCCAGGAATTTTTAATCACTACAATGTTAGAGTGATAAGAAAACCCATGAAATCACCATAGGTTGATCAGAAAAGGATTAGGTTCTCACATTGAGACCTAAACATGTAAAAATATCAATGTAATATTATTTATTTTATTATACGAATTACATGTGTATGTGATTGTTGAGAGAAAACAATAAATCAATTCCTCTTAACCCAAGAAGAGGTTTGAGAGTAAGAGGGGATAATTGAAAAGAAAGTAAAATTTGGTAAAATTTGGGTACATTGATTAACCCCCTCTCAGTGTGTCTGCATGGTCCATCTGGGCTCTACAATTGGTATTATAGGGTAGGTATGACTTTGATTGGATCAATATTTTTTGATAACTATTTTTATAATGTTTATATAATGGTTGTATTTGAAGTTAATTCTGAATTACCTCAAGCGGTAGACTTATTCTCCACTAATTTTGAAGAATACATGAAGATATTTTCCAAGACTCTGAAAAAAAGGAATAATAGGGAAGAAAATAAATTTTAAAAAATGTAAAAGAAAGAAGAGAAGGATCGATGATCTTCAATTAAATATATTTAAAATTATCCTTTCGAAGAGACTTTCTCAGGACATGGAGATTATGAGGAAGACGAGTCTATCAAAACTATTAAAAACTTCTAATGTCAATTTGAAATATATATAAAGAATTTTCCTATTTAAGTTTTCACATATATACTTTGTTTTTCCAAGGATCATCTTGATAATGATTCTCATCTTGAAGAAAAAACTTGTAAGGTCAAAGAGCTTGTCATGTTAATGGAATAAAAGACCAAGCCACATGAAGAGTATATTTGGAATAACCATGCACAATAAGAATCAAATTGTAACGTCCCGGCTCTGGGTGCCACTCAACGGGTGCCCTGAACCCGGTTCGCCACATGACCTCAAGCACATTTCCCCAAATGCTAAAGGCTGCCGACTAGCAGCGAGGGCCCAGGTCTGATAGTGGGGAAACTATGCCCTCATTTGTCAAAGTGTAGCGCATTAGAATGGAAATAAACATACAACAACAGCGGAAGAAGTAAATCATACACAACTGAATTAAACAACTGCAGTAAACATAACCAACTAGTATATAAATAATGGTGCAACATGCCTCAAATTTTAAGAATGCATCCAGAACATGTTACACAATAATACAGTACAATACAAGTACAAGAAAGAAAAACAGAACAAAATAGCTGGTAGCATCGCGAGCCTCAGCCTAGTCCCATGCTCTCCTACTCCTCATCAACAATCCTGTACCTGTATAAGGACCCTTTCCCTTATCTATACCTGCAAAAATTTAATCGGTTTGGGCCGAAAAGCATGACCCAAACAGGATGTGAGAAATTAATTCCTAGTAGGCACCCACCGAAGGCCCGTGCTCAACTATGTGTAGACACGCAACAACAGTGTACAAAATTAAATGTAATAAACTAAGCAGTACTCATGTAACTAACTTTACTAGTTATATTTCCATTTTAATTATTCATTTAACAATTTAATATTAAGGAAACACCACAGTGAATTCCTAATTAAGCAGTCAGCATCCTCAGACAAGCAAAACCTCACCCTCAGGTAATCAGAATCTCACCCTCAGGAATTCAGAATCTCACCCTCAGGAATAATAGAATCTTTCCTTCAGGAATAATAGAATCTCACCCTTAGGAATAACAGAATTCAAGCCCTTAGGCATGAAAGGTTGCCCTCAGGCGAAATAGAACATCCCCCTCTGGCTAATACAGTCATGCCCTCAGGCTATAGTAAACACCGCCCTCAAGCATAAGTAACCGGGCCATGCCCAATATATAAACATGAAATTTACACACAATTCCTCTCAAGGAAAAAGTAATGCATAATTAAACATGGCATACCCTCAGGTATCCTAGCCAAATGGCTAAATAGAGGAACGCACCCCTCGGGATGGTCCTGGATCCAAGCTGTGACCCCAAATAGCATTTTTTTATCACAATTAATTACCTATTCGATTCTAGGTATTTAAAATAGCCATGACCTCAGCCACATGACACCCCAAATATGGGTTTGTAGCTCAAAAACGCACAAGACACACAATAGTTGGAAAATAAACACCAAGCCGCCTACCTTTAACACCAACGAACGATATACGTGAACGTCGATTCCAGAAACACCCAAGAACGACATAGATCCGATGTAGAAGAAAACTCATTCAAACATAAATAACTTCCCTTAGAGGAAGAATTGGAAATAACGACTTAAGAGGAGTGAAGGGCTTACCCGTGTGGTTCCAACGAGATTGTCCGAGGAAAAAACGGATTCCCGATGTGTGCCTGGAGGATCTCCAAAGCTCCGACCTCCCTCTTACACTTCTTCTTCCCGTTCTAAGCCTTCCCTGTGAACCTGGGAGGCTACTGTCCATTTTAAGTGAAAAAATAAAAGTACACGGTGTGTACTCCCCATTTTTTAACTGTTCCTCTGGCAGTTTCCCGCCAGTGTGGCACTGTTCACCTGCCGATGTGACTACACGGTGTGTCTCCTTGAGTACACGACATGTTCTGCCACATAGCTGGCCACCGCCTTACTATTCTCCTGCCAACTGACTACACGGCATGTAAGGGACCACTACATGACATGTAGTCAGTCTTTACACCCTTCGTCGCCGACAAGGCTACACACCCTGTGTACTCATCCCACACAAACAAAATTACACGACTTGTGGAAAAGTACACGGTGTGTACTTCCAAAAATTAGGATTTTTCCCAATTTTACATATTTTCTCAAAAACACTTAAGGAAAAGATAAAGGAAGAAACTCGTACCTCAAAAATAAGAACCGGGTTCTTACAAACTTCCCCCCTTAAATAAATTCGTCCCAGAATTTACCTTACAAGGGTGGAAAATATACAGATGTGAATAACTCTAGACACTGAGCATGTACGTCGGTCTCCCACTCCCAGGTTTCGTCCTGCACTCGGCCATGCTGCATAGCACCTGTACGAGAGGAACGAACCGACCTTGGAGAACCTTCGTGCTTCTATCAATGATACGAATCAGATGCTCTTCAAAGGACGCATCAAACTCAAGCTCAACCTCCTTGGGATGAAAGACGTGAGACCGGTATGAATGATAGTGGCGCAACTGAGATACATGGAAGATTTCGTGCATGGCCTGGTACCTCTGAGGTAACTGCAACTGATAAGAAACCAGCCCGACTCTCTCCAGAATCTCAAATGGACCCACATACCTCGGTGAAAGTTTTCCCTATCTCCTAATCCGTCTGTGTCCCAACCTCAGTGAAACACGTAGAAAACTTGATCCCTGACCACGAACTCCAAAGGTCATCTGCGGCGATCAACATAAGACTTCTGACGAGACTACGCAGTATCCCTCTGCTTCTGAATCAACTGGACCTGCTCAGAAGTCCCCTGCATGAGACGTAGTCCCAGTAAAGCTGCCTCCCCTGCCTTTAACCATCACAAAGGTGATTGGCACAACCTACCATATAAAGCCTCGTATGGGGCCATCTCAATAGTTTCCTGAAAACTGTTATTAGAGGGAAACTCGACTAGGGGTATGTGCTTCTCCCAAGATCCCCCAAATTCTAGGACGCATGCTCGCAGCATGTCCTCAAGCACCTGTATCGTACACTCTGACTGGACATCGGTCTGAGGGTGGTAAGCTGTGTTAAGACGCACCTGTGTACCCAGTGCCCTCTGAAAACTCTGCTAGAAATGAGACGTAAAACGGGCATCCCTATCTAAAATTACTGAATGAGGGACCCCATGAAGACATACGACCTATCGGATATAAAACTTCCTGAGATCGTCAACACCGAAGGTCTCCTTGATCGGTAAAAAGCAGGCTACCATCATGAGTCTGTCCACAACAACCCACACGACATCATTGCCTCGAGGTGACCTCGGCAGACCGGTCATGAAATCCATCACAACATCATCCCATTTCCACTCCGGAATGGGTAACTATTGTAATAGTCCGACTGACATCTGATGCTACGCCTTCACCTATTGACAAGTGGAACACCTCGTAAACAAACCAGCTACATATCTCTTCATACCCGGCCACCAGTACTGACGTAAAAAGTCACAGTACATCTTGGTAACCCTGGGATAAACTTCCTAAGCTGAAGCATGAAACTCCCGCATCAGCTCCTTGCGTATATCCCTTGGAAACCACACCCGTCCATGGAAACACATAATTTCATATTCACCTATCATCCAACCAGGAGGAGGGTCCTCACTTGCCACCAACTCCCATAGAACTAGGCCTTTTCATTCAGATAGGTGTCTCATCCTCACTCTATCCAGGAGGGTAGAAGTCACAGCTAAAGATGAAAGATAAGTTTGCCCCTGACTATTGTGCACCTCCAAATGCATCTCAGAGAACAAATCCATGAACTTTCACTCATCACTGGCCTCCTGCATAGCCTGTATCCAAGTCTTCCTCCTCAATGCATCATCTAATGCATTACCTTTACCAGGTGTGTAGGAAAACTCAAAATCGAAGGACTGAAAGTATTCAACCCACATTCACTGTCTCAGATTCAAGTCTCGCTGAGTAAAGATATAATTGATACTTTTTTGGTCGGTGAAGACCACAAAACGTTCTCCCAATAGATAATGTCTCCAACAACGCATCACATGAACAACTACAGCTAACTCGAGATCATGTGCCGGGTAATTCCTCTCATGTGGCCTCAACTGCCAAGACCTGTATGCAACAACTCGATCGCCCTACATCAACACAGCTCCCAGTCCAATCCCTAATGCATCACAGTAAAATATATAGCTCTTCCCCTACTCTGGGAGTATCAGGATTGGTGATGATGTCAACCTTCCTTTCAGGTCCTGAAAGGCTGTCTCGCAAGCTTCTGACCAGGCGAACTTCACACCCTTCTTAGTCAAACCCGTCAACAGTGCTGCTTAGTGGGAGAAGTCCTGTATAAAGCGTCTGTAGTAACCATCCATCCCTAAGAAACTCCATATCTCAAACACGTTCTTAGGTTTCTCCAAGGAAACTAATACTTTCACCTTCTCTAGGTCTACTGCAACTCCTACCTCTGAGATGATATGAACCAAGAAGTGAATATGGTTCATCCAAAAGTGGCACTTAGAGAGCTTAGCATATAGCTTATTCTCTCTCAGTGTACTCAATACGATCTCAAGATGGGTGGCATGGTCTTGTCAAGTGTGAGAGTACACCAAGATTTCATCCATGAATACTACCAAAAAAGATTACAGATAAGTATGGAACACACGATTCATTGGAGCCATAAAAACTACTGGTGCATTCGTGGGTCTGAACGGCATAACCAAGTACTTTTATAGACCATATCTGCTCTGAAAGGCTCTAAGAGGTATATCCGATGGTCTCAGGCATAGCTGATGATATCCTGATCTCAAGTCAATCTTCGAGAACACTCTTTCTCCACGAAGTTGATTGAAAAGATCTTCAATCCTCGGCAAGGGATATCATCTCTTAACCGTCAACTGGTTCAGCTTTCGATAATCCACACAGAGTCTGAGGGCACCGTCCTCCTTTTAGCGAAAAGGACTGGAGAACCCAAAGGAGAATTACTAGGTCAGATGAAACCCTTTGCATGTAACTCCTCTAACTGACTCTTGAGCTCCTGCAACTCAGGCATGGTCATCCTGTAAGGAGGAATGGACACCGATGCTGCTCCTGGCACAAGATCAATAGAGAAATCCACCTCACGCTCTGGAGGTAGACCTGAAAAGTCATCTGGGAAGACATACCTAAAATGATCAACCACTAGAGGGAAATCCGTTTTACAAGTCCCCTGATCATCCAGATATAAACTCGCAATCTGGGCTATGAACCACCTCACCCACGATGCTATAGTCCAGCTCGACTCGACTGAACATCCCACTCACCCTTATATAGAAACGTTTCACCCTCTGGTGACATGAAACTCACCCTGCGATGATAGAAATCTACAAGGGCTCGAAAGGGAGCCAACCAGTCCATCCTGAGAATGACGTCATAAGATGTCATCTCTAAGACATAGAGGCCCCAAAGAAAGTGACACCCAACAACCTCAAGGGGGAACTCTTTGCACTAACGTATACCAGCCGTTCTAATCCCCAATGGAGTGTCTAGCGTCAAGATACCAGAATAAGTAGAAACATAGAGCCCAAGGCTCTCCACAACGGGCACAGATATAAAACTATGTGTAGCACTCATATCAAAAAGTACTGAAGATAAGACAGAAGCTACTAGAATATTACCTATGACTGTAGAAGGTCTGGGATCCTGCTCCTACTGGGTCTATTGCACTGCATATGCATGCCCAATGCCGTGACCCTGTGACATAGCCTGACTACCCTGAGTTATCCCACCCTACTGCCTCTAAGATCCTGGTGTCTGCCTACCATGGCCACAACCACCATCTCTTCCTACACACCCTGATGTATTCCAGTTTCCTGACTGGTAAGAATCTATTGGTCCTGCTCCAACACATGGAGTTTTCATAGAACCCCTATCACTAGCCACTGGTAGAAACGCCCTGCAAAAGTGCTGTAGATGCCCCATCTTGCCACAGGCTCGACACTCCACTGGATCACGTGGACACTGAGGTCTCTTGTGCGCCTCTTTACCACACTAGTAGCACCTGATCAGGCCACCTGAAGAGAATTCCTGGCTGGTACTTCCACCCTGACAGAAATCCATCTGTCTCTTCCTCTTGCTAGTATAAATAGTACTAGTAACTGGTGCTGAACTGCCCTGGCCCACACCACTAGCTTCCCGCAGGTTCCTCTTTGAAATCAGCACCTGGTTCACAATAGAATGTACTAAAGGCAACCTAAAAACATTCACCAGCACTCAGATGTCATATCAGATACCATCCTCAACACGTCTAGCTCTAAACGTCTCATCACCCACTAGTACGGGTGAAAAACGCTGAAGCTCAGTGAAACGAGAAGAATAGTCCATCACCGACATAGCGCCCTGCTGTAGATTCATGAACTCTCGAGCTCTATCTACCCGCAGTGTCTCTGGAAAGAAGAAGTCATAGAATAATACCTGGAAATATTCCCACACCATGTCTCTGTGATGCTCTGACTGGGTGGTAACATCCCACCACCTATTGGTGGAATCCCGCAGCATGTAAGTCATGAGGTTGACCCTCCACCCTAGAGGTGTCTCAAGTTGCTCAAAAATAGTCTGCATAGATCCCAGGCAAGACTCCGCAGCCTGTGGTCTGCCATCCTCTGAAAACGTAGGCGGATGCAGCTGCTGGAAGATACGAGTAAGCTCAGCCATAGATGTGGCAGCCGGCGGTGCTCCCTGAAAGGTCTGCATGAACCGCATAAAGCCTTCTTAGAACTGTGAATCTGCGCCTATGTCTGGTATAAAGGCTGGTGCCGCATCTGGCTCTGCTGGAGGATCAACTGGTAGCCCATGGCCCAACATCTCTAGAGTATAGTTGTCGCTGCTATCCTGGAGAACAACGCGTGAACTTCTAGGCGGTATGACACTACAAGGTCAAAAACACGCCTTAGAATAAGATTAACAATGACCGAAAATGAAGAAACCCAAAAGGGAATAGGAGGAAGAAGGCATTCAAAATTTTCAAAACTAGACTACACGGCGTGTAAACTGACTACACGATGTGTACTTGACTTTCCTTCCCCTTCCCGAGTCCTTCTACATGGCTAAGCTACTCGAATCCCATTGAACAAAACTACACGGCTTGTATATAATCTACACGGCGTGTATGGTGTTATTTCCAACTGCCCATGTCGTTTGTGACACATCCGATGACTCGGCTTGTTACTACACGACACGTGACACCTGATCACAGCGTGTACACCACCCTGTTTTTCCAGCCACACGGCTAAGTCCACATAGTCTATCCTCGGACAAGACTACACGGCGTGTCCCACAGGTACACAGTGTGTTCAAGGAGAGGTGAAACCGACCCGTGTTGTTAGTTACACAGCCGAGTCCCTAGGTCACACTACACGGCGTGTTCATCATTGACATGATGTGTATGTATTAAGTCTCCTCCATCCATGTTGTTAGGTACATGAGTGGACTTTGGGTCAAAACTACATGGCATGTACATCTGGTACATGATGTGTTTGCACCAAGCTCTTCCCTTCCCCGTGTTGCCGCCCACACAGTTTGTGACACGGGAAGAGACTACACGGCGTGTACCTCGGGTAAATGATGTGTACTTAAAAAGTTTTCTTTTCTTCCCAAAAAGAAGAACATACACGACGTGTGTAAAACACTACACGTCGTGTATACTGGGTTTTCCGAACAGTATGCCTCAGAAACTACTCTGGAGCCCAGAAAATACTAAAAAACAACACCTAAGTGCCAAATTCCGGTCCGTGAGGGCCCATAATCTCCATGAATCAAAGTTTGACATCTTATCTATGTTATAACAAAATAATCAATCAATGATCCAAAAAATTCCGGAAAATGAGGGCCAATACTCCCCAAAAACCAAAGTTTGGTTTCCATTCTATAAACATGCTCATACAAAAATACCCTATCACATAGCAGGTATTTATCAAGCAGCTATAAAAAAAACATGATTTTATAGAACAACAACTATCACAACAACATGAACTTTCTAATGCAACTACATGGCATAGAAACTATGCATGACATGTTATTCCTAGCATGTGCCTAAATGATGCATGAGATGACATACCATCATCTCATCGGGTTGCAACTAAATAGAACCCATGGATCAAATATAAACAGCACAATACAAGTGCGTCACCCAACGTTGAAAATCATATCAACTGTAAATTTCCAAATCAGTAAAATTGCAATACGAGGTTAATTGGATATTCCCTATACACGAGTTAGCTACACCCGGGCACAACTTATTACCAACTACCGTTCTCATCCGATCCCTGACTAAGGCTCCAAATAGAAAGTCAAAGAAAAGAACCGCTCTAATACCACTTTGTAACGTCCCGGCTCTGGGTGCCACTCAACGGGTGCCCCAAACCCGGTTTGACACATGACCTCAAGTGAATTTACCCAAACTCTAGAGGCTGCCGACTAGCAGTGAGGGCCCAGGTCTGATAGTGGGGAAACTATGCCCTTATTTGTCAAAGTGTAGTGCATCGGAATGGAAATGAACATACAGAAACAGCAAAAGCAGTAAACCATACACAACTGAATTAAAAAAATGAAATAAACATAACCAAACAGTATATAAATAATGGTGCAACATGCCTCAAATTTTATAAAAGCATCCATAACATGTTACACAACAATATAGTACAGTACAAGTACAGGAAAGCAAAACAAAAAAAAACAGCCGGTAGCATCGCGAGCCTCAGCCTGGTCCCATGCTCCCCTACTCCTTAGCAACAATCATGTACCTGTATAAGGACCCTTTCCATTATCTACACTTACAGAAATGTAATCTATTTGGGCTGAAAAGCATGACCCAAACGGGGTGTGAGAAATAAATTCCCAGTAGGCACCCACCAAGGCCCGTGCTCAACTGTGTGTAGACATGCAACAACAGTGTGCAAAAGTAAATGAAATAAACTAAGTAGTACTCAAGTAACTAACTTTAACACTTATATTGTCATTTTAATTATTAATTTAACCATTTAATATTAGGGAAACACCACAATTAATTCCTAATTAAGCAGTCAGCGTCCTCAGACAAGTAAAACCTCACTCTCAGGTAATCAGAATCTCGCCCTCAGGAATTCAGAATCTCGCCCTTAGGCAAAATGGAATCTTTCCCTCACACATAATAGAATCTCACCCTCAGGCATAACAGATGTCAAGCCCTCAAGCATGAAAGGTTGCGCTCAGGCGAAATAGAACGTCGCCCTTAGGCTAATACTGTCACACCCTAAGGCTATAGTAAACACCGCACTCAGGCATAAGTAATCGGGCCATGCCCAACATATAAACATGCAATTTACACACAATTACTCTAAAGGCAAAAGTAATGCATAATTAAACATGGCATACCCTCAGGTATCCTGGCCAAACGACGAAACAGAGGAACACACTCCTCGGGATGGTCCTGGATCCAAGCAGCGATCCCAAACAGTATTTTATTATCACAATTAATTACCTATTAAATTATAGGTATTTATAATAGCCACAACCCCAGCCACACGACACCCCAAATATGGGTTCGTAGCTCAAAAACACACAAAACGAACAACAGTTGGAAAATAAACACCAAGCCACCTACCTTTAACGCCAACGAACAATATACGTGAATGTTGATTCCAGAAACACCCAAGAACGACATAGATATGAATAGAATAAAACTCGTTCAAACTTAAATAACTTCCCTTAGAGGAATAATTGGCAAGAACGGCTTAAGTGGAGTGGAGGGCTTACCCGTGTGGTTCCAACAAGATCATCCGAGGTGAAAATGGATTCTCGACATTCACTTGGAAGATCTCCAAAGCTTTGGCCTCCCTCTTCCACTCCTTTTTCCTATTCTAAGCCTTCCCTGTGAACAGGGGAGGCTACTTCCCATTTTAAGCGAAAAAAAACAAAGTACACGACATGTATTTCCAAGTACACGACGTGTAATCCCCATTTTTTAACTATTCCTCTGGCGGTTTCCCGCCAGTATGGCACTATTCACATGCCGACGTGACTACATGGTGTGTCTCCTTGAGTACACGACGTGTTCTGTCACACAGCTGGATACCGCCTTACTATTCTCCTGCCGACTGACTACACGTCGTGTAAGGGACCAATACACGGCGTGTAGTCGGTCTTTACACCCTTCGTCACCGACAATGCTACACACCCGGTGTAATCATCCCACACGGCCAAAAGTACACGGTGTGTGGAAAAGTACACGGCGTGTACTTCCAAAAATCGGGATTTTTCCCCATTTTCCATATTTTCTCAAAAACACTTAAGGAAAAGAGAAAAGAAGAAATCCATACCTCAAAAATAAGAACCAAGTTCTTACAGAAATAAAGATACTATTAGTTTCAAGGAAGCTCAATTGGAAGTTAAATATAGAAGAATCAAAGATCTTGACAACTCTTTGAATGAAGGTAGTAGACAACATGGATATTAGATTAATAAAATGAAAAGTGAATGGGAAGGAATATTAAAATTAGTTGAAAATGAAATATTTTCCTTTAACAAGAAATAACATGAACTAGATATTAAATAGATAAATTTTAAGGAGATACATGTGGGAAATTCTCAAGATATTGAGAAGAATAATTCTGCCACCCAAACATATGAAAAGATTCAAGTCTTGAAAAGGGATATTTCTATAAAAATTATTGATAAGGAACATGTATCTAAATAGAATCATATCAGTTGAAATAATTTCTCAAAATAATATGTTGATCAACCATCTACAATATCATAGAATAAGGTAACCCATAACCTAGTTAATTTTGTTTATTTTAATGTAGTTTCATTAACTAGTGCATGTTTAAAGTCAAAATCTTGGTATATGTGTGTAGATAAAAATAATAATACATCCACTAAAACACCAAGGGTGTATACTAGAAATATCAAGAAAAATAAATCCCAAAATGATTCTCCAAATAAGAAAAGTCAAAACCAGAAACAATAAGTTAATAAATCTAGCCAGGTTGGTATTGTATAAAAATGAAGAAGATTCATTGGATACAATTGGCACTGCTAGTAGTTTGGGAATCAAGCTACTGGGTGTTGGCATAATATGACAATGTATAAAGACTATAGAAGGACAACATTCAGGGAGAGAATACGTGAATAAATTTAGATGCCTTTTAAAAAAAGTAGATTCCACAAAATAAAATGAATCTGTACACCTGAAATAGATTCAAATGCCTTGAATATTTCTATGAGTATTGAAACACATGTGGTAACTTACAAGACGAGTGTTAGTATGCACGAAACAAGTACAACTACTATGCTAATATAAATAAAATACCACAACCCAGATTGATATTGGATCTAAAGTGGTCGACCTATTTAATGGATTTCCTCAGCTTCTACTTTCGATGGTGGAGTTCACAGAGGCCTCATCCCTGCTTAGGCTTACTCTGGTAGCATGTTTCACTCATCGTCGGCCTTTGGTGGATTTATTCAACAGATTTGTTTCTAGCTCGTGGGGTTTGTGTGATTTAGCAGTAATTGGTATTCTTGATAAGCATTATATTATGGTTTATTATTCCTTAGTGGTGGATCTAATATTGGTGTGGTCCAAAGCTCCTCGCTTCTTCCAGGGCTCACATTTCTCCCTCTTCAAATGGTCCTATGAACTGCATATGAAGCATTATGCTCTGACGATGACAATATGGGTTAGTCTTCCATAAATTCACCACCCTTTTTAGAATCCATCTATATTACGTCTACTAGGGAATATGGTCAGCCGATTTTTATGCAGAAATAGTAGAACAAAATCTATTAGACACCCGATTTCTCTATGACTTTGTGTTGATGTTGATGTTTCCAAACCACCGATTGTTTGGGTTTGGATATCTGTTGGTGAAGAATTTCAGTACAACCAGAATTTTGTTTTTGAGTCATGGACTACCTATTGTTCCTTGTGCAAGCTATTGGGGCATAATAATTCATCGTGCTGAAGGTAGTGCAGGGGTAACAAAGCCGTTTCTGCTCCTACACAACAAACCGATCCTGGGTTTTTTATACCTCATGCTTCTACTATGGATTTTGACCAGATTCCTCATTTGGATCCTTCTATAGTTAAGATAAAAACTTCAAATCAGTATCCATAAGTTTAGGATATTTTTTCTAGGTTCATAAATGACCTGGATGCTTCCAAGTTGATAGAGATGACCTCGAGAGTTCTTGGCTCCATGACTATCCCCTCTTATGATGATAAAGTTAAGGCTAGAGGTGTGGTGTAAGGGAAGGAGATCAAACAGAACTCGAACCAAAGTCATTATTGCATCATAGCTAAAATAAGGGTGATTGAATAGATAAAAACATTGCTTATATTAATGCGAGCGTGAATCCAAGTTGTGGGTCATCTAAATAGTGTAAAAAACCAAATCCACTTAAAATAAAAAATTTCTTATCAACTCCAACTAAATTAAGAAAAGAAAATGTGGAACCTGATGGATGGAAAACTATTATCCCTAGATGGAAATGAAATCTAGATGAAGTAAGATGTTTAGATGAGGATGAACCAAGTGATAAAGAGGAAGGTTCACAACCAAATTACAATTATGAAAAGGATTACTTGGTTGTAACTATCTTGAGGAAATGGAAACAAGGGAAAATTATTAGTAGTAATTTTTTGGTCCAAAAGGGGGAGAAAACCATGACCTCACAAATCATATTGAAACTCTTCTACAAGTTGACCTGAATATCTAGGTAACTAAGTTGCAATGGTGGTTACATAGAGTTTCTGATGACAAAATCCTTAGTATAATACCCCGGCCTTAAACATTTCTTAATATTGAGTTAAGACAATAATTTGAATTTAATTCACATGCAGGATCTTTTCAGGTTTATTGTTTTAGATAATAAATCCTTTATTATTACATATAATACCATAATCATATAAGAGGATACTATCAAAACATCATCCATTTTTTCCACAAAAGGAAACCCTTTTAAAAATAAAAAAAGATTTCTTTTCTTAATAAAAACATTATTTACATCTTCCTTTATCTTACTCATACTTATACCCTATAAAAACATTTTATAAAACTTAGGATGAACATAAAAATATCAGTAAAGGATACATAAAGAAGGAAAACTGTTATCCTTGCTATGTAACGCCCCGACCCTAGTTACCCAGAGTCGGTGCATTATTATATAACATTGGAATGATCGCAAGGAAATCATGTCCCAAAAGACTAATCAGTTTAGTATTATTGGAAACAATATTCATACATAAGTTCAACTTTACAACTTGAAAAGAAATACAATACTAATTTATTCCATTAGAAACATCCAAGCCTCCTAGATTATGCCTGCAAGTCACTCATTACTAACTTCTTCATATCCTAGGAAAATGAAACATAAGAAAGGGGTGAGCTCTAATGCTTAGTAAGGGTAAGAAATACAGTGGAAGATAACATAAATATTAGGCATGATTAATAATTGAAAACACATTCCTTTATAAATAATAAACATGAAAACTTTTATGGCAGGAATATGAGTTGAGTAAATAATGCTATAATAAAACATAGTCATGGGTATTATACTAGTCGAATAACCACATGAACCATCAATATTATTTTCATAATAAGGGAATGTATAATACCATATTTTAATTTCTATGTCAAGGCATCGTGCTCGGACCTAGGGGCTAACTATAACCGGACCCTAACTCGGAGAGCCTCTGTAACTGGACTCCAACCCGGAGATCCTATGTAACCGGACTCCAACCCGGAGAGCCTCTGTAGCCGGACTCCAACCCGGAGGGTCTGCTATAATCGGACCCCAACCGAGAGAGATTACAAATAACGGTCTCCAGCCCAGAACATACTAGTCTAATACATTAATCTTAAGAAAAGGTTGAAATATAATATAAACATTCATATTAAAACTAGCATAGAAAATGTCAATAATTTAACCATAAACCATGAATGACATAACAATAACTCATCCACATTCAAACATGTCACAAAACCTTAAATATAATATAGAATATTTGTATCATAATAAATTAACTTCAAACAAGTGTAAAATTTATCAGAGGATGTTGACATAGATGAAATGAAAACTATTTGTGAGAAATATCTCTTTCTATTTTGAAATCATTTAAGAGTCACATAATTATAAAGGAAGAATTTATTTTGAAAATATTTTTATAAGCTTGTAAGGGAAGCTTTGATGATGTTATAATGGTGGAAAATAGCCACATCTACCGTATAAGTTAAAAAAATATTCTTACCTTAATTTTGTCGAAAAGGTCATAAAGTACCATGTTTGGAAAACAAAAGAAATATTACTTTCAAAAACATATAAGGTCAAATAAGGGTATAAATAACATAAACCCATTATCTATTAAATAGTAAAAATGTTTTGAAATACATTTTTAAGAAACATAGATGTGGACGATAAAGAGGTCCCAATAAATACTTATATAAAAACAACCTTGGATAATAAAGAGATTGTGAAATTAACCCTTACCTTGTTATTTTCCTTGGTCGAGGGTAGGTTAAAATCCTAAATAATGGTGAAATAATTGTTATTAAATTATAAAATAACAATATAAATTAATATGATATCATATATGATCTTCTAATATTGCTTTGTTAATTATATTTTAGCATTATCGTCGTTTCGGGTGTTAACTGATTTGTTTTCCTTTATATGCTTGGTTATGTAAGCCATGTTTGTTATGAATAGGATGTATTTGATTTATATACAGAATGATATTATGTATTGAAACAATATTTTTAACCATAAAATGAAAATTAGTCTAGAATGTTTATCATGGGGAAATGAATCTCACACGTTCATGGAGACGGTAATCCGTACGTACGCACGAGCGACAATATCATTATTTTGATTTAAAAAAGTATGTAAATAGATGGTATATCATATATAAAGAATCATTAAAATGTTATATTTATTATTGACATCAATTATATATCATTATTATACCCATCCAAATAATAATGTATTTGAATAACAACTACATCATGATGTGGAGATGGTAAACTGTACGTACACACGTATTGTGACATGTCATTATTAGGATGGATAAAATAATGAATATGTTTGTAACATATTTATAATAACATCACAGTATATATAAGATACTGGAGTTATCATTTTAGAATGGAAACAAAAAAGAAAGAGGAAGTGGAAGAAGAAAATAATTTGAAAGAGGGTGGTGAAATTATTACCTCTTCTTGGGGTTCTTCTTTTTGATTTGATCAAAAGGGCTCCTTATGTTGGATTTATGACAAATGTAGTGCCTCTAGGATAAATTGAGGGATGTTGGGAGGATACTTTGGTAGGGTTTTTCCAAACCAAAAGGTTTGGAGGTGTGAAATTAAGAGAAGTGGAAGTGCCCTTTTATAAGAGAGGTGAATGTCACTTTAAGAAAAGCTTGAAATATTATTTTATAATAAAATAATTTTTTGTTTCTAATGTCTCAAAAATGATTTATTTAGAGGATAGGGTGGTTATGGGTCGAAATACTCTCAACCAATAGGTTTTAGATAGGTTTTGGTCACCATATTAACTTTATCATTTATATTTAACTCTTAGTTAAATAGTTTGACTTTTACCACGTCCCTTTATATTTTTATATTACACAGTTAATAAACATACTATAAACTACCACAAGAACCTTAATAGGTTCATAAATGACACATATAATATTATTTTGGCCCTTTGGAACAACCTTATACTTTTAATAAAATTATATCAACCAATAATATAGTATTTGTTTTAAAAACTCAATTATGTCAATTTTGAAATTATTTAATAATTTATTTTTGTTAAAGTCATAAAAGCATTATTACTTCGAAAAAAATTCATTTAATCAACCTTAACATGTCATATTAACCTATAAAATTCGTTTATGGAATCCAAACGTTCAAATTATATTTATTTTCATATTTATAATATCATTTATTTGATTCTTTTATTAATAAGGAAAATGCTACATCATTATTGTGTCATATATAAATATATTTATTTTATGTCTAAAAATTATAAATAAAATATCATGATGTAAGAAATCGTTTTATATCTCTAATGAATATTTATAGTCTAATATATCAATTATTTAACCTAATATAATTTTTTTTTACTAAAAGACATTTGCTTTTGTTATTTTTGTCTTTACTTTAGATTATTTAATATAAAATGTCATTATCACACCCATGTGGTTCTATGGGGTCCCAAAGTCAAACCAAGGATACCCATGGTCATACAAGTATCAAAAAATAGGGATATAACACATTTTAGGGTAATTTAGTATTATTATAATATTATTGGTTTTCCCTTATTTACCGAATTTACTCTTTTACCCTTGCGTGTGTGCCGTTTTCGCGGTAGTACCCAATTTTTAATTATTCATAATGTCTAAAAATAAAGGTTACCTATTTACACAATTTGGACCTCATGATTACAAATATGGAATTAATTTTTCCAAATTCAAAACATAGAAGTGGAAGATATTAATTTAAAATTGATTCCCACTGTCAAAACAAAAAGCATGTTTTTAAGAAATAATAACTATCAAAATATTAACACTTGTTTATGTCCAGTTTAAATGTGAAATTACATACAATGATAAATATTGGATTAAATGATAAAAATATAATCTAATTATACTTTAAAACAACTCAATAGTATAATTTAGCACTATAAATTATTTTTATTAAAAAAGTTGTTTTTAATTAAAATTTAGTATTTTCACTATTCAGCAAAAACTGAAAGTTTTCAGAAAAATACCAAAAAGTCAAACGAAGCTAATTTTTATATTCTGAATTAAAAAATTAATAATATTTTCCCAAATTAGAAAATAGAATTTGCATTTATTAATTTAAAATTAATTCCCATTGTCAAAACTAAAAAGCAGGTTTTAAAAAAAGTAAAAACTATCAAAAGATTGATATGTGTTTATGTTAAATTTAATTGTGAAATTACTTATAATGACCAAAATTTTATTAAATGATAAAAATATAATCTAATTATAGTTTCAAACCATTAAAATTTATAATTTAGCACTATAAATTATTTTGATTAAAAAAGTTGTTTTCAGTTAAAATTTAGAATTTTCACTATTCACCTAAATATGAAAGTTATCAGAAAAACAATAAAAATTTATCGAAACTAAATTTTTATGTCACAATTATAAAGAAAGTTTATTTTGTAAAATTAAATATATGAAAGTGTCAAATATTGGATTTAAAAAGGGTTCGCCATTAAATGGTGGTAAAATTGCATTTTTTGAAAAATACTTTTTTTATCTGGAAAAAATGAATTTGTTCTTATATTATGTCTAAGAAACACATAATATGGATTCTAAAATTTTATAGAGTATATAAAATTCAAAATTCAGTTTACAGTATTCACAACTGCCTTTTGAATGGCTAGTTTGGTAAGTTGTGGTGCTCTCAAACCCAGTGTTGCCTCTTGCGCAATTTATTGAATTACTTTGAAAAGATAACATAATATGAAATCTTTGGGTGTTACATTATCCCCTACTTCAATAAATTTCATCCTCGAAATTTGAAAATTTTCTTTCATTAAAAATAGAAATACCTTTGTGGAAGACCCACATAAAAAATTGGGTTAATAAAATTTAGTCTTAATAAGAGGCAAAGGGAAATGAAAAGTCACCACAAAATTATGATCTCTATTAGGAGAACATTGGTGGAAATTAGAGACACTTAGAGGAAAAAAATTTAAATACTTATAGGGAGTGATTGCGGTCATCAATCCCAAACAAGTGTAAAATTGAGGGCCTCAAATCCATCAATCTACGATGATTTAAAATATCATCAGTTCAACAAAACATAAGGTATTAAGATAATACATTTTTGGTTTTAAGATCCCCTAAATAAAGTTTAAGAATTAATTTCTTCATAGAATAAGAGAAAAAAATGTACTTGACAAGTAAAGTTCTATCCATTAACTAATTTCTACCACAAACTAATCTTTCACTCTAATAGATAATAGAACATAAAAATACTCTATTTATCCTAATCATATAATGTTTTAAATATTAAAATATATCATTTAAATGAATAAAAATATTTTTTAATAACCAGGGAATTCTTGTAGGCTAGTGGTAGGTAATAAATCCTTATCGCACTTTGGTTGTGGGTTCGATTCCTGCAGCTTTGTTCGACACGAAGGGTTATCGCCCGACCTGCAAGTTGAACTTTTCTTAACACTATAGTATTATAATATTACAAAAAATAATCTTAAGAAATGTTTTAATCTTAAACAATGCTATCCAATGTTTCACTTAATCCATTCCAACCTTTATAGATATCCAAAATACCTCTATCCAGACTCTCTCTAAAAGGTCTCTAAATTCCCAAATCAAAGGTAAAATAAGATTCCCCAAACAAAGTAAAGTTTCTCTTACTGTCACATAATGAAAATATGATTACCTTCATCATATTAAAACCATAATAAAAAAACAAGTACTACAGAACAATCCTTATATATATCACATTATTCTTATAACCAGAATATAATTATTGAGTCCAAAAACACAAATACATTAATTATTACACTTAAACTATAGTAACGACATAAGCTTGGCCTTGCTCATTTGACCATTTATGAGGTAAGTTTCATTGGATCTTAGGAAATTAATTTGCATAATGACCCATTTCTCTACAATTATAGCATTCAACATTGACAAAAACTTTCTTTACCTTTAGCTACTCCCCAAAGCGTGAAATGTTTTCTCTAAGGAATTTATCCATTTCTCAACTACTAATGGATTTTTACTCCCATTGAATGTTGGTGGTTGTTTCCTCATGAAGTAGTATAACATTTATCCTCCGTGTTGTGGATCAGGGTTCTCCATACGAGTAAGGTTATTATTCATAACCTGAGTGGGTTGTCTGAGTATGGTGATAAGCTGATCATCACCACTTGTATCACTAGCTCCGCTATAATTATCTCGAGTTAAAGGGAAATCCCTACATGTATTATGTGCGTCGATATCGTTTCCATTTTTTTCACTAGTCACCATTTATAAACAATGGCATAACCTAGATTAGTTTAAGAATCGAAATACATAATTCCATACTTATAAAACACTTAACATAAATTGAACTGTTTATGGTTATAATCTATAATCATAAAAAATGATTTCTTTGAGGAATTATATACTCATAAACCCTTTATAATGGTTTGTAAAGAAAATTATAATTATCCTAAGCATATACCCCAGGAGTGTTGTAACGAAGAGTGCAACAAGGCTCGTTGTCATGCACCGGTTACCGTTCGAGTTTAGCTCAAAGTGGAGTTTTAGGGTTTTACCCCTAGGTACATCTGTGCTAGAGCCACCTCTACCTGCTCGTATCCATACAGGAATGTATTTATTGGATAACTCACAAAATCTCTAAATTACCAAAACTCTAGGATGTTATTCTATACTAATCCTCAAAGTCTATCTTAGGGTATTGTTCTCTAATCAGAGTTTATCAAAATCTAGTTTCCAAGGTTTGTACTATACTTTATCTGATACCAATTGTAACACCCCAACACTAGTTACCCAGAGTCGATGAATTATTACATAACATTGGCATGATAACAAGGAAATCATTTCCCGAAAGACCAATCAGTTTAGTATTATTGGAAACAAGATTCGTACAAAAGTTCAAGTTTACAACTTGAAAATAAATACAATACTAATTTATTCCTTTAGAAACATCCAAGACTCCTAGATTATGCCTGAAAGTTACTCATAACTAACTTCTTCATATCCTGGGAAAATGAAACATAAGGGGCGAGATCAAACAATCAGTAAGGGTAAGCAATACAGTAGAAGATAACATAAATACTAGGGATAGTGAATAATTTAAAACACATTCCTTTACAAATAATAAACATGAACACTTTTATGGTAGGAATATGAGTTGAGTAAATAATGCAATAATAAAACATAATTATGGGTATTTTACTAGTCGAATAACCACATAAACCATCAATATTGTGTTCATAATAAGGGAATTTATAATACTGGATTTTAATTTCTCTGTCAAAGCCTTATGCCAGGACCTAGGGGATAACTATAACCAGACCCCAACCTAGAGAGCCTCTGTAACCGGACTCCAACCTGGAGAGTCTCTGTAACCGGACTCCAACCCGAAGAGCCTCTGTAACTGGACTCCAACCCCAAGGGATAAATTGAGGTATTTTGGGAAGATATTTGGGTAGGGTTTTGCCAAACCAAAAGGTTTGGAGGTGTGAAATTAAGATAAGGGTAAGTTCCCTTTTATATGAGAGGTGAAAGTCACTTTAGGAAAAGCTTGAAATATTATTTTATAATAAAATAATTTTCGGTTTCTAATTGATAAAAAATGATTTATTTTGAGGATATGGTGGGTATGGGTCGAAATACTCTCAACCAATATGTTTTATACCGGTTTAGTTCACTATATTAACTTTATTATTTAGATTTAACTCTTAGTTAAATAGTTTGACTTTTACCATGTCCCTTTGTATTTTTATATTATATGGTTAATAAACATACTATAAACTACCAAGAAAACCTTAATAGGTTCATTAATGACACATATGATATTATTTAGGCCCTTTGGATGAACCGTATACTTTTAGGAATATTATATCAACCAATAATATAGTATTTGTTTTAAAAACTCAATTATGTCAATTTTGACATTATTTAATAATTTATTTTTTAAAATTCATAACAGTATTATTACTTTGAAAAAAATTCGTTTAATCAACCTTAACATGTCATATTAACCTATAAAATTAGTTTATGGAATCAAAACTTTCAAATTATATTTATTTTAATATTTATAATATTATTTATTGGATTCTTTTATTAAAAGGAAAATACTAAATCATTATTGTGTCATATATAAATATATTTATTTTATGTCTAAAAATTATAAATTAAATATAATGATGTAGGAAATATTTTCAGCTTTCTATTTACTATTTGTATTTGAATAGAGAAATTATATAACCTCATATAAAATGTTTTTTACTAAAAGATATTTGCTTTTGTTATTTTTGTCTTTACTTTAGATTATTTAATATAAAATGACATTATCACACCCATGTGGCTAAATGGGGTCCCAAAGTCAACCCAAGGATGCCCATGTTCGGACATGTATCAACCAATAGGAATAGGACACATGTTAGGGTAATTCAGTATTATTATAATATTATTTTTTACCCTTATTTACCAGATTTACCCTTTTACCATGGTAAATAAAATATTTACCGAAGTAATTATTCATAATGTCTAAAAATAAAAGGTAACTATTTACACAATTTGGACATCATGATTATAAATATATAATTCATTTTTCCAAATTAAAAACACAGAGTTGGTAGAAATTAATTTAAAATTGATTCCCACTTTCAAAACAAAAAGCTTGTTTTTAAGAAATAGTAACTATCAAAAGATTGACACTTGTTTTTATCCAGTTTAAATGTAAAATTACATCCAATAACCAACATTGGATTAAATGGTAAAAATATAATCTAATTATAATTTAAAACTACTCAATAGTATAATTTAGCACTAGAAAATTTTTATTATTAAAAAAGTTCTTTTTATTTAAAATTTAGTGTTTTCATTATTCATAAAAAACTGAAAGTTTTCAGAAAAATACCAAAAAGTTACCCTAAGATAATTTTTATATTAAAAATTAAAAAAGGAAGTATATTTTATCAAATTAAAAACCTAGAAGTTGCATTTATTAATTTTAAATTAATTCTCATTGTCAAAACTAAAAAGCGGGTTTTTAAAAAAAGAAAAAACTATCAAAAGATTGATATGTGTTTATGTCAAATTTAATTACAAAATTACTTATAATGAACCACATTGTATTAAATGATAAAAATATAATATAATTATACTTCCAAAGAATTCAAATGTATAATTTAACACTATAAATTATTTCGATTAAAAAAGTTGTTTTCAGTTAAAATTTAGAATTTTTCACTATTCACCCAAATATGAAAGTTATCAGAAAAACACCAAAAATTTATCGAAACTAAATTTTTGTGTCATGATTATAGAAAAAGTTTATTTTTTTAAATTGAATATATATAAGTGTCAAATATTGGATTTAAAAAGGGTTCACCAATAAAAGGTGGTAAAATTGAATTTTTTGAAAAATACTTCTTTTATCTGGAAAAATTGAATTTGTTATTATATTATGTCTAAGAAACACATAATATGGATTCTAAAATTTTATAGAGTATATAAAAATAAAAATTCAGTTTACACTATTCATAACTGCTTTTTTAACAGCTTGTTTGGTAAGTTATGGTGCGCTCAAGCTCAATGTTGCGTGTTGCACAAGTTATTGAATTACTTTGAAAAGAAAATGTACTATGAAATCTTGGGGTGTTACATGATAAAACATGAAAAACATGAATACATTATAATTAAGTAATACTTTTCACCTTTATGAAGTAGTAAATAATCTTCACCAAATATAATCTCATTAATTAACCTTTTATAACTAAAATATTACCATAAAACCCATAGCAAGCACACATAACATATAAAAGGTAACTTGGGACATAATCATACTTAAATCGAATAACCATACGATCTAATTCCACAAATATCATTCTTACAAATATAATAGCCATATGGACGACTTCTATACCCAATGCATTGGAGGTTATAATGTAACCAAATGTCCTTGAATTATCACAAAACCACCCATCTTTGGTTTATCACGTAACCACCCATCAAATGTCCAAGTACTGTTATATAATCATAAAACATAAATGATTTCAATTATCAACATTTAACTCCTAAAATTTCATTTGAAATCATAATAAACCATTTCAATATATTGAAATAGTCAATCCAATTTCAAATTCATTTCCAATACCAAAACACCCAAAAAAGGAATAAGGGATTTCTTTTCCTTTTTAAAAAAACATTAAAGCTTATAGAGGAAGCCAAATATCAAATAACAATTATAGCGGTGGAGAGGTCATTATTTCCACATATGTTAAAAATAATCCTTATATCATTTAGTAAAAAAATTCATAGAAAAAGATTCATTTATAATCAAATTAAAAGTCAAAGGGGTTTATTATACACCATATAAAGAAGTTCGTGTATAAATTAAAATATGCCTCAATGAAAGGATATTGAGACGAAGTCCCTTACCTTGAGTCCGACTCATCACATACAATCGTTATGTTCATGAATAATAAAATTTGGTTAATTTATACTTGATTGAGAACCTTTTTCAATTTTATTATTCCTTTTATATGACTTGTTACCATGTTATAAAAACTACATAAATATTTAAGTTCATATCGGACGTTTTGTCGATATTTGGTACATGAGTAAAAAATGAACCTGTTTTGATGTAAATTATCCTTATGGTCAAAATTAAATAATATCTAACTATATTCATGATTTAAATATCATATATATTCAGTATATATGTATTTAGAATAATCCATTATATTTGGAGATAATAAATGAAATACACCGTTCATGGAGACGTTAGGCCATACATACGCATGAATGCTACATTCATTTCTTTGTCATATTGAAATAATTAGAATTAAATTAGAATTAAAATATTACATTAATTTCATTTATGTTTCATATATCTAATAAAACCATATTTTATACATTCCATGTATATTGGGAACATGTTATATCGCTTTGAGGGGGCGGTAGTTCACACTTCCTCAAACGAAATTATCATATAACAACAATATGGAAGGCATGATGGTATGTTTAATATAAAATATCAAGAATATTAAATAGGTTATAATATACATATTAAAATATTATTTTACTAGAATAGTGGTTTTAAGACTAGTTGTGAATGCAGTAAAGTAAAAAGATCAAAAACATTATTCACAGAGGTGATTAACCGGAAAAATTTGGACAACAATTTTATTTATTTGAATAAGAGGAGGTGAGAAATGAAATGGCTCTGAAATATTAAATTTTAAAAAAAACTATAGTATATAAATTATTCTATATTATTCAATAATTTATGGATGAAGGATGTGAGGATAAAGTAGAAAAAGAAAAAAATTAAGATAGGTACTTTGAGAAAATTACCTCTTAAATATCCCCTCCATGAAAGACCGTTGAGGACCTTGGATTTGGTCTTTTGGTAAGAACAACAACACTTGGACATGGGGAGAGTGTGTAGGGGAGGATTAGGTAGATATTATAGGAGATACAAGGCTTTTTTGGGTTGAAATAGGGTGATGGAGAGGTGGTATTTATTCTTGAGGAGAGGAGGGTTCAAGTGATTAATTTATTGATAATTTCTCATTAAAAGCCAATCGTATAAAGGTGTCATTAATTTATAAGATTTTTTAATATAATTAAATTTGTATAATCTGGTTAGAGTCATACCACACCACAACCAAACATTAAATGTTGTAGTTTTTAGGTATGTTTAGAATTTAACATTTAACTTTAACCGTTGTCAAAATTTCACTTTTACTACGGTAAATAATTTTTTTACCATGGTAAAATTTTTATAGCTAAACAAGAAATTAAACCTATAAAAAAATTAGGACCACATGATTCCAAATATGAAAATAATTTTATAAAATTAAATTCACATAATTGGAAAATTTTTATTTAAAATTAATTCCACAAATAAAACTGAAAACAAGTTTTTATGGTGAAATGTTCAAAAGTTTGAAATATTTTTATATCTATTTTCAACTTGAAATTGATTAAAATGACCAAAATTGGATTAAATAATAAAAATTCAGTTTAATTTCACTCTAAAATTAATTAAAAGGGTAATTTAACTCTATAAATAAATTACACAAAAAAGAAATTTGGAATTAAAATATAGTATTTTTCACTATTCATTAAAATACGAAAGTTATCAGAAAAATACCAAAAATTTATCCAAAAAAAATTTGGATGTCCCAATTCTGAATAATATATTTATTATTTCAAATAGGACTTAAAAAAAATTTCAAAAAATATATTTAAAAAGGGTTCACCTTCAAAAGGCCGTAAAACTACCTTTTAAAAATATTAAAGTATTTAATGTTTAAAATTGTATTTATTCTCACTTTAAGCCTCTAATACTTTTTGGATAAATGTAAAAAGATTTAACAAACATATGTAATCATATTGTAATTAGTTATATTCATTCCTACCAATCAATGTCTAGAATTTAACTACCATTTAAAATAAAATTATTATTATTGTATTATTTTTTGGTATAACTCAGTGTTGTGTGCAACATTAGATTTAAGAGAAACCCATTATTTCATGTCGAGTATGCTATTGGATAAAGCACCCCCTTTAATATAAAATTAACATCTTATCCATAAATATCAATAGATATGAAAATATTTTATTCTATAAATACCAGGGATGTTACATCCTTCTCCACTTTTGGAAATTATATTCCCACAATTTTATTTACTTAACAATTAAGTAGGGGTACTTATCCCTCATAGAATTTTGAGATTCCCATGTTGCCTCTTCAACCAAATAGTTTTTCCAAAAAACCTTTACCCGATGAATCACCTTATTCTGCAACACTTTCTCTCTATGGTCAAGAATATATACTGGTTGTTCCTCATAAGAAAGATTCTCTTCCAACTGAACTACCTCTTGACTCAAAACATGAGATAGATATGACATATACTTTATTAACATTAAAACATAAAAAATATTATGTACCTTGGATAAAATTAGAGGTATATTCACTTAGTATGCAACTAAAATAACTTTCTCTAAGATTTCATAGGGTCCAATGAACCTCAGACTCAACTTCCATTTCTTACCAAAACACATCACACTTTTCCATGGTGAAACTTTTAGAAAGAAATGATAACCTACCTCAAAAGAAATATCCCTCCTCCAGTTATCCACGTAACTTTTTTTCATTCTCTGAGTTGTCGCCATATGATTATAAATTAACTGAACTTTTTATACCATATCTTCTATCAATTTTGGTCCCATCAAATTCCTTTCACCTACTTCATCCTAAAAAACTAGAGTTCAAAACTTCTTTCCATATAATGCTTCAAATGGAGAGATCTTTATACTGGAATGAAAACTGTTATTATAAGAAAACTCAACCAATGAAATATGTTGATCCTAAATTCCCTGGTAATCTATTGAACAAGCATGTAATATATCCTCCAAGGTCTGAATTGTTTGTTCTGACATCCCATTTGACTGAGGATAAAAAGTTGTACTGAAATTTAATTCAGTTCCTAATGACTTTTGAAGGCCTTTCCAAAAGTTATATGTGAACTTGGGATCACAATCAGATACAATGGAGATAGTAACTCCATGTGACCTAACTATATCTTTAAGATACAACTGCGAAAGTTGATCTAGATATAGAGTATTTCGAATCAGAAGAAAATGAGAATATTTAGTCAATTGATCAACAATAACCCAGATTTCATTATTACCTCGAGATGTCTTTGGTAATCCCACAAAAAGTCAATGAATACATTTTCCCATTTCCATTCTAGAACTTGAAAAGTCTAAATCAAACCATTAAGCAACTGTTATTCTAATTTCACCTATTGAAAAGTCAAACATTTCATGATAAAGTCAGCAATATCTCTTTTCATTCCATCGCACCAGTAAAACCATTGAAGGTCTCTGTACATCTTAGTGCAACCTGAATGAACTAAAAACGTATAACTATGAGTTTAATATAACAACTCTTTATTAAAATTTGAATCATAAGGCACAAATAATCTCTTCCTAAATATCAAAGCACTCTCTTTATCAATGTTAAATTTAGGAAACTTACCCTTCTTAACCAATTCTACCTTTTTCTGTAACTCACTATCTTCTTTTTGCACTTTCTTAATTATTTCCAATAGAGATGATTTCGCTAACACCTAAAAAAAATAGAGGAATTTCCTAAACCAAAAAAGTGTAATAAAAAATTCATCTAATCATTAACTAAAGGATCTCATTCCAAACATACAATGGTTAATGTAGCATTACTTTTTTGAATCAAAGCACCAACCACTTTATTTGGTTTTCCTATATGGTAATGAGTCGCGCAATCATAATCCTTGATTAATTTCAGACATCTCATATGTCTCATGTTCAATTATTTATGAGTGAATATATACTTCAAATTTTTTTGATCAGTATATATTTCACACTTTATGCCATACAAATGATGCCTCCGAATTTTTAATGCAAAGACAAAAACAGCTAATTCTATATCATAGGTAGGGTAATTTAAGTCATGAGGTTTCAACTAATGTGAAGAATAATAAATTACCTTATCATTCTAAATTAGGACACAACCAATTCCTTTAAATGAAGAATCACTATAGATAACAAATGCACCATTCCTAGAAGGTAGGGCCAAAACTAGCACATTTATCAATCTTCTTTTCAGTTCCTGAAAAAAAATCATCACATTATTTTTTCCAGATGAACTTAACTCCCTTATATGTTAACTAGTTAGTGGGATAGATAACAGAGAAAATTTTTCAACAAACCTTCGGTAATAAACCATTAATCCAAGAAAACTATAAATCTTTGTGATATTGGTAGGTCTTGGCCACTCTTCAACTACTTTTATTTTAGATGTTTCTATAGTTATTCAATATTTTAAAACAATATAACCAATGAATGAAATTTTTTTGTAACTAAAATTCACTCTTACTAAAATTTTCGTATAGTTTCTTTTCTTTTATGGTTTTCGAAACAATCCTTAAGTGACTCTTATGTTCCTTATGACTTTTAGAATATACCAAAATATCATCTATAAAAACAACCCCAAAATGATCCAAAAACTGATGAACGACCCCATTCATGAGATTCATAAATACATAAGGTGCATTATATAACCCAAAAGGCATAAATACAAACTCATAATTCCCATATATCATTCGGAACACTATCATTTGAATTTCATTCTCCTTCACTATCAGCTGATGGTACCTGGGCCTCAAATCAATCTTTACAAAATACTGAGTTCCCTAGAGTTGATCAAACAAATCATCAATATGAGGTAAAAGATATTTGTTCTTAATAGTGATATTATTCAAGTCTATGTAATCAAATAAAAAGTCTCATAGAACCATATTTATTTTTCACAAATAAAAAAGGAGCACCGCATGGCGAAGTTCTAGGTCAAGTGAAACCTTTATCAATCAATTCTTGTAATTGTTTTTTCAATTCCACTAGTTCTACTTGATCCATTTGATAAGAGGGTTTAGAAATAGGCTTAACATCAGGAAATAAATCAATAGTAAATTCAACCTCTCGATCAGGAACAATACTAAGAAATTTATCCGAAAAGACATCCGTAAATTCTTTCACTACTAGAATATCAATAATAAAAATTGTTTATTTCTTTTCAACAACATGAGCCCAATAACATTAACTACCATATTTAATCAATATCTTAGCTTCTTGGTATGTTATAAAAGGTATGAAATCATTTAATAAAACTTTCTTGGCTTTACTATCTATTTTAGCATGATAAACTGAAAGCCAATCCATACCCAAAATGATATCAAATCCCACTTTGGGAAGTTTAATAAGATTTGAATAAAAGAATATCCCACTAATTATTATTGGATGAATATTATAAATCTTGGTTACTTTAATACTTTCACCTATAGTTTTTACCAAAATTTCTATATCACATTCATGAGTTACTATTTCTAATTTACTTGAAAAGCTCTCGGAAATGAAATAATGTGAAGATCCATAGTAAAATTGAGTATTGAAATATTTTGGAAATACCTGTAACATACCTATCACTACTTAATTTGATGGTACCAAATCATCTTTAGTATTAGAAAATGATATTGAAATGCACTTTTGCTTTTGATCTTGCAGGTTTCTACCCTAGGCAATTAACTTTGGACAGACATTGGCATAAAGTCCTAAGCCGTTATAACTAAAACATCTTACAACTGATTTTTCACTGGAATCCAAATCATCTTCCTTATAGTTATGAGAAATATGACTAGCCTTGACACATTGGAATCACTTACTATACTTTGAGATGAATTCTGCTGGATTCTTTTTACCACACTTTTGGCAAGTTAGAAATTTAATTTTTTTACCTTCAGACTACTTTGATGAATTCTTCCCCATTACCTACCAACTGGATCACTTCTTTTTTTTTTGATCTCAAGGAACACATGATCTTCATAAAACTATATTTCTACCTTCTCATCACATTAAAAAAAATTCTCATATCTTTTTTAACTCATGAGAAGCTAATGCCCTTCAATATTTTGGCTTCAATCTAGAGTAAAACAGATTTATATTACTATCAATATCCCGGATAAAATTTGGGAGGTACCTTGAAAAATGGAAGAAATTTTCATCATATGCAGCCACATAATCTTATTTATTTTGTCTCAATCCCAATAATTTATTTTCCATCCTAAGTTAAATAGCCTTAAGAATATAATTCTCAAGGAAGATATTATTAAATTCATCCCATTCTATGGTATCAATATCTTCACTTCCTCTAATATTTTTAATCATCGACCACCACTGATCTACTTCACCTTCAAACTAAAAAATAGAAGGAAAAATATTTTTATTTTATGAACACCCCTATACATCAAAAATATTTTCTAGTTATTTAATCCACCCTTCAACTTGATCAGGGTCAGATGATCCTCTGAATGATAGGGGACATTGCCTTAGGAAATGTTATAATGCCGACATATTCTACTATAGTAGATATGGTTGATCTCATTCATGGAAACCACATCCATTTATAACTTGAGACAATAGATCCCTCACTATAAAAAACTATTTAGTTCTAATTCTGACTATTTGAGGATGTTGATTCGGAAGGTTATTTTCCTCTCTGTGCCTTCCTAGCACAACTTCCCTGTTTTCTCTTCAGGAAACCATTCTTAATTGATATATCTTAGATGAAGCCACATGGTAATCTTAAAATTATATATCATTTCAATTTTTCCATAAAGTAAAAATATTTTATGGATATTATATTAACCATCTTTTAACTCCTAAAGTTATATAAACATACCTATGATGCCAACTATAAGGCCTCGACCATAAAAATTACTTAATATTGTGTTAAGTCAATAATTTAAATTTCTTTTACATTGAGGATATTTTCAAGTTTTTATTTTTATATAATTTTTCCTTTATTATTACATATCATCCCATAATTATACAAGAGGATATTATCAAATCAGTATCCATTTTTTCCAAAAAAAGGAAACCCTTTTTAAAATAAAACATTATTTGATTTCTTGATAAAAATATTCTTGACTTATTCATTTGTATTACTCATCATTATACCCTATGAAAACATTTTAAAAAACATGGGATGAGAAGAAAAATCTTAGTAAGGGATACACAAATAAGGGAAACTGTTAGCTTTTCTAAAACATGAAAACCATGAATACATTATCATAAAGTAATAATTTTCACCTTTATGGAGTAGTAAATAATATTTATAGACTATAATCTCATTACATACCCTTTTATAACTAAAATATTTCCATAAAACCCATAGAAAGAGAATATAACATATAAAAGGTAAATTGAGACATAATCACACATAAATGGAATAAACTTACGGTTGACTTCCACACATATCATTATTACAAATGGAATATCCATACAACTAAATTCTATAAAAAATGAATTAGAGGATATAATATAACCACCCATCCTTGTTTTATTACAGAACCACCCATCTTTGGTTTATCCCGTAACCACATGTCAAATGTCCAAGTGACATTATATATTTATAAAACATAAATGATTGAAATTATCAACATTTCACTCATAAAATTTCCTTTGAAATTACAAGAAATCGTTTCAAGATATTTAAATAGTCATTACAATTTCAAATCCATTTTCAATTCCAAAATAACCAAAAGGGGAATAAGGGATTTCATTTACCTAAAAAACATTAATTCTTATAGAGGAAGAAGAATATCACATAAAAGTTACGGAGGTAGAGAGGTCATTCTCACCGCATATGTTAAAAAAAATCCTTTTATAGTTTAGTAAAATGAAGGTTGTGTACAAATTAAAATATGCCTCAATGAAAGGAGATTGAGGTGAATTCCCTTACCTTGAGTCCGACTCATCATATGAATTCCTAAATAATAAACTTAGGTTAATTTATAATTTATTGAGATCTCTTTTCAAGTTTATTATTCCTTTTATATGACTTTTTACCTTGTTATAAAAATTACATATTATTTACGTTCATATCAGATGTTTTTTTCGATATTCAGTACTTGAGTCAAAAATGAATTTGTTTTGATGTAAATTTTCCATGTGGTAAAAATTACATCATATCCGACTATATTAACGATTTAAATATCATACATATCCATTATATATGTATTTATAGTAATCCATAATATTTGGAGATAAGAAATTAAATGCACCGTTCATGGAGATGGTATACCGTACATACGCATGCACGCTAATTTTATTTCTCTATCATATTAAGAGAATAAGAGTTAAATTATAATTTTAGTATTATATTAATTTAATATATTTCTCATAGGTTTAATAAAATGACCCTTTATATATTCCATTTATATTGGGAATTAGTTATATCAATTTGAGGGGGCGGTAGTCCACACTTCCTCAAATGAAATTATCGTATAACAAAAATATAGAAAACATGAAGGTCTGTTTAATATAAAATATAAAAAATATAAAATAGGTTATAATATACATATTAAAATATTATTTTACCATAATAATGATTTTAAGACCATATGTGAAGGTGTTAAAGGAAAAATAGCAAAAACATTATTCATAGAGGCGATTAACCAGTATAACTTGGAGAAAACTTCTATTTATTTAAATTAGAGGAGGTTAGAAATGAAATGTGTATGAGATATTACATTAAAAACATAAAATATATTATATATATTATTTTTTAGTAATCATTCATTGATGTATAAATTATTTGAGGAGAAATTAGAAAAATAAAAAAATTAAGAGTAGTACTTTGAGAAAATTACCTCTTGAATATCCCCTCCTTGAAAGACCCTTGAGGACCTTGGATCTGGTCTTTTAGTGATACCATTCGAACTTGGACGTGGGGAGAGTTAGAAGGAGAGGTTTGAGTAGATATTTGAGGAGATAAAAGGCTTTTTGGGTCAAAATATGGTTGTGGAGGTGTGATATTTATACTTGAGAAGAGGTGTGTTCAAGTGATTAATTTATTGATTATTTTATATTAAAATCCCACTATATAGAGGTGGAATTAATTTACACAACTTTTAATTGTAATTATAGGTGTATATTCTATTTATGGTAGATTTAAACCTCAAAAAACCTTTAAATGTTGCAGTTTTTAGGTATGCTAAGATTTTAACTTTTAACTTTAACCCTTGTGAAAACATCACTTTTACTACTGTAAATAATTTGTTTACTCTGATAACTTTTTTATAATTGAAAAATAAATTGAAATTAAAAAATAATTTGGACCTTATAATTCCAAATATGTAATCCATTTTATCATATTAAATTTACATAATTGTTAAAATTTTATTTAAAATTAATTCTGCAAATAAAACTAAAAAAATGTTTTTGAAGTGAAATGTTTAAAAGTTTGAAATGTTTTTATATCTATTTTCAACTAAAAATTGATTAAAATGACCTAAATTAGATTAAATTATAAAAAATTAGTTTAATTACACTTTAAAAACAATTAAAAGGATAATATAACTATATAAATATATTAGACATAAAGCAGTTTTTGAATTAAAATGCATTATTCTTCAGTATTCATTAAAATATGAAAGTTATTAGAAAAATAAAAAGAATTTATCAAAACTAAATTTTTATAACCCTATTATAAATAAAAATTTTATTATGTAAAATATAACTTATAAAATTTTAAAAATCTATATTTAAAAAGAGTTCACCATCAAAAGGAGGAAAATCTACTTTTAAAAATATTAGAGTATGAATGATTAAAATTGGATTTATTCTCATTTTAATCCTCTAAAATTTATTGGACAAATTTAAAAAAAAAATTAAAAAAAGTTTAATCATATTTTAGTTAGTTATGTTCATTTACTCAAATATAATAGCTAGGATTTAACTACTATTTAAAATATTATTAATAATAAAAATATTTTATTTTTTTGGTATAATTAATTATTGTGTGCAACATAAGATTTCAGAGACACACATTGTGGCATGTCAATTATTCTATCAGAAAAATCATCCCCTTTTATAGAAATTTATATCTTATTCATAAAGGTTAATATATTTGAAAATGTATTATTCTATAAATACCTAGGATGTTACACTTAGCATAATATTTTATGACTATGTGAGATCTTTTTGTGGTTAGTTTTTATGTGAGAACTTGTTCAGTTTATCACTTATTCCTCAAAAGTGTTTTTCAAAGAAAAATTTAATTTTTAGTCAAATAATGTTTTCAATAGATAAAAATAACTGAAAAAATACTCCTAATAATATTGAGAATATGTATATGAATAATTTCATATCAACCAATAAAATATTATTCTACTATAGAAATAGAGGTAATACCATGGACCATAGTAACAAGGCAATGGAAATGAATGAAATAAAGATAAAATTAATAATATAATCAATCTAATAGATAAATTAGAAGATATAATTGATTAAAGACATTCTAAAGAATACTTCCATAAGTTACTTAAGTAATGTAACTCAAAAACATTAAAGAAGCCATGTGTAACTCCAAAGTAGAATATTTTAAGAATAAATACCTAATCTTTTTTCCTGATCAAGTTTATGATGCTATAGAAATAAAAAATATGAAGATAAATCACTAGATAGAGAAAGGTAAAGAGTAAAATAAGTCATTCCACATGAAAAATAATTCAAATTTCAAGTTAGGTCATAAAAAAATGAAAAATCAAGTGTCTCAAAAAAATTGTGTGAAAGGTTCAAGTAAATTGGACCTAATGGAATACATTGTATGAATCTTTTTAATTTAAAAAAATAGATTTTAAAGATATAAAAACAAGCATCAGGGGAAGATATTTCACTATTGGAAGATATAAATATAAATATTCCACAAAACATGAATGAAAATGAAAGTAAAGAGTCCGTAATATTAAATAAATCTCAAAGTATGGAATATAAAGGAGACACATTCATAAATAGTACCAATAACTTTAGATCCACAAGTAAAATAGTCTCTAGGTTGATTAAAAATACTCAACCCTGTTGCAATTATTAATAAGCTCATAAGTGTTCTAACTTATTCCCTTAATTTTTATATAGTATGTGTGTGATGATATTTTTAGGGAATTGAAGATGAATTCCATTCTCATAAGGAGAACTGAGTGAACAATGTATAAGAAAAAAATATGGAATGATTATTTAAGATCTGATAAAACCATGAATTGTTTCATAATGGTGGATCATCAACATGAGAATATTGAAGACTATATAATGAAATTATCTACTTGTTAAAATGAAAGGATTTCACCCTTAAGGGGAAAAAACATAAAGGACATAATATCAAGTATTTTTCTATGAGTATAAGGAATTTTAGGTCATATATACTGATGTTGAAACCGAGTTAGCACAATTTCACTTTTTATGATTTCCTTAATTATATCAAATATGCGTATATAGAGGGAGTACTAGTTGATGTGTAAGCTCATAGAAAGGGGGTGAAAATTATTTTTTCACTTTAAATTTATATTATATTTGTTGAGTGAAGTGTAAGATATGTATTTATTGAATGAAATTTGGGTTGATAA
This sequence comes from Viscum album, assembly GCA_963277665.1. Lineage (NCBI taxonomy): Eukaryota > Viridiplantae > Streptophyta > Magnoliopsida > Santalales > Viscaceae > Viscum > Viscum album. Next base: position 2,095,389,088 of record OY728122.1, read on the forward strand.
TCCTCATGGATGAAAAATATCGAAATTGTATCACATGTTGAATTAGTTGGAAATATTTGATGTCTTAGTAAAATCAATCTTGTTTTCTACGTTGGGGTTTCCCATGTGGATATAGTGCTTACAATCGAAAGGCCCATTACTATGGTAAATGTGTTATCATCCTCCACATTGTAATTTGACTAAGTGATCCATTTTCATTCATTGTCAATAAAGTTCATAAGAGACATTGAATTTATTAAAGGAAATTGTATTGCCAATTAATCCAAAGAGGGAGATTGAAAAGCCTATGTATATGGTTGATAAGAATGGTTTTATTTGTTTTCAATATATAATATGGATTTAAATAATCCCATGAGAAATAAAATATATTTTTAATCAAGGAATTTGAGAACGGATTGGGTTTTATATTGAACATTTGGATAAATTCTTTCATGGGAAGTGTAATAAAAAAGTGGCTAACTTATCACAAGAAAAGGGTCGGCTCAATCTTGTAAATGTTAGAGGAATCCTCAAACACATAGGGGAGACTACTAAAATATGGAAGGTAGTTTCAAGGAATTAATGAGTATTCTTGGTGATGGAGTATAGTGCTCATAAGATGTACATAGTGGAGGGAAGTCCATATGTGTAGGTTTATAGTGTATCTAAGTCACAACCCCGATGCTGATTCAATGGTAAAGTTGGATGTATACTTCTTATAAAGAAGCTGATGACCAAATCTAAAGTCTATATGGGATATATTCATAGTGGGTACTATTATTTAACTTAAAAACCCATGCTTATACCATATGTCATTCAATCCAATTTACCTCGATTGTTGAATCATCCCAATATGTCATCTTTAAACTCTTGATTAATATGGTTGTGCCACTCAACTTCGATTGATCTGATCATCATGAGTTCATCCATATACAATGATCACACATACAGAATGATACTCAATTTATTTTCCCAACATAATTCATGTAATATGAATATTTCATGCATGAAATATTTCAAAGAACATAACCACTACTGAGCACAATATAAAGATACAATGTTTCAAATGAAAACATAGTTGTAGGAGGTTGTTCATGCCTCGAATGTTTAAGAATGATTTCATTCTTCTAAATATGATAGAGCAAGAGATTATTTTTATATGATGTGAGGATTATTTTCATAAGACAGGATACCACATTTTCCAGTATCACATAACTCATATTAAAAGAATGTAAATTCCAAAACCACCAAGCATTAAAAAATGTAGTGACCCGACATCAATTTTGGGGATCTGAATGTGACATCAAATCCAAATTGAAGGTGGTGCTCAAGGTCTATAAATATTGATACCTTAATCTATATAAAGGTTTATTCCCATTAAATATGAGGCTCTCATTTTTTAAAAGAAAAATAGGGAACTATGAAGCATTTTTCTTTTTTAATGGTAGAGATCTCATGACCTCTTCATTCTATAATCTCAAACTCAACAGTTCCATGATGAAACTGATATGCGAGTCCTACTAGGGTTGCTTGATGAAATAGAACCCATGTACACTTAAATAAGGTCACAATGGTGTTTCATGAGCTTAAGTGCTTTATGAAGAATTTTTTAAATGTATAAAACATTACATGAGGTACTTAAGACATTCTGTGAGCCACCTTATTTGGCTTTTGTAAAGGATTAAAGTGATCACATGACACTTGTTGTGATATTTTTAAATTGCTTGTTACATGAATGTTTGAGGATTCATGTATTCTATTTATGTGAACAAGGTTAAGATAACACATATATCTCTATGACAATTACACTTGAGATCTCACAATGGTAGTGTGCTTGAAAGATTACATATCACATATATATACTATTATGAAGAGGACTTGAAATAAGGTTTCCCTATATACATTTCATGAAATACATAAATTCTATAAACTCTACGTGTATGAAGTGAAACACTTCAATATTTTTTAAGAACATATAATAAGAAGATTAAGATTGATAAACCATTTTCATTGAATTACAGTGGTTTTAGATAATTGATTAAAATTTTGAAGCACATAAAATAATAATAATATCATTTGTTATATGTTATGATTTGAGATATTTGAGGTTGTGAAACTTATTTCATACAAAAAATATCATTAAATATGTTGTGTTAATCAATTACACACATTTGTTTTGAGGTTGAGAACTTCATTTATAGGAGGAGTATCTGCCTGAGCATTTTATTATTGATTAAGAAGATATTATTATATATTAATGTAGTGATATCATTGAACTGTCTGGATATTTCTTTTCAGAATGTTGTTGTTTATATTTGAGGAACTGGTGGTTCCTAAATAAATAAATCTATTTAATAATTGGTTGTACAAGTATAAATAATGACACACATTCTAAAAATTGATTACTTCATAACCAAACATTATGCACCCATTCTAGGAATTTTTAATCGTAAAAAGGTATAGTGATAAGAAAATTAGTGAAACAACCATAAGTTGATCATGATAAGAAGTAGGTTCTCTCATCGAGATCGAACCTTTTAAAAATATTTGTGTGTTTCTATTTATTTTGTTATTTATATTACATATGTATGCGATTTTTGAAACCACATAATATATCCATTATTCTTAACCAGGGTAGAGGTTCGAGAGTAAAAGGGGATAATTGAAAAAAAAATTAAATCTTAGTAAAATTTGGGTACATTGATTCACCACCTCTCAGTTTCCCTGGATGATCTATCAGGGATCTACAAAGATGATATTCATTCGTTACTCAATATTTTATAATGTATTATGAAATATGTTTTCACTAACTATTGGATATTGAGTTATAAATAAAAACACATGTTGGTATGATTATTATTAAATATTATTTATGGTCTATGGGAAGTTAATTCTTATGGATATAATTTTTCTCCTTAATTTTATATGGTATTAGAAATGGATAACTCTCATTATAAAGGGATTATAAAAATTTTAAAATTAGAAAATCTCACTACATGTCCTGGATCAATGCACAATTATCTACCAATGTTTATTATGAACTTCCAATTTAAATTAATTATATTATATAGGTATTAATACCCAATCATGAGTTTCATAGTATCTAAAATATTAAGTTTTATTTATCATTATATATTAAACATTAAACCTTGTCTATCTTGTGGATATACCCAATTATTTTCCTTAGAGAAAAAGAAAAAAAATTATGATAACACAATTTATTTAAAGTGGGGGGGGGGGGGTGGGGGAATTTGAAACCCCATGATTAAATATTATATAATTAATTTCCTTTAGAACCTAATGTGTTTGATAGCTGGTAAAACACACAAAAATGAATTAAAAAAACTGTAGAATAATATATGAATATTAAAATGTATCCAAAGAATTAGTGGGTAAAAATTGATGTAATCAAATTATTTAATATATGTATAAATAAAACCAAAGGTCATTATCAATTTTAAGGCATTTTTAAATTAAATTACTGTACCTAAATAACTAATATGGCTAATTTATGATTTAAAATGTAACTATTCTAGAAATTAAATTTCTATATGTTTTTTATGAAACTAAATAATATAAAAATAAAATAAAATATTTATATTAATAAAATAGTAACACTAGTTTTATTAGTAACTGATAAGAAATATGAATAAAAATAATTAATATTTTAAAAAAAGTTATTTTCCTATGAAAACCATTTTCATTATATTTTTATATTATTATTTCAAATTTAAATAGTAAAATTTTAGAATTTTAATTTGATAAAATAAACGTCATTTTTAGATTTATCATCTGAATATTAGTTTATGATTAATTTTTAATATTTTCTAAATTAATTGATTTTTAGGTGAATAGTAAAACATATTGATTATTCTAATACTGTCACTTTTATGAAATTATCATAATATAAGAATGAATTATAATTAAATAATTTTTTTCAAAACCAATATATTTTTAATTCAAATTAAATCATTTTAAAACAGTATGTTGAATTTATAAAACCAATGTTTAGGGTTTTGGAAACTTAAGTAATATTTTATTCTAAAAAATTGTTTTTATTCGCTTATATTAAAAATTAGTTTTCATCATTTATAGAAACTAAGTAAAAAAAATGGATAACATATTTTAGATCAATATTTTTATATTATGAAATAATTTCATTTTCATTTTAGCTATAAAATTAGGATTACTATGATTAAAATTAATGACTATGAAAATGGTGAAAGAGTTACTCTCAAAGAACTATTTTTCTAACATTGTGGAACTTTTATCTAATAAAATAAAATAATCTCTTATAAAAAATGAATCTAATATAGTTTTTTTACCCTATACATAAATTTTTCATCTCACATTTAATTGGTAATTAATTTTATATAATATTAGGAACACTAAACGGTGGAAACAACATTTTTCTACAAAACTTTTTTTTTATATCTTAAAGGATTTAATTTAAAATTAATTTAAATTATATTTATAAATTTAATAAGACTATACGGAGCCTAAATTTTATTTTATCAAATCATAATTTTTTTTATAAGGGTTACCTTATATTTTTAATAAAATATAAACTACTACAGTAAAAACTAGTTACCAAGGTAAAAATAAAAATGGTAAAATGTAAAAATAATGTGGTAAGAGCCTTGAAACATGGTTTAAAAACGTTATAAAATGGGTTATAAAGGATTTATAGAAATTATATCACTCCAATATAAATTATTTATTTACTTTTTAACCTTTTACCATGAATAATGTCATTCAATTATTGAAAAATAATGGGTGTTCACCAAGGTGTATTTTTCTGTACTTATAAAATGGGATCACTTATACCCTCTCAAAGTAACAAACTACCCTAGAAACATTCTTGAAAAGCAAAAAAAAATTACTCTCCTATAATTTCATTTCACTAATTAAATCCTTTGGCCTTAATTAGTTAGCCTAAGCCTTTCATTTATAAGGAGACTTTCAAGAGAAAGTTCACAATCCCATAGTGAGTATTACTTAATCCTTATGTTATTATTATTATTATTATTATCACTTACAAAACTACACTACCCATAGTTATATAACTAAATCAGTATCATTAGAATAATCAATTTTTATTATATTAATGTGAAAAAACTTATTATTCCTTTGATTCCACTTAGAAAAACCAAAGAATATCGATCTTGAGTTATATGGAGTACCACCTCCATGAAGAAACATATTCCATTTCCCCACCTCCTATTCATTGGTTATAAGGATATAATTGAAGATTAAATATTACCTATATAATAGAATAGTTATTTTAAATACATAAATTATAACCCACCTTTATCCCCTCTCATTCATTAGGAAATTTAAATGTTAACTGTGCGTTGTGCGGACTAACACCTCCAAGAAGTAATGTTTTTTCTCATATTGATTTTAAATATTTTTAAAACCCAATTAAAATTTTATTCAATTCCTTAAAAATATATAAATATTATAATTATACTTCTATTATAATGATATTATGTCAAAATATACATTTTCATAACCATACCCACTCATCGAATTATGGTATGTTCAGGATTGGGTCAGTTTAACCACCAACTTGAACAATGATATAATACTCTATCATGGATAAATATGATAAAATAAATAACAATATTTTTTATAAATAAATAATCAAATAATTATTATTTTATTGTTTTTTAAATGTTATATTAATTATTTAAAATATTATTAAAATATAATCTTCAATCATTAAAATTATCAAAATTAACATAAAATAATTCAATTTTCCCCCAAAGATAAGAAAAAATAATAATAAATAAATAGAATATGAGAATAATTAGTATATATTAAATTAAATATTTATGAATAAGGTTCCTAGGAAGGTATAAAATAAACTTAATTTGATCATTTATGAAGTCAGACATATGTACAGAATTAAACAAGAATAATGTAAAGGATTATTGGTATAAATTCATACTTTTTGAGATATGTTGTATATTTTGCACCATTTTTCCTTTTATATGGTATTATTTTTATTTAATTCCCATGAAATAATTTTACTATATTTTTTTTCTAATTCATGGGATATAAAAATCCAAATAAATTTCTTTTCTTCATCTGAGCTTTGTTCAAGTATCACACAAGATATAAGGGTTTTTTCTAACTAAATTTTCTTCCATTTAGTTAAAAAATTTCTTATTGAAAATACATTATTACAAGATTTATTCATTATATGTAAGGAATATGTGGTATTTTACTTCCTCTGTTTTTTTCTATGGCTTTAAAATTATTCCTTGTAACCCTATTTTCAAATGATTCTTACCTTAATGATTATGTTACTTGTAAGAGTTTATAATAAATAATTTTTCTTCCACTGAGTAAGAAAATTTCAAATTTAAACTATATTGTTCCAGGATTGATTTATTATACCTAATGAATACTTGATACTGTATTCCATTTTTTTTAGATTTCTACAATTCTTTCGTATAACTTCATTATAAAATGATTCTTACCTCAATGATTATGTTACTTGTAAGAGTTCTTTGACTAAAATTTCAATTACTTAAGTCATGATTATTTCAAAAAAATTATTTTCTATTTTACAGTATAATTACTTCCTCAATAATTTATATCATGATTCTCTCATTATTTCTGGAATTTAATGTTATATTGGAAATTATATCCTTCAAGGGTTTTTTTGAAATTTTTTAAAGCAGTAAGTGTTATTTGTCTATATTTCTAATTCCTTGAGACATGTTTGATATTTTTTAACATATTTTATTTCATTATGGTGTATTTAATACCTTATTTACTTCAATTAAAATGAATATATTTCATTATATTTTGATTTCATGGTATCCCACTTTTGTTCTTCCAATTCCTACATTATCATTACCATAATGGTATTTTTATCTCAATTTTATTTCATTGAGATATTATTTATATTCACCCTTTGTTTCCTTATTGAGATGTATATATTTATTGTGAATTATGTTCTAAATACACTCATTTTATTTTCCTATAGCAGATTATTATTGTAGAAATCCATCAATGCCTTTTTCTTTCCAAATCACCCTTTATTATTGTCATAGTTTTTTTTCAAATGGACTTTATCTGTGAATACTCTATTTTTTATTACAATGTTTAGAGAGAATTCACCAAGATTATCTAAATTGATTGATTTGGGAAATTAATGAATTAACTATATGCCCCTGGATCCATATAGTGTTAGTTTAGGATATGATTACATAGAAAGCTACTCCTTTTTTAATTAAGGAAATGTTGAAAATCTATATAATTTTTATTCCAATAATTATGTTTATTGATTATTAAAGAATACTGGTCTAGTATTGTAAAGATTATTAAATCCTTAAAATAATGAATAAATTGGACAAAAATAGTGATTATTGGGCCCTTAAATGGCCCCTTGATATTTCAATAGGTTTTAAGAGACAAAGTGGCTTGGATATTTTGGTGTATGACTTCCCAGAACAAAATATTACATAAATATAGGTACTTGATGGTAATATCATTATGTCTAAGATCAGGCTGTGTTGCCTTAGGGCATGGGATTAGCTATTTGGTATTATGCATTTCACCACTAAGGAACTAGGTATTATTTTACATGTATTTATTTATTTATATGTTAGAAATGGATATGTTATTCTCACAATTTAATTTAATTATGGAATTATTTTGATTATTTATTCCTGCCATATTGTCTATAATCATCTAATTCACACTTATGATATTTTATTTTTATCAATTATGGTTACCCTTAATTTGTATTAGATATCTCCCCGTATCACACATGATATGTCTAATAGAATATCTTTTGTGGATAATTTCTTGGGACATGTTGAATTCTTTTTATAGATTTAGTTGTTTCTTATATAGTGGAAATAATATCTATTTGATAAGGTATCATTTTGATTTATTATTTACAATTTTTTCTGAAATATCTAAAACTATAAACCTAAAAGGACCTTTGGATGTAAGTGACTCAATATTTTTTATTTATATTGTTATTATTGATGGTTAAAATTTGGTAGCTTCAATTCAATTCAAATATGGTAAGTAAATAAGGTGTTTATTCACACTATATTCTAGGAGTACGGGTCTAGGGATTCTCATACAATGACAAACATAATTAATAAAAATAAAATAATAGTATAAATTCATATAAATAAAAAAATAAAAAAATAGTTATTATAAAAAATATATATTTTAATTTCATATATATTATTAATATTTTTAAAAAATTATTTTATGGTGACCAAAATTATCTGAAATTTATCCTTGTAGGATATTTTTCTTAGGATTTTGAGAAATGAAACTTGGTATATGGATATTTTATATTCTATGCATAGATTTCCCAATTCCATTTTTGAACTAGGGTCTTCACTTGAATATGAATCCTCTTTACAACTTCATACAACAAGTGATCTATTTTTTTGAGTAGAGTTTTTGTTTTTATTTATTTATTTAACCTTGAGTTTTTAGGTTTAATGTGTTATAAAACTGGCTTAGATACCCTCTCAAACCAATAACCAACCCAAATAATCACATACAAGAAATGTGTTCCCAATCCCTACGGGATAGTGACTAACATCTGAGAATCAAAAAAAATAAGATGGAACAATTTCACACAAACTAAAGTAGAAAAATTCACAGATATATTTGAAATAGAGATAAACATAAGAAAAGACAAAAGTAAACATATGATATATCAAAAAGGAAACAATGAAATATATTAAAATAAAAATTAGCTAAACAATCTCCAAGATAAAATTCTCTAAAAAAAGGACAAAAATAAAATAAAATACCTACACCCTGTGATAGCATGTGAAAACTCAAAAAATCTCACCACTAGCTACCCAAAAATATATAACAAAAACCTCACATCCTTACTACAGTGCATTACCTTTCCCTACATCAAAATACAGAACAAGGTCTACACATCATTGAAGGGGTGTAGAATGGGTGAGATATATAGGCTTAGTAGGATCCCACCCAGGTGTTCTATCTCAGGTTAGGTACAATAATCTAAAAATTATCAACTTCATAGAAAACAAGGCATTATAGACAGTTAAATAATTTTTATATAAAAAATATGGTAAAATATTTTCACTTTTTCCATAACTCCAAATAATCCTTGTAAAACAATTCCAAAGAATTTTATATACATCAAATTCATAAAATAAAATCATTTCTTTCATATTATAAAAATTCCAAAGTAATAAAAACCATAAGAATAGGTAAGATCGCACCAAGGATCACACTAGGATAGGTCATCTAGGACACTCATACCAAAACATAGATAATCATGCACATAAAGTCTATAAATATATGCATCAAATATATAGAGAATAGGAATAAACCATAATGTATCTTGATATATGTATAATTATGGAAAGATCTAAATCATGAGTGAGATAATTCTTCTCATTTGATTGAAGCTGTAGAGAGAAATAAGGCACCACATGATCATCCTGTACAAGAACACAACCCAAACAAGAACTAGAAGCATAATAGAAAACCACATAACCCTTATCGAGCTTATGTAATTTTAGAATGATAGATGATGTATGAAGTCATTTCAACTTGTCAAAACAAGATTGACACTTTGCATCCCATATGAATTTCACACACTTCCTGGTAAGAACAACCAAATGTGATGCCAAATTTGATAAATACTTGACAAACCATAATATCTAGTAAGAAAAACTAATCTTCAAATATCAAAGACCTGACATGGATCTTACCATAAATAAAATAGAATTCACTATCTCAAGATCAACTGATAAGCCATGCACAGAAATCAAATTCCCAATGAAATTCACTTCTTAGATCCAGAAATATCATTTTGAAAGATTTTTATACAAACAGTGACTCCTCAAGATTTTTGGAACCAAACCTAAATGGTGATCGTGCTCGTGATCATATTATGAATAAACATAAATATAATCCCTGAAAACTACCACAAAAGTGTTTAGAAACTCATGGAATATCTAGTTTATCATATCCACGAAACTGTAGGAGTGTTAATTAGACTAAAAAATATCACAAGATATTTATAATGGCTATAATTACTTCTAAAATATATATTTGGTATCTCATACTCCCAAAATTTGATATGATAATAAAACAACCAAAGATGAATCTTCAAAAAAAAACTTTTACCCCTTTAAATACTTAAACAATTAATCCAAATGGTGAAAGGATACTTATTCTAAACTGTTACTCGATTCAACTTCTAATAGTCCAAAAAAATTGAGTAAACCATAATTTTTTTGGAAAAGAGCACATGAGATTCCCAATGAGAAATAATAGGGTGAAAAAAACCCTTTTATATCATCTCATCCAATTAAATATTGACCTATTTTAGCTCTGTTGTTTCCATATGATAAGAGGGTATCAAAATTAGCTACGTACCTGACATCAAATTAAGAATAAACACCACCTCCATCTCTAGTGGAAGACCATATAAATCTTCTTGGAAAACATCATTAAATCCCTGAAAAAAGGGAAGATTACCCATAAAATGAATAACATCAAACTCAAATAAAACAACAGACAACAAACTACTAATATTTGGGTGGTAAGGTCCTCAAGGACCAAACCTCATATCCCAGTATCCCTAAAACACCCTATAGATTCCATTTAACATAAGAAATTAGACATGATGATGATAAAAATAAACCTTATCACAATGAAAAACAGGCTAATATATCCCAATAATTATGTAAAACAGATATAGATCAAGAATGAGGAAATCCCAAACTATCTCTATATCAACCATCAATAGTGAACAAAGACTTTGAAACCCTAGGTCTATCCTGTTTCCAAGAGGTGTCGCTAACTCTATAACACATGACATGAGTTTTTCTAGAAGTTTAAGAATATATACAAAACAAGAATATATGAATGAGTGGGTGACGCCTATATTAAATAAATTAGTCACTTATGATTATGCAATAAATATGGTACCTATTACTGTTGCTGGACCTGTATCTACCTCCACCAGAAACTCATCCACTGCATAAAGGTACTTTACCCCTAATCCCTATGGTTGGATCCCTAGAGTCTTTGAAATATCTGACTATACTATAATATCATTTGAAGCCAAAGAACCTTGACCATAATAAGGTGTAGACATATCCTGACAGAAACACTGTAGATGAACATAGTACACCCCACTATTACATGTCTTCACAACTCCAGAAAAAGAACACCGAGTGTGACTAACCTTTCTAAACCAATAGAAAGTTAGGGGTATACTACCTGCTATGTAACGACCCGGACCTGGCCAGCCACTTAAACAGTGCCGAACGGGTCGGGTGTCACAACCTAAGGCGCACCTCCCCTGAACGCCAAAGGCTGCCGACTAGCAGCGAGGGTCTGTTAGGTATAGTGGGGAGGCTATACCCTCATGGAGGAATTAAAAGAACAGGTCCAAGTAATAAACTAAATATGCAGTGGAAATAAATGACTTGACAGACTCGAACCAGACCCGCATAGCGGAAGCACATTCAATAACAATAAACAGTGGAAGCAATATAAAAACAGCAATAGCGGAAACTAAACAGAACGTCATGCCAGAAATCAACTGCAATAACTGCTAATACAACCAAACATGCATCCAAACAAGTCATACAATCAATATATATATATCACGATGCCAATGGCTAACCAACTGTAGCTACAATATAAAATAAACATGCCGATGCAAGAAAAGAATACTAAACAAATAACTCTCGTATGACACGACCTCAGGGTCCGTGCCAGTCTCCATGTCAATAGCACTAAAGTCCATCTTCTGAGGCTGACCCTTTACCTGCACGCAATTTCATAAAGTCTACACGCGTCCCGAAGGGTCTGTGTAGGGTGTGAGACAAGTCTCAGTAGGATACCACCCAGAGGTGCGTACCTAATATAAGTGTTTAGGCAGACATGCTTATACAAGAAAAACAGTAAACAGTGCAATGCCCAAAAGTAAACAAAGACTTCACTGGTGCTCAGCAGCCACCAAGAAGTGTCACCTGCTTCGGCCAACACTGGAAAGTTTGATCTGCAGCCTGGCACCTCGTGCCACCTGACACCATGTGTCTCAATTATAGATGTCCTGAAGGCACGCACAACTGTCGTAACCCATCTCGAAAGCTCAACCTGCCCTAGGCACAGCACCCGGAGGAACAACGATACCTATCCTCAAAAGATAACCGGAGGGACATCGATGTCTGCCCTCAAATCACGGCGAGCCTCTACCCCCAACCTGACCGCCACAAAGCTGTCTCCCGAAGGCTCCTCACCTTCCCCATGGCTTCCTATGGCAAGCACCCCCAAACCAAAAATACCTAACCGCATCTACCGGGGGCCTCTACCCAGTGAGTGGCCGTACCACCTCATCTCGGAGTCTATCTATGTGAACACTACCCAAAAGTACTCGGTGAGTGGTAATCACCTTAGTATGTCCCAAGCCACAACACCTATGACACCCCATGTCCCTGCAAACCTGTCGCTCAAGTCAGATAGCCTCGCCATCCAAGTAACCCGGGCCAAAGCCCCACCTAAAAGTCCAACTACCTCAACTGATGTCCATGACGCCCAATCCCGTGGTAGCAACCACCCAAGGTAAACCGAGCCAAATCCCCAACCTGTGATTCTCATCACTCAACAAATATCCAGGCCGCGCCCAACACAACAAGAATTTCATCACAGGAAATATCACACATTGCATATTCATACTTGGAAGCATCACTTTAAACATGAAATTACTAAACAGTCAATTTGCACTACTTGTGCTATCCCATACCAGTACCTATCTCATTCACAATTTAACAATTAACCTAAACAGTTTAACTAGAGACATTCAATAAGCAGTAATAACACATCAGTTTAAACAACGGTCCAATTCACACGCATTTTGACACCCCCGGCCGAATTGCCCCAAACGAGCAATGACCTATAACCTGGTCTTGCTCAATCACAACAGGGTCAAGGAATGCCCAGAGGCATCCCACAATGCAGATAATGAAATAAAAACAAAATAAACTGGGTTTCTCTCAACACCCGACACCGCGCCCGAAGGTCTCCACCCCCAAAAGTCTACGAAAACACGAAAGAAGGTATGCACCACCTACCTCATACTCGTACAATGCCACTCCATTGATTTCATCCTCTAAATCGGACTGAATCGTGGTAGATCTGCGTTTCTGTCAAATCCAGCAATTCCGTTCGGATGGAATCTGCAGAGGAACAGGTGAGGAATCAAGGACGAAGAAGGGTGTGTGGGGTTAGCCTCTCTGATGCGGTCCCGCTGCCACTGACAGTTCAAAGAACATAGGTCGTATGGAGATTCTAGAAGGGTTTGAGTTTTCGGGGTTTTTCGGACGAACTATTCGTCCAAAGGGGGAGAAGAAGATGGTTATGGGAATGAGACGCGACGGCGGCCCGATCGCTCAAATAAAAAAAAGTACACGGAGTGTATTCCCAAAGTACACGCCGTGTATATATGTTTCCGTACTCCGACTTAAGTGGAGTCCGGAACACGGTCTGGACTGGGTACACGGTCAGCACACGACCAGGGTCTCAGTCGCTACACAGGGCAAGGGTACACGGCGTGTCAAAGAAGGCTACACGCCGTGTAGATAGAAATTTACACCTAGCACCTCATGACATGTACCTGGCCTCGCACGGGTAAGGGATACACGACGTGTCTATAAATACACGCCGTGTAGTTGGAAAGTTCTACACGGCATTCACACGACATGTACTCGGAGAGCACACGACCGGTCACTCGGGTAACTCATACACGGCGTGTAGTCTGGAAATTTCTAGAAACTGTCCAGATTTTCCAGTCTTCCAAAAAAACCATTGAAGAGTTTAAACAGGGCCAGGTTTTGACCCGTTTCTAAAATCTCGGGTTCTTAAAAAAGCCCCACCTTAACGTAGCTCGTCCCCAAGCTACCAAATGAAACCAGGAGATGGCACCGAACATGCCCATCCCGGTTAAACAACCCAGACTTCCCCAGTCTCAAAGTTCTGGCTAAATTCCTAAAAGGGCTCCCCACCTTAGGAATCGCCTACTCAGTCTCAACCCGAACAAAGGTCAAATAAAAAAAATAAACAAACAAGGCCCAACAACCTATTTCCCTGACCCATGGTCCTCCCATGAAACATCATCACCCCTACACCTCCTTGGTGCTCACGTGTCGCTTCCGACACCCAAGGTAACTCTCGCCGCATCGGCGTCCGCCTCCCTGAGGTCCTGCATCTAATAGATGCTCAATTCAAACCTGGTGCCATGCACCTAAAGTAACAGGAATCCACGATTCCCTAATGCCCATGGCACCTCAAGTAACCTGCATCCTTGATGCTCCTGATTCCATGAATCTCAGATATATAAATAAAACATAAAACGCATCTGATATGATGCCAATCCCACTAACTAGCATCTAGTCAGTCCACAAGTATCCTGTGCAGCCTGTGCACTCAACCAGACATGCCTCAAGAGAGCATTTCAAAAGGAAGCAAAGAAACTCACAGCCACACCCGTGGTGTACATGCCACCGTTGTCGGCTCTCCAGCCTGCTCAAACCCTGGCAGATCCACAGCGTGCACCTGGCCTGAAGCACGACTGCCCGATGCCTGACCTCCCTGCAGTGCTGCCCCAGTCTCCGACCACGGACCCCTCAGCTGGGTCCTACTATCCCTGTCACGTCCTCCACGTGCAACTGAACCTCGGACACCCTCTCCTGGTACCGAACCTGAACCAACTCCCGATGCCACAGTCTGTCCTGGTCCCTGCTTGCCGACTGTCTGAGAAGGCTGCCTGCAAAACCTCTCCAGATGCCCGACCTATCCACACGCCCGACACTCCTTCGGGGGCCTATCGCACTGAGCCCGAACATGTCCCAGCTATCCGCACTGGAAGCACACCACCACTGAACTGCCACAAGGTGGTCTAGTTGAGTCCTTGGCCTGCCCGCCCTGCTGGAACTCATCTCTCCCTCGCTTTCTGCTATCTGAACCGCCACCTGGGGTTGTCAGCATTTCAAAACGATATTTATCTCTCTCGTTGACCTAGGATATGAGCGCCTGGTTCACCACCTCGGAGAAAGAACCCAGCCTGAAGATGTTCACCTGGACCCGAATGGCATGTCGTAATCCATCCTCGAAGCGCCTCACCCTAGCTGCATCATCACTCACCATACCAGGTGCAAAGCGAGATAACTGTGTGAAAGTAGCTGCGTAGTCCATGATGGACATATCTTCCTGCTGAAGACTCAAGAACTCCCGAGCTCTCTCTACCCTCAGCGTCTCCGGATAAAAGTGCTCTAAGAACCTGTCCTCAAAGTCCTTCCACGCCAGTCCCTCATGCCTACGATCCTGTACCTGTACATCCCATGAAGGTTTCACCGGTCCTCTCAGCATGTACGTCCCCAGTTTGAACCTCCACCCTGGAGGCGTCTCGAGCTGCTCGAAGATCATGTTCATACTCGCTATCCAGTTTTCTGCCGCCTGTGGACCACCCTCACCCTGAAAAAGCGACGGGTGCTACGACTGGAACTCCCACGTCAGATGCGCCGTAGAAGGTTCTGTACCCTACGCGCCTCTGTCAATCCCCTGCAAGATGCGAACTAGACTATCTCGGAGCTGCTCATCAAGCCACGGTCCGAACTCTGCCAAACCCAACTACTGCCCTGCCTGCACTGGATCCTGAACCAGATCATGTCCCTGAGCCTGTACCTATGGCTCATGCTCTGCCTACACCAGATTCTGAACCTGATTCTTCGGTACCATATCCTCTCCTGCCGGTCTCTCCATCGTGTCGTGAAGAAGTATCCCGCTGAATACCATAAATGTTCAGACAACCTACATAAATCTATATAAAAATATATTCTACGCAGATAAGGAAAGCAATAAAAGGCAGTGCATAACAACTTCCCTTACCCCCCTCACCGCAACCCATACCCCACAGCATCCCGACCTCATGGCCTTCTTACCCACCCTCAACAGAGCCAAGTATCAAAGCACCTCGGGCCAGGCCCGTCCCGACAACTCACATTGCCTCAAACAGACAACCGTGTCGCCCAATCCTAACAGTTACATTGCCTCAATCATAGTACCTGTCTACTCTCATAAGAGCCAGAATGAAATATCTTGCAACATGTAATTCTACAAAAAAGTACAAAGCATGGAAATTGATTTTTTTATTCACATGGCTTTATCACTTCCCAAAGCATACGTGCAGTTATGAAATTGAAATACCCTAAATGTGCCTATCAAAAGCCAACCAAGCAACCATTGCCATACCGGCCAAGGTTTACATATCATAATCAATAACATCGCACAACAAGTGATCCACCGAGGTGGAAATCATATCAACTATAATCTGATCAAAAAGCAAACAACAATTCCTACCCCCGGTAAATCAATCCATCCCTCATACATGGTGCTGCAGGCACCCAAGAACAAGTTCAAAAATCAAGTTCCAACAACAACCTATCTCCAGTCTACCATATACCAAATAGTAAAACCAGCAAAAATAAAAAGAGAAGTCCTAATCTCATTAGTAGCCAGAAAAACACTGCTACTAAATCCCTGTCAAGAACCTCCCCTCTGATACCACTTTGTAATGACCTGGACCCGGACAAACACCCGAACAATGCCGAACGGGTCGAGTGTTACAACCTTAAGCGCACCTCCCCTGAACGCCAAAGGATACCGACTAGCAGCGAGGGTCTGTTAGGTATAGTGGGGAGGATATACCCTCATGGAGGAATTAAAATAACTGGTCCAAGTAATAAAATAAATATGTATCGGAAATAAATGACTCGGAATACTCGAACTAGACCCGCATAGCGTAAGCACATTCAATAACAATAAACAGCAGAATCAATATAAAAACAGCAACATCAGAAACTAGAAATAATGTCATTCCAACAATCAACTGCAATAACTGCTAATACAACCAAACATGCATCCAAACAAGTCATACAATCAATATATATAAATCACGGCACCAATGGCTAACCAATTGTAGCTACAATATAAAATAAACATGCAGATGCAAGAAAAGAATACTAAAAAAATAACTCCCGTACGGCACGACCTCAGGGTCCATGCCAGTATCCATGTCAACAACACTAAAGTCCAGCTCCTGAGGCTGACCCTTTACCTGCATGCAATTTCATAAAGTCTACACGTGTCCTGAAGGGCCCGTGAAGGGTGTGAGACAAGTCTCAGTAGGATACCACCCAGAGGTGCGTACCTAATATAAGTGTTTAGGCAGACATGCTTATACAAGAAAAACAGTAAATAGTGCAATGCCCAAAAGTAAAAAAAGACTTTACTGGTGCTCAACAGCCACCATGAAGTGTCACCTGCTTCGGCCAACGCCGAAATGTATGATCTGCAGCCCAGAACCTCGTGCCACCTAACACAATGTGTCTCAAGTACTGACGTCCCGAAGGCACGCCCAACCATCGTAACCCAGCTTGAAAGCTCAACCTGCCCTAGGCACAACACCAGGAGGAACAATGATACATTTCCTCAAAAGATATCCGGAGGGACAGCGATGTATGCCCTCAAATCACGGCGAGCCTCTACCCCCAGCTTGACCACCTCAAATCTATTTCCCGAAGGCTCCTCACCTTCCCCATGGCTTCCTATGGCAAGCGCCCCCTAAACCAAAAATACCTAACCGCATCTACCAGGGGTCTCTACCCAGCAAGTGGTCGTACCACCTCATCTCAGAGTCTATCTATGTGCACACTACCCAAAAGTACCCGGTGAGCGGTAATCATCTCAGTATGTCCCAAGCCACAACACCACTGACACCCCGTGTCTCTGCGAACCTGTTGCTCAAGTCAGATAGCCTCTCCATCCAAGTTACCCGGGCCAAAGCCCAACCTGACAGTCCAACTGCCTCAACCGACGTCCATGACACCCAATCCCGTGGTAGCAACCACCCAAGGTAAACCGAGCCAAAGCCCCAACCTGTGATTCTCATCACTCAACAAATATCCGGGCCACGCCCAACACAACAAGAAGTTCAACATAGGAAATATCACACATTGCATATTCATACTTGGAAGCATCACTTTAAACATGCAATTACTAAACAGTCAATTTTCACTAGTTGTACTATCCCAGACCAGTACCTAACTCATTCACAATTTAACAATGAACCTGAACAGTTTAACTAGAGACATTCCATAAGCAGTAATAACAAAACAGTTTAAACAACGGTCCAATTCACACACATTTTGGAACCCCCGACCGAATTGCCCCAAATGAGAAACGACCTCTAACCCAGTCTTTCTCAATCACAACAGGGTCAGGGAATGCCCAGAGGCATCCCACAATGCAGATAATGAAATAAAAACAAAATAAACAGGGTTTCGCTCAACACCCGACACCGCACCCGAAGGTCTCCACCCACAAAAGTCTACGAAAACACGAATAAAGGTATGCACCACCTACCTCGTACTCGTACAATGCTACTCCTTTTATTTCATCCTCTGAATCAGACTGAATCGTGGTAGATCTGCGTTTCTGTCAAATCCGGCAATTCCATTCGGATGGCATCTGCGGAGGAACAGGTGAGGAATCAAGGACGAAGAAGGGTGCGTGGGGTTAGCCTCTCCGATGCGGTCCCACTTCCACTGACAGATCAAAGAACAGAGGTCGTACGAAGATTCTGGAAGGGTTTGAGTTTTCGGGGTTTTCCGGACGAACTATTCGTCCAAAGGGGGAGAAGAAGATGGTTATGGGAATGAGACGCGACGATGGCTTGATCACTCAAATAAAAAAGTACATGGCGTGTATTCCCAAAGTACAAGCTGTGTATATGTGTTTCCATACTCTGACTTAAGCGGAGTTCGGCACATGGTCTGGACTGGGTACATGGTTAGCACACGGCCAGGGTCTCGGCCGCTACACGGGGCAAGGGTACACGGAGTGTCAAGGAAGGCTACATGCCGTGTAGATGGAAATTTATAGTTGGCACCACACGACATGTACCTGGCCTCACACGGGTAATGGATACACGACGTTTCTATAAATACACGCCGTGTAGTAGGAAAGTTCTACACGACCTTCACACGGCATGTACTTGGAGAGCACACGGCCGGTCACTCGAGTAACTCATAAATGACGTGTACTTAAAGTACACGGCGTGTAGTCTGGAAATTTCCAGAAACCGCCCAGATTTTCTAGACTTCCAAAAAAAACCAGTGAAGAGTTTAAACAGGGCCAGGTTTTGACCTATTTCTAAAAACTCAGGTTCTTACATGCAATAACTGAAGGATCAGAGGAGGTCCACTGCTGAGAACTACCCCTACCACTCCAGTGATGATCATGCCACTTCAACTTCCTCCCATGTGCACCATTGAAGCTCCAACTGGGTGGAAGATAAGGAAATTAATAACCTAAATTTCATTCCATATCTATATCTTCCACCATTTCATTCTCTACTGTCTCTACAGAGGTTAAAATATTCATCACAAATACCTATGATCTGATATTCAGTTAGAAACCATACAATTACTTCTAATCCTTTAGCTGGTCATTCATTAATACCTTTAGAGAAAAATAAACCATCTCTATGAATCGATTGGTATATGCCAACACCAAATGCTCTCCCTACTTTAAGGAGAGGAACTATAGATAATTATCCATCATCAGCAACTCTGGATAAAAATTATGAAATAAGTGGGTCTTGAAACCCTTCCAATCCCATCCCATGTGTCTATCCACCTATAAAATAGAATCACACCATCTCTTAATGGGCCCTCAAGTCTAAAAACCATGAAATTCACCATGATATTCTCAGTTGTATCTAGAAATTCAAATACATGATCCATATTTTTAAGATAGTCCTCTACCTCTTGAGTTTCATTCGTACCCTTAAAGTTTAAAAGATTATCACATAAGAACTCCTGTGATAAATATTTTTCTATGACAAGTCTAGGATGTACCTTGAAAATTGTGTTATGGAATTGTGGAATGTTTTGGTCAAAACACAAACTACCTGAATGATAGCCTTTATAAAATTATGATCTATAGGATAATTCCCTTGAGGTGCATCCATTGAACCCTCTCAGGGAACCTCTGGAAGATGTCTCAGAGGCATACCACTGTACATCGAAACAAAAGAAATTATCATATAACAAGATAATCCCAATTCAACCTAGAAAACCATAATAAAAAATGATATTATGATCAAGAACTTAAAATAAGAGACACACATCCCAATATCACATGGAAACTTAAGTCTCGTCACAATAAGAGTTTTCCAGGCATTCACTACAACCTACTTATTAAGTCCCAAAAATCATGTCTTCAGTCTAAAAATTTCTCAAAAATGAGTACAACTTGGATATGATACCAAACTATGATAAACCCAAATCAGATACCCTCTCAAACCAGTACCTGAACTAAATCATCAAATACCTGAAGGGAATTCCTGATTTCCAAGGGCTAAAGACTAGCACCCAGAAATCAATAACAACCAAAGGAAATTATTTTTCCCAACATAAAGTAGACAAAATGAAATACATATATTATATAGGTAGAAACAATGAAAAAGATAGTATGAATTATATTCCATAAAAAAATAAACAATAGAATCTATAAAACTCAAAATTAGATAAACTATTTAAAATATATAGGACAGAACACAAAGGAAAACAAAAAACTGAAATTTCTACTCCATGTTATAGCCTGGGAAAACTCCCACCATCTCACCACCAGCTGTCTAAACATAACTAATAGAAACCTTACCACCTCACTATGGCACATTGAATTTCCCTAAATTGAAAGACATAACATGGTCTATACACTGCCAAAGGGGTGCATAGGGTGTGAGATAAATAGTCTCAGTAGGATCCCACCTAGGTGTTCCATATCAATTATCTATAAAACAGTCTAAAAATGCTCATCTTTAAAGAAAAAAGTTCATAATAAATAGTTATATAGTTTTTATATCAAAATATTAGTAAAGCATTTCCCCTTTTTATATAGTTCAAAATAATCCTGATAAAATGGTTCTAAAGAATATATCATATATTAAAGTAGTTAAATCAAAGCATGTATCACATATCATATAAAGTCCAAATCATTACAAACCATAAGTATAGGTAACATCACACCAAGGATCACACTATTTTAGGCTATCCATGAAACTTGTACAAAAATATATACAATCACCGGCATCGATTCTTTTAATATATGCATCAAATAAAGTGGTAAAAGGACCATCCCAATAAGTGAACCTCCCAATGGGCCAAAAAGGTACCTAGAAAAATGATCCTAAGGAGGAGAGGAATAACCCATGAGTGAACCCCCTAATAGTATCAATGGATAAGGCATATTACTACACCTTCCGGCTATATACATAAGGATTCCCATATGAAACATTTTCTAAAACATTTCTTCAAAACGATTCTTTGAAAAAAAATTTCACAATACATTAAAAATACCTTTATTTCAAAACAAGGGAGAACCATATTTTCTCAAAATCCCCTTTACACACACAAATCAATAATTCCAATACATTTATAGAATAATTTATAAAAACAAACCACTATAATTAATCCAATATAGGATATAGATAGAAGAAACTACCTCAACCTTTGGTTTCACATGCCTATAATGGGATCCACAAACTTGGAAGAACACATGGACAACAACAAATGTCATAGAGTTAATCCATACATCTCAAAATCAATTCAAAAAGAAAATCTGTTGGTGAAGAGGATAAATCACATCATACCTCAATGAAAGTGTACGCCACACCATAACCAAAACTAAGGTCAAATTAAAAAAGAAGATCACACAATTGATCTAGAAAGGATCAAGAATACAGTAACCTCAGATAAAAATATCCATAAATGCAGTGAAATGGTGCTACCATGATTAACGACAATGATGAAGTAGAAGGATATCTTACCCAAAGAGATACACTACAAAAAACTTGATGATAAATCACCAAAAAATGATCCAGAAGGAGAAAATATCCCAAAAATCACCTAGGAGAGCTCCTAGTTCTCAATAGAAAAGCCTACACAGGGAATAAAAGATTAATCATCAATGTAGAGACCTAAAAATCACTAGTCTAGAAACATTCATGATTTGAAACCATTTTATGATGTGAGAATCTCAATTAATAAAAGATTACAAAAAACACATCATGTTAGATTAAAAATCTCAAATTTAACCATTTCAAGATGTAAAACTGATTCACAATATATAAACCTTTCACACTTTCAACCAGTTCAGGAAATAATCCCTGTAAATGATTCAAATCGTGTAAACCATTCATAATGTGAAAATTCCTTATAATCAGTAAACAATACATATTTTTAAGGAAAACCTCTTATACATATGATACATTTATACCTAGACACCAATAATTCAAAACAAATCTCCAAACATTAGATCATTTACCCCAAAAAATTATCTTCGTCATCAAAATACCCAAAATTCACCCAAACAAAGAGGGAATAAAAAACCGAGATGAAAAAAAATACTCATGAGAGTGTAACAATATGTTACATAATGTTCCATTTTCTCTAAAATTTATAACCAATAACTTCCAAAACATTATTAGAAATAACATTACCTTTTCAACTCCCATTATGAGAATACCTAAGATAATACCTTCTTGTTCTTCTTTAATATAATTTATTAATTTTATAAACTCCCTTGAAAACTTGAGTAACCTTTTAATGTAATTTACCTATAACTAAGAATCAAATGATTAAGTAGAAAAATTAAAATATTTAAATTCATTTCCTTTATTTTTAATAGTTCCTAAAAAATATTCCTAAGTTACAATTCATATTGAAGTAAAAATAAAACTAGTTTATCAAGATTATATTCTATATATTTATTTATTTCATCTATAACAACCTTTTTTCATACCATTTCTTAGGTAAATATCCAACTACTCTTTAAAAAAGAACAATGTTATCCAATGTCTTTACCCAATCATTCACCCCATTTATAATACTAGTAATTATATGGAAAATTTTATCAATAGTATCATCTCCACCCATTTTAAAATATTGATATTAAACTCTAAAAAATTTATGTTTATTTATTTTATGGTTATCAAATCCATAACGTGTGACTTAAAGTATTATCTAAATTTCAAGTATATTTTTACAAGATGAAACATTTCTAAATAATTTTTTAATAATTTCATAACAAAATACATTCATTACCTTTTAATTCAAGTCATATATATCAAATAAATTACCAATAAGGGAATCTGGATTAGTTTCAGGTAAGGTGTTTGGTTTCACCATAATGGTCTAAAATTCTATACTAAACTGATTAAGGTTTGATTCCGTCCAATCCTACCAATATTCATAATTTGTACCACAATAAAAATAGAGGTCTTTAAGGTATCCAACAAATATTTATACTCATTCCTACCGTCTCAAAAAATCTCTTATGAATTTTGATATAGTAGTGTATAAATTAGATCTACAAAAATATGAATTATAAATCAAAAAAATAATTTAAATAATAAGGATATATAAAGGGATTGGATTTGGTACCAATTATTTGGTCTTGATATGAGAATGTATGAATGTTCAGGAAGGGGGAGGGGCGAATTTACCCTTTTATAAAATTTTAAGGATATTTTAATGTATAAAATAATTAAGTAGTGGAATATAAAAATAAATAACATAAGGTTTTTTTATAATAGTTTGGATCAAATTCATCCTAAATCTACTCTTTTCACTCTCAATAGGATAGTATGACACCCACTATATAAGTGGATTACTTTTTAAGGGGATTAAAAACCCTTTACAAATGAATTTTTCACATTCAGATTAATAATCAAATTTAACCAGAAGTTTTTACATTTTTATTCATATCCCAAAACCATCATTTTGAAGAGGAATAAGAACCAAAAATACCTTGGTTTAAACCATATCACAATCTAAAATGACTGTAATTTAATAGAACAAGGAATGACTAGACATACATTTTTAAGGGGAGGTATAACCTGACACTAAGGCCTGCCTTTTGATTGGAAATGTTTAAAAAAATAATGCATGCAGAAAATTTAGGAAAATAAAACATATTAAAAACCAAAATCTATAAAATATAATTATAAATGTTGAATCATTCTGGATAAAATTTAGATAGTAGTATAATGTCAAATGTTAAATTCCATAAAAAATGATTACAAAAATAGTGATCACAAAGTGTATAATGAGTATTTTAAAATTTTCACATTGCACTATTCATGTGATATACTCTTAGTTCATGTATCATTGAATTCAATATGTGTATTGATTTTTTCAGACTCTGTTTATTTATTTTCTTTATGTGATACAACTTGAAAAATATTTATTCCATGCATAACAACTTCAAAAATTCTAGTTGTTGCGTTTCTTTTTCCGAAGCAGCAACCATGAATGTGAAAAAATAAAAAAAATTAATTTTTTTTGAAGTTTATTTATTAGATAATATTTGACATGTATTTATCTAGTAAATTCACATGAAAACATGTCTTTACAATAGTAAGAATCTATATAAAATTTATATTCATGCTTCAAGATTCCGTAAAACTAAATTTTTTTTACAATTAAACTCATTAGAATGAGAAAACCATAAATAAAGTAGAAATAATCTAAGAATAATAATTATTAAAGTAATTGGAAAATTCTCATAAATCATGTTATACTAACACTTAATATTTCAATCAATTTAAATTTAAATCTCATAATTTCTAATAATGTGGTGCAAATATTTTCAAATTATTATCCCCTTGTGAAGTTAACTTAACTCTACTGAAAACAATCCCAATCTTCTTATAATAGAATCAAAATAATTAATATATAATTATTTAATAATTTTTAAAAAAGGAAAAAAGTAAAAAAATATGCAATGAATCAAAATGAAAGAAATATGAAAAAATAGAGTATATTTTAATTTTACTAAAAACAAACTATTGATATTTTTAAGGTTCATTAAAATTTTATAAGATTCATCACCTTCATAAGGTTCTACATATAGTTCATCTAATTCATATTGTTCACCATAAAATTGATTAATGTGATGCAAGCATTAGATATATAAATATTACCTCATTTTAAATGAATATTTCACACATATCACAATAATAAATTCCCTAGAACTATAAAGGTTTAATGTATTTAGAGACTATATACATAATTAAATTGTGTAATAAAATATATTTAACATCTACCAAGATGTTCTTCTCATATAAAAACCTCCTTAGACATGACCTACTTAAAACCTTTCATCATAACCCAAGGAAATTGAAACATAAGAAAGGGTGAGCTCAGATTCCCATCAAGGGTAAACATAGAAGATATCAATGATTATAAGTGATAATAATATCTTCATAAGTGTATTATAACTTTATCATAACATATGAAATTCATAATCAATCATTAAAAGATCATTAATCACCAATCAGTTCATGAAAATTTATTATAAAATAATAAATAAGTCATAAGAGTGAGAAATCATCAATAATCAATCATAATCTCTGAGAACATATCTTAAGATTAAGATATAAGTTTTTTCGTACACATAAGAATATGAAATCATTTCTTTAGTTAAGGATAACTAACAATACTATCATGGTAGAAATATTCTCACAGTGGACCGAGTTTACTCACATTACATCATTTCCTTAGTAAAATTTCACTCACAAGACTATGATAGTGGATAGAGTCTCCTACTGAACTTGGTTCAATACCCATTCCAATCCATATTATCTCATGAGGTATCATTTTTTACTAAATGCATTGGAGGGTTATAAAATTCCATTCCCAACCATCATGTAATGAAAACCATACATATGTGTGCCATAAGATCATAATAAAATTAATCATATAATCATAGCATAACCCATTGAAAATAAATGGGTTTCATAAATATATCATCATCAAAAAATGATAATTTATCTATAGAGAGGAAGTGGATGGTATCATAATAAAATTAATTATCTCAACATAGCATAATTAACCAGTGGAAAAGAAACAAGTTTCATGAAATCATCCTAAGATCATCATCATCATAATTAATTTACTC
Organism: Viscum album; assembly: GCA_963277665.1. Classification (NCBI taxonomy): domain Eukaryota; kingdom Viridiplantae; phylum Streptophyta; class Magnoliopsida; order Santalales; family Viscaceae; genus Viscum; species Viscum album. The sequence goes on from OY728122.1 coordinate 2,095,415,134, forward strand.
AACTTGATGATATGATAAGTTAATATAACCATTGAATCATAAGAAACATAAAATTATGTTTTCACAGATGAAAAAACCTTTAAAATAATATTCTATACTTCCTTTGAAAACATGATAAAAATATCTATTTACTTTGATAACATTTTAATTAAAAAATCCCATAATTTTGAGAAAAATATTTAATTTGAAAATTATTATGAAAACATTTAAATTAATCTTAAAATAAAATAACATTTATTATAGTGGAAATATATGTTCATACTATATAAGTTAAAAGATAACATTGTTTTCACACTTTTCTAAAAAGTCAAAAATGACTTGTTCAGATTTTTTAAAAGATTAATTTTTAACCTATGGAAAAAAACATGTATTGGAAATAAAAATTCTAAAAAATTTCTATTATAGGAAAAAACTTCCATAAAATAGTTTTAAGAACAAGGATATGGAAGACAAAGATTCCCTAGATGGAAATTTTACATAGACAATCCCAAAAATAAATGAGATTATAACACAAAACCCTACCTTAGGTACAATATTTCTTCATGTACATTAAAATATCATGTATAATAAATAAATATTTATCATTAATCTACTAAAAAATCATATCCACATTCATATTAAAATTTATAATTCTATTATAATTTACAAGTACACTTTTATTGATAATTTTTCATTAGAATCATTATTTGGGTGAAAACTAGTTCATTTTCCATGCATGTTTCAATTCGATGGTTCTGGTCCTTACACCTTTTCCATAATATAATTATCTAAAGAATATTAATCATGTCATAATTATAATTTTTATTCACTATATATACTTTTATAACCATTCATATAAATTTTTGATGAAAAATGAATTACATCCCTTCGTGGTGATGGTTGTCTGTACGTAAGCACGAGTGATGTTTTCAACTTTCAGTGGATGGAATGAAAGAAAGGTACATTATAATTAAACTTTTAATAATCATAATTATATCATAAATATCATATATATTAATTAAACATATCCTTATTTCTCTACATGTAAAAAATAATTGAAAAATAATTACATTTCTTCATGGAGGTGGTAGTCCATACGTACAGATGAGTGATGGTATAATTTTCAAAAGGAAGGGAATATGATATAAAAAAATATAAAATTAACATAAAACATATAATTTTATTAATTATATTGATAAAATAATTTTATTATATTTATAACACATTTGGAGGAGGTTTAGTAAGAAAGAAACATGAAGAAGATCTATAAGAACTTATACCTCTTCTTCCGGAATCCTCATTTTAAAAGAAACTTAAGGTTTCTTGGATGTGTAATTTGGGAATATAATCCCCTCAACATCATGTCTAAAGATTTTAAATATTATATTTTTAGATATTGGTATAGATAAAGGGCTCAACAGGTGTGGTGAAGAGAGGATAGGTGGTTCCCTTTTATAAGTAAGGGGAGCGACACACTTGTAATGGATAAGAATATTAAAATATAATAAAGTTACTATCATGTGAAATTGGATCCAAATTGAATAATTTTAAAATATGGTATGATATAGGATTATCATATATTCATACAATAGGATTTAGATAATTTTTAGGCTATTTTAACCCCTGTCTCTTTAGTTTAACCCCTTATTAACCCTTTTAACCATCACCGTGGTAACTTGGTTTTTACCATGGTTTATATTCATTACGACCATACCTTAAATTGAAATTATAGATTAAAATTAATTATTATGATTAAAAATATTTAATCTATTTTACAAGTTTTAATTCCTAAAAGTGTTAGAAATTAATTCTAATATCGAAGAATAAAATGTGTAAAAACCATTTTTAGAGAAATGAATTTTTAAGTATAAAAATAAATTTATGAAAATTTATTTCCTGATAAAAACCATTTGAGGTATGTTAAAATATGTTATTAAATACATTATTTATAAATTAAAATAAATATAATTCATAAATAGTGATTAATGTAATTTATTAAGATAAAAACACCTAGTGTGGATAAAAACATTATTTCAGGAAAACGTTTTTTTACCTTTGGATGATTTTATTTTCATTTATAACCATTTTATAACCAATAAATTCATTTTATACATTTATAAACAATATTTTTTCACATGTTTAATAATCTATATTAATTTTTAAATAAAAAATATTTGACAAAAACTATTCTTAAAAAGAAATTATTTCATAACCCTTATTTAAGATCAATATTATTTCTTATGTGAATAAGAAATTAGTTTTGATAATTAAATATCATTTAAATACTATATAATGTGATATATTTTAAAATTTATAATAATTATTCATACATGTTCATGATTGTGTGATTCACAATCTATTAAAAACATTGAATTTAAAAAAGAAAAATATATTCTAAAATTTCATAGTGTTGCATTTTACTCCCTTATAAGAATTTCTCCCTCGAAATATTATCACTCTGATATAAAAAAATATGGATAGATATACCTCATAACATCCTCAGGTTCCAACATAACTTTATAAAATTTATAGTTTTTACTAAAAAAATTTATTTAAGCTAGTGGTCTTATTCTATAGAACTTTCTCGCTTCGATCCAAAATATCCACCAGTTGTTTCTAATAAAAGAGATCATGATCTAATGGAATGACCACTGAGTGTAGTACATGTTAATAATCTAGTATGTACTTCCTCAGGGGAGATATATGGAGCACATCATGAAATTGAGAGAGGTTTTATGTACATGACAAGTGATAATCTACCATCCTAATATGATCAAGAATCTTAAAGGGACTAATATATCTAGGACTTAGCTTGCACTTCCTTCCAAATATCACAACCTTCTTTCAAGGAGGTATTCATAGGAATTTATTATCACTAGCGTTGAACTCAAGATCTCATTGATGATTGTTAGTATAAATTTTCTATCAACTCTGATGTTTTTTAAGGTGCTTTTGAATGAATCTAACATTAATTTCTAATTCCTCAACTAGTTTAAGTCCCAATAACTTTCATTTTCCAACATCATCCTAGCACATTATAGTTATATACCTCCTTACATAGAGGGATTTATAAAGATCTATATGAATGATTGAGTGAAAGCTATTTTTATAAGAAAACTTGTCCCAAGAAAGGTGTTAATCCCAATAAACTTTGAAATCCATATAAGAATCTCTCAACATATCTTATTGGATTTTAATGGTCCTCTCTAACTGAAAATATATCTAAGGTTGATATGAGGTTCTAAATTTAAACTCCATATTCAAATCTTGCAGAATTATTCTCCCAAACTTCACGGTAATCCAAGTATCATGATTAGATAAAATAGAATGCAGTGCCCCATGAATCCTTACAACTTCATTAATTTATATCCTAGAAATATAATGTTGATAGAAATATTATTTGATTACAGTGAAACATGATGAATTTTTATGGTGATATACTATAAACCAAATAAAATTATGAATTTTATATGTTTTGGGAAGTCCAATGACAAAATCCATAGTGATTTTTCCCATTTCCATTATAGTATGGGTAATGGTTTTATTATCTCTTTAGAATTCTATATCATAGACTTAACATGACAAAACTCTTGGCATATAAATAAATACTCCATAAAATACATTTTAATGTTTTCCCACAAGAAATACTATTTTAGATCTCTATAAATATTTGTTGTTCTTGGAGGAATATAGAATGATGGAATATGAGATTTATAAAATAAATACTTCAAATATGGTATTGATGAGACACATACTCAGTTATTGAACCATATCATTCCATCACAATGATGGTTGAACTTAGTAATATCCCTCACATTATTCTATAGTTTAAAATATTACTTATTCACCTATTTAATCCCCACATGGATGGATGGTTGAACATCCCCTTTAATTAGGATTTTAAGACACATCTTCTATAAATCCATATGTATTATATATATTTCAATCCTCATAATATAGAAAATATAATGATCCTTATTAATGTTTTTTATAGTTGGGAACCCTTATCTAGATTAATCATAGCCTAAACCAATAGCTCATTCCATGAAAAATCCTAATAAAAAAAATAATTTTAAAAAGTAAATAGGAATGAAGGGGAGGTAATTTTGTCTAGGAGGAGTAGCACACCCCTCCCCTCCACTTTATGTTCAAACTAAGGTATTATACCTCATTTCTTTCTAGATTTTGGTTTCATTCATCACATGAAGTTTCCTAGAGTAAGGCTAACACTCTACATCACTTCTTCTTTGATTTATCTCTAAATTTTATAAGGAAAGGGACTTAAATAATTTTTAAATTGAAATCGTTGATAAAAAATAATTTTCATTAATTATTGAAGATATTTTAGGTTTAGAGGTTTAAATAATTAGATCATCACCCTTAAAAAATAAAATATTACATATCAAAGTGGAAACTATTACTTTGTATCCATTTGAACTTAATAGAAAACTTTTAGTATATAAAAAGTTTTATGTTTTGGTCATATCTTCACAATTTTAATTGTAAAATCATACTTGTCCCAAATAATACTTAAAAACACATGAAAAACATTTGAAAATGTGGGATGAGTGCTAAAATTTTATTACGGGACAAACAAAAAGAAAGAAATAAAATCATTAGTCCATGAGTATTAAAAAAAATCATATTTTAAAATAAACATTGGGTTCAAGATAAAAATTTTATTACCCAATAAATCAACTCCACTACCCAAATATTTTCATTAAAAAATTAATAAGAAATATTAAAGAAAAAAACTAATAATTGTTTCTTTATAATCATGAAAAAATCATGAAAAATATTTTTTAAAAGATATATATATATTTCAACCATTGGAAGTAGAATGAAATTTTCTTTTAAACTTAATCTCATTAGTTTACCTTGTGAAATCATATGATTTCCTTTAAAACCTATAAAAAATATACATAAATCACATAGGTAACTTGGGATATCATCTTGACATCACTCGTAAAATAACTCTTACCGATGGAATAACCTACCAGGTAAATTTAAATAATATCTTAGGATAAGCCTAACCGATTATCTCTATCCCTTTATCCTACGCATTGAAGAGATATATTAGGCTCACCAATAATCATGAGATATATAGGTATCACCCATAATCAACAAAAAAATTCAATGAACCTTAACATTATTATGACACAAGAAATCTTTCATTTTCATTATTACACTCATAAAAATATTCTTTGCGCCCATAAAAAACATTTTTGGATATTAAAATATCCATTTAATTTAAAACCCCATTTGAAAAATACACATAAAAAGGGAAGGATTTTTTTACTTTAAAGTAAAAATTGAGTATTATATTGGAATAAAAATATCAAATAATATTTATAGTGGTAGGAATTTCCATTTATGTTATATACATAAAATAGAATATTCCTCTTGACTTTTCTAGAGAAATACAAAAAATTTCATATAAAATACATAAAAAGTTTCCTTTTGAAATAAAATTAAAAATTAAATAAAATTTCATTTATACTTAACTATGTATATATAAATAAATCCATAAAATAATTTTAATATTATGGTCAAGGAAGAAAAATATTTATAAAATAAATCTTTAAATTTTTTAAAACAACGTAGGTAAAGTGTCCCTTACCTTGAGTCTGAATTGTCATATATGTTATTTATCTCCATTATGATAAAAGTTTATCAAATATTAACTACTTAAGAAAATTTTACAGGTTTAATACATTATGATTAAACAATTTACTTCATTTATATTAATTATATATTTAATTACTTAATCAGTTAAATCAACATCTTGTGTTTTGAGGATGTTTGGCTTATAATTTCAAAGCTACTCCAATATATAGACCATTGTCATTATGGTAATTATTAAATAATATAGAGAATAATAATAATAATGGAATAATTATCATTTTTATTTATTAATAATTCATTTAGAACCAAATATTTAATATGGTTAAGAAAAATGAATTACGTTACAATCATGAAGACGATAACCCATACGTATACATGAGCAGCGTTTCCATTTTTCAAATTACATACGGGTCAGAAGGTGTTTCTAACGCTTTCACCGAGGCATGTGCATCCGTCTCATTTGAGTATGAAAGGTGAGGTTGTGTTGCCCCACATTCCCGATTTCCAATGGTGGGCGACATCCGTCACTTTTTTAGGTATGTTTGCTCCTTGATCCAAACAGGATGATGGGATGTCGGTTCTTCCTTCCGTGGATTCCTCCTCAGAACTCATCACCTAGTCTGGGTCTCCCTTATAGATTTAAGATGTTGTTTGTGAAACTCTTCCTAGAACCATATCTTCATGGACACCAGTTAATTACACTACTTCTATCAGGGCATTCCATGGGGTCCGGTCAGGGCAGCAGCCTTTAGTCAGGGGAGTAGTCACGTTGGGCATCACTGGCATGTATGGGCACTGAGACAATGGTACATCTATCTTTTGTCCCTTATTATAGGGCTTCGAGAGGGCTCAGAAGACCGAGTCATCCCACATCGAACACGGGGAATCATATTCCATGGGCATGTATTTGAAATTTTCCTCAACTTCCCATGTTTAACACAGGGTATGCCTCAAGTTTAACATCTAGCGGAGACGCACCAGACTGATTAGAACACTGACTATAGTGGATCAGATGGGTGAAACCCCGGGAGGGAACTCCGATATTGGGGCCAACACATGGTTAGCTTCCCGATCATTGTTAAGGGGAATGGGGAATGAGATGGAATGATTTCATTGGGATGTGGCGGCCTGGGTGAGAATCAGGATGAATGATGGATGTAACACCCTGAGATTTTATGAGATATATTATTTTTAATTACTTTGATGTCTTGTGTTGTATGATAAACCAAGATTATCTTGTGCTATACGCAACACCGTATTATCTTGCAGTATACACAACACTATTCTTGGATTGTGTTACACACAATTTCAAGTTCATTTGATAGAAGTTATTCTACACAACATTAAGTATAGATTTTATTTAATGTATAAATGAAATAAGTTTTGATTATGTTATAAGGAAAACCAAACAAAGCTTTCACTACACTCAGCCTTGACTTGGCGTGCATTACACTTAATCAAGACCTTCTTCGATAGCGTGTGTAGTACGCAATACCGAGTTTCCCTAAATGAGATATTATTATAATATTATTATGAACTAGACGTTATGAATAGTAATACCCAATTTTTGAAATTTTATAAATTTTATCTTTCAAAATGGACTCCATTTTTGGATTCGGAATATTGAAATTATCCTAGGGTGAATTTTTGGTATTTTTCTGAAAACTTTCAAGTTTTGTTGAATAGTGAAAACACTGGGTTACTATTTAAAAGCCGACCTTTTTTTAAATAATCATTTATTTTATTTAAATTTATTTTAGGTCAAAATAGATACATAATACCTATATAAGTACAATGTAATCCATTGAAATAATTTTATAATATTATAGGTACATAAAAATTTTACTGAACTTTTTACCATCTTTTACCTACCTTCTAGGAGCATTTGCAATTGTACATAAAACTTAATTTTACCGCTTCTGTGAGTTGAATTTCAAAAATCCAAGAGACATGGTTAATATCAAGGAGTAAAATGTGGTTCAATAAGATAATTTTTTTTCGTTGAATAGTAACTTTTTTACTTTTATTTACCACAGTTAAAAGTAAATAGGGTATTAAGGGTAAAAATGATATTATTATTACCCTAACACATGTCCAAATTCTATTGGATAAGTGTAATTTGACCAAAAACAACCTTAGGAATAAAATATTACCCTTTAGGTCCACTTGGATTAGATTAGGACACTTATTATTATGTTATTTAAAGAAGAGTTAAAAAAGTTAAAATCAAAGATTAATAACTAAAACATTTTTAATATAGGGTTATACATAAGATAAATTCTACTATAAATATTCATTAGAAATATAAAACAATTTACTACATAATGGTATTTTATTTATAATTTTTAGACATTAAATAATTTAGTTTATTTATGACATAATGATAATACAATAATTGCCTTATTAATGAAATATTAACATAATTGATGTTATAAATACCCAAATAAATGTAATTTGAGACTTTTTATGAATTACACTAATTTTCTAAGTTAATATTACATTTTATTATTGATTTAATTAACTTTTTTTGAACTAATCATTCTATTATGATTTTCAAGAAAATCAATTACCAAATAGTGTCAAAATTGACATAAAATAGTTTTGAAAATAAAGATTATATTATTAAAAGTTATTATATTCCTAAAAATATAAGGTTTGGAAAAATGAATTAGATAAGGCTATATATATAAATAATGAACCACTTGGGGTTTGTTTGGTTTGTTATAGTATGTTTATTAACCATATAGTGTAAGAAAACAAGAAGACATGGTAAAGGTTAAATTATTTAACTTAGAGTGAAATTTAAATGATAAGGTTAAAATAGTAACCTATACTTGTATAAAACCTATTGGTTGAGAGGACATAGACCCATCCCAACTTTAACTTCTAAATAAATCAATTTGGAGATATTATAAATCGAATATGACTTTATTATAAAATAATATTTTAAGTTTTTTCAAAGGTGACCCTCTCCTCCCTTATAAAAAGGGCACACCTTCCCTCTTCTCTTCACACCCTTTTGAGCCACTAATCTCGGCCAATACATGAAAATTTCTCTTATCAACCTCTCTAGTAATATCATAGAGGTTCTGGTCTTCTCAAAATACCAACTCTAGTGCCCTACGAAGAAGTTTAGAGGAGGTGCGTCGAGGAAGAGGTAATCTCTTCTACCGACTGTTTCAAGTTTCTTTCTTCTTCTACTTCCACTTCTTTAGTTATTTGATTATAAAGTAATAAAATAAGTATTAATTATATACTGATATGTTATTATAAATATGAAACAGCCCTATTTCAACTTTTCTCCATCCTACAGAAAACAAAATCACCGCGCGTGCGTACATACAGAATACCGTCTCCAGGCCATGGTGTAATCAGTTTTTCCACCACCACCTTACTTGGATGTGTATAATGGTGTAAAGAATAACTATATATGATTATTATAACATCATAGTGATTATGATATATTATATCATCCACTTCAATTCAATTCAATAATTATGGGAACTATATCATCGCTCGTGCATACATATGGATTACCGTCTCCACGACGCGATGAGATTCATTCTCCATGTTAACCACACAAGAATGATTATAAATTATATTTAATGAATAATAATAAAATATATGACATGATAAAGATACTTTATTTATTTATGTATATATATATATATTTCATCTACTTACTTCCATTCAAGTCAATAAGGAAAAGAAAACAGCGTTCATGCGTACATACAACCTACTGTCTCCATGAACGGTGTATTTCATTTCATTTATCTATCTATTATATATATATATACTGAATATATATGATATATAAATCATGATTTACATTATGGAAGTAATTAAATAATTATATAAGTAATAATAATATCATGAACAACAAGTCCAAACACGTACGATAAATAAAACGATTTTACCCAAAACGCTGCTTTAACATAGAATTTACAAAAGAACGGGTAATATAAAGTCATAAGTGAACCATATATGATATCATAACAATAAATATGATTCTATAATAAGTCAATTTCATCATTTAAATCATTATATAGGAGGTTCAGATACGTATGAAGCATATCAGACTTAAGGTAAGGGATAACTTTTCCAATCTCATTTATATCCGAGATTGTTTATTCATAAGTATTTACTGGGGTTATATTTATCATCCACATCCCTGTTTTATAAAAATGGTTTCATGTATGTTTAAAGTCCTTTTTACCAATTTTTTTTACTTTTACTACATGGTATGTAAGGAATCTTTCTTTTCTTTACCATACGAGGTAGTTTTTGACTTTTCCAGCAAAAGTAAGAGAAAAATGTTTTTTTAACTTATACGACATGAATGGATTTTTAAGGTTTTATAACACCTTATTTTCATGAATATTTATCTACAATATTTATTTAATATTTTCAAAAAATCCTTTTCTTTTAAAATTTCTTGGAATTTTGTGAAAAGAAAATGATTTTGAAGAAGAAAGGATATTTTCCTCAAGAATTCATTTCAAGTGTTTTATCAAAACCATTTTCCATATAAGATAACATTATTTCATATGTGTATGATTTAAGTATAATGTCTCTATGATTTACATGGTTCTACTTTTCTTATGATGAAATGATATCCATTTGTTTTATATGGATTATGTTATGATGGGATGATGTTTATGAAACCCATTTTTTTCATTGGGTTATGCTGAATGGTTTATGTTTATGTTGTGGCACAAGTAAGAATGATTTCATTATGAGATGGGTGGGACCTATATCTCCCTCCAATGAATTTGGTAATGATTTATATCTCAGGAGACATACATGGCTAGAATGGTAAGTCAATCCAGTTCAGTGTTATAGGACTAGAACACAGAGTGAACTTGATTCAGAAAGGGACTTTGTATAGTAAGATGGTCTTGGCAGTAATGCCTTGGCTACTATGGAAATCATATCATGTGCTTAATGGTTTCCACAATTACATGTTTTATTCTCATGATATTTTATCATGATTGATGTATCTATTTCTTATGTACTGGTATGTTTTATGTCATTTCTCAAGATTTTGATGTTTAAACATTATGTTCATGTTTTTAAGATCAAATGTATAAGGTTTGTTTTATTCTCTCCATGCTTACCCTTACTGAGCATTTGAGCTCACCCTTTATGTTTTTTCTTTTCCCCAGGATAAAAATAAAATTTTTAGGTAAGAAAACCAAATGGGAAGATCTTTATGGGAGATGTTGAAGATCTTTTCCAACGATTAGAAGATTTTGTTCAGAGTTTCCAAAGACACTAAACTATTACGATCCTTGAGTGTTGGCTTTTATTATGTATTAATTATTACGAAAAAGTAATGTAATGTCCATGTATGTCATGTTTGGGGTCTCTACAGTTGGTATTAGAGGAAAGTTTTAGTTAAACTTTGGAAACTAGGATGCAAAAACTTTAGTGAAATCCCTAGAGATATTTCTAAGTTATGTCTAGGGATGTCCCTAAGGTTAAGTATACGCATAGGTTAGAGTCCTAGAATTATATTGAAGATCATGAATAACCTAGTGTGAACCTAAGGTGTCATGTATTAAAGAAGTTTTTATAAGTTAGACATCCCATAAGTGACTTTTTATGATTATGTGGTTCCTCGTTATTTTAACTGTTTCTTACACCATGGTTTCTGGTCTTAGTTAACGGAGGGAACGAGAAGGAATTCAATTAACATTGATTCCAAAGGAAAAATTGGTAACTATGATCAATTAAATTGTGTAATGCCTAGAGAGAAAGATATTGTGATTATGCCGAATCAGTCATCTCGATATATGATCAACAAGGTGAACTTTAGTTGTATTCCTAAGTCATAAAATAAGAAGAAGATGGAATTTTATGAATGTTTGCATGGTGAGGAGCATAGAGAAAGGAAGATTGAGATTTATAAAGAAGGAAAGAAGAACCTTGAGGAATACCTCAAATGGAGGGGAATATGTTATCTATGTGGAGAAAAGGGTCATAGAGTGACAGACTATTATGGAGTCGAATGTATTATCTGTGGAGAACATGGGAATTACCCAACTCAATACCCTGACCTAAAAAGATACTTCTAAATCGAGGAAGGACCTATTCCATGCCAATTATTGAACATGATAGATTGAAGGGATTATGTATTGGAATTCAATAATAATTTTGTTGAGGTACTTTTATAGTATATTGAAATATCTGTGTACTGGTCCATTGTGGTTTTCTATAAGAATATGGTACCAGTAACCATGAAAGGTTATTCAGATATTTTTGGAAAGAAGATGATATGCTCATAATGAAGGGATAAAGAGATAATAAAATGTTTGATAGTATTAATGAGCTCATGATTGGTATAAGGACAAAGTGATATCATGGTTGGAGTATACAAAATTTTGGGATTTTGGTATATGGAAAGAGATAACTTTTGACAACATTAATGTTTTCACTAAGGTTCAATGTGTACTCATGTTTCAAGAGAATACATGATTAAGGAACTCACATGTTTGGAATGTGACCAACAAGATATATATATCTTATGATATACGAGCGATAAATGATTGTATTCAATTCTTGGTTGATGAACTTTCTAGTAGTAATTTTATTTATACTATGAGATTGGACAGAAGTATTTTGGATAAAACTAAAGATTGGAATAGATTAAGTTAGACATCATTCAGTATTGTTTAAGGCTAGAAATTTTTGTTATGTTGTAATAGTAGAGTTTTATAAAAAGGACAACCCGTAGGACGGGCACCGACCCGTCATGTCGGACAAGAATGCAGGAATTGAACCCACAACCATAGTACGGCATGCCTTTATCACCTACCACTGGCCTACAGGAAGTCCCTGTTTAGTAGAAATTAGTTCTAATTTATTAAGTGGCATGCTATATGAAGTATAAGCCCATTTTAGGAATCATATATGATTAATCTCACTATATATGGACTTATGTATATTTAATAACTTTTTCTAACCTTTTGTTTGAGATAGATGGAATTACCTATCATTATATCGCATGATCTGATAACACTTCAAGAATAAAAAAATTCAACTTCATTTATTTATGATATGAAGTGGAAATTGTTCATGGAATAACCAACGATGATATTACACTGAAATCAAGTAAGTATTTATCCTTATGTAAAGGTTCATCAACGTTATGGAAATGATCTTGGAAACCAAAATGTTGTCCTATTACTCTCATATCTGATGAATTAGATGGTACCTTAGATCATCACAAATTTATGGATTTTTGATTTTTGGATTTTTCATAGCCATGTTCTCTACCACTCTCCATCAAAACTTGATGGTTAGATTTCTCTTCTATATCCATATTTTCACCTATGTTGTCTTATGTGGAAAACCAGTGTTGAGTTACTTTGGGTGACCATTATGATTCTAACTTTCCTTTTTAAAATGAAGTTTTAGTATTCCTTTTTACGATGTGGGTTTCTATGAAAGAAACTTTCAATTAGTAAACCATTTATTACCCCGACAAATTTTGAGGGTGAAATTCATTTTAAGGGGGGGTAGAATGTAACACCCTGAGATTTTATGAGATATATTATTTTTAATTAAATTAATGTGTTGTGTTGTATGCTACACTAAGATTATCTTGGTCTATACGCAACACCGTATTATCTTGTAGTATACGCAACACTATTCTTGGATCGTGTTACACAGAATTTCAAGTTCATTTGGTAGAAGTTATTCTACGCAACATTAAGTATATATTTTGTTTAATGTATAAATGAAATAAGTTTTTATTATGTTATACGCAACACCAAACAAAGATTTCACAACACATAGCCCTATCTTGGCTTGCATTACATGCAATCAAGACCTTCTTCGATAGAGTGTGTAGTACACAATACCAAGTTTCACTAAACGAGATAATATTATAATATTATTATGAATTAGACGTTATGAATAGTAATAACCACTTTTTGAAATTTTATAGATGTTATATTTCAAAATGTACTTCATTTTTCGATTCAGAATATCGAAATTATCCTAGGGTGAATTTTTGGTATTTTTCTAAAAAGTTTCAATTTTTGATGAATAGTGAAAACACTGAGTTACTATTTAAAAACTGGCTTTTTATTTAAATAATCATTTATTTTATTTAAATTTATTTTAGGTCGAAATAGATACAAAATACCTATATAAGTACAATTTAATCCATTGAAGTAATTTTATAATATTATATATACATAAAAATTTTATTGAACTTTTTACCGTCTTTTACCCACATCCTAGGAGCATTTGAAATTGTACATAAAACCTAATTTTACCGCTTTTGTGAGTTGAATTTTGAAAATCCAAGAGACACGGTTAATATTAAGGAGTAAAATTTTGTTCAATAAGATAAAAATAATTTTTGGTGAATAGTAACTTTTTACTTTTATTTACCACGGTTAAAAGTAAATAGGGTAATTAAGGGAAAAAATGATATTATTATTACCCTAAAACATGTCATAATTCTATTGGATAAGTGTAATTAGACCAGAAACAACCTTAGGAATAAAATATTACCCTTTAGGTCCACTTGGATTAGATTAGGACACTTATTATTATTTTATTTAAAGAAGAGTTAAAAAAGTTAAAATCAAAGATTATTAACTAAAACATTTTTAATATAGGGTTATACATAAGATAAATTCTACTATGAATATTAATTAGAAATCTAAAACGATTTCATACATAATATTATTTTACTTATAATTTTTAGACATTAAATAATTTAGTTTATTTATGACATAATGATGATACAGTAATTACCTTATTAATGAAATATTAACATAATTGATTTTATAAATACCCAAATAAATGTAATTTGAGACTTTTTATGAATTCCACTAACTTTATAAGTTAATATGACATGTTAGTAGTGATTTAATTAACCTTTTTAGAACTAATCATTTTGTTATGATTTTCACAAAAATAAATTCCCAAATAGAGTCAAAATTTCCATAAAATAGTTTTTAAAAAAAATATTATATTATTAATTGTTATTATAATTTTAAAAATCTAAGGTTCATCCAAATGACTTAGATAAGGTTATATATATTAATAATGAACCACTTGGTGTTCTTTTGGCTTGTTACAGTAAGTTTATTAACCATATAGTTTAAGAAAACAAGAAGGCGCGGTAAAGGTTAAATTATTTAACTTAGAGTTAAATCTAAATGATAAGGTTAAAATAGTAAACTAAACTTGTCCAAAACCTATTGGTTGAGATAATTTCAACCCATCCCCACTTTAGCTTATAAATAAATTAATTTTGAGCTATTATAAACCGAATATGACTTTATTATAAAATAATATTTTATGTTTTTCCAAAGGTGCCCCTCTCCTCCCTTATAAAAAGGGAACCCCTTCCCTCTTCTCTTCACACACTTTGGAGCCTTGAATCTCGGACAATCCCTACCAACTACTCTTCTAAACCTCTCTAGTTATATCATAGAGGTTCTGGTATTCTCAAAAGACCAACTCTAGTGCCCTAATAAGAAGTTTAAAGGAGGTGCGTCGAGGAAGAGGTAATCTCTTCTACCGACTCTTTCAAGTTTATTTCTTCTTCTACTTCCACTTCTTTAGTTATTTAATTATAAATTAATAAAATAAGTATTAATAATATACTGATATGTTATTATAAATATTAAACAACCCTATTTCACCTTCTATCCATCCTATGGAAAACAAAATCACCGCGCGTGCGTACGTACGGAATACCGTCTCCACGCCGTGGTGTAATCAGTTTTTACACCACCACCTTACTTAGATGGGTATAATGGTGTAAATAATAACTATATATGTTTATTATAAAATCATACTGATTCTGAGATATTATATCTTCCACTTCAATTCAATTTAATAATTATGGGAACAATATCATCGCTCGTGCGTACGAACGGATTACCGTCTCCACGACGCGATGAGATTAATTCTCCATGTTAACCACTCAAGAATGATTATAAAGTATATATAATGAATAATAATAAAATATATGACATGATAAATATACTGTATTTATGTATATATATATATTTAATCTACTTACTTCCATTCAATTCAATAAGGAAAAGAAAACAGTGTTCATGTGTACGTACGACCTACCATCTCCATGAACGGTGTATTCAATTTCATTTATCTATCTATTATATATATATATATAATGAATATATATGATATATAAATCATGATTTACATTATGGAAGTAATTAAATAATTATATAAGTAATAATAATATCATGAACAATAAGTCTAAACACGTACGATAAATAAAATGATTTTACCCAAAATGCTACTTTAACATAGAATTTACAAAAGAAAGAGTAATATAAAGTCATAAGTGAACCATATATGATATCATAACAATGAATATGATTCTATAATAAGTCAATTACATCATTTAAATCATTACAAAAGAGGTTCGGAAATATACGAAGCATATCAGACTTAAGGTAAGAGATAACTTTTCCAATATTATTTATATCCGAGATTGTTTATTCATAAGTATTTACTGAGGTTATATTTATCATCCATGTCCCTATTTTCAAAAAATGGTTTCATGTATGTTTAAAGTCCTTTTCACCCATTTTTTTGACTTTTAATACATGGTATGTAAGGATTCTTTCTTTTCTTTACCGTACGAGGTACTTTTTAACTTTTCTAGAAAAAGTACAAGAAGAATGTTTTTTAACTTATATGGCATGAAAGGATTTTTACGGTTTTATAACACCTTATTTTCATGAAGCTTTCTCTACAATATTTAATGACTATTTTCATCAAAATCCTTTTCTTTTAAAATTGCATGGAATTTTGTGAAAAGAAAATGATTTTGAAGAAGAAAGGATATTTTCCTCAAGAATTCATTTCAAGTGTTTTATCAAAACCATTTTCCATCTAAGATGACATTATTTCATATGTGTATGTTTCAAGAATAATGTATCTATGATTTACATGGTTCCACTTTTCTTATGATGAAATGATATCCATTTGTTTTATATGTATTATCTTATGATGGGATGATGTTTATGAAACCCATTTTTATTCTTTGGGTTATGATGAATGGTTTATGTTTATGTTGTGGCACAAGTATGAATGATTTCATTATGAGATGGGTGGGACCTATATCTCCCTCCAATGCAATGGGTAAAGATTTATATATCATGAGATAGACATGGATGGAATGGTAAGTTAATCTGGTTCAGTGTTACAGGACTGGAACTAGGAGTGAACTCGATTCAGAAAGAGACTTTTTCCACTAAGAGGGTCTTGGCAGCAATGCCTTGGCTACTATGGAAATAATATCATGTGCTTAATGGTTGCCACAATTACATGTTTTATTCCCATTCTATTTTATCATGATTGATGTATCCACGCCTTATGTATTGCTATGTTTTATGTCATTGCTCAAGAGTTTGATGTTTAAACATTATGTTCATGTTTTTAAGTTCAAATGTATATGGTTTGTTTTATTCTCTCCATGCTTACCATTACTGAGCATTTGAGATCACCCTTTATATGTTTTCTTTTCCCCAGGATATAAAGTAAAGTTTTAGGTAAGAAAACCAAAGGGGAAGATCTTTATGGGAGATGTTGAAGATCTTTCACAACGATTATAAGATTTTTTTCTGAGTTTCCAAAGACACTAAACTATTACGATCCTTGAGTGTTGGTTTATGTTATGTATTAAGTATTCCGCAAAAGTAATGTAATGTCCATGTATGTCAAGTTTGGGGTCTCTACAATGGGGCAGTTGGATGAAGTGGATGGTGAATGGGATGGAACCGTCATGAGGATGATGATGGTTTGGGGATTGAGCCTCGAAGGGGCTTCCTACGTATCCTCGTGGTGGGGAATCAAAGACCAAGTAGTTCATCTGATGATGGCTTACTACCAATTGGGGTTTTTAACACCTTACCCCTGGATGGGGTCGTAACAACTTTCCACTGGATAATAATGTCAACGGATTACCACTAAATAGGATCACAAAGGCTTATCGCTGGATGGGGTCCGAATGGCTTGTCGCTGGATAAGAATGTCAACGGATTACTGCTAAATAGGATCACAACGGCTTACCGCAAAATGGGGTCCCAACGGCTTGATGTCATGCAGGACAGGGGAGAACTAACATAAAGGAGGTCGGAGCGACTGAGTGTTGGTAGTTCACCTCATGGAGGCTTCCTACGTACTATGCGTTGGCAAGGATCAAAGTACACGTAGTTCGGAAGGAGTCATTTGGGAATTATGCTCTGAGGCAGCCCAAAGTGTTGGTGAACCGATGTGAAGATGGCCAGAACGACCAGTGTTATGGGATTGAACCTCATGGAGGCTTCCTACGTACCTTGCCTTAGAAAAGATTAATGACCTTGTAGTTCAGATGGTGTGGGTCTTATAGTCTAGGCTTCCCAAGGTGTTGGTGAACCAAAATGAAGATGGCCGGAACAATCGGGGTAATGGGATTGATCCTCATGGAGGCTTCCTACGTACCCTGCCTTGGAATGGATCAATGATTTTGTAGTTCAGGTTAGTTGGTGAACCGATGTGAAGGAGGACTTGGGGTCCAATGGGCGGTGGGCTTGAACGTCATGGAGGCTTCCTATGTACCCTACCTTGGCAAGGATCAAAGACTTTTTAGTTCAGGATAAGGGGGTGGGAACCGATGTGAAGGTGGTCAGAACCAATGTGGTGTAGGGCTTGAACCTCCGAGAGGCTTCCAACGTACCTAGACTTGGAAAGGATAAAAGACTTCTTAGTTCATGAGGGAGCATAGGTCTTACACTCTTGGCTGCTCGAGGTGGATGCCATGGTCGGTGCTTACTATAAGCCCATGTGAGTCATGCCCGATGTGAGAAATAAGAGGCAGTAGAGACCTGACGATCAAGTCGCAAAAGTTGCATCCATAGGAAGTGGAGTGGCGCTTACACATAGTTAGCAGCCCAAAGAGGGAAAAGGGGCTTACGCGTGGTTAGCGGCCCAAAGAGGTTGGGACTTACTCCAGGATGGAGGCCCGATAGCGACAAATCCCAGTGGGATATGGATTTGGAACCGAATAAAGGAGGGGAAAGAATGCTGCCTCCGGTAAGAAAAGATACGGGCTTATACTAGGATGGTTTCCCTCTCCCCACATAGGAAGCATGGGGGAAGTCATAGTTTAACATCTTGTGATGAGGAAAATGGTGCTTGGTAGTTTATCCTCCTATAGATCGGACGGGGTGGGTTCACTTCATACCCCTAGGACTTACATAACCGTTACCCACTACTCCTTGGTGAAGAGAGGGGTAAGGAAATGTCGTAGCAAGGGGGTGTCATGGAGTGAACCATTGACTGGTCCACGTTAGCATGGATATTCGAAGAGGTAATAGCCATTAGCAAGCCTATGAGAAGAAGCATGAGGTGAAGCAACGCAATGGGAAGTGGTGTCTAGGGGACTTTGAAGTTACTTTGTGCGAACCTAGGAGGTTGCACGAGAGAGGTAATTGCAGAGCAGAGGGGTTTATGAGTGGAGGTCGTATAGGTCTCTAGTGCTCCATGCAATGTAAGGGATTCGTGAAGGTGCGGGCTTCGCGAAGTGAAGTGTCCTAACCTAGACATAGGGAATAGGTGCAAGCAAGAGGTTTTTCATGAAGTGGATGGGAATTCATGAAGAAAATCACGACGAAGCATTGGTGCCTCATGAAGCAAGGTCCTGTGAAGAAATGTGCTTCGCGAGGCATAGTGACTCAACCTTAGCATTTGAGTCACATGTGCATGGGGGGTGCTTCGCAAAGCGTAAGTGCTCCATGAAGACTCGAGTCCCCATGGGGATCTCCTTCCTTCGCGAAGGCTCTTGGGCTTCGTGAAAGGAATCCCTCTCGAAAGAAGGGGTGAAAACAAGGAAAAGGGGAGACACTTCACGGAGCAAAAGTACCTTGAGCAGCTCATGGTTCGCAGAGTAGAAAGTGATTTGCGATTTGAGATCTAGAAAGAGGAAAGGTCATATTATCCATGCTTTGGGACTGGGGGAGGATGGTATTTATAAGCAAGAGGCACCGCGGAGTGGCACATGCTTAGTGTGAAGATGGATTCCACTCCGCGGAGGGCTTGCAAATGTCAAAGGAGATCACGGAACATCCCACCTCCGGGATTTGTGGTGGGCTTGCAGTTGTCAAAGGGTTCTCGTGAAGCATCTTGGATCCTGGCTTCGCGGAGGGCTCACGAACTTCAAAGAGTGCTCACGGAGCAACCTGACTTCTAGCTTCGAGGCGGGCTCGCAAATGTCAAATGGTTCTTGCAAAGAATCCCCCATACTGGCTTCACGAAGGGCTCATGAACGTCAAAGGGGCTCGCGGAGCAGCCCGACTCCTGGCTTCACAGTGGGCTCGCGAACGTCAAAGGGTCTAGCAGGACATCCCACCTCTGTTCTTTGTGATGGGCTCACGGGGCCATGGTGCTCCACAGAAGGTCATCACGATACAACTTTGATAATTTTCTTGTTATCCTTATCCCTTACGATTTTTGGTGCTAACAAATGCCCCCCTCAGACTTGGAGCTGAGGAGAAATCAACTGTCAAAGTCTGAGGGTCAATAGACAAAATGCCTCAGCCGTTTCGTGAAGCTGGATCACGAAAGAGGATCACCGAGCGTGAAATTGATGGGTTGTCTAGGCGCTCTGCGAAGCTCACCGCGAAGCGGTGATGGTCATTGCCTATAAATAGAGTGGAAGACTTCTGTTTTCTCCTTTCTCTCTTTCACAATTTTGGCTTTTAACACTATAGATTTGTGAAGCACCACATACTTTGTGATTAATCTCCATGAATCAGGGATTCAGCTTCGCAGTGCATAGCGGGTCTTTGCCTTCGTGTCTGTGCGCTTCATGACTCCGTGTTCGGAGGCCATGTCCGGGATCTATGAACAGACTCCCCGAACTCACTCTGTGAATGAGCTTCACGACCGAACGAGAACAATCTCCCCAACCTAAAAGACTTAATGGATCATCAAGAAGCTACCTAGGGGGTCCTTACGGATGCTACCCGAAGGGATGAGATGGAAAATAGATTGGGTTTATGAGAGATAGTTTGGAGCCACTCTGACCGTGTTTCATTGGGGGAGCTGCTATCAGAGAGCCAGAGGAACTACCCATTATGCAAGAGGTTGCATTTGTATGGCCTCAGGATGAGGGATGACGTCTTCATCATAGAGGGGAGTCAGGATGAACCAACTTACTGGTTCAGGAGCACGTTATGCTAGCCATGATAGTTTAGGGTGGTTGACGGTCATGCCCGGGAGAACTTCCCACCTGTCATTGCTGACAGCTTATACAACCACCTGAATAACATTGACGAGAAGGATTTTCAGCTGGAGAAGTCTCCCCCCATGCATCAGAAGATATTGAAGGCGGCTCTGGGGAATCCAGAGAAGGGATGGTCTGAAGAGTGGGACCTACACCAGGGTGGAAACTTCATAGACGATTGGGCCTGGGCTTACTGGGTAGGTGCCTCGTGTGAGGAGTTTGAGGTAGAGCTGAGAAGAGTGGGCCTGTATGAGGCAGCTTGGGCCTCCCAGTTTGAAATCTACCAGCCGAAGTAGTTGATGCCGGAGCTATTGATTAGGTGGTCATCAAGGACCAACACATTCCATTTTCACCATAGGTAAGTTAGTATCAGCTTGTGTGATGTCCACCAGATCTCGGGGGTCCCGATATTGGGGGATATGTATGACAAATTCATCCCCGTCATGAGTGCATGGGAGGACCTGGAGAAACTTTCGTCGCTGGCGATGGCTTTGATGGAGCTTGTGCCGGGAGAGGAAAAGGAGGCAGTGAGGGACGTCCATTTCCAGCAGTGGTTCAAATAGTTCCTGAGCTTCCCAGAGAACAGACAGTTTCCGGTGAGGCCTCAGACTTGCCCGAAGGGGACCGGGAGTAAGGAGGACTCATACTGGCAACTTTTGGAGGAAATCCAGGGGAAGATGTGGGGATTTAGCATCATAACCAAACAACAACCGATAGACAGGCTGGCAGCATTCATCGCATCTCTCATCTGTGGTTGGATCCTACCAGTGAGGGACACCAACATGGGAGTGCGGCCAAGAACATTCATTAGGGCATTCATGTTGGAAATAGGAGGGTGGGTCAACCTTGGGATCCTGATGCTCACCAAGCTGTATAAGATACTACGGCATATCAGTGAGGGAATGAGGCCATAGAGAATATGCAGGCCATTCCACTTCATGTATGGGTGGATAACGACACACGTCAGGGGGGTTTACGAATACCCAAATCCCATTTCTCCTCCAGGATTGAACTTCCTCCCATCCATCCGAAATGATGTCGGGAGATTTACATCAAAGATGACCACACTATCGGCCCTGAACCGATTGTGAAAGGTGGAGGAGTTCAATTTCCACCCATTTCCGTTGCCGAAGGGGGTATTCACTGAGGATGTTCAGGGAACAGAGGAGCACCATGCCTAATTTTTGGCCTTTCGAGGTAGAGTTTTGGTGGAAAGGGTGGACCGTGATCCTCTCTATGAGATGTACACCCCGCACTGATTTTCTCAGAAATTCCGATGCATGCAGCAACTAACCCCGCAGGTCTATTTGGGGGGTGCGCTATGAGGAACACCCATGCATGATGAGGTAGATGTAGATCATGTTCACATGGGAAGATGGAATGATGTCGAACCAGCTGCCTCCGCCGACCGCTGTCATCAGGTTAGTGAAGGAATATTCCCAGAGTTGGGAGGCAGCCTACCCAGGGGAAATGATGAATAAACCAACCATTTGAGTTTATGATGGCATGCTTCCCAAACCTCTAGGTCGAGGTCAGAAGGCGGAAGGGGCATCTCACATTGGCGGGACTCCGTAGCAGTGGGGCCCACACTAGTTGAGGGAGAGGCAACCGTGGAAACAGACCTGGTGGTCCCAGAAGAGAAGAGCCATACTGAAGGGAGGCCACCTAGAGGGTTCCATAGAATATCCACTCAAGCTCCTGGGAAGCAGCTGTGCCACATTGATATGCCAGAGAATGATATCATTCCGGAGGCCTGGGACATCTGGGAAGTTAACTGATAGTTCCTCGACCTGTTGTATATGTGGCAACATTTGAAACATTTTAGGATGGATTTGCTAGGGATAGGCCCTATCAGGGCTGGCTTTGCGGTATCTTAGGTAGAGGAGAAGTAATACCTGACAGAGCTGGAGGACTTTATGCACTCCCGGGGTACCTCGCGTCCGATGATGGATCGGGTCAAGGTGTTGCTTGACCGCACCACTCCCCCCACAGTTGTCAGCTACTGACTTAAGTGAATGGTTATCTCTATTAGAAGAATCAAATGAATCCTCCTAGGGAGACAAGGCCAAGAGAGGGAGCCTGTTGGAGGAGGGTGAAGTCGGGGATCAAGACTCGAATATTGAAGAGTTCATCGAGGCCCTTGAGGTAAAGATTCCAAACCCATTCTTTTGGGACCAATTTTAGGTTATTCTGGACTCCATGCTAACCTCTAAATTGTGTAGGAGGGCCTTGTGCACAGATCTCATTCTTTCTCTTCAAGATATAGAGATGCTGGACCTTCGGGGTCCACGCCTGCTACCAGGGAGATCAGCATGTCTGGTAGGACCGGAATACCCGAAGCAACTCTTGAACCTTCAGACTTTCCAACAATATATAGAGGGCCACACTTTGGGGTCCCGATGACATCACCCCAAGAACAAGACCGAGAACTCAATCTCTGTAAGTCTCCTCTACCAAATTAATGATTTCCATCCATCGACCATGTTAACTGAAATGCATGATCCCTTTTTAGTACACACAGTCCTCCAAATGTAATGGGTTGCCTTGACAAGGTCGTTTAGTATCCCTAGAGGCGCCTTTTCCTAGGGAATTCTAGTGACTGTGGTGGTGGAGGTTTGGATTGACCGAAAAGTGGAACTCCCGATCACCAGTGGGACTGTTAGGGAGGTTGAGCCTGAGATCATCGAGGTGGGGTCCGACGATGAGGATTGGTTAGACAACCCAAGTCCTGCCATGCCTGATCGAACACCGAATGTGGATCTGGTTGATGAGTTCCTAGGGGAATTCCCTACATATGAGCCTGCCAACTGCGCAGACTGGGAACAGATGACCTCTGATGAAGAGGGTAGAAGAATAGTCCATCACCGATCATGGAAGCAGATCAAGCACTTCATTTATGACACCCCACGCACTATGGCTGGATGAGATCGACAGACTTCGCTTGTGACTGTGCGAACTGTGTGCTGGGGGAGTGGATTCCCAACATCCTCACATGATCATCTGAGATCTTATGACAGAGAAGATTCAGGAGAATGAACATGGCCTTGGTGTGGGTTGACAGCAGAAGAAAGCGGTGAACATTAAGAGGATCTAGGATGCTAAATATGAGGTGCAACGGCTGTAGAATCGGGCAAAAGAGCACTCAGCCTCCCTCAACGCACAAAATGAGCTAATATTGTGATTGAAGGCCCAGCTGGCAGAGGCTGTAGAGGGCATGAAGATATCCTTTGATGAAATGACTATCATCCAGACCGGCATGGAGCGAGCCTAGATTGCGGTTGATGAATTGTGCCCCATCACTACCGAGGAGGAGCAGGAACTGAACAGGCGGTAACAAATCCTGGATGCCACCAGCGAGAGGGTGGTGGAGCTGCTACGCTCTTTTGAAGAGGTCATCCCATCCATGGGAGAGGTCGATCCTAGGGTGATGTGATGCCTGTAACCTTTAAACGCACTTTCATGCTTTGATTATTTTACACCAATTGAATGCATGAGTACTGTTATTTTTGTTGGTTAATTGCATTCCTGTGACATTGATGGAGCATCCAGCGGTCAATCCCTAAGCTCACGTGGGTCGAGCCCGATGTGGGAAACAAGGGATGACCACCTTATTGTCCTATTCAATGTAGGAGTGAAAACTAGGACTTAGAAATCTAGGGGTTTGAACAATCAATCCGGATTCTTAGGAAGAGAAAGGAGAGACCTGACTGGAGAATGAAGCTCTCAGAACAACTGAATTACCATTTTCCCAGTGTGCTATTATGCACGAGAAGGGTAATTCCAGGGGTGTTGGAATAAATCCGAACATAA
This sequence comes from Viscum album, assembly GCA_963277665.1. NCBI lineage: Eukaryota > Viridiplantae > Streptophyta > Magnoliopsida > Santalales > Viscaceae > Viscum > Viscum album. Next base: position 2,095,439,816 of record OY728122.1, read on the forward strand.
TGGAATGGAAATTGTGAATTACAATACCCCAAATTTAGAAAACAGTGGGGATGTAGCGATAATAAAAGATAATTGTTGACTGCGTTCGAAACATAGAATCTATATTGTCTTAGCCTAAAATGGGGATGACAAACGAGGGTCGACTACTGACCATGTTTGAAACAAGGGTCCTAACTCATAATGCCATCAATTAGCCTTCCAGAACATTGGCCCATGATAGTAGGTGAGCCATAGGATGAGAATCCATACTTTTAGGGGGTTTCTTTAGACACGAGAGAGGACAGGGGTCTGAATAAAGGGCACGAAAAGTGTGGAGAGTGGAGTGATGGGTTGTTTTAATAGAGTCCAACACTCATGAAATTACACCACCATGGTGGAAGCACATTAGGTGGATAAAATAGCCTGATCAGAGATCAAACATACTTTTGAACATGACCTCTCTGATGAGGAAACTGTCGCCTCCCAATGTTTATCGTGGGGCATCCCAAAATTGTTCAGGGTAAAGCTGCAATTTCATGGTTCCCCAAAGAGCTCAGGTAAAGGAAATAAAAAAGGAGGGGGAAATGGGAATTATGGTTCCTATGGATAGACCCAGAGGCAGGATGTCAAGGGTTCCTATGTATCCCATGAGAATGGGAATCATGCTGAATGTAGTTCTGAGAGCGTAGTTAAACGTCATGTTGGACGATGAAAGGCATGCGTGGAAATGGTTGTGCCAGTACACGTCCTACCAGAAGTAATAAACCCACGTGAGTCGTGCTCGATGTAGGAAACAAGAAGTAGTGATGGTACTTTCCTAGCACAGGGAGGCATACGTTAGGGACAATGGGTCCTTAGATGACTGACATCCCACAGATGATGACCTGCCTATATAACGCACCTAGATGCATTGAAGAGTAAAGCCAAGTATGTTTTAATTCCACTAGAACATAAGGGAGTGGAAACCTGTGAATAATGATGCTCGAAATCTGAACTGCAATGATGACAACATGATGATAGGGGATAACTGTTGACCATTTTCGAAACACAGCATCCATATCGTGTTAGCCTGGAATGGGGACATACAAATGAGGGTCGACTGTTGATCATGTTAGAAACATAGGACCTGTCGCAAATGTCATCCGGGGTCTTTAGGGACATTGTCCCAAAATGGTAGGTGAGCCGAGGTGGCATGAGACCAGGCCATCAAGGGGGCCCCTTCGGATGTGGAAGAGGATGAGGATCCAAATAACAGGCTCATAAATCTTGGACATTGAACGAGGGGAACATCCCCATGAAAATTCCTCACTTTGGGTTCTTGTCAGAATGCATGTGACTACGACAATGAGACATATAAAAAAGAGGGAGTCAAGTCCCCTATCAAGGACAAGGGCCTTGGGGTCTCACACCTTTGACCGAAGGACATGGGGTGGCACATTAAGGGGGGATTGATCTAATGGGATGTGCACAGGGTGGCAAAATATCCAAACGTGACACGCAATTCCCATAGGGAGATCGTAGTTTAAGTTCATAGAGCTCAGACCATTCTGGGAAGAAGATGCAGGAGGCACATGGTGCGGTCTTTCCAAAAACCCGACGTGAGTGAGGACCTATGAGGTACTTTCTACATCACATGTTCCTCAGAGAGTTCAGGTCGAGGGGCCGAAAGAGAGGTGATAATATTTTTGATTCCTGGGGCTGGACCTAGAGACAAAAAATTCCTAGGAATTTCTACGTATCCCATAAGAAAGGGAATCAAGCCATATGTAGTTCTGAGAGGTGGAATGGTAAGGTACCCATGCCAGGGGTTAAAGGGTGTGCATATCTGGCCCTCGAACCAAAAGAAGCAGAATTTGATAAGTCCTGTTTGTTTTATAGGGTGAATGGAGATGTTTTTTTAGGCGATGGGCCTAGAATAGAAAATCCAGACATTGCAACAAGAATCAAGCCAAATTAAGGCATTTAAGAACGGTATGGTGTTGGACCGATACCAAACATGATGTCCCTTGAGCAAGGGCACCACAAAGCTATGACATTTTTTGTCGTGCGGCCAGGACAATACCATCATAGTTTAGGGTCATGTGACGGGACCAACCATGCACTTTAACTTCGTACAACATAGACGTATTAGAGATGAGGCTAAAGGGAGATTGTGCATGGTGCAATAATGCATACCTGACATGAATGAGGACATAATACCAACCACACCGTGCACGCTTCCAAGAAAGATGCCTCGGGCCAAGGGGCCAAAAAGAGGTAAGATGGTAGAAACTAGGAGAGATTGGATCTCAATTAATCTGGACCCATAGATGAGGTCTTCGGGTGTTCCTACATATCCCGTGGAATGGGAATCAAGTTGTACGTAGTTCTACATAGGGGAAATACGAAAATATCTTAGTTTAAGGTATTAGAACTTAGACCATGGAAAAGCAGGACTATTCTAAGTAAGTGTAGACCATAATCTGATCCCTAAGAATATGTGAGTTGAACTCCGATTAGGAACCAAGGTAGGATAAGGTATTTTAAATATATGAAATACATGAAAAGGGGAGATTTATGGAGCCCCGAATGATTGCCTTATCATGGATTTTTCCTCCAAACGTGCAGATGCATACTAAGGAATAGTACTAAGAGTATCAAAATTCTACTTGGACATGATGAGGTGGAGAAGGGTGTGAGTCATGTAACTGACATTTTGGGCTTAATGGGGTTGGCATGAAGATGGAGGATAACTGTTGACCATGTTCGAAACACAACATCTATATCGTGTTATCCTGGAATGGGAACAACAAATGAGCATCGGCCGCTGACCATATTTGCAACGTGGAATTTGTATTAATTTGTTACTCAGAACCCTTGAGGACGTTGGACTGTAATGGTAGGAGGGCCCTTGGGCCGAGCATCCATGCCATTCGGGGGTGCTTTTGGGAGTGAAAGGTGATGGAATCCCTAATGAAGGGGAACATGAAGCTTGAAAAATGTGTGAAAGTATGTTCGGGTAGAGTCCAACATTCCAGGTACTAAACCGAAGTACCCTTGGGCACATTCTTGAATCACCGAAGAGGACCAAGGGGCTCATCTCGAGAGCGGCCAATTTTGAAAAGATGATTATGGAACAAGGGTACGGAGAAATCATAGGAGGAAGTAAATGGCGTGGTTGTTACAACACCTGATGTGGGTGATAACATAGTCCTATACCACACCGTATATTCCTCTCTCTGGGGAATAAAGGCCAAGGGGCCAAGATGAGAGGGAGATTTCTAAGAGGTGGGGCTGGACCTAAAATCTAGACGTTCGGGCAGTCCTACATATCCCATGAGGATGGGAATCAAGCCACACATAGTTCTTGAAGGGAGTAATGTGTAGTTTATCATCATACATTAAGGACAAAAATGGGTAAGATACCCCACATACAAGAAGTGTATGAAATGGTGAGTAACCCGACATGAGTGAGGACATAATCACATACCACACCGTACAACCCTAAGTGAGAACCTATGTTGGGGGCCCAAAAAGGCAGAGGGGCCTGAGGCTGGGCCTCAGACAGGAAGTCCTGGCCGGTTTGTAGTTTAACGTCATGCAATGAGGACGAGTATGGATATGGTATATCATCTGAGGATGTGTACGACATGAAGAGTAACCCAACATTAATAAGGAAATAATACCATACCACACCATAAAATCCTGAGTGAGCACTTGGGTCAGGGCCCAAGAAGGCCAAGGGGTCTGAGGCTGGGCCTCAGACAGAAATGCCCGACTAGTTTGCAGTTTAATGTCTTGCAGTGAGGATAGAGAAAGGGGTAAGATACACCAGACAGTGGAGGTGTACAACATAACGAGTAACCCAAAATGAATAAAGACATAATCCCATACCACACCGTACAATCCCATAAGAGAGAACCTGGGCTAAGTGCCCGAAACTGGGCACACAAAACACAACAGGGCCTGTGCTCATGGTATGGATGATAAATGAAGGCAGGGATGTCTCAAGGGGATATGTGTGTCATAGAGAAATATCCCGATGTGAATGAGGACATAAGTCTGCTCCACACCACACAACCCTAAATGAGAACTTGGGCCAGGGTCCAGAAAGGACCAAGGGGCCGGAAAATGCCAAGGGGCCTGGGGTTGGGCATCCTGACCAATGGTTTCCATATGACCTCTTGTGCGGTTACCACTTCATCATAGCTCTTAATCCCACATGAGTAGTGCTTGGTGTGGGAAACAAGGAGCCGAATTCTTCTCTCCCTTCCATATATGAGTCTAGTAGCTGGCATCGCCCGAGGGGAGTTCTTCACTTGGAGATACAATGGGGCAGAATGAACCACTAAACTTAGTGTTTGGGACATCTTGGGGTAACCCTAATGATAAAGGATAGTTTTTGACCATGTTCAAAACACAAAGTCCTTATAGTGACCGGAAATGGGAACAACAAATGAGCATCAACCGCTGACCATATTCACAACACAGGGCTTGTATCAATTTTTTGCTCAACATCCTCGAGGGAGTTGGCCCGAAGTGGTAGGAGAGCCCTTAGGCCGAGAATCCATGCTAATCGGGGGTACTTTTGGATGTGAAAGATGATGGAGTCCCAATCAGAGGAGTGGGTGAATCATATTTGTGACCATCTATGAAAGAGGCAGACACCTTCAGGGAGAGGGACGTATAGCGGGATCAAGATGAGCTCGATGTGAATTGGTGAAAAATACTGTACCATACCATATGTATTGAATTAACGGGAGATTCTAGCATTTGGGCTGGGCCAACAGATGAAATGTCTGAGCGTTTCTATGTATCTCATAAGGTTGGGAATCAAGCTGTGCATAGTACTTGAAGGCCATACAGTTTAACGTCATGCGGTGAGGATGTGGAAGGATAGAAGAATGGGGAGCGGGCACATGGTATGACCATTATAATCTTGGAATGAGTGGGGATAAGGAATCCTACACTATATCATGCAAGGATCCGCCGAGAGAACTATACCCAGGTGGGATAGTCAGAGAGAAGAGTTTGGGGTGGGGCTCAAGATGAGACGCTTGAGAATTCCTACGTATCCCATGTGGATGGGAATCAAGCCACATGTAGTTCAAAGGGTGGAGTTTAATGTATTGTAGGATGACATCTAGTTTATTGTTATGCAGGATGAAGTAGTTTAGGGTCATGAGGGATGAAACAGTTTAAGGTCCTGCAGGACCAGCATGCAGTTTGGGGTCATGCAGGACCAAATAGTTTTAGGTCGTGCAGGACCAGTATGAAGTTTAGGGTCATGTGGGACCAAACAGTTTAAGGTCGTGTTGGACCAGCATTCTATTTAGGGTTAGGCGGGACTGAACAGTTTAAGGTCGTGCAGGACCAGAACATAGTTTAGGGTCACATGGGATAGAAAAGTTAAGGTCATATAGGACCAGAATGCAGTTTAGGGTCATGCGGGACCGAACAGTTTAAGGTCGTGTAGGACAAGCATGCATTTTAGGGTCATGCGGGACCAAAGAGTTTAAGGTCGTGCAGGACCAACATGCAGTTTAGGGTCATGTGGGATCAGACAGTTTAAGGTCGTGCATGACCCGTATGCAATTTAGGGTCATGTGGGACCAAAGAGTTTAAGGTCATATATGACCGACATGCAGTTTATGGTCATGAAGGACTGGACAGTTTGAGGTCGTACAGGACCAACATGCAGTTAAGGGTCATGCGGGACCAGATAGTTTACGGTCTTGGAGGACCAACATGCAGTTTAGGGTCATGCGGGACCAAAATGTTTAAGGTCGTGCAGGACTAGCATGCAGTTTAGGGTCATGCGGAACCAAACAGTTTAAGGTCGTGCAGGACCAACATGTAGTTTCAGGTCATGCGGGACCAGACAGTTTAAGGTCATGCATGACCAGTAGGCTCAGGAAAAGTATTTATTGAGGAACTTGGCATTGGTGGGAGGAGTTATACGCTCACCATCAATGGTCACCAAGGAGTACGCACCATTTGGGTAAACCCTGTGAATTATGTAAGGTCCTTCCCATTTGGGCACCAACTTGGGTGGTTTCCTTCCAGGGATCATTGTTGTCCGGAGGGCCAATACCAAGTCACCTTGCAGGAAAGAGCAGAGGTGAAGCTTCTTGTTGAAGGCTCTAGCTATATTATTTTGATGCCTTTCAAGATTGTGCAGGGCACGAATCCTATTATCGTCAAGTGCTTCCAATTTAGCCAGGCGAATTTCAGCTACCTTATCTTGCGCATGCCCGTGATAGAATGTTGTGCGTAATGGAGGCAGCTGGATCTTGATTGACAGAACAACCTCAGCTCTGTACACTAGGGAACATGGGGTCACCTGGGTGGAATTATGAGTCGTCATATGATAAGCCCAGAGGGCGTTGCAGAGCTTGTCCAGCCAACTGTTCTTGTTCTGACCAACCAGCTTTTTCAAAATGTTAGAGAGGGTTTTGTTGAACACTTCGATCTGTCAATTTTCCTACGCATGATATAAGGACGTATGGTTTGAACGGATATTGTACTTGGAGTACTAATTATTCAACTCAAATGCTTGGAAGTTGGTGCCATTATTGGTGAGGATGGTGTGAGGGACTCCAAATCGATAGATGATATTGGATCTCATGAAGTCAATGATAGAATGGGCCTTGAATTCCTTGAGCCAAGATTCCTCATCCCACTTGGAAATGAAATTCATAGTGGTTAGGATGAATCTGCACTGGCGAGCTGTCACCGGTGGATATGGTCCCTTGACATCAAGTCCCCACACCACAAATGGAAAAGAGTACTTGGTGGAGTGGAGAGGTTCCGGCGGCTGATGCATGATGTTAGCATGAATTTGGCACGCATGACATCTCTTAGTGAAATCGTTGTAATCATGGATCATGGAGGGCCAGAAGTACCCCAGTCTCTAGATCTGATGGGATAGATTCGGCCTAGTATAGTGAGCCCCACAGGAACTGGCATGAACCTCCTACATGATGTGAGAAATCTCAACTCCTTGAATACAATGGAGGAGAACACCATCAAACCCATTCTTGTAGAGGATCTGCTCAAGACTGGGACCACTCTGGAGGGTAAACTGCAACACCCAATGTCGGATTTTCTCGCGCTTGGACCGATCAACTAGGAAGTAACCATTTTGGAGATACTTGAGAAAGGGGGATATAACGACCCATACTTTACATACATTGTTAGTACTTAAAAATTGAAGTACACTTATTACAACATATAACAAAACCAAGAAAGGACCGTATAGGTATAGTGTCTTTAGAAACCGAGAAACATAAACAACTGGTTCATAAAGCGTCTACACTGTCTCCCATTTATTTCATCATATCTATAGTCCCTTTTGGCATATATTACTTAATAAACTTCTTCCTGACCTGGGGAAATAAAACATACAAAAGGGTGAGATCAAATGCTCAGTAAGGTTAAACAAAAGAAATATCAATCACATCTATTCATAAGAACAAAACATTTTGGAAATCTTACCCTGCAAAAGTGATCATAATTTCATAACATGGGATAAATCATGGCAGTGAAATGTAATCACAATAATAATAACTTAAAACATGAAGCTTTGTGGCATACACATATAATCATAGAGAATCATTTCTTATTAGTCATGACTCATTTCCAAGACTATCTTAGTGGACAAATTCCATTTCTGAACTGAGTTCATTCCTCGTTTCAGTCCTATTTCACTGAACTGGTTTAACCTGCCAATCCAGCCATGTCTATCTCACGAGATATAAAATCTTTACCCAATGCATTGGAGGGAGATATAGGTACCACCCATCTCATAATGATACCATTCTTATGTGTGCCACAAAATCAAAAATCATACATCATTGCATATCTCATGTAATAAAAATGGGATTCTTAAACATCGTGACATCATAAAACAATTCATATAAGATAGAGGAATTCATAAAAATAATTCCATCACAACATAATCAAATCAATGTAATAATAGGTATAAAAATAGAACCCTATATTATCTTAGATGGAAAATAATTTTGATAAAACACTTGAACTCCATTCTTGAGGAAAATATCCTTTCTACTTCAAAAACACTTTTCTTTTCTTAACATGTCATACAATTCTAAAATAAAATAAGTTGATTAAAAATAAACTTGAAAACTTGTAAAGGAAGATTCTTGGAAGTAATGTTTTAAAAATCCATTCATGCTGTATAAGTTAAAAAAACATTCTTCTCGTACTTTTGTCGGAAAAGTCAAAAAGTACCTCGTACGAAAAACAACAAAAGATTCCTTTCATATATTTTACTAAAAACTCACCGAAGGGTAAAATTGGATTTAAAAAATTGTAGGGGGATGGAAATAATATTACATATTGAGGAAACATGGATTTGGATGATAAAATACACCCCAGTAAATTCCAAAGTATAAACAATCTCGGATAAAAATGAGATTGTGATATTTCCCTTACCTTAGGTCTGATTTGCTTCGTAAGTGTCCGAACCTCCTGTATAATGATTTAAATAATGTCATTGACTTATTCCAGAATCATAATCATTGTTATGATATCATATATGGTCATATTATTAGCTTATTATTAGTAATATTTCATATCTACATGTTATTCGGGTGTTTATTACTTTTTGTTCTTATGCGTGTTTTGTTGAATAAATTATTATTCTTCTTTTTAGGTTATAGATACCTCATTTAAAGAATTTTATTAGTGTAATATATATCATATTTATTCACTCAATTCATTTATGTAATCATTATTCAATGAAAATCATGTAAAACGAGTCGCATCACATCGTGGAGACGGTATTCCGTACGTACGCACGAGCGATGATATCGTTCCCATGATCATGGAATTGTATTGGAGTGTATGTATACTATTTCAGAATCAATATAACTTTAAAATAATCATATATATTCATTATTTACACCATTATACCCATCCAAGTAAGGTGGTGGTGGAAAATATATTACACCACGGCGTGGAGACGGTATTCCGTACGTACGCACGCGCGGGGATTTCGTTTTCCAAAGGATGGATAGATGGTGAAATAGGGTTGTTTCATACTTATAATAACATATCAGTATATGAGTGATACTTATGTTATTAATTCATAATGAAACAACTAAATAAGAAGAAGTGGAAGAAGAAATAAAGTCGAAATAATCGGTAACGGACATTACCTCTTCTTTGAAGCGCTTCTTTGAGACCTCCTTTTAGGGCACCGAAATTGGTCTTTGAAGAAGACCAGGACCTCTAGGATGTTTCTAGGGAAGTGGAGAGGGGAAATTGGCAGGGTTTGGCCGAGCGTGAAGGCTCAAAGTGGTGTGAGGAAGAGAGGGAGGAGGTGCGCTTTTATAAGGGAGGAGAGGGGCTCCTTTGAAAAAACTAAAAATATTATTTTATTATAAAGCCATATTCGGTTTTAAATAGATCCAAATTGATTTATTTATAAGATAAGGTGGTTATGGGTATAAATCCTCTCATCCAGTAGAGTTTGGACGAGTTTAGTTTACTATATTAACCTTATCATTTAGATTTAACTTTAAGTTAGATAATTTTACTTTTATTGTGTCTTTTTGTGTTCTTACACTATAAGGTTAATAAACTTACTATAACAATCCAAAAGAACCCCAAGTTATTTATTATTAATACATATAACCTCATCTAAGTCATTTGGATGAAACTTATATTTTTAGGAATAAAATAACAATTAATAATATAATATTTTTTTAAAAAACTATATCATGTCAATTTTGACACTATTTAGTAATTATTTTTTGTGAAAATCATAACAGAATGATTAATTCTAAAAAAGTTAATTAAATCAATACTAACATGTCATATTAACCTATAAAATTAGTGTAATTCATAAAAAGTCTCAAATTACATTTATTTGGGTATTTATAACATCAATTATGTCAATATTTCATTAATAAGATAATTACTGCATCATCTTTGTGTCATAAATAAATTAAATTATTTAATGTCTAAAAATTAAAAATAAAATACCATTATGTAGGAAAGATTTTTATATTTCTAATTAATATTTATAGTCGAATTTATCTCATGTATAACCCTATATTAAAAATTATTTACTTATTAAACTTTGATTTTAACTATTTTAACCCTTCTTTAAATAAATTAATAATAAATGTCCTAATCTAATCCAAGTGGGACTAAATGGTAATATTTTATTCCTAAGGTTTTTTTTGGTCGAATTACACTTATTCAATAGAATTAGGACATGTGTTAGGGTAATAATAATATCATTTTACCCTTAATTACCCTATTTACTTTTAACCGTGGTAAATAAAATTAAAAAGTTACTATTCGCCAAAAATTATTTTCATCTCATTGAACCACATTTTACTTACCGACATCAACCATGTCTCTCGGATTTTTGAAATTCCACTCACAGAAGCGGTAAAATTAGTTTTTTGTAAATTTTCAGATTCTCCTAGGAGGTGGGTAAAGGACAGTGAAAAGTTCAATAAAATTTTTATATATCTAAAATTATTATAAAATTACTCCAATGAATTACATTAAACTTATATATGTATTATGTATCAATTTTGACCTAAAATAAATTTAAATAAAATAAATAATTATTTAAATAAAAAGTCGGTTTTTAAATAGTAACCCAGTGTTTGCACTATTCATCAAAAATTGAATGTTTCCCGAAAAATAACAAAATTTAACCCTAGGCTAATTTCGATATTCCGAATCCAAAAATGAAGTCCATTTTGAAAAATAAAATTTACAAAATTTCAAAACGTTGTTATTACTATTCATAACAGCTATTTTTAATAATATTTTAATAGTATATCGTTGTTTAGTGAAACTCGTTATTGCGTACGATGCAAGCTATCAAGGAAGGTCGCGATTGCGTGTAAAGCAAGCCCAGCTAGTGTTGTGTGTAGTGAAAGATTCCTTTGATGATTTATATAAAATAAAAACAAAATATTTCTTATAAAAGTCTCGGGTGTTACATTCTACCCCCCTTAAAATAAATTTCACCCTCAAAATTCGTCACTTGTAACAAACAGATGAGGATAGCCCTCCCCCATCATATCCTCAAGCTCCCATGTAGCTTCTTCTAATTGGTGGTTCCTCCATAAAACTTTCACCAAGCGAGTGGTATTGTTCCATAGGACTTTTTCACTACGATCGAGAATCTCTATCGGCTGTTCTTCATAAGAAAGATCTTGTTCTAGCGGTACAACTTCTGAGCTGAGTACATGTGAAGGATCAGGTATGTACTTTCTCAGGAGAGATACATAGAACACATCGTGAACTTGAGAGTGATTAGGTGGAAGCGCCAATTGGTACGCTAAGTTCCCAACACGATCCAGTATTTCGAAAGGACCGATATACCTAGGGCTCAGCTTTCCCTTCTTTCCAAATCTCACTACTCTCTTCCAAGAAGATATTCGTAAGAACACTTTATCACCCACTTCAAACTCTAAGTCTTTTCTTAGGTTGTCAGCATAACTTTTTTTATCAACTTTGAGTTGCTCTTATGTGTTGTTGAATAGATCGGACCTTTTCTTCCATCTCATCAACAAGATCAGGTCCTAATAGCTTTCTTTCCCCAACTTTATCCCAGCAAGTTGGAGTCCTGCATTTCTTTCCATAGAGAGCTTCATAAGAAGCCATCCGAATACTGGAGTGAAAGCTATTATTATAAGAAAATTCCACCAAAGGTAGGTGTTTATCCCAACCACCTTTGAAATCCATAGAGAAAGCTCTCAAAATATCTTCAAGAGTTTGAATTGTCCTCTCAGACTGACCATCTGTCTGAGGATGATAAGTAGTGCTGAAACTCAACTCTGTCTCCAGATTATGCTGAAGACTTCGCCAGAACTTTTAGGTAAACCTTGGATCCCGATCAGATATAATAGAAAGTGGTACTCCATGTAATCTTACCACTTCCTTTACATATATACTGGCAAGCTGATCTAGAGAGAAATCTTCTCTAATAATAATGAAGTGTGCAGACTTTGTAAGATGATAAACTATAACCCAGATAGCATTATTGCCTTTGGATATTTTAGGAAGTTCTGTGACAAAGTCCATAGTTATGTTTTCCCATTTCCATTCGGGTATGGGTAATGGTTGTAACATCCCCTTAGACTTCTGTCTCTCAGCTTTAACTTTCTGACCAAACCAAGCATCGAGAGACATATTCAGCAACATCTCTTTTCATGCCATCCCACCAGAAGTACTCTTTAAGGTCCCTATACATCTTCGTGCTTCTAGGATGAATAGAGAATGAAGAACTATGAGCCTCATCCAGCAGATCCTTCTTTAATCCAGGGATGGGAGGAACACAAACCCGATTCCTGAACTTTATTATCCCATCACAATCAAGGTTTAATTCAGGAACATTTATCACCTTCTTTTGTAACTCTACATCTTCTTTCTGTGCCTCTTTAATCTTAACATGTATAGATGGTTGAACATTCATTTGAGAAAGATACGATTTTCCCCCTTTAATTATAATTCCAAGATCCATCCTTTGTAAATCCATAAATATTGGATCTTTTGTGATCCTCATCATGGATAAACTGGCACGGTATTGTCGACTTAATGCATCTGCCACCTTTTTTGATTTTCCAGGGTGGTAATGAATTGAGAAGTCGTAATCCTTAATCAGCTCCAACCATCTTCTTTGGCGCATATTCTGCTCTTTTTGTGTGAAAATATACTTTAAAATTTTATGATCAGTATAAATGTCACACCTTCTCCATAAAGATAATGCCTCTAAATCATTAATGAAAAGATTACCGCAGCTTACTCCAAATCATGAGTTGGGTAATTTTGCTCATGGATTTTCAACTGTCATGAGGCATAAGCTATCACCATATCATTTTGCATAAGAACACACCCCAATCCCTTCTTGGATGCATCACTGTAGATCACAAACCTTTATCCACTACAAGGAAGTGTGAGCACAGGTGCACTGGATGACCTTCTTTTCAAATCCTTGAAATTTTCTTCACATTCCTCCGTCCAAACAAACTTAACTCCTTTCCGAGTCAACCTGGTGAATGGATTAGATAATCGCAAAAAATCTTTCACAAAACGTCGATAATATCCAGCCAAACCAAGAAAACTTCGGATCTCAGTTACTGTTGTTGGTCTCGACCATCTTTTGATAACCTCTATTTTTGCTGGATCCACAGATATCCCCTCTTTTGAGATTATGTGACCCAAAAATGAAACTTTTTGAAGGCAAAATTCACCCTTGGTAAATTTGGCATAAAGCTCCTTTCTTAGGGTCTTCAATATAATTATCAAGTGATCTTCATGTTCTTCCTTTCTCTTTGAATATACAAGAATATCATCTATAAAGACGACCACAAACTGATCAAGATAGTCTCTAAAGACTCTATTCATCAGATCCATGAAGATAGTAGGGGAATTAATAAGACCAAATGGAATCACTATAAATTCAAAGTGTCCATACCTTGTACGGAAAGTCGTCTTTGGTATATACTCCCTTTTGACCCTTAATTGATGATAATCTGAATGAAGATCAATCTTGGAAAAGTATTGAGCTCTACATAGTTGGTCAAATAAGTCATCAATGCACGGGAGAGGATATTTGTTCTTGATAGTGATCTTGTTAAGTTCTCGATAATCAATGCAGAGTCTCATTGATCCATCTTTCTTCTTAACAAACAGAATAGGTTCTCCCCATGGTGACACACTAGGGTGTATGAACCCCTTATCAAGATTCTCTTGGAGTTGCTTCTTCAATTCATGGAACTCAATTGGGGCCATTCTATAAGGTTTCTTTGAAATTAGTAAAGCACCCGGTACGAGTTATATTGAAAACTCAACTTCACTATTTGGTGGAAGACCCGACAATTCCTCTAGAAAGACATCATCAAACTCCCATACAATGAGCATATTCTTAATAGTGAGTTTCTCACCAATGATTTGAGATAAATAACCTTAATTTAGTGGAATCAAGACCCATAAGATGGAAGAAATTTCCACTGGAAGGTTATGTTCATCCTTGCATCGATAGACGATCAAAGATTGATCTAGAATATGAAATGTGACTTCCCCTCTTTGGAAATTGATATGAACTCCATATAGAGAAAGACAATCCATGCCAATAATCACATCAAATTCCACTATAGGAAGGATCACAAGATTTCAAGGAAGCACTTTCCCACAAACTTCAATCGGAGAAGAATTATAAACTTTTGATGCGACTATTGTGCCATTAGGGGTTTTCACAGCTAACTCAACATCTAATTGTTGAGGTAATACGGTGATACCCTTAGATAATTCTTCATAAATAAAGGAGTGGGTGGATCCAGAATCAAATAAAACATTTACTACTTTAGAGTGGATGGTAAGTGTACCTTTCACCACTTCGTTATCGTACTCCATATCACTGATAGAAATTGCATGTGACTTTCCTTTGTCTTTAGCCTTAAGAGTTTTTTGACGGCGATCATCATCAACAAGCCTTGGATTAGGGAATTGATTGGCATAATGCCCCATTTCCTTGCACTTGTAACATTGAAGTGTAGGAGGTGCACTCTGTGTAGCCTTTTCATTGTTCACATCACTAGAAATCTTCTTCCCATCGTTGCAGAATTCAAATGCCCGATGACCTTCCTTTCCACATTTGAAACATTTACTTGTCCCTTTAAGAGAACCCCTCCATGTTTCTTTCCACAATTTGAGCATAAGGGAAAACTCATCTTCTTTTCATTGTGATCTTTAGACTTTCCTTTGAATTCCATTTTACTCTTCTTATCAAACCCATATTACTAATGGGTTACTCCAATCTCCATCTCAACTTTGAGAGCACATCGAACTATTTCCTCATATCTATTGAAGTCCCTTATTTCTAACGCCCTTCAAAGACTTGGTTTTAAGCCACTAAAGAATCGATCGATCTTACTCTCAAGTTGGATAATAATACTAGAAGCATACCTTGCAAGTCTAGTATAATTTGCTTCAGAGGTACCAACAGATTCATCATCTTTTTCTTTAGTTCAAGAAACTCCTTCTCCATCTTTGTTCGGAGAATATGAGGGAATTACTTGTTGAAAAATAAGTTCTTGAACTCGTCCCATTCCATGGACTCAATTTCATCCCTTGGCCTCGTATTCTTGATAAGATTCCACCATGGATCAGCATCACCTTCCAAACGATACACTCCTAAGATGACTTTATCATGTTCAGAACATTGAAGAACTGAAAATATCTTTTCAGAAGTACTGATCCATTTTTCAGAAACTAATGGATCAGTAGACCCGCTGAATGAAGGTGGACGTTGTCTCATGAAGGATTCAACAGAATGTTGCTCCTTCCTTTGCTCGTTTTGAATTCCTAAATGGTTCATATCTTGAAAAAGTTGTGTGATCATGGCTATAAGATTTTTCATTCCAGCTCCCATAATGTTTGGTTTCTTAGGGGGACAATCATTGCATTTCCCGTCACATTCCGCATTAACACGGTTCCTTCGGGTTCCATCCATTGACTAAAACCAAGAAGAATAGTGTGAGCAACACTAATTATAATAGGAAAACACATAATCAAGAATAAAATTTCACACTTAAGGTCTTATCGTAGGTTATTCATGGCCATTTCTAAAACACTAATATTGTGTTCTATGCTTAGACTTATCCTTAGGGTTCTCACTAAGGATTTCACATCCTAGTTTCCAAAGGTTGACTATACCTTTCATCTGATACCAACTATAATGACCCATACATTACCTACATTGTTAGTACTTCAAAATTGAAGTACACTTATTACAACATATAACAAAACCATGAAAGGACCATATAGAAACTGGGAAACATAACCCACTGGTTCATAAAGCGTCTACACGGTCTCCTATTTATTTCATCATATCTATAGTCCCTTTTGGAATATCTTACTTAATAACCTTCTTCCTGACCTGGGAAAAGAAAACATACAAAAGGGTGAGCTCAAATGCTCAGTAAGGGTAAACAAAAGAAATATCAATCACATCATATTCATAAGAACATAACATTTTGGAAATCTTACCCTGCAAAAGAGATCATAATTTCATAACATGGGATAAGTAATGGCAGTGAAATGTAATCACAATAATCATAACATAAAACATGAATCTTTGTGGCATACACACATAATCATAGAGAATAATTTCTTATTAGTCAAGACTCATTGTCAAGACTATCTTAGTGGACAAAGTCCATTTCTGAACCGAGTTCATTCCTCGTTTCAGCCCTGTTTCACTGAACTGGTTTAACCTGCCGTTTCAGCCAGGTCTATCTCATGAGATATAAAATCTTTACCCAATGAATTGTAGGGAGATATAGGTCCCACCCATCTCATAATGATACCATTCTTATGTGTTCCACAAAATCAAAAATCATACATCATTGCATATCCCATGTAATAAAAATGGGATTCTTAAACATCGTGATATCATAAAACAATTCATATAAGATAAAGGAATTCATAAAAATAATTCCATCACAACATAATAAAATCAATGTAAAAATAGGGATAGAAACAGAACCATATATTATCTTATATGGAAAATAATTTTGATAAAACACTTGAACTCCATTCTTGAGGAAAATATCCTTTCTACTTCAAAAACACTTTTCCTTTCTTAACATGTCATAAAATTCTAAACTAAAAGAAGTTGATTAAAAATAAACATGAAAACTTGTAAAGGAATCTTCTTGGAAATAATGTTTTAAAAATCCATTCATGCCGTATAAGTTAAAAAAACATTCTTCTCGTACTTTTGTCAGAAAAGCCAAAAAGTACCTCGTACAAAAAATGACAAAACATTCCTTTCGTATCTTTTACTAAAGACTCACCGAAGGGTAAAATTGGATTTAAAATTTTTTAGGTGGATGGAAAAAATATTACATATTGAGGAAACATGGATGTGGATGAAAAAATACACCCCAGTAAATTCCAAAGTATAAATAATCTCAGATAAAAATGAGATTGTGATATTTCCATTACCTTAGGTCCGATTTGATTCGTAAGTGTCCGAACCTTTTGTATAATGATTTAAATAATGTCATTGACTTATTAAATAATCATACTCATTGTTATGATATCATATATGGTCATATTCTTAGCTTATTATTAGTAATATTTCATTGCTACTTGTTATTCGAGTGTTTATTACTTTTTGTTCTTATGCTTGTTTTGTCGAATAAATTCTTATTCTTATTTTTAGGTTATAGATACCTCATTTCAAGAATGGTATTAGTGTAATATATATCGTATTTATTCACTAAATTCATTTATGTAATCATTATGTAATGAAAATCATGTAAAACAAGTCGCATCACATCGTGGAGACGGTATTCCATACGTACGCACGAGCGATGATATCGTTCCCATGATCATGGAATTGTATTGGAGTGTATTTATACTATTTCAGAATTAATATCACTTTAAAATAATCATATATATTCATTATTTACACCATTATACCCATCCAAGTAAGGTGGTGGTGGAAAATAGATTACACCACTGCGTGGAGACGGTATTCTGTACGTACGCACGCGCGGTGATTTCGTTTTCTGTAGGATGGATAGATGGTGAAATAGGGTTGTTTCATACTTATAATAACATATCACTATATTAGTGATACTGATGTTATTAATTCATAATGAAACAACTAAATAAGAAGAAGTTGAAGAAGAAATAAAGTTGAAAGAATCGGTAACGGACATTACCTCTTCTTTGAAGCACTTCTTTGAGACCACCTTTTAGGGCACTAAAATTGGTCTTTGAAGAAGACCAGGACCCTTAGGATGTTTCTAGGGAAGTGTAGAGGAGAAATTTTCAGGGGTTGTCCAATCTTGAAGGATCAAAGTGGTGTGAGGAAGAGAGAGAGGAGGTGCCCTTTTATAAGGGAGGAGAGGGGCTCCTTTGGAAAAACTAAAAATATTATTTTATTATAAAGCCATATTCGATTTTAAATAGCTCCAAATTTATTTATTTAGAATCTAAGGTGGGGATGGGTCTAAATCCTCAATTAAATAGAATTTGGATGAGTTTAGTTTACTATTTTAACCTTATCATTTAGATTTAACTTTAAGTTAGATAATTTTACTTTTATCGTGTCTTTTTGTGTTCTTACACTATAAGGTTAATAAACTTTCTATAACAAGCCAAACGAACCCCAAGTTGTTTTTTATTAATATATATATCCTTATCTAATTCATTTTTCTGAACCTTAGATTTTTAGGAATAAAAAAACAATTAATAATATAATATTTGTTTTAAAAAATATTTTATGTCAATTTTGACACTATTTATTAATTGATTTTTGTGAAAATCATAACAGAATTATTAATTCGAAAAAAGTTAATTAAATAAATACTAACATGTCATATTAACCTATAAAAATAGTGTAATTCATAAAAAGTCTCAAATTACATTTATTTGGGTAATTATAACATCAATTATCTCAATATTTTATTAATAAGATAATTACTGCATCATCTTTGTGTCATAAATAAATTAAATTATTTAATGTCTAAAAATGAAAAATAAATTTCCATTATGTAGGAAATATTTTTAGCTTTCTAATTAATATTTATAGTCTAATTTATCTCTTGTAAAACCCTATATTAAAAATTATTTACTTATTAAACATTGATTTTAACTATTTTAACCCTTCTTTAAATAAATTAATAATAACTATCCTAATCTAATCCAAGTGGGCCTAAATGGTCACATTTTATTCCTAAGGTTGTTTTTGGTCGAATTAAACATATCCAATAGAATTAGGACACGTTTTAGGGTAATAATATTATCATTTTTACCCTTAATTACCCTATTTACTTTTAACCGTGGTAAATAAAAGTAAGAAGTTACTATTCACCAAAAATTATTTTCATCTCATTGAACCACATTTTACTTACTGACATCAACCATGTCTCTCGGATTTTTGAAATTTCACTCACAGAAGCGGTAAAATTAAGTTTTATGTAAATTTACAAATTCTCCTAGGAGGTGGGTAAAAGACGGTGAAAAGTTCAATAAAATTTTTATATATCTAAAATTATTATAAAATTACTTCAATGAATTACATTGAACCTATATAGGTATTATGTATCGATTTTGACCTAAAATAAATTTAAATAAAATAAATAATTATTTAAATAAAAAGTCAGTTTTTAAATAGTAACCTAGTGTTTTCACTATTCATCAAAAATTGAAAGTTTCTAGAAAAATACCAAAATTTCACCCTAGGATAATTTCGATATTCCGAATCCAAAAATGAAGTCCATTTTGAAAAATAAAATTTAAAAAATTTCAAAAAGTGGTTATTACTATTCATAACAGCTAGTTTTAATAATATTTTAATAGTATATCATTGTTTAGTGAAACTCGGTATTGCGTACAATGCAAGCTATCAAGGAAGGTCACGATTGAATTTAAAGCAAACCAAGCTAGTGTTATGTGTACTGAAAGATTCCTTTGATGATTTATATAAAATAAAAACAAAATATTTCTTATAAAAGTCTCGGGTGTTACAGGGTCTCTTCAGTCCGGGGTCACTTCAACCACTGCATATGAGGAGCCTGGGGGTCCTGACGTGGAGGCTCCGGCGGTAAGATAGCTTACCCGCAGGCCGTTATCATCATCATAGGTGACATGAGAAATGAATCTATAATGTGCCACGTGTATAATCAGATCATCCTACTCGAGTTCTACATGTGATGTAGCCAGGCCTGCTAAGGCATCATCACAACCGTTCTGAGATCCAGGGACATGAGTAACTTCCGGCCGAGATGGAAACTGGGCCATTAGCTGGAGGATATGCTCCAAAAATGGTATGAGCTCTAGATTTCTGGCGACATAGACACCGTTGATTTTCTTGATGACTAGTTTGAAATCCCCTTTCACATACCAATGGGGCACATTGATCTCGGGGGCCAGCTCGAGGCAAGTGATAAGAGCCTGATACTCAGCGTCATTGTTGGTGCAGCCTTCTGACAATAGGAATGAGTACGGAAGAATGGGTTGCACCGGGGTAATAAAGACAATACCTAGGCCCACCCTATTGAGCCTAGGATCATTGATCCTCCTGCCGGTTGGGATTTAGGAAGAACCATCTAAGTGCATTTTCAAAGACGGGATGTCATTATCTACCGAGAGAATTGCCTCATCGGGGAAATCCAGGTCTAGGGACTGGTCCGTGCAGGTTGGATGGGTAGTAAGGAAATCTTCCAATGCTTTTCCCTTAATAGCTTTCTGAGGGATGAACCTGATGTAAAAATTCTAGAGGATTACCGACCACCGTGATAGTCGGCCTGTCAACATGGGACAGTTTAGAATGTACTTCAACTGGTCTACCTGAGACACCAGCTGCACCTTGTGGTGCAATAGGTAATGTCACAACTTCTGCATAGCAAATACGAGTGCAATGCAACTTTTCTCGATGATAGAGTATCTGGTATCCTTATCGATGAGAATAATACTGAGGTAGTAGAGGCCGTTTTCTGTCCCCTCACTGTTCTTCTAGGAGAGGAGGGTGCTGAGAGATCATTCTAAGGAATCCACGTACATGATCAGTGACTTTCCAGAGACGGGTGTCATCAAGACCAGAGGCTGGAGAAAATACTGATTGATTTCCTCAAATGCGGTCTGGCACACTTCATCCCATTTGTAGGCGGTGCCTTTCTTCATAAGTTGGGATAATGGCTTACACTTTCCAGCCACATTCACAATGAATCAACATATGTAGGCTAATTAGCCTTGGAAAACTCAAAGCTCCCAAATATTTCTCAGGGGAGGCATCTGACTGATGGACTTGATCTTCTCTGGGAAGATCTCGATGCCTCGGTACCTGACAACAAATCCAAGGAACTTCCCAGATGTGACCTCGAAGGCACATTTCAACGGGTTCATCTTTAGGTGGCGGGAACAGAGGAAGCTGAAAAATTTCTCGAGGTCCTTGAGATGGTCCTGACACTGGATATATTTGACCACAAGATCATCCACATAACATTCCACCAATGTCCCAAGGATTGGATGGAATATGCGATGCATGGCCCGCTAATAGGTGGCACCTGTATTCTTCTAGCTGAAGGGCATAACCTAGTAACAAAAAGTACCTTAGCGCACCCTGAAATATATGGAATATTCATCCTCAAGGGCCATCCAGATCTAATTATATCCAGATTAACCTTCCATGAAGGAGTGGTCTTGGAACCCAGCCGTAGTATCGATCAGAAATTCCATCATGGGATGGGGAAAATCATCCTTCGGATAGTGGCAGTTGAGATCCCGGAAGTCTATGTAGACTCTGATCTGTCCATTATTCTTCATGACTAGCACAATGTTGGCTAGCCACTTGGGGAACTAGACCTTCTTGATGAATTTGGATCTAATGAGCTTGTCAACTTCGGTTGCGACCATGGAACCATGAGAAGGGTGCATCCTTCTGGGAGACTTCTTGAACCCGCGATGATCTACGGGGAGACCGTGGTGGTGGACGGCTACCTGAGGATCTAGTTCTAGAATCTCATCGTAGCTTCAGGTGAATACATCATGATGTTACTTCAGGAAGTCTATGTACCGCTGCTGCTCCTCGAGGGACATGGAGACACTGATCAATGTGGGTCTCGGGTCTACCTCGTTACCAAGGTTCACCTATACCAGTTCATCGATCGTGGTGGAGATGCCTTCTTCAAAGGTGGGGGGAGCATCCGCCAAATCCTCTTATTCACTTGTAGTGGAGGGATTCTCAGTGAGAGAAGATCCCTCTAGGTCGGCAGATTCTGATGGGTGGCTGGTACTGGCCTGGGCAGCAGTGGTCACTACATTGGGAGATTCCGGTACTGCCGAAACCATAGCAATGAATGCTATTGACCCAATACCATATGGTCTTCGACCTAAGGGGATACAATTGATGATATAAAAGCAATAGTGGCATGTTGGATTAAGCCATTTAATCTATCCCGGCGAAACAGACATGTATGACGTACTACCATTGCCATGGGGTGGATATCCCGATACCGTATGAGGGTAGGAGGCTCTGAGATCACCTGAGCCTGATTTGTGTAGGAGTAAGATTTGATTTTCCAATGTCACTTGGACTTGGGAATATTATTCTCTCTCATACTAGAGACAAAAAAAGATCACCCCATGTTGGGGGTTGGGGACTCCAATCGATGGATCATGAAGATGTATGCGTCATCCAGAGCTACCCAGGGGTCGGTTGCGACCATGGCGGGCTCAACCTCGCTTGCTTGAATCTGCTTGTCCTTGATCTTATAATAGTCAGCATCCAGATAGCGGGATTCATAGGAGGTGAAAGGAGATGCATCACCTTGGATTACACCTACTCGACCATTGAGGGAGTACTTGAGTCACTGGTGATATGATGAGGGGACCGCCGTGTGCAGGTGGAGCCATGGTCTGACCATCAATGCATTGTATGCGGTGTCCTGGGATACAACCATATACTCGGTGCTCACAACTAGGCCATCGAATTGGGTCTTCAAATTGATCTTACCGACTGGAGTTTACTTTGTACTATTGTATCCTTGGATTCTTAAATCGGAGGGATTCATGTCATCTTTGGAGAACCCCAACTTCTGCAGTGCCCGCATTGGGATAAGGTTGATCCCGGAGCCAGTGTCAAGAAAACAGTAGTGAAACTATACACTGTTAAATTGTACGGTGATGTAAAATAGGTGGATGTTCCCATTTATGGGAGAGCCTTCATCTTCTCCAAAGAATTAAATTATGGATTAACATTTATCATTCTTGACCGCTTCAACATGGAAGGCTTCTGCAGCTGTTACCTCCATCTCAAACTAGCGGGGGATTCTTAAAGCCTCAGTGAGGGCCTCACACATATCTAACAATAGGAAAAGGGCCTCGAGGATGGAAAACCTCATTGAGATTCTGGGAATGTGCTCGAGAACATCATACTTCCATGCTAGGCACGAACTTTTGCTTCCAGGAGGCCGCTTTGTGACAGGAGGCATGGCGGGCCCTAACGGCTGGGTCGGCGGCTGGCTCGTAGTGGGAATGTCCCACTGCTCACTAGTTGAAGCCTAGAGAGTAGCAGCCAGATGAGGACCGGATGACTGATATCAACCTGTAGCAGGACGAGGTTGGTCGCGACATGGTTGAGGGAGCTTTTCCTGATCCAGTAGCACAAACGGTGGGGGAGGCGGGCCCGATAACACCAGATTAAATGGCTGCACGTGTTGAGCTCTATGCAAGGCCTGCTGTTTGGTCTTAGTGGTGTGAATGGCCTAGATGGAAGTTCCAACTAATGTTCCTTGATGACCCATATGTCCGTGGCTCCGTCGACATTGGAGTCGGTTGGGGGAATTAGGGAGGTTCGTCGGGTGCTCCCTGTCGTCGGGAGTCATGTAGGGATTTACCAAATCCATGGTATTAACTGAAGCATACCCTTGAATATCACTTGAAGAGTCATCCATTATTGGGTGGATTC
This sequence comes from Viscum album, assembly GCA_963277665.1. Lineage (NCBI taxonomy): Eukaryota > Viridiplantae > Streptophyta > Magnoliopsida > Santalales > Viscaceae > Viscum > Viscum album. The sequence goes on from OY728122.1 coordinate 2,095,463,253, forward strand.
TGGGAATAATCCCCATATCCGGAGGCATGAAGTCGTAGAGAGTGTGGGACGACAATGGCATTGGCGGGGCACGTTGCTTTACCTTGTGCCGCCGATGCTTGCTCTTCTTGGAAGAGGCTGGCTAAGATGAGGATGCAGAAGTAGTGGTTGTGGATTCTGAAGGCTCCAACTGATTTAAGAGTGTAGAGATGAGGCCATGGGCATGAGAAACCACTTTGCAAGCCATCCAGTCATCATACTTCTGGGAATCGCGGTTGGAAACCTCCTGCCACTCAACTTCATCGTCGCTGTTGCTATCTGGCCTTACGAAGACACCTACCACTTGTATCGGCACTGGGCCCAGCCCAACTATGTTATTATCGACCTGGTCTTGATAGCATTGCCTGAGGGTGTTCCCCAAGATCTGATGATAGGGGCAGTAGTTGGGGCGATCAGTGAGGTTTGCCTCCTCTGGCATTCTTCACTCATGCAAACACACAATCCCTTATTACAAGGCACTTTTGAAATAGTCAGGAACCTTATTATCATTGAACAAGTAGGTATGGTTTATTCTGGCCGGAAAGGGGGCCCTTGCAGCCTAGACCTGACGAGGAGCTGGAGGAGCCTGTCGAGGGGGACAAGCCTAGTTTTCCTGCCTAGGTGGTGGCATTGAATTTCTCAGGGGCAGCTGCCGATTCTGAGGTGGACACTACTGGGATGGAGGTTGCACCTGTGGTGGCAAGCCATTGTGAGGCTGAGTATGTGGCCCCACCGGTTATAATTCTAGCTGCCTGGGGTCCACTATTTGGGCCACCGCAGCAGGCTCGGCTCTGGGAGCCCTCCTTGCGGGAATTACAGGGGGCAACAAATGTGCCTAGATGGCCTATTGTAGGGATTATTCCAAGAATTGTGCCTTATCGGAGAAGTCTCTAAATCCGCCGGGGAAGTTCTGGGTTATTAGAGAGGGAACCAGCTATGTCCTGACATTTCCTACACACATCGTCAATAATTTCTCCTGAGTCAGTGGCATGTCAAGGGAATATGTGAGCCCTTTACTCTGGGAAATAAAGTCCACGACATGCTCATCAGGCCTTTGTTTTTTACTTAAAGAGGTCTGCAATGGTTGTATTCCATGTGGTGGAGCTGAACAGGTAGAGGAATTTCCTATGAAGGTCCTCCCAGTTGGTATGGATCTGACATGGAGATGGTTGTACTAGACGAATGCTAAGCCCTCCAATGTATGAACAAAACAAAAGATCTTGGCAGCCTCCTACTGCGTTGGATTCCCTAACATGGGCCCACACCTTGAGTTGAAGTGGGCCAGGTGCTGCGGTAGTTCCCCCATCCCGTTAAAGGGGGAGAAGGTGGGATTCCCAAACCCTGGGGGTGACGACATATCATCCACCCATGCAAGATATGGCTTTCCATCAGGCAGAATTGCCACCTATCTTGTTTCCAATGCCTCAAGGTGGGCAATGAGTGCCGCCATTGGATCATCTGGGAGGGGGTCCCTCTCTTGACGGGGATCCCAAACCACGAGCACATTTGCGGGTTCTTCAACACAGTAAGGCGACTTAGTGGCTCGTGGAGCAGCTTGTGGGGAAACCTACGGGGCAGCTGGGGGAACCCGAGCTGGGTTCCTTAGATTGTTGCGCCGTTCTAGAGGGTTTGGTGAGACATACCGAACCCTCTTTCTATAAGCTCTGGCTTCAACCCTGTCCATGGGAGAAGCATGATCAGGGTTGCCTAGGGGCAGCTTGCCTAGGGGAAGTTGTTCCTGCCCCTGCTGTACTGGCCTAGGATTACTGTAGTCAGGTCGTCTCTCCGCAGCATGTTCAGCCACGAGGTCTTTGACCAACTTCTTCTACTCATCAAGTTGTTGGTGAAACATGCCCTTCTCAGGGTCCTCCTCTATCTTCTGTACTGAGGGAGACGGGTCCGAGTGTTTGGCAGCTCCAACGTGCTCTTTTCCCTTACCAGAATTATAGTTGAGTACCAATGCCGCGGTGGGTGTAGGGAGACCAATTATGTTCCTCTACTGACGAGTAATACTTTCTGATGGGTCCAATAGTGGTGGCATTCCCTCATAGGTTAAGTATCCATTGAGAAGCTCCAGATCATCCTGCTCATCCACTATGCCAGTCGTGTTGACCATGACCCCTCTTAGGGGCATGTCCTCGATATCACCTAACGAGTTGGGCTGCCGCTGGATAGGACTGAAGAGGAGGGTAGTATATTTCCCCCAGCCACAAATTTGAATGCAGGGGGTAGCCTCCTTGATAATTTTGTGAAGTACCTTGATACTATGAATGCATTGCTGCTGGAGGACCTTATGGAGACCTGGTGACTCGGGGCGCTGGGCCACAGGGAGTGCAGCCAAATTGACCAGACGACATTGCACACTAATGTCTTTGAAATTCACTTGGATATTGGGATAAAAAACTCACTAATGATGAAGACTAAAGTGTTTCTCCCAGAGGGTGTGGCGGAAACACTCAACTTCTTCTGGGGTGAGGGATTCTGGTAAATAAAAATTTGGCACTACCACGAGCCAGAACATCTCGAGGAAGTGGTAAGCTGTGAGGATGTTACATAAGCTCCTTGTCTTAGATTTAGGGTCTAGCCCTCGATTTACCCATTCAGAAAATAGGGGTGGATGAGGAACAAATAGAAATACTAAGGCAGACCGCTGGGACGACAGGCTGGCCGGTGTAGAGTACGCCGAACGGACTGACTGACCATTGAAAATCAGGTTGTCCTCTAAAGAGTGTAGTGACCTGGCTTCTACGTCATGATAATTCAAGCTAACGGTCGTAGTTCCTAGATTAGGGTATAGGGAAACTAGTGATAGGTCATGATGCTGCTCGCCCACCATCGGTCCCCAGAATAGTTCTCTGTGATCTCTAGTCGAGGTAGAGAGCGCTTCTGGTGACGACAGTGGTGATTGCCTGATCGTAACCTGTGGGGTTACCAGATTTTTATCCTCCTGAATGTACCTATATAGGGAAGCGAGAATCCTATGGACCTCGCATTATGGGTGTACCAGGCTGATGCGCCTCGTCCCTACCCCGACCCTTGACTCGGCTGAGCAATATGAGGGTTCCTGTGCTGAGTCATATTCCACTTCAGAGTCTGAGAACTGGACTGGTTTGATCTCTATCTGAGCCTTCCCAGAAATCTTCTTATGGTGGCGGTGACCCACCTTCCTTCCCCTGGGTGGCTTCTCGAGAAAGGTCTGATTTTGGACAGAAGGCCCTTCGGCTTCACTTGTGCTGAGGCAGAGAGGGTTTCCACCTGATTAAGCCGGGGTGCGAGGATCACCGAGAAAAATGTCAAAGGGGACATGGGTAGGACCTCCATGGATAGATCTAGAGTGGGAAAGACCTCTTCTAGAACGAGCATGATCATGTGGAGGACCTCCATGCTTGTTTCCCTTGGTGAACTCGACATTAGGAGGCTCCATGTATTGGTCTAACTGAACACGGGTAGGACCTCCATGTTGGGTGCTAGTGAGGTGAGGATGGCCTTCACCCCTCTAGTTTCCAAGGTGCGGAGGGCCTTCACCAGCTACTAGGAGGACACGAGGAGGATCCCCACATTGAAGAGATACCAGATGGGAAATGTCCGTACACCGGTGGTCGGGGGAAGGAGGAATGACTCCATACCCAGTGTAATGGGAACAGAATAGGCCTATGTATTGAGTGTCACCTATGCGAGTAATACCTTCATTTATATTGAAGGTGGCATGGGGTGGACCTATATACCAATCCTTGAAGTGAGGAAGGCCCACCTTCTATGTGGTAGTGGTACGGGGAGGACCTCCGTACTAGGTGGCATCACTGTGGGTTGGTCCGCGACGGCCATTGCCTGTGGCGGTGACCAAGAGAGTCGACCCAACCTGCCTATGGAGAGAATGGGGCCTCGATCCAATAGGGCATAGAAGTTACCCTGGTCAGTGTATTCAAGGAACTACTGATATGAATCGGCGGTGGCTCGGGCCAAAGTAGACGTCGACGTTGATGCTCCTTGGGGAGCGTCCTCACCTTGTACCCGACACTTGCATCGGGTCGGAAAAACCTGGGCTGGTGGTGTAGGTACGTGGATTACCTGTTCCTCATCCTTTAATAATGGGCGGTGGCACTGATACGTCCGGGTGGGAGCCCTCGCTGGGATCCCCTGGAATGGGACTCTCACCGAGCTGGGTTGAATGTCACCTACCTCATCAGAGTAAGGTAGGGAGTCATCAAAGTGTTTCAACAAGAGGCTCCTGAAACTGTTATATGTTAGCATGGGGACCAGTGTCTCCCTGTGTGGCCCTTGGGGGTAGCGTTGACGGAAAGGCGTAGATGCCTCTAGATCAAGGCGGGCTATATCCCAGGTCGGGATTATACCCTCCCCCTTGTAACGACACACAAGGTCGTTGATCACCCTTCGTTGGATGACCTTGGATGGGGAGATGGGGTGTGGGAACCCCATGGTCGTATATTTAAAGGCCATTGTGGAAGAGGTGAATCCACGTGGGAATGATGCATTGGTACTTCCTCTTCCCCTGCGTCGGTGTGCAAGTGGTGATCGCGTTCCGGGTGCAGCAACTTGATTCCTGAGAAGCAGGGAGATTAACTCATCAGTGCTGAAAGAAGGAATTGATGACCAATTCCCCTATTCCATCCCATATTCCATGACTGGTAAGAGGGATCCACGCCGACAACATCACAGAACGGTATGTCAAATGTTCTACAGCCCCAAATTCTGGTGAGTTTCATGCCAGGCCCGCTATTTTCCTAGCGGGACCTGACACCAGATAACTGCATCCAATGACATGTCAATCCATTGATGCCTTGAACGCTACTAATATCCATACTGAGGATAAGAATTTCACGTTGGTTTCACCATTTTTGTTTCTGACTCTTTCATTGGGGTGTGCGCGTCTGTCTCATTTGAGGGAGAACGAAACAGTTGTGTTGCCCCACATTCCAGCTTTCCAATGGCAGGTGACATCCGTCACTTTTTCAGGGACGTTTTCTCTTTAATAAAAACAGGATGATGGGATATCAGTTCTTCCTTCTGTGGATTCCTCCTCGGAACTCGTCACCTAGTCCGTGTGTCCATTATATATTTAAGACGTTTTTTTGAAACTCTTCTAGTGACATATCTTCATGGACACTAGTTAATTACACTTCTTCTGTTGGGACATTACAAGGGGTGCAGTTATGGTAGCAACCTTCAATCAAGGGAGTAGTCATGTTGGGCATCACTACCGTGTATGGGCGCTAGGACACTGGAGTGTCTATATTCTATCCCTTATTATCGATCTTCTCAAGGGCGTGGAAGATCGAGGCATCCCACATTGAACGCAGGGAATCATATTCCATGGGCATGTATCTAAGGTTTTCCTCAGCTTCCCATGTTTAACATGGGGTATCCCACAAGTTTAACGTCCAATGGAGAAGGACCAGAATGATCAAAATACTGACTGGAAAGAATCAGATGGGTGCAACCCTTGTAGGGAACACCGATATTGGGTCCAACGTGTGGTTGGATTTCCAATCACTATTAAGGGGAATGAGGAATGAGATGGCATGATTTCACTGGGATGTGGCGGCCTGGGTGAGAATCAGGATGGATGATGGAGCAGTTGTATGATGTGGATGGTGAATGGGATGGAACTGTCATGAGGATAATGATGGTTTTGGGCTTGAGCCTCGAAGGGGCTTCCTACGTATCCTCGTGGAGGGGAATCAAAGACCACATAGTTCATCTGATGATGGATTACCGCCAATTGGGGTTTTCAACGACTTATCGCCGGATGGGGTCGTAACGGCTTGCCGTTGGTTAAGAATTTCAATGGATTATCTCTGAATAGGATCAAAATGGCTTACCACTGGATGGGGTCCCAACAAATTTCCACTGGATAAGAATGTCAATGGATTACCGCTGAATAGGATCACAATGGATTACCACTGGATGGGGTCCCAATGGCTTGATGTCATGCAGTATAGGGGCGAACTGATGTAAATGTGGTCGGAGTGACTGAGTATTGGGCTTACAACATGCAGAGGCTTCCTACGTACCCTACCTTGGCAAGGATCAAAGTCCATGTAGTTCGAAAGGGTGCATTTGGGAATTACACTTTGAGGAAGCCGAAAGTGTTGGTGAACTGACATGAAGATGGCCGGAATGACCAAGGTTGTGGGCATGAACCTCGTGGAGGCTTCCTATGTACCTCACCTTAGCAAGGATCAAAGACCTCGTAGTTTAGATGTTGTGGGGATTACACTCTAGGACGCCCAAGGTGTTGGTGAACCGACGTGAAGATGGCCAGAATAGCTGGGGTTGTGGGATTGAACCTTGTGGAGGCTTCCTACACATCCTTCCTTGGCAAGGATCAAAGACCTTGTAGTTCCGGTGGGTCAGTGAACCGATGTGAAAGATGACCTAGGGTCCAATGGGTGGTGGGCATGAACCTCATGGAGGCTTCTTACGTACCCTACCTTGGAAAGGATCAAAGACTTCATAGTTCAGGAGAAGGGGGTGGGAACTGAGGTGAAGGTGGTCAAAACGAATGGGGTGTTGGGATTGAACCCGAGGGAGGCTTCCTACGTACCTCGCCTTGGAAAGGATCAAAGACTTCGTAGTTTAGTAGGGGCATGGGGCTTACAATCTAGGCTTCCCAGGGTGGATGTCATGGTTGGTGCTTACTCTAAGCCCACATAAGTCATGCTCGGTGTGAGAAACAAGAGGCAGCAGAGACTTGACGATCACATCGCAAAAGGTGCGTCTGTGGGAAGTGGAGTGGGGATTACATGTATTTAGTAGCCTAAAGAGGAAAAAGGGGATTATGCATGGTTACTAGGCTAAAGAGGTTGGAACTTACTCCAAGATAGAGGCCCAGTGGCGACAAAGCCCAGTGGGAGAGGGATTTGGCATCGATGAAAGTTGGGGCAAAGATGCTGCCTCCAGAAAGAAAAGCTAGGGGCTTACACTAGGATGGTTGCCCTTTCCCCACATAGGATGCTTGGGGGGAAGTCACATTTTAAAGTCAAGTGATGAGGATGATGGTGCTTGGCAGTTTAACATCCTGTAGCTCAAACAGGGTGGGTTCACTCTGCACCCCTAGGACTTACATAACTGGTACACTCTGCTCCTTGGTTAAGAGAGGGGACATGCAACACCGTAGTTAGGGGATGTCATGGAGCGAACCATTGACGGGTCCACGTTAGCATGGCTATGTGAAGAAGAAATATCCATTAGCATGACTATTCGAAGAAGTATGAGGTGAAGAAATGCAACAAGAAGTGGCGTCCAGGTGAATTTGAAGTTACATTGTGCGAACCTAGGAGGTTGCACGAGAGAGGGAGTTGTAGAGAAGAGGGGTTTATAAGTGGAGTCCTTGTAGGGATCTGGTGATATGTTAAATAGAAGGGATTCATGAAGGTGAGGACTTCACAAAGTGAAGTGGCCTATCCTATACATAGGGAATAGGTTCACACAATAGGTGCTTCGTGAAGTGGAAGGGCATTCGCGAAGCAAAGCCCTATGAAGCATGGGTGCCTCATGAAGAAAGTTCATGTGAAGAAATGTGCTTTGTGAGGCATAGTGACCTAGCCTTAGAATTTGAGTCACATGTTCATGGGGGGTGCTTTGAAAAGCATAAGTGCTCCATGAAGACCCGAGTCCCTGTGAGGATCTCCTTCCTTCACGAAGGCCCGTGGGCTTCGTGAAAGGAATCCCTCTCGAAATAGGGGGTGAAAACAAGGAAAAGGGGAGGCACTTCATGGAGAAAAAGTACCTTGAGTAGCTAGTGGTTCATAGAGAAAAAAGTGCTTCGCGATTTGAGATCTAGATAGAGGAAAGGTCAGATGATCCGTGATTTGGGCCTGGGTAGAGGCCAATATTTATAGGCAAGAGGCGCCGCAGAGCAGCGCACGCTCAGCGCGAAGATGGATTCCACTCCGCGATAGGCTCGCGAACATCAAAGGAGCTTGTGAATAATCCCACCTCCTATATTCCCAGTAGGCTTGTGAATTTTAAAGGGTTCTCGCGAAGCATCCCACCTCCTCGCTTCGCATTGGGCTCGCGAACGTCAAAGGGTGCTCACAGAGCATTCCGCCTCCTGGCTTCGCGGTTGGCTCACGAACGTCAAATGGTGCTCACGGATCATCCCAACAATTGGATTTGTGGCGAGGTCACAAACGTTAAATGGGATCATGGAGAATCCCGTCTTCGTGCTTCACGGCGGGCTTGCAGGGAAACTACACTCTGTAGAAGGTCTTTGCGAGACAGCTTCAGGAATTTTCTTGTTATCCTTCTCGCTTTCAATTTTTGGCACAAACAGAAGGTAAGTATTATTTTATTATTAAAAATGATTTTTATATCATCATTTTGATATTATATATTTAAATAAACATATATATACCATACGTGTGTTGTAATGATGAAAAACAAATCACATTCCTTCATGGAGGTGGTAATCCACACGTGTACATGAATGATGTTATCATTTTTATATGGATGGAATGGAAAAAAATAATGATATATTATATTTAAATAATTATAAATATTTCATTAATATGACATATATAATTGAAATCCATAATTATAACTAGTCTTATGGAGTGGTGGTGGAAAATGAATTACATCGATTCGCGAGGTGGTAATCTGCCATACACAAGAACAATGATTTCATTTCCCATTTGATGGTAGATGAGATAGATACAGGTTATTCCATTAACCTAATAAAATATAATCATATTTAATATAATTATTTTATTATTTAAATTTTTTTGAATAATATTTTATAGAGTTATAAGAATAAATAAAATGAAAATGCTCGGTTAAGAACTATACATCTTCTCTAGAAAACCTCTTTAGGATTATACCTAAAGAGTTCCTAGATTGGTTTTATGATCAAAAAGGAACTCTAGTACATATGGAGGTATTTTAGTAAGGTATTTTGGTATGAATTAGATAAAAAATGGATATTGACATGTGGATAGGAGAGGAGAGGTGGTGTTTTTTATAAGTGGGGGAGATGACACACTTGGAATGTTTAAAAAGATTAAAATATTTTATGGTCATAATCAAAATAGATCCAAGATGGGAAATTTATAAAGTCCAGATGATATAGAGTCTAAATATTACATAAAATATGATTTATAAAAGTTTTAGGTCATTTAAGACCTTATCACTTTAGCATAACCCCTGATAAATGTGTAATAACCTTAACCATGGTAACATATTTATATTGTTTTTACTATTAATTATGAACAAAAAATTAAGTTTACCATATTAAATAATATTAATTATTATGATTAAATATATTTAATACATTTAATTGAATTCAGTTCACATAATTTGAAGAATTTAATTTAAAATTAAACCCGTAAAACGTAATGAAAAACGATTTTTCAGAAAAATTCATTTTTAAGTATAAAAATGTTTTTATACCAAATTCAAGAATAATGTTATTTAGGATGAAATTTTAATGGATATTTTTTAATATAAATGGACTAAATAAATTTTAAAACTAATCAAAATTATAATGTGACTTTGTAAATACTTTAAATGAAAAGGCAGTTTTCAATAATAATAATAATTATTTTTACTATTCATTAAAAAAATCAATTTTTTAGAGAATTCTCAAAAATTCATCATAAGATACTTTTGAAATTAAAAATTATAAAAATTATTTATTTTTTCAAATTAAATTATATAATTAGTAAATTTCCCTTTCAAATTAAAATATATAATGCATGAAAACCTAATTTGGTTAGAAATATATTCTCTTCCTTTAAATTGGAAAATTAATTAATACTATTATAATGGATATAAATATATAAAATAGAATTAATGAATATTAAAAATACATAAAAATGATTTATTTTTACATTACCCATGTTGGGACATTATTCTCCCATTTTTTAAATTGTATCCTGTCAATTTTACTAACTATTTAAAGCGGTGGGCTATCTTTAATTCATTGTATTCCTAGATTCCTATGTTTCTTATTATATCATATGGTTTTTAAAAAGAACCTTGACTTGGTAAATAAATTTATTCCATAAAAATTTCTCTCTGTAGTTAAGAATCTACACTGTCTGTTCCTCACAAGAAAGGTTTTCTTCCAATTCAACTACTCCAGGGCTTAAAACATGAGATACATCCATCACATATTTTATTAACAATGAAAAATGAAATATGTCATGTACCTAAGATAAAAATAGAGTCAAGTCCACTTGGTAATAAAAATATCCAATAATCATCATAATTTTATATGGTCTAATAAACCATGGAATTAGATTTCCATTTTTACCAAAATGTATAACACATTCCCATAGAGTTACTAAAAAATGTGATCTCCTACCTCAAATGAAAGTTATTTCCATTGATTATTAGCATAACTTTTCTTATTTATCTAAGCCATACCCATGTGCTAATAAATTTTATTCACCTCATCAATAATTTCTTTTACTAATTCTGGCCTCAACAAATTTCTTTCCCTGACTTCATCCCAACAAGCTCATGTCTGACACCACTTTCTATAAAATGCATCAAAAGGTGACATATTTATATTGGAATGAAAACTATTATTATAATAAAACTCACAAAAGTTCATATGTTGATCCAAAATTCCCTGATAATTCATTAAACAAGCTCAAAGAGTATCCTCCAAATTTTGAATCATTCTCTCTGACTTTCCATTAGATTGAGGATGAAGGGATTTATTAAAATTTAATTTAGTACCCAATGACTTCTAAAGTCCTTCCTAGAAATTAGAGGTGAAGCTAGTATCATGATAAGATACAATGGAAATAGTTACTCCATTTAATATAATTATCACTTTAACATAAATTCTAGAATATTGATCTAAAGACATATTATCTCTAATGGGAAGAAGATGAGTAGATTTATTTAATAGATCACCATTTACCCAAATCACATTATTACTTCAATATGTATTTGGTAATCATACTATGAAATCCATGGATATATTATACCATTTTTATTATGTCTCTAGAAAAGTATGAATCATCATATTCAGTAATTGTTTTTGGGATTTAACCTATTGAAAAAACAAACATTTAATAGTAAAATAAATAACACATTTCTTCATTCATTCCTATCATAAATGTTCTCAAATATCTCTATACATTTATGTGTTATCAGGGTGAACAAAAAATGGAGAACTATGAGCCTCATTAAAAATTTCTTTCTTTAACTAGGGATCACATAAAACACACAACCTTTTTATTAATCTTAAAACACCATATTTATAAATATTAAATTTTGGAAACATACATTTTTAACCAATTATACCTCTTCTTATAACTAACTATCTTCCATCTAAGAGTTATTAATCATTTATAATAATGAAAATTATACTATCACTTAAAAAAACTAAGGGGATTATTATATGTATAATTTCTAAGAAAAAATTCATCAAATCATTAACCAAAGATTCATGGAAAAATTGAAACATAGTTAATGTTGAATTACCTTTCTGACTCAAAGCATTGGATACTCTATTTTTCTTTCATATATGGTAAAGAATTATCTATTTATAATCATTTATCAATTATATCCATATATTTTTTTCTCATGTTAAACCCTTTATAAATGAATATATCCTTTAAACTTTTGTGATCAGTATATATTTCCCAATTTACTATATATAATTGATGTATATATATTTTTATGGAAAAAACAAAACCACAAGTTCAAGTTAATGTGTAGGATAATTTTTCTCATGGGGTTTTAATTGATGTAATTCATTAGAATTTACTTGATCATTTTATATTAAAAAATAACCCATTCCCTTTAATAAATCATTATTTTAGATAAGAAAGTCACCATTTCTAGATGATAGGGCCAAAAATTGAGAATTCAATAACTCTTTTTTTCAATTTAGAGAAACATTCATCACATTATTTTATCCAGATGGTCTTAACTCATTTTCATGTTAACTTTGTTAGTGGGATAGTAAATGATGAAAAGTTTTTAAAACACCATCAATAATAGCCTACTAATATGAAAAAAATATGAATCTCAGTAAGATTTATAGGTCTTATCCATTAATAAAACACTTTAATTTTAGTAAGATCAATAATTATGATATATTTATTTATGATATATCCAATGAATTAAATAAGTTATAACCAAAACTCATAGTACCTAAAATTTCTAAAACAACTTCTTTTCTTTCATTATTTGGAGAAAAATCCTTATATTCTTTTCTTGATCCTCATAAATTTTAAAATATACCAAAATATCATCAATAAATACAACCACATATTTATCTATTTTTTTTGGAAAACCCTATTCATAATATCCATAAATCTTGCTGGAGAATTCCTCAACCCAAAGGTTATAACCATAAACTTATAATTACCATACCTTTTACAAAAAACTGTCCAAGTGATGTCATTCAATTAGTGGGTTTTCAAATTGGCATAACATATGGAACTGGGTGAATGGTAAACTCATCCTCTCAACTAGGAATAACACATGGAAAAATATCTAGAAAAAACATTCATATGTTATTTCACTACTAGAACATAATTAATCTGAATAATTCCCTTATTTTCATCAATATGATAAAGATAGATTTCATTTATATAATTTAAAATTTTCCTAGATTTTTGATATCTAATAAAATGTATGAATTTATTTTTATATACAAATAGAAACTCAATTTAGCAAATAATATTTTTAGCTATGAAATCTATCTTACCATGATAAACTAAAAGCCAATCTATACCTAAAATATCATTGACTTCTAAAATGGTAAATATGATATTTTTTATAGGGAATACCCTTACATAGATGATAATAAGTTTTTTTAATTTTTTTGTTTCCGCAATACTACCACCATTTGTTTTTACCAAAAGTAATGAATTTTTTTATTGAGGTGAAATTTTCATTTTACTAGTACATTTCTTTGAAATAAAATAATGTGTAGACCCAGAATCAAACAAGACATTAGCATAATCTGAACAAACAAGTAATTGACCTATTAACACTTCATTCTATGGCTCAATATATTTTAAATTAGTTTCAAAGGATTTCAACATGCCCTTATTCCTATAGTATTTTTAATTCACATACAATCACACTCTTCTTTAGAAATACATCCACATAATCACCCATCCATTACATTTAAAACACCATAATACTTGTTTATCAAAATTGGTCTTACCACTACCAAGATATTTTTATTTTAAATCATAAACCATATAAATCAACTTACCATATCTGAATAACTTCCCATATTTCATAAGACATTCCACAAGGTTCTTTCTACTACACCTATTACAAACTGAAAACATGATTTTCATGCCTCAAAATTTATTTAATGGATTATTTCCCATTACCTACCATCATGACCACATTTTTTTCTTTTTGTTGTGGAATAAATTGTCACATGATAAATTCATATAAACCTAATAAACAAAGAGAACTAGATTCTTGTGATTGTTAAATTATTTATAGGAAAAATATCTTTGGTATCTTTTCATTAATTCTAAGTAAAAATGATTAATTTTATTATCAAGATCCCAAATACAATTTAGTGTGCAACAGGATAATTAGGTGAAGTTTTCTAGATAATGGGCCACTAAATCTTCCTCATTCTACCTAAATTCTAATAACTTCTTTTCCATACTTAGTTTAATAACCTTACGAAAATATTTTTTTGGGAAAATATTCTTAAATTTACACCATTCCATAGTGTCAATATCTTCTATTTATTTAGTATTAATGACCATTGACCACCATTGATCATATTCCCATTCAAAATGATAAATACCAATAATTTCCTTTTTATTCTTCAAATAACCCATGACATGGAATATCTTTTCTAGATCCTTAATCCATCCCTCAATTACTATAGAGCTAAAAGATACATAGATTGATAGAGGGTGTTGTCACATAAAATTTATACACTATTGAAATTTTCTCTATGGTAGATATAATTTATCACTATCGTAGATATAACCACCATTTATATTATATTTCAACTGAGCGATCATAATAAAAAACTACTTAGTTATAATTCCAACCATTCCTGGCTACCAATTTGGAAGGATATTGTCCTCTTTATGCCTCTATACTCCAACTTACCTGTTTTCTCTATGGAAAAAGATTCAGAACAATCATAGTTTTGATAAAGAAACATATTAATATTTTAGTAATATATCATGATAACCATAAATTATAATATCTTAAGGGAATTTACTTATATCATCATAAACTCTACAAATATCTAAACCTTTACTCTTAAAAGAATTATAAGGACCCAAACATATGTAATATTTAAATTGAGTCCTTAGATAAGAATTCATTTTCTTTCATTCATAAAGATATTTTAGGGATATAGTTTTAGATATTTAGTTCCTCACCCTTATAAAATAAAACATTAAATAAAAAAATGGATACATACACTAAGTATCCATTTTCCCCAAATATTAAACTTTTAAGATATAACAAGTTTTCTATTCATGAAATATATTCAGATTATTCATCCTAAACTTATAATTGTCCTTACTCATCCTTATAAACCTATGAAAAACATTTGAAAATGTGTGATAATAAAAAAAATCTCAGAAAAGGACATATAAAAAGGAAAAAAACCTGTTAGTTGATGAGTACTCATAAAACTTTTCCTTTTACAAAATAAAATTTGTTTTCAATGTAAAAAATATCTTGCCCGATAAATCAATTTCACTACCAAAATATTTTCATAAAACAATTGATAAGAAATATTAATGGTAAAATGAAATTCATAAATATTTATTTGAAATGATAAAACAACTCATGAATGTTTTTTCGCAAAGTTATACATTTTACCTTTAAGAAGTAGGATAAACATTCCTTTAAACATAATCTCATTGTCTCACCAAATCATAATATTTCCATGAAAACACAAAAAATCATAGATAAATCATTTTGGTAACTTGGGATATAATTTTTATACCACTCATACAATCAAACCTAAAAATAGAATAAACTAACCAAAAAATTATAGTAATATCTTAGGAGAAACCTAAACGGTTAACTTTGTCTCTTTACCCAATGCATTAGAGGACTATACTAGTCTCACTATTCATCATGAGTTATATCATACACACCCTTCATCATGAGCTATAATAGGCTCAATCATCATCATAGAAAAATCAAAAGAACCATAACATAATCATAACATATAAAAGGTTACATTTTCATTATTACACTCATTAAAATATTCTTTTAACCCATAAGAAAAAAATTCATATATAAAATAACCATTCCAATTAAGACCCATTTTTTTAAAAATACCTAGAATAAAGGGAAGTAAGAATTTTATTTGAAAAATAAATGGAGGCTATATAGGAATCCAAACATCATATAGCATTTAAAATAGAGAAAAAAACCATTGATACCATATATGTTAAGATAAAAGTTTCTTTTTTCCTTTTGTAAAGAATGTCATAACATTTATCCTTAATATATTAAAATATTACTTTGTAAACATTTTAAAGAATGTTTAAAGAGACATAAAATTTACTTTATAATTCAATTATGTCTTTATAAATACATCTATAAAATAATTTTAAGATTTTTTTCATGGAAGAAAAATATTTTGAAAATAAATCTTTAAAACATTTAAAATGAGGTTTTAAGGTAAAGTGTACCATACCGTGAGACTTACTTGTCATGTACATTCAATATATTTTTCATAATAAAATTTTATCAATTATTTAATTTCTTAATTACCTTTATAGGTTTAATACATTATCATTAAATAATTTATTTCATTTATTTTAATTATATATTTAATTTCATAATAGGTTAAGTCCATGTTGGGTATTTTGAGGATGTTCATTTCATAATTTGAAAATGAATTCAATATGTTGACCATGATCAAGGAGTCCATTATTCCATAATCTAAAAATTAATGATCATGAAATAATTATCATTTGTATATATTAATTATTCTTCTAAAACCAATGTCATGTCCCAACCTGGAAGCCACTAAACAGTGCCCCAAACTGGTTGTCTAGATAACTTCATGCACACCTCCCAATACACTAGAGGTCGCCGACTAGAAGTGATGTCCTAGGGTGTATATTTGGAGAAACAATTCTGTAAGGTCAGAATTTATCATAACATAACAAGTCATATAAAAAAATATAGGATAAAATAATAATAATATGAATTAGAGTAAGTAAATCATTCAAACATGATATATATAACTAAAGATAAACCAAAATATCTAGGTCATGTACATATGATGGTGATGAAATGATACTATATAAAAACTAAAAGAAGGATTAAATCAATATATGCTATAAAAAATACACCAAAAGGATAAAATCCAAAAGAATCCAAATCCTATGACTGGTCCTCTGCTCCCATATGCCATCCTATCACATAAATCAAACATATAAATCCAGAACCTTTCCCTTGTCCCAACCTACAACCATGATGTTTATTCATGTACCCATTGGTAGACCAAATATCATGTGATTAAAACATTCTATTCCCCTACTAATAGTGTTAATAATAAATCTATTCCATGAATATAAATGTAACAATGTGTAGGTATTTGAATAAGAACTGGAATTGAAAAATTCATGAAAAAATACCATGTTAGGAACACACTTCTCATAGGATACATGGGTGACCAAACCTATATCAACATCAGATGGATGTCTCTGAATAGGTAAGATGTAATAAGTTAGGTCCTAAGGATATCATAAGAGTAGTCATGAAATAATAATAAGAACAACAACAACAAAAACAATAACAACAACAATTATAATTATAGAGCAACAAAGGTGAAACTGAGGAATCCAAGACCTTAGAAGGTTGGGCCAACTCATGGTAAAAGGAATAGAGCCTAGATAAAGGATATAAGTGTAATTTTATGGAAACAACCTTGGAAATAAACTAGTAAAATATCTCTAATCAATTCCTTGGAGTATGACCAAAGTAAATTCCAAGCTGAGCATGATTGGAGCCCAAGGCAATGAACCAAGGCATCACATGTCTGAAGACATCAAGATGAATCCAAGGATATAATCCAAGGATTTCTAATTTCTTGATATAAATCAAATTAATTATCAATAATACATTGATACATTCATGTTGTAAGAGAAATAATAAATTCTATGCTACGTATATACCTTGGAAATCAGCTAAATGAATTGAGATGGCATCCTCTGAGTTCCCAAGGCATTACCTTAGGAATCCAAGGTCAACTAAAGTCTAATAACTCATTTTATAAGAAAAAGGTCAATAATAAATTTTTACCATTTAATAAATAATCATAGGACATGTATTAATCGAATCCTATTTACCATTATATTTTAATTCAAAACATTTTGTTTCCATTTATAAAAAACAAAGGATACTAAGGGAATTATCACAATTTTATAAGTTTATAAATAGTCAATAAGGGTCTATGTGAGAGGTACATGATACTATATCTCAAAATTATTCATTTATTTATAACTTAATCAAATTAATTTTTAAAATCCAATACAACATGTGTAAAAAGTATAAAAGGATCATTTATACATGGAATCACCCAAAGGGGCAGTCCTTGGTGAGGTTAAAACCTTAAAAAAGGTCAATAAGCATTATAAATAGATTCTATGTTATACTTTCTACCTTAAATTAACATATTTCATAATTATAAAGCGACACATAGATGTTCTAGCATGCGGTATGATGAAAAAATTTATAAATTATGAGAATTTGAGTGATAAATTATAGATTAAATACCTTATGGAGGTAGAGGAAAACTCAACCAATATTGGCCTTAGATCTACCCTGAAATGAGAGAAAATAGAGAAAAAATACCCTAAAAATATGGCATATCATCTTGGACTAAAATAGTACCAAATATGGAGAGATTTACCAATAAAGGAAGGAAGTGGATTAAATCACTTACCTAGAGGATTCTAATGAGATGAATGGCTGTCCGATTAGAGTCTAGATTGAGGAGACACTTAAAATCCTAGAGGAGGAGATTTTGGGAGATCTCTAACAGGAGGGGTGGTTGTTATAGAAAGAAAAACGAAAAGAGGGTTCAATTTATTAAATAATTTATGGAAAAAGTTAATTTTATCAAAATTTAAAGTGACATGGTTTGGACGTATAGTTGACTGAATCATACACCAAACATATTCCCCCAATGTCCAAGAAATAAACTCGCTCAAATGGTCAGGCTCACGGTTAGGCATACCATGCTCAAACCATGAATTTCATCTCTGATAATGGTCATTAGTTATTCTTATAGGAATACATCCTCTCTTGTATGGTTTGTTAAACCATGATCTCTATACATATGGGCCACATTTTTTAGTCATATGGTTACTAATAACCATGTTCCAACCATATGCTTCATACCACTTCTCAAAAAACCAAAGCTCTAAGCTCCTAACAAGCCCCAGATGCTCCCAAACCATTCCTTAATCATTTTATCCCAAGTACAAGGTTAAAAGAAAGATTAAAACTGAAAATTAAAGGGTCTATACATCAGGATAAAATCTGTGATCTTATACTATCCCCTCATTTAAACAACTTGTACCTGAGTTTTTCTTCAGAGTGTGATAAAACATTATCTGAGAAATTCTCTAGACACTAGGCATGTACATCGACCTCTCACTCTTAGGTCTTATCCTATATCCGACCATGCTTATATAGAACCTGTATTAGAAGAACAAACCTTCCTCGGGGATCCATCATAGTATGGTCGATGATTAGTATAAGATACCCCTCAAAGTAAGCATTAGCTCCAAATTCAATATCCTCAGGATCTAAAACATGGGGCGAGTATAAATATTAATTTAAAATATGATATACATGGAAGAAATCATAAATAACCCAATAACTATAAGGAAAGGATATCTGATAGGCTACCGACCCAACTATCTCCAATATTTGAGAAGGGCTGACCTAATGATGTGACAACTTACCCTATCTCTGAATCTTTCTATGACCCAAACTTGAAAAAACTCACAATAGGACCCTATCTCTAACCTCAAACTATAGAGGACATAAATTAAGATCAACATAATAATTCTAACTAGATATATCTATATCCACACACTTCTAAATAACATGTACCTCCTCTGATGTCTCCTGAATGAGACGAGGTCCAAGTAGCACTACCTCTACAACCTCTAACCGGCACATGGGTGAATAGAACAACCTACAATATATGGCCTCATAGGTAGTTGTATATACTGCCACTTGTAAATTTTCATTGTAACTGAACTCATCTAGAGGTATGTTTTTTCCCAAGAACCTATGAAATCAAAGACACATTCTCTAATCATGTCCTCCAAAATCTATATCATATGTTTGTATCACACATCAGTCTGAGGGAAGTATGCTATAATAAAAATAAACCATGTAACTAACTCCCTCTACAACCCTTTCTAGAAAAGATAAGTGAAATTATCATCTACATTCAATATAATAATATACTGAACTCTATAAAGTCAGATAATCTCTTAGATATAGATCCTTCTGATTTCATCCACTAAAATGTATCCTCGATATGTAAAAACTAAGAGACCTTAGTTAACTTGTTGGTGATCACTCATATTGCATCAATGCCTTGAGGGGATCTCGGTAAACTAGTCACAAAATCCATGGTGATATCATTGCATTTCCACTTAATAATGTGAATTGGCTATAAAAGTGATACTGGTCACCGATGGTTTGCCTTTACCTGCTGCTAGGTGGAACCCAAAGTAATAAAACCTTGTATCTAACTTTTCATCACTGGCCCCCAATATTGGTGGCAAAAGTCAGGATATAACTTGGTAAAATAGGGATGTACATCCCAAACAAAGACATGAGACTCATGCATCAACATATCCTATATATGTGAGAACCTAGATATGTCAGTGAAAGCACATTACCCTATCCTTATTAACGATCCAGCCTAGCAATGGGTCCTCACTTGAAACACTCTCCCTTAGGACTAAGTCCTCATGGTCTGAAAGTTTCTTCAACTTCACTGTATCCAGAAGTAAAGAGGTCACTACTAAATATATAAGGATATAATGACCATGTTTCTCCCAGAACTCTAAGTGCATCTTAGAAAATAGGGAAATTAACTCTCACTCATAACTGACCACCTGAACTACCAATGTCTAAGCCTTTTTTCTTAGAGAATTAACCACAAAATTTCTATTCCCAACTATATAGGTAATCTCAAAATTTAACTAATTTTTGATATTAAACCCACCAACTCTATTTGAAATTTAAGTCATACTGTGTAAATATTTACTTGATGATCTTATGGCCTGTAGACACCATAAACTAATATCAATGAAAATAATGACTCTAACAATGAAATGTGTGAACTATAGATTCCATCTCGAGATCATGAATTTGGTAATACCTTTCATATGTCCTCAATTAATGATACATGTATGACATGACTCGATATTCCTATTTCAAAACATCACCTAGAACAATTCTTGATGCATTATAATAGAATTTATAACTCCTACCTAGCTCTGGAAGAATGATGATTAGTGTTGAAGTATGTATCCCTTTAATGTCCTAAAAGGATTTCCTACATGACTAATACCATATAAATCTCAAACCATTCACTATCAAGACTATGAGGTGCTTCATGAAATGAAAATCCTAAATAATGTGACTGTAATATTCATTGATCCCTAAGAAACTCAATATGTCAGAACAATTATTGGGATTCTCCCAGGTAACCACTGATCCCACCTTATTTGGTTTAACAAACACTCCTCATTCTAAGATGATGTAACCCAAGATGTGAACCTTATCGATCCAAAAGTGGCATTTAGTGATAATAGAAAACAAGTGGTGTTGTCTTAGTGTATTCAGTATGATCTCAATATGTTCAGCATGGTCAAGTTGGGTATGAGAATACACTAACATGTCATCCACAAAGACTACCAAAAATGAATCCAGATATGGGTAGAAAACCCAATTCATTATATCCATGAAAATGGTGGGTACATTTTTCAAATCTAATGGTATAACCATATACTCATAAAAACCATACCTACTATAAAACACTATACAAGGCATGTCATAAGGTCTAACTTGTACCTGATGGTATCCAAACCTCAAATCAATATTGGAGAAAACTCTCAATCCCTAGAACTAGTCAAAGAGGATGTTTATATAAGGTAGTAGATACAAATTCTTAACCATTTTCTAGTTCAACCGATGGTAATCCATGAAAATTCTAAGGATACCATCTTTATTTTTGGAGAAAAGGATAGGTGAACTCCAAGGTGAAGTACTAGGCCATATAAAACCCTTATCTTCTTTGTGCCATAGGCGCCTCTTGAGCTCTTGCAACTCATTAATATCTATAATGTAAGGAGAAATGGATATCAATGAAACTTCTAGCACTAGATTGATAGTAAAATCTAACGATCTCTTAGGAGTTATTCTAAAATATCATTTCGGAAGACATCCATAAACTTATATACTATAATAGGTATTTTAATCTGATGTGTTCCTTGATCTTCTACATATAAGCTAAGATCTGTCCTACCACTCTATCCATCCCAAAATAATTTGATCCATATCTAATTTCATGTACATCCCATTCACCATTATAAATATAACTTTCACCCTCTTATGAAGTAAGTTTTACCCTATGGTGATAAATTTACACATAAGCTTGGTAGGGAACCAAAAAGTCTATTATTAGAATGGCATCAAAGCCTTTCATCTCAAGGATGAAGAGGCACCATAAGAAGCGATAACCACCAACCTCAAGGGGAATTCCTTTCACTTGAGTATAATCTCAGATCAAATTTACTATGAAGTATCAAGTGTCATCACACCAATGAAAAACAAAACTTAAAGCCCAAGGCTTTTCCAAAATAGAAATAGATATTAAAGAGTGTGAAGCACATAATTCAAATATAGAAGATACCAAAGTAGATGATACTAATATCATACCTATCAATGTAGATGGATCGAAAAAAATTTCATAAGGTGTATACTATAATGAATATATCTAGTCTGACCCCAACATTGATCCAAAACATATCCACTTTGATCAGGTCCACCCTTCTGGTGCTACACATCTTAGGTTTTTCCTCCTTGACCATATCCACCTCACCGACTTGTATGAATGGTGGTACTCCAACTCCCCTACTGAAGTAGTGCTACCGATCTTTTTCTATAAGGTGGAGATGGTGTGGATCCTCTCCCAATGGGAATATATGGGAAGGATTAGAATAATATTTGAAGTTGACCCATTTTATTATAGGCTCGACACTCCACTGGGTCACTGTCACATTGAGGCTTGACTTGACCTTTTCATCCACAATGATGAAATATAATAGGACTACCAGTGCGAACACTCTAGCTGCCAATACTCTGTCAAGAACCCTACAGATGATGATTTCATCTACAGGACGAACTACCATGCCTTGGTGCATAACCAACCTACCTTGTACCCTAAAATCCCATTAATTTTTTCTCAGAAATCTTGTCCTAGTTCACTATCTCTAAAACAGTAGTTTTTAATATATTTACCTCAGATCAGATGGAATAATTGATCCTACATCAAAATGTCTCACTGTAGATAACTCTTCACTAAAAAAAGTAGACACAATGTTCTGAATCTATATAAAATCAGTAGAATAGTCCATTACATACATAGTTCCCTACTCCAGGTGTATGAAATCTGTCACTTGACTAGCTCTCAGTATCTCTGAAAAAAAGTAACTATAGACGTGAGATTGGAAGTCTCCCAAAACCATACCCTAATGCTGATCATCCTCATTTATCACTTCCACCTAATGCTTGGTTGATCCATATAGAATATACTTGGTGATATTGAACCTCTTTTATAGAGGTATCTCTAGTTTCTCAAGGATGTATAATATGTCCTCTAGCTAAGATTTGGCAGCCTGAGGGCCACCCTCTCTAAAAAAAGTTGGTGGGTGCTACTATGGGAACTCCCTCATCAACACTGACATAGTTTGTGTGGGTTGTAGAGATCCCTACATAGACCACACTAAGTATAGAAACTCTTCCTGAAACTGAGCCTCAGTGTCCAGTACAATAAAACAAAGAGTTACAACTATAGGTTCCTCAAGTGGCGCTACTAGAAGGTTAGATCCCACCACCTTAGGAGCGAGTTCATTATCACCTTCTTGGTTCTCAACCTGAGGCCATCGTGGTGGAATATATCTAAAAATTCCATGCTAACACCTCTCAACTCAATAAAATAATAAATAATTTCTCATGGTATAAGAACAAGCATATGGTTTGACTTTACATAACCTACTATCCTAACAACCCAAGCTCTATGGTCATAATATTGGTTTGGTTCCATGTTTTAATTATAGGGTTTCCAAAATATGAAGTGTTAATTACATGTTATATAGGTAGACATCATTTATTTTTCAATTAGAATCCACTTTTTATGGAAACCAATTATATTTAAACTTATAAATAAACTATTCAAAAGTGCGTTTATGTGTATATTTTACATTTATACCTATATATTTATCAAGGTCCAATTAGATACATCTATAATTACCAAATTATAAAGTCTTATGCTTTATAAGTTGAAAATGGTACTTCATTTAACTGAAACTAGGATTTTATGATGTTTCAAATGGATGAATCAATATTCAAAATTTAGAGATGCACACACACTCTTTAAATTGAAATTGGAATCCATGTAATTGTAACCAACTAACATTTCTGCTCATGCGACTAATGGTTCATGGTTCAAACTTACTGTAATTGGATAATTATGGTTCCAAAATCAAACTACACAGGAAAAAAAAATTATGTTCATGTAAAATCTTTAATTAATGAAATTATTGTATCCCTGGAAGAAATGTTAGTTTAGTAATAGACATAGTAGTCAAGGAACTACACACACTATATGAAATTCACATTGTAAAGTAACTATGGTATGGAATATGCATAGTATTCAAATCCTGAAGTGCCTAAGATGATGCATGATAAAATATCTTCTATACACATTATAATAGGTATTGAAATAAAATTTACAACGATAATAAACACCACAAATCATGTGTCTTGGGAAATGGAGAAATTAATACAATTGTAATAAGTGAAAACCATAATATCAAATCCTATCCTAGGTAATTTAACTATTTCCCTATATGTGGGTTGGTTACTCCTAGTCACAAGCTCATTACAAAATTCCATATTTTCCTAATATCCTATCAACACATTTTTAAATAGTAAGAATGGAAAATAACTTTGATACCACTTTGTGACGTTTTGACTAGCAAGACACTAAAAAGTGCGTCAGAATAGTTGAACACATAGACTCAAGTTCACTTCTTTGTATTCCAGAGGCTACCAACTAGCATCGAGGTCCTAGGGTGTGTCCACCGACATACTATTCTGTCAAGGAAGAGTTTAGAATAGAATAATAAGTCAAATAAAAAAAGTTGAATCAATTATAATAATATGAAGTTTCATAAGTAAATCATACAAACATGATATATTCAAATAAAGAGAAACGACAATATCTAGGTCATGTATAGATCCAGAAGAATACATGATAGTATACAAAAAATAGAAGTCCAAATTCATCAATACAAGCTATACAAAAATAAATAGAATGACTATAAGGATAAACACCATAAGAATCACAAGCCTAGGATCAGTCCTTTGTTTCCATAATTCAGACATATATATCTGGACCCTTTCCCTTGTCCTAAACTACAACCAAAATGTTATCTGGGTACCAATCAGGAGGCCAAATAAGGTGTGACTAAAACTCAATTGGACACCACCAATGATCTCTATAACAAATACAGTCTATGAATATAAATGTAATAGTGTTCAGGTATATGAATAAGGAGTGAAATTCAAAATACATGAAATAAATACCATGTCATTCTCAAACTCCTCAAGGGATTCTTGGATGACCTAACCTTCTATGGACTTAGTTGGATGTCTCAAAATTGGTAACAAATAATTGGTTAGGGCCCAAGGATATCATAAGAGTAATCATGTTATAGTAATAATAATAATAATAATTAAGGACACAAAGTGAAACCAAGGAACCCTTGATCTTAGAAGGTCATGCCGACTCATAGTAATAATCATGAAGCCCAGATAAAGGGTCTAAGTGTAATCAGAGGGATACACTCTTGGGGTTCCACTAGTAAAATATGTTTATCGATTCCTTTGAGTACATACAAAGTAAATCCCAGGCTAAGAAATATTAGAGCCCAATGAGATTATACAAAGCATCAAGTGTCTGGAGACATAAAGCTAAATCCAAGGAGATAAGCCAAGGAATTATAATTACCTGATATAAATCAAATGAATCATCTACAATATTCCATGAAATACCTATTCTAAGGAAAATACCATATTCCATGGTCAATATCTCCCTTGGAAACTAGGTCAATGAATTGGGGTGGCCTCCTATGAGTGCTCAAAGAATTCCATATGTAATACAGGGTTGGCTCAAGTATAACCACTCATTTAATAATAAAATGATCTATAATCAATTGGAACCATTTAATAAATAATCATAGACCATTTATTAATCCATGCCTCTTTACCATTCCCTTTTAATTCTAAACACATCCTTTTTAGTTAAGAATGACAAAGGATAATAAGGGTGTTCTCACATTTTATGTAGTTTATACATAATATACAAGGGGCTATGTGAGAGGTACTTTACAAACTATCTCAAAATTATTAATTTATTTATGCCTTAATAAAATTCCATTTTAAAAATAAATTAAACATTGGGAAAATGTATCAAAGGCTCATGTGTATAAGGACTCACCCAATTGGGTGGTCGTTGGTGAGGTTCCAACCTTCAATATAGTTAACACATATCATAAAAAGAGTCTAAGTCATAGTTCCCACCTTATTAGGAAACATGCAGAGGTTAGAAAAAGTGGAATGATGAAAAAATTTATAATTGGTGAGACTTTGAGGTAAGCGATATAGACCAATTACCTTATGATGGTAGAGGAACATTCATATAATATTTTCCTTGAATATGGGCTATAATGAGAGAAAAAATATTATGAGGTGAATACCTAGAAAATATAAAATATTATCTTACACTAAAATAGCATATAATATGGATAGAAAACCCAACAATAGAATGATATATATTGAAGATCATGATGAGTGAAATCTAACAAAAATACAATGTTCTGATTGGAGTCTATATGGATGCAAAACTTAAAGGCCTAAACGTGTAGAGTTTGAGATCTCTTAAATGGGAGTTGTGGCTACTAGATAAATGAAGAGGAAAAGTGGGTGTAGGTTTTTAAGTAATAGAGGGATAAATTATAATATTACCCAAATTGAAATCAGTGAATAGTTTGGATGCATGGTTGGAAAAACTGTGCACCAACCATGCACTCCAACACTATACAAGGAAAACACCCCTTTACATAGTTAGACACATAGGTAGACAAACCATTACCTAACAATGAATTTCAGCTCTGATAAATGTATGGAGTTTTTTACATGTGCATAAATTCTTAACCATAGGGATTTTTCAAACTATTCTCTTTATAAATATGGGACACACTATTGATTCACATGGTTACTATTAACCATTCACCTACTACGTGCCTCATACTACTTCCCCAAAAACTAGAGCTTCGAGCTCCGAACAAGCACCAGACACTCCCAAACCCTTCCTTAATAATTAAATAACAAGTATAAGTTTAAAATATAGATTCAAAATAAAAATTAAATGGTTCATATATCAGGAGAAAATCCAAGATCTTATAACCAACTATATAAGATGGTTTTGAAAAATTAATTACATTATAACAATGGAGATGGTAGACCATATATACGTGTGAGTAACTTTTACATTGTTTAATGAAAATGAGGGAAAGAAGGTAATTATTAATTAATTTTTCAATAATTATTATTTTATCATAAATATTATAATATCTCTTTATAAAAAGTCATATATACCGTCAATGTGATGTTGTGATGAAAAATGAATCACATTGCTTTGTGGAGGTGGTAAATCGCACGTACGCATGAATGATGTTTTCATTTTTTAATGGTTATAAAGGTAATAAAATAGATGATATATTATCTTTAAATAATGATAAAAATTTCATTAAAATCATATATATACATTAAATCCATCATTATAACCATCCATAAGAGGTGGTGAAGAAACATGAATTACATTAGTTCGTGAGGCAGTAGTCTTTCATACAGACGGACAATGGTTTAGTTTCCCATTCTATGGAAGAAGAGATAAATATAGGTTTGAAAATTTACATAATAACATATAATTATATGGAATATAATATTTGTTTCATTTAATCTTTTTCTGAATAATTTTTGAAGGAGTTAGAAGAAGAAATAAAATAAAAAAACTCGATTTAGAAATATACCACTTCTTAAGACAACCTATTAAATTTATAACTAAATACTTCCAAGGTTAGTTTTCGAATCATACAAGGGAATTAGTACATGAATATGGATGTTAAGGAGATATTTGGGTAGGTATTGGATGAACCAAATTGAAATTTAAGTATGTATAAGGTAGGAGATAGGGTGTCCTTTTATATCTGGGGGAAATGACACACTAATAATTTATAAAATGATTAAAATATATTAAGATCTTACGCAAACAAGATTGATACAAAATAGAACTTTTTTAAATATAGGATGATATAGGGTTTCAATATTTCCAAGAAATATTATTTAGATAAGTTTTCAGGTTATTTAACCCTTATCACTTTAGTTTAACACCCTGGTAATCCTGTTTTAACCTTAATTGTAGTCACAAGAGTTTAATATTTTTAATATATACTATGACAAAAAAATTAAGATATAATTATTATATAATACTAATTATGTTTAATAAAAATATATAATAAATTTTAAGAAATTAAATTCATATAGTTGGAAGAATTTAATTTAAAATTAAACCCACAAAATGTGATGAAAAACAGTTTTCAAAAAATGCCTTTTTTTATTATAAAAAGGTTTTTACAAACAATTATAGTATAATTTTGATTACAATGAAATTAATTGTATTATTTTTAGTGAAAGGAACTTTTTAAATTTTAAAACTATTCCAAAATAGAATTTGACTTCATAAATACTTGAAAAGAACAAGAATTTTAAATAAAAATCATTATTTTTTATTATTCATTTAAAAAGTCATTTTTTTTATAAAATTATATAAAATTCATCCTAAGATAAAATTTTCCAATGAATTAAAAAATGAGGTTAATTTTTTAAAATTAAAAATTTATAATTTGGAAATTTGGATTTTAAATAAAACCATATAATGCATGAATACCCAATTTTGTAATAAATAAAGCCCTTTCCTTTTGATTGAATAGATAACTAATATTATTATAATGAATATAACACTATAAAATGTAATTAAATAATATTAATAATACATGAAAAACATTTATTGTAAAATTACCCTAGTTTTTACAAATTTGAAGTATTGCACCCTTTATGATCATTGTGCCCTATTTTTAGGGTTTTTGTATGCTTCTCTGATTTCTGTTCTATGAGCTTGAGTCAGAGGTTGATATTCCTTGAGTATGAATTTGTAATAATAAGGTAGGTGATTCCCAGAGTAAAATTAATTTATATGTGATCTATTTAATTCATGGTAAATTGGAATGAGTGGAGTGGTCTAGGTGAGACCATTAGTGTACTGATTTTAGTTTATATTGTTCAAGGGAGATATAATAGGGTAGTTTCATGTGTGAAAGAGAACGATTAAGCCTAATATAAAATGGAATGTTGTAAATGGGGCTCCATTTCAATTTTTTATGATGATTCTGATTTGGGAAATTTATTAAAGTGATGTATGGTTGAGTTAGTTCTATGGGAACCCATTGTGAATGGCACGTGTGACTATGGGTGATGTTTATAACTTGAAGTGAGGAAACATGGTATATTAGGATGAGGTGGATGGTGATTAACATTACCATAGTTGATTTATCTATATCACAGGTGGTGATGAAGGTTCCCAAAATGTTTTCCTAGGATTTTTGTTGATCATCGCTCAATGTTGTTGGTAGATGGTATTGTATGGGTCATGTGCACAAATGATATGGCCTAGTGAGGTGGTGTTGACAATTCATTATAGATGTGAGCCTACATAGGTTAATAATAATAGGATTTGGTGTTGAGCATCGGTACAGAGGTGGTACTAAATATTGAAAGACACATTTTATAGTGTGTTATACCATCAATTAGGGGCTAAGGATCACCACTAGGTTGGGGAAAATTGGCCTAAACTATGGAAGAGAATACATCACCATGACTTGGGAAGTTATACTATTGAGATGATAGTGATCTAACGAACAAAAGTCTAAGGGAATCATCACATTCCTTGTATACATTCCTTTTGGGAATTGATTTGACTCAAGGTGGTCTATTGGAAACAACAGAAAATGGTATCATGTGGTATGTGGTGAGGGTTGGCATGTAACATATTGTGGTATTAGAATACATGGAAGACCAATGGTTATTTTGGTATGAATGACTATGGATGTAGCTTTCCACTCTAGCATTGGATAAGGAAGGTAAAGCCTCTCCTTTTGATGCTGAGCACAAGTGGAGTAGGTTATATGATGTGTGTTGACTATAATTTTGTTCACAGAATAGTACAAGTATGGATTTAAGCTAGGTAAACCATTGGTGGTAGCCTACTAAGTTCATAATAACACCCTAAATGGGCCCTTTGGGAATGTACAGAATTTATAGTTTTGAGTACAACAATAAAGGGATTAGGCTTAGGGTATGGAGCATAGTGAGTAGGGACATTTAAAGGGTTTACAAGATTGATGGAATTGTTTTTGGTAGACGTACCTGGTGGTTCCGTGGTACTAGGTTGGTGATATTTTGGGTTATTTTTGTTTATTTACATATAAGACTATCCAAAATGTGATATACTTATATTTTTCTTGGATGTAATGAAATGTAGATATTTTTTTGGTATATATAGTAGGTATACTTTTGGCTCATTATTTCCATTATTTAAATTGATTATGCTGGGTTTGATTTATTAATTTTGCAGTGTTGTTATTATTATTATTATTATCAATGAAGGTTATAGTCTCCCCATTATAACCCAATATACCCTCACTAAGAGTCATAAGACTTTGGAATATGGGGAGGAATGCCTAAGGACCAACAAATCGCTAGTCTAGTCATTGTTCAGAGCGTACCGTGGTGGGGATGTTATAAAGTGGTATGATAACACTGTTGGTGTTATGAGGTAGCTTTAAAGAGTTTGAGTATTATAGGGTAATATCAAAGGAGGTTAGTTACAAAATGATAACAATGTTCAGTTGATATCATGTTGTGTCAAAGGTGGGATTTTAGAAAGTGGTTTGTTATTTGGTATTCGATAGGATTGAGCATCAGAATGTGTCAGAACATGGGATAGAGGTTATGATAAATGTCTAGCCTACACCTACATGAAATAAAGTCCAAGTTACCTAGGGAAATTTATTTTTTTTGGATTTCATCGATATAGTTGTGTTATTTGATTTATATTAAATTATGTTTGATGTTACGGACTTTTGTTTGGACTCTTGGCCCTAGAATAAAGAGGGAGTACTCATGCATCATTATAGAAACTTTGGGATTTAATGGAATATGTGTGTGCATGTTATTTTTTCTTAGAAACTTAAAGGAATGGAATTTTATTTGGCCATTTAATGTATCAACAGCCGATTTTTTTCCCTATATAGTATGTTGGTGTCATTCCACTCAACCAACCTCAATATATAATTCTTTATTTAATGCGAATGTTATCCTATGATTATATGGTGTATATGGTGCTGAAAACTGATATGGGTAGGTAGGGGTCCATGAGGTTAGATGATATATGATATGGGCATGGTAGGGAAGTGTAAGCATAATGAGTTGTGTCGCATGTTACATATTTCACTACTTTTAATATTCAAATTTCTATATTTGTGTTAAACATGGAACTTTGTTCTCAACATGATTACACTGAGAAAACCAACATTGAATCATCATGAGGGAAGAGATGTGGTGTCATCAGGGTGTTCGTGGGATGGGGGCCCTGAGGATGGAGGTGAGTAGGAGCTATAGGCGGAGGCAACAATATAAGTTGGATAACCACATTGTGTAGTGGAGTTTAGGCCATAGACAAATGAGAAACTTAGAGTGATCTTAGTTTGGGTCATTCAAAGAATCAACAGGGATATTAGGGAACTTTTCCATCCATGGAATATCTGACCCTAGAGTTTCAGTCTTATCACCCTCCTTTGTTACAGGGTTAGTTTAGACCATAAAGAATAATGTTTTTGATAGAATCTATATAGACTATTTTTGATTCGATTGAATAACCCCCATGATAGAGGGTGATGTTTTCCTTAAATATTATTAAGGTACCAATGAAGCATTTGTGGGATGTAAAATTATATATAAGAAATAATTAGGGAATAATATAGAAGGAATTTGGGATTATGTTCTTCGAGCACATATTTACTCAGACTTTGAAGGTGGGTTGAGCCCTTGAGTTTATGAGGTTTTAGCACAGAGAGACCTCAGTCATGGATTATACCAGAAGTTTTATAGGCCTATTAAATTACACAATAATATAGTAGGATATTACATCACTATGGTTTAATTATTCAAGGATAGGCCATGATATTTTCTTAGGGTATATTTAATTTTTTTTAGATTGTTCTCATTCTCAGAGGTAGTGAATTGGGAATTGATAATTAAGGGGAAATTGATGAATGCGACTATATCGAGATGGATAACTATGTTGGTCAAGATAAGTTGTAAATATTTGGGTAGAAAAAAGAGAGGCCACAAGGAAGCCCAAAAAGGTAGTTAGACTAAAGACTTGAGGATGCCACAACAAAGTGGATCGTCAATGGTATGTTTTTTTGTGTACGAAGAATGGAAATGTTTAGGATCAGTGGGATTGGCCTCCAAAAGAGTGTTAGAAAAGTGTCTATATGATATATTTAGAGAGTTTTTTAGAAAACATCATAGATATCTATGATTCCGAGACCTAGTCAGACTCATGGATCTGAGGTAGGACCTGGAGTAGTACTGGTAGATGAGATATGACTGCATAGGCATGATTTATAATAGATAGAGATACATGGTAGTGGGGTAGTGGATGATAGATAATAGATCTCTATAGGTAGGAATAAAATTAGGAAGTTAGGTTTTTTACTAGTTGTGAGGGGTTGAGCTAGGATATTTATAGAATGATAGAGATCCAATGACAATTAGAGGTACTTCATGAGGGTGGATGTGATTTTTGTTTTTATATGACAGATAATGGGGAATGTGGTGTATGTAAGGTAAGTGAATTATCCAATTTCTACTTAATATATGAATGCTAGGTGTGGTGTATGATAAATCAGGGATGAGTCAACATCATGAATGTTTTTTTGGAATTGAGTGATATGGGAATTTTATCAGAATAAGGAGTGATATGCGACTCTGGTGGACATCAGGTGAGATTATGTACTTTTTAGGACATTAATTTTGATGTAGGTATTATGTGAGCATCAAGAATACTGAGGGACTTTATTGTTAATTATTATTTTTTATTTAAACTTCTTCATCTAGGTTTGATTTATTACTTATATAGTATTTAAATTTTTATTATGATTATAAATAGAGGGTATAGTCCCCCACTATCAACCAATAGACCCTTACTGCAAGATTTAAGCCTTATTAATACAAGGAGGGGAACCTATGGTCTAATAACTCTTAAAAAAATGCTATGAAATTTGAGAAATTCAGCCTCTAGATCAGCATGAAATGATAACCTTTTGGATACTCTATAAAAAATATCACATCCTCATCAAATAAAATTTTTTCAATCATAGAAATTCATAATATCTTTATAAAATAATTTTGAGAAAATATCCCAAACTCCCTCAGGATCCTTTAAATAAAATATCTCTTTAATTTATGATGTCTCATATTCTCACATGTAATAAAATTTGGAATATACTGCATCAAATATATAAATCACAAACCATATTCCCAAATAAAATATATATCCTACTATGTATTTAAGAGTGAATACTACCCCTATGGACTAAGAGTATCTGATGATAAATATTATATAAAAAATTCATAAATTTTATTCCATAGGATTGTAAATACATCAGAAAATCCCATGAAAAAATATACTATCAACACGTTGAATCTCACAATAAAATCACCACCAAAGGAATGTGGTGATCACTACTCACCTGGTTCATTAGAAAAGCTATCTCAACATCCATCAATCAATACTTAGTTTCATGATTAATAATAAAGCCTTTATACATTATAATATTTTTCTTCTAAGTACCAATCAAGTTTGTTTTCCAATCCAACCCATATATCTCCCCATACTTTACGTAAATGTTTATTATACCTCCAAAAATAAAAATGTCTAGTGTGTAAGAAAAACTAGGTTCATACAATATGAATACATATAAAATGTTAAACTTTATTTAAATCCTCTAGTATGATAATTCTATTAGAATTCATAATCATATTAATACATGTAATATTCTAGTATCATAAATCAATGAAAGGATGAGATATAATCCTAGTAATTGGAGGAAAATTAGAAATTTCATGAGACATGAATCAATGTGAGTTCATAGATGAGAATAATAATCATCATATGTTAATCTAAGAATCATCATAATAAAAATAAATAAATCATCTCAAAGTGACTTTAATCATGACACATGGAAAATAATGAAATATCATAATATTTAGTACAAAACTAACTACATAATTCTCATGCATATAATGTGAACAAATCTAGAATCTTGTTCACACATAATATATGTTTACAAATTTAACCGCATCTGGTGAACAATGCTAGAAACATTTTCACACATAATAATCTCATGAGATATATCACTTTATCTAATTAATTGGAGGGATGTATAGATATAGTCCCACAAATTACGTCATTATATTATCATAATCATGTATACCATATAGAATGTAAATATATATCAACTATAAACATGAAATACATTTATTAGAAAAGAATGGGTTTTATAATGATATCATTTAGAATATGTTAAAGAATAAACTTATAGGTTCCAAAACCAAGAAATGGGAATAAAAATTTAATAATTAAAGGGTTTAATTAATAAGGAAAAGTTTATAGTTCATTAAAAAGATAATAATAATGATAGGAAGAATAAAAGAGAGGATTTGAGATTAAACACTCTATCATTAATCATAAAGGTGGTAAGAATTCATCATAATGAAGTAAGAACATTTATATCCACAAAATAATCATATAAAATGAAAATTAAAAAGAATTTAAAAGGGATTTTCAAAAAATAATAGGGAAAATACAGAGTAATACAAGATAAAAAAAGAATAAAAATATGGGTTTGAGAGTCCCCTTACCCTAGGTCCCATTTTTTTATCACATTTATGAATCCAATAAAATAAAATTATATTTATTAAAAAAAATCAAGAAATGAATTACATTCATTTTTGTTATACTTGATGAATTATAATCATTAAATTTTATTTGTTAAACTTTTTTTGTTATGTATGAAATTGTTTGATGAAATGTTTCTTTGAATTATCCTGTTTTGTTTCATTTTCAGGGTTTTGATTCACTATTATTTATGAATTTATAAAATATCATCTGGATTATTAAAAATAGATAAAATTAAATATTTAAACAGTATAAATAATTTATACTAATTAGACATGAAGGAGGTGATAAGTAATGAATTTAAAACACCCTTTTAAGAAGTTAACCATCTATTAGCAGAATTTTAGCAAAGAGGAGGAAAGAGAAAATATACATATCATAAATTTTTTATAATAAATATCTATTCACATAATATCATTAGTATAATGATTATATTTTATTGACCCAAAATTTTATCAATGGGAATTTCCTTCATAAAATTATGTCATATAGTATAAGCCGCATAAAATCACTTTGATTACACAATACAGAATTTTTAAATTAAGAATAAATTAAATAAGAAGCATTTCTAAATATTAAAGAACCTATCTCAATAGAATAGTACTTGACCCTTGGAATAGTAATATGACCATTATGAATTTTAATCCAACCAATAGAATAATAACCTCACTTGTGAAAGTATAAATAAAATTTAGGCATCTTATAAATGAAAGTATGATATAATTATACAATAGTATAAACAAACAAATATTTTAAAAATTATTAATTAAGTGTTGGTATTTTTGTAAGTCATAAATATTTAATGACAATTTTAAAATTATTATAATTATTTAAAATAAAATTTATTTTCATAAAATTTATCTGTAAATAAATATTTTGATGTCTTATTATTATAATATAATTTTATGTGACCCTAATTAATTTTTCAAAGTGATATAAAATCTGTTATAATTTTAAAAATAGTATTTTCCATGTAAATGATGATTTTAATTAAAAATTAAATTTCTCATATTTATAAAATAATTTTAATAAAATTAATTCATTGTTTAATTCTATACATTGAAAAATGGTTATGGTAATTTTTGGTTTTTTTCTAAAATACTTGAATTTTTGTGAACAGTGAAATATAGTGATTTACAGTATATATGCATTATAAGTTTAAAACACTATTAATTGAGTCATTATTGATGTAAGAATAATAATATTAAACTATAATTTATTATTTTAATACAATTAGTGATAATTATCAAACTATTCATAGTCTTGATCCAAAAATAATAAACTAAAGAATAAAATAATGAGAAAACACCCCTTCTCCCCTATAAATACCACCCCGCACAACCTATTGTCATAAAAAATTTCATGATTTGAGACTCGTAAAAGTTCAATCCAATACTCTTCCCAAGTCATTCCCACATATCTAGGATCTCTTGGTCTCATCAAAAGACCAAACCCTTTGAACTAAGGAGGTTTTCAAGGAGGAGAAATTAAATATGTAGAACCCTCATTCTTTTCTTTTTAATTTATTTTCAATTTCATTTAATTTATTATACTCTTATCACCTCCACCAGTAAAAGTGGAATGATAAATGTAATGACCCAAAGTTTCATTAATGGAAAATCCCTCTTGATCCAGTTAAATGTTTCTTTATGAAAAATGTTTTTATAAGATGTCAACATCTTTAGTTTTACGTTAAGATTTGTGACCGTTACTTTTATAGCCGTTGAACAGTGATCATCTGAGTAGTATAAATATAAGGCTTTAACGAACCCATTTATACTCAGACAAAGGAAGTGATGGCCTCATCCAGTAGAATTTCCCCTTATGAAGACCATTTGTCGGAGCTCGGAAAATAGGTGGCGTCTTTGGGCTTCTCCCTTGACCAAGCTCAAGATGAGCTTCATTATTTCAAGCTTGAACGGGACGGTCTACAGGAAAAGTGGAAGTTGATATAGATTACCACTCGAGCGATGTTATCCGAGCCACCCCAAGAGTCTGTCACCATCGCACACCGTACCCTTAGGTCTTATGCGGCTATTTTAAGGGGTTATGTAACAAATAAGTAGTACTATGTTCATGTGCATTATTTTTGTATATAATAATGAATATAATTTCTAGTCATTTTTGATACATTGTAATAGTTTTTAAAGTAAAAATGGTGTTTTTTGGTTATTATTTAATTAAGAATTATATTTTATTAAATTAAGGTATTTTTGAATTAAATAATATTTTAATAAAATATTATTATTAATATTAAATTAATTTTTATTAAATATAAATGATCTTATAATTTTATGAATGCAATTAAAATTTTTATTAAGGTTTGAAATCCATTTCTGTCAAAACCCGTGAATTTTTTTATAAATGTCGGTTTTTATTTTAAAAGTGAAAATTCACATATTTAGAAAATTATTTAGATAAAATAAATATTATTTTTGGAATCAGGATGTCGAAATTATCCAATGGTGAATTTTTCATAATTTTCTGAGATAGTCAAATTTTTGGGTAAAAATTAAATACCGTTTAAATATATAATGTGTTTTATGACATCATAATGACCCAATGGTGATGTAATAAAATAACATAATCCTTATGTTAGGCCAATATATTTTTTATCATTAAAATAATGAGGTTTTGGGTTTGTTTGACTTACTTTTCAAAGCATTAATGAACACCTCAAGACTTACTCAACACTTTGCCTTTTTAAATTAATTTCCATGGGAGTGTGACTCACCTCCACATAAACAACACTAATTTTTTAATAAGTTCAGACCTTGACCTTGTAAAATATTTTTTTCCTCTTTCATTTTCCATAAACCATGGGAAAATACCATGGGATGGTTTGTGGTTTGGATTATTTTAATATAAGGGGTCCCAAACCTAAATAATAAAGAATTCTCTCACCTTTCCTATATAAACCCACCCAAGCTCCCACTTCCTCCTCACTAAAATCCTTTGGAGTTCGTCCAAAATCTGACCTACTCTCTCTGGAATCCTCCCAAGGTGCCTGAAGCTCCCAAGAAGCCTCTCACAGGCCAATCTCTAGACTTTGGAAGCACACTTCCAAGTAAGGGTTTTTTCTTCCTTTCTCATTTTTGTCAATTTTCTTTAAGTTGTATTGCCCTTTTAATTTCAATTATGAATGTTGGGGTATGGTTTCGCACCTCCCCCATACTGTCCTCTTATTGTTTGAATGATGGGAGACCCCTTTCTCTCTCATTAAATTCCTCCCATGTACACCCGTTACTATGCCGAAATTCCGAAAGGAACTTCTCTCTCTTTTTTTTACATTCAAGCAATACTTTTGTATCATGAATCTAAATTCCTTTTCAATTGTTGGGACATGTATCTATATGACCTCCTTACTGTCCATTACATGTAAATATGATGAGGAACCACTTTCTCTCTCATCAACCATTTTTATGAATTCTTATGTCACGCCGTTACGCTGCCGAAATCGCACCGATTTTCTAAGCCAATGTCATTGTGTAGTGAATAGCATGCCCATTTCTCCATCAAGGGTATTCACCTTTATGAACATTTACTTATTGATTGTAAAGTTTCATGTATGAATTCCACATTCCTTTATCGTGGAATAAATGATTATGTTTTATGAATCCATGTTTTATGATCCATGTGGCACACTTATGCATGAAATGAAATGTTTAAGAAGGGTGCGCCCTTATAGCGCTCCAATGCATTTGGTAAAGTATAGTATCATGATACTTCATGTGAAATGAGTGTCGAATCATGCTAATTAAAGTGCAATGAGGGTTTACTCGTTCTTCAAGTGCAATGAGGGTTTACTCATGCTCCATGTGCAATGAGCCTTGGATCATGCTAATTCAATGTTAAGTGTTGTTGCCACATTTCCATGTTATGATTATCATGATTTATCATGCCTTTATGTTCATGTTACTCTTATGCTATATTGATATTCCTATTGCCTAACATGTATTGAACTCCTCATGTTATTCATTGTGTACTCCCTTACTGGGCTTTATAGCTCACCCTTTTCTTATGCATGTTTTCAGGTTATCCCATGCAATGCTAAGTACGAAGGAATGTAGTGGTCATGTAAAGGATGTTTTCAATAAATATGTTGTATTTCAAGTTTAAAGTTTTTATGTAATGATCCTAAGACCCAAATACACTAAACCTTTCGATATTCTTTGTTGTATCAAGTGAAGTTTTATGTAATAATGCATGTTTAAGTTGTAATAGAAAGCATGGTTGTCATAGTTGGTATCAGAGGATAGGTTTAGTTATTTTTGGGATTAGGAAACCCTAGTAAAGCCTTAGATACAAGACTAAGTATAATAAAAACATCCCTAAGTTTTGGTAAATACTATGTAAGTGGTTTATCAAACAAATACATCTCTATCTGGATACGATCAGGTAGAGGCGGCTCTAGCATAGATGTATCCTAGGGGTAAAACCCAAAAACACCGCTTTGAGCTAGACTCTAATGGGAACTGGTGCACAACAACGGGCCTTGCTGCACTCTTGGTTACGACACTCCCGGGGGATATGTTTTGATAAATTCACAATCTTAGTATGAACCCTTATTAATGGAAAAATGCCCCTAAGAATATATGTTAGAAGGTAGATCATGAAAAGACTGGATTGAATCCTATAGACTCATGAGTTAAAGAGATTAAAGTTTATTTACAAGTCATCAACTTTTGTCTTCGGATTACCCTTTATGTGTTACCCCTAACTTTCCTTTTATTCCAGCCAATGGCCAGTAATAGGAGAACTCGGGCTAACAACCGTTGTGAAGATCAGTGTGATGATTGTACTAATGAGATGCCCAATCCAATGGGAGCGGGAATTGCGAACTTTGTCACGCTTCTCTCTCAACTAACTCATGTTTTGAATAGAAACACGGGTCAAGAGGAACGTTCAACCCCCCTAAGAAAGAACAAGTCGCTATCGAGAGCTTCATGAGACAAAGGCCTCCTACTTTTAGTGGATCATCTGATCCCACGATCGCTGAGCAATGGATCAACTCCATTGAAAATATATTTTCCATCCTCCAATGTTATGAACAAGAGAAGGTTCTCCGGGCGTCTTATCGTATGGAGGGTGAAGCTGATCAATGGTGGACATTGATAAAAAATACGAAGCCTGATGAGGAGATCGAGGCTTTGGAATGGAAGGAATTCTGGAAGATGTTTTTCGATAAATATTTTCTGCGCACCCTCCGTCTTAAGATGGAAAGGGACTTCCTTTACCTCAAACAAAAAGATGAAGAATATGTGGGAGAGTACGAGGAAAACTTCACAAGGCTTTCACGATACGCTTTCGGCTTTGTCGTTACCCCCGAATGCAAGGTTGACCGCTTCTTTGGTGGGCTGAAGCCTAGTTTGCGGAAAGCATTAGCGATCCGAGACTTCGACCATTATGAGGAAATTGTCCGATGTGCCCTCAAGGTTGAAATGGAGATCATAGAATCACAGGGGTATCATGGGGACAAGAAGCGTAAGGTGGACTTCAATGCTGGTGGTCCGATGGATAAATCCAACGGCGCTAAGAAGTTCCAGCACCCCACTTGCCAAAAGTGTGGAAAAAAGCACCCTGAAAATTGCCTTAGGGGGACGATAAAATGATTTAGGTGTGGAAGAGAAGGGCACCTAGCTATTAACTGTCGGAAAAAAGGACCCGCGGCTACGACAGAGGAGAGGAACGCTCCGTTCGAACCTCAATGCATTGTTCAATGCTACAAATGCAAAGAACCGGGTCATTTTGCAAATCAGTGCCCTAATCTAAGGGTTATCAGAGGCAACCAAAAACCTCCAAGATAGCAAGGAAGAGATTTTTCCATCACTTCTGCCGAAGTGAACCCCGACAACGAAGTGGTGACAGGTACGCTAGTTATTCATTCAAGAATAGCGAACATACTTTTTGATTCAGGTTCTATGGATTCTTTTATATCTCGAATGTTTAGTAGAACAATCCCAGCACCACCACAAATCCTGGAAGTAAAGATGTCGGTGAGTACGACAAGTGGGGCAATCATTGCATCCCATGAATATAAGTCCTCCCCTGTTATAATCCATGGATTGAATTTCCCGGAGAACCTCGTCATACTCCCTTTGGTGGAATTTGATGCAATTCTTGGTATGGATTGGCTTTCCTTATATAGAGCCAACATAAATTGTCGGGAGAGGGAAATCACACTCCATATGGAGAATCGACCCCCGATTCTTTACAAGTGTCAGGAGGAAGATGAATCTCCTTTAACTCCATCATCTCAAGCATGGATATTACTGCCTTATGAGCATGCATATCTGGCTCAGATGATTGAGTCCACGGAAGAAACCACCCTTGAAGAAATGCTTATTGTGAGGGAATTCTATGAAGTGTTTCCCAAGGAACTTCCTGGTCTTCCTCCAAGAAGAGATGTTGAGTTATCAATTGAACTTATACCTGGGGCGCTACCAATATCCAAGACTCCATATAGAATGGCTGTTGTTGAGCTTGAAGAGCTGAAGAAACAACTACAGGAGAATCTGGATAAAGGGTTTATACGCCCAAGTGCATCACCATGGGGTGCACCAGTCCTCTTCGTCAAGAAGAAGGATGGGTCAATGCGACTTTTCATCGATTATCGTGAACTTAACAAAATCACAATAAAGAACAAGTATCCTCTCCCAAGAATTGATGACTTGTTTGATCAGCTGCGTGGAGCACAATACTTCTCCAAGGTGGACTTACGGTCGGGATATTATCAAGTAAGGGTGAAGAAGGAAGATATCCCCAAGACTGCTTTTCGTACAAGGTACGAGCACTGTGAATTCATAGTAATGCCTTTAGGACTCACCAATACTCTAGAAATATTCATGGACTTGATGAATAGAGTCTTTAGAGATTACCTTGACAAATTTGTGGTAGTCTTTATAGATGATATTCTAATATACTCCAAAACCAAGGAGGACCATGAGGAGCATTTAAAAACTGAACTAGAGACTTTGCGCTAGGAGAAGCTCTATGAAAAGTACAGCAAGTGTGAGTTTTGGTTGAAGGAAGTCTCATTCTTGGCCCATATCATCACATGCAATGGGATATATGTGGACCCCTCCAAAACAGATGCAATTGAGGGAGGGTCGAGGCCAACATCGGTAACGGATATCTGTAGCTTCTTGGGTTAGCTGGATATTATCGACGTTTTGTGAGGAATTTCTCACGATTGTCCAACCCTCTTACCAAGCTAACTCGAAAGGGAGTAAAGTTTTCTTGGAGTGATGAATGCGAAGAAAGCTTCAAGGAGTTGAAAAGGAGGCTTATCACTGCACCCGTGCTCACTTTACCCACAAGTGGGGAGCTCTTTGTGGTATTCAGTGATGCTTCGAAGAAGGGCTTAATATGTGTGCTGATGCAGAATGATAAAGTGATATCCTATGCCTCAAGGCAGTTGAAAATCCATGAGCAAAACTATCCAACGCATGATCTGGAGTTGGCGGCGGTGATCTATGCCTTGAAAATCTGGCAGCATTATCTCTATGGAGAGAAATGTGAGATATATACTGACCACAAGAGTCTTAAATATATATTCACACAGAAAGAGCTTAATATGCTCCAGCGAAGATGGATAGAGCTCATCAAGGATTATGACTGTTCAATACATTACCACCCTGGGAAAGCGAACAAGGTGGCAGATGCCTTAAGTAAAAGGATCCAGTGATTCTATCAATGATGAGAATTGAGAAGGATCCAATCTTCTTATACTTAATGAAGATGGATGTGGGAATCATAATGAAGGGAACATCATCAATACTTTCACAAATGATTGTTCAACCATCTCTTTTGGAAAGGTTAAAGGATGATTAAAAGGATGATGCGGGAATCCAAGAAAAAGTGGAAACTATCAAAAAGGGAAAATCCTCAGAGTTTAATGTTAATGAAGAATGAACTGTGCGGTTTGGGAAAAGACTATGTGTTCCATCAAGTCTAGAGCTGAAGAAGGAACTCTTGGACAATGCACATAGTTCAAATTTCTCTTTTCACCCAGGGAGCACAAAGATGTATCGAGATCTCCGAGAAAACTTTTGGTGGGATAATATGAAGAAGGAGATCGCTGAATATACATCAAAGTGCCTGGTGTGTCAGCAAGTGAAGGCAGAGAGGTAGAAGTCTAAGGGGATGATGCAACCATTGCCCATACCAGAACGGAAATGGGAGAACATCACCATGGACTTTGTCACCGGACTTCCAAGGACATACAAAGGCAACAATGCAATCTGGGTTGTTGTGGATCGTCTTACAAAGACTGCACACTTCATTGTTATTCGAGAGGATTTCTCTTTAGATCAACTGGCACGGATATATATCAGGGAAG
Source organism: Viscum album (assembly GCA_963277665.1). NCBI lineage: Eukaryota > Viridiplantae > Streptophyta > Magnoliopsida > Santalales > Viscaceae > Viscum > Viscum album. The sequence goes on from OY728122.1 coordinate 2,095,506,023, forward strand.
TGGTACGGTTTCATGGAGTACAACTATCTATTGTGTCTGACCGAGATCTAATATTTACCTATATGTTTTGGATGAGTCTTCAACATGCTCTGAATACTGAACTGAACTTCAGTACGGCCTATCATCCTCAAACTGATGGCCAATCCGAGCAGACTATGAAAACACTTGAGGATATGTTGAAAGAGTGCTCAATGGACTTTAAAGGAGGATGGGATCAAAATCTTCTTCTGGTTGAGTACTCTTATAATAATAGTTTCCACTCAAGTATCCAAATGGCACCATATGAAGCCCTGTATGGGAAAAGGTGTAGAACACCAGCATGTTGGGATGAGGTCGGTGAACATAAGCTGCTTGGACCAGAAATGGTTGAAGAAATGGTGGATAAGGTGAAAAACATTCAACAGCATATCAAGGCAGCCCAAAGTCGACAGAAGAGTTATGCAGATAATCATCGACGAGACCTTGAGTTCAAAGTTGGAGACATGGTGTTTTTATGCATATCTCCGTGGAAGAAGGTCATGAGGTTTAGAAAGAAAGGGAGGTTAAGTCCAAGGTACATCGGACCCTTCGATATTCTTGATCATGTTGGGGCTGTGGCCTATTGACTAGCACTTCCACCTACTATGGCCAAGGTGCATGATGTCTTTCATGTATCCCTTTTAAGGAAGTACATACCGGACCCTTCACATGTACTCTCTTCCGAGGTGGTACAATTGGAAGATGATCATTCTTATGAGGAGAAACCAGTGAAGATCTTAGATCATAGAGAAAAAGTTCTACGAAATAAGACAATGCCCCTCGTCAAGGTGTTGTGGAGAAACCACAAGTTTGAAGAAGCGACTTGGGAGTTGGGGGATATAATGAAGCTGAGTTACCCACATTTGTTTTAGTGTGGGAAAAGGAAAATTTCGAGGGCGAAATTTCATAAGGGGGAATATTGTAACGACCCAAAGTTTCATTAATGGAAAATCCCTCTTGATCCAGTAAAATGTTTCTTTATGAAAAATGTTTTTATAAGATGTCAACTTCTTTAGTTTTACGTTAATATTTGTGACCGTTACTTTTATAGCCGTTGAACAGTGATCATCTCCGTAGTATAAATATAAGGCTTTAACGAACCCATTTCTACTCAGACAAAGGAAGTGATGGCCTCATCCAGTAGAATTGCCCCTTACGAAGCCCATTTGTCGGAGCTCGGAAAAGAGGTGGCATCTTTGGGCTTCGCCCTTGACCAAGCCCAAGCTGAGCTTCATTATTTCAAACTTGAACGGGACCGTCTACGGGAAACGTGGAAGTTGATAGAGATTACCACTCGAGCGATGTTATCCGAGCCGCCCCAAGAGTCTGTCACCATCGCACACCTTAACCTTAGGTCTTATGCGGCTATTTTAAGGGGTTATGTAACAAATAAGTAGTACTATGTTCATGTGCATTATTTTTGTATATAATAATGAATATAATTTCTAGTCATTTTTGATACATTGTAATAGTTTTTAAAGTACAAATGGTGTTAATTGGTTATTATTTAATTAAGAATTATATTTTATTAAATTAAGGGATTTTTGAATTAAATAATATTTTAATAAAATATTATTATTAATATTAAATTAATTTTTATTAAATATAAATGATCTTATAATTTTATGAATGTAATTAATTTTTTTATTAATGTTTGAAATCCATTTCTGTCAAAACCCGTGAATTTTTTTATAAATGTCGGTTTTTATTTTCAAAGTGAAAATTCACATATTTAGAAAATTATTTAGATAAAATAAATATTATTTTTGGAATCAGGACGTCAAAATTATCCAACGGTGAATTTTTCATAATTTTCTGAGACAGTCAAATTTTTGGGTAAAAATTAAATACCGTTTAAATATATAATGTGTTTTATGACATCATAATGAAACAATGGTGATGTAATAAAATATCATAATCCTTATTTTCGGCCAATATATGTTTTATCATTAAAATAATGAGGTTTTGGTTTTGTTTGACTTACTTTTCAAAGCATTAATGAACCCCTCAAGACTTATTCAACACTTTGCCTTTTTAAATTAATTTCCATGGGAGTGTGACTCACCTCCACATAAGCAACCCAATTTTTTTTAATAATTTCGGACCTTGGACATGTAAAATATTTTTTTCCTCTTTCCTTTTACAGAAAACATGGGCAAATACCATGGGATGGTTTGTGGTTTGGATTATTTTAATATAAGGGGTCCCAAACCTAAATAATAAAGAATTCTCTCACCTTTCCTATATAAACCCACCCAAGATCCCACTTACTCCTCACTAAAATCCCTTGGAGTTCGTCTAACCTCTGCCCTACTCTCTCTAGAATCCTCCCAAGGTGCCCCAACCTCCCAAGAAGCCTCTCACAAGCCTCTCTCTAGCCTTTGGAAGCACACTTCCAAGTAAGGGTTTTTTCTTCCTTTCTCATTTTTGTCAATTTTCTTTAAGTTGTATTGCCCTTTTAATTTCAATTATGAATGTTGGGGTATGGTTTAGAACCTCCCCCATACTGTCCTCTTATTGTTTGAATGATGAGATACCCCTTTCTCTCTCATTAAATTCCTCCCATGTACACCCGTTACTATGCCGAAATTTTGAAAGGAACTTCTCTCTCTTTTTTTTACATTCAAGCAATACTTTTGTATCATAAATCTAAATTCCTTTTCAATTGTTGGGACATGTATCTATATGACCTCATTACTGTCCATTACATGTAAATATGATGAGGAACCCCTTTTTCTCATCAACCATTTTTATGAATTCTTATGTCACGCCGTTACGCTGCCGAAATCGCACCGATTTTCTAAGCCAATGTCATTGTGTAGTGAATAGCATTCACATTTCTCCATCAAGGGTATTCACCTTTATGCACATTTACTTATTGATTGTAAAGTTTCATGTATGAATTCCACATTCCTTTATCGTGGAATAAATGATTATGTTTTTTGAATCCATGTTTTATGATCTATGTGGCACACTTATGCATGAAATGAAATGTTTAAGAAGGGTGCACCCTTATAGCGCTCCAATGAATTGGGTAAAGTATAGTATCATGATACTTCATGTGCAATGAGTTTTGACTAATGCTAATTTAAGTGCAACGAGGGTTTACTCGTGCTTCAAGTGCAATGAGGTTTTACTCATGCTCCATGTGCAATGGGCCTTGGCTCATGCTAATTCAATGTTAAGTGTTGTTGCCACATTTCCATGTTATGATTATCATGATTTATCATGCCTTTATGTTCATGTTACTCTTATGCTCTATTGATATTCCTATTGCCTAACATTTAATGAACTCCTCATGTTATTCATTGTGTACTCCCTTACTGGGCTTTATAGCTCACCCTTTTCTTATGCATGTCCTCAGGTTATCCCATGCAATGCTAAGTACGAAGGAATGTAGTGGTCATGTAAAGAAAGTTTTCAATAAAGATGTTGTATTTAAAGTTTAAAGTTTTTATGTAATGATCCTAAGCCCCAAAGACACTAAACCTCTCGATCTTCTTTGTTTTATCAAGTGAAGTTTTATGTAATAAAACATGTTTAAGTTGTAATAGAAAGCAGGGTTGTCATAATAAATCTAGTATATTTTATATAATATAATTTTATTATGTTAATGGAGTAATTTATATTCTATTCTCTTCCCTTCTCCTTTTATTATAAAAATTAAAATATCATCTTTGGTGTATCGATTTACCGCCGCCATGGTGGATGTATTTTCATTTTTTACTATCACCTTAAAGGATGGTTATAAAACCATAATTATCATAAAATAAGATTTTATTATACATATTATAAGTTATATAATGTCCTATAACCAATATATAATCATGATAATAAATAAAATAATAAAATATCATAATGGTTGTAAAATCCACTAAATAAATTAAATCATTTTGATTAACTATTTATCCTATGATTAAATAAAATAACATTGAAAAATTACTAATATTACAAATTATACTTTTTTATGTTCATTAATAACATATTATTTCAATTATATATAATTATTTCCATTTAAAATGAACTTCCATACTCATATACAAGCGAACTGATCATGAAAACCAAGAAAACAAACACTCCCAAATGATGAAATTGAACTCTATAACTCATCAAAAATCCTATAACCTAAATTAATAAAATTATAATGAATTAAATAAATGTATAAAAGTTTATGGATTCCTAAATTAATTAATTAATTTTTAATATCCATGATATTAAAGTGAATAAATCATTATGAAAAAAGGTTAAGGGAATTCTAAAACACAACTCTCTTCCTTGGGGTTACATGGATGTTCCTTTTTTTCTATAAATATTATTTATTTTTTACATAAATTTTATTTTGTGGAATATACATTTTACTAATATAGATTTATGGAAAACACAAATATTTTTCAAAAATAAATATTATTTCTAAAAGAACACATCATTTACTTTTAATGAGATCATTTTTCTTCAATCAATATTGATACTAATAATATTATTCCATTATTATCTTAAGAAATACAAATTTGATGAATTTATTCTTTATGTAATTAAACCCATTCTATTATTGGTTTATTTTATGTACATGATTGATATATGTTCTATGTGGAATTCATGATAATGTAAATGTTATGATGTGACATGTTCTATAAGGCCCCAGCCTTAAACCTTACTTAATCTTGAGTTATTACAAGATTACACGTTGAGGATCTTTTCGGGTTTAGAGTTTTAGTGAATTAGATCATAAAACTTGGATTACATTCCACATATAAACAAAGTGGTTACATAAAGATAGTATTCTTCATTCCCATCAATGGAAACATATTTAAAATAAAACATGGATTATTTCTTGACACATCCTTGACTCTATCATCTTATCATGTACCTTTCCCTTGACCTGTGAAAAACATTTCAAAAAATTGGGATGAGCATAAAAACTCAGTATGGGTTATAAAAACATGGAAAGGAAACATGAGTTCATATATACATAAGAATGAAATCATACTTTACCCATAAAACATAGGCACTTTAACATACCTCATAAAATCATGAATAAATCATAGAAATCATAATATGTAAAGGTAACTTGAGGCATTCATAACATTCTTACGTAGGGAGTAACCCTCTTGGTTACGTTTGGAATACCCATCACAGTATATTCCCTAAAATCTCTTCGGAGAAACCTTAACGTTTCACTCCTTCGCGTTACCCAATGCATTGGAGAGCTATAACGGGCTCACCCGCCCTTAGTTTATCACGGAACCACCCGTTTTCATAATAATGCCCAAGAACCATAACATAATCATATCACATAAAACATGCATAAAGGAAACATAAAATTTCCACATTTCAATCACGAGATATCAATACAACACATTGATATAAAAACATTATGAAAACCATTTTCAATACTAAAGTAAAACATGGTATTTATTTTTCTTTTAAAAAAGAAGGTATGGCTTGTAGAGGAAGCCAAAACTCAAATAATGGTTACGACGGCGGAGAAGTCGTTGTCGCCGCATACGTACGAAAAAAAACATTCCCTTTTTGTCGTTTAGTAAACGCTTCTTAAAAAAGATTCCTTTTGAATAAACGTAAAAGTCAAAGGGGTTTATACACCATATGAAAGAAAGTTGTGTATAAAATAAAATATGCCTCAATGAAAGGAGATTGAGACGAAGTCCCATACCTCGTATCCGACTTGACCCGACCGTTCTTTAAACTCCTGAATAATAAACTTGAGTTAATCTCTACTTGCTTATGAATCTTTTTCAAGTTCATTATTCCTTTTATACCATGTTATGAACATCATGTAATCATTTAAGTTAATAATGTTCATTTTGTCGGTATTTGGTTCTTAAGTCAAAAATAGGCTTCTTACACTTACATGTTGTTAATTTGGTCAAAGGTTCATTATATCCAGAATGGTATTCATGATGTAGATATCATATATGTCATATATATCCAGTACATACATGTATTTAAAATATTACATAATCATTTAGAGGTAAGAAATGAAATGCACCGTTCATGGAGACGGTAAGCCGTACGTACGCATGAACGCTACTTTCATTTCTTTGTCATATTAATGGAATTAAAACTAAATGATAGGTATGTATATTTTAATTCCAGAATTATATTCATCATTTAGATATATCATTAATTATATATATCCATTATATACATGTACTTTTAATAGTACATTACATTTGGGGATAAGAAATGAAATGCACCGTTCATGGAGACGGTAGTCCGTACGTACGCATGAACGCTACCTTCATTTCTATCTCATACATTAATGGAAATAAATAATAATGATATGTAGGTATATTATAATTCCAGTATAAAATCATATATAATAACTTTAAATCCATCCTTTACACGTCCCACATATGGCATTAACGAATCACATCACTTTGAGGGGGCGGTAGTCCGCACTTCCTTAAATGAAGATATCGTGTTTACCCATAATGGGAACCATAAAGGTTTGACCAAAATGTAAAAAACAGAATATTAAGGAAAACATAAACATACTATATATCATATATAAAAATAGTGACATCATAATGGCCACCTTTGAAGGTGTTAAATGAGTATTGAACAATCATCGTTTCGGGAGGCAGAATTTCACCATCCACGGAAACCGTATGTTCTTTAACCATTTGATGTAGTTGTGTGAGAGTGTAGCTCAAATAAATATTATAACAACATCCTAGTATATTGAAGATACTGTTGTTGTTACAAAAAGAAGTAAATAAAAAGAGATTAGGGGGTTGGAGAAGCAAAATAAAACAAATGAACATGAGAGAAACAATTACCTTTAAAAGTGTAACTCTTTTTGATTTGAGCCTAAAGTCTTCCTTTGAAAGGATTCTGCCCAAGGTAAATCCTCTAGGATGAGGAGAGGGATGTGGAGAGAGAAAATGGGCAGGGTTTGGCCGAGCCAAAGGCTTGAAGAGTGTGTGAAATGAGGTAGAGGTGGGGGCCTTTTATAAGGGGAGAGGAGGGGCACTTTTGGAAAGTTAAGAAACATTACATTATTTGAAAATGTGTTTCGGTTTTAAAAGGTCCCACATTGATAGAATTCGTGGATAAGGTTATAAGGCATCGAAATCCACTCATCCAATTGGTTTTGGCCATGTGTAGTTCATAGATTTTATATTATCTTTCCATTTTATTTAAATCGTCAAATAATGATGTCATCGCTGCATCATTATTATGTCATAAATAATTAAATTTATTTAATGTCTAAAAATTATAAAACAAATACTATGATATAGGAAATCTTTTTATCTTTCCAATGACTATTTATAATCAAAATTTGGACTTGTATAACCCTACTTAAAAATTGTTTTCGTAAAACATATTATGTTTGTGTCATTTTCACTTTAACATTAAATAAAAAGTAATTTATGTCATTTCCCAACAAAAGTGGATCCATGGGGTCCCCAAGTTAGGTCATGGATTGTATTGGTCGGCCATGACACAACCAATGAGGTTGGTACATGTGTCTAGGTCATTTTATATTATTAAAGTATTATTTATACCTTAAACTACACTAATTACCACTAATCGCGATTAAAAACTTAATAAGTTACTATTCACCAAAAAAATTATTTTAATCTCATTTAACCACATTTTACTTCTTAATGACAACCATGTATGTCGGATTTTCAAAATTCAACACACATTAGTGGTAAAATTTCATTTAACCGAAAAATCAGTTTGCTTGATTACCACTTAGTGGTTTCACTATTCATCAAAAATTGAAGTTTTTCAGAAAATTACCAAAAATTCACCCTAAGCTATATTTGATATTCCGAATTCAAAAATGAAGTCCATTTTACAAAATTCAAATCATATAAGTCACATTAATTAATTTAATAATTAATTCCTGCTGCCAGAGCAAATAGCGTGTTTTTACAAAACAATAAGTATCAAAAGATTGACACCAGTTTAAGTCTAATTTCAAATCGAAATTGATTCCAATGACCACCATTGGATAAAATGGTAAAAATATATTCTAATTTTACTTCAAAACCAATTCAAAACATAATCTAATAATATAAATAAATTATATTAAAAATTAGTTTTGATGTAAAATGCAGTATTTTTCACTATTCATTAAAAAATGAACATTGTCAGAAAAATACCAAAAATTCACACAAGGTAAATTTTGATGTCCCAATCATCAAGGATAAGTTTATTTGACAAACATAGTTTATAAAATTGTCAAAATATAGGTTCAAAAATGGTTTTCCATCAAAAGGCACTAAAACAATCTTTTAAGAATATTAGTGTATTCCATGCATAAGATTGTATTTATTTTCATTTTAGGCCTCTAAAACACTATCTTTATCATTAATAGACATAGATAAAAATATCTATTATTCATTACTTACTTGGGATGTTACATCCTTCCCCCCTTTAGAAAATTGCGTCCCCGCAATTTATTTACTTATCGAATAAATGGGGGTACTTATCCCTCATTGCATTTTCAGATTCCCATGTTGCCTCTTCAATCATGTGGTTTTTCCACAAAACCTTTACCTGATGAATCACCTTATTCCGTAACACTTGCTCCTTATGGTCAAGAATCTGGACCGGTTGTTCCTCATAAGATGGGTTCTCTTCCAGCTGAACTACCTCTGGACTCAAAACATGAGATGGATCTGGCATATACTTTATCAACATCGAAACGTGAAAAACATTGTGTACCTGAGATAAACTCGGAGGTAAAGCCACTCGGTATGCAACTGATCCAACTCTTTCCAGAATTTCGTATGGTCCAATGAACCTTGGACTCAACTTTCCTTTCTTACCAAATCTCATCACACTTTCCATGGTGAAACCTTGAGAAAAACATGATCACCTACCTCGAAAGATAGATCCTTCCTCCGGTTATCCGCATAACTCTTCTGCCTGCTCTGAGCTGTTCTCATGTGTTTCTGAATCAGCTGAACTTTTTTTTGCCATCTCTTCTACCAATTCTGGTCCCATCAACTTCCTTTCACCCACTTCATCCCAGAAAGCTGGAGTTCGACACCGCTTCCCATATAATGCCTGAAATGGTGCCATCTGTATACTGGAATGAAAACTGTTATTATATGAAAACTCAACCAAAGAAAGATGTTGGTCCCAACTTCCCTGATAATCCATAGAACAAGCTCGCAGCATATCCTCGAATGTCTGAATTGTTCGTTCTGACTGCCCATCTGATTGAGGATGAAAAGCTGTACTAAAATTTAATTCAGTACCCAACGACTTCTGAAGGCCTTTCCAAAAGTTAGAAGTAAACCTGGGACCACGATCCGATACAATGGAGAGAAGAACTCCATGTAACCTGACTATCTCTTTAAGATACAAACGAGAAAGTTGATCAAGAGAGAAAGTATCTCGTATAGCAAGGAAATGAGCAGATTTGGTCAAGCGATCCACAACAACCCAGATTTCATTATTACCTCGAGATGTCTTCGGTAATCCAACAACAAAGTCCATGGATATATTCTCCCATTTCCACTCTGGCACTGGTAAAGGCTGAAGCATCCCTTTCGGTAACTGCCGCTCTGCTTTAACCTGCTGACAAGTCAAACACTTCACAGTAAAATCAGCAATATCTCTTTTCATTCCATCCCACCAGTAATACTCCCGCAGATCTCTATACATCTTAGTACTGCCCGGATGAACTGAAAACGGAGAACTATGAGCTTCACATAACAACTCTCTCTTCAACTGTGAATCACAAGGCACACATAACCTCTTCACAAACCTCAAAACACAAACACAAACTTATCCAAGAACTCATGAAAAATTTTATTCATTAAGTCCATGAATACAGCAGGTGCATTGGTTAGCCCAAAAGGCATTACTACAAATTCATAGTGGACATATCTAGTACGGAACACAATCTTCGGAACATCTGCTTCTTTTACTATCAACTGATGGTACCCCGACCTCAAGTCAATCTTCGAAAAATACTGAGCTCCCTGGAGCTGACACCACTTCATTCGATGGCCCAACATCTGCTGAAGTAGTTGCAAAGGATTTCACCACCCCTTTCTGCTTGTAGTCTAACTGCTTCCCATCACTCAAGCTCCTTGTCGGACACTCGTTTGCATAGTGACCCATCTCATTGCACTTATAACATTTCACTAACTGTAAATCAAATTTATTCTTACCTTCACCTTGATCCTTTTCAGTGCAATCACGAGCCTTATGTCCCATCTTACCACATCGGTAGCACTTTCCAGAATTCAGAAGACATTCCCCAGCATGCCTTTTTCCACATTTATCACAAACTGGAAACTTAGTTTTCTTACCATCAGACTTTTTTGAAGAATTCTTACCTTTCTCCTACCACCTCGGTCTCTTCTTCTGCTGGTTGTTATAGAAAACTTGGTCATCGGAAAACTCCATTTCCACCTTCTCAGCACATCGAACAAGCTTTTCATAACTTTTAAACTCACGAGAAGCTAATGCCCTTCGATACTTTGGCTTTAATCCTGAGTAAAAACGATTGATTTTACTATCAAGGTCCCGGATAAAATTCGGAGCATACCTTGCCAATCGAGTGAACTTTTCTTCATAGGCAGCCACTGAGTCTTCCTCTTGCCTCAATTCCAAGAATTGCTTTTCCATCCTAAGTCGAACAGCCTTAGGAAAATACTTCTCAAGAAACATACCTTTGAATTCATCCCAGTCAAGAGCATCAATCTCATCGGCATCCCTGATATTTTTAACCATAGACCACCACTGATCTGCTTCACCCTCTAAATGGTAAATATCAAGACTAACCTTTTGATTGTCTGAACACCCCATGACATCAAAAATCTTCTCCAGTGCTTTAATCCACCCTTCAGCTAGCACAGGGTCAGATGATCCTCTGAATGATGGTGGATGTTGCCTCATGAAATGTTCCACCACTGACATGTTCCTCTGCGGTTGATCTGGCTGATCTCGTGCATGGATACCACCACCATTTATAGCCTGAGTCAACTGTGCCATCACTGCAACAAACTGTTCAGTTCCGATTCCGACCATCTCAGGTTGCTGATTTGGAAGGCAGTCTTCCTCCTGATGTCGTCTCAACATAGCTGCTTTGTTTCCCCTACGGAAAACCATTCTAAACATGGAAATATCTTAGGCGAAGCAACATGGTAATCCGTAAATGCTATATCATTTCAATCATATTATAATTTAACACTTTTCTAACTCCTAAAGTTGTCTAAACCAACCTCTGATACCAACTATAAGGCCCCAGCCTTAAACCTTACTTAATCTTGAGTTATTACAAGATTACACGTTGAGGATCTTTTCGGGTTTAGAGTTTTAGTGAATTAGATCATAAAACTTGGATTACATTCCACATATAAACAAAGTGGTTACATAAAGATAGTATTCTTCATTCCCATCAATGGAAACATATTTAAAATAAAACATGGATTATTTCTTGACACATCCTTGACTCTATCATCTTATCATGTACCTTTCCCTTGACCTGTGAAAAACATTTCAAAAAATTGGGATGAGCATAAAAACTCAGTATGGGTTATAAAAACATGGAAAGGAAACATGAGTTCATATATACATAAGAATGAAATCATACTTTACCCATAAAACATAGGCACTTTAACATACCTCATAAAATCATGAATAAATCATAGAAATCATAATATGTAAAGGTAACTTGAGGCATTCATAACATTCTTACGTAGGGAGTAACCCTCTTGGTTACGTTTGGAATACCCATCACAGTATATTCCCTAAAATCTCTTCGGAGAAACCTTAACGTTTCACTCCTTCGCGTTACCCAATGCATTGGAGAGCTATAACGGGCTCACCCGCCCTTAGTTTATCACGGAACCACCCGTTTTCATAATAATGCCCAAGAACCATAACATAATCATATCACATAAAACATGCATAAAGGAAACATAAAATTTCCACATTTCAATCACGAGATATCAATACAACACATTGATATAAAAACATTATGAAAACCATTTTCAATACTAAAGTAAAACATGGTATTTATTTTTCTTTTAAAAAAGAAGGTATGGCTTGTAGAGGAAGCCAAAACTCAAATAATGGTTACGACGGCGGAGAAGTCGTTGTCGCCGCATACGTACGAAAAAAAACATTCCCTTTTTGTCGTTTAGTAAACGCTTCTTAAAAAAGATTCCTTTTGAATAAACGTAAAAGTCAAAGGGGTTTATACACCATATGAAAGAAAGTTGTGTATAAAATAAAATATGCCTCAATGAAAGGAGATTGAGACGAAGTCCCATACCTCGTATCCGACTTGACCCGACCGTTCTTTAAACTCCTGAATAATAAACTTGAGTTAATCTCTACTTGCTTATGAATCTTTTTCAAGTTCATTATTCCTTTTATACCATGTTATGAACATCATGTAATCATTTAAGTTAATAATGTTCATTTTGTCGGTATTTGGTTCTTAAGTCAAAAATAGGCTTCTTACACTTACATGTTGTTAATTTGGTCAAAGGTTCATTATATCCAGAATGGTATTCATGATGTAGATATCATATATGTCATATATATCCAGTACATACATGTATTTAAAATATTACATAATCATTTAGAGGTAAGAAATGAAATGCACCGTTCATGGAGACGGTAAGCCGTACGTACGCATGAACGCTACTTTCATTTCTTTGTCATATTAATGGAATTAAAACTAAATGATAGGTATGTATATTTTAATTCCAGAATTATATTCATCATTTAGATATATCATTAATTATATATATCCATTATATACATGTACTTTTAATAGTACATTACATTTGGGGATAAGAAATGAAATGCACCGTTCATGGAGACGGTAGTCCGTACGTACGCATGAACGCTACCTTCATTTCTATCTCATACATTAATGGAAATAAATAATAATGATATGTAGGTATATTATAATTCCAGTATAAAATCATATATAATAACTTTAAATCCATCCTTTACACGTCCCACATATGGCATTAACGAATCACATCACTTTGAGGGGGCGGTAGTCCGCACTTCCTTAAATGAAGATATCGTGTTTACCCATAATGGGAACCATAAAGGTTTGACCAAAATGTAAAAAACAGAATATTAAGGAAAACATAAACATACTATATATCATATATAAAAATAGTGACATCATAATGGCCACCTTTGAAGGTGTTAAATGAGTATTGAACAATCATCGTTTCGGGAGGCAGAATTTCACCATCCACGGAAACCGTATGTTCTTTAACCATTTGATGTAGTTGTGTGAGAGTGTAGCTCAAATAAATATTATAACAACATCCTAGTATATTGAAGATACTGTTGTTGTTACAAAAGAAGTAAATAAAAAGAGATTAGGGGGTTGGAGAAGCAAAATAAAACAAATGAACATGAGAGAAACAATTACCTTTAAAAGTGTAACTCTTTTTGATTTGAGCCTAAAGTCTTCCTTTGAAAGGATTATGCCCAAGGTAAATCCTCTAGGATGAGGAGAGGGATGTGGAGAGAGCAAATGGGCAGGGTTTGGCCGAGCCAAAGGCTTGAAGAGTGTGTGAAATGAGGTAGAGGTGGGGGCCTTTTATAAGGGGAGAGGAGGGGCACTTTTGGAAAGTTAAGAAACATTACATTATTTGAAAATGTGTTTCGGTTTTAAAAGGTCCCACATTGATAGAATTCGTGGATAAGGTTATAAGGCATCGAAATCCACTCATCCAATTGGTTTTGGCCATGTGTAGTTCATAGATTTTATATTATCTTTCCATTTTATTTAAATCGTCAAATAATGATGTCATCGCTGCATCATTATTATGTCATAAATAATTAAATTTATTTAATGTCTAAAAATTATAAAACAAATACTATGATATAGGAAATCTTTTTATCTTTCCAATGACTATTTATAATCAAAATTTGGACTTGTATAACCCTACTTAAAAATTGTTTTCGTAAAACATATTATGTTTGTGTCATTTTCACTTTAACATTAAATAAAAAGTAATTTATGTCATTTCCCAACAAAAGTGGATCCATGGGGTCCCCAAGTTAGGTCATGGATTGTATTGGTCGGCCATGACACAACCAATGAGGTTGGTACATGTGTCTAGGTCATTTTATATTATTAAAGTATTATTTATACCTTAAACTACACTAATTACCACTAATCGCGATTAAAAACTTAATAAGTTACTATTCACCAAAAAAAATTATTTTAATCTCATTGAACCACATTTTACTTCTTAATGACAACCATGTATGTCGGATTTTCAAAATTCAACACACATTAGTGGTAAAATTTCATTTAACCGAAAAATCAGTTTGCTTGATTACCACTTAGTGGTTTCACTATTCATCAAAAATTGAAGTTTTTCAGAAAATTACCAAAAATTCACCCTAAGCTATATTTGATATTCCGAATTCAAAAATGAAGTCCATTTTACAAAATTCAAATCATATAAGTCACATTAATTAATTTAATAATTAATTCCTGCTGCCAGAGCAAATAGCGTGTTTTTACAAAACAATAAGTATCAAAAGATTGACACCAGTTTAAGTCTAATTTCAAATCGAAATTGATTCCAATGACCACCATTGGATAAAATGGTAAAAATATATTCTAATTTTACTTCAAAACCAATTCAAAACATAATCTAATCATATAAATAAATTATATTAAAAATTAGTTTTGATGTAAAATGCAGTATTTTTCACTATTCATTAAAAAATGAACATTGTCAGAAAAATACCAAAAATTCACACAAGGTAAATTTTGATGTCCCAATCATCAAGGATAAGTTTATTTGACAAACATAGTTTATAAAATTGTCAAAATATAGGTTCAAAAATGGTTTTCCATCAAAAGGCACTAAAACAATCTTTTAAGAATATTAGTGTATTCCATGCATAAGATTGTATTTATTTTCATTTTAGGCCTCTAAAACACTATCTTTATCATTAATAGACATAGATAAAAATATCTATTATTCATTACTTACTTGGGATGTTACATGTTCACTTGGAATTATATATCATATATAGATGTTATAATGTGATGGGTGTGCTTGAAATTATATACTGATTGAATGAATCGGGTAATGTGATGAATCTCATGAGATAAATTGAAATATGCATGAACATGATGCTAGCTTTGATCATAACTATATGTGATACTTGACTATTGAGACATGATGTTTTATTTTTATGCATTTCCAAATTCCATGACTTTATCTAACGTTTCCTCTCATGATTATGGTTATGATCCTTTTATTATGTTATGATGATGATGATTATTATCACCCATGTTTCATGTCTCTTATTCATCCACTTACTGAGATTTTATCACACCCCTTCTTTTAATGTATATCCTCAGGTGAATACTTGTAGTAAGGAGAAGACAAGGGCCAATAAGAAGCTAGAGAATGAGGAATTAAAAAAATATATGTTTTATTATGTAAAATTTATGTATGGTCCTAATTTTTCCAAGACATTAAACCTTTGGATCCTGGTTTTGTAACACTTTTATGTTGTTTATATTTAAAATGATGTAATAGTTTTTAAGAAAAAGTAGGGTCACTATAGGTAGTATAGGAGCATGATTTAGTTAATTTTGGAATTAGGATTATAAAAACTTAGTGAAAACTCTTAGTATGAGACTAAATATATGTATGCACCAAAGAATATTTTTTTAGAAAATTTTAAACATAATAATCCCATAAGATATGCCTTTATAATTAATTTTAGAAAGGAATACATTATTTATTCAATAATTGTTGAATTATGTTATGTTCTAACCTTTTAGATTTTAGAAAATGGTGGGAAATAGGAGAGACTAGGACAACAAACCATGAAAGTTATAATGTAGTGATTTCTTGAATGATATTCCCAATACCTTTGGAGGTGGAGTTCAAAATTCCATGGTGATACTTACCCAACTCCCTCAGTCAATGAACAATAATCAAAATAATTTTTAATATCCTCCTTTACCTAAGAGGGTACAACTAGCTATCAAGTATTTTATACGGCAACAAATATAAATATTTAGTGGATCTTATAATCCAATCATTTCAGGGAAGTGGGAGAAATCAATAGAGAATATATTTTCTCTGCTTCACAGTTATATTATAAAGAAGATGACTCAATATATTTATCATCTAGATATAGATGTAGGCTAATGGTGTGAATTGATTAAGAACACTAATACAAATGATGAAATTGAAGATATAGAGTGGGAAGACATTAAAATAAATTTTCTTGACAAGTATTTCCCTTAAGAGCTTTGTACAATGATGAAGAGATAACTCATAGAGTTGATGCAAAAGGAAGGCGAATTTATCATGTCCATTTAATAAAATTTCACATGGCTTGAAAGGTATTCTTTGAGTTTTGTTATCACCAGTGATAGAAAAAATGATAGATTATTTGGTGGTTTAAAACCACACATTCGAAAGGCTCTAGAAATTAGAGACTTTAGGAGTTATGAAGAAGTTGTTCAATGTGATCTCAAAGTGGAGATGGAGTTTGGTGAATGGTCTCAAGTCTATGGTTAATAAAAATGAAAGATGGAGTTTCAAGATAGAGGATCTAATAAAAAATATGGAAAGAAAACTCAACCACCCATATGTAAAAAATGTGGTAAGAAGCATCATGTGAATTGAATGAAAGGGATGGAGAAATGCTATAAGTGTGGGAGTGAAGGAAATTGACCTCATGAATGTCGAAGAGAAATGATGAAGCAGGACAATGTGGTGGAGGAAAGGAGTGTACCACCCACGATATAATGTTTCAAATATAGGGAGAAAGTGAACTATTCAAGTAAGTGCACTAAACCTTGAATCCTTGAGGTAAATTAGCATCATCAGCCACAAAATACAAAGGAGCAAGGGAAAGATTATTCCATCACTATTGTTGAGGTGGAGCCCAATAATAATGTCATTATAGGTATGCTGGTTATTCATTCAAGAATAGCAAACATACTATTTGATTGTGGTTCTCTGCATTCTCTCATATCTTGCATGTTTAGTAGAACTATTAAAACACCACCACAAAATATGGAGGTTGAGTTATCTTTGAAAATAGAAAATTGGGAAATTATTTCTTCCAAAGTATATAATGCCTACCAAGTTAATTTTTGTGAACCCAAGCTCCCATAAAATCTTGTACTACTTCCTTTTGGGGAGTTTGATGTTATTTTGGGAACAAATTGGCTATATTTATACAAATCCAACAACAAATGTTGGGAAAGGAAGATCTCTCTTTACATCCTGTAGTATCCTCCAATTCTATACATGTGTTAGGGGGATGATGCATCTTCTTCCAATCCATAATCTTAGTTGTGGATATTATTTCCTTATTATAAAGTATATCTAAATCAAATGATTGATATAAAGGAGAGAATAATGATCAAAGAAATTCCCATTATGAGGGACTACACCGATGTATGCCTTGAATAATTTTCTATTCTTCCTCCTGACTGAGAGGTTGAGTTCTCAATTGGACTTATTACAAGATCTATAACTATATCATGGACACCTTATATAATGGACACCTTTGAGTTGGAAGAATTCAAAAATAAGTTACAAGAGAATCTGGAAAAGGGTTTTATACACCCAAGGGATTCAGGATGGGGCACACCAGTCCTATTTATCAAAAAAAAAAATATAGATCAACAAGCCTATGCATTGATTATCATGAGCACAAAAAAATCACAACAAAAAAGTACCCCCTTCCACGAATATATGACTTGTTCGATCAACTATGTGAAGCCAAGTATTTCTCTAATGTGGACCTTTGGTCAGGATATTACCAATTAAAGGCAGGGATGGATGATATTCCTAAGAATTCATTTCAAAAGAGGTAAAGACACTATAAGTTTATAGTGATTCTTTTTAGACTCACTAATTCTCCATAAATAGTAATTGAATTAATGAATAGTGTCTTTAGATATAACTTTCAAAAATTTGCATTAGTCTTTATTGATGATATCCTGATAAACTCCAAGAACAAGGAGGAACATGAGGAACATTTGAATACTATTCTAAAGACTTTGAGAAGGGATATAATTTATGAAAAGTATAGTAACTATGAGTTTTTGATGGAAAAAGTATCATTCTTGGGGCATGTTATCACCTACAAAGGAATATCTGTAGACCCTTTTAAGATAAAGTAAATTGAAGAGTGGAATGAGACAACATATATAATGGAGATCCATAATTTCCTTGGTCTACCTGGGAAATATCAATGATTTGTGAAGAAATTATCATTATTTTCAAACCCACTTACCAAGATGACATGAAAAGGAGAATTTTTTTTCTGGACTAGTGAATATGAAGACTGCTTAAAAGAGTTAAAAAAGAGGCTTATCATTTCTCTAGTAATCATACTTCCAAAAATTGGGGAAATCTTTGTATAATACATCGATTATTCAAAGAAGACATTTGGCTGTTTACTAATATAAAATGATAAATTCATAGCCTATGCCTTAATATAGTTGAAAATTTATAAGCAAAACTATCCTATGTGTGATCTTGAGTTATCAGCTGTTATTTTTGCATTTAAATTTTTTCGGAATTATATATATTGGGAGAAGTGTGAAATATATACTCATCATAAGATGCTCAAATATATATTCACATAGAATGAGATTAATATTTTCCAAAAAAAGGGTTAGATCTCATCAAGTATTATGACTTCTCAGTCCACTACAATCCTAGAAAATCAAATAAAGTGGCAGGTACTCTAAGTAGAGATGATCATGGAACATTATCAATGATGATAATTAAGAAATATTCAATCTTATTATATTTAAAAAGGATATAAATGGGAATAATTAAGGAAGGAACATCATCAATCCTTTCTTAAATGATTTCTCAACCATCCCTCATGGAGAAGAGAAAGGATACTCAAAGAAATGATGTGGAAATTTAGAAGAAGGTGGAAGATTTGTGAAAGGGGAAATCCTTAGGGTTTAAAATTGAAGAGGAAGGAGTTATATGATTTGGGTCACAACTATGTGTACCATCCGATCCATAGTTAAAGAAGGAGATTTTGAATGATTCACATATCTAAACCTTCTCTATTCACCTAAGGAGAACAAAGATGCATCAAGACCTATGAGAGATCTATTAGTGGGAAAATATGAATAAAGAGATTGTTGAATATAAATCAATGTTCCTAGTATGTCAAAAATTGAAGTTTGGAAGACAAAATTATAAGAGGATGATGTAAAAATTATGCATAAAAACATGGAAGTAGGAAAAAATCCCTGAGGACATTGTCACAGGACTTTTGAAGACATCTAGAGGAAAAAATTCTATATTTGTTGTTGTGTATCATCTTAAAAATACTTATCACTTTATCACAATTCTAGAGTACTTCTCACTTTACTAAATTCACAAATATACATCAGATAAGTGGTAAGGTTTCATGGAGTACCACTATTGATTGTATCCAATAAAGATACAATATTAACCCCAATGTTTTGGAAAAGTATCCAACATGCTCTTAACACTAATATAAACTTCAGTATGACTTATCATCTTCAAATTTATGGGAAATATGAATGAAAAATTAATACATTGGAAGAAATGTTGAGGGTATGTTCTATGGACTTCAAAGGAGGATGAGACCAACATCTTCCTATAGATGAATTATCTTACAACAACAGTTTCCAATCAATCATCCAAATGGCTCCATATGAATACATTTATGGGAAAAGGTGTAAAACACTGGTGTTCTAGGATGTAGTTAGTGAATGTAACCTTCTAGGACCGAAAATGGTCGAAGAAATGGTGGAGGAGGTGAAAAACATTCAATAACACATCAAAGAAGCCCAAAGTCGACAGAAGAGCTATACAGACAATCATAAATGAGACCTTGAGTTTATGGTTGGATACATTGTATTCCTCTGAAAATCTCTATAAAATATGATCATGAGATTTGGGAAGAAAGGAAAGTTGAGTCCCAGGTACATCATCCCCTTTGAGATTCTTGATCGTGTAGAAGTTATGGCCTATCAGCTCACACTTCCTCCAACCATGTCACAAGTACATGATGTATTCTATGTATCCCTCTTGAGTAAGTACATACTAGATCCCTCACATATACTGAATCCATATGTGGTGCAATTGTAAAATGATCTCTCCCATAAGGAGAAGCCAATGAAGATCTTGGACCATAGAGATAATGTCCTATGCAACAAGACTAATCTCTAGGTCAAAGTACTATAAAAAAACCATTAGTAAAAAGAGGCAACATGGGAACTAGAGGAACCAATGAAGGAGAAGTACCCTCACTTATTTTCACCATAGTGTGTGAAATGAAATTTTGAGGGTGAAATTTCATAAGGGGGGAAGAATGTAATGACGAAAAAGTTCATCAATTGAAATTAACTTCTTATAATTATTTCATATAGTATAAACCACATGAAATCTATTTAATAACACAATACAAACTTTATAAATGAATAATGAATGAAATAAGAGGTATATCTAGAAATTAAGGAACCTATCCAGATAGAATAGTATCTTCACCCTTGGAATAGTAACATGACCATTAGGAATAGTAATCTAGCCAATAAAATAGTAACTTCACCTATGAAAGTATAAATAAAATTTTTGTATCTTATAAATGAAAGTATTATATAATTATATCATAGTATAAGAAAATAAATATATTAAAAATTATGAATTTAGTGTTGGTATTTTTGTAATACATAAATATTTAATTATAATTTTATAATTAATATAATGATTTAAAAGAAAATTTATTTTCATAAAATGTATTTATAAATTAAAATTTGGATGTTTTATGGTTATAAGATAATTTTATGAGACCTTAATTAAATTTTTAGAGTGTTATAAAACCAGATATAAATTTAAAATTAATATTTTCCAATTAAAGGAAGATTTTAATTAAAAATTAAATTTTCATTATTAGAAAAGTATTTTAATAAAATGGAGTTAAGTTTTGAATTAGACATTAAAAAATGGCTAGGTTGAACATTTGGGATTTTTCTAAAATACTTGAATTTTTGTTAAATTGTGAAATATGATAATTTATGGTATATATACATTATAAGTTAAATATAATATTCCATCATTCATCTATAATTTAAGCACCATAATCTAAAAATAACCTTAATTATTTCAATATATTTACTGATATTTCTAATAATTTTCATAGTCTAGAGCCAAAATAATAAAGTAATGAATAAAATAATGAGAAAACACCCCTCTCCTCCCCTATAAATACCACCCCTCCCCACCGCTTCTCCTCACACCTTTCAAGATTTGACTATTTTCCAAGTTATATCCAATAATATTTCAAATACCCTACCCAATTTATAAGATCTCTTGGTCTAAAAAAACCAAACCCTTTTCCCTAAAGAGATTCTGAAGGAGAAGAAATTCATGAGGTAAAAACCACTTTCTTTTTAATTTAATTTGTTTTCAATTTCATTTATTTTATTATCTTCTCCCAAACTACACCTATAAGAAGAGGGATGTTAACTCTAGTGTCATTTATATATATATTTTTTTTATGTTAATGTAATAATTCATCTTCTAATCTATTCCCTTCCCATTTTATTCTAAAAATGAAAATATCATCCATGGTGTGTCTATTTAATACCGCCGTGGATGATACATTTTCATTTTTCACTACCTCATTAAAGGATGGTTACAAAAACATGATTATAATTAAATAATATTTTATTATACATATTATATGTTATATAATGTTATTTAATTAATATATAATCATCATGTTAAATAAATTCTATAAACTCACAATGGTCATAAAATCTTCTAAATAAATTAAATCATTTTCAATAAATATTTATCTAATGATTAATCCACATACCATATGAAAAAATAAAATACAATACAAATTACACTTTTTTATGTTCATTAATAACATATAATTTCAATTATGGACAATCATTCCCATTTTACATGAAATTCCATACTCATATACAAGCGAACCGATCATGAAAACCACGAAAACGAATACTCCAGAATGAGGAAATTAAACTCTAAAACTCATAGAAAATCCCATAAATGAACATAATAAAATTATAATGAATAAAATTAATTCATATTTATTTTGGATTTTTAAATTAATGAAACCATTGGAAAGAGGGTCTAACCCCACAAATCTATACCCACAATTTTATAAACTGTCAGTTTAACCTGATTAGGGTTTGTTTATACCCACAGTTTTGAATGAATTTTGGGTATATAAAATCTATACCAATGGTTTTTACTCAACTCCTGGTATATAGGGGAGAATAATTTTCTCCACCCATGGTCACCCCCTCAGTCGTCGCCCCCCCCCCCACATCTCCCTTCCCCCTGCATTTCCCTCACCTGGAGCCACTTCTCCTCCTCTAGTTGATGGTCACCCCCTCCAGTTAATGCATATCCCCCGCCTCTTTATCCTTTAGTCTAGCATACCCTCCTTGATCACGTATCTCTTCTTAGATCAATATTTCCCCCACCCGATGTGAATCCCCCTACGTCAAGCTTCCCCTTCTACTACGTTAAGAATCCACTCTAGTCGAGCATCCCACCTAGGTTGAGGATCCCCTCTGGTCCAACATCCCATTCTATGTTTTTTTAATTCATGTATTCTTTGACCGTAAGTCCCTAATATTAATCTAGTAGGGTTAATTGATTCATTGTTTAGTTTGAGTTTTGTTGATTCAATTTGTATAATTTCGTATTGTTTCATTTATCTTTGATATATGATTGATTATTATTTTCATAAAAAAATATTTATCATTGTTGTGTTTGAATATATAAAACATTGGATGTTCACATAGAAGATACCATGTGAACATGATTTATTTGTAATTTAGGTGAACAATATTTGATGTGTTTCTTGTTTCATAGAGAATATCATATTCTATGTGAAATCATTTGGAGCTCATAAAAATGTTTAGAAAATTTTATTTGTAGAATTATTTATACCATTAATGATTTGTGGATGTTGTTTTCATGTGAATAGAGTGTTATAATTTAAAAATGAAAATTTTATCTAATGAATACTATTTTAATATGTACATGATATATGTAAAGGGAAATTGGTTTGTGGATAAATGTGTTGTTCTTTTTGGATTCACATACATTTGAATGGGTAACCATATTTTATTAAATTAAAAAG
This sequence comes from Viscum album, assembly GCA_963277665.1. Lineage (NCBI taxonomy): Eukaryota > Viridiplantae > Streptophyta > Magnoliopsida > Santalales > Viscaceae > Viscum > Viscum album. The sequence goes on from OY728122.1 coordinate 2,095,529,189, forward strand.
TGTTATCTAGATGCAAAGCACCCTATAAATATGACATTAACTCATGGGAAAGGTGTTGAAACTTTTTTAGAGATGCGATTAATAAGAATGTTTTTTTTTTGTATTTTCACCATGTTTATTTTTTTCAATGGAATAACAACACTATATGATGGATTCATTTTGAAAAATTATTTTCCTTTACAAAGAAATATGTGTATGTGATGTGCGTGTTGTATGAAATTTCCATTCAAGTGTTGTTTTATATCAATATTCTCTATGAATAATTAACTCAATTTAATTTATTTGTGAAAAAACAATATATGAAGAATAAAATTATTGAACCGACAACATGAGATAGGATAAAAATTCTATGAGTGGATCATATAATTTATGTGATTATAATTTCATGCACTATATAGTAATCATATATTTTAGATGATAAGAATTTATAAACTTTAAAGAATACATAATTTAGTGATATTTTATAGATACTGAGTTACAATGAAATTATCTCTTGTTAGAAATCATGAATAGTTGAGAACAAGCTACTCAGTTCATCTTGGACTATAGAAAAGTAGAATCTTTTCTATTCTAGATAAGATTGTATGGATTAACTAATTGGGATTATATTGTAGAATATATGATTGGTGAATCTTACCAATCATAGTAAGAAGTTTTCTAGTATTGACACTAAAGCATGTAATAATATTTTGTCCCTATTCATAGATAGAATATAGTAGATGGAATTTGATGCATAAAAATAAATTATATTTTTTTATTTTATGAGGTACTATATATGGTCACTTCATAACAAGACACTCAGTTCACATCTTAGTTATGGATGTGATTATAGGACGAATTCATGACCCAATAATGGATCATTAAAAAATGACTCCATTATAATAACGACTATGAAAATTTATACTTTTATGTTTTAAAGGATATAAAAAAAGAATTTCATGTTAGATTATATCTAGACATGGGATGATAACATTATCATGGTATATTTCAACTATAATGAAACATACCACTCTATCATAGACATGGAACCTTCCTTGCCCCATTATGTTTTACCTTGTTGATCATCCATTTCTACGATAGAGGTAAAAATTTTATATTTGATACTAATAGGGTTGAAATTGGTGATAAAAAGTAAGTCACTTTCAAAACAAATGTGAATTACATTTAACTATTAAGTTTTTATTTTCTAATAGTTTTCTTTTTTTAGTATATATCATTTTTAATTTTTTTATGATTTTATATATTTTATTTGATTAGAAATTGTTTCCTCTAATAAACATGTATTATTGAGTGGGATAAAAATTTAATTTTATTTCATCTTCAATTACCTCCCTCTTGATGATGTTGTTTTTTATTTATAATAACAACAATTTGTTTCAGCGCTTTCCTCTTTGATTTTATTTTTCTAATAAATTTTATTTTAACAACTCTTCACAAAGGATTATAGAAGAATACTGATCTTAGTGTTTTAATATTGAACATCAAATATTTTTGAGACCAAATGAATGATTAATTATGTATAGTATTATACACTACACATAATATCAGGGAAGTATAAGACTTAAAATCTTATTATTAACCAAATCCATGATATTTTAATATTTTATTTTAAAAAATGATATTCTCGACACAATTTACAAGAATTTTGTGTTTTTTGAAAATAATTAATTGAGAAAGATGATATTAATATAATGAGATTATAATTGATGCTAAAAACATACTTAAAAGAAAAAAAATTAAGAATTTAGTAAAGCTATCCTTTTAATTGTTAAATATGATTTTCTAGTCTTACACTTTTGAATCCAGTGCTATAAATAGATATTTTTCATCTCTTATAGCATATGTTATTTCTCTTATTCTTTGTTTTTCTAGACACTAAAATGCTTTGATTAATTTATGAATAAATTTTATTTTAATGATTTTTTTTAATTATTCTTTACATTGTTGATTGGAAGAGAACTTTTTTCCTTATTATAGAATGGGTAGAAGTTGGATGTATCATACCGATCGGATTTCAACCGAGTTTCAAAATAATTTCGATAATTGTTTAGATTTTTCATTTAATAATGATTTAAATAGAGGTTGTATACAGTTTCCATGCTATAAAATTCTTGGAATACTATGGTTAAGATGGGAAGAAATTAGCTACCATTTAATGAAATTTTGATTTCGAACAAACTATTATGTTTGTTATCACCATGAAGAGACGATTCAATATTTTTATGTTCATGATCAAAATGAAATAAGTGACATGGAGAATTTGATATTTGATCATTTTCCATTTGTACATCATCCCGAAAGAGATATTATGCCAGTTCAAGAAGGAAATGATATTAGTACAAATGAGGAAATTACTAAAGATGATGTTGAGAGAGTGAAAAATTTATTGGATGATTCCATAAATATAGTATATTAGAAATGCACTAAAATGAAAAAGTTGGAATTGTTAATGTGGTTATATCATGGGAAAACCATGTATATAATTTATAATACTACCATTAATTATATTCTAACTTTTTTGAAGGACTTTCTTCCTGATGGTGAAGATATTTCCTCAAATCATTACAAGGAATGGAAGTTAATTAAGAATCTAGGATTTTATACTAATAAAGTCCATGCTTGTCTGACAGATTTCATTTTATTTTGGGAAGAAATAACTGACCGTAATGACTATAAAGCATGTGGTACATCTTGATGGAAGACAAATGCAAATGGAACACCATCTCGTGTGCCACTAAAAGTCATGTGGCACTTTCCATTGATTCCCAAACTTCAAAATATATTCATTTTCGTAGAAATATCATCCAATATGTGATGGAATGATGCTAATAGAATTAAAGGTAATGATGAGTTGGTTCATCTTACATATGGATTAACATGGTGGAAATTTGATGCAGAACATCTTGATTTTGCAGTTGAGGTGTGTAATGTTAGGTTGCGTCTATCCTATGATAGTTTTAATCTGTTTGGTTAGATGTTTACTACTCACAACATGTGGCTAGTTTTTATTTATTTTTATAATCTTTCATCATGGATGTGTATAAAAACCCTTTTAATTTCTTGAGTACACTGATATTTGGAGATTTTGATCATTATAATGATATAGATTTCTAATTTCTGCCTTTAATAAGAGAGTTGAAACAAATTTGGGATTTGGGTGTATGGACATTGAATGCTTCCTCAAAGAATACGTTTCAGATACGTGATGCCCTTTTATGGACCCTAAATTATTTCCATGCTTACGAAATTATTTCTATATGGATCATGAATGGAAAACTATCATTTCCCTTTTATATGATGAATATAGTATCCAAAAGGCTTAAATATCATCGTAGTTTTAGTTTAATGGGGAATTGATGATTCTTTCCAATGGATCATCAATACAGGAAGAATCACTGAATGTTTGAAAATACCATCGACACTAAACAACCACATCAACATATAATAAGAAGTGACGTGCTCAATGAATTGAAATATTTTAGTTTTTCATTATGGAACAGTCAGTTGAAATTTAAAAAGAGGAAGAATATTGAAATTGAAGCCACTTACAATTGGAAAAAGGGAAGTATTTTTTTAATTTTCCATAGTGGTCTTCCAATTTTTTATGTAATTTCATAGATGTAATGCATATTGGGAAAAATATATGTGAAATTATTCTTTCAATTCCTCTTAATATCAATGGGAAAACCAAAGATGAATTCTGATCTCATCAAGACTTATTATATTGGGGTATTCGACTAGAACTACATCTTGTGTGTATTAGTAAAAATAAATGGAATGTTCATTGTGCTTCTTATGTGATGATACCAGTAGAGAAATATCAATTTCAAGTAGTATTGGAGAATATCAAGGTTCCTGATGGCTATTCTAGAAACATATCTAAATGAGTCAACATAAGATATTTGAAACTGAAATTCCTAAAGACTCATGTTTATTACATCCTTCTTCATGAATTGATTCTAATATAAAATAGGAATTTTATTTTTAATAATGTTAGGGTGAAAGTGATTCGTTTGTGCCATTTTTATAGACCTTTATTCTAAAATTTTATCCAAGTTATCCTTGATAAAAATTATACACGAGGCACTGTTAATTATTTGTGAGTTGGAAATTTTTTCCCACCATTATTTTTCACCTGCATGATACATTTAACACTTTATATTTTAACTGAGACACTTATTGGGGGATTGGTCACTTTTTGGTGGATGTATCCCACTGAAATAAATATGTGCACAATGAAATCATATGTCTGAAAAAAGAATTATCACAAAGGATCCATTATGCGGGGTCATCTGGCCGAAGAGTGTATGGATTTTTGTTCAATGTATTTGTTTTATGTGAGCACAAGAAAAAATCAGAAAATGAGAAATGAATATGAGAAGTATGAGTAAATTTGGATCTTATTTCCATCTATTTCCCAATTTGGAGGAATTACCAGGTCATATACATTGTTTTCATTAAGCTTTGAAGAGTGGGATATGGAACATCACACAGTGTTATTTAATTGTGGGTTGTTTGATGACTATATCAAGTATGTAATTTGGATATCTATATGTTATTTCATAATATGTAATTTCATATATACCTTATAATTTTATAATAATTTTATATAGGGAACATAAGAAAATTATAAGTAGAGTTCATCGATCTTTTCCTTTGAGTAGGAGAGAGGGTTTGCATAACCAAGAGTTTCCAACTTGGTTGAAATATAGTATGGCCATTAATTTAAATAGATTTATATATATATATATATAATTGTATTACTCATATCTATTTCAGGTATTGAGTTTACATGTGGAATTTGTTTCTCAAGAATTAAGAGCATTGGATTTTGGTCACAATTTTTTAGTTCATGACTGGAAATATTTAATAATCAATGGATATAAATTTTTTACAACCGAGAGAGTAGTGAAAATGAGAAGATAACATGATGGTGTTATGTTAAATTCTTTGAAAAATTGTCCTACAAGTGCATCAGATAGGTTACCATGATATGAAGATGTGTATTATTATTGGATGGTTGAGAAAATATTTTTATTAGATTATTACTCTCAAGGTCGAGTCACTAGGATGAAATGTAAATGGGTTTATTCAATACATGAAAAGGTACATTTATTTTTCATTGTCGATTTAGAGTTATTAACATGAGTCAATTCTTACATACTGACTAACCATACATTTTGTGATCAATGAAAAAATATGTTTTTTATGTGAAAGATTATCTGATACCTGATTACGTTGTCATTAATGAATTAATCCGAAGAAATATTTTTCATGATGCTGGGGATGAAATCTCCACCATTATTTCCCCCATTAGTGTTGTCCAAAATATTTCATTTGATGACATAAATTTTCTCATTGTGAGAGTTGATGTTGAACTTGAGGTAGTGGAGGGTAATATATAGAAGCAACCATATATGTTTAGAGTTCATTCAGTTTACCTTGACATGAGTTTCTTAGGCTGGTATTAATGGAATTAATTTAATTTAGTTTTAGTTTGGAATGATATGTCTTTTTTTGTATTGTTTGGTTTGGTTTCATTTCAATTAAATATATTTATTTGAATTCGGAAAAATAGTTTTAAAGTGGGTTTTTAAAAAATACATAAGTTGGATTTAAATTATCATTACTCAAAGATGTTATGAAATTGTTTTTCATCGTTTACTTATCAGTTGTATGCATGATTTTTAAAACCTATTTCTAAAAACTCTACATTTCATTATTATGTAGATTATGAAGAATACTACAAAATCTCGCAAGAAGAGATTATTTGATATTGATCCTGATAGATGCAAGCATGGGTTTCCTTTAGTGAGTATAATAATTGTAATATTTATCTTCAGCATTACATATAATGTCTTGTTTATATAGTTTATATTTTTTATGGATATATAGCTCCATAGTTTATTCCTACCATCATGGGTCCGAGCAGGGATCCTCCTAGACCTAGATGGAGCACCCATCTTACCACTTCCCACATAGACCCATCATTGGAAATCCCATCTACCGCACATTTCCATCCTCTACATGAGATACCTAGGATGTTCCCATCCATTCCCCCTTCACCATCTCATTTATCCTCTTCTTCCCATTCCATGTCTACACTGACTCAACAGATGTTCCCTACTTTACCATATACATATCTATAGATGTATCCCTATAACTACTACCCAAATTATGACATGTCTATGTTGCCTCCATTTCCTACCACTCATACTATATATATTGAGTTTGTTCCTTAAATTCCCACTCTAGTGCATGAAGATCAGCCAGATCATGTAGTGGAACAGATACTTACTTTAGAGGCTACTGATCCAACAGATTCCACTGATGCCTCACAGCCTATTCAGGATCCTGCATCAGGTTTTTTATTATAAATGTGTCAAATTATATCATTTCATTTTTCTACTATTATATCTTCACTTAACTCTTCCCATCCTATTATCTTATTCAGTGGGATCTTCTAGTAGGTGACGTGGGAATACTCATATGCAGGAATCCTAGAATAATGAAACTCATATTTTGGTGGATTACAATCCTCCAAATAAAATTGTAGGTAAAAATTCTAGGTAGTGTAGAAGTTTCATGGAAAATTTATCCAAATAGTATGATATCATTCCAGTGGAACCGGTCTCATGGAGACATATCAGTGATGACATCAAGGATAGGGAATGTGCGCAGATATGGGTAAGAAAATTTTATAAATTTATTTCTATATTAATAATGTATTTATATGAATTAACATGTTCGTTGTACAGTCGAGTTAACTTTCCTAATGGTGAAGATGCCAAAGATTCTAGGTTGAGTTATATTGGAGAGTTATGGAGGTCATAGAAGCATGAGTTACATATTCGTTGGAGGATGAGGGTGGGTACTGATTTAGAGGGTGTACCCACATACCCCGACTAATCAAAAAATAAATTTAAAAAAATGATCGCACATTGGAAGACTGAACAGCTTAAGGTATAACCAATCCTTAATGGGTTATATATAAAATTTAATTCTTATTAATTGTATTGTTTTTTAGGAAGCATTAGAGAAAAACAAAATGAATAAAGATGTAATTACATATCTATACACATTGGGGCACACTACCATGCTAGAGCATGAGAAGCACTGAGAACTTTCATCTAAATTAAAACAAATTACTCATTTATATTGTTACTTATTTAACTTTTCAAGGCAAATTGGACCAAACCCAAGAGCACTAACCTTAGTAACCAAAATAAATGACATACACAAAGAACCACCAAAAAATTTATTCATAAATGTTTTTTTATTGAACCCTTGATGGATTTCCATTCACTAATTTATTTCATTGATAAAATGTCCTCATAAATTCATTATATCTTCCCCTTGGTTAGTCCATGTTTCCTAGAAATGAAATCTTATATTAGTAGGAGATGTATTGTCAATTTTTTCTACAAAAGTAGCAAAATCCCTAGAAACCCAATTCAGAAAACCACCACTCATTTATGAGTGTCATTTACCTCAATGTTTATAGGTCTGTGATGAATCTTACTTGAATCCATATTTCTGAATTTCTTATATATGGTTGTAATCTAGATTTGTTCATTTCTCATTTTCATCAAGCTGTATTTGGCATCAAAGATCTTGTATCACATTGCAAATTATTTTTCTCCAGTAGAAAAAAAAGGAAGGAAGTGCAATAAATGAACATAAAAAAGATACAATTGTATTTTTTTTATTTCAAATATTTATATGAAATTCATAATTTAATATGTTGTTTATAATTTCAACAGTCTTCCTTGTAGGAACTTGATGAGAAGGAAGCTTAAAACTTAGTGCCTCATGATCATTTGAGTTAGGTGTTAGGTGTGGAGCACCCGGGGAGAGTCTGATGTAGACTAGGAAGAAAGGTTGTCCCCTCTAGGTATTGGTGCTCATCGAGATCCTCTCAAGCCTATTAGATTTATGAGCTAGAAATCATGCATGTAGAAGCATCTAAGGAAAAGAAAATATCTTTAGTAAAGCATAAATGAAGTAAGATGAGGACCAAAAATTTTCTGAATGATATGTTAGTTTTGAGTCAGTCACTACCATCAGAGGCTGCTGCTACTTTTCATTAATGTATGGAATAAATGTGCTCTTTAAATAATTCCTCAGTTGATTCCCATGAGGGTCCTTATGGAGATTATGGTGGTGCCAATTGAGATTTTTGTGGTGAGGATGTTGCTGATGATTCTTTTGGTGATGAGACTGTTGATGATGATATTTATGGTGTGGTTGGTGATGATATTGATGATGATGTTTTTAGTGATGATAAATATGGGAATGAGGATGAGTATGGGGATGATAGTGATGGGGGTTGGGATATTAATCACCTCCATTTTTGACTTAGTATAGACACTTTTACAAGTACATTAAGAACTTGAACTGACTGTTTGTATGAATTAGGATATACATGTACGATTTATTTGATTTATAGGTGCAGTGTGATTTGTTTTGTGTTTGAGCCGTTGTTTAATTTTTTGGACTGGTGGATTTCTTGTATGATGTGAATTTCTTTATGTAATGAAATTAATTTTGGATTATGTTTTCATTGGGGGTGTTAAATGAGAATTATTTAGGTAATATTACATATTCATAAGTCAATGCATTCACCTTTTATAAGCACTTGACTTTGGTTTCCTTGAAGATATACTCCAGAACCATCACATTAAAATAGATTCTATCAACAATACGTCAAAGCAAGTATTCCAAAATAACAACATTACTTTCCTTAAAATTATACATACATTAAATCCACTTCAACCTACATATTTCTTATAATACTATCTTTTAATTCCTTGTAGTTCCATTCATGTATATTTTTGAAATCAAGGAGGTTTGATCATGATAATTCCAAAGAGAAGGGTGTGGTGAATTCTATTTTTTTTTGTTTTATGAAACATTATATACTAGTTTTATTTTATCTTTTATATATTATTTTACATCACCCTATTGTATTCTAGTTTTGGTTTCAAGAGATTTACAAATTCTTCATGATAACTCATTTTTAGGCTACAAAATATTTATGGAGATAACTATCCTGAGGTATATTGATGAGTATGTACAGAGTTACTCGAGTCATTGAAGATTTTTTGTTTTTAGTGCATATGTGTTTCACATCATTTTAAATATTTAAAACTTTTTTTCTTTGCCCTGAATGTATAAAATTACTACGGTTGGCTAGAAAAGGGAATTAATGAGAGGCCCCATGTACGTTTAAGATTTACCTTCTTGTTATTTTCCATAAATGGTTTTGACCCCTTTATATGTAGCACATGTTGGAGGTTTTTATACTCTGTGAAATTAAAGAAGAGGATCATATCATGTTTGATTTTTGATGTTACTTATCTATTTATTGGAATGTATTGATATTGATGTTATCACATTGAAATTAATTTCTATATCATTAATTTTTTTTGAATTAATCACTTACGTAATGGTAGAATATGTAATTATTTTAAATGATTGGTTTCCATACAAACTTTTTCTTTTTTAGGCAGTGGTATTTTTTGGTTTCCATATATCCTTAAAACATATCATTATGTAACTGTATTCCACATATTCATTTTTTAATGGTACCTTGAACATGAAGCTATCACCACCCCTATATATTTTCGTAGTAAGGAAGAAAACATTTTTTTTTCTGATCCTTTCCAATCCTATACAGGTATTGGTATCTTCTAAAAATCCAATAGTTTTTCTTGTACAAAAAACAGTGGCCACAGTCACTACTTGAACACTTATGGCAGACCTTTTCCTGGATACATTTCTTTTTCCATTGTACTATGCATATTATCACTCAAACCTGGATCTGAAATTTCCTCATCGGGGTGAATTAAACTGGAAAAACTTTTCTCCTTACTTTCCTTTTCCTATCCAGTCTTCACACCTACTACTTCACTTCCTATTTTCTATGAATGCTCATGTTTTACCAACAAAATCTATATTTCCTTAACATCATACTGTAATACACTCAGGATAACACATCCAAGATGTAGTACCTTGATATATAGTGGTGATGATGAACCAAGAAGAGAATGAACATAAAACAATCTTTCAATATGTGCATGAACTATGCAGTTAGTGGAACTCTCACCCTCATGGCTTGCGACAACCAACCAAAATTTCCATTTTTTTGAAAATACAGGGGAAAGAATGGATTCATGCACCTATGATTGGGTTATGGATGCTGTATGGTTCAATGGTGTTTGGAAAAGCTTGTCTACAACTAGATGAATCAAAAGACTAGGTGGAGATTATCGATTAGAAAATTTAGTCAACTCATGCATTTGATCCTACTTGGATTATAGCTTCTCATGCAGCTTACTCTAGTACTATAGATATAAAACTACTATACTATGGCCCCTTTATACAATATCGAGTCTCACACTACATACTCTATCTATAGTAAGGATTAACTTACCTCTTCTAGCCTCTAGTGTTGTTCTATCAACTTGTTCCTTGTACAGCTGAGTTGTCATCACCGTAAGTTGTGGAATATCTATATTCAATTTTGTGATTGTTGTTGGTAACGCTGAAACTTGACTCCCCACTTTCAAAAGTTGGTTCTTATCATGAATGGAATTACAACTTCAATTTATGGTGGTTTCCTTTCTCTCCTCTTCAAGCCCAACTAGAATGGTTATACTTACCTTAAGCACTTGCCGATCTAGAACTTTTTCATCTACTTCATACATTTCCTTTCTAAGTTCCTCTATCACTATTTACTCTTCATTTATTATCTATACAGAAATACCTCAATGAAATCACCACTTGATATGATCCAAGGTTAGAGAGAGAAAAGATAGAGTTTCAATTAGTGAAACTGCTTCATCATACAAAATTTTAGAAAATTTGGGTGAATTAACAGTTAGAATAGAAGGGAAGAAGTCCCTAAGTAGTGTTAATTCTTGGTTTGATGGCCTAACCCACCCAAATTTTTGTTGAAACACATTGTTATGTCTAATATTAATTATTTCTATTTCACACAATGTGTGATGTGCTATTTTACATTAGTTCCATTGATGCTTGTGAAAATATAAAACAACAATACTCTTACATGTATAGAAAAATGTGAAAAAACAATAAATGTAGCTCCCCAACCCTAGTTACCCAGATTCAATGAATTATTTTAATACAATGGCATGATTACAAGGAATTAAGTCCCTAAGGACTGATCAGTTTTTCAGTATTGGATAATATATTACATATATGAATGTTACAATACTATTTATAAAATAAAACACAACATAAATAATCCTTTGAGAACACCATTATTACCCTAGCTTAACTCTTCTTATAAATCATAACACACATATTTACATCTTGGAAAAAATAAAACATAAGAATGGGGTGAGCTCAGATTCTCAGTAAGGATAAAAATACAGTGGAAACTATCATGAATAAGCATAAATATTTAAGGCATTGTGTAAGACTAAAACAAAAGCCTTTTAAACATAAAATGTGGCATAATATGGAAAAGATAAATCAAATAATTCCATTTACTTATTCACATGGATATTCTACTAGTCAAATAATCACATGTAATATCAATAGATAATTTCATAATGATGGAATGCATAATGTCGGACATCATAACCACATCGTCAAGGCCTCGTGCCAAGACTACAAATAAAGATTTTGTCAAGGCCTTGTGCGAAGACTCTAGTTTATCTCATGAGACCTGCCAATGCATCGAGGAGCTATAGTGGGCTCCACCTATCACTTACTATGTCCAATGCATTCCTCATTTGAAAAGGTTGAAACATAACATAAACATTTGTATAAAAACTAGCATACGAAATGTAAATACTTTAATAATAAAACATTAATGGTATAAAAATAGCACATTTATAGTCAAAATATCCTAACTCATTCAATACAATATGGAATATTGAATTATAATAAATCAACCTCAATCAAGAATAATGTCGAGTAAAGTATGTTTACAAAGTTAAAAATGATCACTAAAACTCTTTTAGGGAAATATCCCTTTTTGTGAAATCATTTAAAAGTCACACATATATAAAGGAAGTAATTTAAAAGAGATTTTTGAATAAAAGTGTCGCATACCACTATGAAACTTTTGAAAGGTATTAACATTTTAAAACAATCATGTCTACATAAATAAATCCTTAAAATCATTTTGAAAACATGGTCATTAATTAAAAGATTTAGAAAAATATATCATTTAAAACAATTAAAATGATGATATAGTTAAAGAGTCCCCTTCAGAAAAAAAATAAAATATTCATTTTTTAAAAATTTTAATGAAACATGGACATACATGATAAATATTTCCCAGTAGATACTTACAGATAAACAATCTCGGATAATAATGAGATTCAGGAAATAACCCTTACCTTGTACTTTCCTTTGGTCGAGGGTACGTTCAAACTCTTGTATAATGACCATAGTATGATATAAAATTATACTAGAACCATGTTCACATTTATGATATCATACTTTATTAATTTATGGATTTATAATATCCATTTAATAATAATTTCTATGTTAAAATAATATTTCGGGTAATAATCACTTTCTCTATCGTACATGTTTTAACTTGTGATTATTGATCATATCACTTATATAATGATTTAATTGCTTCTATAATATAAAAAATTATTTATGTATTATTTATATTCATAATATAAATATGTATAATAGATAGATATATGAAATGAAAAACACAGTTTATTGAGAGGGTAGGTCGTACGTAGGCATAAACGATGTTTCTGTTTTCATATCGTATTGAACAGAAGTTAGTGAATGAGATATATATATATATATATATATATATTTCTAGTAGCATTATTATGTCATATATTACATAATTATTAATAATAAATATTCTTATAATCATTGTTGAATGGTGAATGCGGAAATGAATCTTATCGCGTCGTGGAGATGGTAAGTCGTACGTACACACGAGTGACGATATCATTCTATTGACAGTGAAATAGTATGTAATTAGATGATATATTATATATATATAGAATAGATAACATGTTATATTTATTATTTAAATCAATTATACTCATTATTATGCCCATACAAATAATGAAGTGTTGAATAACAAACTACACCACGACGTGGAGACGGTAAGCCGTACATATGCACATATGGTGACATTGTCATTCATAGGATGAATAGAATAATTAATATTTCTGTACCATATTTATAAATTTACTAGAGTTATTAATTTAGTATGTAAAAAAATCAAAGAACGAGTAAGTGGAAGAAGAAAAGAACTTTGAAAGAGGTGACAAAGTAATTACCTCTTCTTCGGGTTCTTACTTTGAATTTGATCAAAATGGATCCTTAGGTTGGATTTTGATTGAAGTAATTCCTCAAGGATAAATTCAGGGTAGTTGGGAGGATATTTTAGTAGGGTTTGGCTATGCCAAATTTCTTTGGAGGTTTGATTTTGAGAGAAGACGAAGTACCCTTTTATAAGAGAAGTGAGGGTCGCTTTAGGAAAAGATTGAAATATTATTTTGTTATAAAATCATTTTCAGTTTATAATGGATAAAAATGGATTTATTTATAAATAATGTGGGGATGGGTCGAAATACTCTCAACCAATAGGTCTTAGACAAGATTAGGTAACTATATTAATATTATCTTTTAGATTTGACTATTAGTTAAATTGTTTAACTTTTTCAATGTCTTCTTGTATTTTTATATTACATGGTCAATAAACTTACTATAAAATGCCAAGAGTACCTCAAGTGTTTAACTAATGACATATCTATAATTATATATGTCTATTATCCTAACAATATAATTTTAGGAATGTTATATCATTTAATAATATAGTATTTGGTTTAAAAAACTCATTTATGTCAATTTTGACACTATTTAGTATTTGGTTTTTGTGAAAATAAAAAAAACATGATTAATTCGAAAAAAATATATCAAATCAACTCTAAATTGTCATAGTAACCTATAAATTTCGTGTAATGCATCAAAAGTCTCAAATTACTTTTATTTTGATATTTATAATATCAAATTATTCTAATCTTTCATTAATAAGGTAATTACTGCGTCATCATTGTGTCATAAATAAATTTAATTATTTAAAGTCTAAAAATTATAAATAAAATACCATGATTTAGGAATTATTTTTAGATTTTTAATGAATATTTATAGTCTAATTTATCTTATGTATAACCCTATAATAAAAATATTTTAGTTATTAAAATTTGAATTTAACACTTTTAACATTTCTTTAAATAAAATAATAATAAATGTCCTAATATAATCCAAGAAGACCAAAAGGATCATACTTTATTTATAAGGTTGATTTTGGTCTAAATACACTTATCCAATAGAATTAGGACATGTGTTAGGGTAATTATAATATCTTTTTTACCTTTAATTACCCAATTAACTTTTAACTATGGTAAATAAAATTCAAAAGTTACTATTCACCAAAAATTATTTTCATCCAATTGAACCACATTTTAATTAATGATGTTAACCATATTTTTCAGATTTTATAAATTAAATTTACAGAAGAGGTAAAATTACGTTTTATGCAAATTTGCAAATGTCCCTAGAACGTGGGTAAAGGACATTATAAGGTTCAATAAAATTTTATATATCTAATATTATTATAAAATGACTCTTATGAATTATATTGAACTAATATAGGTATTATGTAACTATTTTAAATTTAACTTAAATTTAAATAAAAATAATAATAATTTAAATAAAATTCAGTTTTGAACAAAAACATAGTGTTTTTACCTATTCATAAAAAATTGAATGTTTTTAGAAAAATACAAAAAATTTACCCTAGGATAATTTTAATATTCTGAATTCCAAAATGTTGTCTATTTTACTAAATTAAAAATATATGAGTTGAATTAATTAATTTAAAATCAATTCCTGTTGTCAAAACGAGAAAGTGGGATTTTAAGAAGTAAAAACTATCCAAAGATAGACATGTGTTTATATACAGTTTAAATGTGAATTTACATCCAATGACCTAAATTATATTCAATGATAAAAATATAATATAATTATACTTTAAAACCACTCAAATTCATAATTTATCACTAAAATTTATTTCGATTAAAAAAGTTGTTTTCAATTAAAATTTAGTATTTTTCACTATTAATCAAAATATGAAAGTTATCAAAAAAGTACAAAAAAATATCCAAACTAAATTTTTATGTCCCAATTCTAAATAAGAATTTAATTTCATTAAATTGATTATATAAAAGTGTCAAATATTGGATTTAAAAAGGGTTCTCCATTAAGAGGCGGTAAAATTGCATTTTTTGAAGAATACTTCTTTTATCTAAAAAAATGAATTTTTTCTTATATTTTATCTAAGAAACACATAATATGGATTCAAAAATTATATGGAGTATATAAAATTCAAAATACAGTTAATAAAATTCATAACTGCATTTTGAATAGCTAGTTTGTTAAGTCGTTGTGTGCTTGAACTCGGTGTTGTGTGTAGCGCAAGCTATTGAATTATTTTAAAGAGATACGGTACTATAAAATATTGGTGTGTTAAAAAAAATACACCTATAAATTTTTATATAGTATTAATGTTCTATTTTACAATTCTTTTCTATTTACAAACAGTAAAAATGTGAAATAGAAATAGCTTTAAAAAATTTGTAAAACAACACATCACATTATTATAGAGTATTGTTGTTCATATATTTAAGAGTATATACTTTTTGTGAGGTCTTAAATTTTGAGAGAATCATAATATAAGTCTAAAATTGAAGTATCCATAGGGAAATTAGATATGGAGAAATTTCTTTATGTGTCATGTGACTTGCCAACCCATGTGAACCATGGGTTATGTGTGTGAAATTTGTTCTTTTTTCTCATGGGGGGTGAGGGAAGAGTCATCTATGATTTATATATACCTTGAGGGAAAGGATTACATCATTTTTGTGATTCTATAAAAAATTTACCTTGATTGTATTGATTATATATATATTTTTGATTTATTTAGTAATTAATTATGATACCTTTTTAATGATACAAGAACTAATTTTCATCGAGGATAACTGGAAAAATCTTGAAAAGATGTAAATTATTATGAGGTAAGTGGTCCCTATTATTTATTTAATTTTATATGTGTTATCATTATAATGTGTTTTATCTACTTCTCAAATTGTCTTCTAGAAATCAATGTTTTTGAAATTCAATTCCAAGGTTGAAAATACATGATTTGTGTTTGATTCAACTTATGCTGGGGATCTTAGTTCATGGTTCCATCTGCATTTGATCAACAATTAAAGTAATTTTGTTATGAATCCAAAAGATAACTCTAATATCATCCATTTGTTCTCATACCTTCTTTATAATGACCGTTGTACCCATTTTTCTATGAAATGTTTATAAATCTTTAAATTTCCCTCTTGTTTTTTTATATCATATCTCATTTACAACCAATTTTAAGCAGATTAGGGAGTAATCTAGTGCTAATTGTAAAGATATGCTTTAATAAATTAATCAGATCATTGAACACAAACTTAATTTGAATGATGTATAATTAAATATGTCATTTGGTGTTGTGGTATGTTCTCTTTTATGATTAGTGTTATTTGTCTGTGATACTTTTGGACTATTTTTGATTCATTAATAGACCACAGAACTCTGTATAAGTAAGGTAGGATAATAAATTATTTCACCAAGACTCTAATAATTTATTACTTAACACAAGAATATATTCTGTCATTTAAGAGAAGTAATAGGATAGTACATGAATCATATAGATTGACAGTTTTATTTTTATCAATGTTCTTCATGGTTCATGTCAACTAGATATACTTAATAATTTATATTTTTCATTTCAATATGTAGGATGTCTCCTTGTATATAACTATCATAGATACCTAGTTACATTAATTATGATCATATTCTAGTGCTTCAGAATCCAATTGATGGATAGTTGGATGATTATATATCAGTTTATAGACCTCACTAGGAGGTATCTCGACCCATGAATTTATGGTAGATCTTCACCCAGTTTGAAAGAGAGTAGACCCACCCATTGGGTGCATGTTATCCCTACTGAGTTAAATGAGAATGCTCATATATTGATTGTACTTTATGAGTTCCAATGGAAAAGGCCTCCTTGGTTTTATAGCATTCCAAATCCTCACTAAGTTGAATGAGACTACTCATAGATTGATTGTACTTTATGAGTTCCAGTGGCATAGGCCTTCTAGGTCTTCTAACAATCCAAATCCCCCAATATAAAATAATTGACTTGTGTCAATGAATCACATTTTATATATGGTTCAGAAACCCTGATATCGTATGTTTGTTCTAGATTTGATCCTTTTACATCAAAAGACTAGTCTTGGTTATAAATTGATAACTCAAACTCACAATGAGTTCAATCTCCCATTGTTATTATTTAAAATTCTGTTTATAGAAGAGTTTCATCAATTTACACTAAGGATATTATGTGTTTAGAATATATTGTACTTTTAATAGGGTAGCATGTCAATGTATAGAAATACATCAAGGATCATGGATATCAGAAGGTACTAACAATACATGATTCTTGATTTATTTCATTAATCTTTAAAAACAAGTGATAACTTAGTAGGGATATTCATGTTAGGATCATTCCATTATGAATCATCATCAATGAGGGACTTCTAGTGTGACCCCTGGTGATATAGAGTGTCTTCAACGAGACGCAATCTAGTTTAGGGTGAAGACTAGGTTTTCTCAAGGTAGAATCACCAGAAGTAGTTAACTCACAATAGGTCGGGGGTCTCTTTATCTGAGGAATTATCATTTTTAAACTGGATTGGGAAGACTGATAAAATTTTCTAGTATTGTGGATAGACTACCATATCAAAAAAAGTACTATAATTATGATCCACCAATTTTGGATAGTGCAGAACTCCTAGATATAAATATGTAAAAGGAGATAGTCATGTACAAAAACCTAGGGGTAGATATAGCATTAACCCATTTCTAACACTACCACCACCACCACCATTATCTAGTCTATTTCAAGAATAGGATGCGAGGGACTAGGGATGAGGTCAAATGAAAATTATGGAGGGCATTGATCAAGAAGTTATTTTCTTAATTAAAGTTATAATTTTCTACTATATAATTATACACTCATTCACATAAACACTATCATGATCCATTAATTTATTATTTTATTGTTTGTAAAGGGGTTAGTGATTCATGTAGGTCCCCAATCCCGACCTCTTTAGAAAAAAATTCCTACCAGGGGTCATTACCCATTTAGTCAAATATTGATTCAGTGAAAGATTTCTCTTGGAAAACTGTTGTTTTCATAGGATCTAATCAGGATAGAGATGAAACCTTATGACATCATCCTTGATATGTAATGCTTATATATATCCTAGGATCTTATATATTTTCATCATGGTAGGGTGATATTAAATCATATATATTTGTTATGATTCACATTAACTAGTAAGAATTTACAATAGGTATGATGAGATGGGTAAACCCACTAAATGTTATATCTCATTAGGAATAACAAACAATACTTATATATTCATGCCACTCCTAAACTAAACCTTTCAAATGGATAGGTTTATGGATAATTTTATTAATTACATCCTCAATTTTTCTAGAATCAATGATGATAAATCTTGTGAATTTTATGATTACCTTGAATATACTTCATGAGAACTAGTAGTATGGAAAACCATTGAAGTTATTTTTCTTGATTTGTTATGTTAATTTATAATGGAATGTCTTTTCAAAGGTAAGTGTATCCGTTGAACTCATGAAGATAGAGTCCACGATAGATTGGTTGTCACCTAATATGGTGTGTGAGTTTCATAGTTTCCTTAGGATACTAGGATATTACTTCAGTTTTACGGTTTAGTTATCCAGTATTTCAACTCTTGTGAATACCGTTACCCAAAATTGGAAACAATTCATCGATTCTTACAATGGTCAAAGAGCCTTTAAAGAGTTTAATAAGAGGTAGATATTTTATAATTTCTATATGAAGGAGATGTATATGGTGTTTTCTTTTATTCTTCCTGGTCTAATGATAGTTTTTGGTATAGATTTTGGTTTGTAAATGGTTTACATTCGGGTTTTTATTGCTTTTATAGGTGAAGGATGGAAGGAAGAAGGAAGGAATGAAGCTTCTACTTTTCTGGGAGAAGCATCTATACCCAAGGTTCATTGAACCATGTGTATATTATATGTGAGAATAGCTGCTGTACTTCTGAGATAAGCATATATACCCAATTTTCATTGAACCGTGGGTATTTAGATGTGTTGTGAAAATATATACCCACGATATTTTAAATAGTGGGAATAGATACGTATCCACGATTTACTTAAACTATTGATATTATGAAAATTTACAAGGATATAGATATAGTTTTGTAGAAAAAGTGGGTATAGGGCTATACCAACACCTTAGTAGCCCACAGTTCATGAAACTGTGGGTACATCCTAACCCATAGTTTCATAGGCTATACCCATGGTTTGAAACCATGGGTATAGGTGATATTTACAATAGTGTGAATTTTATTTTATTATCCATGATATTAATGTAAAGAATGAATTTATACATTTGGCGAGGGGAAATCTCGAACCCAACTCTCCTTTGGTTTTCTCTATTTCAATCCATTTTCAGTATAGAAGTTCCTTTATTATTCTATAAATATCATTTCTTTTTTTTTTCTGTACCTTTTATTTTTAGGGATATACATGTTTTTAATCTAGTTTTATAAAAAATGAAAATATTTTTCCAAGAGAACTCTTATTTCTAAAAAAACACTTATTTTACATCTCTTGAAATTGTTTCTTCTTAAATCATGATTGATACCAAATATCTTATTCGCTTATTATCTTTGGAACTCTGAATTTCATAAATGTATGATTTATTAAATTAAACCCATTCCATTCCATGGGTTATTTTATGTTCATGATTGGTATACATTCTACATGGAATGCATGATAATGTAAATTTTTTGACGTGAGGGGTGCACCTGGAATTATATAGTACATGAAAATTTTATGATGTGATGAGAGAACCTAAAATTATATAGATCTCAAATTAGTTGGTTAATGTGATGAATCTCATGAGATAAAGTTAAATATGCATAAACATGATTGTAGATTTTTTTCACAACTATGTGTAGTATTTGACCACTAAGACATGATGTTTCATTTTTATGCATTTCCACATTCCATTATTTTATATAATTTTTCTTCACATGATTATGGTAATGATCCTTTTCTTATATAATTATGATGATTATTATGCTCACCCATGTTTCATGTCTCTTATTAATCCGCTTACTGGTCTTTTAGCTCACCCCTTTTTGATGTATATCCCTGGGTGAATACTTGTACTAAGGAGAACAAAAGGGCCAATACGAAGCCAGAGAATATGGAATTAAATAAATGTTGATGTTTTATTATGTAAAAAATATTCATAGTCCTAATTTTCCCAAGAGAGTAAAGCTTTGGATCCTGGTTTTTTAACACTTTTATGTTGTTTATCTTTTAAATAATGTAATAGTTTTATAAGAAAAATTAGGGTTTATATAAATATACCAATTAATTAAGGAATGATTTTTTAAAAAGTGATAGTGGTAATAGAATTATATAAGAAAGAAAAACAGAAAGGTGAAAGTGAGAAAGGTTACATCCTCATTCAAAGTTTATATTTATATAATACACTAATGCCTTGGAGTCTTGAAGTGGTATGACACTACAATGTCTCTCTGAATTTTGGGAGGATTATGAGCATGGAATTGGGATGATCTTGGGTAATGTGAAGTGTTTGGGATGATATTTTTAAACGGGTTTATGGGGGGATATTTATACCTGAAGGGATGGTTATTTGAAGAAAAAATAATGAATACAACTTTTTTAAAAATAAATTAAAACTTTCAATAATGTTATTTGTTGACATTATGAATTATTTTTGACTAAAAATAACAGTTTTTATGCCTTTAAACTTATATAAATTACTTTTTAGGCTTTGAAATTGATATTATTATTTTAAAATTCATTATTTATCTTATTAAATCTATTTTGGGTTGATATAAACCTTATATAATTTATTATGTCATTATTAAATCATTATTATATCATAAAACATATAGCATTTGGAGTATGTTTTTTACTATTCATCTAAAAAATTCTTTTTCAAAAAATTAATAAAAAAAATTCTTGTAATGTTTCAATGTGTTGATTCCAAAAATAGAATTCATTTTATCAAAATAGTTTTAATTTTTTTTAAATTTTAATATTAAACATTAAAATTTGTATTTTTACAAAATGTGTGCAAAATCACTTTATTAAAAATATATACTTATAATTTCTTTGAGTTTCTTAATTGGAATATTTTTATAGGTTTATAAATTTTTTACTTAATTTATTTATATTTAATATTATTTACAAGTCATTTTACTCTTATTAGGGATATGTCACTACTCTAATGATCTGATTACTATTCTAATAGTTAGTTTACTATTCCAGTGGTCATATTACTATTACAATTATCATAAAACCTTTATAATTCCTATAAATGCCTCTCATTTCATTAATTAATCATTTACTTAATTTTCTAACATGTTTTTCTATATCCTTTAAAGCATTTCAATTATATTCTTAATGTTTTGTTATTTTATTACAATATTGTTCACGGGTGTGATAATTTAAGGTGCTCAAGGCCTGATGGATCTTCAAGTTCTAATTATGGTATATATTTTATTTTATTTATACATTATAATTTTTTTAATCTTATAAGATATATTTTTCTTTAATATGTGAGTTTATATGTTGATGAAGTAAAGTAGTTTATATTTTTACTACACAGTGAATGCGATTTATACCATACTATATACCGAAATATTACACAAATATATATTTAGATGGAAATTTTCATAATAAAATTTCTGGGTCCTTACATTCCTACCCTCCTTTAAAATTTTACCCTAAAGATTTCAACTCATATACTTAATTGATAATAAATGGGGGAGGGGGTACTTATATTTCCTTACATCATCTGTTTCTCATGTTTCCTCTTTATACATATGGTTTTTTTAATGTAGTTTAACAAGGTGAGGTTTCTTTATGTGTAGTACTTTTCCTCTATAATCCATGTTCTTCAATGAATTTTCCTTATAAGAGAGTTCATGACCTAGTTTTACCACCTATAGATTAAATATATATGAGGGATAAAGAATGTAATTCCTTATCACAGATACATGGAACCCATCATGCACTTGATCCATGTTTGGAAGATGTTCCCATTGATACGCCAGGAATCTTATGTGATCTAGGAACTTAAAGGGGTCAATATACCTAAGGATGAGCTTTAAATCATTTTGAAACCTTATGAGTCTATTCTAGAGATATATTTTATTTTATAGTTTACGTATAAATTCAAAATTCAAGTCTCTTATATGATTTTCCACATAACTCTTCTAACAACATTATGCTACATTATGGTTTTACTGAATGACTTGAACATCATCCATCATCTCTTTCACAAGTGTGGGTCTAAGAAACTTTTTTTCACTACTTATTCCTACCATGTTGATGTTAAAACATTCTTACCATATAGATATGTATATGGGGATATCTAGAAACTCTATTACAAACTATTATTCTATAATAAGTTGAGTTGGAGAAGATGTTGATCTCATCCCCTTTTTATGTCTATCAAGAAATATCATAGTGTATATATGAGTGATTGAATAGTAATTTCATTTTTCACATCATCCTAGGGGTGATAATCTATTCTAAAGTCCATATTAGTATTCCAAGAATATTTAATAGTCCTATACAACATAAATGTATACCTTGGATCACAATCAGATTTAATCAAAAGTGGTTCCCTATACAACCTCACCACTTCCTTAACATGTATCGTAGTAAGTTGATCGATTGAAATGTATTCCTGTATAGCAATAAATAGATTAGTTTTGGTGATTAAACACACTAAAACCCATATAAAATTGTTTTCTTTATATTCTTTAAGAATAATCATCACAAAATCCATTTTGATGTTCCACTATTTCAATGTTAAAATGGGCTGTGGTTGCATTATACCCTTGAAATTTTGAATATTTGTCTTAACTTAATAACATAAAAAGATCATTTAGTTGTACTCACTAATATCCATTTCTATTTCTCCCATGAGAAGTTCTCTCAAATATATTGGTACATCATAGTACTTCAAGGGTTTATAGAGAAAGATTATCTAAGTGAATCATCAAATAACTCTTTCTTTATCAAAGGTGATCATAACACACTATCTAGTTCCAAACCAAATGTCTTAATCTTTACCAACATGAAATTTATAAATATTCTCATAGGTTGTTTCCATAACTATATTTTAAATATCTTGATCATTCCCTTGCACCTTGTTAACTTTCTCTAGGATATATGGTTGGGAAATCACTTGGGATAGGTAATAAGTATTCTCCACCTTTATAATTTCTATATTCATCATTTATAGAACCATGAAGAAGGGGTATTTCTCAATCCGCATCCTATATTGGTTATTAGTTTTTATAAGATTATAAACTATATAATATATAACTTTCTCAGATGAAAGTGAATTGATAAATCATAGTTCTTGGTTAACTCCAACCATATTTGATGATGCATATTTTTCTCCTTCTATGTGAATATATACATTAAATAGTTATTACCAGTATATATGTAATACTTTCCTCTATTGAGGTAGTGATCCCACCTAATCAATGAAAATAATACAATAGATAAATCTATATCATGCATTGGGTAGTTTTTCTCATGTATCATGAATTATTGTGAATCATATTCTATAAATTTATCATTTTCCATGATTATGTAAGTTAAGACTTTATTTAAAGAATTATTTTATATCAATACCCTTACCCAATAATAAAGACTGTGATTACAAGTGCAGTGAAAATATTATCCTTTAGCTCATTAAATCTCTCTTGATGTTCTTCTATCTAGATATACTTTACCCCACTTCCATGTTAACTTATTTACTAGGATATAAAATCATGGTAATTTTTTCACAAAGCATTGATAGTGTAGTTTCTTGAATTTTTCTTGGTAATACTTAAGTGAGTTTTGAGTTTGGGATCCTTGAGAACTCTCTTGGAGTAAAATGGTAAATTTAACCTTGTATAAAACCTTATAAAACATATTTTACAGTTCCATTGATTCCCTGGAAAAGTGTTTACCCCTAGGCTGAGATGGTGATGAATTGTGAGTGTGACAGGGGCTCAATAAAAATATATTAAGTATAATTTTTTTATCCTGCATGGATATATTTTTGATTAATTTATTATATATCCTAAATGAATCCTTATATGGTAAATTTGAGACTATAATTTCATACATAATATTAGTTTTAACCTAGGCACAATTTAGTTTTGGTTTGAAATAGTGTTTCAATATTTGGTTATAGTGGGGGGAAGTCAATTAATTAGATTAATTTAATTAAGTGAATTCATTACACTATACACATTATAGTTAAACCGTAATTTAACATTATAATTCACACTAATCCCCACCCTATAGGGTGATATTCAATAGGACCTTATCTTTAGAGGGAGGTAGAATAAGATAAGGGGGAGATCATTGAGTGAGGCCATCACACCCCTGTGCTAATATTGAATTATTTATTAATTTATTTTTATGTGTTTAAATTAATTGGATGTTTTCTCAGTGTTTATAAAATCATAATGGAACAACACCATAATGAGGGCTACTATAGTGTGGTGTTGGGGTGTGATTGGATAAAATAATGAAGCAAAGGTAATTGTGGCATGGTGGTCGAAGATCAGTGAAGGGACACGACACCATGGGGAAAACCTATTCCATGGAGAGTTTTTGGGTGAGGGGAAAGTACCCAATAATTTAAAAGGTCCCTAATAAATAGTCCAAGGACTGAATTGAATTATGTAACTATTATTCAAATCCATGGTATGAAAAAGAATTTTTTCTTATGGTGGGGACTCGGTGAGATGGTACTTCACAATGGAGGTCTGGTTCATGCTATAACCTGACCTGTCCATATTTTTTAAAATAGAATTTATGCTTTCCCTACTCAATTTTAAGGGTTTATAACCCAATTTTCCTATGTCTTTTATTTGGTTTAGTGGGGAATGTGACATAGGGTTCTCTCCCTCCACATCCTTTGATTCCATATCTTCTATCTTTGATTTTATGCAGATCATTCAAAGGTATGTCCGCATATTCTCTTGTTTGTTTTTTCTTCTTTTCACTTGTGGGTTAGAATTATGGGTTTAGATGAACCTAATAATGTATATTTGGTTTTTTGGGTTTTATTGAGGGTTTTTCCTTTCCCAATTTGATGATCTCCATAGAAGAAGATGTTTTGTAGCTCATTTTGAGGGGTTTCCAATTAGATTGATGTATGAATTTTTCTAGTCATATATTACTTGGAATTTTATGAGATGATTCATTATTTAAAATCCATTATTGATGAAATTATAAATATATGTGATAAATATATTAAATATTATTAATTTTTTCAAGTGATTTAACAATTGGAATAAATGGTGTTTTAATGATTTTTTAGTCATCAGAGTGGTGTTGAGTAAGAGGAGTTTGATAAAATGTTTGAAGTTGTTCAAAATTTAAATGTAATGTTTAAAATAATTTTAGACTATTTGTTTCATTAAATGAGTGAAAATGCAGATTTTCATAGAGTTTTCTAAATGGAATAAAATTATTTTATTTCTTGAATGGTTTAAAATGAACTAGGGTTATGTGTTAAATGATTTCAAATGTAGTTTCAAATGTTTTATTTCAAAGAAGGTTTTAATGTGGTATTATAAATGGTGGAAAATGATATGGAAACACAAGTTCATTTTAGTAAAAGATCATTTGTAACCATAAAAATTTTATTTTTATGTTTTGTGTGAGACCCACTATTGTTTCCCTTGTTTGATTATGTTTGTTTTTTATTGTGACCCCAAATGAAAGATATTATATAACTGTTGAAATGTGAATTTTATAAAAGTGTGTTTTTTCTTTCGTAGAATTTATAGGTGAGATTATATTTATATTTACTATTTATTTATTAGTGATCATGATATTTGATTATTTTCTCACCTCCTATTGACTGTCTTTACGAGAAACCTAGTGTAAGAGATCTAGTTGTATGCTACACTAGTTGGTACACAT
The DNA here is from genome assembly GCA_963277665.1 of Viscum album. Taxonomy (NCBI): domain Eukaryota; kingdom Viridiplantae; phylum Streptophyta; class Magnoliopsida; order Santalales; family Viscaceae; genus Viscum; species Viscum album. The sequence goes on from OY728122.1 coordinate 2,095,555,376, forward strand.
GATGCCAATGTTCTCCGAGTTGTGTAATATGCTAAAGATAGTGGGGAGGTTATATCTCGATGATGTTTTTGTGGGATATTCAGGTGTCTTGTATTATTTTGGATTCCAGATAGGCTGATAGTTGGTCATGTGTTATATTTTTTATAGTATAGTCTCACCTTAGGGCCTAAAGTGTTTCCCATGAAACTTAGTGATATTAATGATACCACCTAGGGGAATTCTATTTATCATATTTTTATCCCCTAGTTTTGTTAGACCATGTGGTACTATTGTTCATGGGGTTTATTTTAATCCATTATAGATATAGGTCCATATTATGTGTTTTTTTATTTTTTATATAATGTGGTGTGTTCTATAAAAAGGGTAAATTTTTTATAAATTGATTTTAAACAGGTGTTTTAATAGAAAGATATGGTTTTCAACCGATGTGTTCTATTTCAAAGAAATGATTAAATATAATGTTGTAAGTGTTTTGTTTTATACAATTCATATAAATGAAAAAGTAAGGTCTTATAAAAAAGGTAAATGATTTGTTATTTTGTTTTATTATGATCACTAATGAAAGATTATTTTTTAAATATAATTCAAACTACCAAAAATGATGTACCTTTTTAAATGGAATTCACAAACTCTTTTGTGGTTTCATACTTGGATTGATTTGATTCACAACCTATATACACCACCAGAAGTATGCAATTATCATGTTTCTCTTCCAAGTATCCCGGGATATGATCATATTGATATTTAGGATGGAATAATGGTAGTTGGTTTAATATGGAGTGAGTTATAAAGGTCCATGTGTAGGTAATTGATATTTATTGGGCTTGGTTTTATTTTATTATTGGGATTCTTATGTATCAGCATTTTTGGCCAAAATTTCTTTTTTCTATTTCATTTTGAATATGATTTTTTTTCATTATGCTCACTTTATGTGAGGTTTTACTTCATGAGATTGTCATATTATACCAACTGTGTTTTTTTAGTTTGGATGTTACCTTTTTATGTAAATAATTTCTTTATGTGAATGGGTATCCAAAATATGGATGGGTCACACTATATTTTTAGGAGAAATCTATGGTATATTTATTTTAATTCAAATTTGGAATCATTACCAATTATTTATTATTTATACCTTATTTATTATCACTAGCTATTGGGGATCATGAATTCCCTTTGATCCATAATGCACATCGGGTTAGGTGATGGGTTTGGTCAACCCTGGATGGTTAATGAGAAAATGATATCATGGAACTATCTTGTCATTTAGGTTAATATTAGTAGTATGGAGACTAGGATCATTGTTGTAACCCAAGAGATAGATCATGAATAGGTTCCTGATCACCATATTTTATGATGAGAATTATGTTTCCATGGTTATTTATAGTTTTAGTTTTGAATTGATTTCATTTTGGTTTATCTAATGGTGTTTTGACCTTTATGTGTCTTTTATGAGATTATTTGCGATTTATTAGGATTTGGGGTGGAAATGGAAGGATATACAATGTTATATGGCTAGAATTTACTCTCTAGACAGCTGTGTAGGCCTGTATATAGGGTTCTAGGATTCTTATAAGGGCTATTACACAATTGGAACTAGGTTATCCAATACATTAATGAACCGTCTTTCTTGAAGATTTTTTTGTATTTTTAATTTATTTTAATGTTGTTTATCATTCACTTGACCAGTATTAAAGTGATATTTATGATGTTTCAAGGAAGTTGGATTCTACTGATTTAATTTTTTCCTAGTTCTCCTTTGTCATTCTGTATGTTTAGAGAGCTATTTTATTAGAAAAGGGAAATTTTGTGAAATGTTTTAACAAATAAAGGGAAAATTTTATTGGGTGTTTGTGTTTTATAAATATATTTTGTGTATTAATTATAAAATAAAATTAAATTTTAAGTTAAAATATAATGGTTAATGGTTTTATAATAAAATGGGAAAAGAGTTTTTAAAATGGGGTACCCTTGGAAATTTCAAGTGAGATGAAATTTTTTTATGAAAAGGAATACTTTCAAAGTGTGTAAGTATTAGAAAATGAGATTTTTTGAATATTTTTACTGAATTTATGGTTTTGGGAGGATGTTTTTCTAGTTTTTTATTTGTGTGAGATATGTTTTAGATTGTTCTTGCTTTATTATTTTGTTGTGTGATTCGATTTCAGAACATGAACTCATTGAGTTTGTGTTTAATGTCATTTAGAGTATTACACCTAGATAGTCATTGAGGAAAAGTGGAAGTTAATCCATTAAGAAGATCTTTAAGGTGCTTCCTCAAATAATAAATGATTTTTTACATTAATTGTAGACTTTAACTTGACTCATGATAGAGTGGTGAAGTCAATATCTTCCTTACCCTTGGACCCAATCAAAGTATTCCTAAATATACATTCATCTTACTTCTATGGTGATCAAGGAAAACTAGAATTTATGGAGTGGATAAATGGGTTTAAAAGGAACTTTTATTACTTGATTGGGGATAACATACGATGATAGGATTGGTGGATGTAGCATTAGAAATTCTTAGTCATTCTAGAAGTTGATGGTAGTGGTATACGTTCATGTTTGGAATGATGTTTCTATATGTTCCTCATCTTAGTTACATATATTAGTTTTACACATGGAGTTTTAGCCATGAATGTCACCCATTTTTCTTTTTGGAGCTATGTATTGGTTTATCTTTATGGGATGTATAATTTTATTCATATAGTATATATACTTTGAAGTAATTTTCATTTACCATTTTTGTATTATCATTTCATGTTTGGCGGTATGAGTTGTTTATAGGTGAATCAAGGTAAGGTCTACTATGATATTACATATGCCTACTCAATGATAGTCACTGGCGCTAGGACTATTTGAGGGGGGCTTGGGGTGGTACTCTTTGCTTACCACTAACCAGGTGGGGTCTTAGTGGTTGGGTTATTTCATAATGGTATCAAAGTGGGCTTGTCAGAGGGATAGATTTTAGAATTAGGTAACATGTGAGCATGAATGGGAATTTGGGTAAATGGTGTTAAGGTGTATCGAGTTAGTATTTCATTCTATGGAACCCTGTGATGGTGCAAACATTGATGTATATAATCACTTGTATTTGATCACCTAACTAACAACTTAGTACACTGAGGCACCAATTGAGAGAAACAATAACAGTATAAGAAACATATAATAATGGTTCATTGATTTCCATTTCCTTTTTGAGTCATCACCTAATAAATTATTTGGTAACCATGGTTAATATTTGATGAAGCTAATATTTTCACATATTTTATAATTTAATTTAATGTTTATAAACCCATCATAGTGTTATTTAATGGGAAATTGTTACATATTTGGGTTTTTGTGTTATTTTGAACCTAAATGCAAAAACGACCTAATTCTGGATTTTTAACATATTTTTATCACTAGGGTATTTTGGTCATTTCTCATAACATATATTTCCAAATTCTGTGATTAATATTTTTTTGAACCCTTATTTTATTTTCTTCAACTTTTTATTTAAGACCATGGGCTGAATCGATATTTTAGAGGCCGTAAAAAATCAATGAAGTGAAAGATTTTGTCGGGCGGACTGTGTGGACCCCACCATAGTAATGGAACCATAATTCAGCCTAACCTCTTCCAAATTATTAGATTCCACTTGGATTTGAAGGAGGTCTCCCAGAGGCGTCCCCACAATGAATTTAAAGCCGTTTGGAATCTGTTAGGATTTCCATTCAATGATAGAGTTTTGAAGGAAGCTTCTAGGAAGCTTCATCCAGAAAAAGTAATCGTCAATACAAAAATCATAACTCCTTGTATACGCATCCAATGAATCTGAAATTTGGAGGATGGACTTAAAACAAATTTATGAACAAAATTAATGAAGAGTTACACGTGTGTATCAGCCAATTAATGGGTCTAAAACGTGACAACCTGTTGAAAATGAAATATTCCTATAAAAGGAGAGGAGATCCTACCTCTCAAGGACATTCCATTCTTTCCCAAAACCATTCTGGGGACATCTGGACCATAGGGAGTTGAGTTAGAGATTCCATTCTGGAGAATAGGAGTTCCATTGATAATGAAGACATGGTGGGCTAAACTCCAAGAAGTGGTGGGCGGCGACGGTCTGAAGACATTTACCCCTTTTGAGTTTGTGGTTTTTATTGTCAACTCTTTTCATTTAAATAATCCTAGAATTTGTTTGCATGATTGAACGAGGTATATTCTCTCTTGTTTTAATTTTATTATATTTTTTTCTATGAATTTTTATCAACTTATGATTGTAAAATAGTTTTCTGGTTGTTTAAACTTCTATGGGAGAGGTCTCCCCATTGAGCACAACATGTTCAACTAGTTTCGATTGCTTGGAGGTCTTTGGGCAATTGGTTCACATTCATGAGCGGATAAACACCCATATTTGAGGTCTTGATATGGTTTTGGTTAAAAATAGGTGTATAAATTGAGTTTTTGAGTTATACATTGGATAATTAAATTAAAAGATAAATGTCGACAATGATAAAGGGAATGTCTAAAGATTTAAGCTTGTCCACCACTTCCTTCTCTAGTTTGTTTTCTCGGTTCAGTTTTCTTTGCATTTCTAATCTATAATGTAGATTTATTAATACATTATTAATTTATTATTTTAGTTCATTTCAATAGACCCCTATATATATTATATAAACTAGTTCTATATTAGTTAAATAAAAAGTGAACATTGAAAATACAGTGCGTATAGGCGGCCTCCTTGTGATCGACCCTAGGGTGTGCCATTATGGTGCATTATTTGGTTAATAATAATTTAATTGAATAGGGTAAAGCAACTAAAATCCCTACCATCAATTTGGCACCATTTCCGGGAAGTCCAAGTGCTTACACATACTGTTTTTCATAAAAAAATTTAAAAAAAACTTTGTTTCATATCATTAATTTCATCAGCCAATATGGATTTTTATGGAAATTGTTATAATTATTGGCATGTGGATAACTTTTATGGTGAGCCAAGAAGGGAAGATACATTGAATATTCAAATTCTTTAAAATTCCCAACAATTGGAAGAAAATCCACAGCAATTAAAAGAAAATGATTTGATAATTCAAGAGAATTGCAGAAAGATGGAAAAAGCAAGCTAGATGATAGCATCGCTGGCCGCCCAAGTTGAAGATATTAAAGTCTTATCGATGGATAGACAAAAAAGAAAATATGAGGATAATGAAAATATTGTTCCACCTACATTTAATGAAGATGTTGATGAGGTTTAAGAAAAACTTGAGTACCCACTTCCTCCACCAACAAACGAGTTCCCAGCTGCCTTACTTGAGGAAAATGGTTATAAAGCTGATATTTCTGAGGGAGTTTTAAATTATGAGCATTCATTTCATTAAAATTTAATTAATTATGAATTTAAATCTAATACCCCTTATTCTGATTTTGTAGATTCAACACTACTATTGCAGGCTCTGGATGAAGAAGGAGAAGAAGGTTCTCTTAATGAGGAGAGAATGGAGGATCCATTTGAGATGTGCAGTGGTGCATTTGATGATGATGGCACAAAAGAATAAATCATCAAAGAACCAATTTATGAAATCGAACTAGAAGAGAAGCGACTTCTTATTCTTCTATTTTCAACACTGGTGGACACCACTCCTCTAGATGACAAAAATAGGGAGCACCCCTACATCCATTTCCCTCCCCCTCTACAACTCAAACTATTTCGTTCATCTCTTTTGGGGGTTGGGGATATTTTTATTTTTTATGGGGGTTCTCACTTCTGGAATCCACAGATGGATGTCAGGAGAAATAATTTTTAGTGGTTTTTAAGTAAGAAACCCCATCCACCTTCAGATTGGGGTTAACCTATTGCAACTACCTGACTAGGGACAGTAAAAACCTAGCACCCACTTGGGGGTCAAACCAAGCATTATCCCTTCCCTTTCCCTTTTATATATTTTTTATTTATTTTTATAATGAATTTATTTATTTATTTATTTTTAGGAAGAAGTGGTCACAACTAGGAGCTTAACTCAATGGTGCTTCTAAAAATAAATAAAGTCAGGTTGTGTCTTTCCTTATATTTAGTGTTTCTTCCCTTATTTATATTTTCTCAAGATAAAATAACAGGTAGTGAAATTTAAGTGTGGGGGGATTGTCAACCTACTTAGTTGTTTTTGTGTGCTTTGATTTTTTTTTTTCATTTTTAGGGACCTTGAGATTTAATGATAATTCTGATCACATTTCACACATTAATTGATTTTGATAAAATTGAAATGATTTTTGAAAAAAATGAATTTAAATGATTGCTAATGTGAAAACCTTTTTCCTCGAATTGGATTTTCAATCATTTTTATGAGTTTGACCAATTTTTGAAATACATGGTCCTGAAACACTGACTCAAAATATGTTTCCCATCTTGTGAGGTATTCTAAACCACTTTCACATATTCTTTCTAATACCCACACTTTCTTGAGGGAATCTTGGATTTTGTGTAAGAACCAGAATTTCTGTTTTTTTCTCTTTTGAAGCTTTGGATTTCATTGAATGTTTTAATATGATTGAGGCACTACTTTGGCTAGCCACATATTATCATGAGACCTACCTTTATATCTATCCTTCATTAGAAAATAGATTCCTTGAATTTACTTATAGGTTTAAGCCATATTACAAGCTAATTTATCCTTTCCTACCCATTCTCTTGGTATTATTTTATGGATATTTCAAGTTTGAGTGTGGGGTAAGGGCCTTTCGTGTGTGTTCATTGGGATGTGTTTCATTAATGGTTGTTGTGAGGTATGAATCAAAATTTTGTGCAAATAAATAAGTTTTCATGAGTCATAATTTCATTATGAATCATTTTTTCATTCAGTTATCCTTAAAAAAATATAAAATAAGAGCTGTGCCTTTTTGGAGCTTTACAAAAAAATGGGTAGAACTTGTAAGATATAATAACTTGAAATAATTTATTGGCTCATGTACCATGTCAATGAAATGGGGGTGGTGTTTTTTTTCACATTCTCAAGGAGGATTGAGTGAGGAATTTTCTGGGTTTTCACTTGATTATTCATGCATTGTATCTTAGAGTCAAACCTTCTATTTCTAGACTTGAACTTTTAAATCATTTACCCACCATCCCAAATCCAAAGATTCATTTAAACCTTTAATGAAATCCCTCAATATTGAATTCATTTTTATGTTTCACACTGTGGAGAAATGAGAATTGTCACAAGCCTATATTTCCAAGTATGAGCATAACTCTAGAATTTATTTCTCTTGAGTGAAGAGTGTCATAAAATTCAATGTGAGGTAGGTTGTGATTGAGGCATGGATGGATTTATGAGGTTGAAAAAATATAAATTTTTAGAATGAAGATGTAAGGAAATTGTTTTTCATAGAAGAGACATAATGAAATTCTGTTTTGATAAGATCATGGATGTTTTCTCATTTTTGATTGTTGTGTTAATTTTGATTTGAATTTAAGATAATTGATCAGGAGTGCAATGTTTAAGTGTGGGGGATTGAGGAGGATAATATTTTCACATATTTTATACTTTAATTTAATGTTTATAAACCCACCAGAGTGTTATTTAATGGGAAATTGTTACATATTTAGGTTTTTGTGTTATTTTGAACCCAAAAGCAAAAACGGCCTAATTCTGGATTTTTAACAGATTTTTATCACTGGGGGGTTTTGGTCATTTCTCAAAACATATATCTCCAAATTCTATGATTTAATTTTTTTTGGAACCCTTATTTTATTTCCTTCAACTTGTTCTTCAGGACCATGGGCTGAATCGATATTCTAGAGGCCGTAAAAAATCAATGAAGTGAAAGATTTTGTCGGGTGGACTGTGTGGACCCCACATTATTAATGGAACCATAATTCGGCCTAACTTCTTACAAATTATTATATTCAACTTTTATTTGAAGGAGGCCTCCCAGAAGCGTTCCCAAAATAAATTTCAAGCCGTTTGAAATCCTTTAGGATGTCCATTCAATTATAAAGTTTTGAAGGAAGCTTCTAGGAAGCTTCATCCAGAAAAAGTAATCTTCAATAAAAAATCATAACTCCTTCCATACGCATCCAATGAATCTGAAATTTTGAGAGTAGACGTAAAAAACATTAATGAACACAATCTATGAATATAAACACGTGTTAATCGGCCAATTAATGGGTCTAAAATGCGACAACCTCTTGAAGATGAAATCTGCCTAAAAAGGAGATGAACTCCTACCTCTCAAGGACATTCCATTCATTCCCAAAACCATTATGGGGACATCGGGACCATAGGGATCTGAGTTAGAGATTCCATTTTGGAGAAGATTAGTTCCATTGATAATGGAGCCATGATGGGCTAAACTCCAAGCAGTGGTGGGCGGCGATGGTCTGAGGACATTTACCCCTTTTGAGTTTGCAGTTTTTATTGTCAACTTTTTCATTTAAATAATCATAGAATTTGTTTGCATGATTGAACGAGGTATCTTCTATCTTGATTTCATTTTCTTATATTTTGATCTATGAATTTTTATCAACTTATGATTGTAAAATAATTTTCTTGTTGTTTAAACTTCTATGGGAGAGGTCTCCCCATTGAGCACAGCTTGTTCAACTTGTTTCGATTGCTTAGAGGTCTTTGGGAAATTGGTTCACATTACTGAGCGGATAAACACCCATATTTGAGGTCTTGATATGGCTTCTGTTCAAAATAGTTGTATAACTTGAGGTCTTGAGTTATACATTGGATAATTTAATTAAAAGAAAAATGTCGACAATGATAAAGGGAATGTCTGATGATTTAAGCATGTCCACCACTTCCTTCTCTAGTTTGTTTTCTCAGTTTAGTTTTATTTGGATTTATAATATACAATGAATATTTATTAATACATTAAGAATTTATTAGTTTAGTTCGTTTCAATCCACCCCCATATATATTATATAAACTAGTTTTATATTAGTTAAATAAAAATTGACAATTGAAAATACAGTGCGTATAAGCAGCCTCCTTGTGATCAACCCTAGGGTGTGTCATTATGGTGCATTATTAGGTTAATAAGAATTTAATTGAATAGGTTAAAGTGAATAAAATCCCTACCATCAATATTTTTAATATCCAAAGGATAACATGTAGGTGTCTATATAGGATTTTGGGGAAGGAACGTGGTGTAATCATAGATGAGATTAGGCATATTGTGAATGAATATTTGAGAGATTAGGCTTTTTTTAGGGGCTTAGTATAAGATTTGTTCTCTATTATCTTTTATCCAGTAATATTTTATATTCTCCCATTTATTTTGTGCTACAACAATTTTTATCATGCCACCCTCATCTACTTCATACTTTCCTATGGGGAATAAGTTCTTCTATTTGATTAACCCAATCGATGCATTACACCCTTGTTTGTTTTATGCTATCCTATAAGGCATATTTTCTCCTTTATGCTTCACCAAATTATTGTGTTCCACCCTCAAATGCATTTTTCTATCCGATGAGGTATGAATTTTTATTTAAGATTCTAAAAGGGTGAAGATATATTATTTCTTAGATTTTTTTGAGATACATTCTTAGACCATGATTTGAGGAAGTTCCTATCCCCTTTCCTCATTGTCTAATAATTTCATATAGATTGGAAGATAGATTATATTGAGTTATATAAGCTATGGAATAATTATTGTATGCACGTTTCATTGAAAATGGATTCATGATTTTATGAGGTGAGCTTCGTACTTGAGTACTAGAAGATTGGATGGAGTATGTGACTCATATTTCCAAATAATACTAAATCTCATCTACCATATGATTATTATATAAAACATTTCTCTATATAGCGTGGTTAGCTATTGGTGGATGATTTTTTCTCAAACTCATGATGGGGAAGCACCAACATGGTTTGAATTTGAGATTTTATTTTGGATGGAGTTCTATCATAAGATGGTGATCCCTATGTAATATAGAGAGACCATATACGAGTATAAGTTGAGGCCCCATACACCACAAAGTATTCCCTAGACAAGTTTTATTATGGAATTATATAATATCTGTTGTTTGAGTGGAGGATATAGATGAATATTTAGTGATAATTGGTTTTATTTTATTGTAAAATCATCGATAATAGGGACTTCCTAGTGAGATTTTATGGTTGATAATTCTTGTAAGAGATACACCCTTTTAATGGGAACAAGTTATGTATTCATCTAAAGATATTTGGGGTATAATTATGGATGGATGTATATGTAGAATAAGTATATAATATAATTTACCTTATTATTATGGGACTCATTGGCTTATGAGGATCCATTCGGTGGTGCAATAGGTGACGAAATAGTAGTTTGAGTTGGATGATGCATTAGTATTCTCTCTCATCTAATACCCTAGGTTTTTTCCTATCAAGCATGGAGTTCGGAAAGTTAAGGTATTGGAAAGATTCACATGATTAATAGTTATGGAAAAAATCAATTGGTGAATTTAAAAATACGATGCATGTACTTTCTTCATAGTCCCTTATATTGATTTTCCGAGGTAGACAATATTCTTTTGGTGTTATATGTTTAGGAGTTTGAGATTCTAGTGGAACCCCAAGTCAGACCCTAGTCAAATAGAGTGTTCCCATTGATGGAAACCATATTTCACTCACCCCTTCTAGTTAATTGAGTGAATCCTTACTAAATAAAAATTTTCTTTCTACAGAATACATAATGGAATAGATAGGGTGTAATTGTACCCACCCCAATGTAAACTAGTTACCCAATGATTGTATTACAAGATGTTGGCGATTAAATAATGATGTGGGTGTCATATTTATTAGTGGGATAGACCCCTTCAAGTGTGACAGGAAGAGATAGTCCTTAAATATATTGAATCAAGATATCCATTATATGGTATTATTGAATTCATGCTCTAAGTGAATTGATAAGAAATTCACTCCCAATGAATGTTAAGGAATTTGTATATTCTTGCAAAGGGTAACCCTTGGTGGAACCTAAATAAGAGACTGATGTGTGCATCATATTTAAATTCAAAGACATAATTATGGTTTTTCTTGAGTTGAATGGAAACTCCTTTGGAGTTTATGGAGCATTAGGATCAAGACGTCCCTTATGATGGGTCAAGGAAGATCTTGATAGATATTTGAGGAGGTTTCCCCTTATTCTACCATGATAGTATCAATCATGTAATGAACCCTCATGGAGGGAGTTCTAAATTTATGGCTTTAAATTGAACATTATTAAATTAAATACATGGTAGTTGATGATTCTAATAGAGGATCTTTTTCTAAATGATAGTGTAATATAATGAGCATCTATATCCAATGTAGTGATTCTTGCATGGAGATTGAAATGATTCTCAACTTTAGTTTATAGTGATGGTCCCACATTATTCCTTTTCATGTAAGAGGGATATTTGGGTTATGTAAACTTAGTGGTATTATGTGAAAAACATTCTCAAGTGTTGTACCTAAATGGTTTTCCAAAACATTGGTAAAACGCCATCCTATTCCGCAAACATATAGTGGTTTTATCTTGGTATTTGTATTAAGCATAGGTATGGACATCCTAAGTGGGGGAACAGACTAGTGAAACATGACCTTTAGTGTTTTATGTACATTGGATCAATGTGGGAATGTACATATCATAAAAAATATCACTATGTAGTGTAGGAATAACATTATGTGGAAGGATATGATTGTCTGTTGATCTAGTTTGGTGGGTGTTATCGTAGAAAATGGGGATGATTGAGAAGGGTTATTTGGATGGTCAAGACCATCTATTTTATATTGGGATGGAATTTTAAACTTAACAATAATATGTTTGGGGTTGAGAAGATTGATGTGATTTGTTCTGATACTGATTTTTATCAAAATCTTCTACAAAAGAGAGAGAAAAACATAAGCAGGCTACCTTCAACAATGAGTGATAACTGGTTAAAAATTAGATGTGGATGGAGCATTCTCTCTGATTATTTCTTGAAGATTTGTGAAATATGTCTCATGGTTTTCTTGTTCCAAAAGGTAGTGAAATTAGAGTTAGTTACATATAAGATGAAGATAATAGATAAATCATGATTGGACTCAGTGATCATACCACTTTGCAATTCCTCTAGTGTCAGTGATAAAATTTTCCAAAGTTCTCAACAATGGATAGAGATATTGATGGGTTTTTCTTAGGAGATAACCAACTAAAATACTCTATAAATGTGGGGATCCAAATTATCCCACCTATGATAGACAAGGTGAGGAACCATTCATTTCATGATGTTGATAGTTAGTAGATTTACTGGGTACCATGTGAAATAAAAAACATTCTGATGTGAAAATGTTTTGGATGGAAAGCTGTGGAAATACTCAACTAGAGTGGAGTCATATTTCTTATTTGGTAATACATTTAGATGGGTTGGAGCTAATGTTTTTTGGATGAAAAATGACGTTTCATTTATATATCATTGATTACATTGTTCATTTGAAGCACATATTTCGCATGCAATGATGATTTCCATACAATGTCATTTTGAGAGATTCCATGGGGAACCATAGTTGTTTCATTTTCAAGGATGAAAAAGGTTTAAAGTGGGAGCACATAGTGTCCTTGTATTTTCCTGTTCAAGAATTAACCCATTTTGATTTTTTGAGCTTCATGACCTCTCCATGGGTAAAAATGAAAATTTACCCAAGTAGACGACCTTAGAAAAATTATCTAATTTTTGCACTGATTATCAGATATGGTGTTTACCGCCGGCTAATTCAGGGTGGAATTGGAATCATGATAAGGCTTCAATAAAAATATATTAAGGATAAAAATATTTTTTAGACCACCTATATGTATTTTTGATAAATTTGTTATATATACTAAAAAAAATCCACATATGGGAAATAAAACAACACATTTTCATCCATAATGTGGGATACCCTAGAAATGGTATAATTTTGGTTTGCATTAGAGTTTCTAAATTCATTCATCATGGGTGGAAATAGATTAATTGGATTAATTTACTTAAGTGAATTAATTAATTTAAAATAATTATCTTGAAACCCCAATTTCCCCTTATAAACTCACTATAACCCACTCTATATCTTGGAAAATCCATATGTGAACCATAACTTGAGAGAGAAGAAGTAGGAGGTCATTAGGTGAGTTCAAATGGAATCCAATGATTGCGATCATTAAGGATGATTAAAAATGGAACCAGAGGACATCACGTTCTTCTATAACATTTGATTTGTTTTTTGAGGTATGGATTTATTTTTTGGATTAAATATATTATTTTTAAACTCCTTATTAAATTTATTATTGTAACCCCATTATTTATGGATGGAAAAGGGTATATTATTTTGTTATATTTCTGGTTTAATTCGAATTTTTATTTATCAAATCCGTATTTTAATACTCTAAATTCCCTCTCCATGGAAATCCTAGGGTTGGATTATTATTCCCTCTATATTTATTAAATGATTGTGTTTTGTTGGTATCTAATAAATGGAGATTGATTTCCATGATTGTACACCCTCTCATTTCTTTCTGTCACTCTCATATCACTCTTTCACCCATGTGGATAAAGGATTGTTGGTTCCAGTGTTGGCCAAAGGCAATGAGGGGTGGGGTGAGTTTGGGTACGTGTGAGAGTTAACTTGGCACACATAAGGGATAAATCCAGAAAAGGTCAATGTGTAGAGGGCCAGTGTGAGTAATCTTAGATGATATGGGTGGGGTGTGATAATAAGTAGTGGTTTACTATGTGGTGTTAGCGAGCCTATGTGAGGATAGATGTTAGGTTGACCTTCTTTATAACTGGTAGTGTATGAAGGGGAAGATGACCATCAACATGGATGTAAATTTTCATAGGTTTGTGGCATTATTAGGTTTCCACCTAAAATAATAGGTGGAACCTAGAAGGGAATTGTGATTTAGGGAGTTCTAACATAAAAAATAATAAAATTTAAACAAAAGTAGAAAAGTGGGGAAACATGATATGTGATTGGAGAGAAATGTGGGGTGTCCACATGAATCTCCTTCTTTAATTTATCTTATATGAATGATTATGATAATGATTATGATAATAATAATAATATTAGTAATAATAATATTGTTGTAGTTATTGTTATAGATTCTTATCTTGAAATTTATTCTTCATATGACATCACAATGACGATCCTTCAACAAAATCATATTCATGGAATTGAGATTATAATTTCATGACTAACATGTGTTACATAATTTGAACTCAAATCATGAGCCCTGGGTCACTCCATGTAGTATACCTCTCCTATGATACGAGGGAACTTATATTTTTCATTTGATTTAAATTTTCAATAAATGAATAGTTTGCCAAAAGTTTTTTGCAGTGTTGATGAAAATGGTGTGATTTATTTTACCAAACAAGATTATTTGAGAAGTGTGATGGGTAGATTTTGAATTTGGCTCCATTGGATAGATGATGGGGTTTAAGCATGATGATCAAATCATTATTAGGATTAAGATTTTCGCTCTCATATTATGTGTTCCGTTAGGTAATGTGCAGGTTCCCATAACATCAATGGAGTTAAATACTCATAACCTTATGTGTTGTGTGTTTTTTTGTGCCTCTTAGGGTGCATGTATTCTTTTTCATGCAATATTTTCCATCAAATTACACGTTTCCCCTACCATGTCACAATTTTCTCCATTACAACTCTCAATGTCCTGAAGATGGTTTTCCCATAAACAATGATGTTATGGTAGTAGGAGTCACTACAATAAAACATTCTTTTAATAGTGTTGGCCTTTATTAGTGCTAGAAAAAAGTGATGAAAAAAGGTACCTTTTATCAGTGCTGAAAAAAGATACACTTTATCAATGCTTTTTTAGCACTGATAATGGGTAAGCATTATCAGTGCTTTATTTTTAGATTTAATAATGGTTACCCTTTATCAACGCTTTAATTTTAGCACAGATAAATTCCCCTAATAAAATAAAATAAAATAATAAATAATTATATATTTATATAAATAAATATAATTATATAATTATATATAATGATACAAATATACAAATATTATTTTATTAAAAGGTATTAATATAATTATAAATAAATAATTATATATTTATATAATTATAAAATTAAAACAGTTATATTTAAATAATGAATATATTTACTCTGAATATATTTATATATATTTGTTAAATATATATATAATATATAAATATATTTAAAATTTTTTATTTATAATTTTAATTATAAATCTCTTATGAGCACTTAAGTAATAAGCACTGATATAAGGAATATTTATCACCACTTTTTTTAGCAATGATAAGGATCGAGCTTTATCCGCACTAAAAAATCCCTGATAAAATTCATTTTTATCAGCACTAAAACATTAATGCTGATTAAGATGGATTTTATTAGTGCTTTTTTAGTGCTGATAATGATTTATTTTTATTAACATTAAAAATCACTGATAAAGATTCTTTTTAGCAATGCTTATTAATCTAGTGATGATAAAAGGAATCTTTATGAGTACTTGTTTGGAAGCGCTAATAAAAGTGCCCCGATCTATTTTAAGAACCCTATAATCATGATTCAGTCATGATATCAGAAGCATTCTGTGAAAGCCACCAATGACCCGCGCTCCTCCTCATCATATTTAAGCTCAAATCAAGGCTCGAACAATTCCAAGGCTCAAATACAAGGATCAATCAATTCCAAGGCTCAAATCCAAAGATCAAATAAATTCCAAGTTTGGAAATATATGTAATTTCTCTCAGATGATTCAAAGATTCAATCCAAGGTATGTAATTTTTTCCTACACCTCACTCATTTATTGCTTGTTTAGTGATATTAATTTGGAATTTTTTATCATCATTCTTTTCACCACCACACCCGATTTCCATTGTTTCACCCTTGATTTCTGTCGCCCCTATACCCACGATTTCCACCACCCTGTTCCCCCCTATTTTGGAAGATGGTAGTGTTCCTTTACTGAACATGGTGATACAACACCTCTCAAGTTAGTATACGAGGTACAAACCGTTGGTATGTGAGGCACTTTCCTTTGGAACACCTCAGTGAGGTCGCACCGCCTCACCATTGGTGTGGTGTATTAGGTGTACCTCGCATCACCTCATACCAATGTGCATTGAGGTGTGCGCCACTGACAATAATGCCATAGTCTAATATATACTTCTTTACAACATAATTAAACTCATTCATAATACTTCTTATTAATCTTTTAATCCCATTTAGAGCATTATATATATATATTATTAAAACATAATACACATGACCTGAGTATAATTATAATTGGGTGAAATGAAATACTTATCACAATGCATTGATTTATACATTTAAGGTCCATATATATCCCAGTGAATAAACTACATGGGTTGTTTAATTTAAATCTCCAATTTATTATTTTAATTATGAATCCAACTAAAAATATATCATTCTTTAACATTTCCTTTTATTTCCAACGTCTTTTAAATGAATTTAGTTTATCTTAAGAGATCCACCATTTCTAAAATAATAAGTACTCATTGAATTGTTAATTTTTAATTACATCAATTTACATATCATTTGTGATATGGAAAACCAATATCTAATATTAAAGGATGTTTCTTTTGTAAATCTGTTAGTGTGACATCAATAAAAATTTCCTCTTACATTCCATTTTTTTTCTTCATATAATACATTTATAATTCTTTCTCCAAATTCATCTATGTTTTCAGAAAATATTGACAATACTTCACACAACCATTTAATTTGTCACATGTTCAATATAGTTCATTCAATGGTTGAAATTAATCATCCAATTTTACTTATGAAGATTCACCTCACTACGAAACTATTTCTATAAGAGTGGGAAATCTCCCCTTTAACTCAAAACCTCTATATCATTCATAATTACTATTAATTTATCTAATTATGACTAAAAGTTTATAATATGTGCCAAAAATTAACATAGAACTCAAAATGGCCCCGAAAATGAAATTTTCTTATAAATAATACTCTTTGTATGTTTCAAAAAAATTCTTGTTTTCAATCTATCTAGACATAATTTATGAATTAATTTATCAACTAATAATTTTGAGATGTTTAAAACCTTTATCATCATTAGGTATATTGTTTTCCTAATTTTTTTTTATTCCTAATAAATTTTAAATTGAAATTAAAATTAATATTTTGTGATGTTTTCAAATATTTGATATACCATTAATATTAAATGTAATAATTCCTTATGTTGTTACATCACTTGTTCGAAAAAAATATGATGGAGGTTATCAAATTTTATATATGTTGGAATAATTATAAGAAATTATTTTTAGGTATTAATCATTCTTGGTCTATGTGTATTAGTTCAACCCCTAGGAATATATAATTACCATCCAAATATATTATATAACTATTTATTTATTAAAATGTTTTATCAATACATTTTTATATATTCTAGTAGATGGAATGAGAGTTTATTATTCTTTTTTATCATATTTGGGTTTCTTATTACCCCTTAATTTCCTATAGTATATTTTCATTTTTATGGGATTTAATAAAGACTTGATGTATCATTTTAATATCGGTAGGACTAGTATTAGTTAGAGTATTGAAAGTATTAAATTTGGAGTTTCTTTTATAAATAGAGAATTCATAGAAGCCCCAAGGATTCATGAATCATAACATGTCCCTGTCAATACTGATTGAATCACAAAAAAAATGTGTATGTCCACCAAATATATCCTTCAATTGGTCAAAAGTTATTAACTAGTTTCATTGGTGTTATTCTAAAAAAATTAGAGGCATTAATCCTTTTAGAGAACATAATGGAGTAAAACTGTTATCCCCATCATCTTCATCTCCTGAACAGTTATCACTACAATTTTTTGATTGAGACTCATCCCTCATATCTTTTATGTTTCTTGTACTACTCTAAATAGCAGTTATCTTATGGATTAATGATAATTATATTATTTCAAGAAACCTTATTTCATTTCTATGAGAGATGGAGGATGAGTGTTAAACAAAACATATGCATTGATAACTATTCAGAAGATGTGATAATGAGGATGACAGTTACCTATATATTTTACCTTTGGATGAATTCCTAGGATTACACCTAACATAGTAGAATAATTATTTTCTTAAATTAAATTAACCATTTTCTATAAATTATAAACGAATTTGATGGATATCTTAGAGAACAAATACAAATGTTATATCCTACACTAGTTTCGTAATCAATAGTTATATGTTCTATACAAAAGAATGAAAATACTGTAGTATGATGCAAAATAGTGGGGTTATGTTTATGGCAGAAGTGGGGAACATATATGGTTCCAAGGATATAAATACAATTTTTGAAATTATGTCATATTTTTGAATTATTGAATAGATATATGAGTAGTATTATACAAAATTTAAAGTTTTGATTTTATGTTACAGATTGGTTGACAACCTGAGTGCAGTGAAAGTTGATGAAACAAGAATTATGAAGGTGAATTTTAGTATGTAAGGGAAAAATATAATAAATTCATAATGGAATAATAAGTATATCTAGTATTTTACGACTTATATCCATAAAATAAGAATTTTTTTTTATTTTCTTGCTGGTGACTAAAATGAATATCGGGCCAGATGAAAATTGAATCAAGGAGGACCCTTTCATTAGTAGATCACAATCAGTTCATGTTGATACCAATGTAGATAATCTGTTATACATTTGAGGGGACCACAAAGAGGTGATTTGTATTATCTATTGAGGAAAAAAATCCATAAATACTTTATAAAAAGGAAAGAGAGTTCAATGAAATGGTAAAAGTGGTTTTTAATATACTATGTTTTTCCTCATTATAATATATATTCTCTTCTATATTACCATAATCTAAATTAAATTTTTGACTAATGATTATGTTACCAATCCCATGGATGAACAAATTATGATGAAGGAAAACCCTTTGGGAATATGCAAAGGATATGTTACGATATAATTTCTCTATTTTACCATAAAATTATATAATGAAATATTAATTTAATTTTCATTATTACATGTATAGTTCATTTATTTTAGAATATATATATACATATTCCATTCCTTTCTTCACCAAAATATCCAAAAAATTATTCTCCCTCAAAACCATTTCACCCCTACAATGTTAGAATTTATCAGTTTCCTTGAAGTTCCCTCCACTATTCAATCATAGAGGTAATATTGATGTGTACAGAGTAAAATCATTGTCCTTAGAATTTATTTATTTTTCATATTTATGTTTATTTTTTTAGAATTAATTATATAAGAATGGTTTTATTATATGGTTTTATTCTTTGGTTCAATTTGGGATGGTTTGTTCAAAGATAATCATACTCATGGTAGATTAAATGTTGAGTATTCAACTAAGATAATGACAATAAGGGAATCAGTGAAGAATGTATACTACTATCATGATAAGGTTAAATCCTAATACCCATTTAATTATTTTTTCCATAATTTTATCTACTATTTTTAATTTAATTTCCATATAATTTTTATCTAATAATTATATTTTATCAAATATCTTTTGGGAAGTCATATTTTCATAGTTTCATTATTTTAGAAGATTTATGTCTATATATCATGCCTTTATGCTCCAAAACATTCACATATTTTCTTCCTCAAAAACATTTCACCCATACGATGTTTATATTTATCACTTTAATTCATGCTCCCTCCAATTATCAATCACATAGTTAATATTGATGTTTTCATAGTAAAATCATTATTCATATAATTAATATATCACTTCATATTTATGGTCAAATTTTTTCTTTTTTTATTACCCAAATAATAATTGTTTTCTTATATAGGTGGATTATATTGTTCGAGTTGGGGTGTTTTTTTTTGAATATTCTCATGATCGTGATATATTGGACTTTGAGCCTACAACTGAGATAATGAAAACAAGGTAATGCATCAAGAATTCATAAAACCTTCTTGAAAAGGAAAATTCCTACTGTTCATTTATATAATTTTGTCATCATTCTATCTACTATTTGTAAGTTATTTTATGTATCAATTTGATCTAATACTTATTCAGTTTTTTCATAGATATTTACGGGAGTAATATTTTTCTTTCAACTATTTAAAACATGCCAAAAAAAGATATAAAATGTTCTGTTTTGCTAATGTTAGCATGTTTATATTGACTTTATTTGTTGAACTGTAACACTACATATTGATCAGATATTCTTAGCTAGGAAAGGTTTTTTTTTCCATGAACATTGAGTTAATATAAAGTGTTGGATGTTAGAAAATTAAATCCAAAGGAAATCATTATAACATTGGTAGTTAGAATTTTTTGAGACTTTGGGATGTGTAGGAATTATTCACACCTCAATCCAACACATAGTGTGACCAGTATGATTCCAAGTGTATATTTTTAATTAAAATTGATAGAAATTTCAATGAAAAAGGAAAATAACATACTAAAAACCATAAAAAATATTCATATTGTTATGATACTTTAATAAAATTATCCAAAAGTCATTTTTTACATGTACGAACCAGACAAACCTCAATTTGATACACGGTTTCCCGGTATGATTTAATGTGCTTGTTACCAGTTTTAAAATTAGCCTTTTCATTCAAAAAGTATCACTCATTTAAAACCAATAAAACACACTCATATTTTATAGATAATTTAGGAAAAAAATTAACAAATCATTGGTTATGTGTATGATTTAGTCTCACATCAAACTGATACAAAATGTGACTGGTATTAGTCAAAGTGAAGGTTTTTAGTTTAAAATGACATTTTCGTAAAAAATAAAAGTGACATACTCAAAAATAAGAAAAAACATTCATATTATTTTGATGATTTAGTAAAATATCAATAAGTCATTTGAAATGTGCATAAATCTACTCCACCTCAATCTGATGCATAGTGTGACTGAAATAAATCCAAGTGCATATTTATATTTAAAATGGACATCAATTTTAGTAAAAAAGCCAACTAAACTACCAAAAACTAAGAAAAAACATTCATATTGTTTGGATTCTTTAGAAAAATGATACATAAGTCATTTTTGACAAGTAGGAATCATCATCACCACAATCTAATACAAGATGTTCCTGATATGACTCAAAGTGTCCGCTAATTGTTTAAAATCAACATTTTAGAACAAAATGATTCACTCACTAAAAACAAAGAAAAAACACTTTTATTATCTTTAAAATTTAATAAAAAAAATTATAAATCATTTGTGATGTATGTAAATAAGTCTCACATCAAACAAATACATGATCAATCTCACATCAAACTGATACTTGATGTGATATGTATGAGTTAGAGTGTGTGTTTCTATTTTGAAATGATATTTTAATAAAAAAAGGAAAGTTACGAACATAAAACAAAGAAAACAAATTCTTATTATTTTTATACTTTATTAAAGTTATCCAGAATCCATTTGAGATATGTAGGAATTATTTGAACCACAATCCAATGCACAATGTGATTGGTATGACTCCAAGTGCATCATTTTTTTAGAATTGTTATCAATTTTAGTAAAAAAGAAAAGTGACTTACTAAAAACCAAGAAAACACATTATTATTGTTTTGATACTTTATTAGTACGACCCATAAGTTGTTTTTTATGTGTATGAATTAGACACACCTCAATCCAATACACAATGTGCCTGGTATGACTCACGGTGTCTATTATT
This sequence comes from Viscum album, assembly GCA_963277665.1. Taxonomy (NCBI): domain Eukaryota; kingdom Viridiplantae; phylum Streptophyta; class Magnoliopsida; order Santalales; family Viscaceae; genus Viscum; species Viscum album. Next base: position 2,095,577,005 of record OY728122.1, read on the forward strand.
AGTTTGAAATTGATTTTTTTTTCAAAAAGTGTCACTCACTGAAAACCAAGAAAATATGCTTGAATTGTATTTATAATTTATGAAAAGTAATAATTAATCATTTTTTTTATTTTTATGAGACTAGTATTAGTCAAAGTGTGTGTTTCTAGTTTAAAATGACATTTTAATAAAATAGAGAAGCAAAAAACTCAAAATAGACAAAACAAAGTTGGATTGTTTTGATACTTTAGGGAAATGATCCATAAATCATTTTAGATGTTTAGAATTCAATAAAACCTTAATCCGATACACAGTGGGACTGATATGACTCCAAGTACATCTTTTTATTTAAAATTGACATGAATTTTAGTAAAATGATAACTGAACCACTCAAAATTGAGAAAAAACATTTGGATTGTTTGTATAATTTAGTAAAATGATAAATAAGTAATTTTTTATGTGTAGTAATTAGCCTCACCTCAATTTGACACACGATGTGCCCGATATGACTCAAAATTTCCGTTATTAGTTTAAAATTCACATTTTATTTCTAAATGTGTCACTCAATGGAAAAACACACTCATATTGTCTTAATAATTTATGAAAATTATTCATAATTTAATTGTGATGTTTTGGAGATATTCTCACATCAAATGTATACATGAGGTGACCGGTATGACTGATCACACCACAATTCAATATTTTATTTTCACCCTTACACCACTGTACTGAACATTTTTTATATTGAAAATTATGAAACTAATAAAAAATTTAATTCCATGTTTGAATCATTTATTTTGTTTTTATCACTGTTTAGAAGGCAAATATTACTTATTTTGATGATTCCATTGCAAGAGGAGGTGATTTGGAGGGCCCATGATGATATCCAAGAAAATGTGCCAAATTGTGAAGGATCCATTCACACCAGTGGACTCTTCCACATATTTCATCTATACTGTGTATCCAAATGGTCATCCCTTTTGTGGTATAGTCTGAAATTTAATGGGATACATTTCATATGAAGTAACTGAATCCTCATTCGGCCTCTATGATGCCCAACTGACCTGATCTGTCCAACACACCGAATCTGCACAAAGTAAATAGTGGTGTGCTACGATCTTTCCATATCTCAGGCTCTAGTTGTCCAAATTGTTCCAAACATTCTATGGAGACAACCAAGAGGTGGGGATACAACATTGTTATTTTCTCAAAAGAATTATAAGGATTTCTGGATTTCAAAACCCATTTGACAAGTGGTTTTACAAAATCTTTGTTCTCAAAACCACCTTCACATTTTCCTTTAAACTGGAACCTTGGGATACCCATTAGTAAGTTCGCAATAGAAGTGAAAATTTTCCATTTTCAAGCCCTAGAGGAGTCTCCTCCTCATCCTTGATGTTCAATATTCCCATATTCTTATAGGGGGATAAATAATGAAGAAGGAGTTCCACCCGAGCTTCCTGCTCCTCTCGATGTTGAGCTAAACGGTGGGAATTATTTGTGAGGGAGCTACACACATGTCAAGGGAGTTCCAATTCTTATTTTAGCTACTGGTGTGGAGTAATTTGGGTTTGAATTTTTTTCCCATGTATGTTACATAATTCTATATTTGAATTATTTTTTTGATTCATGTGATTGAGATACTCTTAATTTCTAACTGATCAATGTGAGATTTTGTGTGCGTGACTTGTGTTGTTCTGATTGGACAACACAATAATCCTTTCCTTACCCACTTACATGAGATTTCAATCTAATTTGGAAGCTCTTATTCCATGCATTAGTTCTGGTCCTTGACAATATGATTGTTATGTCATGGTTTGGTTCTTCAAGCAATGAATCAAAGGTTTAGGAATTAATCGAGATTCCAATTAATTTAAACCAAAGAATTACTCCAAACCTAAATTAATCTCCAAGAATGATGAACATTAAATATTTTAGTGAACTCAAAATAAACATTTTTATCACATATTTTTCAAAATCTATTTGGTTTCTCAACTTTTAAACTTTCAATTAAGTAATTTTATCCTAAAAATATTTTCAAAACCACCCCTATTTTAGTACTTCTTAGTAAAAACACACACTCTAAAACCACCAAAGCTTCTTGAGATAAGACCTAGTGTCTTTAATAGAATATAAATCAACTTTATAAATATAATTAATTTTATGTGTCACGACAATGTGGTCAAATATTTTCACCGCTGCAGGGGAACACTTTCGTTTTTAGTGCGTATTTTTGATAAGAGTTTTGTATTTTTTTGAATATTTATCTATTTTATATTATACCTATACCAATATTTTTGTATTCTAATATATTATTTGTGTAGTTTTAGTGCATGTAACGTTCTAATATAGGATATTTACCTCCTTTTGAACCCAAACTGGAGAGGATCCTACGTCAGCAACACCGAGACACAGAAGAGAACCCTTCGAAGGAGGACACACAAAACATCGACACTCTTCTTGATCCTTACTCTTCTTCTTCCATAACCAACATCAAAACTGAAATAAACTTGCATGAAATGGATGAAAATAACCATACATTAAAAGAAATAACCTCTGCTGATGTTGATATCCAACCTACTTACATTAAAATGAAAAGTGAGGTAGCCAATTTTGAACTAAAATCTAGTCTAATTCATTTGTTACCAAGATTCCATGGACATCCTGGGGAAGATCCGCATAAACACTTAAAATAATTTCATACTGTGTGTTATACATTAAAACATTCAAATGTGGATGAATAAAAATTAATTCTTAGATAATTCCCATTTTCTTTAGAAGAGACTCCAAAAGATTGGCTTTATTATGTTAATTCAAAAATAAGAGGTTGACCGGACATGAAATGCCTTTTTCTTGAAAAATATTTTCCAACCTCTCGAACTGTAACAATAAAGAAAGAAATTTGTGGGATAATACAATCTCAATGGGAAAAACTTCATGAATATTGGGAAATATTTAAAATATTATGTTCAAGTTTTATACACCACTAAATAAGTGATCAACTATTAATTCTATATTTTTATAAAGGATTAATTCCAATTGATCATAACATGATTGATGCTCCAGCAGGTGGTGAACTAGTAGATAAAACCCAAATCACTTCAATAAACCTTATTGGGAACATGGTGCAAAACAATCGAAAATTTGGTACAAGGTCCAGCGTACCCATTCGAGGTGTCCATGAGGTGCAAAGTACTGAATTCAAGAAGAAGGTTGACATGAAGTTTGAGGAGGTAAGTACCCTTTTATGACAACTTGCTCTCTTACAAGGGAAATATAAATCTCTTCCTCCCATCCATTATAGAATCTGCTCTTTTGACACACATTATTATGACCAATGCCCCCAATTGAGGGAAAATTCCGAGATTTGTGAGGCAATCTTCCTAGGATGCCCCTATAACCAACCCTTTAGGCAAGAGACATACTATCAACCATGGAACCAACAAGGTCAGAGTAGTCATCCACCACCACCACCTCAAAATCCTCAACCACCCCAAAGGCCTTTCTAACAACCCCATACAAAACCTAAGCCTAGACTAGAAGATATGATGAAACAAATGGTTTCCAACAATCTCTAATTCCAACAAACCACCCAGGAAGCCATACAAGACCTCAAAACCCAATTAGGCCAACTAGCTAAACCAGTGGGGGAAATTCAAAGTCACATGTCGGGTAAAATACCTTATCAACAAGTATTTAACCCTAGGTATAAGGGAAATGTCAGTTCCATCACCCTTAGGAGTGGAAAAAAACTTAAAAAACAAATGAATCCTCTATTAGAGTAATCCCCTCCCGAGGAAACCTCCATCCCAACCATTAAAAATGTTCCAAATGTTGAAAAACCATGTATTGAGAGAAGCTCCTCTAATATAAGGATTGTGTCTATTGAAGAGTCACCTATCCCAATAGTCCCTCTTCTATTTCCACAAAGGTCCACCCAACCATGATTACAAAAGGAAACTGAACTAGATAAGGTAATTTTGAAGACTTTCAAAAAAGTGAAGGTAAACATTCCTTTGATTGACGTTTTGAAGAAAATTAAAAGATACACCATGTTTCTAAAAGAGATGTGTACACACCAGAGGTGACTTCAAGGTGATGAGAATGTATTCTTGGGGAGGAATGTCTCAGTATTGATAGACCCATCACTACCTTACAATTGTTATGATTCTGGAACCTTCTCGATTCCATGGACCATAGGGGAGTATTCATTTTCCAATGATATGCACAATTTAGGTGATTCTATAAATGTGATACCTCACTACATTTACTCTTCATTTTAGGTGGGATAATTGAATACAACTAGTATTGGTGTTCAACTGGCCAACCAAAGTACCTCACACCCCTCTGGTCTATTGAAGGATGTTCTTGTGAGGGTGAAAATTTTAATTTTTCATGATGATTTTTATGTGTTTAAAAGGGAAGATGATAGGATGAATGGACATTCCCTAATTAAATTAGGGATTCCATTCTTGAAAAATTCCAAAACCATAATTAATGTCCACAATGGTACATTATCTATGGAGTTTGGTGGTGACATTTTCCACTTCAACATCCTTGATTCCATAAAGCACTCCTCAGAAGAACATTCCTCACTCTATATTAATTCAATTGATGTACTTCCTTCGCATGAAAAAACATTATTTATTTCCCTCGATCCCATTTCAGAGTTTTCTTCATTGATTGAAATTATTAGTAATGAATCATGCATTGATTTTTGTACTGGTCTAGAAAAGTGTCATTCTTGTTTATTAATTGATAAATTATTGAACACTAGGGATCCAATGACCATTAATGAAACTACTAAGCTGGTAATTTCTCATTCCTCATCTAAGAATGATACCATTCAGTAGTTAGATGAGATTAGTGGCCTCTGACTTTCACACACACTCCCATCAATAGAAAATCGACCTAAATTGGAACTGAAAGAAATACCTCAAGATTTAAAATATTCATATCTTGAGAATGGAAACAAGTTTCCCGTCATCATTGCTAGTTCACTCCCTCATGATAATGAATTGTGACTGCCTAAACTTTTGAGAGAGTATAAACAATATTTTGGATGGACACTTACTGACATTCCTAGTATTAGCCCATCAAATTTTACACATTATATTTTATTAAATTATGAGGATAACCTAGTGAGGCAGACACAATATCCACTAAACCCAAACCTCCTAGAAGTTGAAAAAGGAGGTAAAAAAATTATTGGATACTTTAATCATTTAACCCATATCTGACAGTAAATGGGTAAGTCTCGTTCAATTAGTTCCTAAAATAACTGGCCTTACAGAAATCTAAAATGAAAACAATGAATTGGTTTCAACTCGTGTGCAAAATAGTTGGCGTGTCTTCATAGACTATCACCAACTAAACCAACACACTAAGAAGAACCATTTCCCTTTACCATTCATTGACCAAATGCTATAGAGGCAACCAGGTAAGTCCCACTACTATTTCCTTGATGGGTATTTTGGATACTTTCAGATCCATATTTTCCCAAAGGATCAAGAAATTACAATCATCACTTTCCCCTTTGGCACATTTTCATATAGGAGGATTCCTTTTGGTGTGTGCAATGCTCCAGGTACTTTCCTGTGATGCATGGTTAGTATTTTTTCAGATTACCTGGGGAATTGCATGGAAGTATTCATAGATGAATTCACTGTTTATGGATCCTCTTTTGATGAATGTTTGAGTAGTCTTTATTTAGTCTTACGTCGATGCATTGAAAAGAATCTCGTATTAGATTATGAGAAATTCAATTTCATGGTGTGAAAAGGTATAGTTTTGGGACTTGTCATTTCTAGGGATGGTATCCAAATAGAGAAATAAAAAGTGGATGACATTTCTTCCCTACCATTCCCTAAAAATGTATAAGATGTGCGGTATTTACTAGGTTATGCTAGATTTTACCATCGTTTCATTCATGACTTTAATAAGATTTCACTCCCCCTCTCTTGGTTACTCCATAAAGAAAAAGAACTTGTTTTTAATAATGAATGTGAGGAAGATTTTAATAAGTTACAATTGAGTCTGACAACACCCCTAGTTATCCAACCACCTTGGTGGGATTTACCATTTGATATCATGTGTGATGCCTTTAACTATATAATTGGGACAGTCTTATCACAAAGGATTGATCGAGCTCAACATGTCATTGCCTATGCCTCACATACTTCAGAACTTTCCCAAGAAAAATACACCAGAATTGGAAATAAATTCTTGACAATTGTGTTTTCCTTGAAAAAATTCAGGTCATACCTTTTAGGGTCCAAAGTAATTCTGTTCTCAGACCATGAATCCATCTAGTATCTCCTTAAGAAATCCGAAGCAAAACCACGTCTCATTCACTGGATGCTCCTCCTTCAGGAATTAAATTTAGAAATTAGAGATAAAAAAGGAGCAGAGAATGTGGTGGCTGACCACAGAAGTAGGATCCAACCATCCTTGGACATTGAATCATACCCCTGTATTCCTATAAATGATATATTTCCTGATGGGAAATTGTGTTGAGTGCAAGATGCCATTCCCTAGTATGCTGAAATTGTGAATTATTTGGTATCTTCTTGGATTCCTGCTGATTTGAACAAAAACCAAGACATTCGTCAAAAAACATGAGTCTCGTTGGTACATTTGGGATGACCCCAACCTTTGGTGCACCTGTAGTGATAAAGTCCTCAGGCGTTTTGTTCACGATAGAGAGTTTTAGTCCATCCTTAGGTTCCTCCAAACTCTTGATTGTGGGGGCCAACTTGGTCCCCAACAGACTACTCATAAGGTCCCCGATTCTGTTCTATTTGGGCCCACTTTGTTTTGGGATTCCCATGACTTTTGTAAATTTTGTCCTTTCTATCAAAGAATGGTGAATGTATCTAAAAAAATTGAGATTCCACCGAAACCCTTTTTCTTCCATGACATTTTCTATGTTTGGGGAAATGAATTTATGAGACCATTACCCATTTCATTTGGTAACATGTATATTCTATTGGTGGTGGATTTTGTTTCAAAATGGGTATAGGCACAAGCTACAAGGAATGATGATTCTAAGGTAGTTGTAGAATTTTTGAGAACCCAAATATTCTTGTAGGTTTGGCTTACCTAGGTTCATCATCAGTGACCAGGGTTCTCATTTCAACAGTAGAACAATGCCATCAATTTTGAGTTGGTATGGGGTTAGTTATAGAGTGTCTAATGCATTTAACCCATAGACCAATAATCAGGATGAGGTGTAAAATAGAGAAGTAAAACATATTCTTGAAAAAATGGTTTAACCTAATATAAAATATTGGAGTCTTAGACTCGATGATTTTTTATGGGATTATCGAAGTCATTTTAAAACTCCCATTGGAATGTCACACTCATCTTTAGTTCAGCATTGGGAAAAAGTTCCTCCTATACAATGCAAGGCTGAAGTTTCATCCAAGTATGCTTCGTTCCCACTGGTTTGGACCATAAAATATTACTAATATCTCTCTATTTGGTGTCGTCAATGTTCAAAATGAAGAAACCAAGAAAACATTCACTGTGAATGGGCAGTGGCTAAAGAACTTCCATGAATCCATTCCAGAGTCCCTGATGGAGGAATTCCATGTTCAAGAAGAAATCTATGAATGAAACTCACTAGGTTTTATCCTTCCTTTCCACATTCACTTTTCTTACTGTGAGGACACTGCACACTTTAGGTGTGGGGGGATGGGTATATTCTTGGGTTAGTTAGGAATTTTCATCACTTTTCATCTTTTACTATTTTTAGCTTGCTGAAATGTTTTTTTTTACTTTCCCCCTTCCCTCCCGAAATATTAAGTTTTTATGCCTAATTTATCATGGAAAATGATGCTCGTCTAATCATGGAAGTTATTGAAATTGCATGTGGAATATCTGTATTTCATGTTGTTTTAACATTAAAAAAAATATGATGAAATGTTCATTTCAATAAGAATTCAATACTATGGTGTGACTTTCTTTTGAAATTTAGTTCTTTGTTGATGATATAAATGGTTGTATCATTTCGAAACCTTTGAGAAGAATGATGCACCTTTTCTGAATAGTTTAAAGTAAAATTGTGTCACTTAATATCTCCATATAGTTTTTTCACCCAACCATGACGTGTAAAAATTTCTTACTTAATGGAAGGTAAATATATGTTAGGTTGATTTTTATCCACTTTCTAAAATCATTTTTCCATTCGTTATTTACTTATTTGATCTATTTCATTACTATACCAGATTGAACTATGTGTGTGTATATGTTATCTGACTGTTGTATGCCCTCAAAAACAAAAACACAAACAAAAAAAATTAGTTATATATTGGGCTGGTCAAAAACCACCCTCATCTACTTTTGATCTTGTTATAAATATTACAATTAGTGTTGCGAGGAGATCAAACAAGGGTTGAGAGAAGAGTGTGAGATTTGTTCAAAGTGAAACTTTTGAAAAAATAACAATAAATGAGGGGAGTGATGAATTGTACAACATAAGGGTATATCTAGGTCGGGAGAATATGTTTTGAATTTGGTGAATGATTAAGTAAGTTGGTTTTGAAATCTGATTGCAATGGATGTAGGGAAAGTTCAGTGGAAAGGATATTAAAAGTATAAAATTATTAATATAACTTATATTTACTCGATAGAAAGTGGAACGAATAGTTTGAAATGGTTGTCACACACAAACGTGAAGAATTAGTGACATGATTAACTTTTAAATTATTTTCTTTGATTTTTATCTTGAATCTATTTTAATTTCATTTGGATACAATTTTTGGGACGTCCTTTTCAATGATCATTGAGAATAACTCCTTGGTGTGTTTTTTTCTTTGATCACATTTCTCTCAGGAATTAAATTTTCATTGGATGTTAAATCTTTATGAATTTGTAAATATCTACATGCATAATACTTGAAAATTTAACTTTAAATAGTAGTGAAAATGTTTAGGTGTGGGGGTGTGATCGCACAATGATTCACTGTTTTACTTTCACCCTTGCACTATTGTTCTAAACTTGTTTTATTTTTAAAATTATAAAAAATAATAAAAAATTTTATTCTATGTTGGAATCAGTTTTTATCACTATTTAAAATGGAAATGAAACTTGTTTTGATGATTCCATTTAAAGAGGAGGTGATTTTGATGTCCCATGATGACGTCCAAGAAAAATTGGCCAAACTACACATGATCCATTCAAACCAATGAAATCATCCACATATTTCATCTAAAATATTCATCCAAATGGGTTGATATTTTTTGGGATGGTCCAAAATATAATAGGATACATTTTATATGGATAAACCAAATCCCCATTCTTCATCTAAGATGTCCAACCGACCTAATCTATCCAACACACCGAATCTGCAAGAAGTCAAAAGTGGTGTGTTGTGATCTATCCATATATAGGTCTCTAGTTGACCAAAGTGTTCCAAACATTTTTTGGAGATAGAAATGAGGAGGGGATAAAACGTTTTTATTTTCCCCAAAGTGAGATAAGGTTTTCTAAAGGGCTAAACCCATGTGGAAATTGGTTTTAAGAAATCTGTGTGCTCAAAACCCCCTTCCCATTTTCATATAAAATGGAACCTTGGCCTCCCCATATGTAAGTTCAAGCCAGAAGTGAAACTATGCCATTTGGAATTCATATAGGAGTCTCCTCTTCATCCTTGAAGTTTTGTAGGCCCATATGCTCATAGGGGTGTCAATAATACAGAAGGAGTTCCACCCAAGCTTCCTCCTCCTCTCGATGTTGAGCTAAATGTTGGGCATTAGTTGTGAGGGAGATACACACATGTCAAGGGAGTTACGATTCTTATTTTAGCTACTGTTATGGATTTATTTTGGTGTGAAAACATTTATTTCCATGTATCACACATAATTCCTAATTTTAATTATTTTTTTGATTCATGTGTTTGAGACACTCTTATTTTCTTACCGATCGGTGTGAGATTTTGAGTGCGTGACTTGTTTTGTTCCGATTGGACAACACAAGAATCCTTTTCTTACCCACATACATGAGATTCAAATCTACTTTAGAAGATCTTATTCCATGAATAAATTCTGGACCTTGACAATGTGATTGTTATGTCAAGGTTTGGTTCTTCAAGCAATGAAATAACGGTTTAGGAATTAATCCAAATTCTAATTAATTTCAACCAAAGAATTACTCCAAACCTAAATTAATCTCTAAGAATGATGAACTTGAAAGTGTTAAGTGAACTCAAAATGAATCCTTTTATCTCATAGTTTTCAAAATCAGTTTGTTTTCTCAACTTTTAAACTTTTAATTAAGTAATTTCATCCTAAAGCTATTTTCAAAAGAAACCCCTATTTTATTAATTCTTAGTAAAAACACACACTCTAAACCCTCCAACGCTTCTTGAGCGATGACCTTGGGTCTTACCTAGACTATAAATCAACATTAGAAATATTATCAATTTGACGTGTCATGCCAGTGTGGTCAATGACTCAAAGTGCATGTTTCCAGTTTAAAATGATATTTTAGTAAAAAGGACAAGTGACATACTCAAAATTTAGAAAACTCATTTGATTTGTTTTGGTACTTTATAAAAATATACATAAGTCATTTTTAACATTTATGAATCATCCACACCTCAATATAGCATATTGTGTGATCAGTATGACTCAACGTGCTTCTTTTTATTTAAAATTCACATCAATTTTAGTAAAAATGAAAACATACCTACACAAAACCCAGAAAAAACCTTTCTAATGTTTTTATAATTTACTAAATTGATACATATTCAATTTTTGACTTATAGGAATCAGCTGAACCTCAATCCATCACTCGATGTTTCCATTATGACTCAAAGTGTATGCTATCAGTTTTTAATTGACATTGGAGTTCAAAAAGTGTCTCTTACTGAAAACCAAGGAAACAAGATCATATTGTCTTGATAATTTAGAAAAAATATTAATAAATAATTTTTGATGTGTATAAATTGGTCCCATATAAAACCAATACATGATGTGACCGATATGCGTCAAAGTGCATGTTTATAGTTTAAAATTTCATTTTTGTATAAAAACAAGTGATGTTCTCAAAACTAAGAAAACACAATCATATTGTTTTGGTACATTAGGAATAAAATACATAAGTCATTTTATATGTTTAGGATTTATATGTACATCAATTGGAGGCACAATGTGACCGGTCTGACTCCAATTGCATTTTTTTATTTAAAATTGACATAAATTTTATTAAAAAGGAAAATTGACCAACTCAAAACAAATAAAAACAAATTCATATTGTTTTTATACATTAGGAATGAAATTCATAAGTATTTTTTAATGTGTATGAATTATCCATACCTCAATCTAATACATAATGTGTCTGGTAAGACTCAAATTATCGGTTATCAATTTAAAATCGACATTTTAGTTTAAAAACTATCACTCATTGAAAACTAAGAATACAAACTCATATTGTATTGATAATTTATAAAATAATTCACAAATAATTTTTTATGCGTTGGAACTATTATCACATAAAACCGATACATGATATGATAGGTATGAGTCAAAGTACTTGTTTCTAGTTTAAAATGACATTTTCATAAAAATGGAATGTAAAATACTTATAATCGAGAAAACACATTAAGATTGTTTTAAAACTTTAGGAAAATGATCCATAAGTTATTTGAGATGTGTAAGAATCATACGAACCTAAATCCAATGAATTTTGTGATCAACATGACTCCAAGTTCATCTTTTTAATATATAAGTGTCATTTTAGTTTAAAATTCACATCACATTGCCAAAATTAAGAAAACAAGCCAATATTGTTTTCTCTTTATTCTATCATCTATTATTAATTTATTTCATTTTCATTTTTATCTCGTACTTATTTAAATAATTTTAACATAGATAAGGCTTAAAGGAAAACAAGAAATGGTGTGACGTGCAAGAATCTACCACAACGCAATCCGATAAACAATGTTCCTGGTATGACTCACAGTTTTATTTAATATTAAAACTATACTTTAATTTATTTCTTTATATTATTACTGATATAAGAATTTTTTTCTTATATAGGTGCATTATTTTTCTTGAGTGTGGGTGGTTTGTTCAGAAATAGCACGAGTTAGTGTCAGGATCAAAAGAAAAAAGAAAATTGATGTTTTTGAATGTATTAAATAATTTTTACTTATTAATTATATAAACCAATGTTTTAAATATATATAATGTAGTTCATTTTTCTTGTATTTTTGTTTTCAAATTTTTATCATTTAAATTTTGTATTGGTACTTATTTTTTTGATATTTGGTGGTGTATCTGGTGCTGTAGTTTTCTATTACAACACACTCCACTAGTGCTATAGTGTATTATTATAACACACTATAATATTCCCCTTTATAAATTATTTTAGAAACACTGATAATGGTACCCTTTATCAGAGATTTTTTATCACTAATAAAGGTCCCCTTTATCAATGCTTTTTTAGAGTTGATAAAAGTCTAGGACTTTTAATCTCACTCGGGTAGTCATCGCTCTTCTGGAACTTATAATGGAAATTTTTAGTGATTTTAAAGGGATATTTTTTAGTAGTGAGTTAACACTTCTTGGTTTTACATATATCATTATTTAGGAAAAAATTTCCACTTATTACATTATAGTATTGGTGTGGAAGAAAAGTTGGATGGATCAGATACTTAAATAATTGTGATTCCTCAAGGACACCTTGATTTCATTCAAGATTCAATGTATAATTTAGCTACTGACTTCAGGATTTGTGTTTAATTTTTGACATTTTGAGTGTCCCTAGTTTCCCATGTGATTAGGACCTTAATGTGTTTGATATATTTTGTATGAAACTCTTATTGGTTTTTAATAATTCTAATAGTAGAGTATATAAAGATTATCTTGTTAACATTCCTTTTATTTATTCTCACTCATATTGGGAGATTTAAGTGGAATTTCTTAATAATCTTTCTATTTTGATTTCTAGGAATCTTAACAGGTGTGATTATACTCACTCTTACTTGAGATTTTTTCCCATATGTTTTGTGTCTGTACAGTCAATGTACAAGTTAGGTATGTTTATAGAAGATGTGGAGCTAGTATGGATTATTCAGATCTAATTCATGGTGGTGAAATTTTTGGATGTGGTACTGTTAGAGTTAGTGGTGCTAGGTGTAGATGGTAGTAAGAAACACTCTTATTTGGAGTGATCTTAAAATGAAGTCCTCATCTCCGTTGTTTATATTGGATTTCCAATTGGGTTGGTGGGTGTGTTTCTTACCCATTTTTTATTTTGAGTTGTGTATTGGTTCATTTTTATAGACCTTAGTGTTTGTCCCATGTATTAAAAATACTTTACACATCGTTTTATTTATTATTTTTGTATTATCATTAACAGTTTGGTGGTATGGGTTGTATATAGGTGCATCATGCTAAGGCCTCCCATTATGTGAGATATGTCCACTCGGTGGTAGTTACTATTCCCTAGCCTATTAGGGGGAAGATTAGGGTAGAACTCTAGGATTTATTCCACCCAAGAGTATAACAACCAGAACATTTATTAATGAAATTCCCATTTCAAATAAAAAAAATTCTTATTAAGTAATGAAGTTATAAAAAACACATGAACTACATTGGTTATTTTGGACCATTATAATTTATACCCTATAAGATTTAAAAGACCATTTTGAATTATAAACATTGTTAATATATCCCCTGTATAGTGATCATTATTATTAATATATATTAAGGGTTATGATAAAATCCAATTGATATAGATGAAAGAAGATTTGAACTCGACTAGTAGGATTTTACCATATGAAGACCACTTATCAGAACTTATGAGGGATATGAAATGATTGGGATTTCTCTAGACCAAGTCCAATCCAAGATTCAACAACTAAAGCACGAACGAAACTGTTTATAGGAGAAGATAAAGCTTACCATGATCACAACCGAAACCATGTTTTCTGAACAACTATAAGAAAGTGTCACTATCACACACCTTACATATAGAACATACACTATCGTTATAAGGGGTTATGTAAATAGACACTATTAATATTAATTTATAATTTTTTAGTATAAAATTATTATATTTATCGATTTTTATTTTCACTTTATAAATGACAATATAATAAGTTTGAAAAAAAGATTTTGATATGATGAAACTCAAATTGCATTTTTGGGAAATGTATAGTTTCAATCCCGACAATATTTTTGATGAATTTAGAAATCTATAAATTAAATTTATATTAATATAATATTATTATTAAATAATATTTATTTAAATATAAATGATAATATAAATTTTGTGAAGTCAAATGTATTTTTAATAAGGTTTAGAAAACTGTTATCTTTATAAAAACCCATATTTCTCAATAAATGGGTTTATTTTGATCTAAAAGTGTAAATTTAAATATTTATATAATTATTTTGATAAAATGAATAATATTTTTGAAATTAGTACTTCAAAATTATCCAATATTTATTTTTTCAAAATTTTCAGAGAGAGTCAATTTTTAGAGAAAAAATTAAATATGGTATAAATATATGATTTGTATTATGACAATATTAAATATACAAAGTGATTAAATAAAATCTATATAGAGTATAAAACACAAAACCTTTTCTTCCCCTTTAAAATAATGTGTTTCTAAGTTATTTTACTTATTTTATAAACCCTTAGTGAATCCTCCAATACATATATTATATTTTAAGGTTTTAAATTAATTATTTATGAACATGACTCACTTCCACATCAACAAGGGTATTATTTTAAATAGTTCAGATCATATTGTTATAAAATATTTAAAACCACTCCACTTTTGATGAAACCATGGGTTTAAAACATGGGAGTGTATATCAAGTATAAACATGAAATAAACTCATGATAAAAGTGGGTTTCATAATGATATCATAAGGGATATATAAAAGAATAAACATGTAGGTTCCAAAAATAAGAAGAAATAATATAACTTTATAAATTAAAGGGTTTCATTAATAAATAAAATATAATAGTTTATTAAAAAATAAAAATAAACATCAAAAAAATCAAGGAGAGACTTCAAGAATAAACATTTTATCATTGATCATAATGGTGGTTAAGAATTCATCCCAATGAAGTAAGAAATTGAATATCCCCAACAGAATAAAATGGATAGAAAATTAAAATAAATTTATAAATTATTATATAATAATCATTAGGAAAATATATAGTGATAGAAGATAAACCCAAAAAAGTTTCAGGTTCGAGAGTTCCATTACTGTAGGTCTCATTTGGTTTTATCATATTTATGAATCCAATATAATAAAATTATATTTATAAAAAAATAAATCAATAATAAAATTAGATTCATTAATTTTAGTATTGTACAATTATAATCATTATATTATATTTTTTAATCTTTATAATAAGGGTGAAATCATTTGATTACAAGTTTTTTTTGAATTATCCAGTTTAATTTTTTATTTCCTGGTTTTGATTCATTTTTATTTATCCATTAGTCAAATTATCTCGAGAATCATAAATATACCTAATATTATAAATTATAAATTATAAATAATTTACACTAACCATTCATAAAGGTTGTTAAATGTAAATAATTGACAATATCCTCATCGGCAATTAACTGACCGTTAATGAGACTTTGTTAGAGAGAGAAAAAGAGAGATAATATGGAAACCAACAAAAGTTTATAATAAATATGTATTATCACAAATATATTTAAATAATGTTTATATAAACATTAATTAATTGAAGAATTATTTTTTTAATATATAGTGAGAATAGAATAATGAGAGAAGAAAAAATTGAATGGATAAAGTGAGATAGCTTGCCACATTCATTAAATTTTCTCCTTACTAAGACTTTAATGCCTTGGAAAATTAGAGTTTGATGATAGAAGAATATATATTGGAATCCAAGAAGTCTTAGGAGAATGTAATTTCATATATATTAGGAAATGAGATGTATTTGGGATGTTATTTTCTAAGGGGGTGATAGGGGCTGTTTATACTTAAAGGGATGAGTACTTTTTGTAAAAATACAAAAAAACATTTTTTCAAAAGTAGAACATGAAATAATTAGATTATTAGATATTCTAAATTATATTTGATTAAAATTATATGTCTTAATTAATTTTAAACCCCTACACAACCAAATTTATTATTTTTTACAAAATATAATAAGAAAAAAGGGAAAATAGTTTTTTAACAGTACACTTTAAAATTTTAGACTAAAGAAATTACTTTTTTAGGTTCAACAATTGATTTTATTATTTTTAAATGAATAATATATGTTATTAAATTAATTTTTGGATGACATAACCAATTTATAATTTATTACTTTATTATTATATCATATTATTTGATAAAACATGCAGCATTTGAAAAACTATATATTTACTATTCATCAAGAAATTGAAGCCTTTTTAAAAATTACAAAATAATCAATATTAGATATTTTTTTTGTGAAGAATAAGAATATGAAATTAATTTTATAAAATTAATTTTTAATGGTAGATAATTTTAATATTTAACATTAAAATTAGGTTTTTTATAAAAACTTTTAGATTACACTTTATTAAAAATGCACACAAATAATTTCTTTAGGATTCCTAATTTGAATATTTGTTTTATAACATTAAAAATTATTTATTTATTAAATTTAATCATATTAAATATTATTTATAAGTAATTTCATTGTTCAAAAGATCATTTTACAATACTAATGGTCAAATTACTCTTCTAATGGTTAAGTTACTATTCCAACAGTTATATTACTATTTCAATGACCATATTGACTTTATACTTCAAATAAACCCCTCTTATTTCATTAATTAATAATTCAATTAGTTTTTTCTCATGTTTTTTTATATATTTTAAAAAATTAAAAGTCATATTCCTAATATTTTATTTATGTTTACAATGTTATTCGTGAGTGCGATATTTCTAGGGGACTACAACTCAATTTTTTTATATCATTATAATACTGTTTATTTTTTATTACCCCAATTTAATATTTTAAATCTTTTGGGATATATTTATCCTTAATATATATTTATATATTGATGAATTAAATTAGTTATGGAGTTTATTATTTGGTTCAATTTATTTATACCATACAATATAAATAAATATGATGCACATATTACATAGACAAAAAAACTTCAAATAAAAAATTCAAGGTCATTACATAATAGACTATGATTCTACCCTTTGATTCATAGACTCAAGTTATTATTACACATCCTCTTATTATCACTCTTGTTTATATCTAACAACCAACATAACTACAAATAGACAAAAAAACCTCAATCTAGTTATATATATAAGGAATGTCTAGCCACACTACAATATAAAATACCCCCACATGAGCAATCACCCAAAGAAAAATATATAAACAATAATCATGAATTGAAACTATAAGATACATGAATCCACACATATAAATATACTCTATTTTCAATATAATATTCCCTAACTATTGATCCATAGGTAGTAGAGTCATAGGTTTTATCACAAGAAACCATTACACATCTATATAGTTTCTCTAATCTACTTCACATACTTGGTTAAATTTATCTTTCTACCTTACTACCTATAAAATCCTCAGCAGTGACTAATTTAAACTCCATCCAAAAAATAGTCACCATGATACCATTCTATCATGTCCATATCCTCTCAAGACTCCACCTGATCCATAAATGAGTTTGAGTATAGCTATCAAATCCCACCTTCAATCCGACATTGGTCAATGACTATAATCAAGGGTATATCATAACACATATATGGAATCCATTGTCCCTTTTAATGAAAAAAACCAAAATCACTATGAATAATATATTGTATTCCAACCACAAAACTTGAATAATTCATATCAATGCATGTAAAGTCTTACAAATCCTAACCAATGAAAATAATACAACAACAATGTTTTAAAATTTCTCTATACCTCAAGCAAGATATTCTAAATATTTCACCTACCAACAAGTCTCATGTGTCTAGAGCTAAGGTTTTCTAACACCACCTCCAACTATTTCAAGATTATATGAAAAATAAAATATATAAATAATTGGTGAACATATAAATTTACTTAGTAGGTTCCATCCAAGAACTCTCATTTTTTCTTTGGAATGAATCATGTACATTTAGTAAATACAAAGTAAGGTTGAGAATATAAATATACTAAATATGTTCCTCCCCAAAACTCCCATGTGTCCATGTGAAAGAATAATTCTAATACATACATGTATGGAATAAATAGAAACAAATAAATCAATAAGAATCTTACAAAAGTCAATCTTTCATTTTATACGTCATAACCATCAACAATCATTACAAATAATATTTCTCATTAAACGTCACCACACAACCACTTCAAACCCACATAAAATACTATGTAGTTTCATACTTCTAGAGACCCCACTATAATGTTCTCAGATAATTTTCTACATATAAAGACCTCACTATAGAATCAACACCACAAATTAGTTATCCACTTTCAGGGAACTCAATATTTTTACCATCAACACATAGTGATCCACCCATGAGGAACATTTTATATCAAATGAATCACTATTTATCTGTCCACCCATATAGAACTCGCTATCACATATACATCTATTAGTTGGGCCACTGTCCACCCACATATACTATTTAAAATTTTCAAGGTCTTCATTATTAGGAACTCTCCCCACTACAATCCAAATTGGTTGATCAATTTCCCACCCCAAGGTTATATTACCATGTTTACACCCTCAGGTGTAATATCATAGCCTATCTTCCACTCAACTGGGGCCTCGAGCTTATGGGGAACATGGCCTCAAGTATGCCAGTGCATATTCTATAGGCATCCAACTAGCATTGAGGGTCTTGGGCTTTCAAAACTATAGAAAAGTTATACAAACCATTTCTACCTTATAAAACACCCCATACAATTAGGGAAATCATGTAGGTTGGGTTGCATAGTTTTTCCTAACAGCGTGTCCAAGTCTGCTTCTCCAAATTCTGAGGTTGTAGGCTCCAAAAAATCCCCAGACACCCTCATGACCTCCATGAATCCCTTAGGTAACATTTTATGGGCCACATTAAGGAATTTAAACCAATAAAAAATTATCCATACCTCTGAGAAAGTTTGGGTCATTAAAACCTCCCATCCTTAAATAAACTCATCTACAAGTTTCCTTTTTAAGGGTAATGAGGTATCATATGAGAAAAGGTCAAACCACTAAGGTCATATATCAGCCTCTCAATCTCGGTTCTTGTTATGTACCAAAACATTCATCCAAAACACCCATACTAAAATAATTAACCTTCCTCAGAGTGTCTTCACACTCCAATCCACAATACACACTGGATACCCCTTAAACGAAGCTTTGTCCTCTAACTCAACCTCATCAGGTTGGAATAAGTGTGATGGGTCTGGATAATACTAGAGAACCTGAGATACATGAAATACATCATTAATATACTTTTATCTTTTAGGAATTTATATATGGTAAGACATTGGTTTGATCTATTTCAAAACCTCAAAGAGTCTAGCTAATCGAGGAACAAACTTACACAACCTTTTAATATGTCGATGGTCCAATAAGGGTGAAATTTGTAAGAAAACTGGATCTTTGAATTCAAAATCTATAGGTCATAAACATCTATTGGCTTATGACTGTTATCTAGATTGAGCTATCATCATGCACTTTCTAATGAATTGGACATTCTATTTATTCACCTAAATGAGATTAAATACAAGAAAATATTCTTATCCTTACTCTAAACAACACAAAGGTAATCAAAAGGGCTGACCGTTTATGGACTCATAAGGAGACATCTTAATGGTTTCTGAAAAGATATTTTTATAAAAATACTCAACATGGGGTATGTGTTTCTCTCAAGAACCCCTTGATATCAAGGAAACATGCACATAACATGTCCTCAAACACTTAAATTATGCATTATATATTTCTATCAGAATAATGTTGATAGGCTATGCTCAAAAGCAATTGTATACCCAATTCCTTCTGCAACCCTTTTTAGAACCAAGAAGTAAATTCACCATCACTATAATATGTTATAGAACGATGATATACATGGAGAAATACAACCAACCTGATGTATAACCTCCCTATATCATTTACCGAGAAGGTCTCTTAAATAGGCAATAAGTGTGTGACCTTCATGACAAAAATCAATTAATTCCCAAATTGCATCATTTCCACGAGGTGATATGAGAAAACCATTCCCGAAATCCATGGAAACATCATCCCATTTCCACTTGGGAATGGAAAATAGATATAAACTTGAAGTTTTTCATTAATGTTTTTCCTTCACCCACTGAAAGGTGGACCACCAAGTGGAGAAACATTCTATCTCTCATTTCATACCTTGAAAACAACACTAGAGATGTAAGTCTCCATACCTATTGGTGATTCCATGATGTACTCACCAAACTAAGGCATGAAATACTCACATGAGATCTTATATGATGTCAATTGGGACCCATACATTCCCATGAAAATATACGGTCCCATCATCATCCATGTTCCAACCAGAAGATGAATCCTTATATGAGAGGCTTTCCCTTAGGACTAATCCCTTGAGATCTAATACTCACTCATTCTATAAGGGTAGAGGTCACTGCCAAGACTGATAGGATATTCTTCCCATGATCCTCATAATCCTCAACATGTATTTCTGAAAACAAATCCATGAGATTCCACTCCCCATTGGCCTCTTACAGTAACTGTGTCTGAGTCTTCTGACTTAAAGCATCGACTACAACATTTCCTTTCCCAGGGATGTAGAAAAGCTCAAAAGAAAAGGATTCTAGGTACTCAACCCATCTGTGATGCCTAAGATTCATATCACACTATGTAAAGATGTACTAGAGGATCTTATTATCAGTGAATAACAAAAAATTATATCCAAGTAAATAGAGACTCCAACAACATAGATCATGAACAACAACTAGCTGGAGGTCATGCGTTGCATAATTCTAGTTGTGAGGCCTCAATTCATGAGACTCGTGTGCCACGAATTAGTCATCCTATATCAGAACTGGTCAAAGATTGATACTTGATGCATATTATTAAATAGTATAACTCTTAAATAGATATGAAAGAATAAGAATCACTGTTAAATCCAAATGTCCCTTCAAATCCTGAAAGGTTTTTTTACAATCTTATGAACAAAAAAAATTCAAACCATTTTTAGTCAGACTATTAAGAGTTTTTGTAAGGAGTAAAAAATCCTAGATGATGCATATGTAATATCTTTATATCCTAAATAAACTCAGGTTTTCACAGAAGTTATTGGGATTCTCAAAAGAAACTACAACTCTCACTTTATCTAGGTCTACTAAAACTTCTTAATCTAAGATGATATGACCTATGAAGTAGACTTTATTAATACAGAAGTGGCATTTTATTTTTTTAGAGTAAAGATGGTGATATGTTAGTGTATTTTTCTTGATCTCAATATATTTGGAGTGGCCTTATCTATAATGATATTACACTAAGATATCATCAACAAAAACTATCGTGAATGAATCTAGATATAGGTGGAAAACCTGATTCATAAGATCCATGAAGACAATAGGTGCATTCGTGAGACCAAATGAAAAAACCTAGTACTCATATAGGCCATACCTACTCCTGAATGATATGAAAGTTTTTATTGATGGCCTAACTAACACATGATGATAAGACGAACTCAAATCAATATTTGAAAACACTTAATCTCATCATAGATAATCAAAGAGGTCATATATTCAAGGAAGTGGATAATGATTTTTTATCATGAACTGGTTCAAACAAAGGTAATCTATACAGAGCCTGAGGGTATTGTCCTCCTTCTTAAAAAAGGACTGGTGAACCCCAAATAGAAGTGTTGGGGTATATAATTCATTTAGCTTCTAAATCATATAACTATTTCTTAAGCTCTAGAATCTCCATAGGTTCAATACTCCAAATATGAATGTAAATTGTTGCTTCTCCTTACACTAGCTCAATGGAAAATTCTACCTCTCACAATAGTGGTAGCCTAGAAAATTTTCTAGGGAAAAAATAAATGGAACGTTTCACCAAAGGAAGGAAAATAGTTGGTTGTAACCTCTGAACATCCATGAAGTGACTAGAAATCTAGGTCATCAAACTACCCAAAACAAGATGACTAGGTCCTAATTGAGACGTTTTGATATACCATTCACCATTATGCACATTTCTACCACCCTATCTTGATGTAAACACCACCCTCAAATAATATCTATCGATATGGGATCGATAGAGTACTATCCAGTCCATCAAGATAATTACATTGAACCATGTCATTTCAAGGATGAATAGATTCTATATGAAGAGATATATGACTCACTCAAGGGGACAATATTTACAACAGATATTTATCTCATATCAGATACTTAGTGGGGTATTGAGTGTCATCACACAAAAAAGTGTTCTATCTCGAAGCCCAGACTCTCCATGATTGACTTAGATATAATATAATGAGATGTGACTTTGTCAAATAAATAAGACACTAGAGTAAAGGATACTAGAATAGTACCTCAAACATTATAATGTTTGGAACTTTGCTTCTCTAGAATAGGTTGTAATACATGTAACTGGCCTTTAATACAAACTATTGTCACAACCTAACTACCCTAAGTGAACCCTCTCTTATGGTGTTGAAAATCAGATGTCAAACTATCTCTACCTCAACCACCACCTCGGCCGGAGCAAATGATGGAATTCTAGCTATTTTCCTGGTGGGACGATATTAGCCCCGCTTCAAAACAAGGGCGAAGTGTAGATCCACATTCACTATTTACAAATTGAAAATCTTGTAGATGATCTGGATATGTCCCATGCTACCAAAACCTCAACATTCCTCTAGATCCTATTAACACTGAGGTTTTGAAAGCTCTAGTTTCCCACACTGATGAAATATGTGGAAGCTATCACCATGAGGAACCCAACTACTTCCACCCCATGAGAAACCTCAAAAATCTTCACTCATCAACTTTAAGAACCACTATCAGATCACGGTACTGAAACACCTAGGTTTTCACCATTATCTTCTATCAAATTAAACTCAGTAATGAGGGCCTCATTGACTATATCTGAAATAGAATTCAATCAAAAACATTGACATGAGATCAGATAGTGTATACCTTCCCATCCTTGAATTTCTAGGAGATCATATGATCATCACCCACTAGAGTCAGTGTGAACCACTACAACTAAGTAAATTAATTAGAATAATCTATGATAGACAATGGTACCTAATTCAGGTTCATAAATTCTCTATCACGGTCATCCCTTAGAGTTTGAGGAAAGAAGTAATTGTACAAGATAATCTGGATGTATGCTCATATCACATATCTATATCATTCTTCCAGGGTAATAACATCCCACCATCACATGAAGGAATCACAAAATATATAAGTAGAAAGCATGAACCTTCACTCTGGAGGCATATCTTGGTGCTCTAAAATAGAAATCAAGGCCCCTATCCATGAATATAAACCATGTGGTCTATTATCCGATAAAAATGTGGGAGGATAATGTTGTTGAAACTCCCAAGGCTACTCTACCATAGTCAGGGAAAGTCAAGAAAAACCTTCCATAATTTGAATCATACAGAAGAAACCCTCTCTAAAATGGGTGTTAGTGAACATATTTGGAATAGAGAGAGGTACTATAGGTGACACTTTTGGAGTAATCCCCGGTGTCTCAAGGACCACCACCTTCGATGTGTCTTCATTACCACCTTCATGGTGTATGACTTGAGGTTATTGAGGTGGCATGATTCAAAAATACCAAACACATTCCTCAGAAGAGATTTTAACCATTAGAATGATTTATAGATGAGTAATTGGACATGAAGATAATGTTCTTATAAAAAAGATCACACCTCTCTGCCTTCCCCCAAATCTAGGTCTAGGAGGTAGAAAAGACTATATCATACCATATTAACATAAGATATACTCTCATATAGGCATTACTAAGGACGTGTTTAGGTCTAGGAATCATATCAATGATAAGGGATCTGTTATATGGAGTATTAAATTTAAGTTATAGAAGAAAATTCCCTTTACATTAAAATTGGAATCCCATTTTGGGGTATCCTTTTTAATTGAAATGTTTAATTTCATTTATTTCATATTCTATTTTATATAATACACCTATTTATTGGTCCAGTTACAGTAGTTCTAAGAAAAACATTATGGTATAATTGGATAATTAAGGTTTCATCGCCAATATATATGGGAAAACACCATTTTTATTGATGTATGAACTTTAATTAATCCAATTATATTATCTGTATAAGAAATGTCAGCACATTTCAATTTGTGATAATCATGCACTAACTATATGCAACAGGAAAATGCACAGAAAAGTTAAATATGGCCTGGTAAAATGCATGTAATATTAATCCCAATGTTCTTGTAATGATGTATGTGATGAAAATTACTTCCCTTAATAGGGAAATGACCAAGTGCACAATCAATACAATCAGTAATAATAATATCAAAAGGAATTTGTGTCACCCAATTGTGAAGTCGCATCTACTGTAATAGGTGAAAACTAGAACCACAATGACCCATAACAGGTAATTTAGGTTTCCCCTATACATGGGTTAGCTACAATTAAGAACAGGCTCATTACCAAATTCTATTAGCTCACAGTCTCCTATCTAATACACAAATAGTAAGTTAAAAGGAAAAATATTTCTCTGGTACCACTTTGCAAAATCCCGACCTGACGTCCTCTCAACTGAGGCCCTGAGCTGGTAGGTCACATGGCTTCAAGCACAAATCCCTATATACTAGAGGATTTTTACTAGAAATGATGGTCTACTATATTATAGTGGGGATACTATACCCTCATATTTGAGTGCCATAATAGATATAATAAATAAACAGACAATAATAGAAGCATAATATAAATCAAAACACTGACCATAGGACCAGTAACCCAACTTAGTGGAAGAAAATATAATAAATAAACTATAGAAGCATATAATATAACGCCCCATACTTTACATAAATTGTTAATATATCAAAATTGAAGCATTCTTATTACAACATATAACAAAATCACGAAAGGACCGTATAGGTATAGTGTCTTTAGAAAATGGGAAACATAAACAACTGGTTCATAAAGCATCTATATTGTCTCCCATTTATTTCATCATATATATATTCCCTTTTGGCATATCTTACTTAACAACCTTCTCCCAGACCTGGGGAAAGAAAACAAACAAAAGGGTGAGCTCAAATGCTCAGTAAGGGTAAAGAAAAGAAATATCAATCACATCATATTCATAAGAACATAATATTTTGGAAATCTTACCCTGCAAAAGAGATCATAATTTCATAACATGGGTTAAATCATGGTAGTGAAATGTAATCACAATAATAATAACTTAAAACATTAAGCTTTGTGGCAGACACACATAATCATAGAGAATCATTTCTTAGTAGTCAATACTCATTGCCAAGACTATCTTAGTGGACAAAGTCCATTTCTGAACCGAGTTCACTCCTTGTTTCAGTCCTATTTCACTGAACCAGTTTAACCTGCCGTTCCAGCCATGTCTATCTCATGAGATATAAAATCATTACCCAATTCATTGGAGGGATATATAGGTCCCACCCATCTCATAATTATACCATTCTTATGTATGCCACAAAATCATAAACCATACATAATATCATAACCCATTTAATAAAAATGGGATTCTTAAACATCGTGACATCATAAAACAATTCGTATAAGATAAAGGAATTAATAAACATAATTCCATCACAACGTAATCAAATCAATGTAATAATAGGGATAGAAACAGAACCCATTATTATCTTAGATGGAAAATAATTTTCATAAAACACTTGAACTCCATTCTTGAGGAAAATGTCCTTTCTACTTCAAAAACACTTTTCTTTTCTGAACATGTCATACAATTATAAACTAAAAGAAGTTGATTAAAAATAAACTTGAAAAATTGTAAAGGAAGCTTCTTGGAAATAATGTTTTAAAAATCCATTCATGTCGTATAAGTTAAAAAAACATTCTTCTCATACTTTTGTCGGAAAAGTCAAAAAGTACCTCGTACGAAAAACGACAAAATATTCCTTTCATATCTTTCACTAAAAACTCACCGAAGGGTAAAATTGGATTTAAAAAATTGTAGGTGGATGTAAATAATATTACATATTGAGGGAACATGGATGTGGATGATAAAATACACCCCAGTAAATACCAAAAGTATAAACAATCTCGGATAAAAATGAGATTGTGATATTTTCCCTTACCGTAGGTCCGATTTTCTTCGTAAGTGTCCGAACCTCCTTTATAATGATTTAAATAATTTTATTGACTTATTCCAGAATAATAATTATTTTTATGATATCATTTATGGTCATATTCTTAGCTTCTTATTAGTAATATTTCATTACTACTTGTTATTCGGGTGTTTATTACTTTTTGTTCTTATGCGTGTTTTGTTGAATAAATTCTTATTTTTCTTTTTAGGTTATAGATACCTCATTTACAGAATTGTATTAGGGTAATATATATCATATTCATTCATTCAATTCATTTATATAATCATTATGCAATGAAGATCATGTAGAACGAGTCACATCACATCGTGGAGACGGTATTCCGTACGTACGCACGAGCGATGATATCGTTCCCATGATTGTGGAATTGTATTGGAGTGTATATATACTATTTAAGAATCAATATCACTTTAAAATAATCATATATAGTCATTATTTACACCATTATACCCATCCAAGTAAGCTGGTGGTGGAAAATAGATTACACCACGGCGTGGAGACGATATTCCGTACGTACGCATGCACGGTGATTTCATTTTCCATAGGATGTATAGATGGTGAAATAGGGTTGTTTCATACTTATAATAACATATCAGTATATGAGTGATACTGATGTTATTACTTCATAATGAAACAACTAAAGAAGAGGAAGTGGAAGAAGAAATAAAGATGAAAGAATCGGTAACGGGCATTACCTCTTCTTTGAAGCGCTTCTTTGAGACCTCCTTTTAGGGCACTAAAATTTGTCTCTGAAGAAGACCAGGACCTCTAGGATGTCTCTAGGGAAGTGGATAGAATAAATTGGCAGGGGTTGGCCTAGCCTGAAGGCTCAAAGTGGTGTGAGGAAGAGAGGGAGGAGATGCCCTTTTATAAGGGAGGAGAGGGGCACCTTTGGAATAACTAAAAATATTATTTTATTATAAAGGCAAATTCGGTTATTAATAGCTCCAAAGTGATTTATTTAGAAGTTAAGGTGGTGATGGGTCGAACTCCTCTCATCCAATAAAATTTATACAAGTTTAGGTTCCTATTTTAACCTTATCATTTAGATTTAACATTAAGTTAAATTATTTTACTTTTATCGTGTCTTCTTGTGTTCTTAAACTATAAGGTTAATAAAATTACTATAACAAGACAAACGAACCCCAAGTTGTTTATTATTAATATATATAACCTTATCTATGTCATTTGGCTGAACCATATATTTTTAGTAATAAAATTACAATTAATAATATAATATTTGTTTTAAAAACTATTTTATGTCAATTTTGACACTATTTAGTAATTGATTTTTGTGAAAATCCTAACAGAATGATTAGTTCTAAAAAATTTAATTAAATCAATAATAACATGTCATATTAACATATAAAATTATTTTAATTCAAAAAAAGTCTCAAATTACATTTATTTGGGTATTTATAACATCAATTATGTCAATATTTCATTAATAAGATAATTACTGCATCATCATTGTGTCATAAATAAATTAAATTATTTAATGTCTAAAAATTACAAATAAACTACCATTATGTAGGAATATTTTTTATCTTTCTAATGAATATTTACAATCGAATTTATCTTATGTATAACCCCATATTAAAAATGATTTACTTATTAAACTTTGATTTTAACTATTTTAACCCTTCTTTAAATAAATTAATAATAAATGTCCTAATGTAATCCAAGTGGCCCTAAATGGTCATATGTTATTCCTAAGGTTATTTTTGGTCGAATTACACTTATCCAATATAATTTGGACATGTGTTATGGTAATAATAATATCATTTTTACCCTTAATTACCCTATTTACTTTTAACCGTGGTAAATAAAAGTAAAAAGTTACTATTCACCAAATAATTATTTTCATCTCATTGAACCACATTTTACTTACTGACATCAGCTGTGTCTCTCGGATTTTTGAAATTCCACTCACAGAAGTGGTAAAATTAAGTTTTATGAAAAAATCAGTTTTTTAACTACCACATAGTGGTTTCACTATTCATCAAAAATTGAAAGTTTTCAGAAAAATACCAAAATTTCACCCTAGGATAATTTCGATATTCTGAATCCAAAAATGAAGTCCATTTTGAAAAGTAAAATAAATAAAATTTCAAAAAGTGGTTATTACTATTCATAACGGATAGTTTTAATAATATTTTAATAGCATATCATTGTTTAGTGAAACTCGGTATTGCATACGATGCAAGCTATCGAGGAAGGCCGCAGTTGCGTGTAAAGTAAGACAATCTAGTGTTGTGTGTAGTGAAAGATTCCTTTGATGATTTATATAACAAAATATTTCTAATAAAAGTCTCGGGTGTTACATTCTACCCCCCTTAAAATGAATTTCGCCCTCAAAATTCATCACTTTGTAACAAACAGATGAGGATACCTCTCCCTCATCATATCCTCAAGCTCCCATGTAGCTTATTCTAATTGGTGGTTCCTCCATAAAACTTTCACCAAGTGAGTGGTCTTGTTTTGTAGGACTTTTTCGCTACGATCCAGAATCTCTATCGGCTGTTCTTTATAAGAAAGATCTTGCTCCAGCGGTACAACTTCTGAGCTGAGTACATGTGAAGGGCCAGGTATGTACTTTCTTAGGAGAGATACATGGAACACATTGTGAACTTGAGAGAGATTCAGTGGAAGTGCCAATCGGTAAGCTACCTTTCCAACACGATCCAGAATTTCTAAAGAGCCGATATATCTAGGGCTCAACTTCCCCTTCTTTCCAAATCTCATGACCCTCTTCCCGGGAGATATTCTTAAGAACACTTTATCACCCACTTCAAACTCTAGGTCTTTTCTTCGGTTGTCGGCATAACTTTTTTGTCGACTCTGAGCTGCGCTTATGTGTTGTTGAATAGATCTGACCTTTTCTGCCATCTCATCAACAAGATCAGGTCCTAATAGCTTTCTTTCCCCAACTTCATCCCAGCAAGTTGGAGTCCTGCATTTCTTTCCATAGAGAGCTTCATAAGGAGCCATCTAAATACTGGAGTGAAAGCTATTATTATAAGAAAATTCCACCAAAGGTAGGTGTTGATCCCAACCACCTTTGAAATCCATAGAGAAAGCTCTCAACATATCTTCTAGAGTTTTAATTGTTCTCTAAGATTGACCATCTGTCTGAGGATGATAAGCAGTGCTGAAACTCAACTCTGTATCCAGAGTATGCTGAAGACTTCTTTAGAACTTCGAGGTAAATCTAAGATCCCAATAAAATATAATAGAAAGTGGTACTCCATGCAATCTTACCACATCATTTACATATATCTTGGCAAGCTGATCCAGAGAGAAATCCTCTCTAATAGAAATGAAGTGTGCAGACTTTGTAAGACGATCAACTATGACCCAGATAACATTATTACCTTTGGATGTTTTAGGAAGTACTGTGACAAAGTCCATAGTGATGTTTTCCCATTTCCATTCGGGTATGGGTAATGGTTGTAACATCCCCTTAGACTTCTGTCTCTCAGCTTTAACTTGCTGACAAACCAAGCATCGAGAGACATATTCAGCAACATCTCTTTTCATGCCATCCCACCAGAAGTACTCTTTCAGGTCCCTATAAATCTTTGTGTTTCCAGGATGAATAGATAATGAAGAACTAGGAGCCTTATCCAGTAGCTCCTTCTTTAATTCTGGGATGGGAGGAACACAAACCCTATTCCTGAACTTTATTATCCCATCACAATCAAGGTTGAATTCAAGAATATTTCTCACCTTCTTTTGTAACTCGACATCTTCATTCTGTGCCTCTTTAATCTTCACATGTATAGATGGTTGAACATTCATTTGAGAAAGATACGATTTTCCCCCTTCCATTATAATTCCAAGATCCATCCTTTGTAAATCCATAAATATCGGATCTTTTGTGATCCTCATCATGGATAAACTGGCATGGTCTTGTCGACTTAATGCATCTGCCACCTTGTTTTCTTTCCCAGGGTGGTAATGGATTGAGCAGTCGTAATCCTTAATCAGCTTTAACCATCTTCTTTGGCGCATATTCAGCTCCTTTTGTGTGAAAATATACTTTAAACTTTTATGATCAGTATAAATATCACACCATTCACCAAAAAGGTAATGCCTCCAAATCTTTAATGCAAATATTACCGCAGCTAACTCCAAATCATGAGTTGAGTAATTCTGCTCATGGATTTTCAATTGTCGTGAGGCATAAGCTATCACCATATCATTTTGCATAAGAACACACCCCAACCCCTTCTTGGATGCATCACTGTAGATCACAAAACTTTCTCCACTACAAGGCAGTGTGAGCACAGGTGCACTGGATAACCTTCTTTTCAACTCCTTGAAATTCTCTCCACATTCCTCCGTCCAAACAAACTTAACTCCTTTCCGAGTCAACCTGGTGAGTGGATTAGATAACCATGAAAAATCTTTCACAAAACGTCAATAATATCCAGCCAAACCAAGAAAACTTCGGATCTCAGTTACTGTTGTTAGTCTCGACCATCTTTCGATAACCTCTGTTTTGCTGGATCCACAAATATCCCCTCTTTTGAGATTATGGGACCCAAAAATGAAACTCTTTGAAGCCAAAATTCACACTTGGTAAATTTGGCATAAAGCATATCCTTTATTAGGGTCTTCAATATAATTATCAAGTGATCTTCATGTTCTTCCTTTCTCTTTTAATAGAGAAGAATATATTCTATAAAAACTACCACAAATTGATCAAGGTAGTATCTAAAGACTCTATTCATAAGATCCATGAAGATAGAAGAGGCATTAGTAAGACCAAATGGCATCACTATAAATTCATAGTGTCCATACCTTGTACGGAAATCCGTCTTTGGTATATCCTCCCTTTTGACCCTTAATTGATGATACCCTGAACAAAGATCAATCTTGGAAAATTATTGAGCTCCGTGTAGTTGGTCAAATAAGTCATCAATGCACGGGAGAGGATATTTGTTCTTGATAGTGATCTTGTTAAGTTCTCAATAATCAATGAAGAGTCTCATTGATCCATCTTTCTTCATAAAAAATAGAATATGTGCTCCCCAAGGTGACGCACTAGGGCATATGAATCCCTTATCAAGATTCTCTTGGAGTTGCTTCTTCAATTCCTGCAACTCGATAGGGGCCATTCTATAAGGTGTCTTTGAAATAGGAAAAGCACCCGGTAAGAGTTCTATTGAAAACTCAACTTCACGATTTGGTGGAAGACCCGACAATTCCTCTGGAAAGACATCATCAAACTCCCGTACAATAGGAATATTATTAATCGTGAGTTTCTCACGAACCATTTGAGATAAATAACCTTCATTCATTGGAATCAAGACCCAGAAGATGAAAGAAATTTCCACTGGAAGGTTATGTTCATCCTTGCATCGATAGAAGATCATAGATTGATCTGGAATATGAAATGTGACTTCCCTTCTTTGGAAATTGATATGAGCTCCATATAAAGAAAGACAATCCATTCCAAGAATCACATCAAATTCCACTATAGGAAGGATCACAAGATTTTCAGGAAGCACTTTCCCACAAACTTCAATCGGGGAAAATTTATAAACTTTTGATGCGACTGTTGTGCCATTAGGTGTTGTCACAGCTTACTCAACATCTAATTGTTGAGGTAATACAGTGATACACATAGAAAATTCTTCAGAAATAAAAGAGTTGGTGGATCCAAAATCAAATAAAACATTTGTTACTTTAGAGTGGATGGTAAGTCTACCATTCACCACATCATTATCGTACTCCACATCGCTGATAGAAATTGCATGCGACTTTCCTTTGTCTATAGCCTTACGATTTTGTTGATGTCGATCATCATCAACAACCCTTGGATTTGGGAATTTATTGGCATAATGCCCCATCTCCTTGCACTTGAAACATTTAAGTATAGTAGGTTCATTCTGTGTATCCCTTACTTTGTTTGCATCATTAGACATCTTCTTCCCATCATTGCGGCATTCAAATTCCTGATGACCTTCCTTTCCACATTTGAAACATTTACTTGTCCCTTTAAGACAACTCCCTCTATGTTTCTTTTCACACTTTGAGCATAAGGGAAAGCTCATCTTCTTTTCAGTGTGCTCTTTAAATTTTCCTTTTAATTCCATTTTCCTCTTCTTATCAAACCCATATGACTGATGGGTTACTCCAATCTCCATCTCAACTTTGAGAGCACATCGAACGATTTCCTCGTATCCATTGAAGTCCCTTATGGCTAAGGCCCTTCAAAGACTTGGTTTTAAGCCACTAAAGAATCAATCGATCTTACTCTCAGGTTGGATAATAATACCAGAAGCGTACCTTGCAAGTCTTGTAAAATTTGCTTCATAGGTACCAACAAATTCATCATCCTTTTTCTTCAGTTCAAGAAACTCTTTCTCCATCTTTGTTCGAAGAATACGAGGGAAGTACTTATTGAAAAATAATTTCTTGAACTTGTCCCATTCCATGGACTCAATTTCATCCCTTTGCCTTGTATTCTAAATATGATTCCACCATTGATCAGCATCTCCTTCCAAACGATACACTGCTAGGATGAATTTGTCATGTTCAGAACACTGATGAATTAAAAATATCTTTTCAGTAGTACTAATCCATTGTTTAGCAACTAATGTATCAGTAGACCCGCTAAAAGAAGGTGGACGCTGCCTCATGAAGGATTCAACAGAATGTTGCTCCTTCCTTTGCTCGTTTGGAAGTCCTGCGTGATTCATAGCTTGAGAAAGTTGTGTTAGCATGGCTAAAAGATTTTTCATTCCAGCTCCCATAACGTTTGGTTTCTTAGGGGACAATCATTGCATTGCCCGTCGCATTCCGCATTAACACGGTTCCTTCGGGTTCCAGCCATTGACTAAAACCAATAAGAATAGTGTGAGCAACACTAATTATAATAGGAAAACCACACAATCAAGAAAAAAATTTCACACTTAAGGTCTTATCCTAGGTTATTCATGGCCATTTCTAAAACACTATGATTGTGTTCTATGCTTAGAATTATCCTTAGGGTTCTTACAAAGGCTTTCACATCCCAGTTTCCAAAGGTTGACTAGACATTTCCTCTGATACCAACTATAACGCCCCATACTTTACATACATTGTTAATACTTCAAAATTGATGCATACTTATTACAACATATAACAAAACCATGAAAGGACTGTATAGGTATAGTGTCTTTAGAAACTGGGAAACATAAACAACTGGTTCATAAAGCGTCTATACTGTCTCCAATTTATTTCATCATATCTATATTTGTTTTGGCATATCTTACTTAATAACCTTCTCCCTGACCTGGGGAAAGAAAACATACAAAATGGTGAGCTCAAATGCTCAGTAGGGGTAAACAAAAGAAATATCAATCACATCATATTCATAAGAACATAACATTTTGGAAATCTTACCCTGCAAAAGAGATCATAATTTCATAACATGGGATAAATCATGGAAGTGAAATGTAATCACAATAATCATAACTTAAAACATGAAGCTTTGTGGCATACACACATAATCATAGAGAATCATTTCTTAGTAGTCAAGACTCATTTCGAAGATTATCTTAGTGGACAAAGTCCATTTCTGAACCGAGTTCACTCCTCGTTTCAGTCCTGTTTCACTGAACTGGTTTAACCTGCCATTCCAGCCATGTCTATCTCATGAGATATAAAATATTTACCCAATGCATTGGAGGGAGATATAGGTCCCACCCATCTCATAATGATACCATTCTTATGTGTGCCACAAAATCCTAAACCATACATCATAGCATAACCCATGTAATAAAAATGGGATACTTAAACATCGTGACATCATAAAACAATTCATATAAGATAAAGGAATTCATAAAAATAGTTCCACCACAACATAATAAAATCAATGTAATAATAGGGATATAAACATAAACCTTTATTATCTTAGATGGAAAATAATTTTGATGAAACACTTGAACTCCATTCTTGAGGAAAATATCTTTTCTACTTCAAAAACACTTTTCCTTTCTTAACATGTCATACAATTCTAAACTAAAAGAAGTTTATTAAAAATAAAGTTGAAAACTTGTAAAGGAAGCTTCTTGGAAATAATGTTTTAAAAATCCATTCATTCCTTATATGATAAAAAACATTCTTCTCGTAATTTTGTTGGAAAAGTCAAAAAGTACCTTGTACGAAAAATGACAAAATATTCCTTTCATATCTTTCACCAAAAACTCACCGAAGGGTAAAATTGGATTTAAAAAATTGTAGGTGGATGGAAATAATATTAAATATTGAGGGAACATGGATGTGGATGATAAAATACACCCCAGTAAATACCAATGTATAAACAATCTCGGATAAAAATGAGATGAGATATTTTCCCTTACCTTAGGTCCGATTTGGTTCGTAAGTGTCCGAAATTCCTGTATAATGATTTAAATAATGTTATTGACTTATTATAGAATCATAATTATTTTTATGATATCATATATGGTCATATTCTTAGCTTCTTATTAGTAATATTTCATTACTACTTGTTATTCTGGTGTTTATTACTTTTTGTTCTTATGAGTGTTTTGTCAAATAAATTCTTATTTTTCTTTTTTAGGTTATAGATACCTCATTTCCAGAATGTTATTAGTGTAATATATATCATATTAATTCATTCAATTCATTTATATAATCATTATGCAATGAAGATCATGTAGAACGAGTCACATCACATCGTGGAGACGATATTCCGTACGTACACACGAGCGATGATATCGTTCCCATGATTGTAGAATTGTATTGGAGTGTATATATACTATTTAAAAATCAATATAACTTTACAATAATCATATATAGTCATTATTTACACCATTATACCCATCCATGAAAGGTGGTGGTGGAAAATAGATTACACCACGGCGTGGAGACGGTATTCCGTACATACGCACGCACAGTGATTTCATTTTCCGTAGGATGGATAGATGGTGAAATAGCGTTGTTTCATACTTATAATAACATATCAGTATATGATTGATACTTATGTTATTACTTCATAATGAAACAACTAAAGAATAATAAGTGGAAGAAGAAATAAAGATGAAAGAATTGGTAACGTGCATTACCTCTTCTTTGAAGCACTTCTTTGAGACCTCCTTTTAGGGCACAAAAATTGGTCATTGAAGAATACCAGGACCTCTAGGATGTCTCTAGGGAAGTGGAGAGAATCAATTGGTAGGGGTTGGCAGAGATTGAAGGCTCAAAGTGGTGTGAGGAAGAGAGGGAGGAGGTGCCCTTTTTTAATGGAGGAGAGGGGCACCTTTGGAATAACTAAGAATATTATTTTATTATAAAGACAAATTCGGTTTTAAATAGCTCCAAAGTGATTTATTTCGAATCTAAGGTGGGGATGTGTCGAAATAATCTCATACAATAAAATTTAGACAAGTTTAGGTTCCTATTTAAACCTTATCATTTCGATTTAACATTAAGTTAAATAATTTTACTTTTACCGTGTCTTCTTGTGTTCTTACTCTATAAGGTTAATAAACTTACTATAATAATCCAAACAAGCCCCAAGTTATTTATTATTAATATATATAACCGTATCTATGTCATTTGTCCTAACCTTAGATTTTTAGGAATAAAATAAAAATTAATAATATAATATTGGTTTTAAAAACTATTTTATGTCAGTTTTGACACTATTTAGTAATTGATTTTTGTGAAAATTATAACAGAATGATTAGTTCTAAAAAATTTAATTAAATCAATAATAACATGTCATATTAACATATAAAAGTATTATAATTCATAAAAAGTCTCAAATTAAATTTATTTGGGTATTTATAACATCAATTATGTCAATATTTCATTAATAAGAAAATTACTGCATCATCGTTGTGTCATAAATAAATTAAATTATTTAATATCTAAAAATTACAAATATAATACAATTATGTAGGAAATGTTTTTATATTTCTAATTAATATTTATAATCTAATTTATCTTATGTATAACCCCATATGAAAAATTATTTACTTATTAAACTTTGATTTTTACTATTTTAACCCTTCTTTAAATAAATTAATAATAAATGTCCTAATCTAATCCGATTGGGCCTAAACGGTCATATTTTATTCCTAAGGTTGTTTTTGGTCGAATTAAACTTATCCAATAGAATTAGGACATGTTTTAGGGTAATAATAATATCATTTTTACCCTTAATTACCCTATTTACTTTTAACAGTTGTAAATAAAAGTAAAAAGTTACTATTCACCAAAAAATTATTTTCATCTCACTGAACCACATTTTACTTAATGACATCAACCGTGTCTCTAGGATTTTCGAAATTCCACTCACAGAAGTGGTAAAATTAAGTTTTATGAAAAATTCAGTTTTTTAACTACCACTTAGTGGTATCACTATTCATCAAAAATTGAAAGTTTTCAGAAAAATACCAAAATTTTACCCTAGGCTAATATCGATATTCTGAATCCAAAAATGAAGTCCATTTTGAAAAATAAAATTTATAAAATTTCAAAAATCGGTTATTACTATTCATAACAGCTAGTTTTAATAATATTTTAATAACATATCATTGTTTAGTGAAACTCGGTATTGCATACGACGCAAGCTATTGAGGAAGGCCGCGATTGCGTGTAAAGCAAGCCAAGCTTGTGTTGTTTGTAGTGAAAGATTCCTTTGATGATTTATATAACAAAATATTTCTCATAAAAGTCTTGGGTGTTACATATATAACCAAGAAATATAGTGATATCAAAATCCTAAAGGAAGTGTCATATAGATGATGTCATGGAATGCTGATATATAAAAGGGGAACTTGAGACACACATAGACAACATGTTTTACAGAAAGGAAAAAGGAAAAGAGACTACACCACTCTCATCTAGAACATATTAATGATACTATACTACTATGTTCCATACTATAAGATAAATAAATCAAACATCTATAGTTGGGTGATTTCCATTATCCATTCCTTTAGACATGTAATCCACTTGGTTACCAAAAGAGGCCTGAGTAGGGTTTATGATAAAATCCTAGTAGGACACCACAAAAAATGACTAAAAATAATCCACGAAATGTATGTAGAATCATCAATGTACATGTATAAGAATAGTAAATAATTCTGAATAAATAAATTCCAACTAGATTAGGTTCGTACAAGACACCTAGTTGGATCTACCAATGTTAGCATCGGTCAAAATGAGAGTCTGATCAATAACCATAAACATATATAGTAATAATATATATAAATTATAGTTATAAAATATATCAAACTATATTTACTAAGTACATGATGACGTAAATAGGAATATTCCTAGATACTAGTTGCTAGTTGGACTTGGGGTGTAACTCAAGCTTCTATAACTAGTCAAATGAGCCGATTGGCTCCAGTAGAGGGTATATTCCCTGAATCTCATAATGAAAGTGAGTTTTCATAAACAAAACTCTAAATAGGTGGGGTGAGTCATCATTCCCAACACCCTATGAAATGAATGTGGCACACCATGCTCATTATCCAGAGAAACATATAATAGTGAGAGATTTCATTCTCAACACCTGATGTAAGGGAGAGTAAAACATCATGCTCAATTGGTCCCTTAACCATTATTCCATAACCAATATCAATGGAATAATCATAATAATAGTAATATCATATGGGATCAACACTTTAGAATAATTATCCTCATCCCCAATACACTAATGGCATTACTTATCTTATGATCTATATATTAAATCATGCATCACATGGAGTGGCCTTTCCACCCATTATTATTCATTATAATTAATCAATTTAATTCATTTAAGAAAA
The DNA here is from genome assembly GCA_963277665.1 of Viscum album. NCBI lineage: Eukaryota > Viridiplantae > Streptophyta > Magnoliopsida > Santalales > Viscaceae > Viscum > Viscum album. Next base: position 2,095,615,089 of record OY728122.1, read on the forward strand.
GGGAATAATTTTCTTTCAATTTAATCTATCCATTTTAATTAATCAAGGCATATCAATTCAATTTCATATAATCTTAGCACTTAGAAGGTTCCATGGTCATCTAAACAATTATATAAGAGTGGGAAATTCATTCGACACACCCCAAGGGTTGCCTATAATTGAGGTCAGAATCCTATAAACAATTAGAAGGGTCTCTCGAGAGAATAACATCATACCTATACTTATTTAGAAATAAAGAACTAAACTTAATGTAACGCATGAAAATAGTCATTGTGCAATACAATGGAAGAGAAATGAAAACAACTCAACTTATTGGGAATGAAATCCAGACCGCCTAACTTAGGGCCATAGATAAACCCTCATCTAATATTGGATTCAGATTTGAAGTAGATCAGAGGATAAATGATAAAAAATCCAACACACTAAAAATAGGGAGAATGGCCTTGCACCAAAATAGCACAAGAAATGGGAAGAGAAACTAAAATAGGAAGCAAGATGATTTGATTGGTTACTAAGGCAGATCTAATGATTTTACCAAAAATTAATTTGGAGTTCAGATATAAGATATATATAAGAACCTAAAATAGGCTTGAGGATAGATTATAGAATAAGATGGAGGACCCTTATCTACTAGAAATGTAAAGGGAGGAAGGAGTGTGAAGATTTTAATTTCATTAATGGAAAAATCACAAATTCACTCAAAATGATAGGGGTGAATGGTCTTGCAGCATGGTTGGCCATACCATGTGCCAACCGGGCACCATAACACAACCCAAGGGGGACACCGCACCTGCTAGTAGTATAGATTCGTAACAATGTGAAACCCATGCCAAGATCATTCTCCCAAGACCCTATGCAACTCACACAAGCAAAATACTAGGCTCACCCAGTTAAAAAAACAATATATCCCCTTGATCCCTTATAAAAGTTTACACACTATTAGGGAAACCATGATTTCTAGGCAACATGGTTTCTCTTAACCATGTGTCCTAGTCTTCTTCTCCAAATTTCGGGGTTCTAGAATCTAAACAAGCCTCGGACACCCTCATGACTTCCATGACTCCATCAGGTAACATTCTAAGGGCCACATTAAATTATTTAGAGCTAAAAAATGAATTGTACCATTTCGAATATTTTGGTCGTTACATCAGGGACACTCCCCTTCTTAATTTTTAATACCTCCACCAAAAATCATACACCCACAATCAATAAAAATACCCTTAAAAATATCATTTCTATCATTTTTTGAATCATAAATCACTATCACAAAAATGGTCACAACTTACACATCACCACCACATATCACCAATGGATTTAAACCCCCACTATACATTTGTTATACCACCTAAGCTACTAAATATATTAATGTATTAAGATATATAATCACACCACATACATATACCACACTCCCAGTTAGGTCCACCACTACTATATACTAGGGGGAAATTCACCAATTCACTAACATTCTTTATATCGAAGGAATACCCAAGTTCCAGAACCTATTATCTAGTCATACAATATGAGGAATTTACTAAAAATAGTGTCTCTATTCATCACCTCCTTCAACATACATAGCTATCCCATCAAATAATAGAGACTATTGAATTTATACATTCTTCATGACCATTGTAAAAATATGTAATGGAACTCGAGAACCTTACAATACTTCTGTAGAAAACTATAATATGTTTAAAATCTTTATAAAGTGGAATAGACCCATGCGATTTTGGAACACCTGTATGTCAATTTGGCACCATACCTCAAAAGGGTCTGTGTAAGTCTTCGAAATGTTTTTGTATAACTTTACTGAAAAATGTTATGCCAAAATGTTGAATTGGAACCGTTATGCAAAAGTTTGGAAAAACTACAATCTCACCGCTTTTATAATTTTACCAAACTTATCATAATTTTTTTCTCTCAAAATAATACTAAAAATTCATAAAAATAAAAATATATATTTCATAATAAATTTCCTCGATGAATTTTATTAAAATAAAATTTCATGTTATTTTTTCTTTTTATAAATATTTCCATAAATATTTATTCATATATAATTATGAACATAAATTTCCTTCATGAAAAAATTATCAATAATTCACATTTTTCATATTCAATAATCATCCCCAATTTATCAATTTCATATTCATATCCATCATTTTTTATTTTCAAAAATTATTCTACTCTCATATTTTACTATTAAAATCCCCTTATCATAGAATTATGTTTCATTTCATTTCAACATTTCATCTTCCAACATTCAAAATTATTTTCACAATAATCCAATACAATATAATATTTATTCATAGATAATATTATCTTACATATTTATTCCATCATTTTCCCATTTATCTCACATTTCCAATTTCCAATTATCATTTATGCATTCATAGAAGTTATAAAACCATTATAAAAAACAAAAGCAAGGGATATTCACAATGAAAATCACTACATGTTTTTGAAATCCCATTTTTTGTCTATATCTCTTTGATTCACCACGTCACCATTACCTAAGATTTTTCTTCTTTTAGAGAAAAGAGAATAGAGTGGACACACTATGAAATTATTTTAATGGAAATAAATCCTCCTAATTAAATTTATACTAACTCTTTTATTAATTCCAACTTTTACTTTGACTCCCTCATTCTCTAATTATATTATCTTAAACCACCATCCATTACATCGACAAGGAATTTCTCTATATAAATTATTTTACCCCATAATATTTTCTAAATATCTATATCCACAACACCATTTAAAATACATCATCTTCCAAATTATATTTTTATAAAAATATTTTATTGAACATGAATTACTTAAATAAATAAAAAAATTCCCTATCACCCGAAGTCAACAGGATAAATAAACAACCTCAAAAAAATCATCAAATTAAAAACCAATGGTAAAAATAATGTCAGAAATACAATAGTTCACCTAAAATTTCATTCCTACAATTTTACAATTAAAATTTTACCTTTTTTATATAATCATTTTAAAAAATAAAAAACATCCAAAATTTAATTTTCGTGTCTCTATAAAAACCATGAAGTAATTGTCCACCCATAAGGAACTCTATATAATATCTCCATCATTAACTATATATCCTCAAATAAAGATATCCTTAAAAAATATTAATATAATTTTCCACTCATAGGGACTATACTAAATATCCACAATTGTTTTTTAGGTTGTTATCCACCTACAGGAACAATCAATAATTTTCTCAATGTCCACCCTCACAAACTCTACCCACCACAAAAAGCATTATTGAGAAACTATCCACCCATGATAAATCTCACTATATCACCAAGTTCCCTTCACCATGGACTCTCCCATCCTCAACCAATATCACCCCCATCACAAATTACATATCTATTAATGGTAGACATGTCACCCACACTATAATAAAATTCATTATTTTTATGTATCCTAGTCTACATCCACTTCAACACCCAAATAAAATATTATTAATGCATTCAAACCACCACCATCCATGTATTCTTCCACCATGACCGCCCTATATACGAAGGTGTGAGTTATTATAAACACAAAAAATAGATATAAAATTATCCTATATAGTTCTATAATAATTTAGACCTTATGGAGTATTGTCACACCATCTCACTAACATTACTCATTCCCTATAAATACATAGGCTTACAATAACATCATTAGCTAACACATTAAAAAATATACCTTTCAAAAAATATATATCATCTATAATTTTTTTTAATATTCATACCTATATATAATAAAAAATTAAGGTTTATCTAGGGTTTTATATGATATTTGAGTACCACCACCAGTATCAACTCATCTTATAAGCTCCACGAGTTACCATAAGAAATGTATAAGGAACCAAGTTACACAACAGTTGCTGGATATAGTATAATTCCTTGATGAGATTTCATAAACTATGTAGAATTCACACCATCCCCATGTAACTCAATTACATAAAGTAACCTAACTATAAAATATGGGAAAACCTCATATTTTTATAGAATGAACCATGTATAAATCACCATTATTTCATCCACACACATCACTGACACATTTTAAATTTTAACCATAAAATTGCATGGCCTCATGCCAAATTAGCATAACATATTACCAAATTGGCATGGATCATACCAAATTTACGAAATCCACCCCTCTCATAACATTAATTATTTTATAATTTATTTCATCATTTTTGGATAAAATTTCAATATATGGAATTAATTCATATTTCATTAATATTTATGTGGAAGGGGGTTGGGGTTTAAGGAAGTGGCCTTATGGTTGAGTCCCTGGGCCGGTTTTCATCCTTATGTGAATTTCATATATAAACAAGTTTTAATACTTCATTAATATTTATAAAAAATACCAATACAAATTTCCATTACAAAAAATTTATCAAATACCTCAATCACTTATTCATAATTAATAATCAAAACCAATTTCAAAATTCCTTATTAATATAAATCATTCAACAATTTCCATTGATTAACCCTTATGATGGTTTATAAAAATGTTTTGTATGTTTTTTTAACATAATTTTATTATGAATATTTTTGTTAAATTTGTTAGATAATGTTTATTAAGAAACATTGTTAAGAATTTTTGGTGTAGATGTTTTGTTATTAATATTTTAGAGGTATTAAGGAGGTTATAATGTTTCCTTAACTTTGATATAAGACATTTAATACAAAATCAAAGGATTATAAGTTTTCCATTAAAAGTTTCCAACATCATGATTAAGTCATAATACAAGATAATTTTTTTAGAAGGGAAGATATGTACATTTGTATTCTTAGATGAAATTTACTAAATATAGGTTACCAAAATATATTATTTAAGAAGAAGATGGTTGTTCAATTTTATGAAGTTTATACAAAGTCATCAGATGTAAAAAATAAAGATAACTAGAAAAATATTCCTAAACAAAATTTGTGAGAATTTTGATGACACATAACCACAAAAGATATGTTGTAGGAAGTTTAAAATAATGGTTACTAAATTGGAGACTTTTTTCATCCAAAAAAACTAATTGAACATAAGTAAAGAAGTAGAATTTGATGAGTTTTTTAGTTTAAAAACTGATAAAGAAATATAAAGTGATATAAGTAGTGGAAGTATAAACCGAATGAATTATTTTCCTAAAATTCATATTTCAATATATATAAAAATTCAAAGGGAAAAATAAAAAAGATAAATCTGATCAATATAACATATAAAGAAAGTTTATTATGAAAGGAATCATTATAAGATTCAATAGTGTTTCCAACCATCTTCAGTGTGTCAATAGAAATGGACAAAGGAAAATGTGTTTTTATATAGATAATTTGTATGATGTTCTTATTTATAGATTTTTTTTGAAAGCTGATGTTCAGTGTTATGAATTTAGGAAGTGTGCTACTAAAGGAACGCCCATGAGATAAACATCTAATGGAAAAACCTTCATGAGAAGAAAATTTCATGAACGAAGTCCATCAGATAAACATTTGTGTTGATATTCATTCGAGAAAGTATAACCTGAAGAAGAAAAGTTTTTTAAGATAAATAAGTCAAATAACAGATGGATGAAAATTTTATAATGAAGTCATTAGACAAATATTTCATCCAAAGAAAGAAAATTGGTGAAGTTGAGTTTTTTGATTGGATAAAATATTCTTAAAAGTTTTGTATAATTTTTTTTTCTATATATGGAGATATTTAGGTTTCTTTTCATAATTTTAAAAAGGCCATAAGTTTTATGATGCTGAATTGAGATCCTTAAGAATTTATTATCTTATAAAATTTAAATAAGTTTGAATGAGTTCCTTAACATCTAATGTTAAGGAAGTCTGAATTGTTTTTTTTTGAATTTATGGAGAATTAAATAATGTTTATGAATATTATAGAAGTATTGTGAGGATCCAATAGAATTTAATTTTAGTGGGAATTATTGTTTTTGGAATTCGTTAATATGGTAAAAAATTTGGTTTCCTACCTTTTCTATATCTGCAACACCTATATAAAGGGCGGAAGAGTACAATGTACTTAGAACTGTTCATAGAGGAAAAAAGTTGATATACTATATAATTTATATCCCAAGTGAGTTTCCAACCAATTTTTTTTGGTTTGAAGAAAAGTACTGAATAGATAATGTTTATCAGGGTATCAGATAGAGTTTTAGTTTAGAAAAACCAAAAAGAAAAATTATGTAGTGTTTTAAGACATTTTTTTTATATCAGAAACACTATATATATAAATTAGTGAGGTGTAGATGTTGTGATAACCAGACATCACTCAATTTATAAATCATTCATAGTTTTTAGTGGGGCACACCAGATATACATTCACCAGATGTAGAAAATGGAATACTAGAGGAACCTTTCTGGAAGGAGGAAATCAGAGGGACTTTCTAGAAAAACTTTTTTGAAGTAGATTTTACATAGTTTCATATATTTTGTGCTAGATCAATTTTTCAATAACAAAATTTTAAATTAATAGGAGTTAGTATAATCATACCTATGAGGTGATAAAAGGAGTTTTACGAGTGTTGGCTCAAAGTTGTATCCATCTCTTTTTAACATTTAATTTACATGGATCCATTAGAATGAACATGTAACATATATAGATACTCAAACTAATGCAAAAAACCTGTAAATATTACATTCCATTTTTACTTTATTCGATTTTCAAGGTTGTGAGTTTTTTAATGCCTATAATAAAAAATAACTCTAACAAGTTACATGGGTTAAATTTTATGATGTTTAATTTTTTTAAATAGATAACCACTAACTCAACCAACCCTTATCACTATCTTAATGATCCTCAGTTACTTTAATTGGAATTTGAGAAAAGACTCCACTATTGAATCCTTGTCATATAAAATATTAATTCAGTGACTAATAGAGGTATTGATACCATAAATGAAAAAATTATCATGTCTGTAAAAATAGAATGGTATCATATCTTCTTTCACTTGGATTGGATGATATTATCACAATAAAAATTAGGTTTCCATCCATTGATAAATATAAACATATGAATTTTTCTGACATGATAATCACTGAAGTTGATGGGAATGTTAGAAATTGTTTTCCTATATATTTTTTAAGAATGTGTTATTATGCAGGTGATGCGTCTCAAAATAACTAAGTAAATTTGGGACAAACTCAATATTAAATTTTCAAGAAACACCAAAGTGAAGGAGGTGAAGTCAAAAATTTTGAGAATCTTGTTAGAAGATATCATAATAAGACATAAAGAAACCATTCATGAGTAGTTTATTAGAGTTAATGAAGTTTTTTAAAACATAAAAGAATTTATATATGTCTTATATGATTATACCAATGTAAATAATGTTAGGAAAAACATCCATGACATGTTTGAGTCTAAAATGTATACCTTAGAATATAAAGTTTATTTATCTCTTGATAAATTTCATAACATTATTATTGATTAAGGAATGAGGAAAACTCCATAATTAAAAAACAATATCATGGATGAATGAGATTTTGAATGCATGAGAAAGTTAAAAGTACAATATTCTAATATTTCTAACCATAATTATTCAAAAGATAGATAAGATAATGAAATGAATGAAAAAAATCATGTCTCTGATCTCGAAAAATTATTGAAGAGGTAGATTAATTATGGAGGAAAATTCCAACATATATTTTTAGAGTGTGGATTAGTTGGAAATTTTTATTTGAATTTACCGAAGAATAAAATTGGAAAATATTAATATCATTCTAAATAAAAACCTTAGTGGAAGAAGTTTAACGAAACTTATAATGAAGATAAAAAATCATCTTGCGGTAAGAAAAAGTTCAATAGAAATATAAGAAGTATGTTGAGTAAGAATGTTGAATATGTGACTAATAAAAAAATATTTATAAGATGAATGTTCAGATAAATCTATAACCTTCTATGAAAATGTAATGAAAAGGGAAGATTCATTAAATAGTGAAGAAGAAGAAGGTGATGAAGGATATGAAGAATATTAGCTAGGATTAGAAGTTGTGGTTTTTCTTGAGAAAAAAAAGTCATGAAATATATTATAATTATGAAGAAGAAAAGTGTATATAATAATGAAGGAGTGAATGTTATCCTTAAATAGGTATATTTTTAAATCCATGAGATCATAAAACTCTAACTATGCGTGTCTAAATTGGGAAATATGGGAGAAGAAATTTGTAAAAAACTTGACACAAAATCATATGATGTTTCTAAAAATCAATAAAAACTTCTATAGTTCTTAAATTAATTAATAAAGATGAATTAAAACTTCATAATTCTTCAGTTGTAAAAGGTAAAACTTCTCAAGCCTCTGAGAGTTCTTATTTAAAGAATCAGGTTAAATCATCACCCACTAAATGTACACATTCATATGATTTTTCTACAAATGATTAAAAAATATTGAGAAATATTATATTAATAAGGTATTTTAGAAATATATAATGTCATTTCATTGAAAATATTTCACATAATAAAGTTACCCCATTATAGGATGAAGAAAAGAAAAAAGTTATTAGGAACCTGGATAACCTTCTTATAGGAAAATATTTTAATTTTATAGAAAACTATATTTTGATAGTTTTTATTGGTGTTGTAGAATTTATGGGAAAAATGTTACATTTTTGGGAACAATATGTCACTTTATGTAAAGAGACATGGTCTAATTAGGTGAAATAGTGGAAGACAATTGAGTAACATTCCTAGGCCACAAGAAGTTAGAAAAATAAAATCTCAAGATGTTAGAAAACATATAACCAAAAATTAGTTTTACTATCTTGGGGAATTTTATGGAATATGTGACCAACTAGGTCACCTTGATGAATAATATTTAACAAATATTCTAGGGAAATTTTCTTATGCTTGAAAAGGAAAGGAAACCGGAAAAGAGATCATTAAACAAAGAGCATTTGTTGTTGAGATAACAATAAAGGAAAGAAAAAGGAAAAAACCATATATTCTTGATATTGGTTGTTCCAGAATCAAGATTTTTGATATAAATATACTGAAATATATTCAACACTACGAAGTAGAAGTAGTTAATTTGGAAATGATAGTTCTTTACAAATGGGAGGAATAACAACTACAAATATTGAAGCTTGGAAACAAAAATCTATGGAAGTTTTATATGTTGATTGGGTCAATAAAAATTTACTAAGTTTCAGAAAAAATGGTGATTATAGAAACAAATTTATATTTAATAATGATTCATGTATCATTAGAAGTGTAAAATAAGGAAAAAATGTGACCAAGATAGAAAGAACTAGCCGAATTATTATAAAATTGTAGATCTTTGTGACTCTTGTTATCTGAGTAATAAAGATTAAAAAAATTTGTGGAATTGAAAACATGGGAACCTTGTAAATATTAGTTTGATTAATTTTTCTAATGTTTATTCTATAAGAAACAAACCAACACTAACTAGTATTGATTATGTAGTTTTCAAAACATGTTAGAAAATAAAGATTATTCTTAAAATCCATAAAAAATTTGTAATTCAATATTCCAAATATTTTGAACATAATTACTCAGATATTTTTTGGTTAATTATATATAATTCAATGAAAGGATATTTATACTTTATCACCTTTATTAATTATTTCACTTGGATTACCAACATCATATTTATGAGGCATAAATTAGAGGCTTTAAAAATGATTTGGATTTTTCAGATGAGAATTTGAGAGAGAAATGGTTGTTTATATAATGAAGTTGAGAACCATTAATCAAAAGGAGTACACATGTAAGTATTTTGAATCATATTTGAATAATCATGAAATAAAGCATCAGTATAGTGATCTATATACACCTCAAAAAAATGTTGAACCAAAAAGGAAAAATAGAAGTTTGGTAAAAATGAGAATAAGTATGATAACTCAGTATAAACTTTATACGTTTTTTGGGGAGAAACTCTTAGTATTGTCTTACATGTAAAAAATGTTTTTTAACGATATAATCCTACATTAATTCCTAATAATTGTGGTATAAATAAAACATTTTTGAAATATTTCAATATTTTTTGAAGTCCCTACTTACTAAAATCATAAATCCAGGTCTTGAAAAAATTGATTAAAAGGATAAGGATGGTATTTTCATGAGTTATTCACCCAATGGAAGAATTTATCAATTTTGGATTTCTTTTTACAATATTTGGTTGATTCATATGCTTTTTATGTTTTCTAGAATCCAACTTAACTAATGATAATTTTTAAAAAAATTTGGAAGATAAATTGATGAATTCCATTGAGAATAAAAAAAGTAAAAATGGATGTGAGAAAACAACGGTGAATAAAAATTCAAAAGAAACCTGTAGTGAGGATTTTGATACAAGAAGAAAAACTCTGAAATTTTTGACTCTTAAAAAATAGGTGAAATCTGATAACATTAATGTTAATTGTAAAGCTTTAGTTAAATCCAAAATAAAGTTGATATTAGAAAATAAGACATCCCTAGTATCACAGGTTAAGCTGGAATTAGTTTGAAAAGTAGTTGAACATAAAGAATGGGTAGATTATATGAATCAACAGTTAGATAATATTGAGAAGAATTAAACCTAGGAACTTATTCCATATCCAACAAAGAAGAAAATGTTTGGTAAAATGTGGGTGTATAGAAACTAGTTGATGAACATGTTGAAGTTTCATGAAATAAATAATGACTTATTTGTGAAGGATATTCACTGGTGGAAGGTATGTATTTTGAATAAAAATTTACTTCCATTGTAATATTGGAAACTATAACAATGTTCTTAGTAGTGGATGCACATCATTATTACAAATTTTATCGGATGGATATAAATTAGCTTTCTTAGAAGGGGATATTGAGGAAAAAATTTATATTGAGAAACCCTTTGGTTTCTTACATGAATAATATAGATCCAAGATATAAAAGTTGAATAAATCCTTATATAGGTTGAAATAATATCCACAATCCTATTTCTACAAACAATATAATTTCTTCAAAAATGTTTATTTTTTCTAAATGGAAAGTTGAAGACAACTTATATGATAAGGAGACAAACTCAGGTACCCTGATTTTTATTGTTTATATTGAAGAAATAATTTTTATAGGGGATATAGAAAATTATTATAAATAATTTTCTAATAAAATTATGAAAAACTACGTAATTTAAGTTTTGGGAATATTAACTATCTTCTCGGGGTTACACATGAAAAAAATAAGAGAAATTTTTTCTCATCTAAAAAAAAGTACACCGGGGATTTTTTATGAATGTTTGACATTAATGATTCCTAATAATTTTCTACTCCTTTTTCTATTGACATGAAAATGAGTAAATATGATGTTGGGAAATGTGTTGATAAAAAATATTTTGGAAAGTCGATAGGAAATTTTCTCTATTTTATACCTTTAATAACCAAAACTATTTTTGATGTTACCTTGTGTGCATGATATAATATTGATCCAAAAGAATCCCATATTCTAGTAGAAATAATAATTATGAGATATATCAAAATAATAGGTTCCCATGGGTTGTAGTTGTTATATAAACATTCATTGATATACTGATGCTGATTGGGTGGGAGATTGTAATGATAGAAAATCAACTATAGGAGGAACATTTTTCTTGGGATCATGTTGTGTGAGTTGGCATAATAAGAAAAAGAGTTCAGTAAGTTTGATTATAATAGAGGAAGAATATGTTTTTTCCCACCCAGGATTATACTCATATAATTTTTATGACATTTTATCAGGAATATTTGATGGTGAATATTTCTACACCATAGAAGATTCATTGTGATTACCAATATAACTTTGTTCTTTCAAATAAACCTATACAACATATACAATCAAAAAAAATTATATCAAGTATCAATTCGTAAAATATAATTTTATAGGAAGAGATGTGATGCTAGAATTTATTTTAATAAGGTGTCAAATTATAGATGTTCTCATCAAAACTATGCCAAAAGAGTGATTTGTGGAATTGAGGATGCAAATTCATATTATTTCTACACCAATTACTTCCTAAAGTTTTTAAGGAAGTCGCCCACTAAGATTTATATTATGTTAACATATGGGGATAACATGTATAACTTTTTCATAAAAAGTAGAGCGTAATTTTTTTTCCAAAAAAGGGGATATTATGTGATTTTTTTTTCACAAAAAAATCTGAAAATTTGTTATCATAGAATGAGGGAGAAGAATATAGAGATAATTGAAAAGTGAGGAGATATTTATCTTAATATAGACATAAATTTTCTTGTTAACAAGGGATATAATTCCTTCAAAAAATTACTTTATCTAGTAGTGTGGTGTTAGTACCCTCTCCCTGATAAATGCTATGTTATATAATTTTGTCAAGAAAAAGAGAGTTATTACAAAAATTAGTTTTGAAAAAATTTGACTAATGAAAAATGATGAGTTATAAATGTTGTCAACAAATGATATCAACAAATCAAAAGGGGGATATTGAAGAAACTTTTTGATGGTTTTTTATAAAGGTTTTTATTTTTTGTGAACTTGATTTAATTATGAATTTTTTTGTTTAATAGGTTATAGAAATTTTGTTAATAATTTTTTTTAATAAATTTAGTTGATAATTTTTTATTATGATGAATTTGGAGGATTTAAATAAGTAAGAATGTTTCCTTAATTTTGTTAATAAAATGTTGTTAAAAAGTTAGATGATTCTATGATATTTATTAAAAGTTTCCATATTCATTAATAATTAATTATAAAATCTAAAGTTTTTATAATGAAAGTTAAGTAAATATAATTTTCATAAGAAATTTACTAGAAATACTAAATGTAGTTTACTATAAATATTTTTTGTAAAAATAATATGGTAGTGAAATTTGATGAATTCTATATAATGCCTTTGGACATACAAAATGGTATTCACTAGAAAATAATTACAGACAATGGTATGTGAGAAATTTGAAGAAGTTTCACCAAACAGAGAATTTCTATGAGGATTAAAACAAAAGTTAATAATGTAGAGAATTTTTTCATTTGAAAAACATGATCAGATGGAATAAAAGAAGTAATTGTGGATAAGTTTTTGAAGTTTCAAAAAATCTGAAAGAAATTGAATGTGAAAAAAGCAGTGTTTGAAGAAACCAAATAGAGTATTTTTCAAGAAGTTAGATTTCAATATTTTTATAAATTGAAAGGGATAATTTAAAATTGAAAATATCAGTAGTGCATTATATGAAAAAATTATTTTCAAAATATATTTAGAATTTGAAAAGTATTCAACCATCTTTAGTGGGTCAAAAGAAATGTAAAGAGGTAGATGAGTCTCCAAAAGATTGTTTTTATGGAGTTTCTATGTTTTAATTACAACTGAATCTTAAAGTTGTGAAGATAGAAAGTGTACTGATAATGGAAAGTCTATGGGAGAAACATCCAATATAAAAACATTCATCTTATCAAATTTTTTGAAAGAAGTCTATATGATGAACTTTTGTGAAGATATCCATCAAACAAAGTTGAACCAGATGAAGAAAATATATTTAAGAGAAATATGAAATAGAATTGTTGGATGAATATTTTCTAATGAAGTCACCAGAAAAACATTTCATCTGATTGAAAAAGTAGAGAAGTTGAGTTTTATGATTAGATGAAATGTTTCTAAATGTTTTCCAGATAGACATTTTCTGGATAAATATATTTGAGTTGCTTTACATTAGTTTATAAAGACAATAAGTTTGATCATGTTGAAATGATTATCTCAAGTGTTTGTTATCCATCTAAATTCAAGGAATTTGGAATGAGTTATTTAACGTCTGAATTTAATGAAGTTTTAAGAATGTTTGAGTTAATGGAGAATTCATGAATGTTCCTAAAAATTCTAAATGTATTCAGAATAATCCTATATAATTAAATTTTAATAGGATTGACTATTTTTTGAATTTAGTGATTGGAAAAAAGAATTTTAATTCCCGCATTTTCTATCTCTGAGGAACCTATATAAAGGGTCAAAAAGTAAAATTTAGATAACACTATTTAATGAGACAAAAAGCTAATACATTGAAGATTTTTTTTCCTACATGAGTTTCAAAATAAGACCAATATTAGGTTAAGGAAAAGTACACGGAAATTAATTTTGATCAGGTCATATATTAGAGATTCAGTTTACAGAAAATTAATAGGGAAATCAGGCAGAGTTTACAAAAAATGTTTTTTGTATAAGAAATAGAAAATGTAAAAATTGGTGTGAAAAAATCATTTTGATAAACAAATAGATATCGATTCATAAATCATGAAAAATATCTAGTGAGGCACACCATACATACCTTCACTAGATATATAAATGATATCATTTGATGAACCTTTCTATATAGAGGAAATTAGATGTAATTTCCAAACAAACTTTTATGGAATAGATTTTAATTTTTTTTATATATTCTTTATCGGATTAGTTTTATAAGAAAAACATTGTTAACTTATTGGAGTTAGTATCACTTTACCTATTAGAATATATAATAAGTATAAAAGTAGTTGGATCAAAGTTTTATTCACATATTTATAATAGTGAATTTATATAGTTCCATAGGAATATCCATGGAAAGGATGTAAGTTCTTACACTGAGGTAGAAACATATAACTCTTGTGTGCCTTATTTACATTCTTATATTTTCATGATTGTGATATTTTTTTATATATTTAATAAGGAAAAAATATCTATCATGTTTTAGGGATTAGATTTTATAAGGTTGGGAATTTATAATAATACAACCACTGATACACCCCACTTATCAGTGGATAAATGATCCTTAGTAACATCATACACCGTTAATATATTTTTATCTATATAAATTAAAATTATATTAATATTGAATTATATTTCTCAATTATTTACACTTTTCATTTCCACTAGTTATCAATTCCCATTAATACAACATCTTAAAAAAATAACATTCATTGAAAATTTTCATATTGAATATTTATTACCCCAATTTATTAACCATCTTATCATTTATAATTCCAATTTAGAACAAAACTAAAATATCATATTATAATGAATCATTTTCCCACTATGGAAAATAGAATCTTTCTAGATTAACAAGGATTAATTTAAAAGGTTGAGAATTTTTGAGTCACCTACCTCAATTCTAGGATGAAAATAAATCTTTAATCCTCTAAAAATCATTCATCAATTTTTTTTTCTTTATATATATCCTTTGGATCTACTACTAAAAATTGATATCAATGAATTATTCCTTGAGAGAATATAAAAAAATTAATAGAATATGAAATAAATGATTATTAGAAAAAAATTAATCCCTCACATGTGAACCCATTATATCCCCCATTAATTTCCATGATGTAAACCCCATAATTCCACTGTTTACTTTCTATTTCTTTGGATCTATCTCTCTCACATGTCAACTACCCATTTAAATATCCCATCAACAACACTAACTAGTCTTGTTGTAACTTAATTAAATATCTTGTCTAAAAATTATATAATAATCCACATAACCACTTCCACATATAATATCATAAATAATAATATTATATATTATTTAAAAATAGTCTACAAAAAATTAATCACACAAATAATTTTAATTCCACTATAATTTGTTGTTGATAAAAAATTATAACCACATCTGAAAATCACAAAAAATATGACATATGGGTAAATTTTTCATCCAAAGTCTATGGCCATGCTCAAAATTTCATTCTAAGATGAGAAAAGTTTCAATTTTACCCTTCTTAGCCAAAATTCAAGGAGAATTTTACAAACTTTTAGACTCAGATTTTAAAGTCATGACATTAAGCACACCTTTTAAAAATTCCAATACGTAAAATATTTTTAGAATAATTGTAAAAGGGGAAGAAACAACATAAATGTGAGGACCCATCCAAGTGGGGCCTGCGCCATGAATCCCCATGCTCGCCTCTAATAGGCCAGGGGCTGGTGACTAGCACCGAGTAGGAATATTACTAACATTGGAGGCATTAACTAAGTACCTGTACATATGCACACATCTCCAAGCCCACAAACTCTAAAATTAAAAAAACCACTAAGGAACAAAATTCATGCATACAACTAAACCCAACTGATAAAGTACAATGAAAGTAGAGTACAGAAAGTAAACTGGGACAGAATAGAAGCCCACCAACGGAAAGAGTCTGTAACTACAAAATCTAACCTCTGAACATGAAGAGGTACTGGAACTGGTTCTTGTAGCCGTAAAAACACCTCCACCTATAGGGAACTCAGAAATCCTGGTCCTCCCCTGGTCCGCCCAAGACTCCATCAAGAGGCCGCTCATCTGCACAAGACACGACACAATGTGGGAAAATCCCATGTAGGATTGAGTACCACAATACTCATTATAGGACCCCTAAACCCCCAAAGTAATACATAAGGAAAGGTACAATCATCTCTACCCAGTATACATCTACTGAACAAATAATAGGAGAATCAATATCTAGATATACCCTAATATAGGACCCGTAGTATAGAGACAAGTCAACCAACCAAATACCCACTCTAGGGATTCAGTTTGATGATTCCCTGAAGCACTGATCTAGGAGAACTCACTCTATATGTCTGGTAGCTCTGATAATGTCCGTCTACGAAGTATCGTTTATCAGGAAAAGTCTCGAGAGATAGATACACTCAATCCAGGATAACCCACTCCTGAGTGGGGATATATCACGATACACAGATGAGGATCACTTCTAGTGCCTTGGAAGATACCACGACTCATCCGGATTCACATACTATGTAGAGTATCAATGTCCTATAAGAGTAGTCATGTCGATACCTGACTCTACCTAGGTTCAATAATCGATAGAGGACCTCACTATGGGCCTCTCAAAGGGATACTTGACTCTATCTCGAAAAGTCCTACTGAAGGGATTATACTCCTATAAATATAAATGATACCTTACCTTCTAGGAAATGAGAAGAAGAGAAACTAGAAAAAAACATGTCAAAGATATGGTGGATAAGAAGATAAATCCATGTACTAAAGAGTACATGGTGTATAGGATTGTTAAACACTGTGTCTTATGGCCCTGGGTACTGCCCATGTACAACGGCCCATGTCGTAAGGCTTTTCGTGTAAAAAAGTTACATACACGGTGTGTAGGATGGACCGCACGCCGTGTCCGAGTAACTGGGGTTCCCACCATGTATGCGGTCGTGTTCCCACACACGATTTTCAACCTGTGTGGTCAATCCTTTGTAACTAATATATGGGGTAAACCACGTAACCGGCCTAGTCTAGCCGTGTGGTGGAGTACATGGACATGTACTCCACCCTATGTTTGTGTATCCCCTAGATACATGCTGAGTCCCAGATAGCCACCTCTTTCATACCGTGTAGGATCTACATGTCATGTTCTTCAGTGAACATGTTGTGTCATCGCTTTGTGAATTGCGGATCCCTAGCCATCACTAAGCCGGTCCCACACGACGTGTTCTTTGGAATACACACCATGTTCTTCAGAAATTTTTAGAACCACCAGTTCTTCATTTCGCACCTCCTTAGATCTGTTGATGCCTATTCCTATGATCTGATTATCACGGAACTGAAGGTTTGAGGTCACCCGATCATCACGAAGCCGATTCCATCGGTTTCAGGCCTCTGATCAGACCCAAAAATAAATTCCAATCCACCCACACGATGAACACTCAAAGAATTATAACTACTAAACCATGTCGATTCGTCTATCTCCATCATTGTCTCACCTTCTCTAGGTTGTCACTATGTTGGATCTCTAATTTGGGATCGTCGCATTGTGAAACGGATGTGAAATGATCTTTTGTTCTTAACCCCATGAAGAACATGAATAAAAGAGGAAGGAAAATCCAACAAACAAAATTGAGGAATAAACCTCCAATGTCATTCGTCACAGTGTTTATCTGCTCCCACTATAAGGACTAAATAGGAGAATCAAAATGACAAAGAAATATTATCATAAAATCAATTCCTGAATCAAAACCCCAAGTGAAATGTAAATTGACGCCATCCTGGAAGAACGCTCGATCTGTGGATTACCCTATTGGTTAGTTGATCCACGTTCACTATTTAATCCTAGAATGGGGAAGTGAAGAATTTAAATAACAACCCCTAACTCGATCTAGTAGAATAACGATCGCTACGTCGCGTTCGTTGTAGAGGTTCATCGAATCTGAGATGCATCGATCGATCGCGTCATCGTCATCCTCCAACAGGTTCTCCTCCAAAGATCTAAGAGGATATCTATCAATTCACAGAGTTATGAGGCTAACCCTGCGAACTTTCTATAAAGAAGTATTTAAAAGGGAGGAATTAGGTCGCTATGCAAAAAGAAAAATATTAAATAAAATAAATTATTAATTTATTTTATTTCCATTAAAACGTCCAAAAACTAACTCCTACAGGTGACCCACAACTATGTTAATGTCACTACTCTAAATGCAACAATTCCCTCAGATTTTTGATCTGGGAACCTGTGTAAATTTTATTACACCTTTTTAGGAAAACCATTCAGACATGCTATTTAGAGTTTAAGTTAATTTAAACATTTATTCCAGGAACTCTGGGCCTCGGAATCACATACCTTCGAATGGTATGGTCTCGAAATAATTCCATATAATATTTAAAAATAATACATAGAAAAATATGAGACATTAAATTCTCCCCACCTTGGGGATTTACATTCCCAAAAATCCAAAACAATGGCTACTCAAAATGATGTTGATACTGGGCACAGATCCGAGTCTCCCACTCCCACGTGCTCTCCTAAAGATTACTGTTCTACCACCGAATGCATTCCTAGGGAATCTATCACCCATGAAGGATCCTCTCCTACCAATCCTCGATCTCCACCAGGTAATAAAAAAAGGTCACTCTATCCTCGATGTCCAGCTCTCCCTAGTCGATGATGTGCGATGGATCATGCACATACCTCCTCAGTTGCGAAATCTGGAATACATCATGTACGCGGTGCTACTGTGGTAGTAGAGATGGGAGATATGCCACCTTTCCAACTCTGCACAGTATCTGAAATGGTATGATGAACCTTAGAGATAGCTTGTCGCCTTAGTCAAATATCTGTAACCCTCATCGAGATGAGACCCAAAGGAACACATTGTCTCCCTCCTCGAACTGTAGAGGTCTCATTCTTCTGTTAGCATAATAATTTTGCTGGATTTGTGTAGTTTTCATCCACTCTTGGATGATCTGCACCTTCTCAGTGGTAGCTCACACCATCTATGGACCAATGAGTGCAGAATCTCTGGGCTGAGTCCAGTAAAGCATTTACCAGGAGGATCTCCCATATAACGCCTCGAACAGTTCCATACCAATGGTGGAGTGGTAGCTATTATTGTACGCAAACTCCACCAGTGGTAGGTGGTCCTCACAACTACGACCAAAGCCCAAGATACAAGTCTAAAACATATCTTCTAGAACCTGAATGGTCCTCTCCATCTAACCATATGTTTGGGGATGGAATACTATTCTCAAGTGTAGATGAGTTCCGAAAGCCTCCTGAAATCCCTTCCACAACTGAGATGTGAAGCGTGCATTTAGATATGAGACTATTGTTGAAGGGACACCATGATGCCGAAATATAACCTACACATAAAGGAGTCCCAATCTCTCCATGGAACTCTAATCCATTATAGCTAGGAAGTGGGCCGACATGGGGAGTCGGTCAATGATCACCCAGATGGAATCATGCCCCTTGGACGTCTGTGGTAAGACTTTCATGATGTCCATCGATATTACATCCCACTTCCACTCTAAAACTTCTAGGGGGTGAGCTAATACTGTCGTAACCTAGTGCTCGGCCTTCACCTGCTGGAATGTAAGGCACCATGAAACAAACTCTGCTACTGCCTTCTTCATGCTTGACCACTAGAACTGTCATCAGAGATCCTGGTACATCTTCACCACTCTAGGATGTATCGCTAAGGGGGAAGTATGAAACTCCCTTTGGACCTCCTACCATAATTCCACTGGTACAATAGTTCATCCTCTGAAAAGAACTACGTGATCCTATCCTTCCTAATATCCATCAGGGGGATGACCTACGGATAACTAAGAACATAAAGCCTCACAATCTACATCCCCAAGCTGTGCCTCTGTAACAGCCCAAGCTTTTATAAAAAAATATTCTTTTTAATTTTATTAATGTCTTGTGTTGTACGCTACACCAAAAGGAGCTTGCACAACACACATCCTTGACTTGTCTTGCATTACACGCAATCGCGACCTTCCTCGATAGCGTGTGTAGTACGCAATACCGAGTTTCACTAAACAACGATATGCTATAAAAATATTATTAAAACTAGCCGTTATGAATAGTAATAACCACTTTTTGAAATCCAGTAAATTTTATTTTTCAAAATGAACTTTATTTTTGGATTCGGAGTATTGAATTTAGCCTAAGGTGAAATTTTGGTACTTTTCGGATAACTTTCATATTCTGACGAATAGTGAAAATTACTAAATTATAATTAAAAACAACTTTTTTAATCGAAATAATTAATAGTGATAAATCATTAATTTGAGTGGTTTTAAAGTATATTTAGAATATATTTTTACAATTTAATACAATGTTGGTCATTGGATGTAATTTCACATTTAAACTAGACATAAACAAGTGTCAATCTTTTGATAGATATTGTTTCTTAAAAACACGCTATTTGTTTTAACAGCGGGATTTAATTATAAAATTAATTAATGCAACTTTTATGTTATGAATTTGGTAAAATAGACTTCATTTTTTAATTCGGAATATGAAATATAGATTGGGATGAAATTTTGGCATTGTTCTGAAAAACATCAATTTTTGATGAATAGTGAAACTACTAAGTGGTAGGTTAAAAAAACTGAATTTTTGCATAAAACTTAATTTTACCGCTTCTGTGAATGGAATTTCGAAAATCCGAGAGACACGGTTAATATCAAGGACTAAAATGTGGTTCAATGAGATGAAAATAATTTTTTGGTGAATAGTAACTTTTTACTTTTTTTACCACGGTTAATAGTAAATAGGGTAACTAAGGGTAAATATGATATTAATATTACCCTAACACATGTCCTAATTCTATTGGACAAGTGTAATTCGACCAAAAAAAACTTAGGAATAAAATATGACCATTTAGGCCCACTTGGATTAGATTAGGACATTTATTATTAATTTATTTAAAGAAGGGTTAAAATAGTTAAAATCAAAGTTTAATAAGTAAATCATTTTTAATATGGGGTTATACATAAGATAAATTCGACTATAAATATTAATTAGAAATCTAAAAATATTTCCTACATGATGGTATTTTATTTGTAATTTTTAGACATCAAATAATTTAATTTATTTATGACACAACGATGATGCAGTAATTATCTTATTAATGAAATATTGACATAATTGATGTTATAAACACCAAAATAAATATAATTTGAAAATTTTTATGAATTCCACTAATTTTCTAGGTTTCTATGATATATTAATGTTGATTTAATCAACTTGGTTCGAACATTTAATTCTGTTATGACTTCCACAAAAATCATATATCAAATCGTGTCAAAATTGACACAAAATAGTTTTTAAATCAAATATTATATTATTAATTTTTATTTTATTCCTAAAAATCTAAGGTTCGGCCAAATGACTTAGATAAGGATATATATATTAATAATAAACAATTTGGGGTTCGTTTGGCATGTTATAGTAAGTTTATTAACCATATAGTGAAAGAAAACAAAAAGACACGGTAAATGTTAAATTATTTAACTTAGAGTTAAATCTAATTGATAAGGTTAAAATAATATCCTAAACTTGTCTAAATTATATTGGTTGATAGGATTTCGACCCATCCCCACTTTAGCTTCGAAATAAGACCCTTTGGAACCATTATAAACCGATTTTGACTTTAATATAAAATAATATTTTGAGATATTCCTAAGGTGCCCCTCTCCTCCCCTATAAAAGGACACCTCCTCCCCCTTCTCCTCACACCAATTTGAGCACTAAAGCTCGGCCAACCCCTGGCAAAATCTCTTCTCCACTTCCCTAGCAACATCCTAGAGGTTCTGGTCTTACTCAAAGACCAATTTTAGTTCCCTAAGAGGAGGTCTCCAAAAGGCGCTTCAAAGAAGAGGTAATTACCGTTACCAATTCTTTCATCTTTATTTCTTCTTCCACTTATTCTTCTTAGGTTGTTTCATTATGAAGTAATAACATCAGTATCACTCATATACTGATATGTTATTATAAGTATGAAACAACCCTATTTCACCATCTATCCATCCTACGGAAAAAGAAATCACCGCGCGTGCGTACGTACGGAATACCGTCTCCACGCCGTGGTGTAATCTAGTTTCCACCACCACCTTACATGGATGGGTATAATGGTGTAAAGAATAACTATACATAGTTATTAAAACATCATATTTATTCTGATGTATTGTATAATCCACTCCAATTCAATTCAATATTTATAGAAATGATATCATCGCTCGTGCGTACGTACGGACTACCGTCTCCACGACGCGATGAGATTCATTCTCCATGTTAACCATTTAAGAATGATTATAATGTATATATAAGAAATAATAATGAAATATATGACATTATAAAGCTACTGGATTTATGTATATATATACATATGTATGTCATCTACTTACTTCCATTTCAAGACAATAAGGAAAGAAAAACAGCGTTCATGCGTACGTACGGACTACCGTCTCCATGAACGGTGTTTTTCATTTTATTTATCTATCTATTATATATATATATATACTGAATATATATGATATATAAATCATATTTTATATTCTGGAAGTAAGTAAATCATGATATAAGTAATAATGATGTCAAGAACAACAAGTCAAACCACCTACGATAAATGAAACGATTTTACCCAAAACGCTTCTTTAACATGGAATTTACAAAAGAACGGGTAATATAATGTCATAAGTGAACCATATATGATATCATAAAAATGAATATGATTCTGTAATAAGTCAATAACATGATTTAAATCATTATACAGGAGTTTCGGACACTTACAAAGCAAGTCGGACCTAAGGTAAGGGAAATATCACAATCTCATTTTTATCCGAGATTGTTTATTCGTAAGTATTTACTGGGGTGTATTTTATCATCCACATCCATGTTCCTTCAATATGTAATATTGTTTCCATCCAATTACAATATTTTAAATCCAATTTTACTCTTCGGTGAGTTTTTAGTAAAGAATATGAAAGGAATCTTTTGTCGCTTTTTCATACGAGGTACTTTTTGACTTTTCCGAAAAAAGTACGAAGAATGTTTTTTTTAACTTAAACGGCATGAACGGATTTTTACGGTTTTATAAAGCCTTATTTTCATGAAGCTTCCTCCAAAATATTTCATGACTATTTTTAATAAAATCTCTTTCTTTTAAAATTGCATGATGTTTTGTGAAAAGAAATTGATTTTGAAGAAGAAAGGATATTTTCCTCAAGAATTCAATTCAAGTGTTTTATCAAAATTATTTTCCATCTAAGATAATAAAGGGTTCTGTTTCTATCCATATTTTTACATTGATTTGACTATGTTGTGATGGAATTATGTTTATGAATTCCTTTATCTTATATGAATTGATTTATGATGTCATGATGTTTCAAGAATCCCATTTTTGTTACATGTGTTATGCGATGATGTATGTTTTATGATTATGTGGCACACATAAGAAAGGATTCATTATAAGATGGGTGGGACCTATATCTCCCTCCAATGCATTGGGTAAAGATTTTATATCTCATGAGATAGACATGGCTGGAATGGTAGGTTATACCGGTTCAGTGAAACAGGACAGAAACGAGGATTACTCGATTCAGAAAGGGACTTTGTCCACTAAGATAGTCTTGGCAATGAGTCTTGACTAACAAGAAATGATTCTCTATGATTATGTGTGTATGCCACAATGAGTAATGTTTTAAGTTATGATTTCATTTCACTACTATGATTTATCCCATGTTATGAAATTATGCTCTCTTTTGCAGGTTAAGATTTCCAAAAAATGTTATGTTCTTATGAAAATTATGTGATTGATATTTCTTTTGTTTACCCTTACTGAGCATTTGAGCTCACCCTTTTATGTTTTCTTTTCCCCAGGACATAAAGAAACGTTTTAGGTAAAAAAAAGGAAGATCTTTATGGGAGATGTTGAAGATCTTTCCCCACGATTAGAAGATTTTATTCCGAGTTTCCAAAGACACTAAACTATTACGAACCTTGTGTGTGTGTTTTTGTTATGTACTAAGTATTCCGCAAAAGTAATGTAATGTCCATGTAAGTCAAGATACGGGTCTCTACAGTTGGTATCAGAGGAAAGGTTTAGTCAACCTTTGGAAACTAGGATGTGAGAACTTTAGTGAGATCCCTAGAGATATTTCTAAGGTATGTCTAGGGATGTCTCTAAGGTTAAGTATACATATAGGTTATAGTCCTAGAATTGCGCTAACGATCTTCGAATTTAACCTAAGATGTTAGATATTGAGGGTACTAACCCTTTATTATGTTGTTTTCCCTAGCATGATTTTTGCCTCTCACACTATTCTTTTGGGGTTTTAGACGATGGCTGGAACCCGAAGGAACCGTGTTAATACGGAATGTGATGGGCAATGCAATGATTGTTCCCCTGAGCAACCAAACGATATAGGAGCTGGAATGCAAAATCTTGTAGCCATGCTCACACAACTTTCTCAAGCTATGAATCATGCAGGACTTCCAAACGAGCAAAGGAAGGAGCAACATTCTGTTGAATCCTTCATGAGGCAGCGTCCACCTTCTTTCAGTGGGTCTACTGATCCATTAGTTTCTGAACAATGGATCAGTACTACTGAAAAGATATTTTCAGTTCTTCAATGTTCTGAACATGATAAAGTCATCTTAGCAGTATATCGTTTGGAAGGTGAAGCTGATCAATGGTGGAATCTTATCAAGAATACGATGCCAAGAGATGAAATTGAGTCCATGGAATGGGACGAGTTCAAGAACTTGTTTTTCAGTAAGTACTTCCCTCGTATTCTTCGAACAAAGATGGAGAAAGAGTTTCTTGAACTGAAGCAAAGGGACGATGAATCTGTTGGTACCTATGAAGCAAATTTTACAAGACTTGCAAGGTATGCTTCTGGAATTATCATCCAACCTGAAAGTAAAGTTGATCTATTTTTCAGTGGCTTAAAACCAAGTCTTCGAAGGGCATTAGCTATAAGAGACTTCAGTAGCTATGAAGAAATTGTGCGTTGTGCTATCAAGGTAGAAATGGAAGTTGGTGTTACATATCCATCTCATGGTTTTGACAAGAAACGAAAGATGGAGTTCAAGGAGAAATCTCAGAATAATGGTGAAAAGAAGATGAATGTTTCCTTATGCACAAAGTGTGGAAAGAAGCATGGTGGAGATTGTCTTAAAGGGACTAGAAAATGTTTTAAGTGTGGAAAAGAAGGTCATCGAGCAGCTGAGTGTCGAAGTAATGGAAAAAGGGTTTCTAATAATGTGAATAAAGCAAACACTGCAGAGAACGCACCGCCAACACTTCAATGCTTCAAGTGCAAGGAAATGGGGCATTATGCTAATAATTGCCCTAATCCAAGGGTTAGTGATGATCAACATGAGCAACCACTGAAGGCAAAGGACAAAGGGAAATCACATGCGATCACTATTGGCAATGTCGAATATGACAACGATGTGGTGGAATGATTAAGTGTTTATGTAATGGGATTCCAAAATAATGTTGTATCATTGAGTATTGCAATATTTATTGATGTGGTATTCAAAGTGATCGAGATATTTTTTGGAAATAAGATGATATGTGCATAATGAAGACGAGAAAATGAAATGTTTAATAGTATTCATGAGCTCATGATTTATATAAGGACTAAGTGATATCATGGTTTGAGTATATAGAATTTTGAGGATTTTAGTAACTTTTAACTGCACTCATGTTTTCACTAAGGTATTCAATAGAATACACGATTAAGGACTTTGAATGTTTGGAATGTGACCAACAAGACATATCTTATGATATGTGGGGATCAACGACAGTATTAAATCTCTGGTAATCGATGTCACTATATTATGAGAGTGGACTGCAGTATTATGTATAAGCCTAAAGATTAGACTGGATTATGTTGGACATAAGTTAGTATTGTTTAAGGATAGAAGATTTTCGATATTATTGATGGGATGTTATAGTAACGTAGTTTTAGAAAAAGGGACAACCTACAGGACGGGCGACAACCCATCGCTTCGGACAAGGCTGTAGGAATCGAACCCACAACCGAAGTGCGACTGGCCTTTATCGCCTACCACTAGCCTACAGGAAGTCCCTGTTTAGTAGAAACTAGTTTTATTATATTAATCAGTATGATATATGAATTATAAGTCCATATGTGATTAATCTCACTATAGATTGACTTATGTATATAATTTTGCTAACCTTTTGTTTGAAACAGATGGAATGACCCGTCATTCTATCACATGATCTTCTAACACTTCACGAATAACAAATTCAACTTCATTTATTTAAGAGATGAAGTGGAAATTGTTAAAGGCACGAACAACAGTGAGATTGTACCAAAATAAAGTAAGTATTTATTCTAATTCAAATTATTTAACATTAGGGAAATGATCTTGAAAACCAAAAATGTTGTCCTAGTTCTCTTATACCTGATGAATCAGATGGTACCTTATATCATCACAAATCTATGGATTTGTGATTACTGGCTTTTCCATAGCCATGTTCTCTACCACTCTCCATCAGAACATGATGGTTAGATTTCTCTTCCATATCCATATTTTCACCTATGTGGAAACCCAGTGATTAGTTTATTTGGGTAATCGTTACATTTCATACTTTAGTTTTTAAAGCCAAGTTTTGGTATTCCCTTTTACGATGTGGGTTTCTATTAAAGAAACTTTCAAATAGTAAACCATTTATAACCCCGACGAATTTCGAGGGCGAAATTCATTTTAAGGGGGGTAGAATGTAACAGCCCAAGCTTTTATAAAAAAATATTCTTTTTAATTTTATTAATGTCTTGTGTTGTACGCTACACCAAAAGGAGCTTGCACAACACACATCCTTGACTTGTCTTGCATTACACGCAATCGCGACCTTCCTCGATAGCGTGTGTAGTACGCAATACCGAGTTTCACTAAACAACGATATGCTATAAAAATATTATTAAAACTAGCCGTTATGAATAGTAATAATCACTTTTTGAAATCCAGTAAATTTTATTTTTCAAAATGAACTTTATTTTTGGATTCGGAGTATCGAATTTATCCTAAGGTGAAATTTTGGTACTTTTCGGATAACTTTCATATTCTGATGAATAGTGAAAATTACTAAATTATAATTAAAAACAACTTTTTTAATCGAAATAATTAATAGTGATAAATCATTAATTTGAGTGGTTTTAAAGTATATTTAGAATATATTTTTACAATTTAATACAATGTTGGTCATTGGATGTAATTTCACATTTAAACTAGACATAAACAAGTGTCAATCTTTTGATAGATATTGTTTCTTAAAAACACGCTATTTGTTTTAACAGTAGGATTTAATTATAAAATTAATTAATGCAACTTTTATGTTATGAATTTGGTAAAATAGACTTCATTTTTTAATTCGGAATATGAAATATAGCTTGGGATGAAATTTTGGCATTGTTCTGAAAAACATCAATTTTTGATGAATAGTGAAACTACTAAGAGGTAGGTTAAAAAACTGAATTTTTGCATAAAACTTAATTTTACCGCTTCTGTGAATGGAATTTCGAAAATCCGAGAGACACGGTTAATATCAAGGACTAAAATGTGGTTCAATGAGATGAAAATAATTTTTTGGTGAATAGTAACTTTTTACTTTTTTTACCACGGTTAATAGTAAATAGGGTAACTAAGGGTAAATATGATATTAATATTACCCTAACACATGTCCTAATTCTATTGGACAAGTGTAATTCGACCAAAAACAAACTTAGGAATAAAATATGACCATTTAGGCCCACTTGGATTAGATTAGGACATTTATTATTAATTTATTTAAAGAAGGGTTAAAATAGTTAAAATCAAAGTTTAATAAGTAAATCATTTTTAATATGGGGTTATACATAAGATAAATTCGACTATAAATATTAATTAGAAAGCTAAAAAGATTTCCTACATGATGGTATTTTATTTGTAATTTTTAGACATCAAATAATTTAATTTATTTATGACACAACGATGATGCAGTAATTATCTTATTAATGAAATATTGACATAATTGATGTTATAAACACCAAAATAAATGTAATTTGAAAATTTTTATGAATTCCACTAATTTTCTAGGTTACTATGATATATTAATGTTGATTTAATCAACTTGGTTCGAACATTTAATTCTGTTATGACTTTCACAAAAATCATATATCAAATAGTGTCAAAATTGACACAAAATAGTTTTTAAATCAAATATTATATTATTAATTGTTATTTTATTCCTAAAAATCTAAGGTTCGGCCAAATGACTTAGATAAGGATATATATATTAATAATAAACAATTTGGGGTTCGTTTGGCATGTTATAGTAAGTGTATTAACCATATAGTGAAAGAAAACAAAAAGACACGGTAAATGTTAAATTATTTAACTTAGAGTTAAATCTAATTGATAAGGTTAAAATAATATCCTAAACTTGTCTAAATTATATTGGTTGATAGGATTTCGACCCATACCCACTTTAGCTTCGAAATAAGACCCTTTGGAACCATTATAAACCGATTTTGACTTTAATATAAAATAATATTTTGAGATATTCCTAAGGTGCCTCTCTCCTCCCCTATAAAAGGACACCTCCTCCCACTTCTCCTCACACCAATTTGAGCACTCAAGCCCGGCCAAACCCTGCCAAAATCTCTTCTCCACTTCCCTAGCAACATCCTAGAGGTTCTGGTCTTACTCAAAGACCAATTTTAGTTCCCTAAGAGGAGGTCTCCAAAAGGCGCTTCAAAGAAGAGGTAATTACTGTTACCAATTCTTTCATCTTTATTTCTTCTTCCACTTCTTCTTCTTAGGTTGTTTCATTATGAAGTAATAACATCAGTATCACTCATATACTGATATGTTATTATAAGTATGAAACAAACCTATTTCACCATCTATCCATCCTACGGAAAAAGAAATCACCGCGCGTGCGTACGTACGGAATACCGTCTCCACGCCGTGGTGTAATCTAGTTTCCACCACCACCTTACATGGATGGGTATAATGGTGTAAAGAATAACTATACATAGTTATTAAAACATCATATTTATTCTGATATATTGTATAATCCACTCCAATTCAATTCAATATTTATAGAAATGATATCATCGCTCGTGCGTACGTACGGACTACCGTCTCCACGACGCGATGAGATTCATTCTCCATGTTAACCATTTAAGAATGATTATAATGTATATATAAGAAATAATAATGAAATATATGACATTATAAAGCTACTGGATTTATGTATATATATACATATGTATGTCATCTACTTACTTCCATTTCAAGACAATAAGGAAAGAAAAACAGCGTTCATGCGTACGTACGGACTACCGTCTCCATGAACGGTGTTTTTCATTTTATTTATCTATCTATTATATATATATATATATATACTGAATATATATGATATATAAATCATATTTTATATTCTGGAAGTAATTAAATCATGATATAAGTAATAATGATGTCAAGAACAACAAGTCAAACCACCTACGATAAATGAAACGATTTTACCCAAAACGCTTCTTTAACATGGAATTTACAAAAGAACGGGTAATATAATGTCATAAGTGAACCATATATGATATCATAACAATGAATATGATTCTGTAATAAGTCAATAACATGATTTAAATCATTATACAGGAGTTTCGGACACTTACAAAGCAAGTCGGACCTAAGGTAAGGGAAATATCACAATCTCATTTTTATCCGAGATTGTTTATTCGTAAGTATTTACTGGGGTGTATTTTATCATCCACATCCATGTTCCTTCAATATGTAATATTGTTTCCATCCAATTACAATATTTTAAATCCAATTTTACTCTTCGATGAGTTTTTAGTAAAGAATATTAAAGGAATCTTTTGTCGCTTTTTCATACGAGGTACTTTTTGACTTTTCCGAAAAAAGTACGAAGAATGTTTTTTTTAACTTAAACGGAATGAACGGATTTTTACGGTTTTATAAAGCCTTATTTTCATGAAGCTTCCTCCAAAAGATTTCATGACTATTTTTAATAAAATCTCTTTCTTTTAAAATTGCATGATGTTTTGTGAAAAGAAATTGATTTTGAAGAAGAAAGGATATTTTCCTCAAGAATTCAATTCAAGTGTTTTATCAAAATTATTTTCCATCTAAGATAATAAAGGGTTCTGTTTCTATCCATATTTTTACATTGATTTGACTATGTTGTGATGGAATTATGTTTATGAATTCCTTTATCTTATATGAATTGATTTATGATGTCATGATGTTTCAAGAATCCCATTTTTGTTACATGTGTTATGCGATGATGTATGTTTTATGATTATGTGGCACACATAAGAAAGGATTCATTATAAGATGGGTGGGACCTATATCTCCCTCCAATGCATTGGGTAAAGATTTTATATCTCATGAGATAGACATGGCTGGAATGGTAGGTTATACCGGTTCAGTGAAACAGGACTGAAACGAGGATTACTCGATTCAGAAAGGGACTTTGTCCACTAAGATAGTATTGGCAATGAGTCTTGACTAACAAGAAATGATTCTCTATGATTATGTGTGTATGCCACAATGAGTAATGTTTTAAGTTATGATTTCATTTCACTACTATGATTTATCCCATGTTATGAAATTATGCTCTCTTTTGCAGGTTAAGATTTCCAAAAAATGTTATGTTCTTATGAAAATTATGTGATTGATATTTCTTTTGTTTACCCTTACTGAGCATTTGAGCTCACCCTTTTATGTTTTCTTTTCCCCAGGACATAAAGAAAAGTTTTAGGTAAAAAAAAAGGAAGATCTTTATGGGAGATGTTGAAGATCTTTCCCCACGATTAGAAGATTTTATTCCGAGTTTCCAAAGACACTAAACTATTACGACCCTTGTGTGTGTGTTTTTGTTATGTACTAAGTATTCCACAAAAGTAATGTAATGTCCATGTAAGTCAAGATACGGGTCTCTACAACCTCCCTAACTCACTGTAAGAGTAGAGGGGTGACAATCATTGACTGAAGGTAAGCTGCATCCTCTCTATAAAAAAAGGGTAACTATAACTAGGCCAACTATTCCATCACCTCACTCAACAATTGTGAGCTCAATCCCCTTCTAAGAGAATCTTCCACCTTGTCACCCTTTCCAAGAGTATAGATGATCTTGAAACCATTGTCCTAGAGAAGCGCTATCCAATACCTTTGTCTTAGATTTTGATCCTTTTGCGAGAAAATGTATATAGGGCTCTTGTGGTTAGAGTAGATGATGAATCGATGATCCATAAGGTAGTGTTTCCACATCTTCAACACGAATACTACAACTGCTAACTCAAGATCATGGGTTGCATAGTTATGCTCATCTGGTCTAACCTGGTGAAAACCATTATAAATCACTGCCTGTATCTACATTTGGACATAGCCAAGACCAATCCCTGATGTGTCATAGAAAAATATGTACTGGACACCCTCCTATGGAAATCTCAAGATCAGGGAACTCATCAAACTATGACTCAACTACTCAAAATCTTGCTAAAACATCTTTGTCCACATGAAGGGTTGACCCTTCCTAGTCAAGGTTGTCATCGGTGCTGATATTCTGGAGAAATCAGGAATGAATCTATAGTAATATTCTTCCAACCAAAGTAAGATATGCACCTCTATCATGCTCTAAGGAGGATCCCATGCTAACACTTCCTCTACCTTGGTTGGGTCCACAACTACTCCATCTATTAAGATTACATGTCCCAGAAAGTGGACCTCTTGAATCCAGAATATGCACTTCGAGAGCTTCCCATAATGTTGGTGCTCTTAGTGTACATCCAGAACCATCCACAGGTGTCTCACATGCTCCTCCTATGACGATGAACACAAAAGGATGTTGTTGGTGAAGTCCACTAAGAACCTGTCTAAATATAGCTGGAAGAACCGATTCATAGGTCCCATGAACACTGTGGGGGCATTCGTTATGCCAAAAGGAATCACTAAGTACTCATAGTGACCGTAGCAGCATCTAAATGTCATATTTGGTATATCCTCATCCTGTACTCGTAACTGGTGGTAACCTGACTGAAGGTCAACCTTTGAGAACCACTGTGCTCCTCTTAGTTGATTGAAGAGAACGTCGATCCTCAGCAGTGGATACCTATTCTTCATAGTCACCTAGTTCAGGCACTGTTAATCTAAACACAACCTCAAACTCCCATCTTACTTCTTGGAAAACAAAACTGGGGCCACCCAGGGTGAAATTCTGGGTCTTACGAAACCCTTTATCTGCAAATCCTTCAATTATACCCTCAGCTCATAAAGCTCTATAGGAGCCATATGATATGCTGGTGAGGATATCAATGTCATCCCGGGGTGTAAGTCGATGTTGAAATCAATCTCTTTCCGGGGAGGTAGTCCGGGAATATCTTCAGGAAATATGTCCTCATACTCCACCAATACTGCAGGGAACAACTAGCTCATAACATCTACTGATATGAGGGTAAGTCTAGCCATATCTTGAGTGATCGATTGCAACCTCCTATGAATGATCCCATTATGTGCTACTTGGGTCTTCTTTTCTCCGACAAAGGAAAACCATGTCCCATCGATGTAGAATCACCACACTCTTCTTCTAAAATAGTCAATATGGGCAAGGACCGAAGATAACCAATCCATATGGAGAATGATGTCATAAGTCCTCGATGCTGCCACCAAGAGGTTCCAACTAGAACTATCACCTGCAAGGGTAAGATCACATTGTCTGGAAAGGTGTGTGATCATTGAGTCTCCTCCCATAGGTGTCTACAAGCGTAAGGGTCGAGTCAACGGCTCTACTAGAATCTCAAAATTTCACACAAGACATGTGGAGAAGAAGGAATGACTATAACATATGTTTATAAGTACGATATCTATGTTATAAAAGACAGAGATCGTACCTCAGATCATCCCTGGAGTCCCGAGGTTTTACTCCTCGACCACATGCAGTTGTCCTCGCCCTTATCCCCCAACTCCCCAAGCCTGGTGCAGACCTCTTAGGGGTGGTGGTGGAAGTAGATCAAAGTGTTTGCCACCACCTGCCGCTCTCCCTACTCCTCTGCCAGATCTGCTGCCTGGGGGGCCTATCTTCTCCACTCTCTACCTCTACCTCGGTGGTCCATCCACTGCCTCCCTATCAGCAGCTCGACGGGTTGGACAATCTCTAGAGAGATGTCCCCTACTATCGCACGAGTATCATTGCCTCTCCCTAGGCTGACTGGATCTGGACTGAGAGCCATAGATTTCCAATCCCCTATCATGGGTCCTCTTGTGAATTCTTCCATATCCTGATCCCAGTTCCTGACGTTGGCTCCCTACTGGAAAGGTCTCATCACCTGTCTTCCTACTGCTAACTACTGTCAGTTGTCTCTACTCTTCCAAGAAGCTCCCAATCACCATGGCTGGATCGAGCACTCCGACATAATTCGAGATGCATAGAGGTAAGAAAATAGCTTAGATGTCCCGTCGTAGACCTTGATCAATGGTCTGAGCTCTAAATTACTGATCCCGGACCATATCCATCGAGTACCTAGTGAGGTTGGTGAACCTCGATGAATAGTCAGCCACAGTCAAACTACCTGGATGGAGATGAAGAAGATCCCAGATACACACTACTCTCAGCCTAACTAGTGAGAAATCCTCCTTAAAGAGTCGCTCAAACTCCATCCATGAAAGAGTCTCCTCATCGTGAGTTTGTGCAGTTAGACTCCACCATCATCCCACCGAACCCTGAAGAAGGATAACTCCCAGGATCACTATCTGGTCCATCGGTGTCCTCGCGAGATGAAAAACTCTGGTCACCACCTCATGCCAGTCCTTAGCCGCCTAAGAGTTGGGATCACTTCAGAACCTAAGGGGTCTCCATCTCTGGAATCATGGAGCACACTCAGCCGGCGCCCCTCTTCAGTCGGTACTAAAGGTACCACGAGCTTCCCCACTAGTGGTGGTATAGTAGGTGCACCACCTGGAGGTAACACATGGAGAATTGGTCCTTGTATCAAATCCTCTTCACTGAGGGGGGTCATCCTTGTGATCATGCCGCCTAATCCTATCAGGTATGCATCACAGATGAATCCTATAAGAAAACAAGATGCACCATGGTTAATGAGTATATATGGATAGGTAACACAAGGGATATGGAAAACAGAACACACTCTTATATGATGCATGTACCATTATTTTAATTCCCCAAAACTAGTGTTTTCATGTACTTAGTCAAAAACCAGGTTATCAGAGTCCTGGTGTATAGATAGGTTGGCCACCCACACCAACACTAGATTCTCTAGCCTGAAATCTGAGCTCAAAACACTTAACACTATAGCCCCAAATCAATATCACAGACTCTTTGTATTAAGGTAGAACTGACCACCTATGATACAACTGTATCACAACCCATCCCAGTGGGGACCACGCCACGACTCCCCAAGACCACCTCCAATAGGCCAGGGGTTGGTGACTAGCACTGAGTAGGCATATTACTAATATGGGAGGCATTTCCTAAGTACCAACACACACACACACACATACATCTCCATGCCCACAAATACTAAAATGCAAAAAAACCACTGAGGAACAAAATGCATGCATAAAACTAAACCCAAACAATTGAGTACAATGAAAGCAATGTACAGAAAGTAAACTAGGCCAGAATACAATCCCACCAACGACAAGAGTTTGCAACTAAAAAGTCCAACTTTTTAATAGGAAGAGGTACTGGAAGTGCTACGCATAGCTGTTGGAACACCTCAGCCTATAGGGAACTTAGAAAGCCCGGTCCTGCCCTGCTACGACTTGGACTCCGTCAAGAGGCCGCTCATCTACATAAGACATGACACATGCAGGCAAATCCCATGTAGGGGTGAGTACACAAATACACAGTAGAGGACCCCGAAAACAAAAAATAAATAAACAAGGAAAGCTACACTCATCTATACACTGTATCGTCTACTGAACATATAATAGGAGAAGAACAATCAATATATACCCAAATCCTAGACCCACATACTAGAGACAAGTCACACAACTGCATAACCATTCTAGGGATTCTGTTCGAAGATTCCACAAAGCACTTGTCAGAGAGAACTCACTCTATGAGCTTGGTAGCTCTGATAACATCCATCTGAGGAGTACCCTTCATTGGGAAAAGTCGTGAGAGATAGATAGACTCATTCTAGGGGAACACACTCATGAGTGGGGAAAGATCACAATACATTGATGAGGATCACTGCCCTGGCCTTGGCGGATACCACGACTCATCCAGATTCAACATCTAAGTAGAGGATTAACATCCTATAAGAGTAGTCAAATCGATAATTGACTTTACCTAGGGTAAATAATGGATATAGGATCTTACTCTAGGCCTCTCAGAGGGATACCTAACTCTATCTTGGAAAGCCTTGCTGAAGGGATTATATTCCAGTAAATAGAAATGATATCTGACCTTCAGGGAAATGATTTGACGGGGTACTAACCCAAACAAAACATGTCCAATATACAATGGATAAGAGTATCAAGTAATGTACTGAAAAGTACATGGTGTGTAGGATTGTCACATGTTATGTCTTCCGACCTTGGGTACCACCTGTGTACAACTGCCCATGTCGTAAGACTTGTTGTGTAAAAACGGTGTGTACAAGACATGTAGGATGGACCAATTTCTGTGTTTGTGTAACCAGGGTTTCCTCCATGTACGTGACTATGTGCTCGTACACAGTTTCAACACGTATTGTCCATCCCATGTAACCGATACATGGGGTAACCCGCATAACCGGCCTGGTCTAGCTGTGTGGTGGAATACACAACCATGTACTCCAAACCGTGTCCTTTTATCCCATGGATACATGCCGAGTCCCACGTAACCGCCTTTTCCATGCCATGAAGGGTCTAAATTCTATGTTCTTCGGAGAAGATGTCGTGTCATCGCTTTGTGCATCGCAGAACCCTAGCTGCCGCTGAGCCAGTCCCATATGGAGTGTTCTTCGAAATACACACCGTGTTCTTGGAAAATTTCTAGAACCGCCATTTATTCCTTCTGCACCTCCGTCGATCCTTTTATGTTCATTCCAATAATTTAATCATCACAAAACTGAAGTATCGAGGTTTCCCGATCATCACGAATCCGATTCTGTTGGTTTTAGGCCTCTGATCGGCCCCATAAACGAGTTCTGATCCACCTGCACAAAGAATGATCGAATAATGAGAACTCCCAAATCATGTTGATTCTTCTTCCACCATCACCATTGAACCTCTTCTAGTTCTTCACGATGTCAGATCTTCAATTTTGGATTGTTTCATTGTGAACTGGATGCGCAACAATCCATTGTTCATAACCCCACGAAGAATGCATAGAACGCGAAGAAAAGAGGAAGGAAAATCCAACAAACCAAATTGAGGAATGAACCTCTTCCATCATTCTTCATGGCATTTATCCACTCCCGTTAGAAGTATTAAACTTGAAAATCATAATGAAAAACCAATATTATCATAAAATCAATTCCCAAATCAAAACCCCAAAGAAAAATAAATTGATGCCCTCCCCCAAGAACGCCCGATACGTGGATCACCCTTTTTGTTATTTGATCCGAATCCATAATTTAATCCAATAATGGGGAAGATATAAATTTAAATAACAAACCCTACCTCCATTTAGTTAAAGAACGATCATTATGTCACATTCATTGGTGAGGTTCTTCGAATCTGAGATGTGTCGATCGATCACATCGTCGTCGTCTGCCGACGGGTTATCCTCTAAAGATCCAAGAGGATCTCTCTCAATTCGCAGTGTTATGAGGATAAACATGTGAACTTTCCATAAGAAGGTATTTGAAAGGGAGGAATTATGTCACTGTACAGAAAGGAAACATTTAAATAAAATAAATTATTAATTTATTTTATTTCCATTAAAACATCCAAAAACTAACCGATGTAGTTGTCCCATGCTGGTTGATGTAAGGCCTTGACTATGGTAAAGTCGCTGCTCCGAAGACAATAGTACCATAATATTTTTGATACAGGAAACTGTTTAAATTTTATCCCACTTTTTCAGGAAAACCTCTCATGCACGCTGTTTAAAGTTTAATTAAATTAAAACATTTATTTCGGGTACTTCGGGCCTCGGAATTTCACACCATCGAAAGGTCTGGTCTCGAAATAATTCCATATAATTTTTAAAAATAATACATGAAAAAAATACAAGACATTACAAAAAAACAGTTTTATTCAAATTTCATCATTATAATAATAATCCACAATAAAACAAAAAAACAATTAAAATAATTCAGGATATTTGACACCCATTGTTGATTCCCTCTCTTATTTACTTCCTCATACACCATAATTTATCTAACGAACACTCACTAAGGGATGAAATCATCCACTAAATACATTATATCTATGATCCTAAATTTTCATTAGATACTCCAAAAAATTGATATATTACTCAATATCCACATCTCTCAAATCAATCACATAATCATGATAATACTTATAAAATTGAGATACATGTAACATATCATTAAAAATTTCCTATCATAACAGTAATGAGAATTTATAAGATACCACTCAAACAATACTAAACAATTTAAAAATGGTCAATAAATATAGGATTCGACTTTTTTCTCTTTTTAAACCTTCAGTTCTTATGATGAGAAAAAAATTCATAATAATAGAAAATAAACAACTAAAAACTCCAACGATATCCTCTTCTAATAAAAATAATTTAAAGAACCAACCTGACTCAACCTAAAATATCAATGAAGTTAGCTTATTATAGGGTTTGAAGAAAAATCATGATCACCACAAGCCTACAACAAGCACCGAGGGTATCAAACACAACAATTGGGAATGATCTCATCCTAAAGATCCAATAATCCAAATGAAATGCTCCAACTATTAACCCAACATGATATCTCCATACATTTGATATTCATTAATATAAAATAAGGAATATCATGAAACATCCATAGGAAAATCATCAAAAAATGAAATTTAATTACTACATGTTTAAAAATTTTATATGAAACTAAAGATAAAGGAAATGGATGAAAGGGATAAAAGGGATTATACAACATAATCTCTAAATTGGTCTAACAACCTAATAAGAACTCTTTATATACCATGTGATTCAAATACACTACTGTGATTCAAAACCCACCCGCTTTCCAATGGAGAGTGGTATCAATCCCACATGGAAGTCAACACCTAATCACTAGCATAAAATATAGAGACTACATACCCACTAATGTGAGTATGTAGGGTGTGGTCCAATACCCAATAGGATACCACCAATAATCTATTTCATTCCTTTTTATAATATAATCCAAAAATTATAGTTTGAAAAAAAAAGTATTAAATTAGTTTTCATTACCTTACTTGTTATAGAAAAATAAATTATCTCCATTTTTATTAGGAAAATCTTATTAATGTTCTAATTTACATTTATAAAAATAAATTTTAAAAATAAAAAAATATAGCTAGTTTTAAAATAAGTTTCAATGGTTTTATCAAAAAAATATTAGCATTCTAAATAAAATCACCATTTACTTTGAAATACTTCACACACCACTCAAAAATGGAAAAAGTAGAAAATAAAAACCATATAAAAGTACTACCTTGAAGAACTATCAAAGGAACAACAAAAATAAAACAAGGGAAAACTTTATAATAATAAATCAAAATCATTAAGAACTAGTATATCAAAATTATAAATAAAACAACATTCCATAAAATCATATACTATGTAAGAAATAAATGAAACCTAACATATACTAGATTTTAGGAGGCAACACCTTAGGGAATAATGAGATAATTCTAGACATACCTAGGAGGGAACAACTGCTAAGAGGTTATACAGTCCAATACTTATCCCTAAAATCACTCTCAACCATCCTTATGGAGATAATACTCCCTATCCGAGGACATAAAAATACATCTATGGGATTCTAGTTAGCACGTAATCTCAACTAGTACAATACCCATCCCTTGATTTACCAATTTGTGACCTAGGTTTTCCTACAAACTAGATAAATTATGTGGACAAAATTTACCATCCAAAAATCACTAAATAATAGAAAAACATAAAAATAAATCAGAGTGACCACTATCCATTACTACTCCACCACCCATTAACCAAGGTTACACTTATATGTATATAATATTTAATCCAAAATCCATAAATATTATAACACTCACAATAAAGAAAAAAATATTAATCAATGGGGGAGGGGGGTCTAGATAAGGGTTTAGTTATATCATTTGAAAAAAATTATATATATATTGTTAAACAATTATTTATTTACAACTATCACTCATTTACATGAAATTCCTTTTAGGAAACTATTTTGAATGAAAGTAAATTACAAATATATATATATATATATAACACCAAACCATAAAAAAAACTAATAATAAAATCCATATAACACCTCACATGACCTGAAATAATCTTCATAATCAAGAAGATATTATAAACCAAGAGACGCCCAACATTATTAATCCTATTTAATTTAAAAATCTTATAAAACCCATTCTGTTTTGGAAAAATCCTCATTATCATTTTACCAAATACATAAATGGAATTAATTTTTACATAAAACGGAAAATAATTTAAATTATAAAATTCCCCCTTATGTAAAAAATTAAATCAATAAAAATAATAATGATTCTTGGAAAAAATACTGTAAAAAAATTATAATACATTTTTAGGGATAACAAAGTATTTTTCCTAAATACAAACACTCTCAAATATTCTAAATTTAAGTAATGGAATAGAGACACCTACCTTGGTTTGTGGAATCATTTAAACTTCAAAGAATACCATAATATTAGGCCACAATAAGTTCAAAATCCCTAAAATCTATGAAAAACTATATTTAAAATACCCCTAGATATGACACATGGCCACCATGGCCACCAGGGTTAGATTAGAGAGATGAAACATAGAAGAAACCAAGGGGAAGAGGAAGGAGAAGGAAAAATAGACACTTAATTATCAATATGATTGAGAAATCACTAATAAATAACCATATAATCACCAAGGGTAGTGAATAAGGGAGGATAATTAGTAGGGTAAGGCACATAAGAAATCTAGTTTGAAGATGGTAACAAAATAGAGAAAACACCAATTGAAAATGAGAAAAAAATAAAAAAAATCCCTTTTTTGAGGGATTTTCTTGGTTTAACCACTCAGGTTATCAAAACATGTTGTAACCATGTGAGGCATTAGTGAAATAAACATTAATACGATTCCTCTTAGGCTACATGATTTAATATCTATTGGAAACCAAAATACTAAGAAAGATTTCAAAGAGTTCATATTTTTTTATCATGAAACACTTTAAACTCATGGGACTAAGCAATATAATAAATATATAC
The DNA here is from genome assembly GCA_963277665.1 of Viscum album. Taxonomy (NCBI): domain Eukaryota; kingdom Viridiplantae; phylum Streptophyta; class Magnoliopsida; order Santalales; family Viscaceae; genus Viscum; species Viscum album. The sequence continues at coordinate 2,095,655,667 of OY728122.1, forward strand.
TCATAAAAGTGACCTTTTGGAATCATAATTCTCACCACCATTCCAATTTAATCCCTTATAAAATCATTATAATCTAAAATAGTACATATAAAACTACTACTCCAAAAAAAGGATCCAAATCATGAAAAAATCCCTCTATCCAAGACAATAATCCAACTATTATTCAAAATTCAGTAGTCAAGGAAACATGTGAACTCTACAATTATAGAATGGTTATATAATAAAAATGTATAGAGATCATTTAGATAAAACACTAACTAATATTAAAACAAAAAACTATAGGGGAGACTAAAAATATAAAAATATACCATCCCATGAGGATAATGATTCCACATGGAGACCAACTATAGGTCTCCCCAACATTTATAAATCTTTTAATAAGTGAAGTAAAATATGGGTAACAACCCACTGAGATACCATACACCATCAACTCAAACATAAAAAAATAAAATCTTTAAATGGAAAGAGTACTATATCAATAAAACATTCAACTATTATAAGGAATAGAGAAGGATTCTTCCCTATTTACAAAACAATATTCAATAATAAAACACATAGTATCAACAAAAATCATAATGTAATTATGAATAATTAGATATAAAACCATAGAAAAAAATTTCCTATATTTTTTAAATTATAATAATTGTTCAATAATTTACCAGGAGACTTATAGAACCCCTAAAAGTGTCTTGAGGTGGCCACACTGATGACTGGTCCTTAGAGATATTGGATAAGCTGTCTAATCATGCAAATTCTTTCAACACTATAAGTAAATCAAGGGTTTCATTTTTCTTATAAAGAAGTGATGATAGGTTGAAGTGGTAGTTACACATTACCACCACATACTTTTTTTATTCTAACTATCACTTATCATTTTTTGGATCACACTTAATAACATTAAACTGAATTGGAGATTCAGTTTCCATAAGCCTCCCTATGAAAATTTCCTCAAGGGTGATAACCTTATTTACAACATCTTAATATGAATTAAATCCAAAAATAAAAAACACTAATATGATATTGGGAAGATGAACTATTTTAAATAATCAAGCCTTATTCGAGTCATCAATGAACAAATCAAGGAGGAAAGGATACTAATATGGAAAAGTGTTCAGTATAATCCTTTATTGATTGGACATTGTGGTAAACACTTATCAACTAAAATGTATTCATCACCCTTAAATATTTGGGATAATGATATTGGATGAAAAATATTGTGAAATACTCTATACACATTATTTCAATTGGTTGGCTCTGGGTAGTATTTTTCTGCCACTCTAGACCAGATCCCTTGAACAATAATGTAATGACATTTAGTCCTGAGGTCTTAGTAGTTTCAAATAAATCTAATATCTCCTTCATCTTAATAGACAAATCCATCAATCCATTAGGGCCTTGATCTCCATAAAAGTTAAAAAGAAAAATATTTAGAAACACTAACATGTGATCCAAAAATTGAGATAAACTTTTCCCTTCCACATCATTCGGTGTTTGGGTAGAGTTAAAACATATGAAGACTACATATATATCACTAAGAAGGAAACCTCACACATTTCCTCATATATTTTTCAATTCTTTTCTGGGGTTAATATCATAAAATTTCACAATACACAACAATTAATCAACAAAAAATTATATTCCCAATTTAAAAGAAATAACTTCAAGTAATTTAAAATTATAAAAATATCCTTAAATCCATATTTCAAAACTCTTATAGAATTCCATATCCAAAAATAAATTCTATATAATTCTCAAAAATAAATTTCATTTTGAAATCACACTCCCAAATGAAAATTGATTTTTATTTCTCAAATAAATTTCCATTAAAATTTATAAACATCTAATTAGAGAAATTCAAATCATTTAGAAATATGTTTTTAAAACAATCCAAAACACCAAAACATAAAATATTTTTAAAAAACATGATGAAATAATCTTAAAAATTCATGAAAATTACAATCAAAAACTCATAAATGAAAACCATAAATCATAAGATAAGTTAAAATACCCAAAGAGTGAAAAAAAATTAAAAGCTTTTACCAAATCACATAGTTTGGACACAGAGTTTTTCAGACCATATACTAGCCATGCAAGTGCTACTTGAAGTTATCCAGACCAGTTTCTCATGGCCTTCAAATAGTTTAGAAGACCACATGACTTAACCAATTACCCATTGATATCCTCCAACTTCACTCTAAAATAAGAAATTTCTTGGGATGTATCTCAAGATCTTCTTAAAAATTAGAGTAGTATTAAACCATATAAATTTTTTAAAAAAAAATCAAAAATACTAAATCAAAAATAAAACTCCTAAACACCCATATTAACCTGATGTTCAATATTAATTAGTGATAGATAGACACTATCTTTCACCTAATTATTGAGATCTGATAGTCACATATTCTATCTACCTTTACTATCCCAAATGACATTTTATTTGATACTTTTTTATAACAAACCATTCAGGTTTATCTTGACACGTCACCTATTTCAGCTTTCTAAAAGACCCAAAGCATATTACTAAATCCCCATTGGCCAGAGACAAGTGATAATGGTATCAAACACAACTATTAAGGAAAAATTCACCCTCCTGATCCAATAAGTGAAATGATAGTCCCCAACTATAAACATGGTATGAGGTTTCTATATATTGGATACTCATGCATAAAAAATAAGAAAGAACATGAAACATTTACAAGGATATCAAAAACCAAATGAGAATCATTTAATTTAGGTTTAAAAATTATAACATGAAACAAAAACTAAAGGAAAGGGATAAAATTTCTGCTATACTATAATCCCCGAACCTGACCAATAACCCAAGAAGAACTCCACATCCACCATGTGACTCAATGTCACCACCATGATTCAACACAGACCCTCTTTTCTATAGAGAGTTGTATCAATTCCACATGGAATTCAAGACCTACACACTTGAATAAAAAAATACTACATGCCCACCAATGTGACTCTATCCAATTCACAAAAGGATACCACAAAGAATCCATTTCATTCATTTTAATAATAGAATCCAAATATTATATTTTGAAAATAAATAGTACAAAAAATAATTTTCATTACCTTTATATGATATGAAAATAAAAATCATCTCAAAATTATATTAGGAATACCAAAATCATGCCCCTGTTTACTTTAAGAAATACACCATTGGAAAAAATTAGTATAGGTAGGTTAAAATTATTTTTGAAGGTGTTATCAAGAAATATTATCATTTGAATTAAAATCCTTTACATCCCCCAACCATGGAAAAAATGGAAAATAAAAACCATATAAAATTATTTCAACGAAGAATCCTAAAAGGAATAACAAAAATAATATAGGGGAAAATATAATAACAAATATAAATCGTTAATGAATTTTAAATCAGAAGTAAAAATAAACCAAGAATGAATAAAATGATATACTATGTATGAAATAAAGGAAACATAACATGCAATACATATCCAGAAGCAAAACCCTAGAGACCAATGTAAAACTGCTAGAAATACCTCGGTGAGGCCAACTATTGGTAGGTTTTATCATCATATACTTATCACCCAAATCCCTCTAAACTAGCCTTATCAAGATCATACCTCCTAGAAAGGTTCATAAAAATATAACTAGGGTTTTTTTAGCTAGTGTGTAATCTCAAATAGCACAATACCCATCCCTTGATTTTCATCTTAGTGACCTAGGTTTTCTTATGAACTAGATAAAGGTGGTAGGAAACATTTATCATATAAAAATACCTAAAAAATAGTGAAACATAAACAATAAATCACAATGAAAACTACCCATCCCATATCCAACACCCATAAATATAGGAGTACCATACAGGTACACAACAGTCAAGACACAATCAAAAGAAACGTTAATCAATAGTGGGGCCTGATTATGGTGTAACTATATCCTTTCAATAAAAAAAATTACATAATGTTACAAATGAGCCTTTAGTGAGAACTAATAGTTATACATATTAAATTTTTTTTAAGAATATATTAATGAAAGGAAATTCCCAATAAAAATGTATACATCACATAAAAAAACACAAAAAATAAAATCCTTAGAACACCTTAAATGACCCATAATACCCTTCACAGTCATGAATAGTTTATAAAACAATATAAATAAAAATTTATAATTCTTTTTTAACTTAAAACATAATTTACAACCCATTATTTTTGATAAAAATACACATAAACATTTTATCAAACACATAAATAGAAAAAATTGTATATAAGATGGAAACACACTTAAATTAGAAAACTCCCTCTTTATGTAAAAAAGAAAATCAATGGAAATAGTGGTTATTGATGGAAAATTTACCATAAGAAACTAATAATAAATTTTCGTCAATAAGAAAACAAGTTTCAAGAGACAAGAACCCCGGGAAATTCCAAATAAAAGTAATAGAACATGGATACCCACCACAAATAGTGGAATTAGGGAATCTTCAATTGATACCATAAGGTTAGGTATCAAGAGGGACATAATCCCTAGAAAATAAAAAACCCAATTTAAAACGACCCTAGATATAATACATAAACAACATGGTAGATAGGGTTAGAGGAGATTGATTAAACATGGAATAATCCATGGGAAATAGGAACTGACACTTAACCATAAATATGGATGAGAAATCCTCAATAACTCACCATGTAATTACAATTTATAGGGATTAGGGATGTTAATTAGATAATATAGGGCGTTAAGACATATGGTTAAAAGTGGGGAACCAAATGGAGGAAAACCCATTTGTAAAAGATACTAAAAGAATAAAATACCCATTTTGAGTGTGTTTGATGGTTTACCCACAAATCTTATGAAACAATATGAAAAATGTGTGAATAAAAATTATAACAAAGTTCAGTTTTCTTTACACGTAGGCCACATTGTTTACAAATCCATGAAAAAACTGAGTCGTAAGAAAAGTTCAAAATTTTCACATGTTTTAGGCCAAAATAATTAAAATTAAAGGGACCAAGTAAAATAATAAATATATATGAATAAAAGTTAATTGGAATATCAGTAATAAGATTTATTTATACTATGATATCCCTCATGAAATTCAAAATGACTTTCATACCTTCTGTCATATCATGTATAATCTCTAGCCCAATTATAACAACCTAAGTAACCTTAACCCAACACAACAAAAAATATCACGGTCTCACATAAATATATGTATAAGATACCATAATAATAGAGGGAAAATAACTATTATGAAAAAAATAAAAGCATTATAAATAATCCACCTATGATCCTCCAAACTCTAAAATATACACCCTCAACATAACTTCTGATAACTGAACCATTCACTTAGTTTTACCGTTATTCTATAGAAGGAAAATAGTTATATGAAACTACTAGGTACCAAATGTATAAAATAATAGCCTCTGCAGTCATGAGTTAAACTATGTTTCATGATATGATAATATTATCCTTAGAACTCCATGAAAACTTACCAACTCCATCACAAAAAGATTCGTTAAAATATACACTTAGCTCGATTACTTAATCATTTAGAAATTGACTTAATTTGGTTATCAATACATTATAATAAAAATAACCTAAAACTATTTAAATTTATGATAAAATATGTAAAAATATAAATATAACTTCCTCCCCACATCTATTGGGGAATTTTTAAAGGATGTAACAACCATTCTAGAACTTAGTGCTTGACTTTCACCTGCTATGATATAAAGCATCGATAAAAAAACATAGCTATAAAATTCACTATCCCAAGACATAGAAGCAACCTCATCAATTCTTGATATATCTTTCTAACTCCTGAATTCACTGTAAAATATGAATTATACAACTTACACAAAAACACTTATCACATAATCGAAGTAATTAATAACATTCCAAGGAACAAAATTTGATGTTATTCATCCTCACCCTAACCATACAAATCATTATTATTAAAAATATGACCACTCTAAACTTCTAAATTATTACCTACTAACAAAAACTCCTTACACTAATAAATATTTCACCATTTCCAAATAACAAAATATTCCCTCATCGATCTCCTCATAGTTAAGTTGATGTACTACTAACAACTCTATCTATTTACATTCCTTGATTATCTCTTAATAATCCTCACAAAAAGATTTTCAAATAAATGAATCTACCACTACATTTCCTATAAAAACCTAGACTTTTATATTAGTTATTATCCTTCTAAATAGACATGTATGTCATATTTTGTAATAGAGTTTGGTATAAAACTTATGCACCCCATAATTAAAACCAAAAAAAGCTTATTAAAATTAAGAATATTTCATTTTGAGGATAAATGTAACTATTAAAAATAAAAACAATAAAATTGGATAATAATTAAAATGAAATAAAATAACTAGAATAGGAAAATTTAGATCACTTTGGCCCCTTATAATAATCACACTCATTATAAATGTTGTAAAAAAAAGAAAGAAAATATAAGAAATGTAATCAACATTTTGAATGTGTAAAATACATAACCTTGATGGGAATTGAAGTTATAAATGAGTGAAGTAATTTGAAGGTATTAATAGTGAGTATAAAACCAATATGATTATTGGAAATATGGCCTTTCTAATAGTAACCTCCGCATGAGGAATATTAAAATTACCATTAAATTATAACTAGACCAATGTAACAGTAAAATAATATATTGGGTATCTTATAAAATAAAAATATTAGAAATTTATATTATAACAAAACTAAATAAAAGTTTTAAATATGATCAAATAATTTTTTTACAAAAATAATCCATAATTTTATTTTTAGAAAACATATATATTTTATTTTCAATTAAAATAATAATGTATGATAAATTTAAAAATTTGGAAAAAAATTAATATTCATTAAATTGTTTTGTAAATATAAAATTTAATTTTATATAGATAATAACATAATTTATGCAATCATAAATAATTTTTCTATAGTTCAAATATTTGACATTGTCATAAAAATCAGTATACTTTTAATAAATATAGATTTCATTAAATTTATAAAATTTGAAAAATTACGTACATAAAATTAATTAATTGTATAGAATAACTATATCAAATTTATCTTAAGGTTAATTTTTGGTATATTTATGAAAATGGAGAGTTTTTAGTGAATAGTAAAAAACAACAAAATAAGGTATTTTACATTATAAGTTAAATACATGACTATTTACCTTTTAAGTGATGCAAGAAACCATTATCTCAACCTCACATGCATTAATTTGTGTTTATAGTCACAATAATCATCACTATTCGAATTATTGATAATAAAATAGTAAAATAATGAATATTATATTCCAAAACACCCCTCTCCCCTATCTTATAAATAACACCCTTCCTTCAAATTCTATTTTTATAATGTTTTTTGATGATCAAAGTTTTTTATCTGGGTTGAGAGGGAACCCTTACATGGTCTTAAGGTGCTAACATATATATCCAGAAAGCCTAGTAGAAGAAAATTTGAATACATAGTTTAACCCCCCATTACAACATCATGGATAGCAGTACCACAACATGGTGATCATAGGTTATGACACAATAACCCAACATTGCAACAACAGTACCCTCTTGTTCCACTGTTTTCTTAACTCTAACACAGTTCCCCTACACCATGTTGTATCTCTCGATCACCACAATGTGGTTTTATTTCCAGTATTTCCACACTCATTTCCATGTTGTGGACCTCCTCAACACCTGTCCCCTATCATTCCTAGTTATGTTGTCATTTATCACTTGTAATTTTTTCCATATATCATGTCCAATTCCCTTTCACTATGATGTTGACCAGAGATTTCCCTAAATTAGGCATTTCAAGGATTTAGACCCCGTTCGATATAATAATAATACAGTAGAGCCTTTACCAAACTTCACCACCCCAACTATACTTAAAACATAAGCTCCAAATATCATCCAAATTCTACCAAAATTTCTCCAAAAATATCTTATCCATGACATAGAGGTTCTTTTCATATCAAAATATGACCCTTTTAAAGAATAATTCAATTATCGAAAGAGTTGTTCCAAGGAGCAAGATAAGAACTCCTCATTTCTATTCCTTTTATTATTTTCCCAACGTCTTAAAATATATGAAATTCATGCAGATACAATGAAATCCATATTATAACTATACTTCAATATTATTATATTTATTTATTAACCATTATCAACTATCCTCTCATTCATTTTAAAATGAAAATGTCACCTATTTTATAGTCGATTCACCACCTCCATGAACAGAAAATATAAATTTTCATCACCACCTTCATGGATTGTTATAATAATAATTTTAGGGATAAATATGTTCACAATAAGTATACTATATTATATTCTATATTATATAATTTTTAAATAACCATAAATTTTAAAGGAAATTGATTAAGGTTGACATGGACAAAAAAACCCCTAAATGAACTAACCATTTGAAACTAACATTTATACTCTATAAATCATGGTTATTTATATTAGATATATGATATTTTAAAAACACTGAAATTTTAAAAATACATGAACCCCATACAATTATAGTTCTAAAGTGATTGAAAATTTTTATAATAACAGCCATAATTACCAATAGCCTGGTGAAACCTTGAATTAGTTAAACAAACATCATCAAGACATCAAAAATGAACTTAATGTACTAATAAAATAATCCATAAAAGGATATAAAAGAATAAAATTAAATAAAATATAAATTAAAAAGGTTGTAAATCAAGTTTTTAATAAAGTTAATTATATTATTTAGGCGGTTTGAAAAACACAAAAAACATGTTAGGACCCAAGATTAGGGAATTCCACAACTACACTCTTTATCTTTTAAGTTATATATTCTATCTCATTAAATATATATTAATAAATTTTAATTCTTGTATATAATGTATATTTCTTATTTATGTATATAGTAAGTATTCTATTATTAATTTACCAGGGATATATATATGTTTTCTATGTTTCCTTCCCTACTCTCTTATTTAAAACAAACCTGAATAATGTTAAATTTTCTATTCATTATTCTATTTCATCTATCACTATTTTTAAAGCCTTTTATCCTTCATTATTTCTTAAAATAATATATATTCTATGTAAAATCTATTTGAGTTCATTTTTAGTTTTAATGAATACACTATGTTCTTACCTTTTTTAAAGATTATCTACTCATTCTTTAAAACAATTTTTAGGAGCATGATTTTAATAAAACAATATACTCAAATTTCATTTAAATTATCATCAATTTAACACATTATTCAGGTATTATAATTCCTTACTCAATAATAAATGATAAAAAAATTTAATACCTTCTTTTCTTTGGAATATTAATGATATACCATTTGGTTTTTCTTCGAGGAAAAAATATGTAACTCATTTCTCCTCATGAGTTTTTCTTATAGTTATTTCTTATATATGATTTTCAAATGAGGAACACATATTCAAGTACATTTTATTTTTTTATTGGTGGTATTAGAATGATATGCACCCCAATTAATTGGGTTCTATTTTCATATCCTGAGATACCATGTATGGTGTCTGAACAATGAGCTGGGCACACTGTGTTATGTTTTATTAGTAGTTATCCTTGACTTATGATTTTTCTATTGTGTTTTTAATTTCTACATTGTTTTTATTCCATGTTATTATTATATAATATCCTTTATCCCTTTCTTTTATATGATTATATACGATCCTCACCTTTTATGATTTCATGTTAATCCTCTTGACTTGCTTGTTATACTTCATTATCATTATTTTTCCCTCACTGGGATTTATTGCTCACCCCTTTTCTTGATGTACACCCTCAGTGTATCCCATGTAGTAGTAAATGTTTAAATGGATTTGTGATCCCATTATTGAGATTGAAATAAAAATATTTTATTTTATCTTTACATTGATGTATTATATATCTAATATACTAAATAATCACGGTCTCTAGATTTTTAGGATCTATTTTTTGTTTTTATGATTCAAATCATGAAATAATATGTGTATGAGACTCAGGTTTCTATGTTACCCTTTCTAGTAATATTTATGATATTAAAGTCATAATTATAAAGAAAATCAACCCCTATACAATTCTAATACTGCTAAAAAATGATATATCTTATTATATTTTGATCAACATAAACCATAAAACATTCTCCAAGAAGATTATGCCTCAAAATATTAAATTAAAAAACTATAAATGAAAACAAAAAATCATATTTATCGTACATACACTCAAAAGGGTATAACTATCTTGATATATAAGTAATGAGTTCACTCTCTTACACCAAGATACATCCAAAACCTATATGTGACGCATCATAATATACTTCATATAGAATAACTAATTCAAGTTATCAAATAAATACAACAATCATAAAATCCTCATTTAATATTTTAAAAGAAACTTGACACTCATTAATATAATAAATAATATTCCTTTTCTCAGTCATTACTAGAAATGGAGTAGAAATCCAATAAATACCAAGTAAAACACTCTTATAATAACTATATAATCCTAAGAAACATATTAATTTATAAACATTCTGGGATGTATTCCACTTAATGACCACATCAACCTTCTCCAGGTCTACTGTAAAGCTAGGATACGAAATAACAGGACCTAAAAATGTACCTTGAGTGTCCAAAATATAAACTTTGATATTTTTCCATACAACTAATATTTTATAAGTAACCCTAATACCACCTAGAGATTGTCTCTACGATCCTATTCTACCTTTGAGTAAACAAAAATAATAGAAACGAAGATGACAAAAAATAATAAATTTAGGGTCGAAATTCTCTATTAATAAGTCCCTTAAACACAGTTAGTGCATTCATAAATCCATATAAAATCACTATATACATAAAATTTCCATACCAACACTAAAAAAATATGTTAGGGTTGTATCCATCATTAACCTTAATTTTCTGATATCCATATCATAAGATGATCTTAGAAAACCAAATCTCTCTTTCCATCTAATCAAATAATTCATCTATCCTAGTAACAGTGTAATGATTATTAATTTTCAATTTGTTTTAAAACCAATAATATATATAAATTCACAATATATCGCATATATTCCTTACAAAAAACACAAGTTCATCCCATGGAGACATACTATATCAAGAAATCGATATTAAAAAACTCAAAAATTTGAATCTTTAATTCACAACACTTTATTTGAGTTATATTATAATATTCCATAGAAATAGTTAAGACATAAATATGCATCTCATTCAGAAATTCAATCTCTCACATTGGGGGTAAACTCTTTACCTCATATGGGAACACATCAACAACATATATTAAAATTAAAGGGAAATTATCCTTATTTATATCAAATAAAAAAAGAATAAACATCACCAAAAGATATATAAAACTCTAGGAAACAATCCATCTCTTCCCTAAATAATTTTCTTCTCGATAAAACACCACATGACCTCCATACAAAAAACAGAAATTGACTATTTTTTGATAAAAATTATTATAATATTCTATAGATTATTTCCAATCCATTCTAAGAATTGTTTATTATAGTTATATATATTAAGACTCAGTTCAAAGATAATTCATCTCACCCCACAACCATCTCAAAACTATACACTTTATCTAACATTATTCAACCTCCTTCTAGATTAATTTACTCTACTATACTTTGGAGTTAATCTACTAGAATTTATAAACCATAAAATAGGGAAGGAATGATAAATGAATGAAAAATCCAATAAAATCAAGACAAATTCAAGAGTTCATTAAATAAAATTCATACATTGAACCACTTATAGTCCCTCCATTTTATGAACTTATACTTCCCAGAGTTACCCTTTATTTGCTACACCTCTTTGTTATACTTATTGTTTGCATCAATCTTCTATTTATTTATATATCAATTGAGCACCACCATTATATAATTTTATTATAGCATCATATTATTATTATTCCATGGGAAATATATCTTGGAGATACTATAGAAATTTATACTGAGGAGGATAAAACAATTAACACGGTAATCGACCAGTAGTTACACTATACTCACACCTCCTCTTCCCACCATGAAAAGATAGTATATAGTCTGTAAATAGACTATACCACCACAAAAGAAACATTTAAATCCTTGGATCTTAGATAAATATTATTTTCTTGACTATTGTATTTTTTAATTCACTAAATATATTCATTCACAACATTTAATTCCCAGGTGTTTAATCATTTTAAAATTTTTAGTGAATATTAGAGAATAAAGTGAATTCATCTAAAAATCATAATTTTTAATATTTTTAATATTTTCATGGAATTATTTTATTTATTTCATTGTCTTTATAATTTATTATTTTAATTTTAAAGGAAAATTTTTTTGGGAGTCAAAATAAGAAATTATATGTCTAAATAAGAGCAATGTAAGAATAACTCTAGGGAAAAGCAGTTACAAATGAATAGTTCAAATTTTTCTTAGGGTATATAATAAATAATTTATATTACTCCAAAATTTAATAATTATAACTTAAAATTTAAGAGTAAAATAGTCCAAAAAATAATTACAAGATTAATTTAAGATCTAGTTAAGCTACATTTGATTAAATTATATTTTTAATGGTCTACATAATATTAACTCCATTTAGATAAGGATATGTAAGAGATAATTGTCAGATATATAGATCATGTATAAGTAATTTAGGAATTTGTGTTAGAGAAAAATAATTCTTATATATGAATAAACCAGTTCTAAATTGGGTCACATAAGAATATATCAAATATTGTGTATGATAAATATGATTAGAAATATTTTTTCTAGAAAATAACATCAAAAATTTTCAATAGACTATGTAATGATTTTAGAATTCAGACTTCCCTCACATATGAGTATCTAAATATCTCGAATCGAAGGTATTCATCTGGTAGGAGATATATCAATGGTGAATTAAAGTGTGAGAGCCTACTATTAACTGATCCAAGTCTATAAATAAATTCTAATACTGCTGAGTAGGTTCTAATATGGAATAAAATGTGAATAAATAATTTTATCTTGATTATGATGTTATAGTGACTAGAAGTTTAGGAATATCATGATAATGACAAAATAATTTGTTCACATTTGGATCGATGATCTTTATAGTTATGGAAATTCCAAATTTTTGTTAACTTTAAATAGAAAGTTGAGTTCAATTTTATAGGGATTATTGATTCTCATTTTTTGTTGGGAATATTTTTTGGCCCATATTTTTTTCTATTTTTATCTCTATTTAAACATGTTGTTCATTCTATAATATTGAAGTGTTATGATTACATCTTCTCCCTTGTCTTGTTGTGATATCTATTCTCCCTGGTTAGGAAAATATAATTCTTGCAACTAGTCAAAGGTAAGTAAATAGAATAAATTTTTGAGTTCTAATAAATTTTTTATTATTTTTATTGATTAATTCTGATATTTCTTTGTTAGTTAAAGTAATTAGAATATATAATTGATTTTTTTTCCCTATAATTAATATTCTTCTATTTCTTTTCATCCATTTCCATTACATTCATCATCATAGTTAATAATACATTAGATATAGACTCTTAAGTTAATGAATAGTGATAAGGTTTTTAATCCATTATTTGAAGAGGATTATCTATCATGTTTGAGGTTTTAGTGATTTTTTTTAACGTTTGAATAATTTACATTAAATTTATAAGGTTTTTAACATCTCATTGAATGAAATTAATTAGAATAATAATAATTTCATTAAAATAACAATAATAAAACAAATCAAACTCCCGTAGATAACAATATTATTAATTTTTTTTTTATTTTTATTTTTATTAAATTAATAATATATATTATTTATGTATTCTTTTTCATACTCACTACCATTATAAATTTCTAATATTCTTTTAATAAATAATTTAAATGAAGAACATTGTATGTTAGTGTCCTCCCAGTGAAAAAAAATCTTGGATGTGAATTATACTACATTTTCTTAAGGAAATAAAAATATACTGAAGGGAATTCATGAAAACATCAACACTATTAATTTTGATTCCATTTACATGGAGGAATAATGACTAGACTCATTGTTTTTCATTTTTCCCATAAAATTAAGAAAAATTAGAAAAATTTTATAAAGTGAACTATCCACGTGAAAAAATGAATATAATATAGAAAAATAAAATGGAAGAGTATATTTATATGGTTACATAATTTTTATTAAATTAGTATACTTACCTTTCATCTAGTCTACTTAAATAAAAAAACATGACTCTTTTCTATATTATAATAATGGGTTGTAGAAAAAATACCAACAACCAGTGCACAATATATATTTAAATTGAGACTCAAGATATAATTAGCGTTCCTTCTAATAGTAGCAACCATGGACACTAAAATAAGATATCCAATTTTAATATATAAAAAAAACTCAAAATCAATATGTAATAGATAAATAGTAGATAAAATAGCCAAAAAAATAATTTAAAAACTAAAAGAACCATTTTCTTTGAATCTATTGACCTCTAGGAATTGAAAATCCAAAGGATAGAGGAAGAAATAAAATTTACAATAACTGCTAAAGAAAATTTTTTTTGTTGAATAAAAACTTGAAGATCCTATATAAGATGTCATATTTTATTTTTCAAATGAGGAATTAGAGGGTAAATCATAACTAATGTAGTTAGGGGGGATAAATCTGGTTTGGATAGATTTTGATAGATTTTATTCAATATTAAATTCCTTAGGAAACTCCAAATTTTAGAAATGAAAATTTTAAAACTATATATATCAGTTTAGAAAAATAGAGAGCATAAATTGAGTTTATTTGTTTTAAATAAAAATTGGAGGATCTTTAAATATTTCCTCCCTTTATTAAATTCTTTTTAAATTCTATAAAAATTAAAATAATTTGAAACCTAGATAAAATAAAAAAAATTAAATTCATATTTTTTTGATTTAGTTAATAATGACATGTAAACTAATTTTTTTATTGTTTTTAAAATTTATTACATTAATTGACTGATTTGATCAGTGGTGATGGGGATGCACACACCACCAATGGTATGTTTCTTGAATAATATATGATGGTTTAACTATTTCCTCTTGTTCTAAAAAAACCTCCCAGAACATTCCAGAAGAATAAAGTCAAATAACCTAAGTTGGACATATTATTTTTCATTATTTGATTCATTATCATTAAATTTATATAAATCTAAATAAAAAATTTCCATCTGATTTATATTTTTGAAATTCATAAGTTTTATGGGATCTCTAGGATGAAAAAGAAGAAGAAAATTCCTTGGTTACTGAGGAATTATTAATGGAAGGACCACTACCTAAACTACCGAGTTCCATTCTTGAGAAATGACACTATTTTGATTTATTATATGAAATACATTAGAGAGTGTAGAATGACATAATTTTTTCTTTGTTTAATACATTTAAACTTAGATTACAAATTGAACTCTTTGGTAATATTTTTTTAGTTTCTAATTTTTCTTTTTAGGCCTATAATGAAGAATAGACAACAACATCAGAAGTGAGTGAATTTTTTGAAGATAGGGAGTATCTATATAAGTGGTTCCTACACCCACTAATCCAATAATAACATATTATTAGTGAGAGTAAAATTCAATCCAAATAAAAAATGATCATTTTTACTCTCAGTTTTTATAATAATAAATTTTTAAATAAATATTATTGTTTCTCAAAATAAAACTAAATCCTATAACTAATTGAGGATGAATCACTATTACCTTTTAACTATATATAGTTTAAAATGGAACACCTTATTTGAAATTTTTATCCCAAATAAAAAAAACTTTTTTTTATTTTATTTTCAATTTTTTAGTTTTTAGTATTATTAACTCTAAGTATAATTGTTTTATGAGAAAATAAAGATTATAATGGCTATTCAGATTCACTAATAATTAGTTATAACTGCTATCCATTATGAATAAAATAATTCAAGTTATAATTTTATTTTATTTCTATTTAATAATATTTATTTTATATTCTTTGAAGGTAAATAATTTTTTTTGTAATCTATTTAACACCATGAACAAGATGAGTACCCATTCTAATGAATAAAAGAATCTTAGGTTATATCTTTCCTCTTTATTTTTATTTTTTCCTTTTTTAATTCCTTAAAAAATTTATGATTGTTGGAAATTTTACAAAACATTCAGAATAAGTATGGTGTATAGTATATTTTCTTTAGTGTCATATTTTTTATTTTCATTATTCTATACACTTTTTTTTATGATTACTATAGTATTTTTTGTTAATTATAATTATCTCTCATATTTTAATTTATTTCATTATTTTTATTTATTGTGTGATATTGGATATTATTTTATGTTTGAAATACGATTTTGTGTGATCCCTCGAAAATATATCTTATTCATGATAGCATATTTGAAATTTCCATGTGAACTAATTATTTATTTGAACTTCATTAATACAATTATTTTATATAAAATGATACATAAATTTAATTTTTATTTAAATTTAATGTATTCTCCACATTAGTCCTTAACATTGGGGATAATATTGAAAATAATTGTGAGGGTAAGGGTCTCTCTTTTTTATCTAAAATTATTTCCTTGAATGTTTAACACACTCAATTAAAATAATATTTTTTCATTATAAGTAAACTTTATTTTGAAATTTTTTAGTGGTTATTAATTTTATTTCCACTAAGATATCATACTGGCCACTTTATAGTATTTCCCTCTTTAAATTACTTAATTGGTAATATCTAGTTATTTATTTTAATTTTTAAATTGAATCTTTTATTTATGATTTAAGTTAATATTTTAAATTATACTATCAAGTACTCAAGAAAATACAATCCTAATCTTTGGATGAGATGTATTATGTTTGATTTTTATGGATTAGTTTTTTTAATTATGCTTATATGATATTTATTATATGAACTCACACATATAGTTAAAAATAATATTTTTATCTTCCAAGGGTGATCTCATAACACTCTCCTAGGGTTTCTCCCCTTGTTCTCATGATCAACAATAAGGTTTAACATTCTCAATGTTGATATTTAGGGTTTCATACTCTGGTCATTTTTTATTCACTATTTATTTCCATTCAGTGTGTACCTTTTTCCCAAATTAGTTCCCCCATTTGATGTTTTTCCTCAATCCCCATTTGGTATTGTTTCCCATATACCCTATAGATTGTGTTTTTTAACCTTTTTGGGATTAAATAGATATATATTTACTATTTCATTATATATTTGGTGAAAATATCTTAATAGTGACCCCTATTATAGGTATTTTTAAGTAGCATATCTGGTGGTATTCTCTTATATGGGTGCTGAACATTCTCTTCCAAAGTAACGTTGGCTTGATTTTATAGACTTGTCTATGACCAGGTTCTCTTGTTTAATCATCACTATCTAGTTGGGAAATGAGGTTTAAAGTACTTTTGGGTTTTGTTCATTTGAATGAGTGGTGTTTCCATCTAGATTAACTTCTTTTCTCCAATAATTATCTATTTTATTATATGTTCTCCCATATTTGACTCCATTTTTGTGAGATAGTCTTACCTTTTTTCCTTTAACCTTACTCTGATAGTCTATCCCAAAACAAAATACCCTATTTTAGTCAACCATGTTGGTTTTCCATTGTGATTAAGTTATTTTAATGGTGGTTTGAGAAATAATAGGGTTTCTACCCTTTTTAGGGATGAATATTTTTGTCGGTTCTATCTAAAGGTAGTGTTTATAAAGATAAGATTTGGTAAGTTTTGTCTATAGTAAAGCCTCATCGATAGCTGGGCGGTTTGACTCATTGATGGTTTGGATGATTTGGGAGGGCATCAAGTCTTTCCTATGATTGAGGTATATGGTACATTGTAATTTATTATCATCTTTGGTGGAGGTTTTTTCATATATGGATTTTTGTTTTCATGTTGTATTTTTTGTTCTTATTTGATAGCCATGTTAGAGGTTTTTTGTTAGTGAAGAAATATTATAGTGGAATATTTAGTTTTTTTCTTCTAAATGAATGTAGTTTTAGTGCTATTGGAACATGGGGGTTGATATCCTCAGTGGAATCAGTGATATAATGGTTTGTGCACTGAGATCGAGGTGAGAAGAAGCACTAAGGTTGATCATCTTGTTGGGTAAAATCACTAATCTTGAGCCAACTTCCCCACCAGCTAACCGCAACCCGAGTTGTTTGATTTTATATTTTGGTTATGTGACTTTCAATGTATTTATATTTTTTGTTGGTGAGTGTGGTTCTTTTATCTATTGTGAATGTGAGGTTACTATTAAATTGAATGTGAATTTATTTTAAAATTAAAAATGGATTTGTAGTATTCTTTTGATGGGTTATTTACTAAATATAACTTTGATTAATTAAAGTTAATTATTGAATTTTTTGTGTATCCTTCATGGAGAAAAATATAACGTTTAAAGGAATATTTGAATGCAATAATGACGATGGTTCTAGTCAATTAAAAATAAAAATTTAATCATTTCCTCAAAATGAAAATGGGATTTCCACTAAAATTATTTTCTATGGTAGAGAAGAAATTAGATTTAAACCAAATTTTATTTTCATGGAAGAGAGATATATTTTTATACTAATAATATATGTGAAAAATCATAATTTATTCTAATAAAAACATTCATTTATACCGAGTAAATAAATTTTCATCATTTTTAATTAATGTGGTTCATAGTATTTGATCTTGATTATGGTTTGGAGAGAAAAATAAAAGTATGGGGGAATTGTTAAACATGATTTTCTTAAATATTTTCTGATCTAATTCAATGATAATACTACATTTTAACAATTAATTCTTTATCATTTAAGATATTTTATATTTTTAGTGAATATTAGTAACTAAAGTGAATTCTCCTATAATTTTATATTTTTTATATTTTAATTATTCATTTAGAATTATTTTATTCATTTTAAGGTATTTAAAATTTATATGTGAAATTTTTAGTCCAGGTTTTTGTTGGGTAATTCTAATAGAAATTCTATTTCCAAACAAGAGATGTATAAGACTAACTCAAGTGGAAGGAAACCATATATAAATTTTTCAATTATTTATATAGATATGTATATGATAATTAGTGTTACACTATGGTATTATAATTTTATCATACCACATAGGAATTAAATAATCCAAATTTATTTTTCAACGATTAATTGAAGATTTAGTCATGTTATGTATGATTACATAAAATTCTGAATGGGATGTGTTTTTTCTGACACTTCCACTTGGAAAAAACATGTCAGGCCATGCATAGGATAGTCACAGTTCTGATCCCACATTCCCACTTTCAAAAGGTAGATATCCTCATACTAATTGGTTGATGATATTTCCTCCTCGATTAGAATGAGTTGATAGGATATCAAAACCTCCATCCATGATATCCTCTATGGATTTTGTTTCCGAGTTTGGGTTTTTATTTTATATTTATGAAATGTTCTTGAATTCTATTCCAAATTTGATATTAATGTAGACACAAATTAATTAAAATTTATTCTTCCTTGATATGGTGAAAATACGGTGGTTATAGTAAAGGAGTATGTTAGGTACATTAGGAATAATGAACACTAGGATGAAGAAAATATATTTCTCGTACAGGGTTATAATAGAATCCCATGATTTTTTACAAAAGTAATGATATGATCATCATCTCAGGAAGCCTAGGTTAACCACTTGGGGAATCTTCTACTTTTTATGCAAGGAATCTTATGTTTGTCATAATAGGAATCTTAGGATCATCACTTAAGGCATCTATGGCTCATTACTAGAGGAATCTTGTGCTCATCACACATGGTGACCTAGGTTCATCACATAAGGCATCATATGCTCATCACCCTAGGTATACTTTTCTCATAACAAATAAAAGGGTAGGATATTAGGATCATCTCTAATGGACTCAACCCTTTTGGAATATTACATTGTGATATTTTGGAATTGAAGGTATTAAGAGGAATCTTGGTGATGTTTCAAGGGTGGGGTGGAGAGTTTTTGTTGTTTTTAGTGGAAGGAAAAAACAATGGGGGTCTAAAATTCATATGGTTTATGGTGTATTGGATGGAAATATTCCATATACAAAATATGTAAATTACATGTTCCATGTTGTTGAGAATTACATTTGGAGTATTTTGGTGGAGATGCCTGAAGACTGTTATTTCATATATGTGGTTTATTCAGAGAGCATAGTAGCTATATTTTCTTATGTGGATTTCCTATGGGAAACATGTGTAGTGAAAAAGTGAGGTGGTGGTCGTGGAACTACTATTATGTGGGGAGGATGAGCTATTTGATGCTGAAAGGGTAACACATCTATGTTATGGTCTAGGGTGCAGTGTGTCGTATGAATTTAGACCTACCCCAATTCTAGAAAGGGAATCACCAAGAAATATGTCTAAAAAAGTTAGTGATCATGGAAAAAGTTTTTAATGTTTGTTTGTATGAGGGTGAGGGTAAAACGATGAGTATAATGCCTCTACACCGTTTTCTTTGGTGTGGAATGAAAAAAATAGTGTGGGATTTTTTCATTTGCTATGGTGGACCCATGGTGGTTGTTTGGGTATGCCAAATGGTGAGGATAATTTCCCTATGCCGTGTTGGTTACAGTGGTAGTGGTATAATATGTTTTAAATGAAAAAATAGTTATCAAGAAAAGAGGGGAGGGTGTTGATCATTTTGAACATGGGGATATCAGATAGATTTTTAACTGAGGTCACTAAGGCCATATTGGATACATCTATGTCTTGGTTGAGGTTGTTTTGGTCCCTATATAAGAAGTGGGTCATACATTTATCTTAGTTTGAATTTTTTAACCTCCCCTTGAATTTGGGATGAATATAGAGTCTCTATTATTGGAATTTGACCATCCTTTTCTGGATCCTAACCCTCTTGATTCATAATAATTGGATCCTCCATTGATTTGAGGTATTACTATAATCTTATTTATTTGGAAATTATTATTCTTCCTCTCTAGATAATGGAATTAGTGTTAGTGGATAATATTTTTGAATCTCAGTTGATGTTTTGAGAATGTGTTCAATATTTCTGGCTTGAGGAATCTTTTTGTTTTTTAATTGGTACTTGGGTTCAATTATCTTTAAGTATATTTTTCTTAACTTATTAAGGAAGGGGATTTAAAAACTCATTTTCTATCTTTTGGAATAATATACTTGACTAGTTTATTATGATCCCCTTGTAAGTATTTTATTATTCTATATTTTATTCTTCTAATGTTTTATAATCAGTTTTCTTAGTTTAAGGGAAGATGAAAGAATATATAAAAAACCCACATTAAATAAGAATGAAATTAATAAAGGAATTATAGAATAGTATGTGGAAAATGTGAATTATTAATGGGGGATAACATTTATTTTATTATTTTTAAACTATTATATGTTTTTTGATGCTAATTGATTTTAATGGATACTATGTTTATAATATTTTCATTATACTGAACCTTTCCAACCTTCAAATTGATTAATTACTTGAAGTTGGTAATAGAAAATGGGACTAATTTCCACATTAATCACTATATGTTGGTACTATTTATTTATTCTTGTTGATGTGGCCTCCTTTCTAATTGAAATATTGGGAGAGTTTGTCACCTTTTTATTTGGTTAACCTGTTAAATATGGTAATGAAAATTAAAAATTTTGAAAGGTTGGAATGAGAAGTTCCTTAGTGAAAATTATTGATGATTGATGTTATTATTTTTTGTTTTCCTTTTCATGAATTTATATGTAGTGATGTTGATGCTTATTATTTTTTCTTTGATTTTGGATAAAAATTAATTTATAAAGTAAAAAGTAGAAATAAAAATTGGTGAACTAGTTTATGAAATGATAAGAAAAATTGAAATTAAAATCTAGAGTGGCTTCTAGAATTGAATTATAATCATTAGCTAATCTAAATATGCCTTGAAGTAATGAAGATATGTTGTTAAAGTATCATGGTAATGGGTAATATGAAAACATAAGAGAATTAATTTCTATCATAAATCTTAATGAAATATGAAATTGTAAAACCCTGAGATTATAGAATATATTTTTATTTAATTTTCTTTATCCTTGATACCTTGGAAAAAATTTAACCATGAAAATATTTGAATAATTCTTCTTAATTATAAAAGTAATAAAATTATATGATATTTAAATGATATGTAATTTTTCAAAAAAAAATCTAAATAAATACAATTTCTCTTGAAGAACTCTTGAAATATTATTATTAAATGTTACTATTTCTACTAATCCATTGGATTGGTGGTTATGTATAAGACCAACTAAATTTTTAAAAGAATTTAAAATTATTTTCTTTATTGAAAAATTATTTATTAATTCATAGGAAATATGTTCTCAATTTTAAATTTTATAAAAAATATCATTTTATATTTAAAGATAAAATTTTCAAAGTATTATAATTTTCTATATATTGAGTTCCTTGATCAATACTGAAATATTATTTTGAAGAAATAAAATGGTATTGGTATTTAAAAAATGAATAATAATTCATGCATTTATTATCAATTTGTTAGAAGAGAGCATAAAATCGTTTGAAGGTAAAAAGAATTATATTTCAAATTTTGTTTAATGTGGAAATTTTATTATTGGATTAGTACATTAAATTAATCACTATTGATAAATTATTTTAATTAAATTTTTAGATAATAGATTAAATAAAATATTTTAACATTTATATAATGGTTTTTACTTGGCAAGTAATTGTATACATTTTATTTTTATACATACAAAGACATTTCTATAAAAATTGTTTATACAATTTTTTTGTGTGATGTTATAATTAATTTTTGAATCTAATAGGAATTTAAATTTATATAATGGTATCCAGATTTTTAATCATCATAATTAATATTAGCTTATAATTTTAACTTAATTTTTGGTCATGATGAATTGTAACCATGGTAGAAATATTGTTATTACGATAAAGGTTAAACGGGTAAATGAGATATTAGAGAAAATAGATAACGGTATAAATGATATAAATAATGTAACACCCCAAGATTAAATAGTATATTATATCTTTAAATTAAGTCAATAGCTAATATGGAACACAACACCAACTTTTCTTCTGTTATACGCAAGATTGAGTTTCTACAAAACAACACATTAGTATTATAATTATTTAAATGATATATTTATTTATGAATTAACTATGGTGATATGAATACTACAAAATAAATTTTTATTTTTATTTATTATGTTTTCAAAAAAATAAAATATATTTATATAGAAATTTATATGTTTTGTTAAAATAGTTATATATTTATAAAAAAAATTCTTAAAAGAACTACTTTTTATGTCCTTTTGTGAACAATAATAAAATTAATATTAGAAACTCTAAGAATTTAATTTGGTAAAATGGACTACATTTTTAGATTTGGAATATCAAAATTATGTTAAGGTGAATTTTTGGTATTTTTTTGAAAACATTCAATTTCTGATGAATAGTGAAAAATACCGCATAGAACATAAAAACCGACTTTTTATTTAATTTATTATTCTTATTTAAATTTATTTTAAAGTAAAAAATATATATATATAATACCTATATTATTCCAATGTAATTCATTGGTGTCATTTTATTATAAGATTAGATATATACAATTTTATCGAATTTTTTAACGTCTTTTACCAACCTTCTAGGCACATTTGTAAATTTATATAAAACATAATTTTACTGCTTCTGTGAATTTAATTTCAAAAATGTGAAAGATATGGTTGACATAAGTAAGTAAAATATGGTTCAATAGTATTAAAATAATTTTTGGTGAATTGTATATTTTGAATTTGTTTTACCATGCTTAAAAGTAAATAGGGTAATTAATGGTAAAAATGTCATTATAATTACCCTAACACGTGTCCTAATTCTATTGGATAAGTGTATTTCGACCAAAATCAATCTTAGGAATAAAATATTATCTTTTTTGATCCACCTGGATTAAATTATGACATTATTTATTATTTTATTTAAATAAGGGTTAAAAGTGTCAAATTCAAATTTAAATAACTAAAACATTTTTAATATATGGTTATACATAAGATAAATTAAACTATAAATATTCATTAGAAATATGAAAGTATTTCCTACATAATAGTATATTATTTATAATTTTTAGACACCATATAATTAAATTTAATTATGACACAATGATGATGCAGTAATTACATTATTAATGAAAGATTAAAATAATTGATATTATAAGTATACAAATAAATGTGAATTGAGACTTTTGATGCATTAAAATAGTTTTATAGGTTAATATGACATGTTAGGGTTTATTAAATATTTTTTTTCGAAGTGATAAAGTTGTTATGAATTTCACAAAAACAAAATAACAAATAGTGTCAAAATTGACATAAATGAGTTTTTAAAACAAATACAATATTATTAAATGATATAATATTCCTAAAAAACTAAGTTTCTTCAAAAGGACTTATATAAGGTTTAATATGTCAATAATGAACCAATATGGGTTCTCTTGTCTGTTTATATTATGTTTATTAACCATTTGTTATAATTATTCAAGAATACATGAAAAAAGATAAACTATTTAACTAAGAGTTAAATCTAAAAGATAAGGTTAATATGGTGACCAAAAATAGTCTAAAACCTATTGGTTGAAAGGATTTCGATCCATACCAACATTATCCTCAATATAAATCCTTTTTGAGCCATTATAAACCGAAAATTATTTTATAATAAAATAATATTTCAAGCTTTTCCTAAAGTGACCCTCACTTGTCGTATAAAAGGATATTTCCCATTATTTCAAAATCACACCTCCATAGCCATTTGTCTCAGCCAAACCCTCCTCATATATCTTACAAACTACCCTCAATTCAACCTATAGGCCTTACTTTGGTCATAAATCCAACATAATGAGCCCTTTTGATCAAATCAAAAGGAATCACCCGAAGAAGATGTCATAATTTCATCACCTATAACAAAGTTATTTTCTTCTTCCACTTCCTATTTAGTTATTGTTTCCATACCAAAGTAATAAGTAAAGTACATTATACATAATATGATGATATTATAAATATGTTACAATCATATTCATTATTCTATCCATCCTATGAATGACAAAGTCACCATACGCGTGTACGCACGGTTTATAGTCTCCCTGCCGTGGTGTAGTTTATTATTCAACACTTAATTATTTGTATGGGTATAATAATGTGTATAATTTATGTAAAAAATAAATATAACATGTTAATGATTCTTTATATAAGAAATAACATCCAATTACATACGATTTTACTATCAATAGAATGGTATTGTTTCTTGTGCGTACGTATGGATTACTGTCTCTACAAACGTAATGAGATTCATTCCCATCGTAAACATACAAGAATAATTTTCATATTATGATTTAAAATAATGTTTAAAAACATAATATAATTATGTATACGAATCAAATACATCTTATCCATAACAAAAATGACTTATGTAATAAAACATATAAAGGAAAATGAGCCAGTTAACCCCCAAAACAATGATACAGCCGAAATATTAAATATTATTAACAAAGAAATATTATAAGATCATATTTGATATCAAATTTATGTATCTGGTTATTTTATAATTTAATAACAATTATTTAACTATTATATAGGATGTTAACATACCCTCAACCAAGGAAAAGTACGAGGTAAGGGTTAATTTTACAATCTCTTTATTATCTGAGGTTTTTTATATGTGAGTATCTACTGGGACCTCTTTATCATCCATATATTTTCTTCTTAAATTGTATTTCCAAACCTTTTTACTATTTAATAGAATATGGGTTAAATTAGTTTATACCCTTTTTTGAATTTTTATAAAATTGTTTGAAAGGAATCCTTTCTTCGTTTTCCAAACAAGGTACTTTATAACCTTTTCGACAAATTATGATAAGAATTTTTTTAACTTATGCGGAGGGTGCATCTATTTTCTGCTGTTATAGCACCTTTGAAGCTTCCATTACAATATTATAAGAATATGTTCAAAATAAAGTTTTTCTTTTATAATTATGTTACTTTTAAAATATTTCAAAATTGAATGAGATTTTTCTATCAAATAGTTTTGATTTCATCTATGTCAACATCCTTTGATGAATTTTACATTTTTTGAAGTTGATTTATTATGATACAGTATTCCATACTGTGTTGAAGGTTTTGTGATATGTTTGACTATGGATGTGTTATTTTTATACCATTCATGGTTTATGGTTAAAGTATTAACATTTCATATTCTAGTTTTAATATGAATGTTTTTGTTATATTTCAAGCTTTTCATATGAGGAATGCATTATACTTAGTAAGTGACGGGTGGAACCCGCTATAGCTTCCTGATGCATCGGTAGGTCTCATGATACAAACTAGTTTCTTAGCACAAGGCCTTGAAAAAATCTTATTTGTAGTCTTAGCACAATGCCTTGACTATCTGGTTATGATGTCTAACCTTATGCATTCCATCATTATAAAATTAGCTATTGATATTACATGTGATTATTCGACTAGTAGATTATCCATATGCGTAAGTAAATGGAATTATTTGATTTATCTTTTCCATATTATGCTGAAGTTTAATTTTAAAATCCTTTTGGTTTAATCTTATACATTGTCTTCATGGTTTATGCTTATTTAATAATGTTTATGCTATATTTTTATCCTTACTGAGCATCTGAGCTCACCCCATTCTTATTTTTATTCCAAGATGTGAAAAAGTATATTATGATTGACCTTTAGGGATAGGCTATGGGATATGAGTGTGTTAAAAGGAGACACAATGTTGTTTTTTTCATTACATAATGTAATATAAAACTTATGCATGTATCTAGTACTTCCAAGGCTACTTAACTAATTGGTATTTTGAGATTTGATCTCTTGTGATCATGGAAATGTTAGGTAATAATTCACTGACTCTGGGCAACTGGGGTCGGGGTGTTACAAATAATTTTGTAATTCATACTTGGTGAGTGTATTAGGATCCCATATCATATCATATTCTAACTTAATCTAATTTGGAGTCACTTTATAACGAGATTGATATTATTATATTTTAATAATTAAAATAATTAAAAGTGTACCACTCCACTTGCTTATAAAAGAGAACATATTATCATATCATATCCATGAAATTTGAATCCATTTAATCAACCATAAAATTTTAAAATACTGTCTGAAAATATATATACACAACCTTGAGTATATAGTCTTCCAAAATGACTTATCCAATAAGCATTAATGTGATTCTAAAAGGAGGATACCTGAAGAAGTTGTATATGTTATTACCAATATATTTCATGTTTTATTCATCTTAAAATAATAAAAAAGTTAAACAATCAACTAAAATGATTAAATACGTATTTTCACTAAAATTTTATGTTGTTATGTTAATGTTATAGTCATTTTATATCTTATTCCCATTTGTTGGAAAACAGTGAAGTTTCTCATTTGTACGTGTGGACTACCTCCCCCACAAAACCATGTGATTTTTTATTTAATATTTATATGTTAGGTAATAAATTCTAATTTAATGAATATATATTATATTTATGTTATAATTATTATTTTTTAAAGGTTTATTATTATATAGCTTTTTTTCCATTCATCTAATATTTAAAAATAACCTGTGCGTACGTAAGGACTATTGTCTCTATAAAGTGATGTGATTAATTTTCCATCATTTATTTATAAAAATGGTTATAAAAGTGTATATATTTAATAAATATAATAATTATGACATAATTTATATTCTATAAATTATGAAACCATAACAAGGTGTATGTATCGAAACCATAAAACTAAAACATGCATGGAAAACAAACTTGTATTCACCCGAATAATTTTTTTAATAAAAAATTATTAATAAAAAGTTACTTTGAAATTATAAGGGTGTGATATATAATAACATTTATTTTAATATGGTTCTATAAAGGATATATAATAAATTCACATTTTCTATAAAATAGGTTTGAACTCATATTAATAAATATGGGACTTGAGGTAAGGGTTTTTGTTACAATCTCATTTCCTTTTATTATTGTCTTTACTAAATTTCCATTGAGGAGAATTATAAGATCCTTCAATTCTAAAATATATATATTTTATTCTAATTCCATTATTCATATAATTTTCATATACTAGTACCATATTCACATACTTAGTTCATAAAATAGCTTATAAATTGTTTTTAAGAAAATATGATCAGTTTTACTCTTTAGTCGATGAACGATTTCTTCCATGTACATGATTTCAAAAAATATTATAGAAGGTTTTATCTAGAAATAAATGTTTTAGAATATTTCTTTTACTAACTTATAATTTTTTTACAAATGATTCAATGTTATATTATCAATTTTTTTTTACGTATAACTCAATTTAAGTTTTTATTAAATGTGAAAAGAATGTTATTTTTAACATATAAGACATGAATTAATTTTCACACCATCATGAACATTTTTTTAATTTAATATTCTTTTATAATATTCTATAGTTTTTTGAAAATAAAATAATTTTTCTCAATATTATGCGATTGTTTATTTAAAATTTTATAAAAATAAATATGTATTTTTCTAATGTTTTCAAAGATTGTTTTGAATGTCATTTTAAAGGTATTCCATATCAATGTCAAAATTTTATATGTATTTTAGAATTATATGGGGATATTTTCTAATGACACCATCCATGTTCTTTCCCCGTATAAATTATGATTATGTGATTTCAAAATCATAATGAAACCCATATATCTCCCATATATTATACTATGATGAATTGATAAATGTTATTAAGATTTTATTGCACTTATACAATAATAAAAAATAGTTCTTTAACACTGCTAATAATGGGATTTATCAGTGATAGAGAAGTACTGACTACCAGAGTGAGATTAAAAGCTCGAGTCTTTTATCAGTGCTAAAAAAGTCTTGATAAATGGGCATATTGTAGTGTGTTGTTATAACACACTACAGAACAATTGAAGTATTCTATAATATCATTAAAAAACACAACAAACTACATGAAATCATAAAAATAATGTACAAATACAAAATTTAAATTAATAGAAAACAATCTAAGCTCATTTTCTTGGTTTTGGCAATGTGATGTGCTTTTTAAATTTAAATGATACTTATATATTGAAAAAATGAATGTGTTGTCATACCAGTCACACCATGAATTGGATTGAGGTGAGGATGATTATTAAATTTATAAAATGGATTATGAATAATTTTACTAAAGTATCAAAATGATGTGGATGTGTTTACTCAGTTTTGAGTATGCCGCTTTTCTTTTTTTCTTTCTAAAATGTCATTTTAAAATGAAAACACACACATTGAATCATAACGGTCCCAATATAGGTTTGTTTGAAATGATAAAAATTCCAACATGTCAAAAATAACATTTGAATTTATTTCATAAATTATAATGATAATCCGAGCATGTTTGCTCATTTTTCAGTGAGTGACACTTTTTGAACTAAAATGTTGATTTTAAATTGATAACAGACAAATGGAGTCATACTGGACACATTTTGTATCAGATTGAGGTGAGAATAATTAATAAACATCATTAATGACTTATATTTCACTTTAATTATGTATCAAAACAATACGAATTCATTTTCTTAGTTTTGAGTAGGTGATTTTTCCTTATTAGTAAAATTCATGTCAATTTTAAATATAATGATGCATTTGGAGTCATATCTGTCACATCGTGCATGAGATTGAGGTGAGGATAATTCTTACACATCTGAAATGTATTATGGATAATTTTAATAAACTATCAAAACAATTCTAATGCATTTACTCAGTTTTTAATACATTACTTATGTTTTTTACTAAAATGTCATTTTAAACTCGAAACACACACATTAACTCATACCCTTCATATCATGTATCAATTTAATGTGAGAAAAATTCCTAAAAATCTAAAATTAATTATGAATCAATTTCCTAAATTATCATTAAATTATGAGAAAATTTTCTTGGTTTTCATTTAGTGACATTTTTTGAACTAAATTGTCAATTTTAAACATATAACAGTCAAATTGAGTCATACCATCTACATTGTGTATCAGTTTGTGGTGAAGATAATTAATACATTTCAAAATGATATACAGATCATTTTACTAATTTATAAAAACTATATGAATGTTTTTACTCATATGTGAGTAGGTCAGTTGTCCTTTTTATTAAAATTAATGTCATTTTTAAGTAAAAAGATGCACTTGGAGTCATACCTATCACACCATGCATCAAAATGAGGTATGAATGATTCCTACATGTCTCAAATGAATTATGAGTCTTTATCTTAAAGTATAAAAACCATATGAATTTCTTTTCATAGTTTTTAGTAGGTTATTTGTCTTTTTTATTGAAATTGATGTCATTTTAAAATAAAAATATGCACTTAGAGTCATACCGATCACGCCGTGCATTGGATTGAGGTAAAAATGATTACTACACATCTCAAATTACTTATGGACCATATCCTAAAATACCAAAATAATTTTAATGTGTTTTCCCAATTCTGCATACATCACTTTTTGTATTAAATGTCATCTTAAAATAGAAACACAAACTTTGACCCACACTGATCACATCACGTATTAGTTTGATATGAGACCGGTTCTTACACATCAAAAATAACTTTTGATTTGATTTCATAAATTATCAATAAAATATGATCATGTTTGATTTATTTTCTGTGAGTGACACTTCTTGAACTAAACTGTCGATTTTAAACAGATAACTGGAACATTGAGTCATGACAGTCAACCTGTGTGTCAAATTAAAGTAAAAAATAATTCTTACACATCTCAAATGACATATGGATCATTTAATTAATGTTTCAAAACAATCAGAATATGTTTTTTCCTTTTTTAGTATGTTTGTTGTCATTTTTACTAAAATCAATGTCAGTTTTAAATAAAAATACTAACTTAGAGTCAAATCAGTGACACCATGTGTCAGATTGGATTGTGGCTTCTTTATACATGTCCCAAAGTCTCAAAACAATCATAAATTCCAATTTTTTCATGTTTCCATTGTATTATTATGTTGAAATTCTAATAATTCATATTTATTTGTTGTTTTTAGATGAAAAATATTTCTCATTACTGAAATACAAAAGATTAGAGGATTTCAACAATGAGAAATATTTTTCAGATAATAACATAGAATCAATATACAATATTAGTAGTTCAAAAAATAAAGGCAATGAAAATGTAAAATATGGAAAAATTAGTAGAAAGAATCATTTTATCTCTTTTGTGGCTTGTTGCAGATAGTTGAAAGAAAAAAAAATATTTCCAAAAGATCTAAAAAAATAAGCATATGTCAAAAATGATATGAATATTTACCTAAAAATAATATATAAAATGATGGAAAATTTTATTAAATAAGTATTATGAATTCAACTTTTCCATATGGTTTTATGAATTGATGAAAATTTTCCTTGTTTTAATTATCTCAGTTGCAGGCTCAAAGTCCAATCCCTCCTGAGCTCAAGAAGCTTTTAATAAACCACCCGAACTCAAAAAAAAAAGTATCTACTTGTACCAGGAAACAATTATTATATGAGAAATACTAAGAATAAATAAATTAAATATAAATATTAAAACATAAATTAATTCTATGGATAATTATTTTACTTTGAAAAGATATGGTGACAGTAAATCAAGAATGATGATAAAAAACAAATAGATGTCATTAAACAATCAATCAATGTCTGAGGAGGATGAGGAGAAAATAAGATACATTTAACTGCTACTTTGAATCATTTGAGAGAAAAAAATGATATCCTATTAGGATCATAAATTATTCCTTTTTTATAATAAATAAAAAAAATACACATAAAATATTCATTATCAAAGGCAATGCTTCACATTTGTGAGAATTACATTAATGGTAATTAGAGATTCGTAAGGGTGGAACCAAAAGGTAATATTAAAGAATGATATATTTTTAGATGGATTAAATTAAAAAATACATAGTTTTTTTTTGATGTGTGATGAATGAATTAAAGTGATTTTTGAGAAGTATTAATTAGTGGGTTATCATTTCAAATATGGATACATTTTTATCAACTATAAGAAATAAAAGAAAGGATGAAATCAATGAATAAAATATCACTAGTGATCAGAAGGTTTCATTGAAAAATCAGAGTAAGACTCTACAAAAAAAAAATCTTTTCCATGTAGTGCCTAAATCATTTGGAGAGGCTGACAGGGATGATAATTAGATTAAATATTTGAATGAGTAACTTGATTTGAATAAGAACAATGTGACATGAGGAGATTAATCTGAATAATAATAACAGAGGCTTCTAATGGATCAAGTTATTGTATATATCGTTCCAAAAAATGTCCATTAGTTAAAAAATACAGGAGTTTTTTAGTTAATTTTTTTCTTAATTCTATAAAACTTTTAACATAAAAGTTCATTGCAATTTATTGTAATGAAACATTTTAATGTCATGTAATTGAGATAGTCACATCTGTGGGGAATCATATTACCACTAGAAGGACATAAAAAATGAATTTAAGTTTATGGTAATAAACAATAAAATTATATAGAATTAAGAATCCACAGTGAACATAACATGTCATTAAATTATTAAATCCAAACTAATAATGTTGACTTGAATTGGGATTATAATGCTGTAATGATTTTATCTATGAAAAATAATTTTTATTTCAACAAAATAGATTCAATTAAAACTTATTTATTAAATTTATATCAATAAATTTTAATGTTTTGTTTTATCAAAATTAGTCTAATATTGGGGTATAAGATTTATTATTGAATTATTTAAAATATAATTTAAAATTTAAATAATATAAAACTTTTCTTATTATAAAAGTTACTTTTCAAAAAAATATGAAATTTTGAATTTATTTATCAATCCTGTAGAATTTAGAACAATACATTTTATCAAAAATATACTCTTCTTCTATACCATGTAATAAAATAATATTTTGTTTCATAAAATAGCATGAATATGAGGTTTTTCCTAGAAAATGACTTATTTCAATTGTTTTTTTTGACCATATTTTAGCAATAAAAATAAAAATATCAATTACATTTTATCTCAAAATCAGGGTTTCCTATATAATATAGTTTAAGTATTATGAAACCGTAAACCTATTTGATCCTTATTTTTATAGAATTTAAGTAATATTATTTATATTGAAATTGAAATATTTAAAAAATAGAAACTGAAAACATTATATTTTT
The DNA here is from genome assembly GCA_963277665.1 of Viscum album. NCBI lineage: Eukaryota > Viridiplantae > Streptophyta > Magnoliopsida > Santalales > Viscaceae > Viscum > Viscum album. The sequence goes on from OY728122.1 coordinate 2,095,688,873, forward strand.
TCAAGAAGTAGATAAATAAATAATTCCACAAATCAAACATATATAATGTATTATATCATCTGATTTTACATATTCATCAGAATCATTTGATAATTACATTTGATAAGTGAACCATAAATCTATCCCAATCATCTTGAAATAGTTCAATGTCATCATAAATAAATCCATTAATTTTAAACCATATTTCTATTCTCATTATCCTAAGAAAAAAATTTATGAAAAAATCATTATGTAGTTTTTCGCATGTGTAAGATATTTCATCATCCATTTTTTGGAAAGTAAATCTATAATTACCTTTAAAATACATGGGGATAACCCTATATTTCAATACTTACTCACTCAACCCTCTCTGTTCCAATTGTTTCATGAAATAATGTAAGACCCTAATGATGTCAGATATTTCGTCATCTATGAGATTTGCAATGTAATATTTCTAGCTGAAGAGAACACCGACCACTACATGGATGAAATTTTCAAAAGTTAATGATTTTATAGAGGTACATGTTAAGGAATATAGGTATTGGGAGCCTATTATACCTCACCTAAACATGATCCACTATTGGGTTTGACAGATTTTGAGTCACACGGTACCAATGTTGTCCCGGGAAGACCATATGAAATCAGGGAAGACGATACTTCAATATATCAAAAAACAATGAATTTTGTGTTATTTTATTATATGATAGTTCAACTAGACATGTTTGGGTACAATGATGTGGATTGAGATGGTTCATGGATAACCAAGGGAAATTAGAGATACCAAAAAACCTGGATTTTGTTTGAGTCGTAGTTGCGTTCAACCCTTAAATCCCTCGATGCTTAGATTTGAGGCTTGGAATAGGTGTAGCCTTGATTTGGAAATAGATTCAAGCTTGGATTATACAACAAGGAGCACCGTAAGTAGGTCACTTCTATTGAGAACTTTAGATATCGCGAAATGGTTCACAACAGTTAGGGTTCTTAAAATAAATTGAGACACTTTTATTAGCACTTCAAAAAACCCCCCAAGAAAGATACCTTTTATCAATGCTATGTTAATAAGTGATCATAAAATTAATCTTTATCATCACATTTTTATCACTGAAAGAGATAGAGATTTACAAATGATAATAATGTTTTGCTAAAGATTGATTTTATCAGTTCTTTTTTAATGCTGATAAATCTTTATTTTTAGCAGCACAAAAAAGTGATAATAAATATATATAATTTTTTTAAAAAATAAATTTTTTTAAAAAAGTATAATTATAATATATAATTAATATACTTATAATAATAATTTTTATAAAATAATGATCTTATTATTGTTTGAATATATAATATTTATTTATAATTATATAAATACTTTTTAAAAATAATAATATTTATATGATTATATATATTTAAATAATTACAAATATATATATATATATATATAAACATAGTAAATATATTCATTATTTAAAAAAATTTATTATAAATTTATAATTATCTATTTATAATTATTTAAATACTTATTTAAAAATTATATTTTATTTATTTATAATTATAAATGTATAAAAATAGTAAATATACATTTGTAAATATATTTATTTATAAATATTTTTTTTCAAATGCATTTTTAACATTATTAATGAACATTTAATCTTGAGTTCCGGGATGTTAGAAATTAGTAAAATTTATTAGTTAAAAATCAGTACGATATATAGAAAAATTGAACAAGTTTGACTAATATAAATCGTTAGAAAATGGATATATATTGAAATAAAGATAAATATATATAGAAAATATTAAAACATAATAAATATATATATATAATAAATAATATAAATTGATTAAATTCAAAAAAAATATGTGTGCATGTATGCATATAAAAATGCATTAATTACGTATATGTGAAATCAATATAATACATTTGATCTATGTTATACATTTAAAAATCAAACAACATTCAATTATATCCATTAGTTGATTCAATTAGTTAGTATTTTTAATTCATATTAATTTTTAATTATAAACCATTATTCACTAAATATATTTCTATTTAATGTAAAGAATAAATAATATTTTCTATTATATATATCTTATTTATATTCATTAATATATATATCTATATATTTAATATATAAAATTTATTAACAATATCAATAATCATGTAGTTAATAAAATGCTTAATACTTTTCTCAATTTACTTTTTTTAAATTTTCATTTGTTTAATTTTAATTTTTCATATATCTATATATTTTTTACATATTATTTATTAGTATTTAAAATTTATTTATAGTATAATCGATTTATTCATTTTTATCAATAATTATTTAATTAATAAATTTTGTAGTATTATTTTTAATAAACACAAATTTTATTTATTTAATTATTTAATTATATCATTTATTTATTCAGAAATTTAACAACCCTAAAAAAGAGACGATAAAGGATTCCTTTATAAGAAATAAAAATAAAAAAAATTGATTAATGGTATGCTTTAGCTGCACCGAAAAAAAATGCGAAGATAAAGGGTATCCTTTCTCAGCACTAAAAATAAAGTGCTGATAAATTGACCCTTTATCAGCGCTAAAAAAAGAACTCATAAAGTGTAAAATTTTTCATCACTGTCTTTATCGCCGATAAAGATTCCATTTATCAGTGTTTTTTTCTAGTGCTATTAAATACCAGCACTATTAAACACCTGTTTTATTGTAGTGATATGTATGATTTTCATTATATGATAGATGGTCCTAGAACTATATAATCCTCCAATGCATCAGTTACATATTGATATCTCATGAGATAATATGAACTAGAATGTGGAGTGAACCTATTTATATAAGAGACTACCTCTACTATGATAGTCTCTAGACTGAACCTTTATTGAGGAAATGATGAAGGATAGAGTGAAACCAATCCACTATGGGACTCTTTATATTATGATAGCCTTGGTAGTGAGACTTGACTAGTTGAATTATTTTATATTCTTATATGCATACCAAAAACTTATGTCATATTCTTATGATATGTTCTCATGGATAATGATTGATTTTTTATGATTCCACACTCTTATAACTTATATCATTTTTTATGTCAAATTCTCATTCCATGAATCATGATTAATTATCTTAAATGATTGAGAATTAATTTCACAGGTTATGATCATGTTATCATACAATTATTACTATCTCATACTTATGTATGATCATTGATTGATATCTTCTATGTTTACCCTTATTGAGAATATGTGCTCACCCTTTCACATGCCTTAATTTCTCTAGGTTATGAAGAAATGTTTTAAATAGGGTATGTTTTAGAAGGGTACTATGTAGGAAGAACTTTGTGGGAGATGTTGAGTATTTTTCAAAAAATAATTTTACTATGTATCAAGTCCACATAAAAATAAACCTTTATTATTAGGGAGTGTGTATTATTGTAAAATGTATAGAATATTGATCTAAAATAATGAAACAATTATGTTTTTTATGCTTTGGTAAACTCAATTAGTATGACATGATGTTTTAGTTATTTTTAGAGATTGGGATTAGAAACATTTCCTGAAAACCCTTGGGAGAAGTCTATATATTTGATAACATCCTAATTTTATGAAAAATCAGAGATTGAATGGTTTCCATGTAATGAAATCCTTGTCTGGATTCTAATAAGTGGAAGGAAGATCTAACACCAATGCAGTTATACGTAATAAACCTAAAATTATAGCTGGTTATGAACTCGACCTTCACCTATTTTATGAAAAATTGGCCTAACTACACACCAAGTTTAACACTCTTGGGGGACATGCATTGGTTAATTCACATTATCTTTATAAACAATTATAATGAATGAAAATATAAAATCTATGAAAACTAATGCTAATATATAGTTATATGAGATAAAATTAAATTGTAATCGGGTGAAAGAAGGTGTCATAATTTAGGATATTTTAATAAATATTTTCATAATCATATGATTACTTACTCTATTTATTGATGTTTGATACTCAAACTAATATTTTTTGTTTTAGTCAATAGATATAACTAGGAGGAATCATGTGAAAAATAAATGTAATAGTAAGTAAAAAATAATCCTCATGACAAACCAAATGGAATGGGATTTGAGATGAAAAATATTGTGTCTATTATCAAATAACCCTCTCAAGTTATAAAAAGTAACCTGAATCATATTGAACATCTAATTATATAAAGTAAAAAAAATTAAAAAAACGAGTCTTTTAGGAGACAACTCCCTCCATCCTTAAATTTCTATTCCAATACACTTATTTCTAAGAAATTGATCAATTATATAGAAAACATATTACTTATTATTTAGTTCTATGACTATGATATGGTTAATTTAGTTGTGTATCATTTTGAAGTTGAAGTTGATCAACAATGTATTATTATCAAGAATATGTGGTAAGAATAGGAAATAGACTCCCTAAATTTATAAGTGTTTTAAAAGGTATTTTTTTATAGTATTATTCTCAAAATATTCTCAATATGATGGATACATGATTTATTGATTTGAAGAAATGGTATAATGAATCGATCAATACCTATGAGGAAAATTTCACCAAACATGCAAGGTATACTTTGATTTTTATCATTTACCGTGAATGTAATGTTGACAAATTCCTTAGTGTCCTAAGACCAAATCAACAAAAGGAAACGTCTATAAGATTCTTTGATATATCTGAATCGTTTTTTAATGTGATATCAGGCTAAAAATAGATATTGGAGATTCTCATTATTCTCATGGTTTGGGGGGGGAAAGAATTGAAAGATTGAATTTAGAGGAGATTCTGATAATAAGTCCTATAAAGGAATGAAAATTAATCTTCCTTTATTCTAGAATTGTGGAATGTAGCATGGGAGAAATTTATTTATGGTGTATTTTAAATTTTTTATGTGTGGATAAGAAGTTCATCATCAAAATAATGTCGAATTAATTTCAGGTGAACAATCAATGAAATGGATGGAGAGAAAGATCAGTAGAATGTGCCACCCACACTCAAATGCTATAATTTAAAAGAGTATAGACATTATGACAATAAATGTAGAAATACAATGGTTAATGAAAACAATTTTCATTATTAACCTATTAATATTAGAGATAAAGGGAAAGCTCATGTGATCACACCTACTAAAGTGGGTCATGAGAAAGAATTAGTTAAAGGTTATCTTACCATCCTCTATAGAATTGAAAATGTATTATTTGATTATATATTTAACAATTATTTTATATATGAATAATTTTATATGGTTATCACATCATCACCTCAATTATTAGATGTATAGTTATAAGTTAAAATTACCAATAGAATGATGACCACATATCAATTCTATAGCTCTTCTCTGATACACGTTTGTGGTAATTTCTCTCTAAAAATAATGTTATTCCCCCTCTAATTGAATTTTAATTTATTTTTATCATGTATTGGATATATTTATATAGATACGACTTATATATTCTTATGTAAGGGAAGTATCATTTGATATTATGAATCAACCTGTGATCATCTTTAGGTGTGAGGTTTAATATGAACTTCTTACTGAAATTACACCCATTGTATGGATCTTACCACATATTCATGGGGGATATTTCTCTCAAATGGTTAGGGAGAAACTCAGCATTTAAGATATTGCTATTTCTCCAGAATATTCATGTGTAGTTTCTAAAGACATTCCTATCCTTCCCCCGAATCTTGAAGTTGAGTTTTCAATAGAACTCATACGTGGTGTTGCACCTATATCAAAGACTCTATATAAAATCTACCCAATTGATTTGAATGAATTAAAGAAAAAACTATAGTATAATCTTGATGTGGGAGTCATATTCCCTAGTACATCACCATGAGGTTCACCCGTTATTTTTTTAAGTAGAAAAATTTATCAACGCATCTTTTTATTGATTATTAGTAACTTAACAAGATCACTATTAATAAAAAGTATCCTCTCACCTATACCAATGATCTACTGGATTAATTATAAGGGGATCAATATTTTAAAAAAAATGACCTTCTTTCTAAATATTATCAATTGACGGTTACGAAGAACTACATGAAATTTATCTTTTTATGATGGATTATTTATAATGGACTTGAATTCTATCATTGATAGTTCATAGAAATGGGTTTTATATGATGGAATTCAACTTTTTTAAAAAATACTTTATAAAATGGAAATCACTTATGCTGGAATTAGAATTTCTTTCTAATAGGTTTTTTCATCAAAGCATTCATTTTCATAGGAGTTTATTTTTTGTGATGGACTCATAAATTGATCACAAATAATCGCTTTTAACGTAGTTATTTGTGATGGAATGATAAATCCATGAAAAATAACATTGATTATTTTTGAATAATTTAAGAATCAATCATAAATAATTTTTAAATTAGCAAGAAAAAACATTTTAATAAGTTGAAAATATTTATGGTGGTTACTTGTTTTATATGGATTTCAATCACAAAAAACGTTTTGTGAGATATTTTTATCATAAATAACCCATATCAGAAAGTATTTTTTAGAGTGGGTTATATGATACATAAATTTGATTCTATAAAAAATAAATACTTTCCACATGGTTATTTATGGTGGAATTATAATTCCATTGGAAATAACCATATGAAAAATAATTATATGTGATTGATTTAATAGTCTCTCACAAATACTTTTCAAATTAGTAGGTTTTTTTAAATAAGCTTGGAAAACATTTTTGGAAGCTACTTTTTTGTGACATATATCCATTATATCAAAAATAGACATAAAAAAATACTCATTTTATCCAAAATATTTATTAAAAATATTTCAAATGAGGGGATTTTTGGGATGGAATAGATGATCACAAAACAGTAAAAACTATAAATAAAAATACACCCCTCATTCAATATATCTCTCATTTCCACCCCTTAAAACACTCTGAAAATTATCATAATTAATTTTATTTTAGAAAAAGTTTTATATCTCTACAGTCATTAATTTTATATATTGTTTTTTATAAAATAATTTTAATTGTATGTTAATGTCACATCATCTTTAAAATATATTTTTAAATATTTATTAATTTGATATATTTATTTTGTCACATATCGAACCATTATGGATAATGTTGAAACTACCCAAAGCCTACCTCTAAATGCTAGGGGATGGAAACAAGAATTGAAAAGAATAATTAACATGGGAGGAATTTTCTTAATGTTACTATATGCACGCACCCAACCATATCCATGAAGAAGTGCATAGGAATAAATATAAAATTAAGTAACATCCAGAGTAACAAAAAAGCATGTATCAACCTCTAAGGAATACAAGAGTATGAAAACATAATCTGAAAAGTAAAGGGAAAAAATACACATACAACTAGAAATATGTCCCCACCTAACTATAATTGGAAATGTAAATGCAATGAAAACCCTGATCCATATCACTAATACCCAACCATCGTACGCGGTCAAAGGAAATAGGGTATACCTAAGGTCCAATGAAGTCACCACCAACATGTCAGTCATCTACATATGACACAACATGTGAGGAAAAATCCTATTCAGTGTTGAGTATATACATACCTGGTAGGATCCCTCAAAATCCAAAGGGATAGAAATTATAGACATGATGTATGTGGATAGATAAAACCATAGTAATAGTGGAATGAAATATAATAGTAAGCATACATAAATTATCTCTTAAATAAAAATCATTAGGATAGATAAAAATGGGTTCTCCATCACCAAGACTAGCCCAGAAAATGAGTCTACTGACAGATCTAAGGGGTACAACAATGATGCCCAACATATCACATGTGTGTTTATATAAGTCACTGTATAGAGGAAAAAAACCTATCCAATCAAGATTCACAATTGAGTGGGAACAATATATGAGTATAGGACCTGTTACCTACTATATAAGGGGGTTACAATAAGTATATGGAGGACCCATGCCCTAGTATGATAGGGAATTAAACTTGAAAGATAGAGGACCTGTTCCCTAGTCCATCAAGGGGTGACACTTTGTAGATAGAGGAATCAAAACCTAGTAATACTGTAACATCCCACATAAATAAAGAATAAAACATTTTCATATTTATTAATATTTGTGAATTAAATATTAATTTTATTTTTAAGGGGTTTCTATGTTTGATAGTGTACCCGATACGCAAAAAATAGTTTCTTTGAAATCTTACGTTGCACACTAGAAATAAAATAATATTATTTTAAATGGTAGTTAACATGGAGTCGTTGTATTGGCAGGAATGAATAGAAACATATAAAATATGATTATATATGTTTGTTAAATGGTTTCACATTTATCCAATAAAATATTAAGGCTTAAAATACGAAATGAATTCAATTTTAGTCATAGATACTCTAATATTCACTAAAAGGTCGAACTATTGCCTTTTGATGGAGAACCCTCTTTAAATATAGTTTTGGTCACACTTATAAATTCTTTTTGACCAAATAAAATTCTTCTTTATAATTGGGACATCAAAATTTACTTTGTGTAAATTTTTGGTATTTTTCCAATAAAGTTCATTTTTTAACGAATAGTGAAAAATGTTGTATTTTAATTCAGAACCACTTTTAAATATAATTTATTTATATGATCAGATTATCTTTTTAATTGGTTTTTAAGAGAAATTAGAATATGTTTTTACCATTTAATCCAATAGTGGTCATTGTAATTAATTTCACTTTGAAATTGGACTTAAACTAGTGTCAATCTTTTGGTATATATTGTTTTATAAAAACACGCTATCATGACAGCAGGAATTAATTATTAAATTAATTAATGTAACTTAAATGTTTTGAATTTTTTAAAATGGACATAATTTTTTAATTTGGAATATCAAATATATCTTAGGGTGATGTTTTGGTATTTTTCTTAAAAACTTCAAATTTTGATGAATAGTGAAACACTAAGTGGTACTTAAAAAACTTATTTTTCATTTAAATGAAAATTTACCACCTTTGTGTTTTGAATTTCAAAAATCCGACATAAATGGTTGTCATTAGGAAGTAAAAATTGGTTCAATGGGATTAAAATAATTTTTTGGTGAATAGTAACTTTTAAGTTTTTAATCGCGATTAGAGGTAATTAGTGTAATTTAAGGTAAAAATAATGTTTTAATAATATGAAATGACCTTTACACATGTCTTACCCTTATTGGATGTGTCATGACCGACAAAGAAAATCCATGGGTCATCTTGTGGACCCCATGGATCCACTTTGGTAGGAAAATGACATTAATAACTTTTTATTTAATGTTAAAATAAAAATGTCACGAACATGTGTTGTTTTACTAAAATAATTTTTAAATGGGGTTATACAAGTCATATTTTTGACTATAAATATTAATTAGAAAGATAATAAGATTTACTACATCATATTAGTTGTTTTATAATTTTTATACATTAAATAAATTAAATTATTTTGGACACCATGAGGATGCAGCGATTACATCATTATTTAAAGATTTAAATAAAATGAAAAGATAATGTAAAATATAAGACCTAAACTTGTCAAAAACCTATTGGATGGGTGGATTTAGAACTCTTATCACATTATACTCGAAATATATAATTTTGGGACCTTTAAAATTCTAAAACCATTTTATAATAAAGTATCCTTTTATAACTTTCCATGAGTGCCCCTCCTCTCCTATTATAAAAGGCCCCCATCTCTACCACCTTACCCACACCTCTCAAGCCTTTGGCTCGGCCAACCCCTGACCATTTTTTCTCTCCACATCCCTGTATTACTCTATGTAGACTCAATTTGGGAAGATGTTTTTCCAAATAATCCTTTGAGCTCAAATCAAAAAGAGTTACCCGATTTAAAGGTAGTGTCTTCTCTTGTGTTCTTATGTTTTATTTTTCTTCTCCAACCCCATAAACTCTTTTTATATATTTATTTTGTAACAAAAATAGTATCTTCAATATACTAGGATGTTGTTATGAGAAGTATTACATCTACACCTACACACACCTTCTTCTAATGGTTAAAGAACATACTATTTCTGTGGTTGGTGATTTTTTGCCTCACAAAACAATGATTGTTCAATCTTCTTTTAACACCTTTCATGGTGGACATTAAGATGTCACTATATTTATATATGATATATCATATGTTTATGTTTTTCTTATGCTTCTGTATTTTTTATTTGTGGCATACCTTTATGGTTTCCATTGTGGGTAGACATGATAATTTCATTTTAGGAAGTGCGGACTACCGCCCCCTCAAAGTGATTAGATTCGTTAATGCCATATGTGGGATGTATAAAGGATGTAGTTAATGTTATTATATATGATATCATACTGGAATTATAATATACCTTTATATCATTATTATTTCACTCCATTAAATATAAAATAGAAATGAAAGTAGCGTTCATGCGTACGTATGGCTTACTGTCTCCATGAACGGTGCATTTCATTTCTTACCTCTAAATGTTATGTAATATTATAAATACATGTATTTTCTGGATATATATGATATATTTGATATCCAAATAATGAATATAATTCTGGATATAATGAACCTTTGACCACATAACCAACTTGTAACTGTAAGAAGTCCATTTTTGACTTAAGTACCAAATATCGACAAAATGAACTTTATTAAATTAAATGATTACATAACATTTATAACATGGAAATAAGTTATATAAAAGGAATAATAAAATTTAAAAAGTTTCTTAAGTATTTATAAATTAACTTTAGTTTATTGTTTAGGAGATTAAAGAGCAATCGAGTCACGTCGGACACGAGGTAAGGGACTTCGTCTCAATATCCTTTCATTGAGGCATATTTCGTTCTAATACAAGGCTTTCTTTTATACGGTGTATAAACCCCTTTGACTTTTAATTTTATACAAAAGGAATCTTTTTCTACGAATCGTTTTACAAAAATAGAAAAAGGAATGTTTCTTTTAACGTACGCGGTGACAATGACCTTTTCCACCGCCACGAGTATTATTTGGTCTTTGGATTCCTAAACAAGCCGTGATGTTTTTTAAAATGAAATAAATACCATATACACTTTTATGTATTTTGGTATTGAAAATGGTTTTTATAATGTATTTTTTATGTCAACATATTTAAGTGATATATTATGATTGAAATGTGGAAATTTTTTCTTTCCATTATTTTTGCTTTATGTCTTATGATTTTATAATGGTACTTGGAAATTTGACGGGTGGTTATGTGATAAACCATATGACGGGTAGTGTCGTGAATACCAGGACGGGTGGTTACGTTATAACCTCCAACGTATTGGGTATGGAAGTCAGCTGTATGGCTATTCCATTAAGTGATATGTGTGGAAGTCGACCATATGGTTATTCCATTTAAGTATGTTTATGTCCCAAGTTAACTTTCTATGTTATGTGTACTTTATATGGGTTTTATGGTAATATTTTGGTTACAAACGGGTATGTAAGGATCTTTTATTCAATGAAGAGTATTTTCTGCTTCGTAAAGGTGAAAAGTATTACTTTGATAAAGTATTCATGGTTTACTTGTTGTTTTGAAAAACTAATAGTTATCCTTCTTTGTGTATCCCTTACTGAGCTTTTTATGCTCACCCCAAGTTTTTTTTGAAATGTTATTCACATGATATAATGTGGAATAGGGTCAAGGATGGGATCAAGGAAAATTCATGCTTTCTTAAACATGGAACTAGAAATGACTTTTTTTTGGAGTTCATGTTTTGAAAAAAAGGAAACTTTGTAGAAGTGTCTACTGTGTAATCTTTTGAGATGTAATAGTTATGATCTAATTCTCTGGAACTATAAACCTGAAATGATCCTCAATGAGAATTATTCATTTAATTCAATATTAAGTAATGTTTACGGTCGGGGCCTTATAGTTGGTATCAGAGGTCGGTTTAGACAACTTTAGGAGTTAGAATTCTATTAAATGATTATCCAAAAATATTTTTTATGGTCAAATTGAAATGATATAGAATTTTAAGATTACCATTTTGCTTATCCTAAGATATTTTTGTGTTAAGAATGGTTTTTCATAGAGGAAATAGAACAGATTTTCTGGGAATGCATACAGAGGGAAATGACCTTTCAAATCAGTATCCTAAGATGGTCAGAATCAGAACTAAATAGTTTGTTGCAGTGATGGATCAGTTGACTCAGGTGAAAAATGTTGGTTGTTTTTATTGAGGATATTTTGTTGTTTTTTAAAAGTAAAGAGGAGAATGAAAGTCATTTAAGGGTTTTCTTGCAAACCTTAAAAGAATAGAAACTGTATGGAAAATTCAGAAAGTGTTAGTTTTGGTTATAAAAAATTTCATTTCTTGGTCACATTGTTTAAAAAAGGCATAACTGTTGATCCTGCTAAAACAAAAGTTGTTGAAGAATGGCCAAGACCCAAAAATGTTACTGCGATCCGTAGTTTTCTTGGTTTGGCAGTTTACTACCGAAGGTTTGTTAAAAAAATTTCACTGTTATCTAGTCCAATGACTAAGTTAACTCAGAAGGGTGTTAAGTTTATTTGGATAAAAGAATGTGATGATTGTTTTCAGGAGTTAAAAAGAAGATTGGCGAATGCTACAGTTTTGGCACTTCCTTCTAGGAATTGTTAGTTTGTTATATATAGTTATGCTTTGTTGAAGGGACTTGGATGTGTCTTTATGTAGAATGATTAGGTAATTGCCTATGCTTCATGTCAGTTGAAAACTCATGAAGTAAATTACCCTACAAATGACTTGGAATTAGCTGCTGTTGTTTTTGATCTAAAAATTTGGAGGCATCATTTGTATGGAGTAAAGTGTGAAATATATACTGATCAAAAAAGTTTAAAGTATATATTTACTCAAAAATAATTGAACATGAGATAGATGATATGGCTAGAATTAATCAAGAATTACGATTATACAATTCATTACCATCCAGTAAAAGTAAATAAAGTGGCTGATGATTTGAGTCGAAAAAGTAATGCTTCATTAACCATGCTACATTTGGAATGAGATCCTTTGGGTTTTGATTTGATGAACTTTTCCATAGAAGTTGTTCGTGCATGAAGTTCTTCTGTTTTGTTTCAGGTATCAGTGAGATCATCTTTATTAGACTGAATTAAGCAAGCGCAGAAGAAAGAGAGTGGGTTTCAGAGAAAGGTAGAGTTGGTTTAGAAGGGTAAGTTTCCTGAATTTAATATTGATAATGATTGTGTTTTGAGGTTTGAGAAGAGATTATGTGTGCCTGGTGATTCACAGTTGAAGAATGAGTTGTTATGTGAGGCTCATAGTTCCCCGTTTTCAGTTCATCCTGGTAGTACTAAGATGTACAGAGATCTGCAGGAGTATTTCTGGTGGGATAGAATGAAAAGAGATATTGCTAATTTTACTGTGAAGTGTTTGAATTGTTAGTAGGTTAAAGCAGAGCAGTAGTTACAGAAAGGGATGCTTCAGCCTTTACCAGTGCCATAGTGGAAATGGGAAAATACATCCATGGACTTTGTTGTGGGATTACCGAAGACATCTCGAGGTAATAATGCAATCTGGGTTATTGTTGATCGCTTGACTAAATATTCTCATTTCCTTCCTATTTGAGATACTTTCTCTATTGATCAACTTTCTCGATTATATATTAAAGAGATAGTCACGTTTCATGTAGTTCCCCTATCCAATGTATCTGATCATGATCCTAGGTTTACTTATAACTTTTGTAAGGGCCTTCAGAAGTCGTTGGGTACTGAATTAAATTTTAGTACAACTTTTCATCCTTAGTCAGATGGGCAGTCAGAACAAACAATTCAGACTTTGGAGGATATGCTACGTTCTTGTTTGATGGATTATCAGGGAAGTTGGGACCAACATCTTTCTTTGGTTGAATTTTCATATAATAAAAGTTTTCATTCCAGAATACAGATGGCACCGTTTGAGGAATTATATGGGAAGTGGTGTCGAACTCTAGATTTTTGGGATGAAATGGGTGAAAAGAAGATGATGGGACTAGAATTGGTAGAAGGGATGGCGGAAAAAGTTCAGTTGATTCAGAAACACATGAGAACAGCTCAGAGCAGACATAAAAGTTATGAAGGCAACATGAGGAAGGATCTATGTTTCGAGGTAGGTGATCATGTTATTCTCACACTTTCACCATGGAAAAGTGTGATGCGATTCGGTAAAAAAGGAAAGCTGAGTCCAAGGTTCATTGGACCATATGAAATTCTGGAGAGAGTTGGATCAGTTTCTTACCGAGTGGCATTACGTCCGAGTTTATCTCAGGTACATAATGTTTTTCATGTTTCGATGTTGAGAAAGTATATGCCAGATCCATCCCATGTTTTGAGCCCAGAGGTAGTTCAGTTGGAAGAGAATATCTATTATGAAGAACAACTAGTCCAGATTCTTGACCATAGAGAGCAAGTGTTGCGGAATAATGTAATTCACTAGGTAAAGGTTTTGTGGAAAATCCATATGGTTAAAGAGGCAACGTGGGAATCTGAAAATGCTATGAGGGATAAATACCCCCACTTATTTTGATAAGTGAATAAAATTGCGAGGACGCAATTCCAAAAAGGGGGGAAGGATGTAACATCCCAGGTAAATAAAGAATAAAACATTTTCATATTTATTAATATTTTTGAATTAAATATTAATTTTACTTTTAAGGGGTTTCTATGTTCGATAGTGTACCCGATATGCAACAAATAGTTTCTTTGAAATATTACGTTGCACACTAGTAATAAAATAATATTATTATAAATGGTAGTTAACATGTAGCCATTTTATTGGTGGGAATTAATAGAAAGAACTAAAATATTATTATATATGTTTTTCAAATGGTTTTACATTTGTCCAATAAAATATTAAGGCTTAAAATATGAAAAGAATTCAATTTTAGGCATAGATACTCTAATATTCACTAAAAGGTCGAACTATCTCCTTTTGATGGCGAACCCTCTTTAAATATAGTTTTGGTCACTCTTATACATTATTTTGGACCAAGTAAAATTCTTCTTTAGAATCAGGACATCGAAATTTACTTTGTTTAAATTTTTGGTATATTTCCGATAAAGTTCATTTTTTAATGAATAGTGAAAAATGTTGTATTTTAATTCAAAACCTCTTTTTAATATAATTTATTTATATGATTAGATTATCTGCTGAATTGGTTTTAAAGTGAAATTAGAATATATTTTTACCATTTAATCCAATAGTGGTCGTTGTAATTAATTTCACTTTGAAATTGGACTTAAACTAGTCTCAATCTTTTGATATATAATATTTCATAAAAACACGCTATTTGTCATGACAGTGGGAATTAATTATTAAATTAATTAATGTAAATTATATTTTTTGAATTTTGTAAAATAGACAACATTTTTGAATTCGGAATGTCAAATATAGCTTAGGGTGAAGTTTTGGTATTTTTCTGAAAAACTTCAATTTTTGATGAATAGTGAAACCAATAAGTGCTACTTAAAAAACTGATTTTTCATTTAAATGAAATTTTACCGCCTCTATGTTTTGAATTTAAAAAGTCCAACATACATGGTTTTCATTAGGATGTAAAAAGTGGTTCAATGAGATTAATTGTTTTGGTGAATAATAACTTTTATGTTTTTAATTGCGATTAGAGGTAATTAGTGTAATTTAAGGTAAAAATAATGTTTTAATAGTATGAAAAGACCTTGAAAGATGTCCTACCCATATTTTATGTGTTATGGACGACCAAGAAAATCCATGGGTCAACATTTGGACCCCATGGAGCCACTTTGGTAGGAAAATGACATTAATGACTTTTTATTTAATGTTAAAATAAAAATGTCACAAACATGTGTTGTTTTACTAAAACAACTTTTAAATGGGGTTATAAAAGTCATATTTTTGACTATAAATATTCATTAGAAATATAAAAATATTTCCTACATAATATTATTTTTTTTATAATTTTGAGACATTAAATAAATAAAATTATTTATGACACCATGATGATGCAATGATTACCTCATTATTTAATGATTTAAATAAAATGAAAAGTTAATGTAAAATCTAAGACCTACACTTTTCAAAAACCTATTGGATGGGTGGATTTAGAAAAACTATCACCTTATCCTTGAAATATATAATTTTGGGACCTTTAAATCCGAAAAGCATTTTATAATAAAGTATCCTTTTATAACTTTCCAAGAGTGCCCCTCCTCTCCTCTTATAAAACGCCCCCACCTCTACCACTTTACCCACACCTATCAAGACTTTGCCTCAGCCAACCCCTGCACATTTTGTCTCTCCACATCCCTATACTACTCCTAGAATCCTAACTCTGGGCAAAAGTCTTCCCAAGGAATCCTTTGAGCTCAAATCAAAAAGAGTTACCCGATTTAAAGGTAGTGTCTTCTCTTGTGTTCTTATGTTTTATTTTGCTTCTACAACCCCCTAAACTCTTTTTATTACTTTATTTTGTAACAAAACTAGTATCTTAAATATACTATGACTTTTTTATGAGAAGTATTAGAGCTAAACCTACACACACCTTCGTCTAATGGTTAAAGAACATTCTGTTTCTGTGGTTGGTGATTTTCTGCCTCACGAAACGATGATTGTTCAATCTTTTTTTAACACCTTTCATTATGGCCATTAATATGTCACTCTATTTATATATGATATATATTATGTTTATGTTTTCCTTATGCTTCTTTATTTTTCATTTGTGGCATACCTTTATGGTTTCCATTGTGGGTAAACATGATAATTTCATTTTGGGAAGTGCGGACTACCGCTCCCTCAAAGTGATTTGATTCGTTAATTCCATATGTGGGACGTATAAAGGATGAATTTAATGTAATTATATATGATATTATTCTGGAATTATAATATACCTTTATGTAATTATGATTTAACTCCATTAAATACAAAAATAGAAAGGAATGTAGCGTTCATGCGTCCATACGGCTTACCGTCTCCATGAACGGTGCATTTCATTTCTTACCTCTAAATGTTATGTACTATTATATATACATGTATTTTATGGATATATATGATATATATGATATCCAAATCATTAATAAAATTCTTTATATAATGAACCTTTGACCACATAAACAACTTGTAATTGTAAGAAGTCCATTTTTGACTTAAGTACCAAATATTGACAAAATGATCATTATTAAATTAAATGATTTCATAACGTTTATAACATAGAAATAAGTTATATAAAAGGAATAATAAACTTGAAAATGTTTCTTAAGCAAGTATAAATTAACTTTAGTTTATTATTCAGGAGACTAAAGAACAATCGAGTCACGTCAGACACGAGGTAAGGGACTTTGTCTCAATCTCCTTTCATTGAGGCATATTTTGTTCTAATACAAGGCTTTCTTTTATATGGTGTATAAACCACTTTGACTTTTAATTTTATACAAAAGAAATATTTTTCTACGAAGTATTTTACAAAACAACAAAAAGGAATGTTTTATTTAACGTACGCGCTGACAACGACCTTTTCCGCCACCGTGAGTATTATTTGGTCTTTGGCTTCCTCAAAAACCCGTGATGTTTTTTAATATGAAATAAATACCATATACTCTTTTATGTATTTTGGTATTGAAAATGGTTTTTATAATGGATTTGTTATGTCAATATATTTAAGTGATATATTGTGTTTGAAATGTGGAAATGTTTTCATTCCATTATTTTTTCTTTATGTCTTATGATTTTATAATGGTACTTGGACATTTGATTGGGGGTTACGTGATAAACCATATGATGGGTGGTGCCGTGAATACCAGGATGGGTGGTTACGTTATAACCTCCAATGCATTAGGTATGGAAGTTGGCCGTATGGCTATTCCATTAAGTGATATGTGTGGAAGTAGACCATATGGTTATTCCATTTAAGTATGTTTATGTACCAAGTTACCTTTATATGTTATGTGTTCTTTATATGGGTTTTATGGTAATATTTTGGTTACAAAAGGGTAAGTAATGATCTTTTACTCAATGAACAGTATTTTCTGCTTCATAAAGGTGAAAAGTATTACTTTGATAAAGTATTCATGGTTTACTTGTTGTTTTGAAAAACTAACAGTTATCCTTCTTTCTGTATCCCTTACTGAGCTTTTTATGCTCACCCCATGTTTTTTTGAAATGTTTTTCACAAGACATAATGTGGAATAGGGTCAAGGATGGGATCAAGGAAATGTCAGGCTTTCTTAAACATGGGACTAGAAATGAATTGTTTTTTGGGAGTTCATGTTTTGAAAAAAAGGAAACTTTTTAGAAGTGTCTACTGTGTAATCTTTTGAGATGTAATAGTTATGATCTAATTTTATAAAACTATAAACCTGAAAAGATCCTCAATGGGAATTATTCATTTAATTCAATATTAAGTAATGTTTAAGGTCGGGGCCTTATAAAGACAATTAGATGGGGGGGGGGGTTAACACTCAGAGGATAGAATACCTACACCATAGTATGATAGGGGTTACCAATTATTAGATAGAGGACTTGTTCCCATGTATGATAGAAGTGTACCACTCTGTAGATAAAGGACTCACACCCTAGTACGATAGGG
This sequence comes from Viscum album, assembly GCA_963277665.1. Taxonomy (NCBI): domain Eukaryota; kingdom Viridiplantae; phylum Streptophyta; class Magnoliopsida; order Santalales; family Viscaceae; genus Viscum; species Viscum album. The sequence continues at coordinate 2,095,707,364 of OY728122.1, forward strand.
GGTAACCCTAAGTAGATATAGGATTTTCACCCTAATATGATATAGGGAGCAACATAATAGACTATGGACCGAAAACCAAGTATGATAGGGTGATACCACTCAGTATATAGAGGACCTTATCCCTAGTCAGATAAGAGGTATCACTCTAATGATAATGTCCCATCACAACCATCATTGAGCACTTACTAAACAAGTGTCACACTCAAAAAACCTCACATCATATCTCAAAAATCACCATGAAGGACACCATCACATTGTAAATTAAAAAACACTCAGAATAGGTTACTCAGGAGCCAAAATATGAGTCAAAAAAGGAGATATAAGAGGTTGAAATTTACTCAAAAAGAAGGTATGTGACATGTAAGGGACACACATGGAATGTGGCCCCACACCGCTTCCTGGACGTATCCTCTCTAGTAAATGGATCTCTAGTCATTTATCCCTACATGACGTGCAAGGGAATTACATTGAATGTATCTATCATTCAAGTTTGAGCTGTGTTCTCCTGGCCATACCCGTGTCCATTGGGCCATATCTATGTACACTAGCCGTGTCATTGTTCGTTCTCATGTCCATGTACTCCCAGAGTACATGTCGGGTCACCAGTACTAAGTCAAATGGATTATGGTGGGACCTACATGGCATGTGATATTTAAATCTTTAGAAAACCCTAGATTCTATAGCTGTCTCACAATACGATGTGTGTTCATCACAGTACACACCGTGTAGTCGACATTTTCATAGAATCTCAGATCCACCATAGATATATGAGATCCAGATTCTCCACTACAAATCGCACTGTTTGACCACCTGTAATCAGTGGTAATCACTTCCAACCATCGATTCCAGCCCACTAATGGCAAAAAAATTATAGTTTTTATTATTATTTTGATACCCAAACACACCGCAGCATCTCTAGACATCTCCCATTGACTGACCAGATTCATGATTCATTATTTAATCAGTCGCATCTCACAGTCTATCTGAAACCAAATATGAATTTTCAATCAATCTATCACATGAATATATTCAGTGAATTCAATGGTTCTATTGTGCTCGAACCCACCCAAAAATGTTGAACTATGTCCCTAAAGGATAATAATGAAAAATGAGAAGAACAATTGGGTGAAAATCACAATAAAAATGATTAAAAAATGTTGACCAAGAGTTATTGGCTGAAAAACTAGATTATGTATAGACGATGTTGAAAAAATAAAACATAATGAGAATAAATAATTGAATAAACAATTTAATATGACTCATAAGATCCTTCAAAAGATGAATTTGAATGCAGATCAATAAATATCTATATGATCAGCTAAATCATTTAACTATAAGGGAAAAAACCCAATATGATAATTTCTACCTTGGGATTTGATCATTTGATGATGAATAATGTAGCTACCAATGATTGAGGGAAGCAATTTCATTCATTGTGAATCAATCTGCCTCAATAAAATTATCGATTCAATTTTCGGATCTTGAATCACCAATTAAGGGTAAAATTATGCTCTCAATGGTACCAGGGTTATGTAGCTAACCATGGAGATTATCCAAAATGAATTATTTATATAGGGGAAATAGATTTTGGTTATTTAATGAATGAATGAATGAATGAATTCATTAATTCATTAAATTTACCTACTAATGGACACATTATCCAAAAGTCTTATACCAACCAAATTTAGGTCATGGATAGGGTAAAAAGTGAGATCTAGATTCAACTGTGGTCTCGTATTTTCGATTTGAGATTATTTAAGTGATATTCAAATATTTCTAAAAAACCAATGAACATGTGATATAAAATATATAAAATATATTTTTATAAAATTAATTTTGTGCACACTAGGACTCAGAATAACACTTCATCTCAGTCCTTGGCTTCAAAGATATCCCTCAATATATTTGAAATTCTTATAAGTTATAAATAGGTTCTCTATTTTATTATCTCTTAAAATATTTTCATCCTAAAAAATACAAAAAAAATTATGGGGATACTGAGACCGCCTCTAGCTCTCCCACTCCCAGGATCTTTCCAATACAATACCATACTACAAAAACACACGAATCAATGAAATGGTCCATGCATGCTAGATCCTATCCAACCGATCCACGATTTCCACGGGGATCTCCATGAAGGTGACTCTATCATTAATGTCAGACTCTCCATTTTCAATAATTTGTGTCAATCATTCATTTATATCCTTAGCTAAAACACAAGGAAAACATTATGCACTCATTTCAACTATAGGGGTAAGGCAATGTGGTAGGAAACCCTACCAACCCTTTGTAATATCTTGAATGGATTGATGAACCTTAGGGTTAGATTTACTCCACAGATAAATCCTCACAATCCACATCATGGGGAGAATCTCAGAATAAAATGGTCTCCCTTCTTGAACTCCAAGGGCCTATGTTGTAGATATACATACAATTTCTTCCTATCTGAGATTTTCTCATCTGCTCACAAATCACCTGAACCTTCTTTATTATCTCATGCACAATCTTCAATCCAACAATAGATTCCTCACCAATCTTAGTCCAAAATAATGGTGAGATACAAGGCCTCTCATACATGGACAAAATATGTGCCATGATTATAGTATAATGATAGATATTATTATAAGAAAACTCTATTGAGGGTAATTGGTCCTTCCAACTATGGATAAAGTCAAACACACCAACCCTCAACATATACTCAAGCACTTGGATAGTGAACTCAGTATGGCCATATTTCGGGGGGGTAAAAGGTTGTAATCATCCTCATATGGTTCCCAAAATCCTTATGTAGGCATTTCTACAACTTTTATGTGAACCACACATTATAATTATATACAATCATGGAGGACACCCCATGAACACGAGAGCCATATGTTAAACTACCCCAAACTCTCCACAGAACACTAAAACATGATAATAAGAAATTATTTAAACTTCATAAGTTGGTCAAATATCCCCCAAATGGAATCAAGGAATCTCTATATAAATGGAATACCTGTCACAAAGTTCATGGATATGCAATCCCATTTCCAATCTGGGATCTCAAGAGGCTACAAAAAACATATTGGAACTTGGCACTTAGCGTTCACCTAATGACATGTGACCATCGAGATATTATCTCATCCATTCTTTTCCTCATGTTATCCCACCAAAAATTATATAATGGTATTTATATATATTCCCTACAATGGGATGTACTTCCAAAGGAGATGTGAAAAACTCTCTCATCACCTCCTCATGCATCGTAACAGGGACCTCCACATGTCCCTGAAAAAGGATGAAATAGTTACCTCCTTCAGAAAATTCATCTAGTCAATATATTAGGGATATTTGTTCATTTAAGAACTCACAGTCAATGTATCTCAACTGAGACTCTCTCACACACTTGAGAATCAGAGGAGTCAACACCATCAAATAAAGAAATGATGCACCCTCCTTAAACGTGGTATAATGAAAGGAATCCAACTGCTCTGACACCTCATGCACTAAATGAGCTTAGGAATTCATTCTAAGGGAATCTTATACCACATTTCCTTTCCTAGGAGTATAGGCTATCTCAATGTCATAGATCACAAGTAACTCCAACCAACTCTTTAGTATCATGTTATGGACTCTCTATGTGAAGACATACATTAGACTATGATGGTATGATTAAACAATAAGAACTCTCCCAAATGATAGCGCCTCCACATCCTCATAGAAAAGACTAAAACTACCAAATAAAGGTCAGGCGATGTGTATTTATTCTCATGGTGTCACAACTACCACAAACCATATGAGATCATTGCATACCACTTCATCAACACACAATTGATCCCATATCTAGAGGAATCAAAATATATTACACACTCCATGCCCTCATATAATAGTCTCAAAATTAGATAACTCATTAGTATTAGCCTCAACACCTAAAAGCCCCTCTATCACTACTCAATCATGCAAAACAACCACCCTTTCCACATCAGGGTGGTCAAAGGGGATGTGTTCCAGTGAATGCTACCACAAACCTCCCATAGTAACCTCACAAGGAAAGAAAACTCAACACCTTTGACATAATCTTGTGTGGCTCCCAAGTAAGAACTATAAAAATATTCATCGATTATATAACTAATTCATGTATAGAAATGACATGCCCAAAAAATTGAACCTCATTGATCTAGCACTTTCACATTAAGAACTTATCATAAATTTGGTTCTCTTGAAGCATGTACAAGACCGTCTTTAAGATCTCTACATGATTTTCATCTAACACAGAGTATATGGGTATGTTATAAATAATGAAAATAACAAATTGGTCTTTTTATGGATGAAATATATAGTTCATAAAATCCATAAACATAGGGGGAAATTGTTTACACCAAAAATAATCACTAGGAACTCATATTTCCCATGGTGACATTAGAATTACAACATTGGAATATGTGATTAGAAAACTCTCAAATAGTGGTAGTGAGACCCAAGATCAATCTTTGGGAACCATCTCCAACCTTTCAACCAAAAAAAGTGGTTTTCAATACATAGAAAGGGGTAATTTTTATTTATCATGGACTAATTCAGGTGAAAAAAATCTATCAAATGTTGTAAGCTCCCATCTACCTTTTTTCCTGAACAAAACCGGTGATACCTAGGGGCACACTAGGTATGATAAACAATTATCTCTAATGACCTCCAAATATATACATTTACCCTAAAGCTTGGTAGGATCCATTAGAAATTTGAAAAAGATATAGGAGTGGTCCCAAGGTGATAGTTGATGGAAACTCCATCTCCGTCCCCTTAGGAAGTTCTAAAATGTCATTTGGGAAGACATCCATATAATCCTACACAACCAAAGAAAACTAGATGCATGAAGATTCTACTCTACCATGGGATATATTCTCCAAATGATGACTGATGGAATGCAGATTCATTCTCAAAAAACCCACTCATCCTATAATGAGTTCTCTCTCACCCACAAAAGAGAATCTTGTATCATTAGTGAGAAGAAATCTAACTCATCTACGGTGAAATTTAATTTGCGCCCTGACTAAGTAAAACAAGTTCATATCTAAGATGACATTACAGAGTCTCATTTTGATGAACAAAAGGTCCCATGAGAAACTCTCTCCCCCAAGAGATATCTCACACTACTAGTAGATAAAGGATATCGAAGAAGAATTTCCCCGTATGATCCACAAGGAAAAGTTACTGGGCTAATGTATAAACTAGGAGCTGCATATCTTTCACCAAGAGTAAAGAGACGAAGTAATTACTCACAGATAAGTATACTAATACCAAATTTAGATTAGAATAAATACATACAATAACTCTAATCATCTCATGGTCCACTGAGTCACATGCCTCCATAGCATGAAACTGTCCATGTCCGCAACTGCCAGCTCACTAAGCCTGACATGGGCTGCTTATTTGTGTTTGCAGAGGATATAATAACATCATCCACCACCCTCAGAACCTCATCCTAGAGCCCCACCTACTCCTCTTCCATATCCACCTCCTAGGTGGACACATTTTTCCCACCTTGGAGATCCATGATAACCACGTTACCTCTGCTATGGCAGTCCATCTGCTATCTGCCATCCATCCCCAACTGGTTGGCTCAGGAAATCATGTTCCTTGTGACATTTCCCATCACATGCATAACACATCCACTATTTGGGATTCCTTGATCCTATATGAAGTCCCTATGTCACGCAACCATGTTTCTATGTTTGTTCATGTGTAGGTATCCTATCATGAGAACCTAATGACTAGTGTGTTCTTGATACCATAGAGGAATCATACCCATGATACCCACTACTAGCTCCAGATACAAGGAATCCTTCTGATAGGAATCTATCCATTACCAGCTCCAAATCTAACACTCCATCATATGTGGGAATGCTCAGGGGTGACACATGATCACATATGTCCTGATTAATACCCTACTAAAACTTATTCACCTAGAAGTAGTCATCGTGAATCTCATCGAGGGAGTGCCACATTAGGTCTCTGAACATCAAAGAAAACTAAAAAATGGCCATCCCTCCCTACTATTGCTCCATATTTTCATGAATTCAAACTAGTTTCAAGAAAGGGGGAATTTCTCCTCATGAAACAACTTCTAGAAGTTAGACCATGAGAATAGAAATTCCTCATGAATCTACATAACAAGGCTCCACCAACACCCAATTACTTCATGGAAAAGGTCAGTTAGAAATGAAAGAACCTTACCAATTAGTGTTTTGATATGTATGAAAACATGGATAAATAATTCTATCCAATCCTATACCACCTGAGGATTTTGCTCACCATGGAAACTTAGTGGCCTCTAGTACAAGAACTCATGGAGTTCACTAAGCCATCACAGATTCTCAACCTGATCTAATAAAACTATCTAATTATCAATTGATGTTTGGGCTACTACTTGCCTCCTCATGGAAAGATCTCATGAGATGGCCCATGAAACAAGGCCTCATCAATCATCAAAATATCATCAAAATCCTGAATATGTAAAATTGTTGGATGTATTCATAGTGGCATCCTAAAATTTTTTATCAAGCAGTACCATAGTCAGAGGAGCATATATATATGGGGATCTAACACAGGAAGGACATTCAAAGTATCAATCCTATATGATGCATGTACCAATGCTGGATTTAACCAAAGTCTCCATATTCCATGTAGAAAAGAAGGTCGTTAGAGTCATGATGTGTGGATACATTGTCTTCTACACCAATAGTGGGTTTCTTAGACTAAAATCCACGCTTGATACACTATGACATTGTGGCCCTAAGTTCCAACCAAATCCTTGTAAGGGAAAAAACTCCAAACACCTTCCTGAGGAATAAACCACCTTTGATACCAATCTTTTATGATCCAACCCAATAGGGCTCGAGTCGGAAATAACCAAGCCCATGTCCAAAGGCCAGGGGAAAGTGATAAGCACAAAATGTCATAAAACATGGTTTTCCATTTACTAAGGTACCTTCACTCACACACTCAACCATATCCATTTAGAAGTTTAGTGAAATAAATATAAAATATAGTAACATATTGAGTAAAAACCATGCATGTAACACACTATAAGAAAAAAATAGTATGATATCATAATCAGAAAATTAAAGGGAAAAAATACAAGCCCAACCAGAAATATTTCCCAATCTGAAAATGACTATAAATGTAAATACTGATATATTTTGGATCCAGATCTCTAAACCTCAACCACCGGATGCATTCAAATACAGTAGGGTATCCCTATTATCCTCTAAATTCCTCACTGACCTATCTGTAATCTACATAAGACATGACATGTGTTTGAAAAGACCATATAGGGGTGAGTATATGAATACCAAGTTGGATTCCCAAAAATTTGAAGGGGAAGAAATTGGAGATACAATATAAGTAGATAGATCAAACCATATAAAGGGATAAATTAAATCCAATAATAATGATACATATATATGATCCTAAAAGAAGACTAATTGGAGAGAGAAAAAGGGTACATCAGTCTTACAACCCAGCCCAAGAAAAGAGTCTACCAATTGTTCTAAGGGGTCCATCAATGATTCCCAGCATCTCATGTGGGTGTCACAAGAGGTGACCATGTGGAGAACCCACACCTCACCACCATAATTCACACTCAAGGGGGGACCAATTACTGGGTAGAGGAATGAATCACTAATACATCACGATTGTTGCACTTAGTGTATGGAGGACCCACACCCTTGTATGATAGTGGGTTTCACTCCATAGATAGAGGACCCGCGCCCTAGTCCATCGGGGGGTTTCACTCAGTATATAGAGGACCTACACAATAGTATGATATAGGTGTATAAATCATTAGATAGAGAACCCACAACCTAGTATGATTAGGGGGTACCACTTAGTAGATAGAGGATCCAAACACTAGTATGATAGGTGGTTCCACTCAGTTGATATAGGACCCATGCCATTGTACGATAGAGGGTACCACTCAGTAGATAGTGGACCCACACCTTAGTTAGATGGGGGGTATAATAATTAGATGATAGAAAAATCACACCTTAGTATGACAGGGGGTATCACATAGTAGATAGATGACCCACACCCTAGTATAATATGGTGTACCACTTTATTAATAGAGGAACCATACCCTTGTACGGTAGGAGGTACCACACTAGTGATCTTGTTTGATAACTTCCATCATTGTGCACTAGATAAAGAACTGTCACACTCATAAAACCTCAAATGATATATCAAAATCCACATTAAAGGCCACCATCATGTTCTATCCAAAAAAACATTCCAGATATGCTACTCATAGGCCAAAATACAAACCTAAATGATGAAGATATAAGATGTAAAAGTTTCCTAAAAAAGAAGGTACATGACTTTTTAGGGACCCAAATGGTGTGCGGTCCCACAATAATTCCTAGTCATGTTATATCCAGTAGATGGATCTCTTTCCATGTATCCCTACATAACATGTCTCAGCCACTCGGGGCCGAGCCATGTTCTTTTGGTCAAGTCCATGTATATTAGTCTGTGTCCATGAACACTGGTCGTGTGCCTAGTCCCTCCCATTTCTCTGAACTACTAGAGTACATGATGGGTTTACATCACTAAGTCACATGGCATGTGGTGGAAGAACATGACTTGTGATATTTTACTCTTCTGAAAACCATAGAAACCACAACCGGGTCACTACATGACGTGTTCTCATTCCAGTACATGTCTTGTAGTCAAAATTTTAATATAATCATAGATCCACCCCACGTATCTCAATCTAGATTATCCATTCAAAATCACATAGTTTTTTCCACCCCAATTCAATGGAAATCACTTTCTACCAACATTTCCACCACTCCAATGGTAGGGAATCAGACTTTTGATTCATCATTAAATACCTGCATGTGCCATCACATCTCCAGTCGTCTCCCATTTCTTCACTGAATTACTAATACATGATAAAATCACCTAAATCCTAAAATTTGTATGAAAACATTGTTAATTTTTTAATATATTCATCAAATTTCTATTTTCTCTAAATTATCGGGTTCAATTGTGCTTGAACTCACCCAGAAATGTTGAACCATGGCACTGTATGCCAATAATGAAGAACTTGAAGAATTATTTATGGAAAAAACATGAAAAAATGTGTAACATTCATTGTACAAGTTTTCTTTTCAAAATAACTATATTAGGGATAGTTGGGGTGAAAAAATATAGAACAAAAAAATAAACAATTGAATAAAGAATTTGGTATGATGCACAAGCTCATGCAGATGATGGATTTGATACATATCAATGAATAATAGTATGATCATGCAAAATAATTTAACAATAACTGAAGAAACCCAATATGATGATTCATACGTCAATATTGGACTATTTAATGATTAAGAATGCAACATCCAATGATTGAGAGAAAATAATGTGTTTGTTGTGACTCGATCTGACTATAAATTTGATATCCCGATCTTGATTCACCAACAAAGGTTGAAATTATCCTCTAAATAGTCCTTGGGTTATGAGAATGACCATATGGATCCTCCATAAAAAAGTATTTTTAGATGGAAAACATATTTATGTCATTTAGTGAATTAATTAAATAATTAATTAATTAATTCACTCAACGTACTCGCCAACGAATGCTTTATAAAAATGTACAATGCTAACCAACATCGGGAAAACCTAGTTTAAACCCTATTACATGGATTTAAATGTGGTCTAAGATATTTTATTTTACACTCTGTTTAGGATATATTTCATTTTTTATAAAAAAGATCGTCATGTGATATAAAATATATTTAATATTTTTATAAAATTAATTATGGGTGAATTGGGCCTCAAAATCACACACTGTCTTAGTACCTGGATCTGGAAATATTCCTCGATATATTTCAAAGTTTTAAAAGGAAAAGTTAGGGTATCTACATATTTATTTTTTTATGGTTTAATTACCATTTTAATATTTTTTTACTTAATAATTTAATTTAAAAATATTTATTTATAATTTATTAAATAATTTTTTTTATGTTTTACCCTAATTTTCAATGAATGGAGAATTTTATTGAAAAATTATTTTTGACTGAATTCGAATTCTATAAAAAATGGTATCACTATGATATTAATTGTGATGGTCCATCAAAAATAGTATTATTTTCTATTTGATCATCCATAACAGGTTATTTTCATTGAGTTTTCATCATAAATAACATTTTTGGATATAAATCCATTATAAATAACAAATTGTAAAAAATAATTTTTTATAGTAATAAAAGATATTCCCAATAAACAATTCCTTATGGGGTATGGTCATTATTAATTTATAGTGATTCTAGATATAATTACCATTTTCCCCCACTATCTTCATGGATTTAATGAATAGAGACTTTTGAAATTAACTTTATTAGTTTTTGGTAGTTTTTATAGATCAAATTCTTATATATTCCAATAGAAAGGGAGAACATGATGATTTTTGGAGGATTGTGTTGAAAACCTTAAATAAGAAGAAAGTGTGTGCTAAATTTATGAAGTGTAAATTTTAGTTAAAAAATATTTCATTTTTAGGTAATATAATCTCACATGAGTTTATATTGGTGGATCCTTAAAAGATAGAAGTTATTGTGAAATAAACTAGACTGACCATGATGAATATGATCCACAGTTTTCTTGTGCTGGATGGATGATATCGACGATTTGTGAGAAATTTCTCACAACTGTCTAATCCAATAACCATGTTAACCTAGAAGGGAGTGATGTTCCTTTGGATTGATGAATGTGAATAAAATTTCAAGGAATTGAAGATAACATTGGTCGGTGAACCTATTATCTCACTAACCTACAATAGAGTGGGGTATATTATCTCTAGTGATTCATTAAATAAGGAACTGAGATGCATCTATATACAGAATAATATGGTGAGAGATTATACCTCATAAAATTGATAATTTATGAGTAAAATTATCCGACAAGTGATTTAGAGTTGGTAGTAATAGTTTTTTTCATTGAAAATTTGGAAGAATTATCTTTATAGTGAAAAATATTGTGTAATATCAGGTGTTTTTAAAAGAACACTATGTTTGAAAATATATATAACACACAAAACCAAGATTAAGTGAACTATGAAATATTTTTTTTAAATGTGACCATTATATCCATAATGTTGAATTGGAAGGTATGAAAATGAACAAATACATAATAAAATATATTTTAAGTTCATAATAAATAAAAACATATTTATTAATTCTTACTAAATAAACAATCAAATTTTAGTAATGACATTTTAATCTTTGAAAATAGTTTTTCCTCGAAAAAGATTTTTACTACTTTTTGAGAAAATAATATAACTAATTTTTTATAAATTTATATAATTAATTTAATAAAATTCTAAAAAATTTAAATTAATAATATCATAATTATCGTATGGTGAAATGTTTATATTTTTCTAAAAAGATTGAGTATCCAAGGAATAGTAAAAAATACAACTTTTATTGAAAATTTATTTTTTTGTTTCAAACATGTACAAAGTTTCATTTGATTTTAAAATGATTTTAAAAGTGAAATTAGAAATATTATGTTATAAATAAATCAATTAATTTTATGGGAAACAATATTATGAAACAATTTGGTATAAAAACTTTTTTATAATTAAAAGGTATTTTTTTCAAAAACTATTTGTCATTGTGTATTGTGATTCTATATTAAATTAATATAAAGTTCTTATAGAAATTTAATCAAGGAAAATGGATATATGGTTTTAAAATAGGATTTTAAAATTTTGTAAATATATCCACTTTTTTGTTTTTGGTCATTAACAATATTAATCATAGTAAATTTTGTTACCAAAATGTTAAATGAGTTAATTTAGGTTAAAATAAATACGATATGGACTAGAAAATGACCCTAAAAATTTAATTTACATAATTATACGAGTATATATAGTCCATAAACATCTACATGTTTAATATAAAACCTATTTTTTCTATTTTCCCATTATTTTTACCACTATAATATTTAAGTGAGAGATAATGACCAAAATGTCACTTTTCTTATTTTAATAACTAAATATTTTATGATAGGTATAAATAAAACTTATTCTAGGTTATAAAATTTAATTTTAAATATAAATGATTTATTTTTACCATATAGATTTATTTATAATTTTTAGTGTTCGAATAACTTCCTTAAATTCTTTCACAACATTAATGTAATATTTTTTTAATTAACATAAAAATACAATAAATGATTTTAAAAATAATAAAATTTATATAATTTGAAAGAATTATTATGTTACAAGAATTATTTTGATAAATATAACATTTTATTTTTTGTTAATTTTTTAATCAAATTAACACTTCATATTGATGTATTTATCTTCAAAATAAATAAATAGTGTTAAAAATAATATTAATGATATTTTATAATAAATAATATTTTATTAAATGATTTAAAACTCATGAAGATATTATATTCATAAATATGAATTATATTTGGTTTTAAAAATAAAAAAAGAACCATTTATGTGTAATTATTCATTTTATTATAACATTATTAACCCTAAAAGGATATGAAACTGTAATATTATAGTAATTATCAAAAAGGGTTAACGGGGGTTAAAACTAAACGATATGGGTCAAAATATACAAAAAAACTATTTATTTTATTAGACTGAGAGGATTTAGAAATATCCTCATCTTATATTCTAATTATATAAATTTTTATCTATTAGATAATGAATAATATATTATATTAATTTAACACTTCATGAAATTACATGAATGCCCCTCCACTCAATTAGAAAAGGTCACCTCTCCTTTTTCTTCTTCATACTACTTTGATCCATATAGATATAAAATACCTTTATAATTACTATTATAAACATACTAATCCCTATTATAGAGGCGTTTACCTTCTAAACGACCAAACCTAGGTCCCCTAAGAAGAGTTCTAATGAAATTCTACCAAAGAAGATGTAATCATATTTACCGACTATTTCATGTTTATTTCATCTTCTATGTACTCTTAATGTGTTTTACTAATTCTAAAATTATAAATCATAAATTATAAATAAAATAATATGTTATTTTGATTATAGTGAAACCATATCCCATCTCTTTTATATCCCACGATAAGCGAAAACATTCCTTGCGTGTACGTAAAACATACCATCTCCATGTAACAGTGTAATTTGTATTTCATCACCACTTTATATTGATGGTAATAAAGTTTGAAATAATTATTATTTATTATATGTGTGAAAAAATATGATTCTATAACAATAATACCCTATGTACCTTTTTACCTTCCAATCCATTGGAAAATAATAATGTTGCTCATCCGTACTTGGGAACTACCACCGCCATGATGTGATGTGATCCATTTTTCATTTATGCTTCACATGTATGGTAATTAGGATGAATTTAATTACTATATATGATATATATTATATAATAATGAATTTTTAAAAATTAATTAGTATTTAAATTTCATGTTTTCCCTTTATCAAAAAGTGAAAATATCATTCATGCGTACGTATGACCTACGATATCCATGAATAGTGTAATTAATTTTTCTATATTTATCTTTTATAGATTAACATATATATATATATATATATTAAATATATATTATATTTATACCATTAATAACACTCTAGATATGGTTTAACCATAGTAATAGTATAAGGACCAGAACTACAGAATCAAAACATACAAGATATATGATGTAGTTAACACCCGAAATAATGATAATAATAAATGGTTGCCAAAAAATGGGAGATAAAATGTTATAAATGGATCATATATAATATTATATATTTATATATATTTTTTTATGTAATTATAATAAATCCAAATTTATCATATAGTAGGTTAAATCATGTTTAACTTAATGGAAATGTGATGTAAGGGATCCATCTAAATTTCATTTCATTACGGAATATTTTAATAGTACGCATCAAACATATTTTATATGGTGTATGTAGTGAAAATTTGATGTATTTAGGATCACTATACATTTTACATCACATTTATATTAAATATACATTTCATTTTATCATGGATATGATTATTTCCTAACCCATATACCATTTCCATATGGTGATTTGACTGACTGGGGAAATGTTCATATATCCATATTATTTATTCAATACAGATATTTATTGATAAGAATATTTATTTTTAAAATAATTTAATTTTAAATATACGAGGGATTAATTTTACATACAGTGATATTTGGGTCCCAAAATTATATAGCCTCTCGATGGATTTAAGGTTCTCATGAGACGAATATGTAAGTATGAATTAAATGTTTTTAGTGTCTGGATACCCATAGTTTAAAAAATCCTAGAATAAGGAATTGATGGCATAATTATCATGTTTTTTGAGATCATGATGTACAATATTATGAATTCCATTCATTGAGAATTTAGTTATTTTTATTATCCATGAGATAACTTCATTGATATTATAAATGGATGTAATTTTTGATAAAGTTATTGATTAAATGGAATGTGTTATTTGTTATTTTCCTTGAAATAATAATTATACATTATTTGATCATGAAAGATTCTACAATATGTAACCCTTATTGAGAATTTGATCTCATTTTTTTTATTTTTTTCCATTCCTTAGGATATGAGGTAGGATATTATGAATAATATATTGGATGAAAGAATGATTTTATGCTATGTATCTTATATTTACAATGTAATATGGGAATCATTTATATACCTAGTTCTTCAATACTAAAAAAATTATTTTTTCATTTTTATGTGATTAATTTTATGTGGTGATAGTATAATAAATAATACACTAACTATGGGTTATAGAAGCTGGGATTTTTTTTGTAGGTATCTAAAAAAGTTTTTTAGGAACCTTGAGAAAAAACTTTTAAATGAAGATAGATAACATGAGAATTATGATAATCCCTTACAACATTTGATAACTTTTTCTATTATAGGTATTTCACTTTATGGATTAATATTCATGATGATAATGATATAACTCATTTTGTTCCATTTTTATGTAATGTAAACTAGTGGAAGAAAAGGAACCAAAATCTATAAATAATGTAGAAATCACCCCACTAGGAAAGCCAACATAGCTGGTATTGGAATTAAGAATATCATGACAATATTAGGGAAGTTTACTCATGTTAGGATGAATAACCTTTCTTGAATACAACAACCAGTTATTCCAAGTGTGATTATCCTATGGTAGATCAATTCATATGAAAATAGACACATTATTTTAGTGGACCAATTAATAAATTAGTAACTGAGAAATGGGTTATGTATCATGAAAATATATTCCATACTTTAAGATGTGATGAAACATAAATTGTTATTTTGTAAGTGTATTGTTTTAAAGTAGAATTGAATCAATGGTGTTCACTAATCCAAAAAACTAAAGAGGATGATGAAATAGAAATCATGGAATGAAGAAATTTTAAAGCGATTTTCTTTGATAAATACTTCCCTTGTGATTAGAGAGATAAAATGGAGAGGAAGTTCCTAACTTTAAAGTAAAAGTAATATTCATGTGTGGAGGTAAATAAGGATAACTTTATAAGGATAGAAATTCATTCATTAGACTATATACATAATATAGGAAGAAATATTGACTGTTTATTTTATGGGAATAATCAGGTTTTTAAAATGGAACTAGTTTCTATAAAATATTCATCCTATTTTGATATGGTAAGATGTTCCATCATAAAGGCTAAAGAATTCCCCAAGTTATATATTTTCAATGTAAATTTAGATAAGAATAGGATAGCATAGAACCAATAAAAAATAAATTATGTGTATAAAAATAAAGAGAGGATGAGACTTCCCACATGTGATAATTGTGGAAATAAACACCCTTAATCATTGTTGAAGGAAATGATATTTTTCTTCAAGTGTGGAGAGAAAATACATCAGTTACATAAATTTAAGAATATGAATGAAACCTATAGTGTCCAATGTTTTAACTATAAATAGATCAGTTATTATTGTAACAAATTTCCCAAGAATCAAGGTAACATACTCCAAAATAATCCAATGGGAGAAGTCTATTCTTATTATATTACTAAAACTAAAAGAGATTGATTAAAGTTATTGTGCATTTAGATTCTATAATTTTGTTAATCAATGATATTTTGGCTTCAAGAATCATGAACTATATAAGGATTATATTATTTTAGTTTTGATTTAATAATTTTAAAGAATGTGTTAAATGGTACAAATGGCCTAGAAAAGATATTTTATGGTGAACTGTTAATTTATATAAAAAACATTATGAGAGGAAATATAACTACTAATATGTGTCTAATTTCTAATTAATAATGGTTATATGGGAAAAGGTAAGATTGAAATTTATGATGTCAATATGATATAGTTGGTGACCATTAAAATGATAAGTAATTTAATGAAAAATTAAATTATGATGCAGTTTACTATATTTTTGGGTTTAATGGATATAAGGAATAATGATAATGTTATTTTTTAGAAGTAGTTTTGTTTTCATAAAAGTTTTAAGGTGATTCGGGTTAATATTATATTTTGATAATGTGTGATCAATGTATTAACATGTATGGTATGAGACACTACGAGATACTTTATTTTTTTGGGAATAACTATTTGATGAAATATTTATTATTTTTGGGTATTGAATTCATTCAAATATATTTCAGAAGAGTTTTATGGTTAACTATTTATGAAATGGATTAAGTAGAAATTTGGGGGTTATTATGGAGTTTTTAATGATTAATGTATTATTAGATAACATGTGATAACAATTTTAGTTTTGGAAAATGTCTAGTGCCAATTGTAATGAATTTTAATTATTTCATTGATCTCATTAAATTTATATTGAATATGTTCTCTATCACTCTCTATTAGTCCTTAGGAGTTAGTTTTCTATTATATACCCATATTTTAACTTCTTAATAATGTTACCCTATTTGAAAATCTAGTTTTGTGGTGACCATCATACTTTCCTTTCCCATTTTTTGAGAGGATGTTTTATTAACCTTTTTCCTGATGTGGGTTTTCTAAAAACGAAATTTCAAATGTAAAAGACCTTATTACCGATAAAAAGTTAAAATTGTAAGGAAAAAACTTATTAAATGTAGTATAATGTAACATCCTGAGTTTTTTTTAAAGAACACTATATTCGATATTATATACAACAGTCAACACTATTCTTAAGTGAACCATGAAATATTATTCATTAAATATAATAATTATAAAAAAACCATTGAATTGGTAGGTTAGAATAGGAATAAAAACATTATGAAATATAAATAAAGTTCATAATCACTATTAAATTATTGATTAATTTTTAGGAAATACATATTCAATTTTTAGTAAAGTCATTTTATTCATCCAAAATATGTTTTCTTTAAAAATTATACTTTTTATAACTTTTTGTAAGAAAAAAATTATAAATAATTTTTTCCAAAATTATAAACATTATTTGAGAAAATGAAATTTATTTTTTAAATAATCAAATTAAAATTAGCATAAGGTGAAATGTTTGGATTTTTCAGAAACGATTAACAAGTTAATATTAAAAATACTACTTTCTTTTAAACTGTATTTTTATTTCAAGTACATAAAAAGTTTCATTTTGTTTTTAAAGTTAAATTAGATCCTTTATATTATAAATAACTCAATTATTTTCATTTTAAGGAATTGTAGTTTGGAATTTTGTTTAAAAATATTTTTAAACTTAAGTCATTTTTTTTGAAAAACTAATTTTTACTGTGTTTTGCGCTTTTATATTAAATTAATATCTATCACTTATAAGAATTGAATCATGAAAAATTAATATCATATTTATAATCCAGAGGTTTTTCATTAAGAATATTAATCATAGTAAAAATATTCCTTTGGTAAAGGTAAAATAGGTTAATTTAGGATAAAAGTAACATGATAAAGACTAAACAATTACCCTAACACTTACCTTAATCTCACTGGGTGAGTATTAATAATCCATAAAAATCCAAATTTCAAATATATAACCTTTTTTGACAATTTAATATTATTTTTACCTTTATAATATTTAAGTGAGAGATAAAGAAAAATATTTCACATTTCATATTTCAATATCTATAATATTTTATGACAGAGATAATACAAGTTATGATTTAATTTAAATATTAATTTGAAATATTAATTATTTATCTTTATCATATTTTTTTTTTAATTTTTAGTGATTGAATAATTACCATAAATTTATGTGCAATGATGACACAAAATTATTTAATTAATATAAAAATCAAATAAATAATTTTTAAAATAGTATAGGTAATATAATCTGAAAGGATTGTTGTGTTCAATTTTTTTAGTTAAATAGAACATGTTATTAATGTTTTATAGGATTATATTCGAATTAACCATTTTTATTGATGAATGTAAACTCAAATTAAATGAATAGTGTTATGAAGGAAATTAATGTTATTTTATAATAGAAATTTTTTAATTGAATTATTTAAAGTAAATAAAAATATTAGATTCAACAAAATGAATGGTATATATTTTTAAACCTCAATGATTTTTCCTTTATGGGTCTTTTATCATTTTATAGTAATAGTATTAATCTTAAAATAATAGAAAAAATTAATATTATGGTAATTGTCAAAAGGGTTAACAGGGGTGGGGTTAGTTCAAACTAAAAGATATGGGCAAAAAAATGCCAAAAACTTGCCCAAATTTTATTTTATTAGAGTATTTAGACTTTTACACAAATTAAATTCTAATTATATCAATTTAGATCCATTTTTTCCAGGAAAATAATTTATATTAATTTAATACATCATGAAATTCCATGAATTCCCCTCCCCTAAATTATAGAATAACACATCTCATTTAGGTTATTTAGAACACTTTTAACCATCTAGGTCGAAAAAACATAAAAAATACTCTTATAAACATACTTATACAAGCTATATAGGTTTTTTACTTCCAAAATACCAACCTTTGGTTCCTTAATAAGCGATCTGAAGGAATTCCACCAATGAATAGGTAATCATCTTTACCAACTCTTTCATGTTTTATTCTTATTATAATTTCAATTAATGTGTTCTACCCTTTATAAATAATAAATTTAGAATAAAAGATATAATGATATGCTATTATGAATTTAAAAAACTATATTCCATCTTTTTTTTCATTCTATTAAAAGTGAAAACATCCCTCGTGCATACATACTGTAAAGACCCGGAAAATTCAAGAAAATTTTTTTTTCTTAATTTTATTTGTAATTTTACAAGAACGAAGCTTCTGACGGCGCCTGATTCCGAGGCCCGGTGTGCCCAGAATTAATTTCCAAAGTTTGGCTCGGGTACGTTCAGTGAACGAGCGAGCGAGAATTTCTATCTTTTGAACCGTTGCCCGGAATCGAATTCCAAAGGCACCGATGGACTCGCAACGCCGGTATTCGCTTAAGGAGACCTTTTCCGAGGTTGCGTTTATTGCGGGTTGAGAGTTAGTTTTTGGGTTTTTTAAAATAAAGTTAAATAAAATGTGGAAACATATTTTATTTTTAACTTGTTGGTTAACTCCTCCCAAAGGGAGTTAGGGGTGGGACCCACATACACTTAACCTCCCTTGAGAGGATTAAGTGTGGTGGGGCCCACACGAACCCTAACTCTTCACCTCCTCTTTTTAAAACTCCCCTTTAACTCACTTTAATTAATGTTTGACACTTGGAATAATTAATTGAGGTGAGATGTTTTAAATTTCAAACCTTTGAAATTCTAAGAGGGAGGTTGTGTAATAAAATAAGCTTAAGCTTATTTTATCATTTTGGGATTGGTTTCTTTTGCCACTTGAGAGGATTTGAGAAGCTCTCTCTACCATCCTCAACTTTGACGAAGTACATGAAGAACACTCAAGAACGCCACTTCTCTCTTCTTCCTAGCCGGATTGTTTCCGAAGATCGACGACGCCTTCCGTGTCAACGAAAGGGAACGTCGCTTCCTCCTCGGACTTTCTTCGTAGGCTTACGAAGATTCACCAACGACGTACCTCTTCGGACGTACCTCTACGTCAACGGAATCGACGAACGATTACCGCAATGCCCGACCTCCGCGACGCTCGTCTTCCGCGGTTTGTTGACGTGCTCCGCACTTGAACCGAGGTAGGGGTTTGTTTCAATTGTTTATATTTGTCGGGCCTTGATTTTCAAATCTTTTTATTTAATCTAAAAAGATTGTGAAAGTTTATTATTCGTAAAAGGCCGATTTCTATCCTTATAACGTGAGGAGTTCGGACCATACAAACCCGGTCGATCCTCCTCTTTTACTTCGTGTTGTTTTTTTGTGGAATGGTTCGGAAGGGCGTGGTGCCGTCGCACCACGCGGGTTCATGCGGTTTAATGCGGAAGATACGCGCGGCGCCGTCGCGCCGCGCCGTGGAAGGATTTCAAGAATGCGACGCCATCGCGTCGCGTCGAAGGTAGTCGAAGAGACCGCGGCCGGTGTCGGGCCACGGCGGAGGGGCGCGGCGCCGTCGCGCCGTGCCAATCGAACAAGGGTCGCGGCTTGAGCCGCGGTAGAGATGGAAGGGGCGGCCGGAAAACCGGCTGTCGGCGGTTAATGAAGAGCCGCGGCCGGCTCGGCCGCGGCGGAGCAGCCAGAGGCGGCCGGCCTCGCCGGCCGCCAGAGATCAGAAGAGCCGCGGCCATCGGGCCACGGCGGATGGGTGGAAGGCGGCCGGCTGTGCCGGCCGGCCGCCGGTTTGCTTAAGAGGCGGGACCCTGCGGGTCCCGCGTGTGAAAGTAAATGGCCGGCCTAAGGACGGCCGTGATCCACAAAACCCGGGGGGAGTTTACCCCCCCACCCCCGCATGCGGCGCACGTGCGGCGCCCAGGCCGCGCCACCGCGCCGGGCCGCGCCGCCGCGCTGGCCGCACCGCCGGCTGGGTCGTGCCGCCGGCCGGGCCGGGTCCAGCCGGACTGGGTCGGGTCGGACCAGGGGGGGTCGGTTCGGGCCCAGACCCCCCGGTTTCGGACGGGTTTCGGTTTTTCGCTCATATCTTGGGCTACGGGCCTCCAAACGACTCACCGTCTGCGGCAACGTGATCCTTGGATCGAGACGGTCGTTTCGGTATACT
Organism: Viscum album; assembly: GCA_963277665.1. Classification (NCBI taxonomy): domain Eukaryota; kingdom Viridiplantae; phylum Streptophyta; class Magnoliopsida; order Santalales; family Viscaceae; genus Viscum; species Viscum album. Next base: position 2,095,728,428 of record OY728122.1, read on the forward strand.
ATACTCAAGGTACATCTTCCTTTTCGGGAGGATACGTGGCTAAAACTCCATAGTTAAGCGTGCTTGGCCTAGAGTAGTGATCGGGATGGGTGACCTCCTGGGATGTTTCCAAGGGTGGGTGTGAGACGGAAAAGTCAATAACTTCCAGACCAGGCGTCCGATTGACGCGTCGTCTGTTGCGTTGCGTTCCTATTGACGATACGGAACTTTTGGCATCCTCCGCCCGAGTTTTGGATGTAGATGGATAGTGGCCGGGTTAGATCGCACTGAAATCCAACCGGGCCCCTGGAACGGAAAAGCTGATATCTTCCTGACAGAACGTTCGTTTGACGAACCGTCAGCGGCGTTGGTGATCGCGTTGAGAAACGATCCCTATGAGTTTACCCTATGAGAGTTCGGGGTACAATTGAGATACGGCCGGGTTTGGTTCGCTCACGAAACCAACCGGGCCCCTGGGACGAAAAGGCTATTAACTCACAGACCGGGCGTCCGATTGACGCGCCGTCTGTTGCGTTGAGACCCCTATGACATGGCGGTCCTTTGAGATAATTCTTCGTGGGACTTTGAGATACTTGGAGTATCGACCTGTAGCTCGTGGAGCGGACCCTCCCAGTGACGAGCGTGCGGAGTACGGAGACCGTGTAGCTGGCTGAGACCCGACGACTGCTGATCGAACGACTCGGTGTGTTACAGAGGTGCGCTTGGTTGTAGCGGCACATGAGAGCGCTTGGTTGTAGCGGCAGACCCACGACAGAGGTGCACTTGGTTGTAGCGGCACATGGGAGCGCTTGGTTGTAGCGGCAGACCCACGACAGAGGTGCGCTTGGTTGTAGCGGCACATGGGAGCGCTTGGTTGTAGCGGCAGACCCACGACAGAGGTGCGCTTGGTTGTAGCGGCACATGGGAGCGCTTGGTTGTAGCAGATGGCCAGCAGTACTCGATGGGTGGAGTTATTCAGCAGTCTTAGGTTAGTGAGTAGTACCTCGGAGTCGTGACAGGACCACTGTACACTCCAGAGACGGAGCTCTTCAGCAGTTACAGTTTCGATAATGAAAATCCTGGTTGATCTGAGACTTTTGACCTTGTGTTTACCTCATGATTGATATGGGTCACTTGCTAACTTAGGTATATGTATGGGCATATACCCGGGTAGTGGTTATCCATTGATTTCACAATCCTTGTGTTTCCTCATGATTGAGATGGGTTACTTGATAACTTAGGTATATGTATGGGAATATACCTAAGTAGAGGTTATCTTTTGAGATCTTCTTTGTGGTTATCCTTGTTGGTTTAGTGAGACCTTGAAGGTCTCGGGGTCCCTACTGAGTATCGTTATACTCACCCCTGCACGGGCTATACCTGCCCCTCGTTGTGTTGGTTGCAGGCGACGGGCAGTGCTGATAGAGGCCGAGTGTTCGAGGACTGGACGGTTATATGACGAGATGGTACCTGGAGGAGGACCTCACGACGAGACGGTACCCAGAGGTGGACATGACGACAAGGCGGTACCCGAAGGTGGACCACTGGGCGGACATACTCGGAGCGGACGGCGGGACCCGAGGAGCAGAGGAGCTATCTGTACCCACCCTTCAGGTGGGATTTCCGGTGGACAGCTCGGCGTAGCAGCTTTACTTTTCAGTTGTTGTTTTCCCTTCGAATTGTACTTTACAGGTGGGCTTGTATTTCCGGCCCCTTTTTACTTTCCGAACATACTATTGTACTCAGTTTTTACTTAGTGATTACTTCTTCCGCTTGTACTCTGTGTGATTGTTTACTTTACAAAGGCAATGCCTTCCCTTTTTACCGGGATTTACGCCTTGGTGCTAGTCGCCAGCCCCTGGCCTATGGAAGGCGGGTTTGGGGTAGTCACGGCACGGGCCCCACGGACGGGTCGTGACAAATTGGTATCAGAGGAGTTCGGTTCTACCACAGAACTTATAACTATGATGTTTCTTTCTGTGAAGCAATAGTGTTGAGAGTACCAAGTGTGGTTTTCAGTTCAGGGAGTCCAGTGTTGGTGCGGGCGGCCGACGTATCCATACACCAGGACCCTGATAACTGATTTCTGACTTTGTGCACGAAAACACTAATTGTGTGTGTGTTTTCAAAGGTTTTCCCTTAAAACAGCTCAAACCAGGTCAGCTCACCAGGTATAAACGTTTGACTGTGTCACGATGTTTCTTTCAGAATGCCTTTTCACGGACGACCAGCTAGAGCCCCGAGAGTGGTACGTACTGACAGCCCGCCGAGCGACGAGGCCTCAGTACAGGGCCCTGTCCCAGTTGAGGCACCAGCGGAGGCACCATCGGTACTGCTACCCGTTGGGCCACCGATGCCACCAGCCCCAGCAGTAGGCGATGCACGACGCTTGAGCGCGCTGCACGAGTTCCAGCGCCAGAGGCCACCCAGGTTCCGGGGAGAGACGGACCCGCATGCGGCTGAGGTTTGGCTGGAGGCTGTGGTGAGAGTCTTCAGGCTAGTGGGGACGCCGGCAGACTTCATGGTGATCTTTGCTACCAGCCTCCTTCAGGCAGCAACAGGCAGGTGGTGGAGCCACTTGTTCCAGTTTTGCGATGAGATGAATTTCGCATGGGAAGACTTCGAGACCTTCTTCAGGGTGGAGTTTGTGCCAGTATCTCTACACCCTGAGCGTGTACAGGAGATTCTACCTTTTCTGCGTGCTTTTCGATCAGTATCCGTGTCATCTGTGGGAAGTAGACAGATGATGCAGAGGTCCAGGAGGACCGGACTAGCAGTTGGACGATCTCTGGTTTTAGGACCGGTGGTGCGGGGCACCCGAGGTGGGGTCAGAGCCAGGCGTGCCAGAAACGGACAATGTTACTCCTACGGCGGAAAGTGTCACCTGGCACGTGACTGTCCGACTCCTCGTACGATTGATCAGCGGGTTTTGGAGGAGCCACTAAGACAGAAGCAGCGGCGAGTGCTTGAGTAACATCCGAGCAGTGGACAAGGCAGTAGAGCTCTGAGAGCAGGTGGGAAGGAGAGGAACTAGTGGATACGTCCTTTGTACTTCTAGTTCCATGTTGCTTTGTATTCGTGTCTTTGTACTACGAGCTGCAATAATAAAAAGACACTTATCTTTGTTTGCTTTCCTGTCCTTTTGTTTGGTTGATACTGAGTGGTCCCGGTTAAACTGTTGACTTGACCCTCACTTTCGAGATTTCTACTGGAGGGGACCCAGTGACCTCACACTGATGCCGAAAGTGTGACTTGACCCTTGGAGGCGAGAGTGACAGTTGGATCTCTTAGTAGATACGTCGAGGCCTTACGACGTCATCCATGGCATGAATGCATCATTCATTTCAGGATTGACTGTATTAGGCAACGAATGTGGTTCATCCAGGGGATGAGACCGGGTTTCTCTTATTGGCAAAGAAGAAATCATAGCAGCTCTTGTGAGACTAAAGGAGGTCCAAGACATCCAAGAGAGGATGAAGACTGCACAGTGTAGTAAGAAATAGGAAACCGGTGCCATTCATAGAGACTCGGGCGTGTTAAGAAGAGGAATCTTAAAGGAGAGATGAGTCTACGAAGCAGTAGACGTGGAGGTAGAGCTTGGAGAGCAGCATGAGGTGGTGTACATCCTAACATGGTACAACCACCCGCCTTAGTTATCCCCGCCAAGCTCAGGGATCTGGAGGGCGGTGGAAGAATGCGGCTGCATGCGGTCAAGGAGTGTGACCCAATGGCTCTAAAAATGATTCAAGTGACAGTCTGTGTCAACTACTATCTACTGAAGTAACAGATGTCGATATGAATCATTCCTCGCTTTCACAAATCTTGTTCCATACCTAGAGTTTCCAGTAAGCCGTGGGCTTGACCCTCACGTCTGGAGATACCTTGGGAGGAGACTCGATAATCACACTTATGTCGATGGTGTGGTCAGACCCTCGAGGCGAGAGTTTCGGTTGGAATCTCTTGGTGGCAGTGTCGAGGCCTTACGACGTTAGTTTGAGTATGGAATGGGAAATAACTGTTTATACTCAAATTGACGGTTTTAGGCAAATGTCGGGATGAGTTTTCCTTGGTCGGCAGAAAAGGAAACCCCAGGCAGCGCAGGGTAACTCTTGCACAGGAGAGTGCGACCGATCACTCTTGAGTCGGTCAACCTTACCCTCGTGGCAGCAGCCTTTCGAGTTCTAGTTCTAACAGAAAATGGATACCTCTGGAGTTTGAGGATGACGATCACGTCCTTATACGGTTCTCACCTCGACGAGGTTTACGGAGATGTGGCCAAGGCGGCAAGTTATCTCCAGGGTTCAGCGGACCTTCTTAGGTCCCCAGCTAGGTAGGCGGGGTGGTTTACTGCTTGACCCATTCACCACAGTTGCACCAGGTGCACGACGACTTCCACATATCTCAACTGAGGAGATACGTGCTCGACCCTTCGCATACCATCGACCATGAGGAGCTGGACGATGGCGATGGGGTGTCTTTCACGGAGATTCCAGTGGGGATCGAGGATCGACATGATCATATCCTAGGAGGACGATCGATTCCTCGGGTTCACTTTCCTTGGCAGTACGAAACCACCTGGTGAGAACATAGGAGTGGAAGGCTCAGATGCGTGCTCTGTACCGCTTTTGTGACACTAGTTTGTGTTTAAGCTTTACGGGGACGTAAAGCCCAGAGGTGGGAATAATGTAAAGACCCGGAAATTTCAAGGAATTTTTTTTTCTTAATTTTATTTGTAATTTTACAAGAACGCAGTTTCTGATGGTGCCTGATTCTGAGGCCCGGTGTGCCCAGAATTAATTTCCAAAGTTTGGCTCGGGTACGTTCAGTGAACGAGCGAGCGAGAATTTCAATCTTTTGAACCGTTGCCCGGAATCGAATTCTGAAGGCACCGATGGACTCGCAGCGTCGGTATTCGCTTAAGGAGACCTTTTCCGAGGTTGCGTTTATTGCGGGTTGAGAGTTAGTTTTTGGGTTTTTTAAAATAAAGTTAAATAAAATGTGGAAACATATTTTATTTTTAACTTGTTGGTTAACTCCTCCCAAAGGGAGTTAGGGGTGGCACCCACATACACTTAACCTCCCTTGAGAGGATTAAGTGTGGTGGGGCCCACACGAACCATAACTCTTCACCTCCTCTTTTTAAAACTCCCCTTTAACTCACTTTAATTAATGTTTGACACTTGGAATAATTAATTGAGGTGAGATGTTTTAAATTTCAAACCTTTGAAATTCTAAGAGGGAGGTTGTGTAATAAAATAAGCTTAAGCTTATTTTATCATTTTGGGATTGGTTTCTTTTGCCACTTGAGAGGATTTGAGAAGATCTCTCTACCATCCTCAACTTTGACGAAGAACACGAAGAACACTCAAGAACACCACTTCTCTCTTCTTCCTAGCCGGATTGTTTCCGAAGATCGACGACGCCTTCCGTGTCAACGAAAGGGAACGCCGCTTCCTCCTCGAACTTTCTTCGTCGGCTTACGAGGATTCACCAACGACGTACCTCTTCGGACGAACCTCTACGTCAACGGAATCGACGAACGATTACCGCAATGCCCGACCTCCGCGACGCTCGTCTTCCGCGGTTTGTTGACGTGCTCCGCACTTGAACCGAGGTAGGGGTTTGTTTCAATTGTTTATATTTGTCGGGCCTTGATTTTCAAATCTTTTTATTTAATATAAAAAGATTGTGAAAGTTTATTATTCGTTAAAGGCCGATTTCTATCCTTATAACGTGAGGAGTTCAGACCATACAAACCCGGCCGATCCTCCTCTTTTACTTCGTGTTGATTTTTTGTGGAATGGTTCGGAAGGGCGTGGTGCCGTCGCACCACGCGGGTTCATGCGGTTTAATGCGGAAGATACGCGCGGCGCCATCGCGCCGCGCCGTGGAAGGATTTCAAGAACGCGACGCCGTCGCGTCGCGTCGAAGGTAGTCGAAGAGACCGCGGCCGGAGTCGGGCCACGGCGGAGGGGCGCGACGCCGTCGCGCCGTGCCAATCGAACAAGGGCCGCGGCTTGAGCGGCGGCAGAGTTGGAAGGGGCGGCCGGAAAACCGGCTGTCGGCGGTTAATGAAGAGCCGCGGCCGGCTCGGCCGCGGCGGAGCAGCCAGAGGCGGCCGGCCTCGCCGGCCGCCAGAGAACAGAAGAGCCGCGGCCATCGGGCCGCGGCGGAAGGGTGGAAGGCGGCCGGCTGTGCCGGCCGGCCGCCGGTTTGCTTAAGAGGCGGGACCCCGCGGGTCCCGCGTGTGAAAGTAAAATGGCCGGCCTAAGGACGGCCGAGATCCACAAAACCCGGGGGGAGTTTACCCCCCCACCCCCGCATGCGGCGCACGTGCGGCGCCCAGGCCGCGCCGCCGCGCCGGGCCGCGCTGCCGCGCTGGCCGCACCGCCGGCCGGGTCGCGCCGCCGGCTGGGTCGCGCCGCCGGCCGGGCCTGGTCCAGCCGGACTGGGTCGGGTCGGACCAGGGAGGGTCGGTTCGGGCCCAGACCCCCCGGTTTCGGACGGGTTTCGGTTTTTCGCCCATATCTTGGGCTACGGGCCTCCAAACGACTCGCCGTCTGCGGCAACGTGATCCTTGGATCGAGACAGTCGTTTCGATATACTATACTCAAGGTACATCTTCCTTTTCGGGAGGCTACGTGGCTAAAACTCCATAGTTAAGCGTGCTTGGCCTAGAGTAGTGATCGGGATGGGTGACCTCCTGGGAAGTTTCCCAGGGTGGGTGTGAGACGGAAAAGTCAATAACTTCCAGACCAGGCGTCCGATTGACGCGCCGTCTATTGCGTTGCATTCCTATTGACGATACGGAACTTTTGGCATCCTCCGCCCGAGTTTTGGATGCAGATGGATAGTGGCCGGGTTGGATCGCACTGAAATCCAACCGGGCCCCTGGAACAGAAAAGCTGATATCTTCCTGACAGAACGTCCGTTTGACGAACCATCAGCGGCGTTGGTGATCGCGTTGAGAAACGGTCCCTATGAGTTTACCCTATGAGAGTTCGGGGTACAGTTGAGATACGGCTGGGTTTGGTTCGCTCACGAAACCAACTGGGCCCCTGGGACGAATAGGCTAATAACTCACAGACCGGGCGTCCGATTGACGCGTCGTCTGTTGCGTTGAGACCCCTATGACGTGGCGGTCCTTTGAGATACTTCTTCGTGGGACTTTGAGATAATTGGAGTATCGACCTGTAGGTCGTGGAGCGGACCCTCCCAGTGACGAGCGTGCGGAGTAAGGAGACCGTGTAGCTGGCTGAGACCCGACGACTGCTGATCGAACGACTCGGTGTGTTACAGAGGTGCGCTTGGTTGTAGCGGCACATGGGAGCGCTTGGTTGTTGCGGCAGACCCACGACAGAGGTGCGCTTGGTTGTAGCGGCACATGGGAGCGCTTGGTTGTAGCAGCTGGCCCGCAGTACTCGACGGGTGGAGTTATTCAGCAGTCTTAGGTTAGTGAGCAGTACCTCGGAGTCGTGAAAGGACCACTGTATACTCCAGAGACGGAGCTCTTCAGCAGTTACGGTTTCGATAATGAAAATCCTGGTTGAGCTGAGACTTTTGACCTTGTGTTTACCTCATGATTGATATGGGTCACTTGCTAACTTAGGTATATGTATGGGCATATACCCGGGTAGTGGTTATCCATTGATTTCACAATCCTTGTGTTTCCTCATGATTGAGATGGGTTACTTGATAACTTAGGTATATGTATGGGCATATAACTAAGTAGAGGTTATCTTTTGAGATCTTCTTTGTGGTTATCCTTGTTGGTTTAGTGAGACCTTGAAGGTCTCGGGGTCCCTACTGAGTATCGTTATACTCACCCCTGCACGGGCTATACCCGCACCTCGTTGTGTTGGTTGCAGGCGACGGGCAGTGCTGACAGAGGCCGAGTGTTCGAGGACTGGACGGTACCTGGAGGTGGACTATACGACGAGATGGTACCTGGAGGAGGACCTCACGACGAGACGGTACCTAGAGGTGGACATGACGACAAGGCGATACCTGAAGGTGGACCACTGGGCAGACATACTCGGAGCGGACGACGGGACCCGAGGAGCAGAGGAGCTATCTGTACCCACCCTTCAGGTGGGATTTCCAGTGGACAGCTCGGCATAGCAGCTTTACTTTTCAGTTGCTGTTTTCCCTTCGAATTGTACTTTACAGGTGGGCTTGTATTTCCGGCCCCTTTTTACTTTCCGCACTTACTGTTGTACTCAGTTTTTTACTTAGTGATTACTTCTTCCGCTTGTACTCTGTGTGATTGTTTACTTTACAAAGGCAATACCTTCCCTTTTTACCGGGATTTACGCCTTGGTGCTAGTTGCCATCCCCTGGCCTATGGAAGGCGGGCTTGGGGTAGTCACGGCACGGGCCCCACGGACGGGTCGTGACACATACGACTTATCATCTCCACATAACAATGTGATTAGTTTTTCATCAACACGTCACTTGGATGGTTATATAAATATAAATAATTAGTACATATGATATTTATGGAATAAATATTATTTTGAAACTATAATATCATATATAACTTCTTACCTTATCATCCTTTGGAAAACAATAATGCTGCTCTTGCGTATGTATGAACTACAACCTCCACATAACACTGTGTTCCATTTTTCATTTAGACTTTAGGTGGATTGTAATAAGGATAGATTTATGGAATATATATGATATATATGATATAATAATTTTCTTTTAATTATTAATTATTATTTAAATTTCATTTATTCCATCCATTCGAATGTAAAAACAACATTCATGCATACCTAAGTCCTACTATCTCCATGAATGGTGTAATTCATTATTATATTCTTATATTTTATAAATGACTATAAATATTTATATGTTTAATATATATGATATATATACAATTAAATACATTCTTTATTTATGGAACCAAAATAAAAGTGTAATCAATGGAACTATCGAATCAAAAAATTAATGAAAAACAATGAAATTAAAAATAAAAATAATGAAAATAATAATAGATTATTAAAAAAGGATGATAAAATGTTAAAAATAGATTATATATGATAGTATAGATATGAATATGGTTTTGTTTTTGAATTATAATAAATCTAAAATTATTATATGTGAGGATAAATAATTATTAATTTAAGGGAAATAAGAGGTAAGGGATTCCGTCTCAATTTCTTTTCATTGAGGAATCATTTAATATTATAAACAAAATTTATTTTATATAGGGTATATACTAACCCTTTGAGGTATTTATAACCATTACTCATTGGAAATCAAATTTCTATTAAATATAAATACTTTTTTATCATGGATATGAATACTACCTAAATCATATACCATTTTTATACTATGATTTGACTGACTGGGGGGAATATTGATTAATACACATTCTTTATTCAATACAGATATTTGTTGATAAGGAATATTGTTTATGAAGTGAATTAATTATTCAATATATGAGGAATTCATTGGAAAAGTAGTGATGGGCAGGGCTCAAAATTACATGGCCCATTGATACATCACCATGTATCATGTGAAAAATTATTATGATATTATTAAATAGGTTTTTAGTGTATTCCTACCAAGAGTTTGAAATATATTGGAACAAAGATTTTATGGTAGAGATATCATGATGTATGAGATCATGAAATCCTATATTAAAAGTTCCCTTCATTTATCATTATGTTATTGTTATTAACTATGATATTACTACATTAATATTATATAAAGATTCATTTTATTTCCATATTATTAATTAAATGGAATTCCTTTTTAGATATTTGCCTTTACATATTTATCATTCCTTATTTTTACTCATGATAGATTCTACAGTACATAACCCTTACTCAGAATTTGAGCTAAGCCTTTTATTTGTTTTTTTCCTAGGATATGAATAAGAACATTTGGAATATTATTGAGGATTCAATAATGCTTTTATGATATGTATTTTATATCTCCAACACAGTATGGGAGTTCTTTATATATCTGATTCTTCAAGGGTGCTAAAATATTCAGTCCTTTGGAATGTGATTACATGTATCTAATTCCCATTTACGAAAGAAGACACAAAATATTGGTTATTGGAGTTGTGGTTGCTAAATATTATATAAATTATGATAATAAAATATTGAAATATATATAAAAAAAGAGTTAAATATGAACCAATAAATATGGTTGGAGTTTATTAATGATTATAATAGTTTAATACATTTACACCCCAGGAATGATAAAAAGGTGGCTGATTCTCTAAGTCATATGGATCATACTTGTTTTTTTTATATTTAGTATTGAAAGAGATCCAATGCTTATGGATTTACTAAAGATCAATCTTGAAATCATTATTAAAGGGAAAAATAAAATATTTCTCTTATAAATGTTATATGATCCATCTATGCGAGGATTAATAGGTGTAAAAGGAAGATATAGAACTACAGAAGATGGTGAGCAATATTTCTATGTTCAACTATGATTGTAATGAAATGATAAGATTCAAGAATAAAGTATTTTTCCTTTTAATAATAATTTGAAGATGGAGTTTTTGGATGATGATCATTGATCATTATTCTCTATTCATCCAAGAATTATGGACATTTATAGAGATAAAGAATAGTATTTCTTGTGGTACAACATGAAAAGGGATATTATAGAGTATGCATCTCATTTCATAGTATGTTATCAAGTTAAGTATGTGTGAAAATATTTTAAGAAGATTCTCGAATCATTACCCATAACAGAATAGAAATGAGAAAATATCACCATGAATTTCATTGTTAGACTCCATAAATCATAAAAATGCCAAAAATATATTTGGGTATTAATTAGAAAATATTTTTCTTTTAATTATATTTCCACAATATACATTAAATAATTGGTAAGGCTTAAAAATAATATCTTATTATATTGTATCTAATCTGGATAAGTGGTTTATCATGATGTTCTAGAGAAGTCTTCAAAAATCTTTGAATACAAAATTAAACTTTAACACTACTTAACAACCTCAAATATATGACCCATATGATTAGAACATTAAAAACATATAATATATATTGAGATATTATATTATTAATTTTAAAGTTGGATGGTATCAAAAAAATTCTATATTCAAGTTTTCTTAGAATAATAAATTTCATATGAGAATTTAGATGGATCCTATTGAATCCCTTTATGGTAGGAAGTGCATAACTCCAATGTGATAGGATAATGATAAAGACATAATGATATGGAGAATTGAGTTAGATAGGGATTTTTAAGAGAAGGTGAAATCCTTTCAACAACACACCAGGGTAGCTTAGAGTCAAAAAAAGTTATAATGAAAATCATCTGTGAGATCTAGAGTTTGATTTTGGTGACAAGGTATTCCTACAAATATCACCATGAAAGAAGGTTATGTGATTTGGAATGTAGGGAAAGTTGATCCTAAGATATATTGATACCAATTAGATTCTTAATTATATCAGGATGGTTTCTTATTACCTCAGGCCTCAACCTAATCTATATCAATTTCAAGATGTGTTCTATGTATATCTCTTGAGGAAGTACACACCCAATCATTCACATGTAATGAACTCATAGTTCATACCACTGGATAACAATATCTATAATGTTAAAAACTCAACTAAAGGTGATGTTTTGTTAGTGTTAAATTTTTTTTCAATAATAAATGAAGATGAAAAGTCAATGTGATTTATTTATTATGATTACAAAGTTGTTCTTAATATACTAAACATTTTGAAGTGGTGTTTGGAGATTTAATAGTTTTTTTAATAATTATTTCCTTGAAGATTGATTTAAATGTTATGATTGAATTGGAAAATATAAAAAGAAGATATGAATTCAGAGTTAATTGTTTTTAATATTAAAATAATTTGAAATAACAAATTTAAAAAAAAATTGAATTTTATGTTAAAGATTTTAGCTGACTCTTTTTTTGGATATTAATAAAAATAAGTCATTCATTATAAAAAAATGTCAAGAATGCTCAACCACACATGTGAGAGGAAAGCTTAATCATGTGTGAACCATCCTGATAATTACATTCATGCTGGATGATCATAGTGATGGCCCAACCTGCACACATATGCATGGGAGAATATGCCTACAATTGGGTAGGAATAGTGGGTGAATAACCCCCATAGGATGTGCATGAGTGCTGTGTAGGGAAAAAGTTGGTGTGATCACCCTATATGGGTGTGTGAAGTGTATAAAAGAGTAAAAACCTATTTTCAATCAATTAGTGGATGGATAAAGGTGGTTTACTATGGAGTGTAAGGATAAGAAAAAAGGATATGTTGGTTTGGAATGTTTTGGGTACTATTACTCCATTTAAAAACTTATGCATAAAACCAACTCCATCTATAAGGACTCGACCATAAACATTACATAATCTTGAATTAAGTGAATAATTTACATTGAGGATATTTTCAGGTTTAGATCTTTAGAGAATTAGGCCATAACTACTACATTACATCTCAGAAATTACAAAGTTGACTCTTCTACATAGTATCAATTTTTTCATAAAATAAAAACTCTTTAAAAAAGAGTCATGTCTAGTTCCATGTTTTAGAAAACATGAATTTTCCCTGATCCCAACCTTGACCATATTAATCTTTATGTCATGTGAAAAACATTTAAAAACTTGAGATGAGCATAAAAATCTCAGTAAGGGAAACACAAATAAGGAAAACAGTTAATTTTTCAAAACAACAAGTAAACCATGAATACTTTATCATAATTAATACTTTTTAACTTTATAAAGTAGTAAATACTCTTTACTGAATAAAATATCATTTCTCACCCTTTTGTAACAAAAATATTACCATAAAACCCATATAAATAACAAATAACATATAAAGGTAACTTGGTACATAAATATACTCAAATAGAATAACCATACGGTCTACTTCCACACATATTACTAAATGGAATAACCATACGCCCGACTTCCATACCCAATGCATTTGAGGTTATAATGTAACCACTCGTCCTGGTATATCACGACACCACCCGTCATTTGTCTAAGTAGAATTATAAAATCATAAAATATTTCAAATATAATCATTTCATTTTTAATCACAAGAAATCATTTTGAGATATTGGAATTATCAATCCATTTCAAAAACCATTAAAAACATTTAATAAAGAGATTTTAGAATCAATGTCTTCCATATCACTTTGAATATTTTAATAGAATTAACATTTTAAAAAATTAAAGTCCATAAAAATTAATCCTTAAAACCATTTTGAAAAAATGGTCATTAATGATAAATATTTATAATAATAAACATTTAAAACATTTAAAACAATGTTTTTATTAACGAGTCCCTTACAAGTTGAGAAAAATGATTTAATAATAATAATTACAGAATATAATTAAAAAATGATTATAATATTATGAAAATAATGATATTCCTGATATAATATGTCAAAGGTCAGTATATACACTATATAAAAGTGAATTGGTGTATAACAACAAATAAGTCTCAATAGAATGTAAATTGAGACAAAGTCCCTTACAATGATTGCATCATTAGATTAAGGATAAATCAATGAAATAATTATGTGTCATAAATAATAATACACCAAATATAAGTGGATATTATGTATAAAACAATCATAGTTCATTCAAATATATTCATAGCACAACATAACCAATAAGTAGAAGTTTAACCCAAATAATAAAAATTGGGTAAAGAATTTCCCTTACAGAAATTCAACAACCTAACGACATCACTTTAAAATTCATAAAATGATATGATGAGAGAGAGAACGGTCTCTCACTAAATGGTAATAAAATGTACATAAATAAAGACATTTAATAACATTTCCCAACATAATAAAGTGTAAATTTATATGACATAACATAAAAGATACCATTCACTAAAAGAGGAAGGTGAAAGGTTCCCCTACCGATTTGGTAACTTACGAAACATACACCATATGAAAGAAAAATCATAAAATGAGGATTTAAATACCCATAAATACAAGTATATTACACAATTAATATAACCATGGGTAGTACATACACCACACTAAAGGAAATAGTGTCAAATATAGCATGAATCTCACAAGAATAAAAAGTTAAATGAAAACCCCTTAGCACATTGTAATAAATTTAATCATGTGAAAAAAAGTTAATAATCGCAAAATTAATCAAATAATACCATGAATATAAAGATAATCATGATAATATATGTAAAATGACAGTTTATAATAAACCACATGCAATAAAAAAGTGGCAAACAATAGAAATCTCATGAAATTACAAGTGAGATAAGACACTCCTTACTTTGTGTCTGACATGACCCGTTCGTTCTTTAATCTCATGAATATTAAACTAAAGATAATTATATTTTCTTAAGAACCTTTTTCAGGTATATTATTCCTTTTATATAACTTATTACCATGTTATAAACATTATTCAATCATTTAAGTTGATAATGGTTGTTTTGTCGATATTTGGGACTTGAGTCAACAATGAACTTCTTATAATTACAAGTTGATCATGTGGTAAAAATTCCATTATCTCTAGAATTATATTCATGATTTAGATATTTTATATATCATATATATCCATTATATGTATTTATTTATAATATTAAATAACATTTGTAGATAAGAAATGAAATGCACCGTTCATGGAGATGGTAAGTCGTACATACGCATGAATGCTACTTTCATTTATATTTTGTATTTAATGGAATGAAAAATCAATGATTAATAGTTATATTATAATTAAAGTATAATATCATATATCATTTAATTAACTCCATCCTTTATATGTTCCATGTATTTCATGAACGAGTCATATCACTTTGAGGGGACGGTAGTCCGCACTTCCTCAAATGAAGTTGTCGTATTTACCCACTATGGAAACAATAAAGATATTCTATAAATTAAAAATACATAAGAATATAAACAATATAAATATAATATATATTAAATATAAATATAGTGCAATGTTAATGGCCACCATAAGAAGTGGTTGGAGAAGATTGAACAATCATCATTTCGTGTGGCAGTAGTTCACCGTCCATAAAAACTGTATGTTCTTTATCCATTAGATGGAGGTGTGTGTAAGTGTAGTTTGAATAATTATCATAAAAAACCTAGTATATTGAGGATAATGTTTTTTTAATAAAATAAAGGAATAAAAAGATTTTATGGGGTTGGAAAAGTAAAATAAAAGAAAAGAACTTAAAAGAAGACGTTACCCTTAAATAGGGTAACTCCCTTTGGTATGAACCAAAAGGATTTATTGAAGTGACTTATGCATAAGGTAATGATTCTAAGTGGAAGATAGGGATATTGAGAGTTTATTGGGGTAGTGGTTGGATGAGACATGGGGTTTGAGAGGTGTATGTAATGGGTTAGAGATTATGGCTTTTTATAAGGGGGGAGGGGCTCTTTAGGAAAGTTTAAAAATATTATTTTATTATATAATGATTTTTAGTTTATAAAGGTCCAAAACTCATTAAAGTAAAAGATAAGATGAATCATGTTAGAAATAACATCATCCAATAAGAATTTTATAGGTTTTAGATATTTTTTTTATATTTATAATCTTATTTATATAAATCATTCACTAATTAGGTAAACACTACATCATTATTGTGTCATAAATAATTTCTTTTATTTGATATATAAAAATTATAAAAAATATATCACGATGTAGGAAATATTTTGTGTTTTAAAATTAATATTTATTGTCAAATATATCAATTATATAATCCCACATTGAAATTGTTTTATCAAAACAATACAGGTTTATGATATTTTTATTTTTACTTTAAATAAAATGTTATTAATATCTTTATCTTACCCGAGTGGCATTAAAAGGCCAAAAGTCTCACCCAAGGATTTTATTGGTTGGAAATTACTCATAAAATAAGTTTAGCATAAGTTTTAAGGTAATTTTATATTATTATAATATTGTTTTTACCCTAAATTACCATATTTACCTTTAACTACGGTAAATAAAAGTCAAAAGTTACTATTCACAGAAATTATTTTCATCTTATTGAACCACATTTTACTTACTAATAAAAACCATGTATGTCAGATTTTAAAATTCAATTCACAGAAGTGGTAAAATTTCATTTAAATAAGAATGTCAGTTTTTTAACTACTACTTAGTGTTTTCAGTATTCATAAAAAATTGATAGTTTTTAGAAAAATAACCAAAATTCATCCTAAGACATTTTTGATATTACAAATTCAAAAATGATGTATATTTTACCAAATTCAAAGAATAGAAGATGCATTAAATAATTTAAAATTAATTACCGTTGTCAAAAGAAACAACATGTTTTGAAGAAATATTAGCTATCAAAATATTGACACTTGTTTATGTCCATTTTCAAAGTGAATTTAATTCCAATGACCAGAAATTAGATTAAATGGTAAAAATTTAATCTAATTACACTTTAAAACTAATTAAAAGGATAATATAACCTTATAAATAAATTATATTAAAAGGCAGTTTTGAATTAAAGTACAATATTTTCATTATTCATTAAAAAATGAATTTTATCAGAAAAATATGAAAACTTTTCCAAAATTAAATTTTGATGTTCAGATTATAAAGAAAAATTTTATTTTGTCAAATAGAACATATAAAAGTAACCAAAACTATATTTAAATAGGGTTCTCCATTAAAAGGCGATAAATCAATTTTTTAATGAATATTAAACTATTTGTGCTTAAAATTAGATTCATTCGCATTTTAATCCTATAACTTTTATTGAATAAAAGTAAAAACATTTAACAAACCTATAAAATAATATTGTTGTTTTTTATGTTCATTCCCACCAATACAATGGCTTGGCGTTATCTACCATTTAAAATTATATTATATTATTATTTTTCAGTATGACTCAGCAATGTTTGAAACATAAGACTTTTGAGAAACCCATTGTTGCGTGTCTGGTATTCCATTGAATATAGTATCCCCTTTAAAATAAAATTAATATTTAATTCAAAAATTTCAATATATATGAAAATGTCATATTCTCTATTTTCTATGGATGTTAAATCCTTCCCCCTTTTTGGAAATTGCATCCTCGCAATTTGAAAATTGGGTTCGGAAACATCATTGAATATCCCACATCAGAAAAAGTGTAAATAAAACCATCACTTTAAAAGAAATAAATATAGGCACAAAGGTCACCTAAGATAAACCATAGTTGGATTCCTTGAAAACATTTATATAGAGGAGAAACTAAGTGTCAAGTTCTAATGTAGAGTGACAAAAACATGATTAGGTGAAAGTTAGCAACAATAAAACCTCAAATTTGTGTTGGGTTAAACAGTCATTGGTTTCCCAATAGGAAAAGTAAACAGACAACATTTTTGTTTTAAGTTCCTTTTCATAAAGTTGGAGAATTTATTTATGAGATTGAATAAGAACATAAGGAAACATAATTACTTGACATGTAGATTTTCATAATTTACAAAATTTCAACCACAAACGCATCTTTTCTCCAAAGAATGAGTATTCAAGATGACTTGGTCACATAAAAAGTGAAAGAATCAACTTCTAGAGAATAAAATGATCCAAAAGATATGAACCATATATTTCCCCTATCTTTATACATTATCCATACAAAAATTGGTTAGTATGAGGTCATATAATCCCTAAAAGGATAATACGTTATAAAAAGAAATACTAATTTTAATCTCATAAAATCAAATAAAAATTACTCAATTTTCAAGAAAGACCATTCAATATATAATTTTCGTTAAAATTATTCAAAATAATCCAAACTATGAATCAATCACAAAACATATAAGGATTTAATCACATAGTCTTCCACAGTAAATATTAATATTTATCTCCAAAAAGAACAATTAATCTTAAAGTCTCATAATGAAGTGTAATTAACCAAATAACATATTCTCTATTATAGGTTAATCATTTCCATAAATAACCCAAATCACCCTATGTCCACAATATAAACATTTCTTCTTCCAAAATAATATTTTAACCATTAATCCACAAATTAAATCCTATAGTATTCTATTTTCCTTAAGCATATATTGTTCCCAAAAGAGAGAATGTCTTCCAAAATAACCTTTTTCACTTAATCACCAAATCAGTTTCCTATAATAAGGATTTCCATTTTATAAAACATAAGATCCCAAATAAACTTATTCTTGATCTATAAAATCATTTGTCTAAAAATAATTAGTCATTCAAACCAGGGAATTCACGTAGTCCTGTGGTAGGCGATAAATCTCAATCACACTTGGATTGTGGGTTCGATTCCCGCGGCTTTTTCTGATGTGACGGGTTGTCACATATTATTTGTGTTTTCCTTTTTAAAAAACAATACAATTTCATAACATTCCTAAAAAATAGAGACAAATTACTAAAAAATAACCATAACATATTTTATCGTCAAAGTTTATCTTATAACATTCATTTTGCACACCAAAATGTAATAACTATTTATCACCTTGAAAATAACTATGACACTTTTTAATATTCTAACCATTATGGTTATGTCACTTATGATTAAATAACACCCTAACCACTAAAGTTATCAAAAATTACATCTGATACCAACTATAATGACCTGGCCATAAACATTACACAATCTTGAATTAAGTGAATAATTAACATTGAGGATATTTTCGGGTTTAGGGATTTGGAGAATTAGTCCATAACTATTAGATTAAATATCAAAAACTTCAAATTAGACACTTCTACTCAGTTTCCATTTTTTCCATAAAATAAAATCTCTTTAAAAAAAGAGTCATGTCTAGTTCCACGTTTTAGACAACATGACTTTTCAATGATCCCATCCTTGACCCTATTCATCTTTATGTCCTATGAAAAACATTTCAAAACTTGGGATGAGCATAAAAATCTCACTAGTGGATACACAAAGAAGTAGAATTGTTAGATTTTTAAAACAATAAGTAAACAATGAATACTTTATCATATGTAATACTTTTCACCTTTATGAAGTAGTAAATACTCTTCCTTGAATAATAGATCATTTCTTACCCTTTTGTAACAAAAACATTACCATAAAACCCATATATAGATCACATAACATATAAAGGTAACTCAGGACATAAACATACTTAAATGGAATAAACATAAAGGTAAAGTTCCACACATATCAACAAATTGAATAACAATATAGTCGACTTCCATACCCAATTCATTGGAGGTTATAACATAACCATCCCTCCTGGTTTATCACAGAACCACCCGTCATTTGTCTAAGTACCATTATAGAATCATAAAATATTACAAATATAAAAATTTCAATTTAAATCACAAGAAATAATTTCTAGATATTTAAATAACCGATCCATTTAAAAAACCATTAAAATAATTTAATAAAGAGATATTTAAATCAAAGTGTCCCATACCACATTGAAGATTTTAATGGAATTAAAATTTTAAAACATTAACATAAATTTAAATTAATCCTTAAAAACATTTGTAAAACATGGTCATTAATGAGAAATATTTATAGGAATAAATATTTAAGACATTTAAAACAATGTTTTAGTTAAAGAGTCCCTTACCACTTGAGAAAAATGCTTGAATAAAATTATTATAGAATAACATTAAAAAATGATTATAATATCATGAGAATAAGGAGATTAATGATATAATTTGTCAAAGGTAAGTATATAAACCATATAAAAGTGAATTGGTGTATAACAACAAATAAGTCTCAATGGAATGAAAATTGAGCAAAGGCCATTGCAAAGATTGTATCCTTAGATTAAGGATAAATAAATGACATAAATATGTGTGAAAAATAATAATCACCCAATATAAGTGGATATTAAGTGTAAAAAAACCAAATTTCATTCACACATATTCATTGCACAACACAACCAAGAAGTAGAATTTTAACCCAAATAATGGAAATTGGGTGAAGTAGTTACCTTATAGAAATTCGACAGCCTAACAACGTCACATTAAAATTCAAAAAATGATTTGATGAGAGAGAAACTTTTATCACATCACATGGTGATAAAATTTTCAGAAATTAAAATATTGAAGAACATATCCCAACATAATAAATTGGAAATTTGGAAGACATAAAATCGAAGATGCATTTCACTAAAAGAGGAGGGTGAAAGGCTCCCTTATTGATTTGGTATCTAACGAAACATACACCACATGAAAAAAAGACCATACAATGAAGATGTAAATACCCATTAATTAAAGTATATTACACATTGAATATAATCATGGAAAGTACATATAATAAGAAATAGAAATAGTGGCAAATATAGAATGAATCTCATAGGAATAAAAGGTGAGATGAAAACACCTTACCACATTGTAATCAATTGATTCATATGAAAAAAAGTTAATAACCACCAAATTAATCACATAATACCATTAATATAAAGAGAATCATGATAATATATATCAAATTGAAGTTCACAATACACCACATTCAATAATTAAGTGGTGAACAATGGAAATCTCACAGAATTAAAAGTGAGATAAGAGACCCCTTACCTTGTGTCTGAGTAGACCCATTCATTCTTTAATCTCCTGAATAATCAACTAATGTTAATTTATATTTTATTGATAACATTTTTCAGGTTTATTATTCCTTTTATATCACTTATTACCATGTTATTAACATTATTAAATCATTTATGTTAATAATGGTCGTTTGGATGATATTTGGTACTTGAGTAAAAAATGAACTTCTTACAATAAAAAGTTTTTCATGTGGTCAAAATTACATTATATCTAGAGTGATATTACTGATTTAGATATATTATATATCATATATATCAATTATATTTATGTATATATAATATTACATACAATTTAGAGATATGAAATGAAATGCACCATTTATGGAGA
The DNA here is from genome assembly GCA_963277665.1 of Viscum album. NCBI lineage: Eukaryota > Viridiplantae > Streptophyta > Magnoliopsida > Santalales > Viscaceae > Viscum > Viscum album. The sequence continues at coordinate 2,095,749,249 of OY728122.1, forward strand.
TGGTAAGCCGTACGTACGCATTAATGCTTCTTTCATTTATATTTCATATTTAATGGAATGAAAACTTAATGATAAATAGTTATATTATAATTACAGTATAATATAAAATATAATTTCATAAACTCCATCCTTTATACGTTCCACTTATTCCATGAATGAGTCATATCATTTTGAGGGGGTGATATTCCACACTTCCTAGAATAAAATTATCGTATTTACGCACTATGAAAAACATAAAAGGTATTCTATAAATGAAAAATAAAGAAGAATATAAATAATATAAATATAATATATATCACATATAAATAAATTTCTATTTTAATGGTGACCATTATAGGTGGTAGGAGAATATTGAACAATCATCATTTTGTGAGGCAGTAGTTCGCTATCCATAAAAATAGTATGTTCTTTACAAATTAGATGGAGGTGTGTATAAGTGTAGTTCGAATACTACTCATTAAAACAACCTAGTATATGGGGGATATTTTTGTTGTAATGAAATAAATAAATAAAAAGATTTTATGGGATTTTCGAAGTAAAATTGAAGAAAAGAACATAAAAGAAAACATTACCTTTAAATCGAGTAACTCCGTTTGGATTGAACAAAAAGGATTTATTGAAGTTCCTTATGCCTACGGTAAGGACTCTAGGTGGAATATCGAGATTTTGAGATCTTATTTGGGTAGAGGATGGACGAGAAAAGGTGCTTTAGAGGTGTGTGTAAAGGGTTAGAGTTGAGGGATTTTAATAAGGGGGAGGAGGGGCTCTTTAGGAATGTTTGAAAATATTGTTTTATTATATAATGATTTTTGGTTTTTAAAGGTCCAAAACTCTTAAAAGTAGAATATAAGATGACTTATGTTCGAAATAAAATCATTCATTAATAATTGGATAGGTCTTGGATATTGTTTTAATCTTTATAATCTTATTTATTTAAATCATTCATTAATGAGGTAAACAATGCATCATTATTGTGTAATAAATAATTTTATTTATTCGATGTCTAAATTTTTTTAAAAATATATCATGATATAGTAAGTTTCTTTATATTTTAAATTAATATTTATAGTCTAATATATCAATTATATAACCCCACATTAATTTTTTTTATCAAAACAATACGTGTTTATGATATTTTAATTTTTACATTAAATAAAAAGTTATTAATATCATTATCTTACCCAAGTGGCTTTAAAAGGCCAAAAGCCTCACCCCAAGATTGTCTTGGTTGGCCATTAATCATCCAATACGGTTAGTACAAGTTTTAACGAAATTTTGTATTATTAAAATATTGCTTTACCTAGAATTACCCTATTTAACTTTAACCGTGGTAAATTAAAGTCTAAAGTTACTATTCACCTAAAATTATTCCCATATTATTGAACTAAATTTTACTTAATAATAAAAAAAATGTATGTCCGATTTTTGAAATTCAATTCAAAGAAGCAGTAAAATTTTATTTAAATGAAATAGTCAGTTTTTAACTACTACTGAGTGTTTTCACTATTCATCAAAAATTGAAGGTTTTCATAAAAATACCAAAAATTACGCCTTAGATATATTTGATATTCAGAATTATAAAATTATGTCTATTTTAAAAAAATTAAAATCATTGAAGTTTCATTAATTAATTTAAAATTAATTCCCTTTGTAAAAAAGCGTGTTTTTACGAAATATTAACTATCAAAAGATTGACACTTGTTTATGTCCAATTTCTAGGTGAAATTACTACCAAAGAACAAAATTAGATTAAATGGTAAAAATATAATTGAATTAACCTTTAAAACTAATTAAAAGGATAATATAACCATATAAATAAATTATTTTAAATGGTAGTTTTGAATTAAAATATAGAAATTTTCACTATTCATTAAAAATGAATTTTATCAGAAATTACCAAAAATTTCCCCAACGTAAATTTTTATGTCCTGATTCTAAATAAGAATTTTATTTTTTCAAATAGAACATATAAAAGTGAAAAAAATAATACTTAAAAAGGGTTCGCTATTAAAAAACTGTAAATCAACCTTTTAAAAAATATTAGACTATTTGTGCTTAAAATTTGATTCATTCACATTTGAAGCTTCTAAATTTTAATTAATAAATATAAAAACATTTAACAAACATTTATAATAATATTTTAGTTCGTTCTGTTCATTCCCACAAATATTACTACTAGTCTTTAACTACCATTTAAAATAACATTATATTATTATTTTTCAGTATGACTCATCATTGTGTGCAACATATGACTTTGGAGGAACCCATTGTTTCTTGTCAGGTATGCCATTGAATATAGCATCCCCTTTGAAATAAAATTAATATTTAATTCAAAAATATTAATAAATATGAAAATGTCATATTCTTTATTTTCTAGGGATGTTACAGCATTGGATCTGATTGTTCTTCCTGGTTAATAATGTTTTGGAGCCATATTCAACCATAAAGTGATTTTATTTTCATATGAATACAACATTTTAATGTGAAAAATATTTTTTTGATGATTTATAGATTATTAAATTTAACATGAATAATTCATATGAATGATACCACATAAGAATGAATCATTATGTAATGAAAAATGAGCATGAAGTTTCACTTCCATGATAAAAAAGTTATGTTAACGTTTTCAATGTTCTTCAGTGGAAAATATCACAATTATAATGAGATGAACTTGTATTTGGACACATGAAGCCGAAAATATGTTTTCATATATACTAAATTCCGAATACAAGTGAATTTTAAGGGCATATATCATTATTATGTTTGTGAAGGTAGATATGTTTTGTGAAGTAAGGATAATTATTTTTATTTTCACATATATAGATGAGACTATGTGTGCAATATAAGTGAGGAAGTGAACATATATGTTGAGCTGGTAGATTATATCAACATATTTGGTAAATAAATACTCTCTGACCCCCCTCATTTGGAAAATTTTCTAAGTAAGACTATGAGAAAAGCAAGTGAGAAAAAAATAGATACTCTGAATAACTCTAATTTTTAAGAAGGATGCATGTGAATTTATAATGAGCTTCTCTATGACTTCAAAATTGTATGATGAATGTGTTGCTATGAAAAAAAATCACTTTTAAATGTACAATCATGGGTTCTATGCTGATACTGTACATTTTTCTATTATGTGAGATTATGCTACACAATGTATACAAATGTGCAGACAAATAAAAAATTATACACGTACCATTATTTTTTTAAGAACATGAGAAAAAATGCAAGAACTATTATACATGCATGAAGGTAATTTCATACATGAAATATTGAAGTAGTAAAAAGTCTTTATAATATATATTTTTGTTTTGTAGATGATACAAAAAATATGAATGTTTTATGAGAATTCAATGAATTTCATGAACTTATTCTGTTATATAATGTAAAAGATGAATTATGCGAGAAGGAGGATACGCCTAGTTAAAATGGTAGTTTGAGTTTACATTAGGATAAGCACTAATTTTTATAATTTAATAATATTATCCATTGTGTCATTCATGCATAAATATTGATAAAATAAAACGAAATATACTTTACTTGAAGAGTGTGTGGTGAATAATAATTGAGGTTGGTATTCTTCATCGATAGAAGTAGTTTTTGCATTAACAATCATTTGGAATTTTGAGACTAAAGTTAAGGATTTATTCCAATCAAAAGAGAACATTAATAATAAATTATTCAAGGAATTTAAAAGGATTATATTATTTAAATACCAGTAGATATTGAGAATGACCAGGCAGTTGATAATCAATTATTGATGCTTCTGATGTTTTACATGAGTATATTAGGTGATAAAGTTTTTTTCATTTGAGAAGATTTAATAATGGTTTACTGTAGAATATATCATAAGGAATCATAAATATTTCCCAATAATGAATCATATTTTAAGGGAAGATTAAGACTATAATGGGATTCTAGAGTTGGGGAAGACACAATGGGATTCTGTGTTGATTACCTGTGACGATAGGAACTTGAAATCTCTAGCGGGACACTAGAGTAGAAACACTGTGAGACTCAGTGCTGAAGGGAATCATTATAAGGCCCCAGCCTTAAACCTTACATAATATTGATTTATTACAAGATTACACATTGAGGATCTTTTTAGGTTTAGAGTTTTAGAGAATTAGAACATAAAACTTGCATTACATTCCACATTTAAAGAAAGTGGTTACATAAAAGATAGTATCATTTTTCCCATCAATGGAAACATATTTAAAATAAAACATGGATTCCTTCTTGACACTTCCTTGACAATATCATCATATCATGTACCATTCCCTTTACCTATGAAAAACATTTCAAAAACTTAGGATGAGCATAAAAAGCTCAGTAAGGGTTATAAAAAGTAAAGAAAGGAAACATGAGTACATATATAAATAATAATGAAATCATACTTTACCCATAAAACATAAGCACTTTAACATACCTCATAAAATCATGAATAAATCATAGAAATCATAAGACATAAAGGTAACTTGAGGAATTCATAACATTCTTACATAGGGAGTAACCCTCTTGGTAACGTTTGGAATACCCATAATAGTATATTCCCTAAATCTCTTCAGAGAAACCTTAACGTTTAACTCCTTCGAGTTACCCAATGCATTAGAGAGCTATATCGGGATCACCCACCCTTAGTTTATCACGGAACCACCTGTCTTCATAACAATGCCCAAGAACCATAACATAATCATAGCACATAACTTAAGCATAAAGTAAAGATAACATTCCCACATTACAATAACAATATAACATTTTAAGATATTGAAATAATGAATCCATTCTAAAAACCATTTTCAAAACCATCTAAATTATTTAATAAAGATATTTTTAAATCAAAGTGTCCCATACCACATTGAAGCCTTTAACATTTTAAACCATTAATATCCATATAAATAAATCCATAAAACCATTTTGAAAACATGGATATTAATGAGAAATATTTATAAGATTAAATTATTAAAACATTTAAAATGATATTTTAGTTAAAGGGTTTTTAACAAAATGAGAGACACTTGAATACAATAATTGAGGAATAACATTTAATCAAAACTTTATAATACCATGAGAATAAAGGTATTTGTGATATAATATTCAAAGGATAGTATATACACCATATAAGAGTGAATTGGTGCATAACTACAATGAATTCTCAATGGAAATGTAAATTGAGATGAAATCCATTATAAATATGGTATCCTTAAATTAAGGACAAATCAATATCATAATTATGTGCACAAATATAAATAAACCCAATATAAGTGGATATTAATTGTAAAATAATAAAATTTCATTCACACATATTCAAAGTATTACATATTCAATAACTACATGTTGAACCCAAAGAAATCGAAATTGGGTTAAGAAGTTCCCTTGACAGCCTAACGACGTCACATCAAATTTTAGAAAAAGAGTTGATGAGAGAGATAAAGGGTATCTCTTCTCTTGGACATAAAATTTAGACAAATAAGCATATATAATAACATATCCCCACATAATAAGATGAAAATTAAAAGACATAACAAAAGAAGTCTTTTAAAAAGAGGAGGGTAAAATGTTCCCTTACCAATTTGGGTAACATTCGAAATGTACACCCCATGAAAGAAGGACTATAAAAAATTGATGTAAATACTCATAAACGAAGTTATGTTACATAAAGAGTAGAATAATGGACATTACATACACCACTCCAAAGTAAATATTGGAAAATGTAGCATGAATCTCACGAAAACACAAAGTGAGATAAAAAGCCCCGTACAAAATTTCGGTAGCCTAACAGCACCAATTAAAACATTCAAAATGAATTGATGAGAGAAAATAGGGTCTCTCATCAAATGAACATAAAAAGTACAGTAAGAGTAATATAAAATAACACCCCAATCATAAGAAAGATCAGCATAAAATGAATGACATAAAAGAGTGTACTTAAAAAGAAAGAGAGAGGTATGATCCCTTACCTTGGGCCTGACTTGACTTGATCGTTCTTTAACCTCATGAATAATAAAATTGAGTTAATTTATACTTGATTAAGAACCTTTTTCATGTTCATTATTCCTTTTATATCACTTACTACCATGCTATGAACACTATGTAATCATTTTAGTAATAATGGCCGTTTTGTAGATCATTGCTACTTGAGTCAAAAATAAACACTTTATAATTACTAGTTGTTCATGTGGTAAAATATATATAATATCCAGAATTATATTAATTATGTAGATATCATATATATCATATATATCCATTATATACATGCATTTATAATATTACATAACATTTAGAGGTAAGAAATGAAATGCACCGTTCATGGAGACGGTAAGCCGTACATACGCATGAATGCTACTTCCATTTCTATTTGTTATTTAATGGAATTAAAACATAATGATACATAATAGTATTGTAATTTCAGTATGGTATCATATATAATATCATTAAATCTATCCTTTATACATACCACATATGTTATTAATGAATCAAATCACTTTGAGGGGGCGGTAGTCCGCACTTCCTAAAATGAAGATATCGCGTTTAACCATAATGGAAACCATAAAGGTATTCCATAAATGAAAAATATAGAAACTTAAGTAAAACATAAACATATTATATATCATATATAAATATATTTACATCTTAATGGACACCTTTGATGGTGTTAAAAGAATATTGAACAATCATCATTTCGTGAGGCAGAAATTCACCATCCACAGAAACATTGTGTTTATTAACCATTAGATGTAGGTGTGTGTAGGTTTAGCTTGAATAGTTCTTATAACAACATTCTAGTATATTTAAGATACTGGAGTTGTTACAAAATAAATGAATAAAAATAGTTTAGTGGGTTGGAGAAGCAAAATAATACAAAAGAACAAAAGTGAAGACATTATATTAAAATCGGGTAAGTCTCTTTGATTTGAGCTCAAAGGCTTCCTTGGAAAGGATTATGCCCAAAGTGAGGCTTCAATGATGAAGAAAGGGATGCAGAGAGATGAAATGGTCGGGTTTTGGCTGAGCCAAAGGCTTGAGAGGCTTGTGTATGGTTATAGAGGTGGGGGCCTTTTATAAGAGGAGAGGAGGGGCACTCGTGGAAAGTTATAAAATATTACTTTATTATAATTTTTTTTTTCAGATTTAAAAGGTCCCAAAAAGATATATTTAGAGGATAAGGTGATACGGTTTCGAAATCCACCCATCCAATAGGTTTGTGACAAGTTTAATACTTATATTTCACCCTATATTCTCATTTTATTTAAATCGTTCATTTATGAGGTAATTACTGCATCATCACAGTGTCATAAATAATGTAATTTATTAAATGTATAAAAATTATTAAACAAATATCATGATATAGGAAATACTTTGAGATTTCTAATGAATATTTATAGTAAAAAATATGAGTTTTATAACCTCATTTAAAAATTCTTTCAGTAAAACAACTCATGTTTGTGACATTTTTATTTTAACTTTAAATAAAAAGTTATTTATGTCATTTTCCTACCAAAATAGCTCCATGGGGTCCCCAAATTGACCCACATATTGTCTTGGTCGGCCATGACACATCCAATGAGGGTAGGACATGTGTCACCAAATTTTTATTATTTTAATCCCATTGAACCACATTTTACATCCTAATGAACACCATGTATGTAGGATTTTTGATATTCAAATTACAAAAGTGTTAATGTTTCATTTAAACGAAAAATCAGTTTTTAAACTATCACTTAGTGGTTTCACTATTTATCAAAAATTGAAGTTTTTCAAAAAAATACCAAAAATTCACTCTAAGCTATATTTGATATTCCGAATTCAAAAATGATGTCTATTTTACAAAATTAAAAACATATATGTTGAATTAATTAATTTAATAATTAATTCCCGCTGTAAAAACAAATAGCGTGTTTTTAAGAAACAATATCTATTAAAAGATTGACAGTAGTTTAAGTCCAATTTCAAAGTTAAATTAATTCCAATGAGCACCATTAGATTAAATGGTGAAAATATATTCTAAATAAACTCTAATATAAATTAAAAATATAATCTATCCATATAAATAAATCAGATTAAAATGAGATTTTGAAATAAAATGCAACATTTTCAATAAAAATGATCTTTATCTGAAAAATAACAAAATTTTACACAATGTAAATTTTGATGTCCAGATTATAAAGACGGATTTTATTTTGTCAAATACAAAATATAAAATTGTAAAAAGTATATTTAAAAAGCGTTCTCCATCAAAAGGTGGTTAATCGACCTTTTAAAGAATATTAGAAGATTTATGCTTAAAATTGTATTAATTTTCATTTTAAGCCTCCAACATTTATTGGATAAAAGTAAAAATATTTGATAAACATATATAATCATTTTGTAGTTAGTTCCATTAATTTCCGCCATTAAAACGGCTAGGAATTAACTACCTTTTAAAATAATATTATTTTATTATTAGAGTGCAATGTAAGATTTCAAACAAACTTGTTGTTGCGTATTGGGTACGCCCTCAAGCATAACATTCCCTTTAAAGTATTATTAATATTTTATTCAAAAATATGGATAAATATGAAAATGTCATATTCTTTATTTAACTGGGGTGTTACATCCTTCCCCCCTTTTGGAAATTGCATCCTCCCAATTTTAAAATTGGGCTTGGAAGCTTCATTGAAAATCCCACATCGGAACAAGAGTCAGTAAAACTATCACATTAAAATAAAGAAAGTGAAGTAAAAAGGTCACCTGAGTTAATTTATACTAGGATTCCATGTAGGAAAACATAGATATGGTGGAAAAAACAAAGGTTCATGTTCTGAGGGAAAGTGATAGTAAACATGTCTAGGAGAAAGTTAACCATATGAAAATTGCAAACTTGGGATGGGTTAAACGGTATTCGATTCCCTAGTAGGAAAAGTTAACAGAAAAAAATTTTGTTTTAAGTTACTCTTCATTGATGAATTTTTTTTTGAGCTTAACTAAATCATAATGAAACATACTTACTTGTCACGTAGACTTTCAATTTTTACTAGATTCCTTAATCAAACTCATATTTTCTCCAAAAGACGAGTATTTAGAAAGACTTGTTCTCATTAAGAGTACTATAATCAACTTCTTGAGAATCACCTAATCCACAAAAGAGAACTATATATTTCCCATGTCTTTAGAAAAAATCCAAAACCAAAAATTGTTAGAACAAGATCCACAAATGAATAATCCTATATAAAAAAGAAAATCTATTCTTAATCTCCAAAATTTGTCCAAGAAACCCAATGTTCAACGAAGACCATTAGATAAACAAATTTTCCATAAAATTCTTCAAATTAAACCAAACTAAGATTGAAACCCAAATATTTGAAGGATTTAATGACATAGTCTTCCAAGGTAAAAATTAACATTTATCTCCAAATAACATCAATTGCTCTTAAAGTCTCATATTGAAAAGTAATAAACCTAAGCACACATCCTCCATGATAGGTTAATAATTTCCATAGATAACCCAAAATAAACTTACTCTTGATTCCTAAAATCATCTAACTAAAAAGAATTAGTCAAACTAACCAGGGACTTCACGTTGTCTAGGGGTAGGCGATAAATACCAGTCGCACTTTGGTCGTAGGTTCGATTCCCATAGCTTTGTCCGACACGACGGGTTGTCACACGGTCTGCGTGTTGTCCTTTTTCCAAAACTACATAATTCTTAAAACATTCCCCAAAATGAGATAAAATCTTCAAAAATAATCATAACATATTTTAACCTCAGGTTTATCTCATGCCTTTCATTTTCCACCATAACATATAATAACCCATAATTACCTCAAAAGTAAGGATCATATAAACCCTAATGGTTACCTTTATAATTATTACCTGAACTTCCACATCGATTGGTCATCTCGTACATGATGAATTACAGAACATACCAAGGTACAAGTGGTTGATCATGACTCCTTGATAGTTGGTTTAGAACAACCACGACTTTCCTCATTGAATCTCCCATTTCATCCAGTCTCTTAATCAGAGAACCACCACAGTTTCCTTCAAACCTATTGTCACATTGGTGCCTTCTAGATCCATCCATTCACTAAAAACAGAAATGTCAGTGTGAGTATATAAACAAAACCATCATGTACAAATGAGGAAGATAAACACTAAGATATACTTACTCATTCACTTTATCAGAACTAGGACTCTTTCTGAAATCCTAACCATTATGGTAATGTCACTTATTCTTAGAGAATACCCAAACCTCAAAAGTTATCTAAACCAACCCCTGATACCAACTATAAGGCCCCAGCCTTAAACCTTACTTAATATTGAGTTATTACAAGATTACACATTGAGGATCTTTTTAGGTTTAGAGTTTTAGAGAATTAGATCATAAAACTTGCATTACATTTCACATTTTAAAAAAGTGGTTACATAAAAGATAATATTCATTTTTCCCATCAACGGAAACATATTTAAAATAAAACATGGATTCTTTCTTGACACTTCCTTGACACAATCATCATATCATGTACCATTCCCTTGACCTGTGAAAAACATTTCAAAAACTTGGGATGAGCATAAAAAGCTCAGTAAGGGTTATAAAAAGTACGGAAAGGAAACATGAGTACATATATACATAAGAATGAAATCATACTTTACCCATAAAACATAAGCACTTTAACATACCTCATAAAATCATGAATAAATCATAGAAATAATAAGAAATAAAGGTAACTTGAGGAATTCATAACATTATTACATAGGGAGTAACCCTCTTGGTTACGTTTGGAATACCCATCACAGTATATTCCCTAAATCTCTTCAGAGAAACCTTAATGTTTAACTCCTTTGCGTTACCCAATGCATTAGAGAGCTATATCGGGCTCACCCGCCCTCAGTTTATCACGGAACCACCCGTCTTCATAACAATGCCCAAAACCATAAAATAATCATATCACATAACTTAAGCATAAAGGAAAGATAACATTACCACATTGAAATAACAATACAACATTTTAAGATATTGAAATAATGAATCCATTCTAAAAACCATTTTCAAAACCATTTAAAACATTTAATAAATAGATTTTTAAATCAAAGTTTCCCATACCACATTGAAGGTTTTAACATTTTGAACCATTAATATCCATATAAATAAATCCTTAAAACCATTTTGAAAACATGGATATTAATGAGAAATATTTATAAGATTAAATCATTAAAACATTTAAAACGATATTTTAGTTAAAGGGTTTTTAACAAAATGAGATACACTTGAATACAATAATTGAGGAATAACATTTAATAAAAAATTTATAATATCATGAGAATAAAGGGATTCATGATATAATATTCCAAAGGACAGTATATACACCATATAAGAGTTAATTGGTGCATAACAACAATGAAGTCTCAATAGAAATGTAAATTGAGATGAAATCCATTATAATGATGGTATCCTTAAATTAAGGATAAATCAATCTTATAATTATGGGAAAAAATATAAATACCACCAATATAAGTGGATATTAAGTTTCAAATAATCAAAGGACATTCAAACATATTCAAAGGATTACATATTCAATAACTACATGTTGAACCCAAAGAAATTGAAATTGGGTTAAGAAGTTCCCTTGACAGCCTAACGATGTCACATAAAATTTTAGAAAAAGAGTTGATGAGAGAGATAAAGGGTATCTCATCTCTTGGACATAAAATTTACGGCAATAATGATATATAAGAACATATCCCCACATAATAAGATGAAAATTAAAAGACATAACAAAAGAAGTCTTTTAAAAAGAGGAGTGTGAAACGTTCCCTTACCGATTTGGATAACTTTCGAAACGTACACCCCATGAAATAAGGACTATACAACATTGATTTAAACACCCATAAATGAAATTATGTTACACAAAGAGTATAATAATGGACAGTACGTACACCACTCGAAAGGAAATATTGGCAAATTTATCATGAATCTCATGAAAACACAAAGTGAGATAAAAACCCCCTTACAAAAATTTGGCAGCCTAACGGCGCCAATTAAAACTTAGAAAATGGATTGATGAGAGAAAATAGGGTCTCTAATCAAATGAACATAGAAATTACAGTAATATTAATATAAAATAACATCCCAATAATAAGAAATATGTGCATAAAAGGAATGCCATAAAAGAGTGTACTTAAACAGAAAGAGAGAGGTAGGATCCCTTACGTCGGGTCCGACTTGACTCGATCGTTCTTTAACCTCATGAATAATAAAATTGATTTAATTTATACTTTCTTAAGAACCTTTTTCAAGTTCATTATTACTTTTATATCACTTACTACCATGCTATGAACACTATGTAATTATTTAAGTTAATAATGGTCGTTTTGTAGACCATTGCTACTTCAGTCAAAAATAAACTCTTTATAATTACAAGTTGTTCATGTGGTAAAATATATATTATATCCAGAATTATATTCATTATTTATATATCATATATATCATATATATCCATTATATACTTGCATTTATAATATTACATAAAATTTAGATGTAAGAAATGAAATGCACCATTCAAGGAGACGGTAAGCCGTACGTACGCATGAACGCTACTTCCATTTCTATTTCTTATTTAATGGAATTATAACATAATGATACATAATAGTATTATAATTAAAGTATGGTATAATATATAATATAATTAAATCTATCCTTTATACGTACCACAGATGATATTAACGAATCAAATCACTTTGAGGGGGCGGTAGTCCGCACTTCCTAAAATGAAGATATCACGTTTAACAATAATGGAAACCATAAAGGTATGACATAAATAAAAAATATATAAGATTAAGTAAAACATAAACATATTATATATCATATATAAATATAGTGACATCTTAATGGCTACCTTTGAGGGTGTTAAAAGAATATTGAACAATTTTCGTTTCGTGAGGCAGAAATTCACCATCCACAGAAACAGTATGTTCATTAACCATTAGATTTAGGTGTGTGAAAGTGTAGCTCGAATACTTCTTATAAAAACATCCTAATATATTTTAGATACTGTAGTTTTTACAAAATAAATGAATAAAAAGAGTTTAGGGGGTTGGAGAAGCAAAATAAAACAAAAGAACAAAAGTGAAGACATTACCTTAAAATCGGGTAACTCTTTTTTATTTGAGATCAAAGGCTTCCTTGGAAAGGATTATACCCAAAGTGAGGCTTCAATGATTAATAGAGGGATGTGGAGAGATAAAATGGGTAGGGGTTATCCAATCCAAAGGCTTGAGAGGTGTGTGTAAGGTGGTAGAGGTGGGGGCCTTTTATAAGAGGAGAGGAGGGGCACTCTTGGAAAGTTATAAAATATTGCTTTATTATAAATTTTTTTTTCGGATTTAAAAGGTCCCAAAAGGATATATTTAGAGGGTAAGGTTATAATGTTTCTAAATCCACCCATCCAATAGGTTTGTGACCAGTTTAAGACTTATATTTCACCCTATCTTATCATTTTTTTAATTCTTTCATTTATGAGGTAATCACTGCATCATCATAGTGTCATAAATAAATTAATTTATATAATGTCTAAAAATTATAAAAAAAATATCATGATATAGGAAATCTTTTTAGATTTATAATTAATATTTATAGTCAAATATATGACTTGTATAACCCCATTTAAAAATTGTTTTAGTAAAATAACTCATGTTTGTGACATTTTTATTTTAACTTTAAATAAAAAGTTATTTATGTCATTTTCATGCCAAAGTGGCTCCATGGGGTCCCCAAGTTGTCCCATGGATTTTTTTGGTCGGCCATGACACAAAATATTAGGGTAAGTCATGTTTCTAGGTCATTTCATATTATTAAAACATTATTTTTACCTTAAATTACACTAATTACCTTTAATCGCGATTAATAAAACATAAAAGTTACTATTCACAAAAAAATTATTTTAATCCCATTGAACCACATTTTACATCCTGATGACAACCATGTATGTCGGAGTTTTGAAATTCAAATCACAGAAGTGGTAAAGTTTAATTTAAACGAAAAATCCGTTTTTAAACTACCACTTAGTGGTTTCACTATTCATCAAAAATTGATGTTTTTCAGAAAAATACCGAAAATTCACCCTAAGATATATTTGATATTCTGAATTCAAAAATGATGTATATTTTACAAAATTCAAAGCATATATGTTTCATTAATTAATTTAAAAATTAATTCCAGCTGTCAAAACAAATAGCGTATTTTTAAGAAACAATATCTATTAAAAGATTGACACTAGTTTAAGTCCAATTTCAAAGTGAAATTAAATCCAATGACCACTATTAGATTAAATGGTAAAAATATATTCTAAATACACTCTAATATATATTAAAAATATAATCTATCCATATAAATAAATCAGATTAAAAGGAGGTTTTGAATTAAAATGCAACATTTTCAATAAAAATGATCTTTATCGGAAAAATAACAAAATTTTACACAAAGTAAATTTTGATGTCCAGATTCTAAAGAAGGATTTTATTTTATAAAATACAACATATAAAATTTTCAAAAGTATATTTAAAAAGGGTTCTCTGTCAAAAGGCTGTTAATCGACCTTTTAAAGAATATTAGAAGATTTATGCTTAAAATTGGATGCATTTACATTTTTAGCCTCCAACATTTATTGGATAAAAGTAAAAATATTTGAAAAACAAATATAATCATTTTGTAGTTAGTTCCGTTCATTTCCGCCATTACAACGGCTAGACATTAACTACCTTTTAAAATAATATTATTTTATTATTAGAGTGCAACGTAAGATTTCAAAGAAACTCATTGTTGCGTATTGGGTATGCCCTCGAGCATATCATTCCCTTTAAAGTATTATTAATATTTTATTCAAAAATATGGATAAATATGAAAATGTAATATTCTTTATTTACTTGGGGTGTTACAATCATAATTTACTATTATGTCACCACTAACCGATAATGAATAATATATAACATGGGTGAATAATTAATTCAATCAAATAGTGGTACTTTTGACCAAGTCTTAAAAATATAGCATGTTGTGATTTTTTTAATTTCAACATTATATGTGGTATAAATGTGATCATGAATATAAATGATCCACTCATCCTAATAGGTTAAATTTTTTGAATTAAAATGTGGTAAAATAAAAATTAAAAAATTTAGTAAGACAAGTCACACACAATTCACCCCTTCCCAATATGACAACTTGATCCATTTAGAACTTTAATTGGTTTTGGTGGGATGGTTCCACCTATACTTGGATCTAATTTACCTACCCCATTTTTTATTTAAAAAATAGGAATCTCATATTTATATATATAGAATTTTAGAAGAGATTCATATGGAATATCCTACTTCTATTCTCATTGTATAAAATGTGTATGTTTCAGTCAATACTTAGAGAAAAAAGATTAAAAGAGTGTAAAATAAACTAAAGAGGAACTAAAAAAATTCAAGAATATCAAATACAAGGTGAATTAAGTCAGAGTGGTAATTATTTAGTGAAATAATTTAATTATAATTCTAATAAATTAAGTTCAATATATTAAAAAAATGTGTTCAATTATAAAATCAAGGGTCATTTTAATAAAGATACCAAAAAGAGGTTATTGTTTAGTTATGGTATTCATGGATATTGTTGATGAAAAATCACAACTAGAAGAGGGATTTGAGGTACAAGAAAAATAATTAGCTAATTCATTTTATAACTGAAACACCCTATTAAAATGTGATGGATTCAAGGAAGTGACTCTGATTTTATATAAAGAATGTGTCTCCATATATGAGTAAGAAAAAGAAATTTTTTATTACATTGAAATAGAAAGGTTTCTTTAATTTAAGAATAATTTCAAATGAGTTTTTATAACTATTATGTAAGAGAAATTATTTTTATATAATTCATTAATGCACTGGAAATGTTATATAATACGTATATTAATATTAATGATGAAAAATTTGAGGTAAAAAATAATTAAAGTGATTAAATTTTTTCTACTGAAGAATAATCTGGATAATAGTGATAAAAATCAGAATTTATTTGAGAAGAAATATTGAAATCGGTTGAATATAAAAATATTAATTTGAACTTAAAGTTTTATAAACTAAAAATAAAATAAATAAATATGGAAGAGACATAAGGAGAGACTATTGAGAAATAATGTTTTTCCAGGAAAACTTTTGATAAGATTCATATTTTTAAAAGAATATATTAAGTGGAAATAAGAGCTTGATATTATCTATGGATAAATTTAATATAGTATCATTGAAAAGGTATCCCTTTATCCAAATAAATGTGTTCATACAAATTCAATTTTGATGACTAGTGTAGATTCAAATTTAAAATCTAGAAAAACATGGATGAATAAATATTCTCATGAATCCACTATATCTTAGAAGGTTTATTTAAAGATGTGTAATAATTAGTATTTCCCAAGAAAAGAAAGAAAAAAATAAGAACCATGATCTCTTCAAGCAAAAACGTGTCAAGAATAGTCAAAATACACCACAAAATAAAAAATCATGATTCTTTTGCTATAGTGAGAGTTTTTGGATGTTTTGGAAACAAACCATTTACATTCACTAAATTTTTTCATTATATCAAAACTATAGAAGGTCAATATTTTGGGGGAGAAAATTTGATGAAAATAAATGAACTGTAATTGAGAATCAAAATTCACAAAAACCAAATTTTTCAAAAAAGAAGATATTTGAATTATTTTTTGGTTTATGTAACCACTAAAATAGAAGTAGTCACTATTATGATGAGTTATGGTTTGTAAATTTCATGTACAAATCAACTATTGATTTTTCGATAAGGAAATAAAAAAGGTAAGTAGGTAAAAAATAAGATAATAGGCCATCCTTGAGGTATAAACAAAAGAAGAAAACTATTAAACAAATTAATCCCAAGAATATAGTAAAAAAGTATGCGAATGGATTCACACCTAATAAAATATGACTCTATTATAGTAGGAAATACCACATCATATAACATTGGAAATTTTCCATTAGCATTAGTACTAAAGGAATCATGTTAAAATCAATGAAAGATTCAATACAGAAAAGAAACAACAATATTGATTTGGTGAAAGACATGTTTGATGGAGAATATGAAAATTTTTCCTTAAAATTTAACTTGATGAATGTTAAATATTCTTCTGAAAAGTGTAATATTTCATGGAATTATGATAAAAAAATTCTTGTAATGGATTCTTAGATAAAAAAAATTCTTGAATGAAAAAGGGAAAGCACCTATGGATTCTTATTATAACAATATTGTTATGAAATTGGAGTATTTACAAAAATAAAGACTGAGCATGTTTTATAGAAAATTCTTGATCTTATAGCTTGTACAGTTGGAAGAAGATATGAATTTTGAGAAATAATAGGAAACTAAAAGTGTGTTAGTAGTAATTCTAAATATGCATATTCCATCTAAGGAGATAACTAGGTTGAGAAGAAACTCTCAGCCCTGTTTCTCTAACTAAGGACCATTGAAGAACTGATTTATTTCCATATATTGTTATTATTTTTATGAATGGAATTGAAGGTGAAGAATATATTTATGGAGAGACTTAAATTTTAAAAACTCTATGAATTTATTAAAGTAATAATGTTATACATCACATATTACTATTGTAATCATGTTTTCACTTTGTAAAATTTGAATTAATAT
Source organism: Viscum album (assembly GCA_963277665.1). NCBI lineage: Eukaryota > Viridiplantae > Streptophyta > Magnoliopsida > Santalales > Viscaceae > Viscum > Viscum album. The sequence goes on from OY728122.1 coordinate 2,095,766,923, forward strand.
CATAAGATTCATGGAGATTATTCCTGATGAAATATAATCATGATAAATAAGTATAAAGTACATATCTTAAGGGACATGATGTAATAAAAACTATAATATATCTATATTTCAGTTTATATCTCAGAAATATCTGAACTACTAGTGAGGGATGTATCTGATAATTCAATATGTTAAAACTCTAGAGGTTAAATCTCACCATCATGGAGGTATATTGATTATATTTTATTATTTTCATGCTAAAAGATAAAATCATATAGGGGGATAATTATTACTTGATGAAAAAGGGAAAAAATTTAAAAGGGTAGATAAATTATTTCAGATGGAAATTTTCAATCATTTTGATGAAATGATTATAGGATATTAGTTAAAAACCTTTTTAGTAACCCATGAAATAAAATATCAGTGTTGTCATCAGATTTTGAAGTGTAACTGAGAACATTTGTGGTTATATTGATCAATCTTGTTTTCTACATTAATCATTGATCATGTAGACTTAGAGTAGGTTAATTGTATCTATTTTTATAATTTAGTTGTTATTCAATCCATATATGAAGTAAATTATACTATAATTGTAATAAGTTTAGAAGATATTGTTCTCAAAAATTCAATGATGTAGATAATATTATCCAATCATATCTATAACTTTTTATAAATTTTCAATAAATGGTAGATGATTAAATTAACATTAAATTTAAAATAGTGTTTGACAAAAATTCTAAATGGGGAGATTTTGAATTTCAATAAATGGTGAAGTAGTGGAGGTGATATTTTTTTTGTAAATAAGTTGTGAAGATAAAAATTGAATGTGTTTTAATTGTGATTATTGTAGATCAATTCCTAATGTTATAAACATGTTTAATATTTTTTTGAGATTTATATTGTTGAGAAAAATACTGAAGTTAATATTGATTTAGGAATTTATGATTCAACTAAAAAAATAAAATGAAGAGGAGAATTCAGAGTTATGTGTTTTGAATATGGAAATAATTGGAAATGTATAAATTGATAATTATATGTAATTTTGTGTTAGAAAATTTGGAAAACTCTTGTCATGAGATATTATTAAAAAAATTATTTATCCATAGATTACTATATTAAGTTAGATCAACCACGCATGTGAATGGCCAACTCTATTAGATGGGATCCAGCATAACAGTGCCCTGAAATAATGATTTAATATTGGAATCACATCCTGAAGAGTAATTGATAGCATGATGGTAAAATTTAACATTTTTGTTTTCTACATCGACCAGACATCATGTGTACTTAGATATGGTTAATTTATCTGTTTTCTTAGTAAGTTTTTATTGCATACTTATTTTATGTAAATTGAATTACAGGTTATAGAAGGGGGAAAACATAGTTCTAAAAATTTGAATGATATAGATGAGATGATCCTTCCATATTTTTTACTTTGAATTTATTTTTAATAATTGGAATAATAATAAATTGAATTCAAAATTGAAATAGGAATTGAAAAAATAAAAATTGGGAGATTTAATAATCCAACGGAAGGTGAGTATGTGTTAGTGTTGAATTTTCTATCAATAAGTCATAAAGATGAAAAGTTAATGTGTTTTAATTATGATGATTATATAAATGTCCTTATATTCTAAAAATGTGAAAGGGGTTTTTAGAGATTTTATATTATTTGAAAAAAAATTAAAGTGAATTTTAATTTTGAATTTAGGATTGAATTCAAAAATATAAAATGAAGTGGTTAATTTAAAGTTAATTTTTTGAATATTGAAATAATTGGAAATGTAGAAATTGGGAAATCTATGGAATTTTATGTTGAAGATTTTGGATAAATATTTATAGGATGTTATTAAAAAATGATCCAGTCATATCCAACCATGTCAATTCATATCCACAACACATGTGAGAGGCCAAACTAATCACATAGGAGCCAACATAGAAAGTCCTTGAAAGAGTTTTTTTAATATTGGCATTATATGCTGATGATTAGTTGATAACATTGAATGTAAAGTTGGTAATTATTATTTTATACATTGAGCATGGATCACATAGACTTATATTTGGTTAATATTATCACTTTTCTATATTATTTTTGATTCCATCATTCACTAGAGTAAATCATACTGTAAGTATCAGAAGAGAAGAATATGTTGTTCATAAAGTTTGAATTATTTAGATGAGATGATACTCCCATATTTGTGACATGAATTTTATTTAAATTAAGGGGGAGATGAATAAATTTACATTAATTTTGAAATAGTTATTGAGAAAAATTCTAAAGGGAGATATTTAAGAACCCAACTAAAGGTGAAGTTTGATTGGTGTTAAATGTTTTACAATAAGTTCTGAAGATGAAAAGTAATTATGTTTTTAATTATGATGTTTGTAGAGATGTTCATAATGTTACAAAAACATGATTTTTTTTTGAAAGATTCCATATTTTTTGATAAAATATTTAATATAATATTGACATAGAATTTATGATTGAATTCCAAAAATATAAAAATAAGATGATAATTTAGTGTTACGTGTTTTTCATAACAAAATATTTGGAAATTTAGAATTTGAAAATTTGTTGTAAATTTATGTTAAATATTTTAGATATCTATACTTATGGGATATTATTACAACATCATTCATCCATATCCAATCATGTTAAGATATCTCAAACAAATATTTGAGAGGCTAGATCAATCACATGGAAGACATCTTAACAAGGCCATCCATGGAAGTTGAGCATAGATATGGAAAAACCTAAATATATAGGAATGGGTGAATTCACCCACACTTGGGAAGGCATAGTGGGTGCACAATGTTTGGAAGATGTTTATGGGTGGTTTGCATAGTGAAAGAAAACTTGTTAAAAAAATATGGGTGTGTGAATTGTATCTAGGTGGTGAACTCCATTCTAGATCAATTGGTGGATATGAGATGTTGGATTATTAAAGAGTTTGAAACTGATAAAAAATAGAGACGTTGTTTCAACTTTACACATATTCAATTATTCTATTTAAAAACTTCCATGTAGAACCTATGTCATCCAATATGATATTTCATAACTTATTGATCACTGTGGGATTCTTCTTCAACCTTAAGAGAGGTTCTTTGCATATGCATAATGGATTTTAAAGAAAAACATATTATGTAATGATGTCAATACCATGAGATGTAATGTGTATAATTTTGGTTCATTATATCATAGAATAATTAAAATTCATGGAATAAAAAATTATCATGTAGTTTTACTGGTTTGATAAATAGAGATGTGATGATGTTTTCAATGTTATTTAATTGAAAAATATCACAGTCAATAACAAACCCTAAATTTGAGTTAATTTTAAGGTTATAAAACATGAAGGGGTTTTTGAAGGATAATACATTTTGAAAGATGATGTTGGTGATTCCTATTGTTGGGTACATAGATGAGTTGGTACGCACATGAGAAGTGAGGTGTTGCATGAATTATGTTTAGGCGGTGGAGTATGTCATTGGGTGGGTATATAAATACCCATTGAACCTCCTCATTTGTAAAATGATCTTAATTAGAATATGTGATAAGCTATAGAGAGAAAAATAGATACCCAATAGTGATCTGATTCTGCATAAGGATTCCATGAATTCTTGTGCTGAGATTTTAAATGCATTCACAACCCCCTGATGAATGTGATGTTCTATAAACTCATGTCTATTAAACTCATACTAATGGGTCCTATGATGATTCTATACAGGTCAATGTTACATGATATTATACTTCACTATGTATTTAGTTGTGAGAAAAAAGAACATATTATCTACATACCAATATTAGATGAAGAACATGAGAAAAAAAGTATGAAATGTTATACATGTATGAAGGAAGTTTTTTACATGAAATGGTGAATTTTTTTCATGATAAGTTATAATTTGTGTGAAGGTTTTGTTCATGGTACAAAAAATCTGAATGTTTCATGAGGATTTAATGAATTACATGCACTTTCATTTGGTACAAAAGTAAAAAAACAAGTTCACGAGTAGGAGGATAGACATAGTGGATGAGGTAGTTTTAGTATGTAAGAGGATAAATACTAATGTGAAGAAATTGAGAAGATAGTTAATTGTATAATAATATATAATATGTGATAAATAAAATGAAATATAACTTTCATGAAGAGTGTGCATTAAAGAAACTTTTACATACTGATTCACCATTGAAAAAGATGATTTTGAATGCCCCATCATTTGACCTTTTTATACTGAAGGCTGATATGTGTTCAAATAAAAATATAACTAACAAAACTGATTATTATATAAATTTATGTTGTCTAGATAAATTGAAGATAAGTGGGTAGTAAGAAATAGCAGGCCGTTTACAATTAGTTGTTGAAATTCATGATGTTATTGACAAGAAGATCAGGTGATCCATCTTGTTCATGGAAGAAGATTTTATATAGAGGTAGTAGAGAAGCTATCAGAAGTTAAAAAAACATTCCTATCAATGGATCATATTTTAATTGGTGTTGAATACTGTTGTGGGATTCTAGATTAGAAGAAGACATAGTGGGGCTCAGTGTTGATCACTTGGGTTGGTGGGAACATGTGATATCTAGTGGGACTCATGATTGGGAACACTGTGGGACTAAGTGTTGATGGAAATGGGACATTTTTTGTATGTAGTGAACAACATATAGTTAAAAAATGATAACATGGGGGAATAGTTGGTTTCAGCAAGGAGTTGGCCTTTTGACTGAACCTTGTAAATTTAATGTGTTGAGAGTAATTTAATTTGTACATTTCATGTGATATAAATGTTATTTTTAATGCATTAGCTAAACTCATCCTAATAGGTGGAATATGTTTAAATTAAAATAATTTGAGTCAAAAATAAAACAATTTATTAAAACAAGTTACACCTAATTAACCACCCCACTCAATGTGAATACCCGATCCACTAGAAACATTATTTTGAGGAATAATTAGTGGTGAATTTGGATCAAAGAGAGAATATTCTAGAGAATAGGAATACGGACCTAGGAATTTTTTTGTTACGAATACATAAATTTTATAAAGATACCTGGGAATATGGGGATATGATGAGGCATAGGTATCTTCTATTTTTTGTATCTAAGTGACAAAACTTTGATGGTAAAATTATTATTAGGGGGGTATAATGTTAGGCCTTTTGATTTTAGAATATATTTTTCTTTTAAAAATTTGATCTGTTCAATTGATTTTGAATAAAAAAACTACGAACACATGTGAATAATGATAATAATTTATAAAAAAACCTCCATTTTAGGTATTTAAATGAGATATAATTATCAAGAATAATTTATTGGGGAATATTATTAATTCTAAAGACTTTTTTTGAAATATTAATTTAAAATTTAATTATTATCACCTAAATTTCATATTGGAGTGTATAAATTGGACTAAAAAATTATAAAAAATGTGTATAATTTCTTTTCTTAATTAAAAAGTAATGATTAATTTATATAAAATTACTACTCAATTTTAAATGTTAAATATAATATCATTTTATGTCAAAATGTCATATTCTAAAATAGTTGTATTTTACAATAAATTGTATACAATTATTAGTAATAATCTATGATATTTATCAAATATATTGGTATTTAATTTAAAATAATTTATATTTATTCATACATTGATTAAAAATTTATTATAAGTGAGGATAAAATCATTTGAAGCTAAAAATAGCTATTCCAAAAATGTTTTTATGTGAATAAGGTTTTAATGTATTAGAAAATAAAATTAATCACTATTGATGAATTATTTTAATGAAATTTTTAGATAATATATTCATTCAAATATTTTAACATTCATCTAATGTTTTTAACTTTGAAAAAAATTGAATTAAATTCTGTTATATGCTTAAAAATTCCTTTCCATAAAAATGGGTTCTACATGTTTTTAGGTATAAATATTAGAATTAATTACTACTACTTATATGAATTGAATTTGATAAAATATTTTTTATAATTAGAATCATCATAATTAAAATTACGTTATAAGGTTCACTTCAATTTGGGTCATAAGGAATAATATCAATAGAAAAAATCTTTTAACCATGGTAAAGGATGAAAGTGTTAACAAGGTGTTAAACTAAAGATATAAGTGTTAAAATGACCTAAAAATTTATATAAATCCTATTATTTGAATAATATTGATACTATCTCATCCCATATTTGAACATGAGCCAATTTGGATCCAACTTCCCATGAAAGAGACATTGTTATATTTTACTATTCTTAATAATTACAAGTGTGACACTCCCCTCACTTATAATAGGAAACTCCATATTCTAAAGAATATTGTAATGTTTCATATTTTTAATGAGGTTAAGGTCCTTTAATATTCATTTTGAATCCTTTCTTTTAAACATATTATTTTCATTAAATTATTGTGTAATATTATATGAGTGTTTGAGGCTTTTTCAGAGCCTGGAGCTCAGAGATTTAGAAAAACTTCCAATGGCACATAGTTGGTGCACAATTAGTAGTAACCATTAAACCCAATAAGGGGAGGGGCACAATTTTTTGAATCATACACTTAAGGATTCACACCCATATAAGAGACTAAAGACTTATTTCTGTGATGAACTATATGGCTAACCAATGGGTTGTCTAATAGTGTGCATGATTGTGTGAGGATCGGTTCCCTAAGATGGTGTTCATTCACATTTTGTGCATGGGATGGAAAAACATTAAACCAAACCTTATCCCTCATTAAAATCCCAAATAAATTATTGTTTTCCCTATTGGATTTAAAAACCTAAAACACTCCTTCTACCTTTGTTTTTTCATAGTAGATGGTGTCATGGGAGATCATTCTCTCCCAGTTCATTAGTGTTGAAGCCTATCCAACATCCAAAATTTGATTGGACCACTGTATACCATGTTATAAGTGTACTAGTAAGATATTAAAACCATTACATTCTTTTTTCAGGTTATCTTTACATATTAGGTGCTATTTATAAGAGATATAATATGGCCTATTTTCATTTTATTCATATATTTCTCCATTTTAATTCAATCCAGGCCAATTAAAAAGCTAATATTGGATGACTATTTCTCTACTTCCATAAAGTATGTGGTCTATAATATTTCCCTAAAATTCACACCCATTTATAAATGTTTCCATTGTGGTACATTCTAGAATATCCATGCAATTTTTTTAATTAATTAATTTGTTAGATTAATTGTGGTAACTACAATGTAGACCTCTTATGACACATGTTGACCTTATTGGAGGTAAGAACCTCACAGAGGATACCCACATTGGGTGAGTCCTTATATACACATTATCCATGAAACCTAATACATATTAAATTGAATTTTAAAAAGGGACTTTTATTAAGTTATTATAAATGAGTATATGTTATATGTAATGTAAAGTACCATTCACATGGACCTTTAAAGTTAATTTTTATCTTGATTAAGATATAAGAACACCATTACAAACACATTTCATTTATATATGAAAAGGAACTGTTTGAGCTAAATGGAATTTTATGGTGGAATAGATTAACACATGGACTGAGATTATTTATAAATGGTTCCAATTCATTATGGACTATTTTAATATTAAAGGAGTGGTAATATTTTAGAAATCCATGGATAGCCATAGAATTTCTTTGAGCACTTAGAGGATGACACACTAATTCATTGAGCTGATTACCATTGGAGATACCCAACTTGGAATTTTGTTTTTTCCTATTAGTATATGAATGGTTCTATGTATCATCAATGATTTATTCACTTTATGTCCAAAAACTAGAATGTCTTGGATTATCTTCTTATATTCAGTTTGATGTCTTCAGACACATGTTGCTTTGGATCATCACCTTGGGATCCAATCATGCTTAGCCCGAGATTTACATTGGAATTACTCAAAGGACCCTATTAGAGACTTTTTGATAGTGGAATTCCCATAGGTCACCCATCTAATTACACATAAACCTTTTTGGTTAGGCCACATGGTTATTCTCATGAGTCATTCCAAATATTCAAGGTCAATGACGCCTCAGTTTCACCTTGTGTCCTACATAATTATTATTATAACATGGACACTCTTATCATATTCATGCTCCCTAATGTTTTCTATGTTACATATTTAGAGAAATCTATCATAGGCTATATCATGTTTGGTCAGCTAAGCTTACCATGAAAAACCCTATGTCGACATGGTTAGTATTTTAGTTACATATGATTTGGATTATCTTTTTTCCAACCCACTTATATATATATACTCAAACAATTGAGTGGTTATAGGCACTATTGGTGGGGACTACTATCTTTTTCTCACACCCAGTTTGGGCTTCCGAATTGTACCCATATAGAGTTCATGGTTATAGGTCCGGATAAGGTAAATAGCTCAACTTTGGATGTATAATTCTTGTGATAGTATGGTGTATGGGATAGGTGAACCAAGTGTAGGATTGTGATGCTATTAAGGCATATAATTTTATTATTTCTACTTATTTTTCTATATAAAGTACTTTTGTATTCAAATTTCTAGTTTTTTAATAGTATCAAGACAACATCCAAATTTTTATATGACTTGTATATTGTTTTTATTCGTTATTATATTATATCTAGATAATTTACTTCTACTGATCATTATATTATTTTCTTCTTTAGCTATTTTGACATCATTATTTTACTACTATGATCCACTCTAACATGGGTGAATAGTCTCCCCAAAGACACACCCTAGGACCTTTCTGCTAGTTAGTAGCCTCTGGAATATGGGGAGGCACACTTGAGGCCATGTGGAAAAATGGGATATGTTACTTATGTTTGATTGGGTCTAGAACATCATAAAGTGGTATCAAATATTTTTTTTATTTTCCTACTTTTTAGGTTGTTTGATATAAGATTAGGAAGAATCATAATTTGGAAATGCATTGGTGTTTGGGAGTAGATAACCCACATATAAGGAATATCCAAATTTCTTGGTATGGGATTTGATGTTCCATATTGTTCCTATAATAGTTTTACTGATTTCACCATTGGGTGACACAAATTATTTGTGGTGTTTATTGTTGGAACCATGGCTGTTCTATGTAGGAATTGGAGTTTGGTTTTTGTTTTTTGTGAATCCTCAGTGGATGTTATGAATGTGTGCCAGCAAAGTGATCATACAGTTCAAGCAGACAATAGTATTGAAAGTGGCATTGTTTCCCAGTGTTTGCCAAATTTTTGGGCCTCAAAATCGGAAAATGAAGACATGGATTGTCGGAAAAAGGATGTGCGCACAAAGAGGAAGCGGTGCGCAGAAAATAAGGTTTGTGCGTGAAATACTTGAGCTGGACGCAAAAAATAGCGTGGTGCGCGAAATAGCGGAGCGAAGTTTTTCGCACAAATAGTGTTTCAGAATCAAAACGTCGAAAAATGGCAAAGGCATGGGCTGCGCGAAATATCTGGAGAGGTGTGCGGAAAAATGATACCTGCGCGAAACATTACACACCAGATGAGAAGTTTTCGCACCGAAGGGGTTTTTGCGCACGGGGGTCTCAAATTCTTATAAGTATGAGGTGACCCCCTTCATTCCGTATGGCCATAGACTTAGAGAAGATCCGAGGTCTAATGCGCGAAAAAGGATCGCATAAATGGGCTTGTGCGAAATATTCTGAGTTGCAGGGAAAATTTAGAGATGCGCTAAAAATGAAGAGTTGTGCATAAAAATTGGGTTCGCACATAAAAGGTTTAGTTGCGTGAGAAAAAAGAGGGTTTGCATGAAATATTTTTCTGTGCGAAAAGTAATGTTTGCGCGCAATAGGAAGGTTTTGCGTGCAAATGGTTGGTGTTGCATGCAATTCTCAGTGAAGTTTGTCTGCACGTTCTGGTTATCTGGTTTAGTGGTTCTGTGCGTTTTAGTGCATCAATTCTGGACTTCGATGCAAGCAGAGTCTCGTGCTGAGCAGAGGAAAAGACTTTAATGCAAATCTATTGAAGAGACCTTCATGTCTATAAACTGAGTGTGACTTAACCAGGGGTAGTGAGTGAGGGGGAGTCAGTGGGAGTGACCCAAGGGACGCAGTGAGCTATCCCTGAACAATTGTAAAGGCAGTGAGCCTGGGACAGAGTGACTATGCCCAAACCATTGTAATCCACATCTAGTGAAGATTTGTGGAATTAGGTACGACCGACAACTTGTCGGCGTATGCTCCTTGGACGTAGCCCTTAGTGGTGAACCAATTAAAATTTGCTGTGTCACCTCTTTTGCATTTGAATGTTTGATTACTGATCATATCCATCATACAGGTTCAACTATTTCATACCGATGTGGGAACAAGATCCTTTAATTTAAAAAAAAAATTGACACCCTGATTCACCCCTCCCCTCTTAGGGTGTCCCGAGGTCCTACATTTATTATCATTGTGTAATTTTCCTTTACCCTTGGACTGGTATGGTATAGAGGTTGTGTCTCACGAACGATTATAGGGACATGAGGATTGATATGTTATGCTTTATTCCTTTCCATGTTTAATTTCTTTGTACATTTCTCACTACATATTATTAGTTTCTTCATAGATATTATTGAAGCTGTTCTAATGTTTCTTGTATATATAAGAATAATTTGATTAATTAATGTTTCTACCTCACCTTAAACGGTGTTTTCTACATATATTTAGGGTGGGAAATTAATTAAACAATTTTTACATGTTTTTATCCATGATCCATTGGTCTTATGTGCATAAATGTTAGTTGATTTTCAATAACCTTAATTACAATTAGTGTCTATAAAGCTGGTACTTCTATAAACTATAAATGGTGTTCCATCTAATCATATCATCATATATGACCTATTACAATCTACTACCAAATGTAATGGTTTGGATACAGTTTTATGTATTACAATTTTCAACTTATAAGGTGTAGTAATTTTTACCTTAGGAATGATGGACACATCTAAATATCCCTTGACATATATATATATATAGATATACTTATATGCACACTCAAGAACTATTAAGTTATAAAAATTTGAATATAATTCATTGAAATTAAATGGGGATTCCAATTACAACTTAAAGGTTGGTTTACTCTATAACTTGTAATTGAAATTCTATAAACCAGAACACCTATGAATAAAAAAATCAAATCTGAACAATACCCTGAGCATAGATCTTGGGTAGTTGGGTAAATATGTTTTTATTAGAGGACCCTTTATCCTGCCTTTTGGAATTAGAACGTAAAGACACTTTTATCAAGATCTGAGGCATGTTCCAATAAATTATAGATACATACCTCCATAAAGGCCTTGGATTAAACGCCATGAAGGTGGAAATGACCATACTATTGAGGTGGTGGGACCTTTCTCTCTATTAGTTCCACTTAATGCACCTCCAATTTTACCTTCCGTAATACCAAACACAAGTGATGATGTTTTTGTGTGTGAAGGGTTTCTACCCTTAGTATGGTCTATAGGGGGTTCCCTATGAACTATATAGACCATAATATAAATGATGAGGTAATTAAAATAACAACAACACCCTCCTATTTTCTATTGGGAGGGTGTCCCCTAGTCTATTAATTATTGGATATAGGCCATAGTTTCTCTCCTTGTGAATCTAGATAAATCTATATCAAGGAGGACCAAGTTCATTGATTATATGATTCAGTGATCATCCAATCACCAGTGGGATGTTTTAAATTAGGATGATTCGGATCAGGATTTAGTTTGAGGATATTTCTAATCCCTCTTATGTGATTACTTCTTTCTCGGGACATTGAGAGCTAATTGAGTGAGAGTGTTCATACACCCGGAGGAGGGAATATTTTCTATTATGGACTATTCATCTTGTTTCATAGAGATGAAATGCCTTAAGCCTACGTTTTCCTATGAAAAATTATCCAAAGTTATTTTTTTGGAGGATGGGATGAATTATTCCATCCGATCTTTGGTAAATATCTTCCAACTAACTACCATTTTAGAGATAGTTAACCAAGAACTTATTATTGATAAGAACTTGAAGGTAGTAGAGAGTATATGGTGGGGTGGTTTATTACCAAAGAAGGGTAGTTCATCTAGTAGATAGAAGCATCATATTGAGGGTTTTCAATAGAGTGTTGGAAGCCAAGGTATTCACATTAGTAGTTCTATTATATTCCATTAGTATTGGTGGAGAGTTCATGTAAAGACTCAATGCAATGGAGAACTAGTTTAGTGTTGATCCTGAGATAAAGTGATCCATGTTCATATTTTTAACGATCCTTCCCATATCTTCCCAATGGGAGAGGATTTTTGATAGCTCTATCATTTAAGGTTGGATAAGTAGCACCACATCTAGTGTGGAGCTTGAGTACCACTGATTATACAAACTAAGGATGTGGACATGGTCGAGGATGATAGAATCATGATTTGAAGCACCATATGAGTGGACCTACTTTTGGTAGTTAGGTTATATCTTAGTGATACATATTAGGAAATATATATGTAGTACATCCTATATATGCGAAGCAATGTGATAGGCCATCTATAGTATGAGGTATGATCCTAGTAGCCTCAAAATTAGCATCTTCCCTTTTTGATATATGTGTTTAACATTATTTTATATCATTGTATATTAGGGAAAGCCTCATAGATGAGGTTTTAAATTTTTTGATTGATGACGCTAGATACCCCATTAGGTGTATGGTTAGAAAGTTTACACCAATGTAGAGAGTTCCACTTGAGGTTAGAAATTATTGTTCTTTATGGGACCTCTTCATCCTCATGATGAAGGGCATAAACATAATTATATGGATATACTGGTTCATTACCTATCAGTAGGCAGTTATTTTTATTGATTTTGTGGGTATTTCACATCACCTATGTGTGATTTTTATATTTAGAAAGGAAAAAATGATATCCTAACCTCTAGATATGGACCTAAGAATAATGTTCTTGTCCAAGTGGCATCCCAAATTACTATAATTTATATAGATGATTGGGGAAAACATCAGAAATATTTCCCTCTAGTGGCATATAATTTCAGGGATGTATTCCTTGATGAGTTTTCTAGACTACATCTTGAGAGAGTGGTAGAGTTTACTCACAATCTAGTGTTAGGATCATCAACATCATGCATTCCTCCTTATATGATGACTAGTACTGAGTTGTAAGAGTTCAAGAGGTAGCTAAAGGACCTGGAATCTAAGGTTTTAATATGACCCAGTACTTCTCCTTGGGTTAACTCGTCTTTTTTCTATGAAGGTAGATGAGAACTGTTGTATTTATGTTGATTACTATTGGTTAAATTAGTAAATGACACTACTGGAAAACTAACCTATACCAACGGTTTGGAACCGTTGGTATAAGACTCCAAACCGTTGGTATATCCTATACCAATGGTTTAGAGAACCGTAGGCAAGTAATCCGTTGGGATAGGTCTATACCAACGGTTTTTAGAAAACTGTTGGTATAGACCTATACCAACAGTTTTGAAAATCGTTGGTATAAGTAATATGAAAATCTATACCAACGGTTCCATAAAACCGTTGGTATATGTATTTCCAAAAAAAATATTCACTGGGATTTGATCCCAGGACATCCAGTTTATCATTGAACGACCTAACCAGAAACCTAACATGAATTTTGTGAACATAATTTCATAAATATATATATGTATTATCATAATTATTTTAAATTTTGATTTATAGAATGTTCTGGTTAAGAGGATCTGATAAAAAATCAAAGAACCTATACCAACGGTTATCAAAACCGTTGGTATAGACCTACACCAATGGTTTTGAAAACCATTGGTCTAGGTCCCTGGAATCTAGGAAGCAATGTTGAAATATTGGGGACCTTTCCCCATGTTTTGGAAAAACCATTGGGAAAGCCTACCCTTTCCCAACAGTTTGGCCAAAACATTGAGAAAAGTGGCCACAAATTGGACCTTTCCCAACGGTTTGGAAAAACCGTTGGGAAAGGTTGCCACAAATTGGACCTTTCCAAATGGTTTGGCAAAACTGTTGGAAAAGCCTACCCTTTCCCAACGGTTTTGGAAAACCGTTGGGAAAAGTGGCCACAAAGTGTGATTTCCCAAAGTTTTGGGAAAAACGTTGGGAAAAGGTCTATAGAAGTGTTGGGAAAGGTCACATTTCCAGTAGTGTGATTAAGAACCAGTATCCACAACCTCATATAGATTACCTCTTCAACCACTTTGAGGATATCATTTTCTTCTTAAAGATTCATTAGACTTCAGACTGTCATCAGGTGCGTGTTAAAGCTATATACACACCTCATATAACATTTTGAAGGTATGGAATTTATGAGTATTTTATTATACTTTTTAGGTTGAAGAATGTTCCTACCTTTTTCAAGGATTTGATGAACTAGGTTTTCCACACGTATGAGGATTCATTTGTGGTAGAATTAATGGAAGCGTTTTCTATGTATTCATATACTCAATATAAAAATTACCAAAATATTGATATTATTCTATGTACACTGAGAGAGAATCATCTACCACTTTTGGATTTAAACAGTTCAGTTTTTGGGTTACATCATCTCAGAGGCATGAGTATCTACTAACCCAGTGAAGTTGAGAGATATATTGTCCTGTGATAATCAAAAGAATGTTTTTTTACATATGGAGTTTCATGGGGATAAATGGATATTATAAGAGCTTTATTTCAAATTTATCACATTTGGAAGAACCTCTTATGAGATTGATAAATAAGGGTGTGAAATTAATTTTCTTAGATAATTGTGATGAAACCTTTCATGAGTTAAGGAATGATAAATTTATCATCGATCATGATTATACTTGAGTCGGGAAGAGGCTATATGGTTTACTGTTATTCATTAGGTATTGGGATATTAGCAGTTCTAATGTAGGAAGATCCAATCGTGGAATATGGGTCACTATAGTTGAGGCCACATGAGAGGAACTACCCCGATCATGATCTCAAGTTAACAACTATAGTTCAATCCATGTATTGTTAAATGAATTAATTTCTAAGATAAATCTTTAGGGTGTATAAAACTATAGGATACTTAAATACATTTATTATCCACAAGATCTATATCTCAGACAACATCAATGTGATGAATATTTGTAGTACATGGACTTAGAACTTGTGTACCAGCCTAGGAAAGAAAATGTAGTTGCCAATTCTCTAAGCCAGAAGTCTCAAACACAAGCAGTGAAAGAGGTAAATAGAAAATGACAGTTGATTGATTTGTTTTTTGAGATGCATCTAGAGATTTAGGAGAGTTATGGGTGGCCTATTATTATAGACATGGTAGTGAAATACTAAATTATAGGTAGAGTAAATGTGAGACATCATTATGACTGCAAGTTCTTATTCCTAAGGGAGAGTGTTTTATGTGACGATCTACTACTAGGATAGATCATTGATAGAGATGAGATATTTTATATTCATGGACATGTTTGTGCTTCTAAAGACATGCGAGAGGATTTTATGTGAGAATATAATTATTGAACCATCTGGGAATATAGTTTCTTTATTATATTTTGATAATCCCAATTATGATTATTTGTATTTTTATAATCCCTATTTGATCAATGGTTAAATACTTATTTGGGAATCTAGTTGATTTAAGTATTTTTCTATTATTATATGTTTAAATATTAGTCTTTAGGTTACTGGATGTTTGTACACTCTGACTTAAAATATTCTGCCAATAGAATTGTTAAACAGAACTAGCTACTGTTACAGCTTAGAGCTACCGATACAGAACTAGCTACCATTACAGCCTAGAGCTACTAATACAGACTAGCCACCATTACACACAAGTCCACTGATATGTTGAAGCTACCGTTATCAAAGGAAGTCTACTGATACATCAAAGTCTACAACTACCGATAGAGACTTATCACTACTGATATACGACACGTCTACCGCTACTGATACAGAGCTACCGCTACCGATACAGAGCTACCACTACCGATATAAAGCTACTGATACAAGACAAGTCTACAGCTACCATTACACATCAAGTCTACCATTACATAAGAAGTAAACGATACAAGCAAGCATACAGTGACATCTACCTTCCGATATCAAAGTTACCGTTCCAGAGACAGAACCTGAAACTACTTTAATTTCTTTATCATTGTTTAATCTAACCAACGGTCATATTTGGTATATTTTAATGCACTGACATTTATTTAATGGGTGTTTGTTGGTTTTCAGGAAACTGTACCTCGTACCAGTGAAAAGAAATCATTTCTTTTGCCGGAGCCCGTGCTTTAAATGAAAGAAGGATGTGCTTCAGCTGAGAGAGGAATGAATAGACGAATACACAGAGACATACATACCACGAGGTGTGCTGGAAGAACAATTGAGTGTGAAAGAAAAGAGACGGCTGAACTTACACGAATAACTCATTCATTATAGCATACCCGTGAAGAGCTAAGAATGAGAACATAAAACAAGAACTTCATCGACTACCTTTTTCTCTGTCTCTACACCTGGAAGTCAAGGAAGCAGACAACACTCTGTTTTCCAGATAAAAACCATAAGAGGACTCAGAACCAATTCTAATCAATCCAAAGGAGTCCAGAGCTGCATTTCAATCACTAGAGCCATTTCTAAACTCTAAATATTTTCCTTTGTGATTTACTTCTTACATTTTGAGCAGTGTGTGTCATCTTCTATATTTTACACACACACACTGTCTCCTGTACTTTAACGGGAGGATATGTAAATCCTCACTCAAACTCTTGCATTTTTTATTTCCCACTGGGATAGTGGTAGAGGTCGTGCATGACCTGGACAGATGGTTTATTGTTGTGTTTTTTTCCCACGAATAACAGTGGTAGAGGTCGTGTGTGACCTGGAAAACTGGTGCTGTAGTTTTTGTTCCCACATATAACAGTGGTAGAGGTCTTGGACCTGCACAGTTGTATACTATTTTAATCCCCGATCCAGGGTGTGGATCACTTTTATATAAAGTTTTGAGAGGACTAAGTCTCTTCTTGAGACTGAACCCCTTGGTTAAATCTTCTGTGCTTATTTATTTTCAAAGTTATTTCTATTCCGCTGCAAACTACGTTAAAACCAAAACTGTTTTAAAGTCACTTTGATAATTAAACTCGCAAGTGTTTATATTAGTTTTAAATCGGTAAGTTAGTTTCAAAAGTTAATCAATTCTTATGATTTGATTAACTGGGAAATAATCAATCCTTTGAGAACCTAACAGAACCTTTATTTTGATATAAATTCAGTACAGTTTTATTCTGTGTTTTATTTGGGGGATTTTAAGACAAAGTTTTTTAAACAAAATTTTTAATTGGAACTCAATTAAACCCCTCTTGATTGTCCACTCCGTCCAAAATTTGGTATCAAAGGCTGTTTAAATATTTTCTAAAGTACTCTATTTTTCAACTGTGATTTACTTGTATTTTAATGTTCTTAAAATTTCTATTATTTCTAAATTTTTATCTCTTTAAAATCACTGATTTAAGTAAGTTATCATGTATAACAGACTTGAAGGTGTTGCTACAAATAGACCACCCTTTTTCAATGGAACTAACTATGCTCAGTGGAAAATCAAGATGAAAATTTATTTAGAGAGCATGGGTTTTGATATTTGGACTGATATAGAATTGGATTATAAAATACCTAATACTGTTAGATCTACATGGAATGAAGCTAGTAAGGACGCTTACAATAATAATTGTAAAGCTATGAATGCTATGTACTGTGCTTTAACAGATGAGGAATTTAATAGAATATATTCTTGTAAAACTACTTATGAAATTTGGGATACCTTAGCTGTTTCTCATGAAGGAACAACTAATGTTATGGAAATGAGATTGAACACTTATACTATAAAGTATGATAATATTAAGATGAATCCTGATGAACCCATTTCTAACATTTATCTTAGGTTCAATGAAATTGTAAACACAACGATCTATCTAGGAAAGGATGTTCCATCAAAGGAACAAATTATGAGAATTCTGAGATGTCTACCTAAAAGATGGAGAGGAAATTCTGTCTCAATTAGAGAACCATGTGATATAGGTGAACTACCAGTCAAGGAAATAATTAGCAAGTTGATGATGTGCGAAGAAGAACTTAAGGTGAACAAAGAAGGAGAAGAAGATGAACCTAGAAGAAAGTCTGTTGCTTTCAAATCTTCAACTTCAACGAACAAGGATAAGGAGAAACATTAAGCTATAAACGAGAGTTCAAGCTGTGAAGACAGTGAAAGTGCTTCTGATAGTGATGCTAAGATGGCTCACATTGCCAGAAGGTTTAAGAAGTTTTATAGGAAGAAGAATTTTTTCATAAAATCAAATTACAAAGGTAAGTATGACAGCAAGGGTCATTGGAAAAGGACTGGAAGAAATCTAACAAAACAGATGAAGTTGTCTACTATGAGTGCAAAAGAAAAGGAAATATAAAAGCAGACTATCCAAAGCTGAAGTAAAATAAGAAGTATGAATACAAGGACAATAATTATAAGAAATCCATGAAGGCTACCTGGAGTGCATCTGAGGATTTCTCCAGTTAGTCTGAAATTTCTGAAACTGAACTCAAAAATAAGGCAAATATGTGTTTCATGACAAACACATCTGAGGTAACATCTGAAACTCCTACTTTAAATTCATATTATTTTGGAGATGATTCTGACTCAGAAAACATGTCAAAATCTGAACTGTTTGAATATTGTGATATGTTAGAAGAAACCTGTAATGAGCTGAAAGACAAATACAAAGGTTTAAAGAAATAGTATGCTTTAACTGTTAAACATAAATCTGATCTTGATATTGAAATAGAAAATAATTCTCAGTTTCTTAAAGAGAATACTGAACTAAAATTATCTAATGAGAAACTTAAGAATGTATTAGAAAAGTTTACAAATATAAAAGATACTCTTACTCAAATGCTAGGTAAGATAATAGCACCTAGATACACTACTGGTATAGGATACCAACCAGGACAGAGAAAAATTACCAAAACTAAATTCATTCCTAAATCTGGACAGAATGTTGCTAGTTCTAGTTCTATAAGTTCATATGCTTCAACTAGTTATATTCATAGTTACAGATCCAATAAAGATTATCTTTTAAAATCTGTTGATTCTACAAATTTTATGAGACCCATTAGACAAATCTGGGTACCTAAAGTTTTATTGGCTAACCTGTCTGGACCCAAGAAAATCTGGGTACCAAAATCATTTCCTGTCTAAATCTGTTTTGTAGGGAACCTGCTTAAAGAGCTCCTATAGAAAGACCTGGTACTTGAACAGTGGATGTTCAAGACATATGTCAGGAGACTTCTCATGCTTTAAAAGCTTAGTCAGAATTGATGGAGGTTTTTTTCACTTTTGGTGATAACTCAAAAGGAAAAATCATCAGCTTAGCCCATATTGGTAACACTGACTCAATATTGATTTCCAAAGTTTTATTTGTTGATGGACTGAAATATAATTTGTTAAGTATTTCTCAGTTATGTGATGATGGTTTTTATGTTAAATTTGAAACTGATTCTTGCAATGTTTTTAATTCTAAAAATGTTTTAGTATTTTCTTCCTTAAGAAATGAAAATGTTTATACTGTTGATCTGAATTCTTTAGCTAAGCAGAATATTACTTGTTTAAATGATTTTCATAAAGAGTCTTGGCTTTGGCACAGAATATTAGGACACTGCATTGTACATTCACTTAGAAAACAGGATAGGAAGAACTTAGTTAGAGACCTACCCAAACATGAATTTCCAGTAGACAAAGTTTGTAATCCCTGTCAAAAGGGAAATCAACATAAAGTTTCTTTTAAATCAAATAAAGAAGTGTCAACTTCTCAACCTCTCAAGTTGGTTCACATGGATTTATTTGGACCTTCTAGAGTTTCTAGTTTAAATGGGAAGCATTATGTCTATGTTCTTGTAGATGACTATTCTAGATATACTTGGGTATATTTTCTAGCTCACAAAAGTGAAGCCTGTTCTTACTTTGTTAAATATTCCAAGTCTGTAGAAAATCTTAGTGGACTTAAGATCAAAACCTTGAGAAGTGATCATGGTCATGAGTTTGAAAATCATGAGTTTGAATCTTACTGCTCACATAGTGGATATAGTCACAATTTCTCTGCCCCTAGGACACCCCATCAGAATGGTGTAGTGGAAAGGAGGAATAGAACCCTTCAAGAAATTGCTAGGACCATGCTCAATGAGTATGACCAGCCTCTTTATTTTTGGGCTGAAGCTGTCAATACAACTTTTTATATTATCAATAGAGTCTTGATCAGACCTGTTCTTAAGCAGACCCCTTATGAGTTGTGGAACCATAGGAAACCTAAGGTTATCTACTTTAGAGTTTTTGGTTTCAAAGTCTTTATTCTTAATACTAAAGATAATCTTGAAAAGTTTTCACCAAAGAGTGATGAAGGAATTTTCCTAGGTTACTCTATTTCTAGTAAAGCTTATAGAGTTTTCAATAAAAGAACCAAATGTGTGGAGGAATCTATTCACATCAAATTTGATGAAACTGATCCACATGAGCCTAAGACCTATTTTGAAAATCTTGAAGATGCTCTCTCTATTTTGAACCTTAGTGATAAGAACAGTGGACTTGTAGTTAAGACATCCAGTTCTGGAAATTTCCAAGAACCTGCTTCTGTGGAACCCTAACCTGTAGATGAACCTGAAATCTATAGTCCTACCTTTTCTAGACCAACTAGGACTCTAAAGAACCATCCTTTAGATGCTGTTGTAGGTAATTTAGATAGAGGAACACAGACTAGAGCTTCTCTAAGAAATAAGGTTGAACATCATGCTTTTCTTTCATAGTTAGAACCTAAAAGTATCAATGATGAATTTTGGGTAATGGCTATTCAAGAAGAACTAAATCAATTTGAAAGAAACAAAGTTTGGAAATTAGTAGAAAGACCTAAGGACACTTTAACCATAGACACAAAATGGGTGTTTAGAAACAAAGTTAATGAATCTGGAAACATCATTAGAAACAAAGCTAGGCTAGTTGCACAAGGTTACAATCAAGAAGAAGGAATTGACTATGAGGAGACCTTTTCACTTGTAGCTAGATTAGAGGCTATTAGGATCTTACATTCCTATGCATCACATCTGAATTTCAAGTTATATCAAATTGATGTGAAAAGTGCTTTTCTAAATGGTTTTATTGTTGAAGATTTTTTTGTAGAACAACCACCTAGTTTTTCAAATCCTCACTTTCAAAATCATGTTTTTAAACTTTATAAAGATTTATATGGTTTAAAACAAGCTCCAAGAGCTTGGTATGAAAGACTTACAAATTTTCTTATTTCAAAAGGAATTGCTG
This sequence comes from Viscum album, assembly GCA_963277665.1. Lineage (NCBI taxonomy): Eukaryota > Viridiplantae > Streptophyta > Magnoliopsida > Santalales > Viscaceae > Viscum > Viscum album. Next base: position 2,095,788,166 of record OY728122.1, read on the forward strand.
ATCCCACTCTTTTTATAAAAAGAATTTCAAAAGTTGTTTTAATAGTACAAATCTATGTTGATGATATTATTTTTGGATCGTCGAAAAATTCTTTATGTACTGATTTTTCAAAGGTTATGCAAAATGAGTTTGAAATGAGCTTAATGGGAGATCTTAAGTACTTTCTTGGTTTTCAAATATTTCAAACTAAAGATGGTATTATTTTAAATCAGAGTAAATATACTAAGGATTTATTAAAACGTTTTGGTTTGGATTGTATTAAGGGAAGTGATACACCAATGAGTACCACCTGAAAATTGGATATTGATGAAACTGGAAAACCAGTAGATCAAACTAATTATAGAGGTATGATTGGGAGTTTAAGTTATCTTACTGATAGTCTACCTAATATTATTTTTAGTGTATGTATGTGTGATAGATTTCAAGCTAACCATAAAGAGTCACACTTACTTGCTGTTAAAAAGATTTTCAAATATCTTAAAAGAACTGCTAATTTGTGATTTTTTACCCAAAAGAACAATAATTTGATTTAATAAGTTATTCAGATGCTGACTTTGCTGGATGTAAGTTAGATAGGAAAAGCACATCTGGAACATTTCATTTACTTGGAAAATCCCTAGTATCATGGTGTAGTAAGAAACAGAACTCAGTTGCATTGTCTACTGCTGAAGTAGAGTATATAGCTGCTGGTAGTTGCTGTGCACAGATTCTGTGGATGAAAAACAATTTACTGGACTATGGATTTAATTTTAAACATGTTTCAATTAACTGTGACAACACTAGTGCGATCAACATCTCTAAGAACCATGTGTCTCACTCTATAACTAAACACATTGATGTTAGACGCCACTTTTTAAGAGATCATTATCAAAGAGGTGATATAAATCTTGAATTTATAAGCACTGAACTCCAATTAGCCGATATTTTCACTAAAACATTAAGTTAAGAAAGATTAAGTTTCATTAGACACGAATTAGGAATGATAACTTTCTCTTAAACTGTTAGGAGAACTCACCGTTAGAGAATCCTCACTGTTAGGAGACCCCACCGTTAGAGAAAACTCATCGTTAGGAGACCTCACCGTTAGGAGACCTCACCATTAGGAGACCTCACTGTTAGAGAAACTTCACCGTTAGGAGACCTCACAATCAGGAGACCTCACCATTAGGAGACCACACTGTTAGGAGACCTCACCATTATTGAATCCTCACCGTTAGAAGACCTCACCGTTAGGAGACTTTACCGGTGCATCTCGCGCTGTTTTAAACTTCTGTATAGCTGATACTTTGAACCGTTTTTTTAAAGATTTATTTTATTTGATAATCCTAAATGATATTAAAACCCGATATTAGACTTCACTAAATCTTATGGAGCAGGTAGACCTCCAAAATAACTACCAAAGAGAGAAACTGTCTTGAAGGACAATGATACAGAGACTACAGAAGAAGGATAAGAAGCATACCAGTATGTTGTCAAGGAAACCTCTAAGGAGGATGAGGCAAACGAATTAGATCATGATGTTAATGGAGAAAAGGTGGCTGCTGGTGAAGAAGATGATGAGGAAAATGAATAAGAAGAGCTTAGTTTGAGCCCTCTGATAGACAGTACAGTCAAAATAGTGTCTGATCAGGAAGCAGAAGTAGTATCTAATATTGAGAGAGTTCTTGAGCCATAAGAGAAAATGGCTATTGACTCTACTGCAGTTGTAGAGGAAATTAGCGAATTACATCAAGCAGAATAGTTGGAGGAGATACCTCACGAAAATCTTCCAAGTGAGGGGGAGAATCTTGGCTCAGTATCTATGTTGTATGACATTGAAGGTTGGTTATCAGATCCAAGATATATGGTTCTTGGACTTTCCTATGGAGATTCTGATGAGGAAGACCAGCCCCAAAAGGAATATGGTACCCTACCCACTATGGCTGAAAATGTGGCAACCAAGGAGGACCTTGAGTCCTTAAAACCTGAATTGAAAGAAGCAATAAGGGAATCACTGGAAGATATGAAGAAAAGTATGGTTGAAGAGATGAAATGCGTGGAGAAATCCCTTGAGTTATCTACTGGATATGGTGCATCTAGTCCTGTGAAAGAAATTTTGGATGAAATTAAACTGTGCCGCACTCAGATTGAGAGTTGGAGAGGAGCTGTAGTTGCTTTGAGACAATCGATTGCTTCTCTGACTACCACGCATAGCTCTCAAACTCAATCAACTCTGACATTCAATATATCAAAGAAGTGGTCAAGAAATTTGTGGATGTTTTTGAGGCCTTTAAGAAGTCAGTCAAAATGCATCTGAATAGTAAGGATGAACTTGTTCAAAAGGTAGTTAGTAGTCCGACTCAATCCTTCAAGGAGACAGTGGCCTTCTCAATGAAACCTCTTCCCTCATCTTGCTCCAGTGTGAACCTTAACCAGATCTGCACTATTATTCAGGAATAATTGGATAAGGCCAGTCCCAGTAGTGCATTAGATACTCAGATTCTTGCTACAACTAGGGAAGTCTGTAGTTTTGTTTGTGATCACCTACGGGCAGCTACTGCTTCTCACGAGGCAATCAAGAATAAGGTGGATGCTTATTTCGAGAAGGTTTATACCAAGTAACAAATGAAAAACCATTTCAAACGTTTGATTGAGAATATGAAGTTACCTCCAGTAACTCAGGCCTTCAGAGAACAGGTTAGTAAGCTCAGGGATCTTACTCCTTCCTTGGATAAATTCATTGAAAATTGAGATAATTTTGTCTCTCCAATGGAGAGAGGAGGGAGTATTATTATGGATTTCGGGAACCTGTTGCTACCCTTCTTTCATGTGGATGCCAGAACTGGAACTGTACCTCCTGCACTTCCTACCTCTGCCTCTAGGAGTACACTTCAGTTGACTCCAGTTCAGGATATTCGCAGCTTGACAACAATGATCACTCAGAGGACTATAGATTTCAGATCCGGTACAATTTCTATAGCTGAACCACCAGTTGTCTCTTCAGCTATTCCGAAACCCTCTGCTGACCCTGCACCTGAATCCTCTGCTGATCCTAAGGGAAAGACACCTATTCCAGAGGAGGATCAAGTGATTCTAGATCTTTTTTGATAGGATTCACTTGTATTTCTGAACTTTTAATTTTCTCAGTGTATCTATTGTACCTTAATGAAAATTCTCTTGTATTCTCTACTTTACTTTGTTCTCGTTGCCTTGTCACTTATTCTCTACTTTATCTTTTCTCTGCTACCCTTTTTTTGTTAATCACAAAGGGGGAGAAAATGAGAAAATGAGCCAATGAGAGAAAATAAGAAATGAGACCTAAGAGTTAACAAAGGGGGAGAAACACACAAAGGGGGAATGAGAAACTGAAACATGAGAAAATGAGACTTAAGAGAGAACTTACTGTACAATTGAATAGGGGAGGAATATGGAAGCTTTGTTCTAAACAAAAGAATCCTTTTCCTATGATGCTAATTTGTTTTCATTTTTTTTCCTCTGATGCTATTTCATTTTTTTGGCATAAGTTGTGATTATAAAAAAGGGGGAGATTGTTGAACCCTCTGGGAATCTAGTTGTTTTATTAGATTTTGATAATCCTAATTATGATTATTTGTATTTTGATAATCCCTAATTGATCAATGGTTAAATACTTATTTTGGAATGTAGTTGCTTTAAGTATTGTTCTATTATTTTATGTTTAAATATTATTCTTTAGGTTACTAGATGTTTGTACACTCTGACTTAAACTATTATGCCAAGAGAATGGTTAAACAGAACTAGCTACTGTTACAGCTTAGAGCTACTGATACAGAACTAGCTACCGTTATAGCTTAGAGCTAATGATACATACTAGCCACCGTTACACATAAGTCCACTGATATTTTGAAGCTACCGTTATCAAAGGAAGTCTACCGATACATCAAAGTCTACAGCTACTGATAGGGACTTACCGCTACCGATATAAGAAACGTCTACCGCTACCAATACAGAGCTACCGCTACCGATATAGAGCTACCACTACCAATATAGAGCTACCGATACAAGAAAAATCTACAGCTACCGTTACACATCAAGTCTACCGTTACTCAAGAAGTCACTGATACAAGCAATCCTACCCTGACATCTACCTACCGATATCAAAGCTACCATTCCAAAGACAGAACCCGACACTGGTTTAATTTCTTTATCACTGTTTAATCTAACCAACGAACACAGTAGGTAAATTTTAATGCACTGACATTTATTTAATGGGTGTTTTTTGGTTTTCAGGAAACTGTAACTCATACCTGTGAAAAGAAATCATTTCTTTTTCCGGAGCTCGTGCTTTAAATGAAAGAAGGATGTGATGCTGCTGAGAGAGGAATGAATAGACGAATACACAGAGACATACATACAACGAGGTGTGATGGAAGAACAATCGAGTGTGAATGAAAGGAGATGACTGAACATACATGAAGAACACATTCATTACGGCATACCAGTGAAGAGCTAAGAATGATAACATACCACTAGAACTTCATCGCTACCCTTTTCTCTGTCTCTACACCTAGAAGTTAAGGAAGCAGACGACACTCTGTTTTCCAGAAAAAAACCAGAAGAGGACTCAAAACCAATTCTGATCAATCCAAAGGAGTCCAGAGCTGCACTGCAATCACTAGAGCCATTTCTAAAATCTAAATCTTTGCCTCTGTGATTTACTTCTTACATTTTGAGTAGTGTGTGTCATCTTCTGTATTTTACACACACACTATCTCCTGTAATTTAACTCGAGGATCTAAAAATCCTCACTCAAACTCTTACATTTTTTATTTCACACTGGGATATTTCTAGAGGTCATGCATGACCTGGACAGCTGGTTTTCTGTTGTGTTTGTTTCCCACGAATAACATTGGTAGAGGTCCTGTGTGACCTGGACAGCTGGTGCTATTGTTTTTGTTCCCATGGATAACAGGGGTAGAGGCCTTGGACCTGGACAGTTGTATACTATTGTAATCCCCAATCCAGGGTGTGGATCACTTTTATATAATTTTTTTGAGAGGAATAAGTCTCAGCTTGAGACTGAACCTCTTGGTTAAATCTGCTGTGCTTTTTTATTTTCAAAGTTATTTCTATTCCGCTACAGACTACTTTAAAACCAAATCTGTTTTAAAGTCACTTTGATAATTAAACTCGCAAGTGTTTATATTAGTTGTAAATCATTAAGATAGTTTCCAAAGTTAATCAATTATTCTGATTTGATTAACTGGGAAATAATCAATCCTTGGAGAACCTAACCGAACCTTTATTTTGATATAAATTCACTACAGATTAATTCTATGTTTTATTTGGGGGATTTTAAGACAAAGTTTTTTAAACAGAAATTTTAATGGGAACTCAATTCACCCCCCTCTTGAGTGTCCACTCCAACCAAAAATCATGCTTTTAGATGATAGGTACACCCCATGCTTACAGATATTTACTCTGACTTATGCTGGCAGTATTTGTAGCTAAGATAAAAAGGAAAATATTTGGATTTGTTACTAGGTTCTCCACCTAAAATCATGTGGAGGTGGAAAACCATAGAACTGCACCGATTTATCACATTTTCCCACTCTGTAGTAGAAATGGGATGATTTCACCATGGATTTTGTGAATGGATTACCAAGATATCCTCAAGGTAGTGATGCAATAGGGGTGATCATCGACAGAATAATAATGGTCACATAGTTTTTACCTATAAGGGAGACCATATTAGTGTATGAAATGCATATAATTCCCATCCATTAGATTATCATACTTCATAGTATCCCTCACACTATCATACCTGAGAGAGATGTTCTATTTTCTCCATGTTTTTTGTAGGAGGTAAAGAAATATATGTGTTATCTGGTACTTTTGAGTATAACCTATCTCCCATAGACCTATGGGATGTCTGACTGTATGAGATATGTGTTAGAGGACATGCTTCAGGCATACATCCTAGATTTTGGAGGTTCTTGGGAGAAACCCAACCCTCTAGAAGAGTTCTAATAATATAATAGTTTCTTTAAAACTGCCTATATACATCATTAAGAGGTCTTATATAGGAGGATATACCAATCACCTCTATGATGGTTAGAGGAAGGGGAGGCAATGCTATTCGAATCTCATCTCGTTTGGGATACTTATGAGTAAGTGAAGCTTTTTCGAAACTAAAAGTGGAAAACTAAATCAATGTAGCTATTATATTCCAACTAATATTGACAACCTATTGAGATTGAGGTCCGATATAACGTGTTTCAATGAGTTTCACATAGGATGGGTAATATAAAAACTCAAAAAAAATGGAAGCTATCACCTTGTATTGACTAGACCTTTTATATTTTAGAGAGATTCAAGATGGTAGCCTATCAGTTATAGTTACCTTAGAGATATCATGACATGAATTATGTATTCCTTTTATCCAATAATTTTTTCATCCTTATGAACCTTCACATATCTTTTATCCTCAAGATATTTTGTTGGATGTTGATGCTTCTTTTGAGGAGTAGCCTATCTATATTGTTTCTTAGAGAGAGAAGTATCTCCAAGGGAGGTCTGTTCCTCTAGTCTAGGTTCAATGGTAGAACGACTGTATATAAGAAGATACCTATGAGAGAGTGGAAAATTTAAAATTTTATATGAAGTAAAGTTTATTAAATTATGATCAATAACCCTTAGGGAACTTGGGGATAAGTTCTCTTAAAGATGGGAGGTTAGAAAATCCTGAATTTATGATGATGTAAAAATCATTTAAGTTTCAGTTTTAATCTTTATATATAACCTTATTCCTATGATTAAATGAATAATTAAGGGTTAGGGAGTATCCGAGGATTTTTTATAGCCTAAATCTTCATCTTTTGGAGAAACAACCTATGGCGCATGGTTGGATCAAGGTTTGTAATGAACAAAACGTTTATAAATAAATTTCCCATTATGATCGAATTAAATACCCTAATGTGTTTATAGAAAACACATGTAATTATTTGGGTTTATCATAATACTATAATATTTAATGACCATTAAGCATAAAAAACATAAAAAATAGTAATTTAACAATTATCATATGATTTGTATAAATATATAATGATAATAAATCCAATTGAAATAGAAAAAAGAACCAATGACATCAACTTCAATAATTATACCATATAAAGCCCATTTATAGGAGCATCTAATAGAGATAACAACATTGATATTTTTATTTGACCAATCCCAATCCATGATCCAACAACTAAAGCATTATATAAACCATTTGGGGGATAATTTCAAGCTCATCGAGATCAAGAAAAAAACCATGTACGCTGAGCCACCCTATGAAAACCCCACCATTAGGAACCATACACTTAGGGAAATTTCTAGTATAGTAAAGGGATATGTATCAAAATACTAATAATATGAATAAGTATATTTGATATAATAAGAATATATTTACTTCTTATTTTTTTACTTTGTAAACAATTTTTATATTGATTCGATAAAACACAAAATGTATTTATTTTGTATTAAGAAATTTCAATTAAGATATTACTTAATAAAAAATTCATAAATAAATGATTTATTAATAAAATAAAAAAATATATTATATTTATAAAATAAATTTTTTAATATAATTTTTGGGATGTCAAAAGTAATTTTTATAAGGGTTCAAAAAACTGTTATTATCTAAAAAACTAGCTTTTCTCAATAAAAATATAATATTATATTAAAATTGAAAAAGAAAATATTTATAAAAATATTTTGAAAAAAATATTATTTTTGGAATCATCATGTTGAATTATCCTATAATGAAGTTTTATAATTTTACGAGACAATCGATTTTTCATGTAAAAATTAGATATGGTATAAATATACAGTGTGTATTATGATATCATACTGACCAAAAAAATGATGTAATAAATGATATAAATTTTATAAAAGACCAAATATATGTTTCACATTTAAAATAATTTGTTTTTATGTTCTTTGATTAATTTTTTAAAGCTATTTTGAATCCTCCAAATCCTATATCATATTATTATTTTTTTAAAATAAATTCATTATAAACAATACTCACATCCACATCCCCCAGGGTAATATTTTATTGAATTCATCCCTTGAACTTATAAAATATATAATCCCACTTTTATTGGGATGATAAAATGTGAAAAACCCATGGTAATGTTTATGGTTTTGATTACTTTATCACAGAGTCCAAAACCTATGTTTGGGAAATAATAAAGAACTCCCATAACCTTTCGTACATAAACCCACCCAATATCCCATTACCCTTTACTAGAAAACCTTATATCATGTTCCCAAATATCTCAGGAATCTCCTCCTTAGATTTTGGAATCACTCTCTCAAGGTAGGGGACCTCTCTCTTTCTCTTCTTTTCAATTCAATCTACTTCTTTATTTTTAGCCTTTTAAATCTCAATTTTTTATGTTTTCATTACCTTATAAATATACCTATGATATCCATTTTATATCCAAATAATTAGATATAATTTATCCTCTCTCATTATAAAATTTAAAGAATCTGTTATTATTCCAAACGTTAGTAAGGGGTACTCTCCGTATTCTCTTTATTCAAGTATCTTGGATCTTTTGATGCCTTTTGATTTATGATTCCTAATGTTGGGATATGTTTTTAAAAATAACTATTAATTAATTTTGAATATTAAAATCATTATATGACCCTTTCACTATCATAAACTATTTTATGAATCTTTAAGTATCACCATTATGCTTTTAAAAATTCATTGTGTTTTTTCATGCCAAAAGATTACGTCGTCTATATCCTCCACCATTTCCACTCAAGGGTAATCACCTAGATATAACTATCATTCATTTATTGAGTAAATACATGTATTTATCCCACAATCATTGATCAATACATTTAAATTGATAAAATGCATACTTATGTTGTATGATTAATGATGCATACTTATACATTTACATGATATGAAATAGACGGGTGTTCTAGGAATTACATAGCACTCCAATGAATATGGTAATGCTAAAGTATCTATAAATGTCATTTATAGGATTAGAGAGTCAACTTAATTTATTATGGGAATTTTTACACCATGTTATGATGAATTTTATATTAGCATTGACCTTTTTTTACGAAGTCATATTTAATGTTGTTTACACTTTCCCAAGTTATATTTATGATATCATGCTATATCATGATATTTTTTTCATGTTTTTTATTATCACTACTTTTAGGTACCATTTAAATTCCTATTGTCTAATATATAATAATTTATCATTGTTATTATTTTCTTTTTCCCTTATCGGGTTTTATAGCTCACCCATTTTCTTATGTATGTCCCCAGGTTATCCCAAGTAGTTTTATGAATTATGGAAAATTATGATAATGTTTAGGATGTTTTTGAAAATGCCGAAGTAATAAATGTTTTAATTTGTTCTTTAATGTACCTAATTTCCCAAAGACACTATACTTCTATATCGTCTAGGTTGTATTATGTGCATTCTTATGTAATAAATCGTGAATTGATGCATAATAAAGACAAGGGTTGTCATAGTTGGAATCAATGGGGGGGGGTGGTTAGTTCTTTTTTAGATTTGGATTAGGAAACTCTAGATAAATATATAGGTATAAGTATAAACATAAGAAAAAATTAATATGTATTGATAATGTATATATTAAGTGGTTTCCAAGGAAATACAACCCATTTTTGGATACTATAAGTGGATGTATATCTGGAATTGAGGTGCCTAGGGGTAATAATCCTAAAATGGGTGCATTGATCTAGAATCAATAACCATTAGGTGAATGACAATGGGATTTAATACACACCTAGTTTGAAACTCATAGGGGATATTTTTTAATAAATTTACAGGGTTATTATGAACCATTGTTATTGGAACAAAAATTATTATAAGATTTTATGTTAGGAAATATATCCTGGAAAACATATATTGAATCCAAGATATCCATATGTTAAGGAATAAATGTCATTTATAATCCATTTTATGTTATTAAACTCCTATTTTTAGGTTTAATAGTTTTATTGTGCTTATCACTAATTTTCCCTTAATTATAGTGAATGAATCAAAATGGGATGAACCGAGTAAACAAACAATGTGAAGGGAAATGTGATGACTATCCAAATAAGATACCCAACCCTATATGAGTAGGAATTGTGAACTTTTTGATGACACACTCTTAGCCGAACCAGGTTTAGAATAAAAACAAGTATCAATATGAACACCCAAATCCCCCTATTAAAGAACAATATATTGTTTAGACCTTTATATAATAAAGTCCTAAAATATCAATGCATCATATGATCCCTTAATCATGTAACAATGGATAAATTCCCTTGAAAATATCTTCTCTATCTTTTAATATTCCTAGAAAGGGAATATTATTTTATCTATTTATCATGTCGAGGTGGAAGCTAATCAGTGGCAGAAATTTGCCAAGAATATAAATCCGGAGGAAGATATTGGATCAATGGGATGGAAGGAATTTCAGAAAATGTCTTTCAATGAATATTTTATTTTAAATATATGACTTAAAATTAAAATGGATTTTTCCCTCAAGAAAAAAGGAAATTAATCCATCAGGATATATTAGTAAAACAATACAAGACTTTAACAATATTCATCTATCTTTGTTGTTACCCCCAAATGAAATGCTGGTCAATTATTTCGTGGGATAAAATGGAGTCTATGAAAATACCTAGAGATCCAGGTCATTGACACCTATGATGAAATTGTCTAATGTGACCTCAATGTTGAAATGGAGAATAGTTAATATCAAGGTTCTCATGTGGATATGAAGAAAAAATATTAGTTTTGTTCTGGTGGTATGATGGAGAAATATAATAGTGTCATGTAATTTCAATATCCCACTTGTAAAAAGTGTACAAAGAAGCACATAGGAAATTTCCTAAAAGGGATGATTAAATGTTTTATCCTTGGGAAGAAATGGAACCTTGATAGTGATTAAATATAGGAGAAAATTTCCTTTATAATGGAAGAGTGGAATTATCCTATCAACCTGTAGCCTATTGTACAATGATTCCACTACAAGGAACAAGGGAACTTTGTAAACTAATGCTCTAAGCTATGGATGGTTAGACACAATTAGTGCAAACAACCCCCAAGTCAATAAATTCTAGCTTATGCTATTACAACCACTGAGGTGGATCCCAATAAGGAAGTGGTGACATGTATACTAGTTATCCATTATAGAATAGTGAACACAATTTTGACTCCAGTTCTACACATTCCTTCATATAATGAATGTTTAGTATTACTATTCAAATAGTAATAAAAATCATGGAATTAGAGATTTCTTTGAAAATGGAAAATGATGAAATTATTGCATGCCAAGTATATAATTCCAACCTTGTCAAAACTTTTGGGCGGAAATTCCCAAAAAAACCTTGTGATTCTCCCATTAGTTTAATTTTACACAATTATGGGTATTTATTGGATTTCTATTCATATATCCCACAGAGATTTACATTTGAAGTAAATAAATCTCTATATCATGAATTTTACTCTGATAATGTACAAGTTCAAGGAAGAGGATGAATATTATTTAGCACCAACATATCATGAATTGATATTATTTCCATAGAAGCATTTGTATCTAGATAAAATGTTTAGGTCAAAAGAATAGATCATCCTTAGAGACATTCTTATTGTGAGGGAATATGCTGATGTGTTTCCTAAATTATTACATGGTCTTCCCCCATTCAAGAGGATTAAATTTAAATTGATATTATACCTTGATATTGTTTACTATCCAAGACTCCATATAGAATGGATGTTATGGAACTTGAGGAGCTAAAGAATTAACTGTAGGATAAAGGGTTTATATAACCAAGTGATTCACCTTGGGGTACACCAGTCCTCTTCATCAAGAATAATGATGGGTCAATGTTCCTTTTCATTAATTACCATGAGATCAAAAATATCACAATAAAGAATAGGTATCCTCTGCCAGTGATTGATATCTTGTTCTATCAACTATGTGGAGCCCCATAATTCTCCAAGGTGGATCTTCAGTCAGGGTACTTTCAGGTAAGGGTGAAGAAGTAGGATATCCACAAGGCTACTTTTTATACAAGGTATGGGCACTATGTGTTAATTTTAATTCCATCTAGACTAACTAAATCTCTAGAAATCATCAAGGAATTGATGAATAGATTCTTTATAGATTACCTTAAGAAATATTTGTTAGTATTTATAGAGTATATTCTTATATAATCCAATGTAAGGAGGGTCATGAGGAGTATCTGAGTAATATACTAAATACCATATTAAAGGAGAATACTTATGACAAGTATATAAAATGTGGGTTTTGGTTAAAGAAAGTATTATTATTGGGGTATGTAATAATCATCAAAAGGATATTTTTGGACCCTTTAAATATAGTAGCAATTGAAGGATGGATGAGTCCCAAACCAGTGACATATATTCATAGTTTTCTTACAATGTCATTGTGTTATCAATTATTTTTAATAAATTTATAGTGATTAAAATCACTAAAAAAAGTAACTGAAAAATATGTAATGTTTTTATAGAATAATTAATGTGAAGATAACTTTAAGGAGTTGAAAAACAGTCTTATCACTGTACATGTACTTATACGCCCAATAAGTGGGGAACTTTTCATTGTCTAAAACAAAACATTGAAGAAGGTCTTGGGCTGTATACTAATATAGAATGAAAATTTGATAGCCAATTCATCAAGGAAATTGAATGTTCAAGAATATAAATACTTAATGCATGATATAGAGTTAGATGTAGTAATCTTTGCATCGATAATCTGGTGAAATGATCTCTTTTGTAAGAGGCATAAAATATATTGGATTATAAGAGCATTAAGTATATATTCACATAGAAATAACGAAATATCCCCAAATGAAGATAGTTAGAGTGGATTAAGGACAATGACTGCTAAATCCACCACCATCCTAGGAAATTAAATAACGTGGCATATTATCAATGTATAAAGGATCTTGAAATTTTATCATTTATGATAATTTAAATGGATTATATATTCTTAGACACGAAAAGTATTGACATGATAATCATAAAGGAAGGAACCTATTAGAAAAATAAAATCCTTAGAGATCAAAATTAATGAAGAAGGAGTTATATTATTCGGGTCATGACTATGCGTACCATCAAATCATAAGTTAAATAAATAGTTGTTGGATGATGCGGATAACTCATCCTTCTCCATCCATAATGGGAGGAAATAGATGTATTGAGATCCATGAGAGAACTATTGGTGGGAATATATAAATAAGGAGATCACAGAATATACATTAATGTGTCATATATGTCAACAAGTGAATGCTGAAAGGAAAAAAACCAATGGGATAATGAAACCATTACCCATACCTACATGGAAATTAGAAAACATAAAAATAGAATCATTCAATAGTCTTTCAAATAAATCAAGAGGAAATAATGATATATGGTTTGTGGTGGATCAACATAAAAAGAGTTATCACTTCTTTGTAATTCTCAATGACTTATCACCTAATCAACTTGCAATGAAATATATCAGAGAATCGGTGAGGCTGCATAGAATACCACTATCGATTGTATCTTATCGAGATATAATATTTACCTCTATGTTTTTAAGAGTATCTTGTTTTCTCTAAATAATATGTTGAATTGTATCATGACTTATCACCCACAAATTGATGGCCAATCTGAGCAGACTATCCAAAATCTTGAGGAAATGTTGAGATTTTGTTTAATGGACTTTAATGGAATATGAGATCAATATATTCCCATGGTTGAGTTATCAAACAATAAAAGTTTCCAATAAATAATATAAATGGTTCCATATGAATAAATTTATTATAAGAGATGCAGAACACCATCATGTTATGATGAAGTTAGAGAACACAAACTAATAGGTCCTAAAATGGTTAAGCAAATGGTGAAAAAGGTAAAGACCATTCAATATCACATCAAGGATGCTTAGATTCGAATGATGATATATGATACAAATCATCAAAGAGACCTATATTTTGAGGTTGAAGAAAATTTATTCCTCCACATATCAAAATTTAATATATTAATGATATTTGGGAAGAATAGAAAGCTTATCCCAAGATACATCCATCCTTTGGAGAACATTGGTCACATCCGAGCGGGGACCTACCAACTATAATTCCCACCTAACCTATCTTAGGCTCATGTTGTGGTTCATGTTCCAATATTGGGAATGTACAAATCCAACCGCTCACATTTTTTAAACCCAAATGTAATACCATTGTAGAATGATCTTTCATATAAATAGAAGCTATTTAAAATCATAGATCATAGAGAAAAAGTTCTACAAACTATGACAATTCCCCTAGTCAGAGTGCTATGGAGAAACCAAAAGATTGAAGAAGGGATTTTGGAACTAGAGGATGCGATTAAAAAAAATTATCCTTATTTATTTGAGTGTGTGAAATGAAAATTCTAGAGTGAAATTTCTAAAGGTAGGAATATTGTAATGACCCAACCATTTATAAACAAATTTACATTTTTGATTGAACTAAAGGACCTATTATGGTCATATAAAACACATGCAATTATTTGGTTGTTTATAATACTATTGGATTTAAAAGACTGTTATGAATCATAATCATTGATAAAATTTTCATTTAATAGTGATCATATCATTAATTTAAATATAGGGCTATGATAAATACAATTGAGAAAGATAAAAGAAGCAATGAAATCAACAATTAGGATCATACCCTATGAATCCCATTTAATAGAGATTTTAAGAGAGATATAATCACAAGAATTTCCCCTTGACCAAGACAATTTCATTATCCTACAACTAAATAATGACGGAAATCCTTTATGGGTGAATTTCAAGCTCATAGAGATCACAACCCTAACCATGTATGCTGAACCACCCCACAGACATATTACCATTTCACACCATCCCATCAGGTCATTTTCTATTGTAATAAATTGATATGTATCAAGAAACTAATAATATGAGAATGTATATTTTATGGAATAAAGAATATATTTGCTTCTTGTTGTCGTTACTTTGAAAATAATTTTTATTTTGATATGAAGAAACACAAATTGTATTTTTGTGTAATATGAAATTTCAAGTTAGATATTCTTTTTTGATAAATTCATGAATAAATGATATATTAGTAAAATATAATAACTAAATAATATTTATTACATATCAATGATTATATAATTCTTATAAAGTCAAATGTAATTTTTATATGGGTTTGAAAAATGTTATTATCAACAAAAAAAACATTTCTAAACAAATATACATTCTTGCTATAAAAGTGAAAATTAAAATGTATATAAAAATAATTAAATAGGATAAATATTATTTTTGGAATTATAATGTTAAAATTATCTAATAGTTATTTTTTCAAAATTTTATTCAATATTAGGGTTTTTAAGTAAAAATTAAATATTGTATAAATATTGGGTGTGTATTATGAAATCATAATGAACCAAAATTATTATAATAAATGATATAAATGGTATCCAAGACCTAATATTTGTTTTCAATTTTAAATAATGTGTTTTTAGGTAATTGGATTAATTTTATAAATCCTTTATGAATTCTCCAAAACCTTTTTATATTATATGATTTTAAAATAATTTTTTTATAAACATGAATCAATTCCACATTATAAAGGGTAATATTTTTTTGAGTTCAGACCGTTAAATTATAAAATAAATAAAAATAGCCTTCTTTGGTAGAAACCATGGGAAAAAACAATGGTTAGGTTTTTGATCTTTATTACTTTATTATATAGAGTCCAAAACCTATGTTTGAGAAGTAATAAAGAAGTATCCTATATTTTCCTATATAAGGCCACCCAAGATATACTTACTATTCACCAATAAACATTTTATAAAATACTTAATATATTATCCCATATATATAGTTCTCAAAATATTACCCCAATATCCTAATAATCTCTTCTCATGCTTTGGGAATCACCCTCTCAATATAGAAGACCTCTCTCTCTTCTTTTCAATTTAAGAAACATCCTTGTTATTAGCCTTTTAGATCTCAATTGGTTATGCTTTCAGGATATTATAAAGATTCCTAAACTATATAATTTATGTCCTAATGATGATATATCTTTTATACCCTCTCATTATAGTATTTACCTATGTCTTTACAAGGAAAATTTTTAGTAAGTGATCCTGTCACTCTACTCTTTATTCAAACATACGCTCTAATTTGATGCATTTTATTTCCAATTAATAATGTTGAGATATATTGTAACGCATACATATTAATTCCATTTCAACATCCAAATGATTATAGATCCATTTCACTATCATTAAATTATTTTATGAATCTTTATGTATTGCCTTTATGATGTTGAAATTTCACTGTGATTTTTCATGCCAACTAATTACATCATGAATATCCAAACCCATTTCCACTCAAGGGTATACACCTAGATGTACATATACTTAATTTTTTAGAGAAATACATGTATTTAACCTATAAACCTTGATCATGGGGTAAAAATGTATTAAATACATCATCATGTTGTATGATCTATGTGGAAAACTTATGAATGTACATGATATGAAAGAAAAAGGTGCGTCCAAAATTATATTTCACTCCAATGAATTGGTTAATGTTTTAGTCTCCTCATACCTCATGTATAATATTATGGAGTGAAACTAATCCATTTTGGGACTTTTTCACCATGTTATTATGACTTTTTCAATATCCTTGACTTTTTTTTGAAATCATGTTTAAAGTTATTGAAACTTTCCTATGTTATCTTTATTTTATCATGTCATATCTTGCCACTTTATTCATGTATATGATTCTAACCCCTTTTATGTCCCATTTAAATTCCTATTGTATAAAATTTAATAATTTCTTCATTTTATTATTCATTTCTTCCCTCACTTGGCTTTATATATCACCCCTTTCTTATGTATATCCCCTGGTTATCCCATGATGTGTTATGAATGAAGGAAAATTATGAGCATTTTAAAAAAGTTTTCAATAAAGTTCATATACCAATTTTATTGAGTTGTTTTTTTATATATCTGACTAACCAAATAAAATAATATTATTGATATTTTGGGTTTTATTAGGTGTATTGTTATGTAAAAAATCATTAATTAATGAGTAATTAAGACAAGGGTTCTCATACTGTTAGTAGTAACCATGCATCTCAACCATGTGGGCTAGTTAGAGGAGGTTATTCGTTTCTTGAACAGTGTATAAGAGGCCATAAAAATGTGGGAGAAACTATATACCCATTGAAAAGATGAACCTAATGGTTATCACATGGGTTTTCTAACCGTTAACCCAACCATGTGAGGGGTAGTTCCCTTGGACAATGCTCGCACATGATTGAGGAACTATTTGTCCAAACATGCAGAAAAACCGATGACCTCTTTAAAAGTCATTTAAAATTACTATTTTAACCTTTTGGATTTAAAAACATAAAAAAACATCTCCATTTATTTTTTTATAGAAGATGGTATTGTGGGAGCTCTTTCTCTCCCTCTTCCAAGGCTTTGAAGCCTGTCCCACATCAGCATTAAGATCAGACCATCATCTATCCAATTTGAAGAATAGTAATAATGGATTTAATCAATTAAATTAATTTCCTAGTTTATCTATCCATACTAAAAAATATTCTCTATTTTCATTGTATTCATATATTTATCCATTTTCTTCTAATCTAAGAAAAATCGTATGTTGATACTGGATGAGTGTTCCTTTACCACTATAAGGTAGGTTCTATAAAACATATCCCGCAAATTCTCAATAGTCTATATATTTTTCCTCTATTCAACATGTAAAATTATCCATGAATTAATTTTTAATTAATTAATGTGTAAGCTTAATTGTGGGAACTACGACCTTGACCTCTTGTGACACCCATCAACCTTATTAAAGGTTGGAAGCTCACAAAGGAAAATCCATTTGTGTGGGTCCATATCTCCACATGAGCACTGAAAACTAATACATTTTTTCATGGATTTAATAAAGGGAATTTGATAAAGTTATAATAAATGAGTATTTGTGATATGGAATGGAATGTACCCTTCACTTGGCCCCTATATTTTTACGTATAACTTGAGTAAAATGTAAGAATGCCCCTATGAACCTCTTTCATTTATACATGAAAAGAAAGTATTTGAACTAAATGTAATGGTATAGAGTCATGGCTTAATACATTTAATGAGATTATTTATTAATTTTTACAATTTTTTATGGACCTTTTCCTATTAACAGATTGGTCATACTTGAGCTAGCCTCAAATTCTCGAGGGAATTCCTTGAGTACTCATTGAAAACCACCATGATTCATTGAGCCAGCTTCCATGGGAGATACTCAACTTGTAATTTTGTATTTTTATTTTTAGTATATGAATTTATCAACATAGTACTAACAATTCATTCACTTTATATCTTGAAATTATAATACACTTCGTTGTATCCGTGGATTCATCTTGATATCTTTGGACATGTGATGTCTTGGGCTCCAATCATTCTTAGCTTGATTTATATTTTTGACGAACTATAAATACATGGTTAGAAAATTTTATCTAGTGTAATACCAAGGGTGTGCCCCTTATATTACACTTTGACCATTTTGGATATGTTGAATGGATATTCCTATATGCTTAACTGACCTTCTAATGTCATGGATACCTTAGTTTCACCTTGGATCCTCTCTAATTATTATTATAACATGGAAACACTTGATATATTCATGGAAGTTATTTTATATAGGATATGTATTCATAGAAGTTCAGATTTGGATAGAGCAGGTTTGGTTTGCTGGGCTACCCATGCAAAACCTGAGCCAAACATGGTTATTATTTCTATTGCTTATTCTTCTTATTATCATTTTACACACACACTAATATATTAATAATCAATGATTTTTTTTGTTATAGAACTGAGTAGTAGTGGCCTACATATTTTTACTGAAACCTTGTTTAGGACACCTATTGGTACCGAGATATACTTCATGGTAGCATGTTGGGGAAATGGAAAGTTTCTATATTTTGATGCATGATTCGTTTGATTGGATAATGTATTAGAGAAGAGGATAGAACATAGGATTTGGATGATTCTAGAGAATAGAATTTTAGCATTTATAATTATTTTCGTATATCATGTACTGATGTTTTCCCATGTCTAGTTTTCTATATTATCATTTCATCATCCCCATTTGGTAAATGACTTGGATATTGGGGTAAATCGATTGTTTTTTATGTTTGGATGATTTACTTTTTCTTATCATATTATTATTTCTAATTTAATTTTTTTTATCTATCCTCTACAAGTGTTATATACTATTATATGTGGGATTATTCTCCCCATAGACACACCCTAGGTCCTCACTACTAGTTAGAAGCCTCTAGAATTTGGGGTGGCATGCTTGAGTCTATGTGGATAATCGGGTTGAGTTACTTATGAGTGAAGAAAAACCAAGAGGTCACATTTATACATCATTTAAGACATTTAGATAGACCAATATATACCAAAATAATCTCACAATATAATTATCCATGACCCTTTGGTATAAGTATTCCCAAAATATCAATGCATGAATCCTTAGGTTCTTTTCAAAGGAGGATACGCGAAGAAGAGGTATTTATTCTTACCAATATTTTCTATATTTATTTCTTATTAGACCTCCCCTAAATTATATATAACAACATTAACATGATTTAATTAACATATTCAATATAATGATATGTATTTATTTTAATTTTTTATCCATTTTATCACTCATTTACATCAATTGGTAAATGATAACATCGCTCATGCATATGTGTGGACCACCACCTCTATGATGAGATGTGATTCATTTTTCATTTCCTCATTACGTGAATTCTAATATGAATATATTTAATGAATATATAATATATTTTTATATAACTATTATACAATAATGGTGAATTATTATTTAACTTTATTTCATTAAATCCATTGAAATGTGAAAACATCCCCCATGCTTATGTTTATACTACCATCACTATTAAGTGTTGTAATTCATTTTTCATCACATATTTATAAGAACGGTTATAAATGTGTGTACATTAAATAACTATTTTACTTATGATATAATTATTATTTTGGGGATGATGAAATGATTGAAATGGTCTAAGGATTTTATTCAACAAACCGAAACATTCATAGAAAATGAACCAGTTGGCACACGAATAATGATTTTAATTAAGAATTTTTAATAAAATGGTATCTATAAATTATAAGGGAAAGAAATATAGTAATATATTTATGAATAAATTTTCTTAATAGAGGAAATTATCAAATTACATCAAGCAAAACAGTTGGAGGAGATACCTCAGGAGAATGTTCCATGTGAGGGGGAGAATCTTGGCTCAGTATCTTTGTTGTATGACATTGATGGTTGGTCATCAGATCCAGGATATATGGTTCTTGGACTTTCCTATGGAGATTCTGATGAGGAAGACCAGCCCCAAAAGGAATATGTTAACCAACCCACTATGGCTGAAAATGTGGCAACCAAGGAGGACCTTGAGTCCTTAAAAGCTGAATTGAAAGAAGCAATAAGGGAATCAGTGGATGATATGAAGAAAAGTATGGTTGAAGAGATGAAAAGCGTGGAGCAATCCCTTGACTTATCCATTGGATATGGTGGATCTAATCCTGTGAAAGAAATTTTGGATGAAATTAAAGTGTGCCACACTCATATTGAGAGTTGGAAAGGAGCTATAGTTGCTTTGCGACAATTGATTACTTCTCTGACTACCATGCATAGCTCTCAAACTCAAGTAAACTCTGACATTTGATATATCGAAGAAGTGGTCAAGAAATTTTTGGATGTTTTTGAGGCCTTTAAGAAGTCCATCAAAAAGCATCTAAACAGTCAGGATGAACTTGTTCAGAAGGTAGTTAGTAGTCTGACTCAATCCTTCAAGGAGAAATTGGCCTTCTCAATGAAACCTCTTCCCTCATCTAGCTCCAGTGTGAACCTTAACCAGATCCGCACTATTATTCCGGAAGAATTGGCTAAGGCCAGTCCCAGTGGTGCATCAGCTACTCAGATTCTTGCTACCACTAGGGAAGTTAGTAGTTTTGTTTGTGATCACCTGCGGGCAGCTACTGCTTCTCAAGAGGCAATCAAGAATAAGGTGGATGCTTATTTAGAGACGTTTTATACCAAGTAACAAATGACAATCCATTTCAAACTTTTGATTTAGAATATGAAGTTACCTCCAGTAACTCAGGCCTTCAGAGAATAGGTTAGTAAGATCAGGGAGCTTAATCCTTCCTTGGATAAATTCATTGAAAATTTAGATGATTTTGTGTCTGCAATGGAGAGAGGAGGGAGTATTATTATGGATTTCGGGAACCTGTTTCTACCCTTCTTTCATGTGGATGCCAGAACTGTAACTGTACTCCTGCACTTCCTGCCTCTTCCTTTGGGAGTACACCTCAGTTGACTCCAGTTCATTCTATTCGCAGCATGACACCAATGATCACACAGAGGACTATAGATTTCAGATCCGGTACAGTTTCTGTAGCTGAACCACCAGTTGTCCCTTCAGCTATTCTGAAACCCTCTGCTGACCCTGCACCTGAAACCTCTGCTGATCCTAAGGGAAAGAAACCTGTTCTAGAGGAGGATCGAGTGATTCTAGATCTTTTTTGATAGGATTCACTTGTATTTCTGAACTTTTAATTTTCTCAGTTTATCTATTGTACCTTAATGAAAATTATCTTGTATTCTCTACTTTACTTTGTTCCCGTTGCCTTGTCACTTATTCTCTACTTTATCTTTTCTCTGCTACCCATTTTTTGTTAATCACAAAAGGGGTGAAAATGAGAAAATGAGCCAATGAGAGAAAATAAGAAATGAGACCTAAGAGTTAACAAAGGGGGAGAAACACACAAAGGGGGAATGAGAAACTGAAACTTGAGAAAATGAGACTTAAGAGAGAATCTTACTATACAATTGAAAGGGGGAGGAATATGGAAGCTTTGTTCTAAACAAAAGAAACCTTTTCCTATGATGCCAATTTCTTTTCATTTTTTTCGTCTGATGCTATTTCCTTTTTTTGGCATAAGTTGTGATTATCAAAAAGGGGGAGATTGTTCAACCATCTGGGAATCTAGTTGTTTTATTATATTTTGATAATCCCAATTATGATTATTTGTATTTTGATAATCCCTATTTGATCAATGGTTAAGTACTTATTTGGGAATCTAGTTGCTTTAAGTATTGTTCTGTTATTTTATGTTTAAATATTAGTCTTTGGGCTACTGGATGTTTTTACACTCTGACTTAACCTATTCTGCCAATAGAATGGATAAACAGAACTAGCTACTGTTACAGCTTAGAGCTACCGATACAGAACTAGCTACCGTTACATCTTAGAGCTAATGATACAGACTAGCTGCTGTTACACACAAGTCCACTGATATGTTGAAGCTACCGTTATCAAAGGAAGTCTACCGATACATCGAAGTCTACAGCTACCGATAGGGACTTACAGCTACCAATATAATACAAGTCTACCGCTACCGATACAGAGCTACTGCTACCAATATAGAGCTACCACTACCGATATAGAGCTACCTATACAAGACAAGTCTACAGCTACCGTTACACATCAAGTCTACCGTTACACAAGAAGTCACTGATACAAGCAAGCCTACCGTGACATCTACCTACCGATATCAAAGCTACCGTTACAGAGACAGAACCAGACATTGGTTTAATTTCTTTATCACTGTTTAATCTAACCAACGGTCATATTAGGTATATTTTAATGCACTGACATTTATTTAATGGGTGTTTGTTGGTTGTCAGGAAACTGTACCTCATACCTGCGAAAAGAAATCGTTTCTTTTGCCAGAGCTCGTGCTTTAAATGAATGAAGGATGTGCTGCAGCTAATAGAGGAATGAATAGACAAATACACAGAGACATATATACCACGAGGTGTGATGGAAGAACAATCGAGTGTGAATGCAAAGAGACGGCTGAACTTACACGAAGAACTCATTCATTATGGAATACCAGTGAAGAGCTGAGAATGAGAACATACCACTAGAACTTCATCGACTACGTTTTTCTCTGTCTCTACACCTGGAAGTCAAGGAAGCAGACGACACTCTGTTTTCCAGACAAAAACTAGAATAGGACTCAGAACCAATTCTGATCAATCCAAAGGAGTCCAGAGATGCACTGCAATCACTAGAGCCATTTCTAAAATCTAAATCTTTGCCTCTGTGATTTACTTCTTACATTTTGATCAGTGTGTGTCATCTGCTGCATTTTACACACACACTATATCCTGTAATTTAACTGGAGGATCTGTAAATCCTCACTCAAAATCTTACATTTTTTATTTCCCATTGGGATATTGGTAGAGGTCATGCATGACCTAGACAATTGGTCTTCTATTGTGTTTGTTTCCCATGAATAACAGTGGTAGAGGTCATGTGTGACCTGGACAGCTGGTGCTATTTTTTTTGTTCCCATGGATAACAGTGGCAGAGGTATTGGACCTGGATAGTTTTATACTGTTGTAATCCCCGATCCAGGGTGTGGATCACATTTATATAATGTTTTGAGAGGACTAAGTCTCATCTTGAGACTGAACCTCTTGGTTAATTCTGTTGTGCTTATTTATTTTCAAAGTTATTTCTATTCCGCTGCAAACTACTTTAAAACCAAATCTGTTTTAAAGTCACTTTGATAGTTAAACTCGCAAGTGATTATATTAGTTACAAATCATTAAGCTAGTTTCCAACTTTAATCAATTATTCTGATTTGATTAAATAGGAAATAATCAATCCTTTGAGAACCTAACTGAACCATTATTTTGATATAAATTCACGACAGTTTAATTCTGTGTTTTATTTGGGGGATTTTAAGACAAAGTTTTTTAAACAGAAATTTTAATTGGAACTCAATTCACACCCCTCTTGACTGTCCACTCCGACCAACAATCATGCTTTTAGATGATAGGTACACCCCATGCTTACAGATATTTACTCTGACTTATGCCACCAGTATTTGTAGCTGAGATAAAAAGGAAAATATTTGGCTTTGTTACTAGGTTCTCCAGCTAAAATCATGTGGAGGTGGAAAACCATAGAACTGCACCGATTTATCACATTTTCCCACTCTGTAGTGGAAATGGGATGATTTCACCATGGATTTTGTGAATGGATTACCAAGATCCCCTCAAGGTAGTGATGAAATAGGGGTGATTATCGACAGAATAATAATGGTCACTTAGTATTTACCTATAAGGGAGACCATATTAGTGTATAAAATGCATATAATTCCCATCCATTAGATTATCATACTTCATAGTATCCCTCACACTATCATATCTGAGAGAGATGTTCTATTTTCTCCATGTTTTTAGTAGGAGGTAAAGAAATATATGTGTTATCTGGTACTTTTGAGTATAACCTATCGCCCATAGACCTATGGGATGTCTGATTGTATGTTATATGTGTTAGAGGACATGCTTCAGGCATACATCCTAGATTTTGGAGGTTCTTGGGAGAAACACAACCCTCTAGACGAGTTCTAATACTATAATAGTTTCCTTAAAACTGCCTATATACATCATTAAGAGGTCTTATATAGTAGGATATACCAATCACTTCTATGATGGTTAGAGTAAGGGGAGGCAATGTTATTCTAATCTCATCTCGTTTGGGATACTTAGGAGTAGGTGAAGCTTTTTCGAAATAGAAAGTGGAAAACTGAATCTATATAGCTATTATATTCCAACTAATATTGACAACCTATTGATATTGAGGTCAGGTATAACGTGTTTCAATGAGTTTCACATTGGATGGGTAATATAAAAACTCAAAAAAATGGAAGTTATCACCTTGTATTGACTAGAACTTTGATATTTTAGAGAGATTCAAGATGGTAGCCTATCAGTTATAGTTACCTTAGAGATATCAAGACATGAATTATGTCTTCCATGTATACAATAATTTTTTCATCCTTATGAACCTTCACATATCTTTTATCCTCAAGATATTTAGTTGGATGTTGATTCTTCTTTTGAGGAGTAGCCTATCTATATTGTTTCTTAGAATGAGAAGTATCTCCAAGGGAAGTCTGTTCCTCTAGTCTAGGTTCTATGGTAGAACGACTACATATAAGAAGATATCTATGATAGAGTGTCTAATTTAACATATTATATGAAGTAATGTTTATTAAATTATGATCAATAACCCTCAGGGAACTTGGGGATAAGTTGTCTTAAAGATGGGAGGTTAGAAAATCCTGAATTTATGATGATGTAAAAATCATTTAAGTTTCAGTTTTAATCTTTCTATATAACCTTATTCCTATGATTAAATGAATAATTAAGGGTTAGGGAGTATCCAAGGATTTTTTAGAGTCTAGATCTTCATCTTTTGGAGAAACAGCCTAAGGTGCATGGTTGGATCAAAGTTTGTAATGAACAAAACTTTTATATATAAATTTCCCATTATGATCGAATTAAATACCCTAATGTGTTTATAGAAAACACATGTAATTTTTTGGGTTTATTATAATACTATAATATTTAATGACCATTAATCATAAAAAACATTAAAAATATTAATTGAACAATGATCATATGATTTGTATAAATATATAATGATAATAAATCCAATTAAAATAGAAGAAAGAACCAATGACATCAACTACCATAATTATACCATATGAAGCCCATTTATAGGAGCATCTAATGGAGATAACAACATTGATATTTTTATTTGACCAATCCCAATCCATGATCCAACAATTAAAGCATTATATAAACCATTTGGGGGATAATTTCAAGCTCATCGAGATCAAGAAAAAAACCATGTACGCTGAGCCACCCTATGAAAACCCCGCCATCAGGAACCATACACTTAGGGAAATTTCTAGTATAGTAAAGGGATATGTATCAAAATACTAATAATATGAATAAGTATATTTGATATAATAAGAATATATTTACTTCTTATTTTTTTACTTTGTAAACAATTTTTATATTGATTCGATAAAACACAAAATGTATTTATTTTGTATTAAGAAATTTCAATTAAGATATTACTTAATAAAAAATTCATAAATTAATGATTTATTAATAAAATAAAACAATTATATTATATTTATGAAATAAAATTTTTAATATAATTTTTGTGATGTCAAAAGTAATTTTTATAAGGGTTCAAAAAACTGTTATTATCTAAAAAACTAGCTTTTCTCAATAAAAATATAATATTATATTAAAATTGAAAAATAAAATATTTATAAAAATATTTTGAAAAAAATAATATTTTTGGAATCGTCATGTTGAATTATCCTATAGTGAAGTTTTATAATTTTACGAGACAATCGATTTTTCATGTAAAAATTAGATATGGTATAAATACACAGTGTGTATTATGATATCATAATGACCAAAAAAATGATGTAATAAATGATATAAATTTTATAAAAGACCAAATATATGTTTCACATTTAAAATAATTTGTTTTTATGTTCTTTGATTAATTTTTTAAAGCTATTTTGAATCCTCCAAATCCTATATCATATTATAATTTTTTTAGAATCAATTCATTATAAACAATACTCACATCCACATCCCCCAGGGTAATATTTTATTGAATTCATCCCTTGAACTTATAAAATATATAATCCCACTTTTATTGGGATGATAAAATGTGAAAAACCCATGGTAATGTTTATGGTTTTGATTACTTTATCGCAGAGTCCAAAACCTATGTTTGGGAAATAATAAAGAACTCCCCTAACCTTTCATACATAAACCCACCCATTATCCCATTACCCTTCACTCGAAAACCTTATATCATGTTCTCAATATTACATCACCTCTCTAGAGTCCTCCTAAGGTTCCCAAATATCTCAAGAAGCTCCTCCGTAGATTTTGGAATCACTCTCTCAAGGTAGGGGACCTCTCTCTCTCTCTCTCTCTTCTTTTCAATTCAATCTACTTCTCTATTTTTAGCCTTTTAAATCTCAATTGTTTATGATTTCCTTACCTTATAAATATACCTATGATATCCATTTTATATCCAAATAATGAGATATAATTTATCCTCTCTCATTATAAAATTTAAAGAATCTGTTATTATTCCAAATGTTAGAAAGGGGTACTCTCCATATTCTCTTTATTCAAGTATCTTGGATCTTTTATGCCTTTTGATTTATGATTCCTAATGTTGGGATATGTTTTTAAAAATAACTATTAATTAATTTTGAATATTAAAATAATTATATTACCCTTTCACTATCATAATCGATTTTATGAATCTTTAAGTATCGCCATTATGCTTTTAAAAACTCATTGTGATTTTTCATGCCAAAAGATTATGTCGTCTATATCCTCCACCATTTCCACTCATGGGTAATAACCTAGATATGACTATCATTCATTTATTTGGTAAATACATGTATATATCACACAATCATTGATTAATACGTTTAAATTGATAAAATGCTTACTTATGTTGTATGATTAATGACACATACTTACACATTTACATGATATGAAATAGACGGGTGTGCTAGGAATTATATAGCACTCCAATGAATATGGTAATGTTAATGTATCTAAAAATGTCATTTATAGGATTATAGAGTCAACTTAATTCATTATGGGAATATTTACACCATGTTATGATGAATTTTATATTAGCATTGACCTTTTTTTACGATGTCATATTTAATGTTTTTTCCACTTTCCCAAGTTATATTTATGATATCATGCTATATCCTGATATTTTTTTCATGTTTTTTATTATCACCACTTTTAGCTACCATTTAAATTCCTATTGTCTAATATATAATAATTTATCAATGTTATTATTTTCTTTTTCCCTTATCGGGTTTTATAGATCACCCCTTTCTTATGTATGTCCCCAGGTTATCCCAAGTAGTTTTATGAATTATGGAAAATTATGACAATGTTTAGGAAGTTTTTGAAAATGCCGAAGTAATAAATGTTTTAAGTTGTTCTTTAATGTACCTAATTTCACAAAGACACTATACTTCTAGATCATCTAGGTTGTATTATGTGCATTCATATGTAATAAATCATGAATTGATGCATAATAAAGACAAGGGTAGTCATAGCTGGAATCAATGGGGGGGTTTAGTTCTTTTTTAGATTTGGATTAGGAAACTCTAGATAAATATATAGGTATAAGTATAAACATAAGAAAAAATCAATATGTATTGATAATGTATATATTAAGTGGTTTCCAAGTAAATGCAACCCATTTTTGGATACTATAAGAGGATGTATATCTAGAATTGAGGTGCCTAGGGGTAATAATACAAAGATGGGAGCATTGATCTAGACTCAATAACAATTAGGTGAATGACAATAGGCCTTAATACACACCTAGTTTGAAACTCATAGGGGATATTTTTTTAATAAATTCACAGGGTTATTATGAACCATTGTTATTGGAACAAAAATTATCATAAGATTTTATGTCAGGAAATATATCATGGAAAACATATATTGAATCCAAGATATCCATATGTAAAGGAATAAATGTCATTTATAATCCATTTTATGTTAATAAACTCCTATTTTCAGGTTTAATAGTTTTATTGTGCTTATCCCTAATTTTCCCTTAATTATAGGGAATGAATCAAAATGGGATCAACCGAGTAAAGAAACAATGTGAAGGGAAATGTGATGACTATCAAAATAAGATACCCAACCCTATAGGAGTAGGAATTGTGAACTTTGTGATGACACACTCTTAGCTGACCCAGGTTTAGAATCAAAACAAGTATCAATATGAACACCCAAATCCCCCTATAAAAGAACAATATATTGTTTAGACCTTTATATAATAAAGTCCTAAAATATCAATGCATCATATGATCCCTTAATCATGTAACAATGGATCAATTCCCTTGAAAATATCTTCTCTATGCTTTAATGTTCCTAGAAAGGGAACATTATTCTATCTATTTATCATGTCGAGGTGGAAGCCAATCAGTGGAGGAAATTGGCCAAGAATATGAATCCGGAGGAAGATATTGGATCAATGGGATGGATGGAATTTCAGAAAATGTCTTTCAATGAATATTTTATTTTAAATATATGACTTAAAATTAAAAGGGATTTTTCCCTCAAGAAAAAAGGAAATGAATCCATCAGGATATATTAGTAAAACAATACAAGACTTTAACAATATTCAGCTATCTTTGTTGTTACCCCCAAATGAAATGTTTTTCAATTATTTCGTGGGATAAAATGGAGTCTATGAAAATACCTAGAGATCCAGGTCATTGACACCCATGATGAAATTATCTAATGTGACCTCAATGTTGAAATGGAGAATAGTTAATATCAAGGTTCTCATGTGGATATGAAGAAAAAATACTAGTTTAGTTCTGGTGGTATGATGGAGAAATATAATAGTGTCATGTAATTTCAATATCCCACTTGTAAAAAATGTACAAAGAAGCACCTAGGAAATTTCCTAAAAGGGATGATTAAATGTTTTAGCTTTGGGAAGAAATGGAACCTAGATAGCGATTGAATATAGGAGAAAATTTCCTTTATAATGGAAGAGTGGAATTATCCTATCAACCTGTAGCCTATTGTACAATGATTCCACTACAATGAACAAGGGAACTTTGTAAACTAATGACCTAAGCTAAGGATGGTCAGACACAATTAGTGCAAACAACCCCCAAGTCAATAAAGTCTAGCTTATGCTATTACAACCACTGAGGTGGATCCCAACATGGAAGTGATGACATGTATACTAGTTATCCATTATATAATAGTGAACACAATTTTGACTCATGTTCTTCACATTACTTCATATAATGAATGTTTAGTATAACTATTCAACCACTAATAAAAATCATGGAAGTAGAGATTTCTATGAAAATGGAAAACGATGAAATTATTCCATGCCAAGTATATAATTCCAACCTGGTCAAAATTTGTGGGCTGAAATTCCCAAAAAAACCTTTTGATTCTCCCTTTAGTTTAATTTTACACAATTATGGGTATTTTTTGGATTTCTATACATATATCCCACATAGATTTACATTGGAAGTAAATAAATCTCTATATCATGAATTTTATTCTGATTTTTTACAATTTCAAGGAGGAGGATGAATATTATTTAGCACCAACATATCAAGAATTGATATTATTTCCATACAAGAATTTGTATCTATATCAAACTTTTAGGTCAAAATAATAGATCATCCTTAGAGACATTCTTATTGTGAGGGAATATAATGATGTGTTTCCTAAATTATTACATGGTCTTCCCCCTTTCAAGAGGTTTAAATTTCAATTGATATTATACCTTGATATTTTTTACTATCCAAGACTCCATATAGAATGGATGTTATGGAACTTGAGGATCTAAAGAATCAACTGTAGGATAACGGGTTTATATAACCAAGTGATTCACCTTGGGGTACACCAGTCCTCTTCATCAAGAATAATGATGGGTCAATGTTCCTTTTCATTAATTACCATGAGATCAAAGATATCACAATAAAGAATAGGTATCCGCTGCCAGTGATTCATATCTTGTTCTATCAACTATGTGGAGCCCCATAATTCTCCAAGGTGGATCTTCAGTCAGGGTACTTTTAGGTAAGGGTGAAGAAGTAGGATATCCACAAGGCTACTTTTTATACAAGTAATGGGCACTATGTGTTCATTTTAATTCCATCTAGACTAACTAAATCTCTAGAAATCATCAAGGAATTGATGAATAGATTCTTTATAGATTACCTCAAGAAATTTTTGTTAGTATTTATAGACTATATTCTTATATAATCCAATGTAAGGAGGATCATGAGGAGTATCTGAGTACTATAGTAAATACCATATTAAAGGAGAATATTTATGACAAATATATAAAATGTGGGTTTTTGTTAAAGAAAGTATTATTATTGGGGTATGTAATCATCATCAAAAAGATATTTTTGGACCCTTTAAATATAGTGGCAATTGTAGGATGGATGAGTCCCAAACCAGTGACATATATTCATAGTTTTCTTAGAATTTCTTTGTGTTATCAATTATTTTTAATAAATTTATGGTGATTAAAATCACTAAACAAAGTAACTGAAAAATATTTAATGTTTTTATAGAATAATTAATGTGAAGAGAACTTTAAGGAGTTGAAAAACAGTCTTATCACTGTACAAGTACTTATACGCCCAATAAGTGGGGAACTTTTTATTGTATAAAACAAAACATTGAAGAAGGTCTTGGGATGTATACTAATATAGAATGAAAATGTGATAGCCAATTCATCAAGGAAATTGAATGTTCAAGAATATAACTACTTAATGCATGATATAGAGTTGGATGTAGTAATCTTTGCATTGATAATCTGGTGAAATGATTTATTTTGTAAGAGGCATAAAATATATTGGATTATAAGAGCATTAAGTATATATTCACACAGAAAGAATGAAATATTCACAAATGAAGATAGTTAGAGTGGATTAAGGACAATGATTTCTAAATCCACCACCATCCTATGAAATTAAATAACGTGGCATATTCTCAATGTATAAAGGATCTTGAAAATTTATCATTTATGATAATTTAAATGGATTATATATTCTTAGACACGAAATGTATTGACATGATAATCATAAAGGAAGGAACCTATTAGAAAAATAAAATCCTTAGAGATCAAAATTAATAAAGAAGGAGTTATATTATTCAGGTCATGACTATGCATACTATCAAATCATAAGTTAAATAAATAGTTGTTGGATGATGCATATAGCTCATCCTTCTCCATCCATGAAGGGAGGAAATAGATGTATTGAGATCCATGAGAGAAATATTGGTGGGACTATATAAATAAGGAGATCACAGAATATACATTAATGTGTCATATATGTCAACAAGTGAATGCTGAAAGGAAAAAGACCAATGGGATAATGAAACCATTTCCCATACCTACATGGAAATTAGAAAACATAAAAATAGAATCATTCAGTAGTCTTTCAATGAAATCAAGAGGAAATATTGATATATGGTTTGTGGTGGATCAATGTAAAAAGAGTTATCACTTCTTTGTAATTCTCAATGACTTATCACCTAATCAACTTGCAATGAAATATATCAGAGAATTGGTGAGGCTGCATGGAATACCACTATTGATTGTATCTAATCGAGATATAATATTTACCTCTATGTTTTTAAGAGTATCATGTATTCTCTAAATAATATGTTGAATTGTATCATGACTTATCACCCACAAATTGATGGCCAATCAGAGCAGACTATCAAAAATCTTGAGGAAATGTTGAGATTTTGTTTAATGGACTTCAAAGGAAGATGAGATCAATATATTCCCATGGTTGAGTTATCAAAAAATAACAGTTTCCAATAAATAATATAAATGGTTCCATATGAATAAATTTATGATAAGAGATGAAGAACACCATCATGTTATGATGAAGTTGTAGAATAGAAACTACTAGGTCCTAAAATGGTTAAGCAAATGGTGCAAAAGGTAAAGACCATTCAATAGCACATCAGGGATGCTTAGATTCGAATGAAGATATATGATAAAAATCATCAAAGAGACCTATATTTTGAGGTTGAAGAAAATGTATTCCTCCATATATCAAAATTTAATAAATTAATAATATTTGGGAATAATAGAAATATTATCCCAAGATACATCCATCCTTTTGAGAACATTGGTCACATCAGAGCGGGGACCTATCGACTATAATTCCCACCTAACCTATCTCAAGCTCATGATGTGGTTCATGTTTCAATATTGAGAATGTACAAATCCGACAGCTCATATTTTTTAATCCCAAAGGTAATACCATTGTAGAATGATCTTTTATATAAATAGAAGCTATTGAAAATAATAGATCATAGAGAAAAAGTTATACAAAATATGACAATATCCCTAGTCAGAGTGCTATGGAGAAACCAGAAGATTTAAGAAGGGATTTGGGAACTAGAGGATGCAATTAAAAAAAATTATCCTTATCTATTTGAGTGTGTGAAATGAAAATTCTAGAGTGAAATTTCTAAAGTTAGGAATATTTTAATGACCCAACCATTTAAAAACAAATTTACCTTTTTGATTGAATTAAAGGCCCTATTATGGTCATATAAAACACATGCAATTATTTGGTTATTTATAATAGTATTGGATTTAAATGAATGTTATGAATCATAATCATTGATAAAATTGTCATTTAACAGTGATCATATCATTAATTTAAATATAGGGCTATGATAAATACAATTGAGAAAGGTAAAAGAAGAAATGAACCCAACCATTAGGATCATACCCTATGAATCCCATTTAATAGATATTTTAAGAGAGATAGAATCACTAGAATTTACCCTTGACCAAGACAATGTAATTATCCTACAACTAAAGAATCACAGAAATCTTTTATGGGTGAATTTCAAGCTCATAGAAATCACAACCCTAACCATGTACGCTGAACCACCCCATAGACATATTACCATTTCAAACGATACAATCAGGGCATTTTCTATTGTAATAAATTGATATCTATCAAGAAACTAATAATATGAGAATGTATATTTTATGTAATAAAGAATATATTTACTTCTTTTTGTCGTTACTTTGAAAATAATTTTTATTTTGATATGACAGAACACAAATTGTATTTTTGTGTAATATAAAATTTCAAGTTAGATATTCTTTTTTGATAAATTCATGAATAAATGATATATTAGTAAAATAGAATAACCAAATAATATTTATTACATATCAATGATTATATAATTCTTATGAAGTCAAATGTAATTTTTATATGGGTTTGAAAAATGTTATTATAAAAAAACATTTCTAAATAAATATACATTCTTGTTATAAAAGTGAAAATTAAAATGTATATAAAAATAATTAAATAGGATAAATATTATTTTTGGAATTATAATTTTAAAATTATCTAATAGTTATTTTTTCATAATTTTATTCTATAGAAGGGTATTTAAGTAAAAATTAAATATTGTATAAATATTGGGTGTGTATTATGAAATCATAATGAACCAAAATTATTATAATAAATGCTATAAATGGTATCCAAGACCTAATATTTGTTTTCAATTTTAGATAATGTGTTTTAGGTAATTGGATTAATTTTATAAATCCTTTATGAATTCTCCAAAACCTATATATATTATATGATTTTAAAATAATTTATTTATAAACATGACTCAATTACACATTATAAAGGGTATTATTATTTTGAGTTCAAAACATTAAATTATAAAATAAATAAAAATAGCCCTCTTTGGTAGAAACCATGGGAAAAAATGGTAAGGTTTTTGATTTTTATTAATTTATTATATAGAGTCCAAAACCTATGTTTGAGAAGTAATAAAGAAGTATCCTATATTTTCCTATATAAGGCAACCCAAGATATACTTACTATTCACCAAAAAACATTTTATAAAATACTTAATAAATTATCCCATATATATAGTTCTCAAAATATTACCCCAATATCCTAATAATTTTTCTCATGCTTTGGGAATCACCCTCTCAATATAGAAGACCTCTCTCTCTTCTTTTCAATTTAAGCAACATCCTTGTTATTAGCCTTTTAGATCTCAATTGGTTATGCTTTCATGAAATTATAAAGATTCCTACACTATATAATTTATGTCCTAATGATGATATATGATTTATACCCTCTCATTATAGTATTTACCTATGTTTTTACAGTGAAAAATTTTAGTAAGTGATCCTCTAACTCTCCTCTTTATTCAAACATATGCTCTAATTTGATGCATTTGTTTTCCAATTAATAATGTTGAGATATATTGTAACACATACATATTAATTCCATTTTAACATCCAAAAGATTATAGATCCATTTCACTATCATTAAATTATTTTATGAATCTTTATGTATTGCCTTTATGCTGTCGAAATTTCACTGTGATTTTTCATGCCAACTAATTACATCATGAATATCCAAACCCATTTCCACTCAAGGGTATACACCTAGATGTACATATACATAATTTTTTAGAGAAATACATATATTTAACCTATAATCCTTGATCATGGGGTAAAAATGTATTAAATACATCATCATGTTGTATGATCTATGTGGAAAACTTATGAATTTACAAGATATGAAAGCAAAAGGTGCGTCCAAAATTATATTTCACTCCAATGAATTGGTTAATGTTTTAGTCTCCTCATACCTCATGTATAAGATTATGGAGTGAAACTAATCCATTATGGGACTTTTTCACCATATTATGATGACTTTTTCAATATCCTTGACTTTTTTTGAAATCATGTTTAATGTTATTGACACTTTCCTATGTTATCTTTATGTTATCATGTCATATCTTGCCACTTTATTCATGTATATGATTCTAACCCCTTTTATGTCCCATTTAAATTCCTATTGTATAACATTTAATAATTTCTTCATGTTATTAATCATTTCTTCCCTCAATTGGCTTTATAGATCACCCCTTTCTTATGTATGTCCCCTGGTTATCCCATGTAGTGTTATGAATGAAGGAAAATTATGAGCATTTTAAAGAAGTTTTCAATAAAGTTCATATACCAATTTTATTGAGTTGTTTTTTCATATACCTGACTAACCAAATAAAATAAAATTATTTATATTTTGGGTTTTATTAAGTGTATTGTTATGTAATAAATCATTAATTAATGAGTAATTAAGACACGGTTTCTCATACTGTTAGTAGTAACCATGAAGCTCAACCATGTGGTCTAGTTAGAGGAGGTTATTTGTTTCTTGAACTGTGTATAAGAGGCCATAAAAATGTGGGAGAAACTATATACCCATTGAAAAGATGAACCTAATGGTTATCACATGGGTTTTCTAACCGTTAATCCAACCATGTGAGGGGTAGTTCCCTTGGACAATGCTCGCACATGATTGGGGCACTATTTGTCCAAACATACAGAAAAACCATGTACCTATTTAAAAGTCATTTAAAATTACTATTTTTTCCTTTTTGATTTAAAAACATAAAAAAACTTCTCCATTTATTTTTTTATAGAAGAGGGTATTTTGGGAGCTCTTTCTCTCCCTCTTCCAAGGCTTTGAAGCCTCTCCCACAACTGGATTAAGATCAGACCATCATCTATCCAATTTGAAGAATAGTAATAATGGATTTAATCAATTAAATTAATTTCCTAGTTTATCTATCCATACAAAAAAATATTCTCTATTTTCATTGTATTCATATATTTATCCATTTTCTAATGTTCCAACAAAAATGATAAGTTAATACTGGATGAGTGTTCCTTTACCACTATAAGGTAGGTTCTATAAAACATATCCTGCAAATTCTCGATAGTTTATATATTTTTCCACTATTCAACATGTAAAATTATCCATGAATTAATTTTTAATTAATTAATGTGTAAGTTTAATTATGGGAACTACGACCTTGACCACTTCTGACACCCATCGACCTTATTAAAGGTTGGAAGCTCACAAAGGACGATCCATTTGGGTGGGTCCATATCTCCACATGATCATTGAAAACTAATACATTTTTTCATGGATTTAATAAAGGGAATTTGATAAAGTTATAATAAATGAGTATTTGTGATATGGAATGGAAAGTACCCTTTACTTTGCCCATATATTTTTACATATAACTTGAGTAAAATGTAAGAATACCCCTATGAACCTCTTTCATTTATACATGAAAAGAAATTGTTTGAACTAAATGTAATGGTATAGAGTCATGGATTAATACATGTAATGAGATTATTTATTAATTTTTACAATTTTTATGGACCTTTTCCTATTAACAGATTGGTCATACTTGAGCTAGCCTCAAATTCTCGAGGGAATTCTTTGAGTACTCATTGAAAACCACCATGATTCATTGAGCCAGCTTCCATGGGAGATACTCAACTTGGAATTTTGTATTTTTATTTTTAGTATATGAATTCATCAACATAGTACTAACAATTCATTCACCTTATATCTTGAAATTATAATACCCTTTGTTGTATCCATGGATTCATCTTGATATGTTTGGGCATGTGATGTCTTGGGCTCCAATCATGCTTAGCTTGATTTATATTTTAGATGAACTACAGAGACTTGGTTAGAAAATATTATCTATGGTAATACCAAGGGTGTGCCCCTTAGATTACACTTAGACCCTTTTGGATATGTTGAATGGTTATTCCTATAAGCTTAACTGACCTTCTAATGTCATGGATACCTTAGTTTCAGCTTTGATCCTCCCTAATTATTATTATAACATGGAAACACTTGATATATTACTGGAAGTTATTTTATATAGGATATGTATTCATAGAAGTTCAGATTTAGATAAAGCAGGTTTGGTATGCTGGGCTACCCATGCGAAACCTGAGCCAAACATGGTTATTATTTCTGTTGCTTATTATTCTTATTATCATTTTACACACACACTAATATATTAATAACAAATGATTTTTTTTGTTATAGAACTGATTAGTAGTGTCCTACATATTTTTACTCAAACATTGTTTAGGACACCTATTGGTACAAAGATATACTTCATGGTATCATGTTGAGGAAATGGAATGTTTCTATATTTTGATGCATGATTCGTTTGATTGGATAATGTATTAGAGAAGAGGATCGAACATAAGATTTTCATGATTCTAGAGAATAGAATTTTAGCATTTATAATTATTTTTGTATATCATGTACTGATGTTTTCCCATGTCTAGTTTTTTATATTATCATTTCATCATCCCCATTTGGTAAAAGACTTGGATATTGGGGTAAATCGATTGTTTTTTATGTTTGGATGATTTACTTTTTCTTCTCATATTATTATTTATAATTTAATATTTTTTTATCTATCCTCTACAAGTGTTATCAACTATTATATGTGGGATTATTCTCCCCATAGACACACCCTAGGTCCTCACTACTAGTTAGAAGCCTCTAGAATTTGGGGTGGCATGCTTGAGTCTATGTGGCCAATCGGGTTGAGTTACTTATGAGTGTAGAATAACCTAGAGGTCACATTTATACATCATTTAAGACAATTATATAGACCAAGATATTCTAAAATAATCTCCCAATATAATTATCCATGACCCTTTGGTATAAGTATTCCCAAAATATCAATCCATGAAGCCTTAGGTTCTTTTCAAAGGAGGATACGTGAAGAAGAGGTATTTGTTCTTAACAATATTTTCTATATTTATTTCTTATTAGACCTACCCTCAATTATATATAAAAAAATTAAAATGATTTAATTAACATATTCAATATAATGATATGTATTTATTTTAATGTTTTATCCATTTTATCACTCATTTACATCCATTGGTAAATGATAACATCGCTCATGCATATGTGTGGACCACCACCTCTATGATGAGATGTGATTCATTTTTCATTTCCTCATTATGTGAATTCTAATATGAATATATTTAATGAATATATAATATATTTTTATATAACTATTATACAATAATGGTGAATTATTATTTAACTTTATTTCATTAAATCCATTGAAAAGTAAAAACACCCCCGTGCTTATGTTTAGACTACCATCAGTATTAAGTATTGTAATTCGTTTTTCATCACATATTTATTAGAATGGTTATAAATGTGTATAAATTAAATAAATATTTTACTTATGATATCATTATTATTTTTGGGATGATGAAATGATTGAAATGGTCTATATATTGGAATCAACAAACCGAAACTTTCATAGAAAATGAACCAGTTGGCACACGAATAATGATTTTAATTAAGAATTATTAATAAAATGGTATCTATAAATTCTAAGGGAAAGAAATATAGGATTATATTTATGAATACATTTTCTTAATAGAGGAAATTAGCGAATTACATCAAGCAGAACAGTTTGAGAAGATACCTCAAGAGAATGTTCCAAGTGAGGGGGAGAATCTTGGCTTAGTATCTATGTTGTATGAGATTGAAGGTTGGTCATCAGATCCAGGATATATGGTTCTTGGACTTTCCTATGGAGATTCTAATGAGGAAGACCAGCCCCAAAAGGAATATGTTACCCTACCCACTATGGCTGAAAATGTGGCAACCAAGGAGGACCTTGAGTCCTTAAAAGCTGAATTGAAAGAAGCAATAAGGGAATCAGTGGAAGATATGAAGAAAAGTATGGTTGGAGAGATGAAAATAGTGGAGCAATCTCTTGATTTATCCATTATATATGGTGTATCTAGTCCTTTGAAAGAAATTTTTGATGAATTTAAAGTGTGCCACACTCATATTGAGAGTTGGACAGGAGCTATAGTTGCTTTGAGACAATCGATTGCTTCTCTGACTACCATGCATAGCTCTCAAACTCAAATAAACTCTGACATTCGATATATCAAAGAAGTGTTCAAGAAATTTGTGGATGTTTTTGAGGCCTTTAAGAAGTCAGTCAAAAAGCATCTGAACAGACAGGATGAACTTGTTCAGAAGGTAGTTAGTAGTCTGACTCAATCCTTCAAGGAGACAGTGGCCTTCTCAATGAAACCTCTTCCCTCATCTAGCTCCAGTGTGAACCTTAACCAGATCCGCACTATTATTCCGGAAGAATTGGCGAAGGCCAGTCCCAGTGGTGCATCAGATACTCAGATTCTTACTACCACTATGGAAGTTAGTAGTTTTGTTCGTGATCACCTGCGGGTAGCTACTGCTTCTCAAGAGGCAATCAAGAATAAGGTGGATGATTATTTCGAGAAGGTTTATACCAAGTAACAAATGACAAACCATTTCAAACTTTTGATTGAGAATTTGAAGTTACCGTCAGTAAATCAGTACTTCAGAGAACAGGTTAGTAAGATCAGGGAGCTTACTCCATCCTTGGATAAATTCATTGAAAATTGAGATGATTTTGTGTCTGCAATGGAGAGAGGAGGGAGTATTATTATGGATTTCAGGAACCTATTGCTACCCTTCTTTCATGTGGATGCCAGAACTGTAACTGTACCTCCTGCACTTCCTGCCTCTGCCTCTGGGAGTACACCTCAGTTGACTCCAGTTCAGGCTATTTGCAGCTTGACACCAATGATCACTCATAGGACTATAGATTTCAGATCTGGTACAATTTCTGTAGCTGAACCACCAGTTGTCCCTTCAGCTATTCCGAAACCCTCTGCTGACCCTGCACCTGAAACCTCTGCTGATCCTAAGGGAAAGAAACCTGTTCCAGAGGAGGATCGAGTGATTCTAGATCTTTTTTGATAGGATTCACTTGTATTTTTGAACTTTTAATTTTCTCAGTGTATCTATTGTACCTTAATGAAAATTCTCTTGTATTCTCTACTTTACATTGTTCCCGTTTCCTTGTCAGTTATTCTCTACTTTATCTTTTCTCTGCTACCCTTATTTTTGTTAATCACAAAGGGGGGGAAAATGAGAAAATGAGAAAATGAGCCAATGATAGAAAATAATAAATGAGACCTAAGAGTTAACAAAGGGGGAGAAATACACAAAGGGGGAATGAGAAACTGAAACTTGAGAAAATGAGACTTAAGAGAGAATCTTACTATACAATTGAAAGGGGGAGGAATATGGAAGCTTTGTTCTAAACAAAAGAAACCTGTTCCTCTGATGATAATTTCTTTTCATTTTTTTCCTCTGATGATATTTTATTTTTTTTGGCATAAGTTGTGATTATCAAAAAGGAGGAGATTGTTGAACCCTATGGGAATCTAGTTGTTTTATTATATTTTGATAATCCCAATGATGATTATTTGTATTTTGATAATCCCTATTTGATCAATGGTTAAATACTTATTTGGGAATCTAGTTGCTTTAAGTATTGTTCTATTATTTTATGTTTAAATATTAGACTTTCGGTTACTGGATGTTTGTACACTCTGACTTAACCTATTCTGCCAATAGAATGGTTAAACAGAACTAGCTACTGTTACAGCTTAGAGCTACCGATACAGAACTAGCTATCGTTACAGCTTAGAGCTAATGATATAGACTAGCCACCGTTACACACAAGTCCACTGATATGTTGTAGCTACTGTTATCAAAGGAAGTTTACCGATGCATCAAAGTCTACAGATACCGATAGGGACTTACTACTACCAATATAAGATAAGTCTACCGCTACCGATACAGAGCTACCGCTACCGATATAGTGCTACCGCTACTGATATAGAGCTACCGATACAAGACAAGTCTACAGCTACCATTACACATCAAGTCTACCGTTACACAAGAATTCACTGATACAAGAAAGCCTACCGTGACATCTACCTACCGATATCAAAGCTACCGTTCTAGAGATAGAACCCGACACTGGTTTAATTTCTTTATCACTGTTTAATCTAAACAATGTTCATATTAGGTATATTTTAATGCACTGACATTTATTTAATGGGTGTTTTTTGGTTGTCAGGAAACTGTACCTCAAACCTGCGAAAAGAAATAATTTCTTTTGCCGGAGCTCGTGCTTTAAATGAAAGAAGGATGTGCTGCTGCTGAGAGAGGAATGAATAGATGAATATACATACACATACTTACCATGAGGTGTGATGGAAGAAAAATTGAGTGTGAATGAAAAGAGACTACTGAACTTACATGAATAAATCATTCATTACGGCATACCAATGAAGAGCTGAGAATGAGAACATACCACTAGAACATTATCGACTACCTTTTTCTCTCTCTCTACACTAGGAAGTCAAGGAAGCAGATGACACTCTGTTTTCCAGAAAAAAACCAGAAGAGGACTCAAAACCAATTCTAATCAATCCAAAGGAGTCTAGAGCTGCACTGAAATCACTAAAGCCATTTCTAAAATCTAAATCTTTGCCTCTGTGATTTACTTCTTACAATTTGAGCAGTTCGTGTCATCTGCTGTATTTTACACACACACTATCTCCTGTACTTAACTGGAGGATCTGTAAATCCTCACTCAAACTCTTACATTTTTTATTTCCCACTGGGATATTGGTAGAGGTCATGCATGACCTGGACAGATGGTTTTCTGTTGTGTTTGTTTCCCATGAATAACAGTGGTAGAGGTCGTGTGTGACCTGGACAACTGGTGCTATTGTTTTTGTTCCCATGGATAACAGTGGTAGAGGTCTTGGACCTGGACAGTTGTATACTATTGTAATCCCCGATCCAGGGTGTGGATCACTTTTATATAATGTTTTTAGAGGACTAAGTCTCAGCTTGAGACTGAACCTCTTGGTTAAATCTGCTGTGCTTATTTATTTTCAAAGTTATTTCTATTCTGCGGCAAACTACATTAAAACCAAATCTGTTTTAAAGCCACTTTGATAATTAAACTCGCAAGTGTTTATATTAGTTGCAAATCATTAAGTTAGTGTCCAATGTTAATCAATTATTCTGATTTGATTAACTGGGAAATAATCAATCCTTTGAGAACCTAACCGAACCTTTATTTTGATATAAATTCATTACAGTTT
Source organism: Viscum album (assembly GCA_963277665.1). Lineage (NCBI taxonomy): Eukaryota > Viridiplantae > Streptophyta > Magnoliopsida > Santalales > Viscaceae > Viscum > Viscum album. The sequence goes on from OY728122.1 coordinate 2,095,830,608, forward strand.
AATTCGGTGTTTTATTTGGGGGATTTTAAGACAAATTTTTTTAAACAAAAATTTTAATTGGAACTCAATTCACCCCCCTCTTGAGTGTCCACTCCGACCAAAAATCATTCTTTTAGATGATAGGTACACCCCATGCTTACTGATATTTACTCTGACTTATGCTGCCAGTATTTGTAGCTGAGATAAAAAGGAAAATATTTGGCTTTGTTACTAGGTTCTCCACCTAAAATCATGTGGAGGTGGAAAACCATAGAACTGCACCGATTTATCACATTTTCCCACTCTATAGTGGAAATGGGATGATTTCACCATGGATTTTGTTAATGGATTACCAAGATCCCCTCAAGTTAGTGATGCAATAGGGGTGATCATCGATAGAATAATAATGGTCACTTAGTTTTTACCTATAAGGGAGACCATATTAGTGTATGAAATGCATATAATTACCATCCATTAGATTATCATACTTCATAGTATCCCTCACACTATCATATATGAGAGAGATGTTCTATTTTATCCATGTTTTTGGTAGGAGTTAAAGAAATATATGTGTTATCTGGTACTTTTGAGTATAACCTATCGCCCATAGACCTATGGGATATCTGACTGTATGAGATATGTGTTAGAGGACATGCGTCAGAAATACATCCTAGATTTTGGAGGTTCTTGGGAGAAACACAACCCTCTTGAAGAGTTATAATACTATAATAGTTTCCTTAAAACAGCCTATATACATCATTAAGAGGTCTTATATAGTAGGATATACCAATCAATTCTATGATGGTTAGAGTAAGTGGAGGCAATGCTATTCGAACCTCATCTCTTTTGGGATACTTAGGAGTAGGTGAAGCATTTTCGAAACTAAAAGTGGAAAACTAAATCTATGTTGCTATTATATTCCAACTAATATTGACAACCTATTGAGATTGAGGTCAGGTATAACGTGTTTCAATGAGTTTCACATCGGATGGGTAATATAAAAACTAAAAAAAATGGAAGCTATCACCATGTATTGACTAGACCTTTGATATTTTAGAGAGATTCAAGATGGTAGCCTATCAGTTATAGTTACCTTAGAGATATCATGACATGAATTATGTCTTCCTTGTATCCAATAATTTTTTCATCCTTATGAACCTTCACATATATTTTATCCTCAAGAGATTTAGTTGGATGTTGATGCTTCTTTTGAGGAGTATCCTATCTATATTGTTTCTTAGAGTGAGAAGTATCTCTAAGGGATGTATGTTCCTCTAGTCTAGGTTCTATGTTTGAACGACTTCATATAAGAAGATACCAATGAGAGAGTGGCTAATTTAAGATATTATATGAAGCAATGTTTATTAAATTATGATCAATAACCCTCAGGGAACTTGGGGATAAGTTGTCTTAAAGATGGGAGGTTAGAAAATCCTGAATTTATGATGATGTAAAAATCATTTAAGTTTCAGTTTTAATCTTTATATATAACCTAATTCCTATGATTAAATGAATAATTAAGGGTTAGGGAGTATCCTGGGATTTTTTAGAGCCGAGATCTTTATCTTTTGGAGAAACAGCCTATGGCGCATGGTTGGATCAAGGTTTTTAATGAAAAAAACTTTTATAAATAAATTTCCCATTATGATCGATTTAAATACCCTAATGTGTTTATAGAAAACACATGTAATTATTTGAGTTTATTATAATACTATAATATTTAATGACCATTAGGCCTAAAAAACATTAAAAAATAGTAATTGAACAATGATCATATGATTTGTATAAATATATAATGATAATAAATACAATTGAAATAGAAAAAAGAACCAATGACATCAACTACCATAATTATACCATATGAATCCCATTTATAGGAGAATCTAATGGAGATAACAACATTGATATTTTTATTTGACCAATCCCAATCCATGATCCAACAACTAAATCATTATTTAAACCATTTGGGGTATAATTTCAAGCTCATCGAGATCACGAAAAAAACCATGTATGCTGAGCCACCCTATGAAAACCCAACCATTAGGAACCATACCCTTAGGGAATTTTCTAGTATAGTAAAGGGATATTTATCAAAATACTAATAATATGAATAAGTATTTTTGATATAATAAGAATATATTTACTTCTTATTTTTTTTACTTTGTAAACTATTTTTATATTGATTCGATAAAACAAAAAATGAATTTTTTTTGTATTAAGAAATTTCAATTAAGATATTACTTAATAAAAAATTCATAAATAAATGAATTATTAATAAAATAAAACAATTATATTATATTTATAAAATAAAATTTTTAATAAAATTTTTGGGATGTCAAAAGTAATTTTTATAAGGGTTCAAAAAACTGTTATTATCTAAAAAACTAGCTTTTCTCAATAAAAATATAATATTATATTAAAATTGAAAAAGAAAACATTTATAAAAATATTTTGAAAAAAAATATTATTTTTGGAATCATCATGTTGAATTATCCTATAATGAAGTTTTATAATTTTACGAGACAATCGCTTTTTCCTGTAAAAATTAGATATGGTATAAATATACAGTGTGTATTATGATATCATAATGACCAAAAAAATGATGTAATAAATGATATAAATTTTATAAAAGACCAAATATATGTTTCACATTTAAAATAATTTGTTTTTATGTTCTTTGATTAATTTTTTAAAGCTATTTTGAATCCTCCAAATCCTATATCATATTATAATTTTTTTAAAATCAATTCATTATAAACAATACTCACATCCACATCCCCCAGGGTAATATTTTACTGAATTCATCCCTTGATCTTATAAAATATATAATCCCACTTTTATTGGGATGATAAAATGTGAAAAACCCATGGTAATGTTTATTGTTTTGATTACATTATCACAGAGTCCAAAACCTATGTTTGGAAAATAATAAAGAACTCCCCTAACCTTTCATACATAAACCCACCCAAGATCCCATTACCTTTCACTCGAAAACCTTATATCATGTTATCAATATTACATCACCTCTCTAGAGTCATCCTAAGGTTCCCAAATATCACAAGAAGCTCCTCCTTAGATTTTGGAATTACTCTCTCAAGGTAGGGGACCTCTCTCTCTCTTCTTTTCTATTAAATCTACTTCTTTATTTTTAGCCTTTTAAATATCAATTGTTTAGGTTTTCATTACATTATAAAGATACCTACGATATCAATTTTATATCCAAATAATGAGATATAATTTATCCTCTCTCATTATAAAATTTAATGAATCTGTTATTATTCCAAACGTTAGTAAGGGTTACTCTCTATATTCTCTTTATTCAAGTATCTTGGATCTTTTATGCCTTTTTATTTATGATTCCTAATGTTGGGATATGTTTTTACAAATAACTATTAATTAATTTTGAATATTAAAATCATTATATGACCCTTTCACTATCATAAACTATTTTATGAATCTTTATGTATCGCCATTATGCTTTTAAAAATTCATTGTGATTTTTCATGCCAAAAGATTATGTCGTCTATATCCTCCACCATTTCCACTCAAGGGTAATCACCTAGATATGAGAATCATTCATTTATTGGGTAAATACATGTATTTATCCCACAATCATTGAACAATACGTTTAAATTGATAAAATGTATACTTATGTTGTATGATTAATGACGCATACTAACACATTTACATGATATGAAATAGACGGGTGTGCCAGTAATTACATAGCACTCCAATGAATATGGTAATGTTAAACTATCTATAAATGTCATTTATAGGATTAGAGAGTCATCTTAATTCATTATGGTAATTTTTACACCATGTTATGATGAATTTTATATTAGCATTGACCTTTTTTTTACGATGTCATATTTAATGTTGTTTCCACATTCCCAAGTTATATTTATGATATCATGCTATATCATGATATTTTTTTCATGTTTTTAATTATCACCACTATTAGGTACCATTTAAATTCCTATTGTCTAATATATAATAATTTATCAATGTTATTATTTTCTTTTTCCCTTATCGGGTTTTATTGCTCACCCATTTCTTATGTATGTCCCCAGGTTATCCCAAGTAGTTTTATGAATTATAGAAAATTATGATAATGTTTAGGAAGTTTTTGAAAATGCCGAAGTAATAAATGTTTTAAGTTTTTCTTTAATGTACCTAATTTCCCAAAGACACTATACTTCTAGATCATCTAGGTTGTATTATGTGCATTCATATGTAATAAATCATGAATTGATGCATAATAAACACAAGGGTTGTCATAGTTGGAATCAAATGGGGAGTTTAGTTCTTTTTTAGATTTCGGTTAGGAAACTCTAGATAAATATATAGGTATAAATATAAACATAATAAAAAATCAATATGTATATATAATGTATATATTAAGTGGTTTCCAAGGAAATACAACCCATTTTTGGATACTATAAGTGGATGTATATCTGGAATTGAGGTGCCTAGGGGTAATAATCCTAAAATGGGAGCATTGGTCTAGACTCAATAACCATTAGGTGAATGACAATGGGCCTTAATACACACCTAGTTTGAAACTCATAGGGGATATTTTTTAATAAATTCACAGGGTTATTATGAACCATTGTTATTGGAACAAAAATTATCATAAGATTTTATGTTAGGAAATATATCATGGAAAACATATATTGAATCCAAGATATACATAGGTTAAGGAATAAATGTCATTTATAATCCATTTTATGTTATTAAACTCCTATTTTCAGGTTTAATAGTTTTATTGTGCTTATCCCTAATTTTCCCTTAATTATAGTGAATGAATCAAAATGGGATGAACCGAGTAAACAAACAATGTGAAGGGAAATGTGATGACTATCCAAATAAGATACCCAACCCTATAAGAGTATGAATTGTGAACTTTGTGATGACACACTCTTAGCTGACCCAGGTTTAGAATAAAAACAAGTATCAATATGAACACCCAAATCCCCCTATAAAAGAACAATATATTGTTTAGACCTTTATATAATAAAGTCCTAAAATATCAATGCATCATATAATCCCTTAATAATGCAACAATGGATAAATTCCCTTGAAAATATCTTCTCTATCCTTTAATGTTCCTAGAAAGGGAACATTATTCTATCTATTTATCATGTCGTGGTGGAAGCTAATCAGTGGAGGAAATTGGCCAAGAATATGAATCCGGAGGAAGATATTGGGTCAATGGGATGGAAGGAATTTCAGAAAATTCCTTTCAATGAATATTTTATTTTAAATATATGACTTAAAATTAAAAGGGATTTTTCCCTCAAGAAAAAAGAAAATGAATCCATCAGGGTATATTAGTAAAACAATACAAGACTTTAACAATATTCATCTATCTTTGTTGTTACCCCCAAATGAAATGCTGGTCAATTATTTCATGGGATAAAATGGAGTCTATGAAAATACATAGAGATCCAGGTCATTGACACCTATGATGAAATTGTCTAATGTGACCTCAATGTTGAAATGGATAATAGTTAATATCAAGGTTCTCATGTGGATATGAAGAAAAATATTAGTTTAGTTCTGGTGGTATGATGGAGAAATATAATAGTGTCATGTAATTTCAATATCCCACTTGTAAAAATTGTACAAAGAAGCACCTAGGAAATTTCCTAAAAGGTATGATTAAATGTTTTATCTTTGGGAAGAAATAGAACCTAGATAGTGATTGAATATAGGAGAAAATTTCCTTTATAATGGAAGATTGGAAATATCCTATCAACCTGTAGCCTATTGTACAATGATTCCACTACAAGGAACGAGGGAACTCTGTAAACTAATGCTCTATTCTAAGGATGGTCAGACACAATTAGTGTAAACAACCCCCAAGTCAATAAATCTAGCTTATGCTATTACAACCACTGAGGTGGATCCCAACAAGGAAGTGGTGACATGTATACTAGTTATCCAATATAGAATAGTGAACACAATTTTGACTCCAGTTCTACATATTCCTTCATATAATGAATGTTTAGTATAACTATTCAAACACTAATAAAAATCATGGAAGTAGAGATTTCTTTGAAAATGGAAAATGATAGAATTATTGCATGCCATGTATATAATTCCAACCTTGTCAAAATTTGTGGGCTGAAATTCCCAAAAAACCTTGTGATTCTCCCTTTAGTTTAATTTTACACAATTATGGGTATTTATTGGATTTCTATACATATATCCCATATAGAATTACATTGGAAGTAAATAAATCTCTATATCATGAATTTTACTCTGATTTTGTACAAGTTCAAGGAGGAGGATGAATATTATTTAGCACCAACATATCAAGAATTGATATTATTTCCATACAATCATTTGTATCTAGATCAAATTTTTTAGGTCAAAATAATAGATCATCCTTAGAGACATTATTATTGTGAGGGAATATGCTGATGTGTTACCTAAATTATTACATGGTCTTCCCCCTTTCAAGAGGTTTAAATTTCAATTGATATTATACCTTGATATTTTTTACTATCAAATACTCCATATAGAATGGATGTTATGGAACTTGAGGAGCTAAAGAATCAACTGTAGGATAAAGGGTTTATATAACCAAGTGATTCACCTTGGGGTACACCAGTCCTCTTCATCAAGAATAATGATGGGTCGATGTTCCTTTTCATTAATTACCTTGAGATCAAAAATATCACAATAAAGAATAGGTATCCTCTGCCAGTGATTGATATCTTGTTCTATCAACTATGTGGAGCCCCATAATTCTCCAAGGTGGATCTTCAGTCAGGGTACTTTCAAGTAAGGGTGAAGAAGTAGGATATCCACAAGGCTACTTTTTATACAAGGTATGGGCACTATGTGTTCATTTTAATTCCATCTAGACTAACTAAATCTCTATAAATCATCAAGGAATTGATGAATATATTCTTTATAGATTACCTCAAGAAATTTTTGTTAGTATTTATAGACTATATTCTTATATAATCCAATGTAAGGAGGATCATGAGGTGTATCTGAGTACTATAATAGATACCATATTAAAGGAGAATATTTATGACAAGTATATAAAATTTGGGTTTTGTTTAAAGAAAGTATTATTATTGGGGTATGTAATCATTATCAAAAAGATATTTTGGACCCTTTAAATATAGTGGCAATTGAAGGATGGATGAGTCCCAAACCAGTGACATATATTCGTAGTTTTCTTACAATGTCTTTGTGTTATCAATTATTTTTAACAAATTTATAGTGATTAAAATCACTAAACAAAGTAACTGAAAAATATGTAATGTTTTTATAGAATAATTAATGTGAAGAGAACTTTAAGGAGTTGAAAAATAGTCTTATCACTTTAAATGTACTTATACTCCCAATAAGTGGGAAACTTTTCATTGTATAAAACAAAACATTGAAGAAGGTCTTGGGCTGTATACTAATATAGAATGAAAATGTGATAGCCAATTCATCAAGGAAATTGAATGTTCAAGAATATACCTACTTAATGCATGATATAGAGTTGGATGTAGTATTCTTTGCATTGATAATCTGGTGAAATGATCTCTTTTGTAAGAGGCATAAAATATATTGGATTATAAGAGCATTAAGTATATATTTACACAGAAATAATGAAATATTCACAAATTAAGATAGTTAGAGTGGATTAAGGACAATGACTGCTAAATCCACCACCATCCTAGGAAATTAAATAACGTGGCATATTCTCAATGTTTAAAGGATCGTGAAATTTTATCATTTATGATAATTTTAATGGATTATATATTCTTAGAAACGAAAAGTATTGACTTGATAATCATAAAGGAAGGAACCTATTAGAAAAATAAAATCCTTAGAGATCAAAATTAATGAAGAAGGAGTTATATTATTCGGGTCATGACTATGCATACCATCAAATCATAAGTTAAATAAATAGTTATTGGATGATGCTGATAGCTCATCCTTCTCCATCCATGAAGGGAGGAAATAGATGTATTGAGATCCATGAGAGAACTATTGGTGGGACTATATAAATAAGGAGATCAAAAGAATATACATTAATGTGACATATATGTGAACAAGTGAATGCTGAAAGGAAAAAAACCAATGGGATAATGAAACCATTACCCATACCTACATGGAAATTAGAAAACATAACAATAGAATCATTCAATAGTCTTTCAAAGAAATCAAGAGGAAATAATGATATATGGTTTGTGGTGGATCAACTTAAAAAGAGTTATCACTTCTTTGTAATTCTCAATGACTTATCACCTAATCAACTTGCAATGAAATATATCAGAGAATTGGTGAGGCTGCATGGAATACCACTATCGATTGTATCTGATCGAGATATAATATTTACCTATATGTTTTTAAGAGTATCTTTTATTCAATAAATAATATTTTGAATTGTATCATGACTTATCACCCACAAATTGATGGCCAATCTGATCAGACTATCCAAAATCTTGAGGAAATGTTGAGATTTTGTTTAATGGACTTCAAAGGAAGATGAGATCAATATATTCCCATGTTTGAGTTATCAAACAATAACAATTTCCAATAAATAATATAAATGGTTCCATATGAATAAATTTATGATAAGAGATTAAGAACACCATCATGTTATGATGAAGTTGGAGAACACAAACTACTAGGTCCTAAAATGGTTAATCAAATGGTGGAAAAGGTAAAGACCATTCAATAGAACATCAGGGATGCTTAGATTCGAATGAAGATATATGATAAAAATCATCAAAGAGACCTATATTTTGAGGTTGAAGAAAATGTATTCCTCCACATATCAAAATTTAATAAATTAATGATATTTGGGAAGAATAGAAAGCTTATCCCAAGATACATCCATCCTTTTGAGAACATTGGTCACATCAGAGCAGGGACCTATCGACTATAATTCCCACCTAACCTATCTCAGGCTCATGATGTGGTTCATGTTCCAATCTTGAGAAAGTACAAATCCGACCGCTCATATTTTTTAGACCCAAAGGTAATACCATTGTAGAATGATCTTTCATATAAATAGAAGCTATTGAAAATCATAGATCATATAGAAAAAGTTCTACAAAATATGACAATGCCCCTTGTCAGAGTGCTATGGAGAAACCAGAAGATTGAAGAAGGGATTTGGGAACTAGAGGATGCGATTAAAAAAAATTATCCTTATCTATTTGAGTGTGTGAAATGAAAATTCTAGAGTGAAATTTCTAAAGGTAGGAATATTGTAATGACCCAACCATTTACAAACAAATTTACCTTTTTGATTGAATTAAAGGCCCTATTATGGTCATATAAAACAAATGAAATTATTTGGTTATTTATAATACTATTGGATTTAAAAGACTGTTATGAATCATAATCATTGATAAAATTGTCATTTAATAGTGATCAAATCATTAATTTAAATATAGGGCTGTGATAAATACTATTGAGAAAGATAAAAGAAGCAATGAACTCAACCATTAGGATCATACCCTATGAATCCCATTTAATAGAGATTTTAAGAGAGATAGATTCACTATAATTTCCCCTTGACCAAGACAATATCATTATCCTACAACTAAAGAATGACGGAAGTCCTTTATGGGTGAATTTCAAGCTCATAGAGATCACAACCCTAACCATGTACGCTGAACCACCCCATAGACATATTACCATTTCACACCATACCATTAGGGCATTTTATATTGTAATAAATTGATATGTTTTATGAAACTAATAATATTAGAATGTATATTTTATGGAATAAAGAATATATTTAATTCTTGTTGTCGTTACTTTGAAAATAATTTTTATTTTGATATGACAAAACACAAATTGGATTTTTGTGTAATATGAAATTTCAAGTTAGATATTTTTTTGATAAATTCATGAATAAATTATATATTAGTAAAATAGAATAACTAAATAATATTTATTACATATCAATGATTATATAATTCTTATGAAGTCAAATGTAATTTTTATATGGGTTTGAAAAATGTTATTATAAAAAAAACATTTCTAAATAAATATACATTCTTGTTATAAAAGTGAAAATGAAAATGTATATAAAAATAATTAAATAGGATAAATATTATTTTTGGAAATATAATGTTAAAATTATCTAACAGTTATTTTTTCATAATTTTATTCAATAGAAGGGTTTTTAGGTAAAAATTAAATATTGTATAAATATTGGGTGTGTATTATGAAATCATAATGAACCAAAATTATTATAATAAATGCTATAAATGGTATCCAAGACCTAATATTCGTTTTCAATTTTAAATAATGTGTTTTTAGGTAATTGGATTAATTTTATAAATCCTTTATGAATTCTCCAAAACCTATTTATATTATATGATTTTAAAATAATTTCTTTATAGACATGACTCAATTACACATTATAAAGGGTAATATTTTTTTGAGTTCAGACCGTTAAATTATAAAATATATTAAAATAGCCCTCTTTGGTAGAAACCATGGGAAAATACAATGGTAAGGTTTTTTATTTTTATTACTTTATTATATAGAGTCCAAAACCTATGTTTGAGAAGTAATAAAGAAGTCTCCTATATTTTCCTATATAAGGCCACCCAAGATATACTTACTATTCATCAAAAAACATTTTATAAAATAATTAATATATTATTCCATATATATAGTTCTCAAAATATTACCCCAATATCCTAATAATCTCTTCTTAGGCTTTGGGAATCACCCTCTCAATATAGAAGACCTATCTCTCTTCTTTTTAATTTAAACAACATCCTTGTTATTAGCCTTTTAGATCTCAATTGGTTATGCTTTCATGAAATTATAAAGATTCCTACACTATATAATTTATGTTATAATGATGATATATCATTTATACCCTCTCATTATAGTATTTACCTATGTTGTTACAATGAAAAATTTTAGTAAGTGATCCTCTCACTCTCCTCTTTATTCAAACATATGCTCTAATTTGATGCATTTGATTTCCAATTAATAATGTTGAGATATATTGTAACACATACATATTAATTCCATTTTAACATCCAAATGATTATAGATCCATTTCACTATCATTAAATTATTTTATGAATCTTTATGTATTGCCTTTATGCTGTCGAAATTTCACTGTGATTTTTCATGCCAACTAATTACATCATGAATATCCAAACCCATTTTCCACTCAAGGGTATACACCTAGATGTACATATACTTAATTTTGTTGAGAAATACATGTATTTAACCTATAATCCTTGATCATGGGGTAAAAATTTATTGAATACATCATCATGTTGTATGATCTATGTGGACAAACTTATGAATGTACATGATATGAAAGCAAAAGGTGCGTCCAAAATTATATTTCACTCTAATGAATTGGTTAATGTTTTAGTCTCCTCATACCTCATGTATAAGATTATGGAGTGAAACTAATCCATTATGGGACTTTTTCACCATGTTATGATGTCTTTTTCAATATCCTTGACTTTTTTTTTGAAATCATGTTTAAAGTTATTGACACTTTCCTATGTTATCTTTATGTTATCATGTCATATCTTGCCACTTTATTCATGTATATTATTATAATCCCTTTTATGTCCCATTTAAATTCTTATTGTATAACATTTAATAATTTCTTCATGTTATTATTCATTTATTTCCTCACTTGGCTTTATAGATCACCCCTTTCTTATGTATGTCCCCTGGTTATCCCATTCAGTGTTATGAATGAAGGAAAATTATGAGCATTTTAAAGAAGTTTTCAATAAAGTTCATATACCAATTTTATTGAGTTGTTTTTTTATATACCTGACTAACCAAATAAAATAAAATTATTGATATTTTGGGCTTTATTAAGTGTATTGTTATGTAATAAATCATTAATTAATGAGTAATTAAGACAAGGGTTCTCATGATGTTAGTAGTAACCATGCAGCTCAACCATGTGGGCAAGTTAGAGGAGGTTATTCGTTTCTTGAACTGTGTATAAGAGGCCATAAAAATGTGGGAGAAACTATATACCCATTCAAAAGATGAACCTAATGGTTATCACATGGGTTTTCTAACTGTTAACCCAACCATGTGAGGGGTAGTTCCCTTGGACAATGCTCGCACATGATTGGGGAACTATTTGTCCAAACATGCAGAAAAACCATGTACCTCTTTAAAAGTCATTTAAAATTACTATTTTAACCTTTTGGATTTAAAAACATAAAAATACTTCTCCATTTATTTTTTATAGAAGAGGGTATTGTGGGATCTCTTTCTCTTCCTCTTCCAAGGCTTTGAAGCCTCTCCTACATCTGGATTAAGATCGGACCATCATCTATCCAATTTGAAGAATAGTAATAATGGATTTAATCAATTAAATTAATTTCCTAGTTTAACTATCCATACTAAAAAATATTCTCTATTTTCATTGTATTCATATATTTATCCATTTTTTTTCTAATCCATGAAAAATCATAAGTTGATACTGGATGAGTGTTCCTTTACCACTATAAGGTAGGTTCTATAAAACATATCCCGCAAATTCTCGATAGTTTATATATTTTTCCACTATTCAACATGTAAAATTATCCATGAATTAATTTTTAATTAATTAATGTGTATGTTTAATTGTGGGAACTACGACCTTGACCTCATGTGACACCCATCGACCTTATTGAAGGTTGGAAGCTCACAAAGGACAATCCATTTGGTAGGGTCCATATCTCCACATGATCATTGAAAACTAATACATTTTTTCATGGATTTAATAAAGGGAATTTGATAAAGTTATAATAAATGAGTATTTGTGATATGGAATGGAAAGTACCCTTCACTTGGCCCCTATATTTTTACGTATAACTTTAGTAAAATGTAAGAATGCCCCTATGAACCTCTTTCATTTATACATGAAAATAAAGTGTTTGAACTAAATGTAATGGTATAAAGTCATGGATTAACACATGTAATGAGATTATTTATTAATTTTAACAATTTTTATGGACCTTTTCCTATTAACAGATTGGTCATACTTGAGCTAGCCTCAAATTCTCGAGGGAATTCCTTGAGTACTCATTGAAAACCACCATGATTCATTGAGCCAACTTCCATGGGAGATACTCAACTTTGAATTTTGTATTTTTATTTTTAGTATATGAATTCATCAACATAGTACTAACAATTCATTCACCTTATATCTTGAAATTATAATACCCTTCGTTGTATCCATGGATTCATCTTGATATCTTTGGACATGTGATGTCTTGGGCTCCAATCATGCTTAGATTGATTTATATTTTAGATGAACTACAAAGACTTGGTTAGAAATATTATATAGTGTAATACCAAGGGTGTGCCCCTTATATTACTCTTAGACCCTTTTGGATATGTTGAATGGTTATTCCTATAAGCTTAACTGACCTTCTAATGTCATGGATACCTTAGTTTCACTTTGGATCCTCCCTAATTATTATTATAACATGGAAACACTTGATATATTCATGGAAATTATTTAATATAGGATATGTATTCATAGAAGTTCAGATTTGGATAAAGCAGGTTTGGTCTGCTGGGCTACCCATGCGGAACCTGAGCCAAATATGGTTATTATTTCTGTTGCTTATTCTTCTTAATATCATTTTACACAAACACTAATATATTAATAATCAATGATTTTTTTTGTTATAGAACTGATTAGTAGTGGCCTACATATTTTTACTCAAACCTTGTTTCGGACACCTATTGGTACCAAGATATACTTCATGGTAGCATGTTGGGGAAATGGAAAGTTTCTACATTTTTATGCATGATTCGTTTGATTGGATAATGTATTAGAGAAGAGGATCAAACATAGGATTTGGATGATTCTAGAGAATAGAATTTTAGCATTTATAATTATTTTTGTATATCATGTACTGATGTTTTCCCATGTATAGTGTTTTATATTATCATTTCATCATCCCCATTTGTTAAATGACTTGGATATTGGGGTAAATCGACTGTTTTTTATGTTTGGATGATTTACTTTTTCTTCTCATATTATTATTTCTAATTTAATATTTTTTTATCTATCCTCTACAAGGGTTATCTACTATTATATGTGGGATTATTCTCTCCATAGACACACCCTAGGTCCTCACTACTAGTTAGAAGACTCTAGAATTTGGGGTGGCATGCTTGAGTCTATGTGGCTAAGCTGGTTGAGTTACTTATGAGTGAAGAATAACCAAGAGGTCACATTTATACATCATTTAAGGCATTCATATAGACCAAGATATACCAAAATAATCTCCCAATATAATTATCCATGACCCTTTGCTATAAGTATTCCCAAAATATCAATCCATGAAGCCTTTGGTTCTTTTCAAAGGATGATACCTGAAGAAGAGGTATTTTTTCTTACCAATATTTTCTATATTTATTTCTTATTAGACCTCCCCTAAATTATATATAACAACATTAACATGATTTAATTAACATATTCAATATAATGATATGTATTTATTTTAATGTTTTATCCATTTTATCACTCATTTACATCCATTTGTAAATGATAACATCGCTCATGCATATGTGTGGACCACCACCTCTATGATGAGATGTGATTCATTTTTCATTTCCTCATTATGTGAATTCTAATATGAATATATTTAATGGACATATAATATATTTTTATATAACTATTATACAATAATGGTGAATTATTATTTATCTTTATTTCATTAAATACATTGAAAAGTGAAAACATCCCCCGTGTTATGTTTATACTACCATCACTATTAAGTGTTGTAATTCATTTTTCATCACATATTTATAAGAATGGTTATAAATGTGTATACATTAAATAAATATTTTACTTATGATATCATTATTATTTTGGGGATGATGAAATGATTGAAATGGTCTAAGTATTGGAATCAACAAACCGAAAATTTCATAGAAAATGAACCAGTTGGCACACGAATAATGATTTTAATTAAGAATTTTTAATAAAATGGTATCTATAAATTATAAGGGCAAGAAATATAGTAATATATTTATGAATAAATTTTCTTAATAGATTTATTAAAAATATATATTTATTATAGTAATGTTTTTAATTCATATAAATTATGAATGGACTAAAGGTTTGGGTTTAAGTTATAATACCATTTCTTTTCAGGATTTTCGATGATAAATTTCCATTGAAGGGAATTATATTTTTTTTATCTTTTAAAACCATATATTTTTCTTCTATGGTTGTTAAACTAACTTTCAAGTTAATACAATTTTTATCATTTGTTTACATAAATTTATCATGAAATTGTACTTAAGAAAAGATGATCATATTTCCACTTTGGTTGATGAAAAATTTCATTCATGTGCATGTTTTTTACAATTTTTATGGAAGATTTTATCTATGAATTATTGTTTTATAATTCCTTTATTAACCTTGAATTTATTTTCCAATTATTAAAATTTATCTTTTCAAACATTTTATGTATGAATCACTTTTGAAGTTCTATATATTATTTAAAATAAAAATCAATTTTATTGTTTACGACATGAAAAACTTTTACCACTGTTATGAAAATCATTTTCTTTGAATATTAATTTACAATTTTCCACAGTCATTTAAAATAAAAATATTTTTCTCAAAATTCATGGAATTTTATTACAGATTTTTTTAGAAAAAAGTAATTTTTATTATGTTATAAAAACGGTTCAAATTTTATTTTAAACGTATTATTCATCTGTATCAAAATACTTTAATGTTTCTTATGCTTCACTGGGTATATGATCAAATGATACCATCCATGTTCTTTATATACATTTTTTTATGATTATGTGATGTTAATGTCTGTGTGAAAAACATTTGTTTTGAATAGGTTAAGCTATAATGAATTGATGAATGTTTTTATGATCTTTTGGTACACATATTTATGTTTTTAATTATGTGATTGGTAGGAATTTCATGACCCCTCCATCCAAAGATACCATAGTTCTGTGGGAGAGATAACAACCCCCATAAATTGCCTCTAGTAGGCCTCGAGTTGGCGACTAGCACCAAGTGTGTAAAAATCATATATAGGAGGAATTACCCATTATAAGAAACAAGATCAGGAGATAGAATGAATAATAAACAAACAAATCCAAGACATAGTATAATATAAAAACCCAAACCATCCCACATTCATGTATAAATACAACTAATACAATAAAATTCTCCAAAATAAATACCCAAAAGTAAAGATAAAGAAGTGACAAAACTATCAAGGATCCATTCTAGTAAGGTCCTGCACAATCCAACAAATCCTCATGAAACCTAAAAATAGTTTTAAATACATAGGATAAGTATACAGGTACACTCATTGGAAAAAAATTATCTCATGCAGATGTGAAAGAAGAAAAATAATGATCTTTTTAGAAGATAGTAGAAACAAAAAACACCTAAAGGGGTATACTATCCAAACCAAACCTCACCAAGGCATGCTCACCAAATAATGAATGTTATGTTATTTAGTATAATTTAATCACATCGATAATGGTACCTCACACAACATTCCCACTAGTATTCCACATTGAAACCCCAACATCGTACATCCTAGTGCTTCCATATCTTCCATATACAACACCACCCCATAAGCTCAAACCCAACACACCTCCCCACAGACACCTAGGCTCACCAAACCAAAAGAACGACCACATAACATCTTTCACAAGGACACCAGAGCCACATACCACATCTCATCTTGAAGACACTAGGGACGCATAACACCACTCCTAAAAACACATGGGCTATCACATCCCACCCAAAGAAACCTAGGCCATCAAAACCACCATCTAATGCACTAAATGACCTCTGAACATCAAAACATGTGCCATACCTACCTCAACTAGAACAAAGAGAAGGAAAGAACAGGTACCCATCTATCCGTATTCTACACCAGATGTTGGAAAAAACAACCTCATGTGACTATGAGGGTAGTCAACATGTAGTGCTCAACATGGATGGGGTGTTTATAGTAATAATAAGAAAATACAAGTATATATATAGTATCAAACTGTTACGACCAATCCCTTGGGTCTCGTGCCGTGACTACCCCAAGACCGCCTTCCACAGGCCTGGGGCTGGCGATTAGCACCAAAGGCATAATTCCCTAATACAGTGAAGGCATTTCATTTATAACCTAAAACACACACAAAAGAGCATACAATTGGATACAAAACACTAAGTAAACTGTATAACAAAATAGTGCTGAAAAGTTAAAGGGGCTGGAAATACATGCCCCACTGTAAAGTACAAGGAAATGGAAGTACAAATACAATTGAAGAAAGGAAAAATAGCCGTTGGGTCATCCTCTAGAATTCCTACCTGAAGGGTACGTATAGATATACTCCTCAGTACTCCACGTCCATCGGTCTCCTCCATGTATTGACTCATCATAAGTACCACCTTTTGGTACCATCCAGCCCTAGTACTCTCAGCCTCGGTCAGCGCTATCTGACGTCTACATCCAACACAATGTGGTGCGGGCATAGCCCGTGTAGGGGTGAGTATAACGATACTCAGTAGGGACCCCGAGACCCTCGAGGTCTCATAAAATCTAAGAAGGATAAACCACAAAGTATACAATCAATAGATAAACCAACTTAGGTATATGCCTATACATATACCTAAGTTATCATGTAACCCATCTCAATCATGAGGAAAAAACAAAAGTTACTGACTCAGCTCACACAGGTATACAACTTTTGTAGAGAGTTAGATATGATTAGATGTAGCCACCAAATCATTTATTCTGTTGAACCCACGTAGGATCCTGGTACAGAAATCAGAGATGTCGAAACCACGTAGGATCATAGAATAGTAGTCAGAGCTATCGAACCCACGTATGATCCTGGAATAGTAGTCAGAGATGTCAAACCCACGTAGGATCCTTGAATAGTAGTAAGACTTGTCGAACCCACGTAGGATCCTCAAAAAGTAGTCAGAGTTATCGAACCCACATAGGATAGGATCCTTGAATAGTATTCAGAGCTTTCAAACCCCCGTAGGATCCTAGAATAGTAGTCAGTATTATCCAACCCACTTGGGATCCATTTATCACAATGCAGCCAGCCATAGGGTTTCGTAGGTTGCACGCTTGATTCTGGGAGGGTCTTCTCCTCAAGCCAAGTGTTTATACATCAACTTCCTTGAAGTCCCAATTATATGTATCCAAAATATCCGTATTTCCATAAGATACCCAACGCAATAGACGGTGCGTCAATCGGACACCCGGTATGAGAGTTATTGGCATTTCCGTTCCGAGGGCCCGGTTGAATTTACGTTTGATACGACCTGAGCATACCACAACTATGTCCAAACATTGAGTGGGGTATAGATAAAGTACCTTCTCCCTCCAAGGTTTCTGTCACCACCGACTATTCTTCAATTGGACGCCTGTAGCTCATGTTACAGGCAAAATAGTGGAAACTGGTCAAAGTGGGTCCGGGTCTGGTCCGGCCCAGTCAGACTGACCCGACCTGACCCTGCCCGATCTGGGTCCGGACTGGGGTCCGACCTCGTCTGCGGGTCCGACCCAACCCGTGGGGGCAGCCCAACCTGTGGTTGCGGCCCAACCCGCAGTGGGTCCGACCCGCAGTGGGTCCCGTCACGCGCTGGGATCGGCCCACGCGCGGCCCCCGACTGGTAGCCCATGGGGTCCACCCTAGCTACGTCCAGGGTGGAGGCCACACCCCCTGGAATCCTGAATGGATTATCTATTCGAGGGGGGGGGGGTTTAAAACTGGTGCCACATGGCACCGGTCCGTGTCACGCGGGACCCACGTAGCCGGGTCCCGTTGTTCATGACTGGCCGAGCGGCCTGCCACCTCTCGCGTGGCGCCGTTGCGCCGTGCCTCCTCCGGTGAACGAAAGAGTCGGCTGCCTGTCCCACGCCGGCCGCTATTGCTCCACCACACCCCTTCGAATGTGGTCTGCTCCACTTGCGGCATGGTTGGGCCGCCACTGTCCACATGGCCGACCCGAGTGTCGGCTGCCCGTCCATTCATCCCACCGGTGACGTTCATCAGTTCTTACTGCTGACGAACCTTCCGCGGGTCACCAGACGAGTTCTGGTGGCCCGATTCTTGTTCCTGATGAAGCTGCACACTCCTCAGGACGTTACCTTTGATCCGCAACCATTTTTTGATGAAAACAGAACATCCCAGACTCATGAAACTTTTAGCATCAAATTCAAAAAGTAAGGTGTAGGGGTCGGGCCGTGTTCGTTCGGCCCGCACCCTCCGTGTTAGAGTGATAGCATGTGGATTATAATAATAATCCATGACAAAAACTAAATAATGAAAAACAAAAACCAAGGTCAAACCCCTACCTTTTATCGTTGTTCATTGACAGAGTCGCGGGGAAGTAGATGGTGTTGTTGTTGTTTGTTGTATCTGCCGCACACTTCCAATCCAGAGCTTGTGCGTCAGTTCGTTGACAATGATGAGGATGGAAGGTCGGTAGAAAATGTCCCACGTTGGTAGGAGTCCGTGGATGATGGTCTAATGAGATATTTCTTCCTAGTCGAAGGTGTTCTTCATTGGGAGAATCCTTCGTTGGTGAGATCATTTCTTCCTAAGCACTCCCTTCTCCAAAGTTTCCCCCAAAAACAAATTCCAAGGAAAAATTATAATATATTATTAAATCAGTGGAATAATATTTAAAATGGGTGAATTAAATTAGACTCTCTCCACTTAATTAATGTGGAGGATTTGGAAAAAATTATGTGTTGGGGAGTTGAAGAGGCTCCCCTACACTCAATGGTAGTTGGAGGGTTTCTCCCCATTAAAGGGGAGTTTCATGGGGGTTTAACCATAGGTGGTCCCCAAGGTAACCGGTGGGGGTACTGAGCATACATCTGAGCCTCCCACTCCTATGTGCTCTCCTGGAGGTTCCCATGCTGCCAGCGAATTCACACTAGAGGTATCGACCATCCACATAGGACTCACTCCTATCAATCCTCAATCTCCACTGGAAACTCTGTAATAGTCACCCCATCGTCGATGTCCAGCTCCCCATGGCCAATGATTTGAGAAGGGTCGTGCACATATCTCCTCAGCAAGGATACATGGAACATGTTGTGCACCCGGTGCAACTGAGGTGGAAGAGCTAAGCAGTATACCACCTCTCCAACTCTGCTAAGGACCTGAAAAGGTATGATAAATCTCAGAGGTAACTTGCCGCCCTGACCAAATATCCGTAAACCTTATCTAGGTGTGACCCGTAGAAAGATGTGGTCACAATCATCGAACTCCAGAGGTCTCCATCTCCTGTCGGCATACGACTTCTACCTGCCCTATGTAGTCTTCATCCACTCCTGGATGATCTTTACCTTCTCCATGGTATCTCATACCATCTTAGGTTCCACCAGTGATGAATCCCATGGTTCAGTCCATCACAAGGGTGATCTGCAAGGCCGCTCGTATAATTCCTCAAAAGGTGTCATCCCTATGGTGGAGTGATAACTGTTGTTGTATACAAACTCCACCAAAAGTAAGTGATCCTCCATGCTACGACCGAAGTCGAGGAAACAAGCACAGATCATGTCCCCGAGGGACTGAATGGTCTTCTCAGTCTGGCCATCTGTCTGAGGATGGAAGGCAGTGCTCAGACGAAGCTACGTCCTGAAAGCCTCTTGCAATCCCTTCCATAACTGGGAAGTAAAAAATTCATCACGATCAGAGGCAATAGAATAAGGTACTCCATGTATCCTCACAATCACCTGCACATAGAGGTGTCCCAATCTCTCTAATAAACCCTCCTCTCTGATCGATAGTAAGTGGGATGACATGGTGAGTCAGTCAACGATAAACAAAATCGAGTCGTGACCCCTAAATGTACGTGTAATTATTGTCCCGAAGGCTATGGATATCCCATCCCACTTCCACTCTAGGAACTCTAAAGGCTTAACCAAGCCCGCGGGTACCTGATACTCTGCCTTCACTTGCTGAAAAATGAGGCATCGAGAGATGAACTATGCTACTACTTTCTCCATTCCCGGCCACCAGTGCTGTCATCGATGATCTTGGTACATGTTCGCTACTCATGGATATACCACTAGAGGAGATGTGTGGAACTCCCTCAACAATTCCTCCTAAAGTGAAAATGGTACCATGGTATGTCCTATGAAGTGGATGATGTGCTCCCCACCTTCAGAAAATCCATAAGGTGCCTACACTGTGGATATCTGAGCACATCGTGTCTCACAGTCAGTGTCCCCACAATGCACCTCCCTAAGTCACTGAAGAAGTGGGGGAGTGACTGTACCTGACTGGAGGAAGGCTAATCCATCTCTATCCACAAAGGATATCAGTAAAGTAGCCAACTGCTCTATCGCCTCGCCTAGCAGTTGTATACCAATTCTCTTGCTAATTACAACTGCAACAACGTTCCCCTTCCTAGGAGTATAGACTATCTCAAAAACAAAGTCCTCGAGGAACTCAAGCCAACAACACTATCTTAGGTTCAGGTCCTTCTGAGAGAAGATATACCTGAGAAACTTGTGATCATATTATACAGTAAAATGCTCACCCATCAGATAGCATCGCCACATCTTCAAGGCAAAGACCACTATGGCTAACTCCAGGACATGGGTAGCATAGTTTTTATCATGTTGTCTCAGCTATCGTGAACCATACACAATCACTGCTCACTCCTACATCAAGACACATCTGATTCCAGTCTCTGATGCATCGCAGAAGTCTACGTACCCAGTGCCTTCCTCTAGAAGCCTCAATATGGGGGCACTAGTCAGCCTCTACCTCACCTCCTGAAAGATCTGCTGGCATCTATTTGACCACACAAAGGGTTTCCCCTTCTTCATCATGGATTATAGTGGTGCTGAAAATCTGGAGAAATCTGGCGTAATCCTCTGGTAATAACTAGCCAAACCCAGGAAACTTCGTACCTCCATCACACTCTTGGGTGGATCCAAATCAAGTACTGCCTCAATCTTCACTGGATCTGTTTCCTCTCCTGCCTCTGAGATGACATGTCCCAAAAAGTGAACCTATCAGATTCAAAACTGGCACATCAAGAGCTTACCATAAATATGGTTCTCTCAGAGTGTGTCTAGTACTACTTGAAAATGGTAGGTATGCTGCTCCTCAATAGTCATGTAGATCAGAATGTCATCGATGAAGAATACGACAAAGTGATTGAGGTATGGCAGGAAAATCATGTTCATGAGTCCCATGAACACTACTGGAGCATTGGTTATGATGAATGGCATAACCAAGATCTCACAGTGGTCATACCGACATCTGAAGGTCATCTTCTGCACATCCTCGTCTCGAACTCTGAGATGGTGATAGATTGATCTAAAGTCTATCTTCGAGAACCACCATGTTCCCTTCAGCTGATCAGAGAAGTCGTCAATAATTGATAGTGGGTACTTGTTCCTCACGGTCACCTGGTTTAGGAGACATTAGTTGACACAAAGCCTCAATCTCCCATCCTCCTTCTTGGTGAACAGAATCAGGTCTGACCAGGGGGAAACACTAGGCCAGATGAATCCCTTCCCCTACAAGTCCTCTAGATTTACCTGCAGCTCACAAAGCTCCACAGGATCCATCCAATATGATGGTGTAGATATCAGTGTCGTCCAGGGGTATAGGTCAATGCAGATGTCTACCTCTCTATGAGGAGGTAGACCTGGGACATCATCAGGGAAATATCCGCGTACTGGTCCACCACTACAGGTAGCTCAGACTGTCCACATCAACTGGTCCGAGGGTAAGGTGGGAAAAATGATGAGTGATCGGATAAACCCTCCTCTAAGTAAGTCTGTCATGTTCTAAAAAGTATCCCTTCCCACCGGTGAAGGTAAACCTGGTCCCATCCATGTGGACACAATGAAATTTTCACTTAATACATTCAATCTGAGCATGTACTGTAGATAACCAGGCCATACCCAAGATGATGTCGTAAGGCTTTGACACCGCTAATTGGAGATCCCAGAAGAAGCTCTCACCTCCTAGAGTAAGCTGACACTACTAGCACCAGTGCGTAATCATCGAATCTACTCCCGTAGGAGTCTCTAGCTGTAAGGATCGATCCAACGGCTCCGTCGGAATCTCAGAGCTAAATGACAGCGGTGGAAATGAAAGAGTGACTGGAACCTTTGTCTATAAGAACTGTAGCTAAGGTGAAGTAGACAAAGATCATACCTCGAATCATCTTCGGAGAACCTTGATCGTATGCCTCATCTACCTGGAGCTGAGCTCTCGCCTGTCCACCTGCTCCATGCGGTTGGGGTGGACCTCCTAGTGGTGGTGGTGGTAACACCTTGTAACGTCATCCACCGCCAGCTGCACGACCAACTCCTCTGCCACGTCTGCCTACGCCCTACAGATCACTTCGATCAAACCTCTGCCTCTTCCTGGGAGGTCCCTCAACTGTCTACTGAACATATGCATGGTGGGTCAGATAGTCTTGATCCATGTGATCCTTCCTATCGCATGCATAGCACTGCCTATTCATCGTATGACTGGCTCTGTCTCGTGTGCCTCACACAACCAAATCCATGTCCGGAGGTTGTCCACCAGATGGTCTGGTCCACTTGGATCTCTATGACATATGTCTGCTACCAACGACAGAAAACTCCCCTATGTGATGCCCAGTGGTGGGTCTTGTTGCTGGTGACTGCTCAGCAAGGAAACTCTCTACTAAGAGGGCTCTCTCGAGCACCCTTACATGCGTCGAGATGCTGAGCGAGATCATAGAAGCCCTGGTCTCTCGCCTGAGCCCATGATCGAAGGAATGGGCCATGAAGAATGGGTCCCGCAACATATCTGTGGAGTAGCGCGAGAGGTCGGTGTACCATGTTGAGTACTGTGCCACTATCATGATGCACTACTGAAGATGAAGTAGCTCCTGTATCCGCACTGCACAAAGGGTGGTTGGGACAAACTCTACCTGAAACAGGCTCTCAATGTATGCCCAGAGAAGTGTCTCCTTGTCATGCACCTAGAGCATCAGGCTCCACCATCTTCCTACTGCTTCCTGAAGGAGACTCGCGGTAAGGATCACCATAATGTCGGCTGGTGTCCCTACCAGTCTGAAAACTCTCACCACAGCCTCCAGCCAATCCTTAGCTGCCTGTAGGTCCATCTCACCCCAGAACCTGGGTGGCCTCTGGCACTGTAACTCGTGCAATACGCTCAGGTGGTGTGCACTCTCTTCTGCTGAGGCTGGTGGCATTGGTGGCCCAATGGGTAGTGGTACTGCTAGTGCCTCCGCTGTGATAAGGCCTTGCACTGAGGCCTCATCACTTGGTGGGATGCCATCTCATACAAATCCTGGAACCCTATTAGGTTGTCTATATGGGGACATCCTGAAAAGAAATAGTTGTGCCATGGTCAAAAAGTTATACCTGGTGTGATGACTCAAAGAATTCAAAAAGAAGACACTTGAAAACCCACATGCAATCAGTTTTTTGTGCACTGAGTCAGAAATCAGAAGTCAGGGTCCTGGTGTATGGATATATTGGCCGCTGCACCAGCACTGGACTCCCTGAACTGAAAACCACACTCACTAAAATTCACACTATTACTTCACAGAAAAGATCAGAGTCCTATGTTCTCCGGTAGAACCGACTCCTCTAATACCAATTTGTCATGACCCATCCCCTGGGGCCCGTACCGTGACAACACCAAGCCTTCCTTCCATAGGCCAGTGGCTGGTGACTAGCACCAAAGGCGTAATTCCCTAAAACTGGGAAGGCATTGACTTTATAACCTGAAATGAACACAACTGGATACCAAACACTATGTAAACTGTATAACAAAAGAGTGCTGAAATGAAAAAGTGGTCAGAAATACAAGCCCAACTGTAAGTCATAAGGAACTGGAAGTAAAAATACAACTGATGAAAGGAAAAACAGTTGCGGGGTCGTCCTCTAGAATTACTACCTGAAGGGTAGGTACAAATACCCTCCTCATTACTCCACGTCTGTTGGTCTCCTCCGTGTACCGAATCGTCGTAAGGTACACCTCCAGGTACTGTCTAGTCCATGTACTCTCAACCATAGTTAGCGTCGTTCGTTATCTGCATCCAACACAATGAGGTTCAGGCATAGCCCATGCAGTGGTGAATATAATGATACTCATTAGGGACCCCGAGACCAT
This sequence comes from Viscum album, assembly GCA_963277665.1. NCBI lineage: Eukaryota > Viridiplantae > Streptophyta > Magnoliopsida > Santalales > Viscaceae > Viscum > Viscum album. The sequence goes on from OY728122.1 coordinate 2,095,855,712, forward strand.
CAAGGTCTCAAAAAATCCAACAAGGATAAACCACAAAGTATGAAATCAACAGGTAACCCCACTTAGGTATATGCCCATACATGTACCTATGTTATCAAGTAATCCATCTCAATCATGAGGAAAACACAAAATTTACTAACTCAGCTCACACATGTATACAACTGTTGTAGAGAGTTAGAGATGATTATATGTATCCACTAAATCATCAATTTTGTCGAACCCAAGTAGGATCCTAGTACATAAATCAGATCCGTCGAACCCACATGGGATCCTGGAACAGTAGTTAGAGTTGTTGAACCCACGAAGGATCCTAGAAGAGTAGTCAGAGCTGTCGAACCCATATAGGATCCTGGAAGAGTAGTCAGAGCTGCCGAACCCACGTAGGATCCTGGAATAGTAGTCAGAGATGTCGAACCCACATAGGATCCTGGAATAGTAGTTAGAGCTGTCGAACCCACGTAGTATCCTGGAACAGTATTCAGTCTTATTGAACCCATGTAGTATACCTTTATCAAAATGCAGCCAACCATAGGGTTCCGCACATTGCATGCTTGATTCCGAGAGGGTCTGCTCCTAAATCCAAGTTTCTATAAATCAAACTCCAAAAAGTATCATGTTGATGCATCCAAAAGATCTTTACTCCCATAAGATACCCAACGCAACAGATGGCGTGTCAATTGAACTCCATGTATGAAGGTTATTGGCATTTTCGTTCTGAGGGCCCGGTAGGATTTACGTTCATTCCAACCCGACCATACCCCAACTGTGTCCAAAACTAGAGTGTGGTATACCAAAAGAACCATATCCCTCCAAGGTTTCCGCCACAATATACAGTTCATCACTTAGACGCTCGTAGCTCATGTTACGGAAAAAAGAGTGGAAACATGTCAAAGCGGGTCCGGGTCCGGTCCAGCCCAGTCCGACCGACTCGGCCCGACCCAGCCCGATATGGGTCCGGAATGTGGTCTAACCTAGTCCACAGGTCCGACTCGGACCGTGGGTTCGACCCAGCCCACAGGGGAGGCTCGACAGGTGCTAGGTCCGGCCTGGCCCATGTGAGGCTCGCGGCAGGCGGCCCGTGGGGTCTTCCTTAAGCATCCAGGGGGAGGCCACACCCCCTAGAATCCCGAATGGCTTAGCCATTCGGGGGGGGGGGTCAAAATTGGCACCACGTGGCACCGGCCCATGTCATGTGGGACCCACATGGTGTGGTCCCACTGTTTCTGGCTGGCCGAGTGGCCAGCCGCCTCTCTTGCAGCATGGTTGCATTGTGCCACCTCTGTTGATCAGCAGAGTCGGCTGCCCGTCCGACACCGCCGTGACCAAGGCCTCAACCTGCTCCTCCGCCGCGCGGCATGCTCTATGCCACACCTTCCCTGGAAATCCGGCAACCTGTGCCACCGATTCTTCTCATTTCCAGCCTTACGCTAGCTTCTGGTGCTCCACCGAACCCCGTCGGCCATGGTCTACTCCTCTGGTGGCACGGTTGGGCTGCCACTATCCACACGGCCGGCGAGATTAAAAACTGCCCTTCCCTTCGTCCCACTGGTGATGTTCACAGGTTCTGACTGCCGGTGAACCTTCGGCAGGTCACCAGAGGAGTTCTGGTGGCCAGATTCTCGTTCTGGAAGTAGCTGCGCACTCCTCGGGATGTCACCTTTGATCCACAACCATTGTTGATGAAAATCACTCATCCTAGACTCATGCCGTGTTTAGCATCAAATTCCACAAAGTAAGGTGGAGGGGTCCAGCCGTGTTCGTTCGGCACACATCCTTCACATTAGAGTGATAGCATGTGGCTTTGAATAATAATCCTAAATGGAAAATGAAGAACGAGAAATAAAAACAGTTTTTGAACCCCTACCTTTTCTCATTGTTCATTGACAGAGCTACAGGGAAGAAGATGGTGTTGTCGTCATTCGTCGCATCCGCCGCACACTTCCAATCCCCACATCGTGCACCAGTTCATTGAAGACAATGAGGAGGGAAGTTCAGTCAAAGACATCCCATGTCGGTAGGAGTCTATGGATGAAGGTTGAAGGAGATTGTTCTTTATATTCGAAGGCGTTCTTCATTGGGAGCATCCTTCATTGGCAAGAGCTTTTCTTCCTAATCTCTCTCTTCTCCAATGTTTCACCCAAAAAAAAATTCCATGGAAAAATTATAATATCCTATTAAATCGTGGGAATAATATTAAAAATGGGTGAATAAAATTAGGCCGGCTCCATGTAATTAATGTGGAGGATTTGGAAAAAATTAAGTGTTAGGAAGTTGAAGAGGATCCCCTACACTTAATGGAAGGTAGAGGGTTTCTCCCCATTAAAGGGGAATTTCAAGGGGGTTTAACCCCGAGTGTTCCCACCCACATTAAACAAGAAGAGGAGGTTTAGACCTCAGGTGGGCCCCACCACCATAACCTCTCAAGGGAGGTTAAGGTGTGGTGGTCCCCACCTCCAACTTCCACATGAAGGTTTTTAATGAAAAAATAAAAATAAAGCTTCACATCTTTATTTTTATTTTCTTCATTCACTAAAAACCAAAAAAACTATCTTTCACTCTCGACCCACTGCCGTAGAGGTGAAAGTCTCCTTAAGTGAATATCGGCGATACAAGTTCAATGGTGCCCTCATATTTCAATTCCAAGCATCGGGTTAAATTTTATAATAACCCGCTCGTACGTTTACTTAACGTACCAGAAAAAAACTACAGAAATTGAATCTGGGCACACTGGGCCTTGGAATCATGCGCCCTAAATTTTCACGGACTCCTAAAATACCCATTTAATTAAAAAAAAATACATGGAAATTCCGGTTCTTTACAAAAACACTCAGTCGAAACCTATAGGTTCACAACCAAACAATCCATCTCACAACACTGGTCAATTTATCTGCAATATTTAAAAGCATTTATTAGTATCTGCAACAATCATCTCATAAGGTGAAGAGCCATGATAAACTAAGGTGGCTTCAGATTTCTTATACATTTAATATCCATTCATATCATTATTCAGAATTGACCACATTCTAACCACACAACCCACCATTTAATCATTCAATAAAAATTTCAAACACATTAACCAAACCAAAAAAATCCATTATAAACATTATTAAACAATTATTCAATTTATTCCATCACTAATCAAGAATATATCACATCACAACCACATTCCAAAATCAACTCAACATTTCATCACCTCGTTTCCCCAAATGTATGGCCCACAAAACAATCAACTCACCAACCCAAAAGCATGACCCACAAAACTATCACCTCTCTATCCAAAAAGCACAACCCACAAACTATCACCTCACCTCCCCAAAAACACAACCCACAAAATATCACCTCACTACCCCAAAAGAACGGACCCCAAACAATCATCCCCACACACCCAAACCCCACATCTTTATCCCATAAGAATGATCCAACATCACAACACATAATGATTAATTTAAAGATTTAAAAAGGGTCTTTTGTCACATTTCACTTTATTTGTGGGTCATTATCACACAAACCAAAATCATGGGGCAACCATTTCATGAGCTATGTATAAGTAATTAACCAATTTACATTTCAGGCAACATCACAACAACCAAAACCAAAGCAGCCAACACAACATATATATATAGGGGGAAAAATCCCCAACAACCACAATTTTCATCAAGGAATCAAGCCCGTACAATTTACAATATCAAAATATAATATTAAAGATATAAAATCCTGGGAATGAATCCCCTTTTTACCACTTTAAAATAAAATTAACAAATTATTTATTCTTGATTAAGCTGGAACAACCATAATCCATGAATAAAAAAGTAACCCCACCACATGATGAAAAATAAGGAGAAATGAGGGAAGTCCAACTTCAGTGAAGCTTTCCCACTTGTTGCTCACCACATGGCGAAAAAGAACACATGAAAACAACACTCACACCATGAGAACCACAGATATACCTATGTCGCATCCCAAGACAATCAAACACAACCCATCACAAACACCAAACTAAGGAAACCCTATAATAGTGGAATCCTAGGAGAAGAATGGAAGAAAACATGTGAGAATTAGAATATAACTCACCACCGATCAACCAAAAATCACCAATAAATAGCAATCAGGATAAAAGGATTGAAGAGGGATAACGAAGGGCTCAAAGAACACCTCAGGGTGCCTAGGGTTCTCCCAAAATGAGAGGAAGAATTGAGTAGGGCCAAATTAATAAGTGTTTGGAAGAAAAGAATTTTTAAAACTAAATATGATCAAAGGATTACATGGCATATTGTAACACCCCAAGATTTCATGTTACATTTTGCCTTTGAATAATGCAATAGCTTACATTGTACGTATCATTGAATTTTAACACACCACGACCAATCAAACTAGTTGTTATGAATAGTAATACCCACTTTTTGAAAATTTATAGATTTAATTTTTCAAAATGGACTTCATTTTTGGTTTTATAATATCAAAATTAGCTTAGGGTGAATTTATGGTATTTTTCTGAAAATCTTCAATTTTTGATTAATTATAAAAAACACTACGTTATTGATTAAAACAAACATTTTATTTAAATAATTAGTTATTTTAATGAAATTTATATTAGGTAAAAATAGTTACATAATTCCTATATAAGTACAATTTAATTCATAGGAGTCATTTTATAATAATATAAGATATATTAAATTTTATTGAACTTTTTACTGTCTTTTACCCACCTTCTAGGCATATTTTCAAATTTGCATAAAAATTAATTTTACCACTTCAATGAATTGAATTTCAAAAATCAGAGAAAAATGGTAAAAATCCGTAAGTAAAATGCTATTCAATAAGATGAAAATAATTTTTGCTGAATAGTAACTTTTTACTTTTATTTACCTTGGTTAAAAGTTAATAGAGTAATTAAAGGTAAAATATGATATTATAATTACCCTAACACATGTCATAATTCTATTGGAATAGTTTATTTCATCCAAAATCAACCTTAGGAATAAAATATGTTTCTTTTTTGTCCACTTGGATTAGATTAGTACATTTATTATTATTTTATTCAAAGAAGAGTTAGAAGTGTTAAAATCAAAGATTAATAACTAATCCTTTTTAAATACAGGGTTATAAATAAGATAAATTAGAATATAAATATTCATTAGAAAGATAAAATAATTTCCTACATAATGATACTTTATTTGTAATTTTTTTACATTAAATAATTACATTTATTTATGACACAATGATGATGTAGTAATTACCTTATTAATGAAAGATGAAAATAATTGATATCATAAATATCCAAATAATTGTATATTGGGAATTTTGATGAATTAAACTAATTTTATAGATTAATATGACTTTTTAGGGTTTATTAAATAATTTTTTTTCGAAGTGATAATGTTTTTATGACTTTCACTAAAAAAAATACCAAAATAGTGTCAAAATTGACATAAATGAGTTTTTAAAACAAATACTATATTATTAATTGATATAATATTGATAAAAATATAAGGTTCATCCAAAAGACTTATATAAGGTTAGATATATTAATAATAAACCACTGGGAGTTCTATTGTATTTTTATAGAAGGTTAATTAAACATTTATTATAATAATAATAATACAAAAAATACATGGTAAAAGTCAAAATATTTAACTAAGTGTTAAATCTAAAAGATAAGCTTAATATGGTGGCCTAAACCTGCCTAAAACCTATTCATTGTGAGGTTTTCGAACCATAACCACCTTATACTCGATATAAATAATTTTTTAGACATTATAAACCGAATATTATTGTATAATAAAATAATATTTCAAGCTTCTCCTAAAGTTACCCTGACCCCACTTATAAAAGGGAAATTTCCCTTCACTCAAAATCACACCTCCAACGCTATTTTTATCGGCCAACCCCTGCTCAACTATCTTCCCAACTACCCTAAAATATACCTATAGGTATTATTTGGATCATAAATCCAACCTAATGATCTATTTGGATCAACTAAAAAGGAAACACCTGAAGAAGTGTTAATAATTTCACAACATCTTTCAAAGTTCTTTTCTTCTTCCACTTCCTATTTATTGGTTGTTCCCATTCCAAAATTATAACTATAGTAACTTAGATATAATATTATATTATTATAAATATGGTACTAAAATATTCATTATTTTATCCATCCTATGAATGAAAAGTCATTATACATGTGTACGTACGACTTACCGTCTCCACGTCGTGGTGTAGTTTGTTTTTCAAACACTTTATTATTTGGATGGGTATAATAATGAGTATAAAAAATTTAAATAATAAATATAACATGTTAAATATTATTAATACATGATACTCCATCAAATTACATACGAATTCACCATCAATATAATGATATTGTCACTCGTGCGTATGTATGAATTACAGTCTCCACGAACACGATGAAATTCATTCCCCATCATAACCATTCAAGAATAATTTTCATTTTATAATTAAAATTTTTTTAGTAACTTAATATCAGTCTGGATATGAATAAAATATATCATATCCATAACAAACATGACTCATGTAACCAATCATATAAATTGAAACAAATTAGTTAACACCCGAAATGATGATACTACTGAAATATTATTAACAAAGATATATTATAGGATCATATATGATATCATATTTATGTATATAGTTCTCTTATAATTTAACAAATATTATTTAACTATTATAAATGAAGTTAACATACCCTTGATCAAGTAAAACTACAAGGTAAGGGTTAATTTTATAATCTCTTCATTATCCGAGATTGTTTATGCCTAAGTATCTACTGGGACCACTTTATCATCCACATCCATGTTTTTTAAAAATTTATTTCAAACTATTTATACTATTTCATAAAATATGGTTTAAAGTCATTTATACAATTTTTTTACTTTTTATAAATTTTTTTAAAGTATTCTTTCTGTCATTTTCTGAACAAGGTATTTTATGGCCTTTTTGAAAAAATTAAGGAAAGAATGTTTTTTAACTTATACAGCGAGTGCGAATATTTTACACCATTATAAAATCTTCTATGAATCCATTATAAGATTATAAAAATGTTTTAAAAATAAATTTTTTCTTTTATAATTGTGTGAATTTTGAATTATTTCAAAATAGAAAGTGATATTTCTCTCAAATAGTATTGATTTCATCTATATCAACTTCCTTGGATTGATTTTACACTTGTTTGAAGTTGATTTATTTTGATACAAATCTTCCATATTGTGCTGATGGTTTTGTGATATGTTTGACTATAGAGGTGTTATTTTTATACCATTCATGGTTTATGAATAAATTATTGACTTTTTTTATGATTGTGATAATACAAATGTTTATGTTATGTTTCAACCTTTTTCATATGAGGAATCCATTGGACTTAGTAAGTGATGGGTGGAGCCCACTATAGCTCCTCGATGCATCGTTAGGTCTCATTAGAGAAACTAGTGTCTTGGCATAGGCCTTGAAAAAATATTATTTGTAGTCTTGGAACGAGGCCTTGATTGTGTGGTTATGATGTCTGAAATTATGCATTCCATCAATAGGAAATTGGCTATTGAAATTGAATGTGATTATTTTACTAGTAGAATATCCATGTGAATGAGTAAATTACATTATTTAATTTATATTTTCCATATTAATATTAATTTTATGTTTAAAAGGCTTATGTTTTAGTCGTATAAATTTCCTAAAATGCTTATGTTTTTTTATGAAATTTTCCACTTTATTGTTATCCTTATTGATCATCTGAGCTCACCCCTTTCTATGTGTTAATTTTCCTTGGATGTGAAGAAATATATTATGACTGACCTGTAGGGATAGTCTAAGGGAGATGAATGTGTTCCAAGGAGACACCATGTTTTTGTTTTTCATTTCATAATGTAATTTAATATTGCACCGACTCTGGGTAACTAGGGTTGGGGCGTTTCAGTTTGAATCAGATGAAGTTTAGTAAAAACCTTGGAAACTAGATTTAGAAAAACTCTAATTAGAGAACATTACCCTAGGATATAATTTGAGGATTAGTATAGAATAACTACTTATAATTTTGGTAATGTAGGGTTTTTGGGTATTTTTCAAGAAATACATCCTTGTCTGGATACAAGCAGGTAGAAGCCGCTTTGGAATAGATGTACCTAGGAGAGAACACTCCAACAAGGAGTTTCAGGCTTGACTTGGGGTATCCTGGTACATGACAACTGGCCATGTTTCACTCTTGCTTATGACACTCCCAAGGGAAACGATTAGAATAATTCACATTTTCTTTATAAACCATTATGAAGTATTTAAGAGTATATACCTCTTTAAAGAAATTTTTTTTATGATTACGGATTATATCAATAAACTGTTCAAATTATTTTAAGTGTTTTAAAAGTTTAAAATTATGTATTGAGATTTATAAACTAATCTAGTGTGTGCTATTTTTTTGAAATGGCGCCTAGTGGAAGGAATGGAAACTGTATCAAAGAACGCAATCCATGTAGGAATTTCCCTCACACTCAAGATAATTATAGGGGAGATGGTGATGTAGCTGGTGCTGATAAGCTTGTTACCAAAATGGGACAACAAAATCAGATTATGAATAATAACCGTACCCATATAGAGCACCCTGATCCACAATATGTAGGATCAATGTTAGACCACTTCATGAGGAAAAAACCAACAACATTAAACGTAACTATAAATCCATTTGTAGTTGAGCAATGGATAAGTTCCATAGAGAAAATATTTTATGCATTGGGGAGTAACGAATGGGAAATAGTTGTCATGGCAGTTTATCACCTCACAGGAGATTCAGATCAATGGTGGTCATTAATTCAAAACATAAAGGAAGATGAAGAAGTATCAAATATGGAATTGAGGGAGTTTTAAGAGATTTTCTTAGAAAAATAATTTCCTCATGACCATGAAGAGGATATGGAATGACAATTTCTGAATCTAAGGAAAAAGTTGGATGAGAATGTCACAAAGTATGAGGCTAACTTTACAAGGTTAGAAAGGTATACAATAGATTATATAAGTAACCCAAGGAGTAATATTGATCGATTCTTCGATGGGTTAAAACCATTTCTCCATTGAGAATTAGTCTCACAATCCTTCTAATCAAATGAATATATTGTCTCATGTGCTATCAAGATAGAAAGGGAATTCTCTAAGTCTTATGAATTTAAAGAAAAGTAAGAGAAGAAGAAATCTATTGAACTCTTTGGAAATAGAAATTAGGGGAATAAGGGAAATTTTGAATTTCCATCATGTGATACATGTGGGAAGAAACACCCTGTTAATTCCCTTAAGGGAATGGGATTATGTTACAAGTTTGGTGAAAAAGGCCACCAAGCTCATGATTTCAAGGAAAAGAAACAGGATATCAATGTTGAATGCTACAATTTTAGAGAAATGGGTCATTATGAAAATGAATGTCCTAATGCTAATGAAACTTACCTCAGAAAAGGACAAGGGAGAAAGGCCAAGCTTATGTGATCACTACTGCTGAGGTTAAAGCTCTAAAAGTTTTGGTGGCAGGTAATTTAATGGTTTCCTCAAGTTTAGACAATGCTTTATTTAATTTTGGATCATTACATTGTTTCATATCATCCTAGTTTCATAAGAAAATTATATATTTCAAATTTGATTTAATAATGGAGTTTCCAGTAAAAACACATAAGGTAAGTATCTTTGCAACAATGTTTTGTAAATCAGTCGCTATTGAGGAAAATAAATGTTCTTTATCTGCTGATCTCAACATCATACCCATGATGGAATTTGGTATGATCCGTGGTATGGATTGGATTTCAGGCAATAATGCGAAAATTTATTACAACAAGAGGAAGGTTACAATTTTCGATTATGATAACGAGTACCTTATCTTTAGAGCAGAAATGTCACCAGCTGATTATTATCTATATCCACCCCCAGTAGCTCTACTAAATTAAATTATTGGGGAGGAAGAGAATTAAATAACTATTGGTGAGGAAAATAATGTTCAAATAGAGGATGTACCTATTATGAAAGAATATGTTGATGTGTTTCCAGAGGATTTACCTAGACATCCTCTTGAACAAGAAATCGTGTTTTCTATTGATTTAATTCCATGTTCAAGGCCCATATCGAAAACCCCTTATAGAATTTCCACTATGGAATTAATGGAACTAAATAAAATACTAAAGGGATTGAGTAATAAGGGATTTATTCACCCCAGTGTTTCTCAATGGGGAGCCCCAATTCTTTTTGTTAAGAAGAAATATGGATCTATGGGGTTGTGCATCAACTATATAGAGATCAATGTTATAACAATAAATAACAAGTATTCCCAACCTCATATTGTTGATTTATTTGACCAAATTCAAGGAGCTCGATATTTTTCCAAGATTGACCTTCAATTGGGATATCATTAGTTGTGTGTGAAGAAGGAAGACATTCCAAAAATAGTATTTCTATCCATGTACGGGCATTATGAGTTTGCATTAATCATTTTTGGACTTACTAATTCATCCTTTATTTTCATGTATCAAATGAATAGAGTTTTCAAGGAATATCATGATGACTTTTTAGCGGTATTCGTTTATGATATCTTGGTTTACTAAAAAATCTATGAATATCATGAAAATCACTTGCGCACTATTTTGAAAACCCTCAGATGAAATGAATTATATGGGATGTTTAGAAATTGTGAATTCTAGCTTCAGGAAATATTTTTTCATGGCCATATTGTCTCTAAGGATAGAATCTCTATCGATAATTCTAAGAAAAGAGCAATACAATAATGGATATCGCCAATGATTTTAACTGAGGTATGCAGTTTTATTGGTTTAGCAGGTTATTATCGGCATTTTGTCCAGAATATTTCCTGATTGGAAAACCCATTAACCAAGATCACACGTAAAGGGATTAATTTTTTTTGGAAAAAATATTGTGAATAATGTTCTGTATAACTGAAGAGAAGATTAATCAATGCTCTTATCTTGACTCTACCATCGCGGAATGATGGCCATGTTATTTATAGTGATTCTTCAAAGAAAGGACTTGGTTGTGTCCTTATGCAGAATGATAGGGTTATTGCATATGCATCACGATAGCTAAAAATTCATGAACAAAACTATCCCACTCAGGATCTTGAGTTAGCAGTTGTAATCATTTCTTTGAATATATGGAGACATTATCTCTATGGAAAAAAAATTCAGATATATACCGATCACAAGAGTTTGAATTATATTTTCTCACAAAATTAACTCAACATGAGGCAAAGGAGATTGGTCAAACTACTCAATGATTATGTTTTCACTATACACTACCTCTCGGGGAAGGAAAATAAGGAGGCATGTTCTTGGAGAAGAAAGGATCATGGATTTTTGAACAAGATGAGAGTTGAAAGGGATCCTATGTTCATGGATCTACTAATGATGGATATGGGAATAATTCGGGAAGGTGAAGCATCAATACATTTTCATATGGTAGATAAAACAAGTTTACTAGAAAGGACAAAATGTTCTCAAACTGATGATGAGGAGTTTAAAAAGAAAATTAATGCAGCAAATGATGGGAGATTTATCGACTTCGTATATGAAGAAGGGATTTTGAAATTTGGGAAGAGAATTTGTGTTCCTGACATACCTGATCTAAAAAGGGAATTGTTGGATGATTCTCATTGCTCCAATTTTACTATACACCCTGTTGGAACTAAGATGTATAGATATTTGAAGGAACATTTTTGGTGGGACAACATGAAGAGAGAGATTATTGATTATGTGTCAAGATGTATGGTTTTCAACAAGTGAAAGATGAAAGAAAACATCTTATAGGATTCATGCAACCTCTTCCAATACCTAAGAAGAAATGGGATGATATTACGAGGGACATTGTCATGGGACTACCAAAGTATCCTAGAAGGAATGATGCAATATGGGTCATTGTTGATAATCTTACCAATTCAGCACATTTTATTTCTATAAGAGAAGATTTACCAATTGAATTTTTAGGAAGACTATATATTAATGAAGTTTTAAGACTTCATGGCGTACTGAAATCGATTATTTCTGATCGTGATCGCCGTTTCACATCAAGATTCTCGAAAAGTCATTAGAAGGACTTAGATACTGAACATTGTTTGAGCACTGCCTACCACCCTCAAACTGATGGACAATCAAAATGAACTATTCAACCTTTAGAAGACATGTTGAGGTCTTACTCACTTGACTTTCAAGGTATGTGGGATCAATATTTACCAATGGTAGAATTTTACTATAACAATAGCTTCCATTCAAGTATTCATATGGAACCATATAAAGAGTTATATGGAAAGAGATGCCGCACACCAACATGTTGGGATGATGTTAGTGAAAGAAACCTCATAGGCCCAGAACATGTAGAGGAAATAATGGAAATGGTGATGGTTATCCAAACCCACATCAAAGCATCTCAAAGTAGGAAAAAGAGCTATGCCGATAACCGAAGGAATGATTTTGAATTTCAAGTAGGAGATCATGTTTTCTTGAAGGTATTTCCATGAAAGGGTGTTATACGATTTGGTATGAAAGGAAAATTAAATCACAGGTACATTGGACCTTTCATAATTCAAGTACAAATTGGAGTTGTAACTTATCATTTGGCAATGCCGCCAAATCTCTCCAAAGTTCATGATGTGTTACACATATAAATGTTGAGAAAATACAGGAACGACCCAACACATGTTCTCACCTATGAAGAAATAGTACTGGAACCCCACTCATCTTATTGCGAAGAGTCTATCAGAATTCTTGAAACTCGAGAACAAGTGTTGAGAAACTGGACAACTCGTCTAGTGAAAGTTCTATGGAGAAATCATAAGATAGAAGAGGCAATGTGGAAACCTGAGGAAGTTATGATGAAGATCTAGATTATTCTTTTTATGTAGTAATATTCTAGAAATTTCGAGGTTGAAATTATTTGAAGGAGGGGAGAATGTAACACCCAAAGCTTCCAATGTACGTTTCCCTTTGAATAATGCAATAGCTTGCCTTGAACACAAATTGGAATTTTAACTCACCAAGACCAATTAAACTAGCCGTTATGAATAGTTATACCCACTTTTTGAAATTTTATGAATATTATTTTTCTAAATAGACATCATTTTTTTGGATTCAGAATATCAAAAATATCTTAGGGTGAATTTTTGGTATTTTTTCTGAAAACTTTTAATTTTTGATGAATAGTGAAAAACAGTGCGTTATTGTTTAAAACTGAGTTTTTATTTAAATAATTAGTTATTTTATTTAAATATATATTAGGTAAAAATAGATACATAATACCTATATATTTTCAATTTAATTCATTGGAGTCATTTTATAATAATATTAGACATATAATATTTTATTGAACATTTTACTGTCTTTTAGCACCGTCTAGGCGCATTTGAAAATTTTCAAGAAAATGTAATTTTATCACTTCTGTGCATTAAATTTCAAAAATCAGAGAAACACAATTGACATAAGTATGGAAAATGTGATTCAATAAGATGAAAATAATTTTTTTTTGAATAGTAACTTTTGACTTTTATTTAACACAGTTAAAAGTAAATAGGGTAATTAAAGGTAAAAAATTATATTATAATTACCCCAAAATTGGTGCTAATTATATTGGATAAGTTTATTTTGACAAAAATAAACTTTAGGAATAAAATATGATCCTTTTGGTCTACTTGGATTATTTTAGGACATTTATTATTATTTTATTTAAAGAAGTGTTAAAAGTGTTAAATTCAAAGATTAATAACTAAACCATTTTTATTATAGGGTTATACATATGATATATTATAATATAAATATTCCTTAGAAATATAAAATTATTTTTCACATTATGGTATTTCATTTTGAAACTTTATAAATTAAATAACTAAATTAATTTATGACACAATGATGCAGTAATTACCTTATTAGCAAGAAGTTCAGGATCTGATGTGGGCTGGTCCTCAAAAATAATAGAGAGAAATAAAAAGTCAGGTGTACAAGGGGTTATTACATAGGCAAGTATACAACACACCACATCTATCTACATCCACCATTGGATCACAATAAGAAGGGTCCATAAAGGACCACATCATATCAGAATCAATTACAGCCTTTTTTGCCAATGAATCAGTAACCTGATTGGCCTCCCGATACACATGAAAACAACCATGTGTATTGACTAGATTGGTGGAGGAACTCAACCCACTGAGGGAGCACACGCCAAGGCACATTACGCGTTCTATAATTCAAAGAATGAACTGCATTCATAGAGTCAGATTCAATCCAAAGCCATCTCCAATTATATTGGACAACATACCTAATAGCATGAATCATCGCCCACTGCTCGGCTTCAAAAGTAGTGCCAAGGCCAATGTAATGATAAAATCATCCCTTGACGAACCCATGAAAAGTTTGGAAAACACCTCCACATCCCAATGGGCCCGACGCACCTAACACAGCTCCATCAAAATTCACTTTGAGGCATGATTAAATTGGCGGTATCCATCAGATATACTTTAGCATCCGAGGTTTCCAGGGTCGGCCAGAAACTCCAAGCAGCCTCAGAGTTTGAAGGTCAGAAATGGTATTAGCCATCGCACCATCCTAGATCATTGACGCAGCGTACACATCCCTATGAATGGAGATCATTCCCTTCCGAATAGCATCTTGCGCACCATCAAACACGACCATGTTTCGCGATTCCCACAAGGACGCAATGGTCGCCGCAATAGAAGCATTGAGAATATTACATAGTTTCTCACTACAGCGCATATACATTAGCCCGGACAGCAGGTCAACGAGTAGAATTTCAGAGTCCACTGCAATTCCAAATAGCATTCCCAAGTAATTCTAGAGTTGCTGGGCCTGCTTGCACTCTATAAATATATGATGCATGGTATCCTCCCCAGACCATCATAAAGCACACCTGGAGGCCATATGAAAACCATCTTGCTTTAAATTTTCAGATGTGGGAAGTCTGTTCTTCCAAATCCTCCAAAGCAGGAGAAACCGGGCTGGCCGAATGAAGGGGCCCCTGAACCTCATGAGCCATGTTGGGGCATGATCGGTACCACCACAAGCAGGCCTGTAGAACTCCTTGGGGTCAAAAATTCCAGTCCTGCAAGGAAGCCAGATCAGTCTGTCACAATCCATAAAAGCATAATTATTAATATGAGACAACACATGGTATGAGATGTTCATCTCCAGCAAAGTCTGATGTGATAAAAAATCCGAGATGGACAATGAGGAAACTTCGGCAAGAACATTCATGGAATGCAAGGGCTGATCTAGCCACAAGGTATTCCAGCAGCTAAGAGTGGATTCTCTACTGACCAGTCATTTAGTATCCCGTATAATCATTGCATAATTCTGCTTGAGGGAAGCCCATACTGAGGATTGGAGGTAGTATTTATATCCATTCTTGAGCCATTTTGTGAACCCGGTCGACAGAAATTCATCATCAATCTCATTTGATATCAGCCTCCAAGTGATTTTTCCAATCATACCATCATTAAAGGTGCGAAGATCCTTGACCCCTAATCCTCCCATTTCCATAGGTTTTATGCAGTCTTTCCATTTCATCGTGACCAACTTCCATTCAAACATTGATCCTGTCCAAATAAAGTTTCCTACCTGGTTTTGAAGCTCCTAAATAAGCCCTCACGACCATTTGTAAAGTGAGAGAGTAAACAAATTTGGATGAAATAATTGAGTTCACGAGACACACCCTTGCAGCCATGGACATAGATCCCCCTTTCTAGCTGGAAAGCTGATTGGTAATACCAGCATAGATGCCTTCCAGATATTGTCGTTTCACCCTTCACCAGAAAAGAGGCACCCCAAGATATGGAAAGGGCAAGGATCCCCTCTTCACCCCAAGATATCAGATGATCCTATTCTTCTTTCTAGTAGAAATTCCGTTGCCAAAGGCAATTGAGGATTTATCCCAGCTTATGGCCTATCCAGGCACAACCTCATAATGATCAAACATAGCCTTAATGTAAGATATGGTTTTCTTTGAAGCTTTCCCCACCAATAAAATGTCATCAGCATATAGAAGATGGGATGGAGCATGATCATTAATCCCAACATTAATCCACTTATAAATACCCATATGAGAAAGTTCATTGAAGCATCGACTTAGTTAATCCTCCGCAATAGCAAAAAAGATACCCAATAGGGGGTCACCTTGTCTTACACCCCCTGAGCAAGGAAGAAACCCCCTTAGCATGTCATTAACAAGAATTGACATCCCTGAGGATCCAAGAATAGTATTAATCAGATTCGGAAATTTGTCCGAAAACCCGTGCCTATGAAGGATCTCAGTGAGAGAACTCCATTTAAGGGTGTCAAAATCCTTAGAGATGTCAATATTAAGAGCAAATCTCTCCTCCTTTGTCTTCTGTTTCATGAGATTAACACTCTCTGAGGCCATGAAAGGCATTGTTGTATGTTCCTTCCACGGAAAAAACCAAATTGGTTTGCTGTAATCAGACCATCAACAAGCCCACCTAACCTGCACATGATGATCTTGCTGATGAACTTGGGTATTGTATTCCCAAGGGCAACAGTTCTGATGTATTTAATGTCGAGGGAATTATCCTTCTTTGTAATGAGGGCAATGAAGCATGAATTCATCCCATGGGGCATATATGAATGACAGAAGAAATCTCTTATGGCACGCTCAATATCATCCTGCACAATATCCCTGAAAAAACATAAAGAATTTATTAGTGAAGCCATCTGGGCCCGGTGCACTCTCAAGATTAAGAGAGAGGAGAGCAGATCTGATTTCCCCCTTAGAAGGTGGGGCTATAATAAACTGATTCATATTTTCATCAATACAAGGGCTAATGTTGTCCACCAGGTTAGAGGTGCAGGGCTGTCCATTATCAGAGTATATTCCTTTAAAATAATCAACAATAGCTGCAGCAATCTCATTATCATCAGAGTAAATGTGGTTACCAATTCTGATCACCGTGTTGTAAGGACACACTATCCACTCCTTATGTAGCCTATTGAAGAGCTTAGAATTTCTTTCACCACCCTTAAGCCATTTCACATCCAGCTAATTCCTGGCCAGTCTATCCTTCACCATGAGAAGATCATCCAGCCTATTCTGCACCAGGATTTCATCCCTGGATAAGATGGGCTGATGTTCATGATCCATTTGAATTATTCTGAGTTCCTCCTCATCAATTTTAATGTCATCATCAATTTTAGAGAATGATTTCATACTCCATTCCTTTAGCAGCCCTTTCAGGTGCAATAATTTGATAGAAATTCTATAAAGAGGGCTCCTAATGGGCTCAATCCTCCATTCCTCCAAGACAATTTCCCTGCATCTTTGGATCACAAGCCAAGCATTATTAAATCAGAATGGTTTAGGGGCTGGCCGCATCATCTGGAAGTTGACATCCATAATGATTGGATTATGATCAGATTAATACTTGGGGAGAGTAAAACCAGAGACCCCCCTGGACAACATTCTGGTCATCAATTTGCACAAGGCATCTATCAAGTTTGTTGGCCTGCTTCCCTTCCCATGTGTATCTGCACCATGTGAAGTTAGCTCCAGCAACAGGGATCTGAATCCGATTATAGGAATCAATGCTCTTAGAAAATTCATGAGCTGCTGTCCCATGAAAAGTGGTCCCAGTTTTTTCCCCAGGCATCAAGATAGTGTTAAAGTCACCAACAAGCACCCACCTCTGGTCCATCCTTAGAGTAGTATCTTTAAGGTCCTCCAATGGCTCCCTCCTCCTTAAATAAGAGGTGGAGGCATAGACAAATGAGACAGAGATATTCTATCCAGCATTGTTGCAGCTAATCAGAATATTCTGGGGTCTTCTAGAAAATGAATTAATCTGAATACTATCATGTCTCAGAACCCACAAGTGATCCATGCTCGAGCTATGCTGGTTGCTGGATATAAGATTAAAGCCAAGAGAACTCCATTTGAAACCTTTCTAGTTACCAAAAGATTCTTTGGTTCTACAATAACAATAAGCATCGGATTAAAGGTCATAATGTAATGTACAAGGGCCCTGACCGTATGGGAATTTCACATCCCTTGAAAATTTCAATATAATATCCTAATTGACGCTGGGTCCTGCCCCTTGTCAGGGGGTCCTTTGTTTTCTCAGCAGTACTTTGCGCCTTACCCTACTTACCTTTACCTTTATTTCTTCCTTTATAGGTAGATTTGGAAGCCTTATCAGCCTCACTACACTCTTTGTATTTGTGAACATCACTCACAACAGCTTGCTCCTTCAGAGAAAGGTCATTTTCCCCAGAAGAACCCTCAAGGACAGACATCCCTTCAGCAACAACCTCCTCCACTTCATCAGACCACAACCTCCCACTCAAGGGAGTAAACATAATCTTTCCCTTCAAATGAGAAGGGTCAGAGGATATCTCCTTTTTCTTCCTATCCATTCTGGAAGGAGGAACCTGTAAAAAAGCTCCAGCTAGATCAGAAGCAGCAACATGGGCGGGGCTTGGACCACACCCACCAGTGCTATTAATATAAATTTCATCCTGTTCATGCATCGGGTTGCCTCCTGGATCAGAAGTAGCAGCTTGAGAAGTACCTCGACCACACTCACCACTGCTATTAACAGGAGTTTCAACATATCCAGACCATAGTGTGCCTCCTACTACGATTTCCTCACAGTTAGGGGTCATGCAGACATCAACCTGTTCAGGCCTCGGGTTGCCTCCTAGGTCAGATGCAGCAAATGTCCCCGGTGAGATCACCTTCCCCGAACCACATTTCTCAGAGCCTAATCCTTGTCTACCACCATTATTCGCAATGACATGCATCTCAGCCCATTACACTTCAGTCCACACAGTATCATATGAGGCTACCAGCTTTCCAGAGGTGACAATTCCATTGGGTAATGCCTGAGAATCAACCTGTTCAGCCAGAGGACCTTGTGCATCAACATGAGACTCCCCCATGTTCCTTCCAGCAAGAAATTCAGAACCACCTTCCCCTTGGGAAGGCAAGACCATTCCCTTTCTCCTTCTTCTATTGTAGGTGGTATCATTATGCCCCCTTGCTTTACAGATCGAACAACTCATATCCCTCCTACAGTCAGGGGTCAAATGACCAACGGTTAGGCAGCTCATGCCAAATTTGGGATTCCTTTCATACAATATTTCCAATTTCATGCTATCATCCCTTATTGTGAGGATGACTTCCTCCACCAAAGTGCTGGATAGATCAGCTTCAACCAGGACACGGGCATAATGACCATACCTGGGATTGTCAGTTTTCCTATCCATTCGGATTGGATTACCCACAGCCGAGGCAATGTCCCATAAAATCCGTGGATGCCAGTAGAGTCAATTAAGCTTATGAATCCTAATCCATAATTGGGTATGAGTGCATCAAAAATTCATAGGGTCGAAATTCTGATCCCATTCCTGGATTCTTAAGAACATAGGATTCAGGGATAAAGTGCCTTTGCTCCATGCCCTCCTCTTGCTCTCATCACTGGGAAAGACCACATGGTAGTAGCCCTTCCCCGTTGCAGTCATACTCCAATAATAAAATCCCCAAAAATAAGTAATCTTTCTCATTAATTAATTAAATTTCCAAAATCTCTCCCCCTTAGGGGTGAGAACGTGGGTAATAATCTAATGCTAACACAGGTTTACCCGTTCTTCAACAGCTTCCTGGTTGGTCGAGACATGAGAAACCCTTCATTTCATAATCACACATCCAGGTGGAGGAGCTCTATTGTCTAGAAAAGATACTCTAGAAGCATTCCTTATAGCATCCAAAAATTTTTTACGCCCATCCTCCAGACCAGAGTGGGAGGGGCTTTCTTTCCTGGAAAGTGCAAATAGTTCTGCGTGGCCAACATACTCATCCTTTGCACTAGAACCCGTAGGATCGGTCGCATCATCTCCCGGATCTTGCTCCAAGGAGTTATCAGTATCTCCAGGTTTATGGAGTATCCTTGAAACCCCTTGAGCCTCCATCCCTCTCCTCAAGAAAAATACATAAAAGAATTAAATTACCTTATTAATGAAAGATTAAAATAAATAATATTATAAATATCCAAATAAAGGTAAATATAGACTTTTGATGATTTACACTAATTTCTAGGTTAATATGACATGTTAGGGTTTATTAAATAATTTTTTTGAAGTTATAAAGTTTTTTTTACGTTCACAAAAACAAAATATCAAATAGTGTCAAAATTGACAAAAATGAGTTTTTAAAACAATTACTATATTATTATTTGATATTATATTCTTAAAAATATAAGGATCATCCAAAGGAATTAGATAAGGTTATATATATTAATAATGAACCATTTTGGGTTCTATTGTAAATTTATAGTATGTTTAATAAAAATTTATTATAAAAATACCAAAATACACGGTAAAGGTTAATCTATTTAACTAAGAGTTAAATCTAAAAGATAAGGTCAATACGGTGACCTAAACCTATCTAAAACCTATTGTTTGAGAGTTCGTAGATCCATATCCACCTTATCCACGAAGTAAATCATTTTAGAGCCATTATAAACCGAATATGTTAGTATATTAAAATAATATTTCAAGCTTTTCCTAAAGCGACCCTCAGCTATCTTATAAAAGGGTGCTTACCCTTCACTCAAAATCACACCACCAAATAAATTTGGCTCTGCCAAACCCTGCTCAAATATCCTCCCAACTAATTTCACTTATACATAGAGTACTTAATATTATTATAAAGAAAACTTAAGGATCCCTTTTGATATACTCAAAAGGAAACACCTGAAGAAGAGGTAATAATTTAACCACTTCTTTTAAGGTTCTTATCTTCTTCCACTTCCACATTATTTGTTGTTTCCATACCAAAATAATAACTCACATACCTTATACATACTGTGATTTTATTATAAATATGGTACAACCATATTCATTATTCTATCAATCCTATGATTGACAAGTCACCGTACGTGGGTACGTACAACATACCATCTCCATGTCCTGGTATAGTTTGTTATTAAAAAACATAATTATTTGGTTGGGAATAATAATGAGTATAAATGATGTAAATAATAAATATAAAATGTTAAGGATTTTGTATATATGATATAACATCCAATTACATACAATTTCACCATCAATATAATGATATTATTGCTCGTGCGTAAGTATGGATTGTCGTCTCCACAGACGTGATGAAAATCATTTCACATCATAACCATTCAAGAATAATTTTCATTTTATAATTAAAAATAATGTTTATGAACATAATATCATTATTTATATGAATCAAATACATCTTATCCATAACAATCATTGCTTATGTAACCATGCATATAAAGGGAAACAAATTAGTTAACACCTGAAATGATGGTACTACTGAAATATTATTAACAAATCAATATTAGAGGATCATACATGATATCATATTTATGTATTTATTTCTTTTGTAACTTAATAACAATTATTTAACTTCTATATAGGAGTTTAACTTACCCTCGATCAAGGAAAAGTAAAAGTTAAGGGTTAATTTTACAATCTATTCATTATCTGATATTGTTTATACATATGTATCTACTGGGACCTCTTTATCATACACGGCTGTGTTTCTTAAAAATGTATTTGAAACCATTTTTACTATTTTCTGGAATATGGGTTAAATTCATTTATACCCTTGTTTTAATTTTTATAAAATGGTTTGAAAGGAATCTTTCCATCTTTTTCCAAACAAGGTACTTTATGACCTTTTCGACAAATTAAGGTAAGAATGTTTTTTATCTTATACAGCGGGTGCGGCTATTTTATTCCATTATAATACCTTTTAATCTTCCCTTACAAGCTTATAATAATATTTTCAAAATAACTGTTTTCTTTTATAATTACATATGTTTTAAATTATTTCAAAATTTAATGAGATATTTCTCTCAAATAGTTTTGATTTCATTTATGTCAACATACTTTGATAGATTTTACATCTGTTTGAAGTTGATTTATTATGATACAATATTCCATATTTTATTGAAGGTTTTGTGATATTTTTGAATGTGGATGTGTTATTTTTATACCATTCATGGTTTATTTTTAATGTGTTAACATTTCTTATTATAGTTTTAATATGAATTTTTATGTTATATTTCAACCTTTTTCATATGATAAATGAATTAGACTTAGTAAGTAATGGGTGGAACCTTCTATAGCTCCTCAATGCATCGATAGGTCTCATGAGACAAACTAGTTTCTTGGAACAAGGCCTTGACAAAATCTTATTTTTAGTCTTGGAACAAGGCCTTGACTATGTGGTTATGAAGTCCAACATTATCCATTCCATAATTATTAAATTTTCTATTGATATTACATGTGATTATTCGACTATTAGAATAACCATGTGAATAATTAAGTGGAATTATTTGATTTATCTTTCTCATATTATGTAGAAGTTTAATTTTAAAAGTCTTGTGGTTTAGTCTTATACATTTTCTTCAAGGATTATGCTTATTCAATAAGGTTTCTGTTATATTGTTATCCTTACTGAGCATTTGATCTCACCCCATTCTTATGTTTTATTTTTTCCAAGATGTGAAGAAGTATATTATGATTGACCTATAGGGATATAATATGGGATATGAGTGTGTTCAAAGGAGACACAATGTTTTTTTTCTTTATTTCATAATATAATGTAATATTTCACTGACTCTGGGTAACTAGGGTAGGGGCGTTACATGTGTAATACCATTTCACATCATGAAATCCCCCGTGTTCAGTTTCTGCTGAGAAATATGTTTCCTTTGAAAATTGGGATGACCTCATTGATTTAAGGTTCAAACATTCCAAGCGGTTTCTAATGGGTTTTTTTGTAGAACTGGAAACATCTAATGATTCTATATCCATTTGGACCTACTTTTCAAAGGTAGGTGCTCACTAGTTATGAACTGATGAGGCTTAAGAATTTGCATTGGTCGAGAGGATGGGAGGTTGGACTCATCACAACCTTTTTGGGGGAATTGTTGTCTACTCTAGGACACTCTTTATAGATTTAAGTTATGTTCGTGAATCCTTATTACATTACCATGTATGAAAATGAGCTTTCCTTTTAATCTGACAATCAATGATTAATATGTATGAGATTTAGAGAATCTTTTATATGTATTCAAGGTTCTTCATCGATAGAGAATCATCTGTATTTGTTAGAGATTGTTAGTCAATGGTATCCTTCGACACATTATATAGAAATATCTTGGTCATTATGATAACCATAATAGTTTTAAATCCACTCAGCATGGCACTTGATGTTTATTTTCTTTCAGAAGGACATAGATTATTTTAGAGTTGGGATCGTACTCGCAGATGGGCTACCTACATATCCTTTGTTTTAGAAATGTAATCAGAACCCATCTAGTTCGAGTAAATATATATGAGGTTTATGCATTCTTGATGGCTCAAAGAAAGATATCATAATTAGTTTTACCCACTAGGTGTGAGAAATAAGAGGTATTGGTAAAACCAGAAAATTGTGCCATGAAAGATGCAATTTTAAGAAATGATGTGGGGCTTATGTATGTATGACTGCCCAAATAGATGAATATTAGGATTTACTTCAGGGAAGAAACCCTAGAACAAGGTCCATAAAGGTATATGTGATTTATGGAGATTTGGATACTTAACTTTGGACTTAATCCTGAGAAGGATTCCCAAATTAGAGAGGAATTATTATTGGGTTTTACTCCTGAGAAGGAAGCCCAAATCAAAAGTAAATTAAGATTGGTTAAGAGAAATTATGACTGGAACTTACTCTTAAAGAAGAGGCCCAGCTTAAAGGGAATTATGACTGGGGCTTACTCTTGAAAAGGAAGCCTAGGTTAAGGGAATTTGGATTTTTGGGAATGTGGGGCTTACTCCTAAAAAGGATGCACATATTAAAAGAATTTTGGTTGGGGATTACACCTGAAAAATAATCCCAGGTTAATGGAATTTGAAGACTGGGGCTTACTCCTAAAAAGGAGGCCTAGGTTAGGGGACTTGAGACTTAGGACATATTCCCGAGAAGGAGGCCTAAGTTAAATGGAATTTATTAGTGGGGCTTATTCCTAAAGAGGATGCCCAAATTAGCGGAATTATGACTAGGGCTTAGTCCTGAAAAGGAGGCCCAGAATTAAGGTGACTTGGGGCTTACTCTTGAAAAGGATGCCCAAGAATAGTCTTCTCATTTTAAAGGATGAGTTTTAATGAATGGAATCTCTAACTGTAGTGACATAAGGATATGTAAATCAGTAGGTTTTGAGAGATGTTAGATAGAATTCCTTTTATACAAGGAAGCCAACCAAGGAATCATGCCAAAAACGGATTGGCATTGGATTATGAAGGCTAAACCTTGAAGGAGAAAGTTGAATTTGAAGAAAACAAGTGAATAGGCAGGAGGGGCACCCAAAAAGAGAGAGGCGTGCAAGTCCTGCATGGGCGTGCAAGTCTTGGTCGCACAAGTATACTTGCGGGACAATTTGGTACTTGCACGATTGTCAACCCTTAGGGTAATACTTGGGTGAGACTTGGCTCAAGCCCTTAATATTATCCCTAAAGGCTTCCAAAAGAGTGAAGCACAAGTTTTATTAAAGGGATAAGGCGACGCTCAAGTGTCTTCAATTCCCTGAAGGGCCAGACACATATGCGCGCATGGGTTGATGAATTTCAACACTTAGGCCTTGTTCCCTCTCTTTATACCTTCCATTCTAGGTAAGAAATTACCTTAGAACTGTTCGAAGACTTTGAGAAGAGACTAGGGCGTCGGGAGCTTGAATCTGAGTTTTGGAATTTTTCCGTCCTGAAATGGGGGGCCCACGTGGGGTATTTATAGGCTTCTAAAGAACCTGGGTGAAATTCAGATAGGGTGCGCAAGTCACTTTCCCAACCACTAGGTGGCACGCAAGTATACTTGCATGACCATGATAAAAATTGCGCGGACCATGTTGAAGCATAACCTTTCTCATTCCTTTGTCGATTTTTGATGTTTCTTCAAAAGATTAATCACTTTGAACACATGTATTTCCATTTTTAAGTCCTTATATTCTATGAAGGAAATGAGCGTCAACAAAAGTCCCCCCTCAGAGTTGGATCCGGAGAGAAAAAAGGATTTGACTCTGAGGAAAAAAAGAGAAACAAGGGGTCTTTGTGGTTATTGGCAGTTTAAAGTCATACATGTCAGATATAAAAAGGGTAATGTTTAAGGTCAAAATATCTTTGACCAAATGGATTAACATTGTCTCAATTCATTGATAAATTATCTGAAAACATATTACCATGTTCAAGTATGAGGGAAAATATGTAAACGATGACTTAATAAATTTTGAATTTGAGGAATGATATGAAAAATGCCTAAAAGGCATTAGAAGAATTAGTTCCCAAGAATGAAGTTACCACTATTTAACAAACCCGTTAGGGGGTTGAATTATGCAGGGAAACCTAAGGGCATTGGCTGCATAGTCAAATAATAGCATCTTTTGGCTGCCAAGTCTGTTATGTAGACTACTTATGCAAGGCAGCCTAAGGGCACATGCTGCATAGTCAGGCAAAATAACTCTAAAAAATTTACCTTTCTACGGCTAAAAAGCCAGTGGAAGTTTATGGGGATTCAAATTTTCCAAATCATAGAGTTTTCTATATAGAGAGAGGTACTTGAATATAGAGAAGATATTTACAAACAAGATTGTTTAAGAACTGGATGAATGTTACACATATGAAGGTCTGACCCAAATGCTGGGAAGGGAAATATAAACCATAGACTTGAATAATTTCAGATCATGAAAAAGAACATGTGACAAATATGTTAAGGATGGCTATTTTCTGCGAATCCTTACATATTGTTGATAAGACCAATAAGGACAAAAGATGTTTTTCTCCCAAGAATGGAGTTATCATTATTTGAAAAACCCATTAGGGGGTTGAATTATGCAAGGCCACCTAAGGGAATTAGCTGCATGGTCTAATAATAGAATCTTTTGCCTGACAAGTCCGTTATGTAGACTACTTATGCAAGGCTGCCTAAGGGAACGTGCTGCATTGTCAGGCAAAAGAACTCTCAAGTATCAAACATTTTGTGACCAGAAGTCAAGAAAAGGATTATGGAGATCTGGAAGTATTTATGTTTTGGAGTATGACACATAAAAATGTGCATTTTTTCAATGAACGTAGAGATACATAGACCAATTCTAACCATAATCATGTTGTGGCTGGGTCCTGAAGTAAAATGTTGGACTTCACTACCTATCTCATAAGGTCAGGACTCAAGCCATACATAGTACTTGAAATACAATTTAACATCTTGTGGGACTAGAGTATGGGAAATCTTAGTTTAGGGTCATAGATCTCGGACCATAATAGTGAATACATTGTGTGTGTTTTCATAGGGAATTTTCAGCCAGGGGATTGAAAGTGGAATTTGGGGTTAGGCCCAATGACTTGGGGCTAGATTCGAGGGATGCTTGAACGCTCCTACATATCCCATAAGGATGGGAATCAAGCCACACATAGTTCTTGAAATACTTTCTGTATAGATTTGGTTTGTACATATGAAGGGTAAATGTGGACATTAGTGAAATTATGGTTTGACCCAAGATAAAAGGTTCAGGCATTGCCATGTATGCACATAGTCTTTATAAGATAACATGATCGAAGATCAATGTAAATAATGACTCCCTCTTAGGTGATAGTGCAAAATAATGTTTTAGTTTATTGGCATACATGACAAAAAGTGCAAATAGTTTAATGTCATATAGCAAGGATGATGGTGAACCAATGTAATAAGTATCAGTTCTAGGGATGCTTCACATATCAACATCATATGAGTTAGAGGTGTACCGATGTGAAGAGATTGGTTTTGGGCTTGAACCTCACAGGTTTTCTTATGTACCAAGCCTAGAAGGAAATGATCAATGTCCGCGTAGTTCAATTAATGAATGAATTGCTGGTCAAGTTGTTCTTGAGGACAACGACCTAAAAAATGATGTCAGGACTTACACATTATTAGCGGTCCAGAGAGTGTGTTATGGTTGTAGTTTACTCTAATCTCACGTGAGTCATACTCGGTGTGAGAAACAAAAGGTAGAAACAACCTTAATGATGTATAGTTTAATTTCATGTCAGACATATGAAGGGACTTTGCAGTTTAAAGTCTTGCAGTAAGGACTATATGTGCTGCACAGTTTAGTGTCATGTAGTAGGGACAAAATATAGTTTAACTTCATATAGGACGTATTAAGGGACTTTGTTTAGTTTAACGTCATGTAGGACAAATGAGCAGTACAGTTTAACGTCATGTATGAAAAATAAAAGGACACCGTTTAACATCATGTTGGACAATAAGGGTGTTGTATAGTTTAGCGTCCTATAGCTAAGACGATCGGGACAATACAGTTTAACGTCATGTTGGATGAAAGGGGGACTGTGCAGTTTAATGTCATGCAGTAAGGTCAAAAGGGGACACAGTTTAACGTCATGTTGGACAATTTAGGGACTTTTTCACATTTTAACATCATGTAGTTAGGACATCACAATTTAACATAATGTTGAACATCACAGTTTAATTTCATGTTGTATGTAAGTGCCAATAGTTTAAGGTCATATGCATGGATCGTAGATTATGCAGTTTAATGTCTTGTTGGACATTAGAGACTTCTGTACAGTTTAACGTCATGTATCTAGGACGTCACAGTTTAACGTCGTGTTGGACGATATGGATGAAAATAGTATAAGGTCATATTCATGGACCGTGGATGGTGCAGTTTAACATCTTTATGGATGCTTAAGTATTTGTATTACAGAAAATACTTCTTCATAAATCTAGCATTGGTTAGAGTAGTAATGAGTTCTCCATCCATTGAGATTAAAGAATAAGCTCCATTGGAGTAGACCTTATGTATTGAATAATGTTCTTCCCATTTTGGCTCCAACATGGGAGGTTTCTTTCCTAGTATCATTGGAGTTCTAAGAAACAATACCAATTCTCCTTGAACGAATGAATGAAGATGAACTTTTTTGTTGAAAGCTCATGCTATTCGATCCTGATAGACTTCCACGTATTACAGGGTGCACAATATTTTCTCATCTAACCATTCCAATTCATCCAATCACTTTTTAGATTGTTCATCTGTAGATAACTGATCGAAAATGGCTACTCTGAGTGAGGGTAATTGAACCACAATGGGAAATACGTCTTCCAATCCATATACTAATGAATATGGAGTTGACCGTGTTTCAGTGCGGGTGGTGGTCCGATAAGCCCATAAAGAATGAAAGAGTTTATCAGGCCCTGATTTATTATCTTTATCCACCATCTTTTGCAGTATGTTTGAAAGTGTTTTGTTGAAAGATTCTATCTGGCCATTGGCCACTGCATGATACCGAGATGAATGATTGGATTTGTTTATGTATTCTTGATACAACTTCCTCACCATAGATGAACTGATGTTGGTGCCATTGTCTGTCAATATGGTATGAGGGACACCAAATTTGGTATTGATGTTAGACTTGATGAAGCGAAAAAAATCATTTAGAACTGAATTCTTTGAGAGGTATTACCTCTACCCATTTGAAAAAGAAGTCAGTAGTAGTAAGAATGTATTTAAACTACTTGGATATAGCCGAAGGATAAGGTCCCACTACATCCATTCCCCATGTGACAAATGGCCACAAGTATTTAGCTATATGAAGCAACACTGGGGGTTGATGAATGAAGTTGGCATTTACTTGGAAGGAATGAAACTTCTTTGTAAAATCAACACAATCTTGTATCATTGAAGGCCGAAAATATCCAAGCCTTCAAATTTGATCAGATAGTTTGTGTCCAGACTGATGGGTACCACAGACTCCTGCACACACTTCTTTCATGACAGCCATTGTCTCTTCACCATAAATGCATCTGAAGAGAACTCCATAAAAACATCTTTTTTAATGAATTTTATCTAGGTGATCTAGGATATCATAAAGAGTAAAATTGACCACACGTCACCGGATTTGTTCTTTCCCAGCTCTACCAGGTGGAAGTGTTCCATTTTGAAGGTATTCCCTGATTGGTGTCATCCATCCTGTAGTATGACCATATGGTTCAGAGAGGGGACTAATTTCATTGATTTCCTCTACTCTGAAGTGAACATAATGTGAAATTGTTCGATAGTGGGAAATAATAATGGTTGTCTCATCCTGATTTGGATATGCCAGAGTTGTGAACATAGTATCCAGTGCATCAGCTTGGGCATTTTGTGATCTTGAGACATAAAAAAATGTCGGTTCCAAAAGAAAATTATGCCATTAACTCTCTGATGTAATCATAAAAAGGTATTAGTTCTTCTTTTCTAATTTCATAATCCCCATTGACATGTTTGATTACTAGGTCTGAATCACCTTTCACCTTTATGTGATTTACTTGTGCTTGAAGCGTCAACTCCAATCTTGCGATAAGAGCTTGGTATTCTGCTTCATTATTTGTACCGCCTCCCAACAACGAGATAGAATAATGTAGCACTGCCTTTTCTGGGGAAATGAGTACAATTTCTAACCCAACCTTTTTGAATTTATAATTTTCCATTTTCTTCCTTGTTGGTCTTCTAGAAGCACCATCAAAGTACATTTCCCATGTTTGATGATTATCTTGAATAGAGAAGACTTCCTCATCATGATGTTCAGTATCTAAAGATTTATCTTCTACTGAAGTATGTCCAGCAAGGAAATCAGCCAAAGCTTGGCCCTTTATTTCCTTTTGAGACACATACTGGATATCAAATTGCTGCAAAATAACTGCCCATCTTTCCAGACATCCTGTAAGCATTGGATGACTAAGGATGAATTTGAGCGGGTTATTGTGAGATACCAATTGGACCTCGGGATGTTGTAGGAAGTGTCTCAAATTATGAACTACAACGACTAATGCTAGGAAGAACTTCTCAATATTTGAGTATCGGGTTTCTACTTCAATCATAGTCTGACTGAGATAATAGAGGTTGTTTACATTCCCAGCATCATTATTCTGAGCAAGAAAGGCACCCAATTATCACTCTAAAGCTATCACATAGAGGATAAGTGGTCTTCCTTCAATAGGTGGCATTAACACTGGTGGATAGAAGAGGTACTTCTAGAGAATATCAAATTCTTCTTGACATTGTTTAGTCCACTGGTAAGTGACTTCCTTCTTCATCAATTTGGTGAAGGGTAAACTTTTTCATTCCAAATTTGTCAATGAAACACCGAATATAGGCCAAATGTCCTTGAAGTCCTCTCAATTACATCAAATTTCGAGGATGTGACATATGAAGGATTGACTTTTTCTTCTCAAGATCGACCTCGATACCATGACGGTGTACAACGAAGCTGAGAAATTTTCCTAAGGTTACCCCAAAAGCACATTTTAAGGGGATCATCTTCAAATTATGTTTCCGAAGATTGTGGAATATGACTTCCAGATCAGCCAAGTGATTAGAACGTTTCTTGGATTTAACCACAAAATCATCCACATAACATTCAAAAAACATCCCTATAAAGGGTTTGAAAATACGATGCATGGAACGTTGATATGTTGCGCCTGCATTGTTCAGGCCAAATGGCATTACCCGATTGCAAAACACACGCTGAAGGGGCTCTGAAGGCTGTAGATTCCTAATATTCTAGAGCCATTCAGATTTAATTATATCCTAAATATCCATCCATGAAGGAAAGTGCTTCATAGCCAGCTGTTTCATCAATCAAGAGTTCTGTAATCGGAACTAGAAAATCATCCTTAGGACAATGCCGATTAAGATCTCTAAAATCAATGAAAACTCTAATTTTTACGTTCTTCTTTTTCACAGGGACAATATTATCCAACCACTTGGGATATTGAAATTCTTTGGTGAATTAATCTTTGATAATCTTATTCACTTCAACTTCAATTTTGGAATCATATGTTGGGTGTGTTCTTCTAGAAGCTTGTTTAAATCCATAATGTTCTTCTAGAAAACCCAAATGATGAGTGGAAACATCAGGATCAATCCATGACATCTCTGTATAGTTCCAAGCAAATATATCTTGATTTTTCATTAAAAATGAAACATACATCTCTTTTTCTTCAAGAGTCATGGCCGCACTAATTAAAGTGGGGTGTGGATCTTCTTTTGTACCCAGATTTATTTCTCTGAGTTCATCCATGGTGGTAGAGATACCCTCTTCAAATTCTGGCGGACAATCCCTAACATATTCTTCTTCTTCTTAATCATGTGTTATTTCTTCTATTTCTACATACATAGTAGATTATGAAGTAGAATTTCCATGATCAGAAGTGATGTTAAAATTTGACCATCTTGAAGAAGAAGTTACCATTTCCGACCTGATTGATGATGAAGGGTCTTCATTTGGTAATAAAGAGGAGATGATGGATTGAGAATCGACATCATCGTCCAACTCTGACATTGCTATAACTTCTTCTGGCCTGGTTGGCGAAGTATAGAATTTCTGGATTTTAGTAGATGAAATGAAGACATCTTCATTTGAGATTTCATCATTTCTTGGTGAATCAACAATTTCTCCTATGATGTCTGGCTTGATTGACATAATTGAGATTATGGAGGTTTCCATAAGAGTATTTTGATTTGGGTCTATCCTATCAATTTGTTTGATATGCAACACATAATCTGCACTCACATTTGTAAATGGATTTACTGGAATCTTTTACACACCATATGGAGCCTTAACATTGGTAATCTCCCTTGTTGTGTATTTCTCCATTCCCTTCATGTGATAGAATTCTGACTCAATGTATTGATATTCACATGTATTGAACTAAGTCTTATCACCATACAATGTCGTAATATGACCATTGAAACAATATTTGAGACATTGATGGTAGGATGAAGGGATAATTGCATGTTGATGTAGCCATGGTCTTCCTAGCAAGATATTGAAGGCTGAGTCTTGATCAACAACCATGAAATATTAATTGGATACAAGATCTCCAAAATAAGTTCTGAGTATAATCTCACCCAGTGGTACTTGTTCATTTTTATCATATACTTGTAACACGAAAGTGGAATGAGATAAATCTGATTCTGTGAGGCCCAATCGATGAAGTGTACAAATGGGTATGAGGCTGACTCCTGAACCATTATTAATGAAAAATCATTGGACGTCTACACCATTGAACTTGCCAGATAATTACAAAGGTCCAATATGTCCATGCACGACATCATCTTTATCTTCATCTGTGAAAGATATCACTGCATGGCATTCTGGAGGATTATTTTCTACATGGTAGACTTCAGCTGCAACAATTCCAGTTTCAAATTCCTTAGTACATGACAAATCCTCGATGAGTGACTCCGGAAGATCCTTCAATAAGTTCAAAGCATCCAGAATTGATAACTTGGCGGGTATATGGGCCAAGTGTTTCAATACATCAAACTTTTTATCCAAAGGTCCACATTTCCCAACAGGAACATGTGGTTTTGCAGGTACCTTAGAAGTAGATGCTTTGGAAGTAGAAGCATCTCGTATCAGGTTAGGAGTTGGAAATACTCCTGGATTTGGAAGATTACACCGAATATGCCTATTTACTTGCTGAGAGGGAGAAGGTGGAATCTCTAACCGACCTTCCAGATTAACTGTGCCAGGAATGATTCTGCTATTGGTGGAAGAATTTTCTTGTTCTTGTTGAGCCCATTGAAGGGTTCTGCCACAAGTTTCTTCTGCATACACAGTTCTAGCAGGGGTAGAATTGGAATAGTGGCTTCTGGTATATCCATGTCTTCCTCTATATCCCAGACCTCTGAAACTCCCTCAAATTCCTCTATTTGATATAGGAAATTCAGGCTCATCAAAATCAAAACTCTGATTGGCATAAGGATCTGTTAAATGAATCATATTAACATAACCAATGATCAACTCATCTTTTGATGAAGATTCAGCCTGATTAGCCAATTTAGGCTGTGCCGTTTGGTGGGGAGGTGCTCGTGGCTTCGAAGTAGATGGCATAAAATATTCCTGAGTCAAATACAGCTTAGGCTTTGATACGATTTCACCATCTTCTGATTGTTCCACTTTCTTTTAATTATTCCACCCCTTTGAGGATTTTCCCTTTGATGAAGAGGGTTTTCCTATGGCATTCATAGCAGAAGAAGTAATTGGTTTCTTCAATTGCGTTCGTAAAATGGCATGAGTTCGGTTGATCATTTTTCTGACCATCCAATCATCATATTTTTGTGCATTTTTGTTCTTGACTTCATGCCACTTTCCTTCTTCCTCTGGATTTGTAGCAATAACACATGCTACCTGAGCTGAAGAACCTTTCAATTTGACTTTTCCCAAGTCCACCATTTTTTTCATGAGGTCTTTGAAGAGAAAACACTATTGAATGGGATGCCCCAACATCTGATGAAATGGGCAATAATTGGGATGATCTTCATCTCCTTCCTTGTTTAGCCTCTTGGGCCTTGGAAATTGAACCAAATTATTTTCCAGAGTTGAAATGAAGTAACCAGAAACAAGTTCATTTTGGAAAGAGTAGACTTTGCTCTTCAGATCCTAAAATTGGTTATGTCTCTGATCTCTTTGATCATCTTGACCAAATGACCTCTATTGTTGATGCTAAAGAGGTGGAGCCCTTCGAGAAGATGAAGGCCTTGAAGTAGAAGTTGGTACAGGTTCTTGTTTAAGCATAACTATAACAGTTTCAGCATTAACCATTCTCCAACCTGGAGTTGATGGAATTACATGCGATTTATCCTTAGTCTTATAAGAGAGTGTTGAATATGTTGAGTGATTGATGTAAGGTCTAAAAACCCTCCTGTGTATTTCACAGGGATCAATGGTGTGAACAACTCATCACACAGATTTTCCACACAAATTGGCAACAACTCTTCTTGAGGGCGTGCTAAGCTCAGGGAATATGTTAATTTTTTCCAGTGAGCAATGAAATCTAAAACCCTTTCATTCTCCCTTTTCTTATAATTTTTATGATACAAAACTATTGTCTTTTTCAAAGTTTAGTTGAATATAAGAAGGAATTGTTGACAAAGATTGACCCACTCGGTAATTGACCAGGATTGCAGGCTTGTATAGCAGATAAAAGAAGGCCCTTGTAATGATTGTACAAAACACTTGATCTTAACTACTTCTTGTTTCTAAGGGGTTCCTATCATAGGATCGTAATAAGAAAAAAAATGTTTTATGTGTTTCTCTGGGTGTACCGAACCATTAAAGATTGGGAATGTGATACTTGCAAAATTTGATGGGGGTGGAATTGCGTCTACCCATTCAGGGTAAGCTCTCTTCTCTGGTTGAACCAATGCACGCTTTCCTTCCATAGCTTCCAACCGAGCTGTTAATGGCTCAATAGAATTTATTAACTTTTGAGAAACATCCGGTTGAGCTTGGACCTGAGCTGGTGCAATAACTGGAGCTTGGACAGATGTGGTGGTTGGTACTGCAACTGATGATAACACCACCGGTTGTTGTTGCACCTAACCCATAGGATTGGACATGTGAGGGTGTACAGATAAAGTAGGATATTCTTGATCCATCTCAGTAGCCACAAAAAATTCCCTTGGCTGACTGACTCCAGTGTGCATGGTAGGAAGATTACTTTTAAGTAGTTCTGCATTCAAAATCCTTAATTCCTTCATCTCTTCCTCTTGTTGTGCGAATCTTTTCTCTAGTGAGAGTGATTGGCCTTCTTTAGATGAAGGTTATGTAACATGATTCTTTCCTTTTATTTTTTTGGATGCATTTCAGAGAGGGGGAAGTTGGTTTTTTTAAAGAATACCCAGATTTTGGGTAATCCTTTGATTTCATGTACGCACACCTTCCTCATTTGTGTCTGTGCGTACAAATTCTTGAGTAGGAACCTCTTCATCTGATCCCTCTGATTTAGCCTCATCTGGGGAATTAGTAACAACAAAAATGATGACATTAATTGATGCATAATTCATTGCATCTCTTCTATTGGCATTTTTGCGATATTGTCTTCTTCCTTGTCCTTGATGAGACATGGCCTTTTGTTGATTCTATCACTCAGGAACATGTTGAGGAACCGTAATGTGGAGGAAATCTCCTGATAATTTGTCTCTTCGTTCCTCTTGTGTCATCTTCCCTAATCTAGAGAAGAATGACTTTCCCTGAGGGAGTGATTGAGGATTTGAAAAAGTACCCAGTCCTGTGGACTGGGGCGGTTCCTGCTGTTTCTGTTGAACTCCTCGAATCCTATTTGTTGATTCTAAGGGTTGGGTTAAAAGAGTCCCCAGTCTGGCAAGCTAGGGTGGTTCCTGAGTTGCTATATCTGCAGACTTCTTAAAATATCTCCTGATCTTATGGACTTTAGTCCGGAAATTGGCTGGATGTATCAACCTACATCTACTCTTATCACCAGGCTCGAAAGACCGTTGGATGATTTATGAAACTTCTGTCACTTGATGATGTGCTTGCTTTAAATGAGAGGCCTGTTCAATATTCTCATTTTCTTGATGAAAGAGTAATTCAACAACTTTTCCTCTGTATTCCTGATTCTAGGAAGAACTAGTTGAGGACTATTCTTGAGCGAGCCTTTGATTACAAACAAATCCAATTGGCTGTGGTCGGCCATGGGCAATAACATTGCATGAGACCATTTTCGGCGGGCTTTACTGACTGGAGAGTAAAGTGAAATGTAGTGCTCCATGGACACCTCATCTTCTAATATGAATACCAAATGGGGAATTGGAAATTAACTAGCGCAGTCTTCTTAGTATGCCAAGGCATGAAGGCTGAAGGGCTCTCTACTGTTTTTCAGCTTTCAGATATCGAGAAAAACAGAGAGATGCCTAGTCAATTGTTTTTTGTAACCATTCTATTATCTTGACATGAATTTCATATTCATCATAAGATAATATTTTCTTTTTCAACTGACAAAGAGTTTTCCATACATTGAGACGAATATCATGAAATCCATCTTATGTCAACATTTCTGGAATGTCATACTGAGAGTCAGCCAAAGGCCAAAACATAACTGGCACTTCACCTTTCTCCAGTTGTTTTCCCATATTCAGTACCTCCTACTTATCATTTGATGAAGATTATTATTCCTATTTAGACCAAAGCTGGTTCTTCTTTGTTGCTTCATCAGATTCAACAAAATCGGTAGAGAATTCACTCATCAAACTAGAAGATGCATGATTCAGGGGTGGTTCGGAGAATGACCTACACCCCGAGCTATCTTATGATTGATAAATTATTTCACCTACTAATGGTAAACCATCAAACATGAATGACTTAATATTTTTAAGTGCCTTAAGATAAGATGGATTTCTCATCACAACATTGTCCATTGGAGGATTTTACAGGCAATGTGAATTACTACTGCGAAGAGGACTTTCACAGCTAAATTCATCATCATGGGGAGGACCACTATGGTGGGTTACAGAAAATGATGAAACATTTTACTCCTTGGTCTTCTGGTTACACAGAGGGTTCTTGTGGCTCTTATCTGAAGAAGAAACTTCGAGATCGACCGAACTGTCATGAAGCAAGCCTTCATGAGGAAGTATATGATACAGACCTTCAGAAACAATTTCCCGACTATTGGGAACTGATAGAGTAGAATCTTGAGTTGCAACATATAATTGTCTGAGTGCATCCAGAACTCCAGCATCGAGCAAGGATTTGTTATAGATTGGACGTTGATTTCTTGACTGTGCTGGATGGGTCTTTTTCATAGATGCCTTATTACTCACTTTAGGAACCAATTGTTGACAAAATCGGTTATTATGGGCTGGTGTATGTGCCTGCTCAGGAGAAAGGATCAGGATAGGGTGATTATCTCCACTCAAATCAGGTGTATGTGCTTGAATTGGATGTCCGTATGATATGGGGGAGTATTCCCCACAAACCTCTTGGACTGGAATAGAGGTGTGTGTTTGTTATGGAGTGAAATTTTGATGTGTCACCCCACTGGTAGGGATATATTTGCATTTGTTTTTCTGTGATCCTGCTGAAGCTGTTATAATATCCTAGAAGGCATCTAATATATGAGCAGATATTTTCGTCTACTCTTTCACCATAATAAAAATGTGTTTGGTGACTTTAGATATTGGAACAGGAATATACGTCCATTCCATGCTTGGAGTAGGTGCATGTTCCTGGTCTTGTCCCCCTTTTCCTGTCAGTGAATTCTGACAGTACTCAAGTGTGGGGGCAGAGGGTTGAGTCTGTCTCCTGTTTGTCGCTGGACCATTCCAACTAACTTCTCCGGGTGCTACCAAACGAGACTGTTGGTAGGATTGATCAATACTGGTAGGTTTATGTGACTTCTGATTTCACTCCACCGAACGTGGTTGACAATCTTCCCTCAATACTGACAGACGAGGCTGCTGGAAGGATTGATGAGTGTAAGCAGGTGTATGTGCATGTTTACCAGTTGCCAACACATTGGGTTGGCGGGCTTCATCATATGTAGTCAGATGAGCCTGCTGACTAGCTGATGATTTATAAACAGGTGTATGTTCCTATCTATAGTACTCCACTGGAATTGCCTGGCTGGATTGGCATGTTGCTTCCAGACGAGTCTTCTAGACAGCGGAATTAAAGCGGACGGGTGAATGTGCCCGCTCGTTGCTTGCCACCAAGTTAGGTTGATGGACTTATCTAGAAACTGAAGAGATAAGAACCTGCTCACTGTTAACTGGTCGTCGCCTCTGGTGGTTCGTCTTACCTTCTCGGGTTCGAGGAACCTGATCCGAACTCCTGGAGAAAACACCCTCATCATGTTGAGGGTGCACTGCCGCACGAGTTTGGTGGCGATTATTGGTGGGATCCCTCGGGAAGGACTCCTGTTTCATTGAATTAAAGCCTTGTGTGGCCTTCTCATTCACCTCCTCAAATATGGGAGGGAATAGTGACTGCGTTCTGGGGATAATGACCTGAAATGGTTGGAGACGGTAGTTATCACCGCCTGCTTCTTGATCCCTGGTCATCACTTTCCAGAAGACCAGAGTGAATTATTGACTTGGAGGGCTTGTCTAGAGGCCTCTAGAGTCGGAATAGTATCATTTTGATGGTACTCCTTAACCAGTGCAAATGATACCCAGCTTTGAAGGCACTGAGTAGGTGATGTCATCCTCGGAGCGAACGACGATCTAGTAGGAGTAGCAGCAGATGCATTCACAGCAGAGGTTTTCATAGTAGAGGAATTCACAGGCATGAACTTAAGAGAATCCATTTCTGTAACGAAGAAGATCTTGGAAAAGAGTGAATATTTGATATAACAAACAAAATCAAGATAAGTTCAGCCACTACATATTTTGGATGAGCACATATGTTATTGATTGTTCTGTTGGCCCTCTCCTTGAGTTTAAATAGGGGCCTAACAAATTAAGTAAAACATCATTTTAACTTGGTTAAGGATTCATGTCGGGTTCACCATTTTTTGTTTCCTATAGAAATGGGGATGACCTCATTGATTTAAGGTTAAAACATTCCAAGCGGTTTCTAAAGGGTTTTTTGTAGAACTGGAAACATCCAATGATTCTATATTCATTTGGACCTACTTTCCAAAGGTACGTGCTCACTAGTTATGAACTGACGAGGCTTAAGAATTTTCATTGGTCGAGAGGATGGGAGGTCGGACTCATCACACCCTTTTGGGGGGAATTATTTTCTACTCTAGGACTCTCTTTATAGATTTATGTTATGTTCATGAATCCTTATTACATTACAAAGTATGAAAATGAGCTTTCCTTTAAATATTACAATTAATGATTAATATGTATGAGATTTATAGAATCTTTTATATGTATTTGAGGTTCTTCATCGATATAGAATCATCTATATTTGTTATAGATTCTTAGTCAATGGTATCCTTTGACACATTATATAGAAATCTTCTGGTCATTATGATAACCATACTAGTTTTAAAGCCACTCAGTGGGGCACTTGAAGTTTATTTTCATTCAGAAGGACATAGATTATTTCAGAGTTGGGATCGTACCCACAGATGGACTACCTACATATCCTTTGTTTTAGAAATGGAATCAGAACCCATCTAGTTTGAGTAAAGTTATATGAGGTTTATGCATGCTTGATGGCTCAAAGAAAGATATCATAATTACTTTTACACTCTAAGCTCACGTGAGTCATGCTCAGTGTGAGAAACAAGAGGTATTGGTAAAAACACATAATTCTTACATGAAAGATGCAGTTATAAGAAATGATTTGGGGCTTATGTATGTATGAATGCCCAGATAGATGAAGATTAAGATTTACTTCAGAGAAGAAACCCGAGAACAAGGTCCATAAAGGTATATGTGCTTTATGGAGATTTGGACTTAACTTAGGACTTAATCCTGAGAAGGATGCCCAAATTAGAGAGGAATTATGATTGGGGTTTACTCATGAGAAGGAATCCCAAATTGAAAGTAAATTAAAACTGGTTAAGAGAAATTATGATTGGGGCTTACTCTTAAAGAAGAGGCCCAGGTTAAAGGGAATTATGACTTGGGCTTACTCCTGAAAAGGAAGCCCAAGTTAAGGGAATTTGGATTTTTGGGAACTTGGGGCTTACTTCTAAAGAGGTTGCCCATATGAAAGGAATTATGGTTGGGGATTATTCCTTAAAAGGAATCCTAGGATAAGGGAATTTGAAGACTAGGGCTTACTCCTGAAAAGGAGGCCCAGGTTAGGGGACTTGAGACATAGGACTTATTCCAGAGAAGGAGGCCTAAGTTAAATGGAATTTATGAGTGGGGCATATTCTTGAGGAGGATACCCAAATTAGAGGAATTATGACTGGGGCTTAGTCCTGAAAAGGAGGCCCATAATTAAGGGGACTTGGGGATTACTCCTGAAAAGGATTCCCATGAGTAGTCTTCTAATTTTAAAGGATGAGGTTGAATGAATGGAATCTCTAACACTATTGAAATAAAGATATGTAAATCAATATGTTTTGAGAGATGTTCCATATAATTCCTTTCAGACAAGGAATAAAACCAAGGAATCATGCCAAAAATGGATTTTAATTGGATTTTGATGGATAAACCTTGATGAAGAGAGGTGAATTTGAAGAAAATAAGTGAATAGGCAAGAGGGGCACCCAAAAAGAGAGAGGCGCGCAAGTCCTGCATGAGCGCGCAAGTCCAGGTTGCACAAGTATACATGCACGACACTTGGGTACTTGTGCGACGGTCAACCCTTAGGGTAATACTTGGGAGAGACTTGGCTCAATCCCTTAATATTATCACTAAAGGCTTCCAAAAGAGTGGCACACAAGTTTTATTTAAGGGATAAGGCGGCACGCAAGTGTCTTCAATTTCCTGAAGGGTCAGGCACTTAGGCACGCAGGTGTTGATGAATTTCAACACTTAGGCCTTGTTCCCTCTCTTTAGACCTTCCATTATAGGTAAGAAATTACCTTATAAGTTTTTGGAAGGCTTTGAGAAGAGACTTGGGTGCCGGGAGCTGGAATCTGAGTTTTCGAATTCTTCCGTCCTGAAATGGGGGGCCCACAGGGGGTATTTATAGAATGCTGAAGACCCTAGGCGAAATTCAGATAGGGCGTGCAAGTCACTTGCGTGACCACTAGGTGGCACACAAGTATACTTGTGCGACCATGATAAAACATGCACGAACAATGTTGAAACATAACCTTGTTCATGCCTTTGTCGATTTTTTATGTTTCTTCAAAGGATTAATCACTTTTGACACAGGTATTTCCCTTTTTAAGTTGCTAGATTCTGTGACAGAAATGAGCGTCAACTAATTAAATCACCTCTTCCTTTATTTAATTTTTTATTAACACGATATATTACATTCCATGTGACCATTATTCGTGTCATGTATCATATTTACACACCATGAAACCTCCCTAGTCAAGCCGTGAAACTGACTTTCACATCGTGTAATCCACTTACATGATGTGTAATCTCCCTGCTTCTATCTCCCAACAACTGAACTGCTCCAAAATTCCTCTGAGCCTCCTCCAAACTCCTACAACACCCTAAACTAGAAAATTAATGGGTTGGAAAGGCAAAAACATTAAATCAAATACCTATCAAATGATTCTCACTCTCAAGAATCCAAAACTAAACATAGACAGAAAGGGGTCTGGATAACCACCCCGCGAGATTACTCTCAAGGACCTTTCCATAATTCAAACATCACTACTATCCAAACACACCCATAAAATGACCACAAACATCTCACATAAATTCATCACCACAAATTTACAACTATAAGCCATCTCCTCTCACTCAACGATACTTCCACATATCCACCGTATGGGAAAGAAACCGCACTGTCATGAACACTCGAATCAAGGAATTTCTATCCTCCATGTCAAGATACAATCTGCTCTATGAAGAACTGACTCAACTATAAGTCTTTAATTTCATTTCAGTTAATTTGTATTGATTAGTAATTTGGTACTCCCATTTTCATACATCAATACATTATCACACATAACACCGCACACATCACAAACCTTGGAAATCCGCACATCTCATTAAATCTAAAGGATCAAAACATCACATCATAAGGAAAAAGAGAGAAAAGAAAATGAAAAAATACTCTATGTACTTGGAACAGATATGAATTTCTCACTCCCATGTACTCTCCTCCAAACATCCATGCCTCCACAACACATGAACTAAAGGAATGGCCAATCCATGAAGGGCCTTCTCTTGATGATCCTAGATCTCTATTGGTCGTTCCACAAACATTGCATCATCCTTGATATGCAAAACCCCTCAATAAATGACATCAGTGGCATCATGTTGACAATGATGAAGCTAAGGGACATGGAAGACGTTTTGGATCCTCTCCAACTATGTTGGTAATTCCAACTAATAGTCCACTTCACAAACTCACCCCAACA
The DNA here is from genome assembly GCA_963277665.1 of Viscum album. Classification (NCBI taxonomy): domain Eukaryota; kingdom Viridiplantae; phylum Streptophyta; class Magnoliopsida; order Santalales; family Viscaceae; genus Viscum; species Viscum album. The sequence goes on from OY728122.1 coordinate 2,095,897,523, forward strand.
CGTCAAAGGTACCAACACACTAGGGAGAAATCTTACTCCCTCTACCAAACCTCCACATCCCATGTTAAGGGTAACCTTTAAGAAAAAAATGGCCCCAAACCTCAAACTCCAAGGGCCCCCTCCTAGGATGATCATAATATTTATGTAGGTATTGTGCTACATTAATCCTCTCATTGATAAGATGAACTTTCTCTTTTGTGCACTACACCTCATTCGGACCAAGAGCAACTGTCTCCTGAACCTCCATCCAAAACAATTGAGAATGAAATGGTCTCTCATAAAAATACTCAAATGGGGATATACCAATGGAAGAGTGATAACTATTATTTTTAGAATACTCACCCAAGGGTAGGTTTCATACTCAATATCCCTCAAAGTCCAAGAATGATGCTTGCAACATATCCTCTAATGTATGGATAGTTCGTTTTATCTTCCAATCTGTCTATGGGTGGAAAGAAATGTTGCGGCATAACTGGGTGGAAAAATCATACTGTAATCCCTTCCAGACTCATGAGGTAACAAATTTTTCCCTATCTAAGACAATAGACCTTAGATCTCTATGAAACAATACCTTTTCATCCATGTACCTCTTAGCAAAAGCATCCACTGCATCTGATTTCTCGATCGTGTGGTCTGATTTTGTCTATAGATCTTATATCACCCAGATAACATAACAACCTACCTAATATCTGGGTAAACCTATGATTAAATACATCTATATGTCATCCCATTTCCACTCAATAACTTCTATGGGCTATAACAAACATCCAACAACACAATACATGGATTTTACTTGTTGGAAAACCAATCACTTTTCCAAAAACCTCACCACTACCCATTCCATCATAGGACAACAATAATACATCCTCAATCCATAGTAGATCTTGTACATTCTTGGGTGTACCTCCAAGGGTGATATGTGTAAATCATGAATAACTCCCTTTCACATTACTATCAGAACAAACAAACTCACATTAATCAAAATTCAGTTTCGACCATCCTCCGACCATCACTCTAGAGCATCACCATAGCCAACACCATCGTACATGACCTCTATGTCTGAGTCCCCCCATAGAGACTCCTCTACCTATTGCTCCATAGATGAATGTACCATCATATGAAAGAAAAAAACATTACCACCATCCACCCCTACATCTAAGTGAAACGATTCCAACTCCTCCAATGCTCTCTAAGCATCCTCATTCTCATAAAAAACACCATTCCATGAATTCTTGCTCAAATTATCAGCCAAAAAATTTATATTTACTAAGAAGTAGAAGGTATAAAAATCCTATTATTGAATAAACTGTGACAACCTCTACTTCCATAAGTGTAAATCTCAATGGGAAAAGATATACCTCAAACTATTGTAATTGATGAAGACCACAAAGCAGTCCCTAATGAATAAATTCCCCAACAACTTCAGTGAAAACACAACCAATACTAGCTCAAAATTATGGTTGGAGTAGTTACATTTGTGAGGAAATAAATACATAGACCCATAAGAGATATCTACCTTCTTCCACAACAACACACATCTGAATCCCAAATAGGAAGAATCAAAAAATAACTCAAAAAACACACCCTCCTCCGATAGACAAATCACTGGATCATAGACCAAATTCCCCATTAGGTAATCGAACACATCCTTGAACTAATCAATCCACAAAAAAAATGGCCTTTCCAAGGTATATATTTTAATGGGGCTACAACGTGAGAGAAATTGAGTAGAAACCTCTGATAATATCCTGTGAGACGAAGGAAATTCTGAACCACTACCATGTTCTTGGGTGCTTCCCATGAAATAGCTGATTCAACCATGAAAGATTATACTTAGACACCCTATTGAGACACCACACGAATGAGGAAATGAACCTATCATGTCCAAAACATACACTTGGAAAACATTCCACATATTTTTTGGCATCGAAGAACATGCAAGATAATTATATGTTGCTCAGAATTCTCCATCTATGAAGTCAAGTAGATTAAGATATCATAAATGAATATGATTATTGACCAATCAAGGAAATCATGGAACATAGAGTTTAAAAGCCACTTGAACATGATTGGTGTGTTTATGACACCAAATGGCATGACTTCAAACTCAAAGTGCCCATAACTTCATCTGAAGGCAGTCCTTAGGATACCTCCCTCCTTCGCCCTCAACTAGTGTTATCTAGACCATAGACCAATTTGAGAAAACTAACACTCACCTATCAATGGGTCAAAAAGTTCATTACCTTGGAATAGGATAAAATTATCGAATTTCACCTGATTCAACCTCTGGTAGTCTATATACAACCTCAAATCACCATCCACCTCCGTGTAAAACAACACTGGAGAACACCATAGAGGCACATTGGATGCGATAAAACCCTTATGCATCAGATAATCTATCTGAAGCCAAATCTTTGGAAACTCATAAGGTACCATCTGACAATGAGACATAAAAATTGGAGAATCACAGGGTGGCAAGTCAATCCCGAACTCCGCATCTTGTCCAGGAGGTAGCATCACAACCTCCTTGGGAAAACCTTCTAGAAAATACCCAATGACTAAGTGAAACTCCAATATCTCAACATTTAATGATTCTACCGAAAACATATCCAACAAGGAAATAAGGGGATCCACTCACTGACAAACCACCTGATAACTCCTATCACAAATAAAAACACATGCTAGCTTCCCCATATAAAAACACGACTCTCCTTCAGTAGCAGATTGTTATAGAATGTATGGAATACAACTAATTGATGCTTAGAATGACTTGGTATGGATACCTATGTAGAAAGAAATGATCCCTACAGGAATGATGCGGTCCCATCATTAGTCTACTACCCCTACACACATAAAAAATGTTGGTCTGGGATCCAACTAGTATAGTCAACAACAGGATATGGGAATCCTCTCTATTTGTAGTCCTTTAGAATGGGATAGAGTGGGTTCAAAAAAGGAGTGTGAAGCTCTTGAATAAAAAAGGCCCAAACAATGGAACTAAAAAAATTGATCGTACCTATGAAGATCTCTAGACCATCTGGAATTTCTTCCTTCACTACATGAAACTATCCACACCCAGCCCCTCCACCTCTCTAATATGGACCACCCACAGAAGCACACTTAGGTCATAGTCCCTGAACATGGGAAACATCAAGAGGTCAGCCTCTACCTACTCCATCAACCCTTAAGGGAGAAAAAACCAGCTACCCCTACAATTGAAATGGTCTCTTTGGAAACTGCTGATGATGCCAACACTGAACATATCCACCTCCACCAAACTGAGCTTAAGGAACCACTTGGAACTTATTCTAGAAATGGCCAAAAACCCCACAAAAAAAATATTTGAATAAAGCTCCTAGAAAAAGCACAGGATATATTAGAACCATAAGGCTAGAAAGAAAGCTACTGAGGTCGAATATCTGCCAGTCAAAACCTAAAAGGTCCTCGTGCATGAGAAATATCACTAAAAATACTGATCCTTGAGGAACCAATCTAGTTCTCCTCCCATTGAAAACATCACCATGAGGGAATTTTCTCGATCACCTCTACCTTCTTCTAAACTCCATGTATGTTGCAAATGTAAAAGGAGTAACTGAATATTAGATAGAAGGATGGAGTTCCTCCTCAAGATGTCTCAAAAAAGACTCATCATCTAGAAAATGTTCTAGGTAAAGCCGTAGATGGTCATTGAACTTGATCGCCAACTACTATACAGAAATGGTCCCCTGCGAATGGGAAAGAATCTCCAACCTCTCTACTACCTTCATGACTAATGAAAGTAACTCTACCCATAACTCAATCTATAATTCAACCCACAAAACGTCTTCCTCCTTCCACTATCCTAGATACATCTTCCACCATTGAATCGTAGCTCCCCTCCTCTAACTGAATGTCTATGGGACCAATTACTCCATCGGGGACCTGATAAAATTGAGAGTGATCTCATGCCTCCCCAACCATCTCTATTTATACACATTTGAATCACTTCCATCATACTTTCCCAAAGTCTGGCACTGGAAAGTGTGAAAAATTCTTTTCAAAGATGATCCTCCTCAACCGTATCAACCCTATGACGATCAATTAGGTTTTCCCACTGAACCTCAACTACATGATCTACAAGAAGATGATGACCGAGAGCTATAACTAAAAGGAAAACAAGGATTTCCTATGCTTGATCGGTAGGTAATTTTTTATTATGTTTTATTTTAACTCATTTAATTTATTTTGTTATCCATTTCAACATTCCCATAAAAACCCAATTCAATCAAGAACACGAGTCATTGTGATGCATGTACCTATCCTAGGTCTCTACCCTATAAACAAGTCCACCTCACTTGGACGTTCAATAAGCTTACTGTCCATGCATTGGATCATGGGGAACCTAAAATCCCATGTCCTAGCCAGTCTCCCTATCCTATGTCATGTAACAAGGTCATCTGGAACTGTTTCCACCCCACACAATGCAATACTCACTTTGAATAACTCACAAACTCCATCCTATTCCTCAAACATCACCTTGGAAACCAATATTCCATAACCCCTCCCTCTAAAGATACCGTATGTTGGGAGAGAGATAATGACCCCGGAGTCCTACCTTTAGTAGGTCCCGGGTGGGTGACTAGAACCAAGGGTGTACAAACCTCACAATATGGTAGGTATTACCCATTATAAGATACACTATTAGAAGATAGAATTAATCACCCAAATAAACTCAATGATATGTTATAAAAGACAAACCCAAACGATCCCACATGCATGTTTAAATAGAACTGATATAATAAAAGTATCTGAAGTAAATACCCATTTGTAAAGATAATGCAGCAACACGACAACTATAAAGGATATGAGATAGTAAGGTCCCGAACAGTCTATGAAATCCTCTTGGAAACTTGAAAATAGTGTAATATACGTAGGATGTGCATACAAGTATACAATGTAGGAAAACCAATGACTCTAGTGAACATGTTAGAAAAGCCTACTAATAAACCTGTGAGAAAGCAACAGAACCAAACGGTACCTAAATAGGTATACTAACCAAACCCAACCTCACCAAGGCATGCTCACCAAATTATGAAAGTTAAGTAATATAATATAATATGATCACATCGATAATTGTACCTTATATCTTAACCACTGGTATTCTACTCTCACACCCCAACATCGTATGTGATGGTGATCCCATATTTTTTGTATACCACACTTTCCAATAACCATGGTCATAACACACCTCACTCATAGAATCCTAAGATCACCACCTAAGATGAAAGGCCACTTGACATAACTCCTGCAGAAACCTAGGCCACATACCACATCACCCAAAACACCACACCCCCAAACACCTGGGCTATCAAATCCTTCTCAAAGACACCGGGCCCATCGTAACCACTATATAAAGAACTAACCAACCTCTAGCTATCTTATACTATGACAAAACTTCCTTGACTGGAATAGAGAGCAGGAAAGAGCGAGTTCCTAGCCATCCATAATCACCACCAGATGTTGGGAAAAAACACCCCAGTGTGACTATGTGTGTGTTTGACACATAGTGCTAAACATTGGTGGGTACGTATTGAAATCACAAGAATATAGAAGTATATATATTATCAAAAACTCAGGCCCAACCTATGGGTTCACTACCAAACAACACAACATACAACACTTGTTACTTTTGTTACCACCTCTAATTTCATTTATTGTTATTTACAATGATAATTTTAGAAGGTGAAGAGCCATGATAAAATAAGTAAGATTCAAATTTCCTCAATATTTAATACCCATTCATTTAATTATTCATCATCGACCTCATTTTAACCACACAAACCACTATTTAACATTTCATTAATGATTTATATCCCATTAAACAAACCAATTGAATCCATTCCAAACATTATTAAACAATTATTCAATTTATTCAATCACTACTCAAGAATCTAGAACAAAAAAACCACATTCCACAAATATCTCAACATTACATAACCTCACCATCCCAAAAGCATGAACCAAAAAACTATCACCCCACCGCCCCAAAATCATGGCCCACATACTATCACCTCGCCGCCCCAAAAGCATGACACAAAAACTATAACCTCACCACCCCAAAAGCTTGACCCACAAACTATCAAAACAACATTCACCAACCACACATCACCATTCCAAAAAACAGTCTCACATCACAACACATCAACAACCATTTATAGATTTACAAAGGGTATTTTGTCACATTTCAATTTATTTTAGGGGAATTATCACACAAACTAAAAATACTTGGGAAACTATTTCTTAAGACAAGTATAATTAGTTAACAAATTTACATTTAGGGTGACATCAAAACAATGAAAACCAAAGCATCCTACATAATAGATATATTCATCCCCAAAAAATCCTCCAATAACCATAATTTTCAGTTGGTCATCAAGACAATACAATTCAAAATATCAAAATATATTATTAAATCCTTAAAATCATGTAATCCAAACCCATTTTCTCCCTATCAATTCTAATTATCAAATTATTTTACTTTTATAAAATTGAAAAAAACATAATCCATGCATAAAAAAAGTAAACCCCCCGTATGATGCACAATAAGAAGAAACAAGGTAAATCCAACCTCAATAATGGTTTCCAAATTACTACAGACCACAGGGTGATGAAGAAAAATTGAAAACCACAATCACAAAATGAGAACCAATGATATACCTATGTTTTATCCTAAGACCATAAATTGAAACCCAATGAACACCTATAACAAAGGAAACACCACCACAGTGGATCCCTAGGAGAATAATCGAAGGCAATAGTTGAGAAGAAAAAAATAACCCAACACATATCAACCACATATCGCCAACAAAAACCCACCAGGATCAATAAATCAATGAGGGATGAAGAAGGTATCAAATAATACCTTAGGGTGACTAGGGTTCACCCAAAATGAGATGAAGAAGAGAGAACTACTGAATTAATAAAACTTCGGCTGGAAATAATTTTTAAAACTATAGTGTATTAGGGGATTACATGATGCGTACTCCCATTTTATGTCATGAAATCCCCTGTTTTTGGTTATTGCTGAAAAACACGTCGCCTCTTAATTTATTTTAATTTTAATAAACCTGATATATTACACACCATGAAACCATTCTTCATTTCAAGTAACATATTTACACATATTGAAACCTCCTTATTCAAGATATGAAACTGAATTTCACATCATTTGATCCACTTACACAATGTGAAATCTCCATTATTCCAACTCTCAACACCCAAACACCTCTATACTTCCTCTGAACCTCCTCCGAACATGTCGAACACCCAAAACAAGAAAAGTAATAGATTTTAAAGGAACAAACAATTACAAGTAAATAATTATATAACCCTACAATTCATTAGGCAATGATTCATAGCTCATGATAAAATATGAACTATAATATCGAGTGAACTCGGTTCTATAAGGGAATCTATCCATTATGGTAGTCTTAGGAGTGAACCTTGACTTAGGAAATGATATAATGAGAAGTAATACTATTACAACATGGGAATTTTTTCACCACAAATATCTTAGAATTTATAGATTAATAAGGAAATGATTTTTTATGGTTATGTGTATGACATAAACTTAAGTATTGTGCTTATGATAAGTTCTCGTGGTTCATGATTCATTACTGATTATTCCACACACATTTGAATTATGTCTTTTTATTAAAGAAATCCTATTCCATGAATCATGATTAATTATAGTTGCCAATTTTGTATGAATTTTACAATTTATAATCAAGTAATAATACCCATATGCTTATCTTATACTCAATTGTGTTCATTAATTGGAATATTTGATGTTTACCAATAATAAAAATATGACCTTAAGCATTCTTATGTTTCCATTTCCCTGGGTTATAGGGAAATATTTTATGTTGGGAATGTATAAGAATGTTACTATACGAGAAGAAAATTTATGGGATATATTGAAGATAAATTCATGAAATAAGTTGATATGTATCAAGTCTCTAATGTCATTAAACCTTTAGGGTTATGGGGTGTGTATTATAGTGAAATTAATTATATATTAATTTAAAATAATGAAAAAATTATGTATTTTATACATCGATCACCTCCAAAAAGAATATGAAATCAATGGATCAGGAGTTTAATGGGATTTTAATAAATTGTTGATTGTTGTGAAATAAATTGAAACCGATTGTAATAGTGAATACAGAGAATGGATAATGGGATGATGTCAAAATGTTAATAAACAACAAGTGAAATGATGATGAATAATTTTATTGGGAAGGGAAATTGATGGTTGTATGAGTTTAATTTAACTATGAATATAAACAATGGATGAATATGAATATTAGGTGCAGATATAATGTAAATATTGAAGGCCACAATTAAAATGAATCATGGGATATTAATGATTAATGATTTAGTCGGTAATGAATGGATGAAAAATAAATTCCATATAGATGGAATTTGTAAATAATGTGTAATTATGAAATTGTTTTTTGTGTGGTTTCATTTCCTAAAACATCATTCATGATATTGATGTTAATTACTTGTTATGAAATGTTTTTCTTGATTTATGAATAATTTTGGTGTCTAGAATTATAAATGTGATGTAGAATATTGTGAAATGTTGCGGTGGAACTTAATGGGATATGATATATCATGGTAGGTATGATCTTATGGCCATAGTATATGATATAAAGGAAGACCCTACTGGGTGGATGAGATATTGTTTCTACATAACCCATGGGGTATAAATTGATGTGGTGATATTGGGATGATGATGATAATGAATAATGGGGGTCATAGATGGTATTAAGAGGGTATGGATTTGATTCTTTATATGTTCAAAATAACCTATTATGATGTGGTTTTAGCTGTGATATGTGGTTATGGATATATGAAAAAGAATTTGTGGATACATGGAAATGATATATAAATATTTTAGTAATAATTTATGAGATGATATAGAAATATGAATATATTTTATATTATATTATATATGGATATGTTATAATAGTGCGTGGTTGAGGTGGTTCCATTATTTTATTCCTAAAAAGAAATGGAGAAAAGAGATTCTTTTAGTAAGATACATCTTAGAGGGTAAATAAATTCAATAATAGGTATGAGTGGTGGTAGAAATTATAGGCTCAAGGTTTGTGGTGTTGTGGTTATGGTTATGAGATTTTGGGTTTTCTTTAATTATGAGGGAATTGGTTGCATTACCTTGATTTGGGGGATTGTCTGAGGAAGTTTCATAAGTGTAAAGATAAGTGTGTATTTTTATTTTGTTACTATACTTGTTATGCTATTACTTGGAATTATGACTTTAGTGTTTTTCTTTGTGGTTTCATTAATGTATACTCTTGAATACTTTTTGCACATGGATGTTGATTTTTTATAGTGATTATCCTACTGATTAATCCCATGTTCTCTCCTCATCAAAATTAATTAAGTGTTTATAAGTTAGATTGATAGAGATTACTGTTACTATTTGGGTAGCTTGGAGAGTGCTAGTAGACGATTTGTAGATTTAAACCCTCTCTTTTATATATTTTCATGATTTTATATACTTGTAATACAATTTATATTTTATTTATTGGAATTTATTTTGTAAAATATAAATCTTTGGTGTTGGTATGTGGTTTGTTTTATCTTTCCTGGGATTTTATGAAAGTAATCTACCAATATGTTTGTTTTATTCAATTAATGATAGTTTCAGACATAGGGCCTATTGGTGGTGGGATTCAAGGGTCAATATCACCTTAAATTATTTCTCAATAGAGGTTTTAAAGGGAGAATTTCATTAAAATGTGGAATGTGATATTTGGATGAGAATTATAGTAGAGATTATAGTTAGGCACAAGTCAGAGATCTAAGGGAATGGTACGGAAATGACGTAACTCAATCATATAAAATGTTATTGACCAAATATTACAATTATATAATAGATATTTTGGTACCCTATGATCTAATTAAAATAATTTCACACGCCATGAAATTTTTTATGTGAATGAAAAATCCTTATGAGGTGAAAATCACTAGGAGGTACATGCATAATGTCATTAGATGCATTGACATTTGATTCTAGATCGTACGATTTTTCCATGGTTGAAATTCAACACATTGGTTTCCAATGATTTAAATTCATTATTGATCTAATCTCATGAATTTAAAGGTGGGAGAATAGTGATAATTAACTTTGTAAAATCATATAATTAAAACCATATTTAAATTTAAATGTTTTTCCCATGCTTACGAAAAGCTGATTTATTTTATGTTTATCCTTACATTCAATATTAATGTGTGAAACATATTGATCTATTTCTATTATAGATAACTTACAATGTTCTTATTATTTGTAATAAATGATTTTTAGAGCCTTTATAAACAATGTTTCCCTTTGTAGACTCCATGTTGATAGGCTGTATGATTTTTTTGAGGCCATGTATATATATATATTTAAAATTTTTACAAGTTTGTATTCCATGTGCTAACTCCCACTCAAAATAAATTATACACTCAGGGTATATATTTTTTACAATATTTAATTTTAGTAAGTCTTGGAATATTACACATATGTTGGTAGTAATAATGTTCTTTAAAAAATTTAGAAACCTTATTTGAATAAACCTATATCTTCATTTCATATATGGAGACTAATTGTTTTAATCTAGGGAATTCATTCCTTAGGTACCAAATAATTCCACGTGTAGTTGTTAAAAGTATATGGGAATGTATAAGGGTAAATAAAATATATTTTTTATTGAAAAAACAATTCATAAAATTGTATAATGTTTATAAAATCTATTGTAGGAACCATAGTATATATTTGTTTAAACATGTTATATGTTGAGCATGTTGTACTGAAATATTATAGAAAATCATATAACCCATTATGGACCCAAACATGTTTTATTAGTGGTAAAATGATTATTGAACCTCATTATAAGCACATGGAACATAATAAATACCTAAACAGTTTAATTGTTTACTCTGGAATCATGTTACTTCTATTGTAAAACATTCAAATAATTAGCGATTAATCAAGAAAAATATAGTCCATTAGAACTCAATATATTTATATTTTCAACTTTTATCTGAATCATGCTGATTTATTGAAATATAACTTGAATAAATATAATTTCATATTGGAGAATTTTCTTAATGATTGATCACTTTTAATTGTTGTTATATTTTTTTGGAAAATATGTTTCCACAAATAATAAATTTCCATGATAAAGGAAGGTTAATTTTGGCTGTTTACATAATAAATATTTTTATTAGAATGCTAATATATTTTACTAATTTCAGTGTGAAGTGTTTTTTATGGAATTCCTTTCTATTAATATTTTTAATTTTTTACAATTATATTAATAAATTCCCTCCAATAAATGGTTAAACACTTAAAAATATATATTTAAAGGCGTGTTTGAAAATCATGTAACTCAATGACTATAGCACCAATAAATTCTCAAGAAATAATAATGATAAGTGATTAATATTTTTAGCATGATTACTATAATTTATATAGAGGATTTGGATTTTGGGATATGTTTAGTAGTGGGGTGGTTATTGGTTTCCATGGAAGACATAAAGAGCCATGATTTTTTATTTAGAAGCAATATTTTGGATAGTTGTGTGGGATGAGGAAGTGTTTTGTGGGAATTATGATTGGTAAGAGTAGAATATGAGTTGATGTGTTTTTATTATAAAATGATTCCATTATTTATGATGTTGATGTAATTAATGTGAATTATCATAACCTTGCATTAGTGGTTAGATTATTTCCAAAAGTGTCTTGAATGTGGTGTGAGATAATGTGTTGAGATCAAGAAGATATTTCTTTGGGGGAATTTATTATATTATTTAGGAAAGATATATTTTACCTGGAGAAGATGTGTGATCATGTGAAAGAGCTTGATGAGATTTAGTAGAGGGTGGATAGAGTGTGTTTCTTTTAGATATTTAGAATGAATCTAATTATTTTGATCACATGCCATTTTATAGACAATAGGGATCTAGAATAGATTTTAAATTCTTACTTAAGGCTAAGTATTTAACAATATTTTATGCCTTATCAAATTATTTCTTGCGATGTAGTGAGTGATCACGTAGATATTGTGGAGAAATGGTTTTCTATAATGGATGGTTTTAGTAAAGGACCATCCCAAATGGATGGAAAGGTAGAGATTAATTCTTTGTGTTGTAGAACTAAGGGTTCATAGAGGAGGAGAGTTATGTTGTGTTATAGAGTTAAGGAGGGTTCCAAGATCTAGGGTTGAGTAGCTCTATGTATTCTATTTTTGGTGAACTACAATATTTTTGATTTAATATTTTTGGGAATCATTATTAATGATTTACAAGGATCTAAACTATTTCTTAGTCATCAGTGGATAGTTATCTATATGAATGTAATGGAGAACCTATTTCTTTCACTAAAACCTCTGTGTTTATTTTTATCCAATTTTAAAAATATGTGTTTGTTGAATTTGAAATTGAAAAACTTTTTACCCTTACAAAACATTTAAAAATATATTCTTTTGAAATATTTTGAATGGGAAGAGTATTTATTTTCCAAGTGGGAATTTTTTAAAATTTTTTTGAGGTGAAAGTGTTGATGAAATTGTTTTAGTTGTGAGCTAGGGAAAGTTAGTGTCACATTGTTATTTATTGGTAGTGGTGTCCTTATTTGATTGGAATCTATAGTAGTTGTAAGTTCATTCCATGCACTATTCCCATTGGAGGAATTTTAGTCTTGACCTTGTAGAGGTGTTGGTGGAAATTCAATCTCAATTGATTGGTATCTCCCTAGGGGGTTTATTTTTTTAGGTTTTCAACATCATTCAAATTAGATTCCAAATAATTTGAATCATTGAGTTTAGTTTATTATGATGGTTTGAGTTCCTTATCCATTCCTATAAGATCTTCCTATGAGTTTTGTTTAGATTATCAAGGATGAGAGTAATTTGAGAGGAATGTAATGTAATTTGACTTACCTTTATAGTCTGTTAAATATGAGATTTTTTAATTAGAGTTGTCTATATGTAGGTTAGTGGTGTTTTGAGGGTAGATTGGTGAGTTTTGTCCATTTTAGTAGAAAGGGAGCACCACGGGGTCTGAGAAACTCATGGATCATGAATTTTTGTATATAATATTCCTGTTGTAAAAAAAGGAAATTACATGAGTTGTGTTGTTGAGAATGGAATTTAGAGTCCTTCTATAGAGCTTTGTGATTTTATGGATGTTTCAGATGGTGTTTTGGATGAATTTCCATTAGAAAGATTCTATTGGGAAACATGTGCAATGGAAAAATAAAGAGGTGTCTATGGAAATTCTATGAGGTGAGTAGGATGAACTATTAGAAATAGTGAGGGTAGTTCCATTGTGAAATGTTCAAGGGTGTGGTGCATCATAGTCATCTAGACATACCCTCTAGATGAGAAGGATGTAACCGTGACATATGAATAAGAAATTTGGATAAAGTGGGAGATATTTAGTGGGGATGATTATGTTATATGGGTTGTGAAATAGAATGAAGGAGTCTTTTATTCCATGGTCTTTGTCATATAATTATGAAATAATAATATAATTTCCCCTACACTTTGTTTGGCCTTAAGGTTGTTTTCTAGGAATCCAAAACAGTGATAAGAATTTCTCGATTTCAGGGAGTTTCTTATAGTGGAGTTCAAACAAATATTAAATGGATAAATCAACCATCTAGAAATAAGGGAGATTAGGTTATTTGTAATTTATGTATTTCGATCAATTTTTGAATAAGGCCACCATAACCATAGGGAATGTCTCTATGCCATAGTGGAGTTTTTTGGATTCCCAACAAGAATGGGGTTTTCGATTTATCTTAGTTGGACATTTTATCTTCCCTTACATTCCTAAAAAAAACCTATGTTTTATCTTATATTAATTTATAAATACCTTTAAGTATCAAAACCCTCTTTATTCAAATAAATTTTATCCTACCTTGATTTTTTGATTTATTATCATCTTTCTTCCATGGTTATTCTTATTCTACCTCTTCAGATGATGTAATAAATTCTAGTTCATAGCTTCTATGAATCTCATCGGATGTTTTTATAATTAATGTTCTATTTTCAAGATCGAGGAAGCTTATTTTTGTCTCATTGGGGACCATTTTTGGTTCTTGTGGTGTTGAGTTTTATTAGATTCATAATGATCTTCTACATTTTAATATTATTGACTAACTTGTTGTAATACCCTTCCAAGTTTGTTATTGAGTTATCTTATATGATTTTGTTGTGTTTTAATTGGAGTTCTTGGTTTATGTTAAGAGGTAATATTATATGGAAAACACATCTTAACAAAGAATGAAATTAATAAAGGAATGATAAACCAGGAAGTTGAACATGTTATTAAAAATGGGAGGACAATATGAATTTTATAATTTTTATATTGTTGGAAATTTTTTATTCTTATCGATAATAATGGCTACAACGGTTCGGATATTGTTTCTATGATGAACCTTGACATCTTCCAAATCAATTAATTAAAAAAAGATTTCAATGGAAAAATTGAGTTGATTTCTATGTTAATAATTGTTTTTTGGATCTTTTTATTTTTGTTTATTAATGAGACCTTCTTGATTATTGAAATAACAAGGGAACTTTTTTCACAATATTAGTTGGATAACCCATTAAATATAACAATAAAAATGATAAATTCTATAAGATTACCATGGTAAGATACTTAAAGAAATTATTTATCCATGATATTGTTATTGATTCCAGCTACCTTATCACGAGGGTATGTGTAATGATTATAATTATTGTTTTGTATTCCTTTATTTTAGAGAAAAATTGGGATATGAAATAAGAACATGAAATGGATATGAATTTTGAGTGTGGATAGAATATAAATCTTAAAGGAAATAATTAAAATTAATCAAGGGTTTTTATTGATTATTGAATGAGTTGGGAATGAGTTGATGAATAATAATTCCCATAAGGATGGAAATAAGAAATAATTTGAATTGAAAATTTATATTACATGTGGGTTATTTCATGAATCATTGGTGGTGATGTTGGTGTTTTGTCCTTATTGTGAAACATGATTCCTGATTTATGGGTGTTTTTCAGGGATATAATTATGATGGAAGGGGGTAAATGATGTGGTAGAACATTATGGTTGTGGTTGGAAGATGATGATGATGCATATTGGGGGTTGTGAATGGTAGGGGGATGGAATGATATTGATTATCTATATGTTCATGATACCCTATTGTGATGATTATTGTGAGATTGTAGCTGTGTTTTGTTATTATTGAAGTATAGTAAAATGGTTTTAGATACATGGTGGTCATGTTTAGATCTATTAATAATACATGACGAGATTATGTGTTAAATTAGTTATGGTTTGGATGATACTATTTGTGGATATGTGGTGACTGTCTCAAGTTGATGTGGTTCCATTCTCGTAATCATGACTGGATATAGAGAGAGGCTACCATTTTGGTTAGCTGATGCTTAGAGGGTAAATGGTTTTTTTGAAAGGAAAGAAAGGTGACCAAAATTATTAGGCCCATGGTTCATTTTGTTCTACTAATGTTCATGAATTTTTTTTTAAATTTTTTATAGATGATAGAATTAGTTGGATTCCCATCATTTGGGGGGCTTAATAGAGGATATTGTGGAATTGGAAAGAGAAGTGTGGCTTCTAATATTGTTACTTTACTTATTATTTTCCTTTTTATATTTATACTATTATTATCTTACTTTACTATTTTCACTCATACATAGTCATGCATACTTATTGTAAGACCTTGAGTTTTTATTGACCTTTTTTCTCTCAAATAAATTAACTTTTAATTTATATATTGTAATGAACAAATTCAAACATTCCATTCAAACAACATGAAATTGATGCATAAAAAATTGACATGACATATTTTACAAACAATACCATCCTGGTGTATGTTACACAAAACACCAACTTGGCGTACGTTAGACAAAACACTGATGTTTATACGGAATATCATGTTTTTATTATAATTATTTCAATGAGATTATTATAAACTATCCACTAAAATTATTAATATTAATAGTAATAACTAATTTTAAAATAATTTTTATAATTTTTTTATATAAATAAATTATATTGACAACAAATGATATAATTTTTTGTAAAGTCATTAAATGTTTAAATATACAATTTTCTCAAATAAAATAATTTTCATGTCTTTCTGTGAAACATATTAAAGTTAATTATTGAAGAATTTAGAAATTTAATTTGATAAAAAATAATAAATTTTTAATTTAAAATGTAAAAATTATCTTAGGGAGAAATTATGTTATTTTTATGAGAAACTTCATTTTTGGATGAATAGTGAAAAATACCCGATTTTAATTCAAAAATACTTTCTCATCTAATTAATTTAAAAGAATAAATTATATTTTAAATTTGTTTTAAAGTTTTATTAGATAATATATTTATAAAATAATAAAATTTAGGTAATTTAGATTAATTTCACTTTGAACATTGATATAAAAACATAGAAATCTTTTGAACATTTTTATATTAAAAACCCACATTATTGACCCGATTGAAAGATTAAGTTTAAATTAATTTTTGCCACATAATTGATTGGAATTTATAAAACTGGAATAAATATATGGAATTGTAATAATTTATATGTTCCAAAATTTTCGTCATTTTTTTGACCAAAATTAATTAGTGAATGTAATTATAATTAATTCTATCGATTATGTGAAAATTAAGCATAACTAAGGACTAAACCTTAAATGTAAAACCCAAAGAAACCTAGAAACATGAAAAATATCCAATGGATGTAAATATTTATACCATTTCCTCCCTTTTATATAATTATGTCCATTATTGGATTCACTTTTCATGTGCAAAATGTGAATGGAATTCCTTTGTGAAAATATTATAAGAGTGCCACTCCTCCACTACCAAAAAGGCCTCCTCTCATCCACTTCATTACAAATCAAAAAATACCTAGGATAAGACAATATATACTAAAATATCCTCCAGAAAATTTTATACTCCTCTTTAAATCCTCCCTTGAGAATAAATCTATCGAAGGAATCCCGTTGGTGAAAACCAATTGGAGTTAACTGATTAAGAGGTAACACCCTCCCTTAAACAAATTTTTTTATTTTATTTATCCACTATCTAAAGTCTTTTTATTAAATTATTTTATAACAAAATAGTTATAAAAAATAAACTAGGTTATTTAAATTATAAATTTTATACCTACACTTACACTCACATCCATATAATGGATAAAAAACATACTATTTACATGTACGACGAACTACCACCTCACTAAATGAGGATTGTTCATTTTTCCCTTAAAACCACTTATGGTGGAAATTATGATGGAAATTATGTTTATATATGTTATATATTATATTAATTATTTATTTAATCTTATTAAATTATTTTAAAAAATATATATTTATACTTCCCATTTTATGTTAATATGATAATTTCGTTTGAGGATGTGTGGACTACCGCCCCTCAATGCGATGTGATTCGTTCAAACACTACATGGAATTTATTAATGATGGGTTTAGTGAATATATATGATATATATGATATAATAAATATACTTTAAAATTTATATATATATATAAAAACATATATAAATATATTTAATTTACTTTCCATCTTTTAACACGACAATTAAATGAAAATATCATGTGTATGTACAACCTACCGTCTCCATAAATAGTGTATTTAATTTCATACTTATCAATTATATGGATTATTATAATAAAATTATAATGAATATAAATTATATTTAAATCATTTTTTTCATTATGGAAATCATAATATAATTATAAGGACCAAAGATATCACAAATTAAGACACATGCGAAAAACAAAGCGGATATTACACGAAGTGAAACCTTAACATATAATTATTAAATAATGGGTAATATAAAGCCATAATCAAACCATATATGGTATTATATGTAATAATATGTTTCTTTGATATAATTATAATAAATTTATATTTATTATACCGGATTTTTTTAGGAGTATGAAGAGAGTGAAGAAACATGGTAAGGGGATTTCATCTCAATTTTTATTCCATGAGATTCATTCTTTATTAACCACCCATTATTTTTGTGTTATGTGTAGACTACCTATGAATGTATTCAATGATTATTATACTTATATTAATGGGTATTTACTTATCTATTTTATTATTTTTATTTAATGGGATTTAAGTTTCAAAGTTACCAAATCAGTAAAAATGTTTTGTCTCAATTTGCCTTCTTTGAGACTCATGTTTTGTTATAAACCTATATTCTTTTATTGGGGTATATATACATTAATTTTAAATTTTATATCATAAATATAATTATTTTCATGATATTTTAAGATCCATTTAATTTACTTTTTTATCATGGAGATTATGATCCCATGTAACAAAGAGTTACAAGTTTTTTCAAACAATATCATTGCTTTTCATGATTATTAATTATTATGCTAATTTGATGAAATATTATGATTCATATCTCAATAACACTCATGATTTTCCTTCCAATATATTTATTTAATATATATCCATGTATTAGCACAATTTTAACAATCATTGGTATTAAAGATAATTCATAAAATTTTATTAGTAAAAATTGGAAATATTTCTCTCTTCAGTCATAAATCTGTATTATATCAAAAAACATGTTTTAAAAAATATTTTCAAAAAATATTTTAAATTATCCTTGAATATAATTATCAATGAAAAATTATTTTAAAGATGTTTTATAGATTTCAATGCATCTTTTATAAAATTTCAAATCAGTTTTCAAAGAATTTTTTTTTTCAAAAGGGTTTATGTATTAAAAATATTTCCTCAAAGAAGAAAGGATATTATCCATATGATTTTTTTAAAAAATATCTTCCAAAATTAGTTTCCATATAATATATCATCTATTGGTGTTACTCATGCATTTCTGGGGAAATTATACAATGTTTCGATTGATATTATTTCTTTGAATGGTTTACCTTTTATGGCATGATGTTCACGAAATCTATTTCTCTTTCAATGGTTATAGGCTTATGAATTAAAATTATTTTCATTGGTTATTCTTGGATTAAATGATGATGAAACATGTCTCTTTTACATAGGTTAATAAATTATTACACATTTATGCAACCCATTTCATTTCATGGGTTATGATATGATTTTTTTATTATTTTGTGGCACATGTATGTATGATTTAATTATGAGATAGGTGGGACCTATATCTCCATCCAATTCATTGGGTAAAGATGTATATCTCATGATTTAGAATAATATGGTATTGGGAGTGATCCTTGACTACTAAGATTCCCATGAGAGTGAACCATGACTACTAAGATGGTATGAGGAGTGAACTCTTGCTACTATGCTGTCCATTGGAGTGGACCATGACTACCATGATGGTATGGGGAGTGAACCATACTACCAATATGGTCTTAGAATTTATGCCTTGGATAATATGGAAATAAAGTTATATATTCTTATGTGTCCACCCTAATTCCATGTTTTATTTCTATGTTATGTTTTTATAGAGTATGTTATTTATTTCCTTATGATTCATGTCTTATGAACTACTAGGATTTATGATATGATTCATGTTTATGAACTCTGATATGCTAGGTATGATCTTCAATTTTCATGTTCTTGTTCTCGTACCATTATTCTCAAGATTATTCTTAGGTGTCTCCCTTATTTACCCTTATTGAGAATTTGAGCTCACACCTTTTTATGATTTCTTATCCTAGGATTATGAAGATATGTATTATGTTTGATGTTTCTAAGAAGGTTTCTAGTCAAGAAGAACCTTATAGATCACTTATAAACCTGTTTTTAGGCTTCCTTGTTTCCAAAGGCACTAGACTAGTATGGTCTTTGAAAATATGTTTTTATTATGTTTTATGTATTCCACAGATGTGATGTAATCATAATGTATGTCAAGGCTGGGTCATTATAGTCGGTATTAGAGAAATAGTTTAGTCAACCTTTGGAATATAGGACGAGGAAACATTAATAAGAACTCAAAGGACATGTATAATGATATCTCTAAGGATAAGGAAATGTATAGTAAAATGTACTAAATTTTTTGTAAAGTATTGAGTTAGTGGTTTTCTAGAAATAAATCCATTTATTAATAATAGAAGTGGATGTGTCTCTTGAACATATGTACCTAAGGGTAAAAACTCATAGAAGATGTTCCAGTCATTACATGGGATAATATAGTACATGAAAATTGGCCTTTGTTTACACCTGGTTTGATACTCATGTGGAATATGCTTAGGGAATTCACAAATTATTGACGGACATTCATGAGGGTTTTAAAAATATGTTGTATTTGAATAAAATAGGATAAACCTAAGGTGTCATATCTTAAGAATGGATTTTTAACATATATATACTATAAGTGAATTTTCATGATTATGTGGTTCCTCATTATGATAACACTTTCTTAGTCTTTTCTTTTGGTTTTAGTCAATGGTTATAACCCTATGGAACTAAATTAATGGTGATTATGACGGACAATGAAAAGATTTTACTCCTAAGGAACCAAATGCTATGGGAGGTTGAATAAAAAACCATGTTGCTATTATCACATAACTATATGAAGCTATAAATCATGGTGTACTTACAAATGAGAAATGGAGGGAACAATATTTTATTTAATCTTTCATGAGGTAACATCCCCCTTATTCTAGAGGCTCTTCTGATCCACTTGTTTTTGAACAATGGATCATTACAACAGAAAATACATTTTCTATTCTCTAGTGTACATAGTACGATATGGTCATTCACAATATTTATTGGTTAGAAGGTGAAGCGGGCCAATGTTAGACTCTAATTAAGAATGTGAGGAATCAAGGTGAAATTTAATCCATAGAATGGGATGAGTTCAAGAAAATATTTTTAAATAGGTAATTTCCTCGAATTATTTGTACCAAGATAGAGAATGAATTCCTCAAGTTGATGAAAATGGATGATGAGGCTATTTGTTCCTATGAGGCTAATTTTATGATACTTTCAAGGTATCCTTTAGGAATTATCATCCACCCAAAAAGTAAAGTGAATAAGTTATTCAGTGTCTTAAATACAAGTCTCAAAAGGTAATTTTCCATAATAATCTTTTGTATCTATGATGATATTGTGTGAATTGAAATCATGGTTTAAATGGAATTTTTAGTCACATATCAATATCATGGTTTTGGTGATAAAAGGAAGATGGAGTTTAAAGGGAAATATAAAAAACATGAAGGGAAGAAGTTGAGCTTTCCTTTGTTATATAAGTGTGGGAAGAAGCATGTAGGAAATTATATTAAGGGGTATAGTAAAAAGTTTATTTTTAGAATGGATGTTCACTGGGAAATTGAACATCGAAGTGATGGGAAGAAGTTCGATAAAAGTGCTAATGGAGTGAAAGTTTCACAGAATTCACCTCCCATGATTCAATGATACTAGCATATGGAGAATGGGAATTACGATAACCAATTTTTAAACCCAAGGGCTAGTGATGATAGTCGACATTGGTTACCTCTTTTGATGAATGGATAGGGGAAATATCATGTAATTTCTATTTATGTCATGGGGTGAAATAATGATGTGATTAATGGTACAGTTACCATCTAATCCAGAACTACTAATGTCAGATTTGATTCTTGATCTAACCCCTCTTTCATATCTAATGAATTTTCTTAGGGTGTTAATATTCTACCAAGACAATTAGATGTGCAATTAGCAATGAAAACCCCAAATGGAATGATTATTTCAACCCAATAATATGATTCCGCTTCAGTTGAAATTTTGAGGAATGTGCTACCTTGAAATCTGGTAACTATTCCTTTGGTTGAATTTGATGTCATCTTAGGCATTTATTGTATTTATCTGCATAAATATGACATCAATTTTCATATAAGGGAAGTTATGATCTATATTTCAAACCCTCCTGTGATCATCCATCCATATGAAGATATGTATGAACTTCTTATGGAGATTAAATCTATAGTATGGGTCTTAATTCCCTTTCATAAGGGTTGATTATCTCAAATTATTGGGGAGAAAATCTACATCGATGACATGACCATTATTTGGGAATTTATTGATGACTTTCAAAAAGAGTTTCCTATAATTCTTCCAAAACATGATGTTGAGTTCTTAATGGAACTCATACCAGGTTCCACACAAATTTCAAAGTCCTCCTATAAAATTTTCCCAATTGAGTTACTTATATTGAAGAAGAAACTCTCAGAAAACCTAGATAAGGGATTCATTTGGCCAAGTGTGTCACCTTGGGGTGTAGTTTTTATTTCTGTGAAAAAAGAAGATTTATAAATGTGACTCTATATTGATTTTCATGATTTTAACAAGATCCAAATCTAGAATAAGTATCCACTTACCCATATTTATGAATTTTTTGATCAACATTCTTGAGCTTAATACTTCTCCAAGATTGACCTTCATTCTAGATATCATCAATTGAGGGTCAAGAAGAAGGATACACCCAGGATTGAATTTTTTACAAGGTATGGAAACTATGAATCTATATTACTATATTTCGGTCTTACTAATTCCCCAAATATATTCATGGATTTAATAAATAGTCATTAGAGATCACCTTGATCAGTTTGTGGTAGTATTTATAGAAGATATTCTTATCTATTCAAAGTTCAAGGAACAGAATGCCGATTTTTTTTAGAATTGTACTAATGTCCCTAAGGAAGAAAAAACTATATGAAAAATTTACAAAGTATGATTTATGGCTACAAAATTTTTAATTTTGGTGTCATATAATCTTAAGAGATGGTATAACAGTTGATCCATCAAAGAAGGAATGTTTTGATTACTTTCTTAGACCTACCATGGTGACTGAGATCCATATATTTCTTAGTTTACCTTGATATTATCGACGATATTTGTAGACTTTCTCAAGAAAATCTAACCATCTATCCATGTTAACACGGAAGGGTCAATTTCTTATATATAGATGAATGTAAGGAATATTTCAAGGGACTAAAGGAAAGTTTGGTCACTGTAACCATTATTACATTACCCTATAGTAGAGAAAGTTTTTTAATCTATAATCATCCCTCCCAGAAGGGATTGTTACATGTTTTTATGAATAATAACATGATTACAACCTATGACTCATGAAAGTTGAAGATTCCTGAGTAAAATTACCCAACTGAATATTTGAAGTTAGAAATAGTAATTTTTTTGATTAGATATTTTAAGGAATTATCTTTATGGAGAAATTTTAATATATATAATATCATAAAATTATGGAAAATATATTCATACAGAAGGAGTTGAATATGTGTTAGATGAGATGGGTTGGAACTTATAAATAATTACGACTGGTCAATACATTACCAACTTGGGAAAGAGAAAAAGATGGATGATCCTTTAAGTCAAAAGGAACATGCTAGCTTATCCATGATGAGGATCACAAAACATCCAATATTTTGGGATATTTAAAGGATTGATATTGAAATCCTAAATGAAGGAAAAAATATTATCTTTTTCCAATGAATATTCAACCATATATCCATGTGATGATTAAGGAGGTGAAGAAGGTAGAAGTAGAGATGAAAAATAATGTATGAAATGTTTCTAAGTTTAACCTTGATCCAGATAGAATGATAAGGTCCAAGAACTATGTATGTGTTTATTCCATACCATATTTAAATGAGATGTTAGAATAAGCTCATTGTTCTTCATTCCCTATTAATCATGGAAGTACAAAGATGTATAAGGACATGAAATAATACTTATGGTTGAATAGAATGAAGGTATATAAAATAGATTTTATATCTCAATGCTTGTTATGCTAAAAAGATAAGGTCGAAAGAAAAAATTCAAAGGGGTTGTTGCATCCATTACCCATACAAAAATGAAAATAGAAGAACATCGCCATGGATTTAGTCATTGGACTACCCAAATACTCTAAAGGGTTTAATGATATATGGGTGGTAGTCGATCACCATATGAATTTGGCACACTTTATCGCTGTCAGTGAATACTTCCCTCTAGATTAGTTTTCTAGGATATACATTTAGTAAGTGGTAAGGTTTACTGGAGTACAAAATTCTATTGTACCATATGAGATTTCCAGGATCACAAAAATGTTATAGTGAAGCCTTAATCAAATACATTATTCATAATTGAGATTCAAAACGTCTTATCATCATCAGAGAAATGACTAATCTAAAATAAAAATTGAAACCCAAGAGTATATTTTTAGATCATGTTCATAAGATTTCAAAGGTGGTTGGGATCAACACATTCATCTAGTTGATTTTTATTACAAAACTAGCTTTCAATAAATAATTTAAATGATAAATTATGAGTCCTTTTATGGGAAGAAAATTTAAGCTCCAACATGTTTGTATGATGTTGGAGAAAGAAATCTATTGGGACCTAATATCCTTGAAGAAATCGTTAAGAAGATTAGAACCATTCGGCATTATATTAAGGCAGCTCAAAGTCGAAATAAAAGTTATGTTGATAACTTTCAACATGATTTAGAATTTGAAGTAGGTTAAAATAGGTGTATAAAAATCTCACCCTTGAAGAATGTTGTGAGATTTATGATGAAATTAGAACTAATGCCTATGGATATCAGTACCTTTGATATTCATGATCATACCAGGATAATAGCCTATCACTTAGAACTTCCTAAAAATCCCTTTAATTTCCATGATGTGTTAAATTTATATCTATTAAATAATTACAAAAATAAACCTCCCCATGTAGTAAACTCATAGGTCATACTGTTGGAGCATTATCTTCCTTACGAGGAGCAACTAGTTGAAATTCAGGATCATATAGAGAAAGTTATACGAAACAAGACAACTCACCTGATCAAATTTTTATGGATAAATAACTAGTTATAGGTAGTTAAGTGGGAACTTGAGGATACGATGAAGTATAATTATCTTCATTTTTACTAGAATAATTAATTTTTAGGGATAAATTCATTTTAATTGGTGTAGAATGTAACACGAGGAGTTTTTGTGGACCTTTTTTTCTCCTGAATAAATTATATTTTCATTTATTTCTTACAATGAACTAAGTCAAACATTTAATTCACACATTACCAACTCAAGACACACAATACCGATTTTTAATATGTTACACACAACACTTACTTGGCGTACGTTACATAAAACACCAAATTGGCATATGTTACCCACAACACCAGTGTTTCTATGAAACATCATTTTACTAATATAAATATTTAAACGAGATAATTATAACCTTTCCATTAAAATTAGTAATATAAATTATAAAAATATTTTTAAATTTTTTTTATAATGTTTTTATATACATGAAACATATTTATAAAAATGATATAATTTTTGGTAAAGTCCTTTGATATTTAAAAAATACTATTTTCTCAAATAAATGACTTTTCATGAACTTATGTGAAAAATAATAATGTAAAATTTAGGGAAATTTAGAAATTATATTTTATAAAATAAAATTTATTTTAATATTTAGAATGGTCAAACTATATTAGGGTTAATTTATGGGATTTTTCCAAGACACTTCATTTTTGGATGAATAATGATAAATACCAAATTTTAATTCAAAAATACTTTTTCATATAACTAATTTCTATTGTTAAATTATATTTTAAATTGGATTAAAAGTTTAATTAGATATTATTTTTGTTAGTTAATAAAATTTTGGTCATTTAGATCAATTTAACATTGATCTTGGGTCTAAAAACATGGTATATTTTTGAATGTTTTTACGCTACAAACCAACATTGTCGACTGGAATGCTGGATAAATTTAAAATTAATTTCTGCCACTTCTGTGATTTTAATTTAAAAAATGGAATCAATATTAAAAATAATAATAATTTATAAGGTCTAATTGGGTCATATTATCTTTTTATGAAAATTATTGGTGAATGCAAATAAAATTAATTACATCAATTAAGGTAAAATTAAGCTTAACTAAGGACTAAACCTTAAATTTAAGACCTAAAATGGCCTAAAAATTCTCCAAGATCAATTTTCTATCCATATGTAAACCCTAAAATCCATTTTATTGAATTTGGTATATTATTGGATCCAATATACATATCAAAAAAATGTATGAAATTCTATTGTCAAAATATTACCAGAGGTCCACTCCTCCGCTATAAAAGGCCTCCTATCCTCAACTTATTTAAACATCTGAAACAAATTATTTTAATCAAATATCTACTCAAATATCATCTAAAAAGTCCTAACATATTATTTTAAGCCAAATTGGGATGAAAAACATCCATGGAATCCTTGTGGTCCAAACCAAAAGAGTTACTCAATTAAGAGGTAACACCCTTCCTCAAACTCCTTTCTTTTTTTTCATTATCCACTCCCTAAAATATTATTATTACGTGATTGTTTAAAAACACAAGTATCATAACTAAACTAAGATTTTTTTTCTATTGTTTATACCTACACTTACACACACTTCAATATAAGGGTTAACAAACATACTGTTTATGTGTATGGTGAACTACTGCCTCACTAAACGATGATTGTTCATTTGTTCCTTTACAACATATCATGGTGGAAAATATATTTATAAATGTATTATATTATATTTAGTTTTTATTTACCTATATTTAATTATTTTAAATAATATATCTTTATTCATTCCATTTTGTGTTAATACGATAATTTCGTTTGAGGATGTGTGGACTACCACCCCAACAAAGTGACACGATTCATTCGCATACTACATGGATTGTATTAAAGATGAGTTTAGTGAATATATAATATATATATGATATAATAAATCTACTAAAACAATTATATATATATATATATATGTGTGTGTGTGTGTGTTTTAATTTCTTTCTTTCAACACGACAATTAAATAGAAATAATGTTCATGCATACATACAACCTACCATCTCCATGAACAATGTATTCCGTTTCATTCATCAATATTATATGGAAAATTATAATAAATATATAATGAATATAATTTATATTTAAATCATTTTTTACATTCTAGAAATATGGATATAAGTTTAAGTATAAAAGATATAACAAATTAAGGAACATGTAAAAAACAAAACTGATATTACCCAAAGTGAAACTATAACATATAATTGTTAAAAAGTGGGTAATATAAAGACATAATCAAATAATATATGTTATTATAAGTAATAATAATGTTACTTTATATATTTATAATAAATTTATATTTTTAATACATGAGGTTTTTATGATTACGAAGAGAGTGAAGATAGAAGGTAAGGGGATTTCATCTCAGTTTTAATTTCTGTGAGGTACATGATTTATTCACCAGCCATTAATTTTGTGTGGTTTGTATAATATCCATTTATGTATTTAATGGTTTTTATAATTAAATATATGTGTATTTATACATTAATTTTATTATTTTTCTTTCATGAGGTTTATTTTTCAAAACCTACCAAAATAAGTAAAAATGTTTTGTCTCAATTTTCCGTCTTTGAGACAGATGTTTTGTTATGCTCTTAGATTTTTTTGAGGTGTATATACTTCTATATTACATGTTATAACATGAAAATAATTATTTTTATTATATTTTAATCACAAGTTAATTTTATTTTCTTAAATGAATAGTATGATCCCAAGTAACCATGTGGTAATAGTTTATTTAATCAGTCTCTTCGCTTTTCAAAATTATTAATAATTATGCTCTTTGATAAAATAATATGATCCATATCTTAATAAAACTCATTATTTATATTACCATATATTTATTCAAGATATTTCCATGTGTTATTACCATTTTAAAATCTTCGGTACTTATAATAATTAAGAAAATGTTTTTAAGAAAATCGAACTGCATTTCTCTATTCAGTTAGAAATCTGTTTTATTTCAGAACACATATTTTAAAAGATGTTTCAGAAAATGTTTTAAAATGTTACCTGAATATAATTTTCAAGGATAAAGGATTTTTTTAGTTTTTAAATTTTCCCTTATATTTTTAAAAAGCTATTTTCTATGAAAAATGTTTCCAAAAGGATTTATATTTTAAAAATAATTATTCAAAGAAGAATGAATATTTTCCTCATGAAATGATTTTTAGTTATCTTAAATAATTATTTCATATATAAGATAACATATTTTGGTTCTACTCATGAATTTATAAGAAAATATACAATTTTTCCATTCATATTCATTTTTTAAATGGTTTAGATTTTATGGAATAATGTTTAGGAAATCTATTCATCTTTCCTAGGTTATATACTTAATTAAACTGCATATTTACATGGGTTATGATCTGATTAAATTATTATGAAACCTATCAATTTTACATAGGTGAATATATGATTAAATGTTTATGAAAAAAATTTAATTTTTTGTGCAAGGATATGATTATTTATAATTTTGTGGCACATGAATTTATGATTTAATTATGTGATTGGTGGGACCTAGATCTCCCTCCAATGCATTGGGTAAATATTTATATCTCATTAAATAGAATAATATTGTCTTGGGAGGGAACCTTGGCTAATAATATGTCCATTGGAGTAAACAATTACTACCAAGATGGTATGAGAAGTGAACTCATGCTACTTAGATGGACATGTAAATGAACCACGACTAACAAAATTACATGGGGAGTGAACCCATTCTACCAAGATAGACTTTTTGTGATGCCTTGGAAACTATGGAAATAATTTTATATATACTTATGTGTCTACCAAAATTCCAAGGTTTATTCCTATGTTATGTTTTCATGGATTATGTTCGTTATTTTTTATGATTAATGTCTTTTTAACTTCCAAGTTATATTCCATGATTCGTGTTTATAAACATTGATATGTAAGGCACGATCATCTATTTTCATGATCATATTCTCATTCCATTATTCTCTTGTTTATGCTTGTGTATCTCCCTTGTTTACCCTTACTGAGCATCTGATGTCACCTCTTTTTTGTTTCCTTCCCCTAGTTTATGAAGAGATGTATTTTGTTTTATGTGTATAAGAAGGGTTCTAGTCAAGAAGAACCTAGTGGGAGATGATATATCTCAATTATGTACCTATGTATATGTTTCCTTGTTTCCAAAGGCACTATACTAGTATGGTCTTTGGGAATCTATTTGTACTATGTTTCAAGTATTATGAAATAGTGATGTAATTTTTATGTACATAAATATTATGTCCTTATTCTTATTGAACATAGATGTTGATTTTTTTATTGGGACAATCCTACTAAGTGACCCCATGATCCCAAAAACAATATTCTTATTAATGATTGATGGATAGACTAACAGATATTGATGATGAAACATGGGTAATCTAGATGGAGATGTTAGATTATTTGTAGTTATAAAACCACTCTTCCATATATTTTCATGATGTTAAAAATTTGATATATAAGTAACATTTGAGTTAGGGTAATTTTCTGTTTTGAATGTAAATCCTTAGAATTTATTGGTTTTCTTATATTTACTTTTATTTAATGAGGTTAATGCCTCCAATACATGCATTTGATACCCTCATTGATAGTTTCTTAGCTGGTTTATATTGGAGGGGGAATTTTGGGGATACTTTATCCTTCGCTACAGGGCCAAGAGGGGTTTTGTTAGGAGAAATCCATTCATTTCAACCTAAGAGGAGAACCAAGAGATAATATACTCATCACAAAGGCTTCTTATTTTTTTTTCACGTAACGAATATATTTCTTATCACATGAGGAATCCTATGGTCATCATACCTGAAAAAGGAAATCATAATATCATTAACTAAAGTTTGGGTGAAGAGATCCAATGCTCTTTATATAGGATTATTAGGATTTTCATATACTAACCCAATCCTTTTATACACTTTATTTCATTATTTTTAATAAAAATATACACATAATAAAATACCCAAATATTTGTAGGCCTATTGTATTTGGTTAATTAGATACATATCACCATTACAAAAAATAGGTATATGATTGTTTTTTAAAAACTCTATAACATGACCTTAAATTCCAATGATCATCTAATAATGAATGGGATAACATGAGGATGTATATTGGAAAGGGGTCATATCTAAATCTTATCATGGGAATAATATAAGCACAACATAAAGTAAAAAAATACATGGGAGTGAAGAGGTGTAATAGAAATGTGAATATCATAATAATTAACATGGAATCATGGTGTGACATGATAATATCATCGCATCATAGGAATGGAAACAACATAAAACATGACATATTCAGTATAAGTCTAGGATAACCACTGAGACATCATAACATAGTGTGATTAAGAAAACCTAAAATGAACCATACATTGAATATCATGATATAGAAACATTTCCCAATGTATTTTAGGGATCTATAGTTTTGGGACCACCCATCACATTCATATTATGTATATTCATTTGGGTGCCACATAGATCATATAATAAAAGAACATATTTCATCACTTTTAATCCAAATACAAATGAATGTGGGATACATATATTGAATTCTCCATCAAATTAAGGATATTTCCATCATGGTGAATTTCCTTGAGTAGAAATGGGTATGGGTATTCACATTACAAAATGGAATGGAATGTCATCGAATAATATTAATATCATAACATGTTTACATAAATGTTTGTGGAAGGGTATAATTAGAATGAATGAGGGTCTATCATTACTTCGGAATAATGAGGATAGTAAAAAGATGTATATGAAATTATTAAAAAAAAATTATATATAAAAAGGATTAGTAGAAAGAAAGTACTTAGGTAAAAAGGGAGAGGAGAGAATCCTTTACCTTGAGAGGGTTCTCCTAAAAGCTTGGGACGGTATTCTTATGACTACAGAAACACCTAGGGAGGGATTTATAGAGGAACAAAGAGAATAAATTCATGCTCAATGGGTTATCTATTAAGAAAAGGGAGGTTTGGTGGTTATTTATATTAAAAGAGAAGGTAGTTCTTTATTAATTTCCAATAATAGGTTTTGGACTCTATGTAATAAAGCAATCAAAATCAAAAACCTCCTAATAGGGGTTTCACATAGTTTCTCCAAATAAAACTGGTTTCAAATAATTTATTAGGTTAATAATATAAATAATTAAAACAATTCAATTCATGATATGGAAGGGATTCATCTTCATAAAGAATTGTTTTTAATACCATAAAATATGATATAGGTTTTGGACGATTCATTACAGGTTTTTAAAATTAACTAGACAACTTTAAAAATAGAATATTTTATATGGGAAATCTTTTTATGGTCATGTGTGACTTTTATATAATTTTTTACATAATGTTTGGGATATTATGATTTCATAATACATTATATATATAATTAGTAAAGAAAAATTAGAGTGTATTAAAAAATTATGGAAAATTCACCATTGGATAATTTCTATGTGTTGGTTTCAAAAATGATATTTATTTTACCAAAATAACATTATGAATATTTAAATTTACACTTATTAAAAAATACTTACATATTGAGATATACTAGTTTTCATGACACAAATAACATTATGACCCTTATAAAAATTACATGGACCTTCATTAAATTATATTATAATTTATATTCAAAGATATACTATTTCATAAAACAATTTCTAAAAAATAATTTTTTTTCAAAACTCATAGATTTATCAAAAGTGTAATTATATATATATATATATATTTGTATATTACCATTTTTTTGTTTCTTTCTTTCAAAATCTAATATTAATCAAATTAATTATATAATCATATATATATATAAATTAATAATGAAAAGGGATATATATAATCATTATTTTATTAAAATGAATAAAATAAAATTCATACTTTAGGGTCTTGATACATAAACCCATATTACACCACCATACACTCTAAGGGTAAGGTGTACGAGGGTGGTACATTTGTGGGCTAGTTTAGAAAACATGGTTTGGGTGGAGATCTTTATGAGATTGAGCTTCACCTGTAAATATTTTTTCTCATGTTTTAGTTTTTTAATATTGGATTGGGATTGATCTAGGGAAAAGCCCAGTGATGTCATCTCCCTCAAAATCATCAATATATGGACTTCATAAGTTATAACCCTACTGGTTAAGGCCATAAATTCTTCCTTCTATGTGAATTAGATCTTATCTTGACCATTAATATATACATATATTAATGGTCATTTTATAACAAATAAATTATAAATGTTTATGATCCTTAATGGCATTTTAAGACAATTTATTATGGATATATTTTATAACATTGGAAATTAATAAATTAAATATATTAAATATATTTTTTATAACCACATTACTTAATAATGAAATTTTTTCCATCAGTATGAAATATTGTTTATAATTTTTTTTCATTACATTATTACCACATCATAAATTTCACCCATGAAATTTTATTTCATATAGTAAAAAAAAATGACGGTACTTCTATTTTATCACGTATTTTGGTTCCCATGATGCCTCCTAAAACTTATGGTTCTTCCATAGTTCTTTCACTAGGTGATTTTTCTTTTGACGTAGTTGTTTCTCTCTATGATATAACATCTTGAAAAAAAATACATAGTATAAAAGATCATTCTACAAAGGCACCACCAATAGATTTATTATATGTGAGGGTATTCATACATACATTCTTAAAAGGGATACAAGAAACACATCATGTACATGAGACATGTTTTGTGGGGTGATAGTTGATAGGTCATAGCTCTGATTCAATGAAATATATTAAAGGTAATGATATATCTAAAAAAATATCCCTTTTTACCAACCATCATTATAAGGCCCCAGCCTTAAACCTTACTTAATCTTGAGTTATTACAAGATTACACGTTGAGGATCTTTTCGGGTTTAGAGTTTTAGAGAATTAGATCATAAAACTTGCATTACATTCCACATATAAACAAAGTGGTTACATAAAGATAGTATTCTTCATTCCCATCAATGGAAACACATTTAAAATAAAACATGGATTATTTCTTGACACATCCCTGACTCTATCATCTTATCATGTACCTTTCCCTTGACCTGTGAAAAACATTTCAAAAACTTGGGATGAGCGTAAAAACTCAGTATGGGTTATAAAAACATGGAAAGGAAACATGAGTTCATATATACATAAGAATGAAATCATACTTTACCCATAAAACATAGGCACTTTAACATACCTCATAAAAACATGAATAAATCATATAAATCATAATACGTAAAGGTAACTTGAGGCATTCATAACATTCTTACGTAGGGGGTAACCCTCTTGGTTACGTTTGGAATACCCATCACAGTATATTCCCTAAAATCTCTTCGGAGAAACCTTAACGTTTCACTCCTTCGCGTTACCCAATGCATTGGAGAGCTATAACGGGCTCACCCGCCCTTAGTTTATCACGGAACCACCCGTCTTCATAATAATGCCCAAGAACCATAACATAATCATATCACATAAAACATGCATAAAGGAAACATAAAATTTCCACCATTCAATCACAAGATATCAATACCACACATTGATATAAAAATATTATGAAAACCATTTTCAATACCAAAATAAAAGAAAAGTAAAACATGATATTTATTTTTCTTTTAAAAAGAAGGAATGGCTTGTAGAAGAAGCCGAAACTCAAATAACGGTCACGACGGCGGAGAAGTCGTTGTCGCCGCATACGTATGACAAAAACATTCCCTTTTGTCGTTTAGTAAACGCTTCGTATAAAAAAGATTCCTTTTGAATAAACGTAAAAGTCAAAGGGTTTTATACACCGTATAAAAGAAAGTTGTGTATAAAATAAAATATGCCTCAATGAAAGGAGATTGAGACGAAGTCCCATACAATGATCATTTTTAAATAAAATAGATCTATTATGTGTATTCACTATATGTACACATAAAGAAGGTATAAACACAAGATAAGACATAATAATATCAGGACATAATTTGAAAGTAGGATATTAACCCAAAGAATGGAAATTGGGTTAAGAAGTTCCCATACCTCGTATCCGACTTGACCCGACCGTTCTTTAAACTCCTGAATAATAAACTTGAGTTAATCTCTACTTGCTTATGAATCTTTTTCAAGTTCATTATTCCTTTTATACCATGTTATGAACATCATGTAATCATTTAAGTTAATAATGTTCATTTTGTCGGTATTTGGTTCTTAAGTCAAAAATTGACTTCTTATACTTACAAGTTGTTAATTTGGTCAAAGGTTCATTATATCCAGAATGGTATTCATTATGTAGATATCATATATGTCATATATATCCAGTACATACATTCATTTATAATATTACATCACATTTAGAGGTAAGAAATGAAATGCATCGTTCATGGAGACGGTAAGCCGTACGTACGCATGAACGCTACTTCCATTTCTATTTCATATTTTCTGGAATGGAATCATAATGATATAAAAGTATATTATAATTCCAGTATAACAACATATATAATATCATTAACTTTATCCTTTACACATCCCACATATGGTATTAACGAATCAAATCACTTTTAGGGGGCGGTAGTCCGCACTTCCTAAAATGAAGATATCGTGTTTTACCCATAATGGAAACCATAAAGGTATGCCCAAAATGAAAAAAACAGAAGCTTAAGGAAAACATAATCATATAATATATCATATATAAAAATAGTGACATCATAATGGCCACCTTTGAAGGTGTTAAATGAGTATTGAACAATCATCGTTTCGGGAGGCAGAATTTCGCCATCCACGGAAACCGTATGTTCTTTAACCATTTGATGTAGTTGTGTGAGAGTGTAGCTCAAATATATCTTATAACAACATCCTAGTATATTTAAGATACTGGTGTTGTTACAAAAGAAGTAAATAAAAAGAGTTTAGGGGGTCGGAGAAGCAAAATAAAACAAATGAACATGAGAGAATGAAATACCTTAAAAAGTGTAACTTCTTTTGGTTTGAGCCTAAAGGCTTCCTTTGAAAGGATTCTGCCCAAAGGGAATCCTCTAGGATGAGGAGAGGGATGTGGAGAGAGCAAATGGGCAGGGGTTGGCCGAGCCAATGGCTTGAAGAGTGTGTGAAATGAGGTAGAGGTGGGGGCCTTTTATAAGGGGAGAGGAGGGGCACTTTTGGAAAGTAAAGAAACATTACATTATTTGAAAATGTGTTTCGGTTTTAAAAGGTCCCACATTGATGGAATTCGTGGATAAGGTGATAAGGCATCGAAATCCATTCATCCAATTGGTTTTGGACATGTGTAGTTCATAGATTTTATTTTATCTTTCCATTTTATTTAAATCGTCAAATAATGATGTCATCGCTGCATCATTATTATGTCATAAATAATTAAATTTATTTAATGTCTAAAAATTATAAACAAATTACTATGATGTAGGAAATATTTTTAGCTTTCCATTGAATATTTATAATCAAAATTTGGACTTGTATAACCCCACTTAAAAATTGTTTTCGCAAAACATATTATGTTTGTGTCATTTTCACTTTAACATTTAATAAAAAGTATTTTATGTCATTTCCCAACAAAAGTGGATCCATGGGGTCCCCAAGTTAGGACATGGCTTGTCTTGGTCGGCCATGACACAACCAATGAGGATGGGACATGTGTCTAGGTCATTTTATATTATTAAAGCATTATTTATTCCTTAAACTACACTAATTACCACTAATCGCGATTAAAAACTTAATAAGTTACTATTCACCAAAAAATTATTTTAATCTCATTGAACCACATTTTACTTCTTAATGACAACCATGTATGTCGGATTTTCAAAATTCAATACACATTAGTGGTAAACTTTCATTTAACTGAAAAATCAGTTTGCTTGATTACCACTTAGTGGTTTCACTATTCATCAAAAAATTGAAGTTTTTCAGAAAATTACCAAAAATTCACCCTAAGCTATATTTGATATTCCGAATTCAAAAATGAAGTCCATTTTACAAAATTCAAATCATATAAGTCACATTAATTAATTTAATAATTAATTCCCGCTGCCAGAGCAAATAGCGTGTTTTTACAAAACAATAAGTATCAAAAGATTGACACCAGTTTAAGTCTAATTTCAAATCGAAATTGATTCCAATGACCACCATTGGATAAAATGGTAAAAATATATTCTAATTTCACTTTAAAACCAATTCAAAAGATAATCTAATCATATAAATAAATTAGATCAAAAAGAGGTTTTGATGTAAAATACAACATTTTACACTATTCATAAAAAAAATGAACTTTATCAGAAAGGTACCAAAAATTACACAAAGTAAAATTTGATGTCCCGATTCTTAATAAGAGTTTTATTTGGTCCAAAAGAATGTATAAGAGTGATCAAAACTATATTTAATGACGGTTCACCATTAAAAGGTGATAAGTGAACCTTTAGTGAAAATTAGAGTATAAAAGCCTAAAATTGAACTCTTTCCGTATTTTAAGCCTTTATCTTTTATTGGGTAAATGTAAAAACATCTAAAAACATATCTATTCATATTTTAGTTATTTCTATTCATTCCCGCCAGTACAACGGCTACTTGTTAACTAACATTTAAAATAATATTATTATATTACTAGTGTGCTACGTAAGTTTCAAAGAAACTCATCGTTGTGTATCGGGTACGCTATCGAACATAGCAACCCCTTTTAATTAAAATTCATATTTAATTCTCAAATATTAATAAATATGAAAATTATTTATTCTTTAATTACCTGGGATGTTACATCCTTCCCCCCTTTTGGGAATTGCGTCCTCGCAATTTTATTCACTTATCAAAATAAGTGGGGGTATTTATCCCTCATAGCATTTTCAGATTCCCATGTTGCCTCTTCAATCATGTGGTTTTTCCACAAAACCTTTACCTGCTTAATCACCTTATTCCGTAACACTTGCTCCCTGTGGTCAAGAATCTGGACCGGTTGTTCCTCATAAGATAGGTTCTCTTCCAGCTGAACTACCTCTGGACTCAAAACATGAGATGGATCTGGCATATACTTTCTCAACATCGAAACGTGAAAAACATTGTGTACCTGAGATAAACTCGGAGGTAAAGCCACTCGGTATGCAACTGATCCAACTCTTTCCAGAATTTCGTATGGTCCAATGAACCTTGGACTCAACTTTCCTTTCTTACCAAATCTCATCACACTTTCCATGGTGAAACCTTGAGAAAAACATGATCACCTACCTCGAAAGATAGATCCTTCCTCCGGTTATCCGCATAACTCTTCTGCCTGCTCTGAGCTGTTCTCATGTGTTTCTGAATCAGCTGAACTTTTTTTTCCATCTCTTCTACCAATTCTGGTCCCATCAACTTCCTTTCACCCACTTCATCCCAGAAAGCTGGAGTTCGACACCGCTTCCCATATAATGCCTGAAATGGTGCCATCTGTATACTGGAATGAAAACTGTTATTATATGAAAACTCAACCAAAGAAAGATGTTGGTCCCAACTTCCCTGATAATCCATAGAACAAGCTCGCAGCATATCCTCGAATGTCTGAATTGTTCGTTCTGACTGCCCATCTGATTGAGGATGAAAAGCTGTACTAAAATTTAATTCAGTACCCAACGACTTCTGAAGGCCTTTCCAAAAGTTAGAAGTAAACCTGGGATCACGATCCGATACAATGGAGAGAGGAACTCCATGTAACCTGACTATCTCTTTAAGATACAAACGGGAAAGTTGATCAAGAGAGAAAGTATCTCGTATAGCAAGGAAATGAGCAGATTTGGTCAAGCGATCAACAATAACCCAGTTTGAATTATTACCTCGAGATGTCTTTGGTAATCCAACAACAAAGTCCATGGATATATTCTCCCATTTCCACTCTGGCACTGGTAAAGGCTGAAGCATCCCTTTCGGTAACTGCCGCTCTGCTTTAACCTGCTGACAAGTCAAACACTTCACAGTAAAATCAGCAATGTCTCTTTTCATTCCATCCAACCAGTAATACTCCCGCAGACTTCTGTACATCTTAGTACTGCCAGGATGAACTGAAAACGGAGAACTATGAGCTTCACATAACAACTCTCTCTTCAACTGTGAATCACAAGGCACACACAATCTCTTCCCAAATCTCAAAACGCAAACACAAACTTATCCAAGAACTCATGGAAATTTTATTCATAAGGTCCATGAATACAACAGGTGCATTGGTTAACCCCAAAGGCATAACTACAAATTCATATTGGACATATCTAGTACGGAACACAATCTTCGGAACATCTGCTTCTTTTACTTTCAACTGATGGTACCCCGACCTCAAGTCAATCTTCGAAAAATACTGAGCTCCCTGGAGCTGACACCACTTCATTCGATGGCCCAACATCTGCTGAAGTAGTTGCAAAGGATTTCACCACCCCTTTCTGCTTGTAGTCTAACTGCTTCCCATCACTCAAGCTCCTTGTCGGACACTCGTTTGCATAGTGACCCATCTCATTGCACTTATAACATTTCACTAACTGTAAATCAAATTTATTCTTACCTTCACCTTGATCCTTTTCAGTGCAATCACGAGCCTTATGTCCCATCTTACCACATCGGTAGCACTTTCCAGAATTCAGAAGACATTCCCCAGCATGCCTTTTTCCACATTTATCACAAACTGGAAACTTAGTTTTCTTACCATCAGACTTTTTTGAAGAATTCTTACCTTTCTCCTACCACCTCGGTCTCTTCTTCTGCTGGTTGTTATAGAAAACTTGGTCATCGGCAAACTCCATTTCCACCTTCTCAGCACATCGAACAAGCTTTTCATAACTTTTAAACTCACGAGAAGCTAATGCCCTTCGATACTTTGGCTTTAATCCTGAGTAAAAACGATTGATTTTACTATCAAGGTCCCGGATAAAATTTGGAGCATACCTTGCCAATCGAGTGAACTTTTCTTCATAGGCAGCCACTGAGTCTTCCTCTTGCCTCAATTCCAAGAATTGCTTTTCCATCCTAAGTCGAACAGCCTTAGGAAAATACTTCTCAAGAAACATACCTTTGAAT
Source organism: Viscum album (assembly GCA_963277665.1). NCBI lineage: Eukaryota > Viridiplantae > Streptophyta > Magnoliopsida > Santalales > Viscaceae > Viscum > Viscum album. The sequence goes on from OY728122.1 coordinate 2,095,936,465, forward strand.
TCATCCCAGTCAAGAGCATCAATCTCATCGGCATCCCTGATATTTTTAACCATAGACCACCACTGATCTGCTTCACCCTCTAAATGGTAAATATCAAGACTAACCTTTTGATTGTCTGAACACCCCATGACATCAAAAATCTTCTCCAGTGCTTTAATCCACCCTTCATCTAGCACAGGGTCAGATGATCCTCTGAATGATGGTGGATGTTGCCTCATGAAATGTTCCACCACTGACATGTTCCTCTGCGGTTGATCTGGCTGATCTCGTGCATGGATACCACCACCATTTATAGCCTGAGTCAACTGTGCCATCACTGCAACAAACTGTTCAGTTCCGATTCCGACCATCTCAGGTTGCTGATTTGGAAGGCAGTCTTCCTCCTGATGTCGTCTCAACATAGCTGCTTTGTTTCCCCTACGGAAAACCATTCTGAACATGGAAATATCTTAGGCGAAGCAACATGGTAATCTGTAAATGCTATATCATTTAAATCATATTATAATTTAACACTTTTCTAACTCCTAAAGTTGTCTAAACCGACCTTTGATACCAACTATAAGGCCCCAGCCTTAAACCTTACTTAATCTTGAGTTATTACAAGATTACACGTTGAGGATCTTTTCGGGTTTAGAGTTTTAGAGAATTAGATCATAAAACTTGCATTACATTCCACATATAAACAAAGTGGTTACATAAAGATAGTATTCTTCATTCCCATCAATGGAAACACATTTAAAATAAAACATGGATTATTTCTTGACACATCCCTGACTCTATCATCTTATCATGTACCTTTCCCTTGACCTGTGAAAAACATTTCAAAAACTTGGGATGAGCGTAAAAACTCAGTATGGGTTATAAAAACATGGAAAGGAAACATGAGTTCATATATACATAAGAATGAAATCATACTTTACCCATAAAACATAGGCACTTTAACATACCTCATAAAAACATGAATAAATCATATAAATCATAATACGTAAAGGTAACTTGAGGCATTCATAACATTCTTACGTAGGGGGTAACCCTCTTGGTTACGTTTGGAATACCCATCACAGAATATTCCCTAAAATCTCTTCGGAGAAACCTTAACGTTTCACTCCTTCGCGTTACCCAATGCATTGGAGAGCTATAACGGGCTCACCCGCCCTTAGTTTATCACGGAACCACCCGTCTTCATAATAATGCCCAAGAACCATAACATAATCATATCACATAAAACATGCATAAAGGAAACATAAAATTTCCACCATTCAATCACAAGATATCAATACCACACATTGATATAAAAATATTATGAAAACCATTTTCAATACCAAAATAAAAGAAAAGTAAAACATGGTATTTATTTTTCTTTTAAAAAGAAGGAATGGCTTGTAGAAGAAGCCGAAACTCAAATAACGGTCACGACGGCGGAGAAGTCGTTGTCGCCACATACGTACGACAAAAACATTCCCTTTTGTCGTTTAGTAAACGCTTCGTATAAAAAAGATTCCTTTTGAATAAACGTAAAAGTCAAAGGGTTTTATACACCGTATAAAAGAAAGTTGTGTATAAAATAAAATATGCCTCAATGAAAGGAGATTGAGACGAAGTCCCATACAATGATCATTTTTAAATAAAATAGATCTATTATGTGTATTCACTATATGTACACATAAAGAAGGTATAAACACAAGATAAGACATAATAATATCAGGACATAATTTGAAAGTAGGATATTAACCCAAAGAATGGAAATTGGGTTAAGAAGTTCTCATACCTCGTATCCGACTTGACCCGACCGTTCTTTAAACTCCTGAATAATAAACTTGAGTTAATCTCTACTTGCTTATGAATCTTTTTCAAGTTCATTATTCCTTTTATACCATGTTATGAACATCATGTAATCATTTAAGTTAATAATGTTCATTTTGTCGGTATTTGGTTCTTAAGTCAAAAATTGACTTCTTATACTTACAAGTTGTTAATTTGGTCAAAGGTTCATTATATCCAGAATGGTATTCATTATGTAGATATCATATATGTCATATATATCCAGTACATACATTCATTTATAATATTACATCACATTTAGAGGTAAGAAATGAAATGCATCGTTCATGGAGACGGTAAGCCGTACGTACGCATGAACGCTACTTCCATTTCTATTTCATATTTTCTGGAATGGAATCATAATGATATAAAAGTATATTATAATTCCAGTATAACAACATATATAATATCATTAACTTTATCCTTTACACATCCCACATATGGTATTAACGAATCAAATCACTTTTAGGGGGCGGTAGTCCGCACTTCCTAAAATGAAGATATCGTGTTTTACCCATAATGGAAACCATAAAGGTATGCCCAAAATGAAAAAAACAGAAGCTTAAGGAAAACATAAACATATAATATATCATATATAAAAATAGTGACATCATAATGGCCACCTTTGAAGGTGTTAAATGAGTATTGAACAATCATCGTTTCGGGAGGCAGAATTTCGCCATCCACGGAAACCGTATGTTCTTTAACCATTTGATGTAGTTGTGTGAGAGTGTAGCTCAAATATATCTTATAACAACATCCTAGTATATTGAAGATACTGGTGTTGTTACAAAAGAAGTAAATAAAAAGAGTTTAGGGGGTCGGAGAAGCAAAATAAAACAAATGAACATGAGAGAATGAAATACCTTAAAAAGTGTAACTTCTTTTGGTTTGAGCCTAAAGGCTTCCTTTGAAAGGATTCTGCCCAAAGGGAATCCTCTAGGATGAGGAGAGGGATGTGGAGAGAGAAAATGGGCAGGGGTTGGCCGAGCCAATGGCTTGAAGAGTGTGTGAAATGAGGTAGAGGTGGGGGAATTTTATAAGGGGAGAGGAGGGGCACTTTTGGAAAGTAAAGAAACATTACATTATTTGAAAATGTGTTTCGGTTTTAAAAGGTCCCACATTGATGGAATTCGTGGATAAGGTGATAAGGCATCGAAATCCATTCATCCAATTGGTTTTGGACATGTGTAGTTCATAGATTTTATTTTATCTTTCCATTTTATTTAAATCGTCAAATAATGATGTCATCGCTGCATCATTATTATGTCATAAATAATTAAATTTATTTAATGTCTAAAAATTATAAAAAAATTACTATGATGTAGGAAATCTTTTTAGCTTTCCATTGAATATTTATAATCAAAATTTGGACTTGTATAACCCCACTTAAAAATTGTTTTCGCAAAACATATTATGTTTGTGTCATTTTCACTTTAACATTTAATAAAAAGTATTTTATGTCATTTCCCAACAAAAGTGGATCCATGGGGTCCCCAAGTTAGGACATGGCTTGTCTTGGTCGGCCATGACACAACCAATGAGGATGGGACATGTGTCTAGGTCATTTTATATTATTAAAGCATTATTTATTCCTTAAACTACACTAATTACCACTAATCGCGATTAAAAACTTAATAAGTTACTATTCACCAAAAAATTATTTTAATCTCATTGAACCACATTTTACTTCTTAATGACAACCATGTATGTCGGATTTTCAAAATTCAATACACATTAGTGGTAAACTTTCATTTAACTGAAAAATCAGTTTGCTTGATTACCACTTAGTGGTTTCACTATTCATCAAAAAATTGAAGTTTTTCAGAAAATTACCAAAAATTCACCCTAAGCTATATTTGATATTCCGAATTCAAAAATGAAGTCCATTTTACAAAATTAAAATCATATAAGTCACATTAATTAATTTAATAATTAATTCCCGCTGCCAGAGCAAATAGCGTGTTTTTACAAAACAATAAGTATCAAAAGATTGACACCAGTTTAAGTCTAATTTCAAATCGAAATTGATTCCAATGACCACCATTGGATAAAATGGTAAAAATATATTCTAATTTCACTTTAAAACCAATTCAAAAGATAATCTAATCATATAAATAAATTAGATCAAAAAGAGGTTTTGATGTAAAATACAACATTTTACACTATTCATAAAAAAAATGAACTTTATCAGAAAGGTACCAAAAATTACACAAAGTAAAATTTGATGTCCCGATTCTTAATAAGAGTTTTATTTGGTCCAAAAGAATGTATAAGAGTGATCAAAACTATATTTAATGACGGTTCACCATTAAAAGGTGATAAGTGAACCTTTAGTGAAAATTAGAGTATAAAAGCCTAAAATTGAACTCTTTCCGTATTTTAAGCCTTTATCTTTTATTGGGTAAATGTAAAAACATCTAAAAACATATCTATTCATATTTTAGTTATTTCTATTCATTCCCGCCAGTACAACGGCTACTTGTTAACTAACATTTAAAATAATATTATTATATTACTAGTGTGCTACGTAAGTTTCAAAGAAACTCATCGTTGTGTATCGGGTACGCTATCGAACATAGCAACCCCTTTTAATTAAAATTCATATTTAATTCTCAAATATTAATAAATATGAAAATTATTTATTCTTTAATTACCTGGGATGTTACATCCTTCCCCCCTTTTGGGAATTGCGTCCTCGCAATTTTATTCACTTATCAAAATAAGTGGGGGTATTTATCCCTCATAGCATTTTCAGATTCCCATGTTGCCTCTTCAATCATGTGGTTTTTCCACAAAACCTTTACCTGCTTAATCACCTTATTCCGTAACACTTGCTCCCTGTGGTCAAGAATCTGGACCGGTTGTTCCTCATAAGATAGGTTCTCTTCCAGCTGAACTACCTCTGGACTCAAAACATGAGATGGATCTGGCATATACTTTCTCAACATCGAAACGTGAAAAACATTGTGTACCTGAGATAAACTCGGAGGTAAAGCCACTCGGTATGCAACTGATCCAACTCTTTCCAGAATTTCGTATGGTCCAATGAACCTTGGACTCAACTTTCCTTTCTTACCAAATCTCATCACACTTTCCATGGTGAAACCTTGAGAAAAACATGATCACCTACCTCGAAAGATAGATCCTTCCTCCGGTTATCCGCATAACTCTTCTGCCTGCTCTGAGCTGTTCTCATGTGTTTCTGAATCAGCTGAACTTTTTTTTCCATCTCTTCTACCAATTCTGGTCCCATCAACTTCCTTTCACCCACTTCATCCCAGAAAGCTGGAGTTCGACACCGCTTCCCATATAATGCCTGAAATGGTGCCATCTGTATACTGGAATGAAAACTGTTATTATATGAAAACTCAACCAAAGAAAGATGTTGGTCCCAACTTCCCTGATAATCCATAGAACAAGCTCGCAGCATATCCTCGAATGTCTGAATTGTTCGTTCTGACTGCCCATCTGATTGAGGATGAAAAGCTGTACTAAAATTTAATTCAGTACCCAACGACTTCTGAAGGCCTTTCCAAAAGTTAGAAGTAAACCTGGGATCACGATCCGATACAATGGAGAGAGGAACTCCATGTAACCTGACTATCTCTTTAAGATACAAACGAGAAAGTTGATCAAGAGAGAAAGTATCTCGTATAGCAAGGAAATGAGCAGATTTGGTCAAGCGATCAACAATAACCCAGATTGAATTATTACCTCGAGATGTCTTTGGTAATCCAACAACAAAGTCCATGGATATATTCTCCCATTTCCACTCTGGCACTGATAAAGGCTGAAGCATCCCTTTCGGTAACTGCCGCTCTGCTTTAACCTGCTGACAAGTCAAACACTTCACAGTAAAATCAGCAATGTCTCTTTTCATTCCATCCAACCAGTAATACTCCCGCAGACTTCTGTACATCTTAGTACTGCCAGGATGAACTGAAAACGGAGAACTATGAGCTTCACATAACAACTCTCTCTTCAACTGTGAATCACAAGGCACACACAATCTCTTCCCAAATCTCAAAACGCAAACACAAACTTATCCAAGAACTCATGGAAATTTTATTCATAAGGTCCATGAATACAACAGGTGCATTGGTTAACCCCAAAGGCATAACTACAAATTCATATTGGACATATCTAGTACGGAACACAATCTTCGGAACATCTGCTTCTTTTACTTTCAACTGATGGTACCCCGACCTCAAGTCAATCTTCGAAAAATACTGAGCTCCCTGGAGCTGACACCACTTCATTCGATGGCCCAACATCTGCTGAAGTAGTTGCAAAGGATTTCACCACCCCTTTCTGCTTGTAGTCTAACTGCTTCCCATCACTCAAGCTCCTTGTCGGACACTCGTTTGCATAGTGACCCATCTCATTGCACTTATAACATTTCACTAACTGTAAATCAAATTTATTCTTACCTTCACCTTGATCCTTTTCAGTGCAATCACGAGCCTTATGTCCCATCTTACCACATCGGTAGCACTTTCCAGAATTCAGAAGACATTCCCCAGCATGCCTTTTTCCACATTTATCACAAACTGGAAACTTAGTTTTCTTACCATCAGACTTTTTTGAAGAATTCTTACCTTTCTCCTACCACCTCGGTCTCTTCTTCTGCTGGTTGTTATAGAAAACTTGGTCATCGGCAAACTCCATTTCCACCTTCTCAGCACATCGAACAAGCTTTTCATAACTTTTAAACTCACGAGAAGCTAATGCCCTTCGATACTTTGGCTTTAATCCTGAGTAAAAACGATTGATTTTACTATCAAGGTCCCGGATAAAATTTGGAGCATACCTTGCCAATCGAGTGAACTTTTCTTCATAGGCAGCCACTGAGTCTTCCTCTTGCCTCAATTCCAAGAATTGCTTTTCCATCCTAAGTCGAACAGCCTTAGGAAAATACTTCTCAAGAAACATACCTTTGAATTCATCCCAGTCAAGAGCATCAATCTCATCGGCATCCCTGATATTTTTAACCATAGACCACCACTGATCTGCTTCACCCTCTAAATGGTAAATATCAAGACTAACCTTTTGATTGTCTGAACACCCCATGACCTCAAAAATCTTCTCCAGTGCTTTAATCCACCCTTCATCTAGCACAGGGTCAGATGATCCTCTGAATGATGGTGGATGTTGCCTCATGAAATGTTCCACCACTGACATGTTCCTCTGCGGTTGATCTGGCTGATCTCGTGCATGGATACCACCACCATTTATAGCCTGAGTCAACTGTGCCATCACTGCAACAAACTGTTCAGTTCCGATTCCGACCATCTCAGGTTGCTGATTTGGAAGGCAGTCTTCCTCCTGATGTCGTCTCAACATAGCTGCTTTGTTTCCCCTACGGAAAACCATTCTGAACATGGAAATATCTTAGGCGAAGCAACATGGTAATCTGTAAATGCTATATCATTTAAATCATATTATAATTTAACACTTTTCTAACTCCTAAAGTTGTCTAAACCGACCTTTGATACCAACTATAAGGCCCCAGCCTTAAACCTTACTTAATCTTGAGTTATTACAAGATTACACGTTGAGGATCTTTTCGGGTTTAGAGTTTTAGAGAATTAGATCATAAAACTTGCATTACATTCCACATATAAACAAAGTGGTTACATAAAGATAGTATTCTTCATTCCCATCAATGGAAACACATTTAAAATAAAACATGGATTATTTCTTGACACATCCCTGACTCTATCATCTTATCATGTACCTTTCCCTTGACCTGTGAAAAACATTTCAAAAACTTGGGATGAGCGTAAAAACTCAGTATGGGTTATAAAAACATGAAAAGGAAACATGAGTTCATATATACATAAGAATGAAATCATACTTTACCCATAAAACATAGGCACTTTAACATACCTCATAAAAACATGAATAAATCATATAAATCATAATACGTAAAGGTAACTTGAGGCATTCATAACATTCTTACGTAGGGGGTAACCCTCTTGGTTACGTTTGGAATACCCATCACAGAATATTCCCTAAAATCTCTTCGGAGAAACCTTAACGTTTCACTCCTTCGCGTTACCCAATGCATTGGAGAGCTATAACGGGCTCACCCGCCCTTAGTTTATCACGGAACCACCCGTCTTCATAATAATGCCCAAGAACCATAACATAATCATATCACATAAAACATGCATAAAGGAAACATAAAATTTCCACCATTCAATCACAAGATATCAATACCACACATTGATATAAAAATATTATGAAAACCATTTTCAATACCAAAATAAAAGAAAAGTAAAACATGGTATTTATTTTTCTTTTAAAAAGAAGGAATGGCTTGTAGAAGAAGCCGAAACTCAAATAACGGTCACGACGGCGGAGAAGTCGTTGTCGCCGCATACGTACGACAAAAACATTCCCTTTTGTCGTTTAGTAAACGCTTCGTATAAAAAAGATTCCTTTTGAATAAACGTAAAAGTCAAAGGGTTTTATACACCGTATAAAAGAAAGTTGTGTATAAAATAAAATATGCCTCAATGAAAGGAGATTGAGACGAAGTCCCATACAATGATCATTTTTAAATAAAATAGATCTATTATGTGTATTCACTATATGTACACATAAAGAAGGTATAAACACAAGATAAGACATAATAATATCAGGACATAATTTGAAAGTAGGATATTAACCCAAAGAATGGAAATTGGGTTAAGAAGTTCTCATACCTCGTATCCGACTTGACCCGACCGTTCTTTAAACTCCTGAATAATAAACTTGAGTTAATCTCTACTTGCTTATGAATCTTTTTCAAGTTCATTATTCCTTTTATACCATGTTATGAACATCATGTAATCATTTAAGTTAATAATGTTCATTTTGTCGGTATTTGGTTCTTAAGTCAAAAATTGACTTCTTATACTTACAAGTTGTTAATTTGGTCAAAGGTTCATTATATCCAGAATGGTATTCATTATGTAGATATCATATATGTCATATATATCCAGTACATACATTCATTTATAATATTACATCACATTTAGAGGTAAGAAATGAAATGCATCGTTCATGGAGACGGTAAGCCGTACGTACGCATGAACGCTACTTCCATTTCTGTTTCATATTTTCTGGAATGGAATCATAATGATATAAAAGTATATTATAATTCCAGTATAACAACATATATAATATCATTAACTTTATCCTTTACACATCCCACATATGGTATTAACGAATCAAATCACTTTTAGGGGGCGGTAGTCCGCACTTCCTAAAATGAAGATATCGTGTTTTACCCATAATGGAAACCATAAAGGTATGCCCAAAATGAAAAAAACAGAAGCTTAAGGAAAACATAAACATATAATATATCATATATAAAAATAGTGACATCATAATGGCCACCTTTGAAGGTGTTAAATGAGTATTGAACAATCATCGTTTCGGGAGGCAGAATTTCGCCATCCACGGAAACCGTATGTTCTTTAACCATTTGATGTAGTTGTGTGAGAGTGTAGCTCAAATATATCTTATAACAACATCCTAGTATATTGAAGATACTGGTGTTGTTACAAAAGAAGTAAATAAAAAGAGTTTAGGGGGTCGGAGAAGCAAAATAAAACAAATGAACATGAGAGAATGAAATACCTTAAAAAGTGTAACTTCTTTTGGTTTGAGCCTAAAGGCTTCCTTTGAAAGGATTCTGCCCAAAGGGAATCCTCTAGGATGAGGAGAGGGATGTGGAGAGAGAAAATGGGCAGGGGTTGGCCGAGCCAATGGCTTGAAGAGTGTGTGAAATGAGGTAGAGGTGGGGGAATTTTATAAGGGGAGAGGAGGGGCACTTTTGGAAAGTAAAGAAACATTACATTATTTGAAAATGTGTTTCGGTTTTAAAAGGTCCCACATTGATGGAATTCGTGGATAAGGTGATAAGGCATCGAAATCCATTCATCCAATTGGTTTTGGACATGTGTAGTTCATAGATTTTATTTTATCTTTCCATTTTATTTAAATCGTCAAATAATGATGTCATCGCTGCATCATTATTATGTCATAAATAATTAAATTTATTTAATGTCTAAAAATTATAAAAAAATTACTATGATGTAGGAAATCTTTTTAGCTTTCCATTGAATATTTATAATCAAAATTTGGACTTGTATAACCCCACTTAAAAATTGTTTTCGCAAAACATATTATGTTTGTGTCATTTTCACTTTAACATTTAATAAAAAGTATTTTATGTCATTTCCCAACAAAAGTGGATCCATGGGGTCCCCAAGTTAGGACATGGCTTGTCTTGGTCGGCCATGACACAACCAATGAGGATGGGACATGTGTCTAGGTCATTTTATATTATTAAAGCATTATTTATTCCTTAAACTACACTAATTACCACTAATCGCGATTAAAAACTTAATAAGTTACTATTCACCAAAAAATTATTTTAATCTCATTGAACCACATTTTACTTCTTAATGACAACCATGTATGTCGGATTTTCAAAATTCAATACACATTAGTGGTAAACTTTCATTTAACTGAAAAATCAGTTTGCTTGATTACCACTTAGTGGTTTCACTATTCATCAAAAAATTGAAGTTTTTCAGAAAATTACCAAAAATTCACCCTAAGCTATATTTGATATTCCGAATTCAAAAATGAAGTCCATTTTACAAAATTAAAATCATATAAGTCACATTAATTAATTTAATAATTAATTCCCGCTGCCAGAGCAAATAGCGTGTTTTTACAAAACAATAAGTATCAAAAGATTGACACCAGTTTAAGTCTAATTTCAAATCGAAATTGATTCCAATGACCACCATTGGATAAAATGGTAAAAATATATTCTAATTTCACTTTAAAACCAATTCAAAAGATAATCTAATCATATAAATAAATTAGATCAAAAAGAGGTTTTGATGTAAAATACAACATTTTACACTATTCATAAAAAAAATGAACTTTATCAGAAAGGTACCAAAAATTACACAAAGTAAAATTTGATGTCCCGATTCTTAATAAGAGTTTTATTTGGTCCAAAAGAATGTATAAGAGTGATCAAAACTATATTTAATGACGGTTCACCATTAAAAGGTGATAAGTGAACCTTTAGTGAAAATTAGAGTATAAAAGCCTAAAATTGAACTCTTTCCGTATTTTAAGCCTTTATCTTTTATTGGGTAAATGTAAAAACATCTAAAAACATATCTATTCATATTTTAGTTATTTCTATTCATTCCCGCCAGTACAACGGCTACTTGTTAACTAACATTTAAAATAATATTATTATATTACTAGTGTGCTACGTAAGTTTCAAAGAAACTCATCGTTGTGTATCGGGTACGCTATCGAACATAGCAACCCCTTTTAATTAAAATTCATATTTAATTCTCAAATATTAATAAATATGAAAATTATTTATTCTTTAATTACCTGGGATGTTACAATCATGGTGTTCTTATGTGGTGATATATGAAAGAACACCTTATCTTCGACCACAATCTATAGGTCTCATTGATGATTATCTTCATTGTTTTTTTCAACTTTTCACAGATTTCCTATGAAACTAAATAGTTTGAGATGTCTTTGAATAATATTTGATAATATCATGTAGAATTGTCTTAAACTTTCAAATTTTATCGCAACCTGTTGGAGTCTGAAACTTCTTCCAATAGAGAGTCTCATAAGACATCATTTGAATGCTGAAAGGAAACAGGTGTTATATGAGAGATACACCAGGGGAAGGTGATGATACCAACATCCTTGGAAATCCATTAAGATTGATCTCAAAATATACACTATAGTTTATATGTTTTTTTCAGACTAACCATCCGTCTAAGGGTGATATGTAGTACTAATTCTCAGCTCTATATCCAATGCTTAATGAATGATTATCCAGAATCTCAAGGTACACCTTGAATATTGAGAAGATATAGTGGAGAGTGGAACTACATGATGTTTGAAAACTTATCATATGTATATATATCATGGTGTGTTTTCAAGAGAGAAATATTACTTGATAGAAATGAAATGCATTGACCATGTAAGGTGATCAAATACTAACCAAATAACACTGTTTCCATTAGATATCCATGAGAGTGATATAAAAAAATATATGGTTATGTTTTGGCACTTCAATACTGGTATATGACATAGTTTAATCATACACATAGACTAATGTCATTCATCCTTGACATGTTGGAATACTATGCAATGGGATATAAATTCAGAAATACGTCTCTTTAGATTATCCCAATAGATGTTTTGCATTAGATCTCTGTAAGTATTAGTTCTTACTAGTTTAACAGAAAAGGATGAGCTATGCATAGTATCCATAATTTCCCTTTATGGTTCTTACTATTTCTAGTTTTTATAACTTTATCTTTAGGAAATTAAAAATCCATAATATTCACTACCTTTATCTGTATCACATCACCATCTTTTTTATTCTCATAGATCCTATGATGAATGGATAGTTGAGTATTTATTTGAGAAAGGTAGGATGAGGTTCCTCTTATGATTTACCATGTCCATTCTTTTCATGTCTAATAATATTGGATATCTTTAAATCCTCATCATGGATAGGGTTTCAAGTTACATTATAAATAGAACATATTCCACTTTTTTTTCATTCCAAGGATGGTAATGAATTGGATTGTCAAAATCTTTGATCCCATATGAGCACCATTATTGGAACATATTGAGCTCCTTTTGTGTGAATATATACTCTAGAAATTTATAGTCAACATATATTTCACACTTATCCCCATAGATATAATGTCAATGAACCATCAATGAGAAGGTCATTGTATCCAATTACAGATATTGTGTTGGGTAGTTTTACTAATTTATCATTAATTGGGAGGAGGCATGGGTTGAAATGTTATCATTTTTCATGTGTAAAAAACCTGAGACCTTTTTGGTCACATCATATTAGATCGCAAATCCTTTCATAATAGTGATTAATTTGAGAAAATGTGTAATTATTATCCTCTTCATAAACTCATTGAAGATCTACTCACATTCATCAGTCCATAAAAATTTTAATCTCTTCTGAGTTAGTATGATTTGTGGGTTTGTAAATCATAAGAACATTCTCAGAAATCAATTATAGTACCAAGATAATACAAGGAAACTATAGATCACTATTATAGAATTTGGTCTAGGTCATATTTCAATTACCTTTATCATCAATGAATCTATATATATCCCTTTTCTATTGATTAAAATCCTTAGGAATGTTACTTACTCTATCCAAAAGTAACATTAATTATACATTTCATATAAATTTTCATTTTGTAAGGCCTTCAGTCCAACATTAAATTTTTCAGCATGATCACCATTTCTTTAGAGTAGATAAGAATTTAATTTATAAATAATACAACAAATATTTTTGAGGAAATCCCAAAAGACCCTATTAATTTTGAATATAAAGAAAACCAGAGAATTAGAGAGTCCAAATGACATCACTATGAACTCATTGTGCTCAAACATTTTATTAAAATAATTCTTAGGGATATCCCACATCTATACAATTATTTGGTAATTTCTTGACTGGAGATCCAACATATAGATGTAATAGGTTAAATTTAGCTCATTGAATAAGAAATCCTTCCATAAAAGTGGATACTTGTTCTTTATCATCATCTTGTTGAGCTCATGATAAAAAATGTGGATTCAAATTGAACATTCCTTCTTGATGAAAATGACTAGTGCATCACATGGTGAATCACTTGGGTGTATAAACACTTCATATAAACTCTTTTAGATATTCATGTTCAAAAGTGACCATTATGTATGTATTCATTGATATTTGAAAAGCACTAGTTATAGGTTTGATTGAGAACTCAACTTCTTGGATTAGATGAAGACCGACTAATTATTCAAGAAACATGTTTTCATAATCTCTTATAATTGGAACATCATAAATGATGATATTCTCCTTAGTCTCAACAATTTAAGCTAGATACACTTTTCTATAAGGTTGTAATATCCATGGATTGGGTGATGATTCCAAAGGAGATCAATCCTACTCTTTAATCATATATTAAACTAGAAGAAGATTCACAATCTAAAGGGTGATTTCCTTCTCTTGGAAATTTATGATGGCACTATATCAGGAAACCTAGTCCATTCCTAGGAGAACATAAAATTTCACTAAATGGAGTATCATATGGTTCACAGAGAAATTTATATTGTAAATATTTATTGGTGTGAAGTTATATATTTTATATTCAACAATTGTCCTATATTCCTTTTTCACTGATAACTAGACTTTTATTTTTTGAGTTAGTGATTGAATAGATATACTAAAATTTCATGATATTAAAAAATGAGTTGAACTAGAATCAAATAGTATAATTTTTATTCATTAATGAATAAATTACATTCCTATAATCACATTTTTTTTGGATCCAACAGAATAGTTTTGATCACATATTCATGCTCATACACTCTAATACTTGGTTATTTTTATCATCACTTATCTTTGAAAACCATTTTATTTTTTCATCGGTTCACATAGTGTCATTTTTTAAAATGACATTGAAACATTGGCTAAGAGACTAGAGGAAGAATAGATAATTCCATTATTCCATCATATTGGTTGGTCTTCTCCACTTCCTATCTCTATTCCCATGATACCATTGAGATTTTTAGATATCCATTTCAACTTTAGGTTCACATTAGATAATTTTTGTGTAGTTATCGAAGTCTAATTTTGTTTTGAATATTTTCAATGATTTAGATTTAACCCACTAATAAAGTAGTTAGAATTTATCTAAAGTTTAATAAAAAAATTATAGGTATATCATGAAAAACATGTGAATATTTCCGTGTAAACATAATTGGATTCATCATCTTTTAAATTTAGGGAAAGGATCTCCCTTTATATTTCATGTTGGAGAATTAGATAAATATTTTTATTAAAAGAAATTCATGAATTATTTTTTATCCATCAATTTTATCTATTCCTCAGTCTTTATATTAATGATCAATGTCCACCATTGGAAGAATTCTCCCAGCATGTGATAAGCATGAAACACAACCTTCTCTTTTTCAGATCATTAGAGTATATAAATGATATTTTCAGTAGAGTTGAATAATTATTCCATGACTATGGAATTAAGAGATCTATTAAAATTATGGGGCCTTTTTCACATAAAGGCCTCAACTGATGCTTTCACTTTCTTAAAGGGATGTGTTTTTTCATCCTAATTAAAGTTTCTATTCAAAAAATGAGTTAATCGAGTAAGAATTTTCATGAATTTTGCAATACTTTATCCCATCATGTTGGGAACCAAATTTTGGAAATAATTTCATTTCTCATCAAATTTCTTTTTGAATTTGTTTCTTCTATGTCCATCCATTAAATTAAATAAATAGAAAATTAGGGATGACAATTTTTAAACTATTAATCACATAAAATTTAAACTATGGACATTGAATGGATAATTCCTAAATAACATATATTCCTTAACCAATGAATTTATATGTTTCAATATAAGTTATCCATGATGAAATTTTTAACATTAAATTTTATCTGAATTTTCTTACTTCAAAATCATTTTTAAAGAGAATGTGAATTTAAAATATCATATCCCTTGGGAGTATCAAATCAGGTGTATAAAAGGGCCTCTTTGACTTACACCAGGTATCAGTTGAGTTAATACCCCCTAATCTATAATGGATTTATAACCTCTAGGATCATATATTCTAGATCCATATCGACTTGTAGTATATTGACATGGATTTTGTTTCATTAGAACCACTCACTTTAACATTAACCAAAATTTAGGTATATTTTATCATGTTTATATTTATCCCTAGGGTTTTAACTAAGGATTTATAATCCTAATCCTAAGAAATAACAGAATATAGATATGATAGCAACTATGAAAACCCATACCTTTTATAAAATTTATTTCATTTTTTACAACACAATGATATACATAATATAATCCAAAAATATCAAAATGCCTAGTGTATTTGGGAAATACTTATCACCATAACATGAAATAGGGATACAATAACAATATTTTAAAACATCATAACATGCCATATGATTCCATCGATATTCTAATAGAACATGAGATAACTTGGGTATGTATATAAGAAATGGGTGATCTATAATGCCTAGAAAGGGAATAATAAAATCACAGCATAAAGTAAATTTGTACATGTTATTCTATAGTTATAATATAAAGGTTCATATCATAATCATAAACATTGATGAATGATATATAATGATAACATCTAGGAATCATTGGAATGTGGAAACTGCATAAAACATGACATCATAACCATAAGTCATGGAAAACCACTAAGACATTAGAACACAGTGTGCTTAGGCTAACCGACCATGCACCATACATGGTATTTTGTGAGATAAAAACATTACCAAATTCATTGGATTTCTATATAATTATGTTACCACTCATTACATTCATATTATGTACATTCATTTGTGTTCCACATAGATCATAAAAAATAAGAACATATTTAATCACATTTAATACCTTAATTGTAACAATTGGGTCCCAGTGATGGCACAAACACCCTGCCTTAACATGGCCATTGGGTCTTAGCCCACTAGGTACCACCAATTTCCCCACAAACATGTTGTACCCACCCTGGGGCCCACCCACATGCCCAAACGAGTCATCTGACTAATGATAGTCCCTATAGTCCAACACATGTCCTTTCAAGTGTACTTTGTCCTCAGTAGCATACACCTTGAGAAAATTCCTAGAAGGTCACCAATCCTGATCACTACTCCAAGCCAAGCATGCTTAAATGTAGAGTTCTAACTAGGTAGGCTTATGAAAAGGAAGGTGAACCTTGGTGAAATGAGTCATATCATTTAGTCATTTAACCTTTGGTCATCATTGGGTGTTACATTCACCCAAACATTAGAGCACAACATTCCCATTGTGGGCCCTACATCTCAACCCAGGTAGTGCATCACACTTAAGGCTCCGTACCACCTCTTATACCAAATGTAAAAACATGGTCCCGATGATAGCTCAAACACCCTGCCTTAACATCGTAGTCGGGTACTGGCCTGCCACGTACCACCAGTTGCCCCGCAGACACATTGTGCCCACCCTAGAGCCCATCCACATGCCTGAACGTGTCATCTGACTAATGACAGTCACCACTGGCCAATACATTTCCTTTCCAGTGTGATTTTCCCTCACTCGCACACACACTGAGAAACATCCCAAAATTACACCCATCATGATCGGTAATCCAAGCCAAGCATGCTTAACTGTGGAGTTCTAATTAGTTAGGCTCCCAAAAAGAAACGTGTATCTGTTTGACATGAGTTATATCATTTAGTCATTTAACCCTTTAGCATCTTAGGGTGTTACAATGATTATGGATTTACATTAAAATACATGGATGTACCAAATAAATGAATGATAGGAATGTACAGGTAAAACATTTGAGAGGAAATGGGGATGGGTATTTATAACACAAAATCTTGGAATATAAAATCATGAAATAATATTGGCAACACAACACGTGCACAAAAAGGTCTGCAAAAGGGTTTAATGAGTCTAAAAGGTACTATCTAAATACTTGTACATCATAAGGGTAATAAGGGTATATCCAAAAATAAATCACAATATGAACAATTGGAAATAAGAGGGATTATTAAATAGAATGAAATTTTATAAAAAGGAAGAGGAGAGAATCCCTTATCCTGATAGGGTGCTTATAAAATCACGGGACGAGTTTTCTAAGACTATTTGAACACCATAAGATGTAATTTTAGAGGTATATGGAGAGTGAATTAATGATAAATGAGATTTTGGTGCAGAATAGAGGGTGTTTTGGTGGGTATTTATAGGAAAAGAGAAGGGAATTATTTAATAATTTTTAAACAAATGTTTTGGACTCTATGCAACAAAATAATCAAAACAAAAAAATATCCCATGGGTTATCCCATGGTATCTAAAAAATATGAGATGTTTCTAATATATTATTAGGATAATAAATAAA
Source organism: Viscum album (assembly GCA_963277665.1). Taxonomy (NCBI): domain Eukaryota; kingdom Viridiplantae; phylum Streptophyta; class Magnoliopsida; order Santalales; family Viscaceae; genus Viscum; species Viscum album. Next base: position 2,095,954,282 of record OY728122.1, read on the forward strand.
CTCAATAAAATAATACTATAAATGATTTACAATTGAGTCATGTTAATAAATGTTTTAAAAAAACATAATATAGAATATAACTATTGGAGGATTCATTATAGGTTTTTAAAATTAGTAAAATAACATCCGAAACACAATATTTTAAATGGGAATTTCTTTGGTTGTTCATGAATTTTATTTTATCTGTTACCTTACCTTTGGTCTATTATGATTTCATAATACATAACCTATATTTATACCGTACTAACTGTCAACCAAAAAACATGGCTATCTGTGAATATTATGAAAAATTCACCATTTGATACTTTTGATGTTCTCAGTTTAAAAAATATATGTATTTTTTGAAAACAATTCTCTAAATATATTGATTTATACTTTTAAATAGAAAATTAATTTATAAAAAACACCCATTTTCATGACACAAACAACATTCTGAACCTTATTAAAATAACACAACACATGAATAAATTAAATAACAATTTAGATTTAATTTTTTTAATATAACAATTTAATGTAAATAAAATTGATTTAAATAATCTTCTATTTGTTAGAATGAGTGTTTTAAAAGAAACTATATATATATATATATATATCCCAAAAATACAATTATAGTTTCTTTTTATCAAAATCTAATTGTTATCAAACTAATCATAATATATATATATATATGTATAATATAATAATCAATTAGGATAGATATAATAATTATTATATAAAAGAGAAAAAAAATACAAATTCATATGTCATGACCCGCCCCCAGGACCCTTGTTGTGACTACCCCAATCCCATATCCCATTGGCTTGGGGATGGAGACTAGCTCCAAATAGGCATGTCCTATATGTGGGAGGAATTTTACCCCAGTACCTGAATGCACACACCCAACTCTATGAAAAAGTAGAAACTAAAAACACTAAGTAAAAATGAATAAAAAATCACGAAGGAAACCCACTCAGAGTAAGGTACAAAACTAAAATAAAAGGGGACAAAATAAAATACCGACTGAAAAGGAAAAGTACAAACTCTTGGATATAATTTGCAGAAAACCCTGCCTGAAGGGTAGGTATAGTAAACTGTTTGAATGTCACTGAAGCATACCATGTCCTTTGGGTCACCCTAAATCAACCCTGTCTCTAGTCCACCAAGGACTCCGTCAAAGATGCCGATAATCTGCACAAGACATGACACATTTGGGTGAAGCCCATGCAGGGTGGAGTAAAAGAATACTTAGTAGGGACCTCAAACCAAAAATGTATCACTAAGAAATATACCAAAAAGGAATCACATGAAGTATACCACAAAGGAATTAGTAATAAATACACACATCATATTACCAAAGAGGTACAAAGTGTGTATCCTATGAGAAGTATAACCAAGAGAGTCACTAGATTCAGCTCACACAAAGTACAAATGATTTGACCGGGTCAGACCGACCCGAACTGACATGACCTGCCATGTCGACCAGGACCACTGCGTCCAGCCTGCCCTGGCTAGGCCTGGAATCTTGCTGGCATGGCCTACTACCATTCCAGTCCACCAGATACAACCCATCCCACTAAAGTGGGCTGGTTCGTCTCACCTGGATGTGGTAGGTGCCACGTCCCACTAGCACGGTAGGTGCCGTGTCTCGCTAGCACGACCATCCATGTGTTACCACTCCTCCAATATGTGGTCCTCGAGACAGTGTGTCGGTCGAATGTTGCAGTGCCACACACCGTCCCCAGTCCACACCGCTGCAGCTCCCGTCACTACTTGTGGCCACACCACTGTGGGCCCCTACCACCTCCACCTCCAACCGTGAACCCCTATCACGGGTGACCCCACTACCATAGTAACATTGGACCATGGGTTAATTCCACCAATAGATGCCATGCTGGGGGCTGTCCGAATGGCCCGACCACTCCACCAGGCAGATGCTACTTCCACCACTGGTTTGCATCATAGGCGGTCTCGTCTCGCACCATGCCTGTCGTCACACCTCTGTGGGGTCGTTGTGGTGTCAAAACCTCATCTTTGAGATTGTTTAACCCATGATCGACAGTGCAACAATAATATGCTCATACCATAAAAAATAATAGAGTGAAATAGAAGAATGGGGGAAAATGAGGAACATAAGCACACCCGACAAACGAATCTTTGTATTTGATTGCATTGAACCAAATTTGTTCTTATTAGGAGGATCACGATGAATGAATTAAACATAACAAAGATCTAATTCCAACATTAATCCCACATTTTTTAACCATCCTTCATAAACAATCAAACCACGAATCAACTTGTTCGTGGGTTAGTCCATGTTTGTCATTTGAAATAAGAATAGAGAAAGAAATAATGATGAAAAATGAACCCCCTACCTCAATGATTGGATCATTCACTGAAAAAGCATGTGTCCCACATTCTTCATTTGTCAACCCACTAACACCTATTCTGAATCTGAACAACGATATGAAACCATTAATCATTTGTTGATGAGAGGATTTAATAATTCATTTTCTTAATTTTTTTTTGAGCGATCAAGGATTGTGAATATGATCTTGTATCCCTACCAAGATATTAATGGAAGAAACATGTTTTAGCATCACTGTTTCACCGAGTTGCAGCATCACCATGCTATTTCATTTATGAATGGAAACAACTACTTTTTCAATACATCACAGCATTTCTACATAGCCATGAAACATTAAAAGAAAAATAAAATAATCTTTTTATATTTATTGTTATTATTCTATAAAATTCACAAAAAATATATTTCGTAGTCGACCTATGCTGGTGCAAGTTAGGTCCTACTTAAGAAAAACCAACTGCTCTAAACACAATGGTCCCCTTAGATTTATAATTTGAGAACTCGTTCAAAAGTTACTAAAATTATACATGATCATTATTTTTAATAAACATATTAATAATTAAAACATATATTTTGAGAACATTGGGCCCTATAATCACATTCTGTCTCAGCTTCTGGTCACAAAATAATCCAATATAAATTTTAATAAATTTACATAGAAAATATGGGACATTACATTCTCCCCACCTAGGGGATTTATATCCCCGAAATCCAAAATAAGGGCTAAGAAAACAAATAGGGATAATGAGAATGAATCTGATCCTCTTGCTCTCACATGATGTCTTGGAGATTACTATGCTACCATCAAACTTGCACTGGAGAAATTGGTCTCCCAAGAAGGGTCCTCTCTTGTCGATCCCTGATCACCACTCGCTACTTCGTGAAAGTTCACCATCATCAATGTCCAGCAATCCCCAATCAATGAAGTGTGAATTGTTGTGAATATATTTTCTTAGTTGGGATACACAAAAGACATCATAAACCATCTCTAAGTATAGAACCAATAAGTATTCCATGTTTTCCCACTCTACGTAGTATCAGAAAAGGTCCAATAAAAATTGGAGATAAATTTCCACCTAGACCAAATCTTTGTAACCCACGTCAAGGAGAGACCCTAAAGAACACATGGTCTCCCTCCTTGAACTCCAATGGTCTCAGTCAGCTATCAGTATAGGAATTCTAAGAACTATGTGTAGTCTTAATCTACTCCTAGATGAACAACACCTTCTTCGTAGTGTCCTGTACCAACTCCGGGACCATTAGTGTGGACTCTCTAGGGTTAGTCTAGTAATATGGAAACCTGCAGGGTCACCTGTACAAGGCCTTGAATGGTGCCCCACCAATGGTGGATTGGTATCTATTGTTTCACATAAACTCTACCAAGGTTAGGTGATCCTCCCAAATATGGCCAAAATTGAGGATGTAGGCACGTAACATGTCCTCTAAGACCTAAATGGTCCACTCTATCTGGTTGTCTATCTGAAGGTGGAAAACTGTGCTTAAGCACAGCTAAGTCCCAAACTCCACTTATATTCCATTTGATATCCACGATGTAATGTGTGCATATCGATTTGAGATTATATTTTATTGGATCCCATGGAGTCAAACTATCTCCTTTATGTAGTGTGTCCCAATCTCTCAACTTAACCATGCTCATAAATTTATATGAAGTGGGATGACTTGGTGAGTCGGTCAATGATCACCTAGATGGTATTATTCCTCCCAGATGTATGTAGAAAACCCATCACAAATTCTGTCAATGTTCAATCCCACTTCTATTCTGGAACCTCAAGGGGTTGAGTCAAACCCACTAGAACCTGGACATCGGCCTTAACTTATTGAAAAAGTGAGGCATCAAGAGACAAACACTGCCACTTCTTTCTTTATCCTTGGCCACAAAAACATGCATTGTAGGTACTAGTACATCTTTTCCACAAATGGATGTACTGAAAAAGTGAATTTATAGAACTCAATCAAAAAATCATCCTATAACATCGTCATTACAACTGTTCATCATCCGAAAAGGATGATGTGATTCCCACCTTTCTAATATTCCTCAGGGGAATGCATTGTAGACATTTGAGCACATGTATTCTGACCTCTATCACCACCGAGTTGTGCCCTCCACACACATTGTATGAATGTAGATGTAACCACCATTAACTAGAGATAAGTTTCTTCATTTCTATCCATGAAAGATATCGAAATCAAGGCCAACTTCTCTAAGGCCTCATTTAGTAGTTGTGAAATCGATTATCGGTTGAGAGAATATTCCACCATGTTCCACTTCCTAGGACTGTATACTATCTCGAAGTCATAATCACGGTGGAATTCTATCCATTGACGATGTCTTAGGTTTAGATCCTTATGAGAATTTATAAACATGAGACTTTTGTGTTCTGAGTATATGATAAACCGCTCACCCATAAGATAGTATCATCTCATCTTCAATGCGATTACTACCACTACCCAGTCCAGAATGTGGGTCATGTAGTTTTGATCATGTGGTCTATACTTCTGTGAACTACAAGAAATCAATGCATGACCATGCATCCAGAAACAATCCTACCCAATTCCTGATGTGTCGTAAAACAACACGTACTCAACACCCTCCTCTAGCAATATCAGGAAGGGACACACATCAAAATTTGTATCAGCTACTGAAATATATCCTTGCACTTCTCCTTCCATACAAAAGGATTCCCCTTTTGTGTTATGGATGTCATGTATACTGATTCTTAGGAAAATTCATGTACATACCTATGATAGCACCTAATAAACCCAAGGAAACTATGCACCTATGTAACATCATTGGGTGGATCCCAAGTAAGAACCACCTCCATCTTTACTAGAGATATTGCAACTCCAACCTTCTAAATTTCATGTTCTAGAAATTTGGACCTCTCATATCAAAAACTGACACTTTGAGAGATTATCATAAATCTGGTGCTATCAGAGTATGTCCAGGACCATCCTTTAGTGTATCACATGATCATCCTCAGATGTCGAGTACACCAGGACATCATCAATAAAGACCACTACAAACCAGTCTAGGTAAGGCTGAAGTATCCCATTCACGAGTCCCATGAAGACTACTAGGTAGTTTATCAGAACAAATGGTATCACTAGGTACTCATAGTGACTGTAATTACATCTTAAAGATGTCCTCAGTATGTCCTCATCCTGTACAAGATGTTGGTGACGGATTGATATGATATCCTCTTTAAGAACCATCTAAATCCCTTCATTTTATCGAAGAGGTCAAAAATCCTAGGTAGTGGATACTTATTCTTTAGGTTCACCTTGTTTAGGCACCACAAGTCCACACATAACCTCAATCTCTTGTATTACTTCTTGGAGAACAAATCTAGGGTAGCACATGGTGAAACATTGGCTCTCATAAAGACCTCCCTTTATAAGCCCTCTAGCTGTAAACTAAATTAATGAAGCTCTACAGGAGCCATCTGATATACCGGTGTGGATATATATTCCACCCCGTAGTAAAAGTTAATATAGAATTCTACCTCTCTACGATGAGGTAGATCTGGGACATCTTCAAAAATATATCCTCATACTCATCCACCACTTTAGGAAATTGAGGACTTGTCTCATAAACTGCACAAAGGGTCATGGTAGCCAATTTATATGTGATCAGATACACCCTCCTATGTGTCAGTCCATCCTACATTGCTCCAGCTTCCTTCTCACTGATTAAGGAAAACCTGATCCCATATCCTTGATACACTACACTGGGCACCTAAAACAGTCAATCTGAACATGAACTATGGATAACTAATATATACCCAAAACGAATTCCTAAGGCCTCGATACTTCTACCAAGAGATCCCAACCAAAACTCTTTCCCCCCATAGTAATTGAACATTTTTGGCACCAGAGTGTGATTGTAAAATCTTCTCCTATAGGAGTCTCTACGTGTAGGGATTGATTCAATGGTTCCACTTTAATCCATGTGTCTCGAACAAGGGTTGTGGAGAGAAGAGTGTGATTGGCACCTATGTCTATCCAAACTATAGCTAGGGTGAAAAAGACACAGATCACACCTCAAATAATTCAGGGAGTATTGGGATCATAATTATTCTTCTCCTAGAGCTTTCCTCACCCCTATCCACCAACTCATTGAGCTCGGGGTGGACCACTTATGGGTGGTGTTGGTAGTGCCTCAAAAATCCAGCCACCTCCCACTACATGACTCGCTACTCTACCATGTCTGCTACCTAGCGGACGACCCTAATCCTCCCTCTTTTTCTACCTTAGTGGTCCCTCAAGTGTCTCTTGGTTATTCATATAGCTGGTGAGACAATCTCTATCTAGATTCCCCCGACTGCTGCACGAGTAGCATGGTCTGACCATCAGCTGAATCTCTATTCCCTTGGAGCCCCGAACTACTGATACCATGTCCTAGGGTCATCTCCTGTACTTTTTGAACCTCTTAGACCCCTGTTTAAGCTGTCAGCTACATTCTACTGAAGACTCCGCCACCTATCACTCGGTGGTAGCTCCCACCACCAGTTCCTGCTCGGAATTAAAAATATCTACTAGTAGATCTCTCTCTAACACGCAATCATATATTTGGATACATAGGGACATCATCAATTCCCTAATCGTCCAGCGTAGTCCCTACATGAAGGTACAAGTCCTATGGAATGGGCCACACACCATATTTGTAGAGTAGTAAGAAATATTTTTGAATCTCACCATGTACTCTGCTACTGACTAGCTGCCCTACTGCAGGTGCGGTAGCTCTTGTATACACATAGAGCGTAATTTCACTAGAAATAACTCCTCCCTGAAGAGGTGCTCGATGTATGACTAGGATTGTTTTACCTCCTCACACGTCAAAGTCATCAGGTTACACAATCTCCCTACAAAGCCTTAAAAATGCTAACAGCTTGGACTATAATCTAGTCAGAAGGCGTCCTCACTAAGAGGAAGACTCATGTAACCACTACTAGCCAATACTCAGCTATCTGAGGATGCATCTCACCTCAGAACAAGGGATTTCACTACCTCTAGAACTCATGCAATAGACTAAGCCTGTGTGAATCCTCTATCAGTAACACCTATAGGAATTGCAGCTCTTAGAGTTATGGTAACACCGGTACACAATCGGGAGGTGTTATCTCTAGAAATGATACCTGCACTGATTCCTCATCACTTGAATGAACATCCTTCTAGTCAATCCCTAGAATCTGGGTTGGATGCCTCTGTGGAAGCATCCTGATACAGAACAAGATGTATCACGATCAATAGAATATACCTGGTGAGCTAAATCTTACTCAGGAAGGACATGAGAACACATTCAATTCCTATATTATGTAAGAACAATTAATTTATCATGAAAGTAGTGTTTTATAGTATCGAGTTAGAAATTAGAATTCACTGTCCTGGTGTTTGGATACATCGGCCTCCACACTAACACTATGATCCGTGGCTTGAAATCCAAAAATGAAATACTAAACATTGTTTCCCCAAAACAAGAGTAAAACTAACTGATCTCTAATACCACTCTATCATAGCCCATACCCTTGGAACCATTCCATGACTACCCAGTGCCTGCCTCCCATGGAACAGGGGTTGGAGAATGGCACCGAGTATGCATATCCCAAAAGTGGGAGGAATTTTTCCTAGCACCTGTACGCACATCCCCATCTCCAAGAAATAGATGGAACTAAAAACACAATGTAAACATGGATAAAACCACTAAGGAAAACCCACATAGAGTAAGGTACAAAACTTAAAGAAAATGGTCTCGAATACAAACCAAACTAAAAAAGAAAAGTACAATCTCCAGAATCTGATCTGTAGAAAACCCTACCTAAAGGGTAGGTATAATAAGATGTATAAATTTCTTTGAATCATACCATGTCTATTGGTTCACCCTAAAACACCCCTGTCTCCGATCCACCAAGGACTCCATCAAATATGCTGATCATCTAATGAATCCAAGACACATGTGGGTGAAGCCCGTGTAGGGGTGAGTAAAGAAATACTCAGTAAGGAACCCAAACCACAAAGGTATCACTAAGAAATATTCCACAAGTGAACCACACAAATTATACCAAAAAGTAATCACTAATAAATACACTCTACATACTACCAAATAGGCATGAAATGTATAAAATCAAATAAGTTTAACCAAGAGAGTCACTAGAGTCATCTCACACTATGTATAGGTTTATGGTTCCTAAAAAGGATTTTCTTAAGAATGCATTGTATCCTCATGTAGTAACACATGGATTGTAGGTAACACATGGTGTGTCAGTAACACATGGAGTGTAGATAACACACAGAGTGTCAGTAACAAATAGCATGTTGTAAAATCTTATAGGACCATCACCCTAGTGGGACAGGTGATTACCAACTCTATCTAGGTAATACACATTGTTTAGGTAAGACACATAGTCTTGATAGGACACACATTCTAGGTAAGACACACAATTTTGGAAAGACACAAAGTATGGGTAAGACACACAATCTATGTCATAGCCAACCACATGATTAGTTCCATAAAATGCTTGTTATGAGATCAACTACTTATCGATCCAATAGTCTATATTCCAACTTCCATAAAAACTCACTTAGAGTATCACCTCATCTTTCGGGTCCCAACATTGCAAACAACTTGTCAAACAGACACACTATTTGTGAGTTATGGGATTTTAAGATAAAAAGGGACGGCTGGGTCTAGGTCCCAGCTGACCTGAACCACCCTAGCTAGGCCTGGCCCGCTGTCGGCCTTGGCTGCTACCGGTGTGATCTTCTGGATCCTATCCGAACCATTTAAGTGGGCCAGTTCATCTCACTCATATGTGGAGGGTGCCACATCTTGCAAGTGCAGCCGGTTTGTCATCTCGCATGCATTTCGTGGGACCTTGTGCTAGCCGGATGATTCTGTTCCATACCACATCATCGGTCCACACCACAATGGCCCACCCTAGTCGCAACTCCCATTGCTTCCCATGTTTGTGCCACCATGAGCCCCTTATGATGCCACCACCTGTGGCCCCCTACCACAATTCAACACACCACCACAATCTCATTGGACTTCAGGTCTCCACCATTGTTAGATGCCATGTCAGTAGATGTCAGGCTAGCCAGGTCGTTGCTGCTTCTGACCCCATTCCACACCACTGAAAGCCTAATATCGCGTCGCCCCTGTCATCACACCTCCATGGGGTCGCTGCTGTGTCAAATGCTCATCGACAAGATTATTTCACCCCACATCGATGGAGTAATAATCACTTGATCATACCATTACAATGAATAAATATAAAGCGAAGAACATTGGAAATGGGGGAACAAAAGAACACCAGAAGAATGAATCCAAGCCTTCTTTCATATCGGCCTGAATTCATTCTTAATAGCAGGATCATAGAAAAGAATAAAAAATAAAAAATATCAAATTCCCACGTTAATACTTCATTTTCAACCATACTTCATAAACAATCAAACCATGGATAAAATTGTTCATGGATTGGATTGAGTTCATTGTTGGAAACAAGAACAGGGAAAGGAATCACCAAGAAAGATGAACCCCCTATCTTGAGGATTACATCGATTACCGATGAAGCATGAGTTCTGTATTCAATGTTCTTCAATCCTCTGATTCCTATTCCAAATCTAATCATCAATCCACCACCGTTCATCATTCATCAATGAGTGGATTTCCAACACATTTCTATTATTTTTTCTAGTGGCTCTAAGGATCGTGAATCTAATATCTCATACCTACCAAGCTATTAATTGATGAAACATGTTTCATCGTCACTATTTCACTGAGTATATGTGTCCCCACATTATTTCATTTATGAAATGAAATATTTACTTTTTCACTGTATCACAGAATTAATACATCACCATGAAACGATAGAATAAAAATAAAATAAATCTTTTATGTTTATTATTATTATTCATTAAAACTTCAGAAAAAGATTTCCCACAATTGACCCGGGCCAATTGATGTTAGGTCCAACCTAAGTAAAACCCACTACTCTGAACAGAACGGTTCCCTCCGATTTCATGTTTGAGAACTCATTTAAATGTTTCTAAAACTTATCACAAGCACTATCATTAATAAACATTAAAATAATTTGAATATTTAATTTTGGCTCCCCGAGACTCACAATTACACGTCATCTCTCTTCATTGTCTCTAAATAATCCAATATAATTATTAAAAAATTTAAATGGAAATTCTGAGACATTAAATCATACTACTAGGGTCTAGATACCTAACCCCTTATTACACCAGTATACACTGAAAGGGCAAGGAGTGTGATGTTGGTAATTTCATGGGGTGATTCAGCTAACACGGTTTGGGTGGTGATTTTTATGATCATGAACATATATCATAATGGGTTTTATCATGTTTTAGTTGTTTAATCTCAGATTCATCTTTCTCTAGGGAAAATCCCAATGATGTGATCTCCCTCAAAAGCTCTTATAAACAGGCTTCATAGGGTACGATCCTACTGGTCGAGGCCATTATTTCTTCCTTCCATGTCAATTAAATCCTATAAAAACAATTAATATATTTTATTCTTAATGTTCATTGTATAATGACTATATTATCAATGGTTATGATTTATAATGGCCTTTTAGTACCATTAAAAAATTATGTTAATTTTTTATAACGGTCCCAAATAACAAATAAAATATAGTGCATTTGTTTAATATAACTAAATTACTTATTAAGGAATTTATTAATTCTATATGGAATTTTATTTAAAAAAATTTGTTCATGAAACTCCATAAAAGGCATCTCATGCTCATCACATGAGACATCCCATACTTATCACACATGGCATACTGGGCTTATCACATAGGACCTCTTATTCTTGTCACATTGGAAGGGTGATTGTGATCACTTAGGGCTCGTCACCTAAGGGTTCAATGGTCTTATGATCATCACATATGTTTATTGTTCCTATCACACAAGAGAATATCCAATATTCTCATAATATAGGTGTAACATATATAGTTTTTAGAATATGTATTTATTTAATAAATAAATATGTTTCAAAATCTTTTGAATAACGAACCCACAAAATTATGTGTATCATTAAAATATAAAATAAAATTAAACACATTATATGGAATGAAAATGAAAAAAAGCATTAAAAATATTTTTCTCATTCACATAGGAAATACTATAGATCCTAAAGAAAATTTTTCAAAAATTCTATTTATGATTTTTTTTTCAATTTAGGTTTAAGGTAAAAAATTATTTTTAAATATTAAATTCATGAAAAAAATTATTTTTTACACATTTTAAAAAACAATTCAATGGTTATTATTTGTTTTGAGATGAATATAATTGAATTTTAATGTAAAAGTGCTATTTTTCTAAAAACATATTTTATTCATGAAACATTTTTTTATTATAATAAATTAAATTAATTATTATTTATTAATGTATTAGATTAAATATGTAAATTATTTATATTCAATAAGTTTTTTAATAATCAATTTAATGTGTTTTTCTGTGAATATAATGATAATAAATTATGTTTTAAGATTAAAAATTCATAATTCTAAATATAGTTTTCATTTTTTTTGGTACACTATGTTTAAAATTAATTTCTAGAACTTATAGAAATATAAATTGATAAATGAATTTATGTATTTATAATCATAATTTTAACAAAATTTATTGTTCTCATTTTCATTTTTGGTCATAATAAATAATAACTATGGTAAAAATTTGTCACTTGGGTTGTAGTTTAAAAGGGTCAATGAGGAGGATAAACTAAAATATAAGGTTTAAAAAATCACTTAATCCTGAATAAATTTTATTTTTTAATGATATTTTTCCTTTAACATCCATTAAAATTGAACATTCAGCATCTTTGTGACAAAATAACTTGAATATTTCTTTATTATATTTTAATTTTTTCAGTATTTACTAGAGTACGTCCCACTTCACTTATAAGTGGGAACATATTATATTAAATTATTATCACACTTTGAGAAATTTAGTATATCCAATACCCACCGAAAAATATTCTTAAATTAAGTACCAAAATCCCATAGCTTATTTTTATCCTAAAAAAACTAACCATTGAAGGTTTAGGTTGTAAAACAAAGGAGGTTTCCCAAAGAAGAGGTAATTGTTTGTACTGATCATTTTCAAGTGTCTTTATTCCTTAACCCCCTATAAATATTATATAAAAAATTGAAATAATTAAATTAGTATAATTACCACATTAATTTTTTATGTTAAAATTACCGCAATTTTATACCTCCTTTTTATCCTATGAGAAATGATAACATTATTTGTGCGTATGTGTGGACTACCACCTCCATGAAGCGATGTGAATTGTTTTGCATTTTCACCATAAATGGATGGTTATATGTATATATTAATGAATATATATTATATATATATTATATTATTAGTATTATAAAATTATAAATTGTTATTTACCCATCTTTATTTCCATTTGTTAGAAAATGATAACATTACTCGTGTGTACGTACAGACTACAATGTCCTTGAAGTGATGTAATTCATTTTTCATAAACACCATATATGAATTGTAATAAATGTGTAAATAATTAATTAATATGATACTTATATTTTTATTATCCTTTTGGATATGATGGAACTATTACCATTATATAAGGATATGAGCTATTGAACCAAAACCATTCTTCAGAAACCGAATAGTTAATGCCTAAATGTTGACTTTAGTGAATTATTATTGATAAATGGGTAATTATAAATTATATTATAAAGTTATATTATATACTAAAATAATGTATGTGTTTTTGGTATATATATATAAAGTATAAATTTATTATATATCATCTTAGGAATGTGTAAGAAAAAAATTATCCCCTGAGGTAAGGGTATATATTATAGTCTCTTTGCTTTTCTAGGTTACCTATGTTAAATTTTCATCAAGTGAAATTATATTACAATTATAATTTAAACCCCATATATTTTTCTATTTTGGTTATTTTTAGTCGTTTCAAATATTTCCTTTTATTCTCCTCTCTTTAGGGTGGAAAATGACTTGGAAAATGTTTTTAAGAAAAGGAAACCATACTTCCACTTTAGTTGATCAACTTTTTATTCCATGTACACGTTCATTTAATTTTTTTAAACAAGGTTATTTAATTTGATTCATTGATTATTTAGATAAATTTTTAACTATATTTGACTTTATTTTCAAGAATTATAAATGATTTTACATAATGTTTTTCAACAAAAATGTGTGAAAGGAATCTTAGCTTTAACATCTACCACACAAAATATTTTTCCCGCTGTCATAACCATTATTTTCTTTATATCTTCCTTTAAACATTTTAGAGATTATTTTAAAATAAAATATTTTTATACAAATTTTGGTAATTGTTATTTAAAATTTTATCAAAATAATAGGATATTTTTCTCATGTTTTTAATGAAATGTTTGAATTTTCTTTTAAAGGTTGTTTATTCTATGTTAATATCCTTTCAGGATTTATTATCTCCACTGGTGATAAGATCTAATGAAATGAACCATTATATATACATATATATGGATTATGATTATGTGATGATGGAGTTTTTATGAAACCTATTTATTACCCAGGGTTTATGCTACGGCAGAATGATGAATGTTCCAATGTTCTTATGAAAAAATATATAAGGTTTTCATTATGTAATGGGTGAGGACAAAATTTTATATCCTTTAAATGAATTTGAAAATGATTTATATATTATAAAATAATATTAAATAGTATGGGGAGTGAACCCATTCCAATAATTAAAAGATGTTGGAGAGTGAACCCAATATATTATATGACTTTTTCCACTATGTGATGATGATTTTGGAAGTGATCCTTGGCTAATGTGATGATTTTATGGGATTATGATTGTGGAAAAATTCTTATTCAATGTTCTTATTATTATGATATGATCTCTTAGATGAATATTGATTAATGATGATTCCCCATTCATATGAATCGTGTCTTTTGAAATGCTAACCCATTATCCATTTCTCAAGATTTATGATATATGAATAATTTGGTCTAAATTTTGAAATTTTTTATCATGATATCATACCCTTAATCTTATCTTATGATTTTATATGATCTTAGATTGATATATCCCATGATTAAAATTATTGAGTATCTAATCTCACCATTTCTAATGTTTCTATTTTCCCTAGTTATGAAGAAATGTATTAAATAAGAAATACCTCAGGGGGAATGCGAAAATAAGATCATTATGGGATATGTTGAAGATCCTTCCCAAAATATGTTGATTATTTTTTTGTTTCAAAGACAGTAATCCTATTCAATTCTAGGGTGTGCATTATTTTTAAATTTATTGAATATTCATCTAAAATGAGGAAATATTTATATATGTAGTACTTATGTCAGCTTAGTTTCTATCAAATAAGGGATTAGTTATTTTTGAATATTTTTTTATAAATAATATGAGGCTCGAACATAATATTACATTTGATGAAATAAAAGTGATATAAGGTGAACCTAAAAGATTCATAGGTTATTAAGCTATCATGATTTAGGAAACCGTGTGAATGAATTTATGATTATACGATTTAGCAATAATATTATTATATATTTACACAAACACTATGATTTTTGGTTTTAATCAATTAATGTAAATAAGTGTAATATTTATAATAATGAAACTGGAGTAAAATGTAATCATTTTCCTCTTGAGAAACTTATCAACATTAGAACTATAAGGAAAAATATTATTATTATGACCATGAAATTGTCTCCTGATATGGATCATGAAGAGCATCCAAATGACTAAAGGAGGGACCAAAGAACTTTTGAGTTTTTTGTGAGGTAACATCCACCTTTTTAGGGGTTCCTTTAATATACTTGTAGAATAACAATGAATTAGTACCACCAAAAATATATTCACCATTATCCATTGCTTGAAGCATGAAAAATAAATCTTGGGGGCATATAATTTTGAATGTGAAGTAGATAAATGGTGGAATATTTTTAATAATACTAGGAAAGGGGAAGAAATTGACTCTATGCTATAGGAAAATTTTAAGAGGGTATTTTTTAATAAGTACATTCCCCAAACATTTCATAAGGAAATGGAAATATAATTCCCTGAGATTAAGTACAATAATGATGAATCTATTAGTACCTATGAGGATACTATTATAATACTTTTTTGGTAAGATTATGTTTTTAACATTAACCAATAAATAAAAAGAGATAATTTCTTTAGTGACCTAAAACTAAGTCTCTGAAAGGAAATTTACTTAAGGGACTTTAGTTACTATGAATAAATAATTTGATATTCTCTTTAATTATAAGTAGATAGTTGATATTATCATCTTTATCATGGTTCTGATATAAATAAAGATAGATCTTTGAATAAAGTCTAATAATAAATCCCATGGAGTAATGAAAATTAATCCACATTTATTCTATAAGTTTTGAAACAAGCATGAGGAAATTTTCTTCAATGGACTGGTAAATGTTTCAAATGTGAAAATAAATCCATAAATCAACTTAATGTTGGAAATATATAGAATAGAAATCCAATTAAAAGATTGTGAAAAATATATTTAAATTTACCACCCACAATCCAATGCTAAAATCCTAAGGAGTGTGGGAACTATGCAAACTAAACCATGAATCAAATGGTTAATGATGATAATTAGCCCAAAAAAGCTCCTAATAAAAGAGAAAAAAATGAAATCTCATGTGATTATAACTTCCAAAGTGGGTCATAGGAATTATTTATTGATAGGTACACTTATCATTAAATTTATAACTAAAAAAAATTATTTGATTTTGGTTCTACCCACAGTTTTATATATGAAGAATTTTATAATGAGTAGTTTTTGAATTATCGATGAAAAATCATAATGGTATGATGATCACATATCAAGTCTACACCACTTATCCAATAAAGGATTTTAGGAGTTTTCTTCCTGTAAATATTACTATTCTCCTTCTAATTAATTTTTAGGCAATTTTGGACATTGATTTAATTTCCTTATATAGATCCCATATCAATTTTCAATAAAGGGAAGTCACATCTCATATTAAAAATAAACTAATTATTGCATTTCAGGGTGATAATGAATATGTAATTATAATGGAAAATAATTCAGTTATATTGGATTTATTACCTATTTATATGAGGGTATTTATCTCAAATGGTTTAGGAGAAACACAATATTTAAGTTACTCCCACTTTTTAGGAATATTCCAATGTATTTCTTAAAGAGTTTCCCAGTCTCCCACTCAATATTGATGTTGAGTTTTCCATAGAACCTATTCCTGATTTTACTCCTTTTTCAAATACTCTTTATAAAATTTCATCTATTGTGTTGTAGTAATTGGATATGAAACTGTAGGTGAATTTTGATGATGGATTTGTTCATTTAAGGGTGTCACTATGGGGTGTAACTATACTTTTTGTTAAGAATAATGATGTTTAGAGATATTATTAATTGATTATGAAAAATTTTCGTGATTACTATCACGAATTTGTATCCTATATATAATATTGATTATTTTTTGGATCAATTGTGGGGAGCTCAATACTTTTCATAAATTGATCTTTCACCTAGATATCATTTGTTAAAGGTAAAAAAAGAGGAAATATCCAAGACAACCATCCATACATTTTATAGACACTATGATATATAGTGATGTAATTTTTGAATTACCAATTCCCTTCTAATCTACGTGGATATAATGATTATATTATTTAGATATTACCTTAATCAGTTCATGGATGTCTTTATAGACAATATTCTTATATATTCTAAGATTAAGGACAAAAATAACGATTATTTACGGATTGTGTTGAAGACCATGAGAAAGGAGATGTTGTATGAAAAATTTAGAAAATCTTAGTTATACCTATATAAAGATTTATTATTTGGTCACATAATTTCATGATAGGATATATTAGTGTATCTAATAAAGACAAAAGTTATTAAACAATGATTTAGAACAACTCTGGTAACTGAAATCTATAGTTTTATTGCATTGGCTATATAATACGAATTATTTGTGAGAAATTACTCAAAACTATCAAATCATATAACTATGTTGGAATTGAAGTAAGATAGGTTTTTGTAGATAAATTAATTTAAATATAATTTTATTGTACTGAAGAGATGTTTTGTCAGTACACCTATTCTCACACTACCCTATAGTGTAAAAGAGTTTATTATATATAGTAATGAAACAAAGTAGGTAATGGGATGTATTTTCATTCATAATGGAATGATGGTAACATATTCCGCTCACCAATATAAGGTTCATGAGATTAATTAACCTACCAATGATTCATAACTATTAGTGGGATATGTTTCCATGAATATGTGGATGAATTATATTTATAGTGAAAGCTATGAAAAATAAACTGATCATAAAATCTTGAAGTATATATTCTCATATAAATATTTGAATATATTCCAAAGGTGATGATGAAACTAAATAAATATTATGAGAACTCAATACATTACTATCCTATGAAGGTGAATAAGGCAACTTATGCTATATGTTAAAAGGACCATCCTAATATTTCTATGAAAATGATTGAAAATATCCAATAATTATGGATTTATTGTAAATAGACCTTGAAATCATATTAAAATGATAATGATCCTATCATTCTTGTATTAATTTTCAACTATGTATTCATTTGAAAATTAAAAATGCGTAGAAGGAAGGTATGGGGCTGTAAAGGAAATTATGGAATGATCTTGTGTTCATTTATGAAAGTGATTAAATGATAAGCTTTATAAACAAAGGATGTGTCTTATCAATACCATAATTAAATAAGGATCACCTTAATGAATCTCATAGTTCATCATTCTCAATTCATCTTGGATGTATAAAGATGTATAGAGGTCTTAAAAATAATTTCTTTAGGGATAACATAAAGAGATATATCATAGAGTATGTATCTTAGTGCTTAGTATGTCAACAAGTTATAGTAAAGAGATTTAAGTATAAATGGCTATTATAACTATTACCCACACCTGAGTGGAAATAGGAAAACATTACCACGGATTTTTTCATGGAACTCCTCATGATATATAAATGGAATACTGATATTTGTGTTGTATTCAATAACGTTAAATAATAACTACATTTCATTCATATTAGAGAATATTTCTAATTGGATCATCTTACCAGGTTATACATTTTGTAATTGGTAAGGTTAAAAGGAGTACCACTACTAATTGTATCTAATCAAGAATCATGGTTTACACTAATATTTTAGGGGATTATTCATCTATATTTTATTATGTATTTGAGATTTAGTAATGAATATCATCTTTGGAAAGATGGTCATTTTGAGAGGTCTATTTAAACCAAATAAGATATATTGAGTGCTTTATATATCGATTTCAAAGGAGGTTCCGATTAAAACCTTTTTATAGTTGTACTTTGTTCCAATAATAGCGTCCACTTAAGAATTCATATGGATCCTTATAAATCCCTATATGAAAAGAAGTTCAGGGTTATAATATGATGGAATAAAGTTGGGCAATAAATTCTAATGGAACCTAATCCAGCTAAGGAAAAGTGATAGGAATTTAGATCCATTCTACAACACATCAATGTATCTCCGAGCTGATAGAAAAGTTATGTTGAAAATAATCAGTGAAATCAAGAGTTTAATATTTTAAATAAAGTGATCCTATGGATATTTCATAAGGAAAATGTAATGAAATTTAGAAACAAAGGAATGATATTCTCCAGATATATTTGTCCCTTTGAGATTTTTGATCATATCGTGGTGGTAACTTATTAATTTGGGCTTCCTATGAAGGTCTCTTAAGTTCATGATGTGTTCCATGTATTACTTTTTAGAAAGTATATACCATATCATTAAAATGTACTAAACCCATAAGTCATACCACTCGGTCATGATATTTCTTATGAAGAACAACTAGTGTAAATATTGGATTATTAAGATAAAATATATGTAACATGACCATCTAATATAGTTAAGGATTTATAGAGTAATAAAAAACTAAAACATGTAACACGAGAACCCAAGGATCTGATGAGGTTTAGGTATCTTCATTTTTTTATATCCAAGTGATGAAATTTATAGGGAATTTTTTAAGGGGGTAGAATGTGAAAACCTGAGATTTTAGAATATATTTATATTTAATAAATTAATTATTTTGAAATCTTGTGAACTAAAAAACCATGAACCTATGTGAATAATTCTAAAACATTATAAAATAAAGAACATTATATGGTATTTAAATGAAATATAATTGTCCAAAATAATTTCTAATTCACTTATAATATTATATTGATCCTAAGGAACTATTTCAAAATATTTTTTTATTATAATTTATTTTTCATATATGGATTATTTAAAAATTAATTCATAGTGTCATGGTTTTTAATAAGTATTTTTTACACATTCCTAATATAAATTCATTGGTTATTGAATAGTGTGAAATGAAAATAAAATAATTTTATGTTAAAAATATGTTTTTCTAAAAGATAGATCTTATCTGTGAAATGAGTTTTTATCTCAAACAAATAAATTAATAACTATTGATGGATGATTTTAATTAATTTTTTTGACTATATATTATATAAATGTTTTATAATCCATTAAGTGGTTGTTTCTAGGTAGGGAATGAAAATTAATTAAATATTATGCTTAAAAATGAATTTGCGTAAAGGATGATTTTGTTGTGTTTTGCATGCTTATCTTAAATAAAATTTCTACCAATTATATAAATTAAATTAATAAAATTATATCCATATTTTAAATCAACATGTATAATTTTTTTAATGAGGCCAATTTCATTTTTTTCATAATGTATAGTAACTATGGTAAAAATTTTGTTACCAAACATTCAGGATAAAATGGTTTAAAAAGGGGGTTAAATGAATATAAAATTCTTAAAATAACAGTTAAAATTTTATAAATTTTATTGTTTGAAGTTATTTTTACAATTGATTTTTTATATTTTTTTATTTTAAGCCTTTATAGGGGTGTCACCCCCTCTCTTATAAATAGAATCATTCTCTATTCACTTATTCGAACACATTTTAGCCCACTAGTTTCGAAAATACCTTCAAAAATATCTTCCAATACTTCCTACCAATAATTTATAGCTTCTGTTCTTTTGAAAATACCCCCCTTTTAAGTCTTAAAGTCTAATACAAATAAGGTTTTCTAAAGAAGAGGTAAATTTATTTACCTATCCTTTTCAATTTTCATTCCCACTTAATATCATATATATATTAAATTACCTTATTAACTTGATTTAATAAGTATCGTTAATATACTAATTTGTTTTGTTAATTTTACAGCCATTTTTGGCCTCATTTCTATCCTATGAGAAATGAAATCTTTATTCCTACAAACGTATGGACTACAACCTGCAAGAAGTGATGTGGTTCATTATTAACATATAACATACATGGATGGTCATATGGATTAATTTAATGAATGTATATGAAATATATGATATTATTATAATTTTTAATGATATATTATTATTTAAATTTTTTATTTCTAGTCATTGGAATATGAAAGCATTACTCATGCCTATGTATGGACTACCGTCTCCAGGAGGATATATATTCATTATAAAGTACCTTCTTATATTAATGGTTATAATATTATATATTATGAATATATAATACTTATAAAATGATTAATATTCTAGAGATGATGAAACCATGACCATGTTCAAGGACTAGGACCTTCAATTCAAAACATGAATGGAAAACAAAACAATTAACTCCCGAATATAGATTTTAATGAATAATTTTTAATGAATGGGTAATTATAAATTACTGGGGAATGTTATATTGAATTATAATTATTAATATAGTAAAATTATATATATATATATAATAAATCTAAATTCATTATACAAGAGCATAATAACAGATATGGAGAACGTTAGGATATGAGGTTGGGATATATGATACAATCTCATTTATTTTTAAGAATTTCCTACATTAAATGTAAATCAAGAGAAATTACACAATCATTATCTTTTAAACCAATCATATTTTCTTCCACTGCAGTTATTTTTTGGTTTTTCCATTTTTTCCTAATATTCATTTTTATTTGGTACTTAAAACCGTTATGAAAACGTTATTAATAAAAGTCAACCTTATTTCTTCTTTATTTGAATTTTTTTCTTCCATATCCATGTTCTTTAAATAATTTTTCCCAAATATTCTTTTATCTGATCATATTTTTATTTAAATTAATTTTCAACCATATTTGAATTAATTTTTAAAGGATTAAGATTTAATTATTTGAATGTTTTTGAAATATGTTATTTTTTAATTTTTATAAAAAGTGTGATAGAAATATCTATCTTAGTATCTATCAGCTGAATGATTTTTATTTCAATAATAATAATTATTTTATAGGAATATTCCATTAAAATTTTCCATTATTATTTTTAAATAAATATTTTTCATAATATTTTGTGAATTTAAATTTAAAAATTTATAAAAATAAAAGGATATTTTTCCACATGTTTTCGAAGAAACATTTAAATATTATTTTAAATGTATTTTTCATTTATGTCAATATAATTTAATATTTTTTATGATTCCGTAGGGATAATATGTAATGCTACTATCCATGATCTTTCATTTTATTGATTATGATTATGTCATGATGAAATTTTTATGAAGGCCACTTCTTTTACAGGGGTTATTCTATGATGGAATGATCAATTTTTTATGTTATTGTGGAACACATATATATGGTTTTGATTATGTGATGTGTGAGCATGAAATTATATATCCCTCTAATAAATTTATTAGTTATTGATATATCATGAGAGAACCTAAAATGGGATAGGGAGTGGACCCATTCCTAGAATGAGAAGTGGTTAGAGGGTAAACCTAATCCATTATGGGACTTTTCCCCATATGTGATCATGGTCATAGAAATAACAATTGATTACTGAAATTATTTTATATACTAATGATTAATCCACAATTCATGTGATATTTTATTACGTTTATGATATTATTTCATGGATCAAGATTCTTTAGTGATTATTCCTCAATCTTATGACTCATGACTTTTGAAAAGATAAATATTTATGACATGGATATTAATTTACGATAAACACCTAATTTCATATGAACTTTAAATGTTATAATATTTCTATCATAATCTTATGATTATAGTATGATTTTAAATTTTCATCGATTTATATCTCCGTTGTTGAACCATAATGATAATATAAACTTATAATTTTTTTCATTTATATTTTCCATAGGTTATAAAGAATGTGTTTAGAATTAAATATCTAAGAAGGGTATTGGGAAAGAAGACATTTATGTGATATATTGATGATATTTCTTGAAAACAGTTTATACATATCTAGATTTCCAAGACACAAAAAATTTATGGTCCTGGGGTTTGTATTTCTATAAAATATACTTAATACTCATCTAAAATGATACAATATTTATATATGTAATAATTAGTTCACCTCAATTGTCATTGATACATGTTTAAATCCTAATAAGAAGGTGTTTTATCAACATATTCTCATCATAAATAAGCTTTTATAGGTTAAATTCTTATGGGGATGATTGTCCACTATACACTCAATATATGAGGTTGATAATCACTTCACATCCTATAGGGTTGGTTGGTAATTATTTAGTATCCTATGAGTACAATTGGGATATTTAAAAAAATTATATGAATATAATCATACATACGATATACTAACTCCTAATGGGGAGAGGTAATAATGATGGTAATCGTATTGAACATTGAAGAGGCATCTTATATATATCCTTTTGGAACATGATTCAAAATCGATATAGTTACAGTTTCATTATTTAAAGTCATGTGGAAGGTATGTACCATACTGTTTAACATTATTTTGTTAGAAAACATATTTTGTGAACGGTAATAAAAATAAGGGATAGTGTGATAATTACACATATGGATACCCAGATGCCTGTAGAAATCAATATGGATATGTGTAGGGTTTACCAGAATTCCAAATGATTCCTTCTTTGGGGTATTGGTTATGCCCATTGATAATTGTATATTTTATGTGATAGGATTGGATATTAAGACCTATTATACTGGTTATGTGTATAATGTTTGTAGGAGTAATTCATGGTTGGGTAGTTACAGGTCCCACAAGCACTCAAAATTTGAGAATTGTTTTGGTGAATGGAGGAATAAAATGGTGTTTATGGAATGGGTTTCACAAAATATTGGAATTTTAGAAAAACATGACTTGGTTGGAGTTTTGGAATTTCTTTGAAATGTATTATTTATTTAATGTATTTTCATGAAAACATCTAAATAATATGATTATATCTTAAAGTAAATTCTAAGGTCACTTGTGTTAGATTCTAACTGGTAGTCGAAAGGGGATTATTTGGGTAGAATAAAGAGAATATGTCCGTTTTTAGTGATATTAGATCTTCATAATTGGAATTCTAATGGCTGAATCCTTCAAATGGAAAGCTGAGGGGAATTTATAGGGATCAGTCTCATGTAATATTTATGGAATATGGGATTATTGTGCATTTTTTAAACTCTAAAATTACAAAACACCTTGGGATATAGACTCATGATACTCTATGTTTCATAAAAATTTTGAATTTACTCTAAAATCACTTCTTTTGGACATATTTTTTCCTAGATTCTTATCAAAAATATTTTGTAGTACCAAAATGTATAAGAATAACTCTTTTTGGACTAGTCTAATTAAGAGATATGTGTTGGAGTTATGTATCATGTATGGGTAATTTATGGAACAATATTTAGTAAAAATGGATCCAATATGTGAATAAACCAATTCTAAAATGTAATTTATAAGATTAGATCTGAATACTATCATTCTATATAAGGCTTTTTTTTCAGAACCTATGATAATTTTTTTTAATACAATACATAATAATTTTTGAATTTAGATTATATTCACATATATATACATAAATTTTGAGAATCAATGTGTGTTGTGTGGAAGGAGATAAGCCAACATGGAACTGAAGTTTAATAATATTCTACTAACTAATCTAAGGCTAAAAATGCATCTTGTAACAATTCAACAGGAACTATGGTGGAATAAAATGTTTATGAGTGATTTCATTTAGTGGATGAAGTTAGAGAGACCATAAGTTCTATTATATTAATAGAAAGATAAGTTGAGGTAGGGAAACATAGAACAAATATAATAGTAATCATGGAAGTTCCAAATTTTTGGTTTCGATTAAACATGAGGCAATGTTTGACAATTCAAAGATTAAAAATTCCCTTTTTTCTATTAGTACCCTCGGTTATAAAAACCTTTATTTTCACTTACTTATCTCTCTATGTAATCATGTTATTCATTATATAATAACATTGTTTTTTAATTTCCTCATATTTCCTACTGTGGTATGATCGTGATTCTCAATTATTATAGAGTAAAAATTGTTATTTTTAGTCCAATATAGGTAAATAGGTGAAATCATTAAGATTAAATCAATTATTTTTTATCAGTTCAATATAATTTTATTTTATAATTAATGTTTTTAGAATATAATTTAGATTTATTTTATTTATCATATAAATTGTTCTCTTCTTATTAATTTATTGGTATTCACATCATCATTAAATTTTTTCATATGTTGTAGAAAGACTATGGTTTTGATGTATATTGATGTGGTTTTAATCCAATATCAAGAATATGATTATCTTTTATTCTGGAGGTTTTTGTGTAGGGTTTTCAATTTTTAAATTGGATACATTAGTGGTGAATGATATTGAACTTATCATTGAATCAAATTATTTAAAATAATCACAATTTCATTATAATAGTGATATGGAAACACTCTAAACTCCAACAGAAAATAGTATTCTTATTGTTTTTTATTGTGTTTTCATTAAATAATACATTCCTATATTTCATGTATAAATTCTTATAATCATTTCCATTATTTATATTACTAGTATTCATTTAATAAATAATAAATACTTTACATTATAAATAATGTATATTAGTAGCTTTCAGGTGATAATAACACTAGTTTGTGCATTATAATATATTTTCTAAAAATATTAAAAGTATATCAAATTTTAATTTTTGAAAAGGTCATCATAGTGAGTCTAAGACGATGGATATTTCCTACCAACACCAGTGAAATAGAACAACTTGGGAATGAAACTCCCATGGACTTTCCTAAACCTAAATTGATTTTAAAATCAAGGACCTCCACTTTTTGCTTTATTTTGAGAAACATACTATTAATAAATATCTATAAAATATCTTTCCAACATTAAAAAATATCCTCCATATTATCCTTTTTCTAATATTTCTATTAAGATACTAAGAGAAAACACACCCAACTACCTCAAGATCTTATCCCTTAAATGTCTCTAAAAATAATTTACTATTTACATTTAATTATTCATAAAACTTATTGAATAAAACATCAACTACAGAAATTGTACCCGAAACTCATAGACTGAAGAACCTCCTTGTCGTATCACCAAAAGAACCTACTGTTTCATGATCCCAATAGTATATGATTAGAACTATTTCCTAAAAACTATAAAAATTTATTACATATAATTATAAACACATCAAGATATCCTAAACATTGATGATTTGAAACGAAAAACAAAATAAATAATAATGGAACATGGTGTTTATACCCCATCTATATTAATTATAAATTTATCACAAATTTAAAAATACAATTCTTAGTCTCATTTCTAGAGATAAAATACTCATACTTTTATAACGTCTTCTTATGAAACCCATTCAAGGTTGTCTTCGAAGACTATCCAACATCCAGGTCTACCACTTGATATACATACTCAATTGATTTGTAAACCTCATCTAGTTGAACTTTACAGTGGGATCATGAAACCATCATAATTATAAATAGATAAAGAAACCTCACATTAAAGATATTTTTGAGGCATTTCAAATCACACCACCAAAACATTAAACCCCGCATGAACAATCACCCCAATAATGAAATATGTAATCATCATATACAAAAACTATATGATTCATGAATCCATACCTTTCATGATACAAATATGTTACCATATTATTCCTTATGTATGGATTCATAGTTAAAAAATCCATACATAAATAATAAGAATCCTTTTTAATCATGTTTATTTCAATGGTTTAATTAACATATTATATTCAAGTGATATTATTTATTTACCACCCCTACGATTCTCACCAGTGCCTACTATAAAAATTATGTAATAAATTTTCACTCTTATATAATTTTATTTTGACCCAAAACTACCACAGATTAATCTGAAGTGGTAAAAATTTTGAGTTTGACCCCTAAAGACCATGTTCAATAGGTAATGTATTGGCGACTAGAACCCATGGTATATTTTCAAACATATTTTTGCAAAATAACCATTTTTAAATAATAATCTCAATGACACCATGATAAATATAAATGAAAATCTTGTCCAAAATACATCAATAAATTATTTCAATGCATTTCATGTCATACAAAGATATTTTACAAGTGATAATATAAAAACTATGTAAGATATACCTTCTATACCTAAAATGAGGTATAATTTGTTCTACCTCCTCCAAAATGACACCCACGTATAGAGTTAATGTAATTAGAAACCACTACCAACTCTATCTTGAAAACCTAAAAATGTAGTATATATAAATTATGGGTGAAGATATAAATTTACTTAAAAAGTTCCTCATATAAACTCTTATGTGTTCATGTGAATGAAGAAAACTAATTAATCTATATATGGAATAAATAAAACCAAAAAACTAACATATATCCACATTTCAAATGTCAACTATCCAACTAAGTTAATTCTATGCCACATATTAACTAACATTATAATAACAACAAACAATACCCTCTAATAACCAAACAACTATCCATATTCATGGACCTCACTATAACATACTTATATTTTTTACTAACAAACGAGGATCTCCATATAATATCAACACCATACAATAGTTATCCACCTATAGGGGAATCCCAATAATATCTCACTCACCAAGATTCTATTTATCCATAAGTACATATCTATAAAATTTTCACATAAATTTCTACTTGTAGGGAAATTTCTAAATATTCTCATTAATTGGCTGGGAAATTGTATATTTGTAGGGACCCTCAATGATTTTCAAGGTATACAAACTTAGGGAGTCTCCCCAAAATATGCTACATTTGTTAATAAGTTGTACACCCTCGATGAATCTCACAGTATTGCTAGGTTTCCACCCTCATGGATTTCCCCCTCTTCATGAAATTTTTAAAAGAGTATCATTATAGAGAGAAAGATACACATTCCTTGAAGACTCATACCTATACTTATCATCCCAGGCCATGAACCACCTTCGTGCAACCAATGAATCATATTATTTCATGACCTAAAAAGGTATAACATACCATCTACCTTCTGTCATTATACAAATTCCCCTATATATCTCAACAAAAATCCCAAAAATACAGTCTCATAGCATAACATGTCCTATCATCATCCTCAAATTATTTCAATTATGAAAACCCAAAATATCATGGGAAATAATGATCTTATGAATAAATCAAAAAATGCATAATAAAATTCGTCCAAGTAAAAAATGAAAAAAAAACAAATAGTTAAGGAAAATAAATGATGAAACAAATAAATACATAATGATATAACAAAAATAACATAATAAAATAAATGATCAACATAGAAAGGGACTTAATCACATGATATAATAATCCCATATCTTGCAAACTATCCCATCTCCTCTCAATACTCCACATCTTATCTAGGCACACAGATACACAAGTAAATCTAGAGAATTATTCTATTTACTACATGCTATCAAAGTGGTTATATCTCATTGTACTACTGAATATTACTAAAACTACAAAAAATCCCACTAGATAAAATAATAAACTTATGAAATCATCTCATGTTCCATTTAAATGATATTGTTGGGGTTAATATTAATTGAATGTAATGCAACTATAAGGAGGTTATTATAAAATTTATTAGTAGATTCAACCTTATCTACAGGATCCTAATACCTTATCTCACCATGTTTAGTCTCCAATGGGGAAGAGAACAACCAAGGAATGTTCTATCATCAATAGGGAATATCATTATCCTTATGAAGGACCTAAAAATATAATTCATGTTTCATTTATAATAATCAATAACCTCAATGTTTTTTCTAATGAGGCATATCCATAAAACATATATCATGATCTCTAAGGTTACCTTAAATGTTATTTTTGATTATAATTTTCATCACTAAATAAAATTATTCTATATTGGATATATGACCAGTCTCTTTATCTCATACAAGAAAATTAAAACAATAAATAGGGAACCCTCTTTGCTACCATTCCAATAACCACTATCCCCACCATGGATCATCAAAAACTAGGTGTTATCTCCCAAATTTCATCTTTATACTTCAATGAAGAAAAAATTATTTTAAATAACTACCAGGAAATCATTTCCCATAAGGTTAATGATGGAATTTGTCACCATTAAATGATCAATACAATGTTACTCAATGTATATCATGGATATTCGCTAACATAATCCCAACACATGTGGAATTTCAAATTATTTTGACTAAGGATTCACTAATATATCTTAAATAATATATTAATTCTATGATCTGAGACTCTATTAAAAACCATTATGGCTCCTTCTATGGTCTAATGAATATACAGTAATCAAAAATCCCAATAGAAATACTATCCCAGTCTAGCTAACAAATCATAGAAAAGAAGGTTCTATATATAGATATGATGTAATCAAGAATCACAATATAGAAAAATATTATCTATAAGGAAACCATTAATTAAAGTAGATCACATAAAACTATTTCTATAAATGGCATTTATTAAATTCCCTAAAAAAGATAAATACCACTTTAAAAACAGTTATGTTCCCTTTAAAATTAACCACTTTAAATCATATATTTATATTGAAATTTTATTTAAATCCATCACATTATATAATTAAATTATATAATTTTACTTAAATCCATAAAAATATATATTTTCTAAAACCCAAAATATTATATAATTACATTTTAATGTTTAAATAATTTCAAAACCAACACTTCCTTTTAACCACATTTGAATGGTTTAACAATTGTTTGAGGAAAAAATTTTAAGAAACAACTCACAATTACCATCCAATTAATATGATGGGATATAGTTTCATATTTAACTAGATAATTTCTAAATGAATAATTTATGCAATCTATACAATGTTTTGGCAATTATTCAGTTGACATATGTTTATCCCATTTCATAGAGTCATATGATGCTTTATAATCATGTTGATAATCGTAATATAAATATATAAATCACAAAATAACCGTAAAGAGAGCCAAGATAGTCATTATGATCAAAATAATTAATGTTGAAAGGCTACCTACCTTTTATCATGGTCATATTATTTATCCAAGATACTATTGATAGCCCTTAACACATTGGTATCCTACCATTGTATGAAAAAAATATAGGCCATTAATTATTAAATTAAAATCATAAAATTTATATAAATGGAATAATACTCACTAAGTGGTACCATAATGGTCAAAAATGATCCATTATAAAACTCTTGATGGACTTCCAACACACATATGCTTAAAATACCCAATTGTTATAACTTGTTCCACTATCAATTTTAACTTGATTTTATGAAATGGTCAAGAAAACTATTGAGGAAACATGCATCTATAAAAAAATATTTATCTAGATGAAAGTTCTCCTACCCATTTAATAAAAGGATAAAAATGGAAAAATGTGATAGATAAGGTTATACAATGGGACCTTCCCACATCCAAGAAAAAGACCAAAACTCAGGGATCCTATGATGAAAGTTTGTTTTACTAATCCTAATCAGATTCATCTATAGTGAAGGTTGCACTGAAATTCATCTAAATATATGTCCATATGGATATTATTCATATATTCCAATGAATTTTTCAACTATATCACCTTTCAAGGAATCACTTTATATGTTTACTCTAAAGTAGGGAATACATAATGCAGACCACACTAGAAAAATCAACCTTCCTAAACCTCCCTAGTAGAACACTGATGAAATCACTATTATTAATATTTGATTCAGTCATGCTCTAGTGAAGCTAAAAATAAAATCCCTAGGTAGAATATAATAGAATTTGATATAACAATATCATATTATAAAATATAAGAAATCTTAATTTAAATTATCATAATGAATCAAACCTAGAAGACTTCGATTGAAGTAAGAATAAGGTTGGAATGATGGGCGGAAATTCTAGTATAACACCAATGATGTCAATTTCATATATTATTCTATTCTATTTTTTTATTATTCTCATTTTTTGTTATTTTAATTTAGACTTTTTTTTCTAGGAATACAATGGTTGTTTCACAATTTAGGGATGTTTAGTTGAAAAATTGTGGAAACTACGTGACACAAGTTATAATTTTGAAACAATAGTTTTTCATTATCTCTTTAATATTACCTAAACCATATTGGGACTCATGGAGGGTTTTCAATATTTTTTTATTGTAATGGTAACTTTCATGATCAGTGGAAGGTTAATGGAAACCATAAAACCACTTTTTAAAAATTACCCATATACTGGGAATTCCCAACCCATGACTCTCCCACTATTGGAACCTGATTTATAAAACCATTTTGTGAAACAATGAGATCTACCCAAAAAGGTAAAAATGTTTAATTTGAGATTTTTTATACTTCTATTAAACATAATTAACACTCACTTATCACCTCTATCTACTTAAATATTTCCCTATCCCACAAAAATCCATCAGCCCCTCTTTCTTTATGTGATTTTTTAGTGGTTTTATCTAACATATTTTGAGGGCTCACCTTCTTAAGTCGTATAATTCTCTTCCTTGGAAATTTTATTTCATTTTCCATAGATTCTATTATCCCAAAAAGACATGGTGTCCTATGGTTTATGTAATCCAAATATCATAGTGTTGGTTTGTGTATGTACTGTTTGTTATTAGCTCTCTAGAATCTCTCTTGCAATACTTAGTTGATTTCCATCATAGGCAAGTGATTTCCATAAATTTTAAAGGGTTTTCTTAATCAAGGTAAGTGGTTTCATGTGGAACTATTATTTTATGAAATAATTACGATTTCCATATTTTCTTATGGTTTTTTATTTAATATAATCTATGATACGATGGTTTTTATCTAAGATTATAAATAATATTAATTATTGAAATTCACACCATGAATGAAGAATAAAAAATGGGTTTAAATTCTTGATTTATGAATGATAAATGGGATTTGAGTAGGATTTATTATGTATGATAAATTTAAATTGAATGTGACACATTTATAATGGAAAGGAATATAATTTCCAAGATATCTACCCGGGAGAACTACTGTTATGTTTCACTTTTGTATTACACCAAACTATCTAAACATACCAGACTTGGATGATGGCCATGATTCCTTATATAGGAATCCCCACACTACTATGTAATGTTATGCACTCCTTAGATGTTAATTAGATGTTGTATCATGGGAAAAGTGACCCCATATGGTTAGGCCAAGGAATGTCTCTTTATTGGGGTTTTCAAAAACTAGGATTGACCATTATTTTACAAGTTTACATGGGGACCTAGGTTTCCTAAAATATTAAATGACATAGGGGTATCCTATGTTTCATATTTAGGAAATATAAATTTTCTTGTTATTTACATTTATTTTTAAATTTCTAAATCATGTTAGTTGGTTTATTGCCATAAAATGTTAACGTTTAATTTTTTTTTAATTTATTTAAAACTTGATCATTTATGTTTATCTTATAAGAATTTATCATGAAGAACGTGTTGGTTTCTTACTAGAATAATGTTTCCCACACCCAACATGATCCCAATGAGTGTTTTTGTTTTGATAAGTTCATGTAATGGTAAGGAACCACATAAAGGTGATACAAATTCTTGTTTTTGGAGCTATGGTTAATGGCAGTAAAATATGGTTGGGGCATGACCCTCATGCCAAAATAGGTGTCTAGTAATAATTTTGTTTATTTTTTTTAGGGTTTTAGATTGGTTTTGAATATCTATAGTTTCCTTCCATTCCATTATTTTGGTATATCGTAACATCTTAACTCTTACTTTTGGTATTCTGATAGAATATGTTCATATAGAAATTATTTATGGTTTTGGTTCTTTAGAACATATCATTATTTGAGATAATTCATTCATTGTTGAAATTTCCGTACTTATTTTGAATCATGACATTCCAATCTATGGAAAGGTAATACTGAGTTCATGGCTTGGACTTGTTTGATGATTGTATTGGGAAAGACCATTACTAAATGGAATTCTCGATGCACTAGAACTGGTTTTTAGCCTATTGGGATCAAGAAATACATTCAAGACCTATCAAAGGATGCATTTGGTGCATAGTTTAGGGGTTTCCTTGGACGGATCATTATAAAATACAATCAGAGACCTAGGTTTTTTGTGTATATTATTTGTGAAGACAAGTAGAACAAATATTGGTTTTTTTGGATAAAGCGCAGGGTAAAAATAAATGTATAGATACATATTTTAATTCCCAACCATGAGTTTATAAGGGATTTTGGGAATGTGACTTTTTGTTTTGGATTTGGTTTACCATTCTTTTTGGGTGAGGTGTTTGGACTATAGGCCACGCATATGGTTCATGTCTCTTGGATGTGAAAACTTTTACATGATTCTATATTGACCATGAATTTGGGTATTCCATAAATATTTATGAAATTTATTTATTATTAATTATTAATTTAATTTTATCTTATTTATTCATGTCCATCTATCATGATTACCATATAAAGGCTACCTGTGAACCCTCTAAAGGGAGCTATAGATAACTTTCTATGTTAGAATCACTGAGTGGGATAAAATATTATTGAGTTTGTAGTTTTAATTGTCTAGGATATAGAACAAGGAGTGGCTTCCATCCCCCCTAAAGCTAATGAAGTATTTTATAGACCTAACCAGTACTATGATTAGGAAATCCTTCATTATATGCCATCATTTTCTATATACCCAATGATCCTCTCAAAGATGAGGGTTGTTGGAAAAAACCAAGAGGATGTTGGTGTTTCCTGAGACACCAGCATTTTTCAAGGTTAAATGTATCAACTTTTTTCTCATATATCTACTCCGAAAATAGTGGGACACTATTTTTCAATGGAATCTATAAACCATGAATGGAAGGAATTTATGGTGATTTTCACTCATAAGATTTATTCAAACATGAAGGAATTATCCAAGTATTTATAATTTGTCATCCTATTGAAAATTGATATAACAATTATAGATTATATGAAAACATTAATCAAACTTATTCATTTTGACCATATTTATGATATAATGAGAAACTAATGCCTCATCAGATTGAAATGGGTCTTCACCCTAAATATGATCTCATGTACTTCTCTTGAAACACCCTATATATGACGAGTTTGTGGATCAATCCATGAAGGAACATATTAACTAGGAAGGGGTTACAAGGATGTATTATCAACCTCCCATGTCTAGAGGGAGTGGTAATAGTCACATAGGGAAGAGTAACAAGTGATATGAGTCGAGAAGGGTGTGTGTTAATGGATCCTTTAACCGATCTCAGTTGTTATATTTAGAGGCCCTATATTATGGATATCCTATATATTATCAATGTGTCATGTTTTGGAAAAACATTTCTTTATTCCAAGATAATTATAATGTTTTACATTTTTATTGTTGTATAGACCCTTTGTAGTAATTTTTAAAAGAATGTCACTCTATTTATAGTAGTGTAAGATTCAAAGAATTGAAGATATCTGCAAGAAAATTATATGCCTATAAAGAAGAAGGACCTTAACCCTAGGGGTGTGAATATAGGACTGGCTAATATTATTAACAAATTTAGGTACAGGATGAGTAATAGGCTATCAACAATCCTTGGACACTGAATGAGACCAATTTGTTTCACACAGTAGAGACTGCTCCCATGGAATCTCAGACTAGGCCGATGATAGTGAGAGGTATTTTACTTGTTTTATTGTCTATAATTATTACTTTCTATGATATTGATTCTTATCCATTGTTTATTTCATTCCATTTTTGTGGTTTTTTTAAACATACATTGGATATCATGACATATATTAAGGATATTCTTAGACTGATCTTGAATAAGGAGCACATATTACATTGTCCATCATGTATTTATTTAATCATAGAAATGGAGTTGGAATATGAATTTTACATCATTATGTTGGATTCTATTAACCTCAATATTGGGTGGTATGGTATTATTTCCTTCATGGATGATGTGGGTAGGTATAAATAAGGGTGATATTCACTACTCAATATGGAAACTCTTATTTGTTTCAAGGGGATTGAGACCTGTGAAAAAAGTCGTAAAGGACCACCTTTCATAAAATGGCTATTATGAGTTTCCGATAGTATATCTCTTATATATGATTAATGAATTAAATATTGTATTTGAGCATATTCTAATAATAAATTAGTTTCCAAAGGTGTTACTAGATTAATTCCAAGGTTTACCACCAGATCGGGAGATCAATTTACTTGTTTACATGGTTATGAAACTCAATAAATTTCTATTCCCTCTTATTTGATGTAACCCATAATATTTAAATAGTTAATGAACCAGCTATATATTCTAGAATATAAGGTATTAATCAACCCAAGAATATTTCCTTGAGTCACTCTAGGTGTCATTATATCATAGTGAAGGAATATTTAATTTCCATGATGGCATATAGGAGAAGGTATAATCATTTCAAGTACCTAGTGATTTAGTTTTAGTTAACTGATTCCCCATAAGTGTTCATGGTTTTGGTGAAGAGAATATTATATTAATACCTTGAATCATTTATATTGATATTTTTGGATGAAATCCTAGTTTATTCTATGTCCAAGCATGTTCACATTATATATATTAGGATTATCATGGGAACCATCCACAATCAACACATCTATTCTATGATATCAAAATTTTCATTTGGTCATAAGAAGTAATTTTTTTATGACATGTGGTTTCCAAAAAGGTAATTATAATTAATATTGAAAAGGTGAGTTTCATTATGTCCTAGGAGGATCTAAGGTTTTCCATTGAGGTAAAAAAAATAATTGATTTTTCTACTATTATTGATGGTTAATGAGATAATTATCTAAATTATCATGTCACCTAATTATTTTCATTAGAAAAAGGATGAAGTTGGAATTGAGCTCTAAATTTTAGACATTAATTGATGAATTTATGTGACTATTAACTTTATCACATATCCAAATTCTAAAAAAAGATGGTAAGGGGCATCTGTTGTTTTTTGATTCCTCTAGTATAGGTTTGGGTTATGTACTTATATAGGATTCCCATGTGGTGACATACATTTATTTCTACCTTAAAATACATTATATTAAGTACCCAACCCATGAACTCAATAATGTAACAATTATGCTTGTGTTGAAGTGATGGTGACATAATCTCTTTGAGGATAATTTTACAGTCTATTCTGATCATAAGAGATTATGTTGTATTTTCTCTTCAAGGGACTAAAACTATAGTAAAAGGTGGTGGGTTGATTATAATTAAGCATTAAACTTTGATATCACCTATATTCATGGATAGTGGAACATGGTAATTGATACTCTTATTAAAAAATTCCATCTCAAACTCTGAAGGAGTCAAGAGATGAATGAACATTGATAAGTACCTTTTCTTAAATTAAATTTGAGTTGAAATTGGAGAAAGAGGAATTATTCCATGCTTGTGTTAAAATGAAACCATATCTATTGGATCTCATTCATCAAGATAAGTCAAGAGATGAATAGTTATAGTGTATTGAATATTATTTATATAACGGGGAGACCAATAATGATTGGTCTCATTCTCCAAATGGCATGTTCAATTTTGAAAATCATTATGTCTTCCCTTCATTGATGAGAAAGGTTTTTATGAAAGTTTGTCATAATTATCAGTTTTATATCCAATTAGGCACTATTAATATGAGTTATGAGCTAAAACACCAATTATGGGGGCATGTTATGATACATGAAATCTCGTAATTTGTATAAAAATGTTATACATTCCAATTGGTTAAAGATGATCATAAAAAACTACTGTATAATTTAGACTCTTTCTATTCCAACCTAAAGGTGGGATAAGGTATTCATATAATTTATCAAGGAATTACCTGAGATAAATTTGGGGTAATATATCTATTTAGATCAGCATTGATACTGTTTTGAAATCCATCCAATTTATTTTTATAAGAGATACCACCATTGTAGAAGATCTCTAGTGGTTATATACTCAAGAGGTCGCGAGGCTACATGGGATGCCTTTAGATATCATCTACGATAGAGAAACATGATTTACATTTTAGTTATGGAAGTACCATCAAGAGGTGAATAGATCTCATGGTATGTTAAGCATGACTGACCATCCACAGTTAGATGTAAGGATGGTGTAGGCGATCCAGATTTCTAAGGACATGGTCTACACTTTAATCTTGTATTTCAAAGGTTCAAGGGATTTACTTATAGAATTGGTGGATTTCTCATATAATAGAACCAATCGATCATCAATCATGATGGACCTGTTTGAGGATTTGTATGGTCTTCCATGCTGATCTTCCCTTGATTGGACCAGTATGACTGAGACATCTTGTATAAGGGCATGCCCTTAAACATTACATTATATAGCTATTTCAACTATATTTCCCTTCCTTACATTCCCAATGAATTTTTCGGTTTAGAGTTTTAGAAAGTTAGGACATAACTCATACATATTAACCCATAATCATATGATTTTGGTACCATTAAAATAATATACATTTCGTCTAAATCATAAAATTTTAACCAGAACCAACAACCTGATTTCTTTGAAAAATCTACATAAGATTTAACTGAACTTCCTGCTTTCACTTACACATCCTTATAACTTTTGAAATCATTTCAAAACATTGAATGAGTATAAAAAGATAAGTAAGGGATATAAAAGGAACGAAACCATTAGTCCATGAATACTTATTAACATATGAAATTATTTCACAAATACATACATCTTACCCATAAATACTTACATTTCCATAAAAATTTATGAACATATATAAAACCACAGCGTTATATTTGGTAATTACTTACTTATATTTTAACCATTGTGAATACCTTATGATTTGTAACCCACATAGCTACCTTACAATGTAACCCTCACTTCTACCTTATGGTGTGACCATCG
Organism: Viscum album; assembly: GCA_963277665.1. Lineage (NCBI taxonomy): Eukaryota > Viridiplantae > Streptophyta > Magnoliopsida > Santalales > Viscaceae > Viscum > Viscum album. The sequence goes on from OY728122.1 coordinate 2,095,991,871, forward strand.
TAGTTACACTAGGAGTAACCATACGATTGACCTCCAACATACACATACCCAATGAATTGGAGTGAGATATAGGTCCCACCCTTTATTATAAAAAATTCCCAAAAACTATAACATAATAATAAAACATGGATAATTAAATAAAAACAATTATTTTTAATTTCATAAAATAGAATTTTAAATGTGTATTTTCATGGAAAGTCCTTTATAAATATAATATAATAAAATTTAAAGTTAATACAATGAATATATTATGTTTATACCATATAAATACTAATAATACATCATAATATAAATGAATTTACTTACAAAAATAATCTTAGTATCACTTAATTGATGAAGTATATGGTTAACCCAAATAATGGAAATTGGGTTAAGAATTCCCTTACCTCGGGTCTTTCTTACTTCAAAATTGTTTAAACATCCTCTTGATCTCTTCTCCTTGAGATCCACCTTATGTCCTTATGTTTTGGACTTTTGGTGAGACCATTAGGTCTTGGACGTGGGGAAGAGCCTTGGGAAGGGTATTTGGTAGAATTTATATAATTATCAATATTTAAGAGGTGTGAGAGGAAGGGGGGGGGGTAGGGTGGTATTTATAGTGAATGTGAGGTAGTTTTTAAATAATTTCAAAGGACACCTCATTATTGGTATTTGAAATAACATGTGCTTTCCCATGGGTTTTCCCATGTTTTTGGCCACTTCGGACACCTCATATCGTATTTTAATCCTCAAGAGTAGAATGAAATGAGTATATCATTATTATATTATTATAATAACATTAAACAAACTAAAAACATGAAACTTTATTTTTACTAATCACAAAATATTCTACCATCTTTGAAGAATCCATAAAAAAACATAACCATTTATCGACATGGAGAATTAAAAAATGAACTCCATTTTCCGAAATAAATTTTCTAAATGTGAATAATTTAATTTTTAAATAAAATCATAATTTATTTGAAAAATAATAATTTTAAAAGTATAACACATTTTATATAACCATGAAAAATTTATCAAGATCTCATTATCATATAACCTTAAAGAAATAGTAAAAATATGATTTATTATTTATATGGGTCATATTACTATTCATATTTCTACTCATAAGGATATGTTACAATTCAAATAAAAACATGTTGGTTCTATCTGAATCTAAATAATTTACTGATCACACTCATAGATGACTATTTTTCGAAATTAAAATCAAAGTAGTAAAAAAAATTATTTTTAAAAGATAGTTAATAAATATCTCCTTAAAAAATCATTTTTTCATAGAGTCATGTATTTTAGGAATTTCAATTTATTTTTTAAATCCTTTGGATGTTACATTCTCACAACCTTTTTGAAATTGCGACCTCAAAATTTAATTTACTTTTTAAAAAAGTGAGGGTACCTTTCCCTCAAATTTTTTAGATTCCCATGTTTCTTCTTCAACCATGTGGTTTCTCCACAAAACTGTTACATGGTAGAATACCTTGGTCTACAATACTTGTTTTCTTTGTTCATGAATTTGAACACATTTCTATTTATAAGAATGTTTTTCTTCTAGATAAACTACTTTAGGGATTAAAACATGAGAAGAATATAGCATATAATTTCTCCACTTTGAAACATGAAAAACATAGTGTACCAGAGATAAACTCGAAAGAAAATCTACTCAATTAGAAACCGGTCCAAGTTTCTCCATTATTTCATAAGGTCCAATGAACTATTGACATAGCATTCATTCCATAACCAAATTCATAAAACTTTTCCTTTGTAAGATTATAATAAAAACATGATCACCTACCTCGAAAGAAAAGTCTTTCCTCCTATTATCTGCATGACTTGTATGCCTACTCTGAGTTTTCCTCATGTGTTGTGAGATCATATTCACATTATCATCCACATACATTACTAATTATGGTCCCATCAACTTCCATTCCATGAATTCAACCCAAAATACTAGAGTTCTGCACTTATTCCATATAATGACTCAAAAATATCCATCAATATAATTGAAGGAACACTGTTATTATAATAAAATTAAACTGAAGAAATACGTTGTACCCTTATTCTCTAATAATCCATTTAAAAATCTTGAAGAATATCCTCAAAATTATGAATAATCCATTCTAACTTCCCATCTAACTGGGGATGAAAATCTACACTAAAATTTAGTTTTGTTCCCAAGGTCTTCTGAAGGACATTCCAAAATTTAGAAGTGAACTTGAGATCACAGTCAAATACAATGGAATGATGAAATCCATGTAACCTAACAATCATTTTGAGGCACAATTGAAAAGATAATATAAAGACATAGTATATCTAATAGGATGGAAATGAGATGATTTAGTCATTCGATCAACAATAACTCGGATTGCATTGTTACCCCCAAGTAGTATTTTGTAGTACCATAATGAAATCCATGGATATATTTTCTCTTTTCCACTCTAGAATTGGTAAAGGCTAAAGCATCCCATTCGGTAACTACTACTCTTCTTTAACCTATTGACATTTCAATCATTTCATCGTAAAATATAGAATATCTATTCGCATTCCATCCCTCTAGAAATACCCCCGAAGGTATCTGTACATCATTGTGCTATCAGGATGAACTAAAAATAGATAATTATGAGCTTATCGCAATAATTATTTCTACTTATAGGAAGCACAAGTCACAAATAATATTTTTACAAATCTTATAACATAATATTTATTTACGTTAAATTCTAGATACATACCCATTTTAACCAATTCTACCTTTTTTGTAACTCCCCATCTTCTTTATAAACATTCATAATTATTTTTGAAAAAGATGACTATACTGAAACATACAAAACAGAGGAATTTCTTACACGAAGAATATCCAAGAAAAAATTCATTAAATCATTAATCAAAAGGTATTGTTTTTTCTATAACATAGTTAATGACACATGATGTTTTCAAATCAAGGAATCCACCACTTTGTTTTCTTTTCCAGGATGGTAATTGATCATGAAATGATAATCCTTTATCAATTGAATCCATTTTCTCTACCAAATTTTTAATTCATTTTGTGGGAATATATACTTTAGACAATTATGGTCAGTGTATATTTCACATTTGGATCTGTATAAATGATGCCTCAAAATTATTAAACTGAAAACCGCAACTACTAATTCCAAATAATTTGTGGGATAATTTAACTCAGAAGGTTTTGTTTTTCTTGAAAAATAAGTAATTACCGGATCATTTTACATCATAACAAAACCAATTCCCTTTAATTAAGCATCATTATATATGAAAAACTCCCCTTTTCTAGAAGGTAGGGTAAAAAACTAGAGCATTCACCAATATTATTTTCAATCCCTAAAAATAATCATTACATTGTTTTTCCTAGATGAATTTCTATCCTTTTATAGTTTTCTTATTTAGCGTTCTAGATAACCGTTAAATGATTTCAAAATACCTCCGGAAATATCCTTAAAAAGAATGAAATCTATAAATATTAGTTATATTTTTTGGCCTTTTCCATTCTTCAACAACATTCATTTTTGAAGTATAAAAAATTATGCCATCTTTAGAAATAATGTGACCATGGAAAAAAATTTATTGTAACCAAAATTCATACTTTCAGAATTTTCCATTACTTTTCTTTTCATTTAATGTTTTTTAAACAACCATTAAGTGTTTTTCATGCTCCTCTTTAATTCTATAATATACCAGGCTGTCATCAATAAAAACACCAAAAAACTTATCCAAGAACATAGGAAATATTCTATTCATAAGATCGAAGAATACAGTAGGTGCATTAGTTAACCCAAATAGTATTAAAACAAATTCATAATTACCATATCTCATTTAAAAAGATGTTAATGGAATGTCATCCTCCTTTAGCTTGAGCAGATGCTAACCGGATCTCCAATCAATCTTGGAAAATATAGAGCTCACTAGAGTAGATGAAATAAGTTATCCATGTGTGAAAAATGATACTTATTCTTTATAGTAATGTTATTCAAAGATATATAATAAATTCAAAGTCTCATGGAACCATCATTATTTTTAATGAACAAAATATGATCTCCCCTTGGTGAAGTTCTATAATTAATGGAAAATTTACCAAGAAACTCCTATAACAATTTTTTCAATTTAAGATGTTCCATTTGATACATTCAATAATGGGGATTTGAAATTATATTATCACTAGTAACTAAGTCAATTGTGAAATCAAATTCATGATTAGGTATTTCATTGTGTAACCCATTAGGAAAAACATCATTGTATTTATTTAACATTGGCACATCATTTATCTGAACAATTCCCTTATTTTCATCAATATGTGCAAGATAAATTTCATTTTCTTCATTCAACAGTTTATTAGCTTCCAAATATGTTATCAATTTTATGGGTTCTTTGATGTATACAAACTGAAACTCTTTTGGAAAAATAACTTCTTTAACTCTATAATCAATCCTAGAATGAAAAACTGAAAGCCAATCCATACCCAGAATGACATAAAACTGTACCGAGGAAAAAACAACAAGGTTTTCATGTAATGTATTTCCATATATAACAAAAAGATGATTCTAAAAATGCATTTTTTAATATACCATTTCCCATGGTATTTTAACAGTATGTTCTGGTCTCATTTGATGAGGTGATATTTAAAAGTAACTAGAAGATTTCCTAGAAAAAATGAATGTTGAAACCCTATATCAAACAAGACGGTTGTAAGATCTAAGAAAATAAACAAAGTACCTGATACCACATAATTGGATAGACCAACATCTACTAACGTAGTCATAAAAGATCTCACTATACCAATCTACTTATTGTCTGGATACTTTCAATCACTCAGATATTTCTTTGGGATTTTTTTTCCTAATGACCCATCTCACCACATTTGAATCACTTTACAGTTTTCTTATCAAAATTTTTATTATGATCATTTTCATTACAATCTTGATCAATATGTTAAAACTTAAACCATCTAAAGAACTTCCTAGTTTTGATAAGACATTCCCATGTTGTTTTTACCACACTTTTCACAAACTGGAAACTGGAATTTCTTACCCTCATATTTCATTTATTAATTCTTACACATCACATTCCATTGGGACCGTTTCCTCTTCTTGTCATCAAAGTGAACATGATGATCATAAAACTCCATTTCTACCCTCTCATCTTATATGAAATTTTTTTCTTACTTTTGAACTCATGGTAATCCAATAACCTTCGATATATTGGCTTAAATCCTGACTAAAATGGATAATTTTACTATCAAGAACCATAATAAGATTTTGAGAATACCATTCCAGTCGGGTGAAGTTTTCTTTATAACTGACCACTAAATCCTACTAATTTTTCATCAATTTCATGGATTTATTCTTAGTCCTAATTCAAACCTCCTCAAGAAAATATTTTTCATGGAAAAGTTTCTTAAATTCTTCCCACTCTAAGGTTTCAATATCCTCTATATCCTTGATATTCTTAACCATTGACCACCACTAATTTTCTTTACATTCAAAATAATAAATGTAATGGCTAAACCATTGATTATCTAAACACCACATAACATAGAATATCTTTTTAAGGTCTTTAATCCATCCTTCAGTCACTACTGGGTTCAAATATCCACTAAAAGAAAGAGGGTGTTGCCTCATAAAATGTTCCAATAAAATCATGTTCCTTTGTGGTAGCTCTGCTTGTTCTATCTGATGAGTTCCACAACCATATATTTCAAGATTATGTTGATCCATATCTATCAAAAATGGATCGGTTCCAATTCCCACCATTCTCGGTAGTGGATTCAGAAATATATCAGCCTCTTGGTTCCTTCCAACATTAGTTTCCCTATTTCTTCAGCAAAAAACCATTATGAACAGTCATATCTTAGATGAAGCAACATTATAATATTTAAATGCTATCTTTTAAAAATATACATAAGGTATAAACTAGTTTATGTTATTCTATTAACATCATACTAACTGATAAAGTTATCTAAACCCTTCTATGATACCAACTATAAGGATCTGACCTTGAACATTACAAAATATTTCTATTTCAACTAGATTTCACTTCCTTACATATCCAAATATATTTTCATTTTAGAGTTATAGAAATCTAGGAAAATACAAATACATACCAACCCATAATAATTCAATGTGGGAACCATTAAAATAGTATTCATTTATTACAAAACATAAAATTTTAACACAAAACAATAACATGATTTCATTGAAAAATCATCACAACAATTAACTTGACTTACTTCTTTCTCTTATACTTCCTTATAACATGTGAAAAATATTTAAAAACATGGGATGATCCTAAAAATCTCAGTAAAGGATATAAAAATCAGGAAAAACCCATTATTCCATGAATACTTATGATCATATGAAATCATTTTCACAAAGAAATACTTATCACCCATAAATACGTACTCAGTGAAACATGATATTTCCATAAAATATTAAAGAACACATATAAAACCATAAGGTAATCTTGTGGAATTAATTACTTATATTTTAAGCCTCATGGATTACTTATTATTTGTAAACCTTATATATACCTTACAATATAACCCTCATGGCTACCGTATGGTGTAACCATCATAGTTATACTTAGAGTAACCATACGGCCGACCTACAGCTTACACATACCCAATTAATTGAAGGGAGATGTAGGTACCACCCTTAATCATAAATAATGACCAAGAACAAGAGCCTAATCATAAAACATGGATAATTTAATAAAAAAATTGTTTTCTAATTTCATAAAATAGAATTTTAAAAGAGGATTTTAAAAGGAAAGTCCCTTACAAATATCATATACCTAAAGTGAGAATTAATACAATGAAAGGATTATGTGTATACATTGTAAATACACAGAATACATCATAATATTAATGAAATAAATTAAAAAAAATCTTAGTAGAAATTAATTTATTATGTACAAAGTTAACACAAAGAATGGAAATTGGGTTAAGAATTCCCTTACCTCTTGTTCTTCTTACTTCAAACCCTTTTAAATATCCTCTCTATCTCTTCTCCTTGAGATCCTTATTAAGGTCTATGGTTTTGGTATTTTGGTGAGACTAGCAAGTCTTCGACATGGGGAAGATCCTTGGTATGGGTATTGGCAGAATTTAGGAAATACTTAGTGCTTGAGAGGTGTGATAGGAAGGGGGGATATTTATAGTGAAAGTGTCAGTTTTTTATTAATTTCAAAGGACACGTTATTAGTTTTTTTTGCAAAACTATAGGATTTCACATGTTTTTTCCATTGGTATTGGCCACTTGGGACACATAATATAATACTTTTATCCTCAAGAGTTAACCTGAATTATTACATCATTGTTACATCATTATGATGTCATTGAACTCACTAAAAATGTAAAAATATATTTTAAATATTCACCAAAAATTCAACTATCTCATAAAAATCCCTAAAAATAACCCTAATTATTTTTTGATGTGAATAATTAAAAAATGAACTCCATTTTTTTGAATTTTTTTCTAAATATTATTAATTTAATTTTTAAATAAAATCATAATTTATACAAAAAATAACAATTTTAAAACTATAACTCATTTTATATCACCTTGAAAATTTAATCAAGATCTCATTATGTAATAAAATTATGAAATTAATAATAATTATATGATTTACTATTCATAAGGGTCATATCAATTTTAATAAGGGTATGTTACTATTAACAAAAAAGTTGGTTCTGTCAAACTCCAAATAATATACTGATCGTAGCCATAGATGTCTGTTTTTGAAATAAAAATCATATAAGTGAATTTTTTAACAGATAGTTTAGAGATATCTCTTTAAAACCAAGTGTTGTTTCATAGAGTCTTAGTGTTTCATGTATTTCAATTTATTTTTAAATCCTTGGGGTGTTACATTGTTGGTAGTGTTGATCATTGTGAAAGAGACAATAGTGAAGATTTAGACTATTCTAAAATGTTCAGTGATAATTTATTGTTTATAAAAGTCCTATACGAATATTCTGTATACTATTTTAGTGTTTTTAGTGAGTTGCCATTTTTCATTAAATGTATCATCTTGTTTGGGTCATCATTAGCTTCGAAAGTGATGGAAAATATTCCCCCAGTTATGTGGGACCTTTATAATCACTAAGGATTTGAAAAGATCCTTATTAGTAAGAATTGCATCCTTAGAATATACAGATCCATAACATGTTCTTTATATATCATATCATGAAGTATCACACCAACCCTTTCTATGTTTTGAATTTGGAATAAATCTAGTCCGAGTCTTATAATTCTATGATCAAGCAACTAGTTTAAATCGACTCTATAGAAAAATAGTATGTTGAAAATCAATTTCATTATTTTTAGTGCTATAAAGGCATGATAATGATTATCATGAGACATGGGAGTAAGATTACCCTTTAAGGGACCAATTCCTATATATTTGTATGGATCAATTGCTTTTTAATTGAAGTTCTTGGGGATGAAATTGATATGGTGTGAAGAAGTTTCAAACCCACAATGTCACTTTTATGTATGATTTTTAATATATTTTTTATCTTCCTTTGATTTTTGGATATTTCCATTTGAAATTATGATGATTTTGGAAAACATTAGTTGTTGCATAGTTTGTGTTTGATTAAAAATAGCTTTGTGACATGATATAAAATTTTGACAATGATGTTTTTCATAGTTACTCAAATCGTACAAGGTCACCAAGAGGCTATGTGACTTGTTTAGTGAATAAGGGTAACGAGCATAGTTGGTGAATGGTTAGTGGAAACCACACATCCAAATAGTGTCAATTACCCTTATGTAGGTCGTTTTAAACTAGTGGCTCCCATATGGTCGGAACATGATTTGAAGAATTATGCTTCTAAATTGTGTGGTATGCCCAAAAAAATTAAAATTCTGATATCTCTTTTCTTCAACATCTATTTAACACCACTAACACTTATTTCACACCTCACTTAATCTAGATACCTCCCCCTCCCTCATGAATACATACTAAGAACCTAATTAGTCTGATTTTTAGGTGGGTTTCTCTTAGATATTTTAGGGAATAATCATGGTATATAACTATTGGAAACTATGTGAGATAGTTGTTTTAATAATGAAAAATCATGCTAATTTTCAAATCATGACAATTCATACATTATGTTTTAAGTAATGTTAATCATGTCAATGAATATTTATATATGAATAAATTCTTTCACATGGTATAATACATTCCAATAAGTCAATAAATTATGGATATTTGTGTTTCAATATCATTACAATTCTATATTTGTGTGTATTTATAAATTTCACTTAATCTGGTAGAAATTTGTATAAGACAAACACTTTTAATCTTTTTTCAAAGTATCTAACACTGATTGGTTCAATGGAGTCATTGATGGATAACTCACCAATTAGGACTCACCGATTAAAGAATACACTGATGCATGACTCACCAATTGAAAAAAAAACGTCACACTGATAGACAATTCACTGATGATCGGTCACACTAATAGTTCAAGAAACTCACTGATTGGTGACTCACTGATGGGCGATGCAACGATAGTTCATAGGACTTGCTGATAGACAATTCCCTAATGGGAAACACACTAGTTTTCAAAATGAGTCACTAATGTTGACTCACCGAGCCCAGATAGACCGATAGCACAAATGACTCATCGATTCCTAGATAGACCGATATCACAAATGACTCATCGATACAGAGAGTCACCGATGCTGATAGACTAATGCTAAAAGACCAATACTTATGACTCACCAATAGTCATAAAAACTATTTTTAATTTAGTAATTCAAATTTATATCAAATGACAATATTTAGATAAATTAAATCTTCTGACATTATTTAATGTTGTTTGTAGGATATTTAGAGGACTCTACGAGGTACATACACCTCAAGAGATCATTCTATATACTAGACCTCGAAGATTAAATGACTTACCAGCTAGATCATTCAATAGAAGAGAAATGACATAGAGAATAGCAGTAAGAAATGAAAGTGCATAAAAGAGGAGAAATCATTCAACTTCTAATAATACTTCCAAAAACCCAAGGACTCAAAAGGAAGAACATACAAAGAGATCAAGGAGTCAAGATAAACCTGTTGAGCTATACTAAACACATTTAGCTCCAAGAATCTAGAACATAGAGGCTACGACACTCTATTTTGGAATCAACTTTTAGAAGAGCACTCAAACCTCTGTTCCACTACATCAACTAGGACAAGAGTTGCACTACGTAACACACAAGGACTTATAAACCTAACTCTACAAATTTATCTATGTTGTGTTAATTTATTTAGATTTCTAAGAATTGTGTGTATTTGTATGTCACACACACACACACACATTGACTCATATGCATAACTAGAGGATACATGATATCCTCAATCTCAGACTATCTTTAACCTTTAATATCCCATATAGAACTATGGAAGTGGTCTTGTGTGACATGTTTGTGATTTTCCCATAAAGAACTATGGTAAAGGTCATGTGTGACATGGATAACCTTTTGTGGAGAAAACTATGTCTTAGCTTGAGGTTGAACCTCTTATTTCAATTTCTATTGTGCCTATTATTATTTTATTTTTCTATTTTATCACTTATTTCATTCAAATGAATAAAAACTCTAATAGTTAGTTTAGCAAGAGTTTATAACACTTTTGAACCATTAGGATAGTTTTGAAAGGTATATTAATATTTATATTATTACAGATAAGAACTAATCAATATTTTGAGAAATTAATTGAATATTTATGACTATTTTATATTCACTAAAAACTGTCTTGGATTATATGAATACATTAAGACGAAGCCTGATGAGCCTATTTCTGACATGTATCGTAGGTTTAATGAAATTGTGAACACTGTGATCTCTTTGGGAAGAGTTGTAACCGCCAAAAAAAAATATGAGGATTCTTAGATTCTTTCCTGATAGATGGATAAGAACTTATATCCCTATTAGAGAATCTTTTGACATCAATAAGTTACCTATGAACGAACTCATTGGAAAATTGATGATGTTTGAAGAAGAGTTGAAAGTCAACAAAGAAGAGGAGGATGAACCTAAGAGAAAATTTGTATCATTTAAGACCTCTTCGCCTAATAATAAGAAATAATATAAGGTGCTAGCCTCTATCAAAAGCTATAATAATGTTGACTCACCATTAGATAGTGATGAAGAGATGATTTAATTTCCCAGAAGATTAAAGAAATCATATAGGAAGAAGAAATTTTTTCAAAATCCCAATTATAAAGAAATATATGATAATAAGGGAAAATAGAAAAAGGAATGGAAAAGAAATGACATATGAGAGGATAATGTCTGCAATTAATGAAAGAGGAGAGGTCATGTCAAAGTTGACTATACAAAGCTAAAATATAAAAGAAGTATGGAATAATACACGAAGTATAAGAAATATATGAAGGCCACCTGGAGTGCCTCTGAGGACATCTCTAATGAATCATCATCATCTCATGATGAGAAAGATGACATGGAAAATATGTGTTTTATGAAAAGCACATTTGAGGTAACCTTGGACTCTCTTACACAAAATTCTTATTATTATGAAAATCAAATTGAGTCTTAAAATATGAAAAATGGTGAACTATTTGAATACTATAACGTGATAGAAGAGACTTGCAATTAACTAAAAGATAAATATATATCCTTAAAGAAATACCATTCTCTTACTATAACTATTAAGTCTAAACATATTACTAAAATGGAAAATAATGATCAAGTGATTGAATAAAACAATTAATTAAAAATGTCTAATGACCAGTTGAAGAATGATCTAGAAAAGTTTACCAATGGGAAAAAATTCTTACTCAAATTTTTGGTAAACAGATAGCTCTTTTGTACACTTATGGTATTGGATATCACCCTAGAAAAAATTTTTTTTATCACAAACACATTTTATTACTAAATATGGAAATTTTAATTCTTTTCCCAAAAATCACAATTTTACTACATGTTCATTTTCTACAAAATCTCTTACTCCATCGAGTTTTTCTGGACCAAACCATGTTTATTTTTCAAATATTCGGCATTTTACACATAGGAAACCCATAAGAAAATTGTGGGTTCGTAAATCTTTTACAACTAATGTTTCTAGACCCAGAAAAATATGGTTACCATAATCATTTATTGGTTCAATTATTCTGTAGATAAACTAACTAAAGAGTTCATGTAGAAATATTTAGTAGTTGGATAACGGTTGTTCAAGACACATAAAAAGAGACTAATCAAGCTTAAATAATCTCACAATATTGATGGAGGACATGTCACATTTGGTGACAACGGTAAAGGAAAAATCATCGGCTTAGGCCAGATTGGTAACCCTGACACTATTTCAATTTTCAAAGTACTCTCTGTTGATGGATTAAAGCAGAACATTCTTATCATATCTCAACTATGTAATGATGGATAAAATTTAAAATTTAAAAATTATTCATGCTATGTTTTTATGCCAAAAATAACTTATTATTTACTACTCTTAGAAATGATAATGAATATGTAATAAATTTAGACATGCTATCTTCACATAATGTTTCTCACCCAAGTGCCTTTCACAAAGAGTCTTGTTTCTAGTAGAGAAGACTATGACATTGTAATGTACACTCCCTTAAGAAATTAACCAGAAAAGTATTAGTTAAGTACCTAACCAAATTATCGTTTCCAGACAATAGATTGTGAAATCCTTGTCAAAAAGGAAAGAAACATAAAATATATTTCAAACCAAAGAAATAAGTTACAACTAATCAACCTATCACATTTGGTCACATGGACATGTTTGGACAATCTAGAGTTTCAAGACTCAATGGGAAGCACTATGATTATGTTCTTGTAGATGAATTATCTTGGTATACATGGTCCTTTTTCTTAGCTCACAAAAGTGATTCTGTCTCTCATTTTACCAAGTATGATATTACTATAGAAAATCATAGTGGAAATAAAATTAAATCCTTAAGAAGTGACCATGGGCCTCAGTTTGAAAGTCAATAATTTGAATCTTTTTTCTCAAAAAATGGATATAATGACATCTCCTCTTCCCCTAGGACACCTCAACATAATGGTGTAGAAGGAAGAATAAATATAACCCTATAGAAAATAACCTAAACAATGCTCAATTAATCTGACCTATCAATTTATTTTTGGGTTGAAGGTGTGAATACAAATTTTTATATTATAAATAGAGTATTAATCATAAATTTTCTTAAGAAAACTCCTTATGAGTTGTGGAATAATAGGAAACCCAATTTAAATTATTTTAATATGTTGGAATGAAAATTTTATATTCTTAACACTAAAGGTAATCTAGAAAAATATTCCTCAAATAGTGATGTAGGAATATTCCTTGGATATTCAACATTATGAAAAAATTATAGAGTCTTTAATAAGAGAACCAAAATTTTGGAGGAATATTTAAATGTCATGTTTGATGAAATATATCCACAAGAACCTAAGACCTCACTAAGGAATATTGAATAGGAGATGTAAAATATATACATTAATTAAAAACCCTATAACCATCCTATAAATGAATTTTTTAAAACTTCCAATTCAGGAAAATCTCTAGAATCTTGCCATTTTGAACTAGAACTAGGCGATGAACCTGAAATAGGTAGCCCTACTTTTATGAGACCAACTAGAACACTTAAAAACCATACCTTAGATGATTTAGTTGGAGATTTAGATATAAGAACCCAAACTAGATATTCCTTGAGAAATCAAGTTGAAAATCAAGAATTATTTTCACAATTTGACATAAAAATATCAATGATGCAATCAATGATGAATTTTAGGGGTTGGTTATGCAAAAAGATCGTAATCAGTTTGAGAGAAATAATGTTTGGAAGCTTTTTGATAGACCAAAACATACCTTGACCATAGAAACTAAATGGGTGTTTAGGAATAAAGTAGATGAAGCTATAAATATAATTATAAAAAAATCTATATTGGTTGCACAAGGCTATAATGAAGAAGAGGGAATTGATTATGAAGATACCTTTGCACCAATAGCTAGGCTGGAAGCCATTAATATCTTACGTAACAATACAACACACACAGATTTCAACCATTATCAAATGGATGTCAAATGCGAATTATTAAATGGTTATATAATTTAGGATGTTTTTGTTGAAAAGCCCCCAAGTTTTACAAATCCAAATTTTCCAAATCATGTTTTCAAATTAACTAATTTTTATATGGTTTGAAACAAGCTCTAAGAGCTTGTTATGATCGGTTAAGTAACTTTTTTTTTCTAAAGGTTATACAAAAGGAGTTTCATAACCTACTTTATTTATAAAAATAATTTTTAAATATGTTTTAATAGCTCAAATATATGTTGATGATATTATTTTTTGTTCTTTCAAAAATTATTTATGTAGTGTTTTCTAAAAAATGATTCAAAATGATTTTGAAATGAGTCTGATGGGTGAAATTAATTATTTTCTTGGATTTAAAATATTTCAAAATAAAATATGGTATTATTATAAATAAATGTTAATATACTAAAGATATTTTGAAAAGATATTTTTTATGGAATTAAGAGTAGTGAACGACCTATGAGTTCTACTTGTAAGTTAGATCTTGATGAAAATGGGAAATCTATTGATCAAACTACTTATAGAGTAATTATTGGGAGTTTTATATACCAAATTGATAGTAGTCTAGACATACTGTTTATTGTGTGTATGTGTGCAAGATTTCATGAAAACCCAAAATACTTTCATTTAACTGATTTTAAAAGAGTTTTCAAATACCTCAAATACACAACTAAATAAGGATTGTTCTACCCCGAAAGAAAAACTTTTGATATGGTTAGATATTCAGATATTGACTTTGGTGGTTGTATGTTAGATTGAAAAATATATTTTTGAATATGTCATTTTTTGAGAAATTCTCTAATCTCATGGTGTAGTAAGAAGTCAAATTTGGTAGCATTATCAACTACAGAAGCAGAGTAAATTGCTGCTGGTAGTTTTTGTGCACAAATTTTGTTGATGAAACCCACATTATTAGACTATGGATTTCAATTTAGACATATCCCCATAAAATATGATAGTAAAAGTTCTATTAAAATTTCTAAAAATCCAATTTCTTATTCTAGAAAACAAAATTGATGTAAGACATTACATTTGGGGATACCACTATAAAAAAGGTGATATAACTCTTGAGTTTATTGGGACTGAACATCAACTTTCTGGAATTTTTACTAAAACATTATACTCTGAGAGAATGAGATACATCATAAATGAACTAGGAATAATAAATCATTAAATATTATCCAAACATTTCCACTTACAAAAATTTGTTTTTTGTGATACTGATCACTATGACACTGATCGTGTGAAACTGATCAGGTGAAACTGATCAAGTGAAGTAGGTCAGGTGAAACATATCAACTAAAAATGATTAGGTGAAACTGATTAGGTAAAATCGATCAGTGAAACTGATTAGTGAAACCAATCAGTGAAACTGATCAGTAAAACCGATAAAATGAAACCTACCATGTGATGTCGATCAAGTGAGAACGATATCATTGGACTAAATTTGATAATGACAGATAGAGAGGGCAGAATGCCTTTTATGTTTATTCAATACCAAATCTTACAAAGGAAAGGATATTTTGCTATTTTGAAGTATCAGGATGTTTTACTGATTTATTTGTTGAAAAATAAGGTGAATGTGAATTTATGTAGGTACCTTATGGTACATATTTGGGATATGATCATACCCTATAAAATGTAAACCTATTTATATTACCCAAATATTATTTCTACAATTGTGATGAAGCTAGAGTGTATGGAGGATGGAGATGAAGTGATTCCTGATTGTAGTGGATTTTTCCTACATAAAGACATCTGAAAGAGGATGAAGATATTTTGGAACACATAGTGGAGAATATGGGTAGAATATGAGGAAAAAAATTATTAGTTATATAACCTTATTTATCATCCTACCTGACCAAAGGATTAAGATGATCCAAGTATTAAAACAGGTGAGAAGGTTGTTTATTCTGATGAGAAACAAGTTGAGCCTGAGATTCCAAGAGAAGAGGGGTCTCTTTTTGATGATAGGAGTGACCTAGATATTGCTGACATCCCAAAAGACATTTTCTATGGGCCTTTAAGTCCACCATTAGAGTTACCATCTCGATAATTTTTTTGATGATTAATATTAGGAAGAGATTGAGGTCTCTAGAGTTAAAGGATATTTGAGTATACCTAATGATGAGGATGAGGATGAGGATGATGAAGGTGGGCATGTGAGTGAATCACTGAAATCTAGACAACTTGTAGATAGTTCTAGTGAGGAGTCTATGAATAGGGAAGATGATGAGACTGATACACATGATGATTCTTATTATGTTGGACATTATGAAGTTAATCATGATTATGATGGAGAAACAGGAAATGAGGACAGACATAACCACACTGATGATACTCAAGGAATCATTCAGGAACATAAAGAAATTATGTTTGGAGGTCAAGAGGAAGAAGCTAAATCTCAGCCTGTACATATGCCTCAGAATGAGGAGGAGTCTCAAGTGGATGGAGTTCAATAAGAATCTCATGTTTAGAATGTACCAATGCCTAAGAATTATATTTTAGTTGAAGACAAGAAGAAGAAGATGAATCTCATATTATACCTGTGCATTAAGGAAAAATAGTAAGAATTGATACTATTGATCCTAGAGACTGGACCTGTGTTGGTGAGTGGAATAGAATTCTAGGACATATCCTATTTGAGATGGATTATGGTTTAGATGAGGAGATGGTAGCTTATCATGATCCAAAAGCTGATGTGAAACCAATTTCTCAAACGTTACCAAATTTCCCTACCACTGATGAGCCTGTTTTACATTTGGTTCCTAGTGACTAGGTCACCAAGGCTAATATTGAGCAATTCAAAGCTAACATTTGTGAATCTGTCAGATCCTCTATTGGAGTCGGAAGAGAATCTTCTATATATGATATAATTTTAGAGCTATATACTGCTAAGATATCTAGAATGGTAATTCAAGAGATAAAACCCATCCTAATCATTATAGATGAGACCATTATTAGAAATAATAAAATGTTGGTAGATGAAGTGAATAAAATGAGGCACAAATGGGTTTCCCTATCCAATGATTTCTGAACAACACTTGTTGGTGTTATGAAGGTTCATAGAAACCTATTATCACATCTACTATGTGCAAATTTGAAAACATTAAAGGAGGATCTTATAAAAATGATTTCTGGTGCATCCAGTTCGAAAGTCACCAGGCCTGCTACTGATATGGAGCTCCTTTGGACTATGATGAGCGAAGAGCTAAGCTCTATTCCAAGTGAATTTGATAAATATACCCTTTACCAGGTGCATAGGAATAGCTACCTTGTTTATAAAATGGTGATACAGTTTAAAAATTAGGTATATGTTATTCATAAGAAGATCTGAGAAATGGTGGACAAGTATTTTTCTAAAATCTACACCTAGAATGATATGAATAACAAAATTAAGTAATTTTCAGAATATATCAATATACCACTAGTGAATGAGGCCTTCAAGAGGTAAATGATCCAGTTGAAATATTTTTCACCCACATTGGAGAAGTTCAGGGAGAACAAGGAGGGTATTGAAGATACCATTCAGTATGAAGGGGAAATCATAAATAATTTTATCTAGCTTTTGAAGCCCAACATGCATGTGCAAGCTGAATCTATAGTGGTGCCTGCAGATGCTTCCATTAGACCTGGTTCCCTGCTTCCTACTCTGATTATTGTGTCTCAAGATTTTTGTTAGACCATGGTAGTGATCCATGCACAACCTCAAAGATCTATTTTGTCTGAGAAGATACCAAACCTAACACCTAATGTTCCTACATGCATTTCTTTTCCTGGTGTTTCCATTCGATATACCCTTCCTACATCCAAAACATGACCTCATAAACCCACTCTTGACCCTTCCGACAAAGGAAAAGTTCCATAAAATCCCAAGCCAAAGATGTGGATCATTTTTTTGATAGGGCTTTGTACTTTTTGTTATAGTTGTACTATTTCTACATTAATGAATATCAATTTTCCAATCCTATATTTCAAGTTTCTTTTTGTTCTCGTTCTTTATCCTTTATGTTTCCTTCAACCTTCTTGATAATCCCAAAAAAGAATAAATATATGGATGGAAAAACTCCTAACCCAAGGGGGAGAGTAACTATGGCATAGAAAATATGAAATGTAATCAACTAACTTAGGGGGGGGGGAGCATAAGAATCCTATATATATTCTATAATTTAATTATTAAGGGAGATATTAAAAGGAAAGACCTTATAGTTATACTGATAATTCACATTCACTTTTTGTATTCTAAGTCAAGTAATTCTTATTCCTTACCATCTTGTATAAATAATTAATGCCGCAATTTTTGATTATCAAAAAGGGTTAGATTGTTGGACCCTTTGTGAGATTTTTGTTTTAATAATAACAACTCATGCCAATTTAGAAATCATGATAATTCATACATTATGTTTAAGTAATTTTAATCCTATAAACAAATACTTATATTTGAACAAATTATGTCACATGGTATAATACATTTCAATATGTCAATAAATTATAGATATTTTTATTTTAATATCATTACAAGTTTATATTTACTTGTATTTATGAATTTCACTTAATCGAGCATTGTTCTGCATAAGAAAGACACCTTGTAATTTTTTCAAAGCCTATAATACCAATTGGTTCAATGGATTCACTGATGGATGACTCACCGATGAGGACTCACTAATCGCAGAAGACACTGATGGAGGACTCACTGATAGAAAAAACATCACACCGATGGACAAGTCAGCGATGATCAGTCACATAGATAGTTTAATATACTCCCCTATAGGAAACTCACCGATGAGAGACACACCGAAAGATCATAGGACTTACCAATGGATGAGTCACCAATTGAAGATAGTCTGATTTTTCAAAATGAGTCACCGATGATGACTCACCGATATCTAGAGAGGCCGATAGCACAAATGACTCACTGAGGCCCAGTTTAACCGATCCTGATCGAAAGGACTCCCCGTTACAGAGAATAACCAATGCTGATAGACCAATGATGATAAAATGAAGCTGAAAGACTGATTCTTATGGCTCACTGATATTCATAAAAACTATTTTTAATTAATAAATTCTAATATATATATAACATCATATTTTGGTAAATTAATGCTTCTGACATTATTTAATGTTTTTTGTAGGATATTCAAAGGAAAATATCGTGTACATTCATGTGGGGAGATCATTTTGTCTAATGTACCTCAAAGTATAAAGGATTTACCAGCTAGATCATTCAAAGAAGAGAAAAGACATATATAATAGGAATAAGAAAATAAAGTGCGTAAAAGTGATGAACTACTACAACTTATGAGAATACTTCCAAAAACCCAAGGACTCAAAAGTAAGAATATATGATGATATCAAGGAGTCAAGATAAACTTATTGAGATTTCCTAAACATCTTTTTCTCCTAGAAGCCAGAACACAAAGGCTACAATAATCTATTTTGGAATCAAAATCCAGAAGAGGACTATGACCTCATTTCCACTACATCAACCGAGTCCAGAGTTGCACTTCATAACAGATAAATCCTTCTAAACATAACTCTACATATTTATCTCTATTGAGTTTATTTATTTAAATTTCTGAGAAGTGTGTCTATCTGTATGTTAAACACACACACTGAATCCTGTGCATAACTAGATGATACTTTTTATCCTCAATATCACACTATTTTTATCCGTTTTTATCCCATGTAGAACTATAGAAGAGGTCTTGTGTGACCTATATGTGATTTTCCCACAATGAACTATGGTAGAGGTCAT
This sequence comes from Viscum album, assembly GCA_963277665.1. Taxonomy (NCBI): domain Eukaryota; kingdom Viridiplantae; phylum Streptophyta; class Magnoliopsida; order Santalales; family Viscaceae; genus Viscum; species Viscum album. Next base: position 2,096,011,715 of record OY728122.1, read on the forward strand.
GTGTGACATGGAAAACCTTGTATACTATTGTGAACCCCGATCCAGGGTGTGGATAAAACTTGTTTATTAATTTTTCCTACTGGTGGCCGGTGATTACTAAGTGGAGAGAACTAATTCTCATTTAGATACTAAACCTATTGTTTTTATTTCTTCAATTCCTATTGTTATTTAGTTTTAATAGTTTATAAAATATGTCATTTAAAAAAATTCAAACTCTGATAGTTAGTTTATCAAGTGTATATAACAGTTTTGAACCAGAAGCTTAGTTTCAATGATTATATTAATCTTTAGATAAGTATTTATGATAACTAATAAGTATTTTGAGAAATAAATTAATCCTTCATAACTCTTATAAATTCTCTACAAACTAACATGGATTATATTTTTAATTGAGGGAAATTTTTTAATAACCAATCCATAACAGAAATGTTTATAGATACAAAATTCACTCATCCTATTGAGTACTCAACTCAAACCAATAATATCCATCCAAGGGAAAAATATCATTATTTTATATCATTTCCATAAATTAAAAATTACATCTCATAATAATTTCACATAACCCAAAGAAAATTTTGGTTTAGTGTATTTGAGGACCAATTACATAAGAAACTTATTTTACAAAACATAGGAAATATTCTCAACAATATTACCACACTAGACACCATTATAGACTTATTATATATTGTACTCATCTTCATAACATATGTAATGGAATTATAAGAATAAGGTGAGAAAAAATGCTTTGTAAGGGAATAATTAGAGTAAAAAATGATGGTGAGACAACACATATAAATTAGGAGGCATAACATGATAAAAAATGAATTATCATTAAAATAGAAACATGGTTCAATGAAATGATATCATAATATTATGGAATCACAATTTTTTTGTAACAACATATAACATAACTTCACAAGCATAAGTCACGACTCACTACTATGGCTATCACAGTGGAAAGGTACAATTTGAATTGTGTTCACTCTCAATTCCTATATACATAGTTTATAGGGTCCCATGTTGTATTAGGATCACTACTAATTCCAATCATATTATCTCATAGTATTTAATGATTCACCCAATTCAATAGTGGATATATAATTCTAGGCCCACTAGTCACATAACATCATGTGCTTAGAATAACTTCCCATGCACCAACATGGTATATCACGAGTTGAAAATATTACCCAATGAATTAGAGTGTTATTTGTTTCTAGTTCCACCCTTAACATAATGTATATAATAATATATATACATAAATACACCTTACACATGAGAAAAAGAACCATATATAAAGCATAATCATGATAAATATCATAAGAAATAAGTTGTTTTCAAAATATCATCTCAAATAAAATCAAAAGGATATATCGAAAGTATTCCCAAGAGAAGAAATAATTAAATAAATTTTTATTTTCATTTTTTAATAAATAAATATAGGCCTTTATAATTTATTTCCAATGTATGAAAATTCATGAGAAGGATCAAGGATAAGTAAGAACAAAAATGAACAATATAATTCATTCTTTTCAAAATGAGATAAGGACATTTTATGGAATAAAATAGAATATTATTTTCCATTAAAATTGAATTTCACAAGAAGGGTTATAAATAAATTAATTGGGTTTATTAATAACTATTTAGGGTATAAAAAATTTATGGAGGTGACACTGTCCATTAAATAAGAAATCCGAATAATTTGGTAGGTCAGGATTACATAAAAATTGGAATTGTATAGGGAACATAAAACATGTGTTATCAAAAACAATAAATGTAATATAAACATGATATATATTTAAGTAAAATAAACAAAAAATATATCATAAATTCATGATAAGAATATTGAGTAAAAGGGATAAAAATAAAGAGAATCATCAATAAAATGAATGAAAATTATTCAGGATAATGCCATAATTTTATAGGGAATAATTTCATTAAGGGGGATGATTTGAACAAAAATAGTTACTTCCCCATAGATAAAATTATTAAGTCCAATATAAAATCTTATTTTGTATTAAACCGATCATATAAGTAATAAGTTCCACATGAAGAATGATAACTCAAAAAATATCATTTTTAGTTAACAAAACCCTTAAATTATCATATTCTTCCAAATTAAAAATAAATGGAAGGTAGCACATGATATGTATTTTTAAATAACCTATATTTCATGATATTTATAGAAAATATATATTTCTAATACACAAACCATAAAAAAGAAACAAGTGGTGAATATGAAACATATTTCAATGAAACAAAATTGTGATCCATAAACCATTACCATAGGTCCTAATTCGTTATAAATGGGTCCCCCGAATCCTGTAAAATAAAATTATGTTTATTAAAAGCTTTATTAAAATCCTTATTAATTTATATTTCATATTTTATATTCTATATAATACCATTGGTTATCAAATTTCTATATAGTTTTCATTCATATCATTTACCTGATGTTGTCTTATAAATTTCTCTGTTACTATCTTAGTATGTTAACCATTGTTAGTTGTGTTGTAAAATAGTTTAATAATATACATAATTTTATATTTTTATAATAAATTCTTATTCCATTATAAAAATATATATACAGTTCCATAGGTTTCAAAAATGGAATCAAATTATGAAAGGTGCCTTTGTAAGTTAATTTAACGTGGTTGAATTTTAGATAACCGTTTATTATTATGATGACTTATAAAATGAAAAATATTATAATTATATAATATTAAAATCCTCATAAATTTAATTTTTCTACATTGTTTTTTTAAATTTAATCCATATTACGGTGTAATGGGAAAAAAATTCATCATTCTCTAGATGCAGTTGTCCGTGCATACAGAGACAAATTTTACATCTTCTATAGGATGGGTGAAAATAAAAACAAAATTATTATCATTTACTAATTTTAATATTTTTATAATTATTATATTTTTAATCAAAAAACTATTTTTGTAACATCCCTAAAAAGTGTTTATGAAAAATAAAACTTATTGTTCATGGTGGTGGTTTTCTACACAGATGCATGACAAAATCTTTAATTTTTGAATGATTTTATTGGGAGGTAGAGGTGTGATATTAAATTAGTAAAACAAAATTAAAAATTTCAATATTGATTATTTTATAATAAATTTATGGATAAATATTAATTGAGTGGGTATACTGTGTTTAGAAATAAAATAGTAAGGATTAATATTTACTCATGTTGAGAGCTTGAGGATTCTCTTGAAATTATTCTTGGAAATGAAAGGAATGGGACAAGTTATAGATACTATGGGATTATGAATATGAAATATAATTACAATACAGGTTAATTGGGTATATTTACATGAATAAATTAAAAAATACAGGGGAATGGAATGGGTGGTGAGAGGCTGATTTTATAAGGGGAAGATAAAGGATTTTCTGTAAATAGCCATTAAATCTTAATGATTCCATGAATTCATTCAAGGGTAAATGGATCCATATCTGGTCCATAATTTAGTTTAGAGGGGTGTTATTTGATAGATCCTCATCAATTAATTTATAAAATATGTTTTAAACATTTTTTTGTTATTTAAAATTAAATTCATACACTTTACCATTTTTATTTTCTACTATGGTAACTAATTTTTACATAACACCCTGACCCCAGAATACCAGAGTCGGTTCATTATTACGTATCATTGGAAAGATCATAAAAGATCATGTTTCAAAATACTGATTAGTTTATATTCCTTAGAAATATTGGATACATTAATAAGGTTTACATTACATCATAAAATGGAAAACTACAACAACATTATTTCCATAAAAAACACTGAGATCCCATAGACTATCCCTGCAGGTCAGTCATAATATACTTTTTCGCATACTAGGAAAAATACAACATAGAGAGGGGTGCGCTCAGATGCTCAGTAAGGATAACAATATAGAGGAAGCTTTCATAAATAATCATAAACATTTAAGGCAATGTATAAAACTAAAAAAATCCTTTTAATCTAGACCATCATCATAATATAGAAAACATAAAATCAAAATAATTCCATTTACTTAATCACATGAATATTCTACTAGTAAAATAATGACATACAATATCAATATACACTTTCATAATGATGTATTGCATAATTCGAGACTTTCATAACCACATAGTCAAGGCCTTGTGCCAAGACTACAATTAAGATTTTGTCAAGGACTAGTGCCAAGACACTAGTTTGTCTCATGAGACCTACCGATGCATTGAGGAGCTATAGTGGGATCCACCCATCACCAACTAAGTCCAATGAATTACTCATATGAAGAGGATTAAACATAACATAAACATTCATATGAAAACTAGAATACAAAATATCAATACTTTATCCATATACCATGAATGGTATAAAAATAACACATCCACAGTCAAACATATCACAAAACCTTATATAAAATAATGATTTTTTGTATCATAATAAATCAACCTAAAATAAGTTAAAAATACATCAAAGGATGTTGATATAGATGAAAATGATTTGTAAAACTCTTTGACAGAAATATACCTTTTTCATAAATCCACTTTGTAACTTTTGAAAGGAATTAGCATTTTAAAAACATTCATGTCCATATAAATAAATCCCCTAAAAACCATTTTGAAAACATGGACATTAATGAAAATTATTTAGAAGAATAAATATTTTAAAATTTTAAAATGATGTTTTAGTAAAAAAGTCCCTTAAAAAGAATCCCTTTGAAAACACATTTATGAAACATGTACAAGGATAATAAATATGTCCTAGTAGATACTTACACATAAACAATATCAGATAATAATGAGATTGAGGAATTAACCCTTACCTTGTACTTTTACTTGGATGAGGGTAGGTTAACCTCCTATATAATGGTGAAATATTTTTTATTATATTATAAAAGAATCATATACATTAATATGTTATCATATATGATATTTTAACATTGCTTTGTTAATAATATCTTAGTATTATCATCGTTTCATGTGTTAACTGATTCATTTTCCTTTATATGATTTGTTACGTATGTAATGATTATTATGGATAGGATGTATAGTATTCATATTAATAATGATATTTATTATTTCAAAAGTATTTTTAATCATCTAATGAAAATTATTCTTCAATGGATATGATGGGGAATGAATCTCATCGTGTTCGTGGAGACGGTAATCCATACGTACACACGAGCAACAATATCATTTTTTTGATATTAAAATAATATATAATTGGATGGTATATCATATATACAGAATCATTATCATGTTATATTTATTATTTACATCAATTACACATCATTATTATACCTATCCAAAATATAATGTATTGAATAAAAATTACACCACGATGTAGGGACGGAAATCTGTACGTACACACATATGGTGACATGCCATTCAAAGGATGGATATAATAATGAATATGGTTGTACCATATTTATAATAACATCATATTATATATAAGATACTGGAGTTATTATTTTAGAATGGAAGCAACAATGAAAGAGGAAGTGGAAGAAGAAAGAACTTGAAAGAGGTGATGAAATATTTACCTCTTCTTCGGGTTCTTCCTATTTATTTGATAAAAAGGGCTTTATAGGTTGGATTTTTGACTAAATTAATGCCTCTAGAATGAAGGAAGGACGGTTTAGAGGGTATTTGGGAAGGTTTTGGATGATAAAAAAGTATTTAAAGGTGTGATTTTGATGAATGTGTTAGTTCCCTTTTATAAGAGGGGTGAAGGTCACCTTTGGGAATGTTAGAAATATTATTTTATAATAAAATAATTTTATGTTTATAAGGGCTCCAAAATGAATTATTTAAAGTATAATGTGGGGATATGTATATAACCACTCAATAAATAGGTTTTAGATAGGTTTGGGTCACTATATTAACTTTATCTTTTAGATTTAACGCTTATTTAAATAGTTTTACATTTACAATGTATCTTTGTATTTTTATATTATATGGTTAATAAACTAAATATATACTTCCAAGAGAATTCCAAGAGGTTAATTACTGATATACCAATTTTTATACAAGTCATTTGGCCGATACATATATTTTTAGGAATATTATATTAATTAATATTATAATATTTGTTTTAAAAACTATTGTATGTCAATTTTGACACTATTTGGTATTTTGATTTTGCTAAATTCATAAAAGAATTATTACTTAGAAAAAAATTCATATAACCAAAAATAACATGTTATATTAACCTATAAAATTCATGGATGGTATCAAAAATTTCATATTATATTTATTTTTACATTTATAATACTATTTATTTGATTCTTTCGTTAATAATGAAAATATTGCATCGTCATTGTGTCATAAATAAATTTAATTATTGAATGTCTAAAAATTATAAATAAAATACCATTATGTAGGAAATAGTTTTATATTATTAATTAATATTTATAGTCTAAGAGATAACCTATATAACCATATGTAAAAATTGTTTTACTAAAAGATATATGCTTATGTCATTTTTGTATTTACTTTAACTTTATTAATATAAAGTGTCATTATCACTTAAAAGAGGATCCATGGGGTCCCAAAATTCACCCAAGGATACCCATGGTTGGAAAAGTATCAGAAAATAGGTTTAGGACATGTGTTAGTGTAAGTTAATATTATTATAATATTTTTTTACCATTATTTACAAGATTTACCCTTTTACCATGGTAAATAATATACTTACCGAAGTAATTATTCCAAATGTCTAAAAATAAAAGCATCCTATTTACACAATTTGGGTATCCTGATTGTAAATATGGAATCCCTTTTTCTAAATTCAAAACACATAAGTGGGAGTAATTAATTTAAAATTAATTCCCATTTTCAAAACAAAAATCGTGTTTTTAAGAAATAATAAATATCAAAAGATTGATACTTGCTTATGTCCAGTTTAAATGTGAAAGTACATCCAATGACCAAAATTGAATTAAATTGTAAAAATATAATATAATTATAATTAAAAATTCACTCAATAGTATAATTTATCACTATAAATTATTTTTATTAAAAAAGTTGTTTTAAATTTAAATTTAGTATTTTTCACTATTCATAAAAAAAATAAAAGTTTTCAGAAAAATACAAAAATTCACCTTAATCTAATTTCAATACTCTGAATACAAAGATGATGTCCATTTTGAAAGATAAAATTTATATAATTTCAAAAAGTGGGTATTAATATTTATAACAACTAGTTTGATTGGTTGTGGTGTTTTAGAACTGGATGTTGCGTACAACACATGCTATTGTATTATTCAAAGAGAAGTGTATTGTGGAAGCTTGGGGTGTTACATTCTCCCCCCGTTCAAATAAATTTTTACTTGAAATTTCTATAGTATTACTGTGTAAAAAGATTCGAGTGGTTCTTCATCATAAGTTCCTGGGGTTCCCACGTTGCCTCTCCATCTTTTGGTTTCTCTGTAGAACTTTTTCTAGACGAGTCGTCCAGTTTCTCATCACTTGTTCTATTGTATAAAGAATATTGAAAGGCTCCTCGCAATAAGACAGATCGAGTTCTAGTTCTAATTCCTCATAGGTGAGTACATGTGTTGGGTTAGGCATTTATTTTCTCAATAGTGATACGTGGAATATATCGTGAACTTTGGAGAGACTTGGCGGCATTGCCAAATGGTAAGCTACAACCCCAATTCATTCCTGAATTTAGAAAGGTCCAATATACATGGGACATAATTTTCCCTTCTTACTGAAATGTATAACACTCTTCCATGGATATACCTTTAAAAAACATGATCTCCTTCCAGAAATTCCAAATCCTTCAATCGGTTATCGACATAGCTCTGCAGCCTACTTTGACCTGCTTTTATGTGGGTTTAGATTACCTTCATGTTTTCCATCTTTTCCTCCACAAGTTCTGGGCCTACAAGTTTTCTTTCACCAACATCATCACCATAGGTTGGTGTGTGACATCTCTTTCCATATAACGCTTCATATGGTGCCATATGAATACTTGAATGGAAGCTATTGATATAGGAAAATTATACCAAAGGTAAATATTGATCCCACATACCTTGAAAGTCAAGTGATAAAGATCTTAAAATGTATTCTAAGGTTTGAAAAGTCTGTTCTGATTGTTCATCAATTTGAGGGTGGTAGGCAGTTATCAAGTGAAGTCAGTATCTAGGGCTTTCTAAAGACTTCTCCAGAATCCTGATGTAAAACAGGGATCACGATCAGAAAAAATCGATAGTGGTACTCCATGAAGTCTCACAAATTCATTAATATATAGTCTTTCCAGATGTTCATGTGGTAAATATTCTCTTATCGAATGAAAATGTACTGACATGGTAAGATGGTCAACAATGACCCATATTACTTCGTTCCTTCTCGAAGTCTTTGGTAGTCCCATAACAAAGTCCATCGTAATATTATCCCATTTCCACTCAGGAATGGGAAGAGGTTTCATGACTCCTCCAGGTTGTTTCCTTCTAGCTTTCACTTGTTGAAAAACCATACATCTTGACACAAAATCCGCAATCTCCCTCTTCATGTTGTCCCACCAAAAATGATCCTTCATTTCTCTATACATCTTAGTGATTCTAGGGTGTATAGAGAAATTAAAACTATGAGAATCATCCAAAAATTACATTGTTAGATCAGGTATATCGAGAATAGAAAGTCTATTCCCAAATTTCAAAATTCCATCTTCATACACAAAGTCATACAATCTCCCATCATTCACATCTTTAATCTTCTTTTGAAACTCCTCATCATTGGTCTGAGAACTCATTATACTTTATAGTAATGATGGTTTGGCAACCATTTGAAAAATTATTGATGTTTCACCTTCCATGGTTATTACCATATCTATATTTACTATATCCATGTATATGGGATCCTTTTCAACTCTCATATTGTTCAAAACTCCATGATCCTTTATACTCAAAGCATCTTCCACCTCATTTTCCTACCCCAGGTGGTAGTGTATAGTGCAATCATAATCCTTTAGTACTTCAAGCCATCTCCTTTGACTCATGTTGAGTTCTTTTTGTGATAAAATATACTTCAAACTCTTGTGATCAGTATAAATATCAAATTTTTTACCATATAGATAGTGTCTCCATATCCTTAAAGAAAATATTACAACTTCTAACTCAAGATCATGAGTAGGACAGTTTTTCTCATGAATTTTTAGCTATTGTGATGCATTGGAAATAATAGTATAATTCTGTATAAGGACACAACCAAGTCCTTTCTTTGAAGCATCACTATAAATAACAAACCTATCATTCCCCAATGGTAGAGTCAATATAGAAGCATTGAATAATATTATCTTCAGTTCTTCAAAACATTTTTCAGACTCTTTTGTCCAAACAAATTTAACCCATTTTCTTGGGACATTTTTTAATCGGTTATCCAACCGGGCAAAATTCTAGATGAAACGTCGATAATAACTTGATAAACCAATAAAACCACATACCTTAGTTATACTCGTTGTTGATGGCCATTTATGGATTATCTTGGTCTTAGAAGGATCAACAAAGATTCCATCCTTTGAGACAATATGGCCAAGAAAAGAAATCTCCTAAAGCCCAAATTCACACTTGCTGAACATCCCATATAATTCATTTCTTCTAAGTGTCTTCCAGATAATTCACAAGTGATTTTCATTATCTTCTTAGATTTGGGATTATACCAAGATATCATCAATAAATACCACTACAAGGGGTCTATGATATGGGCCTTGAACCAAGAATTAAATCAATGGAAAACTCAATTCCTCTTTCTGGAGGATGTCCAGGTTATTATTCTGGAAACACATCAACATATTCTTTCACAATAGGTACATACTATATTTGAACATTAATTTCCTCACCCACAATTATTTCATTATCTTCCTCCCCAATAATTGAATTTAGATGAGCTACTGGGGGTGGATATTGATAATAATTAGGTGGTAACATTTCTGCTCTAAAGATAAGGTACTACTTATCATCATCAAAAATTATAACCTTATTATTCTTACAATAAATGTTTGCATCATGGTCCAAAATCCAATCCATACTAAGGATTATATCAAATTCAATAATGGGTGTGATGATGAGATCAGCAGAGAAATAACATTTATATTCCATAGTGGGAACTGATTCACAAAACTTTGTTGCAATGATACTTCCCTTAGGTGTTTTTACTGACAACTCCCATGTTAAATCAAATTGAAAATATCTAATTTTATTAGAAAACTGGGAAGATATGAAACAATTAAATGATCCAGAATCAAATAAAGCATTTTCTAAACTTGAGGCAACCATTAAATTACCTTCCACTCTGTCTTTCAGAGCTTCAACCTCAGCAGTAGTGATAACATAAGCTTTCCCTTGATACCTTGGCCTTTTCTGAGTAAAGTTCCCCTTAGACTTAGTACATTCATTCACATAATTACCCTTTATCTAAAATTTTAGCATTCAACATCGATAACCACTTTCTTCCACTTACAATCACGATCTTGGTGGCCTTTTTCACCACACATGTAATAGACTCCCATTCCCTTCCAGCAAGTACTGAGGTGTTTCTTCCTACATTTACTATGGGATAGATATTCAACTTTTCCCTTCTTACCCTTATTTCCATTTCCATAGTTTTCAGCAGATCTCTTCTTCTACTGCTTTTCTTTAAAGTCGTAAGACATAGAGAATTCGTTTTCTGTCTTGATAGTGCATGAGACAATGTCTTCATATGAAAAGAAGGATTGTGAGAATAATTCTCGATAGGGAAATGGTTTTAACCCATCTAAGAAATGATCAATATTACTTCTTGGGTAATATATATAATCTGTTCCATTCCTTGCTATACTTGTAAAGTTAGCTTCATACTTGGTGACATTCTCATATTCCATTTTCCTCAGACTCAGAAATTGTCTTTCCATATATTCTCGATGGTCATGAGGAAAGTATTTTTCTATGAAAATCTCTTTAAACTCCATACATTCTATATTTGATACTTAATCATCTTCCATTGTGTTTTGAATCAATGACCACCATTGATCAATATCTCCAGTGAGGAGGTAAAATGCCATGAAAACTTTTTCCATTTTGCCACACCCTAAAGCATGAAATATTTTCTATAAGGAACTTATCCTTTGATTAGATACTAATGGATTTATACTATCATTTAATGTTGGTGGTTTTTGACTCATTAAGAGATCTATCATTGATCCTCCACACTATGGATCTTGCTGCTCCATATAGGTAATGTTATTATTCATAACCTAAGTGAGTTGTACCAGTATAGTGATAAGTTGATCAGCACTAGTTGCTTCACCATCTCCACTATAATTATCTTGAGTAGGATGGAAATCCCTACATAGATTACATGCCCTGATATAGTTTCCATTACTTCTACAAAGCGCCATTTCTAAACAATGGCATAAAATAGATTAGTTTATGAATCAAAATAAATAATTCCATAATTGAAAAACACTTAACATAAATTGAACAATTTATGGATGTAATCCATAATCACAAAAATGTTTACTTTGAGGAAGTATATAATCATAAACCCTTCATAGTGGGTTTTAAACAAAATGATAATTATCCTAAGAATATCCCCCAGGAGTGTCGTAACCAAGAGTGCAGCAAGGCATGTTGTCATGCAATAGTTCCCATTTGAGTCTAGCTAAAAGCGGTGTTGTTGGGTTTTACCCACAGGTACATCTGTGCCAGAGCCGACTCTATCTGCTCATATCCAGATAGGGATGTATTTCTTGGAAAACTCACAAAATCACTACAATACCAAAATTCTATGAAGTTCTTCTATACTAATCCTCAAAGTCTATCTTAGGGATATTTGATCTAATCAGAGTTTTTCTAAATCTAGTTTCCATGTTTTGTAGTAAACATCCTATGATACCCACTGTAACGCCACAACCACATAAGCCTAGATTTGGTGCATTATTACGTATCATTAGTAAGATCACAAAAGATCAAGTCTCAAAAGACAGATTAGTTTTGTATCCTTGGAAATACTAGATACATTCATCAGGTTTATATTACATCATAAAATAAAAAACTACAACAACCTTGTTTCCATAGACAACACTGAGATCCCATAGACTATCCCAACATGTCAGTCAAAATATACTACTTCACATCCTGGGAAAAATAAAACATAAAAACAGGTGAGAACAAATGATCAGTAAGGATAACAATATAGCAGAAGCTTTCATAAATAAGCATAAAAATTTAAGGCATTTTATAAAACAAAAAGAAAATCCTTTTAAAATATAACTTCAGCATAATATGGCAAAGATAAAATCAAAATAATTCCATTTACTTACTCACATGGACATTATACTAGTCGAATAATCACATGCAATATCAATATCCACTTTCATAATGATGAATTCATTATTCTAGAATTTTATATCCACATATTCAAGGCCTTCTACCAAGTCTAAAAATAATATATTGTCAAGGCCTTGTGCCAAGACACTAGTTTGTCTCATTAGACCTACTAATGCATCGAGGATCTATAGAAGGCTCCACCCATCACATACTAAGTCCAATACATTTATCATATGAAAAGTATTAAACAAAAAATAAATATTCATATTAAAAATAGGATATGAAATGTAAATACTTTATCCATAAACCATGAATGGTATAAAAATATCAGATCCACACAGTCAAAAATATCACAAAACCTTCAATAAAATATGGATGTTTTTTTATAATAATAAATCAACTTCAAACAAGTTTAAAATCCATCAAAGGATGTTGATATAGATGAAAATGATTTGTAAAACTCTTTGAGATAAATATCCATTTTACATAAAAACATTTAAAAGTTACACTATTTATAAAGGAAGAAATTTAAATAAATTTTTTAATCAAAGTGTCCCATACCACTTTGAAACTTTCGAATGAAATTAAAATTTTAAAAACATTCATGTCCATATAAATAAATCCTTAAAAACCATTTTGAAAACATGGAAATTAATGAGAATGATTTAGAAGAATAAATATTTAAAACATTCAAAATGATGTTTTAGTAAAAAAATTCCCCTAAAAAGAATCCCTTTGAAAACTCTTTTATGAAACTTGGACATGGATAATAAATACATCCCAGTAGATACTTACAGATAAACAATCTCGAATAATAATTAGATTGAGGAATTAAACATTACCTTGTAATTTTCTTTGGCTAAGGGTAGGTTAACCTCCTGTATAATGGTGAAATTGTTGTTATTAAATTATAAAAGAATCATATACATTAATATGATATCATATATGATCTTTTAACAATGCTTTGTTAAAAATATCTTAATATTATCATCGTTTCGAGTGTTAACTGATTCGTTTTCCTTTATATGCTTTGTTAAGTAAGTAATATTTGTTATGGATAAGATGTATCTTATTCATATTCAGAATTATATTAAGTCTTTAAAAATTATTTTTAATCATCTAATGAAAATTAGTCTTGAATGGATATGATGGGGAGTGAATCTTATCGCGTTCGTCGAGACAGTAATCCGTACGTATGCACGAGCGACAATATCATTATTTTGATATTAAAATAATATTTAACTGGATTTTATATCATATTTAAAGAATAATTATTATGTTATATTTATTATTTAAATCAATTACACATCATTAATATACCTATCCAAATAATAATGTATTGAATAACAATTACACCACAACGTGGAGAGGGTAAGCTGTACGTACGCACGTATGGTGACATGTCATTGAAAGGATGGATATAATAATGAATATGGTTGTAATATATTTATTATAAAATCAAAGTATATAGAATAAACTGGATTTATTATTTTATAATGGAAACAACAAATAAGAGGAAGTGGAAGAAGAAAGAACTTGAAAGAGGTGATGAAATATTTACCTCTTCTTTAGGTTCTTCCTTTTGATTTGATTAAAAGGGCTCCTCAGGTTGGCTTTCAAACTAAATTAAGTCCTCTAGGATGAATAGAGGATAGTTGAGAGGGTATTTGGGCAGGGGTTTACTGAGACAAAAGGATTTTAAGGGGTGAATTTGATAGAAGGGGGAGTCCACTTTTATAAGAGGGGTGAGGGGCACCATAGGAAAAGCTAGAAATATTATTTTATAAAAAAATCAATTTCGGTTTCTAATAACCCCAAAATTAATTATTTAAAGGATAATGTGGGGATAGGTTTAAAAGAACTCATAAAATAAGTTTTAGATAGGTTTGGGTCACTATATTAACTTTATCATTAAGATTAAACTCTTAGTTAAATAGTTTGACATTTACCATGTCTCTTTGTATTTTTAAATTATATGGTTAATAAACATACTATATACTTCCAAGAGAACACCAAGTGGTTCAATAATGATATAAATATCATTGTAAAATTCATTGGGACAATCCTTATATTTTTATGAATATTATATCAATTAATAATATAATATTTTTTTTAAAAACACTTTATGTCAATTTTGACAGTATTTGGTATTTTGTTTTTTTTCTAAATTCATAACAGAATTATATCTTCGAAAACAATTCATATAACCAACTATAACATGTATTATTAACCTATAAATTCCATTTATGTCATAAAAACGTTCAAATTATATTTATTTTGACATTTATAATACTATTTATTTCATTCTTTCATTAATAAGGAAAATAATGCATCATCATTGTGTCCTAAATAAATTAACTTATTTAATGTGTAAAAATTATAAATAAAATAAAAATATGTAGAAAATATTTTTAGATTTCTAATGAATATTAATATTTTAAGAGATAACATATATAATCCTATGTAAAAATTGTTTTACTAAAAGATATATGCTTATGTCATTTTTGTATTTACTTTAACTTTATTAATATAAAGTGTCATTATCACTTATAAGTGGCTCAATGGAATCCCAAAATCGACCCAAGGATTCCCATGGTCGGAAATATATAATCTAATAGGGTTTGGACACATTTTAGTGTAATTTAATTTTATTATAATAATATTTTTTTACCCTTATTTACCAGATTTACCTTTTACCCATGGTAAAAAAATATTTACCGAAATAATTATTCAAAATGTTTAAAAATAAAATTTGTCTATTTACACAATTTGGACCTTTTGATTCTAAATATGGAGTCTATTTTTCTACATTCAAATCATAGAAGTGGGAGAAATTAATTTAAAATTAATTCCTGTTGTCAAAACCAAAACTGTGTTTTTAAGAAATAATAAATATCAAAAGATTGATACTTGCTTATGTCCAATTTAAATGTGAAATTATGTCCAATGACCAATATTGGATTAAATGGTAAAAATATAATCTAATTATACAAAAAACAACTCAATAGTATTATTTAGCACTATAATTTTTTTATTAAAAAAGTTGTTTTTAATTAAAATTTAGTATTTTTCACTATTCATCAAAAATTAAAAGATTTCTGAAAAATACCAAAAAGTCACCCTAAGATAATTTTGTTGCTCCGAATCCAATAATGAAGTCCATTTTGAAAGATAAAAATTATAAAATTTCAAAAAGTGGGTATTACTATTAATAACGGCTAGTTTGATTGGTTATGAACTCGATGTAGCGTACAACACACGCTATTTTATTATTTAAAGAGAAGCGTGTCGTGGAAGCTTGGCATGTTCCATTTTAAATAAGTAATTTAGATGTTACTAAAAATATAAGACAATCCTTATTAAAAAATTTGGGATTGATAAACCCAAACATAACATATTTTATTCTCATTTAATTTCTATATATGTGAAAAATAATATTTAAATTAAAACTGATAATATAAATAAAAAATGTTTTTATAGATAAATAATGTTTTGAATATTAATTATTCTTAAAATTATTTAACAGTAATCCCCAATTATATTATTTATAATATATCTATAATATTTTTAAACATTATATCAGACTCATTATATAAAATATATAAATTTAATTTTACAAAAATTTCACAATATTAATTGAACAATTCGTTGAAAATTAAAATTTCATCAATATCATGGTAGTTATATTAAATTTTTTTAATAATAATTTTATCCCTAAAAATTAAATTAAAATTATAATATCAATGTTTTGATACAGAATATGGAATTTTTTTTAAATTTAATTTCGACATGTGATGAAAATCAATTATTAACATAAGAAAAAAGACTAGTATTTAGAGTAAAATATTCCTTATGTTTCCAAAAAGGTAAACATGAGTTTTATAAATATAGCATATCATTTTTTAGATTATTTAATTTAATTTATAAAAATTTAAATTTTTATAAAAATGGTTTCAATTTTATTTAGTTCACTATTATGTTACGAAAATGTCATAAAAGTGACAATTATAGAAAAATCTATATTTTTTCACTATTCACCTAAAAATCAATTAAATCAGAAAAATACCAAAAACATAATAATAGGATAATTTTTATTTTTTTAATTTAAGGAATGGAATATTTTATCAAATACAAATTATATATTTTTTACATTTTGATTTTAAATTATAATATAAAATTAAATAAAACTACTTTAATAGAAGAAAATGAGTTTTTAGACATTATGTGTCTGTAATCTTATATAAAATCAATTAAAAATTTAATTATTTTATGTATATAATTTATTCTATCCTATTTCAACCATAATATATTTAGTATCTTATAAAATTCATAGCACATGAAAAGGAAATTTTTAGAAAAATACATTTTTAGGCATAAAGTGATCTTAACATAAATATAATTATAATCAATTATTTGTATCCAAATAATTTACTTTTATCAGTATGATGATATCAAAATACTTCTTTTAATTTTACCTAATAATTCATTAATAATAATAATTTAGTTCATAATAATAAAATAATATATTTCTGTTTTCTTATTATTTCTAAAATATATTATTTAAACTCATTACCAAGAATACATACTCTAATATGCCTCTCTGACACATTTATACCCAATGATGTTTTTTTAATGAACATATTTGAAATAACCATATTTTTAATTACTATATTTATAATGGAATGATTTCAATTCTATATATATTCTTTCTAAAATAATTCATTATATTCTCACTTCTTAAGTCACCCATCTCGTTTCCATAGTTTTCATTTCATATCTCACATCATTATCTCTATTTTCATGGTATCCCTTATCATTGTTGGATCTACTATAGTAATGGAGATTCATAAAAGTGATGGGGGTCTAGGGTATTTTCTAGTTCTAAAGATATTATTCTTTTTTAATTAATTGTCACCTTTTAGTTTTTATAGTTCTAATGGATGCAATCATCCATGATGCGTAATAATCCATTATATGCAATACATGGTTTAATATAACTTCATTGTAAAGTTCCATTATAAATGAATAATGTGTCATTAGATTTTTTTATATCCTATGTAGACCAATATCTAGTCAGGTATTAATTATTTTGAATGAATAGGGAAACAATATTTATAATTTTTTTATAGAATTAGTGGCTTTTAAAATGTTGGTAATTACATAGTATGTTATCCACCACCTCTTCTTGGGATCTTTTATCAATTTTTTCCTTGGATTTTACTATCCTCTAGATCCATAGTGGATTAGGATTTCTATAATTCTTATTTTATTGTTTGGATTTTAGTGTTTATAGTACATTCTATCCTCTATATTACCCCTCTTTCCATGTTAGGTGAATTACCATTATAGGTAAGTAATTTTGACTAGTTGTTAATGGTTGGATTGGTCATAGTTGGTGGTTTCTTATGGAAATCTTGTTTTATGAAACAATTTTGATTTCTATTTTATCCAAAGGTTATTTTTTTAAATCTATTCTTGATACGGTGGGTTTAAAGGATGATTATATATAATATGAGTTTTTTAAATGCTTCACCATGAATTGTGAAGAAAAATTGGTTTGAAAGGCTGTATTTGGGAATGAAAAATTTTATTGTATTGTGGAATACCATTGGAAATGGAATTTGACCCATTTCAAATGTGTAATCACATGGGAACATGGGTATCTAAGTGGGGAAGACTAGAATTAAGTATCTCTTTTAGAATATACCACACTAAAAAAATATTATATACTTGGATGTAGGTCTTGGTTCCATGTAAGGGCATCACCACACTACAAGATAAAGTGATGTACTCTTTAATAGTTTATAGGATGTTGAATTATATTATTAGAGACATTATACCTCTAAGACAAGGAATGAGATACTTATTTTTTTATGCAACAACATTGATTGATCATAGGTTCACATGTTTATATAAGGACCAAAGGTAGCATTAACAATATATGACCTTGGGCTCTACTATGTTTCATGTTTATGGAATGTTTGTTTTCATGGAATTTACATTATTTCTAAATTTCTAAAGCCTGAAATTTGTTCTTCTACTTTTAATATATAATGATTTCTATATTATAATCTATTTTTAATTAGCATCCATTTGTTTATCTAACAAGGGGTACTCATGGAA
Organism: Viscum album; assembly: GCA_963277665.1. Lineage (NCBI taxonomy): Eukaryota > Viridiplantae > Streptophyta > Magnoliopsida > Santalales > Viscaceae > Viscum > Viscum album. The sequence goes on from OY728122.1 coordinate 2,096,030,132, forward strand.
CACTTTTTGGGACCCAATTGGGATAGTGTTTCTCACACCATTAATACACCCAATGGGTGTATGTAGACCATGTTTTGATAGGTTTAGGTAAAAGAAAGGTACCACATAATGTCAGTGATCATCCATGTTAGTGGAGCTATAGTTGGTGGTAGTGTCATGGAGATAACTTACCCCTGTGACACATAAAGGTGCATAACTATAATATTTTGAAGTATTGTTTGGTTTTAAGCTGGTTTTTGTATAGTCATGTCATCTTTCAATCCCATTTATCTTTGTATGTATTAACTATTTAACTCTTATTATAAGATTATAATGGATGATATTTATATTGACACTGTTTTTTGTTATGGTTCATTGAAATGAATTATTATATGATATTGTTTCTTTATTAATGAATTTTTATTACTTATTCTAGATAAGGAATTTATATGTTGTTTAAAGTTCATTTTATGTTTGTGGATCAGACTCGTTTGATGGTTCAAATTGGAGAAACCATTCCTAGTGGAGATTCTCAATGCCTAGACACTTGTTACCCACCCTAGGAGATCAATAATTACTTTAGGATGTATCAATAGTTGTATTGGGTTCTAGGTTTTGTTGTGATCTTGGTCGGTTCATGAAATCTATCCTCCTACTATCTATGGATGGTCAAAAGAAGAACCTATAATTATGATTTTGATAATACAAATAAGAAATTAAACATTTACTCCAACCTATTATAAAAAGAGTATAGGAATCAACAAATTTTAGGTGGACCCCAATAAAAATTTAGTGATACCTCTATGGTCATCATGAGACAATAAGGATCCTGTTGTATTATCAATAGGGTCCCTGTGGGCGACTATAGGGATTATAGTGGCATGGTCAGTGATCCTATACCATTACATAACCCTCAAAAACTATAGTAGGTAAAATATAGGGATGTTTTGGATTGTTTTTTATAAATAATTGATCTTTTTCTCACTCCCTTATGATGAAATTCATTCATTGGACTCTTCAATAAGTTATTCTATGTCCAAAATTCCAATTTAATCTCTTTATATACACCAAAACTTTTTCAAACTTGATTCAATGAAAAAAATTATATTCCATTCCAAAATCTGCATCACTAGAGTTCAGTTTTCATCGAAATTAAATACAATTGTAATGGAAAAAGTTATTATATAATTTTTCTGAGATCCATTAATATAGAATCAATATAAATGAGTTATATTTAAATAAATAATTAAAATAATTTCTTCAGTTAATCATTGTTGATCAAATCTCCACTTAATGGAATCATTGTTGTTTTTTATGTATCCAAACATGAATCCCTCTAGCATGACTATACATTATCCATAATGTTTACGATGTTAGTATCAATCTACTTGGGGATATATAAAAAACCATAATTTATTAATTATCTGTATGTTAATTGTTGACGAATGTCTCTATTTTACTCTTTGTTTTGTGAGGATTTGGGAGCTGAATCCAATTTTTTTAAAGGTGACTTAGAGCTGATAATGTTTTAACCTATATAACCCCCTTTTTAATGAGATAATATATATAGGGTAGCAAAATAGATAATTGAAAAAAGAAAATATCATTTCTCACATTCAATAAATTGTACAATTAAATTAACAATTATTTTAATTTTGGTAAAATAGTAATAAATATTTTTTAATGGATAATTAAATGATTCAAATGTCAATTATATTTATCTAAATTATTACATTATAAATAAATTAATAAATAGTCAAATTAATTAAATAAAAACATGTAATAATTAATTTATGTTAGTAATTACATGGATGTAAACCATTAATTTGATACATACTCTCCCCTAATAAATAAATAAATATTTACACAATGATATATTTTGAATGATTTTATCAAGGTTCTATAGTAATGTTTTTTAAAAAATGATAATATAACGATATACCTATGGTTTTTGAAAACATGGGTATATGTATGGCTTTACCCATAGTTCTCAAACCAAAAAATTTTATAGATTCACATAAACAATATACTCCATATGTCCCATACTCTCTGATTCCCCTGGCACTAACACTCAGTAATTCCACTCTTATGATCACATAACCCCTACCATATCCCAATTATAGCTTCCCCATACCATTATAATTGATTCCCTACCCTATATAACTCTCTAGTTTCTCCCCCATCCCAATCCATCTCACTAATTATCTATATGAACCCATTCAATAACCTAACCTGATATGATTAAATTCCTGGTTTGATGATTTTTTTTTAATTTGTGATGAAATTGATAGTTGAATAATTATTTATGTTTTTAATTTTGGAATCATATTAGTATATTCCTCATGGTGGTCTATAATAAATAATGTTTTGAAATGAATCCATGAGGTGTAAACAAATCTTTAATAACTCTTCACCAATTTCATTCAAATTAACACATCATTCTTTTTTCAAGGTCATACATATACTATATACCATCTTCCAATGGGTTGAAATTTTTAGGATTAAATAACAACTTGATGATTTATATATGGGTTTAATGTAAAATTAATGGTTTAGTTTTGTTTGGATGTCTAGTTATGGTTTATATTTTTAGAAAATTTTAGGGAATCTATTGATGATTTAACTATTTGCGGGACCTTCATTTCAAGTATGATTGTTCAATACCCTTCTTCAGCTTGGATTATAAATTTAATAACCTAAATTTCATTATATAATTTATAAAAAATATATATTAATTTATTTAAGTAGGCTGATACATATTTTTATTATTATTTCCATTAAATTTGATTTTTTTGTGTGGGAACGTATATGTTTGTTAAATGGAGTAACGTATTTAAGAATTAATTGTTATCAAATATATTCTTTATTAAATATAATTAAATAAGAATCTTTATATAGTGTTTTAATTTATGATGAAGTTGTGTTTTATATTAGGTTTTCATTATAAGAAAACCATATACATTGTACATAAGAACCTAATATCATTTATTTATATTTTTTATTTTATTTTTGAAATTATAGTAGAATTTTGGTAAAATTTTGATTCATTTATCATAGTGATTAAACAATATATTTTATGTTTTTTATAATAGAATAAAAATGTATCAAATAATTATTCTAAAAAAAATAAATATAGTCTCGTTTTTTATCAAAATATTAGACTCAAATGAATCTATAATAATTATTTTATTGTGTTTTTATCATGTGAAAAGTACTATAGGAATCTATATTTATTTTCATATTCAATGCCTTCTAAAATAAATCATGAATGAGATCCAATTATATTTTTCCATGTTTTTTACATTGTGTATAAGAAAATAAACCTTATATATTTTTATTAATAATAATGACATATAACATCATATATTACATTTATTATTACTACGTGTTTAATGAATACACATGTGTGTGATTAAAAATGAACACTTTTTTTGTTTTTAATAAGAGGATTGTGAAACTATTAAGTGAAATTATTGATGTATTTGATTTCATTGATATAGTTTAATTAAAATTATTTATTGAACTTTTTTATTTTAAAGACCTAAGGTTTCGTCTGACATGGTTCATATACTAAAAGAATTAAATTATTATCTTTGGATAGGACCCTATTGGCATAGATACATATGTATTTGTATTTTATATTATTGATATCTTTTTTTGGACATTTTAAATGTTTATGTATAGTTTTCTTCATTCTTTATTTAATCCTAGAATGTTAGTCAAATGTGAAAGTAGTTTAATAATCCATTTAATAGACCATATAAAAAATTACTTGAGGTCTATTTGAATTTATATATTAAAAACTATTTATAACACTTGTCGCTTCTATTAAGGGTTATTATATATCTATTTTATTATAAAAAAAAGTTTTTCCATCCATTTATTTATGTGTTTTTCATGAATTAATGTGTGATAAATATTTTGGTATCAAAACCATCAAAACCTATTTTGTTTATCTTCATAAATAAAATTATATCAAATAAAAACATTTAATTGGAATTTTGTCATGAAAAAAATATATAATTATTTTTTCCATCCAAGTGTTAAAATCCATTTTAATTTTTTTCAAAAGAAAATATTGAATTTAATGTTCTTATCTGAGAAAAAAATAAACAATAATGATTTTTCTTTCTATATGTGATAATTCATAAATTATAAATTGTAGGGATCAATTTTTTTTTGAAAAAAAATATGAAAAATGTGAAGAGACCTTATTTTTACCTTGTAAGAATTTGAAATATTTGTATATAAATATTTGAAGATAGGTACTAAGAAAATGTCTGATTACAGAGTCCTGTGTGCACAAAATTTTTTTATAAAAATATTAAATATATTCCATACTATACCTATTCAGTTTTATATTAAAAAATGGTATAAATCCTAAACGGAATCTCAGATAATAAAAAAGTGACCATGGTTGATTCTGATTTTTTTACCCTAATAGTGATATAAAATATGTTGGCCCAAAGTTTTTATATATAAAAAAGATGTTGGATGGGAAATCAATAGGTTAATTAAATAATTAGTTCAATTAATAAATTAATTAACAAAATTTTCATTTCATCTGTAAATGAAACATTATCGATATTTTCTATGGGCTAGCCATATAATCATGGGACCTTCAAGAGGTTTCTTCTTCCTCCTTCATTGGAGAATTATATTTAGATGGTGAGAAACCTCTAGATATTAGAAAATCAATGCACAACGAACATGACAACTACTCTCATGTTTTGGAAAGTGATTTCTTCGATGGAGGACTATCCAATCTATAGGTTGAATGGATCAATTTTTAGATTCTATCCCCATTGATTAAATTTATTGATAAAGATAACCCTATTACTTTGATCTGTGACAATTGTATACTTTTCCTATTCACAAGTATAGATTTATTTTTTTATTATATTATTTCTCACTCTGGATATCCCTAATCCTTTTCATTGGATAAGAACGCATGGACCATGATCATTCACCTTGGTTTTGGTGTTTTTTCACATTGATTCTTCATGTTATTCACCATTGGGATACAAGTCCATTTCTTGACATTTTAATATTGGACTGATTCTAATCAGATCCCTAGATTTCTGGTGGAATCGTGTGCGACAAAAAAAATTATAATCAGAAGAAAGATCGGGATGTGTGGTGGGGTATTGATACAAAGTCACGTGAATAACCAAATAGACACCATGTACAAATGTACATGGACATGTCTAGGGACTCGTGCGGATCCCTATATGGAAGGACACATATTGTACCATAGTATGTAGACACATGCATCTTTAAACGGACATGACCAGAGAGAACAGGAATGACCCCAAGTGGTTCAGACACACAGTGCATACCCTCTACGCACTGTGTAATCCTATATGGTTAGGGATCCATATACCGTGGGGGACACAACTGAGAAAAGTAGTGGGAAGAAACACCATGTGTGTCCCCTGACATACCGTGTACCCCTACATTCAGTCTGAGTAAACATTAACCTATCACACCTTCTTCCATTAGACATAGATGTTGGCCCATGGGTAGCCTATCCTGAGTGTTTTCGGCATATAAATGAAGGCATAATATATAGGGTATTTTGAGATATAATAATATATTTTATTATCATGTATCTTCTTTGGGTTGCGCTTGACGATGATATTGATTTGGAAATATCATTAGATTAGTACCCCCTAACAGACAAGGGAATGGGTTCTCTATCTATTTTCAAAGTAGTAACGCATATCATGTAGGGTGCAGGTTCTCCTTGCACTAAGTGGTACCCCTATATGGCATTAGGGTGCAGGTCATTTATTCGATGATTAGTACCTCTATGTAATTAGTGTGTTGTCTATCTATCTTCTAAGTGGTACCCCCAGACAGATCAGGTTGTGGGTCCTCTTTTTAAGCATTGGTACCCCTATTAGATAAGGAACATGTCCTCCTTACACTAATTGGTTCCCCTAATGGAATTAGGGTGTGGGACCTCTACCCACCGAGTTGTTCCCCCTATAGGATATGACATGAGTCATCTTTACACTAAGTGGAACTCCCCTGACAGACTGGGATGAGGGTCTTATACTTGTATATTATTAACTATGCATAAAAATTCCATGGTGTAGGCCCTCCACACAATTACTCTTACGGACTGACAAATGATATTCTTGCAATCATTGATTGTCTTTTGTCATAAATTGAACTCTTTTACTAGGATGGTAAGTGAGATAGAGGTCCCCTTATGTCTTGTATGGGTTTTCTTGGTTTGAGCATATATATATAACTATATCAATTTTGTTGTATTTTTTTACTCTCTTTCTTTCAGTTGATATATATACTATCCATTCCTATCATGTTTCTTACTTATCCTGCTTTAGCTTTCATGGAATCCTATTGGGTATTTATATACTCACCCACAAATGGGATTTTCCCGCCCATGTGGTGTATTATGCAAACGAAGTAAAGGTCAATGGTGACTATGGTGGGGTATAGGGTTACCTCATGCATTGAACCACCAATGGGGGTTATAGCTTGGAGATTAGGAACTATCCTCTCTCAAAATTTAACATTTCTAGTTTTCTAATGTTTGGATATATTTTTTTGTTTAGGTTTGAATATTCCACTTTACATTTAGTTTTCACTGTCATACTCTGGTACACCCTATATAGTTTTCATATTCATGGTTATATTCTATATAATTCATCCTTTTCTTTTATTCCTGTTAACTTTTGATTTTATATGGTTGGGTGTGTTCATATAGTTACATTAGGTAAGGGTCTCCCATTTAGGATATGCCTTTTAGCGCTTGTCACATTCTTGGACAAAGGAGCTAGGATTCAGTTATTTGGGGCTCGAGCCGCATTTCATTGGGTCATAAAACATTTATGTAATAGTATTTGATTCATTGGGAAAGCATTTGGTGTATTTATCTTCTGATGAATTTGCTATGATTTCAGGAAATAGTGTCAAGGTTTGTCAAGTGAAACTTTCAGGCCAGCGAACCCAATGATGATATGGGGGGCCGACGTGTGCATTCACCAGTACCTTGACTACCTGCATGTCCACCCTTTATTCCAAGACATTTTTTGTACAGATTAATGGTACATGAATTATATAGTATTTATTATTTTACTATCCCTCTTGATTTATCTCCCCATTGTATATATTTTATCATATTACCGTGGAACGTCTGGATTAAATTTTTGGGCTTCTTATATAATGAAATTCAGCAAGGTTACTAGTTCCAAATCATGATGATGATCTGGTGAATGATGTTGTCTATGTTTAAGGTCCATCTAGTGAGATCCTTCCTCTAGGTGGGCAGGAAGTTTCACCCCCACCTATCGTGTAGTATATCATACCTGATGGGAATGTTGAGGATGCATATAGGATTAATGCACTCCATGAGTTCCAGTGCTAGGGTCCACCAATGTTCCATAGTAATCAAGATCCCATGGAAGTAGATAATTTTATATAGTCTGTGGTCTATGTCTTCAAACTAATTTATACACTAGCAGATCAGGTGATTTCTCTAGAATCAAGGTTTTTTTATAGATCAGATGGGCACTGGTGGAGTTTTGTTACCCATATGCAGGATGAGTAGACTCTCTCATGGAACAAACTCTAATATCTATTTCTACTGGAGTACTACCCAAACTTATTTTGAATTTTTTAGATTCAGGATCTTAGGGAGTGGTAGTAGGTAGGTGTGATAGAGGCCGAGTATACTGTGAGGTTCACAGATCTTTCACGGTAATCCCTTGACATGACTTGAGGTGGATACTTTTGAGAACAAATGTTTGAGCATGAACACCATAGAGATATCAATTCCATTGTTGCAATTTTGTGTATCCCCATCTATGTTAAGTTGTTGGAGAAGGTGATGGTGATGAATAGATTCATTTTAGAGGGACGTGAGGAGGCTAGGGTTGGAAGTGGGTGTTATAGGGATGAGTCCCCTACAAATGGAAGCAAGTTCTAGTCAATAGGATCTTAGCATAGGAGACCTCCCCATGGTCAAACAAAGGCACATGGTCCAATTGCATTGGGACATGACATAGGACCAGGGAATCCTACGGATGGGTGGTGCTATGATTTTAATAGGAATGGTCACCTAGATTTTTATTGATGAATTGGACATGCTGATTAGTGTTAGATGATATGATATGGACCTCCATGGTAGATGCATCATTGTGATCGGGGAACTTCCAAGCGAGGGAAGAGTGGACCCCAAGGAGGCAGAGATGGTTGAGGAGTAAGAGTATCTCCAGGAGGAGGAGAAATGGAAAATGAGTGATGTTATGAGATCCTTCCTACAACACCACCTGGTAGCCCATGTTAGGCTTAAGGCACTGATGGAAAGGTCAGCAGACAACGACAATCTATGGTGGCTTATAACCCCATGAAAAATGAGTTGATTAGATGTAAGACTATGTTTATTTTATTATTTCTTCAATATTTTAATACATAGGGGTGATCCATTCCTTCATCTCTATGCTTCTTATGTGAGAGATATAACTCCTAGTAAAGGCATTAGCCAGTTTTATTATCTTATGTTTCCTATGGAGAGATCTTCTTCAATATCATTTATCTACCTGGAGTGCGAGATATCTCTTTGTGGAGAGAGGTACACATGGTACATTTTGGACATCATAATAAAATCCTATGAAATAATCTTGGGTATGGATTTATTTTCCATGGTATGAGAATAGATTAACTATCACCGAATATGAGTTTTATGCAATCATACTGATGGGATGAGATTCTCATTTGTTGGTGAAATAGATATCACGGCGGGATGGGTGGTTTTTTTGAGGATGAGGTTGTAGCCCATCATCCATTAGTTGGTGAGTGCATCCCTTAGTGCATCATTCCCTTCTAGAATATGGACTCATTCGGTAATGGAGTATTTTGTGGATGTCTTCCCCAAGGAAGTTTTGGGACTACCTCCAAGGCAGGAGATAGATATTTGTATCGACTTACAACCTGGGACCACTCTAATGACTTCTACATCATATTGGATGGCCCCTATTGAGCTCTGAGATATTTGTTTTATGTTTAATGACCTTATAGAAAAGTGTTTATTTATTCCCAGGTCAACCCCCTAGAAATATATAGTTTTCTCATGAAAAAATCAAATGAGAGCTTGCAACTTTGTGTTTATTATGGTAACAACCCATAATTTTATCAATAAAATTTACCATTTTATATATATTTCATATACTATAAATCACATATAATATCTTATAGAACATAATACAAATTTTATAAATGAATAATGATGGAAATAAGAGGTATTTTTAGATATTAGGGAACCTTTATAAATTAAATAACAACTAGACCATAAGAATAGTAATATGACCCTTATGAATAGTAAACTGACCAAATGAATTATAACCTCACCCATAAAAGTATAAATAAAATTTAGGCAACTTGAAATTTAAAGTATGATATAATTATATAACAGTATAAGTAAATGAATTTTTTCAAAATTATTAATTAAGTGTTGGTATTTTTGAAATTCATAAGAATTTAATTAGAATTTTATAATTAATAAAATGATTTAAAAAAAATTTATTTTCATAAAATGTATGAAAAAATTTATTTTTTTGTCTTATTAATTTAGAATATTTTTTCGAAACCATAGTTAATTTTTCATTATGTAATAAAATCAGTTATAAATTTAAAATTTGTATTTTTTGAGTACATTTTTATAATTAATAAAAATTAAATTTCACATATTTAGAAAATTATTTTCATAAAATTGACTTCATTTTTGAGTTTTAGACATCAGAAAATGGTTAGGGTGTTTTTTTTGGTATTTTACTAAAATACATGAATTTTTGGTGAATAGTAAAATACAATAATTTTTGGCAAATGTTAAATACATAAATTAATGCATCATATGTGATGTATGGTTGATATAAGCCCATAATATTGAAATCTAATTAATTATTTTAATATATTTGGTGATAATTCTCAAACTATTCATAGTCTTGAGACAAAATAATAAAAAAATTGAATAAAATATTCAAAAAAATGCCCCACTCCTCCATATAAATACCACCCTCACCACCCCTTCTCATCACACCTTCCTATATTTGATAATTATCAAATTTATACCCAAAACCCTTCCCAAGACACATTACCATGTCCAAGAGCCTTTTCTCTCAATAAAAGAACAAAATAAATCTGATTAAAATGATTCTCAAGGAGGAGAGTTCAAGATGTAAAAATCCTCATTTTTTTCATTTATTTTCTTCTCAATTTATTTAATTTTATTATCCTCCCATCACCTCCCACATACAAAGAGAAACTATAATTTTTACTATTTATATACTTAAATTATATCATTTTAATGGAAGATCCATTGTCAAACTCCATTTTATCTCTCTCTAACTTATTCTATAGATGAAAACATCGCTCGTGATGTGTCAATTTACTAGCATCATCGATGATGCATTTTAATTATCCATTAATGAATTCAAGGATTGTAATAAAACCATTTTTATAGTTTAACCAAATTATAATATATGTATTAAAACCAATTTAATTTTATGAAAGGAATTAGATATATATGATGCTAATTAATAAAACAAAACAAGTTTGAAATGATCGAAAAAATGCCAAAATAATCTAAGCAATTATCTCTAATGTCTTATCTAATGATTCATCCCCTCATAAAAAATAAAAATGAATTATATAAAAATTTAATTTTCTAGATGTTTCAAATAAAACATATAACTTCAATTCTAGATATTTAAATCCATTTTAAATGAATATCTTTACTCATATACTAGTAAACTGACTATGAAAACCAAGGAATGGAACACTACCATATGATACAATTGTATCTTATAAATAATTAAAAATACCATAAATGAAATTAATAATGTAATATAAAATAAAATTAATGTATAAAGGGTTATGAATTTATATTTTAATTTATTTAAATTTATTATCTTAGACATTAAGGTCAAGTGTAGAACTCTTTCAGACTTAAGGTAAGGGTTTCCTCCCGAACCATTATTTTCATTCAGTTTATGCTTTCTACCTGTATAAAACAATGTAATTATTAATTATTTTTAAGTATCTATTCCAAATTATGTTTATATTTTTCAAAATCATGTATCCATATCAGTTCATCTTTCGTTTATAGAAAATACATGTTTTACATGTTTCATTTCTCGATTCTTCTTGATATGCAAGCCCAATTAAAGGGAACATCTCAATTTATTACCCATTTTTAATTAAATTCCATAATCTATTTTATGAATCTACTATTCCTAAAAAATAAATCTTCTTATAATGATAAAATATCTTAGTTAATTTTTTTGTTTTATGCAAATATTTTTCCTAAAGGACCATTCTTTTTAAAGTAAAACGAGTATTTCACTCAAGAATTCCTCAATGACTTTATTAGAGTATTTCAATATATTTCAACACCCTTTGTTGAATATTTTCCATTATTAGGATTGATGTTTTATGAATTCATCTACCATATTTTATTGTATGGTTAATGATTATTTTTACTAGGGTTTTACTATCTTGATACCATTCACCATATAACTCTCGATGGTTTATGATTATGGTTATTGTTTGGGAAATGTTATTAACATTTCATATGATAGATATATATGAATGAATATGTTGATTATGTTTAAACCCTACCAAATGTGTAACGAATTAGACTTAATAAGTGATTTTTGTGGCCTACTATATCCTCTCTATTCATTAATAGGTATAATGAGACAAACTGGAATGGGTTTTGGTTGAGGCCTTACTCATTTTGTATATATCTTGAACGAGGCCTTGACAGAATGTTTATGATGTCCAAAATTATCTATTCCCTCATTATGATATTAGTAATATAAATCCTATGTTTTTTTAAACTAATAAAAAATTAATGATTTTGATTCATTATCATGTTATTATTTCATATAGCATTATTTATTCAGATGTTATTCCTCCCATATTTAGATTAAGATTATGTTTTAATGACATGGATTTTTAGTTATTCTCTATGACTTATTGTTTATATTAAATTCTTATATATTACATATCATTACTAAGAATATTAGGTCACCTCTTTCTTAAATTTTATTTTCCCCGGGATGCAATTATATATATTATGAATGAAATATAGGGATAATCTATGAGTTTATGGGTGTTTCTAATGGAGTTTCTGTGTTATTTTTCCTTTCAAGTTATAATTTCTAGTTCATGTATGTAATATGACTTCCAAAAATAAAAAAATAAAGAGTCCTTTAGGGTTCGACTCTTATATCAATGTCAATTAAATAATTTAAGGCATTTACTCTGAGCTAATGGGGTCTAGGTCTTTATAGTTGGTATCAGTGCATGTTTAGTAGAAACCTTGGAAACTAGATTTAGAAAACATAGATTAGGGAACATAACCCTATTATAGAATTTTTTTGATATGAATAAAATAACATTCTATAATTTTGGTAAGGTGAATATTATGTGGGTCTTCCTAGGAATACATACCTATCTAGATACTACAAGTGGATGTGGTTCTGGAACAAATGTACCTAGGCAAAACTAATTTTACAAGATGTCTCGAGCCTGACTCAGGGTAACCTGGTACTTGAAAATGGGCCTTACTATGCACCTGGTTTCACACTCCTGAGGGTTATTCTTAAGACAATCCACATTTTTTGGAAAATAATAATTAATTTTTAAATGTTCATATGTCCCCAATGAAACCATGATTTTGATATTAGCTATGCGTAAAATGTTTAATTTATTATAAGTGTTACTAGTTCAAAATTATGTATTATGATTAATAATATTATTTAGTGTATGGATTTTTCTAGAAAAGGGGCCTAGTGGAATTAATGAAAACTGTGTGAACACACATATTCCATGTTGGTATTGCCCTAATATTTAAGATAATTATATTCTATTAGGAGCATCAATGGGAGGTGATCATCTTATAACAAAATTGGGACAACTTATTCCATTTATGAATAATATCCTAAATTGGTTGGAGCATCATAATCCATAATGTGGAGGAACAATTTAAGACCTATTTATGAGATAAAAACCTCCAACACTCAATTGGACTACAAAACCATTTATAGAGGAGTATTAGATTAATTCATTAGATAAGATATTTATCTCTTTGTGAAGTAATGAATGGGATAAGGTTATCATGATAGTTTATCATCTCTGAAAATATATAGATCAACGGTGGTCATTAATTAAAAAAAACGAGGGGTAAGAAATTGAAAATATGGAATGGAAAGAATTTAATGAAATTTTCATAGAAAAATATTTTCCTCGCACATAGAAAGACGATATAGAGAGATAATTCTTGTGTTTGAAACTAAAATAGGATGAAAACATTACCATGTAAGAAACCAATTTTACAAGGTCAATAAGGTATTCCACAGACTACATATATAATCCAAGGGGTAAGACTGATCAATTCGTTGATGTTTTAAAACCATTCCACTAAAGGGAACTAGTCTCCCAAAATTTCTTATCACATAAAGATATATTTTCAAGTGTTATCAATATATAGAATAAATTATATAATTATTATTACTATTAAAGAATATAAGTAGAAGAAGATAGCTGATAAGAACTTTGTAAATGGAAATAATGAAAATTATTATAAGGGAAGAGTTGATTTTCCATCCTGCAATAATTATAGGAAGAAAAAGGCCACCAATTTTGTTATTGAAATGGAATGAAATAATCTACCAATGTCCAATACTAAAATTTCAAATATATGAGAAATTATGAAAATGATTTCCAATAGTGTTAAGGTAAATTTCCCCAGAGAAGGCCAAGGTAGAAAGTCTTAGCTTATGTGATCACACCTTCTGAGGTTGAAGTTCTTAATGATGTGGTGGTAGGGACTTTAATAATTTCCTCAAACATAGAAAATGCTTTATTTGATTATGGATAATCACATTCTTTTAAATCTTCCCAGTTTTTCAAGAAAATTAAACACTTCCCTTTTTCTTAAATAAATAAGTTTTTAGTCAAAAATACTAAGGGATCTATCATTGAAATAAATATGTGTTGGTGAGTATCCTTTATGATACAAACATTATTTAGTTGCTGACCTTGGATTTAATTTTATGTTATCCTTGCTATAGACTAGAACTCAAAATATGATGTGAAAATCTACAGAAAAAAAAGAAATTATGGTTTTTGATGAAGATGATGAATCACTTACCTTTAGAGAAGAAACCTTGTCAACTAATTCATATCTGGATCCACCTCATGTAGCTCTTCTTAATGAAATTCATGGGGAGGAAGAGAAAATATAATCTACAGATAAGGTAGGAAATATTCAAATTGAACATATACCTATTGTAAAAGAATATATTGATGTATTTCCAAAGTATTTAGCTAAACATCCTCCAGAGTGGGTAGTTGAGTTCTCTATTAATTTAATTCATGGTGAAAGAACTGTATCAATGAACCCTTATATAATGGCAACTGTGGAATTAGTGGAGCTAAATTAATAACTAATGGAGTTAAGTAATATGGTATTTATTTTCACTAGTGTTTCCATAGGGTGATCCCATATTCTATTTGTCAAGAAGATATATGGATCCATGAGGATATGAATATTGACCCTCACTTTTCATACATAGACAATACATTACATTTTTGGAATACAAAAAATATTATAAAACCATACTTCAAAATACTATACTAGTATAGTGCCTTTGGAAACATCGAAAACATAAACCCTGGTACAAAAATGAGCTACATTATCTCCCACTAGGCTCTTCAAGACTATCACCTTTATTAGACACATCAAATATAATACATATCTTCAAAATATGGGGAAGGAAACATAAAAAAAGGGGTGATATAAAATGCTCAGTATTGGTAAACAATTGAGATATGTAAGAATAATCATGAGAATAAGGGTTTGAGAACATGATCATGAAAATAGAAGATCATACCCTATATATCCAAGATCATATACCTGAATCTCATCATAAATCATGGTTGTTCCTAAGAAATGAATCATAAATAAATGAGGAACATAAGATATGAAATCCTAACAATGGAATAAAACATATAATTGTGGAAAACACAAAATCATATATAATTATTTCCTTAGTAGTTAATAAATTTCTACCGAGACTATCTAGGTAGACAAAGTCCATTACTAAATCGGTCCCACACCCCGTTCTAGCCTTTTATTACTTAACCATGTTCCTTACTCATTCTAGTCCTATAATATTTATTTGAGTTCATTTCCAATTCTAGAATATTAACACTGAACCATGTTCATTTCTCATTCTGATCATGTCTATCTTAAGAGATATAAATTTTTACCCAATGCATTTGTGGGAGATATAGACCCCACCCATCTCATAATGAAACAATACATATATATTCCACTAAATCAGAAACAATAATATCATAACCAATGAAGTTAAATGGGTATCATAAACATTTTATCATATCATAATCTTTGGAATAAGATACGGGCTTCATAATCACTTCATAAAATGCATAACTTGTGAAAGAGAAACAAGTTTCAAAAACGTATATCCCATGAATGAGAAAATTATTTTATAAACTTATAACCCATGAAATATAAATGAGTTTCATAATCATATAATCCATAAAATATAATCAATTATTAAAAATACCATGACATCAAACATAACCCATTCAAAGAAATAATATGAATATAAACATTAGATCACTTCATATAAAGGCATGATTAACATCAATAGATGTCATCTTGGATGGACAATAATTTTCAAATATCATTAAAAAATGTTTCTTGAGGAAATTATCCTTTTTTATTTGAAAAAGGCTTGTTAATATATAAAATCATTTGAAAATATTTTTCGTAGATAATACCTTAAAAGGTATAAATAAGACATAAAATAATTTTTAAGGCCTTTTTCCTTGAAAATTTATTAAATGACATTAAAAAGTTTTTGGAAAAAATTTTCATTAAAAACATAAAAAATAAGATTTAAAACATTTTAAAAATAGTTTTATTTATAAACATATAGAAATCTTATAATGAAATCTTAAAAACATTTTGAAAACCATTTCTTTGAAAATAACATTGAAAACATATAAAGAATGATTGAAAACATTTTGAAATTTTTTTCCATAAAAACTTAGAAAATAATATTGAAAACGTTTTGAAAGAAAATTCCTTGAAAATTAATTTTAAAAACAATTTCTTAAAAATTATCCTTTTAAAAATGTGAAGTTAGATTCAAAGAAATGAAAATTAATAAATCTGTATTTTTCATATGAGGTAAAGAGAACAGTCATTTTTCCTGGAATGGAAGTTAGAAAATATGTATTGTTCAAAAAGAAACAAGAATATTCCATTGAGGAGATTCATGGAAGAAATAAAGGGAAAATATTCCCTTTAAAGATTAAATATGAATTTCACAATATTCATGGAACCCTTTTTAGAAAATATATATTTCTGACCAAAGAGATGGAAAAGTTGGGTGTTATTAAAAACAATTTCTTAACAATCATATGTACCAAAATAGTATAAATATGGTACCAATGCATGAATATACCATGAATAACCACATGATATAAAAATCCCTTATTTTTCTTAAGAGATGTTTTATAATATTTCATCAAAGGAACCATAAAAATAAACAATGTTGAAATGCAATGAGATTGTTTCAAAAAACTCATTTCACTTTGTAACATGAGATCATACAATCCATGAATGAAAAATAAATTGAATGAATCTTATAATACCATTAAATGATTTATATTTGTAATATATAATATAAAATGGATTTATAAACCTCAAAACTAATTTATGTGCATAAAAAATCATGAGTCTCAATGAAGGAAAATTGAGACAAAAAATAATTTAATGATTTGATAAATTTTGTAACTTAAATACCATGAAATATATTTAATGTAATGGATATGTAAATACCAATTAATTTAAATATAACAATCATTTATTACATTCATTTGTAGTCTACACACCACACAAGAGGAATGGGTGGTGATTAAAGCATGTATCTCACAAAAATAAAAAGTGAGATGATATCCCCATACCTTGTGTTTTGAATCCCATCGTAATAATTCAAAAGTCCTATATAATAAAAATAAATTTATTGTACATCCATAAAAGAAACTTATTATTACTTTTACTTCCATATAAAGTAATGTTATGGCTTTATATTACCTCGATGTTAAGAACTGTATGTTAAGATTTCACTTCAGGTAATATCCGCTTTGTTTTTCACATGTTTCTTAATTTTTTATATATTTGGTTCTTATATTAATATCATGATTTAAATATAACTTATATTTATAATATATTTATTATAATCATCTATAGGATATATAATTATGAAAGGGAATATACTGCTCAGGGGGACGGTAAGCCGTACATACGCATAAATGCTATTTCTGTTTATTTGTCTTGTTGAATGAGGGAAAGAAAAATAAACATATGTATATATATATTTATATATAAATAATTATTAACGTAGATTTATTATATCATATATTTAATATACATTCACTAAATCCATCCATAATACTTTCCATCTAGTTTATGAAGGAATCACATTGCTTTGAGGGGGAGGTAGTCTGTACTTCCTCAAGTGAAATTATCATATTCTCACAAAATAGAAAGTATATATATATATATATGTTGTAAAATAATTTTATAAGAATAAAGAAAAAATAAAAATAATATATAACATATATAAATAAATTTTCCATCATAATTTCCACTATTAGAGGCAGTAAAGGAAGAATGAACAATCATCATTTAGTGAGGTGGTAGTTCTTCGTACACGTAAATTGTATGTTCTTTACCCATTAGATAGAGGTGTGTATTAAGGTAGGTAAAACAATTAGAATAAAAACATAATAAAATATTTAGGACAATATTTTTGTACAATCATGTAATAAATATATTGGATGGGTGTAGAATGGAAATAAAATAATGGATCTTGAGAGAAGACATTACCTGTTAATTTGGTAACTTCTTTTGGTTTCTACCAAAAGGCTTCCTAGAATTGATTTTTACCAAAAGAGATTATTTACGATGTAAGGGAGGGATTTTTGGATGTGTATTGGGAAGTTAATGTAAAAAAAGTAGTTTAGAAGTGTTAAGAAGAGGGATATGTGCTGGCCTTTTATTGGGAATGGAAAGGACACACATGACATTTTTTTAAAAAAGTTAGGTGTTCCGATGTTTTTACCTTAAAAAGTCATAAAAACCCAACATGATTCAATAATGTATTGTTAATGGAAGACTAAATCCCATATAATTAGTTTTATAAATGTTTATATGTTTTATTGGGACTTAAATTTAAGGTTTAGTCCCAAATTAAGCTTAATTATACCATAATCGATGTAATTAATTTTAATTAAATTCGCAAATAATTTTTTTAAAAAAAATTAACATAAATAGACATTGTAAATTATTCCAATTCCATATATGGTTTTAATTTTTTCACATTAAAATATTATAATTTTTAGAAATAATTTATACATAATCCTGTTGACGGGACAACACAACGAGTCTTTAAAGTAAAAACGTACAAATTTTTGCTATGTTTTTATACCCAATTTCTAAGTAAAATTTATTCAAATGAACAAAATTGGATTAATTTCTAAAAATATTATCTAATTAAACATTCAAAGTTATTTAAAATATAATTTATTCATATAAATAAATTATCTGAAAAAGCAGTTTTGAATTAAAATCCCGTATTTTTCACTATTCATCTGAAAATGATGTTTCTCAGAAAATCCCAAAAATTACCCGTAATATAATTTCAACATTATAAATTAAAAAATTGATTTTATTTTATCAAATTAAATTTCTAAATTTGTGTAAAATTAATTTTATTATTTTTCATAAAAGGACATTAATAGCAGTTCAGTTGAGAAAATATTTTTAAACATATAAGGACTTTACCAAAAATTATATCTTCTATCATCAATATGTATTATTTATAAAAATAACTATAAAAAATATTTTAAAATTAGTTATTACTATTTATATTACTATATTTAATGACTAGGTTAAAATTATCTTGTTTAAATAAATATATCAATAAAATTATGCTTTATATAAAATCATTGTTGCGTTTAACGTATGCCAAGTCAATGTTGCATATAGCACAAGAAAATTCAGTTTCATGTGAATGGAATATTGGACTTAGTGATTTTGAAAACTATTATCATTGTTTTGTGAAATGGAAAATATTAATTTATTAAATTAATAAAAATAATAATACCCAAAATCTTTAACTGTTACATTCTACCCTCCTTAAATTGAATATAACCATCTAAATTCATCTGGGTTATTGAAGGATTAAAAATTAAAAGTTCATTTCATAGAAACCAACATTGAAAAAATCGATACTAACACCTCCCTTAAAAAATGAAAATTTTGAACTATAATGGTTACCCAGATTAACATATAAAAAGGATTACACATAAGAAAACAAAGTTTGGGAGATAATATTAGACATAGAGGAAATGTAAAAATATTTATAGGGAGTGATTGAGTTTATCAATAAAAAAAGGTTAGTGATCAAAGAAAAGTTAGGGGCCTTAGATTCATAAATCTATGATGATTTATAAGTGTTGGTCAGAGTGGACACTCAAGAGGGGGGTGAATTGAGTTCCAATTAAAAATTTCTGTTAAAAACTTTAAGATTAAATCCCCCAAATTGAAAAACAGCCCAGTCAATTAAGGCAGTAAAGATATAGGTGACTTATTATTCAACAGGTTTCTCTAAGGTTGATTAATCCTCAGTAAGGTTAGTTTGATGACTAACTTTACTTTTGAAACAAGTTTACTAAACAAATCTATTATACACACTAACCAAAATTGACTATTAGAGTATTTGCAAAAACAGATTTCTTGTTTACAAAAAGAAGCACAGCGGAAAAGGGAAAGCAAAGTAAAGAAAAGGATAACAAGCTATTTCAAACAAGAGGTTCAGTCTTAAGCTAAGACTTAGTCCTCTTCCACTTGGTGATCACCTGCCACCAAGCAATTTTATAAAAAGGATTGATACACAGCCTGTATCGGGCTTTACAACAGTTTTCACAAACTGTCTAGGTTTGAAAACCTCTGCCACAGTTATACGTGGGAAAACAAATGACCAAGCCACACCAGGCTTCTTCCACAGTTATACGTGGGTAACAAATGTAAAAAGGTTTGGGATAGGGATTTTCAGTATCCCTCAGTTTAAGCACAGGAGACAGTGTGTGTAATACTATCACACTGCTCACAAATGTACAACACTTAAACATAGTAGAGCAAGAGATAGAAAGAATAAGGTTTAGAGTGCTCTATAGTGTTGGCAGATCAGTTCTGGACTCGTAGGAATGAGTGACTTGATGCTTTGGTCCTTTTTCTGTAAGTTGACACTAAAACAAAGTGTCGTGATTTCCAGACTTCCAGATGTTCAAGTGATCGGCTTCTTTGAGTTTGAGTGCTTCACAACATGGCTTTTAGGAGACGGTTCTTTCAGTCGGTTCACTTGAGACTCTTTTGTTCTTCAGAATGAATGCTCGAGAGTTCTTCTTTTTGTGTATAGGCGTATCTCCTTCTCAGTTGTAGATGTTAGACTCTGTGTGTCTTCGTGTATGTCACTGTTCTTTTTGTTCCATTCATCCTTGTTATTGAATGCTTCTCTCTTCTTTTTATACTCCTCCATATATGCCCTTTTTTGTTCACCCGAGGCCGACAAGATAAATAGTCTTGAGTTACACGTGCAATCTTCCTCGTACACTGTATTATTTCTTGATATGTCTACAAATATCAATAAATAATGTTAGGTGTATTAATTTGTCTAGACATGACCGTTAGATTAGTATTAATCAAATTGGTAAAGAAAAAAGTAGAAATATAATAATAATAGACTGGTCGAGAATGTATGTCACTGTGGACTTCAACTGTGGTCTTCCAATTGTGGACTTCCTTCTAACTGCTGACTTCAACAAAAGGCTTGCTGTCTGTAGGCTTGCAATGGTAGCTTTTACTCCATGTGACTGTAGCCTCTCTAACTGTAGACTTGTAATATCAAATTTGTATAACTGTAACCTTTGTCAACTGTAGACCTCGATCATCAGTAGACTTAGTCGACAGAAGCTGTCTAACTGTAACCTTGACTGTAGACTTATGACTGTAGGCTTGTTCGACTGTGAACTTGATCCAGCTGTAGACTTGTTCGACTGTGAACTTGAGCAGAGAAAACTTTGAACAGAAGTCTTGTATCTGTGACCTTCGTCTGTGAGCTTTGACAATAGATAGCGTTAGACTCGTGACTGTAAGCTTGTATTAGACTTCGACTGTAACCTTGTAACTGTGAACTTATTGCAACAGTAACTTAAGGTGACAGTTAGCTGTAACTGTGACTTTGAAAAGAAAACTCTGACTGTTAGCTAACAATACTAAACTTATGTAAATACTACTGTAAGTACTACTGTAAGAATAGGAACTGTTTAGAATAAAATACGTTTAAGCATAGAATAATAAGATTAATGCAAGGTTTTAATACATCATAATCAATGTGTAAGCATGATTTGGGATTATCAAAACAGGTGATTCTAACAATCTCCCCCTTTTTGATAATCACAAATTATGTCAGTATGGAATGAAATATAGATGTATCAGAGAGAAGTGTGCAAAACACAGTATTAGCAATATGAGCACACAAAATTAGGTATAATCCCCAAGGATTTCTCCCTCTTTGAATAGGTTCATTTCTTCCCCGAGTTTTCCCTATTTCTCCCTATTTCAGGTTCATTTCTTCCTATTTTTCCCTATTTCTCCCCCTTTGTGATTAACAAAAAGAAAGACAGAGAGAGAGAAAATAAACATTATATTAAGAATGAGTACATTACATGACCCAAAACGTGAATACATGATCCCTATCAAAAAGAAACATAAACAGACTCAATCCTCTTCATATGTAGGTAATGGATCTTTTCCTTTGGAGGAAGAAGATGGAGCAGTAGGTGAAAGATCAACAGGCTTAGGAATTGTAACAGGAATGTCTGGAGGGGTAGCAACAGATGCTCCTGAAGGCCTGTAGTGAGTATCTTGCCGAGGTATCAGTGGTCTAAGGCTTCTGAGGGCATCAGCAGGAGACATTACTGAAGAACCACTGGGGTTGGAGACAGGTAGGGCAGGAGGAACTATAACAGGTGTGCAGTCCACATGAAGAAAAGGTAGGAGCATATTCCTGAAATCCATGATGATGTTTCCTCCTCTGTCCATGGCAGATAAGAAGTCATTTTTGTTTTCCAAGAATTTATCCAAAGCCGGGGTCAACTCTCGAAGCTTGCTAACTTGTTCTTTGAAAGCTTGAGTTACAGGAGGCAACTTCATAGTTTCTAGCATGAGCTTGAAGTGATGGTTCAACTGATGCTTGGTGAAAATCCGATCAAAGTAATGATCCAATTTATTTTTGATGGCCTCCTGAGAAGCAGTAGCAGCCTGCAGGTGCTCACGAACAAAGCCACTGACTTCTCTTGTAGTAGCAAGGATCTGTAGGTCTGATGTGTCATTTGCACGGTCCTGAGTAAGGTCTTCTCTGAGCAGGTTTCTAAACTGCTCAAGGTCTACAGGAGAGCTAGATGAAGGAAGGGACTTGACTGAGAATGCCATTGTCTCCTTGAATGACTGAGTCAGATTTCCAATCACTTTCTGAATGACAGCATCCTGATTGCTAAAGTGTTCTTTTACTGATTTCTTGAAAGCCTCAAATACTTCCACAAACTGCTTGACCACTTCTTTGATGTATCGAATCTCACTGGCCACTTGTGTATGAGAACTGCTCAGGGCAGTTAAAGAAGAAACTGATTGTCTGAGGGCCACTACTTCTCCAGTCCAGCTTTCAATTTGAGTGTGGCACACTTTCATTTCATCCATCACTTCTTTGATTGGACTTCCCACGACACATCCTAGAGATAATTCTAAGGATTGTTCTACATTTTTCAGCTCATCAAAAAGACTGGTTTTCAATTCAGCAACAGACTGTCTGATGGTCTCCTTCATTTCATTCTTTAAGGATTCAAGGTCTTCCTTGGTGGCCAATCTTTCAGTTTCTAACACTGGAGAGCTGTTAGTTAGGATAACTGGATTTCTTGGTGGTTGGTTTTCCTCATCTGAATCCTCATAATTGAGTCCTAACACCATGTATCCTGGATCTGAGGTCCATCCTTCTATATCATACAGTACAGAGACTGAACCAAAACGCTCCCCCTCACTTGGAGCTTCTTCCTGAACATTTTCTACTATCTGCTCGACTCTGGGTAACTCTAAGTGCTCTTCTGTAGCTCTAGCAGGTTCCATATTTTCTTCCTCTGTAGGTTCAGCAGTGAGGTTAGCCTCCCTCTCTGTTGGGTCATCAACCACTTCCATGACAACAGTTGTAGAGACCACTCCTGCTTCCTGGTCAGACACAGACTTGACTGTATACCCTATCAGAGGGCTCATACTAAGTTCTTCTGTTTCTTCACCACGGATCTCCTCTTCACCTTCTGCAACAGTTTCTTGATTTTCATTTGAAGCTCTAGCCTCTTCTGCTTCGACTGTATCATCCTCGTCAGAGGTGTCCTTGATAAAATATTGAGATTCTTCTTCTTCTTCTTCTGTAGACTCAGTCTCACTGTCTCTTAGAACAGGTTCTCTACTAGGTAGTTCTTTTGGAGGGCTTGCTGCTCCAAACGTCACTGTCCTGACAGGACTGTGAGTAGTATCAGGATCACTCCCTTCATCAATTGGGGTGTTCTCTCTTGCAGAGTCACCAACTACTGCAGTCTGTTCATCATCCGAGTATACAGGTTCAGGCTCATCAGGCTTTAAGCCTGGATCTCTCCTATCTCTCAGTCTAGAGGGATGAGTAGAAGGGCTAAATTTCTCATAGATTCTCTCCTCATCATTCACCCATGATTTCTTCCAGGGATTCCAACTGATCTTCATGAATTTGCAGATTACTTTCGAGATACATACACTGTTCTTTGCCACTATCAACTCTTCCTGACTTCCAGCTGCACCTTTCACTTTCAACATAACCGAAATGAGTTTAGCATGGAACAAGGCACTTGATTTTGAGCTTGCCTTTATCATGTCCTCCATCTGAGCCATCAGCAACCTACAAAGGTTGACCTTCCTTCCATGTTTTAATAAGTACATCAAGTAAATATCCTAGTGCTTCAGAGTTGCAAAATCTCCTCTTCTAGGACTCAGTACATGATGAATAAACTTAAACAGAAGCCTGTCCTCTCCACTCATTTCAGCAGCAATAATCTTTCTTACTGTGCCATTGCCTGTCAATTCTTCCAGAGCCGTCTCATGATCAAAGATTCTACTATTTGGAGGAGCCGCTCCAGAGTAGTAGTTGTAAATACCCTCATGAGGAACTCTTAAACAAGCAGCCCATTCAACAGATGAAAAACTGACTTCATTGCCGTTTACTCTGGATACAAGTCTATGCAGATCATCCTCTTCCTCGAACTGTAGATATTCATAAAATTCCTTCACCAGCTTCTGGTAGTACGGTCCATTATTGTTTGCGAAGCATTCGGTCCATCCTTGCTCATTAAGCACTGCCAGTACTAAAGATCTGCTCGATAAAATCCACTCTTCACTTAGCTCCTTCTCAGCAACTATTTCTCTCTAAGTCAGATGTGGATTAACTGGTCTTATCGAGGCGTTCCCGGTGCCACTGGATTCGACTTGAGTCCTCTTTGGCATTGGCGCATCTTCATTGACAGTCGGGGGTCGCTTTGTTCTGGCCATTGGAACTGAATGAGGTTTCGAGGTTCGGTTGAAGGTTTAGGGTTTAGGACTTGAGAGAGAGCAAGGGTCGAGATGAGTGGATTGAGATATGTTCGATGTTCTAAGTTTTATCATTTAGGGATTTAGAAATAAAAAGAATAAAGAAAAGAAACGGTTCGAATTCCCGCAAAAATAAAATAAGGTTAAACAGCGAAACAGCCTACAGAGAGATGTAACAGTGAGGTACACCGGTGAGGTCTAACTGTGAGGTTTCAACTGTGAGGTTTCAACTGTGAGGTTTCAACTGTGAGGTTTCAACTGTGAGGTTTCAACTGTGCTATAATTAATCATACCTAACTCATGTTTGATGTAACTTAATCTCTCAGAATTCAAAGGCTTTTTAAAAATATCAGCTAACTGATGTTCAGTGCCAATGAACTCAAGAGTGATATCACCTTTTTAATAATGATCCCTCAGAAAGTGATGTCTCACATCAATATGTTTTGTCCTAGCATGAGATACTGGATTTTTAGAAATGTTAATAGCACTTGTATTGTCACACCTTATAGAGACATGTTTGAATTGATATCCATAGTCTAGTAAAGTGTGTTTCATCCACAAGATTTGTGCACAACAGCTACCAGCAGCTATATACTCAGCTTCTGAAGTAGACAATGCAACAGAATTCTGCTTCTTACTACACCAAGATACTAGTGACTTGCCTAAAATGTGACATGTTCCAGAGGTGCTCTTTCTATCTAACTTGCAGCCAGCAAAATCAGCATCAGAATAACTTAATAAATCAAATGATTGTCCTTTTGGATAAAATAATCCCAAATTAGGAGTATGTTTTAGATATTTGAAAATCCTTTTAACAGCAGTCAAATGAGACTCTTTTGGATTGTCTTGAAACCGAGCACACATGCATACACTGAACATGATGTCAGGTCTACTGGCAGTAAGGTACAGTAGACTACCTATCATACCTCTGTAATTGGTTTGATCCACTGGTTCACCAGTTTCATCACTGTCCAACTTGCAAGTGGTGCTCATAGGTGTGTCACTGCCTTTGGTGCCATCCAAAGAAAAACGTTTTAGAAGATCTTTAATATATTTACTTTGGTTCAAAATAATACCATTTTTATTTTGAAAGATCTGAAATCCAAGGAAAAATTTGAGTTCTCCCATTAAACTCATTTCAAACTCATTTTGCATTATTTTTGAAAAATCAACACATAAAGAATTTTTAGAAGATCCAAAAATAATATCATCCACATAAATTTGTACTATTAAGACATCTTTAGAAATCCATTTAATAAAAAGAGTAGGATCAGCTATCCCTTTAGTAAATCCTTTCGAAATAAGAAAAGAGCTGAGCCTATCATACCAAGCTCTTGGAGCTTGCTTTAAATCATATAAAGCTTTAGATAGTTTAAAAACATGATTAGAAAAATGGGGATTTGTAAAACCAGGAGGTTGTTCCACAAATACATCCTCAATTATATATCCATTTAGAAAAGCACTTTTAACATCCATTTGATATAGTTTGAAATTCAGATGAGCAACATAAGCAAGTAATATCCTAATGGCCTCTAGTCTAGCCACGGGTGCAAAGGTTTCCTCATAGTATATTCCTTCTTCCTGACTATACCCTTGTGCAACTAGCCTAGCTTTGTTTCTGATTATATTACCAAACTCATTAACTTTGTTTCTAAAAACCCATTTAGTGCCTATGGTAAGAGTGTCTTTAGGTCTTTCCACTAATTCCCAAACTTTGTTTCTTTCAAACTGATTTAGTTCTTCTTGCATAGCCATTACCCAGAATTCATCACTGATAGCATCATTGACATTTTTGGGTTCAAGCTGTGAAAGAAAAGCTTGATGTTCAACCTGATTTCTTAGAGAAGCTCTAGTTTGTGTTCCTCTATCAAGATTACCAACAACAACATCTAGAGGATGATTATTTAGGATCCTAGTTGGTTTGGTAAAGGTTGGACTAGAGATTTCAGGTTCATTTATAGGTTCGGGTTCCACAGAGGAAGATTCTGGAAAAAGTCCAGAACTGGATGTTTTTATTACAGGTTCTTTAGATTTGTCATTTAGGTCCAGAACAGATAAGTCTTCTTCAACATCTTCAAGAGAAGTTTTAGACTCATGTGGATCAGTCTCATCAAACTTGATGTGAACAGATTCTTCCACACATTTGGTTTTCTTATTGAACACTCTATAGGCTTTACTAGACATAGAGTAACCCATGAAAATTCCTTCATCACTTTTTGGAGCAAATTTATCAAGATTATCTTTAGTATTCAGAATAAAGACTTTGCAACCAAAAACTCTAAAGTAATTAACCTTAGGCTTCCTATTATTCCACAACTCATAAGGGGTTTTCTTAAGAACCGGTCTAATCAAGACTCTATTAATAACATAGCAGGCTGTATTTACAGCTTCAGCCCAAAAGTAAACAGGCAGGTCATATTCATTAAGCATAGTCCTTGCAATTTCTTGCAGGGTTCGGTTTCTTCTTTCCACTACACAATTCTGTTGAGGTGTCCTAGGAGCAGAAAAATTGTTAGTATAGCCATTGTGTGAGCAGTAAGATTCAAATTCTTGATTCTCAAACTCACGACCATGATCACTCCTCAAGGTCTTAATCTTAAGTCCACTAAGATTTTCTACAGACTTAGAGTATTTAACAAAGGAAGAGCAGGCTTGACTTTTGTGAGCTAGAAAGTATACCCAAGTATATCTAGAAAAGTCATCTACAAGAACATAAACATAGTGCTTCCCATTTAGACTTGAAATTCTTGATGGTCCAAACAAATCCATGTGAACCAGTTCAAGTGGTTGAGAAGTTGAAACTTCTTTCTTTGGTTTAAAAGAAAATTTGTGTTGTTTTCCCTTTTGACAGGGATTACACACTTTGTCATTTGAGAATTCAAGCTTAGGTAGGTCTCTAACTAGGTGTTTCTTAGAGAGTTTTCTAAGTGAGTGAATGTTGCAGTGTCCTAATCTCCTATGCCACAGCCAAGACTCTTTATGAATAGCATTTAAGCAAGTAACATTATGTTTAGCTAAAATGTTTAAGTCAACAACATAAACATTTTCATTTCTTAAGGCGGAAAATATTAAAGCATTTTTGGAATTATAAACATCACAAGAACTGTTTTCAAACTTGAAATTAAAACCATCATCACACAACTGAGAAATTCTAAGTAGGTTGTACTTAACTCCATCAACAAATAAAACTTTGGAAATTAATACTGAGTCAGTGTTACCAATCTGGCCTAGGCCGATGATTTTTCCTTTTGAGTTATCACCAAAAGTGACATATCCTCCATCAACCTTTATTAAGCTTTTGAAGCACGAATAGTCCCCAGACATGTGTCTTGAAAATCCACTGTCTAAGTACCATACCTTCTTGTAATTGCTTTTCAAACAGATTTCCTACAAAACAGATTAGACAGGAAATGACTTTGGTACCCAGATTTTATTGGGTCCAGATATGTTAGCAATCAAGGATTTAGGTACCCAGATTTGTTTTATGGGTCCCATACAATTAATGGATGCAACAGATTTAGAGAGATATACTTTATTTGATCTAAAACTATTTAAATAACCAGTTGAGGCATACGAATTTCCAAAACTGGAACTAGCAGGATTTTTTCCAGACTTGATAAATCGGGTTTTAGTAAACTGTCTTTGTCCAGGTTGGTATCCCAAGCCAGTAGCATACTTAGGTGCAACTTTCTTTCCTAGCAGTTGGGTTAGAGTATCTTTTCCATTTGTGAATGTTTCTAAGTCCTTTCTAAGTTGTTCATTAGATAGTTTCAGTTCTGTATTCTCCTTTAATAATTGAATATTTTTCTCTTTTTCTACATCAAGTGCAGACTTGACACTTGCAGTAAGAGCATGCTGTTTCTTTAAAGACTTATATTTATCCTTTAGTTCATTACACGTTTCTTCCAGCATATTACAGTATTCAATCAATTCATCTTTAGACATATTTTCAGAATCAGAACCAGATTCTGCTTCACCTTCAGAATAATAAGAGTTTAAAGTGGGAGTGTCTAAGGTTACCTCAGATGTGTTTGTCATGAAACACATATTAGCACGATTTATTTCAGAATCACTGGACTCTGATTCACTTGTGCTGTCTTCTGAAGCACTCCAGGTGGCCTTCATAGCTTTCTTATAATTCTTGTCCTTGTACTCATATTTCTTCTTGAATTTTAACTTAGGACAGTCGGCTTTGATGTGTCCTTTCCTTTTACATTCATAGCAAACTATGTCTTCTTATTTATCAGTTTTCTTCCAATCTTTCTTCCACTTACCTTGTCTATCATACTTACCCTTGTAGTTTGGTTTTCTGAAGAACTTCTTCTTCCTATAGAACTTCTTGAATCTCCTTGCTATTTGTGCCATCTCGGCATCACTGTCAGAATCTAAGTCTTCACTAGATGAGCTTTTAGTTGGTATATTCACTTTCTCCTTGTCTTTGCTCTTTGATGCAGTAGACTTAAAAGCTACAGATTTTCGTTTAGGTTCCTCATCTTCCTCTTTATTTACCTTGAGCTCTTCTTCATACATCATCAGCTTACCAATTAACTCCTTGACAGGAAAAGTTCCAATATCACAGGATTATCTAATTGAAACGGATGTGCCTCTCCATCCGTCAGGCAGACATCTCAATAATCTCATGATTTGCTCCTTTGCTGGAACAATATTTCCGAGTGAGCTCATTGTGTTGACTATCTCATTAAACCTGAGATACATATCAGAAATAGGTTCATCAGCTTTCATCTTAAAGTTATCGTATTTGATAGTATAAGTATTTAACCGCATTTCCTTGACATTAGTTGTTCCTTCATGAGAAACAGCTAAGGTGTCCCAGATTTCAAAAGCAGTTTTACATGCAGAAATTCTATTGAATTTCTCATCTCCTAGAGCACAGTAGAGAGCATTCACAGCCTTACAATTATTATTGTATGCTACCTTAGTAGGTTCATCCCAAGTTATTCTTTCAGTTTCTGGAATCTTGTATTGAGACTCTATAGCAGTCCAAATATCAAAACCCATACTTTCCAAATGAATTTTCATTTTGAGCTTCCATTGGGCATAATTCACACCATTAAAGAAGGGTGGCCTGTTAGTAGCAGCACCTTCTAGTCTATTATCCATAAGGAAATTTTAGAAAATGTTTTAAAGAGATAAAATTTAGAACTAACAGAAATTTAAGATCTTTTAGATAAAACTACAATCACAGTTTAAAAACAGGGAGTTAAAATAAAACTTTGAGCAAGTATAACAGAGATAAACACACCCTCTGATACCAAATGTTGGTCGGAGTGGACACTCAAGAGGGGGGGGGGGGTGAATTGAGTTCCAATTAAAAATTTCTGTTAAAAACTTTAAGATTAAATCCCCCAAATTGAAAAACAGCCCAGTCAATTAAGGCAGTAGAGATATAGGTGACTTATTATTCAACAGGTTTCTCTAAGATTGATTAATCCTCAGTAAGGTTAGTTTGATGACTAACTTTACTTTTGAAACAAGTTTACTCAACAAATCTCTTATACACACAAACCAAAATTGACTATCAGAGTATTTGCAAAAACAGATTTCTTGTTTACAAAAAGGAGCACAGCAGAAAAGGGAAAGCAAAGTAAAGAAAAGGATAACAAGCTATTTCAAACAAGAGGTTCAGTCTTAAGCTAAGACTTAGTCCTCTTCCACTTGGTGATCACCTGCCACCAAGAAATTTTATAAAAAGGATTGATACACAGCCTGTATCGGGCTTTACAACAGTTTTCACAAACTGTCCAGGTTTGACAACCTCTGCCACAGTTATACGTGGGAAAACAAATGACCAAGACACACCAGGCTTCTTCCACAGTTATACGTGGGTAACAAATGTAAAAAGGTTTGGGATAGGGATTTTCAGTATCCCTCAGTTTAAGCACAGGAGAAAGTGTGTGTAATACTAACACACTGCTCACAAATGTACAACACTTAAACACAGTAGAGGAAGAGATAGAAAGAAGAAGGTTTAGAGTGCTCTATAGTGTTGGCAGATCAGTTCTGGACTCGTAGGAATGAGTGACTTGAAGCTTTGGTCCTTTTTCTGTAAGTTGACACTAAAACAGAGTGTCGTGATTTCCAGACTTCCAGATGTTCAAGTGATCGGCTTCTTTGAGTTTGAGTGCTTCACAGCATGGCTTTTAGGAGACGGTTCTTTCAGTCGGTTCACTTGAGACTCTTTTGTTCTTCAGAATGAATGCTCGAGAGTTCTTCTTTTTGTGTATATGCGTATCTCCTTCTCA
Organism: Viscum album; assembly: GCA_963277665.1. Lineage (NCBI taxonomy): Eukaryota > Viridiplantae > Streptophyta > Magnoliopsida > Santalales > Viscaceae > Viscum > Viscum album. The sequence goes on from OY728122.1 coordinate 2,096,061,176, forward strand.
TTTGTAGATGTTAGACTCTGTGTGTCTTCGTGTATGTCACTGTTCTTTTTGTTCCATTCATCCTTGTTCTTGAATGCTTCTCTCTTCTTTTTATACTCCTCCATATATGCCCTTTTTTGTTCACCCGAGGCCGACAAGATAAATAGTCTTGAGTTACACGTGCAATCTTCCTCGTACATTGTATTATTTCTTGATATGTCTGCAAATATCAATAAATAATGTTAGGTGTATTAATTTGTCTAGACATGACCGTTAGATTAGTATTAATCAAATTGGTAAAGAAAAAAGTAGAAATATAATAATAATAGACTGGTCGAGAATGTATGTCACTGTGGACTTCAACTGTGGTCTTCCAATTGTGGACTTCCTTCTGACTGCTGACTTCAACAAAATTCTTGCTGTCTGTAGGCTTGCAATGGTAGCTTTTACTTCATGTGACTATAGCCTCTCTAACTGTAGACTTGTAATATCAAATTTGTAGAACTGTAACCTTTGTCAACTGTAGACCTCGATCATCAGTAGACTTAGTCGACAGAAGCTGTCTAACTATAACCTTGACTGTAGACTTATGATTGTAGGCTTGTTCGACTGTGAACTTGATCCAGCTGTAGACTTGTTCGACTGTGAACTTGAGCAGAGAAAACTTTGAACAGAAGTCTTGTATCTGTGACCTTCGTCTGTGAGCTTTGACAATAGATAGCGGTAGACTCGTGACTGTAAGCTTGTATTAGACTTCGACTGTATCCTTGTAACTGTGAACTTATTGCAACAGTAACTTAAGGTGACAGTTAGCTGTAACTGTGACTTTGAAAAGAAAACTCTGACTGTTAGCTAACAATACTAAACTTATGTAAATACTACTGTAAGTACTACTGTAAGAATAGGAACTGTTTAGATTAAAATACGTTTAAGCATAGAATAATAAGATTAATGCAAGGTTTTAATACATCATAATCAATGTGTAAGCATGATTTGGGATTATCAAAACAGGTGATTCCAACAATAAGTCCATCGGTTCAATAAAAAATAAGGTACCAGGATAATATAATTTTTGATCCTTATCATATATTTGAGTAATTTTATATTTAATAAGAATAAAAAAATATAATTGTTATTTTTTATAAAAAAATTATTCTTTGGTTGGGATTTTAACTTTTCTTAATTCTTCCATTACTTCAATAAATGGATTTCCATAAATTATCTTTTATTCCCATAGAAATAAAATACAATTTTAGTAGACATTATGTCCCATAAATGAATAAAAAATATAACTATTTATCTATAACTATTTTTAAAAATAAATATGGTTAATACATAAATTTATAAAGATACAAAGTAATGAAATAGTTTCATTATAAATAATTATTCATCAAAAATATGTAAACATTAACCCGGACATCACGTAGGCTAATGGTAGACTTGAAACCCTTATCATCCTTTGGTCATGGGTTCAAAACCCACAACCTTCCTAGACTTGATTGGTTGTCCCTCTACATACATTATGCCCTTTCCTTAAACAACACTAATATAATTTACATAATATATAGACATCATTTAAGAAATGTTAATCAGAAAATAGCCTTTTACCAATGGTTTTCAATACAATCTCAATACATAAATACTTCCTATGATGTTTAAAGTAAATTTTTTAGGAACGTTTAAGCTTATAATCCCTTTGAATGATGATAATCCAAAATATTAGATATAAATTCATGAAATTAGATTAACATTGTTCCCCCATATATTACAAAATAGTGCTTGGTTTTCCCATTATAATCATGTAAATACCCTCATGGTAAATTATCTTAGAACATAGTAACAACCTGGATTTCCATAAATTATTTTGGAAAACATGTCTATTTCCATATTCTATAGATTAATAGGTATATAATATAAATAAAATAAGTTATAAAACTCATCCATGATTGCATGAACCACTTTTCAAAAGTCCTTAATTAGTTCTATGGTAATCAGTACAGCCTAATTTACTTTTTTATATCCCAAATATCTTTATACGCAAAACATTTCCATAACATAAGGAACATTTTAAGGGTTATCTTTCCCTTAATCATGTGTTTCTCATGGATATCACCAGGCCATTATATACCTTTTCCATTACATCAGAACCATTCAATGTGATCTTGTAAATCCATAATTAAAAACATTAACTCAAAAATACTTATATATTTCACAATTCATATAAAAAATTCAGGAATCCAAATACATAAAAACATTTATTATTTCACTTCATCCATATAAAATTAACAAGGCTATCTAATACAATTCTATAACAACTATTTTCTTTCTCAATAAATCTATAGTCTCATCATCATCAATAATATAACCATTAATAGTACCACGTTGGTGATCCTCTTCATGAAATTTTTTCTGAAGACATTGAGTTTCATAATGACCATTTATTCCACAATTAAAACACTTATCCTTTGATGATGTATTAGGGAGGACAGTATTTTCATCAACTTTGTTATCTGAACCCATAATCTTCCCTTTAAGTTACATGCTTTGTGTCATTTTATTCTATAGTAAAATCATCTTATTATTCCTCTAAGACATTCAATTAGGTGATTTTTTCCATATTCATGACAAAAAGGAAAAAAAATATTTTTTACTCCATGGTCTCCATTACCCAAACTATCTATTAACTTATTCTTATTATTACTTGGTGAGTTTGAGTGTTGGTTATGGTACATGTTGCTAATCATGTTCTTTGAAAACTGATTTGGAAAGATCACATCATCATTTACTCTAACAAATATCCAACTTGACTATCTATAATAAAATGATCCATGAAATTCAATTTTAATCCAGCCCCTTCTGGTTCCCACCATTTACTAAAACTAGAAGCATTGTGTGAGCATTACTTATTATAGAAAAAACTACAATAATGAAAACAATTACTTATCATATGTATAAATCCGGTCACCTTCCTTAATCTATGACACCCCAAGTTAAACCTAGGTTATTTATATCCAACATATATTAAAATTCACCATGACGGTTAATAAGGAGTTTGCAAATTCCAAAATCATATCCAGAGGTGTGCCATAAGGCTCATTGTCGTGTACTATATTACACCGAGTAATGCCCAGAACATCATTTCAGAGTTGTTACTCATAGGCACATCTGTGCCAAAGACACATCCACTTATAGTATCTATATTGGGATTTTTTAATAAGAAACCAGTCACTATATCATTTACCGAAATTAAAGGAATCTTTCCTATGATTTTCCTTATCTATAGACTCATCCTTAGACATTTCCATAGTGTTCTTACTATGGTTTAATCATCCTAGCTTCCAAATTTGGACTAAACCACTTAAATGGTATCAATAATAGTGACCCTCTCTTTTCATACATAGACATTACATAAATTATGATGAATACTTAAAACATTATATAAACAGATGCCCAAAAACCATACTAGACTAGTGCCTTTGGAAACATGGATGTCATAAAAATTAATAACTAAATGATTTACCTTATCTCCCAACAGATTCTTATTGACTATTAGCCTTCCAAGACACATAAAATATAATAAATATCTTCGTATCCTGGGGACGGAAACAAAAAATGGGGTGTTCTCAAATGTGCAGTAAGGGTTAACAAGGGAGATATGTAAGCATAATCATGAGAATAAGGGTATGAGAACTTGATCTTGAAAATAAAAGATCATACCCTACATATAGAACATCATATATAAGAATCATGGAATAAATACTGCTTTCCTGAGACTTGAATCAAAAATAAATAAATAAAACAATCAATGAAATAATAACATAGGAGTAAAAAAATGGAATTTTGGAAAAAACAAAAGCATATATAATGATTTCAATAGTAGTCAAATAATTTATTCTAAGGATATATTAGTTAGAAAATTCAATTACTGAACTAGGCTTCCACACCATTCCAGCCCTACATTACTTAATTGAGATAATTCCTCATTCCATCCATGTCACACAAATTCGAGTTCATTTCCCATTCCTATCCTATAATACTGAACCGAGATAATTTATCATTCTAGCTATGTCTATATCATGAGGTATAAATCTTTAACCCATTAATTGGAGGGAGATATAGGTCTTTGCCATATAATAATGAAATCATACATACATGTTCCAAAAAACCATAAAGAATTATATAAAAACCCATTTAACGAAATGGGTATCATAAAAATGTAATAATATTATAAACTATGGAAAAAGATACAAGATTAATATTCATTTCATCAAAATCATAACCTATGAAATAGAAACCAATTTCATAAACATATAACATGTTAAAGAGAAACATATTTTATAAACATATAACTCATTAAAGAGAATCATGTTTCACAAATATTTAACCCATAAAAGTGAAACATGATTCATAAAGACCTTGAAATCAAACATAAACCATTCTTAAAAAAATGAATAGAACTATTATATCATTTCATAGAAAGGATTGAGTAATATCGAAAGATTTCATCTTAGATGGAAAATAATATTTTATTATCTTTCAAAATTATTTTTAGAGTAAAATATCATTTATTATTTGAAAAAAGGATTTTTAATACATAAAACCATTTCAAAATCATTTTCATAGAAAATAAAATGAAAAATTATAATTAATACTTGAAATAATTATGAAAACCTTTTTACCTGAAAACATATAAAATAATCTTGAAAACATTTAGAAATAATTTTTAATTTATAAAATATGATATAAAATTTAAAACATTTTAAAACCTCTTTCATTGAAAATATATTGAAAACTATAATGAAATATTATATATGTTTTGAAACCCATTTCATTGAAAATAACTTTTAAAATAAATAAAAATGATAGAAAAAATGTTGAAAACTATTTTACATTAAAACAAATAAAAGAAGATAAAAAAATTTTGAAAACGATTTTACTTGAAAATTACATTTAAAAATATTTTCAAAAAATTAAACTTTTAAGAAATCAAATGAAGCTTCACAGAAATTATTGTTGGTAAATCCATATATACCATACGAGTTAAAAAGAAAAATTCCATTTTCATTGTAAAAAGGTTTGAAAAAATGACTTGTTCCGAGGAGACAAGAATATTATATTGATGATATTGGTAATACAAAAAAGGTAAAGATTTATTTTAAGGATTAAAGGAGAATGGTACAATATTCTTGGAACCCTTTTTAAAAAACATAGATTTCTGACCCATTAGAGGGTAAAGTTGGGCTTTCCTAAATAAAATTTCTTAAATATCATATATACCAAAGAGTAAAAAGATGATTCCAATACATGAATATATCATGAATAACCATAGGATAAGAAAATTCATGAATTTTTTAGTGGTATGGGTTATAATATTTCAACAAAGGAAGCATAAACATAAATAATCTCGAAAAGTGATGAGATTCTTTCAATAAACTCATATCACTTGGTAACTTGCCATCATATTATCCATGTAAGAAAAGGAAATTTCATGAAGATTATAATATCCTAAAAATATGGAGATTTATGATATATCATATACAATGTAAGTATATATCTAAAAATGAATTTAGGTTCCTAACAAAACATGAGTCTCAAAAAGAGAAAATTGAGATAAAACTTTATTACCGATTTGGTAACTTTGGAAACATAATGATTATCAGATAAAGGTCATATAGTGGATATGTAAATATCGATAAATTTAACTATTATAATAATTTATTACATCCACAGGTATTATAAACACCACAAAAAGGAATGGGTGGTGAATATTGCATGTATCTCACAGAAATAAAATGTAAGACGAAATCCCCTTACCTTGTGTCTTAAATCTCATCAAACACATTAAAAACTCTAGTATAACATATATAAATTTATTATAAATTTATCATAGAACTATTTTATTACTTATAATACTATAAATTGTGTTATTATTGCTTTATATTTCCTCCTTTTAAAAAATTCTATTTTAAGGTTTCATTTCAGGTGATATCCTCTTGGATTTTTGTATGTGTGTTAATTTGTTATATGTTTTTTATTTATATCATGATATCTAGAATATAAAAAATGATTTAATATATAATTTATATTCATTATATTTTTATTATAATTACCCATAGTATAATTCATTATGAAATAGAATACATCGTTAATAGAGATGGTAATCCGAACGTACGCATGAATGCTATTTCTATTTAATTGTTGTGTTGGAAGAAAGAATGTAAAAGAAATATATTTATATATATATATATCATTGTTAAATTAGATTTATTATACCATATATTTCATATATATTCACTAAATATATCCTTTATATATTCCATGTAGTGTATAAATGAATCACATCGCTTTGAGGGGGTGGAAGTCCACACTTCTTCAAATGAAATTATCGTATTAACACAAAATGGAATGTATAAATATCTGTGTTATAAAATATTTATAGAAGATTAAATACATAATAAATATAATATATAACATGTATAAAAAGAGTTTCCATCATAATTTTGACTATGATATGGAGTAAAGGAAAAATGAAAAATCATCATTTAGTGAGGTAGTAGTTCTCCGTACACATAAACAATATGTTTGTTACCCATTAGATGGAAGTGTGTATAAGTGTAGGTAAAACCATATCAAAAATACATCCTAGTATATATAGGATACTATTTTTGTTATACAATAATTTAATTAAGATATTTGAGGGGGTGGATAAAGAAAATAAAATACAGGATCTTGAGAGAAGACATTACCTCTTAATTTGGTAACTCCTTTTGGTTTGTGCCAAAAATAATTCCTTGGATTTATTTCTACCCAAAGGGTGAATTTAAAGAGGATGGATGGAATTTGTGAATTTTATTAGGTAGGTATTGACTGAAACTATGTGGTTTTATAGGTGTGAAGAAGATGGAGATGTGGTGGCCATTTATAGGGAAGGGAAATGACACACTAGGCATTTTTAAAATAAGTTCGGTGTACCAATGTTTTTACCTAAAAAAATTATACCAAACCGAAAAAACTGTAAGGTTCATGGAATAATTATTTCTATATAATGGTTTTATAAAAACATTATATTTTTTTGGGATCTTCTGTTTTTAGTTTTTCCATTATTAAGTATAATTTTACATTAATTGATGAGATTAATTTTAATTACTTTCATTAAATATTTTGGTCAAATACAGAGTTTAAATTAATATAAATTATAAATAATGATTATTAAAAATATGTAATCCATTTTTCCAAATTCAAATCACATAAGTGATAGAAAATAATTTTTAATAAATCCCACTAATAGGATGACACTACTGGTTTTCAAAGTAAAAACGTCTAAGCTTTTGGTAAGTTTTATTCCCAATTTCATAGTGAAATTGATTCCAATTACCAAAATTTTATTTATTGAGAAAATTATTATCTAACTAAACTTAGAAACTAATTTAAATTATAAATTATTCACTATAAATAATTTATATGAAAAAAACTTTTTGAATTAAAATCCATTATTTTTCCCTATTCATCAAGAAATGAAGTTTATCAGAAAAATCCCATAATTTTTCCCTAGGGTAATTTTAAAATTATATATTGAAAATTTTTGTTTATTTTATCAAATTAAATTTCTAATTTTTTCTAAAATTAGCCTTCTTATTTTTCACATAAGTTCATAAAAATTAGTTTAATACAGACAAAATTATTTTTAAACATACAAGGACTTCATAAAAAATTATATCTTTAATCATCAATATGTTTTATTCCATTAAAACCAATAGTAAAAAAATTTTAAAAGTAGTTATTACTCTTTATATTACTGCTTTTCGCATCTATTTTACAAAAATATTTTTTAAATAATTATAACAATAAATAAATGCTTCATAGAAGCTCGATGTTGCATGTAACGTACTCCAAGAGGGTGTTGCATGTAGCGCAAGACATGCCGATTGCATGTGAAATGAATTTTTGAATTAGTGATATATAAAGAACTAATTTTTATTTTTTTTTGAAATGAAAAAAATCAAAAGATTAAATTAATTTGAATAAAATAATTCATAAAATTTTAGCGTTTTAATCTATGTGTTGACTATAGAGAAATAAATCATATTAAAATAAATAATAAGTATCCCTTATTACAAATTAATGATTTATTTCATCAAATTCATGGATCTAAATATTTTTTGAAGGCTAACCTTTGATCTAGATATCATCAATTTCATTTATGGAAGGATGATATTCTAATGACAACATTTCGAACTAGGCATAGACATTACGAGTGTATAGTAATTCCATTTCAACTGAATAACAAAACCTCTATTTTAATGTATCTAATTAACATAGTGTTCAAGGAATATCTTAAATTTTTTTGTGGTATTTATTGATGATATATACATATATTCCATAATATATAAGGATAATTAGAACCACATAAGGGTTATTCTGGATAGTATTAGAAGAATAAGTTTATATGTGATGTTTAGAAAATGTGAATTCTGGCTTTAAAAAATTTCTTTTCATTTCCATATTATCTCTAATGATGGAATATCAGTTGTAATGTAAAGAAAAAGGCAATTATTGAATGGAAAACACCAATAAACATGACATAGGTATTTATTTTTATTAGTTAATAGGACATTATCAGTGTTTCTTTTATAACATTCCTTGATTAGATAAACCATTAACCAAGCATACTCATAAATTAATTAGTGTACCAATACGTTTTTTTTTGGATTTATTTCCTTTAGAGGAATCTCTTGGTTGCTTATTCAATCATGACCAATTTAGTGTTGATGTCTGCTACCCTTGTCCCTTCCCCTTATGAGGGGAGGTAAATTCTCTTCATCCTGCCTTTCATCCATTTTCGAACAAAAATTTATTCCATCCTTTCCCAAGAAATTCTAAAATCTCTAATGTTCCTGATCTCCATGACATATTTCAATTACTCTCTATTTCATATTTTGAATATAATGAGGTCTCAAATCTATTAAATTTAACCTTGGTGGCTCATTTAACATCACAGAAAACTTCAATATACACCTTTGACAACTTCATTTTTTCTTCCTGGGGTCTTTAGGAGAGGGTGATGGTTTTCCTTATTGATAAGTGGCACATCATGGTTAACTTCTCTATTTTAGATGATTTCATCACTTTGTAGTCAAGTGTGCCTATAACATGCAATTAATATTGATTATTTATACTAAGATGGTCATATTATCTTCACAGGAACCAGGATTCTCCTTCATTGTCATTGTTGGTAAGGATTCCCGAACTTCCACTTCCTTTTCGGAACCCTTCAGTCATACATATATTATGAAATCTATTTTTTCATTATCTATGTTTCGACTCAAGAACTATCAATGTATGTCACCCGATATTCCTACAGTGTTGTTTTGAGGTTGATCTCTCAAAACATCCTAAAGAGTGGGTCTAGATGTTGTTTTGGGAGAAATTTTGATATAAGTAGTTGGTTTTCTTTGAGTCCTGACCAAATTTTTTAACCCCTGTAACAATTTGGTGCTCCTATATTCTTCATTCTAGTGTAGGAATAAGTAGGACCAGGGAGTGTATAATCCAAATATATGTAATTCTGTTGTACCTCCCCTAATTAGTGAACGAATATTCAATGTCGATCCCCCATAGAAGTGTTTGATTTCAGTTCCTCTCGTGCCAAAGGTGACAGACATCATTTGAAGATTGAATTCGGACATTGGAATCCCCAACACAACATGTCACGTTAAGGAAACCCTTAGAAAACCCCCATTAAGGACTCCTCCCTCCTATGGAGAGGTGGCTAAAGATGGGGGAGTGGGTAGAAGGATTGTGTTTATCCAGTAATCTCATTTCAAGGTATTTCTGACTAGCCTATGACCCCTCCTTTGCGAAGGTCTCCTCGTCAGAATATTTCATTACCCTCATTACTAATTATAAACCAATTTTAATATTTGGTTTGTGATGAGAAAGCGAATATTGATCCTAAAGGCTGGAAAAAAGTGATTCCAAATTGGAAAAGGATGCACAATGGTTTAAGGTCTCTCGAGAAGTCTAATCCGAGTGATAAATAATTGGATTCATATCCACGGTCGAACTATGAGTAGGACACCCATGGGTCTCCAAGTGGTAGTTATGGATCAAGGAAAGGGAAGAGAGAAATTATTCTCTTGGGTAATTTACTATTTAACAAGGTAATGATATTAATGCCTCACAAGGTCTACTCTAATTTTCCAAAAAGTGTGACAACAATGCTTGTAGTCAATGAGAAAAACACGGAGAAGAAAAAAATCCCATATAAATCTATGCAGACTGTTCCTGTGGGGAAACTAGGGGAGTTTTTATTTTCTACTAGTGAAGACCCGATTGCTACTATGGTGGATGCAGAGGGAGAGGAGGTGAAGGAGAGGGAGCCATTGGCATTCAACTCGGGCAGGGAGTAAGGGCCACTGAGAGAGGGGAGTGATAAATAGTTGGTTCTGTTTTCTCCTTCCATAGAGGGAACAGAGGGGAAATATAGTGTTGATGGTACCTCCTTACCTATCTTAGTTGTCCAATATTGGTTTAGAGAGGCTAGGGTAATATAAACTTCATGGGAGATGATAATAAAGTCTGAAGAAGAGATGGTAGAGACTATGCTACCCATTCCTGATTCTACTAAGGATACAGAAAGGAAGAATGGAATGATGATTCTAGTGGACACAAATTAGAATCAAAGAATGTAGATTGACAAAGAACACTTAATCCTGTTCATAGGATTCAATAAAAAGAAGATCGCTGGGGAGGTTTTCTTGAATGCATATGACATGCTGATCTCTAAATTCAAAGCTATTATCAATGATGACATTGAAAAAAAGGTAACAACTCTATCCGAGAAATAATATATGGGGATTGTCTCTAATAGGTTTAAGATGATTTTTAATGAGTTTCCTACTTTCTATAATGTCTAATTGCATGGTTTTTCTTAGATGTTTTAAACATTTTTTCAAAAAAGTTTATTTTAATAATATATATATATATATATTGAGGTACTATAAAGGGGATTAGATTATTTGGACAAAGGAATGTGAAGAATACATTAAATAATTGAAGAATATATTAGTGAATTCTTTGATCTTTACATTTCGATTAGGAAATGGTGTTTTTTTTGATTTATAATGATTCATCAAATAAGGGAATTGGTTGTGTCCTTATTTATAATGATAGAGTTATTTTCTATTCATAAAAAATTAAAACTTATGATCAAAACAATCCTACACATGATCTAAATTTTTCAGGTGTAATCATTACTTTGAAAATATAAAGACACTATCTATATTGTGAAATATGTGTTATAAATACATATCAAAAGAGTTTTAAATATGTTTTTTCACAAAAATAACTCAATAACAGGAAAATAAGATGGCTCAAGCTACCCAAGGGTTATTATTTTTCAATAAACTACCACCCAGAGAGGGAAAATAAAGTAACAGATGCATTGAGTAGGAAGGATCATGGATTTGTGAAAAAAATGTGGATTGATAAGAATCTTATGTACAAGGATATAGAAAAGATGGATATGGGAATTTTCAAGGTAGTTGAAATTTCATTAATTCTTCAATTGATTTTCCAACCATATTTATTTGAAAGGATTGAAATATCTCATTCTAACGATGTGAATCATCAAAAGAAAATTAAAGCAATGAATGATGGTAAGTTGGTATACATTGTGTATGATGATGGAATTATAAAATTTGGGAGGAGGCTACGTGTTACCTCTATACTAGAGCTAAAAAATGAGTTATTTCTTGATACCCATAACTCAAAATTCCATATACAACCTAATAGTACTAAGATGTATATATATATATATATGAAATAACATTTATGGTGGGATAATATAAAGTGAGAAATTGTAGACTACATATCAAGATAATTAGTTTTTATAAAGGTAAAACATGAAAGGAAACATCATATAGGATTCAAGAAACCTATGCATATTCTAACATGGAAGTGGAATGAAATTACTATGGATTTTGTCACATAATTACCCAAAAATCCAAGAAAGAATGATGCAAAATAGGTAATTGTTGATTGGCTCCCCAAATTAGAAAATTTTCTCACTATAATGGAGGATTTTCCATTGGAGAACCTTGCACGAATCTATAATGATGAATTTTTAAGACTTCATGGAGCAACGCTTTCTATTTTTTCTAATCCTAATCCATAATTTACTTCTAAATTCTAGAAAATTATTTAGAAATCCTTGTATACTGAGTTCCATTTAAGTAATTCTTATCACCCACAAACTAATGAGCAGTTAGAAAGGATGATACAAACATTATAATGCATGTTGATATCATGATCAAATAACTTTAAAGGCCTGTGGGATCAGTATTTACCTTCAGTAGAGTTTTTATGAAACAATATTTTCCATTTTAATATTAAATTTGCACAATATGATACATTTTATTGAAGGAGATGTGTTACACCAACATGTTCTGTTGAATATAGTGAGAGGATTCATGTAGGCCCAGAACATGTGGAGGAAAAAACAAAAAAAAGTAAAGACTATTAAAATACATATCAATGAATATTAAAGTTTGAAAAATTTCTATGCCGATAATCGAAGGAATTATTTTTAGTTTAAAGTGGGAGATCGTGTTTTCTTGAAAGTATCTCCATGGAACGTTGTTATAAGATTATAGAATAAAGGGAAACTAAGCCACATATACAATGGACATTTAGAAATCTTTGAGGGAGTTGGATTTTTACCTTATTGTTTGGTGATGCCACTTAACTTTTCTAAATTACACAATGTGTTCCACATATCTTTTTTAAGTACATTCTATAACCAATGCATATCCTCACTTATGTGAGAACAGATTCAGAACTTGATTTAGCTTACTATGAAGATCCTATATGAATTATGGTGTCTAGAGAATATGTTTTGTGTAATTAGAAGTCTTGGATGGTAATTTTAATTTAGAAAAATCACAAAATTGAAGAGGCAATGTGGAAACCTGTGGAAATTGTGATGAATAACTATATAAATATTGTCATTAGTTGACATTCTGGAAATTTTGATGTTGAAATTTTTCTAGGAGCTGATAAAGCAACATGCTATAATTCTATCAATAAAATTACCATTATTATATATATTTAATATAGCATAAATCACATAAAATCCCACAGAGAACACAATTCTAACTTTATAAATTAACAATTAATTAAATAAGTGGTATTTCTAGAAGTTATGGAACCTATATCAATGAAATAGCTACATGACCACTGGAATTGTAATATGCCCAATATGAAAAGTAAACCAGCCAAATGAATAGTAACCTCACACATGAAGGTATAAATAAAATTTAGGCACCTTATAAATGAATGTATGATATTATTATATTGTAGTATAAGTAAATGAATATTTTTTAAAATTATAAATTAAGTTTGGGTATTTTTTGTAAATCATTAATATTTAACTACAATTTTATAATTAATAAATTGATTTAAAAGAAAATTTATTTACATAAAATTTATTTATAAATTAATATTTTATTGTCTTATGATTTTAGGGTAATTTTATGAGACCTTAGTTAATTTTTCAGAGTTTAATGAAATCAGTTATAAATTTAAAATCTGTATTTTATGAATTATGATTATTTTTGATAAAAATTAAATTCCTCATTTTTATAAAATAATTTTCCAAAAATATAGTTCATTTTTAAATTCTGCACAGAAAAAAAATTATTGTGAATTTTTTGGTATTTATTTAAAATACATTAATGTTTGTTGAATAGTAAAATGTGATAATTTATGATAAATGTTAAATACATGAATATTTGAGTCATAGGTGATGTATGAGAGATATAATATCATAATATCAAACTATATATCCTTAGTTTGATATATTTTAGGATAATTCTCAAAATATTCATAGTCTTAAGACAAAATAATAAACAAATGAATAAAATTTTCAAACAACACCCCTCTCCTACATTATAAATTCCACCCTCACCACCTCTTTTCATCACACCTTCAAAGTTGTGATCCATGTCATATTTCAACCCAATAATCTTCCCATGATCCTACCCTACATAGGAGATCAATTGTTATCAACAAAATAACTAAACTAAGCCCCTTAAGTTTGTTCTTAAGGTAATAAATTCAAGAGGTAAAAATCTTCCTTATTTTCTTTTATTTTCTATTCAATATATTTTACTTTCATATACTTAAATCACCTCCCATTTCCAAAGATACCTAATAACTCTAGTATAATTTATATACTATAATTATATCATGTAAATGGAATATCCATTATCATTCTCCTCTATCCCTCTATCTCTCTGTCTCTCTTATTCTATAAATGAAAACATCACCTGTGATGTGTTAATTTATCAACATAATGGATGATTCATTTTCATTTTTCATTAATGCCTTCAATACTAGTCATAAAACCATTTTTATGGTTAAAACATTTAATAATATGTATTATATCCTATGTAATGTTCTAGATCCATTATATACACATGATGTTAATTAAAAAACAAAACTAGTTTGTGATGATGGAAAACTTGAAAAATAATCAAAATGACTATCACAAAGGTCTCATCTAATGATTCATCATCACAAAAAAATATATATCACTTATATAAAAATTCAATATTTTGGAAGTTCAATAGTAACATATAACATCAATTAGGGATATCTATTCCCATTTTACCTGAACATCTATACTCATATACAAGTAAACTGATCATGAAAACCAAGGTAACCAACGCTCCCAAAGGATAAAATTGTATCTTATAACTCATCAAAAAGACCATAAATGAACATTATAAAATTATATTAAGTCAAATTAATTTTTAAATTTTTCTATATTTTTTAATTAATATATTTTATTTCATTATTCAGGATATTAGTGTCACGACCCGTCCTCGGGGCCCGTGCCGTCACTACCCCAAGCCCGCCTTCCATAGGCCAGGGGCTGGCGACTAGCACCAAGACGTAAATCCCGGTAAAAAGGGAAGGCATTGCATTTGTAAAGTAAACAAGCAGCACAGAGTATGCAAGTGAAAAAGTAGACACTAAGTAAAAACTGGTACAACAGTAAGTGCGGAAAAGTAAGTTGGCCAGTAGACAAACCCAAACTGAAAGTAAAGTACAACTCAAAAGGGAAAACATCAACTGAAAAGTAAAATCCGCTACGCCGAGCTGTCCACTGGAAATCCCACCTGAAGGGAGGGTACAGATAGATCCACTACTCCTCGGGTCCCGCCGTCCGCTCCGAGTATGTCATGCCCAGTGGTCCACTTCCAGGTATTGTCTTGCTCTGCAAGCCTCAACCACGATCAACGATGTCCGTCGTCTGCAACCAAAACAATATAGTGCGGGCATAGCCCATGCAGGTGTGAGTATAAGCTACTCATTAGGGACCCCAAGACCCCCGAAGGTCACCCAAAATACACAAAGGATAAACCAAAAAGGAAAAATACAATCACGAAGTAACAACCGACACTGCTTAGGTATATGCCCATACATATAGCTATGTCATCAATTCCAAAATGCCTCAAACTCTGAGCCCAAATACAACCCAACCCACACAGAAAATTATACGTATTCCACATAGGAAAGCAAAACGTAATCCACATAGGATAACACAACACAATCCACACAGGAAAGAAAACAGTATTCCGCTCACACAGGTATACTTCTTCGAAAGACGATAGAGATGATCACTGATCCATCTAAGTCATCGGACCCACAAAGGATCGATAGGTATTAACCCCCGCAATGACCCACACAGGATCAGACCCACACAGGATCTGTAGGCGCGGGATCACACAGAACTGCGGAGCGCTGACCCACACAGGATCGGACCCACACAGGATCGGTAGCACTGACCCACACAGGATCGATGAGTGTTGCAGTCATCGTCGTCGAATCCACTGAGGATCTCTACACAGTCGTCGTCACAGTCACAGTAGCAGTCGCAGCCAGCACTAGGGTTCCCGCACACAACATGCTCGTTCGGGAGGGTCTGCCTCATGAGCCGAGAGGCTGATACATCAACTGACACATAGTCCAGAGTTGATGTATCCAAAAGTTTCTTATCGTCAACAGGAACTCAACGTCGGAGACGGCGTGCCAATTGGATGCCCGGTCTGAGAGTTATTGGCTTTTTCGTCCCAGGGGCCCGGTTGGTTTTTAAGGCCAAACCAACCCGACCGTACTCCACCTGCATCCAAACCTTGGGCAGAGTAATCCAAAAGATCCGTCTCACTAAGATTAATTCAACAAAGTCGATGGCACATCAATCGGACGTCCGAAGCTCAAGATATGAGCGTTTCCGCTCCGAGGGCCCGGTTAGTTTCGTGTACGAACTAACCCGGCGAAACACAAAGTATTTCGAAACATTAAGTGCGGTATACCGAAACGACCGTCTCGATTCAAGGATCGCATCGCAACTGACGGTGCATCGATCGGAGGTCTGTAGCCTATGTTATGGGAAAAAGACCGAAGACGGTCTGAAAAAAGGGGTTTTGGGCCCAGACCGACCCGGCCTGAGACCCCCCAGTTGGTTCGAACTGGGTCAACCTACCCCGGGTCCGGGTCGGCCCGGCCTAGCGCAGCCCAGCCCGGCGGCCCGGTCCGGCGACCCGCGCGCTGGGCGCGCATGTCGGCTGCTCGGCCAAAACGGCCGAGCCGTTTTGGCTCACGTAGGGGGGGGGCTGCCCCCCCCCCCGGTTTTCTTTAACCGCAGCCCCTTAATTGGGGCCACATTGTTGTCCGGCCGGTTCCTACTCAACGGGACCGGCGATGGCCGGTCCACTTCCAGCTCCGACGCCGGCGGCCCGGTCCGGCCGACGGTCACCTTGCTCCGCCGCGGCCCTTGTTGTCCGGCGTGGCGCGACGGCTCTGCGCCCCTCCGCCGCGGCCCTGGTACCAGCCGCGGTATTTTTGGGTGTCTTCGACATGGCGTGATGGCGTCGCATCCTTGTATTAAATCATTACGCAGCGTGACGGCACTGCATATTTCATGCCGCATAAACCCACGCTGTGCGACGACACCGCGCCACTTCCATATCAAACCAAAAGAATCCAACAAGAATAATAAAAAGGTGGGTCGGCCGTGTTTGTGTGGTCCGACCCCCCTCACGTTAATCAATAGTAGTTGGTTAAAATTTCATGAAGTAATTCAGGGATGTAAACACGAACAAATTAATTAATTACAATCCCCAACCTCGGTTTCCAGAACGGTGCTCGTCAACGAGCTGCGGAAAACGATCGACATGGAGGTCGAGCATCGCGGAAAACGAACATTGATTCTGTTGTCGTCGAGGTGCGTCCGAAGAGGAAACGTCGTTGGAGAAGTTCTCCGTGTTCTTCGGCGGAGATGTTCTTCGTTGAAGAACGGTGTTCTTCGTCGGAGTCCGAGGTGTGCTTCATGTTCTTCGTCGAAGATGTTCTTCGTTGGAGATGAAGAAGATCTTCACGCTTCCCTAAACCTCTCCCATGGCATAAACTCTAACATTAATAAAATAAGCCCAAGTCTTAATTTATTAACACAACTTAACCTTTTGAATTTCAAGAGTTTGAAATTCAATTAACCACACTTAACTCACCTCATTAAATTACACAAGTTATCTTAATTTATGGTGAGTTGAGAGGAGTTGAAGAATATGAAGGGGTGGGGTTCGTGTGGTCCCCACCACCCTCATAACCTCCCAAGGGGGGTTGGGTAGTTTCCCAACTTCCACCCATATCCTTAAAACACAAAAAGGAAAAATAAAAATTGTAGAATAAAAATAAATTAACTTCCACAATTTTTATCATCCACACTCGTGATAACGCAACTCCAGAACAGGAGTTCCTAAGAAATTACCAGCGTTGTGGTTCCATCGGTGCCCTCTGAATTAGATTCCGGGCACTGGTTCAAAAGTTATAAATTTCCGCTCGTTCGTTCACTGAACGTACCCCAGCTAAACTTCGGATAGAAATTACGGGCACACCGGGCCTCGGAATCAAGTTCCGTCTGAAACCGCGTTCTTGTAAAAATCCAAAGAAAATTAAGAAAAAATTTCCCTTTAATTTTATGGGTCTTTACATTAATCCCACCTCAAGGATTTACGTCCCCGTAAAGATACATCGAAAACTTGGGAAACAAATGTGGGTACTGAGCACGCATCTGAGCCTCCTGCTCCCAAGTGCTCTCATGGAGGTTCCCGTGCTGCCATTTGATTCGCACTAGAGGAATCGACCGTCCACGCAGGACCCGCTCCTGTCGATCCTCGATCTCCACTGGGACCTCTGTAAAAGTCGCCCCATTATCAACGTCTAGCTCTCCATGGTCAATGATGTGCGTCGGGTCGTGCACGAATCTCCTCAGCTGAGATACGTGGAAGACGTCGTGCACCCGGTGCAACTAAGGTGGTAGAGCCAGGGGATAAGCCACCTCTCCAATCCTGCTGTGGACCTGGAACGGTCTGATGAAGCGTGGAGACAACTTGCCGCCTCGGCCAAATCTTTGTAATCCACGTCGAGGTGAGACACGCAAAAAAACGTGGTCACCATCCTCGAACTCTATTGGCCTCCGCCTCCTATCGGCATAAGACTTTTGTCGGATCTGAACTGTCCTCATCTGCTCCTGGATAACCTGGACCTTCTCTGTCGTGGCATGGACCATCTCCGGTCCAACAAGTGCTGACTCCCCAGGGTCTGTCCAGCACAAAGGAGATCTGCAAGGTCGGCCGTACAACGCCTCGTATGGTGCCATCCCGATGGTGGAGTGGTAGTTGTTGTTGTACGCGAGCTCCGCCAAGGGTAGGTGGTCCTCCCAGCTGCGACCAAAGTCGAGGACGCATTAGCAGAGCATGTACTCGAGATTCTGAATGGTCCTCTCCGTCTGACCATCCGTCTGAGGGTGAAAGGCTGTGCTCAGCCATAGCTGCGTCCCGAACGCCTCCTGTAATCCCTTCCATAGCCGGGAAGTAAAGCGAGCATCTCGATCAGAGAAGATAGAAGATGACACACTATGAAGCCGTACAATCTCCTGAACATAAATTCGACCCAAGCTCTCCACTGAGCCCTACTCTCTGATGGGTATGAAGTGAGCTGACTTGGGGAGTCGGTCGACAATCACCCAAATGGAGTCATGACCTCTGGAAGTTTGTGGAAATCCAGTCACGAAGTCCATAGATATTCTGTCTCACATCCACTCCGAAACCTCTAAGGGATGTACCAAGCCTGCTGGTACCTGGTGCTCAACCTTCACCTAATGGCAGGTGAGGCATCGAGAAACAAACTCTTCCACAACCTTCTTCATGCCCGACCACCAGTGCTATCATCTGAGATCCTGTTACATCTTCGCCACTCCAGGATGTACCGCCAAAGGAGAAGTGTGAAACTCTCTCAGCACCTCCTCCCGTAAAGCAACTGGTACCAAGGTACGTCCTCTGAAAAGGACATCGTGCTCTGATCCAAAGGAGAAACCATCAGGTTCCTATCCTGAGGATATCTGTGCACACCGCGTCTCACAGTCAGTGTCCCCTCACTGTGCCTCTCTGACCTGCTGTAGTAGTGGAGGAGTGACTATGAGAGACTGAAGGAAGGCTTCTCCATCTCTATCCACAAAGGATATCTGCAAAGCGGCTATCTGCTCTGTCACCTCCTCAAGTAGTTGAATTCCCGTCCTCCTACTGAGAGCATCGGCTACCATGTTCCCCTTCCCAGGAGTATAGACTATCTCAAAGTCATAGTTATAGAGGAACTTGAGCCATCGCCACTGTCTCAGGTTCAGGTCCTTCTGCGAGAATATGTACCTGAGACTCTGGTGGTCAGAATAGACTGTAATGCGCTCTCCCATCAGATAGTGTCACCACGTCTTCAGGGCGAAGACCACTGCTGATAACTCTAGGTCATGGGTAGCATAGTTTTGCTCATGCGGCCTCAACTGACATGATCCATAGGTGATCACTGCCCGCTCCTGCATCAGGACACATCCGAGTCTGGTCCCTGATGCATCGCAGTAGACTACGTACCCTACTCCCTCCTCAGGCAACCTCAAGATAGGTGTGTTGGTCAATGTCTGTCTCAAATCCTGGAAGCTCTGCTGACATATTTCTGACCACACAAAGGGTTTCCCCTTCTTCGTCAAAGCTGAGAATGGTGATGCAACTCTGGAGAAGTATAGCACAAATCTCCGATAGTATCCAGCTAGTCCCAAGAAATTCCGCACCTCCGTCGTGCTCCTGGGTGGCTCCCAAGCTAACACTGCCTCGATCTTCATAGGATCCACTGCAACTCCCGCCTCAGAGATGACGTGTCCCAAGAAATGGATCTCACGTATCTAGAACTGACACTTCAAGAGATTTCCATAAATCTAGTTCTCTCGGAGTGTTTCTAGAACAACTCATAAGTGGTAGGCGTGCTCCTCCTCAGTCGTCGAGTAAATCAAAATGTCGTCCATGAAGACCACAAAAAATTGATCGATGTATGGATGAAAGATCCTGTTCACGAGGGCCATGAATACTCCTGGAGAATTGGTTATGCCGAATGGCATAACCAAGAACTCATAGTGGCCATACAGACATCTGAAGGTCGTCTTCTGCACGTCCTCGTCTTGAACTCTGAGCTGATGATAGCCTGACCCGAGGTCTATCTTCGAGAACCACCGTGCTCCCTTGATCTGATCGAAGAGGTCATCAATCCTCGGTAGCGGATACTTGTTCCACACTGTCACCTAGTTCAGGCGATGATAGTCGACACAAATTCGCAAGCTCCCGTCCGCCTTCTTGGCGAACAAAATTGGGGAAGCCTAGGGTGAAACACTAGGTCAGATGAACCCCTTTCCCTTGAAGTCCTCCAATTGTACCCGTAGCTCTTGAAGCTCGACGGGGGACATCCGATATTCTAGAGTCTATTTCGGGGTTATCCCGGGGTACAAGTCAATATAAAAGTCTACTTCTCTGCGAGGAGGTAATCCTAGAACGTCGTCGGGAAAAATGTCCGCAAACTGATCCACCACTGCAGGAAAACCAGGAATCCGCACGTCAACTACTCCTAGGATGAGGCTAGCCAACTGATGAGTGATGGGTTGTCCTCTCCTCTGCGAGAGTCCATCCTGTGCTACAATGGCTCTCTTCTCGCCGGTGAAGGTGAACCTACTCCCGTCGGTGCGTACACATCGCACCTTGCACCTAAAACAGTCAATCTGTGCATGGACCGTAGACAACCAATCCATGCCCAAGATGACGTCGTAAGGCCTCGACGCTGCTAAAAGAAGATCCCAGCCGAAGCTCTCGCCTCCTAGAGTAAACTCACACTGCTGGAACAAGTGCATAATCATCGAGTCTGCTCCCGTAGGAGTCTCTATCCGTAAGGATCGAGCCAACAGCTCTGTCTGAATCTCCGAGCTCCGAACAAGGGCAGCGGCTATGAAAGAGTGAATTGCTCCTGTGACTATAAGTACTGCAGCAAGGGTGGAATAGACACAAATAGTATCTCGAATCATCACGGGTGCGTCGTGGTCATAGGCATCTGCTGCTTGGAGTTGTGCTTGTCTATGCCCGCCAGCTCCCTGTGGTTGGGGTGGACCTCCTGGTGGTGGTGGTGGCGAAGCCT
Source organism: Viscum album (assembly GCA_963277665.1). Taxonomy (NCBI): domain Eukaryota; kingdom Viridiplantae; phylum Streptophyta; class Magnoliopsida; order Santalales; family Viscaceae; genus Viscum; species Viscum album. The sequence goes on from OY728122.1 coordinate 2,096,082,725, forward strand.
CAAAGCGTCGCCCACCACCTGCTGGTCTGCCAGCTCCTCTGACTCGTCCGCCTGCTCCCTACGTACCACCATAGTCGACCCTCTACCTCTGCCTCAGTGGTCCCTCAGCCGTCTGCTGCTCCTCGGCACAGCGGGTCGGGCAGTCCCGAGCCATGTGGCCTTGCCCGCTGCACGAGTAGCACTGTATGCCTCTCGAATGACTTACTTCGCGCTGTGTGCCCCGAACTGTTGAGCCAGTGTCCTGAGGTCGTATGCCTGAGGGTCTGGTCTGCCTGGACCCATGAGTCATCTGTCGACTACCTACTGTAGAAGACTCTGCTACGTGCCGCCCTGCGGTGTCTCGGCGCTGGTGTAGACTCAGCAGGAAAGCTCTCGATCAAAAGGGCCCGCTCCAGTACTCCTGTCTGAGTCGGAATGCTAAGGGAGATCAGCGATGCCCTGATCTCAGGTCTCAATCCCTGCTCAAAGGTCCGGGCCCGAAGGAATGGGTCCTGTACCATGTATGTCGAGTAGCGCGATAGATTAGTAAATCACACCGAGTACTGGGCGACCGTCATGCTGCCCTGCCGCAGCTGAAGAAGCTCCTGGATGCGTACCGCACGGAGGGTGGCTGGGATGAACTCTGAGTGGAAGTATCTCTCAAAATCCATCCAGAGGAGAGATGCCTCATCGTGCACCTAGAGCATCAAGCTCCACCATCGGCCCGCTGCCACGTGCAGTAGGCTCACTGCGAGGATCACCATGAGGTCTGCTGGTGTCCTCACTAACCGAAAAACTCATACCACTGCCTCCAACCAGTCCACGAATGCCTGGGGGTCCGTCTCCCCATGGAAACTGGCCGATCATTGGCGCTAGAACTCATGGAGTGCACTAAGGCGACGTGCATTGTCAGCGGCTGGGGCTGGAAGCATCGGTGGCTCGGCGGGTAGGGCTACCACCGGTGCTACTGCTGACAAAGGACCCTGCACCAAGGCCTCGTGGCTCGGTGGGTTGTCTTCATGCTCGACTCTCGGAACCCTAGCTGGCTGCCATCATGGGGCCATCCTGAAAAGGAAACAGGTGCTCCACAGTCAGAATAGTATACCTGGTGAGCTGATACAAAGTATTCACAAAGAAAACTTGAAATACACATGCAATCAATGTTTTCGTTCATTAAGTCAGAAATCAGAAGTCAGGGTCCTGGTGTACGGATACGTCGGCCACTGCACCAACACTGGACTCCCTGGACTGATAACCACACCCAATATACTAAACACTATTTCTTCACATAGAAAAAGATCGAAGTCCCAAGTTCTGTGGTAGAACCTAACTCCTCTGATACCAATTTGTCACGACCCGTCCTCGGGGCCCGTGTCGTGACTACCCCAAGCCTGCCTTCCATAGGCCAGGGGCTGGCAACTAGCACCAAGGATTAAATCCCGGTAAAAAGAAAAGGCATTGCCTTTGTAAAGTAAACAAACACCACAGAGTAAGCAAGCGGAAAAAGTAAACACTAAGTAAAAACTGGTATAACAGTAAGTGCGGAAAATTAAGTGGTCCAGTATACAAACCCAAACTGAAAGTAAATTACAACTCGAAATGGAAAACATCAACTGAAAAATAAAAGCCGCTACGCTGAGCTGTCCACTGGAAATCCCACCTGAAGGGTGGGTACAGATAGCTCCACTGCTCCTCGGGTCCCGCCGTCCGCTCCAAGTATGTCCCGCCCAGGTGTCCACCTCTAGGTACCGTCCTGTTCTGCAAGCCTCAACCACGATCAACGTTGTCTGTCATCTGCAACCAACACAACGTAGTGCGGGCATAGCCCGTGCAGGGGTGAGTATAAGCTACCTAGTGGGGACCCCGAGACCCCTGAAGGTCTCCCAAAATCCACAAAGGATAAACCACAAAGGAAAAATACAATCACAAAGTAACAACCGACACTGCTTAGGTATATTCCCATACATATACCTAAGTCATCAATTTCAAAACGCTCCAACCTCCGAGCCCAAGTACAACCCATTACACATAGGAATGTATACGTATTCCACACAGGAAAGCAAAACGTAATCCACACAGGATAACACAACACAATCCACACAGGAATGAAAATAGGATTTAGCTCACACAGGTATACTTCTTTGAAAGACGATAGAGATGATCACTGATCCATCTAAGTCGTTAGACCCACAAAGGATCGATAGGTAATAACCCCCCTAATGACCCACACAGGATCTGTAGGCGTTGGCCCACACAGAACCGCTGAGCGCGAACCCACATTGGATCGGACCCACAAATGATCGGTAACAATGATCCACACAGGATCGCTGAGTGCTGTAGTCATCCTCGTCGAATCCACTGAGGATCTCTGCACAGTCGTCATCGCAGTCACAGTAGCAGTCGCAGCCAACACTAGGGTTCCCGCACACAGCAAGCCCGTTCGAGAGGGTCCGCCCCATGAGCCGAGAGGCTGATACATAAACTGACACATTGTCCAGAGTTTATGTATCCAAAAGTTTCGTATTGTTAACATGAACTCAATGTCGCAGACGGTGCGTCAATCGGACGCCCGGTCTGAGAGTTATTGGCTTTTTCGTCCCAGGGGTCCGGTTGGTTTTTAAGGGAAAACCAACCCAACCATTCCCCACCTGCGTCCAAACCTCGGGCGGAGTAATAAAAAAGATCCGTCTCACTAAGAGGAATTCAACAAAGTCGACGGCACGTCAATCGGACGTCTGAAGCTCAAGATATGAGCGTTTCCACTCTGAGGGCCCAGTTGGTTTCGTGTACAAACCAACCCGGCCGAACACAAAGTATTCCGAAACCTTGAGTGCGATATACCAAAACGACCGTCTCGATTCAAGGATCACATCGCAACTAACGGTGCATCGATCAGAGGTCCTTAGCCCGTGTTATGGGCAAAAGACAAAGACTGTACGAAAACGGGGGTGTCGGGCCCGGACCGACCCGGCCCGAGACCCCCCAGTCGGTTCGAACCGGGTCGACCCGCCCCGTGTCTAGGTCGGCCCAGCTGGGCGTGCTGGTTGGCTGCTCGGCCAAAACGGCCGAGCCGTTTTGGCTCACGTGGGGGGGGGGGGGGGTTGTCCCCCCAGTTTTCTGTAACCGCGACCCCTTAATTGGGGCCGCATTGATGTCCGGTCGGGGGAATTAATTCCCCCGGCTCCTCCCTGTCCGGCCGGCCCGACATGGCCGGTCGTTTCCTGCTTAACGGGACCGGCGATGGCCGGTCCCCTTCCAGCTCCGACTACGGTGGCCCGGTCCGGCCGCCGGTCACCTTGCTCTGCCACGGCCCGGAACCGGCCGCGACCCTTGTCGTCCGGTGCGGCGCAATGGTGCCGCACCCCTCCGCTGCGGGCCCGGTACCAGCCGCGGTATTTTCGGGTGTCTCCGACGCGGCGTGATTACGTCGTGTCCTTGTATTAAATCGTGGCGCGGCATGACGGCCCCACATATTTCTTGCCGCGTAAACCTGCGCGGTGCGACGACACCGCGCCACTTCCATATCGAACCAAAAGAATCCAACAAGAATAATAAGGAGGTGGGTCGGCCATGTTTGTGTGGTCCGACCCCCCTCACGTTAATCGATAGCAGTTGGTTAAAATTTCACAAAGAAATTCAAGGATGTAAACACAGACAAATTAATTAATTACAATCCCCTACCTCGAATTCAAGAACGGTGCTCGTCAATGAGCTGGGGAAAACGAGAGTCGCGGAGGTTGGGCGTCGCGGAAAATGAACATCGATTCCATTGTCGTCGAGGTGCGTCCGAAGAGGAAACGTTGTTGGAGAAGTTCTCCGCATTCTTCGGCGGAGATGTTCTTCGTTGAAGAACGGTGATCTTTGTCGAATATGTTCTTCATTGGAGATGAAGAAGATCTTCACGCTTCCCAAAACCTCTCCCGTGGCATAAACTCTAACCTCAATAAAATAAGCACAAGTCTTAATTTATTTACACAACTTAACCATTTGAATTTCAAGAGTTTGAAATTCAATTAACCACACTTAACTCACCTCATTAAATTACACAAGTTATCTTAATTTATGGTGAGTTGAGTGGAGTTGAGAATATGAAGTGGTGGGGTTCGTGTGGGCCCCACCACCCTGAAAACCTCTCAAGGGAGGTTGGGTAGTTTCCCAACTTCCACCCATAGCCATAAAACACAAAAACAAAAAATAAAAATTGTAGAATAAAATTAAATTAACTTACACAATTTTTATCATCCACACCTATGATAATGCAACTCTAGAACAGGAGTTCCTAAGCAATTACCGGCGCTACGGTTCCATCGGTGCCCTCGGAATTCGATTCCGGGCACCAGTTCAAAAGTTCGAAATTCCCGCTCGTTCGTTCACTGAACGTACCCGAGATAAACTACGGAAAGAAATTCCGGGCACACTGGGCCTTGGAATCAAGTTCCATCTGAAACTGCGTTCGTGTAAAAACCCAAAGAAAATTAAGAAAAAATTTCTCTTGAATTTTATGGGTCTTTACAATTAGGGTCAAGTCCATAATATTTTCGGACATAAGGTAAGGGTTTCTTACAGAACCTCAATTTTCATTCATGTTATGGTTTTTCCATATATAAACCAATGTAATTATTTATTATTTTTTATATACATATTATAAATTATATTAATACCTTCCAAACTCATGTATCGATATTAGTTTATATTTCATTTATAGGAAATACATGTCTTAGAAGGTTCCCTTCTCAATTCATCCTGATACACAAGTTTGATTGAAGGGAAAGTCTAAATTTCATACCCATACTATATACACTACATAATATATTTTAAGACACCAATATTTTTCTAAAAGTAAATATTTTCATCATGAAAAACTATCTTTTTTCAATTTATGGTTTTATGCAATGATTTTTCCAAAATAACTCTTCTTTGCAAAGTAAAAAAATGGTATTTCTTTCAAGAATTTATCAATTATTGTTTTATATTATTTTCATATATTAGAAAACCCTTTTTTGAATATTATACTAAATTGGGATTAATAATTTATGATATAATCTAAAATATTTTATTTAATGGTTTATGATTTTATTTATGGGGGTTGTACTATCTTGATACCATACTCTATATAACATTGGTTGGTTTATGATTATATTTATTATTTGGGAAAGTTATTTAGATTTCATATGCTAGATTAAATAAGTAATCATATGTTTATTATGTTTCACCCCATTTATATTATGAATGAATTAGACATAGTATGTGATGGGTGGGGCCCGTTATTGCCCCTCAATGCATCGGTAGGTCTCAAGAGACAAATTAGAATGAGTTTTGGCTGAGGCCTTACCCATTATGTAGACTTCTTAACCGAGGCCTGGATGATATGTTTATGATGTATGACATTATACATTCCCTCATTATGATATTATTAATTGATATCCCATGATATTATTCAACTAGTATAAAATCCATTGTCCTATTTCATTCTCGAGTGATTATTTTATATCAAATTATTTATTCAACTTTTATTACTATCATATTATTCTCATGATTAAATTTTAATGGAATTTATTTTTATTTGTTCACCATGAATTGTTTATTATGTTAATTTTGATGTATTACTTACTGTTAATTACCTTTTGATATCACATGTTTCTTATGTTTTATTTCCCCCCATTAGGCGATGATGTATATTAAGAAAGACCTACAGGTATTATCTAGGAGTTTATGAGGGTTTAAATGGAGTTGATATGTTTTTTTCCTTTCAAGTGGTAATATATAGTTCATGTATGTAATATGGATTAAAAAACTAATAAAATAATCATTCATTTTTATTTTAGTCTTTTATCTATGCCAATGAAATAAATTACTGAACCGAATTTGGGCTACTGGGGTCAAGGTCTTTACCATTATTATCTCAAGAATAAGGACATGACAAAGTAAAAGTACCCTTTGATAATAATGGATGACCACTTTGAAAAGTTTCAAGGTGTGAGACGGTTATCAATTATCATTCTTAGGTTTGGATACCATTAGTTGAGAGTTTTTGAGTATGATATTCTGAAGATTATATTCCAGTGTCACTACATACACTATGAGTTCCGAGTGATGCCCTTTGGTTTGATGAATCCCCCTCCATATTGATGGATTTTATAAACCATATTTTTTGTATTACTTGGACTATTTTGTTGTGTAATTAAGAAAAATAATTGTCAAATACTCAGTGTTAGAGGAGGGACATGTAGAGTAGTTTATGAGGGTACTAGATTTCTTCTTGAGCACCATATTGATGGTAAACTCTTGAAATGCTAGTTCTTAAGTCATGATGTCCACTTCTTAGGGAAAATTATTTCTAAGGATGGATTAGATGTGGAACTAGATAAGATCAATTTAGTTATTTTATGGGATCCATGTATGAGTGTACTAGAGGTATAGAGTCTTCTTGGTTTAGCAGGGTACTATTAGAGATTTATGGAAGACTTCTCTATGATTAAAACACTATTTACCTCCCTGATGTGGAAATTCTAGCTATTTACCTAGAATGAGAAATGCTGGAGGGTGTTCAAGGATTTGAGGTTGAGGCTGAAAAGTTCTCCTTTGTTGGGCCTACTTGAGTAGGGTGTGAACAAAATCGTGTGTTATGCAGCATCAAGAGGTAGGTTCAGTTACATGTTGATTCCAGGGGATAAATTTATCACATATGGGTTCAGTCAGTTGAGACACCATTAGTGGAAATACATGACTCATGAAGTATATCTAACATTAGTAGTCTTTTATATGAATATGTTGTTTCACTACCTTCTAGTGGAGCACTTTTTGGTTTACTAAGACCAATCGATTCTCAATTATGTATTATTACAGAGAGACACGAACCAAAGATAGAGGCACTAGTTTCAGTTCTTGTAGGACTATGAATTCAATATAGACTATGCTATGTGGATGGGAAATGTGGTAGTGGATTCCCATAGTAAGAAGTCCCATGATCATTTGGTATAGGTATCTTCTGAGAGGTTTTATTCTTTAGAGCCGACCCTAGTTGATCAAGAGGGTTTCCTTCAGTAGATGGTGTGGACTCCTCCAATCCTCCATCATGTGAGATATTACTAGCTATGAAACAATGATTGTGAGGCCTTACATGACCAAATATCCTCTGTGGATTCACCTAATTAATTATATGAAGGATTAAATCACTTCATCATTTTCCAAGGATGGATGGTGGTCTCAGTCACAATGCAAGAGGATGTTAAGAGAGAGATCCACACATCTACCATGGCTATATATACAGGTGTAGGTAATTTGTATGGGGACCTTCAAAAAAAGTTTTGGTGGGATGACATGATATGGAGGGTTGTTGAGTTTGTTTCATAGTGCCTCACTAGTCAGTATGTGAAGGTTATGCACCAGGTTCTAATATGTTTATTTTAACCCCTTAAGATCATATAGTGGAAATGTGATGATTTATCCATGGACATTGTGATAGGGCTTATATAGACAATGAAGGTCCACAATGCTATATGGGTGATATATAAATGACTCATGAAGTTAGAAAACTTCTTTTCTATCACATAGTAGATTTCATTAGAGAGTAGGGGATGACATATGCATGATATATTGTTCACCTTCATGGGGTGCCCTCAAATAATGTATTTTTTCAGGATGTATGTTTCACATCATGGATGCATAGAGGACTGTAAGAGGTGTTCAGAATCTTGATGATAATAAGTACAATGTTTCAACAACAGATATATGGAAAGACTGAGTGAACTATCTAGGTGTTGGATGATATGTTGAGGGATTCAATGTTATAATGTTTCAAGAGTTGGGAGGATCCATTTCCCTTGGTATAGTTTCTGTAAAAAAATATATACCACTACAATAATTGTGTAGAACCTTTTGAGGCCCTATACAGAGAGACCCTGAAAGTCATCCTTGTGCTAGAAAGATATTAGGGATGCGTCTAATTTGCATCCAAAGATGGTGCATACGATGACAGAGATGGTCTAGGTAATCCATAAGCATATGAGGATTTCTCAGTGAAGGTAGAAATCTTATTCATATCATCATCATAGTCCATCACTGTTTGATCAGGGATTCCACATTTCCTTGTGAGACTCCCTATAATGAGGATTAAATATATTAGGATGCGAAGGCTAGTGATTCTTGAGGTTTATCATGCAATTTGAGATCTTTCAGAGTGTTGGTGAGGTTTCTTACCACCACGCCTTTTCCCCACAGTTAGAGTTGGTGCGTGGTGTCTTCCATGTTTTATATCTGGGGAGATATGTGTAGGAATCTATACACATTATTGACAATGGAAAGATGGACATCAAGAAGAGAACCGCTTTTATGGAGTACTCAGTAGTGATTAAATATCATTAAGAGAGGACCCTCTATGGATGGACTATACCATTTTTTCATGTGATGGGGCAGTATGAGAGCATGGAGAAGATCTCATAGGAGTTTTAGACCTAGACGCGGGATCGATCTCCCGAGATTTTTCTATCGTTTTTCTTTTTCAAGGATCATAATATTGAAGAAGGGAATGATATAGATACCCTCTCTTTTCACATTTAGACTTCATTTTTTTGATATATTTTCGGATCCATGAACTGAGGCGACATGAAATTTTAATGCCCGGTGTGCCGAGAATTAATTTTATAAAAATATTAAATATATTTTATATTACCTATACAAAAATTCCTAAAAATGGATTAATCTAAATGATAATCCCATATCAGAAATATGAGACCATAGATGAGTCTGGAATGTAATATTTACCCCAGGAGTGACCTTAAATAGAAAGATGTAGATCATTTTGGAAAAATTAGATGTTGTCATTAAATTAATAGGGTTAATTGAATAATTAATATAACGAATAAATTAATTAAACTAAGGATAAATTCATCGATAAAAAAACATTATGGTGATTTTCTTAGGGTTAGTCGTATAACCCAAGGACCATTGAGATGTTTCTTATTCCTCCATTATTGGTGAATCAAATTAAAATGACGAAAACCCTCTAGTTCCATGAACTTTGACAAATAGTGAAAAAAATAATCCCCTAATTTATTGGAAAAATAATTATTTGAAAATGAATGGTTTACTCCCCAAATAGGACCCATCAATTTTTTTTAATTCTACCTTCATTTATTAAATAAATTAAGAAAGATCACCACATTCCTTTGATCTATTCCACTTATAACCTTCTCAAGAAAAAAGTACAAATTTAATTTATTTATTCTATTATTTATCATCCTGAATATTCATGATCATGTTTTCTCCCATGAATTATTGGCCAATGATCACTGAAATTTTTTGGTTCTTTTGATACTTTTATTCTTCCTTTTCTTTTCCATTGTGGAACAAAGGCCATGGATCGATGTTTTTTAGCACGATTGAGTGTAACCAGAACACTAGATTCATGGAGGAATTAAATGTAATGAAAGAATTAATGATTAATGGAAAGGTAAAATATGTGTTATACGATCTAGATGATGAATCATATATTTGTGGTATTCGAAACTAATTAGCGGTGGAAGGAGGCGTAAAAATGTGAAACGAACCCCCATGGTATGACATATACTGATTTTGGGATATTAGATAGTTATAAATGATGAACAGAGGCCTATTTCACATATTTTGGAGGGTTCAGAGGTGATATACTAGGCGGTGAGGCTAGATCTAGGATTATCGAGTATATTTGATTATTTTTAGAAAAATCCAACTACATGTTGTGTAGTTCTAAGAACTCATAGTGTGTAAGGCCCTAGAAATGATGGCTAGGGTTTTAGGTGAGAAAATATCACATGATTTGTGAGACCCTGGAACATTATTCAACCCTAGTGTTGGTGACCCAATGTGTTCTCTAGGAGTACACGGGCACATGCATGGCCATACACACACTACGTACCGATGTACACAAACATGGTCCAAGACACTGGTGGATCCCATATGAAAGGACACACCATGTACCATAGTATATAGAAAATGAAATATTTACACCGACAAAACCATAATTCATGGATATGACACTGAGTGGCTCAAAAATAACATGTAGACCATCTGAGCACTATGTATTATAGCATGGGAATTAAGCTATGTAAATGCAGGGACACATCTAGGCGATTGAGTGGGAGAACACGTCGTGTGGGTCTGCTGGCATTTTGTCTACACCTACCTTCCTTGTGATGAAACAATAACCACTCATATTTCCTTGGTTTGGACACTTATTTTGGCCTATTAGTAGCCTATCCTACGTTTTACCCCCATATAATGTGACTAAGGCCTCCATAGTGGATTTGGAGATATGAAGATAGACGTTCTAATCATGGTTCTTATTTAGGAATCACTTGATGATGGAATTAATTGGTCCTGATCGTTAGTTTGGTACCCCATAATGGACTAGGGTTCATTCCCCATGTCTCTTTATGAAGTAGAACCCCTATAAAATAAGGTGATAGTCCTCATTTCACTATGTGGTACCTGAGATGCCTTAAAAATGTGACTCCTCTATCCTCATAGTGGTACCACATATGGAATCAGTTCATGGTCTATTATCAATTATGTGGTTATTTCTTGACGGATTAGGGTGCAAGATCTCTATTTATAGAGTGGTACCCCTATAAGAAAGGGAGAATATCCTCCATATTCTGAGTGGTACCCCATATTGAATTAGGGTGCATGTCCTTTACCCACTAAGTTTTACCCATATTTAATAGGGTTCATGTCCTCCTTACAACAAGTTACACCCCCTTATTGACTAGGGCGTACGTCCTCCACTTGGAGATAGAGCCCCGCGATAGTGCGGCATAGTGGAGAGGCATGGTCCCTCTACACAATTACTTATATATATTGACATGTGAGATGTTGGTAATCATCAATAGACATTTGGAATTTATGAAACTCTTTTCCCAGGATGGGCTATGAGAGGGAGATACCCTTCGCTCTCATTTGGGATTATTTGGTTTGAGCATTTATATATATATATATATTTGTATCCTCATTTTCAGATTTGTTACACCCTTTTTCTGGGTTTAGCTATTGAAATTATATTCATATCATGTATCTTACTACTCCCCATTCATCTTTGAGGATGACCTACTGGATTTTTATATATTGACCCCTGCATGGTTTTTTTCCAGAATTTTTTGTCTTACAAAGACAAAAAACATATCACTGGATACTATAGAAGAATATAGGGATACCTGGTGCATTGGATTTCATATGGTTGTCATATTTTGGAGATCAGAAGCTAGGATCTTTCATCATTTTAATTTTCTAGTATTTTCAGGTTGGGTCATCTTTCTTGTTGGGAAAGTATGTTTCCCATTTTCATTCAGTTTCAACTATCATACTCTTGTACACCCTATAGGTTCTTTATATGCATGTCTATATTCTGGCCATTTCATATCTTTATTTTATTCCTCTAATCACCTATATTGATATGGTATGGTGTGGGAATATAGGTATATTAGGTAATTGACTCCCATTTAGGACATTCTTTTCTATACATGTTGCCACCCCTGGCCTATGAACGTGGGTTTGGGGTAGTTGTGTATTGAACACCATTGGTTCAGGCCATGAAAAAATGGATGTTTGTTGTGAAATTAGGCATGTGTATATATATAAACAGAATATATTAATTTTTTACATTTTAGGATATATCCACAATTTAATTTTAATTTTTTTTCAGATATAGTACACATTTTGTGGATGTATACTGTCATGGTATAAAAACTATGACTATTGGAAAGTTATGGTTAAGGATTTAACAAAACCATGAAAATATTTCTGTACCATTGGGATATACATCCATAGTTCTCAAAACCGTAACATTTGGGTATTATCATGGTTTTTAATTCTATATTGAATGTTTTACACCATGAAAGTATACTCTAATTATAGAATTAAATTTCCACCAAGGATAAATTTTATGAATATTGTATGATATAAAAATTTCACTACCTTAATTTTAATGATTTATAAAATGGGATTGAATTAAAATTAAAATAAATTTAATAAACATTGATCTCTAAATTGAGATCAATTTTATTCTAGAGAATCAAATTTAACAAAATATCATGACATTCAAGATACACATAGTTTGGGTCCTTGTAGGTATTTTACAAAATGTTAGTGAGTCCAACCCATAGATGAATAGTGGAATCTAGAAACACTTCACAGTCCTCATAGACAAATAGGAAATGAAAGTAATGAAACCCTTCCTTTAAATGTTCATTGTGAAATACAATTAGTTTTCCTTGTAATATTTCATCAAGTAAGATGAATAAATGTGTCTTCATTTATTAATTATTTTTATATATTTATTTCAATTATTGATACAATCTTTAAAATGGTAACTATATAAATAAGTTTACGTATGTCATTTTCTTCTCTATAGAAATGTCCTAAATATAATATTATATAATTTAAAATAAAAAATTGATTTCAATATAATTTAATAAACACCATACCGGTTATATTACAACTAAAGTAACTTATTTAAGCATTAGAATATATGTCACAATTTTATTTAAGAAACTACGTACTTTATTTGTGATATATATTAATAATGACCTCATGTTTATAGAGTTTTACACAAGCTCATAGATAGGAATTTACAATGACATAGTCTATATGGAAGTCCAACTAGAGGCTTTTTCATCATGATCATATGGACATATTAATGATTGCGATCTCTCAAAACCCAATAGTCGTACATATTATGTGTCATATCTCACAGAAATATAAAAAACATAGGACATACTTTTAGAACATTTTCATGTCTTATATGGGTTCTCATTTTAATGGGGACTTATATAACCTTTGGATGCAATATATATTCTAATGACATTATTATATAATTCATAAATAATATTAAACAATATTTAATCATAATAAAACAAGAATATATTAAAATAAATATATTTGGACCTATAATACAAATATAATCTTCGTTTTGTGGTATAGACTACAATTTTAATCCCTATTATCATCTAGTGAATTTATTTAAAAAAAGGTCACACATAAGTTCTATTATCAATTTATAGAAATTTTTTAAAATATTTTTAAAATAAATAATAATTTTCTCATGTTTTAAAAAAATTAAATCCCTTTAATAATTATAATTATGATTGTGAATACAAATAAAAAAATATCTATGTATCTTAAAAGAAATAATAAGTTTTTAATTACATTGGAGTTATAATAAAAGAGGTTCTTTATTATAGTTTTCTTGTATAATTATATAATTTACTATTTTATTAATAAAGTATTTTCTATAAAAAGTATAGTGAAACATCTCTATAGAAATTTTCTAATAGAGAATATAAGGTGTAAAATTCCACCAGTGATCCTAAAGTAGAAAATCTTGTATAGAACCTCTTGTGAAATATTTCTCTGAGATATTAATATAAAATAATTTATAATATTTCATTTTTGATCAACCATTATAATTATCAACTATAAATTTTCTATTATATATTCCACTAAGACATTTTTATTAAATACAATTTCTTAAATTACTTTAATGGAATTTTATAACATTATGCTCCCTGGTAAGAATTACAAATTCATGGCATATAAATTTTCATCACAATCATATTTAGTGTATTGTTTATATTTAATTTAACTTCAGGTATGAAAATAAGTTTATTTTTTTATATTTTAAATATTTATTGATTGTAGAAGTGTTTTGGATATATCCATGTCTAGGATTTTTCCCATTTCACCATAAACAGGAGGATTGTAATTTGATTAATGGTGGATTTTTACTCCACATTAGAGGATATACATAATATTTGAGGGATATCACACTTTTTAATATAATAAATTTTTGGATCTATAAAAATTATTCCCTATCATGTTTTAGGAAATATAATAGCTTTGTAGTGGATGTGTACAGTTTGTATGATATATTAACAAAAAGATTTCATTTTGATGGTGTGGTAGGAAAACATTCAAAAAAAGATATAAAATGGAAATATTTGACGAATGTGCATGAGACTAATGTTATATTTTCATATATACACAATCCATAAAATTCACTAATATTGATAAGTATACATAGAAATATCAAGAATAATCTCTTATAATAGGCTATCAAAATAATAGTTGGAGATGCAGTTAGCAGTAGTTAGTCCAATGTCCAAGAATAAATAACTATTTTTTGGTATATATAAGTTTATGGAATACTGGTTTTCTTGTAAATGGTTCTTACATTGGTTATAAATCCAATTTTTATTGATAGAATAAAAAATTTGAAAATCCCATGTTAATATAAAATTATAAAACTAAAGTAGAAGGAATCAATTAGGGGGTCATACAGTGACCATGAAAATGTGTCACGGTCTATTTTGAAACTATTGTTAAATATTAATTTCATTTGAAAATATTTGACCTCTCTAAAAACATAAAAACATAACTGCACATAAAATTTAGTACAATTATTGTGATTTCGGTGGGATCCATACTATTAAAAAATATTGTACAAGCATCATTTATGAAATGGAGTTTCAAAGTACTATATGTTGAAAAAAATAAGTTTTTCAAAGATGATCTAATCACAGTTTTTTGTAATTTTCAAAATCATGGTTGTTTTTCAATGTATAAATTATTTTCCCAAGATAAATAATTATTCAAAAATAGGTATCTAATGGACCATATCTTATTTTTTCTACCCTTACACAAGGGGAAATAGCATAATTTTTTTTATATTTGTGAAAAGTCATAGTGATGATAAAAAACATGTTCAATAATTCAAGATATATATGATAAGATAAAAATTAATTTTGAGAAGATATAAAGGAATGATATGATAATGATGGGAAAAGAAAAAATAAAGGATAATGTTTTTTCTAATGGAAACATACAAACAATCATTAGTGTGTGAAATGTTATGTACAAACTAAATGAGGATAAAGTATAGTGATTATGATATGATGTTATGAATATAGATGGGTTAGAAAATGAAATATAGGTTGAGGGAGTACAGATCTAGAAATAAGAGTAATGTGAATTAAATTTGAGTAATGAATGTAATAAATTTATCATTAAGGAGGATGAATGCAGACAAAGTGAGAGAGAATAAGTATAAGAAGGAAGACATCATAGGGAAGTGATATTGGAAAATTAATCTTCCATTTAATTACCTCAGTGATTGGGGTCAACATAGTGAATGTGATAGTCTCATAAGTGTTTTTTAGGGTTACATGTATTGTGGAAATGATATTTCTAATTGATTATTAAAGATAAAAATCTTAATGTTCAAATAGAATAATTGGAGTGAAGATTCTTATAGTGGGTTGGATAGTGAAATTTTCCCTCCTGGAAAATCTATTCAATAGATTCAAGAGAAGGAATCTAGATATACCTTTAATCAATACCTCTCTATGGAAGTTAGCATCACTTCAAAGAATAATTCTCTTCTTATAATGAAGGAAAGCGTTTGTACAGAAACATTTAAAACTAAGTGGAACTAAGAGGGGGATAGGAATACAAAATTTTTAACTCTCATAATTTATTTTGGAAGCTTAGTAGACATTTATCAAAATTAAATTTGTTGGATATAGTCATCAAAAACTGTAAGATCATTCTAGATCAAATTTTCTAAAATTACTCTTGACTATTAAAACGTCTTAATAGGGATGGGTATTGGTTTAAATTTATTATTCCTACCATTTTTACACTTGAAGATAATCATTTTCTTAAAATTATCCTTATGTAATTTTAGATAAAAGATAATGTTTTAAGCCTCAGT
Source organism: Viscum album (assembly GCA_963277665.1). Lineage (NCBI taxonomy): Eukaryota > Viridiplantae > Streptophyta > Magnoliopsida > Santalales > Viscaceae > Viscum > Viscum album. The sequence continues at coordinate 2,096,098,446 of OY728122.1, forward strand.
GAAAGTAGTGTTCCTATCCCAGATGGTTTCAACAATGCCTTTTTTAGAAATATTTGGATGGGATTCATGTTCAAGTTTGGAATCTGGATTTTTCATTCTCTATTAAAGGAACTATTTGTCAAAGCCTCAATTATCAATTCATCACTTTGATTCTAAAAATTGAAAATGCGCATGAAATTCATCTTTTTAGGCCAATTAACCTTATTTGAACTATCTATAATGTGGTTGGAAATATAATTTGTAACATGAATAATAGATTTAAAAATAAAATAATATCATGGAATCAGTTTGTCTACATCATAGGTATATCCATACATGATTCCATTAGCAGTGGTTTAGTGTGTTTTAGTTCTCTCACAAAGTCAAGTAGCGATGTATCATTAACTTAAATATGGATATTAAGAAGGACTTTGAAACAGTTTATTCGAACTTATTATAAAATCATCTTGGGATATTTGGATTTAATAGTACCTTTTTAATTTGGTTATATACCTTTTGGGTTCATCCCATATCTTGGTGTTCATAAAAGTCTCTCCCAATAGATAAATTATGTTTTATATGAGGGTTACAAAATGTGACCCACTATCAAAAATTATATTCACTATTATGAAATATTATCTTTGAAGGCTTCTCTCTCACTTGGTGGAATAAGGAAAGCAAAAGCCAATTCTAGATTCTATGTCCATCACCACTCTAAATCATCTCTTTTATATCGACTCCATAATCCTTTTTCTATATGGTAGTAAAAAGAATATTCAGACCCTTAAGAAGGATTTTAATCACCTAGAAACTATATCATGGAAAATATTTAGATTGGAAAATTCATTTATCTACATTGGGAAGAGGTTACTACTACATAAAAATAAACATGTCCTTTCATAGATGGGAATTATAGATGAGTCATTTCCCTTAAACAAAATTGGAGTTCCTTTATTCTAGGGGAGACTAAAATATATCTATTTTTATGGAATCATTGATCATATTAGAGTAATAATCTTCACATGGAAGGGGTAGAGTCTATATATGGATGGCTGGATATGTTTTATGAAATCCACTATTATCTCTAAGATGATTTATTCTTTTTTGGTCTATAAATGGATTAGGGGTTGATATAGCTCTTGAATGTTAGTATAAAAAAGTTCATATGGAGTGGAAGTATTTATAAATGGATGATTTTCAAAATCCCATGGAAAATATTATTTAAATATTTCTCCTATGGAGGTACGAGAATGAAGAAAATTAGCCTTTTAAATGAATATTTTCACACACAGTTCACCTAGAACATCATTAATAGAAATTCGGCTTCTTTGGGATTTCTAAAAGAAATATTTTAGAAAATATTGAAATATGGAAATGTTTCCTACATGGTTCTTCAATTTCCCTAGATTTTAAGGCCTCTTATTATAGAATCGTGACTTTCTCATGGTGGATCGTTAATAAGAAATATTTTATCAAATTCAAGATCATTAATTGTAATGGATCTCCCAATCATTGATGAATTAAAACCTTTGGATTCTTTTATTGACACCTAGATTTCTATAAAATACATCATTGATATAACAGAACATAATATACAAGATAAAGTTAAAAAAATTATACATGGATACACATTTTTATCTTTCCTTATGCTTTGGTTTGGGAGATAACCTGAAATGGTATTCAGAATAGTAAATTATTTTATAAACATATTATCGGTGACTCAAATGGTGATTTAACTGGATAAAAAATTTTAAAATGTCTTGGATAATTCCATTTCTACTTTCAATAAAATGTCATCTGGTACACAATATATTACCCAATTATTATTGTTTATAATTATTGGGTATCTATCTTTTTCTAGGTGTTATTTATGAAATCATCATATAGAATATATTGAACATTTCTTCCTCATTGGTTTGATTGCCTTAGCTATATGGAAGGAGGTGTTTGAAATATTTGGTATTCAAGGGATTCACATTATCTATACGCATTCGTTTTAAGCACAACATTATCATTTTACTCTCTATCCAGTTTCACACCTTTTTTATTTTGAAAGTGGATGAACTGTTTCACTCCCTATGGTTCTCTTGTAATTCTATTCATCATGATGATTAGGAGTTCTATCCATAGTTTGTGAAGATGAAGATTTGGGTTGAATTTAGAGAGTCAAGTGTGTTGAAAAGACTATTTATAATAACAGTGTTCATGATTACATGGTTTTGAAGAGATTGGGAATATCTGGGAATTACAAAATGGAAGTGGGAATGATAGAGGTTTTTAGCTTCCTCCTCTACCTAATTAGATTAAAATCAACATAGTGGGTGCATCGAAATGGAATCTGATATCTTTGGGGTATGTAATTATCTTTCATCACCATAATAAAATAATATTGGAATGATTTTATGATTTATGTGGAGTGGAATCTTCACTTTAAATAGAAATTGAAGGATTCATTCATTCCATTTACTTTGAAAAAAAATGATGGTTGGAATCATTTATAGTTGTAAAGTTACTCTTCTACTATCATGTAGTATATAAGGATGGTTCACTGAATATTTCATGAGGACTCATAGAATAGTGGATGTAATGTATGGATTATCTTATGATCCTCAGTTTGATTATGATGAATGTATCTCAGGAAGCAAACTTTGTGGAAAATGAGGTTGTTAACAAAAGAGTTGGTAAAAATATCACTTGGTTGGATTATCTTCAGGATGATTTGGTTCCTCATTTTTAAAGAGACAATAATTAAATTTCACTTTTCATAATTTTGTAACATTTCTTTTCATCAATAATTACCTTGGAATGTTTTTTCAAGGAACCACTTGAAAAAAAATAAGTGACAAACATTGATAGTTTTGAAAGAAACAATAAATTATGGAATGTTATTTTCAATAACATTATCATATATAAATGAGTGAAACATAATAAATGGTAGATCAAATAATATTTTAGCATATAATAAAATATTATTTACAAGGAAGCGAAATGGAATGGTGATCCATGATTTTAGAGTAAAATAAAATTTGATTCATAATTTATGATAAATGAGAACAAGAACCACGTAGTGTCACTTATATATATATTTACTATATTAAATAATGGGATTATAATGATCCCAATAAGTATTAACAATACCAATAATAAATATTAACAACACTTAATTAAAACTTATAAACATCATTTGGTTTTGAAATTGTAAAGACCTGGATTTTTTTTCGTGTAATTTTGTTTTAATTATATGGAATTATTTTGAGACCATGAAATCATATGACATGTGATACCAAGGCCCGGAGTGCTTGTAATGATCTATCAATGTTTTTTAAACATTAAATATCATGCGTAAGACTTTTTTCCAAAAAATTTGGAATAACTATAAAATGGTTTCAAAGATCAGAAATATGAGGGAACTTTTGCGCTCAAGATGATAGGTTTACACTAGGCGTGACTTATGTTTAGTTGGTGAGGGCCTCCTGTGAGAAAACCCAAATGGCATAACCATAAATAAAATAAATAAATAAATTTTTTATTTTTCAAATGCTCATAACTCAAGAACAGTAACACAGATTGAAAATCCAAGACCACTGTTGAACTATTATGGGTATTATTTCCATTGGATGATACTAACATTTACCGGTGCAAGCCACTTGTGAAATTTAGTTTTTGGCCTTAAATAAAATAATTAAGTGGCTATTATTTAATTGTAAAATCTATAACTTCTAAATGATAAGTTGGATTGAAACTTCGAGATAGTTTTGGGTTCGTTGGGGTGTGTTCTTCTTATGCAGAGCCTAACCTCGACTGGCGTGGGTTGAGGGTGAACACTAATAATTTATTGACATTTTTTTCTGGTACATTCATTAAATGCATGAGAATAATTTTCTATCTTCTGAACCATTTCTTGTATTAAAAATCCGAGGGCACCATTGAATCCACAGTGCTGGGATTCCCTTAAGGGATGTTTTACTTTGACCGAAGTAGGTCTGGAGAAAAAGTTATCTATTATGACTTTTTAAAAGAAATGATATAATTTTTTTTAATATTTTATTTCATATCCACCAATGAAAAAGTAAAGGGGTGGGGCTAGTGACATGTCAAGCCAATAATTGTCTTGACCTTCCAACCCTACATAACAACGTCGTTGGGGAATTAGGAAGCTTCCTAATTGATGATCCCAAATAAATTCTAATGTCCTTACATACCCTCCATATCTCCAATATATATGGAGCTTGGGGAGGGTTATTGGAAAAGCTTTGCAAATAAATGAATTACTGAATGAGCACCACGTCGTCAAACCCTTAAAAGTCGGAGCTGATCCTAGCGGTAGGTGACGGGTGACACAGAACCACGAACCGAAGGATGATGTGCGAGCAGTGTCGTTAGAAGCCTATTGCGGGAAGGAAGAACACTAATCCACCATTAAGCATGGGAACCTCTCTGACTATTTACAGTAGGGGGTTTATTCTTTTACGTTTCCTAAAAATATTCCCTCTTCCCCGTTCTTGAAAATTATATGAATAACGCGGGTCAACAGACTAACGGGTTGATCCATGAATCATTCGTTTTCCGGGAGGTTGTTATGGGGTATTGTTTTGGGGTTATGTATGTTGTTTAATAAATTAAATTGTTAAACCATTTTATCCTCCCTTTGATCACGAGCTAACATGAAGGGCGCTGGCCTAACGAACCTGGACCGAACCCTCCGCTACTTAGTTACCCTTGTGCCTTCCACGGAAGACCGCCAGAGAGGCGAAACCAGTAGGATACGATGTGGGTGACATGACAATGAACACCACTAGAGGATGTTGTGGCATGAAGCCACGGTGGATATCGTAGTGGCCGACATCGACTGGCCATGGAGGAGGTGCTGCGCACCATCGCGTGTTTCCGGTGTTCAAAGGTGTTGCGGCTCGTCATCCGCAATAGATGGATAAGGCAACCAGCTCATCATCCAGTCGCTAAAGGGAAAGGGGGTGCACCATCGCGAGTTGTCTATGAGCAGGAGAATGCGGCTGAAGTCGCGGCATAAGTAGCGGAACCCGCGCCTCCAGCGGGTTCCGCGGTGACTGGGCAATGCCCATGTGGTGCCGCCACTTAAAGGCATAATGACCTTAGGAAGTTCGGGATCTCGGGGGAGCGGCTCCCCCGAGCAGCCTGGATGAAGAACTGCGGGCCATCCCTTCTGGCTGGACCACCCTCTAGCGGGCTGGGTTGCCTGCCTAGTTAACCGTGTCGTGCACCATAGTTTGGGATGCGCCCCGCCGCAGGCGCCTCCCTACATGGGCCGAGCTGCACCTTTTTGAAGGCCAAGCCAGACCTCGGCCTAGTGGGCCAAGTCCGCCATGACCCAAGCTAGACTAGGTCAGGCCGAGTTGGTCTGACTGGGTGAGACTGGACCTAGGCCCAACCGAGCCCATTAACACTTAAAGGTCCTTATCTCGAGAACTGAACATTTGTTTGATGAACTATCTACGGCGTTGGGATACTTGGAGTGAGATGGTCTTTTTGACTTACTCAATGAGAGTTTTGGAGAAACAATGAGTACGACCAGGTTGGATCGCACCCGAATCCAACCAGGCCCTCAGAACAGAAATGGCAATAAGGCACAGGCCAAGCATCCAGTTGACGCACCATATATTGATTTGGAACCCTTGTTACACGACGGATCATTGGGTTACTTCTATATGAGACTTAGTGTTCGTTGAAATATGACCGATTTCATGGGGAGCGGTTCCCACCAGTGCGCTACGTACAGATCCCTGTGACTGGCTGAGACCTGACAACTACTGACTTTTTGACTCAGAGTGACTGGATAGCCACAGTACGTGATGGGATGAGTACATCAGCCAACCATAGTGGGGAGAGGCAATGGTACGCAATGGAGAAAAGTGCCTCAGCATTCCATGGTGGGGGAGAAGCTCTGTGTGACCTGGCAGACCCACGGTACGTGATGGGGAGGAGTACCTCACCAGTTCAAGGTTAGTGGGAAGCACCTCTGTGTGATGCGGCAGGCCCACTGTACTCGACAGAGGAGGAGTTCTCCAACATCCTAGGTGTTTGACATTGTGACTAGGAATGTTAGTTTTTCCTAGGCCTAGATAATATGTAATGCCTCCTCCCCAGAATCTAGGATCCAGTGCATTATTTTAATATATTTGCATGATTACAAGGAATCAAGTCCTGAAGGACCGATCAGTTTAGTAGTCTTGGAAAAAATATACATACATAAGTTCAACACTACAACTTGAAAAGAAAAACAACACTAATTTATTCCATTAGAAAAATCCAAGATTCCATGATTATTCCAGCAATTCACAAATCACTAGCTTCTTCATATCCTAGGAAAATGAAAAATGAAAAAGGGGTGATCTCAAATGCTCAGCAAGAGTAAGCAATACAGTTGAAGATAACATAAACATTAAGCATGAGGAATAATTGAAAACACATGCCTTTACAAATAATTAACATGAACACTTTATGGAAGGAATATGATCTGAGTAAATAATTCCATAATAAAACATAGTTATGGATATTCTTATAGTTGAATAACCACATGAAATATCAATAGGAATTTTCATAATTATGGAATGCATAATGCCGGACATCATAACCACATATTCAAGGCCTCATGCTAAGAATACAAATAAGATTTTGTCAAGGCCTTGTGTCAAGACACTAATTTTTCTAATGAGACCTACCGATGCATCGAGGAGCTATAATGGGCTCCACCCGTGACTTACTTAGTCCAATGAATTCCTCATATGAAAAAGTTTAAACTTAACATAAACATTTGTATTAAAACTAGCATAAAAAATGTCAATACTTTATCCATAAACCATGAATGGAATAAAAATGGCACATCCACAGTCAAACATAACTCATTCAATACAATATGGAATATTGTATTATAATAGATTAACCTCAATCGAGAATAATTATGGATATTTACATAGATGAAAATAATCATCAAAACTATTTGAGAGAAATATCTCCCTTTTTCTTGAAAACATTTTAAAGTCTCATTATTTATCAAGAAGCCATTTAAAATAGATTTTTTAATCAAAGTGCCCCATAACACTTTGAAACTTTTAACCAAAATTTTAATTTTGAAACATTAATTTCCATATAAATAAATCCTTAAAATCATTTTTCAAACATGGACATTAATATGAAATATTTAGAAGAATAAATCATTAAAACATTTAAAATGATATTTCAGTTAGAGTTCCTAACCAAATGAAAGACACTTGAATAAAAATAATTGAAGCAATAAAAACAGTATAATATCATGAGAATAAATGGATTCATGATATACTATGTCAATGTACATTATAAACACCAAATAATTTAGAATTGGTGCTTAACAACAAAGAATACTCAATGGAATGTAAGTTGAGATGAAATCCCTTATAAAGAGCATATATTTAGGTTAAGGAAAAATAAATGACAAAATTATGTGTGAAAAATATAAATAAACTCAATATGATTGGATATTTAGTGTAAATAAATCATAGAACATTCACACATATTCTTTTAAATACAACACCAATGACTTGGATGTTTAACTCAATGAATGGGTATTGTGTTAAGATTACCCTTATCAAGTTCATATCAATGACTTGAGAAATTATCAATGGAGTGATTATGTGTATAAAAATTATATCCATACTAAAGGGGGAGGATATTACTACATAAATAATAAATAGTGATTCCACACATAATCGTGGAGAAAAATAATCAAAGAATTATCTGTAAAATCGAATGAGTGGTAATTGAAATTTGATATTCCTTTATCGATTTGGTAACTTATGAAACATACACCCCATAAAATATGGATCATAACATGAAGATGTAAATACCAATAAATTAAAGTATATTACACCAAGAGTACAATCATGGGTAGTACATACACCATACAGAAGGAAATAGTAGCTAATATAGCATGAATCTCACGGGAATAAAAAGTGAAATGAAAGATACGTACCATGTTTTAATCAATCGTGTCATAAGAAAAAAAGTTAATAACTGCCAAAGGATTTAAAAAATACCATGAATATAAATAAAATCATGATAATATATATCAAATGGCAGTACACAATACACCACATTCAATAAATAAGTGGCGAACAATGGAAATCTCACGAAATTAAGAGTGAGATAAGAAACCCCTTACCTCATGTCAAACTTTCCTTGTATGTTCCTTGTTATTCCTGAATAATAAAATAAAGTTAATTTCTAATTTATTAATACCATTTTTCAAGTTTATTATTCCTTTTATATCACTTATTATCTTTCTATAACTATTAGTTATTTATTTTAGTTCATATTGGATATTTTATCGATGTTCGGAAGTTGAGTCAAAAATGAACTTGTTATAATAACAATTTTTCCATGTGGTCAAAAGTCCATTATCTCCAGAATGATATACACGATTTAGATATCATATATATATATATATTATATATCCAGTATATATATCTATTTATAATAGTACATAACATTTGGAGATAATAAATGAATTGTACCGTTCATAGAGATGGTAACCCGTACGTATGCATGAACACTACTTTAATTTCTATTTTGTACATTAATGGAATTAAAACATAATGATACATAAGTATATTATAATTACAGTATAATAAAATATATTATATAATTTATTCCATCCTTTATACGTCCCATATAAGGCATTAATGAGTCTTATCATTTTGAGAGGGTGGTAGTCTCTACTTCCTCAAATGAAATTATCACGTTTTACACATAATGGAAACCATAAAATAATGATATAAATGAAAAATACAGAAGGATAAATAAAACATAAACATAATATATATATATCTTATATAAATATAGTTCCATATTAATGGACACAATGACAGGTGGTCGGAGATAACCGAACAATCATCGTTTCATGAGGCGTTAGTTTTCCATCCACATAAACTATATGTTCTTCAAGTATTAGATGGAGGTGCGTGTAAGTTTAGTTTGAATACTTGTCATAAAAACATCCTAGTATATTGATGATACTATTTTTATTATAAAAGAAAGTAATAAAAATTGTTTAGTGGGTTGGAGAAGTAAAATAAAACAAAATAATTTAAGAGAAAGCATTACCTTTAATTTGGGTAACTTCCGTTGGATTGAACCAATAAGACTTCTTGAAGCACCTTATGCATAAGGTGAGGATTATAGGAAGAATAGGGGGATCTTGAGAAATTATTTTGGCAGGGGATGGATGAGCCAAGGGGCTTGAGAGGTGTGTGGAATGGGTTAGAAGAGGTGTCCTTTTATAAGGGAGAGGATGCGCTCTTTTGGAAAGTGTGAAACTATTATTATATTATATTGTGATATTCAGTTTCTAAAGGTCAAAAACTAATTAAAGTATAATATAATATGAATCATGGTCGAAATAAATTTATCCAATATAAATTTGATAGGTTTTGGATATTATTTTAATATTAATAATCATATTTATTTAAATCATTTATTACTGTGGTAAATAAAACATAATTATTGTGTCATATAAAATTTAATTTATTTGATATCTAAAAATTATAAAACATTTACCTTAATGTATTAAATCTTTTAATATTTCCAATTATTATTTATAGTCGAAAATATGACTTATATAACCCCATTTATAATTGATATACTAAAAGCTATTTGTTAATGTCATTTTGGTATTTACTTTAAGTTAATTAAAATAAATTGTCATTATCATTCTTAAGTGGCTCCATGGTGTCCCAAAATTGACCCAGGGATTCCAATGGTCGTCCATGACTCATCCCATAATGTTTGGACAAGTGTTAAGGTAATTTTTTTTTATTAAAATATTCCTTTTACATTAAATTACCATATTTACCTTTAACCGCGGTAAATAAAAGTCCAAAATTACTATTCAAAAAAAATTATTTTGATCTTATTGAACCATATCATAATAAATAATAACAACCATGTATCTTGGATTTTCAAAAATCAATTCACTTAAGTGGTAAAATTTCATTTAAATGAAAAAGTCGGATTTTTAACTACTATTTAGTGGTTTCACTATTCATAAAAAATTGAAGTTTTTCAGAAAAATACCAAATAATCAGCCTAAGATATATTTGATATTACAAATTCAAAAATGATTTCTATTTTAACAAATTAAAAAAATATAATTTGGATTAATTAATTTAAAATTTATTCCCATTGTTAAAACAAATAGCGTGTTTTTAAGAAATAATAACTATCAAAATATTGAGACTTGTATATGTACAATTTCCAAGTGAAATTAATTCCAATGACCAAAATTAGATTAAAGGGAAAAAATATAATCTAATTACACTTAAAAACTAATTTTAAATATAAACTAACCATATAAATAAATTATATTAAAAATCATTTTTTAATTAAAATACATTATTTCTCACTATCCATAAAAAAATAAATATTATTAGAAAAATACCAAAAATTTACCAAAAATAAATTTTGAAGTCCCGATTCTAAAAAAGATTTTTTTTAAAATGGAACATATAAATGGGGCCAAAACTATATTTAAACAGGGTTCTCCATTAAAAGGTGGTAAATCAACCATTTAAAGTAAATTATGTTTAAAATTAGATTCATTAACATTTTAAGCCTCTAACATTTATTTGATAAATATAAAAATATTTAACAAGCATATATAATCATTTTTTAGTTTGTTCTATCCATTACCACCATTAAAAAGACTGGGTGTTAACTACTATTTAAAATAATAATATTATATTATTAGTGTGCAACATAAGATTTCAAAGAAACCCATTGTTGTGTATCAGGTATACCATCGAACATAGTGTCCCCTTAAAAGTAGAATTTATATTTAGTTAAAAATAATAATAAATATGAAAAATGTCGTGTTCTTTATTTACTTGGTATGTTACATCCTTACCCCTTTTGGTAATTGCATCCTCGCAATTTTAAAACTGGGCTTGGAAACATCATTAAAAGTCCCACATCAGAAAAGTGTCAGTAAAACTATCACTTTAAAAGAAAGAAAGAAAAGTACAAAGGTCACCCGAGATAACCCATACTAGGATTCTATGAAGAAAAACATGGATATGGAAGATAAACTATGTGTCAAGTTTGGATGGAGAGGGATAGAAAACATGGTCAGGAAAAAGTTAACAACAAGAAAGCCACAAACTTGTGATGGGATAAATAGTCATTAGTTTTTGAGTAAGAAAAGTAAACAGATAACTTTTTTTATTAAGTTCAATTTCATAAATTTTAGGAATTTATTTATGATATTGACTAAGAACATAAATAGAAATACTTTGTTTTTAAGTATAGTTTCATTCTTTAATAAATTTATACCACCAACTCATCTTTTTTTTCAAATGACAAGTATTCAAGATGACTTGGTCACACCGGAAGAGCTAGAATCAACTTCTAGAGTATCACATGATCCAAAAAGGATAAAAAAATATATTTAACTTTTCTTTATAGATTAACAACAATGAAAATGGTTAGTATAAGATCAGATTATCCCCAAAAAAGGATAATCCTTTAGAGAAATAAATACTGTTCTTAATTTCTAAAATTAATCCAATAATACCCCAAAGTTATATAAATACCATTCAATAAACAATTTTCCTTAAAATCCTTCAATACAATCTAAACTAATAATCAAACCCAAAAGATAGAAGAAATTAGTTATGCAGTTTTCCACATTAAATTGTATCTCCAAATGACATCGACTACGCATAAATTCACATACTCAAAAGTAATTTACCTAATCACATATTATCTAAGATAGGTTAATAATTTTCATAAATAACCCAAAATATAGATAAAAACTCTACAATTAATCCTCAAATGAAATCCCATAGTATTCTATTTTCCGTAGGTATAAAGTGTTCCCAACAGAGTGAACGTCTTCCAAAATAACATTTATCACTTAATCACCAAATCATTTTCCTATACTGAGGATATCCATTTGATAATACATAAGATCCAAAATCAACTTATTATTGATCAAGAAAATAATTTAACTATAAATAATTAGTCACACTAACCAGGGACTTCAAGTAGTCGAGTGGTAGGAGATAAATCCCAATCGCACTATGGTTTTGTGTTTGATTCCCGAAGCTTTTTCTGACGTGACGGGGTTCCACATGATATACATGTTTTCCTTTTTTCAAAACTATTTAATTTTATAATATTTCAATAAATGAGATAGATTCCTCAAAATAACTATAACATAATTTCATTACAAATGTTATCCCATACCTCGCATTTTCATTCCAAAATTTAATAACTTATATTTTCCTCAAACTCAATGATCATATAAAACTAAATTATTATTTATAACTATATCCACAGGAGAAAAGATAATTCTTCCTCAAATATCATTTTCACATGAAAAACTGTAGGGTTACAAATACAAGAGAAATGTATTCAAAAGTAATCCCATCAACAAAGAGCACTAATAATTTTTTGAACATTTCTCCATCCATTTATTTCAACATAGTTTCTTTCTTGACAAAGAGGATATCCTATAGAATAGGTCATTCACTCGGGTAATTTCCAAGTCCACTACATTTATGCCAAATGACAGTAAATGAATTTATAGGACCATTTTTTTTTCTTCCATAGTACTCTTCATTTTTCCTCTGTAATTCTTTACTTTATATCCTTCTTTCCCACACATACAACATTTCTTTGTTCCATTAAGACACCTTCCTAGGTGTCTCCTTCCACATTTCCTGCATAATGTGAAATGAGCTTTCATTTCTCTAAGGTCTTCACTTCTAGAGCACTTATGATTCACCACTTTTCTCTTCCTTGTTGATTCCGGGAGTTGGTTAATATATATGTTGTTGATCATACTTTTGGAAAACTGATTAGGCATGAAAACGATATCTTTTATGCCTGTCAACATTACATTTTGTTGCTCATTTCCACCACCATTCAAACCATTTACATCATGCTCAAAGTTACTATGAATTACTTAGAATCCAGACATTGAATAAAATCATAAAAGCATTATCTGAGTAATAATAGTAATAAAATCATTTAGAGAATATCATGACACCTTATTTTCAATTTAAAACACCTTAGGATTAACCAAGGTCATTTATTCTAATATTATATTAAAATCCTTTAAATCGGTTTGTAAAGAGATTGTAAATTTTCATAAGAATATACCCAAGGTGTGTCTTAACCAAGAGTGTAGCAAGGCATGTTGTTGTGTACCAGGATACCCCACGTAAAGCCTAAAACTCCTTGTAGGAGTTTTCACTCCTAGGTATATCTGTGCCAGATCCGTCTCTACCATCTCGATTCTAGATAGGGATATATTTCTTGTAAAATACACAAAATCTCTACGTTACCAAAATTCATGGAAGTTATTCTATACTAATCGTCAAGGTCTATCTTAGGGTAATGTGACCTAATCATAGTTTATCTAAATCTAGTTTCCTAGGTTTGTACTAAACTTCCTATGATACCAACTGTAACATCCCGACCCAAGAATCCAGGAGCTCATGAATTATTTTTATACATTGTCATGATTACAAGGAATCAAGTCCCGAAGGACCAATCAGTTTAGTAGTCTTGGAAAAAAGATACATACATAAATTCAACACTACAACATGAAAAGAAAAACAACACTAATTTATTCCATTAGAAACATCCAGGATTCTAAGATTATTTCTGCAAGTCACTCATAACTAAATTTTTCATATCCTATGAAAATGGAACATGAGAAAGGGGTGACCTAAAATGCTCAGTAAGAGTAAGCAATACAGTAGAAGATAACATAAACATTAGGCATGCTGAATAATTGAAAACACATTTCTTAAAAAATAATTTACATTAACACATTTTGGATGGAATATGATCTGAGTAAATAATCCCATAATAAAACATAGTCATGGGTATTCTAATAGTCGAATAACCATATGAAATATCAATATCTAATCTCATAATGATGGAATACATAATGCCAGACTTCATAACCACATAGTCAAGGCCTCATGCCAAGATTAAAAATAAGATTTTGTCAAGGCCTAGTACCAAGACACAGGTTTGTCTCATAAGACCTACTGATGCATCGAGGAGGTATATTGGGCTCCACCCATCTATTAATACATTTAGGGAATTCCTCATATGAAACATTTTAAACATAACAAAAACATTCATATTAAAACTATCATACGAAATGTCAATACTTTATCCATAAACCATGAATTGTATAAAATAGAACATCCACAGTCAAAAATATCTCATTCAATAAAATATAGAAGATTGTATTAAAATAGATTAACCTCAATCTAGAATAATCAAGGATATTGAAATAGATTAAAATAATACTCAAAACTATTTGAGAGAAATATCCCCCTTTTTTCTTGAAAACATTTAAAAGTCTCACTATTTATCAAGTTGCCATTGAAAATAGATTTTTGAATCAAAGTGTCCCATACCAATTTGAATATTTTAAAATGAATTTTAATTTTAAAACTTTAATGTCCATATAAATAAATCCTTAAAATCATTTTTAAAACATGGACATTAATGAGAAATATTTAGAAGAATAAATCATTAAAACTTTTAAAATGATATTTTTGTAAGAGTTCTTAACCAAATGAGAGACACTTGAATAAATTTAATTTAGGTAATAAAAACATTATAATATCATGGGAATAAAATTATTCATGATATACTATATCAAATTATAGTATATACACCAAATAAATGTGAATTGGTGCATAACAACAAAGAAGACTCTATGGAATGTAGTAGAGATGAAATCCATTATAAAGACCATATCATTAAGTTAAGAATAAATAAACGTCATAATTATGTTTGAAAAATATAAATACACTCAATATGAATATATATTCCGTGTAAATAAATCAGAGATCATTCAGACATATTCTTTTAAATACAACACCAATGACAAGGATGTTTAAGTCAATGAATGGGAATTGAGTGATGATTACTCTTATCAATTTCATATTAATGAATTATGAAATTATCAATTGAGTGATTTTGTTTATCAAAATTATATCCACAAAATGGGAAGTGGAAATTACAATATAAATAATAAATAATGATTCCACACATAATTGTGGAGTAAAATAATAAATGAAGTATGCGTAAAACCAAATGAGTGGAAATTGAAATTTGAAATTCCCTTTTCAATTTGGTAACTTACGAAACATACACCACATGAAAGAAGGATCATACCATGAAGATGTAAATATCCATAAATTAAAGTATATGACACCAAGAATATAATCATGGGTTTTATATACACCACACAAAAGTAAATAGTGGATAATATATCATGAATCTCATGGGAATAAAAACTGAGATGAAAAATCCTTACCATTTGTAATCATTTGAGTTGTACGTAAAAAAGTTAATAACCACCAATTTAATCTAAGAATACCAAGAATATAAATAGAATCATTATAATATATATAAAATGGAATTACCCAATACACCACATGCTATAAATAAGTGGCAAACAGTGGAAATCTCACGAAATTAAGAGTGAGATAAGAAACCCCTTACCTCAAGTCTGACTTGTCTTGTACGTT
The DNA here is from genome assembly GCA_963277665.1 of Viscum album. Taxonomy (NCBI): domain Eukaryota; kingdom Viridiplantae; phylum Streptophyta; class Magnoliopsida; order Santalales; family Viscaceae; genus Viscum; species Viscum album. The sequence goes on from OY728122.1 coordinate 2,096,113,994, forward strand.
ACTTGTTCTTCTTGAATAATGAACTTAAATTAATTTCTACTTGATTAAGAACATTTTTAAAGTTTATTATTCCTTTTATATCTCGTATTACCTTGTTATAACAATTCGTTATTTATTTGAGTTCATATTGGATATTTTATCGATGTTTGGAACTTGAGTCAAAAATGAACTTGTTATAATTACTATTTTTCCATGTGGTAAAAAGTCCATTATCTCTATAATGATATACATGATTTAGATATCATATATATATATATATATATACATATATTATATCTGGTATATATATCTATTTATAGCAGTACATAACATTTGGAGATAAGAAATGAAATGTACCGTTCATGGAGACGGTAAGCCGTACGTACGCATTGACACTAAATTCATTTATATTTTGTACATTAATGTAATTAAAACATAATGATACATAGGTATATTATAATTCCAGTATAATATCATTAATTACATCATTTATATGTCCCATATAATTCATTAACGAGTCATATCATTTTGAGGGGGTGTTAGTCTGCACTTTCTCAAATGAAATTATCTTGTTTTACCAATAATGGTAGCCATAAAATAATGATATAAATGGAAAATAAATAAGCATAAAAAAAATAAACATGATATATATATCATATATAAATACAGTTCTATCCTAATGGCCACCATAAGTGGCTATATGAGATAATCGAACAATCATCATATCATGAGGCGTTAGTTTTCCATCCACAGAAATAGTATGTTCTTCACCCATTAGATGGAGGTGTTTGCAAGTGTAGTTCGAAAAATTTTCATAAAAACATCCATGTATATTTAAGATATAGTTTTTTATATAAAATAAATTAATAAAAAGTGTTTAGGGGATTGGAGAAGTAAAATAAAACAAAATAAAACAAAAGAATTTAAGAGAAAGCATTACCTTTAATTTGGGTAACTTATATTGGTTTGAAACAAAAGGTCTTCTTGAAGTGCCTTCTTCCTATGGTGAGGCTCATAGGAGGAATATGTGGATATTGAGAGATTATTTTTGTGGGGTTTTGATGATCCAATGGGCTTGATAAGTGTGTGGAATGGGTTAGAAGTGGTGTCCATTTATAAGGGGGAGGAGGGGCTCTTTAGGAAACTGTGAATATATTATTTTATTATATAGTGATATTCATTTTCTAAAGGTCCCAAACTAATTAATGTCGAAGATAAGATGACTCATGGTCAAAATAAAATCATCCAAATAAGAATTGGACAGGTTTTGTATATTATTTTAATATTAATAATCATATTTATTTAAATCATTTATTAATGAGGTTAATATTACATCATTATTGTGTCATATATAATTTAATTTATTTGATGTCAAAAAAATATAAAAAAATACAATAATGTTGGAAATATTTTTATCTTTCCAATTATTATTTATAGTCAAAAAAATGACTTATATAACCCCATGTAAAAATTTATATACTAAAAGATATTTATTAATGTCATTTTTTTCTTTACTTTAACTTAATTAAAATAAATTTTCATTATCATTCTTAAGTGGTGCCATGGGGTCCCAAAAGGGACCCCGGTATGACCATGGTCGATAGAGTAGCTTTCCACATTGCAGATATCCATCGTGGATAGATATGCATCAGCATACCTCCAGTCTATGACAATCACTCCCCCACTCCATCAACGAGTCAGAGAGGCACAGCTTGGGGACAATGATTGTGAGGATCAATGTGCTCAGATATCCTTAGGTCATGCACCTAATGGATTTTATGATAGTGGGGAGCACATCGTCCTTTTTTTTAGGACGTACCATGGTCCCAGTGGTGCTACAGGAGGAGTTATTGAGGGAGTTCCATACGTAACCTCTGGCAGTACATCCTGGTATAGGGAATATGTATAGGACCTTTGTTGTCAATATTAGTGGTTTGGAATGAATAAGGTAGTAGCAGAGTTTGTTACACGATGCCTCACTTGTCAGCAAGTGAAGGCAGAACATCATGTTCCAAAATGCATAGCTCAGCCACTAGATGTGCCAGAGTGGATGTGGGATGGGATCTCCATGGACTTTGTTACATGGATTCTATGAATGTCCATGGGACATGATTCTAACTGGGTGATCATTCTCTGACTCTCCAAGTCATCCCACTTCCTACCAATCAGAGAGCAGGGATCAGTAGAGGCCTTGGGACGCCCATACGTGCAATAGATTGTGTGACTTCATGGGGTTCCATAGATGATCAACCTTGATAATGATGTATGTTTCACATCCCGATTATAGAAGGGATTTAAAGATGCATTTGGGACTCAGCTGCGATTGAGCACTTCCCTTTATCCTCTAATGGAATGTCACACGGAGCAGACCATTTAGACACTAGAGGAGATGCTGCATGAATGCGTCCTATATTTTGGTCGCAGTTGGGAGGATCACTTTCCCTTTTTAGAGTTCACATAAAAATACACTTATCACTCCACCATTGGTATGACACCATTCGAGTCCCTATACGGTCAACCATTCAGATCATCTCTATGATAGACAGACCCAAGGGAGTCAGCACATATGGGTCTTGAGTTGGTAAAAGCTACCATGGGGAAGGTGTAGACAATCAAAGAGTGGATGAAGAATTCATATAGTAGACATAATTCATATGATAACAGGATACGGAGACCTCGGGAGTTCCATGAGGGTGACCACATTTTCCTACAAGTCTCTCCTCGACAGTGACTACAGAGATTTGACCGGGGCAACAAGTTATCAATGAGGTTTATCAGGCCATTTCTAATACATTGGAGGATAGGTGAGGTGGAATACAACTTGGTACATCCACCACAGTTAGAGAAGTTTCCCAAAGTCTTCTACGTATCCCAGCAAAGGAGATACGTGAAAGACCCATCTCACATCATCGAAGATAGCGAGCTGGACTTAGACAATGGGGTGACATTTACTATGATTCTAGTAGAGATTGAGGATTGATAGGAGAATACCCTTCATGGGTGGTCGATACCTCTTCTGCGCATTCGCTGGAAGCACAGGAACTTCAAGGAGAGCACATGGGAGCGGGAGGCTCAGATTTGTGATTAATACCCCCATTTTTTCTTAGTACATGTTGTGGCTTTCGGGTAAGAAAATCCCTAAGGTGTGGAGAATTTAATGACCCCTATTTTTTTCATTTATTTTTTTTTAAATTCTATGGAATTATTTTGAGACTGAAAAATCTGATGTCGCGTGATTCCTAGGCCTGGAGTGGCAGAATGATCCATCAATGTTTTGTTAAACATTAAATAGCACGCATAAGTAGTTTTACTAGAAATGTGGAATAAATCTTAAACAGTTTCCCGGAACTGAAATCCGAGGGCACCGTTCGGTTCAAAATGGCAGGTTTACCCAAGGTGCATCTTATGTTTTGTCGGCGCAGGCCTCCTGTGAGGAAATCAGAAAATGGAATATACATAAATAAAATAATTAAAAAAAATATTTTATTTTTCAAATTCTTATAACTCACGAATTGAAACTTGGATTGAAAATCTGATACCACCACATAACTTGTGAGGGTATGCTTTCCTTAGGATGGTACTAACATTGGCAGGCATGACCCACCAGTGAAAGTTGGTTTTTTCCTATAAATAAAATAATTAAGTGACAATTATTTTATTATAAAATACGTAACTATGAAACCGTAACTCATATTAAAAATATGAGAGTACATTTGGGTTCGTTGGGGCGTGTTCTCCTTAGGCGGATCCAAACCTTGACCAACGCGGGTTGAGGGTGAACGCTAATAATTTATTAAACTTTTTTTGGGTATGTTCAGCAAATGCACTAGAGGAATTTTATAAATTCTAAACTATTGCTCAGATTAAAAATCCAAGGTCACTATTGAATCCGCAGTGCCAAGATTCACATAATTGAGGCTTTACAAATGAATGTAGTAGGTCCTGATAAAATGTTAATTTTTGTGAATTTTTAAAATAAATGAAATAAAATAATATTAATGTTTTATTTCATATCCTCCAATGGATAAGTAAAGAGGTGGGGAAAAAATGGGTCAAGCCAATAAATGTATAGACCAGCCATCCCTAAGTAATGATGTTGTTGGGGAATTAGGAATCATCCTAATTGATGAGATCCATTAAATTATAATGTCATCACTTACTATCCCCCTCTACTATATATATAGAGGTCGGGGAGGAATTTTGGCACAGCTTCACAAAACCATGAAGTACTAATGGAGAACCATGATGCTGACCCTTAAAAGATAGAGCCGATCCCAGCGGGAGGTGACGAGTGAAACCGAACAATGAACTGGAGGACGACGTGCGAGCGACGTCGTAAAAACCCTCTTATGGGAAAAAAGAACACCAACCCACCTTCATGCGAGGGCATTTCTACGACGATTCAAGGTAGGGGGTTTATTTTTTTATGTTTCCTTAAAATATTCCCTCTTCCACATTCTAGAAAATTATAAAAAAAACACAGGTCAACCGACTAAAGGGTTGATCCATGAATCATTCAGTTTGAGGGAAGTTTTTACGAGGTATTCCTGTGGGGTTTTGTTTGTTGTTTAATACCATAAATTGTTAAACCCATTTTATCCTCCCTTTGATCATGAGCTAACGCAGAGGGCACAAGCCTAATGAACCCAACTGAAATCCACTACAACTTTGTTACCCATGTGCATTCCGTGGAAGACCTCCAGCATGACGACACCAATCGGCTACAAAGGAGGCGACATGCCAATGCACACCGCTATAGGAGGTCGTGTCATGAAGCCACAGTGGACATCGGAGAGGCCGAAACTAGCTGACCGTGGAGGAGGAGTGGCGGGCTGTCGCGTGCCGTCGGTGTGCAAAGGGGCCATGGCTTGTCTGTAGTGGTATATGGGGATGGAATCCGACTAATCGACCGACCGCGGAAGGGAAGGGTGGAGTGTCGACGATATGTATGAGATCATCGCCGAAGTTGTGGTGGAGGAGGCATAATCCAAGACTTCTGGTGGGTTCTTCGGTGACTGGGTGGTGCCCACGTGGTGCCACCACTTTAAATCCCGAACAACCTTTGGCCTTTCGAGATTTCGGGGGAGCTTCTACCCCTAGAAGCCTAGATAAAGAACTGAGGGCCATGCCCTTTGCGGCAGGACCTCCCTCCAGCGGGCTAGGCCGCTTGCCAAGCAAGGTGCCACCCACGGGCTGGGCCCCCTGCCCTGTGTTCTAGGCCATGCCCCACCTGCTGGGCCGCACCCCACCTCGGTTCGGGCCGCCCCTTTGTGGGCCCCTCACTACATGATCTGGGTCGCCCTTGTGGGCCAACCCTTTTTGAGGGACTGACCAGACCTCAGCCTAGTTGGTTGATTCCACTGTGGCCCAGCCTATATAGGGGTCACTCCGGGTGGGTCTGACAGAGTTGACCGGACCTAGGCCCAAAGGGGCCCAAAAACACTTAAAGGGCCTTATCTCGGGAACTAGACATTAGTTTGATGAACCGTCTGTGGAGTTGGGATCCTTGGAGTGAGACGGTCCATTTGGATTATTCCATGAGATTTTTGGAGAAACTTGGTGTATCGATGGGTTGGATCACACCTGAATCCAATCAGGCCCTCGGAACTGTAATGCCAACAACGCAGAGATCAAGCATCCAGTTGACGCACCATCTGTTGCGTTGGAACCCTTGTGACACGACAGATATTCAGGAAACTTTTTTGTGAGACTTTATTCTGGTTGAAATACCAATAATGGCTTGTGGAGAATTTCTCCCATACATGCTATGTACGGAACCCTTCAACTGGATGAGACTTGACGACTGCTTACTTTTTCCCTGGGAGTGAATCAACTACCACAATACACGACGGGGAGGTTTTCCTCAACATGACACAGTGGGGAGTAGCCACGATACATGATTGGGAGGAGTACCTCACCAAGCCACGGTGGAGGAGAAACTCTGTGTGACCCAACATACCCACGATACGCGATGGGGAGGAGTACCTCAGCAGTTCATGGTTAGTGGGAAGCACCTATTTGTGACGTGGTTGGCCCACAATACTCGATAGAGGAGGAGTTCTCCAAGATATGAGGTGTTCGGAGTTGTTACTGGAAATGTTACTTGTTCCTATGCCTAGAGAATCTGTTGCAAGCTATTAGTATTCATAGTGATCCTGTGTGGTTGAGTATCATATCTCGTTTCTCTGATTTGTATACTTGGTTTGAGCTGATTCTCTAATTGAGATGTGTCTATTTCTTAGTGCTTTATGATTGGGATCAAGCCTTGTGGTTTTCCTTGTAGAATTATGAGAGACCTTCAAGGGTATTGGGGTCCCTACCAAGTATCGTTATACTCACCCATGCATGGGCTTCGCCGTACCTTGTTGTGTCTTGTGCAGATGATGATCAGCTAAGCTAAGGCTTGTGGGAGCACGGAATAGGCGGTATGTGGAGGAGACATGTAGATGTCGAGTGATGAGGAGGTGATCTATATATACCCTTAAGGTATAATCCTTAGAGGATGAATTAGTAGATGTTTTAACTTTTTTAGTAGTATTCTTCTTTCAGTTGTATTTGTACTTTCATTTGTACTCGTACCTTCAGTTGGGCTTGTATTCTGGCCCATTTTACATTCTGCACTCCTTTTTACAACAATAGTTTACTCCATTGTTGCTTATTATTGTATTCTTGGATAGTGTGTCTGTGCAGGTTTGAAGGCAACACCTTCCCATTTTAGGGAATATGCCATTCAGTTCTAGTTGCCAGCCCCTGTCCTATGGAAGGCGGGCTTCAGGTTGTCATGACACAAGCCCCGAGGGACGGTTCGTGATGGAAATTTTGAGATAAATTAGGCAATTAAAGAATATACCCATAATATTAAAAGGATGTGTGTGATAGGGAAGAAAACAGGGATATTCTCAAATAATATTACATTAATAAAAAGTACTTATATAGTTAGTAAAAAATATTTTCATTATGGTTTTAGAAAAACATTGACTAACAATGATTTTAATTAACATCATTTTTTGATAACTATTTTTGGGAATGATAATAAATTAAAAGACTTTAAAAGTTATATTACATTGAAAAAGATACTCTTGATTAATGGGAATAATTACATACTAATAAATTCTAATAAAATATAAAAATAAATTCTAGTTTATAATTTTAAAATAAGGGTATTTCAATTTTTCAATTATATGCAGTCTTTCCCAGACATTACAAGTTTTGATTCAAACATGAAATATGCTTTATCCATGATATTCTTTATTTTCTTAATTATTACATCCATAATTTAGATATGAAATTTCATTATGATAATATTTTATGTGAACACCAAACAAGTGTAAAAAAATCATGGTGATTATTATTAAAACTAGTTTTTACAATTATTTGAGAAAACTACTTTGACATTACCCATGGAGATTAAAGCATAATAAGATGAAGGTATCAGGGACTCTATGATCCTTATTTTTCATATTATGGAATGTTCTAGAACTAACTAGTATTTTAAGACAATCGTTTCGAAAGCATAGATTAATGATTTACAAATTTACTCTTCACATTACATTCTTAGGATCCTAATGAAATATTTTACTGAGAAAATATTTGTTTGAGTAAAATATATAGAAATAGAAAACATGTGATTAAGTAAATAAATAATTATATTGATGGGTTGAAAGCAATGTGGTTAGGAAATGTTGGTCGCTAAACTAAATAATACATGGTTAAGAAGTGTTTGGTTACAATTTAATATTTTAAATATATATTTTACATAATTATTTATTGAAATTTATTATTAAAAATAAAAAATTTATGTATAACTTACACAGTACAGTTCAAATAATAGAATCATTTAAAAAAATTGTGTAAAATTGAAACTTTATTTGCAATAAAGAAAATTTTATAATGGGGTGATGAAGTCAATATTTCAATTTAATTTTTAATTTATCACCAAAATATATTTCTAAACAATATTAAGGTGTTTCCTAAAATACAAAATAATATATTTACTTGACAACATGTTAAAATTTTAAACATTAAATAATGTAAAATTTAATTTATCTTTATGCATTATCAAAATATCTAAATCACTTTATTTTACTATACAACCACTTTTAGTAAACTAAAAATTACTTCAAAAAACATGTTAAATTTTGTGTGCGTGTTATCAGTATATTAAAAAAATAGGAATTTTATACCAACATAATAGAAAAATTCGATGTAGTTTTATATTGAATTTTTTATTCTTTTCAGTTTTTTCTATAAAACAATTTTGAATTAAAAACCAATTTTTGGATGTTTTTTCATTAAATGGTAGAATTTTTTGGAAATTAGAGAACTAAAATTACCATATTGATCATTTTTTATTGATGTTATGATACTAATGATTTGTTTTGTAAAATTAATTAAATTCGAAATTGAAGTAATATAACCATCATCTATCTCTCAAATCATTATTAGAAACATAAATTTCATTAGTGATAGTTTTAATGGTAACATATTTATTACTAGTTTTTTTATCACCGTCTATATTATTAACACCATTAAAAAACATAATAATGGCTCTTGACATATTTTTCCACACATTCAAAATAAATACTTTATTAATTAAGCTCATAAAATATAGAACATGAAACTCAACCTCATACAACATTGTTACAAATATATAGGATTAAGAAAATTAAAATTCATGATAATATTTCATAAAAAAAGTCTTGTTTAGTTAATATACATGTTGAAATAGGTAAAATAAATATGATATAACTATATATATATATATACAAATCAGTTTGAAGGAATTAAATTCATGGAATTAACTGAAAATTTCGCCCTCATCTTAAATCCATTATTTATTCATTGATACTTGTTTTTAATAAATTCTTAAACTATCTGATGAAATATAAAACAATCAAACTTGGATTAACATGGAATTTTGAAACTATATTTAATTTTTCACTTATTTGAGTGTTATAAATCCCCGATGTAAAGGAAATTTTAGAAAAAGTCATCCCATTTGTCTCAAAAAATATAAACATCATCGAACCAATAATATTTATTGTAAGAACCCAAATCTTCTTTCTAGGTATGTTTTCCTTTTCTAGTTGTTTTTGAGAAAAATAGGAATTTATGGAAATTTTGGAAGTACAGGTCATGTAATTTTTGAGTACATGTCGTGTACTCAGTTACAGCGGGTAGCTAGGTGCTGACCGTGTAGCTAACATGCACACAACCATGTGTGATGGCATGGAGACCACTTAATGCAGGGGTCGATGAAGGTAAGTACACACAGTGTACATATAAAGTACACACTGTGTACTTTCTTTTTTTCATTAAACACACCGAGGTCACATATGATGGACCGAACCACCTTCTTTTAGGTTTGGTTCATATGAGAGAAAGAGAATGACCATGATTTTCCTCCGAGCCCCCGACCGAGCATCCGAACTCCCATTCGACTGCCGTCAATTTCATTGGAATCGCTTCGGTATGCTCTTCCTTCCTCTTGATATTTGTTTCATGATTCCTACTATTTTTCATGTTATCCTCAGTTTAATTTTTAATATGTTTTTGTAGATCTTCTGCATTCTTGGGTGATTCAAGGATTGAGGTTCACATATAGCGATATCCCAACACCGAGGTAGGTGGTTTGTGCCATTTTGTTAAAAGTATTTGAGTTATATGTTCAAATTTGTCCTATAACCTTGAACAAGGTATGGTGTGTTTACTGTTTTAGCCCTGATAATTGCCTTCTCTGCTTTTATGCTTGATTATAGGTTAATTGATTGTGAATAGGGTGAATTGCTATGATTTGGAAGTGTTTTCCCATACATGTTGCTTTTTTTGACCGTTTGGTCTAGTTTTCCTGTTAAGCTTCTGTGTACTTTCCATGCCTAGTATTTGTAGGATGGTGTGACTATAATTATAACATGTTGTTATGTTGTAGACTGTTTCTCCATGTAGTTCTTATGGTTTAGTTTGGCCGATACACACTGCTATGCTTTCTTTACTTACACAGGGTTGTGAGAACCTGGTGTAGTAGACCACAATGTGATTTGATGGAAGGGATTCTCTAGAGTGTCTGTTTTTGCTTACGAGGTGAGACAACAAGGGGAATTCACATAAGTGCTTCCTCAGAGTGTCTGTAGTTCCTTGATGTGGGCCTCAGGGGGAATTTGATATAAGTTCTTCCCCAGAGCTCCTTTAGTTACCGATTCGAGACTATAGGGGGAATTGACGGTGAGTGCTTCCCCAGAGAGTCTATTCTAAAGATAAACTAGAGGGGTTAGACTAAGTGTAATGCCTAGAGAGTTTCTGGTGTTGCTAGGTAGGACTAGAGGGGATAGGCTGTCAGTACTGCCCAGAGGGTTACCTGTTGTGTTATCTGAATGCTTGTTTTACTAGGTAGGACCAGAGGGGATAGACTATGAGTACATCCCAGAGGGTTAACTTTTGTGTTTAGCTACTCGCTTGTATTGCTAGGTAGGTCCAAAGGGGATGGGATGTGAGTAAATCCCAGATGGTTACCTATTTTTGTTTACCTTCTTTGGTTAGAATTTGTATTATTTGAAATTTAATGCATTGAAACTATGTATTGTTTAATGCTGAGTACATTCTTTTTCCCTGCTTCCTTTTTCTCTTTACCTTCCATATATTCACTGACTGTTAGGCACAGAACTTGTGGTGGTTGCATACTGGGATTTAGTCTAACACACTATTTGGGCCATGTTTTTGGGACCAAACAGATTATTTTGCAGAAGGTATAGATAATGGAAAGTGCCCTTCTACTATAGGTACTTTATTTGCGAGGAGCTCGAGAGCATGGGACAAAGCTGAGGCTTGCGGTAATGAGGAGATTTTTTTATGATTTCTTTTGTACTTTGGCTTAGTACTATTCTGTATTCCATTATTTTGTTTTTTTTGGCTGATTTCGGAGACATATGTATTATGAATCATATATATATATATATATATATATATTTGTGTGTGTGCTCTAGTTGTTTCTTTATCAGTCTTCCGCTGCTTACTATTGTGTTGTATTTTTACTCCTTACACAATTGTATATCTATTTTACATCCATTGTGTTACTCTGCCAATGATGGTAGAGTTTCCCCACTATCACACCTAAGGCCCTTGATGCTAGTCGGTAGGCTCTGGTGTTAGTGGGAATGCGCTTGAGGCCATGTGACCAACCAGGTATGGGGCGCCTCTGCATGGATTCTGGAACCGGGACATTACCATGTGGTATCAGAGGAATTATTTTCACTTGACATACTGTTTGGAGCATATATCCAGGGATAGGAAGAAATAGGTACCTGGTAATAAGTTTCTGCCCAGGAGTAGCTAACCCATGTACATGGATAAGAGGATTTACCTCATATGAAAATTTATTGGTTTTTCAATTTTAAAGTTTATTTGATTTTCACCATCAGGTGAATCACATGTATTGTGCTATTTTTGTTGATGTTTTTGAGGTTATATTTCTATTTCAACCCAATGAGATGAGGGTATTCCATCTCATGCATAATATAGGCACTTTCTAGAAATCACATGTCATCCATACTTACCATGACATTTAGGGTGAAATAGTGATTTCATGTTGTTGTGATAGGTGTTGTGCTAGATATTCATTATGTTTAGAGAGATGCATTGATAAAAATATATGTGTCCTGATAGGGTATTGTTTGTGTAAGGTTTTGTTTGAATAAATTCCAAACTTTGGTTCTTAAGGTGTTATAGGCCCTCATGGACTGTTATTTAGTGGATCATTTCCCTTTTATCCTTGTTTATAACATGTTTAAGATTCCAAGATTTGATTTGCGGGGAGTATGGTCCCTCATGGATCAGAAACTGGATCTTTGGTGTTATTTTCAGTGTTTTTCTGGGCTCCAGAGTCATTTTTGAGGCATACTGTTCGGAAAAACCAAGAATACACACCGTGTAGTTTTGACTACACGCCATGTGTTCTTATGTTCGGGAAGAATCTGTCTTTCTTAAGTACATGTTGTGTACCTTATATACATTCCATATAGTCTCTAACCATGTCATAGGCTGTGTGGGTAGAGACACAGGATTGGGAAGTTCTTGTGGGAACACGCTGTGTACCGGTTTCACAAGCTCTGTCATGTTGACCCTGTGTCCGCCCTTGTAACTAACAACACAGAAGAAGAAATCGTAGGTTATACATGTTGTGTTAGTTATAAACATGACGTTTTTTGTAATATTGGAATCTGTTCATGTATCTAACAACACGGGTCGGTGTTATCTTTTCTAGTACATGTCGTGTCCGTCTCGAACACGCCGTGTCATGTCAGCCGAGTATCCAGAAATGTCACGAACAACACGGGTCAGTGAATCTCGTCTATTATAGGTCATTTCTATCACAAACATAAAGTGTAATCTCCTTCTAAGGAGAACCATGTGGATTATCCATGTAGAAGGACTCGGATAGGGGAAGGGAATTTAAGTACACACAATGTGTAAAGACAACACACCGTGTGTTTTGTGGTGTTACATGACCAGTTATGGAAAAAGTACACACCCATGTGAGAGTCTTAATGGACATGTTGTGTATTAATTATACACGCCATGTAGTCATGTATTGAAAAACATTATTTTTTTCTTTTTCATGTTCCCTTATCATGCTTCTAGTTTTAGTCCTTCATAATCTTGATCTAAAGAGTGTGCCTGACCTTGAAGAGTCATGCCACCAAGGCGTCCTTCGGTTGTAGGCCAGTTGCAAGGTGATGATCAGACACCAGACATGACTGATCAAGGGATTCTTGCAAATCTTCTAGTTGGTCCAATCTTGGAACCCACCATTATACCTGACGCAGGTGTGGATGCATAGTTCAGGGAAGACTTTATGAGGTTCATGCAGACCTTATGTGGGGTACTGCATCCTACCCCGTTTATGGAAGAGTTTACGCGGGTCTTTCAAGAGCAACATCCTCCCACATTCACAGGGGAATAAGGATCCCAGGCTACAGATTCCTGGCTAGGAGCCACTATTTCTATCTTTGAGCATCTGGAGACACCTCTAGAGTGGAGGTTCAAGCTTGCTACATACTTGCTTTGGGATTCCGCCAAGAGATGGTGGGATGTGATGTCACCGGCTCGATGCCAGTAGGTCATTTCATGGGATGAGTTTCAACATGCCTTCTAGTACTACTACTACCTAGAGACCTTGAGGGACAATCAATCCCGAGAGTTTAAGATTTTGGAGCATGGTACTCTTTCTGTTATGGAGTATTCCTCTGGTTTCACTGAGCTGCAATGCATCACACCCCTTCTGGGAGGTGATGAGTTGTTACTAGTAAGGATGTTTGAGGATGGTCTAAGGCACGACATCTGATCATAGGTGAATATCTTCATGTTGAATGCTATCACGTATATCGTCATCACAACGCTGATCATAGAGTGCAATCTAAGATATTTTGGAGCTCGGAGCTAGGGCGGATCGACGTCTGGAGTTAGTATCCCTCCTACTGTCAGCAGGAAGCGTCGTAGGGAGTCTTCACATAGAGATCTGAGGAGGTGAGAGATATATTTTGGTACCCAGGTGGGGTGATACCAGTGTGGGAAATGTGGGCATTCAAGGCCACATTTCTAGAGAGACCCACTGGAGTGCCAATCTTGTGGCAAGATCAGACATCTTCAGCGCTTTTGTCAGATCTTCTCAATAGCAGCTGGTCATAGGGGTTCTTTTATAACTCCCCATTCTGGGGAAGCACTACTAGTTTCTCACAAGTCTGGGTCTGGAGTTCTTCCTGCCATTCATGCTGAGGTGAAGGTCATGGTTGTGGACGCCAGTCACCCAGATTTCATCGACATCAGGGCGGATCAGCTCAAAGTGGTTAGCTAGGGTCACAAGGTCGTGGTACAGGCTAGACATTTTTAGTGGAGCAGACCTAGTAGGAGTAGGATCTCGGACCTTCTATAGTTCGATGTACGTTCTTAGTTGCCTCAGTTTAAGCTTTTTCTCTTTCCAATAAAGTGGCTTCCCAAAGCATTATATAGGGTTCTGTTGTGGAGATTATTGTGATCTACATCTTTTATACTATAGATATCATGACACTAGACACTCTGTTGGGGACTAGAATGGCTAGTGTGATTCATTGAAAGGAGTGCCCTTTAAAGGTTGGTGGGTTTCACTTCTTTTGGGACCTCTATGTCATAGAGATGATATGCTATGATGTCATTCTCAGAATGGACTGGTTAGTTCCCTTCCTGGAATTCTTCGTCTACTACCACTTTAGGGTGAGTTTTACATCACCATAAGGTGGATTGTTTCATTACAAGGGCAACAGGGATGTCCAGGTGAGTAGAGCGGGACCCGAGAATCATTGGTTGGGAGGATTTGTAGCCCAGATTTCTAGTCTATATTTGAATGACTAGGGGACTTCTCAGATGGAATTTCCTCAAATTTTGGATTGTTTCAGGGACTTCTTTTCATAGGAATTTACATGTTTTCCTTCGGAGTGAGAGGGAGAATTTTCTATGGAGCTAGTTCCAGGAGTGGCACTAGTGTCCATTCCTCCTTATAGGATGGCTACACCAAAGTTACAAGAGATGAAGAAGTAGTTGGATGAGTTTCAGGCAAAGGGTTTTATCCAACCTAGTACTTCTCATTATCGTTCGCCTATCTTATTTGTGAAGAATGCAGACAGTACCCTCCGGAATTGTGTGGATTATTGAAAGCTAAAATAGTTGATGGTCAAGAACTGAGATCCCTTTCCAAGGATTTATGATCTCTTTGATCATCTTTGAGGAGCCCGGGTGTTCTCAATGATTGAATTGCGATCCAGTTATCATCAGTTGTGCATTATACCATCTGATATACCACTTACAACTTTCTAGAGCATGTATGGTCTATACGAGTATATGGGTATGCTGTTCGGTCTCACGAACGTGACTACAGTTTTCAGGGCACTGATAAACCTAGTGTTCCACCCATACTTGGATTCTTTCGTAGTGTTTTTTGTGGATGATATCTTTGTGTAATCTCACACTCGACACCATGATACCGATATTGAGATCGTTATGAGTACACTGAGAGAGAATCAGTTATATTCTAAGCTGTAAAACTGCCACTTTTTGAT
The DNA here is from genome assembly GCA_963277665.1 of Viscum album. Lineage (NCBI taxonomy): Eukaryota > Viridiplantae > Streptophyta > Magnoliopsida > Santalales > Viscaceae > Viscum > Viscum album. Next base: position 2,096,129,056 of record OY728122.1, read on the forward strand.
GGACCAGATTCACTTCCTGGGTCATGTTATCTCAGAGACAGGTGAATCAGTAGACCTAGAGAAAGTGAGAGCAATAGTTTTCGGAGGGAATTCGATGCTCGTCTTTGAGGTACATAGTTTTCTAGGGGTTCCTGGATACTACGGACACTTCATAGAGGTCTTTTCATGCTTTTTCGCGCCACTGAAGGGAATGTCTAAGAAGGGTTAGAGTTCGTGTGGCTATATTCTTGTGAGTCATCCATTCATGAGATGAATCAGAGGTTTACTTCAACACCGGTACTAGTTTTTCCAGAATCGAGGAAGAGCTATAATATTTACTGTGATGTTTCAGGTATCATTTTGGGTGCTGTTATTTTGTAAGTAGAAGTAGTCCTTGCGTATGGGTATCGACATTAGAGGACACATGAGAGAAATTACCTGATGCATGATCTTGAGTTGGTTATTGTAGTTCATGCCTTGTACTGTTGGGTAAATTATCCTCTGGGAGAGAATTTGGTGGTTTTCACCGACAACAAGAGTCTATAATATATCTTCACTCAGCATGACTTGAATTTGATATAGAAAATGTGGGTTGAGTACCTTCAGTCCTTTGACTTTGTGTTTCCCTATACATTGGGGAAAGGCCAGTGGCTAATGCAATGAGCAGGAAGATTCAAATACAAGTAGTTCAAGAGGCTAGTAGTGAGTCCTTGCTTATAGATCTATTCTTTGAGATGCATTTGGATGTGTACGACAGACATGGAATAATTTTCTTTCTTCTGTAGTTGTTACCTCTACTATTCATTATCGAGTGCAAATGAAGAAGCTATCAGATTCTGAAGGCCCAGTCCTATGAGAAAGTGTGTCAGGAGAGGACCCTATTCTTGGATGGACCATAGTCAAGGATGACATACTGCGTTTCTAGGGGTGTGTATGGGTTCTAGTAGACATACACAAGGATCTTATGCGGGAGTTCCATTCCTCAGTTTGGGCAGTTCATCCGGGTGTCACCAAGATGTGTCGTGATATACACTGCTAGTATTGGTGGCCAGGTATGAAGAAATATGTTTCTGGTTTTGTCATGAAGTGTTCCACCTATCAGTAAGTGAATTCAGAGCATTAGTGATCTACAGGGCTTTTGCAGCAGTTACCCATTCTCGAGTGGAAGTGGAATGATGTCATGATGAATTTCGTGAAAGGTTTACTCAGGCTGCCTCAAGGGAATGATGTATTTTGGTTTGTAATTGATAGACTCACGAAGGTTTCTCACTTCTAGCCAATCAAAGAGACCTTCAGTGTTGATGACCTGGGATGATTGTACATCTAAGATATTTTACATCTACATGGTGTTCCACACCTTTTTCTAGACAGGGATTACCGTTTTACTTCTCGGGTCTGGTAGGGGCTTCAGAAGGCTTTGGGTACACATGTACTATTGAGTACAACATACCTCCCCCAGAAAGAAGGCCAGTCCGAGCATATGATTCAGGTGATTGAGGACATTCTTCATGCATTTTTCATGGATTTTGGAGGTTCTTGGAAGAAGCATATACCTCTTGTGGAGTTTTCCTATAATAATTGCTTTGAAGTAACTATTCATATGGAACTTTATGAAGCTTTGTATGGTAGGACATGCCGATCACCCTTATGTTGGATGGGGGTGAGAGAGGCATCTAAGCTGGGACATCATCTTTTAAAGGAGACCACATAGTAGATATAGTCGATTCGGAAGAGTATGGCTACTGCAAAGTCTTGATGGAAGTCTTATCCTTATCAACGGAGATGACCTCTAGAGTTCAAGGTCGGGGATCAGGTTTTCCTATGTGTCACATCGAGATTGAGACATAAAAGGATTATGAGATAGGGTAATCTCTCTCCGAGGTACATCGGGCCATTTGAGGTGTTGGAGAGAGTTGTACAAGTTTCATATTGGTAGCAGTTACCTCAGAGGTACCGAGTTATGCACAGCGTCTTCCATGTTTCTCAGCTTCGACATTACTTCTCAGACTCATCTCTTGTCTTCCTACCAGAGGATGTTGAGTTGGAAGTGTATTAATATTTTGATTAGCATCCTATCTATATTGTTAATTGAATTACGAAGGTTCTACATGGACGACCTGTTCCTATAGTATGAGTGCTATGGTAGCACGAGTGAGTATAGGACGAGACTTGGGAGAGGGAGGCAGACGTACGATCGTAGTGGCCGGAGTGGTTCGGGGTTTCTTATTCTACACCACCTTTCTAGGGAAATTCAGGGTCAATTTTCTTTAAGTGGGGAAGTTTGTAAGAACCCAGGTATTCATTTTAGGTATGTCTTCCTTTTCTGGTTGTTTTGGGGAAAAAGAGGAATTTCTGAAATTTTTTGAAGTACATGTTGTGTGCTTTATGAGTACACATCGTGTACTCGGTTACCACGGGTAGCCAGGTGTTGGTTGTGTATCATCCATGCACACGACCATGTGTTGTGACTTGGAGACTGCTTAATGCGGGGGGCGGTGAAGGAAAGTACACACCACGTGCTTATAATGTACACATCCAGTACATTGTTTTTTTATTAAACACAGCAGGGTCATGTTTGTTGGATAGAACCCCATTCTTCTAGGTATGGTTCTTCTGAGAGCGAGAGAAAATCCACGATCTTCCTCCAAGCCCCCAACCGAGAATCCAACCTCCGATTCAACCACCATCGATTTCGTTGTAATCGCCTAAGTAAGCTCTTCCTTTTTCTAGAGCTTTATTTCTTGATTCCTCCTTTTTCTCAAGTAATCCTTAGTAGGATGTTTTATATGTTTTTGTAGATAGATGGAATTCCTCGGTTATTCAAGGCTAGAGGTCCACGTATATCAATCTCCCAACACCAAGGTAGGTGGTTTGTTCCCATCTATTGAAAGTCTTTGAGTTATATGTTCAAATTTGTCCAATACCCTTGAACGGGGTATTGCGTGTTTTCCATTTTAGCCAAGATAATTACATACTATGCATGTATGCTTGAATATATGTTAATTGAATGTGAATAGGGTGAATTGTTATGCTTTGGAAGTGTATTCCCATTCATGTTGCTTGTTTTGACCATTTGGTCTAGTTTCCCTATTAGGCTGCTGTGTACTTTCCATGCCTAGTATTTGTAGGATGGTGTGACTATTGTTCTAAAAGGTTGTTATGATATAGACTATTTAGCCATGTTGTTCTTGAGGTTTACTTTGGTCGATACGTGCCACTATGCTTGCTTGACCTACATAGGGCCGCGAGAACCTGGTGTAGTAGACTATAGGTATAATGGGAAAAAGGGATTCTCCAGAGTGTTTGTTTTTGTTTACGATGTGAGACCACATGGGGAATTGATGTAAGTGTTTCCTCAAAGTTTCTTTAGTTCCTAAACAAGGGACACAAGGGGAATGTGAAATAAGTTCTTCCCTAGAGCACCTTTAGTTATCAATACGAGACTATTGGAGGAATTGATGGTGAGTACTTCCTCAGAGAGTCTATTATAAAGCTGAACCATACAACTTAGAATGAGTGTACTACATATAGTGTCACTTTTTTTTCTAGGTAAGACTAGAGGGGATATGCTATGAGTACTTCTTAGAGGGTTTAATATTGTGTTATCTGCATGCTTGTGTTTCTAGGTTGGACCAGAGGGGATAGACTCTGACTACTTCCCAGAGGGTTAACTTTTGTGTTTAGCTCCTGGCTTGTGTTGCTAGGTATGACTAGAGGGGATGGGATGTGAGTACATTCCAGAGGGTTACCTGTTTGTGATTAACAACTTTGGTTATATATTGTTTGATTTGAAATTTAATTCATTGAAACTATTGATTGCTTACTGCTGAGTACATTCTTGTTCATATCTTCCTTTTTCTCTTTACCTACCATATATTCACTGACTGTTAGTAATAGATCATGTGGCAGTTCCCTACTGGTATTTAGTCTCGCACACTATTTGGGCCATTATTTTAATCCCAAAAAAAATATTTTGCTGCAGGTATAGATAAGGGAAAGTTCCCTTCTACTTTAGGTACTTGATTTGCTAAGGAGCTGGAGAGCATGTGACTAAGCAGAGGCTTGCAATGTTGAGGAGATGTTTTTCTATTTTCTTTTGTACTTTGTCCTAGTATTGTTATGTATTCTAGCATTATTATTTTTTGGAGGCTTTCATATCCATATGTATCACACATCATTTACATATATATATGTGATCCAGTTGTTTCGCCATCAGTCTTCCGATATTTACTATTGTGAAGAATTTTTACTGCTCTTGATATTGTATATCTATTTTACTATCACCTTGTTACTCATCCAATGAGGGCATATTTTCCCCACTATCACATCCAAGGCCCTCACTATAAGTTGGCAGCCTCTGGCATTAGAGGAAATGCGCTTGAGGCCATTTAACCAACCAGGTACGGGGTGCCTCTGGGTGGCTTCCAGAATCGGGACATTACATTTACTATCCCCCTAATAATATTGTTATACATCCCTCTAAATATTAAATTTTTTATACTAGGGTACTATATAATTCATAAAATATAAGAAAACAAGATCTATATTTCATCAAATTTAATAAATTCCTCAATTTATTTTTTATAAAATTCAATTTTCAACTGAAATGTCTAGTTTTAGAGAGAACCTCATAATTTAATTTTTTTATTTCCATCATGACATGAATAACCCCATTTATACACACCAAAATTAGAAAAAAGTGATATTTCAACCTTAAGTCCACCTCTAATAAGCCAAGGGCGAGTTACAAGATCTTAGATAACATACACATGTAATGGGTGACATTTTCACATGCAACATGTAAGAACAAATTTACAAAAATTCCATTGGAACACTTCATATATAACCAATATATCAAATATATAACAATAAAAATGAATGAATATATGATTTAACATTCAATTTATAGAAAAAACTTTGCATTTCTCATTCCATAACAATAATGAATTTTTTTTAATACTTTTGAGAAGATATACACATATATGTAAATATCAAGAAATGTAAAAATATAAATCAACAAATTTAAACTCGACTACTAAGACATCATATATTACCATCATTGAAATTACCATATCAAAAAACACATCATACTTCATGGTATTCATGACCTCAATTAAATGAAATACATTTTCACATCTTTAGGGACATCAACACACAAGTAACCATGAAGGGGTGAGTATAAAACCAAATTTTTCATCCAAGGTGACGAATAATACCAAATATAAGCTCTCATATGAATGGTTATGAATTCTTATAAAAATTATTATATATATTCATAACCCCACTACTCCATACCGCCCATTAGTAATCTCAACCAAATAGTTAAATATGATACTATCTCACCCCAGATCATTTAAAATATTTTTAAGTCATCATTAATAAGTTTAACTCATTCATAAAAATTATACTTAAGATCACTATAGAAACCACTATCTAAAAAATTAAAATTTTCTTGATATATACACCAAAAAGTTCATATATAGATAGAACCTGAAAAATTTATATATCATCCAATATCAGGTCACCTGAACGGTGGCTGAACTACTAGTTCCACAAGACCTCAAGTAAACCTCTCAATATTATAGAATCTACTTACTAATAATGAGGGTATATAATGAATTTGTAGATACTATAACCTCTATAAAATATATCCATAAATGATAGCATAGGAAATAATAATCTATCATATAAATATAACTACATTAATATATAAATTAAAGCTATGATCTAACCATACAGAAATGAAATAACACATCTTATATAAAATGAATCAACGTAATGTCACATGAGTCATACATGAGTAAACAGGATCATTGTATGGGTTGAACATATACAACGAATTAAAAAAATAATAATATATTAGTGAAAATAAAAAAATATCCTGAAATAAGTTCTCTGTCTGATCACATTGAGCAAAAATTAGCTCATCCATCTATCGTTAGTCCATTTCAATAATTTTTATCATTATTTTTGACATCTAAATTTACACCACTTTCCTTGTAAAAATTATGAGTGAAAATCTATAGTCCACGAATGATGATTCCCCTAATTAAAATCCATAATATATAAGTACATGTTTATATGAAATGAAACTAATAACATTAATATATAAATAATAATTATACACTATAGTTCTCATGAGACACTTAGGAATAAACATATCTTCTTTATCCAATGATGGTGTTGATTCTGAACATGTTTCACAGAGATACCATGGGTCTACATGACATCAAGCCATAAAAAATATATCATATCTCATATATATTATTTGGAAATGCACCATACATAGAAAATATAAATGATATGGGGGAAATCCCACCCAACCCCATATCATAATAAAGGAACGGGTTGGCATTACACCCTAACACGTACTAAACCAAACACAGGGATGTAATTACACTTAACTGCATATCAAATAATAACCCATGGATAGTATTACAGCCAACCATGTAACAAGAATCATCTAGGATTCCATCATATCAAACCAAATAACAATATTGGCTTGGGATGGAATTACAACCAATTGTATACTAACCAATTCCCATGATTGGAATTACACTAAACCACACAAAAAAAATATGTGTTTGGAATTACACCCAACCCAAATCACATGAACAAACAAAAGTAACATTACACCTAACCAGAATAACAAGAATGATGTGGTTGGTAGAAGAACAAACTCACATAACCAAAATATCAATGTTTGGAATTGTTACCAACCACATAGAAAAAATAAATCCACGTTTTTAATTACATCCAACCTAAATCACATGGACAAATGCTATTGAAAATACACCCAACCTGTATAATAATAATGACATGGAATATAGTATTCCCAACTCAATTATTCAAAATATCCATTTTTGAAATTACACCAAACAATATAAAAAGAATGGTCTAAGTTATTATTACACCCAACAACATAATACAAATATTCCAATTTAGAATTAAACGTAACCAAATAATAATAATATATTCATATAAAACCCTTATTTAATTATTTATTTTATTACAAATCCATTTTCACAATTCATATAAAATATACCTTCAATAGAAATATAAAAACAAAAAATGTTATAACAAGGGTTACAATTTTTTCCTACTCCAATTTATATATTACATTGCATTGTTATCACACACACAACCAATTTCCCACTTTGAAATCCCATTTAATGAAACCCTAATTATGGACCTACTTTTGGGGAAAATACAATAACATGTAAGCAATCACAACCATTATTATAGACGATTAAATCATTAATTAACTAAGGAAACCCTAGGTGGTTTTCCATAACCAATTTTATTAATAGTTTATAAACGAGAATGGTCATAGATAACCAATGCATTTAGAAAAACACTAAAAAGGCCTCACATGATCCTAAACATCATTATTATACTTATTAGACATGAAAAATATAATTTTATTTTGATTCGGGGAAATAAAAAGTTTTTTAAAATTGTTTCAAATCACTTTACACAATGAAAATCATATAATATTATAAGAAATATAAAGGAGATCCTACCTTGTAATCATAAGGCCCCACTAATTGACTAACCTTTTCTAATATATGTTTTGTCATAATAAATACCAAAAACTTTTCACAATCCATGAAATAGGGAATTTATGTAATGAATGTTATAAATCTTAGAAAATCAATGAATAAATAGAGTAAAATAAATTGTGTCACCTTTAAATATCCCATGTGATAGACTAAACCTCATATTAGATCATAAATTGTGGATTAATCAACCTTGATGTTAGAGAGATTAAAGGGGAGGGGGTATAAGCCATTCCAATACTGGCAAGACAAGGGGGATAAATAATTTTATAATGTTTTAATATTTTATTTTATTTTAATTTTAAATATATAATTTCATAATACTTTTTAATATATTCACATTGTAATATGACCACCCCCATCATAACACAGTTTTTTCTTTCAAGATACTGATAAAGAAACCATAACCAATGAATTGTTCCGTGATCAAGGGTTATATAAATAAAACACCCTTTTGGGGTATTAAAAAAACCCCATCAACCAAAATTTAATTTTATGTAGCGTATCCAAAGTTGAACACCTTCTATTACAGTGTGATGTTCTTCCTGCATTGAAAATCCCTCCACACTATAACTTAATCCTAAAATACTAACCCATATCTTCTTCTATGTCATTTAATAGTAAATGAACATAAAAATACCCATTGATAAATTTTCAATATTAAAATACCATGCATAAAAATATATGGAGTGTTAAAACCTCCCCACTATATAGAAACCTTCTTCGATGATGAATCACTCAGGATCCATGAAAAAAACTATGTCCATTGTGCTTTAATATGCACCACTAACTCTCAAGTCTCTTTCTTGATACATATGAATTAGCATTGCATGAATACTAGAGGAACCATATTATCATAAAGGAACTTGTCTCCCTATTCCACTATAGGAGTGGTCATTCATTTTATGATACATCCAAATCTAGCTTGACATCATCAACAGTGATCACATGATAATGTTTGGGGTGATATTTCCAATGAGGAGATAAATGAAATACATTATTCATTGAATAAAATCATTGAGGAATTTCTAATTGATATTCTATTGTACCTATCCTATAAATAACCTTAAATAGAATAATTAACCTAGAAACCAACTTATCCTACCACCAAATATATTATTGTCTCCATCATAAAAACACTCTCAACAATACTCAACGACCATCTTAAACTTTAGAGGATAGAATAATTGGTATACATATGATGACTAACTACTTTGATAAGTCACTAAATAATTACAAGAATATTTATATTCCATAACATATCTACTATGATACTTAACAAAATAATATAAAATACCCTACCTTTATCCATCATTGAAAATATGAGCATGACCTTCCATATAAGAACTGAAAATCTGCCATGTGAATAGATGCCTAATAAGTATAGATATAGAACAACACTAAAATCATGATATGACTCTCCCCTAATCTATTTCCGTTAGGGAAAAATTCTCATATTATATCATAAGATACCCATATAGAATAGTCATACTACTCATCGGTATAATGATGGAACGTTGTGCTCTAATGAACTAAATTATCCAATGAATTCTTCAACACCTACTAGAATAATGAAAAAAATAGTAATTCCAATCTTAAACAACACTATTTGGAAAAATTTGAAACTATTCTATATCATTAACATATAACTACTTCATTTCATCAACTGACAGGGTCTCCCTGATTAGTAGCAAAGACGTATCCTTTATTAATCAGTTCATAATCACCAATGTAACTACACTCCCTCAAGGTGACCTCAACAACTCAATCATGAAATATATCATCACATTTTCCAATATACACTAAAAAATTGTAATAGGACAAAGATAACCTATGGATCCTTAATTCTTAACCATTAGTTGATAAATATTAAGGCACTACGAAATAAACCCCACTAGGTTTTTCTTTATCATGGTTCACCAATAATATCTTTGAATATCATGATACATCATGTCCATACTTACTTGAAATTCCAATCTTGAGGCATGTGATTCCCACATCAGTTTCACATTCATGATCGAAGGGATGAAAATAAATCTTCATACATAAATCATATTATCAACATCAATGGAATAGTCTTATATAAACTAAAAATCCAAAATATTTCCCCTCATCACCATATAATATAAATTTGATAGTTGAATCACCTTAAACCTATCAAGGAGTGAAGTGGTAATAATCATGGATATAATGGAATAATTTCTATGATACTCTTTGATGTCGAGTTTCATCTTTATGAAAAGGATTATCAAATATGAATCAATACAAGGCTCCCACACCACCTAGGATTGAGTCTTTGTAATAATGGAATCAATCACAATATTCCCTTTCATAAGGATATAGACTATCTCAATATCAAATGGCTATAGATACTTGAAATTCCTTCTATTTTGATTGTTTATTTCATGTTTTTTAATGTGATTATATAGGATATTATTGTCAACAACACCCATAAACCTCTCATCAATGATGTAATTGCACTAAAATCTCAACACAAGCACTATCACCACAGATATCAAACCACGTGTCGGGTTGTTATATATATTTGGACTCATCAATATAGAACCTTAAAAGACTAATATCCCATATTACATTATCACTACTTTAATACAAATTCATATTTAATTAGAATATAATGTATACCAATTACCATGATCATGTAGGGTCAAGATAAGGGATGATATTAACCTAAATTGTTTCTCTATAAGTGTATATTTTAAGAATCAAACCATTTGAACATCTCCCCCTTATTAGTTAGATCCATGAAAAATGATTCCAAAACTAGATAAGTATTTAATAATTATCCTATAATATCCATCTAATACCTTAAAACTACTGATCATGAAAATATTCTTTTGTCACTCCTAGAAAACCATGGTCCTATGCTTTGAAGAATCTACTGTTATACTATCCCCTGATATAATTTATCTAAAAAGTGAACCTCTTAAATACAAAAAATGACACATTGAGAGATTATAATTAATTTTATGCTCCATTAATGTTCCCAAAACAATATCCAAAAGGCGATCATGCCCACCTCATGTATAGGATTATAATAAAATATCATTGAAAAAGATAACCGTGAATAAATATAGATATAGGTGGAACACCCTATTAATTAGAGCGATAAAAACTATTGATGTGTTTATAAACATTAATTGCTTCACAATAAACTCATACTGACCATATATTCATATGGAAGTAGTTTAAGGAACATATATTGGCCTCACCCTAAACTGTAGATATCACTTACTTGAATCAATCATGGAAAACCACATGACTCCCCTTAGATAATGAAATATATCATCTATATTTGGAAAATGATATCAATTCTTTAACAAAATATGGTTTAACCTATGTTAGTGCAAACATAAACACAATGATCCATTTCACTTCTTGGTGAATAAAATAGAAGCGCCCCAAGTGGACAAGATCTAGTGAAGAAATACCTTTGGTTATTTGTATTATTTATAGACCCTCAAAGATCATCCGAAGTCATAAGGTATTATAGAATTGATATAGGATTCATACATGACATCAACTATATCATTAATTTGGCCTCTCTCTCACCCTATTAAGTTGAAGTCCAAAGAATTATTTTGTAATGGTATCCTAAATATGGTAAAAAATAAAAGGGAAGGTGTCTTCATTATCTACTTATATCTAAAAAAATACTATTATATTAGATGAAAATCATCCAAAACTATCAGTGATAAGGTTTTGAATAACCTCTTTATAAATACCACACCCTAAAATAGGTTGTAAAATCACCCTTGATAAACATGAAGGAAATATATTTGGTGATAGTTGTTGATATGTGATCAATTGAGAGTCATAAAATTCATACTAAGGATCACATAAGAAACTCTAATGGTTCTCGAAACCACTAATTATGATGGTGAAACATTTTTACCTCTGAATAACTTTACATCATGACCCTAAGGGAATGTCAATAGATATCCTCCTAATTATATATTCCACCACTAGACATAAATAACCAACAAAATGATAAGATATAAATAGGTGTACACACCTGTATTAAACAAATAAAAATCTTTGGTAGATGTCAATAAAATTTTATCATGAACATTGGATTACTCCATACCATGATCCTGAGGTCTTTTGCTAAAACATGATACTTTACTAAGCCTAAGAACCTTCCTTGGATTATAGGAAGCTAAATAATTTGAGTATAACCACTCTATTACCTCAGGTTTTTCAAAAAAATGTGAACTCCTCTACATTGAGAAAACATAGAGGAACTCCAACTATATCTCCTCTATGATGCTCCTATCCCTCATCCAAAGCCCTATGTTAAACATGAACTTCTACCAACAAAATATTTTGGAAAACTACTATCATATCATTATAAATTCCCTATCTACCCACACAATATACCCAACATAGTATAGTGATGGAAAAATGATCTCACCTGAATAGGCCAGTCACATAGTTAACGCTCGAAAAAAGATCTTCCCCATAGAGTTAGAGATGAATCATGAATCTAGACACTCTTTCCACCACATACCCAATGATAAAAACCATAACTATGCTTATTACAATTAAAATAACCACCATTGTTCCTCCTAGAAGAAGAAAAATTCCAAAAATACATAGCCTCAATTATGTTCATCTCAGTTATGAATTCATGATTCGGATCCTCAATAAAAGATAATAGGTAAACAAATTCTCAGAGAAATAAAACAGGAAATACATCCAAGATAGTATTGTATAATAGTCCACCTATAAAAACACAACCAATATGTGGTTATCTATCCCTAACAAAAAATACACAGTAAGATTCATCATCCACTCAAAGGGTGTTATAAGCTGATCAAATGTATCCTATAATGACTCAAACAAAAAAGTAGACATCCAACAGTCCAACCTTACCCATAAAGAGAGGTGGGTGAAACATCTGAAACTCTTGGTCAAAATAGACATATAAAACTAAACTCTAAGGGTATCATGGACTATATAGTATATAAACTAATTCAAAAAATCTTGATTCGACAAATCCATAGATGGTCCTTGCTCAACAGGGGGATATTTATCTATTGTAGATGCAACATGCTTATCCCTACCCTCCTAAATCTCAAATGGAATTATATATGGTGGTAGACCATTAAAATGACCGAAAATGTGGCATAGAATACATCTATCACAATCATTGATATCATATTTTATATTAAAATGTAATATAAATAATGATCAATGACTCTATGAATATTTTTAATGATATAAGGGTCTCATAAAAAATAGGAACTCTCTAGACCTATCTAAATTCTCCCTGGCCAGGTATCAACTCAAAGAGATATACACAATAATCATTGAATATCTAGTGTAAAAAATGATAATATCTGTTCAATAGAATATATTTCCTTTAAAAAATCTGATATAGGAAAAAATTATATAATTTTTTATTGTTTCATTAAATGATTTAATGTCATTTAATCACCATTTCCTTAATCACAAACAATCATGAATATTTCAAGTGAATAATACATTCCAATAATGATGAATGTAACACCCCAATATTTTATGAATTATTTTTTTTCAAATTAATTTAACCATTGCAATATTTTAACTTTTACACAATATTAAAGATATTTTATTTTATATTAAATAACAATGTTTGTCTTGAGTTATACACAACACCATGTTAATCAAGAACAACGTGTAACATAAACATTAGTTTTCTCTATATAGAACACCAAGGATAGATTGTGTTATACACAACAATGAATTTCCTTGAAGACATTCATAACATGATAGACCAAGGTTTACAGCACAATAATATATTATTATAATATGATTATTTTATATAATAACATATAATGTATATATTAAATTAGAATTTATGGATTTTATTAACTAATTTATGGAAATATATAGTTTAAAAAATATAATATGAATTCATACGTCACTAATTAATTATAAATGAATATGAAAACTGATTTAATATAAAAGGAAATATTATTATTTTTATTTTCACAAAGTTGTTTTAACATAATAAATTAAATTAAATAAAATTAGTGAGTGATATTGGTGTAATATATATTTTATATATTCAATCATATATTTTGGAATTCATATAATATATTTGATTTAGATAAGATAAAAAAACCCAATTTTAGTCACAAAAATCTATATTTTTTATAAAGGTATTTTTACCACCTTTTAATGGTGAACCCATTTTAAAGCCCAATTATGAAAATTTTATAGACTTAATTTGTTAAAATAACCATTATATTTTAATTAAAAACATTAATTTTAGTTATGGATAATTTTTTATTGGTATTTTTACGTGGTGTCATTTTTTAATGAATAGTTAAAACTACAGAATTTTTTTTCAAAACTATTTTTTCATAAAATTTATTTAAAAGGTTGAATTATATTTAAAATTGGATTGAAAGTTTAATTAGATATTATAATTTTTAATTAATAAAATTTATGTCATTGAGATCAATTCCACACTGAAATTGGATATAAAAACTTAGAGAACTTTTGAATTTATTTTCTTTAAAAACCTACACTGTTGACCATACTATGGGATTAATTTTAAAATAATTTATTCTACTATTGGGATTATAATTTTGAAAAACAGATTCCATATTTATAATAAAAAACTTTTATAATTTCTAATAAGGTCAAATTATTTTGTTACCAAAAATATTAGTGAATGTAATTAAAATAAATTACATCGATTAATGTAAAATTAAGCTTAATAGGGGACTGAACAATAAATTTAAGACCAAAAACAACTTTGACACTTATAAAACACCCGTTTTATGGCCATAAATCTTCCAATAACCTTCCATTATTGCATTTGGTTGTATTTAATGACTTTTTACGGTACAAATGTGGGTACACCTAACTTTTTTTCAAAAATAACAATTTAGTCCTTTCCCTTCCTTATAAAAGGACACCACCTATCATTCTTCTTCATTCCTATATAGTCTCTTTGATTTGGACAAGATCTACCCAATAACTTTCTAAAATAAACCCATTCCTACTAAAAGACTTACCTTGGGAAGAAGGAAATCCAAGGAAGCATTTTTGGCACAAACCAAAAGGAGTTACCCGATTTAGAGGTAACACCTTCCCCCAAGAACCATTTATTTGTTTTCCTTCCCCACCAATCTAATATATTTTTTACATGATTATATAAAAAAACTAGTATAAAAAAATAATAGTATTTCTTTATTCTAAGGGTTCAAACTATATCTACACAAACCTACATGTAACGGGTAACGAACATACTATTTACATGTATAGTGAACTACCACCTCAATAAATGATGATTGCTTGTTTTTATTTTACCGCCTCTCATGGTGGAAATTAGGATGGAAAATATGTTAATATATTATATATATAATATTAATTATGTTTTTAATCTTATTTTTTCATTTTTACCACACATATCTTCATACATTTCATTTTGTGTTAGTATAATACTTTGTTTGAGGAAGTGAGGACTACCGCACCTAAAAGTGATATGATTCGATCATACACTACATGGAATGAATTAAGGATGGGTTCAGTAAATATTTATTATCTATATGATGTAATAATAAAAATTTAATATTGATAGAAATATATATATATATATATACATATATACATATATGTCCTTTACTTTATTTCTTTTAACAATACAATTAAACAAAAATAGCGTTCATGCATACGTACAACCTACCGTCTCTATGAACGGTGTATTCTATTTCATACTTCTATATTATATAGATTTATATAAAAAAATATACATAATATAAATTATATTTAAATCATGGTTTAAATTCTGGAAATCATGATAAAAGTGTAAATACGAAATATATAAGAAATTAAGACACATGTGAGAAAAAGAAAATATTAACCAAAGTGAAACGTTGACATAAAATTGTTAAAAATAGGGTAATATATAGTCATAATAGAACCATATGTGATATTTCTTGTAATAATATGGTTCTTTGATATATTTTTAATAAATTGATATTTATGATACATGAGTTTTGTATGAGTGTGTAGAGAGCCAAGAAAATAGGTAAGGGGAATTCATCTCACCTTTTATTTCTATGAGATACATGCTATATTCACCACCATCTACTTTTATATAGAGCGTTAAATAAAAATTTATGTAAAAAATTATTCTAATATTTAACCTTATTATTTTTTACAAATCAATTATATGACCTTTATTTCAAGGGTTTTATGTTTCAAATTTTATCAAATCAGAAAAATAGTTTTTTCACAGTTTTTATTCATTGAGACTCATGTTTTGTAACATGCCTAAATTCATTTTGAGGCATATATAATTCCATATTACATGATATATATTGAATATAAATATTTTCATGTTATTATAAGCTTAATTTAATTTAATTTTCATACATGGAGAGTATTATCCCATGTAACCGTGTGATAATATTTTATTGAAACAATCTCATCACTTTTAAACATTTTTATTTTTATGCTTCGTTTGATGAAATACTATAATCCATCTCTCAAGAACATTCATGAATTTTATTATCCTATTGTTATCAATTATTTATTCATATATTATTACCATTTCTTATACTCTTTGGTGCATAAGATATTTAAGAATGTATTATTAAGAAATCCTGACGTTACCCACTCTTCAGTCAGAAATCAATGTTCTTTTAAAATAATGATTTCTAACAAGGGTTTCCATGAATAATATAATATTCTCCCATGATCATTAATTTTTTCCATTTTTTATATTACCAATATCTTAAAATTAATCATCATAACGATTTCTGAACAAGGCATTTTTCTAACCTTTTTACTGTGTAAATGGACTATTTTTACTTCATACAGAATGTATAAATTTACCTTGAATCATTTATTTAAATATTCATTTTCAGAATATAAAATTTTAAGAAAATTTTATGAAAATTAATTTTTAATGAAAGCAATTTTCAAAATGTTTTCAAGATTATTTTATATGTTTTTTAGGAAAATGATTTTCAAAAAAATTTCAAGATTCTTTTATAAGTTTTCAAGGATAATTATTTTAAAAATGTTTCCAAGCCTTATTTTTATATTTTAAATGTTTTTTCAAAGAAATTATTTTCAAAAAGTTGTAAATATTCATGCATATTTTTTCATGTAAAATGGTGTTTCAAAATATTTTCAATATTTATTTATATGTTTTCAAAAAAATTTCAATGAAAATGGGTTTCAAAATTTTTTGAAGGTTATTTTATATTTTTTAAATGAAAAAGGTTTTCAAAATGATTTCATGTATTATCTATAAGTTTATATGGTATTTATTATGAAAGTTATTTTAAAATGGTTTTATTAATTTAAAATACTTATTCAATGAAGAATGGATATTTTTCTCATGAATTTTTTTTAATGATATTTAAAAATTATTCTCTATCTAAGATGTCATCTATTGATGATACTTATGCCCTTCTTGGAAATGATATAAAGGTTCCATTCAAAATAAATCTATGAATGTGTTATGATTAATATCATAGTATTTATGAATTATATTTCTCTTTCATGGGATTTATGTTTATGAAATCAGCTTTCTTTCATGGGTTAGGCTTTTGATGAAATAAATACGAAACCTATCTCTTTTCGACAGGTTAATATATGATTACATTTTTATGAATACCATTTATTTAATGGGTTATGAAATTATTATTTAGGATCTTGTTGAACACATATGTATGGTTTCATTATGAGATGTGTTGGACCTATATCTCCCTATAAGCAATTGGGTAAAGATTTATATCACATTAGATAGACTAAGATGGTCTTCAGAATGAACCATAACTACTAAGATGGACAGGGGAGTGAACAATAACCACCAAGATGGTATGAGGAGTAAAATAATTCTACTACTCTGGCCATGAGAGTGAACCATGAATACCAAGATGGTATGAGTAGTGAACTCATATTACTAAGATGGCCATTAGAGAGAACCATGACTAATAAGATGGTATGAGGAGTGAAATCATACTTCTAATATAGTCATGGAAGCAGTGCCTTGGCTACTATTGAAATAATATTATATGTTTATGTGTCTTCTATAATTGCATGTTTTATTCCTATGTTATGATTTCATGGATTATGTTCTTTATTTCCTTATAATTTATGACTTATGAACTATTGTTTTTTATGACATAATTCATGTATCTAATCATTGATATGATGTGTATGATCTTCTATTTTCATGATCTTGTTTGCATACCATTATGCTCATAAAGATTCTTCAATATCTTCCTTATTTACCCTTAAGGTGCATTTGAGACCACCCCTTTCATATTTTTTCCCTAGGTTATAATGAAAGGTATTAGGTAGAAGTACTAAAGGTTGATATCATTATGGGAGATGTTAAAGATATTTCAACTGTATAGAAGATTTTGTTTCCATGATTCCAAAGACACTGAACTATTACGGTCTGCGAGAATGTTTTTTTATGTATATAATATTCATATAAGATGATGTAATATCCATGTATGTAAATCTTGGGTCACTATAGTTGGTATCAAAGTAATGGTTTAGTCAACCATTAAAAACTATGATTAGAAACATTTAGTGAGATTCGTAGGTATATTTATAAGGATATGCAAATGTATATATATAAGGATAAGTATAAGTACTAGTTAATGTTTAGGAAAAATGTCATGGAGTTTTGCTAAAGGATTTAGTAATTGGTTTCATAGAAATACATGCATGTCTGGATAATACTAGTGGACAAGCCTTTAAACATATATACTTACGGGTAACTACTTCAACACGATGTTATATGCTAGACCTAGGGTAATCTAGTACATGAAGATGGGCCTTTCTAAACACCTGGTTTGACACTGTCACGGGATATGATTTTGGAATTCAAAAACTATTCATTATCCATTACAATGGATTTAAATATAATTTACCTATGAAAAACTATTATTAACCTATGGTGTTATAGATTAAAGAAGTTGCCATGATTCATTCATCCTATATGTAATTATGTTAATGACAATGTGGTTTCCTAATATGATAAGTTATAATCAAAATTGGATTATATTTTTTGTCAATGGATGGAAATGGAAGCATTAAAATTGAATGTGATGGTTTATTTGTTGATGAAAGTCAAGTGGTATGATCACTAGAGTGAGATAATTTTTTTATCAAACCTAATCAGTTTCCATGGAACATGATTAACAACATGTATCTTAACCAACTATCAAAATCACTAAGGAATAAAAATAAGGAGTTAGCTGAGTGTTTGGGTAATGGAGACTATGGAGGAAAGAAGATATAGTTTCCATTATTTCTTGAATGTGGAATTAATCACCTATGTGAATGTCTTATAGGAACAAAAAGATTTTTTGAATGTGGAAAATAAGGACACAAAGAGAGTGAATACAAGGGGAAATAAATAGCCTAGTTAATAAAATAGATGAAAATATTTTCCTCCGTAAGTCACCATTGAAGGTTAAGTGTTTTATTTTTGGAATAAATGGTCATTATGAAACTCAATATCCCAAGAGGAAAGATCCTAAAGAGGATCAGCAGGGTAGTATAAGTAATTGTTAAAATAAAAATGATGAAGAGACTACAGATGAAATGTGTGTGTAAAGGGGTATTGTGTAATGGGATGAGGTATCTATTCTAATGGAATAAGGATTAAGTGTAATAATAAAATATTTTATGTGTTTGGATTAAATAAGTATGTTATATGAATGGTAAAATATATAAGGATTGTTTAGTTTATTTCTTTTGTTACGGATTTATACGAACATGTTGAATGGTACTGATGGAGTAAAATTTCATATAATGGAAAGGTAATTTCAATATAAAAATGATTATTAAAGGAAATAAAATCCATAATATGTTACTAAAATTATGATTATTTTGTTCAGATAAAAATATGTGGGATATAAATAAGTAAGTTGGAAGGTACTGATTACCATGGAACTAATTAATTAATTATTGACATGTATTTTATGCAATCATAGATGGAGTTTAAAACGTTTTATATTTATATAATATATCCAATAATTGATTTAATACGGAAAAATTCATGTTTTCTAGAAGTATTTACAATAATTTAGGTTCTAAACATGTTCTAAGATATTTTACAAAGAGGGTACTCACATGTTCAGAATGTGACAAACAAGTGATACTTTGTGATATAAGGGGAATCAATGTTAAGTTGATTTCATTAATATATTTATAAAATTTTGGATTTTAAAATTTAAGAAGTGTTATAAGGTTAACAATTCATGAAAAATTTAAGTTAAAATTCAGAGGAATTATTTATGAACTATGTTTGTATTGAAAACCTCAGTTCAAAGGAAACTTAGTGATTAACATTATTTTAAGGATTTATATATAATATGGTTTTGGAAATTATATTAGTTTGGTTTTAGAAAAGGACATCATGTATGTCAGGTGAAAAAAATAATGATTAGAATGGCCGTAGGTATTGAACCCATTATAGAAATATGATAAGAGTTTCATTCCTACAATTTTCCTTTGCGATATCCTAGATATTTTTGATAAATTATTATTTATGATGAAATAATAGTGTTAATTTTTATGTTTAGGGATTAATTTATTAGTTATATTGGTATTTAATAATATTTATAGGTATATAGTTATACTTTTCATTATTTTAATAGCCTTAATAACTTCTAAAAGTGTATGTTAGCAGTACAGGCATCAAAGGTAATTTTTGTACATCTATTTCTTGAGGTAATGGATGAATTAGAAATTGGTAAAATCACAAGTAAAGAATGATTTTTTTATAGAAATATATCCATTAATAATATTTCCAAATATTCATGGTTAATAAAATAATTACTCAATATTAGGATACTGATAAAAATAAAATGAGTTTCCCTAATAATTTAATTTTGTTGAATATATGGCATTTTAAATCATCCCAAATTTACAACTTTCAGGCCCTCAAATTTTTCTAATATCATTCACTTGTTTGTGATTGATGACCTCTATCACACCCTAGAAATATTTACTATTTTATTCCATGTCCAATCTTTACTCATAACCAAGGTTATCCTATATCGAAACCTAGTTATATGTTACTATGGGTAACCGTTATGGTTCAAACCTTCCATTTTAAGGGAATTTTTGGAATTCATTTTTATGTTTTGGGTCTCTATGAATTACAATTACAAGTATTAATCCTTTGATAACCCAAATTAATTTTAAGGGAGAAATTAATTTTAAGGGGGGTAGATCGTAAAACCCCATTATATTCTGAATTATTATTTTTCAAAATAATTTAACCTTTTCGATATTTTTCTTTTTACAGAACACTAGAGATAGTTTATTTAATATTAAAGAACTATGTTTGGATTAAATTATATAAAAACCAAGTTAATAATTTAAAAAATGAAACATAAACATCATTTTTTTCTACAGATAACACCACAGTTATCTTTCATTACAAGCAACAATGACATTCCTTGAAGGCTTGGGTAACATGCAAGTCCAAGGTTTACTGAATAATAATAGATTTTTAAAGTATGACTATTAAATAAAATAAGATATAATATAGAAGTTAAATTATATGTTATTAATAGTATTATATAATTTATTAAAATATATGGTTTACACAATATAATATGAATTCATAAGATACCAATTCATTATTAATGAATGTGAAAACCGATTAAATATAAAAGGAAATATTATTTAATATGGTTACAAAGCTGATTTGCACTAATAAATTAAATTAAATAATTTATTTATTGATACTAATGTAATATATATTTTATATACTAAATAAATTTTTTTATTCATTCAATAAGTTCGGTAACATAAGATTAGAACAAACCCAATTTCATGCATAAAAACCTATATTTTTTTTATAAAGGTAGTTTTTCCTAATTTTAATGGGTAACCCATTATAAATCCTAATTTTTAAACGTCTATAGACATAATATGTTAAAATAAACTACATATTTTAAATAGAAACATAAATATTAGGTATGAGTAGTTTGTTTTGGTATTTTTCTGTATGGTTTCATTTTTTAATAAATAGTTAAAAATATAGAATGTTAGTTCAAAACTAAATTTTCAACTAATTTATTTATAAGGTTAAATTAAATTTTAAATTGGTTTAAAGGTTTAATTATATTAGATTGTTTTCAATTAATACAATTTATGTCATTGTGATAAATTACACATTGAAATTGGATATAAAAACATAGAAAACTATTGAATGATTTTACTTTAAAAACCCATATTGTTGACCCGACTGCATGATAAATTTTCAATTAATTTATTCTACTCCTATGACTATAATTTAGAAAAATCGATTCCACATTCTGAATCAAATAAATTTATAATTTCTAATAAGGTAAACTTAGTTTTTGACCAAAAATATTATTGAAAGTAATTAAAATTAATTAAATCAGTGAAGGTAAAATTATGCTCAATAAATAACTAAACCTTAAATTTAAGTCCAAAAACAACATAGAAACATATAATACACCCATTGGATAAAACTTATCCCCAAAATTAACCTAAAATTATTTTTTTGTTGTTTTCATATGGATGTTTTAGGAAAAAAACATGGGTACACCTAACTTGATTTTAAAAATACCAAGTGACTCAGTTACCTTCCCTTGAAAAGGCCACCAAATTTCCATCTCCTTGACACTTATAAAACTTATTAGGATAGGAAAATACATAAAAAAATAAAATTATTAAAATAAATACCTTACACCTAGAATCCTTCCATTGGGAATAAGGTAATCCAAGGAAGCCTTTTGGCACAAACCAAAAGGAGTTACCCGATTTGGAAGTAACTTCTTCGCTCAAGCTCATTTATTTTATTTTACATCTGGACCAAATACACTCTATTTGTTCCATTATTGTATAATAAAACCAGTATAATTAATATAATAGATTTTTTATGATAATATTTCAATCTACATTAAGACACACCTCCATCTAATGTGTAACAGACATATTGTTTATGTGTACGACGAACTACCGCCTCACTAATTGATGATTGTTCATTTTTATACAAACTCCCACAGTAGAAATAATGATTGAAAATATATTTATATATGTTATATTTTATAATTATTAGGTCTTTATGCTTTTGTATTCCATTTAAAAACACATTCCTTTTTTAATTTATGTTTTGTCTTAATAAGATAATTTCATTTGAGGAAGTGTGGACTACCACCCCCTCAAAGAGATATGATTTGTTCATACACTACATGGAATGTAATAAGTATGGGTTTAGAAAATACATATTTTATATATGACATCATAAATATAATATAATAATGATATATATATTTTCCTTTCATTTTCATTCTTTCAACAAGATAATTAAATATCAATAGTGTTCATGCTTACGTACTGCCTACCGTCACCAGGAATGGTGTATTCCTTTTCATAATTATACATTTTATGTATTAATATAATAAAAATATAATAAATAAAAATTATATTTAAATCATGGTTTAAATTATGGAAATCATGATATTAGTATAAGGAGAAAAGATATAACAAATTAAGAATATGTGAAAAACATAGAAAATATTATCTGAAGTGAAACCTTAACAAAGAACTGTTAACAAGAGAGTAATATAAAGTAATAATAAAAAATATATAAGATATTTTAAGAAATAATATGGTCATGTGATAAATTTATAATAAATATATATATTTATTATACAGGAGTTTTTTACAAGTA
Source organism: Viscum album (assembly GCA_963277665.1). NCBI lineage: Eukaryota > Viridiplantae > Streptophyta > Magnoliopsida > Santalales > Viscaceae > Viscum > Viscum album. Next base: position 2,096,152,297 of record OY728122.1, read on the forward strand.
AGAAGAAAGTCAAGACACAAGGTATGAGGATTTCATATCAATTTTTATTTCTATGAGACACATGGTTTATTAACTACCCACTACTAAATTGTGTTGTGTACAAATAAACATGGATACAATAAATTATTATTATATTAGAAAATATTGTTATTTACATATACATTTTTTTCACTTTATTTCATGGATTATATGTTTCAAATGTTATCAAATCTAAAAACTAGTTTTGTCGCAATTTGCCTTCTTTTAGACACATGTTTTCTCATGTTCTTAAATTCATGTTCAGGTTTATATAATGTCATTTTACATGATATATCAAGAAGATATATATTTTCTTGATATTATAAGCTTCATTTAACGGTATTTTCTTACATGGAGAGTGTTATTTCAAGTTACCAAGGGATAATAAAATTTTGAAACAATATCATCACCTTTAAAAATTATTTATGTTTATGCTTCCTTTGATGAAATCATAAAATAAATATCTCAATAAAATTCATGAATTTTTCTCCCATGTTTATTAATGATTTTTTACAATATTATTTCAATTTATTATACTCTTTAGTACATATGATACTTAAGAAAGTGTTTTCAAGAATGCCAGACTTTACCCTCTCTTTATTGAGAAATTTGTATTCCTTTAAAATCGTGTTTTTATAAAATGGATTCAAAGAATATTATACTTTTAAAATATGATTATTAAAATACTTTTTAGCCTTTTTTTATTTTACAAATACTTACAATGGAATATTATTGTCTATTTATGTAGAAGTAATTTTTATATCCTTTTTTCCTTTAATACAGTAGATTCCTTTTACATCGTATGGCATGTATGGATTTAACCGACATCAATTAATTAAATATTTCATTGAATTCTTAAAAAGATACTTTTTAATATTTTTTTAAAATTATATTTTCATGGAATTTGTTTTTCAAAATGTTTTCAAGATTATTTTATATGTTTTCATTAGAATTTTTTTTCAAAAGGTCATCAAGATTATTTTATATGTTTTGGAGAAAATTTTTTTCAAATTTTTTTAAATATTCTTTTATATGCTTTCATAGAAAACTATTTTTCAAAATGATTTCATGACTTATTAATATGTTTTCAAATTATTTTAAAATAAATGTGTTTCAAAAAAATTTCATGATTTCTTTCATATGTTATCAAAGTGTATTAAAAGAAAATGGATTTTAAATTTTTTTGAATATTATTTTATATATATTCACGGGAAAAGGTTTTCAAAATGATTTCAAGTCTACTATATATGTTTTGAAGGTATTTTATATGAATATGATTTTCAAATGGTGTTTTATAATATAAATTACTTTCAAAATAAGAAAGGATATTTTCCTTAAGAAAATTTTTTGAGAGATATTTCGAAATTATTTTCCATCTATGATAACATATGTTGATGTTTCTTAGACACTTGTTAGAAATGATATTAGGATTACATTTATATTAATTATATTAATGGGTTATGCTTAATTTAATTGTCATTATGAAATATTTTTCGCTTTCACAGGTTATATGTCTGTGAAATTTATTTCTCTTTCTTGGGTTATTCTTCTGATGAAATGATTATGAAACATGTCTCTCTTCCACATGTTAAGAAATGGTTACATGTTTATGACTCAAATTTCATTTGTTGGGTTATGGAAGGCTAATTTATGAACTTGTGGAACATGTCTGTATGTTTTAATTATGTTATGGGTGGGATCTATATCTCCCTCCAATGTTTTTGGAAAATACTTTTTGCTTATGAGATAGACTAAGGTAGTCTTGGGTATGAACCTTGAATACTACGATTGACATGGCCGTGAAATATGGCTACCAAGATGGTATGAGGAGTGAACTTATACAACTAATATGGCCTTAGGAGTGAACCATTACTACCAATATGGTGTGACGAGTATACTCAAGTTACTCAGAGGGCTAGGGAGTGAACCATGACTGCCAATATGTTCTTGGAAGTGATTCCTTGGCTACTATGGAAATCAAATTATATTTTTATATGTATTGTGCAATTCCATGTTTTATTCCTATGTTATGTTTCCGTGGATTATGATATTTATTTCCTTATGATTCATGTCTTATGAACTTCCATGCTTTATTCCATGATTCATTTATATGATCATTGATATGTAGGGTATGATATTCTATTTCACGATCATGTTCGCATACCATAATGCTCATAATTATGATTTCATTTCTACCTTATTTACCCTTAATGGGCATTTGAGATCAACCCTTTATTGTGTTTCCATTACCTAGGTTATGAAGAAATTATTTAGGTGGAAGTAATAAAGGTGGAGATCATTATGCGAGATTTTGAAGATATTTCACCTGGATAAAATATTTTGTTTTGTGTTTCCAAAGAAAATAACTATTACGGTCCTTAGGCATGTATTTTGGTAATGTAATGAATATTCAACTAAAGTGATATAACATCCATGTATGTTAAGCCTAGGTCACTATAATGAATTAACACAAGCCTATTTCCACCCAAAACTATGAGAACCATAAATCATAAACTGTGACTAAAAACAATTTAGTTGGAAAAATCATTAAATCAACGAGAATAGAAAATAGAAATAAAAAACCCCATACCAAATAACAAGTAATTTCATTATATGTGGGTTAAATATGGATATAATAAGGCATATTCCATATCCTTAAATCATCATACCTCTAAATACCATGATTTATGTTATAAGAAAAATCCAAACAAGGTTGTGATACAACATTATGAAATCCTAGATCATATCACTTGAACAGTGGAATACAGATGGCTCCAAAAGACCTTAAGAACACCTATACATATATTAGAGATCTCCAACTAGTAATGGGGGCCTATAATAAACAATGGGATACTTTCCCTTTATATCATACAACTATAAGTAGTAGTGAAAGTAGTAAAAAACCATTATAATAATATAACAACATAAATATGATCATTCCAAAAAATATTCCATCATATTGAAATGACATCACCCATACAATATCCTATGAATTACTGTACAATTTAATGAATCATAAATGAGTAAAAAATAACATGGTATAGGATGATCACATGGAATGAATTAAAAAGTAACCAAAGAGTTTTGGAAACAACTAATACTAGGTCTTATTCTATGTCAAGTCCCATCCCCCACCCAATCTATTCAACTAGGTCATCCATATCTCATAGCTCACTTTCCCTTACCTTTATCCTTGATTATGATCCCTATAATCATGTTAAGATACTCATATATAGTGTGATTAGAATTTTAAAATCCGGTAAAAATGGTGTCCCTGATCAATAATAAATATGTAAGTGTATGATAACGTGACTTGGAAATAATAATATCAATATATAAATAACTATATTTCCCTAAAATTCTCATAATTGAAATGGGAATTAACACACTTTCTTTAAAAACTTTCAGGGATGATTCTGAACATGTCATATATAGAAACCAAAGGTGGGAATGATGTATGCAAAAAAAACCCATATGAAAAAGCTCATAAATAATAGTTGTAAATACTCCCAACTTAGACACTATAGAAGATATTGGTTATTATCACATTAAACCAATATCAAAATAAAGGATAAGGTAAGGATTACATCCAAAAACATATTAGAACACACCCAATGTTATAATTACACCCAAAAAAATTAAACAATACCCAAGGTTGGAATTACACCCAACAACATAAGAAAAATAGTCCAGGATGGAATCACACCCAACTACGTTATAATAATTATCCAGGTTTTCATTACACCCAACTCTATGAAGAATAATACACAATATTTTCATCACACCAAAACAAATAATAACAAAGACAATTTTGGAATTGTACCCAACGCACATCAGATGAACAACACACAATGCTATTACACCTAATCAGAATTATCAGAATGGAATAGTTTTTAGTACCCCTGACACATTTCAGAGAAACAATAATGTTTACCATTACACCCAACAACATAAAAATGGTTCATGTTAGAGATAAATATATCCAAATTAAAATAATGGTTCAGGTTGGAATTACACCCTAATACATAATAAGAATACAAAAATATAATAAACTAAGAATAATTGGTAATTAAATAATAAAATACTTTTCCTAGTGAATCAAATATATACACAGTTCATAAAAATAAAAAGCTAACATAATCTATAATAAGAGTTGGAATTTTATCCAACTTTATTTCAGACATTATATTTTTTATATAACACACATGTAACAATTTTTCACCTTCCATTCTCATTCAATTCTATCCTATTCTATCCATACCATTGAATTAATTTCACCAACAACTATTATCCCATGTCACCTATTAAAGTCCACTACAAAATATCTAACTATGAAAACCACTTATAGGTTCTTGTTTGCCATTTATATAATACATTTATAATTTAATTGGTAATCAATGACAAAAAAATAATGAAAAACACTTGAAGCACCTCAAAGTATCCTAACCATCATTACTATACTCATTAAACACTATGAAACCTAATTTGTCCTTGAGTTGAGAAAATTACACATGATCAGAAACTTTTCCAAATCATATAACATATAAAAATACATATAATCTAATAGGAAATCCTTGGGGCCACATAACTAATAATAATAGTACCCACTTGTTGAATATTGTAACATAATTGCACTTCAATTATAATAAATCTTAAAATATAACAGAAAACCTAAAATTAGGTACTTCTCAAAATAATGCTATAATAGTGAAGAATGTCTATAATAAATAGATTAGAATCAATAGTTACACCTATAGTAATCCTATGGGATATATGGAATCAGAAATTAGAGTATATATGGTGGAGAAATCATCCTTGGATAAAAGGACCTCAAATAGGAGGGGGGCTCAGTCATGCCACTACTAGTAATCTTGGAATGATAATTGTTTTATCAGATCATAATATTTTAATTAATATTAATTAATAATATATAAAAACCCATATAGTTATATATTGTGGCATGATTTCAATGTTTTCAATACACTTATTTAACAGATGTTCATACTATTATGTGACCACCAACTTCAAAGAATAAGGTATCATTCGAGAGTGTTAATAAGAAATCAGATCCAATATATTACACCATGATCATATTCATGGTGGAAACCAAACTTTTTTGGAATTACATAACCCTCATCCCTTATAAAATAACATTATGAAGCCCTAACAAGGTGTAACACCTCCTTTTGTAGTTATATATGACACCTTCAATGAAAATCCACCCAACACCATGACTAACTCCCTAAATTCCAACCCTTGGATCTTACTAATTCCTAAAATAGTATATACACTTATAAATAAACCTGGTAAAATAAAAAATTTAAATAGAATATGCCTCATAATATATGATGTGTTTCAATGGTTATATATTAAACCATAATGAGATAAGAGAGTTCACATTATTTGATCATCTAATAGGAAGAACCCTCACCCAAAAAAGTGTGACTATATTCAAGGGGATAACAAAATCCATATATGGAGGACCAAGGAATTATTGAAATATCTTAACTAGAGGGGTATTAAAAATACACTAATAAAATAGTGGAAACTTTATCAATTCATTTCAGGACCATAGGAGAGATACTTGAATCCACTATGTGGTCCATCCATACTTATAGACACTTTACCCTTGTCCTAGTGTTAGGGTCTCTCTAGGAAGGACTCTATGAGGTGACCTATTATAGTATTATCACTAAAATAAAAAACATTACAAGTAAATATATTTCCAATCCATTTACATAATATTCTTCAAGAGGACAGGTAAGTATTTTCATCAACATCTAACATCTATAGTTTGAGTAACAATACAAATTTTATTATCAACATTACTATTTTTATAAAGTCATGCACCTACCACTTACACCTTTCCATCTGACAATTATGAAAGAAATCTCTCATTAATGTCACAAAAATTGTCACATTTAGGATGTTATAACAAAGAGAGTTTAATATTGTGGTCACTATAATTATAACACTCCTATATTTTATACTTTTTTCTCTATAATGTTTTTCTTTGATAGCGTGTGTTACATGAAACATTGAGTTTAAATGAACCAAAATATACTATTATAATATAATTATCTAATGAAACTATTTTCTCATAGATTTTATATTGGTGGGTATGAATAAAAAAATGTTTTACAAATGTATAAAATGGATTCATTGGTTTTCAATGAAATAAAAAAGAAAATTAAAAACATTTGAAAATAAAGGAGATAATTTTCTGAATAAATATTTTTATGCATGAAATGTTTTTTATCAGTATAAATTAAATTAATCACTATCAGTGAACTATTTTAAATAAATTTTTTGATATTATATATTAAATTAAATTTATTAACATTCATCAATTGTTTTTACTAGGATTAGGGTAGGAATAAATCTAGTTTTATGCAAAAAATACATTTTTTATAAAAAATAGGGGTTTTCTGGTTTTTTGCACTTAATTTGAAATGAATTCAATCCAAAAAAATAATTTTAATTTTGAAAAATGGTTTAAATATTTAGAATCTGGATTTTCAAATTATTTTAAATAGGTTTATTGTTTGTGTTTAATATGAATAGTAACCATAATAACTTTTATCGCCTTGGTACAGGTAAAATGGGTAAATTTGTGTTAAAAATTGGGATAAGGATTTAAAATTTATAAAACATTTTCCATTATCTTATTGGATGATGGGATTTCAGCCATTTCCATCCAAGTCTCTAATATATGGTTAATTGGTTCAATATTTCTCTTATTATGAAAAACTATATTAATTTAATTAAATAGTAAATACAAAATGTCATTATCTTGACTTTAATATCTATAAATTCTTTATATAAGGATAAAATGATGATAAGATTGCTTATAAATATTTATTTCAAATATAAATAATTTTTTAATCATAATAATTTATTTCCAAATGTATGTAGTGGAATAATTACCTTAAATTCCTACGCAACACTAATACAATATTTATTCAATTAATATGGAAATAAAATAAATGAAATTAAAAATATTAAAAGTAATAAAATATAATTCAATTATTATATACCACTATTTTTTATAAATATTATCTAATAATAATGTATTGAAAATTTAGATTTTATTTTTACCCATTTATGGGGTCATTAAATTCAAATAAAATGAAATTTTTTAAAATTGACAACAATGATATTTCATAATAACTAATATTTTGTTAAATAATTTAATTTTCCAAAAAATATTTTATTTAACCAAGTGAATGAATATGGTAATATTAACCGTGTTCCATTTATATTTCACTGTTCGATTTATAATAACATTCAATACCCATTAATATTGAAATAGTTGTTACCACGATTAACATCAATAATGGTTAATGAAGGGGTTGATAACAAATATAAGGATTCAAATGACCCTAAAACCAAAATATATTTTATTTTATGATGTTATTTTTACTATATAGTTATTTAATTTCAATTCATGGCCATTTGGAATCATTTTTCTTAAGAATGACTTTATTATAATTTTTTTTGTGAAATTCCAGGTGTGTCCTCTCCCTCCCTTATAAAAGGACACACAACCATTCGATTCTTAACACCACCATGAGCCTTTTAGCTTGAAAAAGCCCTAAAAATTTCCCTTATCAACTTTCATATATAGTTTCTAGAGGGTTTAGTCTACCAAATAACCTACCCTAGCTTCCTTAAGAAGTGATCTAAAGGATTTCTTTTAAAAAAGAGATAATCTTATAAACCGGTCACGTTATTATTTTTACTTCTTCATTTACCTCATATAAATAAATTATATTTACAATAAAATAATCTTTAGTGTCCTAAATATATTGAAATTTTATTATTATTATGGAAATTCTATTATTCACCCATATTCCAATTAAATTTGAAGTGAAATTATTGCTCATATATATGTACAGCTTACCATCTCCATGTAGTGATTCAATTAATTTTTCAGAAAAATATTTTATGGACGGGTATTATGACCAATTTAATGTTTTTTAATTATATTTATGAAATAATTATTCTTTTACAATTTCAATATCAAATATTTCTTTTTTACCTTCCAATCTGTTCTAAAATGATAATATCGCTTTTGTGTATATGTCATGACCCAACAGACCTCGGTCCATAAACCTATTCATCTAACCACATGGGTGTTTTTTAATACCTTAGTTCCCTTCATAGCACAACTCATGATATTACAGACTAGGGGAAGTTTTATGAAAAATTACTATCCAGATAGGAACACACATGTTATTATAGTGTTCTTTGTCCGCAATCACACACACCATAAAAAACATCCTAAGCGGTCACCCATCATTACTACTACTCCAAGAAAATCATGCATAACTAAAAAGTTCAAATCAGGTTGGCTATCAAAAATAATGGATTAAATTGTTTATAAGTGTAGTGAAATTTATTAGATTAATTATGACTTTTACATGGGTGTTACACTCTCCACACGTTTAAGGAACAACTTCCTCGTTGTGGACCCTACAACTATATCCCAGGGAATTCCTCTATAATGCCAGCTATGTATTCGACTTGATATCATTTTTTTCAAAACCCAACCTACGTGAGACCTTTATATCTATCAAATGACCCCATGGGTATCCAAATTTTTTTGAGTTTTGTTCCCTGCATATTACTTTCTATAACCCACCAGGGTCACTTATAAAACTAATGATTATCCCCAAACATCCACACATGATCTTAAAGTGTGAATTTTCCTCACTTTTTCATACCCAGGAAACTTCCAAGGATGTTACCCATAATAATAACTAATTGAAACCAAGAATGATTAACTGTAGAGTTTTAATTAAGCTGTCTCTCAAAAATAAATGTTCACCGTCTTTGCATTTGTAGTAACAATTAATTAACCAAACATCCATTTTCCTGGGCTGTTAACTACCACCTCCAAGGATCGATGTGATTTATTTTTCATTTATAATTTAAATGGATGGTAATATGGATGAATTATATGAATAAATAATATTTATATGATATAATTATGATTCAATAAAGATTAATTATTATTTACATTTTCTCTGTTCAATAATTTGAAAAATGAAAATATCATTCATGCACACGTATGACCTATCATCTTCATTAAATATGTAATCCATTTTTCTATATATAATTTTATTGTTGACTATAATTATATATATATACTAATAGATTGAATATATATTAAATTTATATCACAAAAAACATTCTAGAGATGATGGACCCATGATCAAAATGTATGGATCAAAATTATTATACAAAAAATGAAAAATGATGTTATTATCACCTGAAACAATGATTTTAAAAAAGAATTGTTCATAAAAAGGGGATAAAAGGCTACAATTAAATAAAATATGGTATGATATGTATGATTATTATTTTCAAATATATGTATAATAAATATTTATTTATTATATAGGAGGTTCATACATGTGTGAATGATGTCAGACTCGAGCTAATGAATTTGTTTTACAATCTCATTGTTTTTTAATATTGTTTATTATTAAGTTAAACTGATGAAATATAATGATTTATCTTCAAACAAACACCTTAATTATATAATCCAATGGTTATTTCAATATTTTACATATTTTCCATTCATTTTCATCTCCTAAAGTACTCAAGAGATCAAAAACATATTTTTAATGAAAAAAGACAATATTTCTCTCTTTGGAAAAAATTATTTTTTCCTCCTTATATATGTTTTTTAGAAATGTTTTTAATAATGTTATTAATATTATAATATTATTTTCAAATTATTTTTTATCTGTGATTTAATTTTTACAAAATGGTTTAGAAAAATTATTACTATCATTTTCCAAATATATACTTTTTGATTTTTTTTCAAAGGTGTAAAATGAATATTTTCTTTTAACTTATATGAGATGAATTTAATTTACCACTGCCATGACCTCTCAATAATTAAAATATTAATTTATATTATTGTAATTTTTTTTCATAGAATTTTTCTCTTAATATTTGGGAAATTTTATATTTTAACTAATTGATTTCAAAAGGAAAATGAAATTTTTGTCATGAAATACTTCAATTAATATTTTAATGGAATTTTCATATAAGATGGTATAATTTTATGTCACTAAACATTAATTAGGTATATTATCTAGTGGTACAATCCTTATTTTTTCTATGGATGGTTTATAATTATTATTATAATATTATAATGCACCACAATATTCTCCATGGGTTATCCTATGATGAATTAATGAAATGATTATGAAACACATTTCTTATTCATGAGTGATTAATTATTGAAATAGTTATAAAAAATCATTTATTTATCATATGTCATTTTATTATGAATTTTTTATAACCTTATGGCACACATAGGCATGGTTTTTGTAATGTTATGGGTGTGGCCGATATTATATATCCCTCGATTATATTAGGTAAGGATGGATACCTATGGAGATAAATAGGGCTAGAATGGGGATCGTAACTAGTTTAATAAGGGAAATTTTGAAATATAATATTCTTGAGAATGCTCCTTGACTACTATGTTGGTTTGTGAAGTGATACTAAGACACTATGATATTCTTGGTAGTGAGCCTTTAATTCTAAGGAAATTATTTTCTATGCTTATGTGAATGCTAAAAACCCTTGTCTAATGCCATTATTTTGTTCAAAAATCTCATGTTATTTAATTAATTTATTATTTATATTGTATGAATTGCCAATAATTTTGACATTATTTATGATTATGAGGTATGATGGGCAGGGCATGGTTTTAAAATGTTATGCTCATGTTCTCCCAACCATTTAGTCATGTTATGTTGATGTCCCCCTTATTTAACCATACAGAGTGTATGATCTTACCCTTTTTTATTTCATTTCCCCCAGAAATGAATAAATTAATTAGTTATGATATGTATAATAAGGGTTCTAGTTTTAATCACATTGTTTGAGACAATTTAGTTTAATTTTGAACTCATGGTTTCTGTATCCATGTTTTCAAAGATGCTAAATCTATAAGATTATATCATAGATTATAATTCTATTTAATGATAATTAATCTAATAATATGTAACATCTATATATAAAATGCACGGTTCACTATAGTTAGTATTAGAGAATGGTATAGTTACTATTGGAAACTAGGAGAATAAAAACATAAATATAATGTTGGGGATAAGTCTAAGTATATGATAATATATATACATTTTGTTAATGATTATGGATGACCTTGGATAAACATATGATATCATTAATTGAAAATAACATGTATTTGTTTATACATCCAATAAATTATTTTTCAAGATTATATTGTTTCCCAGAAAATTTTTTGTTTCAATCATTTTGATTTTTTTATTTTAGTCAATGGTCAAAACCTGAAGGAATCATTTTATTGTCGAATGCGATGGATAATGCAATGATTTCCCTATGGGCAACATAATGTGGTACATGCCCACTGGGACTTCGGGCTATGTAATGGTTCTCCCTCTACCCAGTTGAAAGAGGTCATTTATTTACTTTAATAATAAAAATGAGGCTTTGACCCTAACCTTTAAAAAAACATGGAAACAGAAACTAATTGACTCTTAATAGTTGGTTGTGATTAAGAGATTATTTTTCAATAAAAAAATTTATCATATTATTTTTATGAAAATGGAGAAATTATTCCATATGTTAAAGTATAAGGATAAAGAATTTATTAGAACCTATGGGGTAAATTTTATATGACAGAAATTGAATTCATCTTGTATTATCATCCTACCTGAATGTACGGTCAATCGATTATTCAATGGATTAAAACTAATTCAATGAATGGTGTTAGTTATAAGATACATAACTATATATGAATAAAAATTGATATGTGATATAAAGGTGGAAATAGTTGTTGTAGTTAGCCATTTATCTCATGGTTTTTATAATAAATAAAAGATGGAATTAGAAAGAAACTCTAAACACCTCATAGTGAATAATATGATCCTTTATTTATGCTCTAAGTGTGGAAAAAAACATAGAGGAAATATTATTAAGAGGACAGGAAAATTTTTTATGTGTGGAAAGGAAGATCTTATCGAAATAGAATCCTAAAGTGATGAGATGAGACCATTCAATGAAATGAACTATAGAAAAGCTTTACAGAATGAGCCACCAAAACTCCATTGGTTAAAATGTAAATAGTATGGGATTTATGATAACCAGAGATCAAATTTGAATGTTAATGATGATTACTGATTTCAGAAAACTCTAAATCCTTGGAATAAAAGGAAATATCATGCGATCACTATTGGTAATGTGTATAAAGTAGTGGTAAAAGGTACACTTACTGTCCACTCTAGAATATATATTGTCTTATCTGAATCTGGATCTACACACAATTTTTAAATATTTTTAATTTGATAAAAATATCCCAGTACCACCACAATTATTAGATTTTTATTTATAAAGGAAAACCCCTAATGGTATGATTATCACATCCCAAGTCTATGAATCTTTTTTAATTTAATTTTTTTGATTCTTACTTCTTTAAAATCTTATTATTCTACCTCTAGTTTAATTTTATGATATCTTAGTCTTGGATTAGATTTCTTTACAAAAATACCAAAACAATTTCTGAGGAAGGGATGCCACACTTGATATTTCAAACGTGCCTATGATCTTCTATCAGTTTGATGATAAAAATGAACTTCCAATAGAAATTTCTTCCATTTTAGGGGCATTGATTCTTATTAAAAAGTGGTATTTATCTCATAAGGTTAGAGAGAAACTCAACATTGATGATAGGCTTATTGTGAAGGAGTTTTTTGTTGTTTTTACAAATGAGTTCCCTAGTTTTCCACTAAATCATGAATTTGAGTGGTCAATAGAACTCATAAATAGTGTTTCATATATTTTAGGGACTGTATACATAATAACCCTGATTGAGTTTTATGAATTGATGAAAAAATCGATGAGAATCTTGAAATGAGATCTATTTATCCAAGTAAATCAACTTGTGGCACATGGATTAATTTTTATTTAGAAGAAAAATATACCAATGGGAGTTTTTATTGACTATTAGGAACCTTATAAGGTAAAATCAATGAATAACTGTCCAATTCCTTATATTGATGTTTTTTTAAACAACTATGTTGATAATAATACTTTTACTATATTGATATTGATTTGGATATCATCAATTGATTTCTCTGAAAATGGATATACCTAAGAAGGAATTTTGTACAAGGAATTAAAAATATGAATATATTATGATTCGAGTTGGTCTTAATAATGCCCCCACTATCTTCATGGATTTAATGAATAGAGACTTTATAGATTATCTTGATCAGTTTGGGCTCAATATTGTATATAATATTATAATATATTAAAAGATAAAGTAAGATTATGATTATCACTTGTGGATTATACTGATGAATCTAATGAGTTATAAGGTTTATACAAAGTTTTAAAAGCGTGAATCTTTGGTATAAAAAGTTTCATTTATGTTTCATATAATCTCAACAGAGGGTATATCGGTGGATCCATCAAATTTGTATATTACTATTTTTTTCCAAGACCAAACACTATGACTAAGATTTAATGTTTTCTAGGTTTGGATAGAAATTATTGGTTCTTTTTTGATAAATTATGATGAATATCTAATCCACTCAAAATGTTATCTCAGAATTGATCCAAATTCTATTGGAAAAAATTATGTGAAAAGAAATTCAAGGAACCCAATAGAAGGTTAATTAGAACACCGATGTTTACATTAGTCTACAGTGGATAGGGGTTTTTGTTACATAGTGATTAATTTAAGAAGTAATTTATATTTTTATCATAAATAATGATATGGTGACTGATTATGCCTCACAAAAATTGTATGTTTTTGTGAAAATTTACCCAACTCATGATTTATAGTTAACTGTGGTATTTTTTAATTGATGATGTGGAGGAATTATCATTATGGAGAATCATGTAATATATATACTAATGATTAAAATTATAATTATATATTACTATAGAAATATTTGAATATACATTAGAGAATATTGTTGGATATTATTTCGGATTATAAAATATTAATACATTACCAACCTAATAAAGCAAACAATGTGGAATATGATCCTAGTTGAAGTGTTCATGCCAGCTTATCTACATTGAGGATTAAAAATATCCCATATTTTTGGATTAGAAAGGGATGGAAATGTATGTCATGAAGTAAGTGGAGAAATATTATCTTTATCAATTGAGTGTTCATTCATCTATTCATGTAATGATTACAAAGGAGTAGATGGAATATTTGAACTGCATAAAAAGGTTTGAAATTTTCCTATGTTCAACCTTGATTATGATGGAATGAAATGGTTTAGAAACCATATATTTGTTCCATCCATACCATATTTGAAAAAGGATTTTTTGGATTAGGATCATAGTTCTAAATTCACTATTCTTCATTGAATTACAAAGATGAATAGATATTTGAAAGATTATTTCTAGTAGTGTAGCATGAAGGGTGATATTATAAATTATATATCTTAATCCATGGTTTATCAAAAATTTAATCCTAAGAGACATAAGTCTAAGGAGATGTTACAACCATTTTCCATACCATAATTGACAAACCATCACCATGGATTTCATCATCGAACTCCCCAAAATATCTAAAGGCCAAAAATCTATTTGGGTTGTAGTCGATCAAATTATTATGTAACAACCCAATGATTTAAAAATAAATTGAAATTTATGAAACACTGAGTCACTCAATAATGGCACATGTTTTAAGAAGACAGTTAACAACTATCCATTAAAAATAATCTTGATGATTCTCTGTTTTTAATTTCAGAAAACGTACATCTACAATTGTGATCAGTATATCACTTGGTGTCTAATAGAACCAACTTGTTTTTGTTGAATAGTAACATACCCTAATGAATAGTAATATGAATAGAAATACGATCATTGTGAATAGTAAATTTTATTATTATTTTATTCGCATATGTTTTTAAGCTAATGAGATCTTGATTATTTCTTAAATGTGATATAAAATGAGTTATTGTTTTAAAATTGTTATTTTTTTGAAAAAACATTAATTTTATTTAAAATTTAAATTAATAATATTTACGAAAATATTCTCAAAAAAAAGTTCTTGTTTTTTCTTCCACACATTGAAAAATGTTTAGGGAAATTTTTTGTGATTTTTATGAAATTCTTTAATTTTTGATGAATAGTAAGATAAGGTAATATACCATATATAAACATTATCACTTAAATAAAATCTTCATATAATCATGGATGATTTAATCATCATTGGTTACAACTCACATGCTCAAATAATCATTTGGGTCACATTAATCCTATCTATTCTTAGTATTTACCATAAGATATTAAACTTCTGATTTAAAATAATTGAAAACCCCTACTCTCATGAACTAAAAATACCACCATCACCCCCTCTTACTCTCACACCTATAATGTTTTAAAAATTTTATAAATTATTCCAAATCCCTTTCCCAACGATCTTACCCATTTACAAGACATACTGGTCTCACCAAAAGGACAAAACCAATGGTTTTAAGGGAGATCTTAAGGAGAAGAGATCAAGAGGTAAAAGTCCTGTTTCATTTTCATGTGTTTTGTTTTCAATTATTTTTTCCTATTACTCTATTAACCTCCCCATATCTAAGATGAATGAAAGATAAAATATTATATATATTATATATTTATATCATGTTTATGAAAAAAATCATAATTCATCCTCTCATATTCGTTGTACTCAAAAAATAAAAACACCATCTGTGATGTGTTGATTTACCGACATCATGGTTGATGTGTCATCGAATTCCTTTACATCCTTTAAATCTGGTTTTAAAACCATTTTAATGGTTTATAATGATTGTAAATTATATTACATGACATCTATTATTCTCTAAAATTAACTTATTTACATAATATTATGTTATATAACAAAACATGTTAGTGATTATCAAAGAACCACCAAAATGATAGAAATAAATATCACTAAAGATTTATCTAATGATTCATCCTCATTACATAGAACCAAAATTATTTTTGGAATAATTTAATATTCTAGAAACATATTTACACCATTTCATTCCAATTTTGTATTTTCTATTCCATTCAATAATAAAATCATTTACAAACCGACCATGGAAATAATTTAAAGCACGCACCCAAAACAATGAATATAACAAAATAATATTATTAAATGAGACTAATGACGATATAAAATGATAATATAAGGTGTTATAAACAATATTAATCATCCGTAAAATGTTAATAACACACTTTTAACCATTATACTAGAGTTTTAGTCGATCGATAATTGATTTTTATTAAAAATATGGGAGCCCCCCCATCATACCGTAAAATCTATGGAGGTCTAAAATGATGATGTTCAATGGCATCCACTTGAACAATGTTCCTGTACTCCACGGTCAAGGAACCAAGACTAGAATAAACAGTCATGGGATCTTGAGAATTACACCCTCTTGAGAGGCCATCTGCCACTTGGTTTGCCTCTCTTTTGACATGCCACACCGAACAAACCTGGATGATCTCCACATAGCATCTACGAATCATATATGTCAGTTGCCAAGGAGGTGTCGCCTTGCTGTGAATCACCTGAACTAAAGTTTCGCAGTTCCATTCAACCTTTGAGACAGTTAGAGCTTGACTCTTACAAAGTGTAATCCCAGAAAGTAAAGCTCTTACTTTTTCTCCTAAAGAGTTTCATGTACCATACTAGAAACTGAAGGCAATCAAGACGGAGCCAAAAGTATCGCGAAGCAGACCCCCCCATGCATCTGGCCATCCAAACAGGAGCCATCCACATTGAGCTTATGGCCGCTCCTTGGTGGAAGCCATATGATCCAACAACCTTGAGTTATGATGGCCTCAGGTGGTCTGTTAATAAGTCTACATATAATCGGAGAGCGGGTTCCACCTTTAACCAGAGGGAAAAGATCATGAATCAGTACCTTCAAAAGCATATGTAGAACGAGGATCGTGGGTCTGTTATCCAACCGGGATTTATTCCTTGCTTCCCACAACATCCAAAGAATAGCCGTGATGATGATAGCACGAACCTTGATATCCATTTCTTAACATCCCTGAATCAAGAGACAACACACAATAATGTTCTGTATAGAATCGCATGCAGGGTCATATTATCCCCAAATGCTCATTGCCAACTAGAGGGAGACCTCCCACTCGCTCGTGAGAAATAAGGTGCAAATGTGACTCTGCTTTTGGTTGCAGATAATAGAAACACCGTGAGGCCAAAGAGATCCCTTTTTTCGGGATATTATCCTCCGTTGAGATTCCCTGGTTAAGCACCCTCCAAACCAGAAAATTCATTTTTGTGGGGACATCTTTGCACCACAGACGGGATTCCCATTCAAGGTGTGTGCCTTCAAAAATGAGGAGACCTTGATAATCCTAACCTCTGAAGTTCCCATTCCTTGATCTCATGAATGAGCACCTATCATCCTCTTCTGAAAAAACAATTACAGAAAGTGTTTTCTTCTGTTCTTCATTCAGAGTGCTCTAGATAAGGATGGGGAATTTCATTGAATATTTAATAGCAATATCCGGCGCTGGACAATATGGGGAAAACTGTTTCACTGCTAACCAGTTTCTGTTTTAGAAATTAATGTCTCCTCTTCCAAAAACCCAATGAGAATCAACATGTTGGGTATTCAGATGGGAGCATGTGATTTTGGCCCGCCAGGAAAGTTTGCGATCATCCCACTCCTCCCAGCATGGACCGTATTTGGCACATATTGTCTTGGCCCAAATAGAATCTCCAGAAAGAAAGTACCAAGCCAGCCACCCCTGCATGGTTTGCATGGTGATTGTTAAATCCTTGAGGCCCACTCCACCTTCCTCAACCAGTTTCTCAAGATAGTTCCAATTATCCCATCTGCACCGACCTTCATCCTTAGCATCCCAAAGAAACTTGTTCAACATTTTCTCCATCATAAGAATTGCCCCTTTGGGAGGGGTTATTATGGAGAATACGCGCATTGGAATTGATACCATAACACTTTTTATCAGAGACACCCTCTCACCAAAGGATAAGAATTTTTTTTCCAATTGAAAATCCTCCCAAGCATCTTGCTAATGAGTTCATCAAAAGGAATGTTTTTAATGAAATTATTGATGTCCTAAATTTATGTTCTGGTTATTTAGAATTGATTTTAATTAATGTTGGGGACTATATCTCCATCCAATTCATTGTTTATGTTTATGTTGGAGGTCGACCGTATGGTTACTCCAAGTGTAACTGCGATGCTTACACCATAAGGTAACCGTGAGGGTTATATTGTAGGGTAACCGTAAGGGTTATAAATTATATGGTAGGCATGAGGGTAAAAATTTTAAGTATATGATGGACCAAGATAAATTTATTCTATTATATATGTTCTATAAGTTTTATTGAAATCTCATGTTCCACAAAGTATGTATAAATGGGCGACAACAAGCCGATACAATGTGGTAGTGGCTCCAGCATGGCATCAAAAAGACCCAGGATCGAATCCGGTAGGGATGAATTTACATGTTACTATAGCAACACTATAATAGGGTAATGTAGTAGTGGTGGAACTGTACTAGTGGTGACACTGTAGAGGTATAGGAACTGTATCGATGGTGGTATTGTAGCAGGGACTATAGCAGCCTGGGTACTATAGTAGTACTATTCACTAAAGAGAACTTTGGGCCAAAAAATGGGCTTTCGAGCCTTGAATTCAGGCTACTTGGCCTTGGGATTTTGGGCTAGATAATGGGTCTCCCTCTACCCAAAAAAAGAGGGTTTTTCATTATTAAATTAAATGAGGCTTTGACCCCAACATTTTTTTATATAATGTAAGAATATATGGGTGAGCAGTATATCTTTGTGAAAATAATTTTGTGTTCATCAACTAATGGTTTCTTTCCTTATTTCTATATACCTTAATGATATTTTAATGCTAATACTATGTTTTTAATTACTTTTTATAAGTTATAAGGCTGTTTAACAGGAAGAAGGAAGTCAAGTTAAATGTTATTAAAATTTGTAAAAAACATCATGTTGTTGTTATGTGAAAAAAATTTATGTTTTTGGATGAAATGGATGCTAATTTAGTTGGTATATTGTAACTATTTAAATAACTTTAGGAGTTATTATGATGTTAATAGAATACAATAAACAATTTTTGCATTATGTTTATTTTTAAATTATATATATATTAAATATTACCAAGTTTCTTTATCTATGATATGTCTGTTTAGAATGGTTGTCCACCGGAGAAACATGGAAGATGATGTTGGAAGGATATAAAAGACTGATATCTTTCCAAAAATACACCCATCACTAGTAGGGATTAGAACTGAGTAGTTTGTGACAATTATGTCTATGATGATGCATGATATAAATGGTAGTGGCATCCAGGTAGGAGAACAATGAGATCTACCACAAAGCAACATGTTGAAAGTGTAACATTTAATGAGGTAACACCCTCCTAATTTCAGTGGATCTTCTAACCCAGTAGTGGATGAAGGATGGGTTAAATACCTTGAAATGATATTTGATGTTATGTGATGTTTAGATAATAAAAAGGGCATCCTTTCTATTTATCACTTTTAAGGTGAATCTAATTAGTGGTGGTCATCAGTCAAGAATATAAGGGATATCAAGGATATTGATGCCTTGAAGTGGGATAAATTTAAAGGCCATTTCCTTGAAAAATATATTCCTAATGTGGCTTGATATACGAAGATAAAGAAATTACATTAATTGAGGAAAAAGGAATAATATTTTGTGGCTATGTATGAAGAAAAATTCACCTGATTGGGATGGTATGCTCTAAATATTATTTAGGATCTTGATAGAATAAAAAATCGCATTTACTCCAGATTGAAGCCAAGATACTAATGGGAATTGGCCTTCTGATAATTCCAAAGTTATGAGGAAATTATCCAATTTAATGAGAGGGTAGAAATAGTGTTTTATTATTATCACTTATACTTTGAAAACAAAAATAAGAAGTGGTCTAGATGGAAAGAAATGTATAAGAGTCAATCAATGAAATATTATGGTAAGACTGTTTGGTTTCTAGTTTGTGAAAAGTGTGGTAAAAAGAACCCTGAGTAATTCCTTACCAAAATCAAGTATTGTTTTCGATTCGGTAAGAATGGAAATATGCCTGAGATTGTAATGAAAATGATCCAAAGACTATTCTTGATAAGAAAACTATAATGTGTTTTAAATGTGGGGATATTTTTCATTATGAAAATGCCTAACCAATGAATGATCTAAATGATTCAAATAAGAAAGGATATAAGAAGAAAGGTGTAGTGAGATCCTTTGAAAATACATCAATAGATGTCGATCCATCCAATTAAAGGGAATCTGGTACCTTGATTGATTACTCAAATATTTCTAAAGTCATATTTTACATGGGTTCTACACATTCCTTTATTTCTATGAAATTTTCTAGTAATTCTGAAATATCACCTTAACAAATAAGAATAGAACTTATTGTTAAAACACCAGGGGGAAATGTCATAGAGAAAAGGTATTTTAAGAATCTTCCTACATTTATTTTTCAAAATACATTACCTCCAAACATTGTTATTTTTCCCATAATAGGGTTTGATTTCATTCTAGGTATGCATTCGATTTTATTTTATCTTGAAAAGATTTATTGTAGGGATAATGAAGTTTTCTTTTAGAAAGACTTTTAGTTTTTAAACATGAACGGACCCATACAATTGATATCAAATTATGATATTGGTAAAATACTAAATGATAGATATGAAATTTATCTTTACCATATTATTGAAAAAATGGAAATATTTATATTAATGATGTGCCAATGGTAAATGAATACCTTGATGTTTTTTCTAGTTAGTTACTTGGTGTTATATCTGATTGAGAAGTAGAATTCACAATTGAATTAATTTCTGATTATATGCCAATTTCAAATCCCTCTTATCAAATGTCTCAAATGGAACTTCTTGAATTGAAAAATCAGTTGTAGAAGTTGGTTTACAAATGCTTCATTATTCCTTGAACATCACTATGGGGAGCTCATATTTCTTTTGTTAAAAAGAAATATGGTTTCATGAGAGTTTTTCATTTATTATATTACATTGAATAACAATAATGTTAAGAATAAGTATTCATTACCTCACATCAATGAATTTTTTGATCAGATCCAGGGAGCTCCCTACTATTCCAAGATTGACATGAGATCTTGGAACCATCAGCTTAAGGTGAAGGAGTTTGACATTCCAAAAATATCTTTTAAAACTATATATGGTCATTTTGTACATTTTTTAATGCAGTTTGGGTTAACTAATGAACCTACTTCTTTCATGGATCTTATAAATAGAATATTTCATTATTTTTTGGATAAGTTTGTGGCTTATTTATTGATGAAATTTTCGTATATTATGGAAGTAAATAAGAGGATGAAAAAAATAAGGGTTTTTTTTTCAAACCCTAAAATAAATGAATTTATATGGAAAATTCATTAACTGTGAATTTTTGTTGAAAAAAATTTATTTTCTTTGTCGCATTGTTTGTAAAGATGGCATAACTATTAATCCAACTAAATTGAATGTTTTTGAAGAATTTCCAAGACCCACAAACATAATATAGTTTTTCATCATTCTTATTTGGTAGGATATTACCAGAGTTTTTTTAAACCATGGCATGGTTATCTAGTCCAATGACTATGTAAACTCATAAAGGAGTTAAATTCATCCGGAAAAAGAATGTTATGAATGTTTTCTGAAATTCAAAAGAATATTGGTGGATGATCCAGTTCAGGCCCAAACTTCCAGAAACGACACATTTTTCATCTACGATGATGCTTCATTAATGAGACTTGGTTGTTTTCTGATGCAAAATGATCTGGTGATTTCATATTCTTCAAGACAACAAAAACTTCATCAGTTAAGTTATCCAACACATGATTCTGGATTAGAATCATTGGTTTTTCTCTTTTAAAATTTGGTGGAATCATTTATATGAATCCAAATGTGAAATTTATATTTACCATAAAAATATGATGTATATATTCAATTAGAAGGAATTAAACATGAGGCAAAGGACATGGATTGAGTTGATAAAGGATAATAATTTCTCGATCAATTTATATTCTGGAAAAGAAAACAAAGTGGCTGATGACACGAGTAAGAAACACCATGTATCATTAACTACGTTTCGGATAGAATGAATCCCATGGATCAATGATTTAATGAATTTTTTCCAGGATGTTGTTGGTATAGGAAATTACACTATTTTTCTAGTTTCATTGTAGTCTTCTTTGTCAGACAGAATTAAGAATTATTAATGGAATATGGGGAGTTATAGAAAAAATGTAGAATTGGTTTGTCACGAACCGAATCGGGTCACCTTCAAAATCGGCACCCGACCCGGTCCATGGAAAGACCCGAAGGGCGTTACCGATCCCCACGGGCTGGCACAAGTGCCTGGGTATCATAAAATGATAATTGGGAACGATTTACCCGAGTTTATAAACTTAAAACGACAAAAGTGTCCAATAAAACAGATCTGGATTTTTAAACTAAAACCATCTTTTACAAAATTTCAGAACTAAAATACATAAGTTAAAACTATGTTTAAATACCATTACAATGGTACATAACCAAATAAGGACAGCCCAAGAACCTCCATAATGAAAGAGGCACCGCCCTCACGCTATCTCCACGACACTGCATCCCAATGGACAACTAAAAACCTGAATCAATGGCATAAATACTGTACCCAAACCTGTGACATAAAATAAGCAAATCTACTTACACCCAAAGGTGTAATTAGGGTGTGAGCGAAATCCCAGTAGGATACCACCACTAATAGATTCCATGTGATAAACATTTAATGGAGAAAAGCATGCAAGTTTTCAAAGACATGAGATGCTATTTAAAATTTCTAAAAGATGCAACATTAAATAAAAACAGTTTTCAGGGGGGCTAATTTAAAGAATAAAAACATTTAAAATAAATACCATAGCTACTGAATTTTCCAGCCTCTCATACCGTATACCGACGGTAAGAACAAAGTATCCAGTGAGCACAATCAATGGGAAATAACCCCTAGGCACTAGCTAGCTGTGGGTCCCGGGTACCTCGTATCTCGGTGAGAGTAACCATCACAAATATTCATTCTCATGCACGAGCCACTAGTAGGGAACATACCCATAACCTAGTGGTCCCCAATCATCATCATCATAGTTTAGTTAGAGTTGTAAGCGTCAATCTTGCTATGTGAAATTGAGGCCAAACCCCACGGATTAACTAGCATACTAGTACACGTCCACCCACCTAGATACCCGGGTTTTCCCTTTGTGCTCAAACAAGTTCATAAATCCAAGAAGTATAGTTCTCACATGAAAATATCACTTACACATCACAAATTAACCAAACATCCTCATGTACATCACGCAAGTCAAAAATTCCACTTTTCATTCAAATGCATTTTGAAATCAAACTCACTCCAAATTGCCTACAACACTTTTCACATCTCTTTAACACTTCCACAAATCCATTAAACAATTTTATGAAACCATTAAAAGATATTCAACTCACACAACAGCCCACACACATGTCACACAATACCCTTCTCACCTTCACAATTCATTTTATAAATAAACTCACATGAAATATCCCACACCCGTGTTTCGCACACAAAACACAATTTACTAAAACATTTCGACAATTTATAAAAAAATTCTAAAAATGTTTAACATCTCAAATCACCACTTTACCATTCAAAAACCCACATTAGGTGAACACACTCACCCAAACAGTACATATACACCCTTTCCCAACTTTTTTTAACCAAATAAAACATTTGCAATTTTTATAAAACAAACCCAAGAGGTATAACCATTGTTTGCACACTAAACCCTTTTAAAAACCCTCATTTAAAAGCAAAATCATACCAATACCAATCCAAAACAGAATATTTCATCCCTAAAACAATTATTAAACCACCCCCAAATGTTATAAAAATACATCAAATAATACCACATAGATACACATGAAAAACACACGTTTTCATAAATCACCTTCAAGAAGTACAACAGGTTTTTACACCTTAAACTCATTAAAAAAAACCTACTTTCAAGCCAACATGACAATAAGGAATTAACAAACCAGAATTGGAACCCCCTTTCAAGACTAATAAATCACATTCATATGTTATAAACTAAACCCAAACATTACCCCAAGAGTCACACATGAAAAGTACCCAATTTCAAGCAATAATGCAACTAAAAATTAAATGTTTAACCAAATACATAAAAACTGTTTTCACAGCACATAAAACAGATTATAAATATGCTAAATTAATAATCCATGCAAGCTAACTCATCATAAAATTTCTACACATGGAATCACCTACCCTTTTGAGTCGAAACCCTCAAAACTTGGTGTGAAACCTTAAGCGCACCACCGTTGAACCAAAAGGAATATAAATCCAGACCTAAACCACAATAATTTACCCGAAAGACACCAAATCAGACATTTGGATCGAACCCCAACTTCTGGACATGAGGAACTTCAAGAAAAAAGAAATAAAACTAAAAGAGGATGGAAGGAACCAAGAAGGAATTCCCTTACTTGAAATATCTTGAAGGAATCGGCCCCAATCCACCAAATAATGAATCACCAAGTACCCAAAACTAGTACGGAGGTTATAAGGATTCATATTTGGTCATGTGGGGACTGAAATGGGGGAAAAAGGATGAAAAATGAAGGAGTTATGAAAGGATCCATTTACCTCTCCAAATCTGCCCGATTTCAGAAACCCTAATAAGTTCAGTAAAAAATCGCGATGAAGAAGAGCTACAGAGGGGAGAGAGAGCTTGGTCACGCGGCTGGGTTCAAGGGGCGCATTTGAGGCTTTGAATCACCGAAAAACACTTAAAAATGAATATGTTATTAATTAATCAAATTTTATTTTTAAAACTGGAATTGGGCTTTCGGGCAGGCCCAATCCCTTAAATAAAAACCAACATAAACCTTGGTTATGGATTTCCAAAGTCTCCAAATTTTAATTTAGGTGTTAATATATCAGGGGAGCACATTTAGGAGTTGGAATGAGTGAAACGTATTAAAAAATGAAAAAGTTATAAAAGAAATAAAATTTATTTTTAAATCTGGAATTGGGTTCACGGTTTGACCGAATTCATGAAAACTCACATATTTTCCATAAAACCTTTGGAAACCCCCAAAACAAAGAATTAATGGAAATTAAAATAAAAATACATTTAAAATAATCCATGTATGTGACAATTCTCCCCACCATGAAAACTTTCCACCCCGGAAAGTCACAACAAGGCCAAAGTAACAACCAAACCCAACTGAGAAACCAAGAGGTACTCCCTTGTCAGGTTTCTCCCCCAAAGGCCAAAACACCTCCAGTGATCAATTAATGAATGATTAATCTCACAAAAAAAAAACTTACACCACTTTCCTGAAATAATAAATTACATTCATAATTGATCCCAAAATAAAACTCCTCCAACACTATCTGAACAAGACTCAAGCAATTCACCCAAACGAACAATAACATTGAACAAGGTTATACTTACCTTACTTTAACTAATACATTGGGCACTCTCCAGTCCCAAAGTTTACCCAAGGAAGATGTATGTAGTTAGATATCTCCAAATGATATTACCTTCTTCCCATATAATACCAAGGAAAAACATGAGTTACTTGTATGAAGAGACACAAATGAGCTCCCCACCATAAGAGACAACTTAATTTTTTTCCCGAGACAGAATCAAGACACTAATAGGGGAAGGCCCAAACAGACTCCCTAGTACAAGGGGTATACATCAATTAGAAATTTACAAAATAATATGCATGATAACCATGGTGGGTCTTCCCACCATAAGAACCAACCATCTTAACCGACCGGTGTGGGCCGACACGAAAAGACCCCAAAATTAAGGAGTTGGGACGATCACACGGTTAGTCTGCACAGTTTGAGAAACTGTGCAATAACTATGTGGATCCTTATATCTGCATGGTTATTTTTTTTGTTCATGGTTAGAACTATCCATGTGAAAACCGTGTGCTCCACTTGTCTAGCCAAATTTCCAACCATTCTCCAAAGACTCAATGGAAACCAAAGGGGGAGAGAATAACATTGTGTAATGACATGGGTATAAAACCCTCCACCTATTTCCATAGAATGGGAACAACAGAAGAAATATGATGACACCATAGGCTTAAACTCTTCCTATCTTTCATACTGAGGATAAGACTTTGTACAAGGGTATAAACGACACTGGGGTTTCCCCTGACTACGCGCCAACTTCTCTCCGGGACCTATGGCTGGAGCTCAAAATATTGAAGCATATTCGGCCACGTAGTTTGGCTGTTGAAACCCCTATGTCGAAATTCTTCTTTAGGTGCCACAAACAACTACACCGCATACCCTGATGGGTTCATCAAGACATAACACACTCCATAACTCACTTTACCAAAACCAGACATTTCACTGAAACAAGGGATCAGAATAAGCACACACATCACACCTTGTTTCTTTGGGTGAGAAACAACAGAAGGGTAGGACACATATAAACACCATCCTCTAAGATAGAGGATTTGATGTTTTTACCAAGGGATACATACTACAAACATAACAGAGAACCTAAGAGGATTGTGTGACCTTGAACTTTACAGTCAAAAGAGCACACAACATCACAATGCGTCACCGAACATGACCCTTGGGATTGATAGAAACAATACATGGAACATGACCATATTCCATGTCCCTAAAAACAGACAAGTCCAAAAAGTGGACACAATATCCTATCAGGACCAAAATCTCAAAATTGGTTGTTTAATAATAACTCTTGCTTCAAGGAAACTATGAAGAACCCAGAGGCCCTCTTAGACACCATCATGACACTCATCCACACTAACAACCAAATAACACTTCCACCTTCGATGAATCATGAAACTTAAGAAACCAAGGCCTCTTTCAACCTTACACAAGAACTATCCCATTACAAGAGGATCTACAAATCAACTAAATGAATGGTTGTAGACTCAATCAACAATGATCTATAAAATATTCCTTATATTGATCAACTGGAGGATTTTCCAATGGAGAAACAATACGGGTTGCACTTCAGTTGTGCACGAACCCTAAATGGGGGCGTACCTTATCCAATAGGAGAACCCAAGGACCCAACCAAGATGGTCCATTGGTAAAAAAAACCATAAACCAGATCCAAAAAATGAAGGTAACCACCATAAAGGTGTCTCGAAACATATCTCAGAGGAGACTACTAACTGGTCCTTCTACCTAGCTTACTGACCAAACATAATCCCAAAACACAGTTCAAATAGGAGGGGTTATTAGACTAAAAAAAATCCCACAAAAACAACATCTTCAAAGACCCATAATAAAAACCATCCCAAAACTATTCATCAAGACATCATGTTTTTCTTTAAAACAATTTCTTTGAAAACAAGCGGTTCAGCGGTAAGAGTATCGATCAATAGTACCCCATGGGCCTCACACATGCATGTTTTTGTGCCACACCAGACACCCACCTCATATCCGTCCCGACACTCATCCAGTCGTTCCATCAACCATCCATCATCCCATATAATCCCATGCATGTGGTCACTAATGGAAATACCAAAGGTTAAAACAAAAATTCTTTCCACTTTTCAAAACCAAAACGGTCAACCAACGCATCCTTTTTTTCTCATAACCGCTAACAACGAGATCAAAATCCCAACTCACATCTTACAAAAATTTTCAGAAAGTCACAACCATTTAGAAAATAACTCACACTCAAGATATTCAAATCAATTTCAAAACATCTCATCCCATTAAAACACACTATAATTGTTTAGAAAACTCTATTGGAAACACTTTTCAAAACCAACTTCAATACAGTTTCTACCTTCAAAAGAGGTGTAATCACACCATTTTCTATTTCAAAATAATTCTGAATATTTAGTTCCAAAATTTCATAAATCATACCATTCCATCTTTAATTGAAAATCATTTCACAAAAACATTACACTTCTTAAAACCAAGTCAATTTAAAACCAAAGTTCCATGATTTCAAAACTAAAGAACACAAGAAAATGCAAGAGAAAACTAGTTTTAGTGGGTGACTTGGACATATGGTTGGCGGCCATATTCCAATCACTTCACTGTCACAGAGAGTGTTCTAGGGAATATCCCCAGCTCTACATGGCTTGCCAGACCCTGCGAGTTCATTGAGACCATTAACCCAACTCACTTTTTATTTCCCCTAATCATCATCAAACCAAGAAAACCAAAAGACATAGACAAATCCCAACTTCCCATGGCGACTTGAATCCTGAAATGAGGTTTGGTGATCAACCACACTACCCATAACCAGAATTCCATGTCCCAACAATCATAACTCTATACTATCCCGACTATTTCCCAAATAACATGACTCAAATGGAGCGAACCTCCCTTTGATACCATTTTGTCACGAACTGAATCTGGTCGCCTTCAAAATCGACACCCGACCCGGTCCATGGAAAAACCTGAAGGGCGTTCCCGATCCCCACGGGCTGGAACAAGTTCCTGGGTATCATAAAATGATAATTGGGAATGATTTACCCAAGTTTATAAACATAAAACGACAAAAGAGTCCAATAAAACAAATATGGATTTTTCAACTAAAACCATCTTTTACAAAATTTCAGAACTAAAATACATAAGTTAAAACTATGTTTAAAGACCATTACAATGGTACATAACCAAATAAGGACATCCCAAGAACCTCCATAAGGAAATAGTCACCTCCCTCACACTATCTCCACGACACTGCATCCCAATGGACAACTAAAAACCTGAATCAATGGCATAAATCCTGTACCCAAACCTGTGACATAAAATAAGAAAATCTACTTACACCCAAAGGTGTAAGTAGGGTGTGAGCGAAAGCCCAGTAGGATACCACCACTAATAGATTCCATGTGATAAACATTTAATGGAGAAAATCATGCAAGTTTTCAAAGACATGAGATGCTAGTTAAAATTTCTAAAAGATGCAACATTAAATAAAAACTGTTTTCAAGTGGGCTAATTTAAAGAATAAAAACATTTAAAATAAATACCATAGCTACTGAATTTTCCAGCCTCTCATACCGTATACCTACGGTAAGAACAAAGTATCCAGTGAGCACAATCAATGGGAAATAACCCCTAGGCACTAGCTAGCTGTGGGTCCCAGGTACCTCGTATATCAGTGAGAGTAACCATCACAAATATCCATTCTCGTGCACGAGCCACTAGTAGGGAACATACCCATAACCTAGTGGTCCCCAATCATCATCATCATAGAATAGTTAGAGTTGTAAGAGTCAATCTTGCTAAGTGAAACTGAGGCCAAACCCCACGGATTCACTAGCATACTAGTACACGTCCACCCACCTAGATACCCGGGGTTTCCCTTTGTTCTCAAACAAGTTCAGCAATCCAAGAAGTATAGTTCTCACATGAAAATATTACTTACACATCACAAATTAACCAAACAGCCCCATGTACATCACGTAAGTCAAAAATTCCACTTTTCATTCAAATGCATTTTGAAATCAAACTCACTCCAAATTGCCTACAACACTTTTCACATCTCTTTAACACTTCCACAAATCCATTAAACAATTTTATAAAACCATTAAAATATATTCAACTCACATAACTGCCCACACACATGTCACACAATACCCTTCTCACCTTCACAATTCATTTTATAAATAAACTCACATGAAATATCCCACACCCGTGTTTCTCACACAAAACACAATTTACTAAAACATTTCGACAATTTATAAAAAAAATCTAAAAATGTTTAACATCTCAAATCACCACTTTACCATTAAAAAACCCACATTAGGTGAACACACTCACCCAAACAGTACATATACACCATTTCCCAACTTTGTTTAACCAAATAAAACATTTGCAATTTTTATAAAACAAACCCAAGAGGTATAACCATTGTTTGCACACTAAACCCTTTTAAAAACCCTCATTTAAAAGCAAAATCATACCAATACCAATCCAAAACAGAATATTTCATCCCTAAAAAAATTATTAAACCACCCCCAAATGTTATAAAAATACATCAAATAATACCACAAAGATACACATGAAAAACACACGTTTTCATAAATCACCTTCAAGACGTAAAATAGGTTTTTACACCATAAACTCATTAAAAAACCCTACTTTCAAGGCCAACATGACAATAAGGAATTAACAAACCAGAATTGGAACCCCCTTTCAAGACTAATAAATCACTTTCATATGTTATAAACTAAACCCAAACATTACCCCAAGAGTCACACATGAAAAGTACCCAATTTTAAGCTATAATGCAACTAAAAATTAAATGTTTAACCAAATCCATAAAAACTGTTTTCACAGCACATAAAACAGATTATAAACCTGCTAAATTAATAATCCATGCAAGCTAACTCATCATAAAATGGCTACACATGGAATCACCTACCCTTTTGAGTCGAAACCCTCAAAACTTGGTGTGAAACCTTAAGCGCACCACCGTTGCACCAAAAGGAATATAAATCCAGACCTAAACCACAATAATTTACTCGAGAGACACCAAATCAGACATTTGGATCGAACCCCAACTTCTGGACATGAGGAACTTCAAGAAAAAGGAAATAAAACTAAAAGAGGATGGAAGGAACCAAGAAGGAATTCCCTTACTTGAAATATCTTGAAGGAATCAGCCCCAATACACCAAATAATGAATAACCAAGTTCCCAAAACTGGTATGGAGGTTTGAAGGATTCATATTAGGTCATGTGGGGACAGAAATGGGGGGAAAAGGATGAAAAATTATGGAGTTATGAAAGGATCCATTTACCTATCCAAATCTGCCCGATTTCAGAAACCCTAGTAAGTTCAGTACAACATCGCGATGAAGAAGATCTACAAAGAGGGGAGAGAGAGCTTGGTCGTGCGGCTGGGTTCAAGGGGCGCATTTGAGGCTTTGAATCACCGAACAATACTTAAAAATGAATAAGTTATTAATTAATCAAATTTTATTTTTAAAACCGGAATTGGGCTTTCGGGAAGGCCCAATCCCTTAAATAAAAACTAACATAAACCTTGGTTATGGATTTCCAAAGGCTCCAAATTTTAATTGAGGAGTTAATATATCAGGGGAGGACATTTAGGAGTTGGAATGAGTGAAACATATTAAAAAAATGAAAAAGTTATAAAAGAAATAAAATTTATTTTTAAATCTGGAATTGGGTTCACTGTTTGACCCAATTCATGAAAACTCACATATTCTCCATAAAACCTTTGGAAACCCCCAAAACAAAGAATTAATGGAAATTAAAATAAAAATACATTTAAAATAATCTATGTATGTGACAGGTTAAAAGGGTTAGTTTTCCATAATTCATCATTGATAATGATGGTGTTATAAGATTTAGAAAGGGATTATGTGTGCCTTGTGATTCTTAGTTGATGAATGAGTCATTTTGTGAGGATCATAGTTCTCAGTTTTCAGTCCATCCTAGCTGAAAAAATAAGTACATAGACCTTCAGGAGTATTACTAGGGGGATAGAATGAAAAGAGACATTACATATTTTTCCCCGAAATGTCTTACATTTAAATAGGTTAATGTAGAGAAGTAGTTACCGAAGGGAATGCTTTAGCCTTTACCAGTGCCAGAGTAGAAATGTGAAAATATATCTATGGACATCATTATGGGACTACTAAAGACTTCTTGAGGTAACAATGCAATCTAGGTAATTATTGATCGGCTAACTAAATATTCACATTACTTCCTATTTGAGATAATATGCATTCGGATAAGATTTATTAAATTTACATTATAGAGACTGTCAAGTTACATGGAATTCCTATTTGTATTGTATTTAACTGTGATCCCATGTTCCCTTATAACTTTTCAAAAGGCCTACAAAAGATTTTGATAATAGAATTAAATTTTAGCATAGATTTTCATCCTCAATCTAAAGGGTAGTTAGAATGGTCTATTAACAATTTTGAGGATAAGATTTGAGGTTTTTCAATGGATTTCCAGAGAAGTTGGGATCATCATATTTTTTGTTGGTTTTTCGTATAATAATTGTTTTCATTCCAGTATATAGATTGAACCATTAGAGGAATTTTATGGGATTCAGTATCGAGCTCCATCATTTTGATTTAAAATTAGGGAATGGAATTTGAGGGGACCATAATTAGTAGAGGAAGTGGTTTAGTAAGTGAAGATGATCCAACAACACATGAGGAAAAATTAGAGCATGCAGAAAAGTTATGCAGATTACAGGATGAAAGAATCTGATTTCGAGGTAGGTGATCAGGTTTCCCTTTGAATCTCTCCATGAAGAACTGTTGTGCATTTTTGTAAGAAAGGGAAGTTGAGTCCATGGTTCATTGTACTTTATCAAATCCTACAGAAAGTTGGATCAGTTGGCTACCTAGTAGCTTTGACTTGGAGTAAATCATAGGTACGTAATTTTTTTTCCTGTTTCGATGTTGAGAAAGTATGTTCTGGATCTATCTCATGTTTTGATCATAGAAGTAGTTAATCTAGAAAAGACCCTTTCTTATAAAGAGAAACTTGTTTATATTTTTTATCAAAGATATCAAGTAATGTAGAAAAAGGCATTCCACTAGGTAAATCATTTGTCAAAAAACCACATGGTCGAAGAAGCAACATGTAAATATAAAAATTTTATGAAGGTAAGGTACCCTCACTTGTTTAGTAAGTAAATAAAATTGTGAGGAAGTAATTTCAAGAAGTTGGAGAGAATGTTGCATCCCAAGGTTATAAAAATAAATTGAAAAATAGGAAAGCCTGATTCTCTACATAATGACACTATATTTTAAGGAGATAGTTATAAAATAGCCATTAATTTTTTTTCCAATTATATGACTTGAATTTCAAAAAACTAACATATATGACTGCAATTAGTAAGATATTTGGTGTCTGATAGAACCGACTTGTTTTTTGGTGAATAGTAATATACCCTTATGAATTTTAATATGAAACTTATGAATAGTAAATTGTATTATTATTTTATTATCTTAAGGTTATTTGATAATGAGATCCTACTTAATTTTTCAATGTGATATAGAATGAGTTGTAGTTTTAAAATTGCTATTTTTCAAATAAATTATTATTTTATTTAAAAATTAAATTAATAATATTTAGAAAATTATCTTCCAAAAAGATGTTAAATTTTTATTTCTACATGTAGATAAAATTTTAGAATGATATTTTGGGCTTTCTATGAAATACTTATAATTTTTGAGGATTAGAAAAATATGGTAATATACTGTATATATTCATTATCTGATAAATACACCATTTCTAGCATCATGTCTTATGTAAGCACCCTTGGTTCGAAATCACATGCTCAAAATAATATTTGGGTCACATGAATCAAGAATATTAATATTCTTGAGAAAAAATATTAAACTAATGATTTAAAATAATCGGAAACCCCTCATATCCTCCATTACAAATACATCCCTCATCCCCCTCTCCCTCTCACACCTCTCAATCATTAATAATTGTATTAATTATAAAAATCACCCTTCCCAAGTATCTTCCCCATGTCCATGGCCTTTTGGTCTTAATAAAAGCCCAAAACCAAATGCATTAAAGAGGATCTCAAGGGGAAGAGATCATGAGGTAAAAAACTTATTTCATTTTCTTGTGTTTTCCTTTCAATTATTTTCTTTTATTATACTCTCTTAACCTCCCCATATCCATGAGGAAGATCCATTATTATAATTATTATGGATTTTTATCATGTTTTTGGGGAAAATCATCATCATTATTTCTCTTCTATTCATCTTATTCTCAAAATAAAAAAAAATCATCTATTATGTGAAGATTTACCGACATCGTGGATAATGTGACTTCAATTTCCCTTACTTACATCATAGATGGTTGTAAAACCATTTTAATGGTTGAAATAGATTTTAATGTGTATTATATAACCTATATTAAGTTCTATAATTAACTTATATACATAAAATTATGTTATATAACAAAAAAATTTCATGATTCTTTAAGAACCGCCAAAATGATCTAATCAGATATCACTAACGATTTACCAAATGATTCATACTCATTCAATATAAAAAAAATTATTTGTGGCACAATTTAATATTCTAGATACTTATTAACACCATTTCAGTCCAATTATGTAGTTTCACTTCCATTCGACCATAAAATCCTTTAAAACCCTACCATAGAAATCTTGTAAAGCATACACTGAAACAATCAAAATAAACAAATATTATAAATTAATGGGTCGAATGATGTTATAAAATGATCTTATAAGGGTTATAAACATTATTATTCTTCTTCAAAAAATTAATAACACACTTTTAACCATTATATAGGATTCTTAAACAAGTTTTAAGTAAGATGAACTTGAGGTTAGGGAATTCATAAGCCGATTTCCATTCTTTGGGTTAACCTTCCACTTCAATAATTATTTGATATTAAGAATATTCAGGTAATGAATTTAATTTATATTTTGTATTATTATGTTTATTTATAGTGTATAAACATAATCATTTCATTATATTAATTCTCACTTAAAATTATAAGATATTTGTATGAGACATTCCCTGAAAAATCCTCTTTTAAAATTCTATTTTATTAAATTCAAAAGCAATGTTTTTAATGAAATTATAATTGTTTTATGGTTATGTACTGGTTATTTGAAATATATTATCATTAAGGGTGGTAGAAATATCTCCCTCCAATTTAATGGGAATGTTTATATTAGAGGTTAACCATATGGTTTCTGCAATTGTAACTATGATGGTTACACTATAAGGTAGCCATGAGGGATACATTATAAGGTAGCTGTGAGGGTTAAAATTATAAGTATGTAATTCCCCATGATACCTTTATGTTTTTTAATGTTTTCTATGTTTTATTTAAATCTCATGTTTCAAAAATTAAGTATATATGGCTGAGAAGTATGCCTTTGTGAAAACGATTTTTTATTCATAGACAAATGGTTTCCTTCCATCTTTTTCTATCCCCTAATAAGATTTTTTATATTCAACCGTAGTTTTTATATACTATTAAAAGGTTATAAGGATGTTTACTAGAAATAAGGAAGTCATGTTAAATGTTATGAGGATTTTTCTATAATGTCATGTTTTTTTAATAAAAGTTTATATTTTGGAAGAAATGGATAGTGTTTTAATAATACCCATAATGTAGGCTTGTTGGTTGATGTGTATTAGTTATGTCATAACATTATAAAAATATAAACCAAAAAGATATTTGGGAAATAAAAGAGGTTAGATCTAGTTAAAATATCTAGATTATGTAATTTTTAAGGAATTGTCCTTAAATATTAAGTCAACATGGATCATTTCTATCGGGGGAGAGTTATCCCTAGATCATATTTTTATAATTTATATTAATGAAGTTATAAAGTATTATGGAGTATCACATTATATTACATATGATCAGGATTTGAGGTTTAACTTGATGTTCTGAAGAAATCTTCAGCATGGTTTGGATATAGAGTTGTGTTTTAGTCTAAATTATCATCCTCAAAGAGATGACCAGTTTGAGAGAACCATTAAAATTGTAGATAATATGCTGAGATCGTGTTCAATGGATGTTAATGTTATTTTGGATCAAAACCATCATATATTAATGTTTTCTTACAATAACATCTTTCACATGAGAATTCAGATGTATCCTTATGAATCATTCTATGGAAACAAGGGAAGAACTCCAATGCTCTGTGATGAAGTTGAATACTGAAGCTATTGGAACCTGATAATGATGGGGAAATGGTTGAGAAATTTAGATCCATTCAAAATAACTTCAAGGGAGCTCGAAGTAAATATCTATATTATGTTGATATAAATTGGATTGATCTGGTGATCAAAGTTTATGAGAATGTTTCTCAATGAGTTCTCCATGATGAAGGTTATCAGATTTTTAATGGTAGTAATGTTGATCCCTAGGTATTTTGGCACATTTTAGATTCTTTATAGAGTAGGTATAGTATATTATTAATTTGAATAGCCCAGGAACCTCTCTCTAGTTCATCACGTGTTCCATGTATATCTATTGAGGAAATGAATACCCGATCCTTCAGATATAATGAACTCAAAGGTCATAGTACTACAACATGATCTTTCCTATGAATATTTGCTAATAAAAATCTTGGATCATAGAGATAATGTGATATATAGAAGGAGTACTCACCCAGTTTAATTTCATTGTTGAAATTAGGAATTTGAAAAATATTCTTAAGAACCCAAGGCTATAAAAAAGTAGAGATATCCCCATAGGTTTATATCAGAGGGATATAATTTAAATGGTGTCATTTTATATTAGCTGTTATGTGACAGCATTAGGTTTTATGATATAGTAATTTATAAATTTTTTCGATATCTTGAGTTTCATAAAAAAAGTTTTAAAAAAACTATGATATAAGATAAATATATTATTATTTAAGGTCATAGTTATTGCTTATCCATTTTATTAGTGAGTCTAAATATGAATAAATAAATAAATAAATTATTATTATTTACATATGTATAGAATTAGTTCAATGGATATCAATTAATTATAATATAAAATAAAAATTACTAAAAAATTGAAGAGACGTTTTTATGATAAACTGTTTATTTACATGTAATGAATTTTAATATTAATGAATTAAATTTATAACAATTTTTGAATAATTAAAATTAAATTTATACAGTACATATATTCAATAAAAAAATTTATTGTTCATCAAACGTTATTTCTAGACATAAAAAATGCATCAATTTGGTTTTATATTGAAAATGTATTTATCTAAAAATTGGTTTCCCCACATTTTACACACATAATTAAAAATTCATTTTTTCCAATTATCTAATTTTATTTATGAAAACAGATTTCATATTTGTAATAAATATGTTTAAATTTCTTAAATATTTCCCTTTTATTTTTGGACAATATGAATAGTAACCATAGTAAATTTTTATCAGCCCACAAATGGTAAACAAGGTAAAATAGGGTTTAAAAATTGTGAGAAGGATTTAACAAGATCCCATCGCCCAGATAGAGCTTGATTGAAATTAGAACTACATTCACTAGGTGAACCCCTAGCACCACACTGCCCTTATCAGGTGCAGACTACCTGTCGATCTCATCCCTCTTATGCAACACCATGCAACCCTCCTCTAGTTGTTTACAAAATAGGTGGACTCCCTTCTAATGCACCCAACTAGGGTAATGGCTGTGATAATCCTTATCCTTACTCCATGCCTACACCATGCCTCCCTCTGCTACAACATACTGGGTGATGACCTCATTCTATTCCTAGGTGTGAACCATCAAGCCATAACCTCCACTGTATAATTTTTGGTGGTTCAATAGTTCTGCACAACGTTACCATGCATGGAGAGTTTGTTTTTTCATTCATAGATTGAATATCATCATGTATTATCATACGATGGGTGTGAAGACTAATAGAATAATTATTTTAGCCACATGGTTTGATTTTACATAACTTATCATTTTATTTATGCATTTACTATTTCAGTTGTGATGTTAGGAAAATTTTATTTTTTCAGATGTTTGACTGAATAAATGAATTTTCTATACATTCCATGATGATTTTTTTTTCAATTTTTCAGTTGAATTTATTTTTATTGTAATTTTTATCTTCTTCAATTCTATTTTCACAAAAAATAATTTTTAAAATTAAAACTGTATATTAAATTTTTAGTCAATTCCGTAAAACTGATAAGGTTAACCATTTGGATTGATTATAATGAAAATAGGCAACAGATGATTATGAGAAAAAGTTGTGTGGTTTTATTTATTGGTTTGGTACTCTAACATGTATCTTAATTTGTTTATATCACCAATGAACATGAATTTGAATAAAACAGGATACTTAAAAGGATCATCTAAAAAATACATATATTTTTCTAAATATTGATAATTAGGCAAAATTAAAAATTAAGTCACAAATAAAATATTTATCATGGATACATAGTAGTTTTATTATATCATTAGGTTCCCCGACACATTTTTCTATTAAAATATATTCACCCTTATTCAAATTGAAATTTTCTTATTTTCCATTCTCTTTAATATTTTTTTGATCTACTAATATAATTAATAAATTATGAATTTTATAGTTAGACCGTTCAACCCAACACTGTGGAAAGAGATGATATTACTGATCTAGATGTAGTTCTCTCTATGGTTCGAAACTGTTGACCACATTTGCAGTAACTAGTGGGTTATAATGTTTTTAAAAATTGGGTGCCCTTTGACCCATGTTCTAGTGTGATGAATATTTTATGATATTTTGTTACACATATGAATGGTTTTAATTATGTGAGGGTTGGTCCAAAAGTTACATATCCATCTAATTCATTGGGTAAAGATAAATATCCCATGGGATAAATATGATTGGAATGGGGAGTGCACTGAGTTTAGTCAGGGAATCTACCCACTATGATAGTATTGGGAGTGAATGTTGACTTCTATGATAGTTTGAGTAGGGAACAAAAAATACTATGATATTAATGATAGTGGGTCATGAGTATTGAGGAAATTATTTTCTATACTTATGTGTATTCCACAAAAATTTGTCTTATTCCACTGTTCTGCTCTCTTAGCTCATGTTTTTTCATTCTTTTATGGTTAATATATTACGAACTTCCGCACAATATTCGATGATTAATGATTGTGAACTATGATATAAAATTTAGGTTTTTGGATTGTTAGGCTCATTTTTCACACCCTTATTCTTATGTTATTTTGATATCTCAATTTTTTACCCTTACTATCATTAGATCACACTTTTTTTTAAATTTCCTTTCCACTGGAAATGAATTAATGTATTAAGTATGATATGTTTAAAAAGTATTCTATTTATAAATAACATATTTGGAGATGATTTAGTTTACCAGTAAACTAGAATTATTTGTATTCATGTTTCCAATATTATGATAACTATATGATTCTTATGTGGATAATTATGTCGTGTAATTAATATTCATCTAATAATATGTAATATTAATGTATGAAATTCATGGGTTCTTATTAGGAGAGTCACTATGATAACCAATAAAAAATACTACATTCATGAGGCAAACATATTTCTAGATCATCGCTATAGTCAATTAGTTTGGTTATTAGGAAAACTTAATAATCTAGTATACCTTAAAATAATATACATCACACCCGGATTGTGAGAAACCTATCGATAAATCCAAAATATAGTGATACCAGACATTTTATATATTACCTAACTATAGTATAGAACAATAAAAATGTGAGTTTATTTTAATTTATCAAACCATAACATTAATACACATTGATGAATTTAACATATCATAATGAAAACAATAAAACTAATCACTATCTCTAAAATTTCACAAAATCTCATATTTTGAAATAATATCACTAAAAGTTTATTTTATATGGAATATTTATTTTTATGGAGTAATTATAGACCTACACTATTTTATGGGGTCCATAATATTTTTCATTATCATAACTATCAACATGATCCACTCATCTATATTTATATCGAAAATATTATTTTATAGAAATTTCTTCTTTAGATGATATGAATGAACCAAAGGAAAACACAATAATGTTCAACTTGAGAAAAGTAATAGTACATTACTCTAAAAGTATGTATGCTGGGTTATCATCAAATTAATTTTAATATTATTCAAAATAATAAAAAAATCTTATTATATTTTCATTAATGAGTTTAATAACATCACCATAATTATCTATTTTGAAATATATGTCTATTTTTTTTTAATAATGACATTTTCAAGGAAAATGGGTAAAAAGATGATATATTTTTTGGTTAGAAAAGGGCTATATGATGGCCCACAAGCACACAACATAGTACCTCAATAGGGAAACCAGTAACCCATTGGCTCTGGGAGTATGGTTCCAATGAAATCTATACCGACCAAGACTTATAATGGGCCTCTAACTAACCTGATTTTTCACCAAGGTCCTATGTCATCCCCGGCCACTCACCTCTATCTGGCCCTAGTTGTTCATGTTTTTTTAGAATACATAAACTCCTACTTGCTGGATTGAATTATACTTTTTTTATATAAATGAGACTTCACACAACCCCATACTTACATAGTTGTCTAGATGACTTATGCCCCTAATTGAACAGATATGTGGTCAAATTTTCTACCATCAGGGGAGGTTGAAACCCACATACCCCATCTCATATATACTAAATATTAAAACATTCTATATAGAATATTTTCCACCTCCAAAAAATATGTGAGGATTAATATATAGTAATACTACTTTATTAATATTTTAATTACATAATGTAACACAAATATTTTATTAATAAATCATTAATGAATTGGACTATAAAATATAGTATTTATTTTCATCATAACACTACCACCCAATCAAATATTACTAATGAACCTAGCCATTAATTAGATAACCCTTATATAGCCTCCTTACATCATACAACTATTGTTGATGGGGACATATGTGACCTTGGTATACTAATTTAGGGGTTACACATCTTAAAAATATTTTTGAAAATGAAAAAATGATTAGAAAAGGGTTTAATCAACATGAGACTACTTTCATACTAATTCCTATCTCTGATGTGTGAGTTAAATTCATCATGGATCAAGCATAAAATGGGTAATATGGTCACAAAATTGTGATGGTTGGAACTAAAAGAATAGATTGTGACTATCCGTCCAAGAAAGCAGAGGATGTATCTATGAAATATAGTCTGACACTGGATTATGTGGTATTATTAATAAAAATTACTATTATTTGTTTTAACTAATGAATTTTGAACTATATTTTTTGAATACTATTTTATTAAACCATATTTAGTGAATACTTAAAATGGGAAATATAACCAGTACAGATTAATTATCTAACCTATTGGGAGACCATCAACACTCCCTTAAAAATCCTGGATCTTAATTATCATAAAAATTGTGACAATTTCAACTTATATATAATGATACCTATCAATTTATAAATAAATTTAAATTTATGTCCCTAAATCCCATAACACCAAAACTCACCCTTGACAAAATCTCTCTACCCGATTAATTGTATCATAATAAAATTTCATTTTGAAGTCATATTTACAATATTTTTTCAATTTTATTGTTTGTTATGTTGTTCATAATAAAATGTTTTTCACTCCAAATTATATGTATAGATACATAAGGATTATAATATCACAATTTTGTAAATATTACCACTAATGAAGTAAATAAAAAAAGATAATATATCACCATATGCTAATTAATTCTCAAAGAGAATATGGCTATAAAATTATACGAAAATTTTAATATTTTAAACCCGGAACAACTAGGATGAGGGGTTACTATGATCAAGTACAAGTTACATACTCACAAATTTTCAATAGAATACCATTTAACATGTATTAATATCATATTTGGTAAGTTCTACATCCATAAAGAACCCTATTGGGATCATTATTATAACATTACTGAAATCTTAAAATCAAGAATCTATTTTTACTTATAGCTCAGATAATCCTATAAGATGAAATATATGTATACAAATACAAAATTAGATACATTTTAAAGAATTTTTTGTATTTATATTAATGTGATAGTAATAGTAGAGAACTGATCATCTCAACTACATCACTCACATATAAATTCCTCTATTGTAACATATAAGGAGTTCATACCCCTGATCACCGTTTATTAAACTACCTCATAGAAATTTATTTAATCCAAAATAATATAATTCAAAATAAAACATAGGTTTTCATTATACACCCATAAGAAAATGAAAATTACACTCTATCTACCAATATATATGAGAGTAGAACAACATATTCAAACAATGAAAATCATCGTAAAATCTAGAGAATCTCTACCATATCCAAAGATGAGTTGATAAACTTAATCTTAAATAATCATATATGGAATTGAATAAAAATAAATGATCTTAAATATATGTAATAATATGATACATCACATGATCTTGACTCCTGAAAGACAAGGAATTAGTGGACCCTATAAATGAGCCATCAATTAGCAAGATATCCTCATGAATATTAAAAAAATACAAATGATCAACCATAAAAATTATCACTTTATCATTTCAGTTCCATCAAAAGAAACAAAATATTTTACTAATAATATCTTTAGAATATGATCATTTTCCTTCACATAATCATGGTTTTGATGTTAAGCTACCTGTGCAGTGAATATTTATATGCATGTTCACCAATATTGTTTCTAAAAACCATGATACATACTATTAATACCTAGGTGTATCATAAATTTTAATATTTAAATTCATTAGGAAATTTATATCATTGGTCAACCAAACATCACCCCTCAGCTCCTAGGGAGAACTTCTTTCTACATTGATTTATTGAGGAACCATAATGAATATCACATTGTACTTTTTGATCACATAATACTAGCACAATAGTTGTCTATGAATTTTTTCTAAATTTTTTGTTGAATACATGGAAAATTCACTGACATCAATCCCATTCATTGGAAACCAATGAAACCTACCAAAACCACGTGTACATATATCATATGTTTCAACTATTTCATAGTTCATTATGAAGAATCATCTCAATGATAGATAACTACATTCACACATTCTCATTATTAATATAAATACAAAAGAATATACATATCATACTAAATTAATGTAGCCTATTAATAAATTTCAAAGTCAACCATACTCAATAACTAAAATGTTATGTGATTTACCATCATTCATCAAATATCCATAGTCAATACGATTTTCCAAAAAAATACCTAATGATAATATAATTCAAAGAATTATTATAAACATCCTTAAGAACTATCATTAGTGATCATATTAACAACACCATCTTTTATAAATATGGAAAAACCAACTCTGAGTCTTCACAATCTATCTTTTACCTTGATATCTCTATTTTATGTCACCCAATCGTCTTAAAAACTAAATCTTTATATGCTTGGAATTTTAATAATAGTAGATTCATTTTGTTTTTATTTTATTCATAATTAATCCTTTACCATGGTTCAATGGTTTTCATTTACACTATGTAAGTTGTTATAAAAGAGTTCATATAACTAATATGATTAAATATACACTATCCTTCTGTAGTCCCACCTCCATTAATAGACCATATAAAATAAAAGAAAAAATTGAGACCTATAAATAATTTTTGAAGTGGATTATATTATCCATAAATAGGTGACCAAAATTATCCACCTCAAATCCATGGATAAAAAAAATGTTAAGTCATGTAACTCTAGACACTTTTAGTAAAAAGACACAATATTCAGTTATCTATTTGTTAATAAAAATAGCTTATATAAAATTATCATCAATAACTGTTTCATAATATTTCATCACATTAATTTAGATTCTTATGAATGATACATGAGAATATCAATCCATGATATCAAACCACAATTGAATGTAATTCTCTTCAAAATAATTTTACCAAATTGATATTGATACTCTACAAGTTAGTTATCATTTTGATGAGTATTATTAGATTAACATGAGTCAATGATTTACAAAGTATTTTTTTTTCTAAAATAGATAATTGACATTACTTCCATGTTATATTTTTTATTATTTCATTAAAAATTTTCAAATAATATATAATAACATAAAATGGACATTGATGTATATACATAAATATATTATCATGGTAGTCCATATTACGTTACCAAAATTTACATTACTTCCTAGAACTAAGAAAAATATTTTGGGTGAAAATATAATACTGCATCAATTTAATTGAGGATTATTTGATAGAATTTAATCATTAGAGGATACTATTCCTATAATCAATTGGTGTTTGAATTCAATCCCATATAGGCTTATGTACTATTCCTTACAAGGAATAATCAAAAGAATCGTCTGGAAATGATATATCAGAGTCATTTTTTAATAAAAATTTAATGTGGATGAAATACCCAATGACTAATCTTGAAAAAATAATGATTAGTCGATTCAATAATATATGATCTATTATATTAACTTTTGTCAAAATGATTCATGATATTATTGGATAGGTATTGTGTCTTGGTGATTATTTTTTTCTACAAAATGTATCGTATCAGAAGGGGTTTCATTGTAGGAAAGGACTAGATGTGTTTCCTATTTTTGAGGGAAATATTTTTGGATGCAACCATAATCCCACATTTTCCAACAAGGGTTTTTTTACTAATATATATTCTTAATCCTATA
Organism: Viscum album; assembly: GCA_963277665.1. Taxonomy (NCBI): domain Eukaryota; kingdom Viridiplantae; phylum Streptophyta; class Magnoliopsida; order Santalales; family Viscaceae; genus Viscum; species Viscum album. The sequence continues at coordinate 2,096,196,580 of OY728122.1, forward strand.
ACTCTGTTATAACAAATTAGAATTAGGATATAACCATATTTACGATTACCTACTTGGCTTGAAATGTATTAGACTATAAGAATAGTCCTAAAAGACTTCGAATATATATCCTTTATAAATCCTTAGAGGCTCACTCTATTTTATACCACTTCCCTTTAAAAATAAATCTTTCACAAATGATAAAGATGAATTATCTTGACTCATGTTATTATTTGTTATAACATTAATGTCAATTTATTTTTTTTTGAAAAAACATACATTGAAATCTAGCACAATTATGAATCATTTTTATACTGTTATTTCTTCCATATAAAACCACATAAACTATTTCACTATCAATCCATTATCTAGTTGGATGATTTAAATATCAATATCAAATCTAAACACCCTAATGTTAGTCAAATGGTGATTTCATCATCGAGATCTCCTCCAATAATGTTTTATCAAAATGATTATTACTTAGATACTCATTAATAAATATCTTCATAACCTAAAACAATACCTTGATTTAAGATGAATTCTTTATAACCTACATTAATTTATATCAAAAATCATATACCATATTCGATATCTCTAGTATAAAATTTAAGAAATAATTACCATTGATGAAAATTTTGGTACTGTCAATGTGACCTCCAATTCACTCATAATCAAAAAGTCATCACACAAAACCTGGATACTAACTATAAAATAATATGAAAATAAGAATATTTCTCAGAGATATAAATTTCCTCAAAAAGGGAAATACCTTTTTAATATCTTCTATCATGAGATCAATTTCTATGAATCTGGTTCACCTAAAAATATAGGTAGCATCAGCATTGAACCTCATATTGTGTCTCATGAACATGATATTTCTCAATATCCCTAATAAAGATATATCCTCAATATGGTAGTATTTTTAGGCCAATATTAGGGAAATTATGAGATAAATTATCAGTCATTATATTTATCAACATTTATTGGTAATTTATTATATTCTGTAAAATTTATTATAATATCACAACTTCACATGGATGTTTTACAAGATGATATATGATCACAATGAAATTAATTATTATATTCCACCTTTATACCATTTTTTATTCTTTTGGGTTTTAATTACCCAAAATAATGAAAAATTTAACTTATAATTTAATTTATGAGTTTAACGTGAAATACTTTTTTATGGGCCCATAATGAAGCATATCAGTGGATTTGATGAAAAATTTGATTTTTAGTAGGGGAGAACGGTGATCATTATTTATTTTCCAATTATATTTTGGAATTATTATTATAAATATCTTTTAAGTTTCTTATACTATATTTGTTTGATAGATGTTTTGGAGGAAAACATATAACGAATGTTTTCATGCTTCGTGTTAAAGAGGTAGAATTGGGATACTACATCATAAGCCATTGAAACCCTTTCAGAGTCCAAAAAATTTATAGTGGATGAGTTTGTTGTAGAAAACAAAACTATAGAAACTATGATTTGGTTAGTTCATTGTTACATTAGTAAAAAATATAAGGTATCTCACCACACATGTTAAATTAGTTTTGCTGTCTTGAAACCCATATTCAAACATGATTCCCATATAACATTGGAAATATAAAATACATAGCATTAGAAACATCTTTACATCCATGATATCTTAATTAATATCAATATTTATATCCAAATTAATGGAGAAAAATAAATGTTCTACATGGATTCTCAGTTGGTGGTATGTACATCAGAATTTGTCTTGAGTAAATACGGAATAATTAACATGATATATTAGATAATCAAAACACATTAAACTCAATGAATACTTATTTTTAATAAGTATTAAACAACAATATTAACATAGAAAACACACGGATAAATAAAACTAAATTACTAATAAAGAAAATTTATTATTCTATACATTAATTATCAAGTCCACTCAACCAGGATATCATGAATCTTAATATTATGGCATCTCAACCAAAGCATAATTCATAATAAAGGGGTGAGTGTAAAATACATAACAATGTAATATGGAAATCATGATATTTTATCTTATAGACCTATTAATTCATTGATGTTATTTCAATAGTTGGTCCTCAACAATCACATGCACATCATATCCATCCCTTATCTTTTGAATAATCAGTAACATTTATTCTCAAAATAGATTATAAATCAATAATTACCTATATTGAATAAAAAATATGAAACATTAATACATCATAATTAAAAACCATCTAGAGACAGAATAATAATAGTATAATTGGATCATATCCTAAGTAACACCAATTGGAGTTTTTATAATTGAAAATTTCTTTATAAGATCCTTGGAAGATTTCATGAAGAAAAATAACATTTTCACTCTAAAATCACATATTGTTGTCTAAATAATTACCAAATATCTAAAAAACATTATTTGAAAATTAATTTGGAAATTTATAATGTAATAATTAAATCAATAATATTTTTTGATGATGGGAAATTCTATTCATCTTGTGTATGTTAAAATAAATATTCCATTACATTTTGGGTAAAAGTAAACAGATCCTTGTTCATCAAATAACTAGATGATTATTTTTTATTTTATTTTGTTAAAATTAAATCTTGGGTTGAAATGGAATAAATATATCATAATATAATAGTAAAAATATCAATAAAACATTTTTATAAAATAGTGATATGGAAGAAAAATTATTTTCGGTCGAAGAGGGAAATAAAATCGGATTTCCTTTAAAATTTTAGGTATTTTGAGTTCTTAATGCGAGTAAAATGAATGGAAGACTTATATTCTCCATAAATAACTACATGAGAGAAAAATAAAATTGGTTTATCAAATATGTATCATTTAATCTCCCCTAATTGGGATTTAAATAGTAAAAATCATTAAATAAAATGAGAATGTAAAAGAAATACCATACCTCATGTTCGACTTAACTTATATGCTCTTTTAGACTTCTATATTATACATTTAGATTTATTATAATTCTATATTATATTAATTTAGATACTTATAATTTTATATATAATCCATTTATAACATTTTATTCTCCAATTTAGTAATAATATCTTATTAAAGTTATCATTTTTTGGTATTAAATATTTCATTTTTCAGGAGAACTTTAGTTCGATAGTACCAATCCATGTAATTTGATCATGTTTCTATAATTTCCATAATTTTAATCCTGATATAAATTTAATATATATGAATTATAAATATATATATTTAGATACATCCATAGAATGAAGAGGTGGAAAAAATGAATTACACTATTCATTGAAATGGTTTGTCGTATATACACATGAACAAATTTTTTTTTTCATTTCTCGACCAATGAAAGAAAGAAAGGTAAATATTAATTTACCATTAAAAAATAATTATTATATCATATATAGTAATTAAATATTTACTTATTATCATCCATGTACATATGAAAATAAAAATGACCCATATCACTTTATGGAGAAGGAAGTCCACATGTATGCATGAGAAAGTTATAATTTTTTAAAATATAGGAAGGTAGGAAGGTAGATATTATATTATAATTATAGATTAATTATTACTTCATAAATATAATATTTAAAAATGAAATGAATTAAAATGACCATTCATGAAAATGGTGATGGAAAATGAATTCTATCACTACGTGGCAGTGGTAGTCCACACATACACACAAGTGATACTTTCCCTTCCCATTTGATAGAAAAGAAGGTGAATTATTGAAACCAAAACTACAGTAACATAACTGTTGTGTTTAATTTATTAAATTGGTAAAATATACAAGGAATATCACATTGTAGGGTCGAATAGTTTAACAGTCTTAGAAAACAACTTCAATAAATTATTCCCATATTACATTGGAAATAAGAAAACATAAAATAACAAACATTATTATTTTTATAGTATCATAAATAATATCCCCCATCGACTCCTATGTAAAGGAAATTTTATAAAGGGTGAGCTCAAATGCTTTGTTAAGATACCTTACATCAGAATTTATTATGAGTAAATAAGGCATAATCAACATGGAAGAGTGTATAATAAAAACCATTCTATTCAATTGATAATTGAGTTAAGTGAGTATTAATGGATAATATCATCATAGAAAACACTTTGTTAATTAATAATCAATTCTTAACAAGTGAAATGCATAATTCTGTACATTAATGATTAGGGATTCTCGATAAATATTTCATGAATTTCACTACAATGGCCATTCATCCTAGACATAATTCTTAATAATTTTGAATGTTTAAACCAAAAGACCATATAATATGGCATGACAGATATTTTCCCTCATGATACCTATCAATTCATCGATAGGATATCTATATCTTGGCTCCATCCATCAAATTCACATCTTACATGTTCCTTATATTATGAATGAACCGTTCAATTTATTCTCAAAATTCTTTATGAATCAATAATTATCCATATTCAATCAATAATAAAGAAGATAAATACTTCATCATCGTAAAAAATCTAGAGAAATAATAAATATAGTTTTATATGATCATATTCCCAGTAACATCAATAGGTTTTTTCACTGTTGTTAATACCTTTAAATGTTCAATGGATCATTTATTTAGTAAACGCTCCCTTTAACTTAGAAATTAATTATTATAATATAATAATCCTCAAATATTAAATAAATTTTTTTCCTTGAAAATAATCATTAAACTATTTAAATTAATCTTCAATTAATTGAGTGGTCACGGTTGTGGGGATTTTTTTTTCATGCCATGTAATTTAAAATAACAATTCCTTTTATATATTTGGTAAAAAGGAAGAAGTATCTCATTCAAAAAATGAAAAGAAAATTATTTTTAATCATTTTTTAAAATTCATTCATGGGTAAATTTGAAATAATCAAATCATAAAGGAATATTAAAAACAATATTGAAATTATTTTAAAAAAACCTAGACAGGAAGAACTATATTCCCGACTATAGAGAAAATATAGTTTATTTTTATTGAAAACATGTTCTTGATATTTTTAAGTACCAATGAAGAGAAAATGATAATATGAATTGAAAATTACATTAATAAATAAAGGATGATAAAATAAAATAGTTATATCTCATATGTATCAAATATTTTCCAACAATCATGATTCAAACATCAACTATCCCGAAATAAAACAAGATAGTGAATGAAATATCTTACCTCTTGTTAAACTTACCTCATAATTTATTTTAACCTCCTATTAAATAAATTTATATTAATTATAATCCTATAAAAAATTAATTTTCATACTTTTAATATCATATATGGACCATTTATAACATTTCAATAACATTTTTATTAATAATTTATTATTAAAATCGTTATTCCTGGGTATTAATAGTTACCTTTTTCTCAATAAGTTTGTTTCTATAGGGGTGGTCCCTATGCTTTGATCATAGTTCCATCATATAAAGAATGTTAATCATGATATAAATATAATATATATTATTTATGTTTTTATATTTTTTGTTATCCATATAATTCAGAGAATGAAAAATGAATTACATCATTCACGGAGACGGTATATCGTATATACAACTGAATGTTCTTTGCACTTTTTGATAGATGGTTGTGAATAAAGGTAAAGAACAATTCGTATTTATAGAATAATTACTATATAATATATATCATATATATTTATTAAATATATTCTTATTACCATCAATGTAAAATGTATATGAAAAATGGATCAGATCCCTTCTTGGAGGTGGTAGTCACACGTATGCCAGAGCAGTGATATCCATTTAGAACAAATGGGATGGTAAATGGGTGTATATTGTATTAAAATTTCATAAGAATAGTATTTTTTATAAATATCATATATAAACATTAAAATCATTAAAAAACCATTCATGAAATATGGTGATCAAAATTTATTTATATCACTACGTGGAAGTGGTAGATCACACATACACACGAGCAATACTTTCCAATCAATTTTTTTGGGAAAAGGGTAAATAATAGTATTTATATATTGATATTATAATTTTAGTATTCTAAGGATTCTGAATTTTTTATTTTCTTCTAAATACCATTGTCTTATAAGATGTAAAATAAGGGATAAATTGAAAGAGGTTAGGTGAGGTGATTACTTATTCTTTGGTAAGCTTCCTTTAGATCCTTTCTTAAGGGAACATTGAGTGGACTTTTAAGAAAACCGTTAATTATAATTTATTTATACATAAGTTTATAAAATAACTATAAAGGTTTATATTAATATATTTGGATCAATGTTTTTGTAAATAAAAGAGATAATAGGAGTCCTTTTATATGTGAGTAGAGAAAAACAGTTGGAATTACATAAAGTATTAAATTAATATAAATTAATTTTAATGTTAAAGTGGTTGAAAATTAATAAAATTTGAAAATAGGATAAGTAAGAGTAAAAATAATCTCATAAAATAAAGTTTGGAGAAGTGTTTCTGATATTCTCACCCTTATTTTTCTGTATTAGCCCTCTGATAACCCTTTTTACAATTACTACGACATCAAAGCTTTCTTCACATTTTGGTTCAAGAATGTTACCGTAAAAAGAATATTTACCCCTAAATGGAACATGGTTGATATTTTATATCATATAAAAATCACTTGTAAGAGGATATGTTTCTTATAAAATTTAGATAATTTAATAAAATATAACGTTTCATAAAATACCATTAATTCCATTTTTTAAACTATTAATTTGATTTGACATTAATGACAATAATAAAAAATGTAATTATAATATAAACATTTAAAATATCACAATTATGTTATATTTATCAAATGAATTTCTATTTTTCAATAATTCACAGAAATGGTATGACTTTTAATATTTTCAAAATCATTATTTTATTTCTATATTAATTCAAGAAATATGTTTTCATCATTGCGTAAGAGTTTAATGTAATTATTCAATCCCTAAAAAATAAAAATAATGTAAAATGATTAAAAAAATAATTTATTTTTAAAATAAACATTTAAAATTGATATTATATTCTTTTTATCTTTATGGGAAAAATTTATAGATATTAAATTAAAGATAGTGACTTTTTTGCATTCATTAGTTAAAATTATATTAAGGTAACTACCAAAGGAAAGTGGCAATAAATTTCTATATTTTTTATTCATTCATGTTAATGCTTGATAAAAACATACTAAATAAAATTAATACATGTGTTAGGTTTTTTAGGCCTTATCACATTATTTTTTACCTTAATTACCTAATTTACCCTTATCGTGGTGAGAAATATTTACTATTCTTGCAATTCAAAAAGAAAAAAAATAAAATGGAACCATTTACCAAATTTTGACCTTATAATTTCAAATAGAGAATACATTTTTTAGAGTCAACTACTAGAAATGATATAAATCTATTTTAAAATATGTTTTTAAAATGACATGAAACGATTTTTTAAGAAAATACGTTTCTATGAATTTAAATTAAATTATATAAAAAACATGAATATTGTTAATTAAAATTGGAATTAATTTCATTATCATATTTTAAATTAAAAATATTTATCATTAATGTCAAATTAAAAAAATAATATTACTATAAAATCACTGGATTTAGTGAAATGACATGTTGGTATTTATAAATCGGTATTTTTCCCTTTTTATTGAAAAATCCGTCTTTTCAAAGAGATTAAAAAAATTCACCCTTAGATAATTTGGTTTTATGATTTGTAAAATAATATAAATTTTTAAATTTTTTTTAGAATTTATTAAAATTAATTAAAATATATACATACAATTTTTAATATTTTTTTATTGAAGACAGTTTATAGAAGCATATAATATTTTTTCTAGAAATTGAGCTCTTATTTCATAAGAATTAATCAATTTTTTTTATTACATACAAAATTAATATGTATTTATCATAATGTGTTTAATCCTATTAATTCATACCTATATAATGACTATTATATTACTATAATCATAGTTAAATTGTTTTTTGTTGTTCGGTTAAAGTTGGAATTTTTTGTAAGGAATGCTATAAATGAAAATAAATTTATTTAAAAACACATATATCATAAAACATACAGTTGTTAAATTCGACCCCCTTATAAGAATTTCACCCCTGAAATTTTGGTATTCTAATTCAAACAACGAAGGTTAATTATGAGTCATCACATTCTTAGGTTCCCATATAGCTTTGTTAATTTTATTAATTAGTCGTAAAACTTAGAAAAGATGAGTGGTATTGTTATGAATTTCATTATCTCTACAATTTATAATTTCCATAGGTCGATGTTCATAAGATTAATCTTTCTCCATTCATATGACCTATGAGTTATATACATGCGAAAGATAATATATGTACTTCCTTAGAAGAGATACGTGGAACACATCATGAACTTGAGAGAGATCTCATGGAAGTTCTCTTCAATAAGATTCTATCTGAATGTGATAAAAAGTTTATTAGGGACCGGTATACCAAGGTATGAGGCATCCATTATTTCCAAATATCCTGATATTTTCTAAATTTATATTCATTAAAATACATTATCACCAATATAATAGTGTAGATCTCACAAAATACTATCATCATAAATATTTTCTCGACTCTGAGCTATCCTCATGTTCTCTTGAATGTCACTAATTTATCTCACTTTTTCTGATTTAGAATAAGTATTGATATATCTATTTCTCCATCTTTTTCCCAAAACAATATAGTCATTCACTTCCTTCTATATATGGATTTATAAGAATCCATCTAAATTCTTGAGTGAAACATGTTATTGTATGAAAATTTTTCCAAAGGAAGGTTTTGATCCCAAAAACCATTGAAATCCTTAGAGTAAGCATTAATAATTTATTATATAGTGTTAATGTTCCACTTAGAGTATCCATCCTTGTGTGGGTGATAAGTAGCAATGAAACTCAACGAAGTATCCAAATCATTCTGAATAAATCTATAAAACATTAGGGCAATCCTTATTACCTAATCAAATAATATTGAGAGTGGTACTCTATGAAATATCAATACCTTTTTAATGTGTATCTATGAAAGATGATAAAAAGAAAAATATTATTTAATAACAATAAAATGCACTAATTTGATGTGGTGACAAAATACAACCCAAATAACTTTTTGACCTTTAGATGTTTTAGGGATTTTGATGACAAAATCCTTGTAAATTTTTTACCATTTCCATTATAGAATGTGTAATGGGTGAAAAATATACATTGAATTATATTTCTAAACCATAAATTGATTAAACACCAAGAATCATGATACATACTAAAAAAACCATTTCCATGTAACCCAATCAAAAATAATATTTCATATATCTGAATAACTTCACACAACCCTTATGAAATGAGAAATATGAATTATGGGATTTATAAAATAACTCTTTTTTTAATTCTGTTATTAATGAAACAGATACTCAGTTATTGAACCATATCTTTCTAGCATGATCATGGTTGAACTGAGGATCATTCCTCACAATATTCTATAATTCCACATCATCCTTCTATACCTTCTTCATCCTCTCATGGATGGATGTTTGAACATTCAATTGAGAAATATAATATCTCCACCCTTTCCTAAATAATACATGATCCAACATCTATAAATCCATAAATATGGGATCTATTTCAATCCATATCATAGAAAAAAATCATGGTCTTTCAAACATATAGCATGAACCACCTTATTTTCCTTCCAAGGGAGGTAATGTATTGAGCAGTCATAATCTTTTAAAAATTTAAACCATTTTCTCTAGAATGTATTCAATGCCTTAAATGTAAATATATACTATAATATTTTACATTCAGTATATATATCACACTTTTCACCATATCGATAATTCACCAATAACATTAATGCAAAAAATACTTCTACAATATCCAAATCTCGATCAATGTAATTTTTCTCAATATATTTCATCTAGGTAGAGGAATTTGATGTTATTATATCATTATATATTATTAAAATTCCCACTCCCTTCTTTGATGCATCACTGTACATAAAAAACCCTTCCCTATTAACATGATAGTGTAAGAATAGGGTCACTAACCAACCTTCTCTTCAGTTCATTAAAATTACTCTCACATTCATGTGTTTAGAAGAGTATAAACCCCTTCCAAGTAACTTGGTGAGGGTATTAGATATTCCAAAGAAATATCATAAAAATTATAAGTAGTATCCATCCAACCAAAAAATATATGGATCTTATTTATAGTTGTTTTCTAGTCCATTTATACATAAATTATATCTTTGAATTATCCACTGACATACCCTCACATGTAATTATATGACCTTATAATGAGATTTTTTATTCCAAAATCCATACTTGGAAAATTTGTATAATAAATTCTCATTACTCAAGGTCAATTGAATAATCATCAATTTTTCTCCATGAAATTCCTTGCCCTTTAAATATATAATAATATCATTTATAATTTCTACCAAAAACTGTTCGAGGTAATATCTAAATTATTTATTCACTATATACATGAAAATAACAGGGGAAATAGTAATTCCAAATGACATGACTGTACATTAATAATGATCATTATACTTATGGAAGGAATTATTATGTATAACCTACTTCTGGACCATTATATGATGATTTTAAGATCAAATATAAATCACAAAAAATATATTAGACTATATATTATTAATCAAATAAGTAATTGATACCATTTTGATGATACTTTTCTTGATAGTGATCCTTTTAGGTTTATGATAATCCATGAAAAGATGAATTGGACCGTATTTATTCTTAACAAAAAGAATATTCTCATCATATGGTGAATCACGAGGATAAATGAAACCTTTATCTAGATTATCATATTGTTTCTTCTTAAATTACTATAACTAAATTTGGTGTATTCCATATGGATTATCTAAACTTGGTGTATCAAAATCCATGAGTTATATTGAAAACATAACTTCAAAATTTCGGGTAAAAATAGTAAACTCTTTGAGAAACACATTAAAATACTCATTTAATATTTGAAATATATTAAAATTTGAGTTTCTCTCAAACTATCTCAGATAAATATCCTTCAGAAATATGTAGTAAAACCCATATTATTGAAGTAATTTCCATTTTGTGATCATTTTAATACTCTAACTAGTTGATGATAATATGTTTATTTATACTCTTAAATGAAACCTCCCTTCATTGAAAGTTGATATGGGATCATACTAATAGATAAAATCCATGAAAAATATTACATTGAATTAAACTAGAGAAAGGATAAATGATTTTTAAAGAGCATGATCCAAAAAACATATTTCAGAGAGAATATATAGACATGATATGTGATCATATTAACAATAAGTGTTTTTCATGCCAACACAACATCCAATAGTTGGGCTGGTGATGTGATATTGTTGGAAAAATATTTAGTTATGAAAGAGAGTGCATATCCTAAAGTGAACAAACATTTTCACTTTTATAGTTAATAGTAAGTGTACCTTTCACCCCATTATTAAGAACTCCTACATTGGATGTAGTCATTGAATAATCTTGGCCTTCTCCCCTTGTCTTATTCTATGAAATGTTACCTTAATATATGGGGGATTTGTTTGAATAACTTCCCATATAATTATCATTAATGAACTGGATAATAGTGGTTTCTTTATTTAACTATAATTTGAGATCCTTATTACCCCATTTTCTCTACTTAAATTAAATAAATATTCCCATTGAGAAAGTATATGGGTGATTCTTTCCAAAATTATCACTTGTTGGTAGTCCCATCATCCTTTTGTTCTTCTATGAAACATTAATTTTTTCTTGGGTTCCCAACCAACAAATTATTTTGTCTAAATACCTTTATTATATAAGACCTAGAAAATTAATTATTAGTCTTGATTTAATATGAAACTATATTATCATTTGATGATAAAATTTGAGAAATAAACACCCATCAAAGATATAGTTTAAGGCCATCAAAGAAACAATAAATATTTTTTATAGATTCTATATATAGTTCATAGCATGTCAGGATAATTTATTTAATCTATCCATATACTAAACCACACATTGATCTTCCTTATCTTTAATTTGAGGAACTTCCTCTCCATTTTAGCTCATTATTCTTGAGTAAATCATTTCTTGAAGAATATCACATTAAAATTTCTATAATCCATGATTTATATTTCATGAACATATTTATTTTACTATAATGATGTCCATCATTTATATACCTATCCATTCAAATAATAGACTACTAGAATAACCCTTTCACATTCATTATATCCCAAATCTTTGAATAACCCATTCACATTCATTATATCCGAAATCTTTGAATACATTTTCAAAGGAATTAATCTTTTCTTAAGATACCAATGGATTCGTAATTATATTGACATATGGAGTCTTCATTAATAAGAAGCAATAAAATATTAGCGAGTCACACTATGGAATAATAGGTTTTTACATAAATTCAAGGATATTTTTCATAACTAGATTCATATTACCTATAATGGAAATGATCTTCTAACATCAAAAACTAGCTATACTAGATTTCTCAGCAAGACAATCCTCATAATGACTTCCGATGTTGAATCCATTTCTTCTAATAGGTTCCATCACTAATAAATGTCACACATTGAGTTAGATCATAATAATCATGAATATTGACCCTTAAAATAAAAATACCTTTGATAGAAAAGGTTCTAAATTACAATAATGGATTATTATAATTCTCAATATTAGAAACGAACAGTTTAAATATTTTTGACAAATTTCCTAATAAAATTACGTTCATAACAAATACAAAAAACCCAACTCTAGTAACCCAAATATTTTGTTTAATTAATCACATTTTTACAACATACAAGGAATCTCCACACACTGGATCGATTAGTGTACCCTTATTGGAAAAATTGATACATACAGGATTCCAATAATACCTTATAAATATAAAAAATAGAATAATATACATTCATTCACCATTGATATAATTCATAATATCATTCTTAAAATACTAGAAAGACGACAGAAGAACATTGGTGAGCACAAATGCCTAGTAATTGTTACATATAATGGAAGTTATCATGTGTAAATAAGGCATAATAAACATGGGAGAGTAGATTATAGAAACACATTCCATTCATTCGACACTAGAGTTTAATGAGTATATGTGGATAATATCTAGATAGAAAACACATGAATAAATTAAAATAAATTACTAATAATGAAATTTTATTATTTTGGGTCTTTATAATCAAGGTCTCTCAACCATGATATTGTGAATCTTACAATCATAGCCTCTCAACCGAGACATCATTCTTAGAAAATGGGTAATTGTAAACCAAATACCTATATAATATGGTATTCCGTTTATTTTTTCTCATGATACCTATCAATGTATCATGGGTATATCTATAACGGGTCCTCATCCATTACTTTCAGGTCATACGAATTCATTTTAATTTGATTGATCAATTTAATTCATTCTCAAAATTTCTTATAAGTAAAAAAATATCTATCATGATTCATGAATATGAAAAATTGAAACTTCATCATCCTAAACCATCTTGATAATGAATAAATATGGTATTATGGGATTATATCCCTAGTAACATCAATTGGTGTTGTCATAGTTGAAAATACCTTTAAAAGATCAGTGGATAATTTATTGAGAAAACACCCTTTTAACATTGAAATTTGTTTCAAAAATATAAAATTTACTAAATATTAAGGAAAAATATTTATTTGAAGAGAAGTATGAAAACATGTAATGGGTTTTTAAAATAATTGTTCTATTATGAAAATATTAAATTTCATTCATCTTGTGTACATTAAAAAAGTGTTTCAATTCACATTTCCTATAAAAATTCAAAAGTATCTTGTTTAGAAAATAACCAGTAGATTATTTTTAAAACATTTCTCAAAAAATAATTAATGGGTAAAAATTAATTTAATAAATCATATAATAATATGAAAAAAATCTTGAAGTAATTTTATATAAAACATGGATTTGGATGAAAAAATATTCCTTACTAGAGTCGAAATAAAATATATTTTCTTAAAATAAATTTCAATAATTTTAAGTACCCAAGAGAGGAAACTATACTATTAATTTAAAATTCCATTAAAGATCATCATATAATAAAATTAAATGGTTTTATTGGATATTTATCATATTGTTTCCCTCAATATAAATTCAAACATATACAATCATAAAACTAAATGAGATTGTAAAATAAATCTCATACCTCAAGTGAAAATTGACTCTAAATTGGTTTCAACCTCAATTATAATAAATTTAAATTTATTATAATTATTTAATAAATTCATTTAAATTATTATAATATCATATATCATCCATTTATGACATTTTATTAGCACATTCATCAATATTTTCTTAGGAAAATCATTGTTTTTCAGTACAAACCATTTCATTTTTCAAGAGAACTTATGTTTGATAATGTTGGTCCTTGTACATTTATCATGGTTTAATTATATAAAAAATGTTAATCATGATATTAATATCATATATATTAACTATATATATATATATATTTAGAGACATCCATATAAGGAAGATATGGAAAAATGAATTATACTGCTCATGGAGATGGTAGGATGTACGTACGCATGAACAATGATTTCATTTTTTGAATGATGAAAAAAATAAATGTAAAAAACAATTAAACATAATATAATAATTCTTATATATTATATAAAATATATGTTCCATACATATATCCTTATTTTTTTCAATGAAAATAAGAAATTAAAAATTAATCAAATCACTTCATGTGGATGATAGTCCACATGCAAGCATAGTTGACATTATCATTTTACAATGTACGGGAATGTAAAATGGTAGATATTGTATTCAAAATAAAAAAAATAATTATCTGGTAAAAATATTTTATAAAAATCAAACCCATCACAAAAACCCTTATTGTAATATGGTGACGAAAAATGAATGGTATACCTACATGGGGGTAGTAGTCCAAACATACACATGAGTGGTACTTTTACAACCCATTTGATGGAAAAGAGGGTGAACAATGGGGGTTACATAATAATTATAAAATTTAATTATATTAATTATAATGAAGTATACATTTAATGATTAATTCCATAATTTTAGAAGCGGCAGAATAATAAATAAATTTAAAGAGGTGAGGTACGATGATTACCACTTCTTCAGAGGAATTCCTATAGATCTTCTCATATTGACCATAGAGATAGTATTTTATGAAGACCAGAACATCTAATCAGTTTAGAGGGAAAACTAAATGAAAATTTTTAAGGGTTTGGTTGATTTATATTTTTCAAATTGGTTTAAATAAAAGAGATAGGGGGTTTCCTTTTATAAGAGAGGTTATGGGTACCCTTGGAATTATTAAAGTTATTAAATTATTAATAATTTGAATTATATTTCAAGTGGATACAAATTTATATAATTTTAAAATTGGATAATTATAATTTTAAATAACCTCATATAATAAAATTATGTCATGTTTTTTGGATGTTTTAACTCTTATCAATTTCTTTTAACCCTTCATTACCTATTTTGAAAATTATTAAATCATCAAATATTTTTACAAAATAAGGGACCAGAATGTCACCATAATATGAAAATTGTCAAAAAAAATGAACATGGTTAATATTTTAAACCACATCACACTCACTTTTATGAATATAGTATGTTTAATGATTTAAAATAATTCAATAATTTTTTTTATAAAATACCATCAAGTTCACTTTTGACATTGTTCATTTAATTTCACATTAAGACACCACAAAAAAATATTGAATTCAAATATAAAATTTTAATACAAAAATATTATGTTATATTTATCTAAAAAAATTTTGTAACACAATAATTCACCCAAAATGTATATATTTTAATAATTTTAAAATCAAATATTATTATTTTTCAATTAATTTAATAATTATTGTATCAGCATTGGGTAAGAATTTAAGGATATTATTCAATCAATAAAAATTTATAGAAATGTCATGATAAAAAAATAATATATATTTAAAATAAAAATTTATAACCAAACATATCCACTTTTATCCCTATGAAATAATTTAGAGATATATAAATAAATATAGTGGCATTTCGGTTGATTTATTGTTTAAAATTATATTACGGTCATTATCGACAGAAAGTGGAAATAACTTGCCACATTTTTTAGTACTTCAAGGTTATTGATTAAAAAAACTTATAATATAAAATTAAAACATGTGATATGGAAATTGTTAGGAATTATTAAATTATTTTCAACCTTAATTACACAATTTAACATTATAGAGGTGATAAACATTTAACACAACTACTATTCAAAATGAACAAAAAAGAGGGAACTATTTAACTAATTTTGAAATTTTTATATAAAATATGGAATCACATTTTTTTTATTAAATTATTATAAGTGATAGGATTAAATTTTAATATAAATACATGAAATTCAATGAAAACAATTTCTAGAAAATTTCTTTTTTAAGAAAATAAATTAACTTATATAAAAATCATTAACATTTAAAATTAAAAATCAAATTAATATTATTATTATAAATGAAATTATTTATATATCACATAATTATAAAATTAAAAATATTATATTAAATTTAATTAAATTTACTTAATGAAAATAAATGTTATTATTTGAAAAATAGTAACATTAACTAATCACTAAAAAAATCAATCATTTAAAAAAGTTAAAAAAAATTCACCCAATGAAATTTTTGATTTACTTATTTAAAAAATTATGTATTTTTTAAATACAATTTATAAAATTAGAATATACTAATTATAAAACCCACAAAAAATTTAATATATTTATATTTTATTAAAAACAAATTATTAAATCATAAAATAGATTTTCTAGAAATCGAATTCTTATTTATTAAGAAATAATCAATACAATTTTATTAAATAAAATATTTACACATATGTTCCATAATGTGTTCAATCTTATTCATACCAACAAAACTATGAATGAGGAGATTACTATAATAATATTTAAATAGTATGTTGTAGTTTATTTAAACTCAATGTTCTGTGTAAAGAAAGATATCAATGAAATTACATTTATTTAAAGAGACATATAACATTAAATATCATTGGGTTAGATGAATAACAGTGGTTTTATAATAATAACAATATATTAGTATATTTTTGATGTTGAATTTATTGGTTTCTGTTGAATTTGATAAATTTATAGGGGTAAAAATGTGAAATAATTTGAAAGAGGCTGGGTAGAATCATTACCTATCCTTTGGTCGACCTCTCTTAGATCCATTCTTATGGACCCCTATAATGGTAAATTAAGAAGACAATTACATAAATGTGTTGTCTAGGGAAGTGAATATGATAATTTAGGAATGTTTTCTCCTGCTATATGGCTCAAAGTTTTGTAAAGAATAGAGATAATGTATATCATTTTTTAATGTTTGGTGAGGGAACCCTTTCAATTAAATAAGGTTTTAAATTAATATAAATTTATTTTTATGTTTTTGTGTCTCTATGTTCATATAATAAGAATTTTGGATGAGGATGAGTCTAAATAATCTCATTTAATAAATGTTGGTAGTGTTTTGGTGATGTGTTCACCCATATATCTATGTTTTAACCCCACGTTAACCCTTGTGATAATTACTACAACATCATAGTATTTTTACTCTTTAAGGGTCAATAATGTTATCAAAAAAGTATAATTTATCTATAAAAGGAATATGTTTTATATTTTCATCCAAATCCTATTCACTTGTTTGGAGAGATGTTTTCTTAAAATTTTAAATAATTCAATAAACTATTTTTTTTTAAAATACCGTTATTTTCATTTTTGAAACTATTCATTTAATTTGACTTTAAAGAAATAAAAAATGGTTGAATTCAAATATAAAATTTTAAAAAATCATTATTTTATATATTAATATATTAATTATTGGAACATAATAATTCACTCAAACAATTTTAATTTTAATATTTTTAAAATCATTTTTATTCATATATTAATTGAAGAAATATTGTATCAGCATTGTAGAAGAATTTAATGTAATAATTCAATATATGAAAAATAAAAATAAATTCACATGAAATTAAAATAATTTATCTTTAATTTAAATATTTATTACATAACATTAACTCTTTTTATTACTGTTAAAAAATTTAGAGTTATTAAAATAGTGTGATGTTTTGTTTTTGTTCTTTATTTAAGATTAAATTAATCTAATTATCAAAGAAAATTGGAAAGAAATTTATTACTTTTCATGAATATTATGGTAATGGAAAAAAATTATATAATAAAATTAATATAAGTGTTTGGGAAATTTTTAGGTTTTATCACATTATTTTTAACATGAATTGCCCGATTTACCCTTACTGAGGTGAAAAATATTTATTACGGTTATTATTCATAAGGAATATAAATAAAGGAAAACAATTTATTAAATATTGACCTATTGATTTCAATGATTTAATCCTTTCTCTATATTCAATTACTTTATGTGGTAGAAATAAATTATAATATAAATGCATAAAATGAAATGAAAAGGGGTTTTTCTAAAAATTCAATTTTAAGCATAAAAATATAATTAAATAAAAATCATGAATACCACTAATTAAAAATGGACTTAATTATATTAAAAAAATTAATCATATTTGTATTTAAATAAAAATTAAAAATATAATGAGAAATGTAAATTTTTCTATTTAATCAAAATAAATAAAAGCATTTCAAAAATCAATATTTTTCATTTTTCTCTGAAAAATAAATCATTTTAGAAAAAGAAAAAAAATTATCCTAATAAAAAATTGATTATAATTATATGAATTATATCCTTTTTTAAAATTTTGATGCAATTAGTTTATATATCATTGCACAAAATATACTTAAAACATTTTTGAAGAACCATTTAATGGATTTTCTGCCAGTTGAGTACCTATTTGTAATAAAATATTTTTCTTAATTTGGTAAATCCTATTCATACCGCCATTTTTAACTATTTGGATATAACAGTATACTATATAATTGTTCATTTTGACAAAGGGGTTGACAGTATCACACTCTATTTATGAAACTAACATTTTTTGAAGAGAAATATGTTATAAAATATTAGGGTGTTATAATCATTGCCATTGTGTAGTCAACCATAAGTCTAGTAAGTTGAACGAGAGACCATTCTAGCCAAATAAAATTTTGTTGTATCCCACTAATGTTTTTTGAGCTTTCTACTCCCCACATTAACCAAGTAAAATTTAATAATTTTTGGGAATTATCATTTAAAAATTAACTCAGGTTTATGGGTGTATTTAATCTCTAGTTGAGTGGGGTGGATCCTCTCCATGGTTCTGTCCTCTATCATTCCTTGAAAATTTACCGAATGAAATTTGGATGTATTTTTTTTGTTTATCGAGGTATATTTTTTCCCTCATGGCCTATTATCTCTTCATCCTTATCCATCGATCTGTTTATATAGTTGGAAACTGGTGTTTGAGAAATGATTTTACAAAATAGTGGTCAAATCATTCTTCTGTAATGGGTATTACATGTGTGGTTGTAAGATGATGAAAATGGAGGATGAATACATGTGGGTTCAATTATCTTATCTCATGGTAATTTGTTAATTATATTTTCCCATGGTTTATAGTGATTTGAGATTAAATTTATGGATGAATTAATATAAGGAATGAGGTAATTTTTTATACAATTATGTGTTTATGACCAAATCAGTGCATTCAATTTTTCTCTATGTTTTACTGATAATACATCACATGGTGAGATACCCTTAAATTGTTAATAATATATTATAATTAATTAATTTGGATAATTAATTATAATGGTTTTATAGTTGATTAAAATTGATTCCAAGTTTATATGGTCTCATATGGAGGTGTTCAATCTATATTATGGGCTTATGAAAGATTATCCAAGGATGAAGCAAGATTTATTGAGGGTTTAACTCTAGCAAAAGGTAGGTGGTTACTAATACTACCATATTTCTGGTAAATTCAAATATTATATGACTTGTGAGTACATGTAATTGGGTCTATGTGAACCCAAATGAGAGACATGGGTTGTTTACATTATATGAGATGATGCTTGAATGTTGAGAATACTCTTAGTAATTATTAATGAATTATTAATGAAATTATAGTCTTTAATGGTTGGGTTACCCTAATAGGTGGACTACCTCAATAGAAATTGGAACCTATAGTGGGTGTAAAATATTTAGAAATGACTTTATCAACCTTTTGATTTTTCATGGGCATGGGATGATCACCTAAAGAAATTCCTAGGGGTGATCCTATAAGGTAGTTTTGGAAGGTCCATATAGGGTATTGATATCAGTGGTTATATGAGAATGACATAGCCAAATTAAGGTCATTCACTTTATAAAAGATGGGTATGAAATATATAAATCTTGATAGGTCCTAAAAACTTTATAGTTTGGGTATGTTTATATCAGTATACATAAATATATTGGGATGTGTTAAAATACATGGTTAATTAATCGTTGATGGTTGTATTTGTTTTTAACTATTATTAGGGCCTCCTTTGGAATCCAATCATATTCCATGGTGATAAGAGCTCAACTATTGTTTAGGATAAGGTTGATTAGCCTTTCAGATGGGACTTCAGTTGGTTTAGTTTTGTTTATAACATAAATATTGTAATTCGTGTGATGGTAAAAGAATCATAACTATTAAAAATGAGGTTTGGATTAGTATTTATGTGTTAGGTGTACAACATATAGGTAATGGGTGGCTTAAGGAGGACCTTGGTATGTTGGAACAATTCCTAGGGTGATACATCAATCACCATAGCTTAATTTTGTTCCATGTTGATTTTGTTTATAGGGATTATCTAATCCCTCATATTATTAGGATTATGGTTTTTAATTTTTCACATTGTGTGTGGTGTTAAGGATGTATGACTCACCTTGGTTGATATACTGGCAGTGGATCATCAACCTTGGTGGGTGATGGGGGATTTTTGATTAGTGATATAACATTCATCATGAAATAAATTATTCTCCCTAGGGGTTATAAATATGTTATTGACAAATTAGATTGTATTTGTTTGGAAGAGGTAAATCACTCACTTAAATATGCATCATTCACCTTGAGGATTATTGTGGTGGTAGATCATCCACATTTGGATTTTGATTCCCTAAAAGATCATTTTCCTTAGGGATTATTTTGATGGTAGATCATCTACAAATGGATTGTGATTCGAGGATGTATTGTCAAATATGGGGATTATTGTGGTGGTAGATCATAAAATTGGGGATTCTAATATGATTATAGATATTTTAATTCAATATTATTGTATTGGTACGTCATCCATATTTGGAATGTGAATCGGGGATGGATCTTCATCCCTGGGGATTGTTATAGTGACAAATCTTCCACCCAAGGATTGTGAATTGTCGGTGGATCATTTTCCTTTTGAATAAATAATTAACTAGAGGTTTTTCTACAAAGTGATACATATTCCACCTTGAGATACATTATTCTCCTAGGGGATTATGTTTTGTTGATTCATCATTTACATGTGGTTATTAATCTACGATACATGATTCACATTGGGTGGGGTATTAGTGACATCTTGTTCACCAGGATTCATGAATGGATGGTGATAGACTATTCACACTCATGTTTTCAACATACTATGGATGAATTGTCTTATTCTAGTATTGGTCAAAGTAGGTATGAGTGGGACATGTATGATACTTATTGATAAAACTAGTAGTGTGACAGGTGTATCCATGTGACACATAAATCTCAATTTACATACATTAATTGCATGAATGTATATATTGAAATTTTTTAGGGATACCATTGGTGGTATCCAACTATGTTTATTCTCAAACAGAATATGGGAACTTTGGTTCACATGCATACCTTATGTTTGGCATGTAGGTTTAGGAAATCCCTTATGTATATGTTAATGAGTTAGGAGTGTTTAGTAGGTTTAGTGAGAAAGGTCTTAGGTGATGTCAAGGATAAGGGTTGAGTCTCTTGGTATTTTATTTTATTTTTATCCTATATGATTTCTAAATTATAATTACATTATCTATATTGGTTTTATGACTGAATATTATACATGATTTACATTTTATTATATCAATATATTGTTAACGTCACAGTTTTGATTTTCCCAAATATCCCATGTTTTATACTATGGTTTGACATCTATTACAGATGCTTCTGTTATTTATTAATATTTTTGTGATGATATAACAGATTATAGAATATACAAATGATCAATATGGCCCTCAATTCTAATAAACAATTATTAGAATATGGGGAACTATGCCAGCGGTTATATGACACCCTCAATTTAGATATATGAAAGCTAACAAGGACAATAATTTTATAAAATTCATAAGAAATTGTTTTCTTTTTTAAATTTTTATTATATAATTTACCGATATTATAATGCAATTGGAGATAAATGAATGGAAATAAACACATTTTCATAGAATTTTCATGGTTTTAGTTCACATTAGAAAATACAGACCCAACCAATTATGATCAAACATGATGTATGAATCCCTATAAATGTTTGATTAAAATCTATATAATACTATAAAGGCCAGTTTATCTATTTTGACTCCCAATGGTTATACAATTATGTATATTATTTATTGGTCGTGGTCAATAGTACACTTATATAATTTAAAAACATCTCCCACTATAGACCTATAATTTTTACAGTATTTTATGTGATAATAGAAAATAGGTAGTGTCATAACTTTTTAGTTTTTTTAAAATAATGATATGTTGTTATACCTACTAATCATTCCATGTTATTTGTGTAAACATGTCTACAAAAGATATCTCGGTATGTCCATGTGGACTATATAATTCTTGTACTCTTTTTTTCATTGAATAAAAAATTACATAAGGATGATGTGTGAAAAATATATCTTCCAAATTGACTATAAATTGAATCCTTGGAAGTATCATTTTTATTTTTTGGAAATAGGGTGGAATAAATCATTTTGTAGAGTAAATGGTTTCATATCATCACACTATTTGTTTTATAAGATATTTATCCTCACATGGAGATCTAAAAGGAATAAGAAGGTTCACTCAATCAATATTCGTCTCTTAACTTTGAGATAATCATAGAGTGATCGTTTTTAGTGGAATATGAAATTTTATAGGGATTTGAGATACCAAAATTATATATTTGGTTTAATTTTTTTTCATTTTAAACATTTTATATGTTTTTATTTGATATAATTTCCGATTAAGAAATTATATTGAATTAATTTCAAAAAAATAAGTGTTATATTAACTAAATGACTCTAATATTTATCATGAGAAACATAATAATTTTTTTGGGAAACAAAATAGAATCTTATTATACCAATATTATTAAATTTTTATAAGCTTTGGAAGCCACCACAACAAATAAAATATATGGAAATTAGATAAATGATAGTTACACTATGGTCTAAATCTATGTGCATTAATAGAAGTGTCTATAGGGTAATAAAGATTATAGGTAACCTCAAATAAATAATTATTTAAAAAAATCTATGAAAAATTAAATTAAAATATTTAATTATTAACATTAAATTATAATCTTATTCCAGTTCCCTTTAAATACACTCTATTTTATAATAATAATAATAATAAGTTTAATTCACTTTATTCTATTTTCTTAATTTACATTGAACCATTTTCACAACTCTCCCTTTTAGATTGGTTTTATATAAATTATTTATAAAATCATTATTTATAACTTCAATATTTACCAGGATATGACGAATGATCTGAAAAAAAATTTACTCATTCATTTTAAATGTAATTAATTTTATACATCATTAAATCATCGTGAAATTTTGGGAAAATTATCTGGGAGTTCCTAGGGTGACCCTAGAATTATGTAGATAAATATTTCATCCTTTTAGAGGAATATTAAATATATCTAATAACATTAAAAAAAATAAGAACCTGAAAAGGTTTTGTGTAATTGTATACTAAATACATAAAAAATATTTCATGATATATATACAATATCTACTATAAATTTCTTATCTAGTTATAAATTACATTGACATACCCTAATTAAAAAATTTCTTCATAACACAGGGAAATGAAATATATGAATTGGTGAGATCAGATTCCTAGTATGGTTAATCATGGTAGATATCATTGAGTGGTCATATTAAAGCATAAGATAAGAAAAAGGGTCTGATAACATGATCATAACTAAAAAACATTATACATAATCTATATTAGATCATAAAAATGATTAATTGAATAATAATTTATCATTTTAAATGACATGACTCATAGGATTGAGGAATCATCATAAATCAATCATGAACCATAATTTCAAAACATAATCATAAAAAACATGTTATAAGAGTGAAGCACCATCATAGGTATATAAACTACATCATATGAGAAGGATAACTTTCAAAACCATTATATAACAATGGACCAGAAATCAAAACCTAATTCCATTATCATATAAGACAATACATAACCACCTATATCCCATATAATAGTGAATCAACAATCCCCACTTATTTCTAATAGTGGATCAACCACGTCAACTTGTTTCATAAAATTATATTATGAGGTACAAGACTTTACCCAATGCATTGGGGACTATAACAAATCCAACAATCATATAGTGAATACCATACTTATGAATTCCACAAGATCAAAAAACATTAATCAATTCATCTTATCACAACACATTGAATTAAAAATTCGTTATTAGAAATTACATCACTTCATCGTAGCATAACCCATGGAGAAGAAACAAGTTTCGTAATGTTTTCATCATAACATAATTAAACCATGATTAAAAAAGGGATTCATAAAAAAATAGTAATTCATCATCATCATAATACATCTAGAGAAAGATAGTGGATGGTATCATAATATTAAATCCCCAGTGATGCATAATATTAATTAAAGGGTGTTGACGTAAATAAAAATTTCCCTTAAAATTTAAACAAATAATTTCATGGGAAACCTGGTAAAATATCATTTCCTTTTGATGAAATTTTAAATAAAAATTCCATGAATATTGAGAAAATATTTTTTTTTAAATAACCATGGATTATTTTAAAGGAATCTTCTAATAAATAATGGTCATAGTGATTTTATAATCCATTCATTTCATATACGTTAAAATAATTCATTCCTTTATCACTTTTGTAAAATATAAAAAATAAATTATTCAGAAAACATTTAGAATGATTATTTTTTTTAAAATTGTAAATAAAATAAAAAATATTAAAAATAGTCTTTTTAAAATATTCCATGTATATATAATAACATTCATAATTTTTTTAAGAGTTTGGAGAGGGAGGAAAATGTTCATCGACCAATGAGAAAATAAGTTCATATTTTATATAAAAAAAATACCTCACGAATTTGTTTTACTAGAGATTTAAAAATAATAATAACACATGAAAATTATAGGACTATCAAAAGAAGAATAAATATATGGGGTTTATAGGATAAGATCTATATAATTTCCTTTTATATAAATTATTCATAGAAAATACTAAAAAGAAATGAAATTATATAGTAAAGCATATACCTCAAGTATTGTACTTATTTATAGACATTAGAACCACCTCTTCATTGAGAAACCTATTTTGGATTATTCATTAGGACAAGAATGGGATATATTTTCGAAAAACTTAAATGTATAAGTATTGGGTATGGAACTTAATATGGTATTTAGGAAATTCTTAGTTGAGCTAGATTGATCAAATTTTAAAATAATGAAGGGAAATTTTTCTTTTATAAGTAATGTAAAATAAACACATTTAATTACATAAAATATTAAATAATATATATATTAATCATAAAATATGAAGAAGTGTAACAATTAAAACATTTATAAATAAAATTCCATTTATGATTGAATTAAATGCCCTATTATGTATTATGGTTTTAGAATACTCAAATAATTATTTGATTCATTATATACTGTCATTAATATATATTCTTAACTATCATAATCATTTATAGTATATCCATTTAATATTGATCATATGATTAGTAAAAATTTAATGTTTTTATAATGTAACGGACCTAAAAAATGAAGTGATATCCTTGAGCAGTACGATTGTAACCTATGAATTTCATTTATTAGAGCTCCTAGTGGGGATCAAATCATATGTATTTTACCTTTAAATAAACAAATATGATTTCCAACCACTAATTAATAAGTAGAACCATTTATGAGATAAGTTCAATCTCATTGAGATCATGACCTAAACCATGTATGTTGAACCAACTCATGAAAACCTCACCATCAACACCATACCGATTGTGATTTTTATAGTGTAATGACAGGCTATGTATCAAGGCACTAATAATATAATTTTTTGTATGGTATTTAAAATAGAATAATTTTTATATTTATTTTTAATTTCTGTTACATTATAAATGATATTGATTTTGATACGATAAAAAACAAATAGAACTTTTATGTAATATGAAATTTTAAATAGGATATTCTTTTTAAAGAATTAATGATTTCTTTAAATAAATGTCATTTGAAGAAAATATTTTTATAAAATAATATTTATTATGTATAGTTTATAATATATATTTTCAAATCCAAAAAATAATTTTAATAAGGGTTCGAAATCTATTATTGTCAAAATCCCAACATTTATCAATAAATGTCGATAGTTATATCAAAATTGAAAATTCAAAAAATTTAAAAATTATTTTAAAAAAATAAATATTATTTTTTGAATTATAATGTCAAAATTATCAAATGGTTTATTTTTCATCATTTTCCAAGTGAATCGATTTTTAGGTAGAAATAAAAAATGACAGAAATATATGGTATGTATTATGAAATCATAATGATCCATAAATGATGTAACAAATTCAAAAAATTGTATTGAAAACTAAATATATGTTTCCCATTTTGAATAATATTATTTTATGTTATTTTACTAATTATATAAATATTTTATTAGTCTTCAAAAACCAATATTATATTTTAATGTTTTAAAAATCAATTCTTCAAGAACACGACTCACTTCCACATCACCAAGGGTATTATTTTTAAAATTTAGGTCCTTTTTCTTATAAAATAATTTAAAATACTCATATTTGGAATAAAACATTGGAAAATACAATGGTAAGGTTTTTTTAAATACATTACTATATTGAGTATAAAACCGATGTTTGAGAAATAATAATGAAATACCCTATATTTTCAATAAAAACCCACTCAAGATCCCCTTAATCTTCACTAAAAAACATTTAATTTGTATTTAATCTTCAATAATCTCTATAGAGTCCTTCAACGGTTCCATAAGCTTTCAAGAAGCTCCTCCCAATAATTTGGAATTACCATCTCAATTTAAGGGATCATTTCCTCCCCCAATTTATTCAAGAATCATCTTCGTTTTATAAATTTTATTTACAATTCAAAATATTGGGATATATTTTTACACTACCCACTTATATTAAATTTTATTAAAAAATTATTATGTACCTATTTGTCTCTCATAATTCATTTTATGAATATTTAATTACTAACATTATTCCGCCAAAATTACAGTACGTTGTTTCCATGCCAAATCATTGTGCTATGAAAACCATCACTATTTCACTCAATGGTATTAACCTATGAATAATTATAATTTTTTATTGATGAATTCCATGTTTTTATTTCTAATTACATTGTCATGAAATTAAATATGATGAAATTCAATCCTTTTTTAATAATCTATATGGAACACTTATTCATGAACATGTTATAAATGTAATAGGTGCATCTAGAATTATATAGCTCTCAAATGCATTGGGTACTGTTTTAGTCTCATGAGACTAGATGCACGGTAATAAAGAGTGAACCTAATGTATCATAGTAATTTATACAAAAATTTATTATTTCATGGTGGTTATACTTGAAATGTGTTTATGATGTCAAGTTTATTGTTGTTTCCACTTTCCCAAGTAGCCTTTATCTTATCATGATATATCATTCTTTATTGTTCAAAATTAGGATCCGCATCCTTCTTATGCTACATTGATATAAATATTTTGTCCCATTTACAACTTTATCATCATTATATTATTTTTATTCCGTTAATGGGATTTATATCTCACCCCTTTCTTATATATGTCTCTAAGTTATCCTATGAATTTTTTTGAAGATCATTTATTTCTAAGATCAAGGTAAGAATGTTTTAAATAATTATGTTTTATCCCATGTTCAAGATGTTATGATATGTACATAATTACCAAATACACTGGACTTAAGGATATTCTAGATTGTCTTATTCATACATTTATCTAATAAATCATGAGTTAATTTGAAATAAAGACATGGGTAGTCATAGTTACATCAATAGAAAGCGCATTTATTTTTGATATTATGATTAGAATACTCTAAAGAAAGAATTGGGGATAAGAATAGACATATGAATAAGTCCTTATTTTTTAAATTTATAATGTACATGGTTAACAATCAAATACATTCCTTTTTGGATTATACATGTTCATGTGGATCTAACATAAATGTACCTAGGGGTAACACCCGAGAACACCATATCAAACTTGATCCAATCGGGAATTGATGTACAAAAACAAGCATTTCGGTACTCCTGGTTTGAAAAACATGGGGGATATGATTTAATACATTCATATTCCCATTATGAACTATAATAAGGGGAACCAATTCCATAAAATTTTACTTTAGGAAATATATCATGGATAAGATTAATTAAAGAATAAAAATTAATAAGTAATGGGAGAATGTAATTTTTAAATTTTCCCATTCTGGATATCAAATTACAAATTATTTTTTTAATTGTTTGAAAGTAAAAAATCACAAATTTTACCTATACTCTATCTAATGGTCAGAAATTGTAGAAATTGGGTAAACCACTAATGTAAAGGGAAATGTGATGACTTCCCAAATAAGATTCCTAACCTGATAGGGGAAGGAATCATGAACATTGTGACATTACTCGCTTGGTTGAATATGGTTCTAAATAGAATCTAGAATTAGCATTAATTCTTTAACACTACAAACAAATAACAATATTCAATTATGACCTTTATGTTAGAAAGGCCTCTGAATTTCAATGGATCACATGATCCTTTAATCACCGAACAATGGATCAACTCCAATGAGATGATATTCTATATCATTTAAGGTTTTGAAAAAGATAATGTTATAATGGCTGTTTATTATATTAATAGAGAAGATAATGAGTGTTTTACATTGATCAAGAAAATATGTCCTAAAGAATATATTGAAGTAATTTAGTAAATGGAATTTAGAAATTTGTTTTTTGAAAATTATTTTCCTCATGATCTCTATCCTAAAATAAAAAGGGATTTCCTTCCCCTCTTGAATAAAATGATGATGAAACCTTCGATGGGTATAATGAAAACATCACAAGAAAGTCATGATACACCTATGAATTTTTCATTACCCTCAAATGTAAATTAGGCCACTTCTTTTGTGGGTTGGAACTAAGTGTAAAAATATCCATCTCGATCTGAGAATTTGATAATTATGAGGACATTGTATGATTTCCTTGAAATTTTAAATATATGTTACCAAACCACAAGGGGATCATGTGAATAAGAAGAAAAGATTATATTTTAATACTGATGGTGTGATGGATAAATCTAACAATGTTCTGAAATTTCAACATCCTAGTTGTCAAAAGTGTGGAAAGAAGCACCCCAGAAATTACCTGAATGGGATGAAAAAACGATTTAGGTGTGGTTAGGAAAGGAACTACGGTAGTCATCACCAATAAGAAAAATAATCCAAAATAATGGAAGATAGAAATTCTCTAGTAACCCTTTATACTTTTTTCCAATGTTTCAACTACATTGAACAAGGAAACTTCTCAAATCAATGCACTAATCCTAGGGTAGTAAAAGACAATCCAAACCCATAACCTCTAAGCAAGAAAGGCTAAACTTATTCAATTACACCAAATTAGGTTTATCTAAAAAATGATGTGGTGATAGGTATACTAGTTATTAATAAAAAACATAGTCAGCATACTTGTTTATTTTAGTTCTACACATTCTATTATATAATTAATGTTTCGTTGAACTATTCAAACTGCCCTAAAAATATAAGTATAGCTATCCGGAAAAATGGGGAAATTATTGTATCCAATGAATATAATTCTTCCCCGTTAAATTTTTGTTTGTTCAAAATCCAAGAAATCATTGTGATACTACCCTTAACATAATTTGAAGTAATTCCATGTATGGATTGAATTTAATTACATAGAATCAAAATAAACTGTTGTGACATAGAAAAAAATATCTATATCACAAATCATCCTCATATTTTGTACAACTTCTAGGAGGAGGATATATATCATTTAGCACCAACATCTCAATCATGGATATTATTTTCCTATATGGAAGCATATCTAGCTTAAATGATTGATTCTATGGAAAATATCTTCCTTTAAGAAATTCCCATTGTGAGGTAATATGATGATGTGTTACCAAAATAATTTTATGGTCTTCCTCCTAGCCAAATATTTGAAGTTTTAATTGAGATTCTACTTAGTGATTTTACAATATTACAGACTCTATATAGAATTATTGTTTTTTCAATTAATGAGAAGATGAAATAACTATAGGAGACTGTGGATAAATTTTTCATAGGAAGAAGCGCTTCACAATGGGGTTCATCACTCCTCAAAATCAAGAATAAAGATGAGTCAATGTTCCTTTGCATTTATTATCACAAGCTCAACAAATCACAATAAATGACAAGTTTTCTTGGGTATAAAATGATGACATGTATGATCATGTATGTGGATACCAATACATATCAATGGTTCATCTTTGGTTATGGTATTTTCATGTAAGGGTGAAGAAGGAGGATATCTAAAAGGCTAATTTCTCTAATAGGTATAGTCACTATGTGTTCATAGTAATTCCATTCAGACTCTCTATTAATCCAAAAAATCATCATGATCTGGATGTATATAATCTTTTGAGCATACCCTAAAACTTTTGTGATAATATTTAGAGATTATATTCCAATATACTCAAAAATTATGGAGGATCATGAGGAGTATCTATGAACTATGATAATGACCTTATTAATAGAGAAGTTTTACAAAAATGATAGAAAATATATGTTATTGCTTAAATTAGTCTCATTCTTAGGTAATATTATCATAATTAATGGTACATATTTTGACCCTTCAAAATCAATGGAAATTGAAGGATGGATGGGGCTAAAATCTATGATAGAAATCTCTATTTCCCATGGGCAAGCTAGGTATTATCCTAAACTTGTGAGAAATTTATCATGATTATCAAACCCTATAACCAAGCTAACAAGGAAGGGATTGATGTCTTTTTAGAGTAATTATTCTAAAGAGAACATCATGGATTTGAAAATTATCCTTATCACTATGCCTATGCTTAATCTACCCATATGTGGGGAACTATTAATGGTATATTGTGATGGTTCAAAGAAGGGATTGGGTTGTATACTACTCCATAATGAAAAATTGAAATCCTATGCCTCTAGGAAATTGAATTTTCAAGAATAAAAGCAGCAACACATGATATTG
Organism: Viscum album; assembly: GCA_963277665.1. NCBI lineage: Eukaryota > Viridiplantae > Streptophyta > Magnoliopsida > Santalales > Viscaceae > Viscum > Viscum album. Next base: position 2,096,228,060 of record OY728122.1, read on the forward strand.
TGTTGGATATAGTGATTTTCATAATGAACATCTAGCGGAATTATCTCTTAGGGGAGAGGTGTGAAATATATATGGATCAGAGAATCCTCAAGTACATATTCACACAAAAAGAGATAAATATGAACTAGTGAATATGGATAAAGATGATTAAGGACTATGATTGCTAGATAAACTATCATCAAGGAAATAAAATAAAGTGGTAGATATAAGTAAAAAGGATCTACAAATTTTGTCGTGGATAGGAATTGAGAAGGATATGGTCTTCTTAGACATGAAATGGATGGACATGGAAATAATAAAAGAAGGAATAACTTCAATCCTTTCAAACATGATTTCTCAAGTATTTCATATAAAGGAGACAAAGTATAATAAAATAGATGATGTGGGAAATTAAAAGAAGGTGGAAGAAAAAACAAATAGAGAAATTATATGATTTTAAAATAAATAAATATGGAGTTGTAATATTTGTTTCACAATTATATGTACTGTAAAATCTAATGTTAAAATGGATAAGTTCGATGATGCACATAGCTCATCCTTTTCCTCCCTTCATGAGAGAACAAAGATATATTGAGATCTATGAGAACACTATTGGTGGGACAATATGAAAAAGGATATCGTGGAATATATATCAATGTGTTCTTTATGATAACATTTGATGGATGAAATAAAAAAACAAGTGGATGATGAAACTATTAACCATATCTAAATGGAAATTGTAAAACATTACCATGGAATTTTCACTAGTATTCCAAGGAAATCAATAGGAAATAAATATATTTGGTTCATGGTGGATCATGATAAAAATAAATCTCAATTCATTAGAATTATAGAGGAACTCTCACTCAATAAAATTTCAAATATATACATTGTAGAAGTGAGGAGTATTCGTGTAACACCACTATAAATTGAATCTGACTGAGATTCAAGATTTACCTCCATGTTCTAGAGGTTTATCCAACATACTCTAAATACTATGTTGAAATTCATCATGAATTATCACCCTCAAACTAATTTCCATTATATGTGGGTAATTCAAACACTAGATGACATGTTGAAAGAATTCTCAATGTAATTAAAAGGAAGATCAGAACAACATCTTCCTCTGGTCGAGTTATCATATAATAATAGTTTCCACTCTAGATAAAGAATGGATACCAATAAATACATTTATGGGAAGAGGTGAAAAAACACCTACATGATGTAATGAAGTTGGTGAATGAAAAAAATGGGTCTTAAAATGGTTGAGGACATGGTGTAAAAGTCTAAGACCATTCAATAGCACAAAAGGGCTCCTTAGAGATGAAAAAGAGTTATGCTAACAATCATCGATGAGACTTGGATAATGAGGTTGGAGATAAGGTATTTGTTTATATATTTCCGTGTAATAAGGTCATGAGATTTGGGAATATGGGATATATTAGTCCATGATACATCAGTCCCTTTGATATCCGTGACCACATCAGAGCAACAACATATCGACTAGAACTCCCACCTAACCTATCTCAAGTACATGATGTGTTTCAAGTATCACACCTAGGGTAGTATATTAAATACCCCATACATGTACAGAATCTATAGGTGGAACTAATGGATACTGATTTTCATATGAAGATAATCTGGTAAATATCATGGATCATAGAGCCAATGTTTTACGAAATAAGACAATGCACTTGGTCAAATTATTATGGAGAAACTAGATGATTCAAGAATAAATATGGGAAATAGAGGAGGTGATGAAAAAAATTAACCTAATAGGTTTTTATATAGGAAATGTAAATTTCTAGATTGAAATTTATGAAGGGGGATGATTGTATCTACTCAAACTTTTATAAATGATATATTCTCTCAGATTGAATTAGATTCCTTACTATGCATTGTGTTTAAAGAAAAACCATGCATAATTTTATATTGTTATATCCTATTGGATTTAAAATAACACTAATAATCATAACCATTGATAGTATAATAATTGAAAAATGATCATATCATTAGATTAAATATAGGTTTTTTATTATCCAACTAACATAGGAAAATGAAGTTATGGCCTGGACATATAGGATCATACACTATGAAGCCCATATATCAGACCTCCTGAGGGAGGTAGAATCTCTAGGATTTTCCCTAGACCATAACTATGATGATATAAAAAGCTAAAGCACAAGAAATATTATTTATTAGTGAAGATCATGCTTATAGAGATTAGGACCCAGACCATGTATGTCGAAACACCTCTTGAAAACATCACCATCACACACCATATCCTCAGGAAATTTTCTTATGTAATATAATTCTATTTTTCAAGACCCTAATAATATGAAAATTATATTTTATTTTTAATAAAATAATGGTAATATTTACTTATTATTGTTATCAAATTATAAATGTTTTTGATTTTTGTATGATAAAATAAATATTTTATTTTTTGGTAATATGTAATTTTAAATAAGACATTCATTTTGTTGAAGTGATGATTTTTTTAAATAAATAAGATTTTAAAAAAATATTATTATTAAATAATATTTATTAATTATTGTTGATGTTATTTTTTTATGAAGTGAACAAATACTTTTTATAAGTGTTAGAAAACTATTATTGTAAACATTCTATCATTTTTTAATAAATGTCGAAAGTTATTTTAAAAATAAAAATTCACATATTTGTAAAATTATTTGGATAAGATAAATTATATTTTTGGAATTAGTGTGTTGAATTTTTCCAATGGTGGGTTTTTAATAATTCTCTGAGACAATCTAATTTTTAGGTAAAAATTTAATACTGTATAAATATACTATGTGTATTATGACATCATAATCAACCAAAAATGATGTAATTGAGGATATAAAGTCAATATATGAAAATATATATGATTACACTTTCAAATAATTTTATTCTTCAGTTTTTTGTTTATTTTATAAATCTTTTATGAATCCTCAAAAACCTATATTATATTTTAATTTTTTAAAATCATTTATTTAAGAACAAGTCTCACTTCCACATCACTAAGGGTAATATTTTAATGGGTAAGGAACTTAGAATTGTAAAATAATGAAAAATCTAAAAGATTTTTGAAACCATGGTTAAATACCATTGGAAGGTTTTGGTTTTGAATAATTTATTATATAGAGTCCATAACCAATGTATGATAAATAATAATGAACTCCCCTCTCTTTTCTTAAATAAACCCACCCAATATTCTATTTATATAAACTAAAAAACCATGGATCACATAATTACACTCCCCCATCTCCAATTCCCTCTCAAGGATCTACAATATCTCAAGAATCTCATCTCAACCTTTTGGAATCACTCTCTTTGGGTATGGGATCCTTTCATTCTCTTTATTGAGGAATCATATTTATTATATGCTTTTTATTCCCAATTCATAACATTGGTATTTGTTTTTACACATTCCACTTAATTTATATTTTACTAAAAATTTATTAGATACCCCTTTATCTCTCACCAATCCATTTTATTAATTTCTATGTACAATTTTAATGTTTTTTAAATTTCATAGGGGGGTGTTCTATGCCAAACATTTGTAACCTGAATACCATCTCTATTTCTACTCAATGATATTCACCTAGAAATAAATATATTTTTATATTATTGAATTACATGTTTTAATTCCACACTCCTTGATCATGGAATTTAATGTGATTAAATTTTATCCCATGTTGAATGATTTATGTGGAATACTTATACATGCGTATGATATGAAATATATGGGAGTGAAAAAGTTATATATAAATCCAATGAATTATATAATGTTTTAGTATCCAGACATGTTATGATATATAATAGGGAGTGAACCAAATCCATTATAAGACTTGTTAAACCATGTTATGATGTATTGAAGGTTTTTCTTGACCTTTGTTTATGATGTAAGATTTACACTTGTTGCCACTTTCCCATGTTGCCTTTATGTTATCATGATATAACATGATTTATTATTCAAAACTATGATCCTTATCAATATTTTGATACGTTTATATTCATATTCTATATCATTTACTACTTTATAATTCTGATAGGATTTGTTTATTCCCTTACAAGGCTTTATTGGTCACCCATATCTTAAATACGTCCCCATGTTATCCCATGTAGTTTTAAAAAATCAGTGATTTCTGAGAGAATGTTTTGGAATTTTTCAATAATGATTTTGTATCCCATTTTCAAGTATTTTTTATATGTAATAAATTCCCAAAAGTATTATACATAAAAATCTTTTGGGTTATATTATTTTCACTGTTATGTGACAAATTATGAGTTAATGTTCAGTAAAGATAAGGGTTGTCATATGAAGGCATCAAAAATTAAATTATAATATTATAAAGGGTTGAAAAATTAAACAAATCACATTTAGAAAATATTTGGATAAATATTAATCCTTATCTCATATTTAAATAAATTTAAAATAAAATTAACCATAACTGTGACAACATAACCTTTTAACATGATCACATAATTGTATGACCAAAAATAAAAGTCTTATTGTAAACAAATTTGGAAATTATTATTACAAAATTTTAAACCTTTTTATCAAATTAAATATGTATAGGTGGAATAAATTAATTTTAATATATAAAAAAATGTATAAAAACTAGTTTTTAGTAAAATAACCTATTCGAGAGTAAAAACCATTTCACATTGAGAACTAGTAATAAGTCAATTTTCATGATTTATTTTGTTACAAAAATACATAAAAGAATGTTTTTACACTTTTAAAGAAATATAAATCTAAATTTAATATTCCAATCATTCCATTAAATTTAATTAACATAAACCATTTTTTAATTTTAATAAAATATAAATTATCATCAAAATGACAATATTGGTTTCCAATTTTCAAAATAATGTTTTAAAATATACCATTCTACCCTTTAAAATTATTTGTTTTTTATAAAATCAATATTTCTTTAAAAATTAATATCTTTTTTTTATTTCAAAAAAATATTTTAAAATATTTGAGAGATTTTAATGCTTTACCCCAGAGCATTAACCCAATTTTACCTATTTTATTTAGGTGATAAATCTTTACTATGGTTACTATTCATGATGAAAAGTATCTAAGTTAATCCTATTAAATTTTTAAAATTATTCAGATTCTAAATATGTAATACATTTTAAAATATTAATTTACTATATGTGGAAAAAAGTCAGTATAAAACAATCTTTCAAAAGACAATAAAAACCATTTAAAGAAGAATAACATTTTAAGCATAAAACTAAACTTATTATTATTCCATGACTAGTAAAAAACATTATATTACTATTCAATAATTTATTAAAATGTTTAATATATATATATATATATATTTAATTTTTTTCTTCAACATACATTAATTAAATATATTATGATGAAACAAAGAGTGGATTAAAACTATATTTCTAAAAAAAATATTTTTCACATTAAAATGATTTTATTTTTATTTCTAACCAACTGATAACCAATTATTTTTTATATACATGTAACTAATATTTTTTCAAAATTTATTTAATACTATTCATACCTTCAAATCCATCATCTAGGAGGTAACGATTGTTTTGAAAAATATATATATCCTGGTTCACTTAAACTTGATGTTGTTTGTAATGAAAGATATAAATGAAATAAAAACATACTTACAGAGAAAAATATTATAAAATCATGGAGTGTTACATTATAACCCCTTATAATAATTTATCCTTCAATATTCAATAACTCTAATACAAAAAACAATGGTTATGTTTTTCCTCATCCCATCTTTGATTTAGGACATAACTTCCACCAATTTATTGTTTTTCTACAAAACATTAACCAAATAAGTTCTATTGTTTTATATAACGTTTTTTTACTATAGAAAAAATTATTGGTTATTCCTTATAATAAATATGTTTCACATTTGGTATGACCTCTGAGATTTGTATATGTGAATGATTAGGTATGTAATTACATAGGAGAGATTCATGGTACACATTGAAATCTTAAGAGAAATTTGGATGATGTTGGAAAAGATAAGAAACCATAATAATATGATCAAGATGTTCAAAGGTAATGATATATCTTGGGATCAATATTACCATATTTATAAATATAAAAACCTTATTACAAGTTGTAATTTAAATGAACCTTATCTCTATCATTATACTAATGCTCTTGAAAATGATTATCAACATAACATTTCTATCGGCTTTGAGGTGCCCTAATGTACTACTGAATGGATCTTACACGGTCTACCATTTCATTATCTATATAAAGTCATAATATAATTATTTCACTAACATTATCCTTTCATGTTGTATTTTAACACATCATTCCACAACTAGATTCAGAGCGATCCAGAATTATCCTCATGTGAAATATATTTTTATAAGAAAATATCACCTATGGAAGTTTCTAATCACAACCTCCTTTAAAATACATATATAAATATATCAATAAGTATTCTAGAGTTTTAATAGTCCTCTTACACATACCATCTACCTGAGGATGATATGCAGTACTGATACTAATTTTTTTGTCTAGATCCTAGTAATGATTTGTCCAGATCAATGAGGTAAACCTCAAATCCATATCAGATATAATAGAATGTGGTAATCCCTCACAAATTATCAAATTATTAAGGTATATCATAAAAATATGACCAAGAGGGAAATTCTATATTATGGGAAACAAATTGATTTATTTTTTTAATTGTTCTAATACAACTGAAATAAAATTGTTCCCCTTATATAGTTTTGGGGTTCCAATGATGAAATAAATAGTAATATTTTCACAATTATGTTCTGGATTGGGTAATGGTTGGAACAACCCATTATAGTTCAATCTCTTAGCTATATCTAACTAATATAACATGCATTAATATAAATACTCTTCAATATTACTTTTTATATTTTCTCTATATAAATACTCTTGTAGTAATCTATACATTTGGATACATCTAAGATAAATAGATAATGATAAGATATTAGATTCATAAATAAACTCCTTAAATTATAGTATTTATGAGTCACATACTTGGTTACTAAACCTTATCATTCTTCTTTAATCAGTTTTAATCATAGGAATATTCCTCACATAATAATATAGTTCCACATGTTCCTTCTTCACCAATTTAATCCTCACATGGATGGATGGTTGAACATTCCTTTGATAAAGGATTTGCCCCTTTCCATATGATTTCAAGTTACATATTATATATATCCACAAGTATTTGATCTCTTTCAATCCACATCATTGATGAACACGCATGGTACTTCTAAATTAAAAAATCATGCACCATGTTCGCCTTTCTATAGTGGTAATGTATTGAGTGTTTGTAATATTTAATCAGATCCAACCACATGATCTGGTATATATTAAACTCTTTCTATATTAATTTATACAAAAAACATTTATAACCCATATATATGTCACACCTTTCACCATAAAGATAATGTTTCTACATCTTCAATGAAAAAATTACTACTTATATCTCCAAATCATGTTTGGGTATTTCCATCTTATATTTTCAATTTGTGAGAGGTATATGCTATCAATATATTATTATATATGAGGATTAATCCTATTGTATTACATGATTCATTACTAAATATCAGAAACCCTTCTCCACTACAACGTTGTGTGAGCATAGGTCCAATGAACAAACTTATCTTTAGTTCCTCTAAATCTTATACACACTAATTTTTCCATCATAACATATCTCGTGTTATAAAAAACATGGTTAGTGTATAGTGAAAATCACTTTTCATAAATTAGAAATATTTTTTTTCAGAATAATTAAAATATTATAAAAATATATAACCAATGACTGTATTAGTCTAGTGCCTTTGGAAGCATAGAAACCTAAACACTGGTAAATAATAGAGTTACATCATATCCCACTAGGTTTTCCAAAACTAGATCCATTATTTGTAAAACTAAACATAATACATATCTTCTTGACATGGGGTAAGGAAATATAAATAGAGGTGAGCGTAAATGGTCAATAATGGTAAACAATGGAGACATGTAAGCATAAACAAGAGCATAGGGAATTGATAATGCGATCCTGAAAATAGAATATCATACCATTCATATCAATGATCATAAATTAGAATCCGGGAATCAAGAATGGATGTTCATAATACATAAATCATAAGGAAATAAAGAACATAATCCATGAAATCATAAAATTGGAATAAAACATGGAATTGTGGTAGACACTTATGCATATATAATACTTTACATAGTTTTCAAGGTATTTATAACATGACAATTTAGTTGATAATTTCCTTAGGTGACCTGGGTTCACACCCTATTCTAGCCTTGTAATTGTTATCTGAGTTCACTGCTCATTCAATCCTTGTAATACTAAATTAAGTTCACTTCACTTTCCAACCCTATAATACTGAACCAAGTTCACTTATTATTCTAGCCCTTTAATACTAAAACGAGTTCATTTCTTCTTCAATCCATGTTTATATCCTGAGATTTAAATCTTTTCCCAATTCATTAGAGGGGGATATAGGTACCAACCATCTTTTAATAAAATCATATATACATGTTCCACAAAATAATAAACAATAATATCATAACCCATGTAATGAAATGTGTATCATTAACATGAAAACATATCCTGAAAATATAGAAAAAGATATGCATTTCATAATCATTTCATTAAAAGCATAACCCCTGAAAGAAAAACATATTTCATAAACATATAACCCATACAAGTGAAATTTTCTTTATATAGACCATGACATTAAGAATGTACCATTCTTAGAAATAATATAAATGTAATCATTAGATAATTTCCTATAAGGGCATGAGTAACATAAACCATTGTCATTTAAGATAGAAAATAATTTTGGAATATCATTGAAAAAAATTTCTTGAGGAAAATATCATTTTTTTCATTGAAAATTTATTTTTAATACATAAAAACATATGAAAATAATTTTCTCATAAAATCCCTTGAAAACATAAATGGATGATATTTAATCATTTTGAAAACCTTTTTCTTTGAGAATATAGAGAATTATGTTCAAAAAATTTGAAAAACCTTTTTCTTTGAAAATAATTTGAAAAGTTGTAAAAAAGATTGAAAATATTTTTAAAACCTTTTTAAATGAAAAATTATTAAATAATAAATAATATACCTTGAAAACCATTTCTTTTAAAATAAATATAAAACATATAAATAAGGCTTAAATACATTTGGAAAAATTTTCCATGAAAATTACTTTTGTAAAAAAAATTCTTAAAAATTATCAATTAAAAAATGAAATAAAATATTCAATTAAATAACGGTAGGTAAATCCATACAAGTAATACGAGGTAAGAAGAAAATTCCTTTTACATAGTAAAAAGCTTAGAAAAATGTCATTGAGAAAGCGACAAAAATATTCCATTGAACAGATTGGTAAAAGATAAAAAAGGGTCAAAATTTATTTTAAATATTATAGGATAATTTAACAATATTCTTGGAAACCCTTTATAGAAATAATTTTTTTGAAGGAATATCGATTTCTAACCAAATAGAGGGTAAAGATGGGGTTTCATAAAAATAGTTTCTTAAATATATTATATAAAAATGAGAATTTGAATTATTCAAATACGTGAATTTATCATTAGTAACCATTTTATAATAAATGTCATGACTATTCTTGATATATGGGTTATAATATTTCATCATAGGAAGCATAAGCATAAACAATCTTGAAGAGCGATATGATTATTTCAATAAACTCTAATAGCATGGTATGATGGAATCATATCATCTATTTAATGAAATAAAATTACATGAATCATATAATATCATAAAAATATATGTATTCAGGTTATATAATGTAAAATGGAATTATACACAACTTTAAAAATAATTTATGTGCATAACAAAACATGGACCTCAAAGAAAGAAAATTGAGACAAAATATTTTTATCAATTTGGTATCTTTTCAAACCTAAACTCCGTGAAAGAGAGATCATAAAATGGATATGTAAATACCCATAAATTTATGTATAATAATCATTGGATACATCCGTTGATAGTGTAAAAATGGAATAAAAGGATTGGGTGGTTAATAAATCATGTATCTCACAGAAATTAATAGTTGGATGAAATCCCTTTACATTGTGTCTTCAATCGCATCATACTCATTAAAATATCATGTATTATAAATAAATATTTATTATAAATTTATAAAATAATCATATTATTACTTATAATATCATTTATGGTTTGATTATGGATTTATTTACTTTATTGTTAAAAATTCAATGTTAATGTTTCACTTTAGGTAATATCCGCTTTGCATTTCGCATGTGTCTTAATTTGTTATAAATTAAGTCCTTATACATATATCATTACTTCCAGAATGTGAAAAATGATTTAAATATAATTTATATTCAGAATATGTGTATTAAAATAATTAATATGATACATAAGTATGAAATAGAATACACTATTCTTGGATACAGTAATCTATACGTATGCATGAATGCTATTTCCGATTAATTATCATGTTGAAAAAAAAGTAAAATACATATATGTATATATAAGAATATATATTATTCTTATATTAGATTTATTATATCATATTTATATCACATATATTTACTAAAACCATACATAATACATTTAATGTAGTGTATGAACAAATCATATCGCTTTGAGGGGGCATTAGTCCACACTTCCCCAAACAAAATTATCGTATTAAATCAAAATGGAAAGTATAATTAAAAGTGTTGAAAAATTATTATATAATCTTAAGTAAATAATAAATATAATATATAATATATATAAATTGTGTTTCCATTATAATTTCCACCATGAGATGAGGTAAAGGAAAAATGAAACATCGTTATTTCGTGAAGTGGTACTTCATCATACATGTAAAAAATATTTGTGTTACCTATTAGATAGATGTGTGTGTAAGTTTAGGTCAAACCATAACCATAAAAAAATAATAGTATATTGAATATACTTTTGTTTTTATACAATAATGGAATAAATATAGTGTATGGGGTAATGAAAGAAAATAATCGAAAGGATCTTGAGAGAAGATGTTACCTCTTAATAGGGTAACTCCTTTTGGTTTGTTCCAAATAGATTACATGGATTTATTTCTTACAAATGGTAGGATTCTAGGAAGAATTTTGATATTTTAGAAGGTTTATTGGGAATATTTTTTAGTAACCCAAGTGTTTTGAGTGGTTCAAAGAAGTGGGATTGGTGGCGGCCTTTTATAATGAAAGAGGAGTGGCACTCTTGTAAGTACTAGAAGAGATAATTCCACCCATATTACTCATGTTTCATGTGGATCCAATAATAATCAATAGTATATCCAAGGGATTATATTGTCTCAATATTTCTATATAATGGATTTTGTATAAGTTTATAGGTTTTTTTGGGTCATAAATTTATGGTTTAGTCTTTAGTTATGCTTAATTTTACCTTAATTGATATAATTAATTTTAATTACGTTCACTAATACTTTTGGTCAAACAAATTAATTCACCTTATTATACATTATAAATTTATATTATTATAAATATTGAAAATGTTTTCCATATTATATTAATATAAGTTGTAGAAATTAATTTTAAATCAACCCCGTTGTAAGGTCGATAATGCAGGTTTTTAACATAAAAATATTCAGGCATTTACTATGTTTTTATATTCAATTTCAATGTAAAATTAATCTCAATGAATAAATTATATTAATTAATAATACAATTAAATAATTAAATGTTTAAAACAATTTAACATATAGTTTTCCCTTATAAATAAATTAGATGAGAAAGTAGTTTTGAATTAAAATTTGAGATTTTTCACTATTTATCAAAAAGTGACGTATCTTAGAAAAATCCCAAAAATTCACTGTAATATAATGATGACATTCTAAATTAAAAAATTAAGGTTATTTTATCAAATTCAATTTCTAAATTTTTCTGAAATTGATTTTTATTTTTTTCACACAAGGACATAAAAAGTCGTTCATTCGAGAAAATAGTATTTTGAAACATAAAATGACTTCACCAAAAATCATATCATTTATTACCAATTTGTTTTAGTTATATAAAAAATTATAAAAAATATTTTAAAATTAGTTTTTACTATTTATTTAAAAAATTTAACAAAAATATTATTAATATTTGTTTAAATAATTTTAATAACAAAATGATGTTTTATAGAATCATCAGTGTTGTGTGTAACGTACACCAAGTCTATGTTGCATGTAACATATTCCAAGTTGTTCATGCATGTGATATATTCTGAGTCTATGTTCTATGTATTTCATGTCATGTTAGTGTCATGTAATGTAAAATAATTCAGTTCTGTTTGAAAGGGATGTTTGACATAGTTCAGCGCAATACATAAATGAAAAAGTAATTTCATTGAAAAAAATAACTAAATATTGGATTGTTACATTCTACCCACTGAAAATGATTTTTTCCATTGAAATTAATCTTCTTTATCAAAGGTATAATATTTTAAAGTTTCTTTTATAGAAACCCACATCATAAAACAGAATCCTAAAACTTCCTTAAAAAGGGAAATTTGGAACCAAAACGGTTACCGAAAGAAACATATAACTAGGTTTCCGAATAGGAGAACATAGTTTTGGAGTGAATATTTGGCATGGAGGAAAATCATCAATATTTATAGGAATTGATTTATGTCTTCAATCAAAAACAATTTAATGATCAAATAAAGGTTGATGGCCTCAAAGTCAAAAATTTGTCACGATTTATAAGGTCATCGGTTCAAGAAAAATAATGGTTTTAGGGAAATTTTGTTTTTGATCATTATCCTATCATTGTGTAATTCAGTTATTGACTAAACATTTAAGAAAATATACTTACATGATAAATTTACATAAACAAAATTTCATTCTTTTTTTGTTCTTTTCACTATTTCAAATACATCCATAACTTCAAGAAACAAATGTCCCTAAATTAACTTGGATTCGCAATGAAATAAATGATTTTTTTGCAAATATTTAGGCCTATAAGAGTATTAAATTTATTACTATTTATCTACAACTATTATTAAAAATAAATATACTTAACACATTAATATCTAAACATATCAACTAACACTACTATTTAATCATGAATAGTTATTCATCAAAAATAATTATACATTATCAAGGACCTCACATAGGCCAGTGGTAGGCATGAAACCCTTATCCACATTCTGTCATGGGTTCAAGACCTGCCACCATTCTAGACATGATTGGTTTTCATCTGACATATGTGATGTAATATTTTGAAATAGCACTAATATAATATCAAAAATATGATGGGCATCATTGAAATAAAGTTAATCACTAAATTCCACTTAACATGGGTTTTCAATACAATCACAATACATAAATATTTCCCCTAATGTTTAACTTAATATTTCATGAATGTTTATTCTTATAACCCTATTGAATTATGAAAATAAAAAACATTAGAAATAATGTCCTGAAATCATCTTAACATTGATCCCCGATATATCATAAAGTATATATTTTTTTTCACATTCCAATCATGTGAATACTCTCTTGGTATATTCTCTTAGAAAGTGGTAAAAACATGAATTACCATAAATCTTTTTGGAAAACATGCTTTCTTCCTTATTCTATATATTACTAGATATATTACATAAATCCAATATATTGTAAACTTCATCCATGACATCATGAACTACTTGTTAACATGTCCTTAATTAGTTCCAAGGTAATCAGTACCATCCAATCTACTTATTCATATCCAACAAATATATATCCAAAAATCATTATAATCAAATAAAAAAATATAAATCATTAATTTTACTTTAATTTTATGTTATTCATGGAAATCCCCTTTCCCGTATTTCACTTTTCTATTCTATTGGATCCATTCTACATATTCTTGTAAATCTACAGTGGAAAACATTAACTGAACAATCCCTACATATTTCACCAACCATATAAAATAATTGTTAAATCAAAATACAATCAAAAATTATTATTCCAATTTATCTTTATTCCATTAACAAGGATACCTCATCCTATTAAACAATACATATTTCCATTAACATTTTATCTGTAGTCTCATCATCTTCACAAATATAACTATTACTCATACAACCTTGATGATCCTCTTCAATATCTTTTCTCTTGGCCCATTAAGTTTCATAATGATTTTTTATTCCACACATAAAACACTTACCCATAAATTATGACTTAAGAAGGCCAATGATTTCATATATTTCGTTAATTGAACTCATTATTTTTCCCTTGTAATCACTTTCTTAGTGTCGTTCTTTTCCAAAGTAAAAACAACTTCTTATTCCTATAATATATTCACATAGGTGATGCATTCCACATTCTTTGCACAAAGAAATCAAAATATTCTTTCATCCATGGTCTATAATACACAAACTCTTAGATAAATCCTTCTTTCTCTTCCATAGTGATCTTGTTAGTTGGTTAAGGTACATGTTTTTAATCATGTTCTATGAAAATTGATTAGTAATGATCACGCCATCTTACAATCTCATGATCATCGCACTTAAATGGTCATTAGAAATTCTTCCTTCACCTAAAATGTTAATCTAGCTCTTTAGGGTTCCCACCAATGACTAAAACCATAAGCATAGTGTGAGAATTACTTATTATAACAGAGAACCACATATTTATAAAAATAATTACCTATTTGATGTCTAAATCATGACACATTACATATTCAATGAATCCCTAGGTTCATCCTAGTTTATTAATGGATAACATATATTTAAATTATTCAATATGGTTGTTAAAGTGTTTGTGAATTCCTAAAGAATATCCCCACGGGGTGTCAAACAAGGTGTGTAGTAAGGCTCATTTCCATGTGCCATATTACATCAAGTTTGGTCTATAACATCTTGTCAGAGTTATTTCACCTAGGTACATAATTTGAAGATCCAAATATACTTATATTATTTATAAATGTATGCTTTTTTTAAACCACTAACTCATTGCTTTACCAAAATTCTAGTCCATTTTCCTATTATTTTTTATATATTTATACTCATCCTTATACATGTCTTTAGGGTTATCACTGAGGGTTTCATATCCTAACTTTCAAAGGTCAAATAAAACGTTTCTCTAATACCAACTATAATGACCCTCTCTTTTCATACATTTACATTCACTACAGGAAATATAGGCATTTGCGACGGGTCATTTGCGACGGGATCCCGTCGCAAATAGCCTTTTGCGACGGGGCTCCGTCGCAAATCGCCCGTTGCGGAAAACGCCGTCACAACAAATTTTTTTTGCGACGGGCCCGTCGCAAAAACACTTATTTGCGACGGGAAAAGGGCCCATCGCAAATAGTTTTGTGGTTTTTTTTAAAAAAACTTTTGCGACGGGCCCGTCGCAAATAAGTTTTTGCGACGGGCCTTTTCCCGTCGCAAATAGTTGCCTCGAATCAACTATTTGTGACGGGAATATATTCCCGTCGCAAATAATAATAAAAAAAATAAAAAAAAATTAAAAAAAATTAAAAAAATATTTATTAATATATAAATTAATAAACATATTTATATTGATATAAATATAATATTTATTTTATAAATACGTTTTAGAAAGGATCTATGGAAATATAACATTAATTTATAAGATGTTTAGTAAAAGAGGGTTATAAAATAAATTAAAAAATATTTTTAATTAATAATTACCTAATTTTTATCAATTAATAGTCATTTAATAACTCTTTGAATATAAAAAAAATAAAAAAATTAATGAAAGATGGAAAATAAGAAGAAAATGAAACCCAAACTTCAAATGGCCATAACTTTTGATCCGGGACTCCGTTTGAGCTCTACAGCATATCAAATCGAAGCTTGCGAAGAGCTCTACAGCCCTATGGACCGGTGGAACCCGTACAAGGTTTTTTCGAGGCCCAAAAAGGCCCCGAAGGCCTCCAAAACTGAGTTTTTAGTCGGGGCACCCCGGTTTTTCACCATTCAAACAGCTATAACTTCTGATCCCGATGTCCGATAAACCTCTACCATATATCATGTCGAAGATATTTTAATGTTCTTCAGTTTGACTGATTGTGGAGCTGAAACGGACTCATGGATTAGAAGTTATGGCCCTTTTAACATTCAAACGACTATAACTTCCGATCCGGATGTCCGTTTGGACTGTACTGCATATCATATCGAAGATCGTTTCATGTTCTTCGATTTGACTGGTTGTGGAGTTGAAACGGACTTACGGATTAGAAGTTATAGTCGTTTTAACATTCTCAGAGGATTTTCACCCCCTCATTTCTATGTATTCATTCATAACTATACATATATATATATATGTGTGTGTGTGTGTATGTGTATGTGTGTGTGTCTGTATTGTATATATGTATTTATTTATTTATTTATTTATAAATACACATAAAAACACATATTTTATAAATTTATTTAAAACTAAGCTTATAAATATATATTAATTAATATACAAATAAATATACGAATAAAAACTTATAACTACATATATATATATATAAATAGAATAAATATATATTAATATACGAATAAATATATATATTAATATACGAATAAATATATATATATATATATATATATATTTATTCATATAACCAAATATATTTATATTAATATAAATCTATATTAATATACGAATAAATATAACTATAAATATATATAACTATATATATATATAACTATAATTATTCCTAATTATTACTAATTATTATTAATTATTCCTAATCATTATTAATTATTTCTAATTATTATTAATTACACCTAATTACCATTAACTATGAATACTAATAACTTAAATTTATTGAATAACAAAACAATATAAACATAATTAAATTACAACTAATTAAAACTAATTAAAACTAATTAAAAATAATTAAAACTAATAAAAAAATTAAAATAAATATTAAATTAAAAATAACATAAGTACCTTTAAAATGGATTTGAAGTTGATCTCCGATAATTGTTGAAGACTTCAATATCAACTCTGCAAAAAAAATTAAACTTAATAAACTGTAAACAGTTTTGAGAGAAGTTGAGAATGAATGAAAAAAAAACGGATGGGGGTATTTATAGGTTAGCTTATTTGCGACGGGACTATTTGCGACGGGTATACCCGTCGCAAATAATATTATTTGCGACGGGACCCGTCGCAAATACTTTAACCCGCATTTATCACGGTCAACGGTTAAATAGTTATTTGCGACGGGTCCCGTCGCAAATAACAACCTGCCGACACACTATTTGCGACGGGGGTATATTCCCGTCGCAAATAGTTTTTACCGCCGCCGGCTATTTGCGACGGGTGGTAACCACCCGTCGCAAATACCTTTCCCGCGGTTTGGCGCGCTATGCGCGCCAAGCCTTTTGCGACGGGTGAGATTTTCCCGTCGCAAATAACTAGTTATTTGCGACGGGAAAATGCCCCCGTCGCAAATAAGTTTCTAATGGGACTATTTGCGACGGGATTTATTCCCGTCGCAAATAACCCGTCGCAAAAAGCCATTTTTCCTATAGTGATTACACTACATTTTTTGAATAATTAAAACATTAAATAGATAGGAAAAACCTTATTAGTTTAGTGCCTTTGGAAAAATGGAAACATAAATACATGTACATAATTGAGATACATTCTCTCCCACTAGGTTCTCCATGACTAGCACCCTACTTAGACAAACCAAACTTATTACATATCATCATAAAATGGGGGAAGGAAACAATAAAAGGCATGATGTTATATTCTTGTTTAGTGTAAAAAAGGGACACGTGAAATCTTAAAGACGAGAATATGTGTATGAGAACATTATCCTGAATGTAGAACATCATACCCCACATATCAAAGTCTATAATCCAGAATCATGGGATAAATCTTGATAGTTCATAAGACATGAATCTTAGGGAAATAAATAACATATTCCCTGAAATCATAACATGGGAATAAAACAAGTAATTGTGGAGGACACATAAGTATATATAATAATTTCCATAGTAGTCAATGTATTCCTCTTAAGATCAACCAAGTGGATAAAGTCCATTATTGAACTAGGTTGACACCCCCATTCTATCCATGTATTACTAAATTGAGTTCACTTTGTGTTCTAACCTTATAATACTAAACTGATTTCATTTCTAGTTTCAGTACCATAATACTAAATTGAGTTCATTTCTCATTACAACCCTATAATACTAAATGAGTTCATTACTCATTCCAGGATTTTCATTCTAATGAGATATAAATCATTAACAAATGAATTAGAGGGTGATATAGGCCCCAACCATCTAATAATAAAATAAAACATACATGTTCAAAAAAATCCTAAACAATCCTATCATAAATATTATAATGATTTGGGAATCAGAAAAATGAAAACCCGTCGTAACCTATGTAAAAATATTAAGGTTTTATATTCATTTTATCAAAAAAACTGGTGAAAGAGAAACCAATTTCATAAAAATATAACCTATTAAAAAGGAATGAGTTTCATAATGACCATGACATTAATTATAACCCATTCATATAATGAATATGAATGGAACTTTAAGATCATTTCCTTTAAGGGATTGAGTAACATTAATGGATGCGATCTTATATAGAAAATAAATCTCCAATATCATTAAAAAACTTCGCTTGAGGAAAAT
Source organism: Viscum album (assembly GCA_963277665.1). Classification (NCBI taxonomy): domain Eukaryota; kingdom Viridiplantae; phylum Streptophyta; class Magnoliopsida; order Santalales; family Viscaceae; genus Viscum; species Viscum album. Next base: position 2,096,246,683 of record OY728122.1, read on the forward strand.
ATAATTTCTTCTTTTGGAGAATAAATTTAATACATAAAACCATTTGGAAAACATTTTTTATAAAATACCATGGAAACTTAGAAAAAGGACATCAAATCATTTTGAAAACCTTTTTCTATGAAAACATATATATCACGATTCAAAACATTTAAAAAACCATTTTCATTGTATTTTTTTAAACATTTATTGAAATAATGAAAATATATTAAAAACCATTTTACTTGAAAACATATAAAATAATCATGATTTTTTTAAAACAATTTCTTTGAAAATACTTTTAAAACTTATAAATAAGGTTTAAAAAAATTTCAAAAACAATATTTCGTGAAAATTAAATTTTAAAAAAATTACTAAAAAAATATGTTTTTAAAAATAAGAAGGAATATTTAATGAAATTACGGTGGAGAAATCATTACATGTCATAATATGTAACGAAGTAATTTCCTTTTAGACTATAAAAACGTAAAAAAATTCCTTTTTCAGGAATAAACAAGAATATTTCTTTCAGTAGATCGGTAAAATAGAAAAAGGTAAAAAATTATTTTAATGATTATAGTATAATGGATTAATATTATTTGAAACACTTTTTAGAAAACATGGTTTTGAAGGAATATATATTTATAAATGGATATAGGGTAAAATTGGGCATTATTAAAAAGGATTTATTAACTATATTATATACAAAATACTAGAAAAATGGTACCAATATATGAATATATCATGAGTAATGATTGGATAAGATACATCCTTAATATTCTTGAGATATGGGTTATAATATTTCTTCAAATGAATAATAAATTTAAACCATCATTAAATGTAATTAGATTGTTTCAATAAGCTCTTATCACTTAGTAACTTGGGATCATACACTCCATGTAATAACATGAAATTGAATTCTTCTTATAACTTCATGGTAGTAATGATATTAATTGTATATCATTTAAAATGGAATTATATAATCCTCAAAAAACATTAAGGGTGTAACAAAACACGAGTCTCAATTGAAAATTGAGACAATACTATTTTACCAACTTGGTATATTTTAAAAACTAACCCCCATTAAATAAATATTTTAAAATGGGTATGAAAATACTAATAAATTTAATTATATTTATCATTGAATACATTAATGATCCATATAAATAACCCAAAAAATTAATGTGTGGTGAATAATTCTTGTGTCCCACAAAAATAAAAAGTGTGATAAATGCCCCTTACCTTGTGTCTAGACTCTCATCGTACATATTTAAAAATAAAGTATAATAAATATATATTTTTATAAATAGATCACAAAAACATATTCTTATAATAATACCATATTGGGTTTGATTATGTATTTATATTACCCACTAGTTAACAATTCTATGTTAAGGTTTCACTTCGGGTAATATCTCCTCTGTTTGTCACATGTGTCATAATTTTTTATATCTCTGGCCCTTATACGTATATAATGATTTATATAATGAAAAAGATGATTTATATATAATTTATATTCATTATATTTTTATTATAATAATCTGTATAATATATACATTTTAAATGGAATACATTGGTCATGGAGAGAACAAGTTGTAAGTACACATGAACGTTATTTCCGTTTAATTGTCGTGTTGAAAGAAGAAAGAAAAAGACATATATGTATATATATGTTTATGTATTGTTGTTATATTATATTTATTATATCATAGTTATATAATATATATTAACTAAACTCATCCATAATACATTAAATATAATTTGTGAACGAACCACATCACTTTGAGGGGCGATAGTCCACATTCCGCAAACCAAATTGTAGTATTAATGAAAAATAGAAAGTATAAATACATGTGTTGTAAAATAATTAAATAATATTAATTTATTATTAAATATATTATATAACATAAAAAAATAGAGTGTTCATCATAATTTCCACCATGAGAGGTGGTACAAGAAAAATGAACAATCATCATTTCGTTAAGCAGTAGTTCGCCATACATTTAAACAGTATGTCTTTTACCCAATAGATGGAGGTGTTAGTAAGTGTGGGGAAAATATTTATAATAAACAAATCATAGAATATTTAATATAGTATTTCTATTATAAAATATTTGATTAATTTTAGTGGAGGGGGTGGAGAGAGAAAATAAATGAATGGATCTTGAGAGCAGACGTTACCTCTTAATCGGGTAACTCCTTTGGGATTATGCCAAAGACTTCCTTGACTTATTTTAATACAAAGGGATAGATTCTAGGAGGAATGTATAGATTTTGGTAATTCTATTAGTAAGATATTTTTTAATCCTAATAGGTTTGAGAGATATTAAGAATAAGGAGAGATGGTGGCCATTTATAAGGAAGGGGGAGTGGCACTCTTGTAAATATTTGAAGAGAGAAATCCACCAACGTTTTTCATATTGAATGTTGATCCAATAGTGATCCAATGTTTATAAAAGTGATTATATGTTAGAAATATAGAAATATAATGGATTTTTTTACAATTTTTTTGGTAATTTTGGGTCTTAAATTTATGGTTTAGTCCTTAGTTAACCTTATTTTTAATTTAAGGATGGTTGTGGAGATCTCGAGAACTACAATGGGCCGGCGAAGATGAACTAGTTCTGGAAATGGAGGTCCTTACTCCCCCTCCCCAATGGAGGTAGGAGCTCTTTCTTGATCATCATCACGAATTCACCCTCATACTTTTATCCCCTTTTCTAATCCCAAATTTCTGCCCTCATTCCCGTGCATCCCGATTTTACCTAACGTTCCAGATTTGTGATGTGAATCACCTAAACTATATTTAGTGCCTTCAAAATTCAACTCGTCTATATATCATTTTATGTTGACTATGGTCACTCGGTTTCATAAACAGTGTCCCTCAGTTGATGCTTTTGATCATTTTGTCTTTGAAGCCTGGAATCTTTAAGATCGGGCGATGATTGGTCTTCTTGATCGAAGGCATATCATGATCTGATTTGGGTCTATGGATGATCTCATCACTGCGTGGTATCAAGCTCCTTGACGGTGCGGAGGTATTCTATTCTTGATTCTTCGGTGGAATTTTGAGTTTCATATGCAGTGAGATAATCCAAATACTGCGATTTGGGTATGATTCCTAGGCCTCACTCTCCCATTCCAGAACCCTTCCATTTTGTCTATTCTTGGGAACATGGTTGGCCATTACCTGTGATACGATATGAAGACTGATGTTGTGTGTCATACCATCTGCCCTCGCATATGTCTGTATATTGATGTCTCCAAGCCTCTGGTTGATTGGGCGTGGATTACTAATGGGAAACAATTACTATGGAGATATGATGTTAAGTTTGAGTCGTGGAATGAACACTGCAGTTCGTGCCATCGGCTGGGTCATGGTGTCTGGGCTTGTAGAAATGGTTCTCTCAATAGCAGGGTACGTAGGTAGGTGAGGGATGGCTTGGTTTCCCATGATATTGGTATTGTGGGGAGTTTGAAGATGCAGGGGAAGGATCAATTAGATGGTGGGTTTCATAAAGAGACATCCATAGTTCCTCGGCATGAGGTGGTGAATTTGGTGGACAATGGGGTTACTGAAAAGGGGGATGAGATGAAGAGACCAGGTGTGTAGCCTCCTGGACCGAAGGTCCATGATATCTTCACCAAGTTGAAGCGGGAATTAGGGGAGGATGGCTCCATGAATGGTAGTGGTGAACCTCCTTCTGTTTTTAAGGATGTAGAAGGTATTTGTGAAACTTCACTGCTTGAGGTTTCCTCTTTGATGGAAAGCCCCTCAAATGGAAGTAGATAAAATTATTGAGAGTGATGCTCCATTATAACCAATTTGTGATGCTGTGGAGAAGGGTGCAGACCTGGGTGGGAAAACTGGTTGTGCGGCCTCTCTCTGCCTGGACCCTGTGAGTGCATCTGCAGCAAATGATGTAGTCCCAGATGAACATGCCATTGAAGAAGTTCCTCTTAATCTAGATCAATAGGAGATCGACATACATCCCCATTCCTCAGAGCATAGTTTTGTGAAGCTGGCTGGGAAATGAATGAACCTTCTGAAGGAAATTTCAGATGATAGTGGTGCTTCGATGAGGAGCCCAGCTAAGATGTTGGCACTTTCTGTGAGGCAGGCGGCCAATATTGATCTCGGTAATCGTTTTTCAGGCCTGGTGACTGCTTAATTGGTTTTAGATCATCAACGGAATACTTAAAGGACTCATGAGGATCAAAATTTTGCTTCTTTAGGTGCCCGTGTTGAGTCAAGGGCTGTTTCTATTGGTAATTTTGAACAAGAATTGGAGACTGTGAAGCCCTCTAAAGCTGAGTAGGGCTCTGAAATAAATGTGGATAGTGGTTCACTTCTGGATAATATAGTTTGATATTGTATTGTGAATAAGGGTATGCATGGTGGATGTGATTTTGTGGACCATTTCCCCTACCATACCATGATGGATGCCAATAGTCAATCTCAACTGGATCATGGAGTGAGGGAAGGTTATCGGGTGGTGCACATTTTTGGTAAATGGGGGGATTGTTCTAATAGTGAGAAGAAAAATGATGGTTCTATGGTTCAACCCTCCTAGAGTGATATGGTTTAGGGTTGAAAAAATAAAGTGTCTGTGAATGAAAAAGTAAAGACTGACCCACCACGAAGAAGGTCACAGAAAGACTATTCTCGCATGCCAATGTCTATAGCTACCAGATCTTTTAGCGGGAAGGCTGGTTGGATTGCACAATTGTCTAAGGAGCTCATTTCTTTGGAGAAGCTCAATATTTGTAGGAATTATGCCATGATTCTAAAACACTATGAAAGTTTGGAGTGGGAATGGGATACCGCCAAGGAAGTAGTATATTAGGGATGCGGGGATGGGTCTGATTTTTATGATATGTAAATGTCTTTCTCAGCATACTGTGCTTTCTTGATGTACATTTTTTATTTTTCATAAATGTTCATAGGATTGCCTCTGACTGAGCTTTCTGGTTATTTTTACTTTAATCAATATAATTAATTTTAATTACTTTCACTAAAAAATTTTGTCAAAAAATAAGTTGACCTTATTTTAAATTATAAATTAATATAATTAAATATATTCAATCCATTTTACTAATTTATAGTCACATAAAGGGAATAAATTAATTGTAAAATAATCTCGTAGTTGTGTCGATAATTTTTGTTTTTAAAGTAAAAACATTAAAAGGTATGATATGTTTTTATATACAATTTAAATGTGAGATTGATATCAATTACCTAAATTGTATTAATTTATAAAATATTATATAATTAAATTTTGAATGAAATTTTAAATTTTATTTATCATTATAAATAAATTAGATGAAAAAGAAGTTTTGAATAAAAATTCGAAATTTTTCAATATTCAATAAAAAGTGATGTTTCTTAGAAAAATATTATACATTTACCATAATATAATTTAGGAATTATAAATAAAAATATTAATTTTATTTTATAAAATTAAATTTACAAACATGTCTAAAATTAAACATATTATTTTTAATAGAATGACATTAAAACAGTTCTTTTGAGAAAACAGTATTTTTAAATAGAAAATGACTTTACCAGAAATCATAAATATCATTATCAATATGTTTTATTTATATAAAAAAATTAAAATGTATATTTAAAAATTATTTATTACTCTTAAAATAAATATGTTTAACGACTATTTTATAATTATCTCATTTAAATAATTATATTAATTAAAGTATACTTCGTAGAAACATCAGTGTTGCATGAAATGTACACCAAGTTAGTGTTTCCTATACCACAAGTCAGTGTTGAGTTTAATTTATACAGACTCTATGTTCCATGCATCTTTCTCCAAGTTGGTGTCTTGTATCATACTCCATGTCATTTCCCTTTGAAAGGAAGGTTTGAATTTGTGCATTGCAAGACATAAAAATATTTAATTTATTTGAAAACAATTCACAAAAATCTCAGGGTGTTATATTGTGGATTAGATATCTGTGAGAAATCCATCATTAAAAACATATAATATCTATACAAGTGATGAAATATATATATCATGGTTATAATGGTTGAGGTGGTCCATTAATTCATGACATCTGTCTTTACAGGATCCACCGATATAACGTTACTTGATATTAAATGACCCAATAACACGAATTTCAATAACCAAAATTCATATTTGATATATTTTACATACAAATTATCTTTCCATGGAGTATTTAGTACAATAATAAAATATTAATTATTCATTTCTTTAATCAAATAATATATTAGAATGGCCTATATAAATACTTCCACAAACTAATAAAGGTAATCTCTAAAAACTATTCATTAAATCCATGGAGATTATATAAGCATTGGTAAGTCCAAATTGAATAATTATGATTTCATAATAGAAATACCTCACATAGAAGGTTTTCATTTTTATATCCACCTCCTTGACTATAAATTTATGATATCCAGATAAAAGATCAATAGTGGAAAATTATTTTTATCCTCATAATTGGTCAAAAAATCGGTATGGTGTATAACATACTTGTTCTTGACAGTGATCATAATATATTCTTGATAATCAATGAAAAAAATGAAATAAATAATATTTATTTAAAAAAAGAATAGTTACACCCTAGTTGATGAACATAAGAATATGAATACCATATCAATATTCTCCTAGAATTTCTTATTTAATTCTTATAACTCAATTATGTCCATTTGATATGGAATCTTAAAAATAGGTGTACTGTCTAGTATGAGTTATAGGGAAAACACAACTTCCTGAGTAAGATACTATGAATGTATTCTGGAACTATATCCAAAATATTCCATATAATAGGTATATCTTTAATTTTTTAATTTATCCCGAACTATATGAGATAGAAACCATTCATGTATATAAATTAAGACCCATATGAGGGAAGTAATTTCCATTGAATTTTTGTATTCATAATTGAAATAATAAATAATACTATGTTAATTTTGTAATATGTAATGTTACTTCCCTTCCTTATAAAATGATATGGGAACTATAAAATGTAAGAAATTCCATTCATATAATCACATCAAACATAGCTCGTGGAAGAATAATAGGATTTATTGAAAATTCATTCCAACAAACATAAATCGAAGAGAAACTATAAAATTGAGGTAAAATCATGATTCCATTATTATTTTTGACCACTAACTAAACATCTAATCATTGAGGTGTTAATGAGATTCCCTTATAAAGTTCATTAAATATAATCAAGTTGGAACATATTGAATAAATAATATATTAGGTATTCTAGAGTGGATGATAAGTGTAAATTTCACCATATAATTTTCATAAACCACATCAGTAGTCATAATATCATGTGTTTTCACTTTTTCGTTGATCCTATGAATTTCTTGACATCAATCGTCATCATAAACCATTATATTTGTGACATGGATGGAATATTTACAAGACTTTATGCATTTGAAGCATTGGATTGTGGGTGGTCCATTAGTTGGTGTCCTACTTTACTCCATCGTATTAATCATTTGATTCATCAACCATCCTTATTCTGAGGTTTTATGAATAGGCCTTCCACTTTTAGATAATCTATGTATTCCTTTCATGAAATTCCCTTGGGGTTTCTCCCTACATTTTTGGAATATAGGATGATGGAATCCCCTTCCACCATGTGATTTACTAGAGTTTTTGTAACGACCCAATGTTTTTCAATGGAAAATTACCTTATTATATTTATGTCATAAAAAAACAAAATAATGAACTACTATGTGATAAGTGACCTTTAAACATAAGTTTGTTACTCCTATGTTTGGATTTTTTAAAATTCGACATACACAGTTGTGTTCAAGATGATTTTTAGTGTCTAATGAAACCGAAATAATTTTCGGTGAATAGTAATGTACCCTTAGGAATAGTAAGATACCCTTATGAATAGTAATATGACCCTTATTAATATTAAATCATCCAAAATTATAGTAACATTACATACGAATAATAAAATAAAATTTATACATCTTAGAAAGTGACAATTTGACCTTAGTAAACGTTTTGGTATTTTGTAAGTCATAAATAATTAATTATAATTAATTATTTAATTTAAAAGAATATTTATTTCCATAAAATTTATTCATAAATTATTTAATAAATGTATTATAGTTTTTATATAATTTTATTAGACCCCACATAATTTTTGAAAGCACTATAAAATCAGTTTTAATCTTAAAATATGTTTTGTAAGTAAATTATGATTTTAATTAATTATTAAATTAATAATATTTCTATATTTATTTTTGAAAAATTGACTTCACTTGTTAATTCTAAATGTCAAAAAATGGTTGGGGTAAAGTTTTGGGATTTTTCCGAGACACTTTAATTTTTGATGAATAGTGACATACTGTAATTTACAAAATAAGCTAAATAAGCTAATTATAGGGTCATGTGTGATGTTTTGCTGATGTAATCCCACTTGGTTCGGGATTACATTATAAAACTACTATTCTTGGTCGTTCAAGACTCACTATTCCTTCTCTTGTGGGAAATAATAAACTAATGAATTTTATATTAACGAAACCCCTCTCCCCTCCACTATAAAAGCCACCATTCACACCCTCATTTCCCCACACCTCTAAAGCACCAATCCTTCTCTAAACTCTGCCAAAACACCTTCCCTGGCCCCTCCCCCATTTCCAAGAGCTTCGGGTCTCATCAAAATTCAATGTTTAGGCCCTTAAGGAGGTTCTCAAGAGAAGGATTCAAGAGGTAATTTCCCTCCCTCTTCTCCTTTAATTTCCTTTCAAGTTCAAGTTCATTTCTTGATCTATCCCCACCTATATTCATCCAAATTGTATTGTAACTCCAGTATTATAAATATAATTTAATTTTATGATTCTAATAGGATATTATATTATCCAACCCCCTTTCCCTCTTCCTTTTATTTTATTTAATAGAACGTTGTTCGTGAGTTGTTAATTTTTCACCCTCAAGAATGACATGCTTTCTTCTTCCATTTCTACCTTTAGATCTGGTCATGAAACCAATTTTATGGTTGAACCAGAATATTTTATGTGTATTATGTTCTATTTAAAGTACTGGAAATAACCTATTTACATATTACTAAGTGATAAGATAAAACAAGTTTGTTGTGATCCAAAAACCGCCCAAATTAACCCAAAAACCCATCATTTAGTTCTTATCTAATGATTCATCAAAATGGATCTAATATAATTAATTATAAAATCATTCAATATCCTGTAATATAATTAATTACATGTAATATAATTTCTGTATGTTTACTCATGTTCTACCCAAACTTCAAATTTAAGAATACAGGTGAACCACCCAAGAAAAACCATAAAAACAAACATCCCGGAACAATGCTTTTAAACTCTAAAAGTCACCCAAAAGAACATAATATGACATAATGAAACCAGAATGAACCCTATAAATGTAAACATGGTTTTTGATTTATAATTATTGAATATAATGTCATTATACAGGACATTAAAGAGAAGGAAGCATTCGAGTACAATGTAAGGGGAAATTCTCGAACCCAACTTTCACCCTTCGGGTTCTACCTCTTCCACTCCATTTTTGATATGGTCACTCTTTAAAGATCATTTTTTCATTGTTTTATTTCCTTATCTAGGATATACATGTTTTCTAATGAATTTTATGTTAATCCAAATGTTTTCCAAAAGAACTCTTCTCTTAAGAACTCAACTTTTACCTCTCATTCATGGTTGATGATTCTTGTATCAAGTATGTTGTTCCCTATTTCTTTTGGGAACCCAATGCTTATGAATGAATTATTATAGATGAAACCCATTCCTTATCATGGTTTAGTTATGTTCACTTTTGTTTTATGTTCCATGTGTCAAGCATGATAATGATAATGTTATGATGTGACGGGTGCGCCATGAATTATATAGCGAAATATGAATGTTTCAAAGTGACGGGTTAGCCCGAAATTATACAGTGCTCCAATGCATTGGGTAAAGTGATGAATCTCATGAGTAAATTTGAAATGATGTGTGAACAAGATTATATCTTTGTTCACAAGTATTTGTGGAAGTTAACCACTAAGACAAGATGTTTTATTTTTATGCATTGCCACATTTCAAGTCTTTTATTTATGCTCCTCTCATGTTGATGATTTTTTTCCTATGTTATGATTATGCTCACCCCATGCTATATTATTCTTATATATCCTCTTACTAGGCTTCCATATCACCACTTTTTATGTGTATCCTCAAGTGGTTACATGTACTAAGGAGAGGACAAGAGCCAATAAGAATCTAGAGAAGAAGAAATTAAGTAAATGTTTATGCTTGATGTTGTATTTCTTATGTATGGTCCTAGTTTTCCCAGGAAACTGAACCTTTGGATCCTCTAAATTTAATACTATTATGTTTTTTATCTTTGAAATTATTTAATAGTAATGTAAGAAAAGGACGAGATGATATAGTTGGTATCGAAGGAAAGGTTTATTTAATTTGGGAATTATGATTAGTGAACCCTAGGGAAAACCAACAGCATGAGACTAAGTACAAATATGCACACAAGAATATTTACCTAGGGATCCCATATGTTATGTTTTGATATAAATTGTTTAAATGAATAAGTTATTCATGAATTTCTTACTAATGTTTTGTTCTAACCCTTTTCTATTTTAGAAAATGGTGGGAACCCGGAGAAATCAGGCCAACAACTCGTTCGAGGGCCAATGCAATGATTTCCCGACTTGCATCCCTAATGATTTGGGTGGTGGAGTTCAAGACTTCATGGAAATGATTACCCAATTATCTCAGGTTATGAATAATAAACATAATAATGGGGAACATCCTCCTTCACCAAAGTGGGAGCAACTGGCTATTAAAAGTTTTATGCTGCAATGACCACCGAAGTTTTGTGGATCTTCTGATCCACTAGTTACGGAACAGTGGGTTAACTCCATAGAGAAGATCTTTTCTATGATTCACTGTTCTGAGACAGAGAAGTTTACTCTAGCTGTTTATCGTCTTGATGGATAAGCAAATCAATGGTGGGATTTGATTAAGAACACCAAGACAAGGGAGGAAATTGAAGAGATCGAATGGGAATACTTTATGATAATGTTTCATAATAAGTATTTCCCACAAACTCTTCGTACGAAGATGGAGAAAGAATTCATAGAGCTCAAGAAAAAAGAAGGATAATTTGTCACAACCTATGAAGTGAATTTCACAGGGCTCACAAGGTATGCTTTAGGTTTTTTTATCAACAATGTTAGCAAAATTGATAGATTCTTTAGTGGATTAAAACTACACCTTCGAAAGGATCTTGCAATTTGAGACTTTGGGAATTATGAAGAAGTTGTTCAGTGTGCTCTCAAAGTGGATATGGAGTTTGGAGAATGGTCCCATTGCTATGGGAATAAGAAATGAAAGGCGAAGTTTCATGCTGGAGGATCTAGTGACAAAGGTTGGAAGAAAAATCAATGACCCACATGCCAAAAATGTGGAAAGTTACACCACGAGATCTGCCTCAAATGGATGGGGAAATGCTTCAAGTGTGGCAAAGAAGGACACCATGCTCAAGAGTGTCGAAAAGACAAGGAAAGGATGTAGAATGTATCCAATTAAAGGAGATTACCACTCATGGTTCAATGATACAATTGTAAGGAGCTAGGGCACTATGAAAACCAGTGCACTAAACCTCGAGTTCTCAGGGGTAATCAGCGTCAGTAGCCACCAAAGCCAAAGGAACAAGGGAAGTCCTATGCCACCACTACTTCGGAGGTGGAGCATGATAATAAAGTCATAAAAGTTACACTTACTATTAATCAAGAATGGAAAAAGTCTTAGTTTATTATGGTTCTACGCATTCCTTTATATCTTGCATGTTTTCTAGAACTATAGAATCGAAGCCCCGAAACCTTGAAGTAGATATATATATAAAAACAAAAAGTGGTGCAATCATTGAAACCCAAGTGTTTGACTCTTCTCCTATTGGAATATGTCGGAAGATTCTTCCAACAAATCTCGTAACACTTCCCTTGGTGGAATTCAACGCTATAATGGCAATGGACTGGCTCTCGTTATATAGATTGTATATCAACTGTTGGGAAAAGGAAATATCTTTTTGTATTATGAACCATCCCATGATCCTCTAAAAATATAAGGAAGATCACGAATCTCCTTTGAAATATCATTAAATAGTGTGGGTGTGGATTCCCTATGAAGAAGCATACCTCACCCAAATGGTTGAGTCGAAGGAAAGTTCCAACCTTGAGAAAATGACCATCGTGAGGGAATACAGTGATGTATTTCCCGAAGAGTTACCCGGAATTCCCCCAGATCGTGAGGTATAGTTCTCAATTGAACTCAAACCTGGATCTACTCCTATCTCAAAGAGCCCCTATAGGATGGCTCCTATCAAACTGGAGGAGTTAAAGAATCAGCTGCAAGAGCATCTGGACAAAGGGTTTATATGCCCTAGTGCATCACCTTGGGGTGCGCCAATGCTATTTGTGAATAAGAAGGATGGAACCATGCAGTTGTTTATCGATTATCAGGAACTCAAAAAGATCACCATAAAGGATAATTATACTATCCAAAGGATTGATGACTTGTTCGACCAGTTAAGAGGAGATCAATACTTCTCAAAGGTGGATCTTCGTTCAGGATATTATTAGGTAAAGGTGAAGAAGGAAGATATTCAGAAGACTGCCTTCCGTACAAGGTATGGGCACTATGAGTTTTTGGTGATTCCCTTTAGACTTACTAATGCCCCTACAATATTCCTGGATTTGATGAATACAGTCTTTATACATTACCTCGACAAATTTGTGGTAGTTTTTATCGACAATATTCTTATCTACTCCATGATCAAAGAGGAACATGAAGAATATCTATGAATTGTGTTGGAAACATTGAGAAAGGAGAAGTTGTACAAAAAGCTCAAAAAGTGTGACTTTTGGATGAATCAAATCACATTCTTGGGACAAGTGATCACAGTTGAGGGAATTCTGTGGATCCTTCAAAGACAAAGGCGATTGAGGAATGGCACATGCCCTCTACTATTACAGAAATCCATAGTTTTCTTGTATTAGCTGGGTAATACCAATGTTTTGTGAGAAAATTATCATGATTATCAAGCCCTCTAACTAATTTAACAAGGAAACGGGTAATGTATGTCTGGACAGAAGAATGTGAGGGAAGCTTCAAGGATATAAAGAGAAGGCTGATCACTGCACTTGTACTCACACTACCTAAAAGTGGAGAACGTTTTGTGATATACAGTGATTCTTTAAAGAAAGTATTGGGTTTTGTACACATGAAAAATGATAATGTGACAGCCTACGCCTCACGACAGTTGAAGATCCATGAGCAGAACTACACGATGCATGATCTAGAGCTAGCAACCATGATTTTGGCCTTGAAAATCTGGCATCACTACCTTTATGGCGAGAAGTGTTACATATACACCGACCACAAGAGCCTAAAGTATATATTCACACAAAAGGAGATCAACATGTGTCAAAGGAGATGGTTAGAGAAAATAAAGGATTACAATTACTCTATTCACTATCATCCTAGAAAGGCAAACAAGGTAGATGATGCTCTAAGCAGAAAAGAACCTACTACTATATCCATGTTGCATATTGAGAAAGACCCAATCTTCATGGATATGCAAAGAATGGATTTGGAAATCATAATGGCAGGGGATACATCCTATCTTGCCCAAATGATTGTGTAACCATCCATCCAGGAGAAGATTATTGAAGAAAAAAGGGATGATGGGGAGATACAAAAGAGGGTGAATGTAGTAAAGGAAGGGAAGCTGAAAGAGTTCCATATCGACGATGATGGTGTGATTCGGTTTGGAACACGGATTTGTATGCCTTCATCACCCGGGATAAAGATGGTTCTATTGGATAATGCAGATATCACAAATTTCTCTATCCATCCTGGGAGTACCAAGATGTATCATGATCTCCAAGAACACTTCTGGTGGGATAACATGAAGAAGAATATTGTGGAATATATATCAAGGTTCTTGGTATTTCAACAAGTTAATATTGAGAAAAAAATGTCAAATGGTATGATGCAGCCATTTCCTATACCCATGTGGAAATGGGAAAATGTTACTATGGACTTTGTCATAGGTCTCCTGAAGACGTCAAAGGGAAATAATGCTATATTGGTTGTGGTTGACCAACTAACCAAGACTGCCCATTTTATCGCTATTCGGGAAGACCTCTCACTTGAACAACCTGCAAAGATATATGTGAAGGAAGTGGTGAGACTACATGGTGTTCCACTCTTAATTTTCTCTGACCGTGATATACGGTTCACATCTAAATTCTAGAGGATCCTTCAACATGCTTTGATTACTGAATTAAATTTCAGCACGGCCTATCACCCCCAAACCGATGGCCAATCTGAAAAGAACTATTCAGACGCTTTTAGATATGCTAAGAGCCTGATCTCATGAATTAAAAGGTGTTTGGGATCAGTATCTCCCATTGGTTGAGTTCTCATACAACAATAGCATCCACTCGAGTATTCAGATGGCTCCATATGAAGCTATGTATGGAAAGCGATGAAGAAATCCAACCTATTGGGATAAAGTTGGAGAAAGAAAGCTCCTTGGACCTGATCATGTTCAAGAGATGATAGAGAAGGTTCAAGAAATCCAAAAACACATCAAATCTGCTCAAATTCGGCAAAAGATCTATGCTGACAACCGTCGATGGGACTTGGAGTTCGACGTTCGAGATAAAGTCTTCCTTCGAATATCTCCATGGAAGAGATTCATGCGATTCCGAAAGAAAGGGAAGTTAATCCAAAGGTACATTGGCCCCTTAGAGATCCTTGACCACATAAGAGTCATGGCCTATCATCTTGAACTTCCACCAAATATGGCTCAAGTTTATGATGTGTTTCATGTATCTCTACTGAGGAAGTACATACCAGACCCATCACATGTACTAAACTTAGAGGTGATGCTACTGGAAGATGATCTCTCCTATGAGGAGTAGCCAGAAAAGATTCTGGATCGGAGAGATAAGGTTCTATGCAACAAGTCAACCCATCTTGTCAATGTGTTGTGGAGGAACTATAAGTTTGAGGAAGCAACTTGGGAACCCGAAGAGGCAATGATGGAGAAGTACCCTCACCTGTTTGTGTAAAGTGAAATTTCAGGGGCGAAATTCCTTAAGGGGGGAAGAATGTAATGACCCAATGTTTTTCAATGGAAGATTCCCTTCTTATATTTATTTCATAAAAACACAAAATAATGAACTACTATGTGATAAGTGACCTTTAAACATAGTTTTGTCACTCCTATGTTTGGAATTTTGTAAATTCGACATACACGGTTATGTTCAAGATGATTTTTGGAGTCTAATGAAACAAAAATAATTTTTGGTGAATAGTAATGTACCCTTAGGACTATTAACATACCCTTATGAATAGTAATATGACCCTTATGAATAGTAAATCATCCAACAAAATAGTAACATTACCTATGTATAATAAAATAAAATTTAGACATCTTAGAAAGTTAAAATTTGACCTTAGTAAACGTTTTGGAATTTTGTAAGTCGTAAATAATTAATTATCATAAGTTAATTAATTTTAAATAATATTTACTTCACTAAAATGTATTCATAAATTATTTAATCAATGTATTATAGTTTTTAG
The DNA here is from genome assembly GCA_963277665.1 of Viscum album. Lineage (NCBI taxonomy): Eukaryota > Viridiplantae > Streptophyta > Magnoliopsida > Santalales > Viscaceae > Viscum > Viscum album. The sequence continues at coordinate 2,096,262,311 of OY728122.1, forward strand.
ATAATATTATAAGACCCTACATAATTTTTGAAAGCACTATAAAATCAGTTTTAATCTTAAAAACTGTTTTTTAAGTAAATTATTATTTCAATTAAATATTAAATTAATAATATTTAGAAAGTTAGTTTTTCAAAATGGACTTCTTTTTTTGATTCTAAATATCGAAAAATGGTTGGGGTAAATTTTTTCTATTTTTTTGAGATACTTGAATTTTTGATGAATAGTGAAATACCGTAATTTACAAAATAAGCTAAATAAGCTAATTATAGGGTCATGTGTGATGTTCTTCTGATGTAAGCCCACTTGGTTCAGGAATAAATTATAAAATTAATATTCTTGGTCATTCAAGACTCACTATTCCTTTTCTCGTGGGGAAATAAAAAACTAATGAATTTTTTATTAAGGAAACCCCTCTCCCCTCCACTATAAAAGCCACCCTTCACACCCTCATTTCCTCACTCCTCTCAAGATCCAAGACTTATCTAATATCTTCCCAAACACCTTCCCTATACCCTACCCCACGTCCAAGAGCTTCTGGTCTCATCAAAAGACCATGCTTAGGCCCTTAATGAGGTTCTCAAGAGAAGGATTCAAGAGGTAATTTCCCTCCCTCTTCTCCATTAATTTCCTTTCAAGTTCAAGTTCATTTCTTGATATCTCCCCACCTATCTTCATCCAAATTGTATTTTAAATCCAGTATAATAAATATACTATAATTTAATGATCCTAATGGGATATTATATCATCAAACCCCCTTTCCCTCTTCCTTTTATTTTATTAAAGAGAACGTTGTTCGTGAGGTGTTAATTTATCACCTTCAAGAACGACATGCTTTCTTATTCCATTTCTACCTTCAGATCTGGACATGAAACCATTTTTGCGGTTGATCCAGAATATTTTATGTGTATTATGTTCTATTTTAAGTTCTGTAAACAACCTATGTACTTATTACTAAGTGATAAGTTAAAACAAGTTCGTTGTGATCCAAAAACCGCCAAAATTGACCCAAATAACCATCATTTAATTCTTATCTAATGATTAATCCACATGGATCTAATATAATTCATTATATAATCAATAAATCTCCTGTAATATAATTAATGACATGTAATATCATTTCTGTATGTTTACCCATGTTCTACCCAAACATTAATTTAAGAATACTAGTGAACCACCCAAGAAAAACCATAAAAACAGACATCCCGGAACAATGTTTTTAAACTCTATAAGTCACCCAAAGGAACATAATATGACATAATGAAACCATAATGAACACTATTAATTTACACATGGTTCTGGATTTCTAATTAATGAATATAATTTCATTATACAGGACATTAAAGAGAAAGAAGCATTCGGGTACAAGGTAAGGGGAAATTCTCGAACCCAACTTTCATCCTTCGGGTTCTACCTCTTTCACTAAATTTTTGATATGGTCACTCCTTAAAGAAATTTTTTTCATAATTATATTTATTTTTCTTGGATATAAATTTTTTCTATTGAAGTATATGTTAATCCAAATGTTTTCCGAAAGAACTATTCTCTTAAGAACCCAACTTTTACATCTCATTCATGGTTGATGATTCTTATATCAAGTATGTTGTTCCCTCTTTCTTTTGGGAACCCAAAGCATAAAAATGAATTATTATGAGATGAAACCCATTCCTTATCATGGTTTAGTTATGTTCACTTTTAATGTATGTTCCATGTGGCAAGCATGATAATGATAATGTTATGATGTGTTGGGTGCGCCCAGAATTATACAGTGCTCCAATGCATTGGGTTAAGTGGCGAATCTCATGAGTAAATGTGAAATGATGTTTTAAAAAGATGATATCTTGGTTCACAAGTATGTGTGGTAGTTAAAAACTAAGAAATGATGTTTCATTTTTATTCATTGCTATATTTTAAGTCTTTTATTTATGATCCTCTCATTTTCCTGATCTTTTTCCTATGTTATGATTATGCTCACCCCATGCTATATTATTCTTATCTATCCTCTTACTGGGCTCCTAGCTCACAATTTTTGATTTATATCCTCAGGTGGCTACATGTACTAAAGATAAGACAAGAGAAAATGAGAATCTAGAGAAGAATAAATTAAATAAATGTTTATTCTTGATGTTGTATTTGTTATGTATGGGCCTATTTTTCCAAAGACACTAAACCTGTGGATCCTCTATTTGTAATACTATTAGGTCGTTTATCTTTGAAATGATGTAATAGTAATGTAATAAAAGTCTGGTATGCTATAGTTTTAATTAGAATCTATATTCTTTTCCTTATAAAAACTATGGAAATGATGAGAATATTTAATTTCTATTTCTACCAAGGTATTATGTTGAATGATTTATTCATAGCTAATAAAGTCTCTTATAGATATCTCATTTCAAATACATTATTTTAAGCCACCAAAAAATTGATAAATGTTTCTTCAAATAATTATTAATAAACCAGAAGCATGCCTCGCAATCATGGTATAATGTCCCTCATAGGTACAGAGGTATTCATCATCCTTTTGGTTGAGATGAAGAGATTAAATCTCCATTTTTTATGAAGAATGTGAGGGATGTAATTACTAGGAAATATATTCTTAAAATAATCACATTACATGGAGTTAGTTTCATACTCATACCTATTATTAGAAATACGTTTAAACTATTGATCTGAATCTGCTTGAAAATGATAAATGAGAAGTAGAACATTTTAATTTTCTTTGAACTGGAGAACAAAAAATAGTTTCTCAGTGGTTCTGATCCATCATTTATCAACTATCAGGTTATAAGATCCACTGAAATAAAATGTATGTTTCATTTTAAATGACTCATAATTGTGATTTTACATACTTTTAATGTTTGGAATCTCTAAATTATTTATGTAATGATAAAGTTACATGATCATAGAATCAATATTCTACATTCAATCTCCCACAATATTCAGATGTTTAAGATGAAAATCATTTTAATTTACATCACATTTGTTATTATCAAGATTAATTGTATTTCCAAATATTTAATAAAAATAATATCTATATTTTAATCATAAATAAATAATATCTAGAGTTATGAATTATATAATCATGAAAAGTAATTCATAGGTTTGCTAAATCATGACTCCTTCTATTCAATATTTGACTCATTATGTTTAACCTTGTACATTCATAGGAATAATATATTAAAATCCTTTATAATAGTTCATAAATAATAAGTGAATTCACCCAAGAGTATCCCATGAGAGTGTCAAACTATCTACATAGTAAGGGATCTTTCATTGTGGACTTGAATGATGGATGAGATATACCCAACCACATTCTTTCATGGTTATTATCCCTAGATGCATCTGTTCCAAAACCTCATCCGGATGTAGTATAAAGAACTGAATTTATTTCTAGGAAGACCACATAATATATAAATTTCCAACATTTTAGGATGCAATCCTATACATATGATTATACATAGATATTTCATTAAAAACATCTAAATCTATTTTCTAAAAATAAGTTAACCCAACTTCGATACAAAATGAGGTGATCCAAGCATTTCCTGTAGACAAATTACAACCTTTTAGATGAATATCCGATAAATCTTATAATATTACATTCGATAGTATTATAAAAGTTTTAGTATACTTGGATATGAGATACATAAATAACTTAGTTCATGATTTATATTCAATATCTCCCACTAATTTATTCTCACATTATACTACTCTTTAACACACCCTACATAAAATACTTCTTCATAACTTGTGGAAATTAAACATAAGAAAGGGTGAGTAAAGATGCACTATATGTGTATTCAAGGTATATATCAACAAATTATCATATTGGAGAATAAGATAAGCATAAGGGTATAATATCATGATAAAAATTAATAGAAATCAGAACCAATCCATTATAGATTACCAACATCATTCATATCATACAACTTTATCAATTTAAAAGGTATGAATCCTAAGAATAAGTAATAATCTTAAATGAAAGAAAAAAATTAATTTCAAAAATTAACCATAAAAAAATTTCATTATATCATGATACCATAATAGGAATAAAACCCATATAATATGTAAATGTAAAATACCAAGACCTTCCTATCATACTGGATTAGGCATTAACATCTTTTACCATATCATACCATATCATGAATCAACTCATATTCCCCATGTCATAGTGAATCACAAATCCCCACATGTTTCATATTTTGGATAAAATAATAAACTAATTTCCCACAATTATCTCATGAGATATGATACTTTACCCAATGTACTGGAGAGATATAATAGACCCTCCCATCACATAATAGAAAATATAAAAATGTTTTCCACAATATAATAAATGATTCATATATTCATTATATCATAACGTATATAATGAAAAAGGATTTACTAAATTTTCTATCTTTTCATCATAACATAACCCATTGAAAATAAATGGGTTTCAAAAGCATTTCATCTTAACTTAATTAAACCATGGTAAAGATAGATATTTCATTTAGTAAAATATAAATCATCCTCATAATAATCATTCCATAGAAATAAAGTTGAAGGTATCCTGAGATCACATCCAGAATGAATCATAAAAATCCTTAAATGAAATTAGAATCAACTGAAAATTACATTAAAATTTAATTCCTTCATTTCATTGAGAACATTAGAAAATATCATTCTACTTTTATAAATTTTTTCCTATTAAATTCTAGATTATTGATAAAATCCCTTTATTCGAAAAAACCATGGAGATGTGTAATAGAATATTTAATGAAATGAACGACCTTGATAATTTAAAATATCTTCATTTCATATACCCTAAAAAACATTCATTTCAAACATTTGTACAATGTGAAAAAAATATTATTCAAAAAACATTTAGAAATATATCTTTTTAAAAATTTGTAATTAAAGTTAAAGTTAGGGAAAATGTGATTTTTAGAAAATTTCATGTATAAGTAAAAAAGTTCACATAACAATTTTTGTCATTTTGGATATAGAAGAAAATATTTTTTTGATCAATAAGGAAAGATGTTTGGCATTTCTTTAAAATAATTTTTTGTACCATTGAGAGAAATATGTTTCTAATAATTGATAATTAAAGTAATAACCATAGGAGAAAAAAATTGATGGTGTTTATTAGATAAGTGGCACACAATTATCCTCCATTTAAATTTATTATAGACATTTATGAAATGAAATTAGATTGTAACATAAACCCCTTACCTCATGTATTGTCATGTTTTGTAGGCATTTGAACCACCTCTTCATCGAGAAACATCTTTTGGATTTCATATAAAGACTTAAAATAATGGAATTTTTGTAATAATATAATATTTTTGAAATCGGTATGGATTATAATATGATATTGGGGTAGTGCATGGACAAGTTAGAGTGCTAATGATTTTTGAATAATGAAGACGATGAGGTTCCATTTTATATGCGTGAGAAAGACAAAACATGGAATTACATGAAATATTAAATTATATATATATTAATCATGTAATGTGGAAACATGAACCCCCACATTAGAAGATCATATTTGATAGGGTTGATGTAAAATCAAACAATAAAATTTAGACAAGGGTTTGATACTTTTTAAGCCTTTTCACCTAGTTGAACCACATTAAACCTATTTTAGTATTAACAGTGATATCATAAATTTTTTAATAAGATAAAATAATAATATGAAAAAAAAATAAAATGGTGCCTCAAAGTAAATTTAGATATGATGATTTAAAATTTTGATTCCATTTTATTATTTTAAATTTCATTTAATGGAATTAATTACATTTAAAATAAGAAAAATAAATGCATGAAGTAAAATTGTTAGGAAAATATAAAATATAATTAAAAATATTTTCTCCTTGAAATCAATTAAAAATGTGGTTTCCATGTATTTTTTTGTTAAATAATAAAGGATAGTTTTTGGAAATTTGGATATAGAAAAAATCGAATGGTATCATCCAACCATGCCATTAAATGCAAAGACACGAAAATTGTTTTTGACTGAGAATATAATTTTTTTTTCAAAAATAAATTTTATGTGTTCTGTAGAAACCCAAAAAAATAAAACCACAAAAAACACAAACCATATAAAAAAACCAGGCCATTCATCTTTTTAAAAAAAAAATTGAACCATTTTCTCTCTATAGTCTCCAATATATAGAGGAAACATTCCTTTTTATCACACTATATGAGATCATTAATGTCATATTCCATATATTCATAGGTCATAATATACTTAACTTGATTTATTTTTGAATCATTGAATCCATTTGACAATATCTTATCCTATTTGATAATCCAAAATTCTTTGTCATCATTGAGCTCAACTCAAAAATATCTCTCAATCATTGTATTAGCCCCCTATTTTGAAATATTAATTTTGATGGAATACAGTAACATCTCTTCCTTTGAGTATATTAGAATCACTAATAAATATTATTTTTCACCTTCCTCCCTTCCTCAATCCTCTTGGACATAATTAGATATCTCCCTTCCGAGAAACATTTTTTAATTTGAATAAAATATAACATATCTTTAGAGAAGTAAATCTTGGTTTCCCAATTCCAAAATAATGTTTTAAAATAAAATATTTAACATCTAAACATATCAACGGTCTAGAACCACTAATGCATTAGGAAAAATAAATTTTTTAAGGTGATTTGGAAGTATTACCTCATAGTTTTAAAAAAAATTTAAATCTTTTACCAAGGCAGTAAATATTTTTCATGGATGTTATTAATAATGTCCAAAAATTAAGTTGACCCTATTAAATTATATTAATTATAATGATTACTATTATGGGATACATTTAACATGATTCATTTTCAATAATTTTTCAGAAATTAAGATAAAAATAAATGAGTAAAATGTAATAAATATGACATCATGAAAAATTAATTTTTAAAAATACAACGAGATTTTTTTTATTAAAATTATATCACAAACTATAAGATGAATATTAATTCCTTTAATATAATATAGAATAAATAATTTTTTTTAAATAATTCATAAATAGAGATTAATTTAATTTGTTATTATAGAAAAACATTGTTTGAATAATTTGTTTTATGAAATACATCATTACTTTTTCCATCAAACGTTTTTTTCACATCCAACCAATTGATAAAAAGGAATTCATTTTATACAAGTGTAAAAAATACATTTTTCATAATTTTCTTAATCGTATTCAAACCCACTAATACAATAGATACATGATAACTATCACATAAAATAATCATATCTATATCATTGATGGTGTAAATTCAATGATTCTTATAATGTTTAATGTCAAAAAAATACAATTTATTAAAAAAGTAATATATCATAAAAACTCATGGTTCTAGATTTACACATTTTAAAGTGATTATTTCTTTTTTAAGTTATTTATAAATTGGTGAAATATTGACCCCTTACATTTATTAATTATTTTTTAGTTTAATTTTTATTCTACCATATTTTATTTTTAGCGTTTTTGTAATACATGTTACTCTAATATATATATTATACCATCCAAACCCAAGCTTAAAAGGATTCTGTATCAAAATTATGATGACAAAAATATCAATCCTTTAAAATAATACATAGAATCCAAAAAAAAATCCTCTAGATTATTCTTTTTCATGATCAAATATGGATCCAAAATCTTTCATTAATTATATGGATGAAAATAAAAAAACATTAGAGGAATTAAAAAAACATGAAACCACAAAACTTCTAAAACTCTAATAGAGGAACCTCATTTTAAATTATAATTTGATTTGATTCACTCATTACATAAATTACAATAATATGATAGAGATGAACACACAACACCTAATTTTTTTTTACTATATGATCAACATTGAATCCTATAGTAGTGGGATAATTCCTTATAATGTTAGCCGATTCTACTGTTTATCTAGAAGAAACTATGAATGATTTTATTTAATATATAAATTAACAAATTGTAGACCTGGAAAACCTAATATTAATCTATTTATAAAAATATATTCCATCTTACAATTTAAAATAAAAAATATAATAAAATTATGAAATAACACAATCAGGAAGAGAAACACATCATGGATATTGGAAATTATTCAAAATAATTGGTTTATATTGTCTCTACCATCAAATAATTTATCAATTTTTAATGTAATAACTTTATAATTAAGTGATACAAATGGATTTTAATATTATGTATGTTTTAATATGTGGATCTACAGTGAGTAAAACTCTTTCCACGGTGAGGGAACTCATTGGAAACAAAGCACAAAATAAATAATAGTGTTTTTAATGTATAGTGCACCATTTGATGTGTCTATGAGGTGAAATGATCCTATTTTAAGAAGAATATTTATAAAATGGTTAATAAATTGAGTACCCCTATGTAAAAAAAATTCAATTTCCCATATATAATCATAACCTCCTCCTCCAACACATTAGGATATTTATGTTACTGATAATCAATATACCAACTGGTGCCCTCAATTGAGAATTAATTCTTAGTGTTGTGAGGAAATATTTCAAGATCAACCATAACAACATCCATCGATGAAATAAAGTTACCCAATTCAAATTTTTCAAGGAAATAAAATAAATCATTTAAGTAAGGGGGAATTATATCATTCCATGTTTGTTTTTATAGTCATCTAGGTAGGGTAGTCATCTGACAAAACGATCCAAAAATCCCCAACAACCACAAACACATTAACAAAGATCCTATAAAAAAATCAATCCACTCAAAAAAAACTATTTAATCAAATGGAATAAAATAATATCTAATAACAAATAAATGATTCAATATTTCACATAATACCTAAGAGCCCGATTAAGATAACTTACTAACTCGATGGGGGAAATTAAAAAGTAAAGATTAAGGTAAACATAATTACAATATCTTATTCAACCCATAGGATAATTAAAATTACCATTATATCAATTTATGAACTAGTGAAAAACTTAATGACACATGTACACTATTCCCAAGTCCCAATAATCCATGTAACCCACCCACTTGAATATCCTTGAAAATAAAATTTTTGAAAATTCAATCACAAAGAGGGAAAATACTAATTGAAATAATTCTTTCATTGAAGATATAACTAAATGAACCATTCTAGTACCATTTCCCCAAATTTTCACCGAACCAAGGAAATCAAAAATTACAATCTTGATAATTAAATCATGGAATCATTTTAAATGGTAGAGGTGAACATCCCTTCTATCAATGTCATGAAGCGTATTCCCCAATATAATATGTTTTTAATAGATATGTGTACCCACCAATGAAAATTGTGATGGGAATAAAGGGATATATTTTGTTGGAATGTATCTATATTTATCCAACCATATATTCCCTCAAAATTCAAAAATCCTAGAACAGTCTTGATTTCATTTACTATATGTCAGTATTTATTTTTTAATATTATTATTCAATAAGAAGTATCAATAAATTTTATTTCCCAATCCATTTTCTCTTGTATATAGGTTAGGGGAAAAAATACTACTAGAATAGTTATTAATGTTGTTAATTGAAGCACCATAAACCCTTCTGGTGTGTTAAATTATTTTCTTGTGAGGGTTATAAATTTAACATTTCATGCTAATTTTAATGCTAAAATGTTTAATTATAGGATGAATAGACATGACCTAATACTATTTGGGAGACCTTTCTTGATGACAACCCAAATAATATATATGTATATATATATTATTATTATATTATTGATAGAGTTTTGTGGTGATATTTCTTTTTTATATCATCTGTTATGACCTGAAGGATCCCTTATAAGAATATGCCTCTAATTAATTTATTCACATTAATGTACTGTCTATTCCCATTGAAAATTATATTATTTCCCACAATAACCTTTTGAATTCTCATAATTAATATACATTATTTGTAATAATTCATGTGTTAGATATTCATATTATTTTGAAAAGTATTTGAATATTTATTAATTGAGGATTTCATGTGTTCCAAAGACCCAATAACAATCAATGAATTATTTTGGCCTATACAAAATTAATTTCTATTAAAGGACATTATAATTGAGTATTTATATGAGATCATTATAGTGACCCATAATTTTCATACATATATATTACATCTTAATATATGAATTTTCATTACATGACATTACAATCCACACTAGAGTCGTATAGGTTTGGTGTTATTGGAAACATGGATACATAAAAAAGTTGATCATAGGTGATCTAAATGACTTCCCAGTATGTTTTTCATAAATATAAACCGTCTTATACATATATTACATAAACAAATACTCTTATCCTTGGGAAATAAAAAATAGGAATGGATGAACCCATATGCTCAGTAAGGGTAAACAAGGGAGATATCAACGATCACATAAACATAAAATTTTCATAAGTTTATGAGAACCTGATATTAAAATTTGAAAACCATACCCTGCATATCAATGACTATAATATTGATTCAGCACATAAATCATGGTATTTCATAAGACATGAATCAAAAATAAATCAATGAACATGATCCATGAGAGCATAAAAATAGAATAATATATAAGTTTATGACATAAAAATAATATAGAAAATTTATTTCCTTAGTTGTGCCTCACTACCTAGACAATATTATTAGATTGGATTCAGAAGACATTCAGTCATATCCATCGTTAAGGTTCATTCCCATTATTATCATAGTGGAAAAATTCACCTAATAAACATCATTCACCCTTTATTCAAGTCCTTATTATCATATGAGATATCAATATTTACTAAATGCATTATAGGGCTATAGAATTCTATGATCACCCATCACATAATGAAAATCATAACTATGTGTGCTATAATATGATAAAAAATTCATTGCATCATTATATCACAATAGGTGGAATTGAAATGTGTTTAATAAGTATTAAAACATTTTAGTGTTGCATAACCCATGAAAAATAAATGGGTTTTATAATTGTTTTATAATAACATAGTTAACATGTGGGAAACGAAATTTGTTTCATATAATTATCCTATGTTGATTATATTAATAAGTGACCCAAATAATGAAATTGGTTAGTATAATTGGATTACAACCCTAGTAAATAATATTTAACACAATGTGATGTTATAATATATTATTTTTGTAAAATATCAGTGGAAATTTTATTGAGGATAATAATCTTTTCAATTTTAATTCACTTATTTAAAAATATTTCAATTTACCAAATATTAAGGAAAAAAATTTGTTTTATAATAACCCTACAAATTTTTCAATTAATCTTCAAATAATTGAGAAATTTATATGGTAGGAAATTTTTTTCATGTTATTTATGTTAGCAAATTTATTCCTTTTATATTTTTTATAAAAAGTCAAAAGTACCTCATCCAAAAACTAATAAATATATTTCTTTAAAAAATATTAAAAGATAAAAAATATTTGTAAAAATAATATTAAAAAATCCTATGTTAATTATATAAAAATAATTTAAATAATTTTTAGAAAACATGGACATGGATGGAAAATGTTTTTCAACCAAAGTGAGATATAAAGTAATTTTTCCTAAAAATATCATTTTTATATCTTGAGTAATTACAGAGTAGAAAATGAAATGAAAAAAATAAATATGAAGAAATCAACATATTTTATGAGAAATAATTTTATTATTTATTGTGAATTAAAAAAAATTCCATTATAATAAACTTGATCATAAATAATCATAAAAAATAATGAGATTGTAACACAGATCCCTTACATCAAGTTAGTCCTTCATAAAAACAACTTTAACCTCTAATATAATAAATTTAAATTTATAATAATTTTATACTAGAGTCATAAAATTACTTATAATATCCTAAATTATCTCCTTATAACATTTAAACAATCATTTATCATTAATTTATTTTTAAAATCATAATTTTTTGGTGCTAACTGTTACATTTTTCATTAGAAATTTGGTTTGGTTGGTAAAGTCCTTGTAATTTGATCATGGTTAAATTATATAAAAAATTCTTATCAAGGTTTACATATTATATTTATTAATTATAAATATATATTTAGATTCATGCATAAATTATAGATATAGGAAAATAAATTACACTATTCACAGAGATAATAGGTCAAACGTATGCATAAAAGTTGTTTTTTGGTTTTCAACACATGGAATGAATGAAAGGATAAAAATAAGTCAAATATATAGAATAATTATTATATAATATATATATATATATTCAATAATTATATCCTTATTACTATCCATGTAAAATGGAATTGGAAAATGAATCACTTTTCTTTGTCGAGGTGGTAGTCCGTAGGTATACAAGAGTGATGTTACTATTTTACAATGTACAAGAAGGTAGGACGTTAGATATTATATTGTAATTCCATAATCCTAATAATTTCATAAATTTCAAGTGTAATTATTTAAACAATCATTATAATCATCCATGAAATACGGTGATGAAAAATAAAATGTATTGCTCTGTAGAGGTGGTAGTCCACAAATACGCACAAGTGATACACTCAATTCCAATTTATTGAAAATATGGTCAATAAAGGTGTCTAAATAATCATAATAAAATATTAGTATATTTTGGATCCTGAATTTTTTATTTAAAGATTAATACAATATATTTATTTTAGGTATAAGAAGAAATATATCTAAAACAATCTTTTAAGAGTTATACCTCTTCATTGAGAAGCAATTTTTGGATTGCACTGGATGTTTTGAAAGGATGGTCTTTTGGAAGTAAAAAATATCAAGAATTTGGGGAAGGAATATATAAAGGTATTATGTTATGGATTTTAAAATATATAAGTTTAATATATTTTGAAAAAGTAAGTATAGGATGTGATGTTTTATAACCTAGGGTAGGGGAAATTTTGGAATTAATTATTGTATTAAAATAATAAAAAAAATTATTTTTCGGGAAAATGGATCCACATTGATATAATTTGAATATAAGAAGAGGATTATTTTAAATCTTATCATAATATAATGTTTTACTAATTTTTGTTTATTTTTTTACCCTAATCATCTAGTTTAAACCCCTATTAACCCTTTTTTGACAATTATCACGATAAAAATGTTGTCTACACATTAAGGGTCAATAATTATACCATAGAAGGGAAATTGAAACGTAAATGGATCATTTTTTAAATGTCAAACTATATAAAATTCATCCAGAGGAATATATGACTTTTTATGAATTTTATATAATTTATTAAAATATTTGTTATTATAAAATTTCGTTAATGTCATTTTTGGAACTACACATTTAATTTGACTTTCAAAACAACATTATATCCAGGGAATTAAAATATAAACATTTGAAATACCTCTAATTGGATATAGTTAATAATAAAATTAATTTAATATAATAATTCATCTAAATTGGATTACTTATAATATTTTTTAAGTCATATATTTTTTTTCTTTAATTATCTAAATAATGTTTCCATGTTTTGTAAACATTTAAGACAAATATCAAATCACTGAAAATTTAGAGTAAATTTATATGATAAAAGATAATTTCATATTTCAACTAATAATTTATAAATAAAATTATCCTCTTTTCAAACTTATATAAAAATTATATATATATATATATAAGTCAAGATAGTGACATTTTTTATTTACTGTTTTAAAGTTATATATAAGTTATAATCAAAGTAAAATGATACAATGTGACCATATATTCAAGAATTGTATGGAAATTTATGAAATAAAATCTTCAAATAGGATTACGGAATGTGTTAGTGATATTCTAAAGCCTTTTCAAAAATATTAAACCCTACATTATCTTTTATAAACTTACCAAGGTGACAAATATTTACCAAGGTTATTATTCCTAAAACCAAAAATAAAAGAGACCCATTTAGTGGATTTTATACCATTAATTACAAATATGTACTCTATTTTCAGGAATCAGTTTTTATATGTTGTAAAAAAGGATTTTAAAATTATTGTTCAAAACATGATAAAATATGTTTTTAGAAAAATACATTTTAATCATGAAATTTTATTTATTCATATCCTATGAAAAAACAGTAGTTGAATGTTAATTTTTTATTAAATATATAATATATATTTTTTATTTAAATGATTCACTAATAGTGATTAATTTAATATATTATGATTAAAACAAAATGCATGTTTGAAAATTATTTTTCACAAAAAAATTCTTTCACATTCAAATGATTTTAAATTTTGTTTTTAACCAAATTAAAACCAATGAATTCATTTTTTACCTATTTAAAACATATATTATTGATACATTTTCCCCTATTAACACCCTCCAATCCAATGCATTGGGAAAACTATCACATTAAATAATAATATTTAAATACTATATCATGGTCTTTTTAAAACATTTGTTCTATATAAAGAGTGATATCAATAAAATAAAATTTTATTATAGAAAACTATTTAATAAAATATAGTGAATTTAGAATCATATATCTCCCTTATTTTCATTCTCTTATATCAACCCATAATCTGACTGAAATTTAATTAAAAAAAACATGTAATTTAAAACATGTATATCATGAGAATGATGGAAAGCTTCCCATAATCATTTCTAGTTATCTAATTATAGAAAATAAACTTGGTTTCTTTAGTCATTATTTTATTTTAAATAATAATTTATATGGAAAATGATGACATTACTAAAGTTATCCCATTAATTTTTCTACATCATATTTTATTAAATGATGCACCTCTATTAGAGAGGTAAATATAATAATAACTCAACCCTAACATATCTAATTTTGATAAAAAGAAATTATGTCAAAAATTTAATCTTAAAATCATCTATCCAATACCTAAATCTCAAGGGGGGAAATAAAATATAGGTAGTTTCTAATAATAATAGTATTATGATCATTAAAAATATTAATTGGTATTAACATATTTCTAAAATAGTTATATTTTTTGTATAAAAAACTATTGATTAATCCAACACACTAAAAATGATAATTCCTAATCATCGTATATTTATTAACTAGATGAAAGGATATTGGGGAATTACATTTACTATTTTCAAAATGAGTATTTTAGATATTTTTAGATCTATATTTACATAAATAATCTAGAAAAATAAAGGCTTTACTTTCCCCTTTAACAGATTTTCAAATATGTGTGCATCCTTGGCCTATAAAATGATTTAAGTATTTTTCAATTATGAATTATTTATAATTTTGGGATTATATATAAAATTTACTGGAATTATTTATTGACTATTTCATTATCATTGGGTATTCTTTTGAAAAGCGATTGAGTATTGTAGATGTTTTCCTTTACCATTTCATTGAAATGAATTTGTTGTTAAATTATGAGGAAACACATTTCATGGTATATATATAGAAAAAAGAGATGTTATATATAGTAATAATAAAATTTAAATGGGTTATTTCCTTTATGGAGTATTGTTTATATCCATTGGTAGTTTTCTATTGTATGGATTTGTTAAACAATCCTTAATAATATGATATTATTTCTATAGAATGATATTTTGACAAATCAAATAGTGGATATGTTGATTGTGTTATATTTTATTATAAATAAATTAATCATTTTAAAAATACCATTAAATAAATTTAATCATTTTTCATGATTATTTTATTTATGTTTGGAGGTTTTTAAAATATTTTTAGAAGATATTAGAACTATTTTTATGTTATCTATATGTTTTTTTGAATTATGAGAAGATTAATATTGAAAAATGGCCATGTATCACAAATATAAGAGTCAATTAATTTAAAAAAAAAAGAAATTTATCAACACCTAAAGAAAGAGTGATTTTTATAATTCATAGGAGTAATTCTTATTGGTGCATAAAATTATCCTTGAGGTGACATTATAAAATTCACTAAGACATAATTTCAAAAGAGTCCTTTTAATTTGTGAATGATTCGTTTCTATGATAGAGGCAACCTGTATGATTCATTTTTAATATGGGTAAGAGTCAATTATTATATATGTATGATTAATATATATTTCATGGATATTTTTATAGACCTATATTAAATTTATTGTTATGTAAATGAAAATAGAGCTTCAGTAGTATTATTTATAGAAATTATGGTGTATTATAAAGATTAAATATAGAGGTACTAAAACAATACTTTCGAGGATTAAATATCCCAAATAAAAAATATAATTCAAAAATATAAAAAATTATGGTCATGTTATAAATATTATTAACATGGATTGTTGTAAGTCATGGTCCAATTAAGTCTTCTAGTGGATCATTGACTTGAAAAAAAATTGTCAAATAATACATGGTTTTAAACTATAAACTTAAGACCTAGTGAAAAAATGGATTTTTTCATGCAGTGATAAAGAGTGTCACTCCATGAATAGATAAAGTAGTTTCAGGGAAGCTATTTCAATTTTTATTTCACATAATTTAGAAGAAAATTAGACCATGATGAATTCCAGTATCCATCTAAAAAAATCTTTTAAATGAAGTAATGAGAGTGAGAAGGACAGGAAGATATTATATCTAGTTATATAATGCAATTATTTTGGAATTTAATTTGAAATTAAAACTAGAACAAGAGAAATTTTATTATACAAATAGAAATAAATATATATGTGGATGATTCATTAAAAATATAGTTTATGTATTGAAATAGAAATATCTTAAGAAAATAGAGAGTGCAATATGAATATACTTATTATTTTTCATGTATAATAAGAAGATGAATAAGACATATAATATGAAGAAGAAGAAGAAGTATCCCCACAAAAATATGAGGAAAGTATAATTCGAAGGTCGAAACTCATATCATTTTTAAAAAAGATATAATATTTATAAATGTGTGGGTGAACATTACATTATTGGGAAACATTTTTAGTATCATAAGTAAAGGATAACCCATAATCATTTTTAATTATGATTATGATAATCTAGTGATTCAAAAGCATTCCCTTTACTAGATACTTTTTTTGAGTAAATAAAATTATAAAAATTATAATTTTTCTTTTATGATTTTATATGGACTATTGAAGAGTGATATAATTATATAATTTAGTTACTGATTAAGGGGTTTTTCTAAAATTTTGACCCCTATTAATAAATTCTTAAATATCTTGTGATTTATATTTTAAATGGTATCCAAAAATTCAGGTTCCCTTTATAGATAATTCGTCATTTGAAGTTTGATTAAAAATATATCCGCAATATATAAATATTTTTTCACTGAATTTCTACTTTGTAGATAGAAAATCTTTATTTAGTTAACAGTAAGTGTATTTTCCATTTTATTTGAGAAAAAATTATATATATAAATAAAAAAAAATTCCTACTTATTATCTGTTGTTTTTCATGTTTTTGCATGATGGATCTATGGTATTTATTCCTCACGTTAATATTGAAACTATAACATTGGTGGATATATATAACGACCAATACTTTACATACATTGTTACTACTTCAAAATTGAAGTACACTTATTACAACATATAACAAAACAATGAAAGGACCGTATAGGTATAGTTTCTTTAGAAACTGGGAAACATAAACAACTGGTTCATAAAGTATCTACATTGTCTCCCATTTATTTCATCATATCTATAGTCCCTTTTGGCATATCTTACTTGATAAACTTATTCCTGACCTGGGGAAAGAAAACATACAAAAGGGTGAGCTCAAATGCTCAGTAAGGGTAAACAAAAGAAATATCAATCACATCATATTCATAAGAACATAACATTTTTGAAATCTTACCCTGCAAAAGAGATCATAATTTCATGTCATGGGATAAATCATGGCAATGAAATGTAATCACAATAATCATAACATAAAACTTGAAGATTTTTGTCATACACACATAATCATAGAGAATCATTTCTTATTAGTCAAGACTCATTGCCAAGACTATCTTAGTGGACAAAGTCCATTTCTGAACCGAGTTCATTCCACGTTCCAGTCCTGTTTCACTGAACCGGTTTAACCTGCCATTCCAGCCATGTCTATCTCATGAGATAAATTTTTTTTACCCAATGCATTAGAGAGAGATATAGGTCCCACCCATCGCAAAATGATACCATTCTTATGTGCGCCACAAAATCAAAAATCATACATCATTGCATATCCCATGTAATAAAAATGGGATTCTTAAACATCATGACATCATAAAAAAAATCATATAAGATAAAGGAATTCATAAAAATAATTCCATCACAACATAATCAAATCAATGTAATAATAGGGATAGAAATAGAACCCTATATTATCTTAGATGGAAAATAATTTTGATAAAACACTTGAACTCCATTCTTGAGGAAAATATCCTTTCTACTTCAAAAACACTTTTCATTTCTTAACATGTCATAAAATTCTAAACTAAAAGAATTTGATTAAAAATAAACCTGAAAACTTGTAAAGTATGGTTCTTGGAAATAATGTTTTAAAAATCCATTCATGTTGTATAAGTTAAAAAAAACATTCTTCTCGTAATTTTGTTGGAAAAGTCAAAAAGTACCTCGTACGAAAGACGACAAAAGATTCCTTTCATATCTTTCACTAAAAACTCACCGAAGGGTAAAAATTGGATTTAAACAATTGTAGTTGGCTGTAAATAATATTAAATATTGAGGAAACATGGATGTGGATGATAAAATACACCCCAGTAAATTCCAAAGTATAAACAATCTCAGATAAAAATGATATTGTGATATTTCCCTTACCTTAGGTCCGATTTGCATCGTAAGTGTCCAAACCTCCTGTATAATTATTTAAATAATGTCATTGACTTATTCCAGAATCATAATCATTGTTATGATGTCATATATGGTCATATTCTTAGCCTATTATTATTAATATTTCATTACTACTTTTTATTCGTGTGTTTATTACTTTTTGTTCTTATGCGTGTTTTGTCGAATAAATTATTATACTTCTTTTTGGGTTATAGATACCTCATTTCCAGAATGGTATTAGTGTAATATATATCATATTTATTCACTCAATTCATTTTCATAATCATTATGCAATGAAAATCATGTAGAACGTGTCGCATCACATCGTGGAGACGGTATTCTGTACGTACGCACGAGCGATGATATCGTTCCCATGATCGTGGAATTGTATTGGAATGTATGTATACTATTTCAGAATCAATATGACATTACAATAATCATATATATTCATTCTTTACACCATTATAACCATCCATGTAAGGTGGTGGTGGAAAATAGATTATACCACGGCCTGGAGACGGTATTCCGTACATACGCACGTGCGGTGATTTCATTTTCTGTAAGCTGGATAGATGGTGAAATAGGGTTGTTTTATACTTATAATAACATATTCTCATATGAGTGATACTGATGTTGTTAATTCATAATTAAACAACTAATTAAGAATAAGTGGAAGAAGAAATAAAGTTGAAAGAATCGGTAACGGACATTACCTCTTCTTTGAAGAGCTTCTTTGAGACCTCCTTTTAGGGCACTAAAATTGGTCTTTGAAGAAGACCAGGACCTCTTGGATGTTTCTATGGAAGTGGAGAGGAGAAATTGGTAGGGGTAGGCTGAGCTTGAAGGCACAATGTGGTGTGAGGAAGAGAGGGAGGAGGTGCCTTTTATAAGGGAGGAGAGGGAATTCTTTTGAAAAACTAAAAATATTATTTTATTATAAAGCTATATTCGGTTTTAAATATCTCAAAATTGATTTATTTCTAAGATAATATGGGGATGGGTCTAAATACTCTCATACAATAGAATTTGGACTATTTTAGTTTACTATTTTAACCTTATCATTTAGATTTAATTTTAAGTTAGATAATTTTACTTTTACCATGTCTTTTTGTGTTCTTACACTATAAAGTTAATAAACATACTATAACAAGACAAACGAACCCCAAGTTGTTTATTATTAATATTTACAACCTCATCTATATCATTTTTACGAACCTTAGATTTTTAGTAATAAAATAACAATTAATAATATAATATTTGTTTTAAAAACTATTTTATTCCAATTTTGACACTATTTAGTAATTGATTTTTGTGAAAATCATAACAGAATTATTAATTCTCAAAAATTTAATTAAATCAATAATAACATTTAATATTAACCTATAAAATTAGTGTAATTCATAAAAAGGCTCAAATTACAATTATTTGGGTATTTATAACATCAATTATGTCAATATTTCATTAATAAGATAATTAATACATCATCATTGTGTCATAAATAAATTACATTTATTAATGTCTAAAAATTAAAAATAAACTACCATTATGTATTAAATCGTTTTAGCTTTCTAATGAATATTTATAGTCGAATTTATCTCATGTATAACCCTATATTAAAAATTATTTACTTATTAAACTTTGATTTTAACAATTTTAACCCTTATTTAAATAAATTAATAATAAATGTCTTAAGCTAATCCAAGTGGGCGTAAATGGTCATATTTTATTCTTAAGGTTGTTTTTGGTCGAATTATATTTATCCAATAGAATTAGGACATGTGTTAAGGTAATAATAATATCATTTTTACTATTAATTACCCTATTTACTTTTAACTGTGGTAAATAAAAGTAAAAAGTTACTATTCACCAAATATTATTTTCATCTCATGAACCAAATTTTATTTAATTACATCAATCGTGTCTCTTGGATTTTTGAAATTCCACTCACAGAAGCGGTAAAATGATGTTTTATGTAAATTTGCAAATTCTCCTACGGGTGGGTAAAGGACGGTGAAAAGTTCAATAAAATTTTTATATATCTAAAATTATTATAAAATTACTCCAATGAATTACATTGAACTTATATAGGTATTATGTATAAATTTTGACCAAAAATAAATTTATAATAATTAAATAATTATTTAAATAAAAAGTCGGTTTTTAAATAGTAACCCAGTGTTTTCACTATTCATCAAAAATTGAAAGTTTCCAGAAAAATACCAAAATTTCACCCTAGGCTAATTTCGATATACCGAATCCAAAAATGAAGTCCATTTTGAAAAATAAAATTCACAAAATTTCAAAAATTTGTTATTTCTATTCATAACGGCTAGTTTTAATAATATTTTAATAGTATATCGTTGTTTAGTGAAACTCGGTATTGTGTACGAAGCAAGCTATCAAGGAAGGTCGTGATTGCATGTAAATCAAGCCAAGCTAGTGTTGTATATAGTGAATGATTTCATTGATGATTTATATAAAATAAAAACAAAATACTTCTTATAAAAGTCTCAGGTGTTACATTCTACCCCCCTTAAAATGAATTTCGCCCCCGAAATTCGTCACTTGTAACAAACAGATGAGGATACATCTCCCTCATCATATCCTTAAGCTCCCATGTAGTTTCTTCTAATTGGTGGTTCCTCCATAAAACTTTCACCAAGAAAGTGGTCTTGTTCCGTAGGACTTTTTCACTATGATCGAGAATCTCTATCGGCTGTTCTTCATAAGAAAGATCTTGTTCTAGTGGTACAACTTCTGAGCTGAGTACATGTGAAGGATCAGGTATGTACTTTCTCAGGAGAGATACATGGAACACATCGTGAACATGAGAGAGATTTGGTGGAAGTTCCAATCGGTACACTACCTTCCCAACATGATCTATTATTTTGAAAGGACCGATATACCCAGGGCTCAGCTTTCCCTTCTTTCCAAATCTCATTACTCTCTTCCAAGGAGATATTCATAAGAACACTTTATCACTCACTTAAAACTCTAAGTCATTTCTTCAGTTGTCGGCATAACTTTTTTTGTCGACTCTGAGCTGCTCTTATGTGTTGTTGAATAGATCGGACCTTTTCTTCCATCTCATCAACAAGATCTGGTCCTAATAGCTTTCTTTCCCAAACTTCATCCCAACAAGTTGGACTCCTGTATTTCTTTCCATAGAGAGCATCATAAGGAGCCATCTGAATACTGGAGTGAAAGCTATTATTATAATAAAATTCCACCAATGGTACGTGTTGATCCCAACCACCTTTGAAATCCATAGAGCAAGCTCTCAACATATCTTCTAGAGTTTGAATTGTCCTCTCAGACTGACCGTCTGTCTGAGGATGATAAGTAGTTCTGAAACTCAACTCTGTATCCAGAGTATGCTGAAGACTTCGCCAGAACTTTGAGGTAAACCTCGGATCCTAATTAGATATAATATAAAGTGGTACTCCATGTAATCTTACCACTTCCTTTACATATATCCTGGCAAGCTGATCCCGAGAGAAATCCTCTCTAATAGCAATGAAGTGTGCATACTTTGTAAGATGATCAACAATGACCCAGATAACATTATTGCCTTTGAATGTTTTAGGAATTCCTCTGACAAAGTCCATAGTGATGTTTCCACTTTTCCATTCAGGTATGGGTAATGGTTGTAACATCCCCTTAGACTTCTGTCTCTCAGCTTTAAGTTGCTGACAAACCAAGCATCGAGAGACATATTCAGCAACATCTCTTTTCATACCATCCCACCAGAAGTACTCTTTCAGGTCCCTATACATCTTCATGTTCCCAGGATGAATAGAGAATGAAGAACTATGAGCCTCATCCAGTAGATCCTTATTTAATTCAGGGATGGGAGGAACACAAACCCGATTCCTGAACATTATTATCCCATCACAATCAAGGTTGAATTCAGGAACATTTCTCACCCTCTTATGTAACTCTATATCTTCTTCATGTGCCTCTTTAATCATAACATTTATAGATGGTTGAACATTCATTTGAAAAAGATACGACTTTTCCCCTTTCATTATAATTCCAGGATTCAACCTTTGTAAATCCATAAATATTTGTTCTTTTTTGATCCTCATCATGGATAAATTGGCATGGTCTTGTCGACATAATGAATCTGCCACCTTGTTTACTTTCCCTGGGTGGTAATGAATTGAGCAGTCATAATCCTTAATCAACTCCAACCATCTTCTTTGGCGCATATTCATCTCCTTTTGAGTGAAAATATACTTTAAACTTTTATGATCAGTATAAATGTCACACCTTTCTCCATAAAGATAATGCCTCCAAATCTTTAATTCAAAGATTACCGCAGCTAACTCCAAATAATGAGTTGGGTAATTTTGATCGTGGATTTTCAACTATCGTGAGGCATAAGATACCACCATATCATTTTGCATAAGAACACACCGCAATCCCTTCTTGGATACATCATTGTAGATCACAAACCTTACTCCAATACAAGGCAGTGTGAGCACAGGGGCACCGGATAAACTTCTTTTCAACTCCTTGAAATTCACTTCACATTCCTCCGTCCAAACAAACTTAACTCCTTTCCGAGACAACCTGGTGACTGGATTAGATAATCGTGAAAAATATTTCACAAAACATCGATAACATCCATCCAAACCAAGAAAACTTCGCATCTCAGTTACTATTGTTGGTCTCGACCATCTTTCGATAACCTCTGTTTTTACTGGATCAATAGATATCCCCACTTTTGATATTATGTGACCCAAAAATGAAAAATTTTGAAGCAAAAATCCACACTTGGAAAATTCGGCATAATGATTCTCATTTCTCAGGGTCTTCAATATAAATCTCAAGTGATCTTCATGTTCTTCCTTTCTCTTTGAATATACAAGAATATCATCTATAAAGACTACCACAAACTGATCAAGATAGTCACTAAATAATCTATTTATAAGATCCATGAAGATATCAAGGGAATTAGTAAGACCAAATGGCATCACTGTAAATTCATACTGTCCATACCTTGTACGGAAAGCCGTCTTTGGTATATCCTCCCTTTTGACCCTTAATTGATGATACCCTGAACGAAGATCAATCTTGGAAAAGTATTGAGCTCCGCGTAGTTAGTCAAATAAGTCATCAATGCGCGGGAGAGGATATTTTTTCTTGATAGTGATCTTGTTATGTTCTCGATAATCAATGCAGAGTCTCATTGATCCATCTTTCTTCTTAACAAACAGAACAGGTGCTCCCCAAGGTGATGCACTAGGGCGTATGAACCCTTTATCAAGATTCTCTTGGAGTTGCTTCTACAATTCCTGCAAATCAATTGGGGCCATTCTATAAGGTGTCTTTGAAATAGGTAAAGCACCCAGTACGAGTTCTATTGAAAACTCAACTTCATGATTTTGTGGAAGACCTAGAAATTCCTCCGGAAAGACATAATCAAACTCTTGTACAATGGGAATATTCTTAATCATGAGTCTCTCACCAACCATTTGAGACAAATCACCTTCATTTAGTGGAATCAAGACCCATAAGATGGAAGAAATTTCCACTGGAAGGTTATGTTCATCCTTCCATCGATAGACGATCAAATATTGATCTGGAATATGAAATGTGACTCCCTTATTTGGAAATTGATATGAGCTCCATATAGATAAATCCAATCCATGCCAAGAATCACATCAAACTCCACTATAGGAAGGATCACAATATTTGCAGGAAGCACTTTCCCACAAACATCAATCAGAGAAGAATTATAAACTTTTGATGCTACTTTGTGCCA
Source organism: Viscum album (assembly GCA_963277665.1). NCBI lineage: Eukaryota > Viridiplantae > Streptophyta > Magnoliopsida > Santalales > Viscaceae > Viscum > Viscum album. Next base: position 2,096,286,734 of record OY728122.1, read on the forward strand.
TTAGGGGTTGTCACAACTAACTGAACATCTAATTGTTGAGGTAATACGGTGATACCCTTAGAAAATTCTTCAGAAATAAATGAGTGGGTGGATCCAGAATCAAATATAAAATTTGCTAATTTAGAGTGGATGGTAAGTGTACCTTTCCCCACTTTGTTATTGTACTCCATATCGCTGATAGAAATTGCATTGGAATTTCCTTTGTCTTCAGCCTTAAGAGTTTGTTGACGTCGATCATCATCAACAATCCTTGGATTAGGGAATTTATTGGCATAATGCCCCATTTACTTTCACTTGTAACATTGAAGTGTAGGAGGTTCACTCTATGTGGCCTTTTCATTGTTCGCATCACTAGACATCTTCTTCCCATCGTTGTAGCATTAAAATGCCCGATGACCTTCCTTTCAACATTTGAAACATTTACATGTCCATTTAAGACAACTCCCTCTATGTTTCTTTCCACACTTTGAGCATAAGGGAAAACTCATCTTCTTTTCAGTGTGCTCTTTATATTTTCCTTTGAATTCCATTTTCCTCTTCTTATCAAACCCATATGACTGATGGGTTACTCCAATCTCCATCTCAACTTTGAGAACACATCGAACGATTTCCTCGTAGCTGTTGAAGTCCCTATTGGATAACTCCCTTTAAAGACTTGGTTTTAAGCCACTAAAGAATTGATCGATCTTACTCTCAAGTTGGATAATAATACCAGAAGCGTACCTTTCATGTCTTGTAAAATTTGCTTCATTGGTACCAACAGATTCATCATCCTTTTTCATTACTTCCAGAAAATCATTCTCCATCTTTTTTCGGAGAATACGAGGGAATTACTTATTGAAAAATAAGTTCTTGAACTCGTCCCATTATGTGGACTCAATTTCATCTCTTGGCCTCGTATTCTTGATAAGATTCCACCATTGATCAGCATCACCTTCCAAACGATACACTACTAAGATGACTTTATCATGTTCAGAACATTGAAGAACTGAAAATATCTTTTCAGTAGTACTAATCCATTGTTCAGAAACTAATGGATCAGTAGACCTGCTGAATGAAGGTGGACACTGTCTCATGAAGGATTCAATAGAATGTTTCTCTTTCCTTTTCTCGTTTAGAAGTCTAGCATGATTCATAACTTGAGAAAGTTGTGTGAGCATGGCTACAAGATTTTTCATTCCAGATCCCATAACGTTTGGTTGCTCCGGGGGACAATCATTTCATTTCCCATCGCATTCAACATTAACACGGTTCCTTCGGGTTTCAGCCATTGACTAAAACCAAGGAGAATAGTGTGAGCAACACTAATTATAATAGGAAAACCACATAATAGAGAATAAAATTTCACACTTAAGGTCTTATCATAGGTTATTCATGGCCATTTCTAAAACACTAATATTGTGTTCTATGCTTATACTTATCCTTAGGGTTCTTACTAAAGCTTTCACATCCTAGTTTCCAAAGGTTAACTATACCTTTCCTCTGATACCAACTATAACAACCCATACTTTACATAAATTGTTAGAACTTCAAAATTGAAGTGCACTTATTACAAAATATAACAAAACCATGAAAGGACCGTATATGTATAGTGTCTTTAGAAACTGGGAAACATAAACAACTCGTTCATAAAGAGTCTACACTATCTCCCATTTATTTCATCATATCTATTGTCCCTTTTGGCATATCTTACTTAATAACCTTCTTCCTGACCTGGGGAATGAAAACATACAAAAGGGTCATCTCAAATGCTCAGTAAAGGTAAAAAAAAGAAATATAAAACACATCATATTCATAAGAACATAACATTTTGGAAATCTTACCCTGCAAAAGAGATCATAATTTCATAACATGGGATAAATCATGGTAGTGAAATGTAATCACAATAATCATAACATAAAACATGAACCTTTTTGGAATACACACACAATCATAGGGAATCATTTCTTATTAGTCAAGACTCATTTCCAAGACTGTCCTAGTGGAAAAAGTCCATTTCTGAACTGAGTTCATTCCTCGTTTCAGTTTTGTTTCACTGAACCGGTTTAACCTGTCATTCCATCCATGTCTATCTCATGAGATATAAAATTTTTACCCAATGCATTGGAGGGAGATATAGGTCACACCCATCTCATAATGATACCACTCTTATGTGTGCCACAAAATCAAAAATCATACATCATTGCATATCCCATGTAATAAAAATGGTATTCTTGAACATCATGACATCATAACACAATTAATATAATATAAATAAATTCATAAAAATAATTCCATCACAACATAATCAAATCAATGTAATAATAGGGATAGAAACAGAACCCTATATTATCTTAGATGGAAAATAATTTTGATAAAACACTTAAACTCCATTCTTGAGGAAAATATCCTTTCTACTTCAAAAACACATTTCCTTTCTTACCATGTCATAAAATTATAAACTAAAAGTAGTTGATTAAATATAAACATGAAAACTTGTAAAGGGAGCTTCTTGTAAATAATGTTTTAAAAATCTATTCATGCCATATAAGTTGAAAAAACATTATTCTCGTACTTTTGTCGGAAAAGTCAAAAAGTACCTTGTACGAAAAACGAAAAAATATTCCTTTCATATCTTTTACTAAAAAAATCACCAAAGGGTAAAATTGGATTTAAAAAATTGTAGGAGGATGGAAATAATATTACATATTGAGAAAACATGGATGTGGATGATAAAATACACCCCAGTAAATTCCAAAGTATAAACAATCTCAGATAAAAATGAGATTGTGATATTTCCCTTACCTTAGGTCCGATTTGCTTCGTAAGTCTCTGAACCTTCTGTATAATGATTTAAATAATGTCATTGACTTATTACCGAATCATAATCATTGTTATGATATCATATATGGTCATATTCATAGCTTATTATTAGTAATATTTCATTGCTACTTGTTATTCGGGTGTTTATTACTTTTTGTTCTTATGCGTGTTTTGTCGAATAAATTCATATTATTATTTTTAGGTTATAGATACCTCATTTACAGAATGGTATTAGTGTAATATATATCATATTTATTCACTCAATTAATTTATGTAATCATTATGCAATGAAAATCATGTTGAACGAGTCGCATCACATTGTGGAGACGGTATTCTGTACGTACGCACGAGCGATGATATCGTTCCCATGATCATGGAATTGTATTGGAGTGTATGTATACTATTTCAGAATCAATATCACTTTACAATAATCATATATATTCATTATTTACACCATTATACCCATCTAAGTAAAGTGGTGGTGGAGAATAGATTACACCACGACGTGGAGACGGTATTCCGTACATACCCACGTGCGGTGATTTCATTTTCCGTAGGATGTATAGATGGTGAAATAGGGTTGATTAATACTTATAATAACATATCATTATATGAGTGATATTGATTTTATTAATTCATAATTAAATAACTAAATAAGAAGAAGTGGTAGAAGAAATAAAGTTGAAAAAATCGGTAACGGACATTACCTCTTCTTTGAAGCGCTTCTTTGAGACCGCCTTTTGGGGCACTAAAATTGGTCGTTGAAGAAGACCAGGACCTCTAGGATGTTTATAGGGAAGTGGAGAGGAGAAATTTTTATGTTTTGGCCGAGCTTGAAGGCTCAAAGTGGTGTGAGGAAGAGAGGGAGGAGGTGCCCTTTTATAATTGAAGAGAGGGGCTCCTTTGGAAAAACTAAAAATATTATTTTATTATAAAGCCATATTCAGTTTTAAATAGCTCGAAATTGATTTATTTCAAATATAAGGTGGGGATGGGTAGAAATAATCTCATCCAATATAATTTAGACGAATTTAGTTTACTATTTTAACCTTATCATTTAGATTTAACTTTAAGTTAGATAATTTTCCTTTTACAGTGTCTTTTTGTGTTCTTACACTATATGGTTAATAAACTTACTATAACAAGACAAACGAACCCCAAGTTGTTTATTATTAATATTTATAACCATATCTAAGTCATTCGGCTGAACCATAGATTTTTAGGAATAAAATAAAAATTAATAATATAATATTTGTTTTAAAAACTATTTTATGTCAATTTTGACACTATTTAGTAATTGATTTTTTGGAAACTCATAACAGAATTATTAATTCGAAAGAATTTAATTAAATCAATAATAACATGTCATATTAACCTAGAAAATTAGTGTAATTCATAAAAAGTCTCAAATTACATTTATTTGGGTATTTATGACATCAATTATGTCAATATTTCATTAATAAGATAATTACTGCATCATCTTTGTGTCATAAATAAATTAAATTATTTAATGTCTAAAAATTACCAATAAAATACCATTATGTAGGAAATCTTTTTATATTTCTAATGAATATTTATAGTCTAATTTATCTCATGTATAACACTATATAAAAAATTATTTACTTATTAAACATTGATTTTAACTATTTTAACCCTTCTTTAAATAAATAAATAATAAATGTCCTAATCTAATCCAAGTGGGCCTAAATGGTCATATTTTACTCCTAATGTTGTTTTTTATATAATTAAACTTATCCAATAGAATTAGGACATGTTTTAGGGTAATAATAATATCATTTATACTCTTAATTACCCTATTTACTTTTAGTCGTGGTAAATAAATGTAAAAAGTTACTATTTACCAAAAATTATTTTCATCTCACAGAACCACATTTTACTTACTGACATCAACTGTGTCTCTCATATTTTTTAAATTCCATTCACAGAAGCGGTAAAATTAAGTATTATGTAAATTTTTAAATTCTCCTAGGAGGTGGGTAAAAGATGGTGAAAAGTTCAATAAACTTTTTATATATCTAAAATTATTATAAAATTACTCCAATGAATTACATTGAACTTATATAAGTATTATGTATCAATTTTGACCCAAAATAAATTTAAATAAAATAAATAATTATTTAAATAAAAAGTCGGTTTTTAAATAGTAACCTAGTGTTTTCACTATTGATCAAAAATTGAAAGTATCCAGAAAAATACCAAAATTTTACCGTAGGCTAATTTCGATATTCCAAATCCAAAAATTAAGTCCATTTTGAAAAATAAAATTTACAAAATATCATAAAGATGTTCAAAAATTCATAATGGCTAGTTTTAATAATATTTTAATATTATATCGTTGTTTAGTGAAACTCGGTATTGCGTACGACGCAAGCTATCAAGGAAGGTCGAGATTGCCTATAAAGAAAGCCAAGATAGTGTTGTGTGTAGTGAAAGATTCCTTTGATGATTTATATAAAATAAAAACTAAATATTTCTTATAAAAGTCTCGGGTGTTACAATATAAATAATATAGAAAATTATGGCTGTGTTCAGAATGTTTTTTAGTTATATCTTTTAGATATTTAGTTTATCAGGGTAAAAAGAATAATGATATGTTAGGTAATATATGATAATTTAGAAAATTTTATAATGGAAATGAGAATATTATATAAGATTAAAAAATTGTTTGAGGATCGAAGTATGGATATCTTATGTTGCATGATGATGAAAATTTGGTTGGATTATTAAATAAATTAAATGAAACTATTATTATATTTATAGTTTTTAGTGAGAGGTTTTTCGAATAAATAGCCTTTGATAAGATACAATGAAATCTAAGAGAAAATTAAGATATGAAATCATTAGGACATAATGACCATGATCCAAGTATACTCCAATTAGATAATTTACATAGTGTTTTTATTGAATAAGTGATATATAAGTTAAGTGACTTAATAAATTAGTGTAATTCTGAAAATTAAATTTTAATAATATCCTAACATCATAAAAATTCTTAGGAATGAATTATTTATTAAATAAGATGATTTTGAAGAAGAAAAAAAATATTTTGAATTAAATTTTAGTAAAAGTATGTATATTATTTCTTGAAGTGTGATAATAGGAAATGTAAAGTTAAATGTGAAGTTTACAATGAAGTATTTCAAGTGTAGATTCATTTTATATTTGATAAAAAAATTCCAATTATGAATGAATAATATGTTTTTGAAAGATAAGATATGAGGCCAAGAAGATCCTTAAAGAAGAAAGTTATAAAATTTGATGAACCAAACTATTATTTAAATGGGATGGATAATTATTTATATAAATAGAAAATTGGAATTTCATTATTATTTTTTAGACAATTTTAAATTAAAGGGGGAATTTTATGTTTATATTTTCAGAGATTTTGAAAAAAAAATATTTTTTTTACAGATGTTAATAAGGAAGAGATCACAAGTGATGAGAGTGGTGATGATGGGAGTGAGGGAGAATCAAAAATGGAGTTTATGATAAATTGATAAATCAAGAAATTTCTTTTAATGATATAATAAATAGATAATGGTTTCAAAACATTAATGAAAAAAATCTATATTCACAAAACACTGATTCAACTCATACTGATAAAGATTTATGGTAGTTGAAAGAGATTTTTAACTTAAAGAAGTTTCCTAATAACGAAAATATTGAAATATTGAAATTTAATAAAGGATAAAATTTAAAGTTAAAGATTTTGAGGATTTGAAATTAAATTTTATAAATGATGAGAAAGAATTGGTAATGTATAAATCTATCATTCAAAATTATATTGAAGAAGGAAAATAAATCTCAAAGAAACAGGTTTTGAAATATATTGAATATTCATATAATGATGAGGGTTATGACTAATAAAAAATATCACACTTGATGTTTGAAACATATCTTGGAGTGTGGGTATAATTTTTATGCTAAACCCATTGCTGAAGAAAATAATATATTTAGAAAAATAAGGTTATTCACATAAATATGGAAATTCTTATAAGACAAACTAGAAGGTAAAAGGTGATAATAATAGTGATTCTAAAAGGTATAAATATATTCAAAAATTAAATAATAATGTACTAATAGTAAAGGAAAAATTTTCCTCACAAAATAATGAAACATCTATGACAAAATATTGAATAAAATATTGTGTCACCATTTGGACAAAAAGATTTATTTTTAGAGGTTAATACACATTTTTTGGTTATTTTTGGTTCGACTAGGAATTTTCATACATGGTAAGATATTTATTATTTAAATAAAAATATTTTCAAGAGCCATAAATATCTTGAAGAAAATATTCTATATATTATTATCACACACAAAATATATAAGTATATAGTAAATCATAAATTTTTTTACTAATGGTTGGGAACAACATTCAACAATTAGAAAAGGTTTGTGGAATATGTGGCTAGCTGGTTCAGTTTTCAAAATATTTCATCACCACACTACTAACCTAATAAATTTCATAATTTCAATACTCAAAATTCATAAAATATGGATGGCAATATCAATGCAAATTATATTTCTATTAAATTATAACATAAACCATCTAAAAGAGAATGTCCATGGACACTAGATAGTGGATGTTCATTACACATTATTAATGATTTATATATTATAAATGATGTAAAAATGTATAGGGAAGTCTTGGTGATCTTTTTAAATGAGGGGTTACTTAAAATGAAAGGATTTAGGAAAATAGTTATTGGAAAGGATATGTTTATGTTGAAAAAGACATTATAATTTGGAGGGTTGAAACATAATCTATCAAGTGTATTTATGCAATGTGATAAATTAAATTGGGTGATTTTTTTTTGAAATATGGACTATTAGTAAGGAGGATAAAATATATATTTTTATTGAAAATATGAATATAAATATATGTAAACATGTTTTAGGTTAATGATATGGAAACTTTATGTTACTGAATATTGAAAAAAGAAAATAATTTGTTTCGTAGAAGGCATGTTCATCTCTATTAAAATAAAATGTGGAAACAAACTTGATATGAGAATATTCATGATGTTCCAATGTTTAAGGGAGAGATAAAATAGATGTTCACCACATTTCATAAGGTAATTATTATTATTCCTCCACAAAATAATGTATAGAATCAAACAACCCATCAATTAGATCTTATTCATTCATACATTTATGGGACAATGAGGATGTAATAAACTAGATGAGATAATTATTTTATTTAATTTGTTTTTTACTTTAATCATATCACATATATTATCTTTATTAATCATAAGTTATAGGATATAAAAATATTTTCGTTTTTTAGAAGGTGAGATTAAGAGGAGTTTGGTTTCTCCTTGAATAGGATTTAGATTGAAAATAATATAGAATATAATTGGGGAATAGTCAATGGAAATTGTGAGAAACATGGTATTCACCATTATCTTAGAGCGCAAAAAAATAATTGAAAAAAAATGTTACAGTGCCAATGAATATAATTTTAAGGGATATAGTTTATACCAAGTTGATCAAGAATGATACTTCTCAATATTTTTTAGGAAATGAAATTGGATCAATGGTTTACATTTAAAACTTTTTTATAAAAAATAAATGTATTTATTTCACTATATGGGACGTATAATAATAATTCGACAAGTTTGAAATATTTATTGGTGATTAGATGCACATTCATTATCAATGTGGATGGTGAAAATAATGTGAATTCTTCATAGATAGATGTTGATGGCATCATCCTTGATTATTCTATAAATTAAAAAGGATAAAACTATTATAATAAATTGATGTGTAATATTGTGGATACAACTAATGTAAATATTCTTGATAAATTAAACTAAAAAATTGAACATAAATAAGCATGTTCCAAAAGGGACTATAATGTAATGTTTTTTATAAGATGATGCTTCTATAATTAGTTATAATTGAAAAAAAGTTTCAATTTATTATGATAGTCTATCCTTTTCAAGTGTTTAATATCAACATCATTAAACTCATTCAATGTTGATAATACTGAGGGTAGTCTATAATTTTATTTTTGAATAAGGAAATTTTGTTTATATTGGAAGAACTTTGAGGAAAAATCACATACCACACTATTTTATCAAGTTGAATCAACAGACCTACAAGAGTATTTAAAGAATCAAGAGTGTATTGATGCTATGAAGAAATAATTAGATCATATAGACTGTCAAAATCATGTTAATTAGTACCCAACCCATTAAAATAATTAGAATAAACTTGGTGTTTCAAACCCAGATGAATGAAACATTATAAGTTGTAAGAAACAAGAGTATAATTTTGTGAAAAGGGTGCTCATAGGTTTAAGGAATTGATTTTGATGATTCCTTCTGACATATTTCTGGACTAGTTTCTATTAAGATAATTCTTGGTATTATAACAAAAATTTAATACAAGATTTTCCAAATTCATGTTAAGTGTTCCTACGACAATGGACAGTCCAAAGAGGATGTGTTGAATGATAAACCTAGTAATTTTTACCTAGTGAGGATCAAAGTAATGTTTTCAATTGGAGTTATTATATATATGGGAGAAAAACACCCCCAATATCATGGTATTCCCAGTTGTATAAATTATTGAAGATATTAGAGTTAAATAATGTAATATTGGAAAAAACAAATATATTTAATAAGAAAACAATTATCTATAATTGTTATTATATATATAGATGATGTCATTTTGGATTTAAATGAAAAATGTATAAGTGAAGAATTTTATTTCAAATGAATATGTTATATGAAATATCAATTCTTAAGAAACTTTGACATTTTTGGGCATATAAATTTCTTAAGAAGAAGACCATATAATTTTTTCTCAAGATATTAAATGTATAGATAAAAATATTTGAACTACATTGAGAATTTAAAAGTATTTTTCTACCCCAATTTCAATTTAAGAATATATTTTTAAAGATGTGAAAGGAAAGGATATTGATTCAAAATAATCTATTAAGATTATCAGTATATAATTATACATAAAATAATTATAAGTAGATATTGAATATATTGGTACATTACATATTATGTATAAAGTGAACCAAAGAAGTGTCATTTAATTTATGGAAAGATTGTTATCTAGTTTATTAAATAAATGATAACATATTTATTGAAACTTTATATTAGTGTAAATATTGATCAATTTGGATATATAGATAAGTATGGGGATAGAAAAATTGAAGAATGAATATCAGTATCTAGTGTAATGTAATTTTTGAGTAAAATACTTTTGGTTGGGACATAATGAAAAAAGGGCAAATGAACTTGAGTACCACATAATTAGAACATATGGTTGAAAATAAATATACAACCCAATTTTTCTGGATGAGGAATCAATTACATGATATAATGTTTTAATTTATGTTTCCACTTCCCATGAGATATGATAATTGGAGTACGACATATTTATCAAGAAATATATTTCATCTTTCTCAATAAAATAAATTTTATTTAAAATAACATGTTATTAATGTGATTGTGAAAAAATGTGTTTATGATGTAATTTATTACAATAAAGTAATGAATAATATATTTATTCACTAAATAATTACTAAAGGATAAAATTAAAAATTGAAGATGATGACTGGATTTTATCCTCATTTATCTTAAGGATAATGTATTGTGATTTCATGTCCTCTATCACATGTTCGTTGATTTATTGTTGGAAAAGGGGGATAAATACACTATAAATAACCATTTATTTTTATTCATTTATGTGTATTTAAAGGGGTATAAAATTAATATTTAGAGATAGTCCACATATTTATTTTTAACCTAATGGTTGATAGATATATAATTTTGGATAATTATGTGTTTTGAAAGAGTTTTTAAACAGGATAAACTATGAAGTATTCCTGTGGTTGTGTTTTTGTGATTTTTGAAATATTCTATCAGGTTTTTTGAGAATTATTTCTTATAAAATATAGTTTTAAATAATATATTTATATATATTTATGATGTGTAGAATGATTGATTCTCAATTGATATCAAGAGGTGTCATGAAATGAAGTTAATGTATGTCATTGCTATGGAAAACATGACTTTTTTGTTCAATATTAATATTTCAAATACCAATTTTGATTTATTAAGATTAAAAAGAATTAATAATTATCCATATATATTGTGATGTGTTTAAAATTGGTTTATTTTATTTGGTTTATAATAAATTCTAAAGGGGAATAATATTGATACTGAGAGATGTTTTATCGGGGAATGTTGAGATATAAAGTGGCTATGATCAAGGGGTAGTATTGTTGAACTCAATGGGGGTTTATTATAATATGGCATTTCTAAAGTATATTCTAGAATGTAGTATTTGACTAGAGAAAATGACTTATAGAAATAAATAATTTGATATGTTTATTATGTTGTATTTTGTTTTTAGTACAAAATTCATATTTAAACTAATTTAAAATAAATATTTTAATTTAATTTTATGGTTATATTGAAATATAAAGTTATTTAAGGTAGGTATAGATTAATTATGAACTATATTAATGTAATATAGAAGGCTTTTGGAAGGTTCTAGGATTTTTAATGAAAAACGGACAAGCCTAAAAAATATAAGAGTTATTCCCATGAATCAAAGAAATTGACCAAGTCCACAAGAGTATTAGTGATATTGAAGACATATAAGACTCATTTTTTGTTATTTGTAAATTCACATAGAGAAGATTTTAGAAAATTGTATAATTATTTGTTTGATGAGTGTTATTTTTTGTTCTTGTAAGAAATATTAATGCAATATAGGATATGTATAAGTGTAATTTTCATTAAGTTTAAGAGTTATTCATAGATTATGTATAATCATTTTTCCTATAAGGAAAGGTTTATAGACATAAAAAATATTATCTTCATAAATTAAAAAATAGTCTTGTAAATATATAATACCTAATATTTAGGTGATTTTTGAAGACTAAATCTAGAAATGATAAAAGTTTTCTTACATGGATTAAATATAACAAATATAAACTCTGATTTAAGAATATTGAGAAGAAGAGGCTTTCTATAAATATTAAAATCCTTTGGTGATGCATGTTATTGAGTAATAAATGATTACAATTTATCGATTATGTTTATTACATTCATGCTAAAATCAAGATTTAATTCCTAAACATGAAAATCTGGAAAAATAAAAGAGAAGTGTTTTGTTGTGATAAAGAGTGTCACACTATAAACATAAGAAGAAGTTGAAGAATATCTATTAGAAATAATTTTCTATGTCGTAGTGGAGATAACCATGCTTTGATAAATTGTTGTGTCAACATGAATTCTTTCATTTATTGATGGAAGTAGTAGAAGTCTTAATTTATATTATGTTAATAGAAGTTATTATATGGAATTTTAATTTAAAATTCTAACAAAAATTTGAATGATTTATTTTAGGTACTGGAAAAAAAATAATTGATGCTACTATTGTGAAAAAATCGTAAATTTTATATAATATAAATATATTAATAATTTAGAGGAGAAGAAAAATATAATTTTTATGTAAGTAGAACATTAAGAGGAATAAAATGAAGAAGAACTAGAAGTATTATAATAAATTTATTTAAGTATAATTTTAAGGAAGAATGTATTATTCTTTTTTAAAAATATTAAATATTTTGGTTTTCTAGGAGAACGATACACTATTGAGAGATATTTTATGTATCATAATTAAATGATAAACCATGCTCATTTATTATACACATGGTAATACTAGATAACTATATTATGTCCACTAAATCTGGATCATATGAAATACTAGAAACTCTTTTTTAGTAGTGAGAAAAGTAAAAAAATATATTATTTCATCTATTTGTGTGTTTGGTCTGTGAAAAAAAGATAAATACACTCACCTTAATTACGAGTGAAGAATTTTTATTAAAGAAACATATATTTGAATTTGATTTACAACATACCCCCAGGAATTCTTTTAGATATTGTGGGTTCTTTTAAATAATTGGTTATAGTAATCAGATATATAAATATTAAAGAATATATCAATATAGATAAATGAAAAGATGATGTCATTTATTCTCTAACCTTCTAAAAACATATTTGGTTTGTTAGGACTTTATAAGGTCATATTAGACATATCATCATTTTATTAATTAATATAAAATGAATTTTCTTCCCCCCTCCTAATTACTTTGGAGATATGAGGAATATTGTTTCAATAAAAACTATGAGGCCAATTTTAATAAATTAGAAGACAGACTCATGTTACCTATAGTAATCAAATAAATTTAGTGGGAATTACTGTTTGATATAATATGTGATGATTCCAACTATATAGTTACGGTTGTTATATCATATATTATATATCCAACTCTACATTTCATTGTATATGCCTCCTTCATAATGGACCTTTCCCCAGAAAACTATAATATAGCATAAAAACATTCATGTAATTATGTTTTCTTTGGAAGACCTTTGGTATGAACTTTTTTGGTCCATAGTGATTTTTTTATGAGTATACATACCATCAATATGTCCTTATATAACTCGAAGAAAAATAATGTCTCAATCAATGAAGTTTCTGGATTTAAGAATTTAATTTACAATCTAATCAGGAGAAATGAGTGTGTAATGTGATAGAAGACTATATTTTTTCGATATTTCCCTCCTCAAATATTGGCATATCCCACTTAATTCCCATTAATGCCATGTTTGTCAATGAAAAATTATATAGAGTTGTATATATAATTCCATGGTATATTTTGGTGCCAAAATTTGGGAAGAATGAGAACGAACAGAATGGATTAGGAGCTCCCTCGCAAAGAACAATCACGTAGCCCCTGGGGCCCCATGGTTGGTGCCCAACGCTTCCTTCATGAACCCACTGCGGAGCTAGGAGGTGGGATGCTCCATGAACCCCTTTTTCATTTGCGAAACCACCACAGAGGGAGGAGGCGGGATGCTCCGCGAACCCCTTTGACATTCACAAATCTGCCGCCGAGTGAGGAGGCGGGATGCTTCGTGAACCCCTTTAACATTCGCGAACTATCGCGGAGCGAGCTCTAGCTTCGTGTCGAGTGATCTCTGGCTTCACGCCGAGCAAGCTCTGCTCTGTGGAACCACTTGCCTATAAATACCAGGCTCCCCTCAAGCCTAATTTTTGGTTCGTCCGACCATTCACCTTCTGGGCTCCCTTTTCACAAAGAAATTTCAAATTTGTGAACAATGAGCTTTCCAAGGTAATTTTTCATCGTGAAGTGCTTTCCCCTTTTCATGATTACCTACCCTATTTAAATAGGGATTCCCTTCACTGAGCCCATGAGCCACCGTGAAGGAATGAGATTCCCAATGGGTCTTGGGCCTTCACAGAGCACTCGTGATTCGTGAAGCACTGTTCCTTCAAATGTGACGTGCATGGTACGATAGGGTCACTGTGCATCACGAAGCACATTTCGTCACACTGCTATACTTCATAAGGAACCATTGATTTATGAATAAATACTCTCTGAATGCCTTTCCACTTCACAAAGAACCTTCCACATGCACCTATTCCCTATGCCTAGGGTGGGCCACTTCACTTCATGAAGCACCCCCTTCACGAAAGCTCCTCCATTACATAGAGCACCAGAGCTTCACAAGGCTTCTACATATTAACCACCATTCTCTGCAACTCCTTCCCCCATGCACCCCCTCAGGATTGCATGAAAAAATTTCAAATTCCCTTGGGCGGTGTTTCTAGTTGCATTCCTTCGCCTCAAGCTTCTTCTCATTGGCACACTTACAGCTATTGCTTCTTCACATAGCCATGATAATGTGGACCCCTCAATGGATCGCTCCATAACACCCCATCACCATGGAATTGGCGATGCCTTCCCTTCCCCAAGGGGCGGTAGGTATCAGTTATGTATGTCTTAGGGGTGAGGAGTGCATCCCTTTCGTCTGAGCTATAGGATGTTAAACTACCAAGCACCTTTATCCTCATCACATGTCTTTAATCTGTGACCTCGCCCTATCTGCCATATGTGGGGTTCCCCCACCTTAGACATTTTGCACGCCCTCTAGTCTCTACAGGAGTAAAATCAATCCTCACATTGAATAAGATCCTTCTTATTGGAGCAATGTCTCTCTGTGGGGAAAAGGAAACCACTTTTGTGTAGGCCCCTATCTTTTCTTGCAGGAGGTATCACCCTTGTTCCTCCTCTCTTAATCTGTGCTAAATACCTCTCTCTTTGGGCTTTGTCACTACCAGGGCCTCCGCCCCGGAATAAGTCCCAATCACCATCACTTCGGGCCACAGATCACGTATAAGACATTATTTCCTCTTTGGGCCGCTAAATACATGTAAGACCCACTCCACATCCCATGAATGCACCTTTTAAGATGTGATCGTTACTTCCTCTCCCCCTCATATTTCTTGCACCAAGCATTACTCACGTGGGTTTAGTGTAATCATCGACCATGACATCCTCTCTAGGCAGCCTAGAGTGTAATCCCCACACACTCCTCCTGAACTACGTGGTCTTTGATCCTTTCCATGGAAAGGTATGTAGGAAACCTCCCTGATGTTCAATCCCAAAACCCATTGGTCCCAACCATCTTCACATAGGTTCCCACTCCATCTGAACTATGTGGTTTTTGATCCTTTCCAAGGCAAGGTACGTAGGAATCCCCCATGATGTTCAATCCTAACACCCATTTGTCCTGACCATCTTCACGTTGGCTCCCACTCCAACATAACTATATAGTCTTTGATCCTTTCCAAGGTAGGGTACGTAAGAATCCTCCCAGAGGTTCAAGACCAACACCATTTGTTCCCGACTATCTTCACATTAGTTCCCACCCACCTGAACTACATGGACTTTGATCCTTACAAATGTGAGGTACGTAGGAAACCTCCCTGAGGTTCAATCCCACCATCCATTGGTTCCGACCCCCTTCATGTTGATTCCCACTCCACCTGAACTATGTGGACTCTTATACTTTCCATGGAAAGGTATGTAGGAAGCCTCCCTAAGGTGGAATCCCAACACCCATTCATCCAGACCACTTCATGTCAGTTCACACCACTCCTCGAGAACTACCTGGTCTTTGATCCTTTCCAATGCAAGGTAAAAAGGAAACCTCTATGAGGGTTCAGCCCAAAAACTATTGGTTCCTACCCCATTCATGTTGGTTCACCAAACACCAGCCCAAACTACATGGACTTTGATTCCCTACCACGGGGGTATGTAAGAATCCTCCTTGAGGTTTAGTCCCACCACTCTGGTCTCATCCTAATCTATCCCTCGGGCCTATGTGTTTCAGGAATATCATTCCCTATCCCAGAGGTTCCACTTCTTCTGGGTCCCATCCCAATGTCCATTTTCATGGGATGCCGCCTCGAGTACCCGAGCGTCTCACCGAACTACGTGGACAATGATTCCTTGCCATCAGGATACATAGGAAGTATCTTCAGGGCTCAATCCCAACATCAATATCATCCTCACTTTTGTTCCATCATGTTCTCTCTTCACTTCATTCAACTCTCCACCATCCATCCCGATTTTTACCCTAGCTACCACATCTTGGTGAGATCATGCCATTTCATCTCCTAGAATCAGTGTTCCCCCCAGGGGTTGAACCCATATGATCCACTATATTATGTGTTCTGATCAGTGAGATCAATCTCTGCAAGATGTTAAACTCATGGAATACCCTGTGTTAAACATGGGAAGCTGAGAAAAACATCAGATACATGCCTATGGAATATAATTCTACACATTTGACGTGGGATGCCTTAGTCTTATACACCCTTAAGAAGCCCTATAATAAGGGAAAAAAACATATGCACTAGTGCTCCAGTGTCTAGACACGCCTACAATTTCCAACGGGACTACTTCCCCGACCGAAGGTTTCTGCCCTGACCGGACACCTTAGAATGTCCTGACAGAATAGTTGTAATTAAACGGTGTCCATAAAGACATGGAACTAAGTAGTGCCTCACGTAAAATGGATTAATCTATAAGGGATACCCAGACTAGGTGATGAGTTCTTTGAAGGAATCCACGGAAGGAAGAACCGACATCCCATCATCCCGTTTCTATCTAGGAGAAAACATCACTTAATAAGCGACAGATATCGCCCACCTTTGAAAGAAGGAAAATGGGGAAACAGTCACGCACCCTCCGCAGATGGTCGTATGTGCCCCGATGAAAGCGTCCGAAATAATAATGGTGAAATCGACATGAATATATTCTCCTTGATGTGGAGATTAGTAGAATTAGAGACATCAGTGGATTACCATGTCACCTGATTCAGTTATCCAGTGTCGAGTCCCACTGAGAAAATAATAGTCCTGGCGTAAAACTCACAAGAAGTTGGGGTAGTCAAAATGTTGGAAATCCTGGTCTACGACATTGTCATCATGGATCCTTCTTACTATCGAATGGGGATGGAATTTCATAGGTGCACTGGATGTCGATTTCATTGTTTTAGCACTATTGGATTAATCTCCCTGCTTTTAATGGAACCAAGATACTGCTCCACCAGCCCGATCTCCACCCACCCACCAACGCAGGGGCATGGGAAATGCCAATATGACAGTTCCATGAGGCTCCACTGCTTTTTCAACAATCCACACATATAAAAACATTGGTCTCACATGCCCCATCTCCTTGTCTAAATTCATTCAAGAGAGGGTGATCAATGGACATGTATGATAATATGAAGAGAAGGGGATTATCCCAACATGGGATATGGCTCACCATGATCTAGTGGAATCTGAACCTCATCACCACCTCTTCTCCCAAGGGCCACGCAGGGAGACACTGTACCCCACTCCAACGTACAATCATTTTGGGAGCCTCTCCCCAGAATGCCTCGATGACTCTCTCCCCTACGTCGATGATGTAGTGGATATTTCGGCCAGCCTAGTCGGGATCCCATCTCGGGGGCACCCATGGAGGGCTCCCACTAGGCCATGCCATCGCCACTATCTGGTCCCACTAGTAGAGGAGAAATTAATCCATTCTCTTGCACCAATGGCCTCAGTCTGGCTGACCCGCCGCCAGCACCGAGCACAGGATGAGGATGATGCCCACCAAGTGGCGTCTACATCAACTACTGTGGCTCGAGCCACCGCCGACTTGTACAATTATCCCCTATGTATGCTGAGTAGGGGAACATGTATATTCATCCTAGATTGAGGCCCCAACCACCCCGCGGGCAGGCTGGGTCGACTCATTTGGTCGTCGGCCCAAGTAATGGTCATCTTCAGTATGGAGGTCCTCCCCGTACCATCGCCAAGGAGAACACTAGTCTTCCCCACCTCCAAGCTCTTAATGGAGGTTTGTATCTTGATATCTTCGGTCCAAATGAGGGACCTCCCCATGACGGTGACACTCAGCATGGAAGCCTCTCATGTAAACATTATATTGGGTATGGAGTCATTCCTTCTGGGATACACCACCAGGGTGGGGTCATCCCATATCTAGTCAATCTCTAGCATGGGGGGGGGGGGGTGCCCCATATCCTCACAATATCTAGTGAAGGTTCTCCTCACCATAGAAATTAGAGGGGTGAAGGCTAGCTTCACATCCTAGCACCCAGCATGGATATCCTACCCATGTTCGACATAACCAGTACGAGGACCCTCCTCACACTGGCACTGCTAGGGGAAGAAACCTTGGGGGTCCCATCCAAGCTATTATCGACTCCAACGAAGGTCATACCCACTCCGACACTTCAAACAGAGGTCCTCACCGTGTATCCTTTTATATTTTCCCCGGTTCTCCTCATACCATGGATTACATAGGTGGGAATCCCCTCCACCCCAGCACTAGTACGACCAAAGATCCTCATTGTGCCAGAAATATACCCAAACCTGAAGAACCATTCTGGGGTAGGAGGGCGGGTCAGCATCATTATAAAAAGAAATCCGAGAAGATTCAAACTGAGATCAAACAAGTCTGTTTCTCAGATTATGATGTGGAATATGACTCAGCTATGAAACCCTCTACTAGATCCCATGTGTCAAGGGTTGGGGCAGGAACAAGGTTCATCAGCCTAATGCATCCAGAATGTGAGGTTCATCAGATTATTTCCTCCCTCCATAGGTATATCCAGGATGAAGAAAATTTGGAACGTCCTCAGGTTGTGGTAATGAAATCACCACCATTCTTACTAGAAGCACTCTCTACCCCTAAAAGAGATCACAGAGTTCTATTCTGGGGACCAATGGTGCTCGGACAATGGCATGGTCAAATGGTAGTAGTTGTAGTCCCGACATCGGAAACTATGGGCATCAGCCATTCATACTGTGTTGTCATGGCTAAGTCACTACACACTTCGATGGATAGCCCGAGGAGCGGTGGTTCATCAGCTCGCTCACCATATTCTCCACCAGCCAGACTATTGTCCCGGTGGTCTGCTTCGATACCACTACTGGTTCCCCAGCTTTCTCCAGTAGATTAGTGGGTCAATAAAGTGACATACCCTATATCTGAGCCTAGGGGCTTATGGGACATCATTGCAGTAGACCACTTCCCAGAGATGTTTTGGCCGATTACAGCGCTGAATTTTTGTGCGCTGGATTCCCTCACCCAAGATTAGTTTGAGTGTTTCTACCAAACCCTATAGGTGAATCATATCAATAATCATCATCAGGGATTGGATTAACCTAAGATCCAAGAGCATTTCGAGGACATTGGCAAACAATCTTGGCTGGTTGATTTGGCCGCACTATCTGTGGCCCAGTTCACTGAGTCACCAGGTCTCCGAAGGGCCATCCAGAAATGGTGTGTTAAGAGATTCAGGGTACTCTGCATGATTATCAAAGTGGCTTCTCCACACGTGCAGATCCGTGTCTGGGAAAAATATGTGGCCCTCCTCTTCAGTCCTATCTAGAGACAACCCGATTTGTGAGGCGACATAAATGATATGCCTCTAGGCAGGGTCACAGTTAACATGGCTGACCCACCAGAGGGCGAGCACTGTTAGTGCTTCTTGGAGAGGACCTACCCCTTGAGGGAGTTTCACACTTCTTGGATCCATCAGGAAGGATTACATATCAATTGTGGAATCTACTAGGTCTTCCCGGGCCAACCGAGGAACTTGTCCTCAACCAAAATCCTATCAAGTCAATGGAACACATCGGTGCTGCCAAACCCTCCGACCCATAAGTCTTAGTGCATTAGACAGAGGAAGACCCTAAAAACCCTGTGTTGGGTCAATATCTCATAGAGAAAAAATAGACGTTCGATGAACTCCATGTTGAACGTCCTACAGAGCGATGGTCGGACTATGGTAATCCTAGGCTAGGGAAGTAGGGGCTGGCACAACATCCCCTCGGTGAACTCCCTCTGGGTATCCTTGACCGTCCTACCCACACAAACAGGGTTGAAGCTGGAACTTATGGAAAGAGGGAACGATATATCTTGCCAAATCCTCCTAAATGGCGTGACAATCCAAGATACCCTGCTCATGTTCCCCCAGCTTCTCCACATGTCATTCCACTAGCCGCTCCACGATACACTAGGCATGCTTATCATATTAAAGAACCCGCCAATGCACTGTTGGTTAGGGGTCCCCATCAAGACAGGAACCCCCGCCCAATTGATCCAATGGCGTCACTCATCACCCGTCTTGAAGTCTTAGAGACTCAATAGGTGGTTATCATGCCTGATGGAGAGCCCTATCCAGCATTGGTGGATGATTTTTCAGCACCCAAGATATCGTGAATCCCACCTTTCCCCCCTTCAATGGGACGGGGGACCAACAACAATAGCTGGCCCACTTAATATAAATGTGTGGCCCCATGTTGGGAACTACAACGCTGCAGGAAGCTGCCAAACTCTGATGTTTCATACAAAAATTAGAAGGGCCAACATTTGTATGGTACAAACAGCTCCCCATTGGGTTAGTAGCTTTCTAGGAAGACCTCCAAAGGTAATTTCTATACAAGTTCATTTCCACCACTCAAAAGATGAGTATCGTAGAAATATTCAAGTGGAAGCAGAGGCCTGATGATCGCGTTGAAGACTTGTCTGCCTAGTGGAAAGGACCCACATACTCTATTGACATGATTTTGGCTAAGGAGAAATTACTGACGATGTGCATAGGGATCATCAAGATGGAACTGACACCTCTCCAATCACCCAAAACTACCTTGGGGGATTCTGAGACTTCTCGGATAATGCCCAATGCTGGGAGGAAGCCTTACAGTAGGATATGTAGGCACGCCCGTTACCTCCTACAATCCTAATGAGAAAGGCTACCAGGGACGAGCACACCGTAGTGGCCCAAATAGAGCCCCTAGGCAACTAGACTTGTTACCCATGGAGCCACCTCTACAGCCTCACAGATCCGCTCCACCTTAGGAGCAGCCTCCTGCCCAGTTTCACCTACCACCGAATTGGCAGGTTCCCCCACACAATGCACTACCACCACCTAGGTGAGATAACCTAGATCCACCGCCTCGGTAGGCTCCTCCAACTCCATGTTATATTAAGGCTTTGAGGCCCCCCTTCCTCTGAAAGGAGGAACCAGACCTACTCATTTAGTAAGGCCCATGTCCCTGGTTATTTCTGAAGTGCCCTAGAGTAGGGTATTGTACGTTTTCAAGAGTGCAGAAGGCAAGAAGAGGTGAACCTCCATAATTTCCATAATTACTGCCCCTACCACCAGATGCTGGGGTATAATCTCAAATAGTTCAATGTGTTCAAATAATGGCTTCAAAACCATGTGGATAATAACATAGTCTGGTTGGGCCCAGCTCCAACACATGTGGCATGCGTCTTCGTAAGGCCAGACAATGACAACGACAATGAATGTTAGTGGCATCGGGTTTCTAGCTTTGGGTCCCAGAACCATGACGACTGGATGGCTCATAAAATAGTCACCCAAGCCCATGGTGATATCTGTGCATGCTTGAATTTTTTGAAGCCCTCAAAATCCACAGTAACTACTTCGGCATCATCATTTCATCCATCCTCCTCCTAGAAGAGAAAACACCGGTGGCGTAAGGGAAAGAAACTTCCCCCACCAATGATATCGTCATACCGTACTCTTGGGGACTTCATTCCCCCAGAGATGGGGATACCTCTCATAATTTGTCCAGTAGTGGAAGAATCTTCAACTGATAGTCAAGGGTACACCTCAATCAACACCGCAGAGCTGGTAAACCCCCACATGTTCTCTGATGACTAGGGGCACCAAGAAGACCATCCCAATATCCCTATCCCTTGTCATCGTTGATGGAGATGTGACTATGTGGGTCATTGGAGTTCCTCAGTTAGCACTTCCAGCCAGATTCTGCAAGCTACAGAAACTAGGAAACATGTTCAGTGCATAGCTCAACATGCACAACCTTTTCATCTGGTGACATCAGGCCCGCCTTCACCACTGTTCATGTTGTAAGATTAGGAAGATCCACCTAAACTGCATCGTGAACTACAACACTCTACCATAGTTCGGTCTCAGTCATTTATCCCTCATTCAGAAGTCACTCTAAAGGCTTTGAAAGGTTTGCAGCAGGATATTTCCAGCACTAGTCAGCCACCAACCTAGCCGGCATAACCCACCATACCTAATGTCATAGGGTGACCTCCTATTAGCATAATTTCACGCTTGGAACATAATTATGATGTTCTCAAACATCTTTCCAGCATTATAGAAAATCTCTCTTTCCTAGATTCACTTCGCTTAATGTCAGATATGTGTGTGGCCCTCACTGAGGCTTTAAGAATCCCCCTCTAATTTGTGACGGAGGTAACAACTGCAGAAGCCTTTCTTGCTGAGGCGGGTGAAAATGATGAATGCATGACCATCATATCATTCTCTAGAGATGATAAAGGATCTCCCATAAAGGGAAACATTTTCCCAGTATACATCACCGGCCAGTTCAATGGCATGGATGATCATCACTGTCTTGTCGACACAGGCTCTTGAATCAACCTATTCACGACTTGTACACTACAAAAAGTAATATTTTCTAAGGATGATATGAGTCCCCCTGACCTGAGAATCCAAGGATATTGTAGGACAGAGCATATGTCGGTCGACAAGATCTATTTGAAGACACATTTTTTAGGCCTACTCGCCAGCACCGTGTTCATCGTTGTTTCAGGGACACCACAAACAATGCATTGATGGGAAGGCCATGTCTCCCCCTGCATGCAATAGTTCCCTCATCATAACACTTGTGCCTCAAGTACTCCCTTAATGGTTGAGTGGTAATGCTTTAAGGTGATGTGTATCCCTTTTCCTCTTATGAAGACCACTATTTGGATGAAAACTACTACAAAAGTAAAGACAAGAAGATTCAAGCTAACTAGGTTGAGCATGCCACGACTACGACCGACCCATGGACAAATATTGTTAACAACTTCATCTTTCCAATCCACTGATTAGAGGAAACAACTTCAGATATTGTTCAATGATTCTTTGTTTCTAGAATAAAGGGGGGGGGGGGCGTTACCAAGTCTAGGAGAATCCAAAATATCACTTCATACTCCTACAGAAACTAGAATCTGGAAATCATAGAGCCTCCTACTCCCATAAGGTATCAAGATGTCCGACCCCTGGAAACAACAATACATTATAAATGATTGTTTTTTCAGGAAAAAATTAACCAGCTCAAGCTGAAGTGCCACTATTTCTTTGATATCATCAAGCTTGGCACCTTGGGCCAAAGGCTAGATGGGATTGGATCAACAACCTTCATTTCTATGGTTAAGGTAGCATTGGGGTGCCCTGAAGCATTATCCACCACCACTTATGCTGGTACCAGCCTTCAATTGGGAGTATCCAACACAGAAGAAGCTCCCCCCTCCAAGGATTCCCCCCCCCCCCATACAAGAAGAAGAGATTTATAGGATTCAACCTGCCTTTGAAGAGGGCATCTCCTCCACGGTTGAAGCGTTGGTACAAGTGAACCTCTATAGCGAGGCAGACCAAAAATTCATATTGATCCATGCCACTATGACCCTCAAGGAGAAAAAACAGTACATAGACATTCAGAAACCACACTGTGATGTATTCTCCTGGAGTTATGACAAGATTCAAGGACCGGATCCTTAGGTAGTTGTCCACATCCTCGGTCTCCTGACAAATCATCATAGGTTCAATTAGCCACCCAGGAAGACACACCCTTCCCACATTTCTATGGTTGAGGACAATGTTGATAAGCTCATTAGATCCAATTTCATTAAGGAGGTACAGTACCCCCAAATGGATAGCCATGATTGTTCTAGTAATAATGAATAACGGAATGATCAGAGTTTCCATCCACTTCCAGGATCTCAAATGTCACTGTCTCAAGGATGATTTTCCGCTTCCTGTGACAGAATTTTTGATCAAATCTACCACTAGATTCCAATACCTCTCCTTCATTGATTGGTACTCTGGGTATAACCAGATCTGAATAGCCCCTTGGGATGAGGAGTATACATCCTTCCGGGTGCCACAAGGTACTTTTTGATACCGAGTCATTCCCTTAGGTTTAAAGAATGTAGGTTCCACCTACTAGGAGGATATGCACCACATATTTATGTCGATCCATAGAACATTTGTGGAATGTTACATGGAAGACCTGGTGGTAAAATATAACTAGTGTCAGGACCATCTCAAAATCCTTGAGAAAGTGTTTGGATTCCTCTGTTCCCATCACCTAAAGATGAACCTGTTGAAGTGTGCCTTCGGGGTCAACTCTTGAAAGTTTATCGGCTTAGTTGTTAGAAACAGAGGCTTTGAGATCAACCCAATGAAGATCAAGGCCATTATCTAGATGTCTCCACAGAGAAATATTTTGGAACTTCGAGGTTTCTAATTCCACTTATCCTACAAACGATGATTCATTATGAATTTGTCCATCAAGTGTAAGACCTTTTCTCGGCTCATGAAGAAACTGACTATCTATGAGTGGGAAGAAGAGTGTCAGACTACTTTTGAGTAAATCAAGCAGTACCTGCTCCAGCCTCCGGACCTAATGCCACTCGTCTTTGGAAATCCACTAGTCCTCTACGTGACTTACCTAGAACGATATCTTGGTGCCCTTCTCAAACAGAAGAACAATGAGGAAATAGAAAATAGCTTCTACTGCCTCATCCACATGATCTTATATACGGAGATCAGATACTTACCTATTGAGAATAGCTTCCTTGCGCTCATATTCGTAGTACAGGAGTAGAAACATTACTTGCAGCATAGTGAGGAACTACTGGTGTCCCGGGTAGATCCCCTGAAGTACATCCTAAACTGCCCCATGGTCATAGGCTAAATTGCTCAGTGGAAAGTAATCCTCCAGAAGTTTGACATCAGGTTCATCCTTAAGAAAGATATCAATGGTAAATCATTGGAAGACTTCCTTTCCACCCATCTAGATCATGTGGACAAGTCTATGGACCTTGATTTTCTGATGATGTGATTCTGTTAGTAGACCAAGCCATGTCGTGTTGGAAAATGCACTTCAACGACACTTCCCGGAGTCTCACTAGAAGGAGGCTCAATAACCCTTGACTCAATAGACTAGTTCAGGGTATCGTCTTCATTACCCCATCAAAAACCATTCTTCCTTACTCATTCTAATTTTCATAAGGCTGCACCAACAATGAGGTAGAGTCTTAGGCTCACATTGGTGGCCTCGAGCTGGCCCTTGAGATTGATATCCCCCATTTGCATGTGAAAGGGGACTCCAAACTAGTCATAAAAAAGATCAACAGTGACAATGTCATCAAAAATCTAGAGCTCATACCATTATTGTATCACACTCTCTAGCCAATGTCCCTATTCCCATCTCAGCCAGAAGTTACTCATGTCCCATGATCTTAGAATGGTAAAGCTGACACCCTGGATGGCCTAGCTGAATCACATGCTGAACTCGAACAGGATGATCTGATAATCCATGTGGAACACTAGAGATTCATTTTTCTTATCACTGTACATGACAATGATGGCCTATATGTGGGCCACCGTACCACCGAAGCCTCCACGTCAAGACCCCCAGGTCCCCTAGATGCAGTGATTGAAGTGAATCCCGACTGGAGAGCCCCTTTGTTGAGTATCTTTAGAAGGGTAATCTCCGAGTATATCGGGCCGAGCGTTAGTGAATTCGACACCACACATTACAATTTTCTCTCTAGGATGGTCATTTTCAATAACAGATCCTCTAAAAGTGCAGGTTTAATGGGGTTCTCCTTCGTTTCATTCAAGGAGTCAAGATTTCCCATGTCATGCAGGAGGTTTATACCGGTTCCTATAGGTCTCATCAAACTGGGCCAAAACTATCTCACCAGATCCAGAGACTGGTGTACTTTTGTCCCTCTATGATCCATTACTGCGTTGAGTTCTCCAAATGGTTCCATCCATGCCAGATTCATGCAAACATCATGCATCATCCACCAGATCCTCTCCACTTCACCAAGTACTCTTGGCCATTTGCGGTATCAGGACTCGATGTCGTGGGACCATATCCACAGGAAAGATCTTTCCATTGGAGATTCATCCTGACTGAAACAGATGTCTTCTCCATGTGGGCAGAGGTAGTTCCACTCAAAATGGTCAAGGCTCATTCCATCTTTGTCTTTGTGACCTCCAACATCATCTATCGATTTGGAGTCCCACACATTGTCCTCACCGATAATGGTAACAACATCCGAGTAGCTAAGATGAATAAATTGTACGCTATGTACAATATCCATTCAAACCATACCTCCTACTATCATGAACCTGAAAATGGGAAGATCGAGGCATTCTACAAAACACTCTATAACATTCTGAAGAAAATGGTTAGACATAATATTAATAGTTTTCTGGACAAGCTTCACTACACCCTTTGGTATTACTGGACGACGACTCGTGATTCCACCCAGGTGACCCCATATTCCCTGGTATAAGGGATGGAGGCCATCCTTCCCATCAAGATTCAATTTCCCTCCTTGCGTACAGTTGTATATGATTATAAATAACAAGATAATGTTGCAGAAATATGCCTGGCTGAGTTGGAAGCACTCAATGAGAACATGATTTGTGCCCTACAAAATCTGGAAAAGCATCAGGACAAGATAGTTAGATATTTTAACAAACAATTTCTCCTCTATTCCTTCAGGAAAGGTGACTGGTTGTGGCCCTGAGGGCACCAATGATACCTGGTAGGAAACCACCAAAGTTAGAACCCAAATGGGAAGGACCTTACATTGTTCACAAGGTTTACTCCATTGGCGCATACTCACAGGTTACAATGGATGGTGAGCATATAACTCCTCCCACCAATGCCATGTTCCTCAAGAAATACATTGCATGAGTCCCCATGGTCCTTCATTACCTTAAATTATAAGGTACTATATGAACCCAAACTACGTGATGGTCCAGCATGACCTTAGACTATATGGTACAACATGACCTTAAACAGTATGGTCCAACATGACCTTAAACTATATGGTCTAGCATGACCTCAGACTATTTGGTCCCGCATGACCCTAAACTACAGGGTCCTCCGTGACCTTAAACTGCCTAGTCCTACATGACTTTAAACTAGGTCTCATCCTTCAATATGTAAAACTCCATCCTTAGGAACTATGTATGGCATGATTCCCAACCCCATGGGATACGAATGAACGCTTAGATGCCTCATCTTGAGTCCATCCCAAGTTTCCTCTTTGACTGTCCCCTCCTGGGCATTGTTCTTTTAGAGGATCCAACATGGCGTCGTGTAGGCCTCTTTGGCCCCACTCATGTAATGGTTACAATGATTTCACAATGTTCCCTCCCTCATTATTCTCTCCTCCCACGTCCTTACCACATGATGTTAAAGTGCATGGATCTTTTAGAAATAAAGACGACTTGATTCCTATCCTCAAGGGATACATAGGACCCCCCAGACATTTATTCTGTAGGCCCAACCCGAAACACTGAGATATCCCCTTGAGTCTCATACCACACAAGAATATTAATGCTCAATCCATCCCATTCATTTTTGGGTTTCCATTTTATTTCACATCCAAAATGGAACCCAGACGATATGGATAGATAGCCTAAGGGATCACCTATTGGTTCAGGAGATTTCCCATGAGGATTTTGAGAAACAAATTCATAAAAGACCAAAGTTGTGAATATGGTTAGCGGTCGAAAATCATTTTTTGTTCCCATTTCAGGTCACAAGATATAGAAGTTGTGTTTTCAAATTTTTTCAACAACCATCCTTTGTTGTTGTCACCACCCCCATATGTCCCAAACATGGAGTACAGTGGTTTATTCTGCCTCACTTTCTCTCCAAACCTCAGTTTGCCTTGAGGAGGGGTGTAATTGCAGTTGTCATACCCTTATGTGATGGCAGGGGCCTAGTCCTACACCTTATTTCCCACAATGATCAATGCTCATGTGGGATTGAGCTATGATGAGGCAATGCCTACATGAGATGTAATGTGTCTATAATGGGCCGGGATGCCCAGCCTCAGGTCCTTCGACTCCTTCGGCCCCCTGGCTCATGTTATCATTTGAGATTGTGCTATGTGGTATGGACTCACATACTTTTTCATTTCGAGTTAGTTCCCAAATCCACATGTATCCCTTTGAGATATCCCTTATCATCTGTCCCATGAGCATTGGCCCTACCATGCCTCGTGAGCCCTATCATCTAGGTTTCCATCACATCCTATATCCGAAAGGACCCATGAATGGCCAGGATGCTAAGCCCAAGGGCTCTCCTACCATTGTGGGATAACATCCTCAAGGATTTCAAGTGGAGAATTGATACAAGTCCCATGTTGCGAATATGGTCAATGGTTGATGCTCAATTGTTTTCCCCGAACACTGGTCAGACAAGAATTGATACTGTGTGGTGAAACTTCTCAACAATTTTCCTCTATCATCATTGTTGCTTTGTGGTCTTCCATAGGCACGATGATTCTCCCTCTATGTCCCGCACATATGACAATAAACTAGGAATCTCGGTCTGAGCACTAGGACAATAAACTAAGATTACCATTGTCCTTACTACAAGACGTTAAACTGAATGTTGGCTGTAACATTCTTCCCGTGGACCAGCCTCAGGTCCCTCAGCCTTCTTGAGCTCTTGGCCTGATTTATCACTTAGGATTGTATGGTGTGGTGCGGAATTATGTCCTCATTCATGTCGGGTTACTCACTGTTCCGTACACATCTCTCTTTTGGTATCATACCCTTATTTTTTTCATCATCATTTAAAGAACTACGTGTGGATTGATTATCATCCTCATGGGATACATAGGACTGCCCGAATGTCTAGTTTTTTGGTCTTGCCCTATCTCTTAGAAACCTCAATACCATTTTGGCCCCCCTGGACCATGTTCTTCCAGAAGAGGGTTATACACTGTGGTATGGGCTTATGTCCCTATTCACGTCAGGTTTATAATATCCACACCACATACCTCTCTCTTCTAAGTGGCCTTCTCTCCCTTTTCCTTCTCTCATCTCTTTGAGTCAGCTGCCATTAAGACGGGTCCCTCGACCCTCTTCGGGGTTTCACCAATTGGCCCACGAGTACTCTAGTCTAGAACCTTGAGTGTCAGATTCGACCTAGAAATGATTTCACCCGTTTTCAAGCTTCATGTTACCCTTCTTTTGGACTTCAATTATCTTTCACTTCTGAAGGGACCCCCAAATGGCATGGATTCTAGGCCTAAGGGCTCTCCTACCATTACATGCCAATGTCCATGAGGATCTCAAACGAAAAATTATTACAAGTCCCACGTTGTGACTATGGTTAGTAGTTGACACTCATTTTTTGTTCCCATTTTAGGTCGCATGATATTGATGTTGTGTTTTGAACACAGTCAATAGTAATCATCCATCATAACACCAACCCCCTTAATGCCTTGATTGTTGGTTACATGATTCCCATTATTTTCCACACCATCATGTCCAAATGGAATTTCAACACTCACGGAACTATCCCTTATTGTGAATTTTCACGTTAGTGGGACAAATATACTATAAGGAATCATTCAGAGCTCCGGACCAACTTCCCTTTGGCATGAATTCTAGGTATTGCAAAAACTGGTTATGCCCTTGTTTCCCACACTGATTTTGACTCACATGGTCTTAAGAATTGGATTTCTGTCTGCGCATACTTGGAAGGTTTTTGGCTCTCCATGGTCCAAGATCTAAGACCATAAACTAAGACCTCTTTTAGAAATACGTATGGATTTATTCCCATTCTCATGGGATACGTAGGAATGCCTAGACATATCATCTTCAGGTCCAGCTCACATTCCACTAATTTATCTCTTTTGTTCTACCTTCTAGGCCCCAGCTCTTATTGGAACATGTGATGTGGCATGTTTGGTCTTATGCCTTCATTCACATCACACTTACAATTGCCACATCACGTACTGCCCTTCAAGGAGCTAGTCCCTCCAACCTCCCACCCCACATTCTCTAACCTTTTCTGGCACCCTTGGACTGAGGTTTCTTCCTTGGAGTTGCATGTATTATGTTGTAGGATTATGTCTTTATTCACGTCAATTTTATATCTACCACACCACATACTCCATTAATGGGATACCCCTTTCTTCCTAGAAGTCTAGATTAGTTTTTGAAACACCCCCCCCCCAATGCCCAATTCTTGGTTTTAACTCCCACATTTGGATGGAATAATAAGGTGGTCATGACTTGTTTCACTACCACACCACATACCCCCTTAATGGGATCCCCATTTCTTCCTAGAATTCTTGATTAGTTTTTGAAACACCCCCCCCCCAAATGACCAATTCTTCGTTTTCACTCCCACATTTGGATGGGTTAATAAGGTGGACATCCCTTGTTTCTCACATTGGGCCCGACACATGTGAGCATAGGGATTAATCGCTGGACGCTCCATGAATATGACAAGAAGGCAGTAATCCAAAAAAAATAACTGAATTCATTCATGTAACTGGTATAAAATGATCTAAACGTGAAAGCATGTTTGAGTGTTTGCAATTATTACAGCACCCAAGGATCGATCCATACTATTGATTGGTTGACCCTTCAAAAGAAGGTTGTAGCTCCGCCACCCTTTTTATTGTGGCGTCCAGGATCTGTTGTCACATACTCTGTTCCCGAACCTCCTCAGCAACGATGGGGCGTAGTTCTTCAGGCACAATCCGAGCCCACTCCACATTAGTTTGGATAATGTTCATTTCTTTAGAGGATTGCTTCATGTTCTCCACGAACTCTGATAGCTGGGCCTTCAGTCGTAATTTTTTCGCTGATCGTGAACTGAGGGAATCTGAGTGCTCATCTTCCCGAACCTACAACCGTTGAACCTCGCTTTCAGCCTCCTGGATCCTCTTTATGTTTACCACATTCCTTCACTGCTAGCCCACACCAAGGGAAAAATCATACTCCCATATCTTCTCTTCTATGAGATCTTGGATGAGCATGTAAAGATGCTAGACATATATTCCCCCAGCGCACAATTCACGCAGTCGTGAACTGAGTCTCTCCATCTGGTCTATCCATTGTGATTGAGGGGTGTCATCGATAAATCACTTGATCAGATTCCATGACCGGCGACAGGCTCTCTGGATATCCTCTTCTTCAGAGGCAGTTTCATCCCAGTCCACTTGGTTGGCAGGCTCATACGCATGGAACACACCCAAGAACCTATCAGTAGGGTCCGCATTTGGTGTCTAATCAGGTATGGCAAGACCCAGGCTGTCTAAATGATCTTCATCATTTGATCCCTCTTCAATGATCACATTCACAACCATCCTAGTGGTCCCACCAGTGGTCTGGAGCACCGTGCCCTGGTCGGTCTGGATATCCACCTCCATGACTACCCACATTCCCTTGGGAGAAGCGCTACAGGGAATACGAACCAACCTTACCAAGGCATCCCACACCATTTGAAGAACTATACATGCGAGAAATGCACAGATGTCAGCTAGCCTAGTCAGTGGGTGGCAGTCATGAATTATTTAAGGGTGACTTACAGAGATCGAATTCTCAGTCTAGATCTTGGGTTTTTGTTGTAGATACCCTGAGGCATGGCCCTCGGTATCTTGTTAGAAGGTCTAAAAACACCGGAGGAGCCACCTCAGGTATCCTGGCCCCACTGGACGCAATAATCTCCTTAGCTGCAGGTGCGGATCCTGAAGGCCCAACATCTACATCCACTAAGGGATGAGAACGTGTACTCTACATGAGGTCCACCTGTACATTTCAAATGATTAGTAAGGAGTCCAAAATGACCAAGAAGAAAACCCTGAAGAAAGGGGCATGGAATCTTACCTCAATGGCCTCTGCACAGTCTTCAAGATCCGGGTCATGATCACCAACTTTTCCCTCCCCCAATGGGCTCCCTCTACCGGCCTCCTCACCCCAACAGGACTCGTCTGATTATTTCGACATTGGGAAACACCATCTCAGTTCACGATCTGACAATTACAGGGGATCCATTTGATCCAACAACACCTTCACCCGATCTATCATTGGACGTGGAACACACTGGGAGTGCACGAAGTTATCTAACTCAGCTAGGTATTTCTTCTCCTCCACTTGGGACACTGTAAATCCAGACCTGATAGGGCTTATCCTCATTAAGTCTATCCTGAGAGGGTTCACATGTTTCCAGATCTCAGATGGCCTGAGGAATATCCTATTGACTTCCTAGAAGTCCCAAGCCTCTATGAAGACGGAATTTTCAGGCATGTCTATGTGGTGCAACTGCTTCCCCAGAGCTGTGGAGGATATTCTACAAAATCCTATCGATGGTCTCCCCTCAAGATATCCATATTTTTCTGGGACCGTTGGGTCTGCTTCCATTGTTGGATCTGCTATCGCTACCTCTCCCTAAACCGGTGTGGGCCTCACAACCATGGTATCCTCACCATCGCGTGATATCCTTTCCACCTTCTGAACCGGGACTTAAGGCTGGGGAGGTGCACCATCACCGTCATGAATAGTTGGCTGCTTTAGAATCTCTCCCGGGTAGGCTACCTCCCAGCTTTTGGCGTACTCCTTCACCCAATTGAAGATGACGGTGGGTGGAGACAACTCGTTCCATATCTTCCCATCTTCCTATATGAACATGAGCCACATCTGCCTCATCATGCATGGATGATCCTCGAGGCGCACCCCAAAATAGACTCATGGGGTCATTCGCTGCAAACACCGAAATTGTCTGGTGAATCGGTGTGGGGTGTACGACTCTTAGAGAGGCCCACAATACACTCTTGCCATGAGGACCCCACCTCAAAACTATTGGAGATAGTTCTGGGGCTCTTCCATTACTTTTCCATCATTATTAAATGCACACGTTGGTAGTAATAATAGATGAAAGATGAACTCCTCTACCTTGCAGACATGGTTTAGTACCTCCTTCATGGTCTGCTTGGTCGAAAATATCCCTAGAGCATTTAGGATAGACGAGAGGAAGTTCGATCACAGAGGGGAGATGGGGTTTATATATTCATAGACTCCCCTAACATGCACTGTTATCCACCCATACAAGAGGTGGAACAGACTGCATATCCTCTGTGGACTCTTCCCCTTGCTAATATGCCACAACATCTTTGACAACTTGGAGAGAATTGGGATTCTGAGGTTGACTCTACCACCTATCGAAAACATGGACACCATGATAAATGTTCATGGTCACATGCCCATTTCAATGTCCCTCACTAGAAGGATCCAACTATATATGAGAGCTGCGATGAATGCCTCGAGCCTATCACCTAGTTTTTTCTCGGTGCTGACACTGAATCCCCATGTTTTCCAATAACTATCCTCCAAGAGCCTCCAGTACGAGTTTTCCGTTCCACGTTGAGCCCCCATTGGGAAATTTCGAGGCATCACCATAAACATCTTGTCTATCGGGTAGTTCATGACCTGCTTCAACTACCATCTAATGTGGATGCCTCTCACTAGTTTCTTGTCCTCACCTGACACTAGCTCCATCAACACCATCGCTAGTGGTGGAATTTTTTCTGGATCCTCCCACGAACCCATAACGAGGATGAATTCATCATACATCTCCCCTAGTATTGGGATCCATAAAATCTGATGCACATCCCATAAACTGATTCTAACCACCTAGTGGTGTAAGTGGAAGGTATTGGTCCTTGATTACCACCTTCTCAAAAACTTCAGAATCAGCTAATTCGGTTGATAAATATGGAATTGGGAGGTCCAAGATACCTCATACATGCCCAATATACTCTGCTCTACCTCAAACTCTTCACATGAGGCACCAACCCAGTAGGCCCATGCCCAGTCATCTGTAAATTTTATTCCCTAGCAAAGATCCCATTCATCAGACCATCCCTTCTCAAGGTTCCTTAGGGCTACCTTCAGGATCGTCTGGTATAGAGGGGGGATGTATTCAGCTACAATTACTTTTCATCAACATTGTTCAAATGATTGTACCAAAAATCAGCAATAATAGGCGTGAAGACCTATTCGGTATGGCTGCCATCCTCCCTGAACCACTGGCGCTGGCCAAAAATGCTCTTAAATCAGTAAGCTGGCTTGTCCCTACTTACTTTAGGGATGAAGACGTCATCCCTCAGCCCAAAGACATACAAGGGAAACCTCTAACATAGTGCACAGTTTTTTTGGATTTCCAACAGAAAATTCGCCAATGAATCTTGGTAAGAGTGGCTCTGTACAAACACACCAAGACCCAGGCTATTTTCAATTTCCTCCCTTTGGGAAGCGTTCTCATGGACCCCCTGGAAACCTCTTGGTGAGCCATTTTGTTTTTAGAATTTGGACACTTTTCATCATAGTTTGTGAATCCCTTTCACGAATTTCATTCATGGAGACTGTTTTCGAAGCTCAGTACCAGAAACATAATCATGAAGCCTTGCACCAAACTTCATATGCAAACTGAAGAGCACACCATCACGGAGACAGAGACTCACTGTGAACCGCTAAGCGAAGGCTTGATTCGCGAAGATCAATCACGGAGCGTGCAGAGATTCACGAATCAAGAGCGCTAAAAGAAAAAATCATTGAGAAAGGAAAGGACATAAGAGAGGTCAGCTCCACTATTTATAGGTGAGGACCCCTGGTGCTTTGCGGCACGTCGAACCACTATGAGATTTGCAGTGCGCTCAACTTTCCCGTTGCCTCTCCACTTTGTCAGACTCCTTCATGAGTCCCGTTCACGATGAAGGATGGATTTTGGCTGTTGAACCTCAGTATTTCACCCTCTCTTTTTCCTCAGCTCCCAGTATGAGGGGAGACATTTTTTGGCACCAAAATTTGTGCAGAAAATGATAAAACATAAAGGATTAGGAGCTTCCTTGTGACGAACATTCATGGATCCCCTAGGGCCCTGCGGCCAGCACCCAATTCATTCTTCATGAACCTACCACGGAGCTAGGAGGTGGGATGCTCCGCGAACCCCTTTGACACTTGAAAACCTACCACAGAGTGAGGAGGTGGGATACTCCACGAACCCATTTGACATCCACGAACCCACCACCGAGCGAGGAGGTGGGATGCTACCTGAACCCCTTTGATGTTCGTGAACCACCATGGAGTGAGCTCTAGCATCACTTCGAGCGAGCTCTACTCCCTCAAACCCATTTCCTATAAATACCAGGCTCCCCTTAAGCCTAAAGGATGGATCCTATGACCTTTTTTCTTTCCGAGCTCCAATTTCGTGAAGAAATTTATACTCTGAAAACAATGATCTTTTCATGGTACTTTTTCATCATGAAATTCCTTCTCATTTGCATGAATTCCACCATTCTTTAAAGAGGGATGCCCTTTGTGGAGCCCATAGGCCTTCGTGAAGGAAGGAGATCCCCAATGGGACGCAGGCCTTCGCAGAGAACTCATGCTTTGCAAATCATCATTCTTGAATATGTGATATGCATGATAAGGAAGGGTCATTATGCCTCATGAAGTACAATTCTTCACACAGATATGCTTCATAAGGCAACCATTCTTCGAGAAGAACTGCTCGGCGAATGCCTTTCCACTTCGCGAAGCACCTTCCATATACACCTATGCCCCATGCCTTGGCTTGGCTACTTCACTTCTCGAAGCACCCCCTTCACAAAAGATCCTCCACTTCACGGAGCACCATACATTCCCAAGGCTTCTACATATGAACCCCTTTTCTCTGAAACTCCTTCTCCAATGCCACCCCTCAGGTTTTCAGGAATAAATTTCACGTTCCCTTGGGCGGTGTTTCACGTTGCGTTGCTTCACCTCAACCTTCTTCGCATAGGCATGCTAAGACCTATTGATTATTCACATAGACACACTAACGTAGACCCATCAATGAATTGCTCCATAACACTCCATCACCATGACATTGCTGATGCCTTCCCTTCCCTAAGGGATTGGAGGTATCAGTTTCGTAATTCCTAGGGGTGGAGAGTGCATCCCTTTCTTTCGAGCTATAGGACGTTAAACTTCCAAGTTCCTTCTTCCTAATAACATGACATTAAATGGTGTCCTCACCCCATGTTCCAAAAATGGGGTTCCCCCACTGTGGACATTCTTCACACCCACTGGTCTCTATGGGAGTGAAATCATTCCTCTCATGGAATGAGATCATCCTTATTGTAGTGGCATCTACCCGCGAGGAAAGGGCAACCACCTTGGTGTAGTCCCCAAGCTTTTCATACAAGAGGGATAACCCCTATTCCTACTCTCATCCTTAGTGCCAAATCCCTCTCTCTTTAGGCTTTGCCACTACCCGAGCCTCTTCCCTGGAGTAAGCCACAATTTCCATCACTTTGGGTCACAGATCATGGGTAAGCCTCAGTTTCCTCTCATTGCCTCCAAATATGTGTAATCCCCACTCCAGTCCCCACAGACACACCTTTTGTGATGTGATCATTAGGTCTGTAATCATTTCCATGGCAAGGTACGTAGGAAAACTCCTTGAGGTTCAAGTCCAACACCCATTGGTACCGATCATCTTCAAGTCAGTTCCCACTAAATCTGAACTATTTGGTCTTTGATCCTTTCCAAGGCAATGTATATACGAAGCCTCCCTAAGGTTCAATCCCAACACCCATTAGTCCAAACCATCCTCGTGTCAGTTCCCACTCTATCTGAACTACAAGGTCTTTGATCCTTGCCAAGGCAAGGTACATAGAAAGCCTCCTCGTGGTTCAAGAACAACACCCATTGGTCCCGACCATCTTCACGTCGGTTCCCACGTACTTGAACATCGTGGACTTTGATCCTTGTGAAGGCGAGGTACATATGAAGCCTCTCAGAGGTTCTATCCCACTATCCATTGGTTCTGACCCCCTTATTTTCAGTTCCCACTCCACCTGAACTCCATGGACTTTGATCCATGCTAAGGAAAGGTACGTAGGAAGCCTCCTTGAGGTTCGTTCCCAACACCCATTGGTCCCGACCAGTAGATGTCAGTTCACAAAACTCATCCTAAACTACGTGGTCTTTGATCCTTGCCAATGCAAGGTACGTAGAAAGCCTCCTATAGTTTCACGCCCAGCAACCATTGGTTCCGGCCCCTTTCACGTCGATTTGTGCAACTCAAGCCTAAACAACCTGGATATTGTTTCATACCATGGGGGTATGTAGGAAGCCTCCTTGAGGTTCAATCCCATCACTCATGTCTCATCCTGATCTCTCTCTCTTGCCTATGTGTTTTAAGAAGGTAATTCCCCAATCCAGAGGTTCCACTTCCTATGCGTCACATCCATGCTTCCATTTTCGTGGGTTGCCTCCTCGAGTTCCCCATCATCTCAACGAACTACGCAATCATTGATTCATGACCATGTAAATATATAGGAAGTCTCCTTTGGGCACAATCCCAACATCACCATCGTCCTCACTTAAGTTCCACTCCATTATTTCTCCACTTCATTAAACTGTCCTCCATCCATCTTGATTCTTAATCATGCCGCCATATCCCGGTGATATCATGCCAGTTCATCTCCTAGCATCTGTGTTCCTCCCAGTGGTTGAAACCATCTGATCCACTCTATTCAATGTTCTGATTAGTTTGATCTAACTTTGCTAGACGTTAACCTCCCAGAATACACTGTGTAAAATTTGAGAAGATGAAGAAAACCTTAGATACATGCCTATGGCCTATAATTACGCACATTTGATGTGGGATTCCTCAAGCTTCCATGCTCTTGAGAAGATCTATAATAAGAGGAAGAAAAATAGACACTCTAGTGATCGAGAATCTGGACACACTAGTGATGTCCAACGTGACTACTCCCCCGACCGAAAGTTGCATCCCTGAACGGACCCCGTGGAATGTCTCGACAAAAGAAATGTAATTAACCTCTGTCATTAATGAAATGGCAGTAGGAAGAGTATCATGAACAACATATTAGTCTATAAGGGAGAACCAGAATAGGTGATGAGTTACAAGGAGGAATCCAAAGAAGAAAGAACCGACATCCCATCATCCTGTTTCAATCTAGGAGAAAACGTCCCTGAATAAGCGATGGATATCACCTGCCTTTGGAAAGTGGGAATGCAGGGCAACAACCATGCTCCCTCCGAGGATGGATACACATGCCCTAACGAAAGATTTAGAAACAATATTCAAGCATTGTAAATTATTTGGTAATATATCTAATTAGTGTTGATTAAAATATCCTACTATCGTAAACTTGATTTTTTTGGTTTATTTTCCATAAACCTTACCTATAATGCCCGTGTAGTGATAAATTATTAATGTTTTTTATTCCAGATAGTGAGTATTGTTATATCCTTATGTTCTATGAAACTCTTTCATGTGAGGGATATTTAATTCCAAAAAGGACATATCATAATGTTCACAATTATGGTTTATTTTGTCCTAATTTTTTTTTGAATACAAATTATATTTTATTAATTTTTTTTCAAATAATACAGAATGTATCTAAAATAAATGAAATATGATAACAAATCATTTTATTCCTTCACATTTTTTTTATAGAATTAAATTTATAGGGTTATTCCTTAATTCATTTAGAAAATTCAAAATTTTTATTTTAGTGGTTTATTTGGGTAAATTTATTAAACCATGAACCAATATAATGGATGAATTCATGGTATTTAAGGATTTTTTTTATAACCAAAATCTTTTATAGGTTATGAATATTCATGTTCATATTTAGTAACAAGGGTTATAATTTCATTGACTATAAAATGAAATAAATTTTACATAGGCATGGGATTGATTATTGAGTTTCAATATAATATCCCCTAAAACCCATTAGAAATTAGAGGTATCAAATATAGAGGTAAAAAAATTAAAATAATCATAAAAATCAGTACTAAAGATTGGAATCTTGACACGATGATCCTATATAAAAATATAATACTAATTTAAAAACAATAATTCATCTTTAATAATATAATATTTTATTTTTAAAGTGTTTTATAGAGATCAATCATGAGGAAAATTAATAGATTATAAATTTCAAGTCTATTCTTTCAGGTTTAGGTCCCCAAAAGGGACTAAAAATTCATAAGTTAGAGGAAATATATTGATAATTAAAAAATGTTTAATAAAAACCATGGGGGCCCATAACTGCCTCATCCATCATCATCATTTTAACATCAACGAGAAGGTCATTTTTTTAACAATCAATGGAATAATTTATCACTATTAATATTTTTTTCCAGCTACTTCTTCCCATATATGGTTTCTAATATTTATCATTTTTGGGGCTTATGTGGGGATGAAATTAGTATACACAATAAAATTTCACACTTAAGGGGTTTCATTTGAAGAGATTATGATAAAGCCTTACCATGCCCCAAATAGAAGACCTCCATATTCAATAAACCATATATACATTAAATAATTATGTTGAATCATCCCCCATCATACAAAATTTTCAATTTTTTATTTCTATGATGACACTATATATTTCAGCTGTGGGTGGATGGAAACTTTCTACTGATATATAGGACTCGTTTTATTAAACAAACTAAAAAACTAAAAAACATTTATTCTATATTTTTTGTTTTTTATTAGTTTTCTTCATAATTATGGAAAAAAACATATAAAATAGCTATACAATCATATAAATTATTTAAAATGAATATTTAATTTTTAATTTCCAAATTTCACAAAACATTAAAAGTGAATTCATTTCATTAATAGCATACAAGTATAAAAATAATTAAACATTGATGATTTATTTTAGAAAAAATAGATATAAATAAATGATCTGATTAAGTATATCATTACTAATTCTATGAGTTGATTATTCTCTCTATGTGAGTTTTTATTAGAATATTATTGCATTTAACATTTCTTTATATCATTCTCAAGGGAAAAAAGTTAAATATTTTCTATGTCATTTATATTATATATGATCTAAGATAATTTTATTCACATTTTAAGAAAATGTTTTAGTAAACACTTATTTTTTATTTGATCAATTTCATAATTAGTCTGGATTTACAAGTAGTCGATCCCTAATGGTTTTTATGAACAAATATCTTGTAAAAACTAAAATATAAATTAATTAAAACAGTTTACACTTAAACATAGAGGATGGGAAAAGGTATGAATTTTTGAAATCCCTAAGTGATTAGGTTTTGAAAATTTTATTATGAAGGGTAAGAGAATAATTTTTGAAAGAGAACTGGGTAAGGTGACTATTTTTAAATTATCCCACATATTATTGATACAACGTAGGATGATAAGGATGAAATGATTATCATAAATGTATATGAGAATATTTTATAATAGTTATCTCATGAAGTTTTCCTGTAATCTTAGTTTTATGTTTCTCTATGGAATTTTTTTTTGATTTTTTTTTGGATTTTTTTGTATACACACTCTTATTGACTCTTCAGTGTGATTTATGCTTCATTAGTATTACTTTTATGAACTGAATTACCTTTGGATGTAAAGTAATCATAGAACTAGTAATAATATCTTAAATATATTATTATGATTTTATAAAATATGATTTTTACTAAGATTATAGAGTTTTAGGTGTGGGGGTGTGATTTTTTCTCTATTCACTATTCTACTCCTTCATTATACAATAGTTTTTGATTAATTGTAAATTTTAATTCCCTTATATAAGAATGATTTTTAATTCTTATTTGATTAATGAGATTAATTTTATATATTATTTTAAAGTTAAATATATTTTTGATGCATTTATTATAGGAGAATTTTATTTAGAGATCCCTTGGAGAAATTATTGAAAAATAATTCAAATAACCCATAAGAACCACCATTTTTGGGTTTCAATGCACATAAAAAGATGTTTCTATCCAATTAATGTCAAACATGGTGATTAAATCCATTAAAATGTGTTATATAACTCTCTAGAAGTTTATAAATCCCAATTAATCTATTTAATGTCTTGAAATGTGTTATCATTGGATAGAATATTCACTATTCATAATTGAGAGGAAATATTTTAATTTTGACCATATGAACTACAACAAACCACCTATTTATAATAATTTTATTGGTGATGGTCAAGTGGGAGGGTTAATTTTTTTTAGTTTTTTGAAGAAGTAATATATTTTTGTGTACATTAATAAAACATTGATCCAATTTATTTAAGTAAACATATATTCCAAATCCATCTTCAAATATGGAAGTAAATGGGCTCCTCAGGCACCCCATTGATATTTTCTGGCCAAGGTAAACTATAATTTTGGGAATGTTAGTTGTTCCTATAATTATCCTAGATATTATTTCTACCCCTATTCTCATAAAGAGTTATTAAATGAACAAGCTTATCCACTCAATCCTCATCCACACTCCATAGTGAGAAATGAATTGGATTGTTGTTAATGTGGAGAAACATTATTTTAATGGGAGTTCTTGTATTTAAATTGCTTATGATTTTATCATAATGTTTTGGTTGTGATAATTTTAGGCTTTTTTAGATTGAATTATTTTCATTTTAGACCGTTATATTTAGTTCGTTTTAATAAATTATTATGTTTTCATACCTGATTGGATTTAATATTTCAAATGGGATCGTTTATTTTAACCATTTAGAAAGAACAACATATCATATCTATGTCATAATCCTTAAATTAGAATATTACACAGAAATCCCCAAACTGTTCATAATAGGTGGAACATGGTAAAATTATAATCACACCAAGTATCATGTCTAAATGAATTAATTTAAGTGGTTAGATGTTAATCACCATTGTAGACAACCTCAACCAAATAATTACTCAATGCATAAATGATGTTATAATATTAATAAAATTGAAATTTTATTTTGTAATCTTATAATAATTACCTTTTTCAACCTATCTTGAAACCCAATAATGTAATATAATTTAATATTTTAATTGGAAATGTTTAATTTAGTTTATTTACTTTGATTTTTTTAAAATCCTCTTTTAGATATTTTTTGAAAAATTATTTAACAATTTGTACACTATAACTTCAGCACTGTGTGAGATATAACATACATACATCCCTATATTTCAATATTTAATTAAATAATTAAACAATTTTGATACATCATGAAAATGTGGTCAACATATGAATTTTTACAGGAATTAAAATTCTCAATCAATTTGTTTTGTAATGAATGGAAAAATTTAAAAGATATTATTAGAATTTGAAACAAATATTCATATAAAATAGTTCTCCAATCAAAAGAAAACATTTTTTACATATAACTATATAAACACTAAATGTTACTTGAATAATGAATACATATATATATATATATGATAGATTAAAAAATGATGTATTAAATCTACAATAGAAACCATAAAACCCAATAATTTGTGTCGATAATGTTTATCCCAAATAATATTTACCATAAGGTTGTTATCATAAAACTTGTAAAAAATAATAAACAAAAATTATAATTTAATATGACATTAATAAAAGAATAAAACAAGATAAATGAGTCAAATATATTTATTTTATCATCACG
The DNA here is from genome assembly GCA_963277665.1 of Viscum album. NCBI lineage: Eukaryota > Viridiplantae > Streptophyta > Magnoliopsida > Santalales > Viscaceae > Viscum > Viscum album. Next base: position 2,096,329,314 of record OY728122.1, read on the forward strand.
TGATAGGATATAGTGATTGAATAACCAAGAAAATATAGCCACTATTAATTTTATTGAAGTATATTTGGAATATCTATGACTTTTATTCATCATCATACTCCAGAAAAATAATTGATCAAATAATTTATGTTCCATTATCATGAATCATGAACTTGTACCTCCCTTGTCCTAATTTGATACCCCTTAAATATTGAGGATATAGGGTTAAATTTTTATTATATTCATTTATGTTATAATTTACAATGAATTATAAAATCTACATGGGAACTATTATAGAATGGAATTCATAGATAAAGACATTATATGTTCTAAATTAAGTCTCTTCAAGTCATAAACATACCAAATCATATAGATTACATAATTAGAGGTTGATGTAACATTAATTATATTTCACCAAAATAGTTCCTTAGAAACTTTATATCTCTAATTTCTTTTCTTTTCATAATATATCCTTTTATGGTTATCTAGTATTCTAAATGAATCCAAATTATAATTTATATTCTATAGTTTTAGATATATGTAAAATAGAAATGTTCGAGATACATCATGAGATTCCTTATTATGTTTACTATAAGAATCCCTCTCTACATGAATAACATCTAAAGACAATTCCATGGGAAGAGGTTACTCAAAGACATTCTTCTTGTTTAAGAAAAATTCTAATTTATAATACCATTTTGGAAAACTAAAACAACTTATATTTTCCTTATATATAGGATTTATCTAAATAATGTGTTTAATTAAAAACTCAATTATATTTTCACATTGAAAAAAGAATATATTTCTGGAGTTTCATGTTTTATAAATATTTAATTAAAATATCTACTGAACATACTATCACTAAAAATAACTCCATATTTTATATAGTATCCATTTATAAGATAATGTCCATATTTTACTAAACATTGAGTATGCATTGGAATTTTATATATAGTTCAACTATTTTTTAATTCCATTATATCATTTATATCAAACATAATTAATAGATAGTTGATAAAATTAACCTTTTCTCGAATTCATCTTTTGTAGAATCATAACTCCATTCTTCCAATAACCTAATATTTCTAGGGTTTCCTATATAAGTATGAAGAAAAGTATACATCAAATAAATGAATCTAACCATATTAGGGTTTCCCATATTCTAATTTCTTTTAAATAATATAATCTATGGGATGTTGTATTCAGTATGACCCAACTAAAAATAATAATTAAGATATTAACAAGTGTTCACATTAGAAATAGTCGCATACTTGGAACTATTATGGTTATTATATTATCTCACTCTCTTAATTTAATATACATATTATATAGAGTACATATAATGGATTTTATTTATATATTCATTCCACTTATTTGATATAATTTATACAACTATTTTTTATCAAAAAATTCAATATATAACAATAAAGTTAATATATAAATCTCTATAAAATCAATGATTTGTGTTCCAACCCATCCAAAATTCTAATTGTAAAATTTAACACATGTCCAAATGCATTTTATAAAAATGGTACATGAAAATATTTCAAGTATCATATTAAAATCATAATAAACTCAAATTCTACTCATGACCATATATGGTGTGATAGATAGTCAACCCCACCTTGTTTAGATAGAATCCTGGTCCTCTACATTCAAGAAATATGTATCAAAGTCACAAAATAAATCTACCAATACTGAATAATGATTTATACTTTTAACCAGATTTTGAATCCAAATATATAACCATTATAATAATAATAAAATATTTACTTGGGAATTATAACTATAAAAATGGTAACCTTAATTCAAATAAATTCATTATTTTGTTATACCGTAGTGTGAAACTCCATAAATACATGGCATCAAATTTTAAGGAAGCATTTAAAAAAAATTAAACATCGAACACAAACATTCATAGTGTAAAAAAAATTATATACGAATAAGGGAATAATTAATTAAATTAATGATTTATAATTTCATACATGAGATATAATGACAATTTCATTAAAAATAAATAATTAGAAATTTATGTTATTTAAAAAATATTCGTATTCCATATAATAGAAACATAAACACATTACATTTATATCACAAATAAAAGCATCACATATTTCTCAGTTTACATAACATACAAATGAATTCCATTACAAAAAATTCATGAATTATTGAAACACGATTTTTAGTATTTTAATTCCATGTAAACATCCTAGAGTAGAAAATATAACATTTAACATAAAAAATTAATATTGTTTTCTATGAACATCTTAGAAAATTGGTATAAAAAATTATATTTTTGAAACCTCAAATTCATACATCATTTATGATTGAAAATTCCATTGATAAATGATTTCATGTTTCATAATTTGGTTTGATTTAAATGTTTTATTGCAGGAATATTCTCTAATAAAAGATTGGGAGACTAAGTTTTTTTTAAAGATATGGAAGGGAAAACCTAAATTCAATCTACATTTTTCATGTCATAATTTTGTTCCACAAGAGAAAATTGGGGATGTATAAGTTTAAAATAGAGCTTCATGAAAAAACATTGAGGAGCTATGGATCCACTATATCTTGATGTATAACCTCACACTATAACCAATAATATTTAACTAAAGGTGTTCTAATATTTCATGTTACAATGAGACAACCTTCAAAACCTGATCAGTTTTTGAAATGAAAATAAAATTACTTTTTAGGGGATGATTTTTCAGGTTTTTTGTCTTATTGGAGAGATATTTGGAAACTAAGGAATGGTAAACGCCATTTTATTGTGGGAAAATGGTTCTCATTGATAAAATATAGGATGATACAAGTTTTTCAACATTATTATGACAATTTTACTATGATTTTAAAAATTTCAGTAAATTTATAATGTTTTATTATCTTCAAAATTTTTGGAAATTAAATATATATTTTTTGAGAGAAATAGGCTTATTAAACATGAATTTTGAAACAAAAGTCAACATTTATTAAGATAAAAAATATTTAAAAATATGGGAGAAATAAATAGATATTTTGGATGGTTTTTTGCATATAAAAGTACCACCTTAGCTTAAAGTATCAACAAACAACCAACAAGAGGGAGGACTTTGGGTATAAGTTCCAACGTATTTAAGGTTGCAGTTATTTTTTATAATTAGTTTTTCTAATATACTTGTTTTTTCTTATATAACAAGGAAATATATTAATGAATATTTTTAGAGCTAAGAATTGTGACAATTTGAGATTTCAGGGCTCGGTAATCCTCTATATTGATTTAATAAAAATATTATATATATTAGATCATGAACATGTTTTTTTCAAGAAATAATGTAATAAATAAAGAATTGAGTCTTGTATGAGAAAAAAGACACAACCATTGAATTTAGATGGTTGGTTTTAACATAGGCGTGACATAAACTTAGAGCATATTGGGGACTTGGGTTGAGTGTGATCATGTGTAGTATAATTAATTAATTAATTTTTATAGTCAAATTACATGGATAGTTTCATAAAACTATGGATTTCAGAGTATATCAAAGAGGATCACTGGAAGAATTTAGGATCATGCATCGGTAATCTGATTTTCATACGTATTACCAACAAAAACAATGTTTATAGATGTTTCCAATGAAAACAATGAAGGATTGTTCTTTATCACTGATTTATCAAAACTAATGTTACGAAATTTTTTCATTGATTTATTTTCCCATTTATTATCCCATGATCATTGTGAATTAAATATCATAATAAATTAAATTATGAGTCCTTCATTATTGTGGATTTGGGTTTATCTTCATGGGTATTTTGAATTGAAATTAATTTTTTCTTAGTTGTTCATCCATTATTATAAATAGACATAATCAAGGTAAACCTGAACAATATACGTGGTTTATTCCATTTTTTTTGTTTTTTGATTTCTCCCCTATTCATCGCTTTAGTAATTTTTGTTATTCAATTAGATAGAGGTTCTATGAAAACCCGGTAATCAATCATTTCCCGAACATTCTTTTGTGAAATGGATTAATACCCTAGGTTCATGTTCATGATTAATGTGTGATAATGAAGGTGGATGATTGAAGGTTATTCATGTGTATATTTGATGATCCCATATCCAATTTTAGATGTTTCAATGGGGAAAAGTGATGTTGGAACATTACTAATCAGATTTGGTGGTAGGAATCTTATCAACAATTATTGATGGGATTAGTCAAACTGAGATCCTTGATTAATAGATACTCTCATGGAGTTTTTGGATCCTATGAAAACACGATTGTGAGATTCAAAAAGGTTTACGATTTTTGAAAAAATCATGACTACATGGCGTGTAGCTCTTAGAATAGACTCCACATAATCCAGCATATATGGTGTTATGGTTTACACAAAGAGAAATATATCACACAACCTGTGACCCATTTCACACATAGTGTGACCTCATTTTTGGGGGTTCAGAATAAAACATAGGGGTATATAAGAAAAAGCATTTTCAATTACATGGCCATGACCAAAATACATGAGCATGACCTGGTACATTGACACAAACTTGTACATAGAATGATCAGAATACATAAGAATGAAAAAAAATCATAAACATGGGTAAGAGTACCCAGACATGGGTAGGCAACATGACGAGTTCTAGATAGATATCAAAATTCCATATATCTAGTTGATTATACAATGTGTAGAGACCCAATCTTCTTATACATTGATATTATATCTTTTTAGATGAATATTCTTTACATTACAAAAAAACACTCCCTAGGATCAAAAAGTTATAGTGCCTTTAGAAACTTGTAAACATAAAAATTGGTCAATAAGTGTTCTAAATAATCTCCCAATTAGTCCATCATAACTATCACACTTCATAGACTTACCACATGTAATACCTTTCATCATTACCTGGGGAAAATAAACACAACAACAAGTGTTCTTAGATGATCTATTAGGTAAAAAAGGGAAATACGTAAACATAATGTGACATAAGGGTATAAGAACATGAGAAAAACATATTAAAATCATACCATATATATAAATTATAAAAAAAAATTAATAATTATATCGACAATAGATGTTAAAAAGGCATGAATCCTAAGGAAATCAAATAACATGACCTATTAGAGCATAACATTGATATAAGACATGGAATATTATAATAAACGTAACCATAAAAATCATATCCATTATAATAAATGATAATTTCTAGGGATATAATAGTGAAATTATTTCACTCCCAAAATTATCATATTAGAAAAGGTTTACTCATAAGACTATTGTAGTGGTAAACATCTCTTATCAAACTGATTTCACTCAAAATTCCAGTCCAATTTATCTCATGATATTCAATATTTACCCAATACATCGAAGAGAGATATAGGTACCACCAATCATATAAAGAAAATCATACATAATTCTTCCAAAAGATCATAAAAAATTCATCATATTGGATCCTAGGAAAATAAATGGGTTTCATATAACATTTCATTGTAGCATAACCCCTAGAAAAAAAATGTGCTTCATAAAATTCTTATCATCAAAAAAATAAACCTTACAGATAAATGATAAATAAGTTATTATTGTATTACATCCCTGATAAATACTAACTAAAATAAAATAATGTTATCATATGTGGAAAATTATATTGAAAGAAAAATAACTTTGTTAGTTTCCTAGGGAAAATATCATTTCTTTGAAAATAATCTTTTAAGATTAGAAAACCATCAAATATTTTTGGAATATTTATCTTTGAAAATAATTTATAAATCATATAAAATAATATTCTACGAAAATAATTTTGATGATGGTGGTAAATTTCATTCATACCATAAATATAAATAAAAAATATTCCGTTCACTTTTTTCAAAAAATATAAATTGGAATTAATTGGAAAAAAAATAATGATTCCTTTTAAAATAATTTATTAAATGTAAAACATGGGTAAAAATTATTTACTAAATTCATTTATTATTGTTAAAATATATTTGAAAACATTTTTCGAAAATATTTATATGGAATAAAAAGGGTTTTCAAATGAAGAGTGGAATAAATATGACTTTTCATAAAAAATATTTTAATCTCCTAAGTACATAAAGTGGGAAAAAATAATGAAGAAAATTTATTTTCAAAAAATAAAAATATAATTATAAATATAATTATTTTTTGATAAATATATCTTAATATTTCATCATTTAAATCATTATTATAAAGAATCCCCCTAAATAATGATATTATAACATCAATCCATTACAACTTTGGTAACTTCTGAATCATAGTTATTATTAAAGAATGACATCAAATGAATCATTTAATATAATTAAAATAATTATATTTTATATATAACATGTCAAATGGTAACTATATAAACCTTATATAATAATTTCAGAAAAACTAATCTCTCAATGAAGGCAATTGAGACAAAGAATCCCTTACTGATTTAGTAATCTCATAAATAATAAGACCCATTAGATAATAAAATAAAATTAAACCATAATTATAATTAATATAAGTATTAACATGTTAAAAAAAATTAAACGGTTAGTATATACAACACATGAAATACCCGAGTACTGAATATGGCATAAGTCTCCTAAAAATTAAAGAGAGACTAGAAATCCCTTACCTCCTTGCTATCTTTAGTGCTGTAAACCCCATGAAAGAGAAATCCTGAAATGGATATCTAATTCCTCATAATTATCATGATAAAAAACAGAAAATAAATTAATGTCTAGTATATACACAACATATAAAAATACATTGTTAACATGGAATATGTCTCACATAAATAAAAGTGAGAAAAAAATATCTTACCTAAAGTCTTGACATCATCATACACGTTAAAACTATTATGTAATAAATATATTTTAATTATAAATTTATCAAAAACCCATAATTTTATACATCATACAATGTATTATTTTTTAGGACATTATATTAAACATTTAAAAGAAATTCTTATTGAAATTACATCTCGGTCAATAACTATTTTTATTTTCATGCATATTTTTATTTTTTATTTTCAGTAATATTACATTGATGATGGTTCCAAAATCCATATAATGATAAAAATTATATAAATATCACATATATTAAGTATATATTTATTTATATTAATCCACATACGTTGGAGAAGGAAAATTAAAAAATATGTTCATTGAGATGGTAGGTTGTATCTATGCATGAACACTGTGTCCATTTTCAAGAAAGATGAAAAGAATAAAATATAAAAAATATATTACCTTTATAGAATATTTTTTATGTCATATATATCACAAATATTCATTAAATTTTACTTAATTATCTTCTATAAATGTTTGGTTGAATAATGAATTGCACCGCTTCGTGAGACGATATTCTTTCAAAATCACAAACGACATTGTAATATATCCGCAGAATGGAAAATAAAAATGTATATTACATATTTTAATTAAATAAGTATAATTATGTTACAAATATCATATATACAAATTTAATATTTCCATATTACCATCCATTCAAAACTATAATTAAAAACACATCACATCGGTTCGTGGGGCAGTAGTTTGCCCTATACATGAGGGACGTTATAACAATTTTAGAATGTAAGAAGGAAGGTGTGAAATTAAAATTAAAAAACTATAATAATATAATAAATATATTATATACACATAAAATATTTCATTATATCATGTCATTTGAGGTGGTGATGGAGAACAAATAACATTGGTCTGTGATGTGGTAGTCTACTATACACACGAGCGATGTTTTCATTTCCCATTTGATGAAAGTATATATAGATCTAGTTTTGTAAATTAAAATTATAAATTATGAGTATATGGAAGATTTTATTTTTATTTTATTCTAATATTTTAAAAATATTTTATGGAGTTGGAAGAAGAAATAAAACAAAAACACATGTTTAAGAATTCTACCTCTTCTTCTAAAAACCACTTTAGGTTTATACATAATGCCTTATTATGAATGTTTTATAATTAAAATAAGGAACCTAAAAAGATTATATGAAATTAAGAAATATATTTTAATATTTATTTTCATAAAAAATTTATTTGGAGGTGTGAATATGGGAGGGGACGGGGTGCCCATTTATATGTGTGGGAGATCATATGCTTTGATTTTTGAAAATAATATAGTGTACCCACATTTTTAAAATTCAAAAATGATAAAAAATAAAACATATAGAACCTTATAGGAAATAATATATGTATATTTTCATATAATTGGTTTTGAATAAGTATATAGGTCATTTTACCATTTATCATTTTTTACTTTAACCCCTAGTAAACATGTTTTAACCATAGTCATATTAATCGGATTAAAAATATTTAATCCATTTTTATAAATTCCATTCATATTATAGGAAATATATAATTTAAAATTAGTGATGTAGATGTGATAAAATGTAGTTTTCAAAAGAGATATGTTTAAAAAGTTTAAAAAGTTTTTATATAAAAATTAAATATGAAATTTATTCCAACGAAATAATGAATATTAATAGAAATATAATTGAATAATTTTATTTTGAAATCCATATTAAAATAAAAATTATATTTTATGTGATTTTATTGAATATTCAGTTTTTGATAAAAACCAGTATTTTAACTATTCAATGAAAATATATCTTTTCAAAAAATTATCAAAAATTCACTACAAGATATTTTTTACCGGATTATTTCAAAAATGGATTTTATTTTTCAAACTAATCTTTCACAAATATTCAAAAATTAATTTAAAATAAGTTCAAAACATATGAAAAAAATAGTTTTTTAGAAAAATACATTTTTAAACAAAAATGGGATTTATTCTTATCTATTACAAAAAACACATATGATTAATGTTAAAATTTGTAATGAATATATAATATAAAAATTTAATTAATATCACTCTATTAGAGGTATTTATTTAATTTTTTGAGATAAAACACATCAATTCCCATAAAAATATTTTTTAGGATAAGATTCTAATTATTTTCAATTGGTTTTTATTTTAATTTTTAAAATATTGGTTACTAAAGAATTAATTTTAAATAAATAACTAAAACATAAATTTTCCAAAATTAGTTAATACATTTCATAACATCCATTCCAATGGATAAGCAATTATTATCATATAAAATAATAATATTTTAATAGTATGTCCGATTTTATTTAAACATGATGTATCATTTTGAAAAAAAATTCCAAAGAAATTTTATTTATTTGAGAAAATTAATTCATAAAATATTATGTTGTCATATTATACCCCCTTAAAAATAATTTATACCTCAAATTTTTTAACTTTGATCAACTCAAATGAGGATACTTCTACATCATTAGATTATTAGGTTCCAACATAGCTTCCAAAAGGTTCTAGTTTTTTCAAATAAACATTGACCAAGTGAGTGGTCGTATTTCATATCAATTTCCCTATATGATCCAAAATCTCAACTGGTTATTCTTTATAAGAGTGATCTTTATCTATAAGTACAACCTCTGAGTTCAGTATATTTGAAGGATCAAGTATGTACTTAATCATGATAGATACATAGAATACATTATCCAATTGAGAGTGGTTTTGTTGAAGAACCAATCAATAGGATACCATCTGGATATGAACTAGAATTACAAATAAACCAATATACCTTGGCATTAGTTTTCCATTGTATCATAAGAAAAATTTAATCCTTTGGTTAAGCTTCAATCAATTTACAATACATTTCTTACTCTAAGGGATCAATTTTTTAAACTTAATGAACTAAAAAATAATAATATCCACAATTAAATGATAATTCATTCCTTATATATCTAGTTATTGTAAAAAATCATTAGAATATGATATCCAATTTGCATACATACTTACATGGTGAAATAATAGATTAATCTCTAAAACATCATCCAATGTAAAAATTTAACCATTCTATAAATGGTTAACCTTATGACACATCCAAAATTATACATTTAAAAATAAGGTAACTAAATTACCGAAAAGCAACAAAACATTAATCTCCAAAATATCATTATGTTGATATTAATGGTCACATTACAAATATGTGAATACAACGGTGATATATTCTTCTAATGCATGTTTATAACCATAATTACCATACAAAGTCAATGATAACATAAATTCTTCCTCATTAAAAAAATAAAACCAAATATGATTATGTATTTTCAATAAATTTAAAAAAATTAAACTATATCAATGATAATATAAACATCTTTTTCAAAAAATGATGATTTAGTACCATTAATACTGTCAAATTTACTTTATCCATATCAATCATCTATTTAGCCAAACGTGACACCATTTTCTCAAAATTTGGAACATATTAAGGGTTATCTTACCTTAATCACACATATTCATTAAAATACCACCTCTTTATTAAATCAAATTTCTAGGTCATCATTACAATTTAACATATTATTGAAAAATCCTTAATTAAAAACTTATACTGAAAAACCATTATATATGTTTCATTATTTATATAAAAAAATTCCAAAATTTCAATTCATAAACACATCAATAAGTCCACTTCATTCTTAAACCATTAACTAGGATTCATCATCTTAATCCATTATACCAGCTTCAAAAATTATAAAATATGAATCACATCTTAAAATTCCACAACCAAAATTAATAATTCTTCTTACGATATATATAAATATTATTTTTAGAAAAGATCATAACTTTTATATTTCATTTTTAGTATCATAATGATAAGAAATATGACCAATACTAATAACACATTGATGATTATCTTTTTGATATTTTCCCCTTGGACATTTATTTTCTTAATTATAGTATGTTCCACATTTAAAACTTTAATCCATAGATAATACAATATGAAAACTAATATTATTATCAATTGAGTTGACTAAACATTTCATTTTTCATCGATAATTACTACTCTATAACCATTTTATCTAAACATAAAAAATCATATCAATCTATTGAGAAATTCTCTTTAGTTATTATTCAGAAATTCAATACATATATGAAACTAAATCATTTTTCTCCACGTTCCCTCTCACTCGGACTCTCAACAAAAATTATCCTTACATTCAATGTTGAGTATAATAGATGGTTAATGTGCACGTTTTGAATGATATATCATTATAAATGCATTGGAATACATGAAATATCCTTCACACCAGTCATCATCCCATCTGGTATCTCATCAAAACATTTTCTCTCAAATTCAAAGTTATCCCAGTTCATTCTTGTTCCCTCTATTGAATAAAACCAAAACCATAGTGTCAGTAACAAAAATTGTATCGAGAAACCACATTATCATGAAAAAATTAATGGATTTATAAATAATGAATCCTTATCTTCAAAATATGACACATATGGTTTATCCGAAGTCATTATTGGTTATTATCTATTCAAATATTTCATGACAGTTTGTAAGGAGTTTGTGAAATAGCATAGTATATCCCCTTGTTTTTTCAAAACAAGTTCACAAAAATTCCCACTTCCATGCACTAGGTGATAATCGAGTCTGTCTAAATACACCACATTTAGAGTTATTAACACTTGTTACCTATATTAAAGATTCACAAACAATTATAGTATCGATACATGGATGTAATTTCATGGATACTAGTCTCTCTATCCTTTACCGAAATTACAAGACATTTTCCTATACTTTGAATCATCCTTAAACATTTAATTATACATATCCCTTGATAAATCCTTTGAAATATCCATAGGGATGTCACTAAATATTTATCATCCTAGTGTTTAAATTTCAGCTCAATATATCCTATGATAGAAACTCCACAGACCTAATCATCTTATACTTATATATTACATTTTTTAGTTGAATATTCATTACATTACAAAAAAATGCCTAAGGATTGTAAAATAATACTTCCTTTGGAAACATGGAAACATAAAAAACATGTTAAAAAGAGTTATAAATTTTCCAAGACGTAGTTCTTCATCATTAGCACCCATCTTATATATATCAAACATAATAGCTCTCATCATAACATGAGGAAAATAAAGAAAAGAAATGGTGAGATTAAATTATCAATAATGGTTAAAAAATGAAAATCATATACCAAAAACGAGGAAAAGGGTTTGAGGACAAGAGAATGACTTATGAAAACTATAAACTTCATATCAAATATCAATATCGTTAGTCATGGAATAAATATTTCTATTTCAAAAGACATAAATCATAAGAAAATCAAAGAACATGATCCATGATAGAATAAAATTGACATAAGACATGGGACTATGACATAAATATAATAGTAGAAATTCATTTTGATATTATTTAATGATCATTCTCAAGTCTATCAAAGTGGAATGTGTTCACTTCCCAAACCATCGTAGTATTCAATGATTACATCACAGAATATCATAGTAGAAAAAGTCCCTTACTGAATTGGGTATACTCCCCATTCTAGTATTATTTATCTCACGAGATATCAATATTTATCCAATGAATTAGAGAGATATATAGGTCCCAACCATCACATAGTTAAAATAATGAATTTTTGTTTCACAAGATCATAAAACATTCGTTATATTAGAACCCATGAAAATAAATGGGGTTCATAGAACATTTCATCATAGAAAAATATAACGACCCATACTATACATACATTGTCATTACTTCAGAATATAATCACACTTATTACCACATATAACAAAACCAGGAAAGGGCCGTATAGGTATATAGTCTTTAGAAACTGGGAAACATAAACAACTGGTTCATAAAGCATCTACTTTGCCTCCCATTTATTTCATCATATCTAGAGTCCCTTTTTGGCATATCCAACTTAATAACCTTCTTCCTGACCTGGGGAAATAAAACATACAAAAGGGTGACCTCAAATGCTTAGTAAGGGTGAAAAAAAGAAATATCAATCACATCATATACATAAGAACATAACTTTTGGAAATCTTAACCTACAAAAAAAAATCATAATTTCATAACATGGGATAAATCATAGTATTGAAATGTAATCCCAATAATCATAACTTAAAACATGAAACTTTGTGGCATACACACATAATCATAGAGAATCATTTCTTGTTAGTCAAGACTCATTTTCAAGACTATCATACTGGACAAAGTCCATTTCTGAACCGAGTTCACTCCTCGTTTCAGTCTTGTTTCACTGAACCGATTTAACCTGCCGTTCCAGCCATGTCTATCTCATGAGATATAAAACCTTTACCCAATGAATTGGAGGGAGATATAGGTCCCACCCATCTCATAATTATACCATTCTTATGTGTGCCACAAAATCATAAAACATACATCATAGCATAACCCATGTAATAAAAATGGGAATCTTAAACATCGTGAAATCATAAAACAATTCATATAAGATAAAAGAATACATAAAAATATTTCCATCACAAAATAATCAAATCCATGTAATAATAGGGATAGAAATAGAACACTATATTATCTTAGATGGAAAATAATTTTGATAAAACTCTTGATCTCCATTCTTGAGGAAAATATACTTTCTACTTCAAAAACATTTTCCTTTCTCAACATGTCATACAATTTTAAACTAAAAGATATTGATTAAAAATAAACTAGAAAACTTGTAAAGGAAGCTTCTTTGAAATAATGTTTTAAAAATACATTCATTCTATATAATTTAAAAAAACATTCTTCTCATACTTTTGTCGGAAAAGTCAAAAAGTACCTCCTACGAAAAACGACAAAAGATTCCTTTCATATCTTTTACCAAAAACTCACCTAAGGGTAAAATTGGATTTACACAATTTCAGGTGGATGAAAATAATATTACATATTGAGGAAACATGGATGTGGATAATAAAATACACCCTAGTAAATTCCAAAGTATAAATAATCTCGGATAAAAATGAGATTGTGATATTTTCCTTACCTTAGGTCTGATTTTCCTCGTAAGTGGCCGAAGCTCCTGTATAATGTTTTAAATAATGTTATTGAATTATTCCAGAATCATAATTATTTTTATGATATCATATATGGCCATATTCTTAGCTTCTTAGTAGTAATATTTCATTGCTACTTGTTATTCGGGTGTTTATAACTTTTTTTTCTTATGCGTGTTTTGTCGAATAAATTCTTATTAATCTCTTTAGGATATAGATACATCATTTCCAGAATGGTATTAATGTACTATATATCATATTTATTCATTAAATTCATTTATATAATCATTATTCAATGAAGATCATGTAGAACTAATCGCATCACATCGTGGAGAGGGTATTCCGTATGTACGCACGAGCGATGATATCGTTCCCATGATCGTGGAATTGTATTGGAGTGTATGTATATTATTTCAGAATCAATATCACTTTAAAATAATCATCTATAGTAATTATTTACACCATTATACCCATCCAATTAAGGTGGTGGGGTAAAAAAGCTTACACCACGGCGTGGAGACGGTATTCCGTACGTACGCACGCGCGGTGATTTCGTTTTCCATAGGATGGATATATGTTGAAATAGGGTTATTTCATACATATAATAAAATATCAGTATATGAGTGATACTGAGGTTATTACTTCATAGTGAAACAACTAAAGAAGAATATGTCTAAGAAGAAAGAATTTGGAAAGGATCGGTAATGGATATTACCACTTTTTGACGCGCCTCTTCTTAACCTCCTCTTAGGGCACTAGGGTTGGTCTTTGAAGAAGACCAGAACCTTTAGGATGATTATAGGGAAGTGGGGAAGTTAAATGGGCAGGTTTGGCCGAGATTTAAGGCTCAAATTGGTGTGAGGAGGAGAGGGAGGAGGTGCCCTTTTATAAGGGAAGAGAGGGGCACCTTTGGAAATATATGAAATATTAGTTTATATTAAATCCCAACCCCACTTAAAGACTTCCAAAATGACTCATATCCGAATATTAGATGAGATAGGGTTTTAATCTCATCAACCAATAAAATTTAGACATGTTAGGAATTTATTTTAAACATTACCAACTTGATTTATCCTTATTTATCAATTTAATTTTATTTGTGGTAGTAATATTCTAAATTTTAAATTATTATTAATAATTACATATGTGTTGTGAATTTTCCATAATTTGAAACTTTATGACATTTTCGACCATATAAAGTTCAATTTATAATTTTTAAATATTTTTGTGATTTTTAAACAATTTTATAATGTGTTATTTTTATAAAATAACAATAGTGTCAATTTTGATACTATTCATTTATTTGAATTTAAATAAAATATATACAGAGAATATGTTCGAATTAAAAGATTTAATAGATTAATAAAATGTCATATGTATCTATAAAATTAGAGGAGCACATTAAATAGTGCATATAATAATTAGATTAATATTTTAAAACCATTTATTTGATATTTTACTTAAAAAAACAATTTCAACATCACTATTGTGTCATAATTAATGATAATTATTTAATCCCTAAAAATTCTAAATAAATTCCTATGATTTATAGAATTGTATTAGATTTCTGGAGACTATTCATTTTCTAAGTTTCATTAAGTGTATCACCAAATTAAAATTATTATACTTTTAAGATTTAAGAAAGTGACATGTTGTCACATTCTTTGCTTTTAATAATAATTAAATTATTTTCATGGAAAAAAGTCTATTAAATGAATCTAATACGACCATTAGGTGATATGGGTCTCCTTTTAGTCATCCAATAGGATTTTTTCAGGTGTTAGGATAATTTTATAATCTTATATTTACACATAATTACCCGATTTACCTTTAACTATGGTAAATAAAATTTACCGTAGTTACTATTCATAATGCCCAAAAATAAAAAGTAGCCTATTAACATAATTTGGACCCACTGATTCTGAATATAGAATCCATTTTTCAAAATTCAAAACATATATGTTGAAGTAGTTAATTTAAAATAAATCCCGTTGTTAAGAAAACGGGTTTTAGAAGTTAAAACATTGCCAAAGATTGAAATATTTTTACATATGAATTCAATGTGAAAATAATGCTAATGACATACAATATATTAAATGGTAAAAATATATTCTATCTATACTTTAAAAACATTAAATATTATAATTTAACCATATAAATTATCTCAATGAAAAAAGTTTTTTTTAATTAAAAATTAGCATATTTTTACTAATCATCAAAATATGAAAGTTATCAGAGAAATATCAAAAATTTATCCAAAGTAAATATTTATATCGTGATTCAAAAGAATAATTTTATTTTGTCAAATTGAACTTATAAATGTGTCAAAACTAGATTTAATGTGGGTGTGCCATCAAAAGGCGGCAAAACTTCATTTTTCGATAAATACTTATTTTACCCAAAAAAATTATTTTGTTCTCTTACCATGTTCTAGAAAATGTGTAAGATGAATAATAATGTTGTAACATTTAAAATTCAGTTAATAATATTCATAACGGCTGGTTTATAATATTATAATAATATATCATTGTTTATTGGAACTCGGTATTGCGTACTACACACGCTATCGAGGAAGGTCGTGATTGCGTGCAGTGAAAGATTTTTTTGATGATTTATATAACATAAAAACAAAATATTTCTCAAAAAAGTCTTGGGTGTTACATTATACCCCCCTTAAAATGAATTTTGCCCTCAAAATTCCTCACTTTGTAACAAACAGATGAGGATACCACCCCCTCATCATATCCTCGAGCTCCCATGTAGCTTCTTCTAATTGGTGGTTCCTCCATAAAACATTCACCAAGTGAGTGGTATTGTTTCATAGGACTTTTTCACTATGATCCAGAATCTCTATCGGTTTTTCTTCATAAGAAAGATCTTTCTCCAGCGGTACAACTTCTGAGCTGAGTACATGTGAAGGATCAGGTATGTACTTTCTCAGGAGAGATACATGGAACACATCGTGAACTTGAGAGAGATTCGGTGGAAGTGCCAATCGGTAAGCTACCTTCCCATCACGATCCAGTTTTTCGAAAGGACCGATAGATCTAGGGCTCAACTTCCCCTTCTTTCTAAATCTCATGACCCTCTTCTAGGGAGATATTCGTAAGAACACTTTATCAACCACTTCAAACTCTAGGTCTTTTCTTCGGTTGTCGGCATAACATTCATGTCGACTCTGAGCTGCTCTTATGTGTTGTTGAATAGATCGGCCCTTTTATACCATCTCATCAAAAATATGAGGTCATAATAGATTTCATTCCCCAACATCATCCCAGCAAGTTGGCGTCCTGCATTTCTTTCCATTGATAGCTTCATAAGGAGCCATCTAAATACTGGAGTGAAAGCTATTATTATAAGAAAATTCCACCAAAGGTAAGTGTTTATCCCAACCACCTTTGAAATCCAAAGAGAAAGCTCTCAACATATCTTCTAGAGTTTGAATTGTTCTCTCAGACTAACTGTCTGTCTGAGGATAATAAGCAGTGCTAAAACTCAACTCTGTATCCAGAGTATACTGAAGACTTCTCCAAAACATTGAGGTAAACCTCGGATCCCGATCAGATATAATAGAAAGTGGTACTCTATGCAATCTTACCACATCCTTCACGTATATCTTGGAAAGCTGATCTAGAGAGAAATCCTCTCTAATAGAGATCAAGTGTGCAGACTTTGTAAGACGATCAACTATGACCCAAATAGCATTATTTCCTTTGGATGTTTTAGGAAGTCCTATGACACAGTCCATAGTGATGTTTTCCTATTTCCATTCGGGTATGGGTAATGGTTGTAACATCCCCTTAGACTTCTATCTCTCAGCTTTAACTTGCTGACAAACCAAGCATCGAGAGACATATTCAGCAACATCTCTTTTCATGCCATCCCACCAAAAGTACTCTTTCAGGTCCCTATACATCTTCGTGCTTCCAGGATGAATAGAGAATGAAGAACTATGAGCCTCATCCAGTAGCTCCTTCTTTAATTCGGGGATGGGAGGAACACAAACCCAATTCCTAAACTTTATTATCCCATAACAATCAAGGTTTAATTCAGGAACATTTCTCACCTTCTTTTATAACTCGACATCTTATTTTTGTGCCTCTTTAATCTTCACATGTATAGATGGTTGAACATTCATTTAAGAAAGATACAATTTTTCCCCTTTCATTATAATTCCAAGATCCCTCATTTGTAAATCCATAAATATTGGATCTTTTTTTATCCTCATCATGGATAAACTGACATGGTCTTGTCGACTTAATGCATCTGCCACCTTGTTTGCTTTCCCAGGGTTGTAATGAATTGAGCAGTCATAATCCTTAATCAGCACCAACCATCTTCTTTGGCGCATATTCAACTCCTTTTGTGTGTGAAAATATACTTTAAACTTTTATGATTAGTATAAATATCACACCTTTCACCATAAAGGTAATGGCTCCAAATCTTTAATGAAAGGATTACCACAGCTAAATCCAAATCATGAGTTGGATAATTTTGCTCATGTATTTTCAACTATCATGAGGCATAAGCTATCACCATATCATTTTTCATAAGAACACACCCCAAACCCTTCTTGGATGCATCACTTTAGATCACAAACCTTTCTCCACTACAAGGCAGTGTGAGCACAAGTGCACTAGATAACCTTCTTTTCAATTCCTTGAAATTCTCTTCACATTCCTCCATCCAAACAAACTTAACTCCTTTCCGAGTCAACTTGGTGAGTGGATTAGATAATCGTGAATAATATTTCACAAAACGTCAATAATATCCGGCCAAACCAAGAAAACTTCGGATCTCAGTCACCGTTGTTGGTCTCGAGCATCATTCGATAACCTCGGTTTTTGCTGGATCCACAGATATCCCCTCTTTTGAGATTATGTGACCCAAAAATAAAACTCTTTGGAGCCAAAATTCACACTTGGTAAATTTGGCATAAAGCTTCTCCTTTCTCAGGGTATTCAATATAATTCTAAAGTGATCTTCATGTTCTTCCTTGCTCTTTGAATATACAAGAATATCATCTCAAAAGACTACCACAGACTGATCAAGATAGTCTCTAAAGACTCTATTCATCAGATCCATGAAGATAGCAGGGGAATTAGTAAGACCAGATGGCATCACTATAAATTCATAGTGTCCATACCTTGTACGGAAAGCCGTCTTTGGTATATCCTCCCTTTTTACCCTTAATTGGTGATACCCTGAACGAAGATCAATCTTGGAAAAGTATTGAGCTCCTCGTAGTTGGTCAAATAAGTCATCAATGCGTGGGAGAGGATATTTATTCTTGATAGTGATCTTGTTAAGTTCTCTATAATCAATGTAGAGTCTCATTGATCCATCTTTCTTCTTAACAAACAGAATAGGTGCTCCCCAAGGTGACGCACTAGGTCATATGAACCCCTTATCAAGATTATCTCGGAGTTGATTCTTCAATTCCTGCAACTCAATTGGGTCCATTCTATAAGGTGTCTTTGAAATAGGCAAATCACCTGGTACGAGTTCTATTGAAAACTCAACTTCGTTATTTGGTGGGAGACCCGGTAATTCCTCTGAAAAGACATCATCAAACTCTCGTACAATGGCATATTCTTAATCGTGAGTTTCTCACCAACCATTTGAGATAAATAACCTTCATTTAGTGGAATCAATACCCATAAAATGGAAGAAATTTCCACTGGAAGGTTATGTTAATCCTTGCAACGATCGACGATCATAGATTGATCTCGAATATGAAATGTGACATCCCATATTTGGAAATTGATATGAGCTCCATGTAGAGAAATCCAATCCATGCCAAGAATCACATCAAATTGCACTATAGGAAGGATCACAAGATTTGTAGGAAGCAATTTCCCACAATCTTTAATCGGAGAAGAATTATAAACTTTTGATGCAATTGTTGTGCCATTTGGGGTTGTCACAGCTAACTCAACATCTAAATATTGAGGTAATACAGTGATATCCTTAGAAAATTATTCAAAAATAAAGGAGTGTGTGGATCCAGAATCAAATAAAACATTTTCTACTTTAGAGTGGATGGTAAGTGTACCATTCAACACATCATTATCGTACTCCACATCACTGATAGAAATTGCATGTGACTTTCCTTTGTATTTAGCCTTAAGAGTTTGTTGACGTCGACCATCATCATCAACCCTTGGATTTGGGCATTGATTGGCATAATTCCCCATCTCCCTGAACTTGAAACATTGATGTGTAGTAGGTTCATTCTCTGTTTCCCTTCCTTTGTTTTCGTCACTAGACATTGTCTTCCCATCATTGCGGCATTCAAATGCCTGATGACCTTCCTTTCAACATTTGAAACATTTTCTTGTCCCTTTAAGACAACTCCCTCCATGTTTCATTCCACACTTTGAGCATAAGGGAAAGATCATCTTCTTTTCAGTGTGCTCTTTAGAATTTCTTTGGAATTCAATTTTCCTCTTCTTATCAAACCCATATGACTGATGGGTTACTCCAATCTCCATCTCGACTTTGAGATAACATCGAACAATTTCCTCGTAGCTATTGAAGTCCCTTATGGCTAACGCCCTTCGAAGACTTGGTTTTAAGCCACTAAAGAATCGATCGATCTAACTATCAGGTTGGATAATAATACCAGAAGCGTACCTTGCAAGTCTTGTAAAAGTTTCTTCATAATTACTAACAGATTCATCATCCTTTTGCTTCAGTTCAATAAATTCTTTCTCCATCATTGTTCGGAGAATACGAGGGAAGTACTTATTGAAAAATAAGTTCTTGAACTCATCCCATTCCATGGACTCAATTTCATCCATTTGCCTCGTATTCTTAATAATATTCCACCATTGATCGGCATCTCCTTCCAAATGATACACTGATAGGATGACTTTATCATGTTCAGAACATTGAAGAACTGAAAATATCATTTTAGTAGTACTAATCCATTGTTCAGCAACTAATGGATCAGTAGACCCGCTGAAAGAAGGTGGACTTTGCCTCATGAAAGATTCAACAGAATGTTGCTCCTTCCTTTGCTCATTTAGAAGTCCTGCATGATTCATAGATTGAGAAAGTTGTGTGAGCATGGCTACACGATTTTTCATTCCAGCTCCCATAACATTTGGTTGCTCAGGGCGACAATCATTGCATTGCCCATCGCATTCCGCATTAACATGGTTCCTTCAGGTTCCATCCATTGACTAAAACCAAGAAGAATTGTGTGAGAAACACTAATAATAATAGGAAAAACCACACAATCAAGAATAAAATTTCACACTTAAGGTCTTATCATAGGTTGTTCATGGACATTTCTAAAACACTAGGATTGTGTTCTATGCTTAGACCTATCCTTAGTATTCTTACTAATGACTTTACATCCTAGTTTCCAAAGGTTGACTATACCTTTCCTCTGATACAAACTATAAAGACCCATAATTTACATACATTGTCATTAATTCAGAAGTTAAGCACACTTATTACAACATATAACAAAACCAGGAAAGGACCGTATAGGTATAGAGTCTTTATAAACTGGTTCATAAAGCATCTACTTTGCATCCCATTTATTTCATCATATCTAGAGTCCCTTTTTGGCATATCCTTCTTAATAACCTTCTTCCTAACCTTGGGAAATAAAACATACAAAAGGGTGAGCTAAAATGCTCAGTAAGGGTAAACAAAAGAAATATCAATCACATCATATACATAAGAACATAAATTTTGGAAATCATAACCTGCAAAAGAAATCATAATTTCATAACATGGGATAAATCATAGTAGTGAAATGTAATCCCAATAATCATAAATTAAAACATGAAACTTTATGGCATACACACATAATCATAGAGAATCATTTCTTGTTAGTCAAGACTCATTGCCAATACTATCTTAGTGGATAAAGTCCATTTCTGAACCGAGTTCACTCCTCGTTTCAGTCCTGTTTCACTGAACCGGTTTAACCTGCTGTTCCAGCCATGTCTATCTCATGAGATATAAAATCTTTACCCAATGCATTGGAGGGATATATAGGTCCCATCCATCTCATAATGATACCATTCTTATGTGTGCCACAAAATCATTAAACATACATCATAGCATAACCCATGTAATAAAAATGGGAATCTTAAACATCGTGACATCATAAAACAATTCATATAAGATAAATGAATACATAACAATATTTCCATCACAACACAATCAAATCCATGTAATAATAGGAATAGAAATAGAACCCTATATTATCTTCGATGGAAAATAGTTTTGATAAAACTCTTGACCTGCATTCTTGAGGAAAATATCCTTTCTACTTCAAAAACATTTTCCTTTTTCAACATGTCATAAAATTTTAAACTAAAAGAAGTTGATTAAAAATAAACTTGAAAACTTGTAAAGGAAGCTTCTTGGAAATAATGTTTTAAAAATCCATTCATTCCGTATAAGTTAAAAAAACATTCTTCTCGTACTTTTGTCGGAAAAGTCAAAAAGTACTTCGTACGAAAAACGACAAAAGATTCCTTTCATATATTTTACTAAAAACTCACCGAAGGGTAAAATTGGATTTAAAAAATTGTAGGTGGATGGAAATAATATTACATATTGAGGAAACATGGATGTGAATGATAAAATACACCCCAGTAAATACCAAAGTATAAACAATCTCGGATAAAAATGAGATTGTGATATTTTCCCTTACCTTAGGTCCGATTTGCCTCGTAAGTGTCTGAACCTCCTATATAATGATTTAAATAATGTTATTGAATTATTACAGAATCATAATTATTGTTATGATATCATATATGGTCATATTCTTAGCTTCTTAGTAGTAAAATTTCATTGCTACTTGTAATTCGGGTGTTTATAACTTTTTGTTCTTATGCGTGTTTTGTCGAATAAATTCTTATTCTTCTCTTTAGGATATAGATACATAATTTCCAGAATGGTATTAATGTACTATATATCATATTTATTCATTCAATTCATTTATATAATCATTATGCAATGAATATCATGTAGAACGAATCACATCACATCGTGGAGACGGTATTCCGTACGTACGCACGAGCGATGATATCGTTCCCATGATCGTGGAATTGTATTGGAGTGTATGTATACTATTTCATAATCAATATAACTTTACAATAATCATCTATATTAATTATTTACACCATTATACTCATCCAAGTAAGCTGGTGGTGGAAAAGAGATTACACCACGGCGTGGAGACGGTATTCCGTACGTACGCACGTGCGGTGATTTCATTTTCCATAGGATGGATAGATGTTGAAATAGGGTTGTTTAATACTTATAATAACATATCAGTATATGAGTGACACTGATTTTATTACTTAATAATGAAACAAATAAAGAAGAAGATGTTGAAGAAGAAAGAATTTGGAAAGGATTGGTAATGGATATTACCTCTTTTTGACGCGCCTCTTCTTAACCTCCTCTTAGGGAACTAGAGTTTGTCTTTGAAGAATACCAGAACCTCTAGGATGATTCTAGGGAAGTGGGAAAGTTAAATGGGAAGGGTTTGGACAAGCTTGAATGCTCAAATTGGTGTGAGGAGGAGAGGGAGGAGGTGCCCTTTTATAAGGGAGGAGAGGGGCACCTTTGGAAATATAAGAAATATTCGTTTATATTAAATCCCAACCCCACTTAAAGACTTCCAAAATGACTCATATCTGAATATTGAATGATATACGGTTGTAATCTCATCAACCAATAAAATTTAGACATGTTAGGAATTTATTTTAAACATCACCAACTTGATTTATCCTTATTTATCAATTTAATTTTATTTGTGGTAATAATATTCTAAATTTTAAATTATTATTAATATTTACATATGTGTTGTGAATTTTCCATAATTTGACACTTTATGACATTTTAGACCATATAAATTTAAATTTATAAATTTTAAATATTTTTGTGATTTTTAATCAATTTTATAATATGTTATTTTTATAAAATAACAATAGTGTCAATTTTGACACTATTCATTTATTTGAATTTAAATAAAATATATATAGAGGATATGTTCGAACTAAAAACTTTAATTGATTAATAAAATGTCATATGTATCTTTAAAATTAGTGAAGAACATTAAATAGTGCATATAATAATTATTTTAATATTTTAAAACCATTTATTTGATATTTTAATTAATAAAATAATTTCAACATCACTATTGTGTCATATTTAATGATAATTATTTAATACCTAAAAATTCTAAATAAATTCCTATGATGTATATAATTGTATTATCTTTCAGGAGAGTATTCAGTTTCTAAGTTTCATTAAGTTTATCACCTAATTAAAATTATTATACTTATAAGATTTAAGAAAGTGACATGTTGTCACATTCTTTGGTTTTAATAATAATTAAAATGTTTTTCATGGAACAAAGTATATTAAATGAATCTAATCCGACCCTTAGGTAATATGGGTCTACATTTAGTCATCCAATAGGATTTTGGAAGCTGTTAGGGTAATTTTATAATCTTATATTTACCCTTAATTACCCGATTTACCTTTAACTATGGTAAACAAAATTTACCGTATTTTCTATTCATAATGCCCAAAAATAAAAAGTATCCTATTAACATAATTTGGACCCAATGATTCTGAATATGGAATCCATTTTTCAAAATTCACAACATATAAGTTTCTGTAATTAATTTAAAATAAATCCCGTTGTTAAGAAAATGGGTTTTAGAAGTTAAAACATTGTCAAAGATTGAAATGTTTTTACCTATGAATTCAATGTGAAATTAATGCTAATGACATACATTATATTAAATTGTAAAAATATATTCTATCTATATTTAAAACCATTAAATATTATAATTTAACCATATAAATTATCTCAATGAAAAAAGTTGTTTTTAATTAAAAATTAGCGTATTTTTACTATTAATCAAAATATAAAAGTTATCAGAAAAATATCAAAAATTTATCCAAAGTAAATTTTTATATCCCGATTTAAAAGAATAATTTTACTTTGTCAAATTGAACTTATAAATGTGTCAAAAATCAGATTTAATGTGGGTGTGCCATCAAAAGGCGGCAAAACTGCATTTTTTGATAAATACTTATTTTACCAAAAAAAATTATTTTTTTCTCTTACTGTGTTCTAGAAAATGTGTTAGATGAATAATAATGTTGTAAAATTTAAATTTCAGTTAATACTATTCATAACGGCTAGTTTATAATATTATAATAATATATCGTTATTTAGTGGAACTCGGTATTGCGTACTACACACGCTATCGAGGAAGGTCGTGATTGTGTGCAGTGAAATATTCCTTTGATGATTTATATAACATAAAAACAAAATATTTCTCATAAAAGTATCAGGTGTTACAAAAAAACCATGGAAACAAAATGAGATTAATAAACATAAACCTTAAAAAATTGAATAAATATGCTATAATTGGATTATACCTCTAGTAAATGTTATGTAACATCAAATTATTTAACCATAGATGCAAAATAGTTTTGAAATAAATATCTCTTGGAACATTTCTTGAGGAAAATATAATTTCGTTGAAAATAACACTACTAAAATTACATTCTAAAAAGATATTATAGAAATAAATTTAATTTAAATTTTCCATTAAATATCGTAAAATAAAATTCAACAAAAATAATTTTTATGATATTGGGGAATTTTGTTCATATCCTTTATTTTATTACAAATATTTGATTCGAATTTTCAGTAAAAAATAAAATTGAACTTTCATAGAAAAAGACATCCATATTTTTTAAAATTTGTATTAAAATTAAATCATGAATTAAAATTATTTTATAGATTATTTGGTTAATTTTATATAATTTTTGAAATTATTTTTAGAAAAAATGGATATATAAGAAAAATGGTTTTTGTCTGAAGGTTGAAATAAACAATATTTTTATGAAAAAACATTATTTTTTAATATAGTCTATAGAAAGAGAAAAAAATGAAATAAAAAAAATGTATTTTCATGAAATAAATAGATTCTAATAAAATTAACATTGTTATCAAGAATTATATAATAATATTTCATTATCGAAAGAACAACCATCAATAATCCTGATAAATAAAGAGATTGTAAAATCAAACCATTACCATATTGGTAACTTTTGAATAGAAGGACCCCTTAACGAATAAAATCAAATTAACCTTGAATATAATAAAGATAATCCGAATCATGATATAAAATTTGAAAGGGTTTTATAAACCCTATATAGTAGAAGATAAGTACATTGCATAACTTATATCTCAATGAAGGCAATTTGTGAGATAAATCCTTTACTACTTTCGTAATCTCTTGAATTATAAGTCCCATTATATAATAACATATAATTAAACATTATGTATTATGAATTAATTATTTTATTTTCATAAAATGTAAAAGTGGTATTTTATAAACCATATAAAATAAACATGTAGTGAATATCACATATGTCTCCTAGAAATAAAGGAGATACTTGATATCCCATACAATTTGGTTACTTTCAAACCATAAACCCCACGAAATATAGATCATAAAATAAGTATTCAAATACCCATAGCTATCATGATAAGAAAGATCCAATAAATTCATGGGTAATATATACCCCACATATAAGAAATAAGTGGTGAATTTGGCAAGTATCTCATAGATATAAAAGTGAGGCAAAATCCCTTATCTTATATCTTAACATTGTAATTTTTAGAGACTACTATATAATAAATATATGTATAATATAAATATATTAAATAAAAATAATTATATACATCTTACCATATAGGATTTACCTGTGACCTTTTATTACCCATTTATTAACAATTCTTTGTAAAAATTATGTTCTAGGTAATAACTGCTTTGTTTTTAGGCATGTTTTGTTTTTTATTTTCAGAAATCATAATTTTATCATGATTACATAATATCAATTTTTTTTACCATTATATAAATATCACATATATTTATTATGAAATTATTTAGAGTAAGATATAAAAGTTATAGATGGAAAATTAAATACATCATTCATCGAGATAGTAGGCTAGACACTTGCTTGAACGCTGTTTCCATTTTATCTTTAGATGTAATGGAAGGATGGTAAATAAAATATTACCTTTTAAAAATAATTTTATATTTTATATAACACATATATTAATTAAATTTACCCTAATTACTTTCCATACAAAGTGTTAGTGAAAAAAGAATCACATCATTTCGCGAGACGGTGGTCCGCTGTACTCACAAATGGCGTTATTGTATCCCCCATGAGATGGAAAGTAAGAATGTTTATACGATATGAAAATTAAAAAAAATTATTATTTCATAAATATCTTATATATATTCATATTATCTATCCTTATTTCAATCAATGTAAAATATAAATGAAATAAACATCCCATCAATTCGTGAGGTGGCAGTCTGCCGTGAACATGAGAAACATTTTTTTATAATGAATTGGAATGTAATATGTAATGTTTGATAGTATAAATAAAAAGTACAATAATATAATTATTATATTAGGTAAAAATTAAATCCATCATTATATATGGCAGTGAGAGGTGGTGATGGAAAATAAATAACATCAGTTCATACGTTTGTAGTTTACCGTACACACAAGCGACGATGTCACTTGATATTTGAATGAAGTGGAGATGGAAAGAGTTTATTCAATTAACTTAATAGAATATCATTATATGTGAGATACTAGTGTTACTATATCATTATATTTGAATGTGATTTGTAGTAGGTTGAATAAGAAATAAAAAAACATAAGATTAAGAATTTTATATCTTCTACGGAGAACCTATTTATATTTATACCTAATGCCTTATTTTGAGGGTTTATTGTAACACTGCAAGTATTTTTGAAATATAATTTTTGAATAAATTAAATTTATTTGATAGCTTGAGTTACAAACAACCAAGTGTTGTAGAAAACCTCGAAAACTATTAATATTAATATTTAAATATGACTATTATTAAATCACACTTAAACATGATAATACTAATAGAAATTGAAACATTTTAAATATTAGTTATAATTTTTTTATATAAATTTATCAGATTGTTAAAAAATTACTTATGTTTTTGTAATGTCTTTATATGTTTGGAATGTATAATGTTCTCAATAAAAGATGATGCTAATTTCTTCTTGTGAACAATAATAAAGTAAACAATTTTCCAATTTCAAAATTTTTTTATAAAATATATTTAATTTTTTAAATCATAATGAAAAAATTATATTTTTTTTGTTATTGGGATTTTTTTGAAAACACAAATTTTTCAATGAATACAGAAAAATACTGGGTTTTTTTAAACATCCTTTTCTTTTAAAGAATTTTTGAGGTTTGTATTTCTACTAAAATTGAATTAAAAGTAATCCTAGATTAATAATATATCAATTATTCTAATTTAGGTCATTCTAAAAATATTTATATTTAATTTTTACATAAAAACATTATAAACATTTGAATATTTTCTCTTTGGACGACTACTATCTCATCAAACCTATTAGTTTCATTTTAAATTATTATTTTCCACTATAGTGATTTAAATATGGAAAAATGGATTTTATGTTTGGAATAATAATAATTTATATTATATAATGTGGTCAAATTAATTTTTTACCATATTTAATAGTAAAAATATAACAAATTTATTTACCTTGGTTATGGTAAAAATGGGGTTTCACTGGTGGTAAACCAAACAGATAGGTATTAAAAATAACCAAAAACATATCCAAAAATAATTCTATGGAAATAAATATACCATACAATCTATACATATTTATAGTTATCTATTTTTCATACATTTATAAAAAGAAAAATTTGGGTGAACCTTTTTCTTTTCATGAATTACAAGAGTTCAAGTAACCTAACTTTTAAAAGTCCACCACATCTCCTCTCCGCTTCACACTTCTGAAACACTTTGGTACAGACTAGACTAACCCAAATAAATTAATTAAATTACTCCCCATATCCTATAGTAATTTTTAATTATAAATCCCTTCTTTTATGGCTATAGTTTAGACTTAAAGAGGTTATCCAAGGAAGAGGTAAATCTGTTAACTATGATTTTTTAATTATTCTCAAAACTCCATTAAATAATCCATAAATATTATGATATTAAAATATGTATCTCCCATATTATTATATGTTATTATTTTAATATAATAACATATATCTATATCTTATACCATTAAATGGGATACAAATGCATCATTTGTTTGTACGGCAGACCACAACGTTGTGAATCAATGTTATTAGTTTTTCATCACCACCTATCATAGATCGATATAATGAATGATTTATTATTTATATAATATATTTTTGATATTATTCATATTATTTTATTTTTATATCACACATACCTTCTTAATTTACAATATATTGTAATATGATATTGGATGTCATATGTATGGAAAACTATCAACTCGTGAAGTGATAGGATTCATTCACACATTAATAAGAAGTTAATAAGTATGAATTTAATTTAAATATGTGATATATATGAAATAAAAATGATTATATAATGGTAATATGTAACTTATATTTATTTTCCTTCAATCCATCGAGAAAATGGAAACAACATTAATGTGTGTGTGTATGGCCTACGGTCTCAATGAAATGTGTATTTCATTTCTATCTCTAAATTTTGTTGACTACAATAAATAAATATATATATAAGTTTTATTATATTTATATCATGGTTAAAATTATATATATTATGGAACCATGATATAATTAAGATTATCAAAAATAAAAAATAAAAACATAAATGAAAAACAATGCAATTACAGCCTGAAACATAATCTTAACATGAAGTTATTTATAAATATGTAATAACAGGTCGTAATTAAATAATATATGGTATGATATATATGTTTTTGGTTTCATAATATAGATATAATAATCTTATATTTATTTTTAATGTATGATTTAATGTGTATGATGGAAGTTGAGACTTAAGTTGATGAATTTTTGTATCGATTTTTCTTCTATGAGACATATGTTATGTTATGGACCTAACTTATTTCATGAGACATATATAAATCTCCTATGAAATGTTTTATCATGAATATTATTACTTTAGTGATATTAAAAAATTTCTATAATATGATAATCTTTAATGTTACTTATGATTCAAAAGGAATCAAATTTCTGAAGATTTAATGTTACAATGTCATAATTTATCAAGATTTTTTATGACTATGATACGAATTATTAAATATTTTGATCCAACTATAAATAAACTTAATAATTATATTATCCTTGTGTTATGTTAGTATCATACAAGTTTTCCCTTCATTTTCATCTCTTTATTTACTCAATATACAAAAACTATGTTTTTAAGAAAAATCATCTTTATATCTCTCTTTAGTCGAAAAAACTTTTTCTTCGAGAAAAATGTTATATAAAAATGTTTTCAATAATGTTTTTAACATTATCCAAATAATTTATTGAATTTATTTTTAATTTTTTTTTAATGTTTTTAATTTTTTTAAGGTAAACTGTATATCATTTTCCAAACAAGGCCCAATTGGATAATACGGAAAATATGAAAATATTTTCTGTTTTAACATCGATGAAAACAATAAAATTTCCACATTTCATGACCATTGTATGTTTTGAATATTATTATTTTGGTTTAAAATGTTACTTTAAAATAAAATTACTTTTTTTAATAATTTATTAATTTTTAATTTTGAAAATGTGATTTCCAAAGATAAGATATTTTTCTCAATAAATATTCCCATTGTTTTCTGTTATGAATTAATTTACATCAAAGATGAAATCTATTAATGTTACATAATCTTTAGTTTGGAAATTATCCAATTATAACATCTTTATTCTTTCTCTAGATGGTTTATGTTTATGATAAAAATATTATTAGGAAACATATTTCTCTTTCATGTGTTATTCCATGACAAAATTCATATGAAACCCGCTTCTTTTTATATGGGATTTTCTTTAATGAAATGATGAAATTATTATGAAACTTGTTTCATTTCCACTAGTTATGTATTAGTAATATGCTTATGAATCCCATTCCATTTCATGGGTTCTGATTTAATTAATTTTTTCAATCTTGTGGACCAAATATGTATGATTTTCATTATGTTATGTGTGGGACCTATATCTCTCTCCAATTAATTGGGTAAATAATAATGTCACTTGAGATAAAAAAGGCATGAAATTTGGAGTTAACCCTATTCATTAATTGACTATATCCACTATGAAATTATTGTGAGGAACCTTGAATTCTATGATGGTTCGGGGAGTGATCCCATTCTATTATGATATTATCATCAATGAGCCATGAACTAATATGTAAATTATTGGGTATGATTATTTGTGTTAAAAAATTCCACATATTATTCCATTTTTAGTATTTAATGGATCATTTTATTTTATTCCCATATTATTCATTTTTTATGAAATGAAAATATTTATTCCAGGACCCTAGATTATGATCTTGGATATACAGGGTATGGTTTTCAAATGTTATTTTATTTTTATAATACCCATATTTTCAAGATATGATTAAGTACCTCCATTTTTTACCCTTATTAATAATCTAACATCACCCTTTCTTATCATTCTTTTCCATAGTTTATAAATAAATTTGTAATTTATGATTTCTCTAGTAATATTAATAGTCATTGAGAAATTAGTGGGAGATGATATAGTTCACCTATGAACAAGTTGTTTATGTTTCCATGTTTCCAAAGGTTTCATGAATTTATGATCACCTGGAATATGTTTCTGTAATGTAATTAATGTTCATAAAAAATGATGTAAAAAGTATATATGAGAAGCTGGTGGTATAATGTTATTATTGGAGGATAAGCATAATTAACCTTTAGAATCATGGATGAGAAAACTTTTGTTATAACACTTTGGATTAACCTAATCCTAAGGTAACATCCAAAAGTTTTAGGAAGGAAGTGATTTTGTGGTTTTACTAGAAAAAACACAATCTAGATACTATAAGTGAATTTATATCAAGAAAAAATTTACTAAGGAAAATTAAATCTGAAAATATAACATTGGTCTTGACATGAGTGTTACCTGGTATACAGAAAAAGGGAATTACTATGTGCCTATATTGAAACTCCCAAGGGAAATGTCTTGGTTAAATAAATTTTCATTATGAACCATCATGAAGTATTTAAATACATAATGATCATGGATGGACTAGGTTAAATGTATGAGGTCATTGATTTAAATAAAATTGGATTGATTTAGATACCATAAATATTTTTTCGTGACTATGTTGTTTTCTATTATAGTTTGTTTTTATTATACAGTATTTTCTAGTTTCAGTCAATTGATGAAACCCAAATAAATCATGTTTCTGTTTAATGTGATGGACAGAAAATTTACCTTCCTTTTGGAAAAATTAATGTTATGTGAGTTGGAATTAAAATCTAGTTGCTATTATCACACAACTTTCTCAATCCATGAATCATACTAAACATCCAATCAATTAATGAGGGGAACAATATTCTACCGAGTCCTTTATAGGCAACATCTTATTTCTTTTAGTGGGCCTTCTAATCAACAAGTTGGTTATAAACTGATCATTACAATAGTGAATATATTTTTCTCCCCTGCAGTGTTCTGAGCATTATATAGTCATTTTGTTTATCTTCTGTTGGGAAGCTATTGTTGATTAATGGAGGAATCCTACCATGAAATTGAGGTTACATGATGAAATTGAATCCATTTATTGGGATGAGTTAATGAAATTATTTTTAAATGGGTAAATTCCTGTTATTATTCATATGATGATGAAGAAGAAGTTCCTTGATCTCTATAAAAGGGATGTTGAATTTTGTCTTACCTATGGTAGAAATTTTTCAAGCTCTATGAGGTATGGTTATGGTATTATCATCCAAATAGACTCAAAAGGGTGTTATTCCAAATTGAAATCAGTATATATGAAGATATTTTTCTATGTAGTATCTTGGTAGTAATGGAGGTTGAAGTTTTGTATCCATCTCATAGTTTTGATAAGAATAAAATGATGGAATTCGATGTTAAATAATAAAACCATAGAGAGAAAAATATGATTTCCCTTTATGCTCATTTTATTGTAAAGAAACACTATGAATTATATTAATGGGAATTATAAAATTTTTATGTGTGGTAAGGAAGTTAATATAAAATCTACTTCTTAAGTGATGGGAACAAGTTAGCTAGTGATGAAAATAGAGTGAAATATAAAAAAAATGATCCACCCACACTCCAGTGTTTCAAATATAAGTTGTTTATGCAATATTCTATCCATTTTCCAAACTAAAATTTAAATGATGATGATCTTTATGAGAAACCTCTTAAGCTGAGAGATAAGAAGAAATATTATACTATCTTTATTTTTAATTAGGAGTGTGATAACGACATGGAGAAAGTTACACTTACCATCCACTCTAGAGCTACTAATGTCTTATTTTACAATAGATCCACCATTTATTTCATATCTAATGTGTTTTCTAAGGGTATCATGATTCTACATAAATAATTATATATAGATTTATTAGTGTAAACCCCAATGGTATGATGGTCACATATCATGTATATGATTCCTCTCTAATAGAAGTTAATGGGAATGTTCTTCCAAAAAATCTATTCATTCTTACTCCGGTGGAATTTTATGTTATCTTAGGAATATAATGGATTTATCTAAATAAATATGACATCAATTTTTGAGGAAGGTATGTCGCATTTGATATTCCAAACCAAACAATGTTCATCTATCAATATGATGATAAATTAGACCTTTTAATGGAAATCACATACATTGTATGGGTCTTGATTTTATTCAAATGGGGTGTTTGTCTTAGATGGTTAGCGAGAAAATCCGCATCGATGACATTCCTATTGAATTGGATTTTTTTGTGTATTTTTGGAAGTGGTGTCTATCATTCATTAAAAAATGGAGTCTATTTCTCTATATAACTCATAATTGGAGCCACACCAATTTCAAATACTCACAATAAAATAACCCTAATTATGTTATAGTAATTGAATTAGAAACTCCAATAAAATCTTGAAAAGGAATTAATTTATCCATTTTATAACCTTGGGGTGCACCCATCCATTTTTTAAAAAATAAAGAGAGATATATATATATATATATGGCCTTTCATTGATTATTTGGAGTAGAACAATATCACAATCAAGAAGAAGTATCTTCTACTCTGTATTGATGACTTGTTTGATAAAATCTACAGAGCTTAATACATTTCTACGATATACCATCATTCAAAATATCATCAATTAAGGGTAAAGAAGAAGTATATACCTATGAATTCATTTCATACCAAGCATGAAAACTCATAATATATAGTGATTTTATTTGGACTTACTAATTCCCATTCTATATTCATAGTTTTAAAAAATATATTCCTTATATATTCTCATTCTCAGATTGTGGTAGTCCATATAGATGATATTATTATCTATTTGAAGAGATATAGAGACCAAAATGATCAATTTATAGTTATACTAATGAACCAAATGAAGGAAAAAATATAATCAATACATCAAAAGTGCGATTTTTGAAAAAAAAAGATTCATTTTAGTGTTATGTAATCTCCCCATAGGGAGTATCTATAGATCTATAAAAGACCAAGGTTATTGAATATTGGCCCTAACCAACCATATTCATTGGGACCATTAGTTTTTTAGACTTAGTTGTATATTTTCGATGGGTTTTTAAGAATTTCTCACAACTATCTAATCCACTCACCAAGTTAACTATAAAGGGGTAATAGTTCCTTGGCAAAAAATGAAACAGAGGAAAATTGTAGGGAACTAAAGAGAATATTAATCATCAAACCTATTTGTACATTACCCATAATGGAGTAGGATTTTTAATATATATTGACCCATACTTTAAGGGATAGAGATGATTTCTTATGAAAAATGGCATGGATATAGATTATGCCACATAAAAATTAAAGGTTCATGGGAAAAAATACCAAACTCATGATTTGGAGTCAGATGTGGTATTTTTTTCATAGAAGATATGGTGGCGTTATATTTACAGAGAAATGTGTGATATATATATTGATCACAAAATTCTAAATTATATATCAATATAAACGGAGTTGAATATTTTTAGAAAAGATTATTAGAGCTGATTAATGCCTATAACTGTTGAATAAAGTACCACCATGGGAATGTTAACATGGTGTTTGATTATTTAGGTCAAAAGTATCATGCTAGATTATCTATGATGTGGACCACAAAAGATCAAATATTTTTATTTTTTCAAAGGAATGATATGGAAATCTTGATGCAAGGGGAAAAATCATATTTATCTCAATTTAATGTTCATCCATCTACCCATGTGAATATTAAAGAGGCACATAAGGAAGATATAGAGAAGAAAAATAATGTTAATAATGTTCTTGAGTTTAACCTATATCATTATGGAATAATAATGTTAAAGAACTATGTATTTGTTCCTAGGATTCCTGATATGAAGGAGTAGTTAGATGATTCTCAATGTTTTCCATTATCTATTTATCTATAATATGATACGATGTATAGTTATTTGAAATTTTACATCTAGTGGGATTATGTGAAGCGAGATATCATAGATTTTGTATAATAGTGCTTGGTATGTCTGCAATTTAAGAGTAATAAAAAAAATTAACAGGTTTCTATATCCATTACCCATTTCTGAAAGGAAATGAGAAAACATCACCATGGATTTTGTTGTTAGACTCCCCCCAATGAATGAAGGTCATAATTCAATATGGGTTGTAGTATAGTTCTATACAAAGTCAGCATAATTCATCTCTATCAAGGAAGACTTATCTCTAGATCAAATTTCTAGGTTTTACAATAGGTTGGGGGGTATGATTACATTGAGTTCCACATTCAATCATATATTCTCGGGATCTATGTTTTACCTTGATGTTCTAAAAAAGTCTTCAATAGGATTTAGATATAGATTTATGATTCGTCAATAAAAATCATCTATAGATAGATGGCCAGTCATTGGAAAAAATTAAAACTATAGAGGATAGATCATATCTTTTTCAATTGATTTTAATGTTTGCCGGGATTAAAACTTCCTCTAGTAGATTTTTCATACAAAAAAAGTCCACATAATTTTTTTAGATGATTCCTTATGAATCACTATATAGAAAGATTTATATTGATCTATCATGATGGAATGAAGTTGGAGAAAGAAATATATTAGGACATGTGATATACATTGAAATAGTATAGAATATTAGAGCTATTAAACAACACACAACGGTGTTACACATCTGATAGAAATGTCACGGTGATAATAAAAAATGTGATCTAGAATTTGAAGATTGAGACAATATGTTTCTAATAATTTCTCTATATAAGATGGTTAAAATATTTTGGTATAAATGAAAACTAATACCTAGGAATATTGATCCCATTGAAAGTATTTATAATATAATTATAATAGCTTATCAGTTGATGATTCCACTAAACCTATCTCAAGTTCACGATGGCTGTCATGTATCTATCATGGGAAATTGAATACCTAACCCTTCATAGGTACTAGAATCATGGTTCATACCTCTAGGGATTGATCTATCTTATGATGAATAATCGGTGGAGATTCTAGATCAAATATTAAATGTTCTAGGAAACAAGACCACTCATCTATTCACTGTTTTGTGGTGAAACCACCATCTTGAAGATGCAACGTGGTAATCATAGGAAGTGATAAAGAAGTAGTATCATCATTTTATTATATTAGAGTAATGTATTTTGAAGGTAAAAATAATTTTTGGATATAATATAACCCCTTGAGTTTTTAATAATTATTTATTTCAAATAAATTTAATTCCATTGATAGCTTACGTCCCACACAACACCAAGTTTTAGTAAACCATGAAAAACTATTAATTTTACTATTTAAACATGACCTTAATTAACTAGAAATTAAACATAGTAGATTTAATAGGAATAAAGATATTTTAAATATTAATTTTAATGGTTTTATATAACTAAATCATATTGATAAAAAAACAGTTAACTTTTGATAAATCCTTTTTATATTTCAAAATTCTATTTTCTAAAAAAATGAAGCCTTTTAATTCTCCTAGTCAACAATAATAAAATTTATTTTTAAAATCTTTTGAAAATTAATTTAATAAAATAAATTTATTTTTATAAATCAACATTCTAATATTATCTTAGAGTGAAATTTTGGAATTTTTCTAAAAAATTAATTTTTTGAAGAATAATAGAAAATACTACTTTTTATTGAGATCTCACTTTTCATTTCAAGAATTTATAAGTTTAATATTTTTTAAAAAATGGTTTTACAAGTAAAATTATATTAATTATATATCTATTAATACAATTTATTTCACTCGAATAAATTTTTTATTGAATTTATATATAAAACCTTTTATATCTTTTGAAAAATTTCTATTTGGAAAACCACTTTCTCATCACACATGCCAGTTAAATTTTAAATTAAAATTTTCCAATTCTATGAGTTGAATATTATAAAATAGATTCAATTTTTGTAATAATAATAATTTATATTATGTTATAATTTCAAAATATGTTTTTTACCATATTGAATATTAAAAACTATAAAAAATATTTTTCATGGTTAAAGTAAAAGTGGGTTTCACCAGGGGTTAAACTATAACGATAAGGGTTAAAAATGACCAAAAAAAATTTCATACACCATTTTATAGAAACATTTTGACCTTATAACCTTTAAGATTCAATAATAACCCATTTTATCCTTTTTAAGAAAAAAATGGGACCAATATTTTCTTTTAAAAAATTACAAGTTTGTCACTAACATCAGTTTTAAAAGACCACCACTATTCTATCCACATCACACTTTCAAAACTAATTTGTTCAGAAACGATGATCCCCAATAATTTTATAAAATGTTTATCTATATCCAATATTCCATTTGGTATTTTAAATCCAATATAGGAAAGATTTTTGTTAAAACTAAAGAGGTTTTCAGAAGAAGGCATTAAATGTTTAACCATAAATTTTTGTTTTACTTCTTCTTCTAAAATATTATAGTATTAATAAATTATTATAATATAATAAAACCATTATATAATATATAATAATATGTTATTATGATAATTTAATAACCTAATTCATCTCCTCTTCAATAAAATGAGATATAAAATCATTATTCTTTTGTAGAGTGGACTACCACCTCACGACCAACTATTATTTTTTTCCATAAACACGTCTCATGGATTGATATAATGATTTATTTATTTTATATTTATGATATTAATGAAATTATTATTATTATTAAAAATTCATATCACATATACCTTGATTCCATCCATTTATTTGGAATTCAATATCGTAGCTCATGTGTACGGAGGTCTCCCACCTCACAAAGCATTTTGAATCATTCACATATTACATGGAATGTATTAAGAATTTATTTAATGAATATATATTATATATATTAAATATTTTAAATACAAAATATTTTTTAATGGAAATATATTATGGAAATTGTTTTCATTAAATTATTCAAGAAAATGGAAACAATGTTCATGTGTAGTTACAACCAGCTCTCTACTTGAATGGTGTGTTTCATTTTCTATCTATAACTTCTATGGAATTATATGAATAAATAAAAATGAATATATTTGATAACAATATATTTTTTAAAATTATTTAGATTACAGAAATATGATTAAAGTAAGATGGCCAAAAATAACAAATCAAAACACACACACAAAACAAGTATTCCCTGAAACATGACATTAACATGGAATTATAAATATAAAAGTAACAAAAGGTCATAATTAAATCATATATGTAGTAATATATAAAATTATGGTTATATAATATATGTATAATACTTTTATATTTATTATACAGGAGGTTTGAATTTGTACAAATGAAGTAAACACTTACGGAATGGTACTTTTATATCAATTTTCATTCTTTGAAACATAAGTTATGTTATAAACATATCTTATTTTATTACATATATATAATAAATAATTTAAATTTTTTATCATGTATATAATTATTTTCATCAAATTTAATTTTATATTTTTTCATTTTTTAATTGTACATACGATTCAAATGATACCAAAACGGTAATGATATTATATTAAACTAGAATTATTTATCAGGATTGTTTATGGTTATGATTCTGATAAGGAAATATTATGAAACATCTCTCAAGAAACTCATGAGTTTTTTTATCCTCTATTTGTTTCATGAAAATAATTTTTTTCCTTTAATTTCTCTATTTTTATATATTGAAGAGATCAAAATTATTATTTTTAAATAAAATCCTCTATATTTCCCTCTTCAATTGAAAACCCTTTATCTTCCAAAACAATATTTTATAAAAAAAATCATAAAAAATGTATTTATAATTATCCAAGGGATAAATTTAATTAGTTTTTAGTTTTGGTTGAAATTAAAAAAAATAATGTTATTTCCATGCGATTTTCCAAATAAGGCCCATTTAAATTTTACTTAAAATGTGAAAGTAATAGTTATTTTAACAAGTATGACATAAATGATGTTCTTGACACCACAGAAAATATTATATTTTAAGATTACATGATTTTTTCCCAGGGTTTTTTTCAATTAAAATGATATTCAAAATTTTTTTAAGAATTTTTAATTTTAATAATGTGATTTCCAACAAAATGATATTTCCCTCAAGAAATGCCCCAAGTGATTTTTCTTTCAAAACCATTTTCTATAAGCACATGGTTTTTTACTCAGGTATGGATACATTAAATATTAGTCAAAAAAAATACATTGGACCTAATCTGTATGTCTAATGAGTAATAGAATGTCTCAGGGGTGTTTGGGGAAACTTTGGAGCCCAGAACCCTACTTTTTGTTGAAATAGGCCAAGTCCCAATGTTGGCGCACATTTTTCCTTACCATGAGGATGATGTTTATTTGTATCGAACCATATCACAATGTTTTTAAATGGAAGTGCATCCTAACCTTGGATTATCCCCTTCTTCCTAGGTAACCATGCACGGTTTGTACATGGTTAGTAAAACAGTGTGGACAAACTGTGCACATATTAATTTTTGGGTAAATTGTCCTTTTTCCCTTAATGATCGGTTAAGACACTCCTTCTTTGCTAATATGAGAACCTGCAGGGCTTACCTCCTTGGCTCCATTTTGGATCTTTTTTAAGGCCGTACTAGGGATTTTAATAAATCCTTTATCCGGGATCTAATCGAGATTTCGTTTATCACGTTGGATGTGTAATTGTAATTACTTGATTCCATTTAATCCATCCCTCTTCTCTCTTTTGATCGACCTAATTATCAATGTATAATAATTTTCCCCTTTTCTTAAATATACTCTATTCCAAGTTAAATCAAAGGCCAATACTAGATAAATAAAGTTTTACAATCCTAATGTGGGTGTTCTATAACTCATACCTCAAGTTCATTGATTTAAGAAGTGTGTTGTAGGGCCCACTAATTTCATTAGGTGTCATTTATAGAATTTATAATCCATGATTATGATCATTAGAGCCGTATGGTTATTATATTTCTATATATGTGAATACTTTATTGTGGTTATAACCACAACTCCATCCATCCCATGTAGGATGTTATTACACAATTAGGTTTATATTATTTCCCATGTTTGAGCCACCATTAGGGAGTGCTTGGGTTTGACCTTCGATGGGAAAGAATATCTATATTTAATGTCTTATTTATAATGAGAATTTCAAAATAGAAAATACCATGAATTCTCACCACTTTACCTGCCTAAGGTAAGTACTTCAGTTGGACAATAAAATATTAAATGAAAATTTGAAAGTATACAAAATTTATGACTTGTCATTAAATGTAAATTAATGGTAGGTTTCATATTCATAGCACCCCATACCACATCATTGGATGGTATAAGAATGAACCATGAATATGGAATATTATTTAAATGAATTAAATGATTGGTTTCATGCTAATTGGCCTTCTCACACTATTGAAAGTCAAGGCATGATCCAAATGAATTGACTAAAATGTTGTATGTAACCTAACCTTATCACACTAATGAAAGGAAAGACTCGAACCAAATCACTTGATTAATGGTTTCTTGCAACTTTTCCTTTCCACACTAATGAAAGGAAAGACATGAACGAAATGAATTCATTTAATGGTTGAATTCTAAATGACCTTATCACACTAATGAAAGGAAAGGCATGAAGCAAATAAAATATTACAAGAATTTAATATCAAATATGAGAGGCATGACTCGATCTCTCCCTGTATTATGATAGGGAAATTTTATGAGCACTCGAGAAACCCATTTCGATTCAAGGTTATGATTTTATAGGTTGGTACCCACCTAGATAACAATCATTGTCTATTATTTGGATGCCCTCGATTACACCATATGATCCCTTACATATTATCGTAGGATGCCTCATATACACTCCTTGAATCCAATAATGACAAGTATGTTCCATGGTTAAAACCCATCAGGTACAGTTATTTCTTAGCCCCATTTTACCTTGGATGAAATCATTGGAATCAGTAGTCATATCATTGAAGAATTCCTTGGAATATGGTCCTTGGATTACACTATTACCCCATGCTAGGATATAGTTATTATTCAGTTCACAGCCCTTGATGTTTACATCGCCTTGGTTATTACCCTGGGACTTAAATGTTAAATATCATTACAAGTTTCCTTGTTATATCATGGAACCTTTACTATTATTAACATGTGACATATTGATAAACTGGTAACAATAAAATAATGATATGGTTACTTATTCAGATGCTAGACGAGTGATGAAGAAGGCAGTTGAGTATTTAGTTACATGGTAATTCATTTTTTTTATATATGCATGTTTTCACACTATTAAATTCCCATTACATGGGGTTAATGTTATATACACCGTTGAAGGTGGACCACTAAGATTTGTCTCACACCGTCTATGATAACCATTTTGTACCCATAATAGATTAAATGGTTGTAGTTGTTGATAAATGGAATCATACAACTTCAAAAACATGATTGCATACTGTTTAAGATGGTGTTTGATAGTAGATTACTAAGACAGACCTCATGATTCTTGGGATAAGCATATACTTCCTTCAAAATTTTGGGGATCATACTATTCCTACTGTATTGTATCCATAATTTCCAATTTTATAATGATATGACATGTCCTCAGTTTTTGAATGCTATTACTATTGGTCCAATTATTATTATTAATGTCCCTATTTCCTGATGTTCCATCAATTTACTTATATTTGATCTTCTATTTACCTAGGTTTATACATTCATATGTTTCGCTATAAATTTTTAATGATGTAATTGTCTCTCCAAGGACATATCCTAGGCCCCCATTAAATGTTATAAGCCTCTGGCATTTGGGGGATTCACTTGAGGCCATCTAGTCCACCAAGCTTGGGGCACCTATTAAGTGGAATCCAAGTCTGGGAAGTCACAAAGTTGTATCATTGGAGGTATCCTTTCTTTCTTTAATGTTTCAAGGCAATAGATTGAAGATTAGTAATTCTTGGGACATGGTCATAAGCCATGCCTTGGCATTCCAAACCCATGTTTGAGGTAGAAACCAAGTTACCTAAATTATAATTGTGGTTTGGATTTTTTCTATTACTATTGACATTATTTTACCATTTTGTGATTCCAATTTTTTGTGGTGTTGTTGATTATTACTCTTTTTGAGGATTTCCTTTCATCATTGGCCCGATGTTATAAGAGAAAGGTGCATTTTTATATGCATCATTATAGTCACCATGAATTTGCATGCCATGAATATTTCCATTCCACATAGGTGAATTTTAGTATTTTTTTCATTTGATGATATTCCTATGATTACTACGTGATGTTGTGAGATTTTATTTATGCTTGTATTA
The DNA here is from genome assembly GCA_963277665.1 of Viscum album. Taxonomy (NCBI): domain Eukaryota; kingdom Viridiplantae; phylum Streptophyta; class Magnoliopsida; order Santalales; family Viscaceae; genus Viscum; species Viscum album. The sequence continues at coordinate 2,096,372,000 of OY728122.1, forward strand.
CTCTTAGTTGTGATTGAGTGATTCCATATCTCAATTCATGAGGTGTATGGGCCATCAGGGGTTTGGATAAGTAATTTTCTGAGTCGATCCATAATGATATAAATAAATTGGTTTCATTTCTAGTGATAGGTTCGTGAGAACTAATTCATCAGAAATTACTACCCATTATAAAGTGAATCATGACATCTAAAATTAATTTTGTTCATTTCCATATCTCATCGTGTCATGTTTATGAAAGGTAAAATAGTGAACTTGGTAACTAAAAGTAAAAAATAAATGACACTTATACAGGATCCCATACCTATAACTGACCTTATAAGTGGGATGTTTGGGTAGTCTCCCTTGGGTAGTGATTTTCATTGGGTTCAACTTCTCCAAGTGATGCTATCTCTCTGCTTAAGCATGTCCTGAGGTGTGTGCTTTGAATTTATTGATGAATGCAGCCACAACGTCCTTGTTCTGTAGGCCAAGAGGGTGGTCACAACCATGCTCCATACATTGGGGGCCTTGAGCCAACAATCATACCCCCAAGGGTTCCACTTGATTCACCGACTATTGTACTAGATACGGACACTGATTACAATTTTTTACATAGTTTCCTACATTTGACGCAGTCCATTCATGTTACTCCATGGCTTTCACCTACGAGGGATGATCTGACTCATGTGTTCTAGTAGAAACATTCTCCTAGTTTTTTTGGGAATGGTGGTCTATAGACTACTATGTCTTGGCTAGAGGCCACCCACTATATCTTATAGCATATGGAAATTAACCCAGTGTATAGAGTCTATCATTCTACATACATTCTTTGAGATTCATCCAAACCTTAGTGGGATGTGATTTCCTAGGGTGGTCATCATCTAGGCATGTTATGTGTTTATTTTTAGACTGCCTTAGAAGATCAGTACTTTAAAGTGATTCTAAGAGATGATAGATCCATATAGTTCATGCATCTCGAGCAAGGTTATATGTTAGAAATGGAATATACAGTGCATTTCATGGACTTGCAATGCTTTTCACTACATCTAGAAGGTGATGAGATTTTTCATGCTATACTCATTGAGGATGGGATCCGGTATTCCATCTATATGCTGGTGAATTTCTTTTACCATCCTATGTTTTCTATTATAGACAATCCAGCTCTTATTAGTGAGAAAAACCTAGGGAATAAAAATAGTACCAGGTTTAGAGGATCACTGCCACGGTAGGCCGACAGTTCTTCTATTAGTAGGAAACGTTCCGTCAAGGTTTCTCATTAGGGTAATGAAAACCAGAGTTCATGTTTATATAACTCTAAATTGTGTCATCAGTGGGGATGATGGGGGAATTTGATGCCTCAGTGAGATAGAGACCCACTGAAGTGCCCGTCTTGTGGCCCTATGGGCCAACTTTATAATTTTTGTTGGACCATTCCACCAGCTTCGTGTGCAAAAGGATCTACACCAACTCTACCTCCAAGAGGGAGTTCTTTTATTCCACATCAGGTAGGGAGATGGAATATCATCAGAGGTTCTGGCTAAGGAGGAGGTCGTGGCCATGGTATCTTAAACCCTGATCACGAGTGGAACCAACAGTGTAGTTATGATTGAGTTATTCCATCTTTTTCACATGAATGTGTATGTGGTTTGTTGCATGAACTATAGCCAATACCTGAGGATCAGACTGCGGGACCAACTATAGTATGAGGTTCTATTATTATGGAATCTACTATAGTATCTGCTTTATTTGATACATATGATTCAAACTCTTTTATCTATATATCTATCGTGGGGAGTCTAAGACTGGAGATAATGTATTACTATGGTGTAATGACCCTAGATATGTTTTTAGGGGTGTGAATAAAGGGAATATTATAGTGTAGGGACTTCCCCTTGAGGTAGGAAGTTTCCATTTATTATGGAACTGCTATGTTCTTAAGATTATGGGCTTTAATGTCATTCTTAGGATGGATTGGTTGGTTCACTATCAGGCTTATGTAGTCTCATATCATCGTCTGTTTTCTTTTACATCACCATAGGGAAGTAGTTATCTATATAAGGGTGAATGGTATGTCTGGGCTGGTAGAGAGGGACCATAAATCATGGGATAGGAGGAGTGACCACCCAGATGGAAAATCCCTTTATGGAGGATCAAGGTTTACATAAGGATTATTTTCTTATAGTAGTGGATTATTTTTGGATGTCTTTCCCCCTATTTTTCTTGCCTACCTCCTGAGATAGTGGTACAGTTAATAATCAACCTTGTTCCAAGTGTATCTCCAATATCCATTCTTTCATACAGGATAGCACTGATAGAGCTTCAAGATCTCAAGTGACAGATAGAGTATTTAGAGACTAAAAAATTTAAATGGCCTAGTACATCCTCTTGGGGTTTCCGATACTTTTTTCCCAGGAGGTTGATGGATACATTAATCTATTCATGGATTATAGAAGGTTAAACCAACATAATATCAATAACAGATATAAAATGCCTCGAATAGATAATCTCATTGACTAGTTTTTGGGACCTATGGTCTTCTCCATGATTGAACTAAGATCAGTTTTACCTCAAATATGAGTCAGACCATCAAATAGACCTCATACAACTTTCCATAGCAGGTATGGTCTATATGAGTACCTTTTTATGCCATTTGGTCTTAAAAACATGCCCTCCATTTTCATGGATCTGATAAATAGGGTGCTCCACCATTATTTTGACTCTTTTTTCATGGTCTTTGTGGAATACATCATGTTGTATTTCAACACTCGTAGTAATAATTCCAAACATCTTAAGATTATTCTGAGTATACAAAGAGAGCATCATATTTATTACAAGCTTACTATGTTCCACTTATTGATCAACAAAGTTAACTTCTTGGGTCATATAATATCATAATTTGGAGAGTTTGTTGGTCCAAAAAAGGTTTGTTCTATCATTTCCTAGGATTTTTCCAAGAACATGTTTTATATAGGGGGCTTCTTTGGGCTGGATGGATATTACTAGTGTTTCATACAAGACTTCTCACATTTTTCTTCACCTCTAAATAGTCTTAAAAAGAATGGTGTAAAGTTCATATGGTCAGAAGCATTTGAGAAAGACTTTCAAGAGATGAAAGCAAGGCTTGTATCAAAACCTATTCTGACTAATCTAAATCTAGTTATGGGTTATATTGACTTCTATGGTGCATCAAGCATAATCCTAGGAGCAGTGATGATGTAGGATATCTGAGTATTTTTCTACGGATCTCAGTAGTTGAGACCTTAGAGAGAAATTACTTGACTCATGAACTTGAGCTACAAACAGTTTCCACGCCTTACTTTTTTGGAGACACTCTCTATTATATGAGAACTTTGTGATGTAAAAAGACCAAAAGAGCCTCAAATATATCTTTTCTGAGCATTAATTTAACCTCTGATAGTGGAGATGGGTCAAATATATAAAATCCTTTAATTTTGATCTTACGTATATTCTTGGGAAGTGTAATGTAGTTATAGATGCACTGAGTCGAAAAACTCAAACCCAAGCTCTACAAAAATCATGTGATAAAAGGAAGTTAATGGACTTATTTTCTGAGATGCATCATGAGTTTCATGATAGTGACTAGTAGTCTTACCTCACATCCTTTATAGTTATATCTTTCCTCCTTGACAAGGTGGATGGTATAGATATTTTCAATTCCAAAAATCTTGGTACCCCATGAGAGTATATTAGGATATAACCCACCTTCATATTGGTCTGTGGATAGAGACGACATCTTGCATCTATGTGGATATATTTGGGTTCTTATATATATAAGAGAAGAGTTGATTCATGTTTCACGCTTTTCTCAGTGGACAGTTAATCTGGGAATGTCCAGGATATATCTAGATATGTGATGTCAGTATTGGTGGATTGGGATAAAACACTAGATATCAGGCTTAATCACTAGATATTCTACCTGTCAGCAAGTGAAGACAGACCACCAAAGACTTGCATTCTTGTCACAACTACTTCAAATTACCAAAATGAAAATGGAATGAAATTTCTATGGATTTTTTAGTTTTATTACCTAGGACATCTAGGGGTCGAGATTATATCATAGTAGTCATTTGAAAACTAATGAAATAATCCCACTTCATTCCAATTTGGGAGAATTTATTAGTTGATGAGCTGGGAAGACTGTAAGTTTGTGAGATTAAGCAAATACATGGGTTCCTCATAATATCATTTTATATTAGGGATACTAATTTCACTTCAGGTTTCTGGAAGTGTTTTAAGACGGATCTCGGAACATAGGTGCCTCTTTGAATATATTTTCACCATCAGGCTGATGGAAAATCCAAATAGACAATACAATTTATAGAGGATATTCTTTGACAACATGTCTTCAATTTTAGAAGTTCATAGAAAAATCATATCCCTCTTGTTGAATAAGCCTATAATAATAGTATTAAGGAAATAAGTTTAATGGCTCCTTTTGATGCCTTATATGGAAGGTCATTCCATTTACCCATGTGTTGGCTAGAGGCAGGTGAGGCTACCCTATTGGGTCCTCATCACATTCAGGAGGCTTCAAAGAATGTTCACCTGATCAAGAAGCTTATGAATACTACTCAATCTAGGAAAGAATAATTTTCAATATCCATAGATATCCTATATATCTCGAGGTCAGGGACTATGTTTTCCTTTGGGTATCTCCCATGCTAGGGAATATACAGTTATAGAATCATGGAATGAATTATCCTAGTTATGTAGGGACTATTAAATTTTTTTAGAGAGTCTGTAAAATAGCCTATTGGTTGCTACTACCTCATAGGTACCATTCCATGCATGATGTCTTCCATGTCTCATAGCTTCACCAGTATCATATTGATATGTATCGTACTATTTATCTGGAGGAATTTCAGCTAGATACTGATGCTACCTTTGAAGAGTATCCAATGAACATAATTGACCAGAGCATGAAGGCCCTCTGTGCCTGGTCTACCCCTCCAATATGGATCATATGGCAGAAGAGCTACATGTAAGATGATACTTGGGAGTGGGAGTCCTATGTATGTGCCCAATGGCCAGATCTGTTATTAGAATGTGTTTCTACACCCTAATATGGTGAACTTGGGGATGGTTTATTTAAGGGCGGTAGACTATATGAACCCAATTTTTCACTCAGGTATGGATCCATTAAGTTTCTGTCTAAATATTTACATTGGACCTAATATAGATTAATAATGATTTTTCGAAGGTATCCGTGGTTTTGGGGGAATTTTGGTAGCCTGGAACACTTCTTTTAGGGGAAACATGCCAAGTCACACAGTTGTCACATTCTTGGTGCACAGTTTACATAATGATGTTGATGGTGTCTTTTTGTACAGAACCATATTGCACAGTGTGTGCATGGCTGTGTAGCCTAACTGTACAAGTTCCCCATCTTCCTAGGTAAATTTGAATGATTTTTCAAATCGTGTGGAAAACGATGCATATGCTATTTTTCTAGGTGAATTACCCTTTTTTCCTTAATGATATATTAATCCACTTCTTCTTCCCTAATCCCAAAACCTGTAAGATTAACCTCAATTAATCTCATTTTGGAGATTTTTGAAGGCCAATTCTAGGGATTAGAAGATCTCCTTAATCCAGGATCTGACCAATCTTCTATTTGTCCCATTGGATGTGGAATGGTATATACTCAAGTATGTTTATTCCTTTCCACTTATCTCTTGCTCTCAACCTAGTCATCGGTGTATGAGTATTTTTCACATTTTCATAGATTTAAATTTATTTGATCCACTTCAAGGGCCAATATGGGAGGAGGTGAGTCATACGAACCTAAGGTGGGTGGTCTATAACTCATCCTTCATGTTCCTTGTTTTTGGGATTGTCATGTCAAGCCCACCGATTTCATTGTGAGTCATTTATAAAATTTATTTTCCATGATTATATTCACTATAATTGTATAGTTATTTTATTTACATATATGTGATTAATTGTGGGTGGTTATTCTCTCAACTCCAACAATACCATGTAGGATGTAATGCCACACTTTGGTTAATATTATTTTACATATTTGAGCCACCATTCGGTTGTTCCATGGGGTGACCTTCCTATGGGTAAGAGTTTCTATATTATGTGGCTGGTTTTTAATGATAACTGTATGATGTAAAATTCCATGTATGATCATAACATGACTCTCCTAAGGTACATACATAATTTTTACAATAAAATTTGAAATGTGAATTGGAAAGTACACTAAGTATATGACATGGCCTTAATTGTGAATGAATGGTAGGTTTCATACCCGTATCACCCCTTACTACATTAATGTAAGTTACCTGAATTAACCATGTATATGTAATATGATTTAAATGGATTCAATTAAAGGTTTCAGGATACATCGCCCTATCATGCTAATGAAAGGGAAGGCATGAAGAAAATGACTTGATTAAATGGTTTCATTATACATGACCTTATCAGAGTAATTAAATGCATGTATTTAACCAAATGACTTGATTAAAGAATGCATGCTACCTGTCCTCATCGCATTAATGAAGGGGTTGGAATAAACCATCATGAAGTATTTAAATACATAATTATCATGGATGGACAAGGTTAAACTTAAGGTGTCAATGATTTAAAATAAATTGGATTGATTTAGATACCATAAATATTTTTTGGTAACTATGTGGTTCTTTGTTATGATTACTTTTTATTATAGTATATTTTCTAGTTTTAGTAAATTGATAGTACCCAAATAAATCATGTTTGTATTGAATTTTATGGACAATAATATTACCTTCCTTTTGGTAAAATTAATGTTATGTGAGTTGGAATAAAAATTTGGATTATATTATCAAACAAGTTTTTCAATCCATGAATCATACTAAACATCCAAACAATTAATGGGGGGAATAATATTCTACTAAGTCCTTTATAGGAAACATATTCCTTCTTTCAGTGGGTCTTTTAATCAACTAGTTAGTTAGAAATGGATCATTACAATAGTAAATATATTTTTCTCTCCTATAGTGCTCTGAGCATTAGATAGTCATTTTTGTTATCATCTGTTTGGAAGATGAAGCTGATTAATGGAGTAATCCTTTCAATTAAATGAGGTAACCTGATGAAATTTAATCCATTTATTAGGATGATTTAACAAAATTATTTTTCAATAAGTAAAATAATTTTATTACTCATATGATTATGGGGAAGAAGTTTTCTGATCTTTATAAAAAGGATGGTGAATTTGTTCGTACCTATGATAGAAATTTTACAAGACCTATGAGGTATAGTTATGGTATTATAATCCAAATAGACTCAAAAGGGTATTATTTTAAGGATACATTAGTGTATATGAAGAGATTTTTCTATGTACTATCTAGGTAGAAATTGATGTTGGATTTTTGTATCAATATCACGGTTTTGATAAGAATAAGAAGATGGAATTCAATGTAAAATCTTAAAACCATGGAGAGAAGAATATGCTTTTTCTTTTATACTCATTTTATGTTAATAGACACACAATTAATTGTATTTATGGGAATAATAAATTTTTTATGTGTGGTAAGGAAGCTTAATATACAATCTACTTCAAATGTAAGGGGAACAAGTTAGCTAATGATGAAGATAGAGTGAAATCTCAAAACAATGGCCCTCCTGCACTCCTCTGTTTCAAATAAAAGGTGTTTAGGTAGTATTCTAACCAATTTCCAAATCCAAATTTAAATGAGGATGATATATGTGACAATCCTCTTAATCTGAGCGATATTGTGAAATTTTATGACATCATTATTTCTAATGAGGTGTGCGATAATTACATGGAGAAAGTTACACTTACCATACACTCTAGAGCTACTATTGTCTTATTTTAAACTGGATCCACCCATTCTTTCATATCTAAAGTGTTTTCTAAGGGTATCAAGATTCTACCCGAATAATTAGATGTAGAATTATCAGTGTAAACCCTCTAATGGTACGATGGTCACATAATATGTATATGATTCCTCTCCGATTTAAGTTTATGGGAATTTTCTTCCTAAAAATCTAATAATTCTTACTCTGGTTGAATTTTATGTTTTCCTTGGAATTGAATAGATTTCAATACTTAAATTCGACATCAATTTTCGAGGAAGGATGTCACATTTTATATTCCAAACCAAACAATGGTCATCTATCGATATGATGATAAATATGACCTTCCAATGGAAATCACATCCATTGTATGGGTCTTTATCCTACTCAAAAGGTTGTTTGTCTTAGATGGTTAGGGAGAAACTCAACATCAATGACATGCCTATTGTATAGGAGTTTTTTGTGACCTTTTGGAAGTGGTTCCTATCATTCCCCCAAAAATGGAGTCTATTTATTAATGTAACTCATACCTAGTACCACACCAATTTCAAGTACTCCCTATAGAATAAACCTAATTAAGTTATAGGAATTGAATTAGAAACTCCAGAACAATATTGAAAAAGAATTCATTTAGACATGGTATCACCTTGGGGTGCACCCATCCACTTTTTAAAAAATAAAGATATATCTTTGAGGCTTTATATTCATTATTTGGAGTAAAAAAATATCACAATAAAGAAGAAGTATCTTTTACCCTATATTGATGACTTGTTTGATCAAATGTACCGAACATAATACATTTCTATGATTTAACTTCATTATAGATATCATTAATTAAGGATTAAGAAGACGGATATACCCAAGAAATAATTTCATACGAGGCATGGAAACTCAGAATATATAGTGATTTCATTTGGTCTTACAAATTCCCCTTCTATATTCATGGTTTTTAAAAATATATTCTTTACATAGTCCCATAATTAGTTTTTGGTAGTCTTTATAGATGATATTCTTATCTATTTAATGAGATAGACAGACCAAAATTATCACTTTATAATTATACAAAAGAACCAAAGGAAGGAAAAAATATATGAGATACATAAAAAGTGCCAGTTTGGAAAAAATGATTCATTTTTGTGTTATATAATCTCACTAGAGGGTATATCTATAGATAAATAAAATACCTATGTTGTTGAATGTTGTCCCAAACCAACCATGTTTATTTGGACCTGTTGTTTGTTAGACATAGCTGGATATTATCAATGGTTTTTGAAGAATTTCTCACAACATTCTAATACACTCACCAAGTTAACTCTAAAGGGGTAATAGTTCCTCAGGAAAAATTAATGAGGGGAAAATTGCAAGGAACTAAAGGGAGGATTCAACATAACACCTATTTTTACATTACCCTATAATGGAGAAGGTTTTGTAATATATAGAGACACATCCTTGAAGGGATTGGGATGAGTTCTTATGAAAAATGACATGGATATAGATTATGCCTCACCAAAATTAAAGGTTCATGGGAAAACTTCCAATTTCATGATTTGGAGTCAGTTGCGGTATTTTTTTCAGAGAATATATGGAGGAACCATCTTTACAGAGAAATGTTGGATATATATATTGATCCCAGAATTCTAAATTATATATCACCATAAAAGGAGTTGGATATATTTTATAAAATATTATTAAAACGATTAATTACTTTGACTACTGAATAAATTAACACCATTGGAAAGTTAAAAAGGTGTTTCATTATTTAGGTCAAAAGTATCACGCTAGATTATCTATGATGACGACCAAAAAATATGAAATATTTCTATATTTTCAAAGGATGGATCTGGAAAATCCTGATGCAAGGAAAACAATATTATTTATCTCAACTGAAAGTTTATCCATATATTCATGTGGATATTAAAGAGGCACATAAGGAAGATATAGAGAAGAAAATTAATGTTAGGAATTATCTCGAGTTTAACCTCGATCATGTTGGAATAATAATGTTTACAAACCATGTATCTGTTTTTTTCATTCTTGATTTGAAGGAGTAATTAGATGATGCTCATATTTTTTCATTATATATTTTTAAATAATATGACATGATTTATAGTGATTTGAAATTGTACATATAGTGGGATTTTATGAAGTGAGATATCATAGATTTTATATCTTAGCTCAAGCTTTGTCTACAATTTAATGCAGCTAAAATATTTCTAATAGTTTTCTATATCCATTACAAATACATGAAAATAAATGGGACAATATCACCATGGACATTGTCGTTATACTCCCACCCAATGTATGAAGGGCATAATACTATATGGGTTGCAGTAGAGTTCCATACAAAGTCATCATTATTCATTTCAACCAAGAATACTGATCATTAGATCATCACTATTGGTTTTAAAATAGGTAAGTGGTATGATTACATGGAGTTCCACATTCAATTTTATATTCTCAGGATCATTGTTTTACCTTGAAGTTCTGAAAAAGCCTTCGATTGTTTTTAGATTTAGATTTACAGTTCCGCACTACATATCATCCATAGAAAGATGGCCACTCTTAGGAAAAAATCAATACTATAGAGGATATTTCATATCTTTTTCAAGCGATTTTAATGTTGGTAGGTATCAACACCTTCCTCTAGTTGAGTTTTCATACAAAAATCGATTCCACATAATTTTTTAAATGCACCCTTATGAATCTGTATATAGAAATAATTATAGAGATCCAACTTGATGGAATGAAGTAGGAGAAATAAATCTATTAGTACATGAGATACACAATGAAATGGTAGAGAATATTATAGCCATTAAACAACACACAATGGTGCTACAAATCCAACATAAAAGTTATGCTGATAATCAAAAATGTGATTTAGAATTTGATGTTGGAGACAACATGTTTCTAAGAATTTATCTGTGGAAGAAGGCTAAGATATTTGGGTATAAATGGAAACTGATACCTAGGTATATTGGTCCCATTGAAAGTATTCATTATATAATTACAATATCTTATTAGTTTGAGATTCCACCAAACCTCTCTCATCTTCATGATGTCTTTGATGTATCTATCATGGGAAATTAAATACCTAACCCTTCATAGGTACTGATCTCATGGGTCATACAATTAGGGATTGATCTATTTAATGAGGAATAATCAGTGGAGATTCTATATCAAATATTGTATGTTCTAAGAAATAAGACCACTCACATAGTCATTATTTTGTGGTGAAAACACCATCTTGAAGAATCTATGTGGGAACCTTAGGAAGTGATCAGAAAGAAGTATATTTATTTCATTATATTAGATGATGTATTTTGAAGTTGAAAATAATTTTTGGATATAATATAACACCTTGATTTTTTAATAATTATTTATTTCAAATAAATTTAACTTCTTCGATAGCTTACGTCACACACAACATCGAGTTTTAATAAACCATAAAAAACTGTTAATTTTTCAATTTAAACATGACATATATTAACTAGAAATTAAACATGGGGGAATTAATAGGAATAAAAATATTTTAAATTTTAATTTTAATGGTTTTATATAATGAAAACATATTGATAAAAAGCACATAATTTTTGGTAAATCCTTTTTATTTTTCAAAAATACTAATTTCTCAATAATGATGGTTTTTGTTTCTTCTTGTGAACAATAAAGAAATTAATTTTCAAACATTTTTGAAAAATAATTCAATAAAAAAAATTCATTTTTAAAATCAACATTCCAAAATTATCTTAGGGTGAAATTTTGTAATTTTTCTGAAAAGATTAATTCATTGATGAATAACAGAAAATACTAGTTTTTATTAAGATCTGAATTTTCATTTCATGAATTTATAAGTTTAATTATAGATATAAAATGGTTTTAAAAGTAAAATTAGATTATTTATATATCTGTTAATCCAATTTATTTCACTAGAAACATTTTCTTATTGAATTTATATATAAAACCTTTCATATCATTTAAAAAAAATCAATTTGGAAAACCACTTTCTCATCATGCAAGCCTGTTAAATTTTTAATAAAAAATTTCCATTTCTATGAGTTAAATATGAAATAATAGATTCAATGTTTTGAATAATAATAATATATATTATGTAATAATTTCCAAATAATTTTAGACCATAGAGAATATTAAAAAAAGTAATAATTATTTTCCATAGTTAAGGTAAAAGTGGGTTTTATCGGGGGTTAAACTATAATGATAAGTGTTAAAAATGACTTAAACAATTATAAAAACCATTTAATGGAAATATTTTGACCTTATCACCTTTAATGTTCAATAATAGTCCATTTTATAATTTGTTGGAGAATAACATGGGAGAAGTACTTTCTTTTCAAAAATTACAAGTGTATCACTCACATCACTTGTATAAGGCCACCGCTCTTCTCACCTCATCACACATTCAAAACTAATTGGTTCAGAAAAAAATTCACCAATAACTTTATTATATTTCTCTATATATCCAGTATTCCTTTTGGGATTATAAATCCAATCTAGGAAGGATTTACATTAAACATAATGAGGTTTTTAGAAGAAGATATAAAATTTTAACCAAAATTTTTTGATTTACATATTATTATAACTAATTATAAAATTGATAAATTATTTGGATATAATAACTTCATTTTATAATATATAATAATATTTTATTATGATAATTTAATAACATAATTCATCTCCTCTTCAATCAAATGAGATATAAAATCATCATTCTTGTATAGAGTGGACTACCACCTCGCGAACAGATGTTATTTTTTTCCATCAACACCTCTCATGAATAGATATAATGATTTATTTCTTTTTTTATGATATTTTCAAATTATTATTCTCATTTAAAATTTTAATCACATATACCTTACTACATTCCATTCATTTGGAATACAATATTATAGCTCATTTGTAGGGAGTGCTACCACCTCACGAAGTGTTGTGATTCATTAACACATTACATGGAAGGTAATAAGAATGTATTTAATGAATATATATGATATATATGTCATATATGAAATAAAAAATATTTTTTAATGGTAATTTATTATTGTAATTTTTTTCATTCCATTCATCAAGAAAATGGAAATAGTGGTCATGTGTAGGCACAACCAGCTCTCTACTTGAATGGTGTGTTTCATTTTTTTATCTATATCGTCTATGGAATTATCTGAATGACTATAAATGAATATATATGATATTAATATAATTTTTAAAATTTTTTATAATATGGAATGATGATAAAATTAAGATGACCAAAAATAAAAAATCCAAACACACAAAAATGACAAAACAAGTATTCCCTGAAACATGGAATTATGAATTTCAAAGTAACAAAAGGTATTAATTTAATCATATATGTTATAATATATAAAATTATGGTTATATAATATATGTATAATACTATTATATTTATTATACTTTAGGTTTTAATGTGTACAAATGAAGTAAACACTTAAGGAATGGTATTTTGGTCTCAATTTTCCATCTTTGATACTTTTGATATGTTATAATCATATATTATTTTATTACATATAAATAATAAATCATTTAAAATTTATATCATGTATACAATTATTTTTATTAAATTTAATTTTATAGTTTTTTATTCTATAATTGTACATACGATTCAAATGATACCAAAATGGTAATGATTTTATATTAAACTATCATTGTTTATCAGGATTGTTTATGATTATGATTCTGATGGTGAAAATTTATGAACCATCTCTCAAGAAACTAATGAATTTTCTTATCCTCTAGTTATTTCATGAGAATAATGTTTTCCTTTCATTTTACTTTTTTTATGTACTTAAGGGATCAAAATAAATTTTTTAAATAAAATCATCTCAATTTCCCTCTTTAATTGAAGACTTTTTATCTTCCAAAACCATAATTTATAAAAATATTCTACAAAATATTTTTATCATTATCAAAAGGATTAATTTAGTTAGTTTTTACCCTTGGATGAAATTTAAAAAAATTACTGTAATTTCCATGCCATTTTCTGAATAAGGCACATTTAAATTTTACTAAAAATGTGAAAGGAATCATTATTTTAACATATATGACATAAAGAATGTTCTTGACAACATTAAAAATATTTTATTTATGATTCCAGGATATTGTTTCATGGTTTTTTTCAATTAAAATTGTATACAAATTTTTTTAAAGAAATTTAAATTTTAAAAATGTGATTTCCAAAGAAATGATATTTTCCTCAAGAAATGATCCAACTGATTTTTCATTCAAAGCCATTTCTTATAAGAACCTTGTTTTTAACTCGGGTATGGATCCATTAAATTTTAGTCAAAAAAATTAATTTGGACCTTATATGTATTCTTAATGTGTAAGAGAATGTCTTAGGGGTGTTCAGGGAAATTTGGAGCCTCGAACCCTACATTTTGAGGAAACTCGTCAAGTCACACAGTTGGAACACCGTTTTCCTAACCACGGGGATAGAGTTTTTCGTATATAACCATATCACATTGTTTTCAAAAGTTTTTTCATCCTAACCATGGATTTTCCCCTATCTCCTAGGTAATCATGCATGGTTTGTGCATGGTTTGTCAAACCGTGTGGACAAACCTTTCAGATGCTATTTTATTGGGTAAATTTTCATTTTTCCCCTTAATGATCGGTTGAGCCTATCCTTATTCCCTAATATGTGATCCAGCATGGCTTACCTTCTTGTCTCCATTTTGGATCTTTTTTAAGGCCAAAATTGGGGTTTTAATATCTCTTTCAGCCAGTATTTGATCGATATTTTGTTCATCATGTTGGATGTGTAATGGTAAGTACTCGAGTCCATTTAAGCCTTCCATATTCTATCTTTCTCTTGGCCTAGTTATTAGTGTATGAGAATATTTACCCTTTTCAAAATTCTACTCTAATCCAAGCTAAATCAAATGTTAAAACTTGATAAGAAGAGTTTTCAAAACCTATGGTGGGTAGTCTATAATTCAACCCTCGAGTTTGTTGATTTAGAGAATGTCATGTGGGCCCCACTAATTTCATCGGGTTTCATTTATAGAGTTATATTCCATGAATATGATCATTAGAGACTTATGGTTTTGATATTTCTATATATGTGAATAATTTTTTGTGTTTATGCCCTCAACTCCAACCATCCCATGTAGGATGTTATTCTATAATTTGGTTTTTATAATTTTACATGTTTGAGCCACAGTTTGTGTGTGGCTTGGTTTTACCTTCCGAACCTAAAGAATTTTGATATTAAGTTCCTTGTTTATAATGATAATTTCATAGTAGACAATACCATGAATGCTAACCTCTTGACCCGCCTATGTTAAGTGCTTCAGTTTGACAATAAAATGTTAAATTTGAATTATAAAGTATACCAAATTTATGACATCACATTAAATGTAAATGAATGGTAGGTTGAATATTCATATAACCCCTTACCACATCAATGGATGGTAGAAGAATGAAACTAGAATATGGAATATGTTTTAAATGGATTAAATGAATGGTTTCATGCTAATTAGCCTTATCACACTAATGAAAGGAAAGTCTTGAACCAAATGAATTGATTAAAAGGTTTTATGCTACCGAACCTTATCACTCTATTGAAAGGAAATACATGAACCAAATTACATGATTAAATGTTTCTAGGTACTTTTCCATTTCACACTAATGAAAGGCAATGCTTGAACCAAATGAATTCATTAAATAGTTGCATGCTACTTGACCTTATCACAACAATGAATGGAAAGGAATGAAATAAATAAAATATTACAAGACTTCAATATCAAATAGAGTGTATTGACTCGAGCTCTCAATGTATTCTTATCAGATAATTCTATCAGCACTAAGGAAACCCATTCTTATTCAAGGATAGGACATACATAGGTTGAGACCCACCTAGATACAGATCTTTTTCTATTATTTAGATTCCATGTATGAAACCATAGGATCCCTTATATATTATAATAGGATGCCTAAGATACACTCCTTGGATCATGTAATGAAAAGTATGTTCTATGGTTAAAGCCCATCCGACCTAGTCATTTCATAGGCCCATTTTACCATGGATGAAATCATTGGACTCAGCAGGCATATCATTATGGAATTCCTCAGACTATGATCCTTGGATTACACTCATAACCCATACCATGCTCTAATTATTACTAAGTTCGCGACCCTTGATGTTTACATTTACTTGGTTATTACCCTGGTTCATTAATGTTAAATATCATTACAGGATTCCATGTTACATCTTATAACCATTACTATTATTAACATGTGAAATATTGATAAACTGGTAATAATAAAATAATGAATAGGTTACTTATTCAGACGGTAGATGAGGGATGAATAAGGTAGTTGAGTATTTAGTTACATTGTAATTATTTACTTTATATATGAATGATTTCACACAATTATATTTTCATTACATCGGACGAATGTTATATACACTGCTGGAGGTGGCCCACAAAGATTTATCTCACACCCTCTCTGAGAACCATTTGGTACCTATTGTAGTATAAATTGTTGTAGGTGTTGACAAAGGGAATCATACAACTTCAAACACTTGATTGCTTAATATTTTGGATGGAAATCGATAGTAGATGACCGAGCCAGACATCGGAATTCTTGGGATAGTCATTTATTTCCTTTAAAATTTTGGGGAACATGTTATTTATACTGTATTGTATAAATTTTTTCCAATTCTATAATGATATGACATATCATTAGTTTTTTAATGGTATTCCTATTAGTTCAATTATTATTACTAATGTCCCCATTTACTGATGTTCATTATATTTACTTTTATTTCATATTCTATTTTCCATCATTTATACATTCATCTACTTCATTACAGATTTGTAATGATGGAATAATCTCCCCAAGGACACAACATAGGCCCCCACTATATGTTGGAAGCCTCTGGAATTCGGGGATGCACTTGAGGCCATCAGGTCCTCCCAGATCAGGGCACCTGTTAAGTGGAATATAGGTCCAGGAAGTCATAAATTGGTATCATAGGAGGTATCATTTCATGATTTAATATTTGGAGATAATATATTGAAGATTATGAATGATTGGGACATGATCATAAGTCATTCTTTGGCATCCCAAACCTATGTTCAGGGTAAAACCCCAGTTTCCTAAATTATAATTGTTGTTCATATTTTTTCTATTATAGTTGATATTATTTTACCATTCGGTGATGCCCATGCTATGTAGTGTTTTTGATTATTAATCATTTTTAGGATTTCCTTTCATCCTTGGCCCGATGATATAAGAGCAAGGTGCATTGTTACATTCATCATTATAGTGATCTAGAATTCGCATGTCATGAATATTTCAATTCCATATAGGTTTATTTTAGTATTTTTCATTTCATGATATTCTTATGATTACTAAGTGATGTTGTGAGATTTTTCATATGCATGTATTAATCTTAGTTGTGATCGAGTGATTCCCTAACTCAATTCAAGAGGTGTATGTGCCATAATGGGTTTGGATGATTAATTTACTGAGTCGATCCATTATGCTATTAATAAATCAGTTTCATTTCTAGTGATAGGTTCATGGGAACTAACACATTAGAAATGACTATCCATTATAATGTGAATCATGACATCTAAAATGAATTTGTTGCATATCTTTATCCCATCGTGTCAGGTTTGGGAAAGGTAAATGAGTGAACGTGGTAACTAAATGTAAAAAGAAATGACACTTATACATGATCACATACCTATACCGAAACTTATACGATGGACGATTTTCTAGTCTCCCTTATGTTGTGAAATTCATAATGTTTAACTTCTCCAAGTGATGTTATCTCCCTGATTAAGCCTATTCTGAGGCGTGTGTAAGGAATTTATAGATGTATGATTCCACAACTTCCATGTATTGTAATCCAATAGGGTGGTGAAAACCATGATTTATACATTGCGAGACGTGATCCACGAATCATTCCTCCAAGAGTTCCAGTTGATGCACCTCATGTTGTACTAAATCCGAACACCGATTACATTGTTTGTGTTAGTTTCCAACATCTGACACAATCCATTCATGTTACTCCATGGCCTTCACCTATGATGGATGATATGAAACATGTGTTCCAGCAGCAACGTCCTCCTACTTTTTTGGGGGATGGAAATCTACAGGCTACTATGTCTTGGCTAGAGTCCACCCAATATATCTTAGAGCATATAGAAATTCCTCTAGTTTAGAGAGTCAATCTTTCTAAAAACATTCTTCATGATTTTTCCAAACGTTGGTGGGATGCGATTTCCCTAGACGGTCATCATCTGGTCATGTTATGTGTTGATTTTTCAAATGCCTTTGATGATTAGTTCTTTACTTTGATTATGAGAGATGATAGATCCATATAGTTCATGCATCTCGAGCAAGGTTCTATGTCAGTAATGGAATATGCAGTGCATTTCATGGAGTTGAAATGCTTTGCACTACTTCTAGTAGGTGATTATATTTTTCATGCTATGCGCTTTGAGGATGGGCTCAAGTATTCCATATATATGAATGTGAATGTCTTTTAGCTTCCTACATTTTCTATTATTGACAATCCGACACTTATCTGGGAGCAAAACATGGGAATAAAAATTGTACTAGGTATAGAGGATCAGTGTCACAGTAGGCTAGAACTTCTTCTGGTGGTAGGAAACGTTCCCTCAAGGATTCTCCTTAGGGCAGAGACTACCAGAGTGAATGTTTTGATAACCCTAAAGTGCTTCATTAGTTTGGAAGACAAGGTAATTTGTTTCCTCAGTGTGATAGTGACCCAGTGGAGTGCCTGTCTGGTGGCCCTATGGGTCATCTTTAGAATTTTTGTAGGACCATTCCACCAACTTCGCGTGGAATAAGATCTGCACCACCTCCACCTCCAGGAGTGATTTCTATTATTCCATGTCAGGTAGGGAGTTGGAATTGCACCAGAGGGTATATCTGAGGAGGAGTTAGTGGTCATGGTATCCATAACCTTGATCACCACTAGGAACCAACAAATTAGATATGATTGTGGTATTCCATCTTTTTCACATGGTTGTGGGTCTGGTTTGTTGCATTCATTATAGAAAATACCCAAGTATCATGCTATGGGAACAAGTATAGTATGAGGTACTATTATTATGGAATCTACTATAGGAGCTTCTTTATTTGTTAGAAGTGCTTCAAACTCTTTTATCTCTATATCTATCATGGAGTGTCTCACATAAAAGATAATGTATTACTATGGTGTAAGGACCCTTATTATTCTATTATGGGTTCAAATAGATGGAATATTCCAGTGTAGGGACTTCCCCCATGAGGTAGGTAGTTACCATTTCTTATGGAACCTTTATGTTCGTAATATGATGGGATTCAATGTCATTCTCAAGATGGACTGGTTGGTTCACTATCATTGTTTTACAGTCTCATATTGTCGTATGTTATCTTTTACATCACCACAGGGAAGTATTTATCTATATAAGGGTGAATGGGTTTTACAGGCTAGTAGAGATGGGCCATAAATCATGGGATAGGTGGAGTGATCACCCATATTGCAAATCTCTTCATGGAGGATCAAGGTTTATATAAGGATGATTTCCCTACAGTAGTGGATCGTTTGAGGGATGTCTTTCACCATTATTTTTCTATCATACCTCCAGAGATAGATGTAGAGTTTATAATAAATCTTGTTCTATGAGTATCTCTAGTATCCATTCATTCCTACAACATAGCAATGACAGAGCTTCAAGATCTCATGTGACAGTTAGAGGATTTAGAGACCAAAGGATTTATATGGCCTAGTACATCCTCTTGGGGTTTTCCTTTTCTTATTTTCAAGGAGGTGAATGGATACTTACATCTATGTGTGGATTATAGAAGGTTGAAACAACTTACTATCAATAACCGATATGCAATACCTCGAATAGTTGATCTCTTTGACCAGGTCTAGGGAGCTATGGTCTTCTCTAAGATTGAACTAAGATCAGGTTATCCTCGAGTATGAGTCAATCCATCAGACATACCTCATACAATATTCCATAGGTTGTATGGTCTATATGAGTTCCTTGTCATGTAGTTTGGTCTTACAAATGAGACCTCCATTTTCATGGATCTGATGAATAGGGTGTTCCACCCATATTTGGACTCTTTTGTCGTGGTCTTTGTGTAATACATCTTGCTGTATTCTCACACTCGTAGCGACCATGCCAAACATCTTGAGATTATTCTGAGTATACTAAGAGAGCATCATCTTTATTCCAATATTACTAAGTTCCACTTAGAGATCAACAATGTTAACTTATTAGATCATATAATATCATAATTTGGAGTATTTTTTGGCCTAAAAGGTTAGTTATATCATTTCCTAGGATGTTTTAAGAATGTGTTTAATATGTGGAGCTTCTTTGTGTAGGATAGATATTATAACTGTTTCATGCAAGACTTCTAACATTTTTGATCACCTCTAAATAGTCTTACAAAGAATGGTGTAAAGTTCATATGATCAGAAGCAATTGATAAATCCTTTCAAGAGCTAAAATGGTGGCTTGTATCAGAACATATTATGACTATTATAGATCAAGGTTTAGGTTATATTGTCTTCTATGATGCATCAAGATTCATCCTATGAGTGGTGCTAATGTAGGATGACAAAGTCATTATGTACAGATCTTAATAGTTGTGGACTCATGAGAGAAATTACTTGAATCATGACCTTGAGCTACCAAAAGTTGTTCATCCCTTACTTTTTTTTTCAGACACTATCTATTAGATCTGCACTTTGTGATGTACAAAGACCAAAAGAGCCTCAAATATTTCTTTTTTGAACAGGAGTTTAACTTATGGTAGTTTAGATGGGTAAAATATCTACAATCCTTCAATTTTGATCTTACCTATATGCATGGGAAGTGCAATGTATTTTTATATGCACTGAGTCGAAAAACTCAAACACAGGATGTACAAGAAGCTAGGGATGAATGGAAGTTAATGGCCTTCTTTTCTAAGATGAATCTTGAGTTTCATGATAGTGACAAGCATTATTACCTCTCTTCTTTGACAATTGTATCTTTCCTCATTGAGAAGGTGAAGGGTATAAATTTTTCAGTTCCAGAAGGCTTGGTACTCCATGAGAATATATCAGGATATAACTCACCTCCATATTGGTCCGTGGATAGAGACGACATCCTGCATCTATGTGGATATATCTGGGTTCAAATATATATAAGAGAGAAGTTGATACATGAGTCCAACATTTCACAATGGTTAGTTTATCTCAACATATCCATGATGTATCTATTTATTAGATGTTAGTATTGGTGGTAGGGTATGATGTAGTTGATATCAGTCATAATCACTAGATTTTCTACCTTACAGTAAGTGAAGACATAACACCAATGAACTGCAGGCTTGTCACTACTACTTCCAAATCCCAAAATGGAAATGGGAAGACATTGCTATTGATTTCATTGTTAACTTACCTTGGATTCAAAAGGGGTAGTGATGCTATATGGGTAGTCACTGGAAAACTAATGAAATAATACCACTTAATTCCTATTTGAGAGACTTTCTCAGTTGATGTGCTAGGAAGACTGCATGTCTGTGAGATTATATGACTACATGGGGTTCCTTATACTATCATTTTAGATTCAAGATACTCATTTCACTTCAAATTTCAAGAAGTGTTTGAAGAGGGATATGGGAACACAGGTTCCTCTAAGAATATATTTTCACCCTTAGACTGATGGAAAATTAGAATGGACAATACAGTTTATAGAGGATATTATTCTATCATGTGTCCTCAGTTTCAGATGTTCATGGGAAAATCATATCCCTCTCATTTAGTTAGAATATAATAATAGCATTCATTAAATAAGTTTTATGGGTCCTTTTGAGGCCTTATATGGTTGATCATTCCATTCACCCTTGTGTTGGCTAGAGGTAGGTGAGGTAGCCCTACTGGTTCCTTAATACATTCAAGAGGATTTATAGCATGTTCAGCTGATCAGGAAGCGTATGCCTACTACTCAGTCTAGGAAAAAATATTATGTCGATCTCAATCAATATCATATGGAGTTTGAGGTTGGGGATTGTGTTTTACTTTTGGTATCTCCCATGATGGGAAATAGAAAGTTACAAAATCATGCAATGAATTCTCCTAGTAATGTAGGGCCTTTTAATTTGTTGGAGAGATTCAGGAAGACAGCCTATCGGTTGGTTCTACCTCAGAGGTACCATTCCATGCACGATGTCTTCCATGTCCTATATCATCACCAATATCATATTGATATGTGTCATTCTTTTTATCTGGAAATATTTTAGCTAGATATTGATGCTTCCTTTGAGGAGTATATGATGCACATCATTGAGAAGAGCTTGAAGGCTCTCTGAGTCAGGTCTGTCCCTCTTGTATGGATTATATGGCCCCACAACTGCATGCAAGATGAGACTTGGGAGGAGGAGGCTGACGTATGTTCCCAATGTCCAGATCTGTTCTTTGATAGTGTTTCTACACCCTTTTATGGTGAACTTGGGGATGGGTTTATTAAAGGGCGATAAACTGTAAGAACCCAATTTTTCACTCAGTTATTGATCTATTAAATTTCAGTCTAAATATTTACATTGGATGTAATATAGATTATTAATGAGGTAGAGAAGGTATTCAGGGTTTCTGGGGAATGTGGGGATCCTAGAACCCTTATTTTGGTGGAAATTATCCAATTCACACATTTGTCACATTATTGGCGCATGGTTTACCTAATCATTTTGATGGTGTTTTTTTGGACAGAACCATATTTCACAGTTTTTGCATGGCTGTGTAGCCTAATCGTAATACTTCCCCATCTTCCTAGGCAATTGTGATCGATTTTTTAAATCATGTGGAAAAGCATGCAAATGCTATTTATCTGGTGGAATTACCATTTTTCCCATAATGATATATTAATCCACTACTTCCTGAATCCTAGAACCTGTGTGATTTGCCTCCATTAATCTCATTTTGGATATTTTTGAAGGCCAGTGCTAGGGATTAGAATATCTCCTTAATCCATGATCTGATAGATCTTCCATTTTTCACGTTGGATGTGGAATGGTATATACACAAGTATGTTTATTCCTTTACACTTTTCTCTTTCTCTTGACCTAGTTAATGGGGTATGAGAATTTTTATCCTTTTCTTAAATTTACACAGATCTGATCCAAATCAAGGTCCAATACTAGAGGAGGTGAGTCATACAAACCTTTGGTGGGTGGTCTATAACTCATCCTTTATGTTTACTGATTTTGGGATTGTCTTCTCGAGCCCACTGATTTGCTTGTGAGTTGTTTATAGAATTTATTTTCCATTTTTATATTCATTATAATTGTATTTTTATTTTTTACATATATGTGATTATTTATGGGTGGTTATTCCCACAACTCCATCAATCCCATGTAGGATGTAATGCCACAATTGGGTTATTAGTATTTGACATGTTTGAGCGACAATTCAGGTGTGCCTTAGGTTGACCGTCCTATGGGTAAGAGTTTCTATATTATGTGTCTTGTTTATAATGATAATTGCATTATTGAAAATTCCATGTATGATCACAACTTGACACACCTAAGGTAAGTACTTCCTTTTGACAATAAAACTTGAAATGTGGATTGGAATGTATACTAATTATATGACTTGGCCGTAATTGTGAATGAATGGTAGGTTTCATACCCATATCACTACTTACCACATTAATGGATGTTAGCGAAATAAACCATGTATATGGAATATGATTTAAATGGATTAAATGAATGGTTTCATGATACATGGCCATTTCACACTAATGAAAGGAAAGGAATGTATAAAATTACATTATTAAAAGGTTTCTTGCTACATGACCATATCATAGTAATTAAATAAAAGGATTTAACCTAATTACTTGATTAAATCATGCATTCTATATGGACTCATCACATTAATGAATGGGTTGGCATGAACCAAATGACATGATCAAAAAATTTCATAGTACATGACCTTATCACACTAATGAAAGGAATTGGTTGAACCAAATGAAATATTAATAGACTTCAATATCATATAGGAGTTTCATAACTTGAGATAGCCCTGGATTCTGATTGGAGAATGACATGGGCACTTAGGAACCCCTTTTGATTCAACGATATAGCTTGTATAGGTTGAGACGCACCTAGATCCTGATCTTTGTCAATTCATTGGATGCATGTTATGACACCATAGGATCCATTACATATTCTCACTGGATTATTTGGATGCAATTTGTGGATCCATCATTGATAAGTAGGTACCATGGTTAAAGCCCATCATGCCCAATCATTTATTATCCTCCTTTTACCATGGATGAACTCCTTGGAATTTACAGGCATCTCATTTGAAAATTCCTTGTAATGTGATCCATGGATTACACTCTTACCCCATTCCATGCTCAAGTTATTACTATGTTGGTGACCCTTGATGTCTAGATCACCTTGGATATTACATGGGGGAATCACTATTAAATATCATTACATGTTTTCTTGTTATATAATGTATCCTTTATAATTATTATCATGTGACATATTTATAAACTAGTAATAATCTAATAATGAATTGGTTACTTGTTAAAACACTAACTGGGGGCTGAATCAGAAAATTGGGTATTTAGTTATGTTGTACTACTTTACTATATATATGCATGCTTACACACAGTTAAATTTTTATTAAATGGGCAGAATGTTAGGGACACCATTGGTGGTTTCCCACTACTATTTATCTCACATCCTCTTAGGGAACCATTATGTACCTGGAGTAGATTACGTGGATATAAGTGTGGATGGAGGGAATCATAAGAATTTATACACTTTCATACTTACTATTTAGGGTTTATCTTGACAACAGATGACCAAGTCAGAGCTCTGGATGCTTGGGTTATTCATTTATTTCCCTTATAATTTTTTAGAACATGTAATTCCTACTATCTTATATCCATGTTTTCTAGTTTTCTAGTGACATGATATATCATCAATTTTTGAATATTATTCCAGTTGGTATAGTTATTGTTATTATTGTCCCTATTTCCAGCTATGACTTCTACACAAAAATATTGGTTGCACTATTTACCTTTGTTTATACATTCATCTGTTGTGCTACACATTGGCAATGAGGGCATAGTATCCCCAGGGACACATCTTAGGCCCCCACCGCTTGCTGGAAGCCTCTAGTGTTCAGGGAGATATGCTAGAGACCATATGGCCCACCAGGATTGGGGAACTATTAAGTGGAATCCGGGTCTAGGATTTCAAATTTTCTATACAAGATGACTTCATTTATGTTACTTAACATTTATTAGGGATACGATCCAATGATACCAAAATAATTGTTTCTATGGATGGTTAATGTTATTGATGACAATTTTCTTATGAATCATGTTTCTCTTCCACAGGATATACCATGATAAAATTCTTATGAAATATACTTCTTTTTTCCACATGCTATGTATGATGAAATGATTAAGTGATTATGAAGCCTATTTCTCTTCGATAGGTTATGTTATGATGAAATGTTTATGAAACCCATTTCTACTCATCAGTTCTAATATGATTAATTTTTTATGATCTTGTGAAATGCATATGAATTATTTTCATTATGTGATAAGTGGGACCTGTGTCTCCCTCCAATGTATTGTGTAAATATTGACATATCATGATATAAACCAAACTATAATGATGAGTGAACCTAATTAATTAAGTGCCTCTATCCACTATGATAGTCTTGGGAGTGAATCTCAACTACTATGATTGTTTGTGTAAGTCTATATTCTCATGGTTCCTTCCTTTTAAAACACGGAACTCGAATCAACTCATAATCAAGTTGATCTGCAAATGATTTCTTTTGTGGGATGGGAATATTAAATTGTGGGAAAAAACTGTTTGGGTTGTTTTCTTTTGTTCGTGAAAAATCCTTGTTGTTCTTTATCTTTTGGGCCGCTTGATACCAACTTAATGGGAGGAGGTCAGACCGCACGAACACGGCCGACTCTCCTCCCCCTTTGTTGTTTTGATTCGTTGCAGAACGAACAGAGGTGGCACGGTGCATCGGCATTGCGTGGACACAAGAAAGAACGCGGCGAAGAAGCGCGGCGCTGTTGAGGCCGAACGAAACCGCGGTCGGAGTCGGGGCCGCGGAGGCGATTCGAAGACTCCAATGGTTGAACGTTGAGTGCAGATTGACAGGTGATGACAAATGAGGCCTCAATGTAATTTTGAAGCCTCCGCAGTGAAGGTCGAGTCCTGGGAGGACCATTGGCGAAGGCTGCGAGCAAAACGGACCACCGGAGCGCGTCCGGTGGTCCGCGGAAAATACCGTCGGTGCCCGGCGCGCTGCCGGGAGGGCCGTCGCGGCTGAAGCCACACGGGGCCGCAGTTAGCAAAGCAAGAAGGGGCAGCCCCCCCCCCCCCCCCGCGTCTCAACGCATGGCCGGTTCGGCCGAGCCTCCTGGCCGGTGCGCCAGCGCGCTGCGTAGCCAGACCAGACCGCCAGGCCGGGCTACGCCCAGGCTAGGCCAAGCCGTGCCCAGGCCGGGCCGGGCCGCGCCCATGTGGGCCGGACCTGGACCTGGGTCGGTTTGACCCAGTTCGGGCCGACCCAGGGGGTCTCGGGCCGGGTCGGCCTAGGCCCGAAACCCCCACATTCGGACCACTTTTGATCATTTGCCGATAACATGGTCGACGAACGTCCAATAATTGCACCGTCAGTTTCGTATCAATCCTTGTATTGAGGCGGTCATTTCAGTATATTACACTCAAGGTTTCGGAGAACTTTGTGTACGGACGAGTCGGTTCGGATATGAAACCAACCGGTCCCTCGGAGCAGAAACACATATATCTTGATCTCCAGGTGTCCGATTGACGTGCTGTCGACTTTGTTGGATTACTTTTGATGATATGGAATATTTGGAATACTTCTCCTGAGTTTTGGTTGTAGTTGGATAATGTCCGGGTTGGATTGTACCCAAAATCCAACTAGGCCCCTAGAACGGAAAAGGTGATAACTTTTAGACTGGACGTCCGTTTGACAAACCGTCAGCGGCCTTGGTGATCATGTTGAGAAATAGTCCCTATGAGTATAAACTATGAGATTTTGGGGTATAGTTGAGATATGGCTGGGTTGGTTCGCACACGAAACCAACTGGGCCCCGGGGACGAAAATTCTAATAACTCACAAAATGGGGGTCCGATTGCCACACCATCTATTGAGTTGAGACCCCTATGATGAGGAGGTCCTTTGAGATAATTCTTCATGGGACTTCGAGATACTTGGAGTATCGACCCATATCTCGTGGAGCGGACACTCCCGGAGACGAGCGTTCGGAGTACGGAGACCGTGTAACCGGCTGAGACCTGACGACTGCTTGACCGACTCGACTTGGAGTGAGTCGACTAGCCAAGTGGATGGAGCACTAATTTGTTTGGGTGCAGACCCATGGCGGACGGAGCGCTACTATGTGACAGTGCAGACCCGCGGTACTCGTCTGGAGAGTACCTCTGCAGGCTATTAGGGGGTGTGCACTACTGTGTTTGTGTGGCATACTCCAGCGGGAAGCACTTCTGTGTTTGGGTGGCTAGCCCACGGTACTCGACAGGAGGAGTACCTCAGCAGTCTTAGGTTAGTGAGCAGTACCTTGGAGTCATGACAGGACCACTTTACACTCCAGAGACGAGGCTCTTTTGCAGTTACGGTTTCGATAATGAAAATCCTAGTTTGAGCTGAGACTATGACCTTTGTGTTTACCTCATGATTGAGATGGGTCACTTGATAACTTAGGTATATGTATGGGCATATAACTGGGTAGTGTTTATCTGTTTATTTCCTAATCTTTGTGTTTCCTCATGATTGACATGGGTTACTTGATAACTTAGGTGTATGTATGGGCATATACCAAAGTAGAGGTTATCTGTTGAGATCTTCTTTGTGGTTATCCGTGTTGGTTTTAGAGAGACTTTGAGGGTCTCAGAGTCCCTACTGTGTATCGTTATACTCACCTCTGCATGGGCTATGCCCGCACCTCGTTGTGTAGGTTGCAGACGACGGGCAGTGCTGACGGAGGCCGAGTGTTCGAGGACTGGACGGTACCTGGAGGTGGACCACACGATGAGTCAGTATCCGGAGGCAGACTTCATGACGAGACAACACTCGGAAGAGGTAGACAGGTGAGAGAGTTGTGGAGGCTATATGTACCTACCTTTCTGGTAGGATATGTGGTGGACGATCCAAGAGTTGCACTATCTATACCTACCCTTCAGTTAGGATTTGTAGTAGATTATCCAAGAGTTGTGCTATATGTACCTACCCTTCAGGTGGGATCCAAGGAGGACGACCCAGGAGCTACATCCTTTTTTCAGCTGTTGTCTTTTTCCATTTTACTTTCATTGATTTGTAGTTGTTCTTTCAGTTGGGATTGTATTCTGGCCCATTTACTTTTCAGCACTTTCTTTTGTACTTAGTGTTTTACTTCCTCTTGTACTCTGTGGTGTTTTGTTTACTTTTATAAAGGAAATGCCTTCCCATTTATCGGGATTTACGACTTTGGTGCAAGTCGCCAGCCCATGGCCTATGGAAGGTCAGCATGGGGTAGTCACGACACGGGCCCCAATGACGGGTCATGACATCATAGTGGTGTCATGTGGTGCAAGTGGCATCTTATGTTTATCTATGCAGTATTTCATGAAGTTGAGAAGTAATGAAATAGTTTGGATTAAGAGATTAAAAATTACCTTGGATTTTTTGTCCCACCCCTATTTTCAACATGTTTGTAAAATTCCATATAAGAAATCCCAAACAAATCACCATTGAAACACCTTTAGGGAGGATAGTATCCCACAAAACACTCACCCATAGACAATAATATTTACTAATATGCACGAACCACACATGAATGTTCCTATCCTTTTCAGGGGAACCTCCCCATGAATCATGGTCTTATCACTTCTTCTTAATAAGTATATCTTATGGGATGGATTTGATAACCTACCCTTCTAGGCTAGGCTGTTGGCTGGATGGAATACATGATTGAGGGATAGCTCAGGCTTACCCTATTTATTTTAACTAAAATGTACTGAAATACTCAATGAAATACAAGAAGAATATCATAAAAAATCTAAGTATCAGAATTTAGTATTTCTATCCATTTTAATCTATTATATTCCTTCAATCGTAACTTCACACATTTTAATAAAACCTTAAATATTTTTGAAATATTCCTCAATATTCCTTCCATAAATTTCATAAATATTAAAAACTATAAAAAACATTCCATGAAAATGTGTGTGCATCATTCTATATCACATCCAAATTGACATAGCATTATAATAATGAGTCGAATTGTCTCTAGATGAATTAGGTTTGGTTAATTTTGGGTGTCTTTCTGAGTATTTTTATATTCACCCCTATATGGGATATTCTCATATATGTTAGGTCATCTGTAGAAATTAGAAGTTTTTTTAGAGTCCCCGGAGGTCCAGGAGCTGGTGGAGAATAATAATCAATAGAGGCCTTTATTGTACCAAGTGTTTCACATAAATGTACACCCCTCCTTCAAATAATTATGGATTATTTTTCTATTTTTGTGGTATTTTATTTTTCTATTTATTATTTACATTATTTTTTTCAATGTGTGGCTAGAGATGGATGTTATGCATGCATTATGGTATTATTTATGTTTTACATTTCCTCATTATATGGGTATATAGAGATGTGTGAATGTGTATAGGTACACAGTCTAAGGCCTCCCATGTGTGATATATGACTACTTCATTCTTTTTCCAGGCCATAACCTATTGGAGGTGGACATGGGGTGTCACCCTTATATTACCATCCACCAGGTAATCCCTAATGGGTTAGGTCAAGAATGGATTTTATTCCTATAATCCATGTCTTTCATGGATCATCTCCTTGTTTTTTGTGAAATCCTGAGCGAATGAACATTTTAGGTGGATTTTATAATGATGTTTTATTGATTCTTGAAATATATTTTTTTAATGATAGATTGTTTTGGGTTTCTTATTAAATCATTCTTCCTTGTCATTTTTCTTTATTTTAGAATTCCCATTGTTTCACTGATTGATGCATTATAATTTTAATGCATTAAATTTTTTTTTAGATTATTCCCTCTCCATAGAAGATTTTATGTTCTTCTTGTAAATATTCTTTTTAATCAATTATTTTAAAATAATCAGAGTACTTGACCAGAAAAAATTGATATTTTTAGTGATTAGAAAAAAAAATCCAAGAACAAGTGTTTTCTTAGATCTAATTCCAAAAAAACAAACTTATGCATTATATATTTTTATTCTTAAATATTTGAGGGTTCCAATTTTATAAAAAAATAGTTCTTTCCTCATTCATAGTTAAATTTTAATTCTAGATTTTCATTTTATTATTTTAAATCTCTCATTTTAACATTCAATATAGGGTTTCAATCTTGAGATCCAAGTATTCATGGGTTTAAACATGGACTATCCACCTATTTCGCCATTGTAGTTAGAAGTTCAAAAGATATATATTTTAAATTCTAAAATTAATTCCCCATAAGAATTAATGAAACCACTTATGTAGTTAATGTTTTTCTATTTTATATTATACATTCACTTTACAAAAATCTTTAATAATTTTTGAGTGAACACTTTACTTTAAAAATATATAAATAATATGATTAAATATATATATATATATATATATTATTTTTAACCTTAATATCAAATCATTTATTTCATAATCATTTAATAAATATTCATGATAAATCATAATTAATTTAAGATCCATTTGATAAACTTATAATTTTTTTTTAAAATAAATTATAGTTTATAAACATTTTATAAATTATAAAATCATTTAACAAATTAACTAAATTATAAATTAAAACAAATATATTAGGGTTATTATAGAGTAAATAATCTTTTTTTGGTGAAAATAGAAACGGAGACGGGTTAGAGAGATGGGAGACCATCTCTCTCTAAAATCGCGAGCCGCCTAGGGTTTCATCCTACGATCTCTTGATCCACTCTCGAATGGCGGATTTTCTCTTGCCCGGCCGACTTCAATCTCACCATTATGATGATTCTCGAAAGAGCCAAGGTCATTTACCTCTCCCTATTGCAAAGATCTGCAACGACGATGAACCTCGGGATCGTGTTCGTAGCCACGAGTTCTCTGGTCGATCCCAAGCGATCTCTTTCCTTGATGTGCTGAAGTCTGCTGATCATAACGAAACCCTGACGAAGACCTCGCTGGAAAAGAAGCTTGACGACGGTGGATTCCTGGTCGAAGCGGATCCAGAAGCGCTTCAGCAGCGCACGCATTTATGCAGGTTCTCCATTCTGGCCTGAATCTCCTACCTCAAAGGTAATCAACCTTGGTCAATTTCTGATCTGCATGACCGTATTTCTAAATGATGGAACTCTGTGAACTGGAAACTTATTCCAATCGGTAAAGGGTACTTTCATATTTTGTTAAAATCTCATGACGAATATGATTGAGTCTGGAAATTAGGAAATCTAAATCTTAAACCTGGCATGCTACGGATTTCTAATTGGGACTCCAATTTCAACCCACACACTCATCGAAACACATTGGCGCAGGTATGGATTAAACTGCATGGCCTTAATTGTTTTTTTTGGCACCCAAAAATATTGAATGACATCGCTTCATGCATAGGCACCCCTCTCAAAATTGATCAAAGAACCTTGAATGCTGATTTAGGAATCTTTTCTAGAGTCATGGTGGAAATTAATCTGGAATCAAAACCCCCTAATACTATTAACTTCACTGCAAAAGACTACAAAACAGAAATCAACATTGAGTATGAGAGGATACCCCCTTTTTGTGACCATTTCAAGATCATTGGTCACAACATTTATAACTATAGACTGATTAGGAAACAGTCAATCCAACCGATTGAAAACGATTGGAAAGAAATAAGAAGATTTCGGAAGGAAAAAGCACCCTTGGTTAGTGCTACTGAACCAGTTAGAACTGCAACCTGGGTGAAAAAACCCACCTATTCATCTCACTTAGGAGAGTCCTCAGGTTCCAAATGGGCTGACCTCGTTGAAGAGGAAGAAACCATCAAAGAGCACTCCCTAAAATTGGAACCTGCAGTTTTAGACACTCTTAAACAGGATCCTGGGCCTAATTCCACTTCCTATAATGCTGAACAGATTCAAGACTCCCCCACAACTCACAATTCTTCTTATAATCCTATATCCATGGCTGTGCAACCTGATCCTCATGATACCTTGAATTTTATTACTCATGAATCTTTTTCTTTGTCAAAAGACCACAGTCATATGCAGGATTCTCATCCTGGAATGACGCACAATGAGGTACCTACCTTCCATGATGAAGGCATACTGCTTCCCCCCTTACAGCAGGTCCAAGAGACTTCTATTCCGGTTGCAGAGGTCTCAGATAAGCAACGGTCTATAGATATTGCTGCTACTCACTCTGTTTCGAATGCCTTACCAGGTACCTACACTAATCAGCCGAAACTGGATGCTCCTCATTCTGTTTCGAACGTCTTACCAGGTACCTGCAATCTCTCAGTCCAACATGATAATTTACATGTTTAATGTGTTAATGCTGATAATAAAAATGCTCTAACTACTTTTCCAACAACTAATTTTAATAGCATACAAGCCCCGGCTTTGACGGCACCTATTCCGTTAGATGATTCCTCTATCATCTCTGATCCTGCTAAAGGAAAGAATTCCCCTGCCTTAAGCCTAAATTTGTCAAAAAATGTCCGAAGATATAATAGGCATAAAGGCTCGGATGGAAAAAAAAGGGAGTTCTAACTCCAAACGTAGATTTAAATAAAGATTCTCTTCTGGAACTGCCAAGGTATTGCAAACCTTGACATCTTTAGTATTTTAAAAAGAATGGTTAACATCCAGAAGCCTTTAATTTTTTCCATTGTTGAACCTAAAACAATGTTTTCCTCTGATTTAGCTCACTTTTGTCGTTTTGGATACACCTTCATTGGTGCATGTCAAAACACCAATAGCTTTAATACTCTTTGGACCTTTGCCCATCCCTCCCTATCTAAGGTTAATGTTTTTCATATTTCTGATCAAAGTTTCACTTGTGACTTTATCATTGATAATGCTCATATCTTTTGTTCCTTTATCTATGCCAAGAATAAATATCAAGATAGGAGGTCTCTCTGGAGGGACCTCTCCTCTCTTAATTCAAAAATTCATTCCCCCTGGATCGTTGCGGGTGATTTTAATGCTATTCTTTCTGCTGATGAAAAAATTGGTCCTCTTCACTCAAATATTTCTATGAGGGATTTTAAGGCTGCTATTGAAAACTCCAATCTCACTGAGATCACTCTAAGCGGTGCCAAATATACGTGGTACATGAAACATTACAATAGAGTGGTTGTAAGCAAATTGGACAGAGCCTTTTCTAATGACCATGCTTTAGATACTTGGGATACCATCTCTAGTACCACCCTTCCAAAACTTCATTCTGACCATCATCCTATTTTGGTCACCATCTCCCTCAACATTCACAAACCCTCTTTCCCCTTTAGATTCAACAATGCTTGGCTCTCTGACCCTGACTGTTCTAATCTCATTAATCAATTTTGGTCATCTCTGAATCATTCCGATGAGGATTTTTCTTGTCCTATTAAATTAAAATATCTCAAATGCAAGCTCAAATCTTGGTGCAGCACTAAATCAATTCAAATTGACAATGACATCCTCTCTCTTGAGAATGAGCTGTATCAAATTCAAAACAACAACACTCACTTAGACTTTGCCTCTAATCACAATAAAGAAGCCCAAATTACTATGAATCTAAATATGCTTCTTGCCTTCAAAGACAACATCTGCAAGCATACTTTTAGAATAAAATGGCTCACTGATGGTGATCGTAACACCAAGTTCTACAACCCTTTACAAAGAATTCGGAAAGCTAGTAGGCCTCTGGCCTCCCTTAAAGATGGCGATAACCTTTTGGATAAAGAAGATGACATTGCTCAGCATGTTGTTTCTTACATTGAATCGTTATTCAATGGGCCTTGTATGAACAAGGACCTCATTAATGACGTCATTCCAACTCTTTTTACTGATGTCGATAACAGTTTTCTCCTGGGTGTTCCTCTTGATCATGAAATTAGAGACACTGTCTTTTGTTTGAACCCGGACAGTGCCCCAGGACCTGATGGTTTCACTAATGGTTTCTATCAAAAATATTGGGATATCATCCATGCTGATGTTTGAAAGCTCGTTAAATCTTTCTTTGCTAATGGTTTCTTACCTCATGGTTTAAATTCCCAATTCCTTGCTTTGATCCCCAAAGTTGAAAATGCCGCTGAAATCCATCTTTTTCGCCCTATAGATCTGATCAACACTCTCAATAAAATTATTACCAAGCTTATAGCTAACAGACTCAACACTATTACTGACAAAATTATCTCCTGCAATCAATTTGGTTTTATCAAGGGGCGATCAATCCAAGACTGCATTTGTCTTGCTTCGGAATGCACTAACATGTTAAATAATAAAAATAGAGGCGGAAACATCGCCATTCAACTAGACATTCGTAAAGCTTTTGACACTAGGGACTGGAATTTCATTTTCAAAGTTCTTCATGGTTTTGGCTTCAATGATAACTTCATATCTTGACTTAAAATCCTCTTTCATTCTACTCATGTTTCCATTTTGGTCAATGGATCGCCTAGAGGGTTTTTCAAATGTTCTAAAGGAGTCAGACAAGGAGATCCCTTATCTGCTATTCTTTTTCCATTACAGAAGACTATTTTAGTCGTCTGCTCACCCATATGGTTGATCATAACAAGCTCAAACCCATTCAGGCTTACAGAAATGTGAATGCCCCCACTCACCTCCTGTATGCTGATGACATCATTCTTTTTCTAAAGGGTGATCTTAAAAACATAAGAACTCTTAAAGCTGCTATCAACCACTATGAGGCGGTCTCGGGACAAGTCATTGGTTGGAATAAATCTTTCATTTACTTTGGAAAAAACTTCCCTTCTGCTATAAAAATAGTATTATCAATGAGCTTAATATCAAAGAAGGTACTATCCCTTTCAAGTACCTTGGGGTTCCCATATTCTGGGGTAGACCCAAAGCCTGCTACTTTTCAAGCATTGTTTACCAGGTTCTTCATCAACTTTCCTCTTGGAAAGGAAAATCCCTCTCCATGGCGGGGAGAGTTTGCCTTGTAAAGTCTGTGATTGTTTCCAAACTTGTTTACTCGATGATGGTATATAAATAGCCTATTAGTCTCATTAAAAAACTAAATGTTCACATTAAAAACTTTGTCTGGTCTGGAAGCACTTTGGACAGAAAACTTGTGACTATTCCTTGGGCTAAGTGCTGTAAGCCCATAGCTATGGGTGGTCTTGGTATTAAAAACATTAAGTTCATCAATGAAGCTCTTCAAGCCAGATTAACTTGGAACCAGATTCACAATGACACCCCTCCTGTTGCTTTTATTAAAAATAGGTTCATTGATAGATTGAAAAGATCTAATAGAAGTTTCATGACCTCTTCCATTTGGCCCTCTGTTAGAGACACTTATGACAATATTATGCACAATGCTAGATGGTTGGTTTCGAGAAACTCTTCCATGAGATTCTAGTTGGACAATTGGACTGGTGCTCCTCTAATCTCTGTGACTCCCCTTGACCATATCCCTGTTGAAATCAACTCCACTGTCAATAATGTGATTAATTCTCACAATGATTCCCTTCCCGAAAACATTACTCAATTTATTGATTCCTACCATTTTTCTACCTCGAGTGATTTCTTGATTTGGGAGCCTTCTCATAATGGTATCCTTAATACCAAAAACTTTTATAATCACTCCTTACACAACACTGATAATGATATGAATTGGATAAATTTTTTTGACAAAACTTGGATCAAACCTTCTAGATTCACTCTTATTTGGCGTCTCTCCCACAATAGGGTTCCCACTGATGTTTTTCTTCAAAGTTTTGGTATCCAACTTTGTTCAAAATGTCACCTTTGCAATCAGCATAGAGAAGATACTATCCAATTATTTCTATCTTGTGCTACTGCCACCGCTCTTTGGAACTATATTTTTGACACTTTTGAATGCAGATGGCTGGTTCAGAACTCAATTGATGAGCAGCTTAAGCGATGTGTTGCTAAGGATAACTCTCAACAAATCAGAAACTTGTTCCTTGCTGGGGTCTCAGAGCTGATACATGTGATATGGTATGATAGAAACTCGATTCTTCACAATAACTGCTCACACAACATTAATGCAGGTAAAACGCGTATTCTTATTGTTATTCGGGAAGCTGCGCTGATTCAGAATGGTTCCTGCAACAATTCGGTGGATGATTTTATGATCCTTAGACGTCTTCGAGTTGAGGCCATTTTCTCGAAACCGTTCCGCACTCTTGAGGTTTTTTGGAGACCTCCCTTTCCAAGTTGGATTAAAATTAATGTGGATGGAGCCTCTAAAGGAAATCCAGGTCCTGCGGGTTGTGGAGCTGTCTTCAGAAATCATCATGGTAATGTAATGGGATGTTTTTTTTGGAGGTTATGGTACTACAACCTCTCTGGAAGCGGAGATGCTAAGTGTTATTCATGCCACTGCTTTTGCTCTTCAACGTGGGTGGAACAACTTATGGATTGAAAGTGATTCTACTACTGTTGTTCAAGCCATTTGGAAGGGAGATATTCATCTTGCTTGGCCGATTACTATGCGCTGGATGAATTGTCTTCAATCTCTCCATGAAGTCAGTTTCATTGCAACTCATACTTATCGCGAAGCTAACATGGTTGTTGATTCTCTCGCTAATAAAGGCATTGATCAGAATCTAACTTGGCTGGAGGAGCTCCCAGATAACCTGATGCCTTTGCAACTTAAAGATTGTAATTTGATCCCATCTTTTAGACTCTTGTAATCCTTGTTTTCTTTTTGCTAATAAATTTGCTTTGGTCCTTTGACCAAAAAAAAAATTAATGTGGCATGTGAAGGAGGCATATGAACTGACATGAAATGTAAATTGATATATGATTACTAAACTATAGGATTTGATATCAAGATATCTTTACACTTTATTTTTCAGGTATTATGAATCACTGAATATGGTTTTCTTATATAATTAATCTTGTTTAATTAAAAATATGGATTTGAAAATGAAATTGGATGAAAATATCTATATCCCTAAATTTTCTCAAAACCCATTATTTCACATAAACTATGACATATCACATGTACAATTATATCATATTCTGTGACATGTGATATTGTGATCAATTGTTTTAATAAATCCACATATTCCATTCATAAGTCATAAAAGTTTTATCAATATCTCGTTGACTAGGTTATATTATTTTCATTATATGTTATTAAGTTTTATAGAAATTTTTAATCTCATTTCATGTTTATGGAAGTAAATTTAATACTATTTATTTGTATTTTAATATCTTGATGCAAACAATAGTTGGATGGAAACATATAAAAAACCAAATCCAAAATATCTACTATGATAGACTTATAAAAATATCCCTTAATTTTATTGAAAATCTAAATTTCTGAGTGGGAATTAGAAAAAAAAAGATGAAGCCATACCTAAATGGGACCACCTTATTGTCCCACACAATGTAATAATACACCCCCAAAACTGAATGAGTTACCAACATTTCTTCTAGATATGATCCCATTCATAGTA
Source organism: Viscum album (assembly GCA_963277665.1). Classification (NCBI taxonomy): domain Eukaryota; kingdom Viridiplantae; phylum Streptophyta; class Magnoliopsida; order Santalales; family Viscaceae; genus Viscum; species Viscum album. The sequence continues at coordinate 2,096,409,508 of OY728122.1, forward strand.
AAAAAATAGGTGATGTGGTAAAGGGGAAGTGGAGTAAAGAGGAATCATACAAGAAAGGATATATATAAACTAAATAATATGGTTCTATTCTGGATCTGGTGAACTTAGAAGAATATAACTTGTATAAAAAAATTTAAATATACTTTATATGTTGAGGCTGTTATCATAATGATAATAAATTTATTCTTAACTAAAAAATATCCACTTGAAGTGTGAATCAATTTGAAATTATCTTAGAGATAGCTTTTATTTACTCAACATGTAACATACCCTCTAACAAGTTTATCTACACCATGAATGAACTTTTGATGCTACATACATGATGTGAACCTCCATATAGGCCAGAGTCAACTGATCATTGTAGAAGGAATATATATAGTTCGGGGAGACTATACCCTATGGTAAGGATTTCCATTAATCATTAAAAAACAATACCAAACATTAAAAATACTACAACATCATACAGTTACATTGTATTTACAATACAAAAACTAGTAAATAATCAAATATATGATTTAAATATATGATAAAAAATGAAATAATAGACATAAAAACATTAAAAATTGGGTATCTAATGGGTGATGTCACGACCCGTCCCTCGGGGCCCGTGTCGTGACAACCCCAAGCCCGCCTTCCATAGGCCAGGGGCTGGCGACTAGTACCAAAGGAATAATTCCCTAAAATTGGGAAGGCATTGCCTTAGTAACCAGTAAATACACATAACAGAGCACAAAACTGGATAAAAAACATTAGGTAAACTCTATAACAAAAGAGTGCTAAAAAGTAAAAGGGGCTGATAATACAAGACCAATTATAAAGTACAAGGAAATGGAAGCACAAGTACAACTGAAGGAAATGAAAAATAGTTGTTGAGTCATCCTCCAAGATTACTACCTAAAGGGTACGTACAGATAGAATCCTCAGCACTCCATGTCTGTCAGTATCCTATGTGTACCGACTCGTTGGAAGGTCTACCTCTGGGTACCGTCTAGTCGAGGTACTCTCAGCCTCAGTTAGCATTTTCTGTCATCTTCATCCAACACAACGAGGTGTGGGGACAGCCAGTTCAGGGGTGAGTATAACGATACTCCATAGGGACCCTAAGACCCTCAAGGTCTCACAAAATCAAACAAGGATAACCACAAGAATGAAATCAACCGATAACCCCACTTAGGTATATCCCCATACATATACCTAAGTTATCACGTAATCCATCTAAATCATGAGGTAAACACAAAAGTTACTGACTCAGCTCACACAGGTATAAAACATATGTAGAGAGTTAGATATGATTATAAGTAGCCACTAAATCATCTATTCTGTCGAACCCACGTGTGATCCAGGAACATTAGATAGAGCTGTCGAACCCACACAGGATCCAGGAATTGTAGTGAGAACTATCGAACCCACACAGGATCCCAGAACAGTAGTCAGAGCTTTCAAACCCACACAGGATCAAGGAACAGTAGTCAGAGTTGTCGAACCCACATAGGATTGAGGAACAATAGTCAAAGCTGTCGAACCCACACAACGTATAGGAACAGTAGTTAGAAATCAGCCAGCCACTAGGTTCCCACACAAAGCACGCTCGATTTCGAGAGGGTCTGCTACTCAAGAAAAGTTTCAATACATAAACTACCATTAAGTCCCATGAATTAGTATCACAAAGTTTTTTCAGGTCATAGGGGTCTCAACGCAATAGACGACGCGTCAGTCGGATGCCTGGTCTGTGAGTTATTACCCTTTTAGTCCCGAGGGCGCGGTTGGATTCATGCTCGATCCAACCTGACAGAATCTCAACCATACCAAAAACTCTAGAGGGGGTATACACCAAGGGATCCTCTCGCTCCAATAACACTAGAAAAACTGACGGTATGTCAAACGGGCATCGGGTGCCAAAGATATGGCCAAAAGAAAGTAAAGGGTCATAGTGGACCCAGGTCCGAACCGACCCGTTTGGACCGACCTGACCTGACATAGTCTGGGCTGACCCAGTTCGGGTTTGACTTGGCCTGAGCCACGAGGTTCGGCCCAGCTCATTGGTCCCTTCCCAGAAGGTCGTGAAAGCAGCGAGTAGTGCGAGGGTATGGACCGGTCACGAGAGAGCGGACCGACCGCGTGTCGGTGTATGGGTGATTTGGCTCAGAGACACCGTGAGGGGAGAAAGAGGCCGGCTCAGCTAGGTGCGTGTGGGGCGGGGCTTGGCGGCTCATCCTGGATGGCCGAGGCTGATTCATCTAGCACCACAAGGGGTGCGACTCAAGCGACTCGGCCCGTATAGATGAGGCCTATTCGACGAGCGCCGCGAGGGGCGCAGCCCGAAGGGCTCGGCCAGGATGGCAGAGGCTGGTTCGGCCAACCATGATGCGGGGCGCGTGGGGCGCGTGGAGCGCACAGAGGCTGGAGGCCGGTGCAGCTCGGTCCGTTGTGGCTCAGGCCGGCGGGACCGATGTGGCTCGGTTCGGCGGGGCTGGTGCGGTTCGGTCGGGGCGCCACGAGGAGGGTCGCGGGCCGGAGCAGTTTTTGTCAGGGTGCACGGGAGGTCGATGGGTGGTCGGGAGGTTGAGAGGCGGCCGAGAGCCGGGAGGCGGCCGGGAGCCGGAAGGCCGGAGCGCCGCGAGGGGCGGCGCTAGTTGTGCAGACCACAAATAGAATGGTTGATTCCTGTGACCTTTGTCTCCTCGTCATTTCGTCACCATGCTGAAGAACATCACAAGATAGATCGGTAGAGGGAGTCGGGCCATGTTAGTTTGGCCGGAACCCTCCGTTTTTAGGGTTATATCAATGAGTTTAGAAGAAAGAAGTACAACAACCCACTCACAAAAAAGAAAACATATTCATTCTTCATTTTTAAAGAAAGTAAGAACATGGTAATTAAAAGAAATTAACCCACTACCTTGATTGTTGTTCGTCGACGGAGTCACGGGGAAGAATACAGAGTTTTCTTTGTTCATCGCATCTGCCGTACACTTCCAATCCCAAGCTCACATGTCTGTTGTGGAAGGCATCCCACGTGGTTAGAAGTCCGAGGAATAAGGTCGAAGTCAGGATTGACGTTCTTCATTGGTGGGGAATTCTTCCTGGAAGAACATGTTCTTTGTGGGAGAGAGTAATCCTCCAAGTGTTGGGCATCGCCTCACTTTACCAGTGCTTCGTCACTTGGTGAAGTCATCCCAAATCCTCCTCCCAAGCTCAATATATATAGGAGAGGGGGACATAGGAAATGATCATTTGAATTTATGACGGTTCATTTATTAGTAACCTTCCTAAATTCCAACGATGCTAGGCAAGCCAAATAATTTACATTGGAGAAATAATGTGGTGAATTGGCAAGATTAATGGTATGTGCATTGGCACAATTAAGGTGGATGAGGTTAAGAGGCTCTCCCTCATTAATTGAGGGAGTTGATGGATTCTACCATTTAAAGTGGGGTTTAATATTGGGTGGTCCCCACCACCCTAACCTCTCATGGGCGGTTATGGTCTGGTGGTTCCCACTTCCAACTTCCACCTGGAGGTTTAGTTCCAGTGGAACCCACCTGAAATATCCACATGAAAGCTCAAAATAAAATAGAGTGAAGACTATTTTATTTTATTATTTCCATGAAAAACCCAAAAACTAACTTCTGCCCTCATCAATCTGTTGTGGAAGTGAATGTCTCCTTAAGTGAATATCGGTGTTGTGAGTTCAACGGTGCCCTCAGATTTCAATTCAGAGCACCGGTTCAAAAGTTATGAAATGATACTCATGAATATACTGAACATACCCAAAAAAAGTTTCAAAAATTATTATCAATCACCCCCGACCCGCATCGGAGGAGTTTAGGCTCTACCTAGGTGAAACACACCCCAACAAACCTGATGATAATCTCAGATTATTAATCCGAGTTACTATTTAGATGTTATTAATTTTACAATAAAATAATTGTCACTTAATTTTTTTATTTGCAGCCAAAAACTAACTTTCACTGGTGGTCGTCACCAACCAAAGTTAGTATCTTCTTAAAGAAAGAATACCCTCATGAGTTTAGTGGTGGTATCTAATTTTAAATTTGAGTTACCGCTGGTGAGTTATAAGCATTTCAATAAAAAAATTATTTAAATATTTTATTTACGATTATGCCATTTTGGGTCTTCACACATGAGTCATGTGCCGACTAATCTTAAGTCATGCCTAGGGTAAACCCGCCATCCTGAGCACAGCGGTGCCCTCAGATTTATGATCCAACTAACCGTTTAAGAGTTATTCCACTTTTTTAGGAAAACTTCTTAGGTGCATTAACATAAGCTTAACAAAACTTCGACGGATCATTACGGGCACTTAGGGCCTTAGAATCATGCACTGTCAAACTTCACAGACTCGTAAAACTTCCATTTATTTTTAAAAAAAATCACAGACATTCTGGGTCTTTACATTCTCCCACCTCAGGGCTCTATGTCTCCATAAGCCACAACTCATCTTGGAAAACGAGTGGGGTACTGAGCACGCATCTAAGCCTCCCGTTCCCATGTGCTCTCCTGGAGGTTCTTGTGCTGCCAAAAAACACGCACCAATGGTGTCAACCATACACAAAGGTCCCATTTCTATCGATCCTCAATCTCAATAAGAAACCCAAAAAAATTCATCCCATCGTTGATGTCCAACTCTCCATTGTCGATCATGTGAGAAGGGGCATGCGAGTATCTCCACAGTTGAGATGCGTGGAAGATGTCATGCACTCGATTCAATTGAGGTGGAAGAACTAACCGGTATTCCACCTCGCCAACTATTAAAAGGACCTAGAAAGGTCCAATGAACCTTGGAGATAACTTGTTGCCTCATCCAAATCTCTTCAAACCTCGTCGAGGTGAGACCCGTAGAAAGACGTGGTCACCATCCTCGAACTCCAGAGATCTCCTTCTCTAGTCAACATATGAATTATGTCTGCTCTGTGCAATCTTCATTCACTCATGGATGATTTTTACCTTCTATGTGGTAGCCCATACCATCTATGGTCCCACTAGTGCTAACTCCCCGGGGTCTATCCAGCACAAAGGTGATCCACAAGTTTGCCTGCATAACGCCACAAAAGGTTTCATCCCAAAAGTGGAATGATAGTTGTTGTTGTATGAAAACTCCACCATAGGTAAGTGATCCTTCAAACTACAAATGAAGCCGAGGACACAAGAACTATGCATGTCCTTGACGGTCTGAATGGTCCACTCAGTCTGGCCAACCGTCTAAGGATGGAAGGAGATTCTCAAACAATGCTGCATCCCGAAAGCCTCCTGCAACCCCTTCTATATCCAAGAAGTAAACAGCGCAACACAATCAGAGACTACATAATAAGGTACTACATGTAGCCACACAATATCTTGCACATAGAGGAGTCCAATTCTCTTTACTGTACCCTACTCTCTGATCTGTAATAAGTGGGACACCTTGGTGAGTCATTCAACGATCACCCAAATCGAGTCGTGACCACTGGATGTACATGGAAGTCCTATCATGAAGTCCTTGGATATCCCATCCCACTTCCACTTTGGGACCTCTAAAGGCCGAACCAAGCCTGTGGGTACCTGATGCTCCACCTTCTCTTGCTGACAATTGAGGTATTGAGAGATGAACTCTACTGCCGCTTTCTTCATTCTCGGCCACCAGTGCTATCGTCGGAGATCCTGGTACATCGTTGCCACTCTTGGATGTACTGCAAGAGGGGATGTGCAGAACATCCTCAAAAATTCTTCCTAAAGTCACACTAGTTCCATAGTACATCCTCTAAAGAGGATGGTATGCTCCCCACCTATAGAAAATCCATTAGGTGCATGCCCTGTGCATATTTGAGAATGTTGTGTCTCGCAGTCAATGTCCCCATGTTGTTCCTCCTTGACTCTCCAAATAAGTGGGGGAGTGACACTAAGAGACTATAGGAAGGTTGCTCCATCTCTATCCACAAAGAATATATCTATAAATCATCCAGCTCCTATATTGCCTCACTCAGCAGATGCAGGCTAGACCACCTGCTGGGTGTGTTTTCTACCATGTTCCCCTTCCCAGGAGTATAGACTATCTCAAAGTCAACTTCTCCTGCCACGAGGGTGAGGTTGGCTGAATCACAAGTTATTTTCTACACCCTCCTATGCATGAGTTTATCCTATGATTCCTGGGTTTTCTTTTTCACTGACCAATGAAAACCCCATCCCAATGTTGTAGATAAACCACAACCTCTTTTCTTAATATAGTTGATCTGAGTGTGAAATGTGGATGTCAACTCCAAAAACCAAACTAATTTTGTAAGGCCTCAACGCTACCTCCAAGAGGTTCAAACCGAAACTCTCAGCTCAAGGGTCATATCACACTATCATCGTAAGTGTGATTATTGAGTCTCCTCCCAAAGTAATCTCCTGACGTGAGGGTCAAGTCAATGGTTTAGCCGGAAACACTTAGTCCGAGACAAGATTCATGAAGGGAAGGAATTATTGTAACCTATGTCTATTGATGTGGAAACTAGTAGTAGACATAGACCGTACCTCGAATAATTCCTAGAGCCTTTGGGTTGCATTCCTGGACTGTCTGCAACAACTCTCTTACCATGTCCTATAGCTCCCTGAGCCTGGTGGGGTCCACAAAAAGGGGTGGTTGTAACAGGTCGAAAAGTACTCCACCATATGCTAAACTCCAAGATCTGCTTCCACGTCTACTGGCCTAAAGATTCATTTTCCCCTATCACATCCTCTTCCAGAAACATTTTACATGCCCTAGTCTCTGAGACTAGTGAAAGTTCCATACTTTCCCACTGCTAACATTCACCAGCTGTATCCGTTCAACCAAATAACATTCAATCAAAAATGTTCTATCTAGAAACCTAGCATAAATATGAATTCATAGTGTAATAGTGCTGGCTCAGATTTCCTTTAAACACACCTCGCTCAGATGTTTGAGCCCTGAAGCACTGATCGTATCATATTCATCAAGTACCAGGAATGATCGGTATGCCTTGATGAATACTCATCTACCGATATGTCATCCTACCAATGTCGTAGAAGTTCTAGAGAACTCCCAGCCACCTCATCGAGCTAGTCCTTAGCCGCTTGTGAGTCAGGCTCGGCTTGGAACCTGAGGGGTATCTGATGATGAAACACGTGTAAGGTACTAATCCAACAAGTGTCCTCTACTAGTACTGTCGGTTGTAACTGCTGACCAACGAGTAGTGATATAGCTGGCACACTTCCCGAAACTACTATCTGGGGAAACGGTCAACGTACCAAAGCCTAATCACTAAGTGGACCATCCACATGGTCACTCACTGAAAAAGACTAGTAGCTAAGATCACTATCTTCTCTACTACTGTCTCCAATAGACAGGAATCTCTAGCAATCACCGCCAGCCAGCCCTCAGCTGCATGGGAATCTATATCACATCGAAACATCATAGGACACTACTACTGGAACTCGTGAAACATGCTCAGTCAGCGTCCACCGTTTTCTAGTGTGGCTGGTGGTAACGGCTTCCCAATGGGTGGTGGTGCTACTGGTACAGGACCCGAAGGTGCCAACATAGTAAGAGGGCCCTACACCAGAGCCTCATCACTCGGTGGGATGTCGGTGCATACAACTCTTGGAACTCTAACTGGTTGTCTACGTGGGGGCATCATGAAAGAAATATATGCAACACAATCAAAAGATTTCACCTGGTGAGCTAACTCTGTGAGATGACTTAAGAAATCACAAAGAAAACTCGCATGCAATCAGTGTTTTCGTGCACTGAGTCAGAAATCAGAAGTTCGGGCCTTGGTTTATGGATATGTTTGCCAGCGTACCAACACTGGACTCCCTGAACTGAAAACCCCACTCACTAAACTTTACATTATTGTGTCAAAAAAACATCAGAGTCCTATGTTCTGCGATATAACTAACTCCTCTGATACCAATTTTTCACAACCCATCCCATGGGTCACATGCCATGACTACCCCAAGCCCACCTTCCATAGGATAGGGGCTGGCGACTAGCACCAAAGGCATAATTCCTTAAAACTAGGAAGGAATTTCCTTTAAAACAAGTAAACGCACACAATAGAGCACACAACTAGATACAAAACAATAGTTAAACCATATAACAAAAGAGTGCTGAAAAGTAAAAGGGGCTGGAAATAAAAGCACAGTAGTAAAGTACAAGGAAATGGAAGAAAAAGTAAAACTGAAGGAAAGGAAAAATAGCTACTGAGTCATCCTCTAGGATTCCTACCTGAAGGGTAGGTACAGATAGCCTCCTCAGCACTCCACGCCTGTCAGTCTCTTATGTGTACCGACTCGTTGGATGGTCCACCTCTGGGTACCGTCCAGTCTAGGTACTCTCAGCCTCAGTCAGTGTTGTCCTTCATCTGTATCCAAAACAATGAGGTGCTAGCATAGCCTGTGCATGGTTGAGTATAACGATACTCTGTAGGGACCCTGAGACCATCAAGGTCCCAGAAAATCCAACAAGGATAAACCAAAAGAATGAAATCAATAGATAACCCCACTTAGGTATATGCCCATACATATACCTATGTTATCAAGTAATTTATCTCAATCATTAGGTAAACACAAAAGTTACTGACTCAGCACTCCATTTCCATCAGTCTCCTCCGTGTACCGACTTGTCGTAAGGTCCACCTCTCGGTACCGTCCAGTCCTGGTACTCTCTGCCTCAGTCAGCGTTGTCTGTCATCGGCATCCAACACAATGAGGTGTGGGCATAGCCCGTGAAGGGGTGAGTATAACGATACTCAGTAGGGACCCTGAGACACTCAAGGTCTCACAAAATCCAACAATGACAAGCCACGAGAATGAAATCAAAATATAACATCACTTAGGTATATGCCCATACATATACCTATGTTATCAAGTAATACATCTCAATCATGAGGTAAACACAAAAGATACTGACTCAACTCACACAGGTATACAACATATGTAGATAGTTAATGATGATTTGATGTAGCTACTAAATCATCTATTATGTCGAACCCAAGTAGGATCCAGGAACAATAGTCAAAGTTGCTGAACACACACAGGATCCAAGAATAGTAGTCAGAGTTGTCAACCCCACACATAATCCCAAAATAGTATTCAGAGCTATCAAACCCACACAGGATCCAGGAATAGTCGTCAGAGTTGTCGAACCCACATAGGATCCAGGAATAGTAGTCATAAAGAAGCCAGCAAAAGGGTTCCCGCACAAATCACGCTTGATTCTGGGAGGGTCCACTCATCAAGCCATGTGTCAGTACATAAACTTCCATGAAGTCCCATGAAGAAGTATCCCAAAGGTCTGCCAAGTCATAGGGGTCTCAACACAATAGACGGTGTGTTAGTCAGACGCCCTGTCTGTGATTTATTAGCCTTTTAGTCTCAGGGGCCTAGTTGGATTCATGATCGATCCAACCTGACTGTATGTCAACTATACCCAAAACTCTAAAGGGGTATAGAAAAAGGGAACGTTATGCTCTAAAATTACCAGCATCACTGACCATACGTCAAACGGACATCCGATGCCAACGATATGCCCAAAAGAAAGTAAAGGGTCGTAGTGGACCTGGGTCCGGTCTGACCCGGTCCGACCGACCCGACCAGAATTAGTTTGGGCTGACCCGATTAGGGTTCAGCCGGGCCTCTTGGGACCGGCACAGCCAGCTGTTGTGATTAGCATGAGGGCGTGAACCAGTCCTGAGAGCACGAATCGGCCGCATGTTGGTTTAAGGGTGATTCATCCCGGAGGCACCGCGAGGGGTGCGGGAGGCCAGCTCAGTCAGGCGCGCGTGGGGCGTGGCTCGATGGCTTGGCCTGGATGGTCAAGGTTGATTCAGCCAGTGCAGCGAGGGGCGCAGATCGGGCGGTTTGACCCAAATGTCTGAGGCCAGTTCAGCTAGCGCCATGAGGGGTGTGTGGGGCATGCGGAGGCCGGTGCAGCTCGGGCTGGTGAGGCTGGCGCAGTTCAGTAAGGGTTCCACGAAGAGGGCCGCAGATCAGCGCGGTTCAGTCCAGTGTGCACGGGAGGCCGGAAAGGGCCAGGAGCTGGGGGGGTGTGGGCCGGCGCGATTCCATCGGGGTACAAGGGAGGCCGACGGCAGCCATGAGTCGGGAGGCCAATGGGCGGTCGGGAGCCGGGTGGTTGGCGGGCGGCCTGGAGCTAGAAGACTAGAGCGTCGTGGGGAGCGCAGGCATTGCCAGTCACCTTCGTCGTCATGTCATTTCATTACCATGCCTAAGAACATCATAATAGAGACCAGCGGAGGGAGTCGGGCCATGTTAGTTTGGTTGGCACCCTCCGTGTTTAGGGTGATAGCAATCGGTTCATAAGAATGAAGCACAACAACCCACCCACAAAATGGAAAACATCTTCGTTCCATGTTTTGAAAGAAAGGAAGACCATGGAACTTAAATGAAATTAACCCCCTACCTTGATGGTTGTTTGTCGATGGGGTTGCGGGGAAGAAGATGAAGTTGTCATCGTTCATATAGTCCGCTTCCCACATCCCATCCCGAGCTCGCACGTCGGTTGTGGAAGTTGTCACACGTGGGTAGAAGTCCGATGAAGAAGGTTGAAGTCGGGGTCAACATTCTTCGTCAGTGGAGCGTTCTTCGTGGAAGAGCACATTCTTCATTAGAGAGCGTAATTCTCTAAGTGTTGGGCGTCGCGTCACATTACCAGTACTTCGTCGCTTGGTGAAGCTGCCCCAAAACCTCCTCCCAAGCTCCATATATATAGGAGAGGGGGGAGGTAGGTAACGATCGTTAGAATTTATGACGATTCATTTATTGGGAACCTTCCTAAATTCCAACGATGTTGTTACTAAATTTAAAAAGGAGCCAGCCAATCAATTTATGTTTGCGAAACGATGCGGAGCATTGTCAATATTAATGGTATGTGCATTGGCATGATTAATATAGAGGAGTTCAAGAGGCTCTCCCTCATTAATTGTGGGAGTTGAGGGTTTCTCCCAATTAATGGGGGGATTCATCCCGGGTGGTCCCCACCACCATAACCTCTCAGGGGAGGTTATGGTTCGGGTGGTCCCCACCACCTTAAACTCTCATGGGAGGTTAAGGTCTTGTGGTTCCCACTTCCAACTTCCACCTGGAGGTTTAGTTCTAGTGGACCCCACCTGAAATATCCACATGGAAGCTCAAACTTGAATAAAATAATGTTTATTTTTTTTTATTTCCAAGAAAAACCCAAAAACTAACTTTCGCCCTCATCAATCCACTGTCGAGGTGAAAGTCTCCTTAAGAGAATATCGGTGCTGTGAGTTCAACAGTGCCATCTGATTTCAATTTCAAGCACTAGTTTAAATGTTATAAAACTCCACTCACGGGTTTACTAACGTACCCGAAAAAAAGTTTGGAAAATTGTTATCAGTCACCATCGACCCACACTGATCGAGGTTAGGCTTGTTATAGGTGAAACACACCCCAATGAACCCAATGGTACTCTCAGATTTTCAATCCGAGTTACCATTTATATGTTATGAATTTTTCAATAAAATAATTGTCAATTAATTATTTTATTTGCGGCCAAAAACTAACTTTCTCTTGTGGCCCTCGCCAACCAAAGTTAGTATCTTCTTAAAGAAATAATACCCTCACGAGTTCATATGTTTTCTCATATTTTTAATCCGATTTACCATTTTTGATTTATAAGCATTTGAATAATAAAATAATTTATTTAATTATTTTAATTATGATTATGTCATTTTTGGGTTTCTCACAGAAGGCCCGTGCTGACTAATCTTAAGTCACGCCTAGGGTAAACCTACTATCCCGAGTGAAACTATGCCATCAGATTTATGATACAAGTAACTGTTTAATAGTTATTCCATTTTTTTAGGAAAACTACATACCTACGTTAAATTAAGCATAAAAAATTTTCAACAGATCATTTCGGGCACTCTGTGCCTCAGAAGCACGTGTAGTAAGATTTCACAGACTCATAAAATTCACATTTATTAAAAAACCATTCACTGGCATTATGGGTCTTTACAGGTTATGAATATTCATAATGGTATAATGAAATCAATTAAAATAGGTTATTAAAGGATAGTGTCTTGATTCATCACTCATACCTATATCTAAGCACCATCTATGCTCCACTATCTCACCCATCAATCACTGGTCCCTTAACCTTTTCTATACTTTGACCTGGAACTAAGGCACTTGAGTTGGGCATGAGTAAAACATAGTAGGTGAACAGTAATGGAGGCCCTGAAAAATATAGTATATAAAGGGGAATGTTCAATGTTATATGCTCATAAGTATGTATTAATATAGAATACATATAAATAAATCATATCCATAAGGTCTAACCAACCCTACAGGTGTGACTCTACCTATTATGACTATTGTGGAGGTGTCTCTGAACACATCACAGGACAACTAACTAGGTAGTACATACTATGTCATAATAATTATTGTCACATTATAACATAATAAATAAAATAACTCATGGGAATCATATAACATTGATACTATCGTAGGTATTAACATCATGTCTTGTGGTATCATAGTAATCAATACATGGGTATAACATCTATATGACTAAGATGTAATAGTGGGAACAAAATCCTTGTAATGAAAACTTCAAATAGACATAACAAACCTAAGATCTAATATTGTAGTGGGAATCCTATATTAACATGTGTATCAATAGTGGGGAAAACATCCTTATCCATGACATAATTATAGGAGGGTGTAGCATCACTAGTCCTAAGAAACATAATCAAAGAGTGTTTTTCATTATATATGCCACCATTCTTATATAAGAATCATCTCCCCTTCTATTGAAGCATTACATGATGGGAAGTGAATCCAACTCTAATGGTAATATAAAACATTCGAGGAAAACAACCCATCCTAAATACCATAAAATGAAAAACACATATAATTTTAACCATTACATTCAACATTCTATGAGTATATGAAATAAAACATTTTATCATGAAAAACAAACACTTGTTTTTCTCAAATAAATAATTTAAAAACTGAAATAAAAATTAAAATACATTTTTTGATGACATAAAGAATCATTTTCATAAAACCCTTTCCAGCCCATTTAATTTTATGAACCATATGACTAACCTCCAATATAGAAATTAAACAATTCATTGGATATGTATAATGGGGCTCAGCCTACATATAATATATATTGGGAACACTATTTTTTTATTCACCAAAATGCATCTCATAGCTTCCAAAAATCTATATCATGTTCACATGTGAGACAAAATATGGATCAACCCTTAATATTTGAAATATATGGCTCACCCATTTTGTATAATTATTAAGTACCAAATCATGAAAAATAAAATTAAATATAAAACTTTTCAAAACCAATTTTAAACCCATTTGAAAGACACTTTGGGATAAAAAAACTCATTTCTTATAAAAACCCTATTTCAAAACCAAAATAAAATAAATAGTGAAAGAGGGGTTTTGTTGTATAATCCATGAATTATTAAAAAGGAATATAGAAACAAAATATTTTCAACGATGTTAGGAAGTTCATTTTCTCCTTGTATATTAAGAATAGAACATCGTTTTTTCATTTTTCAAAAGGTTTTGGTTAAAACACAGAAAAATGTTCTTTATGAAGACCTTTGAAAAAATGTAAAAGTTACATTAAATATAATTTATAAATATTGAATCTCTATATCAAAACAATCATAAAATAATTTAATAACAAACATGGACATGGAATACAAAGTGTTTGAAGGAAAAACCTTAAAAGATGATTTCTTTTAAAATAAATGTTCCTTATCACTTTGGAAACACTTGAATAATAATATCCATTTAATAATAAACTTAATGGAACATTAAAATTGATAGTATTATTAAAATTATAATATAACATGGAAAATGAGTTTTATATAAACATCCTAAAACAATATAGGTGTATAATAGAAAAAATATTCCTAAATGAAAGGAAAAAGAGACAGAGTTCCTTCCCTTGATTCTGACTTCTCACATGTGTATTCATATTCCAAAATAATAAAGTTATGTTAATTATTTACTTGATTGAGAACCTTTTTCAATTTTATTATTACATTTATTTAACTTATTACCATGTTTAATTCAATTAAATAATCAATTAATTTTATGTTGGATGTTTTGACCACATTCAGCTTATGTGTAAAAAATTACTATATAGGTTGACTATGGTCCAAGATGTAATTATATAAACATATAAAAAGAAATATTCATGATATATTTATCAAATTTAAAAACAAATTTTTCTTTGCATAAAAATCATGAATTATGGTCTTGAGATATTAGGGGATCCCTCTATTTTTCGCATAAAAGTTTCATTACATGGATCAAAAAAGAGGACCTTTTGAAGATTAATTTCTTTGAAAGATGGTACATAATACCTAAAAACAAAAATAATTCATCAAAAACTTCTTTAAATACATATTCATGGGTTCAATATATGTTACTTTTAATACATCTCATATCCTGGGATACAAATCAAAGAAAATGGGTGAGCATGAAGCCGAGTAAGGGATATGCAAGAGATACATGTATCCTTCAATCATGAGACATATCAATAATAACATGTGGCAAAATTATATTACATGAGAAATTGGAACATTATAAAAATAAAAACATGAATAATATCATAGAAATGTGGATAGTAAATCTCAATGAGATATTCATAATCATATCACAAAGGATTATCACTATGGTGTCATAAATTAAAATTACCATGTTCATTCACCATGGTATAATAAAGCAAATAATCTCTAGAGATTAAATTCTTTACCTAATGCATTTTAGGGTTATTAAGAAACACCCTCAATATATATTAATTTTATGTGAGCCACATAAATAATTATAAATCATTTAATTAATAACCTGTGGATAATAAATAATGGGTTTCTTCTTAAAAATATTGGGATATAAAAGAGCATGGAGACATGATCATCTCACAATTTATAACCCTTGAAAGGAAATACGAGTCTCAAATATGTAAATATATAAATAAAAATGTTATTTTTAAATATAGTTGAATAAAAATTGAAATTAAAATAAAGGGGTATTCAAATAAAAATAAAAATATAATTTATCATGTAAAAGAAGACAATATGAGAAGAAAACTCGACAACGTGATGGGTTTAAAAAGTGGTTTTAGAATCGGGAATCATTGGAGGGGACAAGAGTGTAGAGTCAAAAGAAACTATTATTAAATTAATTAGTTAATATAAAGTAGAAAAATGAACATATTTTATAAATTAAAAGACACACCACAAGCAAAGGGAAGCTAAATGGAAAAGGGAAGTGGAGGTTTCCCTTACCTAGAAGAGTTGTTCCTAAAAATTGAGGGTGGATCCTTGGGGGATTTAGGACACCTTGGGGGGACTCCATGGGAGAATAAATCACTATAAATTTTGGGATGGTTTATTTAGAGTTAATGGAAATAGACAAATGGGTGGGTATTTATAAGAAATGTGGAGTAATTATTTAATAATTTCCAAACACATGACTTGGAAAGCTGGGTTGTGGAAAATGAGAAAACAATAGATTTGAATTATTTTTTCTCATGGTTTTGGCTATTTGGGAAAAATTTTATGTTATTTTAATCCACCAGAATCGAAATTCATTTTTTAATACTTATTCTAGAATATAAAAGTATTTATTCAACAATGTAATGTTTTTAATTATCAATATTTTTTTAGATGTTGAATTGTAACTTATTGTTTTCAAAATTGATTAATTGAATAAAACTACTTAATAATAAAAACAATTCAAATGATTATATGTATTGGGTTTTATTTAATTAATTATTATGCAGTTATGACATAAATATGATTTCATAAAATATACTGAAACCACAAACTGTATTTTTTTACGATTCATTAAAAAAATATAGTATTACAGGAAATTATAATAAATTAAACATAACATTATTATGAAAATATGATTTAAAAATTTTATTTTATTTTACAATAAAAAATCACTAAATATGATAATTTTAACTTTGAAATTTAAAAATCCATATTTATAATGAAATTATATTTTTTAAGGAAAAATCAAATTTCGAACACTTATAAAAAAATTCACAGGCCTTAAAAATATATTGTTTCATTTGTTATTTAAATAAAAGAATTTTAATAGAATATTTAATTAAGACAATTATTATGCATAATAACTTGGTTTAACTAGTTTTATATATTTTTAAAAACAAAAAATTGTTTTATTTTCATCCAAAAATCAGATTATCAGATTCAACTCAATTAAACATATTTTTGTAAGAAGAACTATTAATGAAAGGAATTGATGGAATATAAAATTTATTTATACAATTGATATTACACTTTATGTAATTGTGGCCTTGAGATGTAACCCCTTATTATACATTAATACTCTATAAAGGTAAAGTGTGAAATGGTTGTAGTTTCATGGGTTGACTCAACTAACAACGACCTAGTGGTAATATTCACAGAATTTAACTTCTCTCGCATGTGATTCTGTTTAAGATTTGAATATTGAAACTTGGCATGGGATTTGTCAAAGGGGAACCCCAGTAATGATATCTCCCTCCCATCATTTTAAAAATTGGATTCCAACAGCATGACTCTACAGGTTGAGCCAATTTATTCATTTTAATTTTTAAATTATCCTTTATTATTAATACTTATAAACACTAATTATAATGGTAATGGTATCAACCAAGGTCATAGTTTCCAATAGTAATATTTACAAATGGTCATATTGAACAACATTCATTTTGAAAAATGTTTATATAATGACCAAATCCCAACAGTCACATTTCCCTTTATACCCTATAAATATTACTTCACTCTTTTACTGAAAATTCACTATGATTTCTCTTAGGGTTATATTTTCATTTTCATAATATGTTTATTGGTTTACTAATATTTTATTTTATTATTATAGTCTTTTTGGTGGGATATATTATTCTAGTTTATTTGGGCGATCTCTACTTTCCCATTTTAGTTTTTCTATTTTATATATTTTTAGTTGTGATGTTTGGTTATTTAATAGAATTTATAGTTGACTAATCAAATGATCATAGTTAATGATATAAAATTTTGGTGGTTTATCATTATTTTTTACGTGTATGAAATTATATAATAAGAATAAGATATTTACTTAGAAAACAAATATCGCTTAAAAAATTCTTGGTTTTAACATTCTCTCCCCCAAATCCCTTAACAAATTTCTCCCTATAAATTTCAACTCACTTTCTCAATTGAGTAAAGGTGGTGATATTTCAATATCATTTTATCATTGGCTTCCCACACTACATAGTCATATTTTTGTATCCTACACAACACTTTGATAAGTTGGGTGGTCTTTTTCTATCGAACCTTATCTCTATGGTCCATGATATCCACAGATTGTTCCTCATAAGAGAGGTCTTGTTCCAGTTTTACCGCACCAATATTCATTATATATGAGGGATCAAGTAAATATTTCCTAAATAGATATCTATTGAATACATCATGATCTTGAGAAATATTTGGTGGAAGTACTAGCTGATAGGCATGTGCTCTTATGTGATCCAGGATTTCAAAGTGGCCAATGTACTTAGGGTTAAGATTCTATTTCATTCAAAATTTAATAAATCTTTTCCATGGTAATATTCAAATGAATTTTTTTACCTAAAATCAAACTCCAAGTCACAGTAAGGTTTTTTATCATAGATCTTATGTATAGTATGAACAACCTTACTTGTTGTTGGAAGGCATCAACCTTTTCTCTCATCTCTTACAAAAGATCAACCCTAAAAACATTTCTCTCACCATATTCATCTAAAAAGGGAGGAGTTATACGTAGATTCTCATATAGAGCTTTATATGGTTCCATTTTAATACCCATGTATAAGCTATTTTTTATGAGAACTCACCTATTGGGAGGTGTTGATCCCATCAACCTTTAAATTTCATTGGGAATATTCTCTGAACTTCATCGACTATCAGAATAGTCCTTTCAGATTTGGAATCAGTTTGGGGGTGGTAGGTCATTATAAAATACAATTAAGTTTTTAGGTAATGTTTTGAGACTTCTATAGAATATAGATGTTAACCTTGGATGATGTTAAAAAATGATATAAATTGGCAACCCATGGAACATCTCCCCTTCCTTTTTCATATATTTTTGAATGTGGGTAATGAAATAAATCTTACTGAATAGCGATAAAAAGTGAAATCATGATGAGTCAATCCACTATAAAACATTTTTCATTATTCCCTTTGGATGTTTGTGGGATACCAGTGAGGAATTATATAGTGACATTGTTCCACTTCCAAGTTGGTATGGGTAGTGGTTGCAATTCCCCTTTCTGAATTTTCACTCGACCTTTCCTTACTAACATACCAAGAACCTTGTAGTGTATTCAATAATATCCCTTTTAATATTATCCCCCAAGAAATGTTCATGATGGTCCCTATACATTATAGTTTTTCTAGGATGTATATTTAATATACAACTATGGGATTCATCTATTTGATTCTTCATTTTCTAAAGGAGGGATGGGGAATAAAACGTTGAATGTAATTTCAATACACGTTATTTTTTAATATTGAACTCCTGAAACATCCAATTCTTTATAGCATTCTATCTTCTATTATAACAAGTGATATACTACATTATATTTCTATATATTCTCTAATATCAGTGGTTGAGTAATAATTTGGGATAGAATTGATGATTTATCTTTCCTTACAATTCTAATTTATAATTTTAATAGGTCATTCATTAAAGGATCTCCTAGAATCCCCAGAATTTTCAGCACCACAAGGTCTTTCCTACATAATTCATCAGTGATGTTGTTTTATCTTTTAGGGTGATAATGAATTGAATAGTCATAGTATTTAAGGTATTCTAACCATTTTATTTGTCTCTTGTTCAATTCCTTTTTCAGGAAAATATACTTTGTACTTTGGTGGTCTATGTATATAAAACATTTCTGCCAATAATGATAGAACCTCAAAATTTTTATAGAAAGAATAACTATAGATATATCTCTTTCATTTTAGGATAATTCTAAACATTAGGATTTAACTATCGAGATAGATACTTAATCACCTATAAATTTTGAATGAGGACGCACCCAATCCCTTTTATAGATGCATCACTATAAATAATGAGTTCTTCTCCAATAGCGGTTGGGGATAACATAAGTGTTGTAACCCATCTTTTCTTCTGTTCTTGGAAACATTATTTATAATCCTTTATCAAGATGAACTGAGATCCTCTTTGAGTTAATTTTTATTTTTAATTATAAAGTCATTAAAATATTTTTCACAAACCTCCTATAATATCTTGCTAAACCATGGAAACTAAAAATTTGAGTTATCATTGTTGGATTAGGCCACTCCTCTACAACCTTTGTCTTCACTGGGTCAACTCAAGTTCCTTAATATGTTGAAATGTTCCCTAATACTGAAACATGTGGTAACCCAAAATCACATTTTCTGAATTTTACAAAAAACTATTATCCTCCCATGGAGTTCCCAAGATAACCCATTGATGATCATCATGATCCTCATGAGTTTTGGAGTATGTCAGAATGTAATCAATAAAAACTACCATGAATTTTTAAAGGATGTCTTTAAATACTCTATTCATAAAAACCATAAATATAGAAGTAAAATTAGTCATGAAAAAGGGAATAACAAAAAAACATATAATTATCCTATTTTGTTTGGAAGGAAATATTTGGAATATATTCTTTATTCACCCTTAATTAATGGTATCAAAATAAATGTTTGATCTAGGAGAATAATTGGGGCCCAGGAAGATAGTAAAATAAATCACCAATCCATGGGGGAGGGAACATGTTATTTAGTGTGATGCCTTTGAGATCTCTATATTCAATTAATGTATGCATCAATCTATTATTCGTCATCACAAAGTGAATAGGAACTACCTAAGGTGATACATAAGGATGAATAAATCCCTTCCCCCCTAAGATTTTGATGTTATTTCTTTAATTACTCTAACTCCAAATTTTCCATTTTATACGGGTTTATTGATATTGTTTTTGTTACAGGTATGAGTTTAATGTAGAAATTTTCTCTCTTTCTAAGGGTGTTCCAAGAAACTCTTTAGGAAATATTCCAATTTATTCTTGAATTATAGGAACATTCTCTATCTATATATATTCATTTCATTCTCCCTCTTGTCCAATCATCTCTATAAAGAAGGCTACGAGATCTATTTCTAGGAAAACATCAGGCCAAGATATATCTCATTGGAAATTGACATTATGTTTTTCATTCAAGAGTAATAGAATTTCTTTTCTTCTATTTTTTAACTTAGAATTAGACATTAAGAGCCAGTCCATCCCTAGTGTAGTGTCGAATTTCTCCATAGGAATGACTACAGATTTTGGGATGATATTATACTCAAAAAAGTAAATACTATAGATTTTATACACTAGTGATTTTATGATAATTTATGTATGAGTCATGACTAGTAACTCTACTTATTCCAATTCATGGGTTGATTTTATATTCCTCATAAACCTAAAATATATAAAGAAACATGTAGAACTAAAATCAAACAATGTGCATGATATATTTGATATCATAATGAGTGTACCTACCACTACATCATTCAGAGCCTCCACTTTATCCATCATGATATCAATGTTCTAAACTTTCTCCAATTTCTTATACTGAGGTTAGTTATGTCTCCACTCCCTTAACTTCTAATTTGAAAATTTATTGGAAAATTTCCCAAATTGTCTATACATGAATCTTTGACATTCTGGTTGGGACATTACAATATTCCCTTTATCGTTAGTGTTTAGAAGTTGAAGATTCACCTCACCATGATAGTTTGGAGAAATATATCCACATCTTACACACTTGTATCACTCTCCACTCCCAAGAAATAATATCACCAAATAATTATTCACACATTTGTTTTATATGGTAATTTTTACTTTCTTTCCCCCTCTTTTTTGATCAAATTTCTTGACTAAGTTTGGCACTATATCACTCTAATTTTAATTCTACTTATGTGACCAAAACCCCTCTCAGAAATATTATTAAACCATCATAGCAATCGACACTATCACTGTGTATCTTTCATATTATTGTTTTTTCTAGATTTCTCCACAAATGGTATAACAACCCTTGATTTTCAAACATTAACATTACATTACATTTGAGGAATACTTAAAATATTACAAAAGAGACTCTAAAAACCCATATTGGTCTTATTTCTTTTGGGACATGGAAACATAAACACTAGTACATAAATGAGAAATTAAATCTACCACTAGGATCTTCTTTAATAAAACACTTCATAGAAACATCAGACTTAATTAATATCTTCATAAGTTGGGGGGAAGGAAACATAAAATTGAGAGAGTTTAGATGCTTTGTAAGGGTAAACAAGAGAAATATGTAAGCATAATCAGGTCATAAGGGTATGAGAACATGATCATTAAAATAGACTATCACACCTTATATATCAAATATCATATACCTAAATCATGGAATAAACCTTAATAGTTCATAAGACATGAATTATGAGGAAATAAAGAATAGAAGAAATTAAATCATAACATGGGAACAAAACATGGAATTATGGAGGAATGATAAACCTATATAATGATTTCCATAGTTGTCGAGGTATTTTTACCAAGATCATCTTGAAAGATAGATTTCTTTATTGTACTGGGTTTACACCCTATTCTAGCCATGTATTACAGAACTCTGTTCACTCCCCGTTCCCTCCCTATAAAACATAATTGTGACCAAATATCATTCCAACCCAGTAATACTAAATCAAGTTAATTTCTCATTCCAACCCTCACAAACTCATGATATATCAATCATTACCCAATTTATTTGAGGGAGACATAGGTTTCACCCATCTCATTGTGGAATCATACATACATGTGTCAAACGATCATAAATAATAATATCATAACCCATTAAATTAAATGGGTATTATTTAAATGTAATCATATCATAACCTATGTAAAATAGATATGTTCTGTAATCATTTTATCAAAGCATAACTCGTGAAATGAATCATGTTTAAAAATCATATAACCTATATAAGTGAAAACGTATTCAAAAATATCATGCCATCAAAACAAAATTCATTGTTATAAATATTAGGAATGTAAAAATTCAATAATATCCCAATAAAGGAATGTGTAACAACAAAAAATCATAACATATATGGGAAATAATTTTTATTTATCTTTTAAAAATAATTCATGAGGAAAATATCCTTTTTGTGTTGAAAAATTCTATTTAAAACATAAAACAATTTGAAAACAATTTCATTGAAAATACATTTGAAAAATTATAGATCACTCAAAACCATAAAACGTTTTTAAAATCCTTTTTCCTTGAAAATTATCTTCAAATAATTTTTTAAAACATTTTTGAAAACATTTTTGAATCATGGGTTTTAATATAATTTATTTCTAACCAAAGAGAGAGACAATGATATTTTCCTTAAAATATTATCTTACATACCAAAGACTAGAAAATTGTACTAATAAGTATGGATATATTGAATATAAATAGGATAATAAACATGATGAGTTTTCTTAAGAGATGGATCATTATATTTCATCAATGAAGAATAATAATTTATAGTCAATAAAGTGATGAGACTGTTTCAATAAACTCTTACCACTCGGTTACATGGGATTATACTCTCCACTTAAGAAAAAAAATATTACCTAAAGAATAAAATATCATTAAAATAATTATATTCATGATTTAACATATAAAATGTATATATATACACTTTATTAAATAATTTAGGTGCAAAAAATTATATGAGTCACAAATAAGCCAAATTGAGGCAAAATTATTTTACTTATTGGTAAATTTTGAAATATAAACCCCAGAAAATAATGATCATAAAATGGATATGTAAATTAAAATAAATTTATTTATAATAATAATTTAATTCATCCCTGGTATTTTTACACATCACACAAATATAATGGGTTTTTAATAAAAAAAATATATCTCGCGTAAATAATATATTGAGATGAAACCCCGTTACCACGTGTCTTGACTCTCATTTCACTCATTCAAAACACTTTCATAATGAATATACATATTTTTAAATAATTCAATGAATAATATCCTTATATCTAATACCATATATTTTTTTATCATGATCTTATATTACCATCTTGTTAAAAATCCAATTTTAAGGATTAACATCAAGTAATATTAACATTGTTTTTTCACAAGTATCATAATTTGTTACATATTTGTTCCTTGTACATATATCATGATTCCTCAATATAAACCATGATATAAAAATTATTTATATTTTTATATTTCTATAATAATAATCTATATAATATATAATTATGTAATATAATAAACCAATCATGGAGACGGTAAGTTGTACGTACTCAAAAACGTTGTTTCTATTTTTTTGTATTGAAACGAAGAAAAAATGAAATATACGTATATATGTATATAATATCATTAAAGTAGAATTATAATGTATTATATCTCATATAAATTCACTAAAACCATCCTTAATTAATTTTATGTAGTGTATGAACAAAGAACATTTTTTAAGGGGTGGTAGTCCACTCTTCAGAAAATGAAATTATTGTATTAACAAAAAATGGAACATATAAAGAGATATGTTTTAAAAGAATTAAAGAAGATTAATTTATTAATAAATATAATATATAACACACATATATATATTTACAATCATAATTTCTTCCATGATAGGTGGTAATGTGAAAATGAAGAATCATCATTTCGTTAGGTGGTAGTTTGCCGTACATATAAATACTATGTCTCTTACCCATTAAATGGAGGTTTGTGTGTGTGTAGGTAAAAAAATTAGCATAAAAAATATAGTATATTTATGATTAGGGTTTTCATACAATAATTTAATAAATATATTTGGGTGGGTGGAGAAGGAAAATAAAATAAAGGATCTTGAGAGAAGGCATTACCTTTTAATCGAGTAACTCATTTTAGTTTGTGCCAAAAGGATTCCTTGGAAGGTTTTCTTCCAAAATTGATGATTTATGTAGGAAGGTATGGATTTTGGGAAGTTCATTGGGAAAATATTGTGCTATCCTAGGTGTTTTTAGAGGTGTTAATAAGAGGGATAGGTGGTGGCCTTTGATAGGGAAGGTGGAGTACCACTCCTGTAAATATTCGATGAGAAAATTCCACCCATGTTTTTCATGTTTCATGTTGAACCAATAATGATCAAAATAATATAAAATGTATTATAAGATATAAATATGGATATACAATGGTTTTTATATAATTTTATATATTTTGGTTTCTCATAAATGTAAGGTTTAGTCCATTGTTTATCATAATTTTACTTTAGTCGATGTAATTAATTTTAATTACTTTAACAAAAATTTAGTGAAAACAAATATGATCTTACAAAAAATAATAAATTTTTATTATTAAAAAAATGTATTCAACTTTTCAAAATTATAACAAAAAAGTGTTAGAAATTAATTTAAAATTAATCACGTTGTTGGGTCGATAATTTGGGTATTTAAACTAAAAACATTATAACATTTTCTATGTTTTTATATCCAATTTCAATGTGAATTTTATCTAAATGACCTAAATTTTATTAAGTGATAAAAATATTAACTACATAAAATTTTAAACATATTTAAAATATAATTTACCCTTATAAATAAATTATAAAAAAAATAACTGTTGAATCAAAATTCGGTATTTTTCTCAATTCATCCAAAAGTGAAGTTTCACAAAAAAAAGTCCAAAAAAAGAACCATAAGATAATTTAAAAAATATTTAATTCATAAATTTATCTTATTTAATGAAATTAAATATTTAATTTTTTATAAAATTAATTTATTATTTTTCGTAGAAGGATAATAAAAGCGGTTCATTTGAGAAAATGGTACTTTTAATCTGAATTGGACTTTACGAAAAATCATATATTTCATTATCAATAAGTTTTATTTATATAAAATATTTATAAAAAAATATTTTTAAATATGTGTTTACTATTCATATAATTATGTTTAATGGATATGTTATTATTATCTCAATTTGAATAATTATAATAATAAAATGAAGTTTTGTAGAAATAATAGTGTTGCATGTATCGTACACCGAGTCGGTGTTGCATGTGACATAGGCCAAGTTAGTTTTTCATGTAATGTACACTGATTTGGTTCCATGAAACATATTCCAAGTTGGTTCTATTGGAAAAGAATGTTTCACATAGTGCATGGAAACACAGAAATGAAAATATAATTTATTCAAAAGCAGGTCTAAAAAACTCATTGTGTTGCAGATGGGGTCTCAATCCACCAAAAATCTATCAACCATTCCATTAGGATCCATAAAATAGAAATAGGTTTATTGAGAAATTCATGAAAATTTCTGTTATATCTTCCCAAAAATTTTCCATATATTTCAGTTTATGGAATACCTTCTTCTATTTTGTCTACATCAAACTGGGTAAATATTTACTAAAAAATATTCCCATGAAATATTACCACTCCATAACGTTGATCTACCTTTATGGATATTTATTTTTAATTAGTTACTGCTAATAATAAAATTATCCTTCTAAATAATATAGTTTTAGTGTGACATTATCTCCCTCTTAACAATGGAGTACATACAAAATCTTTTTTATAATGCTTTTCCATTGTTCCGCAATCAATGGGTCGATAGATACGCCAAGGGAAGGTTATTATTAATGCATATAGGACTAAATAGAACTTCATACCCCTCGATATGTATATAGTATTTGGAATTGATTCAATTAAATGTTCAGAACATTTTTTATTTTATTAATCATCCTCAGGAAGTCTTCCATTCAAGATTTCATCAGAAAACCATCATTTCATTGTCGGGTGTACTCATAATTTAGGTGATTCCTCTTATTTTCCACAATTTTCCTTAAATAAGGAACCCTTAGTGTGAAACATGTTACTTTTAAGAATATTATTATTTAAATTCTTTTTAAAATTTTAAAACATAAAACTTAAATATGTAATTATTATCCTCTAATAATAATTACATTTTATGTATATATTTCATAATTGTTAATAGAAATATTGGGATTGACCAAATTAAGAAAACATATCCCACGGGAGTGTCAAAATAGGAGTGAAATAAGGCACATTTTCATGCACTAGTTCCCATTCAAGTCTATCTCATGATATATTTTTGGGTGTTACCCCATAGGTACTTCTCTACCAGAGCCACAACCTCTTGTTTGTATCCATATAGAGATTTATTTTAATCAACACCACATAATTAATACTTTTGATAAATAATAATATGTTTTCTTATATTTATAATTTTCCATAGTGTTCTTCCAAAAGTTACAAGGTCCTAATTTCCATAAACTACTATACATCTATTTTATATAAACTTTGGGATCTCTCTTTTTTATTATAAAAACTTTTCATTACAAGTAACAAAACAAAGGATCATTTAAAGTATATATTCATGAGAAAATTACAAAATACATGAAAACCTTCAAAATTATTCTAAAAATTCTTGCAATAAATATTTATGGGTCTAGTATTAGTAACTTTAACTAAATTTACAATATGAGGGACACACATCAAAGGAATGGGGTGAGCACAAAGCCAAGTGAGGGAATACGAAATAGATACTTATAACATGCAATGTTGGGACATATCAATAAGAACATAATGCATACAAACAATAAATGATCAAGAGGAACATCATAATAATAATAACAAGAATCATAATATTGGAATATGACTACAACATTTAATTCATACATTAATAATAATATCACCAGGGATTACAACCAATTTTTTAATAAATTAAAATTACCATGGTTATTCACCATGTTATTATAAAACAAGTCATTTATAAAGATTAATTTATTTTCCCAATACATTTGATATTTACTTGTGAATAACCTTAATAGGAAATAATTCCATGTGACTCATAGGGATCGTAATAAATTATTTAATTAATAACCCATGGAGAATAAATAATGTGTTTTTATAAAAACATTTGGCATAAAAAAGTGAGTAATGACCTGATCATTACATCATTTTAACCTATGAAATGAAATATAGGTTTCATATATGAATATCCTCAAATAAAAATTCCATTTTAAATTCTTTTTAAATACCCATTGAAATTAAAAGCTGTTTGGTTATTCAAATAAAATGGAAAAGGGAATTTCTCAAGTAAAAGGGGGAAATTTGAGAAGAAAATTTGTCAACAATATGAGTATAAAACATGGTTTAATTACAAGGAGAAATGGGAGGGTACTAGGTTATCCCATTAATAAAAGAATATTGTTAATGTAATGAGATAATATAAATTGGTCAAATGAAATACCACATAAGAAGGGAACCTGAATGGAAAAGAGAAGTGAGGATATGCCTTAACATGAAGAGATGTTCCTAAAATTTGAGGATGGAACCTTGGGGGATTGAGGACACCTTCAGGGGACTCCTTTGGAGGAAATATCCCCAAAAATTCACAAAGGATATATATGTAGTGATATTAAATGGATAAATGGGTGGTAATTTATAGGAAAAGTGGAGGAATTGTTTAATAATTTCCAAATACTGTTCTTGGAAAACATGGTTGTGGAAAATAAAAAATCTATATCCTAAGAAACTTTTTCTCTCATGGTTTTAATCATTTGAGTCACATTTAATTTAATTTTAATTTTGTAGATAAGAAATAAAATTTTAAGTCATTCTTTTTTTCATATAAATGTTAAGATTCCAAAAAATAATGTTACTAAAAATTAAACATTCTTTTGTAGACTTTGGAAAGTCCATTATAGTTTTAAGAATTAAATAAATCTATTGAAATACATAATATTAATAAAAAACATGATTTAATTAAATATTAAAATATTAAGGATTTCATTTGCATTGGTCAAATGAGAACCCTAGTGATGATACATCCCCCCCAATATCTGAAAAATGGGCTTCAAACAACACTTCTCTACCATTTGAGGCCACTGATTATCCATAACGTATCAATTATCCTTTCGCATTACTACTAATAAACACTAGTAATAATGGTAAAATTTTCAACCAAATGTATAATTTCTAATGGCCTTATTGACCAATAGTAATATTTACCAATGGTCATATAATGCTCTAATCCCAACAATCAAATTTCTCTCAATACCCTACAAATGCCACTTCATTCCTTCACTCAAGATTCACTTCGATTTCTCTTAAGGGTTTACTATAATTTTTATAAGATATTGATTGGTTTAAAAATATTTTGTTTTATTGATATATAGTTTTCTATAGGACTTATCATTCTAGTGTATTGGGATGATCTATACTATCCCAATTTAGATGTTATATTTTTTATTTTTTTCCTAGTTGTAATATTTGGAATTTTAATTGGTTTTATAGAAGGCTAATTTAATGATCATTGTTGAAGATATAATAGTTTTTTGGTTTATATTTATTTTTTATATTTATTATATTATAAAATATGTAAAAAAAATTATTTAGGAAAAAACTATAATTTAAAAACATATGGGTCATTATAGATATGAAGTACATTACAATCATGGAGACGATAGGTCATACATACACAAGAGTAATGTTTCCATTTTCAATGATAATTATAGAAATAATGTATGTATTATTTTATCTTTCTAAATTTATAATAATATTAAAAATACAATATTTTTTAAAATTTAGTTATATATATCTTTCATGTTTGATGGTGAAGAAAATATAACCACATCACTTTGTGAAGTTGGTAGTCCACATGTTCAGGATAGAAATTATCATTTCTTAGTGAGTAAAAAGGTATGAATGAAAATTAAATTTAATATTTTAGATAGATAAATATTTCATGAATATCAAAATACATTAATTTATATAATATATATTCATTATAATTAACCTAATTACCTTTAATGTAAAGTGTTAGGAAAAACGAATCACATCACTTCACATACTGGTAGTCCAATGTACACACGAATGACGCTATTTTATATCCTATAGAATGGAAATTATAAATAGTTATATATGATATAGTGATTGTAGAGGTATTATTATATTTTAAATATAATATTTATACTTTATATCCATCATTATACCCAACTTTGAGGGGGTTTAATAGAAAATTAATGAAATCGGTTCGCAGAGTGGTTGTCGGTCGTACACATGAACAATGATTTCATAGCCCATTTTATGAAAGTTGTAAAGACCTGGAAAATTCAAGGAAATTTTTTTCTTAATTTTCATGGGAATTTTACAAGAATGCAGTTTTTTGACGACACCTGATTCTAAGGCCCGGTGTGCCCGGAATCATTTTCTGAAGTTTAGCTCAGGTACGTTCAGTGAATGAATGAGCAGATTTTTCTAACTTTTGAACCGGTGCTCAGAATCGGATTCTGAGGGCACCGTTGGAATCGCAGCACCGATAATTGCTTAGAAACACCTTTTCCGATGTTTTGTTTGCTCGGGTGTGTTTTTTTAAATTTTTGGGTTAAGTAAATGAATAAAATAAATTGGCCACACCATTTATTTTATTTAAGTTGTTTAACCTAAGTTAAGGGGTTAAAGTAGGACCCACAATATCCTACACCACTAGGTAGGATATTTGTGGGGTGGGGCCCACACGAGCCCCACCTTTTTCAACCCCCCTCCTTTAATTAAGAAACGCACCCGCACCCCCTTTTTAATGAAGTCAACCCATGCGTTTCATCTGGTTAATAAACGCCTCATTAATTTGGGCGGTTAAATCATTGCAATTAATTCATTTAATTGATTGTTTCTTTTCGAAATTCAAATGTTGGCTTGTGCGATAATAAAATAAGACAACTCTTATTTTATTAGGCTAGTTGTGTTGAGAGGGGTTTGGGAGAAAGAGTGGAGGATTGAAGATCTTCATCCTCTTCACGAAGAACGTGAAGAACGCGAAGAATGCACCGATATTCGACGAAGAACGCCGAATCCTCGGAGATCGACTACGCGATGCCGTGTACCGCGACACCAACGACCCTTCTTCCGCGACGCTTCTTCCGCGATGCTTCTTCCGCGATGCTTTCTTCGCGACGTGACGATACCCCTTCCACGACACCTTCTTCCGCGATGTGATTTTCCGCAATGAACCCTCGCTCGATGACACTTGAGGTAGGGGTTCTGGTTCAGTTAAATCTATGTGATATATATCCTCGGCATGTGTTTAAAAATTGTCGGAAGCCTTTTTAAACCACTAACGCGGTGGGTGAAGACCAACGAACAAGTCCGAACCCACCGTCTCTTCGTTATTGGTGTGCGGATCGGCGGGTGACAATGAAGAAGGCCGCACGGCCGTTTTGAGGTCTTCGCAGTGAAGAACCAGCCCTGAGAGGGCCATTGGTGAAGACGACAGGCAAAACCGACCACCGGAGCTCGTCCGGTGGTCTGTGGAACACTCCGCCGACATGCCTCACAGGCACGGTGGCGCCGGCGGCTGGCACCGTCCGGCCGCCAGGAGGCGGCGGCGCCTGACGCGCCACCGGGATGGGCCGTCACGACTGAAGCCGTGGCGGTAGGCCGCTGGTCCCGCGACCATGCGAGAATGAGGGAGGCAGGACGCGGCTCTTGTCCGCGTCCGTTGGCAAGGGGCGTCCCCCACGTCGGGCCGTAATTTCTTTCAAAGGGGCGGCTCCCCTTTGTGCGGCCACTTGGCCAGCACCAGCGCGCCGGGCCGAGCCGCCCGACAGGACCGCCAGGCCCGGCCAGGCCGCGTCTAGGCCGAGCCGGGCCGCGCCCAAGCGGGTTGGACCAAGACCCGGGTCGAGTCAACCCGGGGGGTACCAGGTCGGGTCGGACTGGGCCTGAACCCCCTAATACCGGACCTCTCACGGTATTTTTCCCATAACATGGTCTGCGTACCTCTAATTGATGCACCGTCAGCAGTTATGTGATCCTTGGATCGAGATGGTCGTTTCGGTAAACTACACTCAAGGTTTTGGAGTACTTTGAGTTTGGCCGGGTTGGTTCGTACACAAAACGAACCGGGCCCTCGGAGCGGAAACACTTATAACTTGAGATCCGGACGTCCGATTAACGTGCCATCAACTTTGTTGGATTCCTCTTGATGAGACGAAACTTTTGGCATGCTTCTCCTGAGTTTTGGATGCAGTTGGATAATGGTCGGGTTGGATTGAACCCGAAATCCAACTGGGCCCCTAGAACGGAAAAGCTGATAGTTTTCAGACCGGACGTCTGTTTGACGAACCGTCAGCGGAGTTGGTGATCACATTGAGAAATGGTCCCTATGAGCATACCCTATGAGAGTTCGGGGTATAGTCGAGATATGGCCGGGTTGGTTCGCACTCGAAACCGACTGGGCCCCTAGGACAAAAAAGGCTAGTAACTCAAAGACCGTGCGTCTAACTGACGCACTGTATATTGCGTTGAGACCTCTATGACGAGGCGGTCCTTTGACGTACTTCTTCGTGGAACTTCGTGATACTTAGAGTATCGACTGGTAGCTCGTGGAGCGGACCCTCCCGGTGACGAGCTAGCAGAGTGCATAGACCTAGTAGCTGGATGAGACTTGAGGACTGCTGATCTATTGACTTAGTGTATTTCGGATAGCCCAGTGGGGAGCGCTTGGGTGTAGCGGCAGACCCACGGTGGAGGAGCGCTTGGTAGTAGCGGCAGACCCGCGGTACTCAACAGAAGGAGTACCTATGGAGGCTATGAGGGGGAGTACTTGGTTGTAGCGGTAGACCCACGGTGGAGGAGCGCTTGGTAGTAGCAGCAGAACCACAGTACTCAACAGAAGGAGTACCTCTGGAGGCTATTAGGGGGAGTGCTTGGTTGTAGCGGAAAACCCACGGAGGAGGAGCGCTTGGTAGTAGCGGCAGACCCGCGGTACTCAACAGAAGAGGTACCTCTGGAGCCTATGAGGGGGAGCACTTGGTTGTAGTGGCAGACCCAGGAGGGATGCACTTGGTTGTAGCAGAAGGCCCACAGTACTCGATAGAAGAGATGTTCTACAGCTGCCATGGTTTTGACATCAGGAAGAAGTATAATTGGGTCAGCTGTATCTTGAATTTCAATCCTTATCATCAATATGATTGACTTGATATCCAGTGTGGATTACGTTATGCTTTCCTGTGTGGATTGGGTTGTGGTATCCTGTGTGGGCTGGGTTGTACTTGAGCTTGGATGTTGGAGCCGAACGAGAAGTGATGACTTAGGTATTTGTATGGGCATATACCTAAGTAGTGTCAGATGTTACTTTGTGTTTATTTCTTTCCTTTGTGGATTTTCCTTTGTGGATTCTGGGAGACCATTGGGGGTCTTTAGGTCCCTACTAAGTAGCTTATACTCACCCCTGCACGGGCTATGCCTGCACTACGTTGTGTTGGTTGTAGACGATGGACAACGCTGATCGTGGTTGAGGCACGAGGAGCAGGTCGGTACCTGGAGGTGGATCACTGGGCGGGGCATACTCAGATCAGGCGGATGGAACCCAGGAGATGTGGAGGCTATCTGTACCCACCCTTCAGGTGGGACTTCTAGTGGACGGCTCGAGGCTGCGGCTTTACTTTCAGTTGCTGTTTTCCCTTTCCAGTTGTACTTTACTTTCAGTTTGGGTTTGTATTTCGACCCCCTTACTTTTCCGCACTTACTGTTGTACCCAGTTTTTACTTAGTGTTTACTTATGCCTACTTGCTCTGTGGTGTTTGTTTACTTTCCAAAGGCAATGCCATCCCTTTTTACCGGTAATTACGCCATGGTGCTAGTCGCCAGCCCCTGGGCTATGGAAGGTGGGTTTGGGGTAGTCACGGAATGGGCCCCGAGGACGGGTCGTGACAAATTGGTATCAGAGGAGTTCAGTTCTACCACTGACCTTTGGACTCTGATATTTATTCTATGTGAAGTAATAGTGTTAAGGGTATTGGGTTTGGTTATCAGTCCAGGGAGTCCATTGTTGGTGTGGCGGCCAACGTATCCGTACACCAGGACCCTGACTTCTGATTTCCGACTTAATGCACGAAAACATTGATTGCATGTATGTTTTATGTTTTCTTTGTGATTACTTTATGTCAGCTCACCAGGTATACTGTTTGACCGTGTCACACCAATTTCTTTATAGGATGGCCCCACAACGGCAACCAGCTATGTTTCCGAGCATTGTACGTGATGAAAGTCAACCGAGCGATGAGGCCTCGGTACAGGGCCCTTTGACAGCAGAGGCACCGGTGGTACCTCTACCCACCGAGCCACCAATGCTACCATCCCCAACCACTGACGGTGCACGTTGCCTTAGTAAACTGCACGAGTTTCAGTGTCAGCGACCGCCCAGGTTTCATGGGGAGACGGACCCTCAGGCAGTCGGGGATTGGCTAGATTAAGTTGTACGAGTTTTTCATTTTGTAGGGACACCAGCTGACCTTATGGTGGTCCTTGCAGTGAGCCTCCTGCATGCAGCAGCAGGCAAATGGTGGAGCATGATGCTCTAGGTGGACGACGAGGCATCTCTGCTTTGTACGGACTTTGAGAGACTTTTTCTCTTAGAGTTCGTCCTAGCCACCCTTTATGCGGTGCACATCCAGGAGCTACTACAGCTGCGGTAGGGCAGCATGACAGTAGCCTAGTATGCGGCGAGGTTTACCGATCTCTCGCGCTATTTGACGAACATGGTATGTGACCCATTATTCAGGGCCCGAACCTTCGAGAAGGGGCTCAGGTGAGAGATCAGAGCTTCAGTTGTTTCTCACAGCATTCCGACACATGAAGGGGTGTTGGAGCGAGCCCTCTTAGTGGAGAGTTTCCTTGATGAGCAGTCTCTAGCAATAGGACCCACCACTAGCCGGCATGCGGCAGAGTCTTCTGCAGCGGGTAGTAGACAGATGACGTAGGGGTCCAAGAGGACTAGACCTACAGGTGGTCGACCGCATGACACAAGATCGTTTTTGCGAGGAACCTGGGGTGGACAACGACTTACCATGAGCGTACAGTGTTACTCCTGCGGCGGGGTTGGTCACATGGCTCATGACTGTCTGACCTGCCATACGGATGACCAGTAGATGAATAAAGGACCTCCCAGGAAGAGGCAGAGGTTCGATCGAGGTGGACTGCATGGAGCAGGAGACCGCGGTAAGGGAGCTGGCCATGCAGCTGGAGGTGGACGATGCTTCGAGGTGTTGCCACCATCACCACCAGGAGGTCCACCCCGACCGTGGGGAACTGGTGGACATGGGAGAGCTCAGCTTCAGGCAGCTGAGGCCTACGATCATGGAGCTCCGGGAGCAGATGTACAGGAGCGGTACTAGCTCCAGACCTGGAGACTTTTGTTTATGCTGCTTCTAGCTTTGTTGATATTTGTTTGTAGATGATTTGTGTCTTTGTACTTTGAGCTGCAGTAATAAAAGTCTCTTTTCTTGTGGCGTTTTCCTTCATGTCCTATCTTTATGTTTTTACTAATAGGTTCCGGTTTAAAAACCTTTGACTTGAACCTCACATTGAGATACCAACTGGAGGAGACCCAGTGACCACACACTGATGCCGACAGTGTGACTCAACCCTTGGAGGTGAGAGTGACGGTTGGATATCTTGGTAGTAGCGTCGAGGCCTTACGACGTCATCCTTGGTATGGGTTAGTATCATCCATGTCGGGATTGACTGTATTAGGTGAAGAATGTGGTTCATCCAGGGGATGAGACCAGATTTCTCTTATCAGCAAAGAAGAAATCTCAACAACTCTAGTAGGACCAGAAAGGTCCAAGTCATCCAAGAGTGGATGAGGGCAGCTTAGAGCCGACAAAAGTCTAGTGCTGACAGGAGGCGGAGACCACTAGAGTTCGAGGATAGTGACCACATTTCTATATGGGTCACACCTCGACGTGAGTTACGGAGATGTGGCCGAGGCGACAAGTTATCACCGAGGTTCAATGGACATTTCTAGGTCCTCATCAGGGTAGGCGAGGTGGTTTACCGTTTGACCCACCCACCTCAATTGCACCAGCTGCACGACGACTTCCATGTGTCTCAACTGAGGAGATACGAACTCGACCCTTCGCTTTTCATCGACCATGAGGATCTGGACTTGGGAAATGGGGTGACCCTCACGGAGGTTCTAGTGGGGATTGAGGAACGACAGGAGCGGATCCTACGAGGACGGTCGATTCCTCGGGTGTGCTTTCACTGGCAGTAAGAGAACTTCCAGGCGAGCACATAGGAGCAGAAGGATCAGATGTGTGCTCGGTACCGCTTTTGTATCCCTAGTTTTATGTTAAAGCTTTATGGGGACGTAAAGTCCTGAGGTGGGAGTAATGTAAACACCTGGAAATTTCAAGGAATTTTTTTTCTTAATTTTCATGGAAATTTTACAAGAACGCAGTTTCTGATGACACCTGATTCTGAGGCCCGGTGTGCCCGGAATCATTTTCCGAAGTTTAGCTCGGGTACATTCAGTGAACGAATGAGCGGGTTTTTCTAACGTTTGAACCGGTGCTCGGAATCGGATTCTAAGAGAACCGTTAGAATCGCAGCGCCGGTAATTGCTTAGAAACACCTTTTTCGGAGTTGCGTTTGCTCGGGTGTGTTTTTTTAAATTTTCAGGTTAAGTAAATGAGTAAAATAAATTGGTCACACCATTTATTTTATTTAAGTTGTCTAACCTAGGTTAGGGTGTTTAAGTGGGACCCACAATATCCTACCCCACTAGGTAGGATATTTATGGGGTGGGGCCCACAGTAGCCCCAGCTTTTTCAACCCCCCTCCTTCAATTAAGAAATGCACCCGCACTCCCTTTTTAATGAAGTCAACCCATGCGTTTCATCTGGTTAACAAACGCCTCATTAATTTGGGTGGTTAAATCATTGCAGTTAATTCATTTAATTGATTGTTTCTTTTTGAAATTCAAACGTTGGCTTGTGCGATAATAAAATAAGACAACTCTTATTTTATTAGGCTGGTTGTGTTGAGAGGGGTTTGGGAGAAAGTGGGGAGGCTTGAAGATCTTCATCCTCTTCACGAAGAACGTGAAGGACGTGAAGAACGCGAAGAACGTGAAGAACGCACTGATCTCTGACGAAGAACGCCGAATCCTCAGAGATCGACTACGCGACGCCGTGTACCGCAACGCCAACGACCTTTCTTCCGCAACGCTTCTTCCGCGACGCCTTCTTCCGCGACATTCTTTTCAGTGACAAACCCTCGCTCGACGAAGCTTGAGGTAGGGGTTCTGGTTCAGTCAAATCTATGTGATTTATATCCTTGGCATGTGTTTAAAAATTGTCAGAAGCCTTTTTAAACCGCTAACGCGGTGGGTGCAGAACAACGAACAAGTCCAAACCCACCGTCTCTTCGTTCTTGGTGTGCGGATCGGCGGGTGACGATGAAGCAGGCTAAACGGCCATTTTGAGGTCTTCACAGTGAAGAACCGGCCCCGGGAGGGCCATTGGCGAAGACGGTAGGCAAAGCCGACCACCGGAGCTCGTCCGGTGGTCTGTGGAACACTCCACCGGCGCGCCGCCGGGATGGGCCGCCGTGGTTGAAGTCGCGGCGGCAGGCCCCTGGCCCTGTGACTGCGCGAGACCGAGGGAAGCGGGACGTGGTGCTCAGCCGCGTCCGTTGGCAAGGGGCGGCCCCCACGTGGGGTCGCAGTTCTTTCAAAGGGGCGGCACCCCTTTGTGAGGCCGCTTGGCCAGCGCCAGCGCGCCAACGTGCCGGGCCGAGCCACGCCCAATCGGGAAGGACCCGGACCCAGGTCGGGTCGAGCCGGTTCGGGCCGACCCAGGGGTACCGGGCCGGGTCGGACCGGGCCCGAACCCCCTAATACCGGACCTCTCACGATCTTTTTCCCATAACATGGATTGCGGACCTCTGATCGATGCACCGTTAGTGGTGATGCAACCCGTGGATCGAGACAGTCGTTTCGGTATAGTACACTCAAGGTTTTAGAGTAATTTGGGTTTGGTCGGGTTGGTTTGTACACGAAACCAATCGGGCCCTCGGAGTGGAAACGCATATAACATGAGCTCCGGACGTATGATTGACGTGCCGTCAACTTTTTTGGATTCCTATTGATGAGACAAAACTTTTGGCATGATTCTACTGAGTTTTGGATGCAGTTGGATAATGGCCGGGTTGGATTGAACGTGAAATCCAACCGGGCCCCTGGAACGGAAAAGCTAATAGCTTTCAGACTGGACGTCCGTTTGACGAACCATCAGTGGTGTAGGTGATCACATTGAGAAATGGTCCGTATGAGCATACCCTATGATAGTTTGGGGTACAGTCGAGATACGGCCGGGTTGGTTCACACTCGAAACCGATCGGGCCCCTAGGATGAAAATTCTAGTAACTCACAGACCGGGCGTCCGAATAACGCACCGTCTGTTGCATTGAGACCCCTATGACGAGGCAGTCCATTGAGAAACTTCTTCATGGAACTTCGTGATACTTGGAGTATCAATCGCTAGCTCGTGGAGCAGACCCTCTAGGTGACGAGCTAGCAGATTGCAGAGATCTAGTAGCCGGCTGAGACTTGACGACTACTGATCTATCGACTCAGTGTATTTCGGATAGCCTAGTGGGGAGTGCTTGGTTGTAGCGGTAGACCCACGGCGGAGGAGAGCTTGGTAGTAGCGGTAGACCCACGATACTAAATAGATGGAGTACCTCTGGAGGCTATGAGGGGGACACTTGGTTGTAGTGGAATTCCCACGACGGAGGAGCGCTTGGTAGTAGCGGCAGACCTATGATACTCAATAGAAGGTGTACCTCTGGAGGCTATGAGGGGGTGTGCTTGGTTGTAGCGGCAGACCCACGGCGGAGGATCTCTTGGTAGTAGAAGCAAACCCACGGTACTCAACAGAAGGAGTACCTCTGGAGCCTATGAGGGGGAGCGCTTGGTTGTAGCAGCAGGCCCACAGTACTCGACAGAGAAGGAGTTCTCCAGCTTCCGTGGTTTTGACATCATGAAGAAGTGTATCTGTGTGAGCTGTATCTTGACTTTCAATCCTTATATTCAATATGATTGACCTGATATCCTGTGTGGATTACGTTATGCTTTCCAGTGTGGATTGGGTTGTGGTTTCCTATGTAGACTGGGTTGTACTCGATCTCGGATGTTGGAGCCGAACGAGAATTGATGACTTACGTATATGTATGGGCATATAACTAAGTAGTACCGGATGTTAATTCGTGTTTGTTTCTTTCCTTTGTGGATTTTCTTTTGTGGATTTTGGGAGACCTTCGAGGGTCTCGGGGTCCCTACTGAGTAGCTTATACTCACCCCTGCACGGGCTATTCCCACACTACATTGTGTTGGTTGTAGACGACGGACATCGCTAATCGTGGTTGAGGCATGAGGAGCAGGTCGGTACCCGGAGGTGGATCACTGGGCGGGGCATACTCGGAGCAGATGGCTGGACCTGAGGAGTTGTGGAGGCTATCTGTACCCACCCTTTAGGTGGGACTTCTAGTGGACAGCTCGAGGCTACGTCTTTACTTACAAATGTTGTTTTCCCTATCCAGTTGTACTTTACTTTCAGTTTGGGTTTGTATTCGGGCCCACTTACTTTTCAACACTTACTGTTGTACCCGGTTTTTACTTAGTGTTTACTTCTGCTTGCTTTCTCTGTGGTGTTTTTTTACTTTCCAAAGTCAATTTGTTCCCTTTTTACCGAGAATTACGCCTTGGTGCTAGTCGCCAGCCCCTGGCCTATGGAAGGCGGGCTTGGGGTACTCCCGTCACGGGCCTGGAGGACGGGTCGTGACAGAAGTGGTGATAGTTGTTGGTAATTTAACAATTATAAAAAAAATCCAATTATATGTAATATAATTAGTTTATTAAATAATCATGTTTTAAAAAAATCAAGGAGGTGGAGAAAGAAAAAATATAAACATTCTTGTTGAAAAAGAACACCTTTTCTTTGGGTTTCCTTCCTAGGGTTGAACCAAAACCTTCCCAGGTTGGATTTCATGAAAATATAAGTCTTGTAGGATGATATGGGGGAATTTGGTAAGTGGTCTGTGTTGTTATTGTCCTAATTAAAGAGGTTTGGATCTATGTGGAGGATATAAGATGGGTGGCCTTTTATAAGTGAGGTGAATGGAATAGTTGTATATTTATTAAAAGAATCAATAACATCGATGTTTTTATAATGAAAAAAATGAAAAAATGGACCATTATAAAACCTATAAGACATAAAGTGGTTATATTTTAAAAAAATGGGTTCTAGAAATGTTGTAAGGTAATTTTTAACCCATATATTCAAAGTTTATCCCCTAGTAAATCCATTTTTACCTTAACCGCTATAAATAATTTTTATTATTTTCACTAAAACTTTTAGAAAAAAAAACAATTCAAAATTATTAGAAAATATAAATTATTATAATTTAATATTTGGAATACATTTATCTAATTCAATTAATATATTTTTAAAATTTTAATTTAAATATAGTCCTGTAGACATGATGAGAAAGTGGGTTTTACAAGAAAATTTTTCAAAAGATTACAATGTTATTATATCAAAATTCAATATAAATTTTTTTAAAATGATATAAATTAGATTAATTATTATATAATTGAACTATTTTAACTTATATAAATTGAAAATATAATTTTACATTATATGTAACACCACAAGATTTTATAGTACATTATTTCTTCAAAGTAATTCAATAATTTACACTACACGCAACATTGAGTTCAAGCACACAACGACTTTCCAAACGAGCCATTAAAAAGTGGTTCTGAATATTATTAACTAAATTTTTATCATTATATAATCCTTATAATTTCATAATCCATATTATGAGTTTCTTAGACATAAGGTAAGAAAGAATTCATTTTTTCAGATAAAAGAAGTATTTTTCAAAAAATGCAATTTTACCACATTTAATGGAGAACCCTTTTAAAATCCAATATTTGAAACCTATATATATTAAATTTGAAAAGACAAACTTCTTCTTTAGAATCGATACATAATAATTTAGTTTTAATAAATTTTTGGTGTTTTTCTGATGACTTTCATATTTAGGTGAATAGTGAAAAATAATATATTTTAACTGAAAACAACTTTTTTAATCAAAATAATTTAATGTGTTTAATTATAAATTTTAATGGTTTAGAAGTATAATTATGTTATATTTTTACCATTTAATCCTATTATGTTCATTGTATGTAATTTCACTTTGAAATTGTACATAAACAACTGTCAATCTTTTGATAGTTATTACTTCTTAAAAATACCCTTTTTGGTTTGGACAATGGGAATTTATTATAAATTAATTAATGAAAATAATATGTTTTTAAATTGTTAAAAAAATTCATTTTTTAATTCATAATATCAAAATTATCTTAGGGTTAATTTTTTGTATTTTTTGAAAACTTTCAATTTTTGATGAATAGTGAAAACACAGAGTTATTATTTTAACTCGAATTTTTATTTTAATAATTATTTATTTTATTTAAATTTATTTTATATCAAAATAGATACATAATAACTATATATGTTCAATGTAATTAATTTGAGTTATTTTAAAATAATTTTAGATATATAAAAATTTTATTTAACTTTTTACCATTTTTACCCCACCTCCTAGGAGCATTAGAAAATTTACATAAAACTTAATTTTACTACTTATGTGAGTTTAATTTCAAAAACATTATAGAAACAGTTGATATAAGTATGTAAAATGTGGTTCAATAAGATGAAAATAATTTTTGGTGAATAGTAACTTTTTACTTTTATTTACTACGGTTAAAAGTAAATAGGGTAATTAAGGGTAAAAATGATATTATTATTGGCCTAACACATGTCCTAATTCTATTGTAAAAGTATAATTCTACCAAAAAAATCCTTAGGAATAAAATATGAACCTCTTTGGTCCACTTGGTTTTGATTAGAACATTTATTATTATTTTATTTAAAGAAGAGTTAAAAGAGTTAAATTCAATGTTTAATAACTAAACCATTTTTAATATAGGGATACAGACAATATAAATTTGACTATAAATATTCATCAGAAAGTAAAAATATTTTCTACATAATGGTATTTTATTTATAATTTTTAGACATTAAATAATTAAATTTATTTATGACACAATGTTGATGCAGTAATTACCGTATTAATGAAAGATTAAAATAATTGATATTATAAATATCCAAATAAATATTATTTGAGACTTTTAAAGAATTTAACTAATTTTTTTGGTCATTATGACTTGTTAGGGTTGATTAAAGGTATTTATTTCGAAGTAATTATGTTTTTAGGACTTTATCAAAAATCAATTATTAAATAATGTCAAAACTGACGTAAATGAGTTTTTAAAAGAAATACAATATTATCGGTAGATATAATAATCTTAGAAATCTATGGTTCATCCAAAATTCTTGTATAATGATATTTGTATCATTAATTAATCACTTGGGGTTCTCTTGGATGTTTATAGTAAGTTTATTAAGAATATAATATAAAAATACAAGGAGACCTGGTAAATGTCAGACTATTTAACTAAGAGTTAAATCTAAAAGATAAGGTTAATATAGTGACCCAAACCTATCAAAAACCTATTGGATGAGAGGTTTTCGACCCATACCTGACTTAGACTTTAAATTATTCATTTGTATCCATTAGGAACCAGAAATTATTTTATTATA
This sequence comes from Viscum album, assembly GCA_963277665.1. Classification (NCBI taxonomy): domain Eukaryota; kingdom Viridiplantae; phylum Streptophyta; class Magnoliopsida; order Santalales; family Viscaceae; genus Viscum; species Viscum album. Next base: position 2,096,451,112 of record OY728122.1, read on the forward strand.
AAATAATATTTCAATCTTTTCCTAAGGTTCCCCTCACCCCTCTTATAAAAGGGCACGTCCCCATCTCTCAAATTCACACCCTCAAATCCATTTTACTCTGCCATAACCTACCCAAATATCCTATCCACTGTCCTCCCATCATCTTAGAGGCCTTTATTGAGTAATAAATCCATCCTATGGAGCCCTTTTGATCCAATAAAAAGGAAGAACCTGAAGAACCGTTAATGATTTCACAAGAATCTTTCAAGTTCTTTTCTTTTTCCACTTACACATTCTTTGTTATTACCATAAAAAAATAACAAATCCAGTACATTATATATACTTTGATGTTATTATAAATATGGAACAACCATATTCATTATTCTACACATCCTATCAATGATAATGTCACCATGCATGCATACGTATGGCTTACCGTCTCCAGGTCGTGGTGTAATTTGTTATTCAACACTATGTTATATGGTTGGATATAATGATGAGTAATATCTATATAAATAATTAAAATAACGTGATAATTTCTCTATAAAATAAATATACCATCCAATTCCAAACCTTTTAGAAAATAATATGGTTGCTTGTGCGTACGTACAGATTACTGTCTCCACGGCGTGATAAGATTCATTTATAGGTTCACCATTCATCAACGATTATATAAAATATATTTCTAATAAGTATGTAATATATGAAATAATAATGTTCCTGGAGATATATATATATATATATATATATGTACTTACATATATCTTATTCACTTATTTCTGTTAAATACAATATGAAAACAGAAACAACGTTTATGCGTACGTATGGCCAACGGTCTGCATAAACGGTGTTCTCCATTTCATATATATATATATATATATTATAAATAATTATATTCTAAATATATATTATTTATAAATCAAGGTTTATATTGTGGAAGTATTTAAATTATTACCTAAATGATACAATCATGAAAAACATGTTAAAATAACTACAATAAAGAAAGCAATTATTAAATGAAATATTAATTTCACATGGAAATTATTATAAAATTGATAGTATAAAGACATAAATGAATCATGTATGATATAAAAAATATTAATATGTTTCTGGTGTAATTTAATAACATACTATAGTCTTTATACATGAAGTTAAACATACCCTCGACTAAAGGAAAGTACAAGGTAAGGGTTAATTTCACAATCTCTTTATTATTCGAGTTGTTTTTACGTAAGTATATACTGGGACATATTTATTATCCATATCCATGTTTCATAAAAGAGTTTTCAAATTGATTCTTTTTAAGGGACTTTTTTACTAAAACAACATTTTAAGTGTTTTAAATATTTATTCTTCTAAATCATTTTCATTAATTTCCATGTTTTCAAATTGGTTTTTAAGGATTTATTTATATGGACATGAATGTTTTTTAAATTTTAATTCCTTTCAAAATTTTAAAAGTGGTATGGGACACTTTGATTCAAAAATTTCTTTAAATGTCTTCCTTTCAAAATTGTGTGACTTTTAATTGTTTTTATGAAAAAGGTATATTTCTCACAATGAGTTTTACAAATCATTTCCATATATACCAAAATCCATTGATGGAATTTAAACATATTTGAAGTTGATTTATTATGATAAAAATCATCCATATTGTATTGATGGTTTTGTGATATGTTTGACTGTGGATGTGTTTTTTTATACCAGTCATGGTTTATGGATACATTACTGACATTTTTTATAGTAGTTTTAATATGAATGATTATGTTATGTTTAAATTTTTCATATGAGGAATGCATTGGACTTTGTATGTGAAGGGTGGAGCCCGCTATAGCTCCTCGATGCATCGGTAGTTATAATAAACAAACTAGTGTCTTCGCACAAGGCCTTGACAAAATCTTATTTGTAGTCTTCGCACAAGGCCTTGACTATGTCGTTATAAAGTATGACATTATTCATTCCATCATTATGAAAGTGGCAGTTGATATTGAATGTGATTATATGACTAGTAGAATATCCATGTGAGTATGTAAATGGAATTATTTGATTTTATATTCTCCATATTATGCCGACACTAAATTTTAAAAGTATTTTATTTGAGTATTATACATTTCCTTAAATTGTTATGCTTATTTATGAAGGATTCTTCTATATTGTTATCCTTACTGAGCATCTGAGCTCACCCATTTCTATGTTTTATTTTTCATAGGATTCCAAGAAGTGTATTGTGATTGAGATGCGGGGTTAAACTAATGGAATAATGGCATTCATAAAGGATTATTTATGTTGTGTTGTATGTTATAAAGTGTAATGTAACATTCATGTATGTAATCTATTTTCCAAAACTACTAAACTGATCGGTCTTTCGAGACTTGATTCCATGAAATCATGCTAATGTTATGTAATAATGCACTGACTCTGGGTAACTGGGGTAAGAGTGTTACAGTTGGTATCAGAGAAGTTTAGTACAAACCTTGGAATATTGATTTAGATACTCTGATTAGAGCACATTACCCTAAGATATACTTTGAGGATTAGTATAAGAGAACCTCCTAGAATTTTGGTATGGTAGAGATTTAGTGATTTTTCCAAGAAATACAATCCTGTCTAGATACGAGCAGATAGAGGCGGCTTTGGCACAGATGTACCTAGGGGTAAAATCCAAAAACATCGTTTTGATCTAGATTCAAACGGGAACTGGTTCATGACAATGGGCCTTGCTGCACTCTTGGTTATGACACTTCAGGTAGATATGCTTAGGATAATTCTGATATTCTTTATATACCATTTTGAAAGGTTTTTGAGTATATACTTCCTCAAAGAAAACATTTTTATGATTATGGATTATATCCATAAACTGTTCAATTTGCGTTTGGTATTTTACAATTTTGGAATTATTCATTGCAATTCATTAACTGACCTACTATATGCCATTGTATAGAAATGGCACCCAGTAGAAGGAATGTGAACTCCAACAATATGTATGTTCCAAAGTGTAAGAAGGATGATATCATTCATGGTATTAAGCCAACATTTATAAGGGAAATAGTCTCACATGTATTCTCAACACATGATGAAATAGTATCATGTGTTAATAAGATAAGTAATTAATTCTCTGAGTACTATGGATTTGAAGGGAAGAAAGAGAAGAAAAGTATGGAATAGAGAAAAATAGATAAATGGAAGAGGGAAAAGAAGGATTTTCCCATTTGTGTTAATTATGGAAAGAATCACCTTGGTTAATACTTGAAGGGAATAAGAGTTTGTTATAACTATGGAGAAAAAGGACACCAAGTACATGATTTCAAGTGTATGAAAAAGTTTTCAAATGTAAAATACATCATCTACAATGTGTTGAGACACGATGCAGATAAATGTCCTAGTCATAAGAGTATATCAAAAATAATGTTATTGGATAATAATCAAGTTATGATATTACCTCATATGAGGAGGAATGGCTAGTGTTATTATGTTTTTATTATAGAATTATTTCATTTGAGTGTTATATCAATAGTATAATAGTTATACGAATTATAAAGATAAATAAGGTTCATACTGAAATACTATTTTATTGGGGATTTGAGATTATATGGTTCTAAGAATAGTAACTTAATAGTAAGCTACACTTTTTGTAAAATACATTGTCGAAGGAAAGGTAATCCTAAATATGGTCCTGATAATGAGGTAGTGATTTTGGAATAAGAGATGGTTGATTGGGATAAATTATATTGGATATTCTTGACTACCTTGAAACTGATTAATGATTTGTATATTCCATCATTATTGGAGTGTATAAAATTTCTGGATATAAGGAGTATATCAACTATTATATAAGGAATAAGAAAGAATGAATGTAATTAATATGTTTTTATGGTTATTTAGGATGTTTTAGTGTTTTAAAATAATACATGATGAAGGCGTTCACATGTTATTACCAGGATAAAAGGATCATCATTGTGTTTAACTTCCTTATAAATTTTGGACTAAGAGTTGGGATAGAAGTATTTTGGATAAGTATAAATGTTGGAATAGATTATGTTTAAAATTGGTTACAATTGTTAAGTTTTTTTTTGGATTTTTATAAACGGGACAACACATAGACCGTGTGATAACCCATCACGTCAGACAAAGCTACAGGAATCGAACACACAACTATAGTGCGATTGAGATTTATCACCTACCACGAGACTATGTGAGGTCCTTGGATTATATAATATAGTTTCTTTTTTTAAAGGGTCTGATAGGTGAATTATAAATTCATTTTTTTAGAACCACATACGAATATGATAAATAGAATATTTTTTAAAGTTCTATTATCTTTTAGAGTGAACGATTAGTTTATGGTAGAAATTATTTAAAGGATGGAACTCTACATCTCAAGAATATTTTTCTTCTTCTCTTATTCTATGAAGAAATTAATTATTAAACTTTAGGTAAGAGATCATAAAACTAAAAATGTGTCATCCTAATACCTTATGTTTTGTTGAACTGATGATATTTTAAATCATCATAGATTGGTGGCTTTGAGGCCCTCAATTCTATAATAGTTTTTGACTGATGACCTCAATCACTCCCTATAAATATTTTCATTTTCCCCCCATTTATGTGTCCCTAATTTCCAACAATGTTCACCTAATCAAGATCATAATTTGGTGGTGACTTTTTCATTCCCCTTTTCCACTTATTATAACTAAATTTTATTAACCCAATTTCCGATGTGAGTTTTCCCACTAAGGTGTTTTCTATTTTCAAACATTTATTTTTGAAGAACAATTTCAAATTGCGAGGACACAATTTATTAAAATAGGTAAGAATGTAACACCCCATGATTTCATAGTACACTATTTCTTCCATGTAATTCAATTACTTGAACTACAGGCAACACTGAGTTCAAGAACACCATGACTTACCAAACTAGCTGTTCAAAATCGGTTATGAATATTATTATCTAAATTTTTAACTTTATATAATCCTTATAATTTTAGAATCCATATTTTTAGTTTCATAGACATAATGTAAGAAAAAATTCATTTTTTCAGATAAGAGAAGTATTTTTCAAAAAATGAAAATTTAACGCTTTTTAATGGCGAACCCTTTTTAAATCCAGTATTTGAAACTTTTATATATTAAATTTGAAAAACTAAACTTCTTATTTAGAATATGGAAATAAGAATTTAGTTTCAATATATTTTTGGTGTTTTTCTTATAACTTTCAAATTTTGGTGAATAGTGAAAAATACTATATTTTCACTGAAAACATTTTTTTTAAAAAAAAAAAATTATATTGTTGAATTATACATTTTAATTATTTGGAAGTATAATTAGATTATATATTTACCATTTAATCCAATGATGGTCATTTAAAGTAATTTCACTTTGAAATTGGACATAAACAAGTGTCAATCTGTTGATAGTTATTTTTTCTTAAAAATACGCCTTTTGGTTTTGACAATGAGAATTTAATTTAAATTATTTAATATAACTTATATGTTTTAAATTGATGAAATAGAATTCATTTTTGAATTCATAATATCAAAATTAGTTTAGGGTGAATTTGTTGTATTTTTCTTAAAACTTTCAATTTTTGATGAATAGTGAAAAACACTGAGTTATTGTTTTAAACCGAATTTTTATTTATATAATTATTTATTTTATTTAAGTTTATTTTAGGTCAAAATAAATACATAATAACTATATAAGTTCAATTCAATTCATTGGAGTCAGTTTATAATAATTTTAGATATATAAAAAATTAATTGAACTTTTTACAGTCTCTTTTGCCACCTCCTAGGAGCATTTGGAAATTTACATAAAACATAATTTTATCGCTTGTTTGAGTTGAATTTCAAAACTTAGAGAGACACGTTTGATATCAGTTTGTAAAATGTGGTTCAAAAAGATGAAAATAATTTTCGGTGAATAGTATCTTTTTACTTTTATTTACCACGATTAAAAGTAAATAGGGTAATTAATGGTAAAAATGTTATCATTATTACCCTAACACATGTCCTAATTCTATTGGATAAGTATAATTCGACCAAAAAAATATTAGGAATAAAATATTAACCTATTTGGTCCACTTGGATTACATTAGTACATTTATTATTATTTTCTAGAAAGAAGAGTTACAATCATTAAATTATAAGTTTAATAACTAAGACATTTTTAATATAGGGATACACACAATATAAATTAGACTGTAAATATTCATTAGAAACCTAAAAATATTTCCTAAATAATTTTATTTTATTTATTATTTTTAGACATTAAATACTTAAATTGTTTTATGAAACATTCATGATACAGTAATTACCGTATTAATGAAAGATTAAAATAATTGATATTATAAGTATCCAAATAAATATAATTTGAGACTTATAATAAATTAAACTAATTTTATAGGTTAATATAAATTGTTAGGGTTGATTAAATGTATTTATTTCTAAGTAATAAATTTTTTAGGACTTTAACAAAAATCAATTATTAAAAAATGTCAAAATTGATATAAATGAGTTTTTAAAAAAAATTACAATATTATTGGTTGATATTATATTCCAAAAAATATATTGTTTGGACAAAAGACTTATATAATGATAGGTGTACCATTAATGAACCACTTGGTGTTCTTTTTGAAGTTTATAGAAAGTTAATTGAACATTTAATATTAAAATACAAAGACTCATGGTAAATGTCAAACTATTTAACTAAGAAGTAAATTTAAAAGATAAGGTTAATAAAGTGCCCCAAACCTGTATAAAACATATTGGTCGAGATTTTTATGACCCATACTCAAAACATACTTTAAATAATTCATTTTTGAACCATTATAAACTGAAAATGATTTTATTATAAAATAATATTTCAAACCATTCTTAAGGTACCCCTTCACCCATCTTTTAAAGGGAACTTCACCTTCTCTCAAATTAACACCTTCAAATCCATTTTACTCAGCCAAAAACATCCAAAATATCATCTTCACTATCCTCCCTTCATCCTAGAGGCCTTACTTTAGTCTGAAAGACATCCTATGGAGCCCTTTTAATCAAATCAAAAAAAAGAACCCGAAGAATAGGTAATGATTTCACCACCCTCTTTCAAGTTCTTTTCTTCTTCCACTTACTCTTTCTTTGTTATTACCATACCAAAATAAAAACTACAGTACCTTATATATACATTGATGTTATTATAAATATGGAACAACCATGTTCATTATTATATCCATTATATGAATGATAATGTCACCATGTGTGCGTACATATGACTTACCGACTTCATGCCGTGGTGTAATTTGTTATTCAACACTATGTTATTTGGATGGTTATAATGATGATTAATATTTATATAAATAATGAAAATGACATGATAATATCTCTGTAAAATAAATATACCATCCAATTACACGCCTTTAAGTAAATAATATTGTCACACGTGTGTACGTATGGATTATCGTCTCCACGATGTGATGAGATTAATTTCCACATTCACAATTCATTGACTATTATAACAATATATACTACTAATAAATATGTAATATTTGACATAATAATGCTATTGTAGATATACATATTTATATATATATATTTATTTATTTATGTACATATATCTTATTCACTTACTTCCGTTAAATATGATATGAAAATAGAAACATCGTTTATGCGTACGTACGACCTACCGTCTCCATAAACGGTGTTTTCAATTTCATATCTCTATCTATTATAAATAATTATATTCAAAATATATATGATATATAAATCATGGTTTATATTCTGGAATTATTTAAATCATAATCTAAATGATACGATGAAGAATAACATGTTAAAATACGCACGATAAAGAAAGCGATTATTACCTGAAATGATAATTTCACATGGAAATTATTATAAAATGGGTAGTATAAAGTCATAAAATAATCATGTATTATATCATAAATATTAATATAGATCTTTTATAATTTAATAACATACTATGGTCTGTATATAAGAGGTTAAACGTACCCCCAACTAAAGGAAAGTACAAGCTAAGGGTTAATTTCACAATCTATTTATTATTTGAGGTTGTTTTTACGTAAGTATCTACTTCGACATATTTATTATCCACACCCGTGTTTCATAAAAGAGATTTTAAAGGGTATTTTTAAGGGAATTTTTTTACTAAAACATCATTTTAAATGTTTTAAATATTTATTCTTCTAAATCATTCTCATTAATGTCCATGTTTTCAAAATTGTTTTTAGGGATTTATTTTTATGGACATGAATGTTTTTTAAATGTTAATTCCATTAAAAAGTCACAAAGTGGTAGGGGACACTTTGATTCAAAAAATTATTTATATTCCTTCCTTCCTAAATTTTTTGACTTTAAAATGTTTTTATGGAAAAGGGATATTTCTCACAAAGAGTTTTACAAATCATTTTCATCTATATAAACATCCTTTGATGCATTTTAAACTTGTTTGTAGTTGATTTATTATGATACATATATTCCATATTGTATTGAAGGTTTTGTGATATCTTTGACTGTGGATGTATTAATTTTATACCATCCATGGTTTATAGATAATGTATTGACATTTTGTATGCTAGTTTTAATACGAATGTTTATGTTATGTTTAAAACTTTTCATATGAGGAATGCATTGGACGTAGTAAGTGACAGGTGGAGCCCGATATAGCTCCCCGGTGAATCGGTAGGTCTAATGAGACAAACTAGTGTCTTGGCATAAGGCCCTGACAAAATCTTATTTGTAGTCTTGGCATAATTCCTTGAATATGTAGTTATGAAGTCTGGAATTATGCATTCCATCATTATGAAAGTGGATTTTGATATTGCATGTGATTATTCTACTAGTATAATATCCATGTGAGTAAGTAAATGGAATTATTTGATTTTATATTTTCGATATTATGCTGACGTTTAATATTAAAATGATTTTGTTTTTGTGTTATACATTGCCTTAAATGTTAATGCTTATTTATGAAAGATTCTGCTATATTGTTATCCTTACTGAGCATCTGAGCTCACTACTTTGTATATTTTATTTTTCTCAGGATTCCAAGAAATGTATTGTGATTGAGATGCAGGGTTAAACTAAGGGAATAATGGAATTCATAATGTATTGATTATTTTATGTCGTATGTTATAAAGTGTAATGTAATATTCATGTATGTAATCTATTTTCCAAAACTACTAAACTGGTCGGTCCTTCGGGACTTAATTCCTTGTAGTCATGCCGATGTATAAAAATAATGCTCTGACTCTGGGTAATAGGGGTCGGTGTGTTACATTATAAATAATTATAAAAGACAAATTTCAGTTAAAACTCAGTATTCTTCACTAACCATCACAAAATGAATATTTTACTAAAAATAAGAAAAATTCACCCTAGGATAATTTTGATACTGTGATTTTTAAATTGTTTTTTATTTTTTTAAGTACATTTTCTAATAATGGTAAAAATTAATTTTAAATTATATGTTCAAAATAAGATTAAACCGGCTTTTAGAAAAAATACAGTATTCAAAAGAATGATTTTTTTTCTTTCAAATGGTTTTAATATTATCTCTAATAAATAAAAAAAAAATTTAATTGTTTAAACTATATAATTATATGATTTAGTTAATCATATTCATAACCTCCATTATAAGGGCTTGGTGATAACTATCACAGTAAATAATAATGTTTTAATTATATGTCACATTTTCATTTAAACTTATTGTTTCATGTGACATGTGATAAACTTAGTATTATGTGTAATGCAAGATATTGATGAGATTTAATTTATTTAATAACAAATATTTCATAAAATATTTGGGTTTGATATTTTCTTCTGAGCATATTGTTTCATATCACATACGCTGTCAAACATAATTTCATTAATATAAAATTTCAGGGTGTTACACAAGGTTAGGCCTCACAATCCTAACCTAGTAACAATTATAAATAAAGGTAATTGTAACTAGATGTCAAAAACTAGTGGGGGATGAATTCTCCCCCCAAAACTAATTAAACTAACTGGACAACTCAATTTTTTTTAAATGAGGGAAGTCTCACACACTATACTCTCAAATTGGAAATTACTCCAAAGATTGGATGGATAATTTGATCCTAACTATATTAAGTATATAATAAATAAACTAAGGCTACCCCTAATATGGTATAACTATATCTATCCATAATGCATAAATTTTGGTATATGGACTAATATTTCATGAACCAACCTAAGTCAACCTTGAACCGATCACCTCAGTTATCCAAAGGCAAAGCCCAAGAGGCAATCCCGATCCTCCCATTGTAGAAACTAGTGGTAGGGAATCAATATAGAACCAAAGGAATTATTTCTCCCAATATAAATAAAATGAAAAATTGTAAATAAACAGATCATCCTAATAAATAAATAAAATATCCAAGCTGAATATCACTATACAAAAACTGAAAATAATACAAAATGAAATACAAAACCAAAACCGAACCTGATGAAAACAATGTCTCCATGTGACCACAAGGGTCACTCTAGAATACCAAAATCAATCATAACCTATGGATATCAAAAAAAATCCATAACCTACACCATAATCTAAAAATAGGTTAGATCTTTTTGTGTGTGTTTTAAAACACAGTAGGTATGCCCTGAAAAATCTATTCCTAATGAATTCCCATTAAATAAAAGAACCAATAATTTCATGTCTGAAATACAATATTCAAAGCTATGTTTTTCAAACACACTTTATAATTAAATTCAATCACGTTCAATTTCCCATTAACATTTGAATCCCAAAACTTTCAAATAAACAACCATTAACACCTTAGAGGAGAGTAATAATGATTTCAATTAAAAAGGGGGAGAGGGAGTGAATATCATTTTCAAATAATTTTCCATAAAAAATTGGAAACCAAGACCTCACTTTTAGAAAATAATACACCATCTAAGAGATGAAAAAAATGATCAAATAACAATATAAATGGAATATATCACCAAAATTGAACCAACCAACAAGCATCTCAATCATCTTCCATATTAAACTATGTTTCGATGAACATGGGAGAACATAGGAGCTTAGTGGATATTATAGAACATAATAAACATATAACATATCTTGATGGAATTCCTCACCTAATTATATCATCATTACCACATGCTTGATCTCATCCTAACTAGTGTGAATGAGGGGAACTATCCCAAAGTGAAACAAGTCCATGATAAGGGCTAATAGTCAGAGAAAAATCCTATGCTTAAGTAGAAACCCTTCTCTAAAAAATAAGTTATCTATGTAAATGTTCCCATGAATATATCAATGATAGGTTGAGCTAAAAATTTCCATCCAATCATTCATTCACATTCACAAAAATCCCACACAAGTAACACACACAACAAGTTTCACCCCGAGTTACCCAAAGGAAAAATCTCTTTCCTTTCAACCATTCAAAAATAAGTAAATCTCTCACCATTGAAATCCCAACAAATTAAACCAAACTAATGAAAGATAATTATCAAATGAGATTGTTTCAAATATCAAATTTCCCAAAAGATCCAAATGGGATTCAAATACCCTTTAATAAATCACCCTTTTTCTAAGTGGAACAAAAAAAATTCAATTAGATGTCTATCCATTATTCAGAAAACCAAATGAACACCATAATAAATTCCAAACCATTTATAAATCCATTTGAGAATACCAAAAACCATTTTATATTCCAAAAATAAAATTACAAATCCAAACAATTCCTTAAAATTTATAATCCACTTTTACAAGCCAACCGAAAAAATTATGAATCACTTGGAGTGAACAACTCAATAATGAAACACCATATACGTCAAAAAAAATAAATTTAACCACCCAATTTCATATAATTTTTTTTTTCTAAAAATAATAAATCCCCTTTTAATGTCATATGAAGGTGAAAAAATAATTAAAGTAACTATTCTTAAATTTATTGGAAAATTACAAAGGGAAACCTACCTCAAATCACATGTGCTTCAACAAATCCTACACGATAGAACTCTACAAAGATTCCAAGAAGGAAGAGAATTCTCAAAGAACCCTACTAAGAAAACCCCTCCAATTTGGCACTAACTTAGGTATCTAAAATCATCCGAACATGGTTACTGTGTTATAGGAGTAAGGAAATAAGGAAGAAAAATATAGGGTAATGGGAGGGGAGACCAAATAATTCAAATTAAGTGAAGAATCATCAAGAATCCACCTTAAAATCCACATATATGAGAATAGATTATCTATAATGCTCTATGGGAGGAATCCAAGTCAGGTGATTTTGAGTGGGTTGTCAAAGGGAAGAATCCCCACTTAATGGGAGGGAGAAATGTCAAAAATAACCTTTTTATGGTGGGTTTCAGAGTTAGCTCACATAGTTAAAAACTCAATGAAAAAACCATGAAATTACCCCTATCAATATTTTCATGGTTTTAACACTTAGGAAATATGGTTAATTTAATCTTCTGGTTTACACTCGTGAAAACTTAGCTATATGATTATAATAACAGTCTTCCTTAACCGTAGGACCTGTAAAAAGTCCCCAAACATCACCCTTTTCACCCAAAAACTCATCTAACTCAGGTGGAATAAACCATAAAAACTTATTCCCCATAAATAAATGCCACTAAAGGTGTACCAAATCGATACCATTCCTCCTTATCCCCATACCTTTCACTCTATTCATGAATAGGGCCAAAACCCATGAAAAACCTCCAAAACATAATATTTAAATCTGGAATCCCAAAAGTCAATACAAAAACCACGATCCAAAAGATAATAAAGGAAAGGGTGAAAAAAAATATGGGTGAGAATATTCTCCCCACCATGAAATTTTATCCAAAAAAATCCACAATTCCACTAGTTGATCGATCAATGACAAAGGCTCGCACACTCACATTGACCAATTCCTGAAACTAAAAAGAACCTCAACCACCACAAAAATGATACTCGCACCACTCACCAAAATCAAACCAAAAAATCGAAACCAATTTCCAAAAGACAATGAAAAACTAGAACTACAACTTTTAAAAACGTAAATCTAAAAATATAGTTGGGCGTAATATTAAAATCCTAATGTTTACGCAAACTGAAATGAACTTGAAATCAGACAACTCCAAAAAAATCACTCACTTAAAATCATAAATTAGATAGTTAATCATATTACCAACTTAAAAAGCTGAAATGGACTCCCCACCATTGGAAACTGACTAGCACCAATCGATATATAAAACCCAACCTCGAACACCACAGGAACACTCCACACATACCAAAAACCACACCTCAAGGGGGGGCCACAATGAGAGTAACACCCAAACAAACAGAAAACCAAACCATGATAAATCATATCTACAAAATCAAACATTCTCTACATATATACTATCCAAAACCAAAACCAATCCACCAAGGATAACTACATAAGGAAAATAATTTGAGATTTATATTCTAAAAGGAAGAAATAAAGTAATTTTAAGAAATCAAGACCACAATTAGTTCTTATAATCCAAGTGGAAATTACAAGACACAAGGGAAGAAATGACAAAATGAAGTTTATATAAACTTTTACATTAAACGACACCTTTCAGGATGAGTATTGTATTACATAGAAGCGTTAAATGTCACCATTCAAGAACTGAAGTGAAACTATAGACCACGATCATCCAAAAACATGTTATTCATGTCTATGTGAAAGTGTCAATATGAGACCTATAGCCAGATCCTTTATGTCTTGAAGCATCCACCACCTCTTAGTTAGGAGTAGAAAATACCTGATCATAATTCTTTTTCGTGGCATCACATGCAGCCACATAGCACCCATGGTAGAACCAAAAAAAAGAAACACACCACAATACTCAATTTTCTCCAAAATATAACTTTCAACAAGACATGTATTTTAAAAAATCTCACTAGTTATCTTTTTTCACCCTAATGGGATAACATTTATAATTTGGTAAATGCAGAATAAACCACATCCAAAAATAGAAAATTTTAGAACTTCAAAAAAAAACATACTTACATTAAAACATAGGTTCTTAGAAGTACGATAACATCAACTATCACATTTTAATGAAAAGGAAATGTCAAAAAAACACCGCCAAATACAACTGTTACAAAAAATAAGCATTATATTGAATGGGAAACTAAACTGGTACCAATACAGCTACCAACTTCTGCAAACAGGAAGGGGTATCTTCCAAAGATGTGGACCTAGTTCCATGTCATTTCCAAGAAACACCCATAAAAACCACTGAACATGTGAAATGTGTCCAAATTTATAGAAGGTATTTATAATAATTTGGACATGATGACTTCTTATGACCATTCTTACCATACTGATGACACATCCAAATATAGTACTCATAAGATGATGATGAAAGATATGAAGGCCTATTAATTCCTTTACCAGCACCACCATATTAAAAGCGGTTTCTGATGTCTCTACTAGAATTATACTCACCACTTTTAGATACTAGATGATGTTTGGATATCTCAAGAATTATAGCTATCATAGCTTAAACATGAAGATAATTCCTTACTACATCATTCAAAGTAGTTAAATTGTTCTCTAAAACCTTTAACTGAAGATCATGATGAATCATAATATCAAAATTCCATGACTTTGTAGAATTTTCTATATCCCACTCCGGGAGATAAAAAAATTGAACTATAATGAGACCAAATAACTCTAACACGGACCCATCAACCAGTTGTAGACAACACATTTCCATCCACTTCATTACCTTAACTACCTCATAAAAGTTCCTTTATATGAACAAGAACTTAATTAATTTCCATTTAATATCTTCTCAAGGGTTGGTTCAAGATACCAACTTTCACCACTTCAAGGGAAGACTTGCGACTATAATGGATGAAAAATATACCTTTAACAACTCAGGAAACTCAAGAAAACTGACTTTTCTCTCAATTTTCTGTATTCACACTTCTCCTTCCAATGGATCTTCTGGAACATAAAAGATATTGGTATTTAACTTCTAAATTCCAAGATGGAATTATTTGGTTTGATCAATTATATGGTGAACTAATTGTGAACCACCTGTACATTCTCCTCAAATATCCCTTAGATATATTTTGGGGGATTACATATAGAAACAAGAAAACCAAGAACTCAATCAAAACAAATTAATAAAAAATATTTCTTATACTAAAAACACTACATAAACACCATTCCTAAGACAGAATAAAACTATCTCAAAAACACCCTTTAATAAAATTAAATTTTCTCTTAAAAACACTATTTGAATATAATGAAAATTTTGATAGGTTTCACAATCACCAATGTTATTCCTCAAAGCCTCATACATGATCATTCATGTGCCAATCAGGGTGCCCATCCACTCATGCCATCAACTATACACCTTTTCACACACATCCTCTCATGCGAGTGCTGAAAAGAATTTTAAAGGTCAATGAAATACTTCCCCATTTCTGAAACAAATCATTCTACCCATGTTTGTAATTCCCAATGTACTTCACATTTCGAATATCACAAAACATTTTCAACACCTCAATAAAAATAAATTCAAAAAATATTTTCAAACACTTATATTTCATCCTCTTCATTCCATTTGAAATTAAAATCCCATGAATTACACTGAAAACAAAATTCCCTCAATTCAAAATGTTTCAATCGATTCAAAAATCTTATTTTATCGAAAATTATTTGATAAAATTTCATTTAAAAAAATTCTTCTTATTCAAAAAAATTTTGAAACCCTCTTTAAAATAAAATTAACTTCAAAACATCCAATTCTTGATAAAACCCATATATTATTAATATAAATTAAATCTCATTAAAAATCTCTATGTTTTACCCAAGAATAACCTAATAAAAATCCTTTTTCTAAGGCATTCTTCAAAACAAATATGAAAACCCTTCTTCCTTCTACCAAAAATCTAAACCACTACCAATTTAAATCTAGTTTTTTCAAAATTAAAAATTAAGTATTTAGAAAAAATTAAGAATCATGGAATACCCAAAACATCTCCCATGTTGAATTACTGTCGATGAGTGATTTTTCATATGGTTGGCGGCTATATTAAAATCACCCCAATATCATGGAGTGACTCTTAGGACTTTGTCACCGTCTCCACATGACATTCTAGGCCATGAATGCTCAACATTACCATTTTATAAAATCTCATATAGTTATCCCCAACACCAAAAAAACCCACAAGAACTAGATAAATCAAATAAAACATGACTTCCCATGGAAACCCAATATTCGACACAAAATGTGTGGGCTAGAAACAACCTCTTACCTAAACCCCAATGTCAAAAAATCCTCCTCCATCTACCTTGACATCGCAAATGACAATTGGAGCTCTGAAGTCTAGGTCCTCTAAATAAAATGGGCTCTTATACCATTGTTTGATGAACCAAACAATGTCGACCCTAAACCGGTCACCCGATTGTGCATGAGACAAGTCCCTAGAGGCATTCCTGATCCTCCTGAGCTAGAAACTAGTGCATAGACATCAATAGGGAAACATGGGAATAATTTACCCTAATATATATAATCTGAAATTTATGAAGTTAAAATAAAAAACTAATTAATATATTAAATATCCAAACTAAACATCATTATACAAAAATTAAAAATACAACAAACTTAATAGTAACACCCAAGCTGATCCTAACGACCACAACATCTCCATTGGACCCTAAGGGTTACTCTATGAAACCAAAAACAACCATCACCTACAGTTATTGGATTAAAACATTAATGTTCCCAAAAATCTAAAAAAATAATTTTAAATGTGAGTATTAAAATGATGTAGGTGTGGCCAAACAAATTTATTCCAAATGTATTTCCTTAAAATAATAGGAACATTAACTCCTTGTTTGAAATAGTTTATACAAAGATATGTTTTTCACAGACTCTTTCATTTTAAAACCAAACTCATTCCATTCCCCATATTCATTTAAAACCAAATCTTATCTAATAAAGAACCATTAACACCTTTGAGTTGATGAATATCATGTTCACATAAAAAAGGAGAGAGGGAGAGAAAATAATTTTCAAAAAAATTTCCATTTTCCTTTGAAAACCATCACCTCATTTTTAATAAAGAATAAACCATATTATAGAGGAAAAAATAATCACATAATAAGGACAACGAAATATTAGACAAACCATTACAAAACTAATACTCTTCTTAAACATCTACCATATTAAATTATTTTCCAAAAAACATGGGAGAAGCTAATAGATCAGTGGATAATCTATAAAATATTACACATTTGAATCATTATGATGGAATTCCTCACTCAATGAAATCTTTTCTCCAACATGGTTGAATGTATCCTACCTTGTCTAACTATGGATCATTATCCCAAAGATAAAAAATTCCATTCTAAGGGCCACTAGACTGAGAAACACCCTAAGCTAGTGTATTAATCATTCACTGAAAATCCACTACATAGGCCAGGTTACCATGTACAGAAAATAATAGGGTGATCCTAAAGATTACAACCAATCATCCAGTCACATGCACATGCATACCACATAAGAAACACACACAACAATTTTCCACAATTTCACCCCCATCAAAAAAAATATTTTGTCTTTCTTTCATTAGAACACAAAAGACTATCTCAGTGTGGAACTCCCACTAAATTCAACATAACCAATTAAAGATAATTATATGAGGAGAGTTTTCGAAACATCTAATTTCCCAAAAGATCCAAATTGGCTTCAAACACCCTTTTAAAAACCACCTTTTTCTAGATGAAACCAAAATATTTTTTCCACACGTCAAACCATTTTTCAAAGAACCAAATCCACAAAAATTTCAAGTCCCAACCATTTAAAAATCCATTTCATGAACCAAAAAAAACATTTTATATTCTAAAAATACATTTAGAATCCCCTCCAATGCCTTAAAAATCATAATCCACTAGGAGATACCAAACAGAAGTTTTATCCAAGACTTAGTGTGCAAAACTCAATAAAGAAACACCATATAATTCAAACCCATAAAGGAAAACACAAAATTTTATTTCAAAAAATTATTCTAAATTAATACATCACCATTTAAAATCTAATGATGGTTAGAAGATTATTAAACCAATGATTCTTAAATTTAAAGGATTGGTGAAAAGGGAATCCTACCTCAAATCAATTGAGATTCAATAAATCCAAACCGAAACAACATTCCAATGATTTAAAGATGAAAACAATTTTATAAGGAACCCTAAGAAGATAAATAACCTCAATTTCACACTACCCTAGGTATCCAATTCTTCCAAACCGGGCATGTATGGTTAGAGGAGGAGGGAAAAAATTATGAAAACTAATGGAGAAAGAGAGGGGAGGCCAAACCTTTCAAATCGGGTGAAGAATCACCAAGAAACCACCTTGAAATCCACTTGGTGGTGTATGGGGGATCCACGATTATCCATGGGATATTCCAATTCATGGTATTTTGAGTGGGGTTTCCAAGGGAAGAACCCACACTTAAAAAGGATAAATGTCAAAAATTCATGTTTTTGGTGGGTTGCATGGTTAGCTGGTTCAGTTAAACAAACCATGTGAAAACCATGAAGTTCCCCACAATCAAGAGTTTCACTAGGCTCACACTTAGCCTTCATGGTTACGTTAACTATTAAACTTAACCGTGTGCTTGTGTACACATAGTTTTAAAATTAAAATAAATGTGCACCTTAACCATACAACCTGGAAAAAGCTCCCAAACATAACCCTTTTCACACAAAAACACATCTAACTCATGGTAGCTAAACCATTAAACAAACTAACCCCATAAATAAGTGAAACTAGGGGTGTCACAAACTCCCCACCATGCCACCTTTTCCCCATAACTTTCACAATAACCAAAAATAGAGCACTAAACCACTGAAATACTCTAAAAAAATTTAAATTTGGAACACCCAGAAGTCAATTGAAAAAACTTGATTCAAAATATAAGATAGAAAAAATGATGAGTAAAATCCTGGTGTGAGACTTAACAGTAAGGAAATCAAAACAAAATTTCATGTAAACTGCTCATTATCACAAAAATCATAATTAATTAACAATAATAAATGTTTTTAACTTTAATTAGTGTCAATCAGGAATGTTTATCATGACTCACACACCATAGAAACATGAAAACCCCCATAAAAAAATTATAAATCATAGGTACTACCTTCCTCAGTATTTTAAGATCCCACATATTGAATATTAATTGATGATTTAGCTTCAAAATATATTTATTCACAGTCCGAGAAAAAAACAAAAAATTATGGTAAACCTATTATGAATGAAGAAATAATGATAGAATTAATTATTTAACGGAATGAAAACGTTATAATTATCTATTTACTAAAATTTATTTTAGCTGAGAAAAATAAAAATATAACACAAGAGGGGGTTGAATTGTGTCTTTTTAATACTCTCATAAGATTCTTGGATTTTAAATCACATTATGACTGATATAGATATTCAACGTTGTTTTAAATAAAAATTATGAGCAGTGGATAAATAAAAAAAATAAACACAACAAATTTATAGTAGTTTAGGGCATAAAGATCCCCCAGTCCACTCCAACAATACTCTCTCTTTGAACTTTGTGAATTTCACCAGAATGATCATATTATCACCAAACCTTCAAAACCAAAATTCTATGCATGTAGTTGAAATAGTTACCAAAAGTCCAAAAAGATCCATCTTGTTCTTTTACAATGAACTTGTTATCCACAGCTTAGTAAAGGAAGTTAAAACATCACCACAACTGAGTAGGATTAGTTGAAACTCCAACAAAACAAATAGTTTGGTTTTATGATGGTTTGAGTTGTACTTTATAACTTAGAGGAAACTGATAGTAGATGGATCATATTCTTCATAAATGAATGTCTTCAAGAAATAATAACTCCAAATAGATCCTTCTTTCAAATGATATTCAATAAAAGTTGCTATGAAAAATATCATCCATTGTAGAAGATGAGGTTAGAAATGTATATCCCCAAAGTGTAGCCTATTTAAAAATACAACAAGGATGATCACTATTTAGTGTAGTTTTGTATTCAAAGGATTTTAAAAAATTATGCAGTTGTGTAAAACATGTTTTTGAAAAGTCAAGTAGAAGGAATATATAAAGATGATGACTTTTTTAGTGTTTTATATCCATGAATATTGTCTGATAGATTACAAATATTCAAATTTGAAATATCCAGGTGATTTTGACATCAATTTAAGATAGGGGTGATTTTCTATATTGAATATGTTCTTTAAAATGATCATAACTAGCCTTTTAATCTGTCATAAAATATCTTTGAAACAATATTTAATATCATTGATATCATTGTAGTAATTTCATAAAATATCAAGAATTCAAAATTCCGCCATTGAATAGTCAGATGTAGGGGTCCTTCATAAAGAAACAAAATAGCCAATTTAGGGTTGGCAATATAGGGTTATTCATAAAAGTAAGGTAGATGATCTATACAATTTTTCTTCAAATGTAGGTTTCTCTATATACATAGGGTTCCTTATCCATGCTTTTCTTTATCATAAACATAAGGTTCCACAATTTTTTAGGGTTGATAAACCATAATTCTATTTCTCACAAATTTATTTTTCTATACTAATGTAGGGTTGATAAACCATACCTTTTGACAATATAGAGTATATGATCCATACACGTTGTTCTGAATGTAGGCTTCATTTCTTATGTTATTCTTCTCAACATAATATATATGATCCATACGCATTATTATGAAGGAATGATTAATTTCTTAAGCTATGCTTACCAATGTAGGGTATAAACAGTTATTCCAAAATACAATAAAACTTCATTTCAAATTCCTTAACAAATTTTCCATGACTATTAATAAATTGAAAATAATTCTAGAATGAATATTTTAATAAATATTAATTTCCTAAAACTCACACAAATTAAACTCATTAGTAAAACAAAAAATGTTATTTTTGAGCCTTAAAATCGATAAGATTTATAGAGTATTGATGCGACAATACATTCCAAATAATCTCACCTTTTTATAATCACAAAAGCAATAAAATAATTTACATAAAATGTTGGATTTTTTAAACAGTAATATGTTTTTTTAAACAACTGATGTTATGAAAATTAATTTTCTAAATAATTGAATTGATTGAATAATAGAACTTCATTGAAATAATAAATTAATACATAATTAATACTATCTTTTTATCCAATTCTCACCATATTTTTGTGATATCAAATGGAATGTATATTAAAATTAATTATTACACGTTCCATTTTTCATGGAACATTAAATGAATCTTTAATTTTATTGGGTATAAAATTAGGACACATATTTTGGTAGGTGATATAAACATATAAATAAATATATAAATGAAGCACAAAATAAAAAAACATTGGATTTTTTATTAGAAAAACCATACAAATACATTAGTGATTGTTTTATGAAGAAAAGTTTTTAAAAGATGGGCAGAGATAGTGAATTACATTTTTCAGGAGAGTATTCTTGTTCTAAAAAAGATGGAGCCACATGAAAAACTTATTTCAAGTCTTTTATCTGATATTTTAACCTTTTAAAAGATTTCGTTCTAGCCACCTTATAAATTTTTTTGAATATTTACATAATCTCAAATTTTCAATCAAATTGAATTTAAACAAGTATTGTATATTTTTTCCTATTTTCAAAAACTGAGAAATCATATTAATGAACATATTAAGATGTAATTTGATGCCAGGTCCACTTGATATGAGTTTCTCAATGTTTTCTTTCTTACTATCTAGTAGTGCTAAAAAATAATCACTATTAAGTAGAAGCAATTGAAGTATTTCATTCATATCATTCATTACTTATGTGATCGATTAAAATATTTTGATTAGATCTTGTGATGTTGGAGGTATATAAGTGGATGCTATAGACTTATTGATACTTCTATTTATTGATTCAAACTGGATTTCCAATTAATATTTAAAATCTAAAAAATATCTTTTAAGAATAGATTTTGATTTCTGTTTTCCAATATGATCCAAAAAATATCTCTTGAATGCATCAAAATATCCTTTTAACATTAAATTTTCTCTGAACTTTTAAATATGAATCTAAAAAAACTCTAATTACTTCCTTGTAATATTTGAGTTTTTTAATTCAACATAACATTTTATTATAAATTTCAGTTCTTGATGACAATTGTAGTTCTCTTCTTGTACCATGTTAAACATAATTTGAAGATCTTATATCTAATTCGATACAAAATTAGGTGATCCTTAATCTGGGTTTGTCGACTAAGGATCTTCTTCTACTATATCTAATCACTAAAATAAATTATTTTTCATTTGAAAATGTAATACCTTCACTGACATTCATCCTTTCACCAGACATAGATGTTGTTATTTCCATTGATTTCATAAAAGTGGAGATATCCCAATGCTCTAAAATTTTATTATTTTAGGTTATTGATATCAAAACATGCTCTTCATCGTGGGAATTTTCTCTTTGTTTGTCTGATTGATGTGAAGGCTCATTTTCATGAAGTTAACTTTCATCCTATTCTTCCTCAGGTTTATTTGTTTCTCTTATGGTTACTAATAGAGTTGCATCTCATGGTCGAGGTGAGTCTACCTTCAGATCCATGATATGGGGTTCCTCTCCAATTTGGGACCTTTTTAAATGTTCATAAAGGGGTTATTCCACCAGGGATTCTTCATTATGATATGTAGTATTATAACAGATCTTCCTTTTTATAGGTTTTGTGACATCTTTCATATGGTTTTTTGAAAACTTCTTCATTTCTTAAATGAATTAATCCCACATACTTGAGATTTCCTTACTCCCCCTCCCCAAAAGGTTGATATTCTTGTTGGTCATCCACACTAATAAGAAGTAGTTTACCTTAACTATACTTTAAATTGAAAATAGTTTTCTTTGATTATCAACATTCAAAACATTTTTGTGGAAAAATCTAGTACATACATCAACTTGGAGAATCTTATTTTTTTTACAAAATTTGAGAAATGATCCTTTAATATGGATAAAAAGTACATCATTACCATTTAATGGAAAAAGTATTCCAAATATCTCATCATATATTTGGTTAAATTTAACATAATCTCACTGATTAAGAAAAAATAGATATACATGTTTAGGTACAAGATCTTTTCCATCTCAGCAATACTTGGAAGTATGGCTATTTGAATAAACTTGACCAGTTCCTTCTGGTCAGCCACCATATCCTTTATAATCATTTTTCTTATGTTGGAGGAACCATAAAGAAATGACATGAATACTTTGGACTTATGGTGATAATTTTTAATTAATCAAGTATCAAAATGGGGAAAAAATATCAAAATAGAAAACTATTTCATGATGGAATTATAAAATCATAGTGATTTCTACTAAGAAGATCAAAAAATTATTATCATATATTTGTGATGAAATTATATCCTCTATTTCCCCAAATCTAAACTTAACATCCATGTAAAACTACTTCAGCTATAACTGAAACAAAAGTTCTATATTTTCATTATCAAATAGAAATTCCATTCTTTGAAATACAATATATTTTTTGAGAAAAAGGTTCATTTGATATATCCATTCAAAATTAGTGACCATTCCTATAAGAATCTTCTTAAAGGGAACATATTGACGCTTTGGGTCACTGGTTTCTCTATCAGTTTTTTCCTTTTTCCTCAAAATATCTAATAATATGAAGTTTGAAGGGTTTCATATTCTAGGGTTTGAAATAAAGACCAGGTTCTTGGTAAATGAATGGTTTGAAATCAAAAGGTAAGAAATGATGAAGATGTTTTACGATGGGATGATGACAATGTGTAGATTATCATGACGATTACAAAGGGTAATCATTAAATTTTTAATTTTTTAAAAGGTAAATTATAGAAATAAAATTTATATATATATTTTATTTAAACATAAAACAAATGAATAAAAATTATATAAAATAAAATTATTAACAGATATATTAACTAAATAAATTAATAAACATCAATAAAAAATTATTTAAAATTATTTATTTATAAATCCCCCTTAATAAAATCAAAACATGTAGTGGGATGTGGTTTAGTATTAATATAAGATAATTGATAGATAATATTTAAAAATACTAATGATATATCCTTTTTAAATACATGACCTATTGGAAAGTGACAGTTTATATCAATATAATTTTTTCATAGTGTGTCTTATGGAATTCATTAAAATATTAATATTTGTTCTATTATCACATAAAATTGGAATATTATTAAAATTTAATCCAAAATATTATAGTGTGAGTTTCATCCAAAACACTTACTCACAACAACTAGAATCAGATATATATTCTACCTCAACTGTTGATAGAGATACATAATGTTGATTCTTACTTGACAATGATAATAAATACTTTCCTAAAAACTGATAAGTTCTTGGGGTTATTTTTTTATCAAATCTACATCCCTAAAAATCAACAACTGAGTTGAAAATTAAATTTAAATTATATGTTTTGGGTTAAAGAATAGATTGGAAAGTTTTTTCTTTTAAATATCTAACTTTTTTAATAATAGTGAGATGGGATTCTATTAGATTTGAAAGAAATCTTGCACATAGACATAAAAAATAATTATATCTTGTATGCTAGTAGTGAGATATAGTAACTACCAATCATACATCTCTATAACTTGTTGTCAACTGGTTTTCCCGCTTCATCCCAATAAGGTTATATATTGGAACACATGGGAGTTGTGTAGGTTTTACTATTTTGATGTCCAATGTATTTCAATAAATCAATAATAAATTTAAATTGATTTAAAAAATTTCCATTATCTTTTTTAAAGATCTAAGATAGAGAAAAAAAATTCAGTTCTACCATCATAAAAATTTTAAATTCTTTTTACATTAGATTATAAATATCATTACCAATATTTTTTTTAAACCAAAATTTATATCCTCAACATAAGTTTATACTAATAAAATATTAGAACAAATAGTGTTCAAAAAGAGAGTAGGATCTACTGATCCAATAGAAAATCCATTTTCCAACAAATAAATATAACCGTTTATAACAAGATTTGAGTTCTTGTGTAATTCCATAATGAGATTTCTTATGTTTCAAAACAGAATAAGGTTTGTGAAGGTTTTCAAAACATAGGGGTTGTCCAAAATAATCTTCCTCTATTAAATATCAATTTAAAAAGGGAGATTTAACATCTATCTGATATAATTAAAAATTCATATGAGATGCATATTCTAAAAGGATTCTAGTGTCATATAATATAACTACTGGTGAAAAGGATTCATTATAATCTATTCCTTTTTCCTGATTATATCCTTTAACTACTAATCTATATTTTTATGGATATTATTCATTAATCATTCTATTTATTTATGAATATCCATTATGTTCCTATAACTAGATAATTGTATGGTATTACTAATAATTCACAAAATTCATATCATCTAAATTGGTTCTGTTCCTCTCAAATTTCTAACAACCAACTATCATCTTCTAAAGCATTTTAAGTAGACATTGGTTTTAACTAAGATTGAAATCAATATTAATCAGCTATGTTTCTTATATTTCTTCTAGTTCCATGTTATGTGTATAGGTTTCCTATAACAATTTCTAAATTATTTTCATTTAATGTTCAAGACTATCTAGTTAAGACCCATTCAAGTTCTTCAGTTTTTGTTCATCTAAACTGAACTGAATTTCAATAATTTTTTTTAGAATTAGATATAGGAGAATCAAGTCCCATGTTGTCAAAAGAGTCAAATTTTCATATGTTTTATCTTTCTACTTAATTAAAGGGTCAGCATATTCAAACTTCATGTGAACTGATTCTTCAACAATCCTTGAATTTTTATTAAACGCTCTATAGGAATTAAAAGTAGCATAAAAATCTAGAAATATTCCTTCATCAGATTTTAGTTTGAGATTACCAATGTTTTACATAGTATTCAAGATATATACCTTACATTCTAAAAACATTAAATTACTTTAATTTAGGTTTTCTTTTATTCTAATGTTCACAGTGTGTTTTTTAATAATTGGTCCTATTAAAATTCTATTATTGATATAGTAAGATATGCTTATAGATTCTACACATAAATAGGTAGGAATACTATATTAATTCAGTATATTCATTTCCATTTCATGAATATTTATTTTTCTTCTTTAAAAAATTCAATTTTGTTGAGGTTTTATTAGTGTCGAGAAGCTATGTTTAATACACAGATTTGATATAAAAGAATTAAATTCTTGATTATCAAATTCTCCACCTTGATGAATTATCAATGAAATTATTTTTAAATATTTTACATTGTAAAAAACAATTTTACACATTTCATAAATAGAGATTAATTTCCTTTTTAGTTTTATCAAATAAAACCAAGTAAATCATGATAAATCATAAACTAGGGAATAAAAATATAATTTAACCTCAAAACATTCTATAATAGATGGTTAAAAAATATCAATATGGGTAATTTTTAATTGTTTAGATTTATAATGTTTTGAAAATTTATTTTAACGATGATTTATGTAGTTTTCAATTTGGTATGTATCAAAAAATCTATAATTTTCAAATTTAAGACTATAAATATTAGAAACTAATATTTTCTTAGATAATTTGTGTAAATAATATATTTGTAATGTCCATGCCCTCTATGCATGATCCATGACTCATTTGTTTTAGAAGTTAAATTGTTCCATTTTCTCTTTCCACAAGGAGTTAATATCCAATGATAAAAAATTTATGTTCTAGGTGCTATAAATTTAATCAATTTACCTTTGAAAACTAAGCATGAATCATTAGAAAAATCCACACAAAATCCATCATCACAATGTTGAGAAATACTTATCATGTTTTTATTTATCCATTTTATGTACAATATGTTGTTGATTTAAATTTCCTTTGGATATCCAACAGTTCCATGTCCCAAAAATCATTTCTTTTGCATTGTCACAAAAAATGAGTAGAGATCCCTACATTTGAGTAAACATGTGTTGATTTGATGAGTCTATCATTATGTTTCAAGAATATACACTTTCCACATACCATAGAGAATTTGTTTCCTTATTTCTTCTTTCTGGAAAAATAATTTAATCATATTTTTGTTTTGGTACCCATATTATCTTGGGTCCTACTATGTCAGGGAATATGATCTATGAATCAAGATCTAATTTATTATTATATAATTAAAATCACTCTCTTCAGATATTTTTTTAGAAATACAACATTTTTTAATTCCACTTATTTTAGATTTTCATAAATAATAGTTTTTATTGAAATGAAATTTTATTCCACAGAAAATGCAGGTAGCATTTTTTCAACAATGCGTGAAATATTTTTAGAATAATTTTGACTTTTCACCCTTGAATACTATTCTAAATTTACTCTTTTAATGAAATACATTCCAAGAATCTCATTTAAAATCTTTTCACCTTTAGTTAGTGTAGTTTAGCACTTTTATAAGATTCAAATTCAACTTGTAATGCTTATATCATTTTTTCATGATCATTTCTTTTTGATTTTGATTAATTAAAATTTTCAATTTGTTCTTGATGTTATTTTAGCATTGTGTATCTTTCACTTAAAATAGCATTGTGAATATTTTTTAATGATTTATGATTCATTATGAAAGAACAACATTTTTTTACTAGAATCTAAAAGTATATAGCCATGTTACTATTTGAAAAACTATCAATTTCTGAAGCAGAATATTAATAGTTTTTTACCAGTTTTTCTTCCTTATCCATAAATAAAATATTAGCTTTGAGAATTTGTGACTATTTTTCTTAATCATATTTTGAGGGGCTATTAGATTCTTTATACTCACTCCACATTGATTTAAGGGCTTGTTTTACTTTATACAAATGCTATTTATTCATCTAATATTTATTTTCAGTCTTTCTTATTTAATCATTCAATTAGGGAAATCTTGTCTCATGTGATTGAAATATTTTCATTCATAACACCTTACATATCATGGTTACTTTTCATACTTATTAAAGGATTCTATAAATCCACTTTTATTATTTTTCTATTTTACAAAATTTCATTATAGATAATATAGTTCCATTTTAGAGTATAATGAAATTTAATTTCATGCTTTTGTCATCCAGTTTTGATTTTTTATGGTACTAAGATGTCACCTTAAGGGTAGTATTTTCCATTTTCAATATCTTGTGATCTTCAGATTCATATTTCATTTATACATTATACATCATCATTGTTAAAATTACCTACTTCATAGTCAAATTTTTTAAAGCTGATGATTTTTGAATAGCTACAGATTTTCCCTTCCATTTAGAGGGTTGTACTCTGAGTACTTTCCTCGCTTGATTTGATTAAGAGATGGGATCACCCAAGGAACTAATATTTTTGACAATATTTTTTAACCATCCATTCATTTGTGTGATTATTTCACCATCAATCCTTCAAATCCTATTAGAAATTATTTTTATAGTAGCATACCTCATTTGTATGATATTGACTATTCCATCATATGTGGTAGCCATTTTTTCCACATCTCATAGTCAGTAGGGAATTTTTAAACTCGATAGAATTCATCAGGGCTAAGAACAAAGATAATAGCATTCATTACATTTCATTTGATGTCATATTCATCTTCTAAGGAAACATCCTGAGTTTCTAGCTTCTTGAGAATCACATAAAGAGGGATGATCATAGAGTACACTTTGTATCAAAGATTAATTAAATAGATGATCACCTATGACTTCCAACATATCTCATTATCACTATTATAAAAAGGATATCAAATCATATACATTATTTCTTTTGGATCAATCAATTCATCTTCTGGGTATAAAAAATATCCTTTTAATCTATCTATATATTTATTAAAATTCTCCCATATTATACCAATTTTTAGGTTGGAATAATAAAAATAATATAGAATGGGGGAGGGGAGTTGTGTTTTTCGATTATCTCAGAAGACTATGGATTTTAAAAATCACTCTGATTTATGAAGATACACAACATTATTTTCTATAAAAAAATATGAGTAGTGGATAAATAGAAAGAATGAAAATAAAATTATAGTGTTTTGGGGCACAAATATCCCCCTGTCCACTCCACTAACACTCTCACTGCAATCTTTGTGAATTTACCTAGAAATATTCTCTTATAAAAAGACCTTATAACCCACAGGTGAGTGCAGAATGTTGATAATTCTACAACAAGGATAAATAGAGACTTTAGGTTCTTTTACATGGAACCGTTAATCCACAGCTTAGTAAAAGAAGTTAACACTTCACTATAACTGAGTATCATCATTAGAAACTCAAATGAATCAAAAGAATTTTATTTTTTGATGGTTCAGTTTTTTACTTCATAGGAGCTATATCAACTTATAATATATAGATCTTCTTCTTCAAAATGAATGTCTTCATGAAATAATAACTCTGAAGAGATCCCAGTTGAAAATTATCTCCAATGAAAGTAGAGTCAAATAAATAGATATAGTTACAAAGCAATGAGGTTTAAATATATATCTTCAAAGTGTATCCTCTTTAAAAAAACAATTCGGATGATCATTCCTTGCCAAAAGTCTGTATTCAAAATATATTAACAAAATATGATGCTGTGTAATAATGTATATTAGAATAGTTACACAGGAGGAATATATACAGAATCGAGCTTAACTTTATTTTTTTTGATCCAAGAATGTTTCCAAGAAGATCACTTATATTAAAATTTGAAACATTTAGGAGATTCATAACATCCCATAAGAATATGAGTGGATTTCTCCAAAGAATATAGTTCTTTGAATTGATCACAATGATCCATTTAATTGTTTGTAAAATAGCTTTGAAATACTATTTAATCCCATCGAGACCATTGTATTAATCTTAGAAAATATTTTGAATTAAATATTCCAGCCTTGAATAGTCAAATGTAGTGTTCCTTCATAATAAAAAACCAAAAGTATGGTTGAAATCATAGGGTTGTTCATAAAAGTAGTGTTTATGATCCATAAATTATCTTCCTCAAACAAAGGGTTCTTTACTTATGTAGGTTTCCTTGCCCATACTATTCTTTCTCAAAAAGGAAGGATTTTGTAATTATGTAGGGTTAATAAACCATACTTTTCATTATCACAAACGTAAGGTTACATACATACATAGGGTTGGTAAACCATTCTTTTTGTTCTCACAAATATAAGGTTCCACACTTTCGTATGGTTGTTAAACAATACTTTCTAACAATATAGGGTATATGATCCATATGCACTATTTTTAATGTAGTTTTCATTCCCAACATTACTCTTATCAACATAGGGTATATGATCCTTATGTATAGTTATGAACATTGGGTTCATCCATTATGATATGCTCACCAGCAAAGGGTTTAAACAGTGTTTCCAAGTTACATTCAAAAAAAATCATTTAGAACCCTTTAACAATTATTCCTCAATAATTAATATTTTAAAAATAATTTAAGAAGTAATATTGTAAAGAATATTAACTTCATGAAACTCAAATAATGTATACTCATTAGTGAAAAAACACGTGTATTTTTTTCATCAAAATCGATAATATTTAATGAGAATTTTTTAGAAAATATATTCCCAACAATTGAAAATAATGATACTAAACTGAGATAATACATGAGGTGATTATATCTAAAATTTCCCTAAAATGAGGGGATTTTGACTGTGAAGTCATTTTGAAATATCTGGGATAAGAAATGGTTTCAAAGGTGTAAAAATAATAAAAGGATGATTCTACCTAGACATACAAATATGGGTTATGGACACCCATCCAATCAATAATAGGGTAAGCAGTGGAACTAACTATTTCCCAAGTACAATTGTGTTTTTATAGAGCTCTTTCTAAACTCCATCGGAAAATGAATTGATACCTACCACACCCATGGTCCACTATAATTCTAGTTAACCCTCACTAGGATTATTGAAGAAATTAATCTCTATGGTTTTTTTCCACCACCTCCCACTTTATGTAAAAAATTATAACCTAAAAATCATCTAGACCCTTATATATCAATACAATGTAAAAGTACATGGTTTGAATTTTTTTTAAGAAATCCACCACCACACATGGGTTATCATACATCCTCATTTCCATTGGAAAGTCTTTCCTAAGATGCATCTCTAATAAATAACTCTGTCACTACACCTACATATCAGCCTCACACTCCTAAATATATTCTTGGATATATTAGTGTTTTTATTGCACACATACTAAAGATATTTTCTTCCCTTGTAGAACATTATCATTCTAATACATGATTCAAATTAATTGTTACTCAAATTACACATTAGGATTCAATATAAAATCATTGATTCTATCACATGAGATGATTTAGGGTGGTGTATCCTAAGACAATATACGTGAAACATGTCATTATAGAAGTATACTACATCGGAATTATTAACTAGTAATTCATGGTACTAATCACCTTGAAAATATACAACCAGCATCAAATCTATGTAGAAATATTCCACATTATCTAAATACAATGTACTCTGAATTTGGGTGGAACCCTCAAGAGACCGTGACCGAACTCCTCAAAATCAACAGCCGTATGACTATTTCACATCAACAAAAAATGTATTGAATTATTTTATATAAAACTCAACCCTAAAATAAATGTTTTCCTACTATATAATAAATATAAAATTGATTATAATTTCCTTCCATAGGATGCCTCCAAATATTTTATCTAAATATATTCATGATTATTTTAGTTATTGGAAAATTCTTCTTGAGTAGGGAGGATCTCCCATGAAGAACCAAAATCAACAATGCATTACCAAATATTGTTCTCTAATATCTAAATGATATACTTATATTTTATATCTATGTGTATGTTTCTACATATCCAACAGATTCTATAAACCCTTCAAGAATAACCATGTCAAATTGGCATTAGAATAAAAAATAATAATCATATGTACACTATAAATACACACTATCTCATTTACATACATATTAACTAGATATTCAATAAAATAGTTCCCTATAATCCTCCCTAAATACATGACCATTGATGAATTGTTGATGATAACCCATACTATATCATTGTCCCTATGGGAAATCAAAAATCTCATCATTAAATCCATGGTCGCATCATCCAACTTACACATGTGAATTTGAAATGACTAAAGAAGGATGGTGGAATTGTTATGCTCATCTTCATGCCTCTAATAAGACATGTAGAAAAAAAACTAGATATATCATTTGTCAAACCGATCCACCAATATTACCCGTGGGTGTCATTCCATATTTGAGTAATCCCTTATAGAACTACATATCTCAAGTAATTTGAAATCCATATCAGATCATCTCAGATTCTTGTAGAAACTACCAAATGACCGTCAATATAAATGATATTATTAGAGTCATGAAACAATTAGGATTTGGTAAACCCACATAAATACATTATCTCTCATCACTAGAATATATGAATCCAACAACCAACCCTCCTTCACCCTCTCATGGAGTAGCTATGTAATAACCATAAACATATTGGCCACTTTTCCATATTACTTATGACCATAAAGTTTCATCTTAGTGAAGAGGATCATAATTTCCCACTCATTATTCACCTCCTATACCACAGATTCCAATGTATTCCATAACAGAGTATCGATTTTGGTATTCCATTTTCCATGAGTGTGTATAATATAAAAATTCTAGGAATGTAAGTAATTGACGAACTATATCAATTAAATAATTTTTTTCACTAAGGGAAGATATATCAAAGGATCTTATAGTCAATATATTTTCTAATCATCTCACCCAACATATTTTGATGCCAAAATGTCAATGAATATAATACCACCACCAACTCTATATCTTGATTTAGATAACTATAATCATATTTACTCAATTTATATGAACCATAGAAAAAACTTTCTATCCTAGATTAAAACTGCTACAAGAACCATGCTCGATATAGCACATGATTATAATACAACCTGATGTTTGGAAATGTGAAAATTGATACAATAATCAACCTACCCTTCAAATACAAGGAATCCATATTAAAATAATCAAACGTCAAAAATATTTCCCCCTTCTTGGTCAATTCCATCATTGTCATTTTCAATCAGGTGAAATCTCAAATAATGAATTTCTAGGGACCTTGTAAACCCAAGAAAAAAAGAATCATAAAAATATTCTTGGGTTTCTATAATTAAATAATAGGATTGAAATTATCAAAATCCACTGATATTATTTCATCACATATCCCATGACCCAAGAAGTAGACCATACTCATCTAAAACTGACACATTGAGAATTCATTATATAGTCGATGTTGTCCCAGTGTGCCCAAAATCATCTTCAGAAAGAGATTATGTTCTCCAAATTATTAAGAGTACACAATCGTTTCATAAAAAATAAAATGCAAATAATAATTCAGATATAGATTATAGTCCTCGTAAATAAAATATATAAACATGATATCATTTTTTTCAATATAAACGTTATCAAATGATACTAATATATAAAACACCTACTCCTAAAATTATTATAAAGAATATAAAATGATTCACTCATGACATATTATATCCTGATATCAAATAAATCATATAGGACTAATTAGTCCCCTTTTCTAGTAAAAACATCATTATGAGGAAGAGGATACCAATTAATTACCTACACATGATTTTACCTATGGTAATACACACATAATCACAAATAACCATATCATTTAATTGAAAACAAGATTGTATCACACTGAATGAATGTTATATTTTTAATAAATACCTTTATCTTAAGATCCTCTAGATGGAATTTCAGTTCTAAAATCATAAGAGGATATATCCGATGCGGTGGAAATGATATAGTCGCTATACATAGAATGATAATAATCATAAACTTGACCAATATCACTAGTGAAAATATTAGGAATTTATCGAGAATGAATACCTAGAACTGATCAACCCCTAGAAGAAATTATATTTATTATGTCTTCAAATCATCTTAAACAACACTAAAAAAATTTGGTTGAGATCATCTCTAGTTACTAATGGAGAGGTCTCAAATAACCTTATTGAAAAGAAAACCAAATAATATAGGCATAAAAATCAGCCTCAACTGAGAAGAAAGATATACAATAATGCCAAAAATTGAAGGTGAATCAATAATATTTAAAATAATCCATTCCAAGGATTATATTAAAATATTGCATGTATAAAAAAACGAATTCCCATATATTCTAATAACCAATTATCTTGGTGACACATCATAATCATATCCAAATATCTTTATATCACACCCCTGAAGAAATATATAGAGAAATTATCTAAGACATGAACTGAATAACCAACCCCAAGTCACCAACAAACTACACAGTTAAAAACAAGCACAAAATAACCATCTTGGAAAACAATACTCTAGGATAAATAATACTAAAATAACAACATGGATGGATAAAGACCTTTCATAATGACTAGAAGGATCCAGATCAACTAAATGTAACTTCACTAAGTATATTCCTTACCTTAGACTCCATCTAAGTAACTTCTTTGAGGATCTCCACCATGCTTTCATGGATTATGATAACAAAGAACTCTTTCATACCCAGATCCTGTAGGGAATATTATACACAACCCTATGGTATAATATCAAATCCAAAATTTAATCATTGAGTCTACCCATAATAGCAGCCCTTATCTTGATGACAATATACCATTTAGGACTGAAATATGTTCCCCATATATCTACATGAAGGATACTCCATAGGATGGTGGTGGAACTACTGTTGAGTTTACCCTACTCTACCACATTGATAAAAAACAAGATGAGATTTCCATCATGGGGGAAGATATGATCTATGTCCATGGCTATATTTTCTATCATTGTTCTAGATAGAACCATAAAATCAATACTTATTCCCACCCAATGATCCACTCCAAGACCCAATGTAAATTCCATAATATCATGAAGGCCCACCTTTATCTCAGTTCCTCTTAGTAACGTGTTCCTACATCACACCATCAGAAATAATGCATAATCCAAAATATATCACCTATGACTAAATAAAATTTCTCATACTATTCTCAAAATGGTGAATCCTAGTAGTATCACCACTTTTTAGTGAATATTTAAAATCAACATAGTAAATTTTGTTTCACAATCTATAAAAACATACTACCCAAATCATGAGCCATGATATCCCAAGATCTATCAACTCCTGGGGTCCAAGGGAATAAATTATCAAATAAATTATCCTAAAATTCCATCAAATTTTTCCTCATATAATAATGTTTTTCAACAAGGACATCCCACCAGTACCTAACTAGCCCTCAAAGAATTTACATTGCAATATTCACCCACCTCTCAAATGGTGTCAGAAGATGATCTTAGATACTCTACATATACTCAAAATAAATCTCAATAGGCTATGTTCCAACCTCTCCAATAAATAGCGGTGGGTGATACATATGAAAATATCAGGTTAAATATGACTTCAATGACTCCACCTCTAGAGATTCCTGACTAATAGACGGTATCAAATAAATAATACTCTCTTGGAGCCACTAGTCAATAGGGGGGACATCCGAATAGGGGGTTATAAAATAATAACTATGTAGAATTCTAACATCCATAATCATAGTTTTTAAATGGAGTCTATTGGGATGGAATATCACTATAATTAAAAATGTACATATCTTATTACAATTCCATCATAACCATGATATAAAGGATTATGATAAGTTGTAACAGGAATAATGTCCCTCTATTTTATATGAACATCTTACAATATATGGTGATATCAAAAAACCCCGAGTTCACTCTGTCAAGACCTAGAAATACCTATAAAAAATACAATAAGATTCAAAGAGGATTAAAATCATTTATTTTTAAATAGTAGTAACATAATAAAATTTTTTAAAAACCAAACCATATAGTATAATCAAGGTCGTGAACCATGATAAATAAAATAAATTTCAGATAAATCACAATGTATATGAATAATTCATTAATTCAAAACATCATTACACTAAGGATAAGTGTAATGTCCATTAACTATAAATAAATTTAAACAGTGTATCATATTATTTTTAAATCACAACTATAGCAATGAAAAATCAACAAAATAAATATTATACCTGGTTACCTCTACTTTCAAAGTACATCCATCAACTAATTTTAGGAGTAGATTTTATATAAAGTTCTAAAAACATGATATCTCATATCTAATATACATTAAATATATTTCAAAAGAAAAACAAGGCTATAATACCAGATTGTAATTTATCCTAGGCCTGGTTCACCTCCACCGTGATAGAATCGGAGGTTTTACATACCTCAAATGCACCTCCACATATGCTAAAGGCTATCGAAAAACAAAGTAAGGTTCTATCTATAAAATATAGATATTATACCCTAGGGTATAGATTTCCATAAAAAAGTGTGAAATTAATATCAAACATCAAAACAAAATAACAACATAATGTAAAATTGTTCTTATAAACCTCCAAACATTAAGAAATACGAAACATGTTATAACAAGATATGATAAAATATAATTTCATGTATGATTACAAAAAAAATGGGATCACTCAAGATAATACTATATGTATAATGGAATAAAAAATTTAAGGAATGTGTTGGCGGATAGAAACCGGGGTCCTCCCCTGCACCCATATTTTAGCACCAACCACAATGCATCAACTCACTCATTGAGTACATGTCTCTTGACTTTATTTATACATGGGACTATATGATTTTCTCAAGTATGACGGTACCCAATAATTGTTTGAGTGAAACATAGTAATCCACCACTAATGGTATCTCGAAAAAATATTGTAGATATAGGTTTATGTATAGTTTGATATATTTATAAGTATATACCAATAAGGTATCCATATAGATATATCATATGGATGATCGCTATCGAACAAAATGGGTTCAACTATACAAGATTCATCCTGTGTTATGGTTTCATTAAAAATATCATAAAAAATACATACTAGGCATCATATCCCTTATCAAAAGTTTGGGAAACACATTAAGAAATAAAAAAAAAACTCATGGGATGTATGTCCTATTGATCAGTTCTTATTAGTGGGAATCACATCTTAGGATATCATAATAATCAATACATATATATTACATCCTGATATCTAGTTATAATAGTGATAATATTCTCCTTGTTGAAAATACCGAAAGAGGTCTTAGAACCCCTAAGAAATAACAATGTAGATTCACCACATCTCGACATGTGTATCCTTAGTGGGGATAGTTACCCTTGGTATAATGAAATCATAATAGGGGTAGTATCGTTATTATTGGGCCACATAATAAAATAAGGCATCACATCCAACAAGAAATCATTATTATTTGGGCATTATATCCCATAAGAAATCATTCTTCTTTGGATTGTATGTCCCAATTCAAATAAAAAATAGATAACATTAAAGCATATAATCCCATCATATATACCAAAAGAAGAATGATTTGTGTACTCTAAAACATACATCACTTTTAAAAACTATGTATTCCATCATACACCATAGGTTCCATCAATATTGATCGGAAATCCATCCCTAAGATATATGTATAACTTCCTTGTCATAGTCATACCATGTAATGGGAATAGCATCTTTGATCATGAACATTATATCACATATTTTCATAACATCCCAACTAAACTTACAGATAATACAAATGGACATATCTTCTGATGCGTATAGTCATATTTACATAAAGTCATAATAAACATGTTAAGAAATATTAAATAGGGGATTTACATTGACGATGGATTATTATCGAACTCAGCCATGTTAAGCTAGATTATTCCTCACACGATCAATGTAGTACCAAACACAAACAATGGTAACGCAACCTAGATATGAATAAGATAGTAATAAAATAATATTTATTTAAACACTAATTAAACAAGTTAGAGCCTTCAAGATAATTAAATTTTTTTAACCTGATGAAACTATCAAAAATCATGCGCTCACATTATCAATGTATTTTAAAAAGTAATGGATAATAGGAACCTATTAATGTATACTAAGATAAATGTAAACCTAGGATACCCATCAAGGGTTCCAACTCCAACCATCGACAACACATAAATTTGGGTACATGGTTATCGGTGGCCATGTCACCAAATCAAAATTTAGGGGAAACCAATCATAGTCACAACAATAATAATTAAATCTCAATGAGAAAGAAAAAATATATATCAAATTTAAATTATCACCAATCATGAATGATTGGAAAGACAAACACATGTCACACAAGCACAAAAACATGTATAACCCATTAAGAAACCATATATACCAATTAACTCTATGTTGTGGGATCAAACTCATTGAATATAAATGAATAATGGATTTAAATTGTAGGAATATCAATACTTAAAAAAAGCACCAAAATATTTGGGTGAACCAATGAATAATGAAAAAATAATGAGGGAAATAATTATTTAATGGAAGAGGAATGTTACAATAACCTCTATATTCTAATCATAATAGATGAAACTCAATTTGGACAAGTATTAAATGTTTTGGAGCCAAATGTTTGAGAAAATGGAGGGATATTTATAGGATGTCATGTGTTTGAAACTCATACAATGAATGGACTGAAGATGGTTTAAATCATCAAAGGACTATTTAACTTGATTTAAAATTTGGATTAATAGTCACCCATAGATACTTTAATGTGATTTCATTAGAAGTAAAATGGGATGGTAAATGTAACTACTCCCTACCAAGGTTCAATAATGTTTTAGTGGACCTAAATTGGATCTTTGGGGTGGTGGAATGTAGTACACCATAGTGCCGAGGACCAACAAAATTCTAGAATACCACCACTAGTCTTCTAGTAAGAAATATCTCATGGAATGATATTTAACTCCATTCCATTTCTAACAAAGTTTTAAAAAATTTCTTCCCTTATACCCTTCTATATACATAATAATTCAAGGGGTACATGGTTTAACTAAAATTAAATTGAGAAATGAACCAATACACATGAGGGTTACTACACCATGACCTACCAACTATATATTATAAAGGGTAAGGTACAATACAAAAGATTTGAACAATGTATATCTATCAAAATATAGATTATGTATCTAATGTATTTTAAATATATTAAATTATCCTTCAATATGTGGGAATCAATTGGATTATCCATTGGTCAATGGATAATGTAATGCATAGGATAGAAGACTATATGCTATAATTTAACATTTTGTTATGAATAATATCCATATCCTAAGAACTGATATATAAATAGCATACAAATATTTTTAATTGTAAACACAATTTAAATAAGTAAACCAATGTATATAAACACCACCACTGAGACATTTTCTATAGTAACTATTGAACCACCTTTAATCACACACACATTCCACTACAAGAACTTCACGATCTTTAATAAGTGATTTATGTTTTCATATTTATGATTATTTAACCACAAATATTCTCATTCATTGGTAAGTATAATAACCTAGTATGACATACCAAGTTTTGGGAAATGATAAAAATAAGATCATACATTCATAATAAACCAAAAATATGATATAATAATATTTAAACAGAACCACACTACTCAATACCAACCAAGGATTCCAGCACCTCGGTTCCTATCTATCAAATTGGGAACCCTTTACACATCCAATATGTTTCAAAAATTCACCTATGAATCTTCACATATAAATTCAGGACTAAGGTTATGAATTATTATATCCCTTTATTTCTTTGATGAATCATTTTTAGGGGAAATACAGAATTATTCTTGGTACAATTATTCAATGGATAACGGCTCCCACACAAAATATGACTTTTGACTTCATTCAAAATGTTCATGTATGGAATATGATAGTCAACCCAGACACAAATTTTTTTATAGAAAATTAGAAAGGGGATTAATTCTAAAATATCTCCTTAAGATTTTGTTCTCCTAGATATTTTATGATCCTCTTTTCAAATTCATCTCATACATTGTCTTTTTATGAATTTTATGAGAAATTATTTAGCCTTCTTCAATTATGTTTGAGTCCTTCAACAAGGAGATTCATTATAACCATATATATTCATCATTACCTGATATTATTTATATTGAAATAATAATTATTTATTGAATAAATTACTCCTAAAAAGATTCAATATTTTTTTGGAATGCATTGGTTTTTCTCATCACCCCTTTATAGATGAAAAGTGATATATTATTAATGGAATATTTTTTTCAGTTGAAAACATAAAATATCTCATATCCAGGTATCATAACTATATTTTAAAATATTTTATTGAAATAAATAGTATAAAGTTTTTATCACCCTTATATTCTTCATGGAAAATTATGATTCTTGAAAGGATATATGTTTTTCATAATTAGGAGTAACCCTTCATCTACATAGGATCTCATATCTCCACTTGGAGAATTTGTATTTTAAATTACCAAAAAATGATGGATAAGGCGATATACTATATACTAAATTCAGGAAAACCATTTGTTAGGAAGATCAACCTTATTTATATAAATCTTGCATCACACCCAATTCACATTCTATCAATGCTCCTAGTGTAAAAGACTAAACTCAACAGCCTTGAGAAGCTATTATCTATTTTAAAATGAGATGCATGATTACATAAATAATTCCAATTAATCATCTAGAAATATATCATTCTTCACATGCATGTGGATGGCCTCAATATCAATGGATTGGAAAGAATAATGAATAATGTTCAAGGTATGTTTTACTAGGAATTTGTGGAATGTAAACAATATTTGGAATAACTACACTCAAAATAAATATGTAAACTAAACGGATGTGATCACATCCATCCCTAGTCCCCAAGGCCATGTAAAATATCATTTTTTTATATCTCCCGTTAAGTCTAAATAATTTAATATATATTATTAGAGACGGGATAACTCAAATATTAAAGTATAACAGAATTGGTAAAATTCACTTCATTGTTAGATATCCAAAACTAGATTTGGATCTATAATTACTATAGGGATATAAAAACCAATTGGAAACAAACCTTTCTAATGTATAAAAATAAGTGAAAAGTATATCATACACTTTGATGATATTGATAATATTGGATTCCTAGAATTTATGGATTAGTAAATCTCTCGAACAATGTATCATAATTTTATATATGTCATTATCCCTATAATGAATTGAGGATCTAACATTTGTAATATTATTATATCATAGAAAATTATATTTTTTATATATAATATTCATAAAAGTGTTTATCATATATAACCATGAAATAGAATACCAATAATTACAATTCATTCTAGAAGCACTTTGGTAGATTTCTTAATATCCAACCAATCAATATTTCATTCAAACACTTCCTCCACTCCTACATTCATGGATTAAATGTGAGATATCTAAATTAATGGTTTTATCTAATATTTTTTTAATCTATTTGTTGGAAAATTTAAATTGTTTATAGTGAGGAAATGTTTAATAATATATCATCTTTTTGTTTAACATTGGTTTTATATGTTATCAAACAATAAGGGATGATAATTAAATTACTCAAATAACATAAAAATGGATCCTTTAAAGAGCATATGATATAGTGTTCTATGTACAATTCCTTTTAATAAAAATCACCCAAAGGGAAGTGGGTTCTATAGATCCCTCTCATTTAATGCCAGAGGTTGAATATGGATTGTGCCTACTACAATGGTTTCATGGTAGAGATATGAATTTTTCTCATCTAATATAGGGATATATATCTTGGTTTTATATAACATCATAGCCTAGGTTGTCCCATTATCATTGAATAAATGTTTTAAACCCATATAATATATATTTTTGTTTCCAAGAAACTTCTACAATGATAATTATACAAAAAAATATTTTTTGTCCAATAAAATAATATAAAACACCCTCACATCACCAAGAATAACTATGGTAAAGGGGGTACCTAAATTTATATGTGTAGGATCCAAACTTTTTTAAACATTACAAACTAGATGGGTGTGATGATTCAATAGGTTATATGAACATCCCTCTATCTGTTTATTTCATCGAAAGAAGATGGGTACCTAAACACACTATATGATATATACTTAATCACAACCATCATACTCTCATCCTAGTGTTATGATATTTAATAATTGATATTGTGGTATATTGTAATGTTATCATTAAAATAAAAAAAACTCATCAAGTGAATTACATATTTACCCATTCACATAAATATCTCATATAGGTAATGTTGGAATTATCCTCATCACCGTTCAAATTGTCTAATTTTAGATGTTACGTAAATCTCAATTGTGAAATTATATATCTAGGAAATTGACATCTAATGATGTATCCATATGGATTTCTTTATGATCATAACATAAATAATCACCAATTCATTGATTTCATCACCTCTAGGAAGAAAGTCCTTGTGAAATTTATTGTGTAGTCATTTGGTTTATTACTAGGAGAAACCTTCAATGACACCATAATTATGAATGTGAAAATCTTTCTATGTCACATCCATAGTCATTTAATCTAGATAACAAGATGAAATATTAATATAGTTTTATTTGAAATAATAATCATCCCATTAAGGTTGTGGGAAAAACTATTATAGAACTCCAACCTATAAAGAACTAGAGTATACTAAGACACTACCCACCTAAAATTTAGAACAAGTGGGAAATGAGTGTTATGACATATCCTTGTACCAGTACATAAAACCTTGATATGAACCCTAATATGTCCCCATGAATACTTGACATGTCATTTCACTTAATGGATGTCCATCATCATTATCACTCACATAAAACATCGTTAAACACAGTTATCATTTGTAATCAATGATATTAGGAAGCAATCATAGTCTTAATCTTGTTTTTAGATCCCAATGAGATATTATTTTGGTTCATCATCATTGTAATGATTATTTAAATTTACTCATACACATCTTTGAATAAAATATTTTTTTCCTAAAATTACATCTTACATGCTCTAAATGGATCAAAGAAAATCAATGTTGTGTTTTCATGATAAAATCCATTTGAGTAGAACTGTAAAAAAATTTACATCTTAATCCATTATAATATTTTACAAAAAATTAAATAATTAAGATTCAATTTAAATGGATTAAACTTTATTTAAAAATATCGTCATTATGATCTAAATTTAAAATGAGAAAAAATGGTTTTTTATGGGATTAAATGGACACTGTGTGAAAATTGTGTGGTATTTTTAACTTATTGATAAAAATGGGACATCCAAGGCCTATAGGTGAACTATTGTCCCCTAAAATAAGATATTTGTGGCTCAGAAACCATGGGATAGTGGCACTTATAAGTTCCACATGGGGATTGACATAAAACATTATAGTTTTGGCTCCCTTCTTCACATGGGTCCTTATGTGACATAGTCACTCACCATAATCCCCACCTAGATGGTCAATCTCAAACAAAAAACATTATCCCCCATGATTCAAATTTCATCATTTCCCAAGTATTTAAATAATTTTCAATCTTACACAACAATTATTTAGTTGTCCATGGGACCTTTTCCCAAATTCCCCACCACAAGGGGGCCAACTATGGTTCCAAAACGACTTGTTAAACCACCTATAATGATAATGTGGGTTTTAATATATAATAATAATAATATATTATAAATATTTATTTTTACATAGATTTTTCTTAATCAATGTTTAAATAATTTTTTAAAATAAAATATATCCCTCATCTTTTTCCCAATTCCACCACTTATCATATCCTTATTAACGCACTACAACATAAACTAAAAAACCCCCATCTACACTGCTTTTTAGATTAACCAACATTAAAGGGAATATACTCATGCAAGGAACACAAATAAAATTTATAAAAAACTAAAAACCATTGGGAGTACA
Source organism: Viscum album (assembly GCA_963277665.1). NCBI lineage: Eukaryota > Viridiplantae > Streptophyta > Magnoliopsida > Santalales > Viscaceae > Viscum > Viscum album. The sequence continues at coordinate 2,096,494,907 of OY728122.1, forward strand.
TGAAAATCCTTTGAAAAGTGTTTAAATTATGTAACACTTATCTCACACTACTTCAAACCACCACTAATTTGGTAATGATACCTTAAATGGCGTTCCTAATGGGGAATCAAGTCTTCAAAGCATGAAAAATTATACTATAATGAGTATTATTTGATTTCAATCTATGAAATAATTAGGTGGATATAAAAGATAGACTACCATTGAATTCTATTTAATTAACAATAAAATGTCTAATATGTAATATTAATTTCATATTATTAACCTATATTATATAGATAATTTATGGACCACATGTCAGGAAAATTGATTATGAAAAATTCAATGATTTCAGATAAATAATCCTACCAAAATAGATTATATTGACTCTCCCATATACATCCTTGATCATGATGTTTGGTTGAAAACCATGCGATTTATTTTTTAAATTGGGGATCTGTCTATTAATTTGAAAAAGAATTCGGTTATAGATCCAGGTCACATAAACATGATAAATCTCCCATAACTAAATCATATTACCCTTTGAAATACAAAATTAATGTAATTTCAATTAGAATCGTCATTTATTTTTTTTATCATGGGGACCCTTGTTTAGGTGGATTTTTATAGTATTTTTACATCAAAATTGTAATAACCTGGACCTTCTTTTCAGGTATGTTTTTCCTTTTATGGTCATTTTTGAGGAAAGGAGGAAAATCTAGAAATTTTCAAAGTACACGCCATGTACTGCGGTGCCACTAGAGGCCCTGTCATGGCCATGTCATGGCCACACGCACGAACATGTAGGTGTGACATAGAGGCTGCATAAATCCGAGTATGAAAAAGGTAAGTACACAATATGTACTCGAAAAGTACATGCCATGTACTTTCGTGTTTTTCATTAAACGCACGGGGTTCATTCCTAATTGCCAGAAACTTCTCATTTTAGGTCTCATTCGGACAAGAGCTCCCGAACGGTCATGGATCTTCAATGAACACCCAAGTGATCGTCCTTCCTCTGAATTGAATTCTGTCGATTGCATTGGAATCACATCAGTGAGTTCTCTCAGATGCTAGAACCATGTTTCATGATTCCTTCTCTTTTCCATTTTATCATGGGATGAACATTTTAGATGTTTTTGTAGATCTTAGTTGTTATAAGGTGATTCAGTCCCCGTGGTTATAGTATATTGATCTCCTAACATCAAGGTAGTTGGTTTTTTCCTTTCTGTAGAAATTCAGGGAGTATTTTTTGGAAATTCCACCAATACCCTTGAATGGGGTATTGTTTGTTTACCATTTTAGCCTTATACATTGCATGATTTTCTATTATGCTAGAGTAGATAATTTTTATTGTGTTTTGGGCTAATTGTTAGGCTTTGGAAGTGTTTTCCATGCATGTTCTTGCATGTCTGGACCGTTGGGTCTAGTTTCCTTTTTACTGATGTTGTTTTCCCATGCCTAGTATTATAGGATAGTGTGACTGTTGTTCATTCATGCTGAGATGTTGTAGAATTCTATCCAAGTAGTTCTAGAGGTTACATTTACCATTATGCGATGTGATAATTACTGACATTACACAGGGCTATGGGAACCTAGTATAGTAGACCACAGGGAGAATGGACATAAGGTCTTCTCTAGAGTGTCTTTATAATACTATGTGAGACCACTGGTGGAATTGACATTGAGTGCTTTAATAGAGTGTCTGTAGTTCCTCGACATGGGAAATAGGGGGAATGAGACATTGAGTGTTTTCCTAGAGCAACTTTAGTATGATACGAGACTATAGGGGGAATTGACAGTGAGTGCTTCCCTAGAGAGTCTATTATTTAGTTGAACCAGAGGGTTGAGACTGTGTGTGCCTTCCAGAGGGTTTCTAGTACTTGTTGGTTGAACCATAGGGGTTAGGCTATGAGAACTTCCAAAGGGTTGCCTGTTTTTTCTATATACTTGTTTGTAAATTATATGCTAGAAACTGTTGACTATTTTCAGCTGAGTACTTTCATGTTTACTGCTTTTCTATACTTTTACCTGCCATATATTCACTAACTGTTAGGCACATATCTTCAAGTGGTTTCCTACTGGGATTTTTTCTCACACCTTGTTTGGGTCAGTATTTTGGACCCAAATAGATTATATTGTTTTAGGTGTAGATAAGGGAAATTTCTCTTTGACTTTAGGTTCTTGATTGTTGTAGAGATGGAGAGCATGGGACCAAGAGATGGCTTGTGATGCTGAGGAGTTTATCTGCTTTCTTTTACACTTTGGTTTAGCATAGTTTTATTCCAGCATTGCGACTTCTTAGGATATTTTCCTAAACATATATGTATCATGCATCATTTATATATATATTTTCTCCAGTTGATTCCTTTATCGGTCATCTGCTATTACTATTATTTGGTATTTATTGCTTCCACTATTGTAAGTATTTGTGTACATCCATTGTGTACTCTGCCAATGAGGGTGCAGTTTCCCCACTATCGCACCCAAGGCCCTCGCTGCTAGTTGGAAACCTCTGGAGTTCGGGGAAATGCGCTTGAGGCCATGTGACCAACCTGGTACGGGGCGCCTATGGGTGGCTTCCAAGACAAGGACGTTTCAAAGTGGTATCATAGGATCTATTTTCTATTGACTTATTATTTGGATCCTTTAGCTAGGGATAGGATAAAATAGGTACTTGGTAATAATCTTTGGACAGGAGTAGCTAACCCGTTTATAGGGAAAATCCAATCTACCTCGTTTAATTGCAATTTTTCTTGTTTTTCGATTTTTACAGTTGATTTGATTTCACCTTGAGTGATTCAAATGTTTTGTGTTGTTACCATTGATTTTATTGAGGTTCTATTTCTGTTGCAACCTGATACAATGTGGGTATGCCATCTCATGCATCATATAAGCACTTTCTAGGAATCACATGTCATTAATTCTTTCCATGTCATCTAGGATGAATTAGCAATTGCATGTTGTTGTGATAGATTTTTTGTAGAATATGAATGCTATTGTGATAGACGCCTTGATAAAAAAATATATGATTCTTGTTAGAGCATTGATTGTGTAAGGTTATACTTGAATGAACGCCAAATTTTGGTTCTTGAGGTGTTATGGGACCTCATGGATCGGAATTTGTTGGATAATTGACTTGTTTATAGGTTTGTAACCTGTTAACGATTCTAAACATTGATTTTCGGGGAGTATAGGCCCTCATGGAGCAGAATTTGGCACTTTCTATGTTCATTTCAGTGTTTTCTGGGCTCCAGAGTAGTTTCTGAGGCTTACTGTCCGAAAAATCCTGGAATACACGTCGTGTAGTTTTGACTACATGCCATGTTTTCTTCTGTTTAGGAAGAAACAGGTTTTCTTAAGTACACATCATGTACCTTTTATACATGTCGTTCATTCTCTAACCGTGTCACAGACCATGTGGGAAGAGACACAGGATAGGGAAAACCTTGTTGGAACACGCCGTGTACCGATTGTGCACGCAGTGTAGTATAATCCTATGATTCTGGCCATGTAGTTAACAACATAGGTTGGTGGAGTCTTTTAATATACACGTATTGTTCACCTTGAACATGCCATGTAGTCTAACCTAGGTACCCGACAGTGTCACGAACAACACGGGTCAGTGTCATCCCTTCTCATACATGTTGTGTCTTCCTAGAACATTCCGTGTAGTGTTATCCATGTAGCTAACCACATGTTCTATTGAGACTTCTTAGTACACATTGTGCCCTTCTGGAAAATGCCATTTATTGTGAACTGGGTACACAGGCCATGTCACTAACAACACGGTCTAGGTGAAGCTTGTTGAGTACACATCGTGTCTACCATGAACACATCATGTAGTTTTATTTTAGGAGAGTCGTGTGGCTGAACTGTGTAGAAGGACTTGGGCAGGGGAAGAGTATTTAGGTACACGCTATGTTTTAGGATGACAAGCCGTGTGTTTGGGGTGTCACACGACCAGGTTTGGAAAAAGTACGTACCCATGTAAATGACTTAAAGAAACACCCTGTGTAGTCTTTATACACACCTTGTAGTCTTATTTTTTTATTTTTTTATGAATTCTTTCCCTTGTTACCTTATTACGCTCTTAATTTTTAGTCCTTGACAGTGTAATCTAAAGTGTGTGTTTGACCTTGTAGAGTCATGGCACCGAGACATCCTCTGGTTGTATGCCAATTTCCAGCCAGTGATAAGACACCAAATATGGATGATCAGGGAATTTCCACAGATCCTTCTGTTATGCCAGCCTTGGCACTGGAAGTGATACCAGTTACAGGGGACAATGAGTAGTTTAGGGAAGGATTTCTAAGGATGATGCAGACCTTCCAGGGAGCACTGCCTCATGCCTCGACTATGGTAGACTTGACGCAGGTTATCCAGTAGCAGCATCCACCCACCTTCTCAGGGGAAGAAGGACCTCAAGCTGCAGAGTCATGGCTATAAGCCATGATGACGATATTCGAGCATCTGGAGATTCCTCATGAAAGGTGGGTCAAGCTCTCTAGCTACTTTCTACGAGACTCCGCCAAGACGTGGTGGGATGTGATCACATAGGTGGGTCATCAGCAGGTTGTGGTGTGGGAGGAGTTTCAGCGCATCTTTTACGACTATTTCTATCCGGAGACCCTAAGGGCTGACCGAGACCGTGAGTTCATGAGCCTAGATCATGGTACTATTTCTGTCCTGGAGTATTCCTCTCATTTCACCGAGCTTCAACGTTTCACACCCCTCCAGGGTGGAGATGGATTGTTCTTGGCAAGGAAGTGTAAGGATGGTCGTATATGGTATATACTATCACATGTGAATGTCTTCAGGCTGAATTTCATTTCTTCAATCATCAACCCAGCACTGATTGCAGAGCGCAATATCAGAGATTTTGGAGCTGAGAACCAGGGTGGTTCCACATCCACAGTTAGTGCTTGACGAGCTGACAGTAGAAAGTGTTGTAGGGAGTCTACACACGGTGATCCAAGGTAGTGAGACCCATCTTCTGGTATCCAGGTGGTATGCTACCAGTGTGGAAGGGATATGAATATGAGGCCTAAGTGCTAGATATACCCAGTGGAGTGCCGATATTGTGGAATGATGGGTCACCTTCAGCGCTTCTGTCAGGTCTTCTCACCAGTAGCTGGTGACTGGGGTTCATCCATTACTCCTCATTCAGGAGCAGTGCCACCAGTTTCTCACCAGTCTTGGAACTAGAGTTCTTATGGCCATTCCCTTAGAGGTGGAGGTCGAGGCCATGGTGGTTAGTCACTAGACTTTCAGTGACAGCAGGGTGGATCAACTCAGAGCAGTCAGGCAGGGTCAGAGGGTTGTGGTACAAGTGAGGCTTTTGTAGTGGGACAGACCTAGCAGTAGTAGGATCCCATAACCACTATAGTTTGAGGTACGATCATAGTGGCATCAGATTTATCATCTACTTTTTTTATATAGGGGCTTCCCATAGCGTTATCTCTGTTTCTGTTGTGGAGAGCCATGGGCTCTACATCTTTTCCTCTCCCTATACTTTGACTCTAGACCCACTGTTGGGGACTAGGACAACTAGTGTATGTCAGAGCAAGGAGTGACCTCAAGAGGTGGTTGAGTATCACTTTCTATGGGATCTCTATGTCATAGAGATGACAGGATCTGATTTCATTCTTGGAATGGACTGGCTAGTTCCCTTCCAGGCAGTCGTCGTCTATTATAGCTACAATATGAGTTTCAAATCACCAAAGGGTGGATCTTTTCTTCATCATGGCGAGTGGGATGTCCAAGCGAGTAGAGGAGGACTCGAGCATCATGGGCTAGGTGGAGTTACAGATCATATTTCTAGTCTGTATCAGGATAACCATGGGACTTCACAGTTAGAATTTCCTCTAGTGGTGGATCGTTTCAAGGATGTCTTTCTAGAGGAATTTTTAGGTTTTCCTCCAGAGCATGAGGTAGAATTTTCTATTGAGCTCCTTCTAGGAGTGCCACCAGTGTCCATTCCTCCTTATAGGATGGAAACACCGGAGTTGCAGGAGCTCAAGAAGTAGTTGGAGGAGTTGTAGGCAATGGTTTTCATCCAACCCAAGTCTTCACCATGGCGTCTTCCATCCCTGTTTGTGAAGAAGGTAGAGAGAACCCTTATGCTTTGTGTGGATCATTGGAAGCTGAACCATTTGATGGTGAAGAAATGATATCCCTTACTTCAGATTGATGACCTCTTTGATCATCTTCAAGGAGCACGGGTGTTCATGAAGATCTTTTTTAGGTTCAGTTATCATCATTTGCGCATTAGACGATCTGATATACCTCTTACAGCTTTCCAGAGATTGTATGGTCTATACGAGTATATGGTTATTCCGTTCGGCCTCACGGACAAGCCTACAGTTTTCCTAGCCCTGATGAACCAAGTGTTTCATCCATACTTAGAATCATTCATGGTGGTCTTCATGGAAAATATATGGGTGTACTCTCACACTTGATACGCCCATGCTACCCATATTGAGATCGTTTTGAGTACACTAATGGAGCATTATTTATATGTTATGCTCTCGAAGTGCCACTTTTGGATGGATCAGATTCACTTCGTGGGTCATGTTATCTCAGAGGTTGGTGTATCAGTAGACCTAGAGAATGTCAGAGTAGTAGTTTCTTGGGAGTAGCCGAAGAACGTCTTTGAGGTGTGGAGTTTTCTAGGGCTGGCTGGATACTACATATGATTCATACATGACTTTTCATGCTTACTAGCATCGCTGACGGGTCTGACCAAGAAGGGTGCAATGTTCTTATGGTCAGATTCTTGTGAGTTAGCTTTTCATGAGCTGAAAGGGAGGTTGACTTCAGCACCAATACTAGTCTTTCTAGAGCCGATCAAGAGCTAAACTGTTCACTGTGATGCTTCGAGTATCGGGCTAGGAGTTGTGCATATGTAGGGAGATAGAGTTGTTGCGTATGGGTCTCGGCAGTTGAGGCCACATGAGTGGAACTATCCGACGCACAATCCTGAGCTGGTGGTAGTTGTTCATGCCTTATGATGTGGGAGACATTATCTTCTGGGAGAGAACTTTGTGGTTTTCACCGACCATAAGATTCTCAAGTACATCTTCACTCAGCGTGATCTGAATCTGAGACAACACAGGTGGGTTGTGTACCTATAGTCCATTGACTTTGAGAATTCTTATATGCATGGGAAGGGAAACATAGTGGCTGATGCATTAAGAAGGAGGAATCAGATACAGGTAGTTCAGGAGGCCAGTAATGAGTGGAAGCTTATGGATTTGTTCACAGAGACGCATCTGGAGGTGCATGACAGACATGGGCAAATGTTTCTTTCTTATGTAGCTGTTACCTCTACGCTTCTTGACCAAGTTCGAATGATGCAGCTATCAAATTATGAAGGCCTATTCCTATGGGAGAGCATGTCAGGAGAGGACCCTATTCCTGGGTTTACCATAGGTGAGGATGAGATCATTCATTTCCAGGGACGTGTATGGGTGCCAGCAGATATACGCGAGGATCTGATGTGGGATTTTCATTCCTCAGTTTCGGCAGTTCATCCTTATGTCACCAAGATGTATCGAGACATACACTGTCAGTATTGGTGGCCAGGAATGAAGAGGGATGTTTCTGGTTTCATCATGAGGTGTTCCACTTGTAAGTAGGTGAAAGTGGTGCAACAACGACCAGTAGTGTAAAGACTCATAAAATTCAAGAAAAGTTTTTTCTTAATTTTCTTGGGAATTTTACAAGAACGCAGTTTCTGATGGCACCTGATTCTGAGGCCCGGTTTTCCCGGAATCATTTTCCAAATATTGTCTCGGGTACATTCATTGAACGAATGAGTGGGCTTTTTTAAACTTTTGAACCGGTGCTCGGAATCGAATTCTGAGGGCACTGATGGAATCACACCACCGGTATTTGCTTAGAAATGCCTTTTCCGGAGTTGCGTTTTCTCGGGTGTGGTTTTTAATTTTTGGGGTTAAGTTAATAAATAAAATGAAGGTGGTGCAACACTTTATTTTATTTCACTTAAAGCCACTTAAAGCCACTTAATCTAAGTTAAGCGGATAGGGTGGAACCAAAAATATCCTATCTACTAGGTAGGATATTTGTGAGGTGGGGCCCACACAATCCCCACCGTTTCTTCCCTCCTAAGTAACGCACCAGCAACACCCATTTTAACGAAAGTCAATCGTGTGTTTTTCTGGTTAAGAAACGCCCCATTAAATTGGGCAGTTAAATTGTTACAATTAATTCTTCAAATTAATTTTTTGTTTCTTATCTTTCAATTTCAAATCATTGGAATGGGAATAAAATAAGACCAACACTTTTTGTTGAGGGGTTTCTTGTTGAGAGGATTTGGAGAAAATTCTAAAGCGTGAAGATCTTCATCTTTCTTTGTGAAGAATGCGAAGAACGCGAAGAACGCGAAGAATGCTGGCCTTCGACGAAGGGAGATGAAGAACGCCGAACCCTCGGAGATTGACGATGCGACGCGGTGTACCGCGACGCCGATGATCCTCCTTCCGTGACATTTCTCTCGAGACGTTCCTTCCCCGTGACAATCATTGATCAACAACTGATTGAGGTAGGGGATTTCGGTTCTTTTAATTCTTTGTGAATTATATCCTCGACATGGTTTCTTTTTGTGCATCTTAAATATGTGTGATTTTAATCCTCAGAGTTTTTCTACGCGATGTCGTGTACCACGACGACAGCGACGCCCCTTCCATGATGCGACGATCCTCTTCTTCCGCGACGGTCAATTCTACGATGAACTCAAGTTCGACGACAACGTTGATGTAGGGGTTATTGTTCATTTTAATCTATGTGATTATATCTGCGGTTTTTTTAAATATTTGTTGTGATACTTTTAAAACCACTAACGCGGTGGGTACATACCAACAAATAAGTCCGAACCCACCGTCCTTTCGTTCTTGGTGTTCGGATTGGTGGGCGATGACAAATTAATCCGCACGGGCGATGTGAGGTCCTCGCAGTAAAGGACGGACCCCGGTAGGGCCATTGGCGAATACGGCACACAATTCCGACCATCGGAACTCGTCCGGTGGTCCGCGGAGCAGCCTGCCGGCGGCAGGTGGTGGCGGCATCTAGCGCGCCGCCGAAAGGAGCCGCCAAGGCTGAAGCCGCGGCGGCAGGGCGCGGTCCCTTGACCGCACAGGACCGGAGGGGGATGGGACGCGGCAGCCAGCCATGTCCGCTGGCAAGGGCGGCCCCACGCGGGGCTGCGCCTCCTTCACGCGGGGGCAGCGCGCCCCCCGCTTCGCTCGGCCGTAACGACCGAGCCGACCCGCTGGCCACCAGGCCAGCACCAGCCGGGTCGCGCCCAGGCCGGGCCGCGCCGCGCCGCACCGGCCGGGCTGGGTCGCGCCATCCGGTTCAGACATGGACCCGGGTCGGGTCGAACCGGTTCGGCCCAAGCCAAGGGGGGTTGGGCCGGGTCGGTCCGGGCCCAGACCCCCCGTTTTCGGGCCAATTTCGGTATTTTGCCCATATCTTGGGCTATGGACTTCTGATTGATGCCCCGTCAGTGGCGATATGATCTTTGGATCGAGATGGTCATTTCGATATATTACTCTCAAGGTTTCTGATTACTTTTTGTTCGACCGGGTTGGTTCGTACACGAAACCAACCGGGCCCTCGGAGCGGAAACGCTCATAACTTGAGCTCCGGACGTCCAATTGACGTTCCGTCGACCTTGATGGATTCCTATAAGTAAGACGGATCTTTTGTATTACTCCGCCTGAGGTTTGGACGCAGGTGGAGTACGGTCGGGTTGGTTTTTACTTAAAAACCAACCGGGCCCCTGGAATGAAAAAGCCAATAACTCTCAGACCGGGCGTCCGATTGACGCGCCGTCTGTGGAATTGAGTTCATGTTGATGATACAGAACATTTGGATACATCAACTCTGGACTATGTGTCAGTTGATGTATCAGCCTCTCGGCTAGGGGAGCGGACCCCCCCCCCCCCCGAATGAGCTTGCTGTGTGCATGAACCCTAGAGCTTGCTGTGACTGCGACGACGACGACGACTGTACATAGATCCTCAGTGGATTCAACGGTGATGATTACAGCACTCAGAGATCCTACGTGGATCAGTGCTACAGATCCTGTGTGGGTCTGATCCTGTGTGGGTCAGCGCTCAGCGGTCCTGTGTGGGCCAGCGCCTACAGATCCTATGTGGGTTGGATCCTGTGTGGGTTTTTGCGGGGGTTAGTTACCTATCGATCCTCTATGGGTCAGATCCTTTGTGGTTCATTGCGGGGGTTAGTACCTATCGATCTTTTGTGGGTCCGACTGCTTAGATAAATCAGTGGCAATATCTGATCATCTCTATCATCTTACAAAGAAGTATACCTATGTGAGATGAATCCTGTTTTTCTTTCCTTTGTGGATTGTGTTGTGCTAACCTGTGTGGATTTCTTTTTGCTTCCTGTGTGGACTGTGTTGTACTTGAGCTCGGATGTCGGAGCCGAACTGGAACTGGTGACTTAGGTATATGTATGGGCATATACCTAAGCAGTGTCAGATGTTACTTCGTGATTGTATCTTTCTTTTGTGGATTATCCTTTGTGGATTCTGGGAGACCTTTGGGGGTCTCGGGGTCCCTACTAAGTAGCTTATACTCACCCCTGCATGAGCTATGCCCGCACTATGTTGTGTTAGTTGCAGACGACAGACAGCGCTGATTGTGGTTGAGGCTTGCGGAGAAAGACGGTACGTGGAGGTGGACCACTGGGCGAGGCATACTCGAAGTGGACGGCTGGACCCGAGGAGCTGTGGAGTTTATCTGTACTCACCCTTCAGGTGAGACTTCCAGTGGATGGCTCGACGCTGCGGCTTTACTTTTCAGTTTCTGTTTTCCCTTTCTAGTTGTACTTTACTTTTAGTTTGGGTTTGTATTCTGGCCCACCTACTTTTCCGCACTTACTGTTGTACTCAGTTTTTACTTAGTGTTTACTTCAACTGCTTGTTTGCTCTATGGTGTTTGTTTACTTTACAAAGGAAATTTCTTCCCTTTTTACCGGGATTTACACCTTGGTGCTAGTCGCCAGCCCCTGGCCTATGGAAGGCGGGCTTGGGGTAGTCATAGCACGGGCACCAAGGACAGGTCGTGACAAATTGGTATCAGAGGAGTTAAGTTCTACCACAGAACTTTGGACTCTGATATTTTTTTTCTATGTGTAGCAATAGTGTTAAGCGTATTAGGTGTGGTTATCAGTCCAGGGAGTCCAGTGTTGGTGTGGCTGTCGGCGTATCCGTACACCAGGACCCTGACTTCTGATTTCTGACTTAATGCACGAAAACATTGATTGCATGTATGTTTCAAGTTTTCTTTGTGACAACTTTGTGTCATCTCACCAGGTATACTGTTCTGACCATAGCGTACCTGTCTCTTTTTAGGATGGCCCCACGACGGCAGCCAGCTAGGGTTCCGAGAGTTGTGTGTGACGAAAGCCCACCGAGCGACGAGGCCTCGGTATAGGGCCCTTTGACAGCAGAGGCACTGGCAGTACCTCTACCCACCGAGCCACCAATGCTACCAGCCCCAACCGCTGACGATGCACATCACCTTAGTGCACTGCACGAGTTCCAGCATCAGCGACCGCCCAGGTTCTGTGGGGAGACGGACCCCCAGGCAGCCTAGGATTGGATGGAGGCAGTGGTTCGAGTTTTCAGGTTAGTGAGGACACCAGCAGACCTCATGGTGATCCTCGTAGCGAGCCTACTGCATGTGGCATCAGGCAGACAGTGGAGCTTGATGCTCCAGGTGCATGATGAGGCATCTCTTCTTTGGTCAAATTTTGAGAGCCTCTTTCGCTCGGAGATTGTCCCAGCCACCCTCCGTGCGGTGCGCATCCAGGAGATTCTTCAGCTGCGGCAGAGCAGCTTGACGGTCGCCCAGTACTCGGCGAGATTTACCAATCTCTCGCGCTACTCGACAGACATGGTGAGGGACCCATTCTTCTGGGCCCGAACCTTTGAGCGGGGATTGAGGCATGAGATCAGGGCATCGCTGATATCCCTTAGCATTCCAACCCAGGCATGAGTGTTGGAGAGACCCCTTTTGATCGAGAGATTCCTTGCTGAGCCTACTTCAGTAGTGAGGCCTACCGCAGGGCGGCATGTTGCAGAGTCTTCTCCAGCAGGCAGTCAACGGATGAATCATGGGTCCAGGAAGACTAGACCCTCAGGCAGACGACCTTAGGGAATTGGCTCAGCTGTGCGGGGGCACACAGCACAGGGCCATTCTTTCGAGAGGTAGACAGTTCTATGCATGCGGCGGGCAGGGCCACATGGCTCGTGACTACCCGAACCACCATGCCGAGGAGCAGCATATGGTTGAGGGGCCACCCAGGTAGAGGCAGAGGGTCGACCGTGGCGGTCCTCAGGGAGCATGAGGACGAGGCAGAGGAGCTGGCCGAACAGCAGGTGGTGGGAGACGCTTTGAGCCTCTACCCCCAACACCACCAAGAGGTCCAACCCGACCACAGGGAGCTGGCGGGCAGAGACAGGCACAACTCCAGGCAGCGAAGGCCTACGACCACGGCATGCCCGAGATGATTCGAGGTACTATCTGTTTCTTTTCTACCCTTTCTACAGTTCTTATAGACACAGGAGTGAGTCATTCTTTCATAGCCACATCCCTTGTTCAGATCTCCGAGATTCCGACAGAGTCGTTGGCTCGATCCTTATGGCTAGAGACTCCTACGAGAGCAGACTCGACGATTACGCACTAGTGCCGGCAGTGTGAGATTACTGTAGGAGGCGAGAGCTTCGGCTGGGATCTTCTTGTACTGGCGTCGTGGCCTTACGACGTCATCTTGGGCATGGATTGGTTATCTACAGTCCATGCTCAGATTGACTGTTTTAGGCACAAGGTGTGATGTGTGCGCACCGACGGGAGCAGGTTCACCTTCACTGGAAAGAAGGGAGCCTTTGCAGTATAGGATGGACTCTCACAGAGGAGAGGACATTCCATCACTCATCAATTGGCTAGCCTCATCCTAGGAGCAGTTGACGTGCGGAGTCCTAGTTTTCCTGTAGTGGTGGATCAGTATGCGGACGTCATTCCCGACGACGTTCCAGGACTACCTCATCGCAGAGAGGTAGAATTTTATATTGATCTGTACCCCGGGATAGCCCCGATATCCACTCCATCATATTGGATGGCTCCTGCCGAGCTTCGAGAGCTATGGGTATAGTTGGAGGACTTGCAGGGCAAGAGATTCATCCGACCAAGTGTTTTACCATGGGCTTCCCTCATATTGTTCGCCAAGAAGGTGGACGGGAGCTTGCGACTTTGTGTCGACTATCATCACCTGAACCATGTGACAATGAGGAACATGTATCCGCTACCGAGGATTGATTACCTCTTCGATCAGCTCAAGGGAGCACGTTGGTTCTCGAAGATAGACCTCAGGTCAGGCTATCACCAGCTCAGAGTTCGGGACGAGGATGTGCAGAAGATGACCTTTAGATGTCGGTATGGCCACTATGAGTTCTTGGATATGCCCTTTGGTGTAACCAATTCTCCCGCAGTCTTCATGAGATACATTAATAGGATCATTCAGCCATACCTCGAACGATTTGTTGTAGTCTTCATCGATAACATTTTGATATACTCGATGACTAAGGAGGAGCACGCCTACAACTTGTGGGATATTCTAGACACACTCCGAGAGCACCAGCTTTATGGAAAGCTCTCTAAGTGTCAGTTATGGTTACGTGAGGTCCACTTCTTGGGGCACGTCATCTCTGAGGTGAGAGTTTCGGTGGATCCTGCGAAGATCAAGGCAGTGCTAGCTAGGGAGCCACCCAGGAGCATGACGGAGGTGCGGAGTTTCATGGGACTAGCTGGATACTATCGGAGATTTTTTCTAGACTTATATAGAGTTGAGGCACCACTCTCAACTTTGAAAAAGAAGGGGAAACCCTTTCTGTGGTCAGACTGATGTCAAAAGAGCTTCCAGGAGCTAAGACATAGATTGACCAGCGCACCTATCTTTAGGTTGCCATAGGAGGGAGTAGGGTACGTAGTCTACTGCATTGCATCGGGGACCAGACTCAGATGTGTCCTGATGCAGGAGCTGGTGGTGATCGCCTATGGATCATTCCAGTTCAGGCCGCATGAGCAGAACAATGCTACTCATGACCTGGAGTTAGCAGCAGTGGTCTTCGCTCTGAAGACATGGCGACACTACCTGATGGGCAAGGGCTTTACAGTATTTTCTGACCATCAAAGTCTCAGGTACATCTTCTCTCAAAAGGACTTGAACCTAAGATAGCGGTGATGGCTCGAGTTCCTCCAGGACAATGACTTTGAGATATTCTATACTCATGGGAAGGGGAACGTAGAAGCCGATGCTCTCAACAGGAGGACGAACATTCAGCTACTTGAGGATGCACAGAGCAGCTAGCCAGTTTGCAGATATCCTTCGTGGATAGAGATGGAGCAGCCTTCCTCTAGTCTCTCATAGTAACTCCTCCACTACTATAGCGGGTTAGAGAGGCACAGCGTGGGGACGCCGACTGTGAGACGCGACATGGACAGATATCCTCAAGACAGGCACCTGATGGATTCTCTGTAGGAGGAGAGCACGAAGTCCTTTTCAGAGGACGTACCTTGGTACCAGTTGATTTACGAGAGGATGTGCTAAGAGAGTTTCACACTTCTCCCCTGACAGTACATCCTAGAGTGGAAAAGATGTACCAGGATCTTAGGCGACAGCACTTGCGGCCGGGCATAAAGAAGGTCGTGGCAGAGTTTTTTTCTCGATGCCTCACCTGCTAGTAGGTGAAGGCAGAGCATCAGGTACCAGTAGGCTTGGTACAACCCTTGGAGGTCCCATAATGTAAGTGGGATGGGATATCTATGGACTTCGTGACCAGACTTCCACGCACTTCCAGAGGTCACGACTCCATTTGGGTGATTGTTGACCGACTCACCAAGTCGACTCACTTCATACCCATTAGAGAGCAGGGCTCAATGGAGAGCTTGGGACGTCTCTACGTTCAGGAGATTGTATGGCTTCACGGTGTTCCATCATCTATTGTCTCTGATCGAGATGCTCGCTTTACTTCCCGGCTTTGGAAGGGGTTGCAGGAGGAATTCGGGACGCAGCTACGTCTGAGCACCGCCTTTCACCCACAGACAGATGGTCAGATAGAGAGGACCATACAGACTCTCGAGGACATGCTCCGCACATGTGTCCTCGACTTTGGTCACAGCTGGGAGGAAAACCTAACCTTGGTGGAGTTCGCGTACAACAACAGCTACCACTCCACCATCGGGATGGCACCATATGAGGCGTTGTACGGACGCCCATGCAGATCTCCTTTGTGCTGGACAGACCCTAGGGAGTCAGCACTTGTGGGACCAGAGATGGTCCAGCCCACGACAGAGAAGGTCCAGGACATCCTGGAGCGGATGAGGACAGCTCAGAGCCGGAAGAAGTCTTATGTTTATAGGAGGCGGAGGCAACTAGAGTTCGAGGATGGCGACCACGTCTTCTTGCGTGTCTCGCCTCGACGTGGTTTACAGAGATTTGGCCGAGGCGACAAGTTGTCTGCACACTTCATAGGATCATTCTAGGTCCTCAGCAGGATTGGCAAGGTGGCTTATCACCTGGCTCTACCACCTCAGTTGCACCAGGTGCACGACGCCTTCCACATATCTCAGCTGAGGAGATACATGTATGACCCGACACATATCATTGACCATGGGGAGCTGGACGTTGATGATGGGGTGACTTTTGTGGAGGTCCTAGTGGAGATCGAGGATCGAAAAGAGTGGGTCCTACAAAGATGATCGATCCCTATAGTGCACATCAGATGGCAGCATGGGAAACTCTAGGAGATAACTTAGGAGCGGGAGGCTCAGATGCGTGCTCAGTAACCACATTTGTTTCCCTAGTTTATGGTGTATCTTTATGGGGACGTAAATCTCTCAGGTGGGAGTGATGTAAAGACCCGTAAAATTCAAGGAAGGTTTTTTCTTAATTTTCTTGGGAATTTTACAGGAACACAGTTTCTGAGGGCACCTGATTCCGAGGCCCGGTGTGCCCGGAATCATATTTCGAAGTTTGGCTTGGGTACGTTCAGTGAACAAACGAGTGAGCTTTTTTTAACTTTTGAACCGGTGCTTGGAATCGAATTCTGAGGGCATCGATGGAATCGCAGCACCGGTATTTTCTTAGAAATGCCTTTTCCGGAGTTTCGTTTGCTCGGGTGTGGTTTTTAATTTTTGGGGTTAAGTAATGAAATAAAATAAAGGTGGTGCAACACATTATTTTATTTCACATACCGCCACTTAAAGACACTTAAGCTAAGTTAAGTGGATAGGGTGGAACCCAAAATATCCTACCCACTTGGTAGGATATTTGTGAGGTAGGGCCTGCACGAGCCACACCATTTCTTCCATCCTAAGTAATGCACCCGCAACCCCCGCTTCAATGAAAGTGAACCGTGCATTTTTCTGGTTAAGAAATGCCCCATTAAATTGGGCTGTTAAATTGTTACAATTAATTTTTCGAATTAATTGTTCGTTTCTTATTTTTGAATTTCAAATCGTTGGCATGGGAATAAAATAAAACCAACACTTTTTGTTGAGGGGTGACTTGTTGAGAGGATTTGGAGAAACTCTAAAGCTTGATGATCTTCATCTTTCTTCACGAAGAATGCGAAGAATGTGAAGAACGCAAAGAACGTGAAGAACGCCGGCCATCGACGAAGGGCGATGAAGAATGCCGAACCCTCGGAGATCGATGACGCGACGCCGTGTACCGCGATGCCGATGATCCTCCTTCCATGATGTTTCTTCTGCAACGTTCCTTCCCCACGACAATCTTCGATCAACAACAGATTGAGGTAGGGGATTGTGGTTCTTTTAATTCTTTGTGAATTATATCCTCGACATGGTTTCTTTTGGTGCATCTTAAATCTGTGTGACTTTAATCCTCGAAGTTTGTCTGCGCGATGTTGTGTACCGCAACTACAGCGGTGCCCCTTCCACGACGCGATGATCCTCTTCTTCCGTGATGGTTAATTCTGTGACAAACTCGCATTCGACAACAACGTTGAGGTAGGGGTTATTGTTCATTTTAATCTATTTGATTATATCCGTGGTTTGTTTAAATATTTGTTGTGAGACTTTTAAAACCACAAACACGGTGGGTGCAGACCAACAAACAAGTCTGAACCCACCGTCCTTTTGTTCTTGGTGTGCGGATTGGCGGGTGATGAAACAGTAAGCCACATCGGCGATGTGAGGTCCTCACAGTGAAGGACGGACCCCGGGAGGGCCATTGGAGAAGACGAAACTCAATTCCGACCACCGGAACTCGTCCGGTGGTCCGCGGAGCAACCTGCCGGCGCGCCCCGCCGGCACGGCTGCACCGGTGGCAGGGCGCGGTCCCGCAACCACGCGTGGCCGGAGGGGGACGGGATGCGGCAGCCAGCCGCGTCCGCTGGCAAGGGTGGCCCCACGCGGGGGACGTGACTCCTTCACGCAGGGGCAACGCACCCCCGCTTCGCTCGGCCGTAACGGCATAGTCGACCCGCTGGCCACCCGCCCAGCGCCAGCCGGGTCGCGCCCAGGCCGGGTCGGGCCGGGATGTGCCGGGCGGGCCGGGTCGTGCCATCCGGGTCATACCCGGACCCTGGTCGGGTCGACCCGGTTCGGGCCGACCCAGGGGGGGTTGGATCGGGTCGGTCCGGGCCCAGACCCCCCATTTTCGGGACTCTTTCGGTCTTTTGCTCATATCTTGGGCTACGAACCTCCGATTGACACCCCGTCAGCAGCGATACGATCTTTGGATCGAGACGGTCATTTTGATATATTACAGTCAAGGTTTCGGAGTACTTTGGGTTCAGCCAGGTTGGTTCTTACACGAAACCAACTGGGCCCTCAGAGCAGAAACACTCATAACATGAGCTCCAGACGTCCGATTGACGTGCCATTGACTTTGATGGATTCCTCTAAGTGAGACGGATCTTTTGGCTTACTCCGCCTAAGGTTTGGACGCAGGTGGAGTACAGTCGGGTAGGTTTTGACTTAAAAACCAACCGGGCCCCTGGAACGAAAAAACCAATAACTCTCAGACCGGGCGTTCGATTGACGCGCTGTCTGTGGCGTTGAGTTCTTCTTGACGATACAGAACTTTTGGATATATCAACTTTGTACTATGTATTAGTGGATGTATCAGCTTCTCGTCTCGTGGAGCAGACCCTCCCGAACGAGCTTGTTGTGTGCGGGAACCCTAGAGCTGGCTGCAACTGCGACGACGATGACTACTGTACAGAGATCCTCAGTGGATTCGACGGTGACGATTACAGCACTCAGCGATCCTTCATGGATCAGTGATACAGATCCTATGTGGGTCCGATCCTGTGTGGGTCAGTGCTCAGCGGTCCTATGTGGGCCAGCGCCTACAGATCCTGTGTGGGTCCGATCCTGTGTGGGTCTTTGCGGGGGTTAGTTACCTATCGATCCTGTGTGGGTCAGATCATTTGTGGGTCATTGCGGGGGTTAGTACCTATCGATCCTTTGTGAGTCTGATGGCTTAGATGAATCAATGGAAATATCTGATCATCTCTATCGTCTTATGAAGATGTATACCTGTGTGAGCTGAATCCTGTTTTGCTTTCCTTTGTGGATTGTGTTGTGCTATCCTGTGTGGATTTCATTTTTCTTCCTGTGTGGACTGTGTTGTACTTGAGCTCGGATGTTGGAGCCGAACTAGAACTGGTGACTTAGGTATATGTATGGGCATATACCTAAACATTGTCAGATGTTACTTCGTGATTGTATCTTTCCTTTTTGGATTATCCTTTGTGGATTCTGGGAGACCTTCGGGGGTCTCGGGGTCCCTACTGAGTAGCCTATACTCACCCTTGCATGAGCTATGCCCAAACTATGTTGTGTTGGTTGCAGACGATGGACATCGCTGATCGTGGTTGAGGATTGTGGAGCAGGATGGTACCTGGAGGTGGACCACTGGGCGAGACGTACTTGGAGCGGACGGCTGGACCCGAGGAGCTGTGGAGGTTATCTGTACTCACCCTTTAGGTGGGACTTCCAGTGGACAGCTCGACGCTGCGGCATTACATTTCAGTTGTTTTTTCCCTTTCTAGTTGTACTTTTCTTTCAGTTTGGGTTTGTATTCTGGCCCACTTACTTTTCCGCACTTACTGTTGTACTCAGTTTTTACTTAGTGTTTACTTCTACTTCTTTCTTTCTCTATGGTTTTTGTTTACTTTACAAAGGCAATGCCTTCCCTTTTTACCGGGATTTACACCTGGGTGCTAGTCGCCAGCCCCTGGCCTATGGAAGGCGGGCTTGGGGTATTCACGGAACGGGCCCCGAGGACGGGTCGTGACAAGAAGGGCTTTCACAATAGCTACCCATTCCCAAGTGGAAGTGGAACGACGTCGTGATGGATTTCGTGTTGGGGTGGCTGAGGACTCTTTGAGGTAACAACACAGTTTGGGTTGTCATTGACAGACTCACGTAGGTTGCACACTTCTTCCCAATCAAGGAGACCTTCAGTGTTGACGAGCTGGGATGGTTGTACATCTGTGAGATTTTACGTCTTCATGGAGTTCCACACTTCATCATTTCAGATAGGGATGCATGTTTAACTTCTCCAGTATGGAATGGGATACAGAAAGCTTTGGGTATGTAGGTGCTTCTATGTACAACCTACTATCCTCAGACAGATGGCCAGTCCGAGCATTTGATTCGAGTGCTTTGGGACATGCTCCAAGCTTGCATTCTAGACTTTTTAGTTTCTTGGGAGAATAATATAGATCTTGTGGAGTTTTCCTATAACAATTATTTTCAAGAAACTATTCAGATGGAACTATATGAGGCTTTGTAAGATATGCCATACTGCTCAACCTTATTTTTTCTAGAGGTAGGAGAGGCAGCTTTATTAGGACCTCGTCTTGTTCAGTAGACCACAGAGCTGATAGATTTTATTTGGAAGAGGATGGTTACTGCACAATCCCATCATAAGTCTTATGCTAATCCACAAAGAAGACCTCTAGAGTTCAAGGTCGGGGATCGGGTTTTCATGTGTGTCACACCAAGGTTGGGGCACAAGAGGATTAGGAGATAGGGTAAGCTTTCACCGAGGTACGTCAGACCGTTTTAGGTGTTGGAGAGAGTTGGGTTTGTTTCCTATTAGTTGCAGTTACCTTAAAGGTACCAGGCTATGCATGATGTTTGTCGCATTTCTCAGCTCCGAAGTTACTATTCATACCTGTTTAATCTCCTTCAACCTAAGGAGGTTGAGCTTGATGTCGATTCATCATTTGAGGAGCATCCGATCTGGATTGTTGATCACAATACAATGGTTCTCTGTGTCCAGTATGTTCCTCTGGTATGGGTGCTGTGGCAGCACGGGCGAGTATATGACAAGACTTGGGAGTGGGAGGCTGATTTGTGATCACAATGGCCAGATTTATTCGGGGTTTCTTCTTCTACATTGTGCTAGAGAAATTTGGGGATGAATTTCATTAATCGGGGAAGTTTGTAAAATCCTGGATCTTCTTTTGAGGTATGTTTTTCCTTTTCTGGTTGTTTTTTCAGAAAAGAGGAAAATCTGGAAATTTTCAAAGTACACTCTGTGTACTTTATAAGTACACATCGTGTACTGTGATGCCGCTAGAGGCTGTGTGCTAGCCGTGTCATGTCCACACACACAGCCATGTAGGGGTGACATGGAGGCCGCCTAAAGCGGAGTACAGAAAAGGTGAGTACACGACCTGAACTCTAAAAGTACACTCTGTGTACATTCCTTTTTTTCATTAAATGCACTAGGGTCGTGTCTAATCACCAGAAACATATTTTTTTAGGTCTCGTTTGGCCGAGAGCTCCTGAACAGCCACAGATCTTCAATGAACCCCTGAGCGATCATCCGTCCTCCAAATCGAACTCTGTCGATTGCGTTGGAATCAGATTGGTGAGTTCTCTCTTCTGCTGGAACCTCGTTTCTTGATTCATTATCTTTTCTATGTTATTATGGGTTGAAAATTTTAGACTTTTTTGTAGATCTTCGATGTTCTAAGGTGATTCAAGCCCCTTGGTTCATGTATATCGATCTCCTTGCATCAAGGTTGGTGTTTTGTTCCTTTCTGTAGAAAGTCTTTGATTATTTTTTGCAAATTTCACCAATACCCCTGAACTGGGTGTTACGTATTTACCATTTTAGCCCTATTGATTTCCTTCTTTTCATTTATTCTAGAGTAGAAGATTTTGTTTTTGTTTTGGGCTAATTGTTGGGATTTGGAATTGTTTTCCATGCATATTCTTTCCTGTCTGGACCGTTGGGTCTAGTTTCCTTTTTACAGCTGTTGTTTTCCCAAGACTTTTATTGTAGGATGGTGTGACTGTTGTTCTTTCATCATTTGAGGTTGTAGAATGTTATCCATGTAGTCCTTGATGTGACATTGACTATTATGTGATGCGATACTTGCTGACTTTACATAGGGCTATGGGAACCTAGTGTAGTAGACCATATGGAGAATGGACATAAGGGCTTCTCTAGAGTGTCTTTATAATATGATGTGAGACCACAGGGGCAATTGACATTGACTGCTTCCTCAGAGTTTTTTTAAATCCTTAACATGGGCCACAAGGGGAATGAGACATTGAGTGCTTCCCCAGAGCGCCTTTAGTATAATACGAGACTATAGCAAGAATGGGCGTTGAGTGCTTCCCCATAGAGTCTATTCTTTAGCTGAACAAGAGGGGTGAGACTTTGTGTGCCTTCCATAGGGTTGCTAGTACTTGTTGGTTGAACCATAGGGCTTAGGCTGTGATAACTACCTAGAGGGTTACCTGTTTGTTCTACTTAATTTTTTGTAAATTATATGCTAGAAACTGTGGATTGTTTTCTTCTGAGTACTTTCCTATTTAAAGCTTTTTTGTACTTTTACCTGCCATATATTCACTGATTGTTAGGCACAGATCTACGGGTGGTT
This sequence comes from Viscum album, assembly GCA_963277665.1. Lineage (NCBI taxonomy): Eukaryota > Viridiplantae > Streptophyta > Magnoliopsida > Santalales > Viscaceae > Viscum > Viscum album. The sequence continues at coordinate 2,096,516,871 of OY728122.1, forward strand.
GCCTATTGGGATTTTGTCTCACACCCTTTATAGGACATGCTTTTGGTCCCAAATAGATTATTTTGTTGTAGGTATAGATAAGGTAAAGCGCCCTTCGACTTCAAATTCTTGATTGTTGTGGAGCTGGAGAGAGTGGGACCAAGCTATGGCTTGCGATACTAAGGAGTTTATCTGCTTTCTTTTGCACTTTGTTTTAGCATTGTTTTATTCCTGCATTGTGACTTGTTTGGATATTTTCCTATGTATATTTGTATCATGCATCATTTATATATGTATTTTCTACAATTGTTTCCTTTATCAGTCTTCTACTGTTAATGTCATATGGTATTAACTGCTTCCTCTATTGTATGTACTTCTGTACTTCCACTGTGTACTCTACCAATAAGGGCATAGTTTCCCCACTATCACACCCAAGGCATTTTCTACTAGTTCGATAGCCTCTAGTATTCGGGGAAATGTGCTTGAGGCCATGTGACCAACCGGGTAGGGGGTGCCTCTAGGTGGCTTCCAGGACCGAGATGTTACAAAAATTCTCCTGGTATATCATTAGTGTTTTTATTTTTCACAACATAGTAAATAAAACCTATAATAAAAGTAATAAAATTTAAAATAAAAGATAATTTATTCTCAAGTAGAAAAGAATATGTTACTCTAAACCATGATTAATAAAACAATTATAGTGCCTTTATATAATGAATTACTATGATTTGTTGAAATAAACAATAATAGTTACTTTTTGTTTCAACATATTATATTTTTTCCAAGAAATCTATAGTGTCATGATGATGATTTAATCTCAAAAAAAACCTAAATGTGTATACTATTTATTTTCACTAATATTGGTGTCAAATATATCATCATCACACTAATAATGGTTTGTATTCATTTTTTATCAACAAAGACCTTTTTGAAATGTTTTCGAAACATTTACTTGTAAAGAATATATAAAAGTGATGAGATTTTCAAAAAATATATTTTCATTAATATCATGTTACTTAAATCACTATGATCCAATTGTCTTTGGTTAATGGGATTAAGAATATTTAATTCACCATTATCTCTTCCACATAATATAGTTCATAAAGGGTCGTGATCACAAAAAAGTTGTATAACTGTAGAAGTAACATAAAGCTTGATAATAGAGGATAATTTTGTATAAAAGGTAAAAAAATATAATAAACAAGGGAAAATAATAAAACATGTGTAATTTCATTTTTCCCATTTATATTATGACTAAAATATAGCAACAACACAATAGTTATTACCACAAAAGATAATCCACCAAATATATAATATTAAAAAATTCAATTGATCATATTTATCTTTCAATGGTATTATAGTGCCCCATATTTATGGATGAAAGAAGAAGAAGATTTTATTTATAATATAATGGAAGTAAGTGGCTTCCAAATTAAGTGTATAAATACTTTTATTAAACTCTTTAATTAATAAATGATCATTCTCATCTTTAATAATTTCTCAAATGCTGATCCAATTCATAGATATATATTTTATACTTCTTAAATAATTCTTTGATTCATTTCAAGTTATAATATATTACCTTAAATATCAAAATACATTAATTAAATCATCATCACATGATTTTTAAACTAATGTAAATAATAATTCATTGAATATTCATAAACCTAAGATATCTTTTATCATATTGATATAACCCCTTATGATATACCATATCATTGGTTGTGATATAACCTTTATTACTACCTATGATATATGTTTGACATGTATTACAGTTCTAACTTTCTACCTATATAAAAATATTATAAACTTTATATACATTTCAAAAAAAACATATCAAATAATATATAAACTCTAATGGAAAAACAATCATAAACTCTCTTATTTTGGAAAAAATTATCCCTAATATCAATACTTATTCCATATCCATATGTGTGACATTATGGGGTTTTTAGATATAAAATTATTATAAAATATTAATTAATAATCTTAATTAATGATGTTCCTCTAGAAAAATTTTAATATTAATGATGTTACATAGGTAATTGGGATAATATTTTTTAAATTTTTCATATATACATAAGAACATTTACATCATATATATCTCCATATATCACATGAATAATCATATAATCTCTTTATTAAATAAATTATGAAAAACAATAATGTATGTAAAATTTCAATCTAATATTGGATAACTCATTAATTATTTATTAGTGAAAATTATACAGTCTGGTCGAGATATATACATCACATGTCACTCATTTTTTTAAATTAAAAAAATCTTATTAGAATCAACTAAGAATATAAATAAAACTCCCTGGTCTAATTTAATCAACGTTCTAGATGAAATGGATATAATTTAGGTGGAAAAATTCGACACTGGTTTAGAAAAACCAATCCACCTGTGGTTACCTTGGCCTTTTGGTTGACATAAGATAGGAATCAAACTATAATTGTGACATCCCAAGTAACTAATGAATAATAGATATTTTTATCTATGTCTATTAATGAATTAGATACTGTTTTAGAGGCTTAAAATGAGAATAAATCCAATCTTAAGCATGGAATACACTAATATTTTTAAAAGATTGTTTTACTGCCTTTTGATGGCAAACCATTTTTAAATTAATATTTTGACTATTTTATAAGCTCTATTTGTCGAAATAAACTTATTCTTTATGATTGGGACATTGAAATTTACTATGGGTAAATTTTTGGTATTTTTCTGATAAAGTTCATTTTTTAATGAATAGTGAAAAATGTTGTATTTTAATTCAAAACCTCTTTTTAATCTAATTTATTTATATGATTAGATTATCTTTTGAATTTGTTTTAAAGTTAAATTAGAATATATTTTTACCATTTAATCCAATAGTGGTCGTTGGAATTAATTTCACTTTGAAAATTGGACATAAACTAGTGTCAATCTTTTGATACTTATTGTTTCATAAAAACACGCTATTTGCTCTGACACCGGGAATTAATTATTAATTTAATTAATGTAACATATTTGTTTTGAATTTTCTAAAATAGAAATCATTTTTGAATTCGGAATATCAAATATATCTTAGGGTGAAGTTTTTGTATTTTTCAGAAAAACTTCAATTTTTGATGAATAGTGAAACCACTAAGTGGTACTTAAAAAACAGATTTTTCGTTTAAATGAAATTTTACCACCTATGTATTTTGAATTTCAAAAATCAGACCTACATGGTTTTCATTATGAAGTAAAATGTGGTTCAATGGGATTAAAATAATTTTTTGGTGAATAGTAACTTTTATGTTTTTAATCAGGATTAGAGGTAATTAGTGTAATTTAAGGTAAGAATAATGTTTTAATAATATGAAATGAACTTGAAACATGTACTAACCTTATTGGATGTGTCATGGACGACCAAGAAAATCCATGGGTCAACTTGTGGACCCCATGGGCCACATTGGAAGGAAAATGACATTAATATCTTTTTATTTAATGTTAAAGTAAAAATGTCACAAACATGAGTTGTTTTACTAAAACAATTTTTAAATGGGGTTATACAAGTCATAATTTTGACTATAAATATTAATTAGAAATATAAAACTATTTACTACATCATGATACATTTTTTATTATTTTTAGACATTAAATAAATTAAATTATTTATGACACCATGATGATGCAGCGATGACCTCATTATTTAACGATTTAATAAAATTGAAATGATAATGTAAAATCTAAGACCTACAGATGTCAAAAACCTATTGGATGGGTGGATTGAGAACTATTATCACCTTATCCTAGAAATATATAATTTTGGGACCTTTTCAATCCGAAAATCATTTTATAATAAAGTATCCTTTTATACCTTTCCCAGAGTGCCCCTCCTCTCCTCTTATAAAAGGCCCCCACCTCTACCACCTTACCCACACTTCCAAAGCCTTTTGATCGGCTGAAACCTTCCCATTTTGTCTCTCAAAATCCCCCCCTAACTCCTAGAAGCCTCACTTTGGTCATAAGTCTTCCCAAGGAAGCCTTTGAGCTCAAATCAAAAAGAGTTACCCATTTTAAAGGTAGTGTTTTCTCTTGTGTTCTTATGTTTTATTTTGCTTCTACAGCCCTCTAAACACTTTTTATTCCTTTATTTTGTAACAATACCAATATCTTAAATATATTAGGATGTTTTTATAAGAAGGATTCGAGCTATACTTGCACACAACTACATCTAATGGTTAAAGAACATACAGTTTCTATGGATGGCGAATTTCTGCCTCATGAAACAATGATTGTTCAACACTCATATAACACCTTCAAAGGTGACCATTAAGATGTCACTATATTTATATATGATATATAATATGTTTATGTTTTCCTTAATCTTCTGTATTTTTTTCATTTATGGCATACCTTTATGGATTCCATTATGGGTATACGCGATATCTTCATTTTAGGAAGTGCGGACTACCGCCCCCTCAAAGTGATTTGATTCGTTAATACCATATGTGGTACGTATAAAGGATAGATTTAATGATATTATATATTATACCATACTGGAATTATAATACTATTATGTATCATTATGTTTTAATTCCATTAAAGTATGAGATAGAAATGAAAGTAGCATTCATGCGTACGTACGACTTACCGTCTCCATGAACAATGCATTTAATTTTTTATCCCCAAATGTAATGTACTATTACAAGTACATATATATAATGGATATATTTGATTTATGTTACATCTAAATGATGAATATAATTCTGTAATTAAAATATACATATCTCTCAATTAGTTTTAATTCCATTAATATGACATCGAAATGAAAGTAGTGTTCATGCGTATGTACGGCTTACCATCTCCATGAATGTTGCATTTCATTTCTTACCTCTAAATGACTATGTAATATTATTAATTCATGTATATACTAGATATATATGATATATTTGATATCTACATCATGAGTATAACTCTGGATATAATGGATACATGAACAACTTGTAATAATAAATAGCTTATTTTTTACTAAAGTACCAATGATCGTTAAAACGACTATTATTAACTTAAATTATTACATAGTGTTCATGACATGGTAATAAGTGATATAAAAGGAATAATGAACTTGAAAAAGGTTCTTAAGAGTGTAGAAATTAACTCAAGTTTATTATTCAGGACATTAAATAACGATCGATTCAAGTCGGACCTAAGGTATGGGACTTTATCTCAATCTCTGTTCATTGAGGCATATTTGGTTTTATACACAACCTTATTTTATATGGTGTATAAACCATTTTAACTTTTACTTTTATCCAAAAGGAATCTTTTTTATACAAAGCGTTTTACTAAATGACAAAAGGGAATGTTTTTGTCGTACGTATGTGGCGACAACGACTTCTCCGCCGCCGTGACCATTATTTGAGTTTCGGCTTCCTCTACAAGCCATACATTTTTTAAAAGAAAAATAAATACCATTTTTTACTTTTATTTTATTTTGGTATTGAAAATGGTTTTCATAATGTTTTTATATCAATGTGTTGTATTGATATCTTGTGATTGAAAAGTGGAAATGTTATGTTTCCTTTATGCATGATTTATGTGATACAATTATGTTATGGTTCTTGGGAATTATTTTGAATACGGGTGGTTCTTTGATAAACTAAGGGCGGGTGAGCCCGATATAGCTCTCCAATGCATTGGGTAACGTGAAGGAGTTAAACGTTAAGGTTTCCCCGAAGAGATTTAGGGAATATACTGTGATGGGTATTCCAAACGTAACCTGGAGGGTTACTCCCTACGTAAGAATGTTATTAATGCCTCAAGTAACCTTTATGTATTATGATTTATATGGTTTCTTCATGATTAGATGAGGTATGTTAAAGTGTTTATGTTTTATGAGTAGAGTATTATTTCATTAATTCTTGTGTATACATGTACTCATGTTTCCTTTCCATATTTTTATATCCCTTACTGAGCTTTTTAAGCTCATCCCACGTTTTTCAAATGTTTTTCACAGGTCAAGGGGAGGTTACATGATATGATGATAGTGTCAAGGAAGTTTCAAGAATGAATCCATGTTTTATTTTAAATATGTTTCCGTTGATGGGAAAAATGAATACTATCTTTTATGTAACCACTTTTTTTAAATGTGGAATGTAATGCATGTTTTATGATCAAATTATCTAAAACTCCAAACCTGAAAGGATCCTCAATGTGTAATCTTGTAATAACTCAAGATTAAGTAAGGTTTAAGGCTGGGGCCTTATAGTTGGTATCAGAGGTTGGTTTAGATAACTTTAGGAGTTATAATTCTATTAAATGATTATTCAAAAATATTTTTTTTGAAATGATATAGAATTTGAAGATTACCATTTTTCTTCATCTAAGACTTGTTTGTTCAGAATGGTTTTCTATAGAGGAAGCAGGGAAGCAGTTCTAGGAAGGAATAAAGAAGGAAATAACCTTTCGAATCAGCATCCTGAGATGGTCAGAATTGGAAATGAACAGTTTGTTGCAGTAATGGCGTAGTTGAATCAAGTGATAAATGGTGACGGTATCCATGCATGAGATCAGCCAGATCAACTGCAGAGGAACATGTTAGTGGTGGAACATTTCAAGAGGCAACATCCCCCATCATTTAGAGGATCATCTGACACTATGCTAGCTGTAGGGTGGATTAAATCACTGGAGAATATTTTTCGATGTCATGGTGTGTTCAAACAATCAAAAGGTTAGTCTTGCTATTTACCGTTTGGAGGGTGAATCAGATCAGTGGTGGTCGATGGTTAAAAATATCAAGGACGATGTTGAGATTGATTCTCTCGACTGGGATGAATTCAAATGTATGTTTCTTTAGAAGTATTTTCCTAAGGCTGTTCAACTTAGGATAGAAAATCAATTCTTGTAATTGAGGCAAGAGGAAGACTCAGTGGCTGCCTATAATGAAAGGTTCACTCGATTGGCAAGGTATGCTCCAAATTTTATCCGAGACCTTGATAGTAAAATCATCGATTTTACTCAGGATTAAAGAAAAAATATCGAAGGGCATTGGATTCTCGTGAGTTTAAAAGTTATGAAAATCTTGTTAGATGTGCGGAGAAGTTGGAAATGGAGTTTTCCGATGATCAAGTGTTCTATAACAACCAACAGAAGAAGAGACCGAGGTGGCCGGAGAGAGGAAATAATTCTTCAAAAAGGTTTGATGGTATGAAAACTAAGTTTCCAGTTTGTGATAAATGTGGTAAAAGGCATGTTGGGTAATGTCTTCTGAATTCTGGAAAGTTCTACTGATGTGGTAAGATGGCACATAAGGCTCGTGATTGCACTAATAAAGATCAAGGTGATGGTAAGTCCAAATTTGATTTGAAGTTAGTGAAATGTTTTAAGTGCAATGAGATGGGTCACTATGAAAACGAGTGTTCGACAAAGATCTGAGTGATGGGATGAAATTGGACTACAAGAAGAATGGGGTGGTGAAATCTTTTTCAACTACTTCAACATATGTCGGGCCATCAAATGAAGTAGTATCAGGTAATTTGTTTGTTTTTTCAGGTTATTCCAGTGTGTTGTTTGATTCGGGGTCTACACATTCTTTCATCTCTGAAAACTTTTCTAATAAAATGGGAATACCATCTCATGAAATGACTCCTGAACATGTGGTAAAAACACTTGGGGGAAATGTTGAGGCAAAAAGAATTTATAAGAATCATCATATCCTTATCTGTGGAAAGAACCTACTTGCGAACCTTATTGTTTTACCTCTAGTAGAGTTTGATGTTATCCTGGGTATGGATTGGCTCTCTATTTATGATGCTAAGATTGAATGTAGAGGTAAATAAGTTTCTTTTAAGAATGAATTTCAGTTTGTGTACAATAATGAACCCATACTTTTGATAACTTATAAACAGGCCGAGAAACTTGTAAAAGATGGAAATGAATGTTACCTTGCACACATCATTGAAAACAAAGGAACTGTTCAGATTAATGATGTGCCAGTGGTAAATGAGTATCCTAATGTTTTTCCTGATGAGTTGCCTGGAATAATACCAGATCGGGAAGTTAAATTTACTGTTGACTTAGTTCCTGATGCTAAGACAATTTCAAAACCCCCTTATCGAATGTCTCAAATTGAACTTTTAGAATTGAAGGAGAAATTTCAAGATTTATTAGAGAAAGGTTTCTTTCGACCTAGCACATCACTATGGGGTACTCCTGTTTTATTTATTAAAAAGAAAGATGGTTCTATGAGACTTTTCATTGATTATAGAGCCTTGAATAACATCACTATTAAGAACAAATATCATTTGTCTCATATCAATGATTTGTTTGATCGGCTCTAGGGAGCTCAGTATTTTTCAAAGATTGTCATGAGATCGGGCTACCATTAGCTAAAGGTAAAGGAAGAAGATGTTCCGAAGACTGCGTTTCGTACAAGATATGACCATTATGAATTTGTAGTAATGAATTTTGGGCTAACCAATGCACCTGCTATATTCATGGACATAATGAATAGAATTTTCAATGAGTTCTTGGATAAGTTTGTGGTGGTTTTCATTGATTATATTTTGGTGTTCTCTAAAATTAAAGAGGAGTATGAAAGTCAATTAAGGTTTATTTTGCAAACCTTAAAAGAAAAGAAATTGTATGGGAAATTCAGCAAGTGTGTGTTTTGGTTGCAACAAACTTCATTCCTTGGTCACATTGTTTCAAATGATGGGATAAATGTTGATCCTACAAAAACAAAAGTTGTTGAAGAATGGCCAAGACCCACAAATGTAAATGAGATTCGTAGCTTCCTTGGTTTGGTAGGATATTACCAAAGGTTTGTTAGAAATTTTTCACGGCTATCTAGTCTAATGACTAAGCTAACTCGGAAGGGTTTTAAGTTTATCTGGAAAAAATAATGTGATGATAGATTTCAAGAATTGAAAAGAAGATTGGTGAATGCTCCAATTTTGGCACTACCTTCCAGGAATGGGGAGTTTATTATCTACAGTGATGCTTCATTGAACGGACTTGGTTGCATCCTAATGCAGAATGATCAGGTAATTTCTTATGCTTCACATCATTTGAAAACTCATGAGGTAAATTACCCTACACATGATTTGGAATTAGCTTCCATTGTTTTCTCTTTGAAAATTTGGAGGCATCATTTGTATGGAGTAAAGTGTGAAATATACACTAATCATAATAGTTTAAAGTATATATTCACTCAGAAAGAATTGAACATGAGACAGAGGAGATGGCTATAATTAATCAAGGATTATGATTGTACAATTCATTACCATCCGGGAAAAGCAAATAAAGTGGCTAATGCTTTGAGTCGATAATGTAATGCTTCATTAACAATGTTGCGTTTGGAACGTGATACTTGGGTTAAGGATTTGATAAACTTTTTCATAGAAGTTGTTGGTGCAGGATGTCCTTCTATTTTGTTTCAGGTATCCGTGAAATATTCTCTATCAGAAAAGATCAAGCAAGCACAGAAGCAAGACAGTGAGTTGCAGAAAAAGGTAGAGCTGGTTCAGAAAGGTATTTTGCCTGAATTCAACATTGATAATGATTGTGTTTTGAGATTTGGGAAGATATTTTGTGTGTCTTGTGATTCACAGTTGATGAGAGAGTTGTTATGTGAAGCTCATAGTTCTCCATTTTCAGTTCATCTTGGTAGTACTAAGATGTACATAGATCTGCGGGAGTATTACCGGTGGGATGGAATGAAAAGAGATATTGCTGATTTTACTGTGAAGTGTTTGACATGTCAATAGGTTAAAGCAGAGTGGAAGTTACCGAAAGGGATGCTTTAGCCTTTACCAGTGCCAGAGTGGAAATGGGAGAATATATCCATGGAATTTTTTGTGGGATTACTGAAGACATCTCATGGTAATAATGCAATCTAGATTATTGTTGATCACTTCACTAAATCTACTCATTTCCTTACTATACGAGATACTTTTTCCCTAGATCAACTTTCCCATTTGTATCTTAAAGAGATAGTCAGGTTACATGGAGTTCCTCTCTCCATTGTATTTGACCATGATCCCAGGTTCACTTCTAACTTTTGGAAAGGCCTTCAGAAGTCGTTGCGTACTGAATTAAATTTTAGTACAACTTTTCATCCTCAATCAGATGGGCAGTCAGAACGAACAATTCAGAATTTGGAGGATATGCTACGTGCTTGTTTGATGGATTATCAGGGAAGTTGGGACCAACATCTTTCTTTGGTTGAGTTTTCATATAATAATAGTTTTCATTCCAGTATACAGATGGCACCATTTGAGGCATTATATGGGAAGCAGTGTCGAACTCCGTCTTTCTGGGAAGAAGTGGGTGAAAGGAAGTTGATGGGACAAGAATTGGTAGAAGATATGGCAGAGAAAGTTCAGCTGATACAGAAACAAATGAGAATAGCTCAGAGCAGGCAGAAGAGTTTTGCGGACAATAGGAGGAAGGATCTCTCTTTTGAGGAATGTGATCATGTTTTTCTCAAAGTATCACCATGGAAAAGTGTGATTCGATTTGGTATGAAAGGAAAGCTGAGTCCAAGGTTCATTGGACCATATGAAATTCTGGAGAGAGTTGGATCAGTTTCATACCGAGTGGCTTTACCTCAGAGTTTATCTCAGGTACACAATGTTTTTCATGTTTCGATGTTGAGAAAGTATATTCCAGATCCATCTCATGTTTTGAGTCCAGAGGTAGTTCATCTGGAAGAGAACGTATCTTATGAGGAACAACCGGTCCAGATTCTTGACCATAGGGAGAAAGTGTTACGGAATAAGGTGATTCATCAGGTAAAGGTTTTGTGGGAAAACCACATGATTGAAGAGGCAACATGGGAGTCTGAAAATGCAATGAGGGATAAATACCCCCACTTATTCGATAAGTAAATAAATTACGGGGATGAAATTTTACAAAAGGGGGAAGGATGTAACATCCCAAGTAAGTAATGAATAATAGATATTTTTATATATTTCTATTAATGAATTAGATAATGTTTTAGAGGTTTAAAATTAGAATAAATCCAATCTTAAGCATGAAATACACTAATATTTTTAAAAGATTGTTTTACTGCCTTTTGATGGCAAACCATTTTTAAATAAATATTTTGACAGTTTTATAAGCTCTATTTGTCTAAATAAAATTATTCTTTATTATTGGGACATTGAAATTTACTTTGGGTAAATTTTTGGTATTTTTCCGATAAAGTTCATTTTTAATGAATAGTGAAAAATGTTGTATTTTAATTCAAAACCACTTTTTAATCTAATTTATTTATATGATTAGATTATATTTTGACTTGATTTTAAATTTCAATTAGAATATATTTTTACCATTTAATCCAATAGTGTTTGTTGGAATTAATTTCACTTTGAAATTGGACTTAAACAAGTGTCAATCTTTTGACACTTATTGTTTCATAAAAACATGTTATTTGCTCTGACAGCGGGAATTAATTATTAAATTAATTAATGTAACTTATATGTTTTGAATTTTGTAAAACAGACGTCATTTTTGAATTTGGAATATCAAATATAGCTTAGGGTGAAGTTTTGGTATTTTTCTGAAAAACTTCAATTTTTGATGAATAGTGAAACCACTAAGTGGAACTTAAAAAACTGATTTTTCGTTTAAATGAAATTTTACCACCTCTGTGTTTTGAATTTCAAAAATCCGACATACATGTTTTTCTTTAAGAAGTAATATGTGGTTCAATGGGATTAAAATAATTTTTTGGTGAATAGTTACTTTAAAGTTTTTAATCGCAATTAGAGGTAATTAGTGTAATTTAAGGTAAGAATAATGTTTTAATAATATGAAATGAACTTGAAACATGTCCTACCCTTATTGGATGTGTCATGGCCAACCGAGAAAATCCATGGGTCAACTTGGGGACCCCATGGAGCCACATTGGAAGGAAAATGACATTAATATCTTTTTATTTAATGTTAAAGTAAAAAATGTCACAAAATGAGTTGTTTTACTAAAACAATTTTAAAATGGGTTATATAAGTCATACTTTTGACTATAAATATTCATTAGAAAGCTAAAAATATTTCCTACATCATGACCTATTTTTTATAATTTTTAGACATTAAATAAATTAAATTATTTATGACACCATTATGATGCACCGATGACCTCATTATTTAACGATTTAAATAAAATGAAAAAATAATGTAAAATATAAGACCTAAACATGTCAAAAACCTATTGGATGGGTGTATTTCAAACTATCATCACCTTATCCTAGAAATATATAATTTTGGGACATTTTAAATCCGAAAATAATTTAATAATAAAGTATCCTTTTATACCTTTCCAAGAGTGCCCCTCCTCTCCTCTTATAAAAGGCCCCCACCTCTACCACCTTACCCACACTTCCAAAGCCTTTTTCTCGGACAACCCCTGCCCATTTTATCTTTACACATCCCTCTATAACTATTAGAAGCCTCACTTTGGGCAGAAGTCTTCCCAAGGAAGCCTTTGAGCTCAAATCAAAAAGAGTTACCCGTTTAAAGGTAGTGTTTTCTCTTGTGTTCTTATGTTTTATTTTTCTTCTCCAACCCTCTAAACTCTTTTTATTCATTTATTTTGTAACAAAAACCGTATCTAAAATATACTAGGATGTTATTATAACAAGGATTCGAGCTACACTTACACACACCAATATCTAATGGTTAAAGAACATACTATTTCTATGGATGGAGAATTTCTGCATCACAAAACGATGATTGTTCAACACTCATATAATACCCTCTAAGGTTTCCATTAATATGTCACTATATTTATATATGATATATAATATGTTTATGTTTTCCTTAATCTTCTGTATTTTTTCATTTATGTCATACCTTTATGGCTTCCATTATGGGTATACGCGATATCTTCATTTTAGGAAGTGCGGACTACCGCCCCCTCAAAGTGATTTGATTCGTTAATACCATATGTGGTACATATAAAGGATAGATTTAATGACATTATATATGATACCATACTGGAATTATAATACTATTAGGTATCATTATATTTTAATTCCATAAAGTATGAGATATAAATGAAATTAGCGTTCATGCGTACGTACGGCTTACCGTCTCCATGAACGGTGCATTTCATTTCTTATCCCCAAATGTATTGTACTATTATATGTACATATATATAATGGATATATATGATTTATGTTACATCTAAATGATGAATATAATTCTGGAATTAAAATATACATATCTCTCATTTAGTTTTAATTCCATTAATATGACATAGAAATGAAACTAGCGTTCATGCGTACGTACGGCTTACTGTCTCCATGAACGGTGCATTTCATTTCTTACCTCTAAATGATTATGTAATATTATAAATTAATGTATATACCGGATATAAATTATATATATGATATCTACATCATGAGTATAACTCTGGATATAATGGATACATGAACAACTTGTAACTATAAAGAGCTTATTTTTTACTAAAGTAGCAATGATCATTAAAATGATCGTTATTAACTTAAATAATTACATAGTGTTCATGACATGTAATAAGTGATATAAAAGGAATAATGAACTTGATAACGGTTTTTAATCATGTAGAAATTAACTCATGTTTATTATTCAGGACATTAAAGAACAGTCGAGTCAAGTCAGACCTGAGTTATGAGACTTTGTCTCAATCTCCTTTCCCTGAGGCATATTTTGTTTTATACACAACCTTCTTTTATACAGTGTATAAACCCCTTTGACCTTTAAGTTAATCCAAAAGGAATCTTTTTTATACGAAGCGTTTTACTAAGCAACAAAAGGGAATCTTTTTGTCGTACGTATGCGGCGACAACGACTTCTCCGCCTCCATGACCATTATTTGAGTTTTGGCTTCCTCTACAAGCCACATATTTATTTTAAAGAAAAATGAATACCCTATTTTACTTTTCTTTTATTTTGGTATTGAAAATGGTTTTCATACTGTTTTTATATCAATGTTTTGTATTTATATCTTGTGATTGAAAAGTGGAAATGTCATGTTTCATTTATGCAAGTTTTATGTTATACGATTATGTTATGGTTCATGGGTATTATTATAAAGACGGGTGGTTCCGTGATAAACTAAGGGTAAGTGAGCTCGATATAGCTCTCTAATGCATTGGGTAACGCGAAGGTGTTAAACGTTAAGGTTTCTCTGAAGAGATTTAGGGAATATACTGTGATGGGTATTCCAAATGTAACCAAGAGGGTTACTCCCTAGGTAAGAATGTTATGAATGCCTCAAGTTACCTTTATGTCTTATGATTTCTATGATTTTTTCATGATTTGATGAGGTATGTTAAAGTGCTCATGTTTTATGAGTAGAGTATGATTTCATTGATTCTTGTGTATACATGTACTCATGTTTCCTTTCCATATTTTTATATCCCTTACTGAGCTTTTTATGCTCATCCCAAGTTTTTGAAATGTTCTTCACAGGTCAAGGGAAGGGTACATGATATGATGATAGTGTCAAGGAAGTGTCAAGAAAAAATCCATGTTTTATTTTAAATATGTTTCTGTTGATGGGAAAAATTAATACTATCTTTTATGTAACCACTTTGTTTAAATGTGGAATGTAATGCATGTTTAATGATATAATTCTCTAAAACTCTAAACCTGAAAAGATCCTCAATGTGTAATCTTGTAATAACTCAAGATTAAGTATGGTTTAAGGATGGGGCCATATATTTGGTATCAGAGGTCGGTTTAGATAAATTTAGGAGTTAGAATTCTATTAAATTATTATCCAAAAATATTTTTTTTGAAATGATATAGCATTTGAAGATTACTATGTTGCTTCATCTAAGACATGTTTGTTCAGAATGGTTATCCGCAGAGGAAACATGGAAGCAGTGCTAGGAAGGAATACAGAAGGAAATAACCTTCCAAATCAGCATCCTGAGATGGTCGGAATTGGAACTGAATAGTTTGTTTGGGTAATGGCGTAGTTGACTCAAGCGATAAATGGTGGCGGTATCCATGCACAAGATCAGCCAGATCAACCGTAGAGGAACATGTCAGTGGTGGAACATTTCATGAGGCAACATCGCCCATCATTCAGAGGATCATCTGACCCTGTTCTAGCTAAAGGGTGGATTAAAGCACTGTATAATATTTTCAATGTCATGGGGTGTTCATACAATCAAAAGGTTAGTCTTTCTATTTACCGTTTGGAGGGTGAAGCAGATCAGTGGTGGTCGGTGGTTAAAAATATCAAGGATGCTGATAATATTGATTCTCTCGATTGGGATGAATTCAAAGGTATGTTTATTGAGAATTATTTTCCTAAGGCTGTTCGAGTTACGATGGAAAATAAATTCTTGGAATTGAGGCAAGAGGAAGACTCAGTGGTTTCCTATGAAGAAAGGTTCACTTGATTGGCAAGGTATGATCCAAATTTTATCCGAGACCTTGATAGTAAAAACAATCATTTTTACTCAGGATTAAAGCCAAAATATCGAAGGGTATTGGATTCTCGTGAGTTTAAAAGTTATGAAAAGCTTTTTTGATGTGCTGAGAAGGTGGAAATGGAGTTTTTCGATGATCAAGTGTTCTATAACAACCAGCAGAAGAAGAGACCGAGGTGGCAGGAGAAAAGAATGAATTCTTCAAAAAGGTTTGATGTTAAGAAAACTAAGTTTCTAGTTTGTGATAAATGTGGTGAATGGCATGCTGGGGAATGTCTTCTGAATTCTGGAAAGTTCTACTAATGTTGTAAGATGCGACATAAGGCTCGTGATTGCACTGAAAAAGATCAAGGTAATGGTAAGTCCAAATTTGATTTGCAGTTAGTGATATGTTTTAAGTGCAATGAGATGGGTCACTATGAAAACGAGTGTTCGACAAAGAGCTCAAGTGATGGGAAGCAATTAGACTACAAGAAGAAAGGGGTGGTGAAATCCTTTGCAACAACTTCAGCAGATGTCGGGCCATCAAATGACATTGTATCAGGTACTTTGTTTGTTTTTTCAGATTATGCCAGTGTGTTGTTTGATTCGAGGTCTACACATTCTTTCATCTCTGAAAACATTTCTAGTAAAATGGGAATGCCATCTCAAGAAATGACTCCTGAACATGTGGTAAAAACACCTGTGGGAAATGTTGAGGCAAAAAGAATTTATAAGAATCTTCCTATCCTTATCTGTGGAAAGAACCTACTTGCGAACCATATTGTTTTTCCTCTACTAGAGTTTGATGTTATCCTGGGTATGGATTGGCTCTCTATTTACCATGCTAAGATTGACTGTAGAGCTAATGAAGTTTCTTTTCAGAAAGATTTTCAGTTTGTGTAAATGAATGAACCCTTACTCTTGATAACTTATCAAGAGGCAGAGAAACTTGTAAAATATGGAAATGAATGTTACCTTGCACACATCATTGAAAAAAAGCAACTGTTCAGATTAATGATGTGCCAGTGGTAAATGAGTATCCTGATGTTTTTCCTGATGAGTTTCCAGGAATAATACCAGATCGGGAAGTTGAATATACTATTGACTTAGTTCCTGATGCTAAGCCAATTTCAAAACCCCCTTATCGAATGGCTCAAATTGAACTTTTAGAGTTGAAGGAGCAATTGCAAGATTTATTAGAGAAAGGATTCATTCGACCTAGATCATCACCATGGGGTGCTCCTATTTTATTTGTTAAAAAGAAAGATAGTTTTATGAAACTTTGATTTGATTATAGAGCCTTGAATAACATCACTGTTAAGAACAAATATCCTTTTCCTCATATCGATGATTTGTTTGATCAGCTCCAGGGAGCTCAGTATTTTTCAATGATTGACCTAAGATCGGGGTACCATCAGCTAAATGTAAAGGAAGCAGATGATCCGTAGACTGTGTTTCATACAAGATATGGCCGTTATGAATTTTTAGTAATTTCTTTTGGGCTAACCAATTCACCTGCTGTATTCATGGACTTAATGAATAAATTTTCCATGAGTTCATAGATAAGTTTGTGGTGGTTTTCATTGATTATATTCTTGTTATTTTCTAAAAGTAAAGAGGAGCATGAAAGTCATTTAAGGGTTATTTTGAAAACCTTAAAAGAAAAAAATTGTATGGGAAATTCAGCAAGTTTGAGTTTTGGTTGCAACAAATTTCTTTCCTTGGTCACATTGTTTCAAAAGATGGGATAGATGTAGATCCTGAAAAAACAAAATTTGTTAAAGAATGGCCAAGACCCACAAATGTAACTGAGATTCATAGCTTCCTTGGTTTGGCAGGATATTACCGAATGTTTGTTAGAAATTTTACACTGTTATCTAGTCCAATGACTAAGCTAACTTGTAAGGGTGTTAAGTTTATCTAGAAAAAAGAATGTGATGATTGTTTTCAGGAATTTAAAAGAATATTGGTGAATTCTCTAGTTTTGGCACTACCGTCCAAGAATGGGGAGTTTGTTATCTACAGTGATGCTTCAATGAATGGACTTGGTTGTGTCCTAATGCAGAATGATCAGGTAATTACTCATGCTTCACGTCAATTGAAAACTTATGAGGTAAATTACCCTACAATGATTTGGAATTAGCTCCTGTTGTTTTCACTTTGAAAATTTGGAGGCTTCATTTTTATGGAGTAAAGTGTGAAATATACACTGATCACAAAAGTTTAAAGTATATATTCACTCAGAAATAATTGAACATGAGACAGAGGAGATGGCTAGAATTAATCATGGATTATGATTGTACAATTAATTACCATCCGGGAAAAGAAAATAAAGTGGTCGATTCTTTGAGTAGAAAAATTAATTCTTCATTTACAATGTTGCATTTGGAACGTGATCCTTTGGTTTAGGATTTGATGAAATTTGGCATAGAAGTTGTTGGTGCAGAATTTCCTTCTATTTTGTTTCAGGTATCAGTGAAATCTTCTCTATCAGACAAAATCAAGAAAGCACAGAAGCAAGACATTGAGTTGCAGAAAAAGATAGAGCTGGTTCAGAAAGGTAAGTTGCATGAATTCAACATTGATAATGATTGTGTTTTGATATTTGGGAAGATATTGTGTGTGACTTGTGATTCACAGTTGAATAGAGAGTTGTTATGTGAAGCTCATAGTTCTCCATTTTTAGTTAATCTTAGCAGTACTAAGATGTACAGAGATCTGCGGGAGTATTACTAGTGGGATGGAATGAAAAGAGATATTGCTGTATTTACTGTGAAGTGTTTGACATGTCAATAGGTTAAAGCAGAGTGGAAGTTACCTAATGGGATGCTTCAGCCTTTACCAGTGAAAGAGTGGAAATGGGAGAATATATCCATGGACTTTGTTGTGGGATTACCGAATACATCTCAAGGTAATAATGCAACCTGGGTTATTGTAGATCACTTGACTAAATCTGCTCATTTCCTTGCTATACGAGATACTTTTTCCCTAGATCAAATTTCCCGTTTGTATCTTAAATTGATAGTCAGGTTACATGGATTTCCTCTCTCCATTGTATCTGAACGTGATCCCAGGTTCACTTATAACTTTTGGAAAGACCTTCAGAAGTCATTGGGTACTGAATAAAAATTTTGTACAGATTTTCATTCTCAATCAGATGAGCAGTCAAAACGAACAATTCAGACTTTGGAGGATATGCTACATGCTTGTTCTATGGATTATCAAGGAAGTTTGTACCAACATCTTTCTTTTTTTTAGTTTTCATATAATAACAGTTTTCATTCCATTATACAGAGGTAACCATTTGAGGCGTTATATGGGAAGCGGTGTCGAACTCCAACTTTCTGGGATGAAGTGGGTGAAAGGAAGTTTATGGGACCAGAATTGGTAGAAGAGATAGCAGAAAAAGTTCAGCTGATATAGAAACACATGAGAATAGCTCAGAGCAGGCAGAAGAGTTATGCGGAAAATAGGAGGAAGGATCTCTCTTTTGAGGTAGGTGATCATGTTTTTTTCAAAGTATCACCACAGAAAAGTGTGATGAGATTTGGTAATAAAGGAAAGCTGAGTCCAAGGTTCATTAGACCATATGAAATTCTGGAGAGAGTTGGATTAGTTGCATACTGAGTGGATTTACCTCCAAGTTTATCTTAGGTACACAATGTTTTTCATGTTTCGATGTTGAGAATGTATATGCCAGATCCATCTCATGTTTTGAGTCCATAGGTAGTTCAGCTGGAAGAGAAACTATCTTATGAGGAATAAATGGTCTAGATTCTTGACCACAGGGAGCAAGTGTTATGGAATAAGTTGATTCATCAGGTAAAGGTTTTGTGGAAAACCCACATGATTGAAGTGGCAACATGGGAATCTGAAAATGCAATGAGGGATAAATACCCCCCCTTATTCGATAAGTAAATAAATTGTGGGGACACAATTTTCTAAAGGGGGAAGGATGTAACATCCAAAGAAAGTAATGAATAATAGATATTTTTATCTATGTCTATTAATGAATTAGATAGTTTTTTAGAGGTTTAAAATGAGAATAAATCCAATCTTAAGCATGAAATACACTAATATTTTTAAAAGATTTTTTTACTGCCTTTTGAGGGAAATCATTTTAAATCAATAGTTTGATAATTTGATAAGCTCTATTTGTCGAAATAAACTTAATATTTATGATTAGGACATTGAAATTTACTTTGGGTAATTTTTTGGTATTTTTCCGATAAAGTTCATTTTTTTAATGAATAGTGAAAAATATTGTATTTTAATTCAAAACATCTTTTTAATCTAATTTATTTATATGATTATATTATCTTTTGAATTGTTTTTAAAGTTCAATTAGAATATATTTTTACCATTTAATCCAATAGTGGTCATTGGAATTAATTTCACTTTGAAATGGGACTTAAACTAGTGTCAATCTTTTGATACTTATTATTTCATAAAAGACGCTATTAGCTCTGACAGTGGGAATTAATTATTAAATTAATTAATGTAACTTATATGTTTTGAATTTTTTAAAATAGACATCATTTTTGAATTCAGAATATCAAATATAGCTTAGGGTGATGTTTTGGTATTTTTCTGAAAAACATCAATTTTTGATGAATAGTGAAACCACTAAGTGGTACTTAAAAAACTGATTTTTCATTTAAATGAAATTTTACCACCTCTGTGTTTTGAATTTCAAAAATCCGACATACATTTTTGTCATTAAGAAGTAAAATGTGGTTCAATGGGATTAAAATAATTTTTTGGTGAATAGTAACTTTTAAGTTTTTAATCGCGATTAGAGGTAATTAGTGTAATTTAAGGTAAGAATAATGTTTTAATAATATAAAATGATCTTGGCACATGTCCTACCCTTATTGGATGTGTCATGGCCGACCAAGAAAATCCATGGGTCAACTTGGGGACCCCATGGAGCCACATTGGAAGGAAAATGACATTAAAATCATTTTATTTAATGTTAAAGTAAAAATGTCACAAACATGAGTTGTTTTACTAAACAAATTTTTAAATGGGGTTATACAAGTCATATTTTTGTCTATAAATATTCATTAGAAAGATAAAAATATTTCCTACATCATGATATATTATTTTATAATTTTTAGACATTAAATAAATTAAATTATTTATGACACCATGATGATGCAGCGATGACCTCATTATTTAGCGATTTAAATAAAATAGTAAGATAATGTAAAATATAAAACCTACACATGTCAAAAACCTATTGTATGGGTGTATTTAGAACTATTATCACCTTAGCCTCGAAATATATAATTTTGGGACCTTTTAAATTCGAAAGTTATTTTATAATAAAGTATCCTTTTATACCTTTCCAAGAGTGCCCCTCCTCTCCTCTTATAAAAGGCTCCCACATCTACCACCTTACCCACACTTCCAAAGCCTTTTGCTCGGCCAAACCTGGCCATTTGGTCTCTCCACATCCCTCTCTAACTCCTAGAAGCCTCAATTTTGGCAGAAGTATTCCCAAGGAAGCCTTTGAGCTCAAATCAAAAAGAGTTACCCATTCTAAAGGTAGTGTTTTCTCTTGTGTTCTTATGTTTTATTTTGCTTCTCCAACCCTCTAAAATCTTTTTATTCCTTTAATTTGTAACAACACCAGTATCTTAAATATACTAGGATGTTGTTATAATAAGGATTCGAGCTACACTTACACACACTTATATCTAATGATTAAAGAACATATTGTATCTGTGGATGGCGAATTTCTGCCTCAAGAAACGATGATTGTTCAACACTCATATAACACCCTCAAAGGTGGCCATTAAGAAGTCACTATATTTATATATGATATATAATATGTTTTTTTTCCTTAAGCTTCTGTATTTTTTCATTTATGGAATACCTTTATGGCTTCCATTATGGGTATACGCGATATCTTCATTTTAGGAAGTGCAGACTACCGCCCCCTCAAAATGATTTCATTCGTTAATACCATATGTGGTATGTATAAATGATAGATTTAATGATATTATATATGATACCATACTGGAATTATAATACTATTATGTATCATTATGTTTTAATTCTATTAAAGTATGAGATATAAATGAAAGTAGCATTCATGCATACGTATAGCTTACCGTCTCCATGAACGGTGCATTTCATTTCTTATCCCCAAATGTAATGTACTATTATAAGTACATATATATAATGGATATGTATGATTTATGTTACATCTAAATGATTAATATAATTCTGGAATTAAAATATACATATCTCTCATTTAGTTTTAATTCCATTAATATGACATAGAAATGAAAGTAGCGTTCATGCCTACGTACAGGTTGCCGTCTCCATGAACGGTGCATTTCATTTCTTACCTCTAAATGATTATGTAATATTATAAATTCATGTATATATTGGATATATATGATATATATGCTATCTACATCATGAGTATAACTCTGGATATAATGGATACATGAACAACATGTAATTATAATGAGCTTATTTTTTACTAAAGTACCAATGATCATTAAAACAACCGTTGTTAACTTAAATAATTTCATAGTGTTCATGACATGGTAATAAGTGATATAAAAGGAATAGTGAACTTGAAAAAGGTTCTTAAGCACGTGGAAATTAACTCAAGTTTATTATTCAGGACATTAAATAACGATCGAGTCAAGTCGGACTTGACGTATGGGATTTCGTCTCAATCTTCTTTCATTGAGGCATATTTTTTTATACACAACCTTATTTTATATGGAGTATAAACTCCTTTGACTTTTACGTTTATCCAAAAGGAATCTTTTTTATACGAAGCATTTTACTAAACGACAAAAGGGAATGTTTTGGTCGTACGTATGCGGCGACAACTACTTCTCTGCCGCCGTGACCATTATTTCAGTTTTGGCTTCCTCTACAAGCCATACATTTTTTTAAAAGAAAAATAAATACCCTATTTTATTTTTCTTTTATTTTG
Source organism: Viscum album (assembly GCA_963277665.1). Classification (NCBI taxonomy): domain Eukaryota; kingdom Viridiplantae; phylum Streptophyta; class Magnoliopsida; order Santalales; family Viscaceae; genus Viscum; species Viscum album. The sequence continues at coordinate 2,096,539,197 of OY728122.1, forward strand.
GTATTGAAAATAATTTTCATAATGTTTTTATATCAATGTGTTGTATTGATATCTTGTGATGGAAAAGTGGAAATGTTATGTTTTCTTTTATGCATGTTTTATGTGATACGATTATGTTATGGTTCTTGGGAATTATTATGAAGATGGGTGGTTCCGTGATAAACTAAGGGAGGGTGATCCCGATATAGCTCTTCAATTCATTGGGTAATGCGAATGAGTTAAACATTAATGTTTCTCTGAAGAGATTTAGGGAATATACTGTGATGGGTATTCCACACATAACCAAGAGGGTTACTCCCTACGTAAGAATGTGATTAATGCCTGAAGTTTCCTTTATGTTTTATGATTTCTATGATTTATTCATGATTTTATGATGTATGTTAATGTGATTTTGTTTTATGAGTAGAGTATGATTTCATTGATTCTTGTGTATACATGTACTCATGTTTCCCTTCTATATTTTTATATCCCTTACTGAGCTTTTTATGCTCATCGCAAGTTTTTCGAATGTTTTTCAAAGGTCAAGGGAAGGGTACATGATACGATGATAGTGTCAAGGAAGTCTCAAGAAAGAATCCATGTTTTATTTTAAATATGTTTCCGTTGATGGGAAAAATGAATACTATCTTTTACATAACCACTTTGTTTAAATGTGGAATGTAATGCAAGTTTTATAATCTAATTCTCTAAAACTCTAAACCTGAAAAGATCCTCAATGTGTAATCTTTTAGTAACTCAAGATTAAGTAAGGTTTAAGGCTGGGGCCTTATAATAATGTTTTAAATTTATTGGTCCATATTATCCTTTGGTAATATAAATATATATAAATTATAAACCCATATGTATTTTAAAGAAAATAATCATCGCATTCCATGTGACATACTTAATCATCGTCAATTATTTATTAATTTGGAGAAGGAAATTACAGGGGAAAGCAGGGGAAGACAAAAGAGAAGCTAGGGTGGGAGAAAATAATGAAAACCAAATACATACACGCTAATGATGTTAACCCCCCCCCCCCATGGTCCAAAAAATTCAGGTCATAGAAGAAAGAAACGGTGGAGTTATTAGCCGCTATAGAGGCAAGGTGTTGGGAAAAAATCCCTCAAGGTAACATTGCAGTATTTTTGGGTTGATTGTGTTTGTTGACAAAGTAGGTTTCCATGGAGAATTTTCGAGTTCCCGAGAATTTGTTGGCAATCCTTTTTGACAAAGAATGGAGGCGGTGAGTCTTCGCGATTACGACAAGCTTCGCAAACGGCAGAGGCTGAAGATTATCGCGGCGGTGAAGGGCTTTGCGAGGGAGCTTTGCGGCGATGAAGGGATTTGCGAGGGAGCTTCACAGCGAAGGCACGAAGGAATTGACAGAATTCTTCACGATTACGAAGAGCTCTGCGATCGTAAAATTGCTGTGGTGCATCGTGATTTGGACAAAATTCCGACGGAAACTTAAGAGCTTCGTGATTTGAGATGACATGGCGTTGACTTCGCGTGGAAAGTTCGAGGGATGGTCAAATCGCTTATGAATAGAGGCCGACCCCTTTGAGAGAAGTAGAGAGAGTTTTCAGAGAAAATATTTTTCTCTCGTATTGCGATGGTGGTTCGCCGAGCTAGTGTGCTTCACGAAAGAGGAGCTTCGCGGCGGATATTGTAGTTCTGCGAATCCTGCGAGCTCTGCATTGGCTTAGTAAGCTTCACGAGGGACATTACTTTGTGACGGCTTGAGCTTCGCAAAAGTGGTTTGAGAAAAGGCAGGAGCTTCACGAAGGCTTGTTTGAGCTTCACAAAATTGGGAACTTCGCGAAGTAGGGTGCTTTGCAAAGGTGTTTCCAAAGGTAGTTGCCTAGTGTTCAAAGGCAAAGTGGTATTCATCTATGGGTGAAAGCTGTACTTCAACAGAGCATCTACATACAGAGGAAGATGCATTATTTCATGATAATTAAGAGACCTACAGGTCTATAAACTGTGAGTGAATCCCTTCACAGAGCAGTGAGCTTAGGAAGAGGAAATAGGTGATCCTCTCCACTGGCAGTGTGCCAGAGAGAGAGAAACAGGGAGTGACCCTTGGGAAAGTAGTGAGCTGACCCTAAACTTTTTAAAGGTAGTGAGCCTGGGTATAGAAGTGATCTAGCCTGAACTTTGTATCCACATCTAGTGAAGAATAGTGGAATTTGGTACGACCGGCAACATGTCGGCGTATGCTCCTTGGACGTAGCCCAGTGAGGGTGAACCATGTAAAAATCTTTGTGTCTGCCAGTTTTCTTCCCTGCATTGCATTTAAAGCATCTTCATTAGATAAAGAAGTAAATAAGTGATCATAGTTTACACACAAGAGCAAACAAAGTGACCCTTGTAATAAAGAGGTCAAGATCCAGTGGGCTAGGAAGAACTTTGAAAAAGAATACCCATACCCTGATTCACCCCCCTCTCAGGGTATATAGGCCCCTATTGGTCCTAATACAAGGTGATCTTCCTCTTTATTCCCCTCTCTCCATGTGTGAACCATTCGAATGTTGTTGGAACGCTTTCCTGGAAATTTTATGATGATATAGGCAATTGACCAAGGAATAGACTCGATGAATTTAAAGGAATTGAGGAGGATAAATGAATTTGTTTCAACAATAGTGATGGGGATGTTCCCCTAGCGGCAAATGGAAAGACCAGTGAGGAGGGTACGAGCCTCTTCCTGCAGAAAAGATCCATAACCAAAGTGACCAGTGAACACCAAGATAACTGAGCCTCTGGTGTCACAGCCATCCCCTCCTCCATTCATGACCCCCAAGATACATGACCCATCTTTATTGAGCTTTAATCCCATGGAAGGAGGAATCCATCAAATCCATTTTATTTTCAAGGTTGTGCCACCAGGATGAGGGACTCAGATGCTGGAAGTAAGCAGATGGAGGGAAGGAGCATCTTCCATTTCTGCGAGGTCCATGCAAGGTCATGGAGAAGGTTTCTGACTCTAGCGATGATGCCTCTTACTATGGAGTGGACCCCTCAATGACTTTCCCATAGGGGAAAATTGTAATTTATTCCAAATTTAATAAATTTAGACTAAACAAATGATAAAATATAGATGTTAATAAAAATTGATGGTGATGGATATCATTTCAAAAATACAAATTTTCATGATCATTGAAACACTCCAAGATTAATCCCTAATCTATATTGAATTCCTACATTACCTCATTCATGCCTCTTCATATACAATACGTTATTGACTAGAGGTGAGTGTTTGAAAAGTATCAAGTAGAGATTATACCCTCAAAAATATTTTTAATACATATAAATCAACAAGATATAAATAAAACCTCCCAATAGAATAGTGGTAACTAATGAATACCATAATGTTATAATAATGTCAACATGTTTTTATAATATTAAAGTATCCAAGGAACCCTTATACAGATGATCTAGCCAAAGAATAAGAATTATTAACATGAAAGAAATAAATACACCCCAGAATCCCCTAAAACCATCCTAGTACCACTTATAAGCACCAAAATCTAAATCATGAGATTACTACTTATAGGATCATTATATTCCTTGGATCATTGATTAAGAAGTCTGTAAGCACACTTAGATGCCCCTAAAATGTGTTATTATAAACCTAGTATTGCAACACCAATAGTTCCTTAAAGAATTGTTTATGTATTTATAATGGTGTATTCCATGATTAATAATGAAAACAAAAACAAACAAAACCATTCAAAAAATGGGTCATCATGTGATAACCAAGTTGACATATTCCCCAACTATACCTTCTTCATATCCATTCATGAAGATTATTATAAACAATTAGATTCATGCCACATATCGTGCAAAGATGTCACATATGGATCAACGTAGTCAGTTGTTAATTGGTATTCCTCATTTTACTATTAGGGGATAATCATCATTCAATTTTAAGGGTAATCCATGCTCCAACATTTTGGAGTTGTCACTAGCCTCACCCTATAATCCATAGTGACATGGTTTCTATCTTCACATGTTGGTATTTCTAGTAAGAACCTATTGAATCTTAAGAACCATCTCAATATATCATAGTAAATTCCCCCCGAACTGAACATATTGAGATCTGAATCATACCATCTACACAATATTCATCTCACCATGACACATAACATCACCTTAGTGATCAGTGTACCTCAACTTGTATAGTGTGGTTGGATGGAAATTTGTTCTGAATCATTGATTTCTACCTCTGCACATATCCAATCACCACATAAATGTCATTCCATATCCTAAAACCCACTATCATTCCATCTTAGATTGATTGATATGTATTTGTGTACCAATGATTTCTATATATGTAGTTAATTAGTCACCCCTAAGAAACCTTCTATCTTGATACCAGTAGAAATATACCCACAATGTTTTAAACATCCACAACAAGGTACAAAAAATTAAAGCATAAGTAAAATATATCAATTAATGATTATCAATGAAACACAGAAACCTACATGTACACCAATCAATTATTGTTCCCATGAGGATACACACGTATTAATAATAAAATATTTTTAGACAAATTTATACAACTTATTTATATTGATAGGGATTTCTTCCACAGGTGAATATATTCCAATTATCAAGACATGTTATGTGTTGATACCCAAATTAAACCAGTATACCAACCATATCAAACCAGCATGAAAAGGGTCAATATGAATTATCCCAATTCATCACCAATGGTATTTTATAATGAGATTTTATAAGAGTAAGTTGACATCGAATAAGAACTATAACATCTTACCTAGCGAGAGACACTACCAAAGAATGACCTTGATCTGATTAATGGGAACACGGTTATTCCTCTAGATTAGATGCTGATATATCAATTCAATAATAATTATTCATTATATCATGATGGTATCTATATATCTATCCAACATATCTTATATTTATAGGCAATTTCTAAAAAAATAGAAAAATATTATTTGTACTTGAATAGGTGAATCATACCTTGTTGATATTAATGGACTGATCTCATAATTAATCACTAAATATAGTATTATGAGAGGACCAAATTCACCAAAATGTTTCTTAGGTCCATCAATTTATAATAATAGTTTACCCATTGAAGAAATGTATCCAAAAGGTTATTTGAGGTCAAAAGAAAAGATCACACTTAATGAACCGATCGTCTAGGCACCACCGGATGATCGATACTTAGCCTCTAGCAAGCTAGTTTTCCCAACATAGGTGAAGGAACACTTCCAATCCAACCATATGGAAAATGAGACTCAAAGAAGTGTATTTTATCTTCCACCACTGTATTTTATCTGGTGAGTATGTATCCCAGATGTGATGGAACATCTACATCTCCATAACTACTAGTTGATACCCAATAACTATTTTATTTCGAATTTCATGACTTTTGAAGCCTCAAATAAGACACAACTACAACATAAACACTAAAAGAAAATAAAAAGGATATGTTAAACCATAAAATTAAAAATATTTTATATGAGGATGTCCCAAATATCATCATCTAAGGGCTTCTCATCCTTGAGAGGTTCCTCTATAAATCTTACTAGAAAAAAAATCCATCCATTGATATTGACCATACAATTCTCATTCCCATATATCCTCATGTGTTTCTCCATTCTTCCATTAGAATTGAAATTTTTTTATTACTTACAGCTAAAATAAGTTTCAATTTGGTTTATAATCCATACTGAGTACACCACAAATGATGAATATGGTTCTAACTCAAAAACCCCGTAGTTGATCACATGTGTATGATCAGGCTCATACCTTCTAAGCTGAGAGAGATAGAACACATTATGCATACTATGACAACAAAGAGGATGATCCAATTAGATATCCATAGTTTTTATGATATTTATAATCTCAAAAGGTCTCACAATCCATGGTTTCTTGCTTCTATCACCTCTACAAATGGTGATCCCAAAATCGAGTTGGCACACTGATTAAATCCTTATCACCCATAATGAACTTCATTGGTCATATCCTATTGTAGGAAAATGATCACTGTATAATATAGGTGGTAACCAAATATTTCATGATTAAATACACCCTTTCATACATATCCTTCATCATAATTATCTTTATATTAGCTACCTCACCTACCTCTTTCCAATAATGTGGTGAGCGACATGGATGACCATAAAGAGCCTCAAATGGTGTCATCTAAATTAATGATTAAAAATATTATTTTATATGAACTCTATAAAAACATATGATCATAAAATGCACCACAAAAATCTATAATGCATTCTTGAATCACATCCTCAATGATTTTGATCATCCTCTCTGGCTATTCATTAGTCTATGTATGACACATCATACTATGTTTTGACATATTCCCAATTTACTTCTATAATAATTTCCAAAAATGCAATGGGAAACACAAATCTATAATGGATATGATGTTGGAAGGAAATCTATAAAATTTTAAAATCACCTAGAAATTTAGCATTCCCAACTCATATACAGAGTGAGTATCTTTGATAATTTAGAACTATGTCACATTTTTTAGCATATCTTCTATCACTGATACAAAATCTTGACTTATCAGGCTCTTGGTTAACCCTATCATAAATCCCATTCCCACCTCATAGCACTTCCACATAGAAATATGAGGTTATTAAAGAAATACTTCTAGTTACTAATTATTCTCCTTGATATTTGGATAGTAAATGAAATGTCTGGTGATTCCAATGATGTCTCTCTTCATTCCCTAGCACCAGAAGCATTTCATGATATCCTAATACCTATTCATAAAACCTAGTGGAACTACCCATTGAGAGGAATTTTATTCCCTCACCATATAATCATTTTTATAATTATTAACCACTACTCTCCAAGAACATATATCATATTGTCACAATTCATCGATCATCCTAGAATTGGGTAACTTTGCTCCAACTCTTCCTATATCACTAGGAATTTTGTATCTAAATTTTTAATAGCATTTACCCTTCCCACCAATGCATATGAGATAACTGAATTAGTACAATTCATTACCCCCTATCCATTATAGGAATCCACCAACTATTTATCCCATAAACTCATCAACCATTATTCTTCTTATGATGTTCTATCTACAAGAACATGTGTATTCCTTTTAAGAAAATCATCAATAACATTACCTTCCCCTAGAAAATAATCCATATAAATGTAAAATGTTTGTAGATACAGCAAAAAATATCTCAACAAGTGATTCACATACTACTAAGGAAAGATGTAATGAAATAACTTATGATCAATATATATGAGAAATCTCTCATTGAAGTGGTAATAGCATTTATATTTCAGATCAGGGACCATCGCTGCTAACTCTAAGTCAAGCGTAGGGTTGTTCTACTCATGGGGCCAGGGATTGTCAAACCACTAATCTAATAAAAAATCTATCTATATTATAATATCTCCTAAAAACACATAATGTATCATATAAAACCATGTAAAAAATCCCTAACTCAGGTAAGATCAGAATCAAAGCTGTTGTATTAAACAAAAAATTTATAAATGAAACTCCCTTATTGAATAAATATATGTCTTTTTTGTGTAAGGTATTTATAGAAAACACATGAAATAATGTCGTAATTTAGTATTGATATATATTATTTTGATTAAAATATGGATAATCATCTTCACTGCAGATAATATAGACATATTATAGTGATTGATAAGATTGGAATATATTAGTGATTTTGAAAAAGTATAATTTTCACGGATGGAAGATGCGATGACCTAGGCCAGTAGGATCGTACACTATAAAGCATACTTATATGAGATTATAAGGGAGATGGAATCACTAGGATTTACCCGTGACTAATACAATGTAAATATTCAATAACTAATGAATTTGTTAAACCATTAATGGGAGATGTTGAAGCTTGTTGAGATCATAGCCTAAACCATGTTAACCAAGCCACCCCAAAAAATGTCACCATTGCACACCTTACTCTTTTGGAATACACTGTTTTAATATTGGATTTGGTATCTTTTCCCAAGTAATATTTGTTTTTCTTATAATTTGATATAATAAAATATTGATTATATTTATCTTTTTTTATTACTTTATAAAAGATTAAATAATGAGTATGCTAAAAAGTAGAATTCAGTACGATAAAAATAAAAATATGTTATAGGTAAATATATATATTCAATCAAGACACTATTTTAATGAATTAAATCATTTTATAAATAAATGATAAATTTAAAAAAATTATTAATAAATAAAATTTATTTAAACATATTTAATAATACAATTTTAGGAAGTCAAATGTAATTTTATAAGTTTCAAAAAACAATTATCCTAGTTAAATCCCTTAATATTTAATAAATGGGGATATTTTTTCAAGTGTAAATTTTTATATTTATATAGTTATTTTGATAAAATATACACTTTTTTAAGAATAATCACATTGAAATTATCAAATGAATAATTTTTCAAATTTTTCTGAGGTATTTGATTTTTTAGAAACAAATTATACACAATATAAATAAATTGTATGTATTATCATTTCAGAAAATTCCAAAAGTGATGTAATAAATACAATATAGGGTATTCAAGACCATATTTATTTTTACCAATTCAAATAATTTGTTTTTGTATTTATTTATTTAATTTTATAAACCCTTATTGAATTTCCCAAAACATATACTACATTTTAGAGTTTTAAAATAAATAATTTATGAATGTAACTCACTTTCACACCATCAAGGATTTAATTTAAGGATTTATGTCCTTGGGCATATAAAAAATTAAAAATAAAACCTTTTGATGAAACAGTGTTCAAAACCCATTGATGGTTTTTTATTGATTTATCATATAGAGTACAAAACCTAGGTTTATAAATTAATAAAGAAATCCCCTCACCTTTCTATAAATAACCACCCATACTCACACTCATCTTCATAAAACCCCATTTATCATGACTTTAATATCCCTATACCTCAGTAAATAGTTACCAATTTTTCCCCAAACACTTAACAATCTCCTCCCTGGCATTTATAAGTTCCCTCTCAAGGTAAGTGATCCTCTCCTCTTCCTTTTTATTTCATGTACATTCTTTTTACAACACCTACTGATTTTATATTTATCCTTATTTAATGTGATTTACACATCCATGTATATCCCATATTATGTAAAAGTAATGAAATACCACCTTCAACTATCATTAAACCCTTATTTGAATCATTATTTACACTATTTATGCTTTCAAAATTATTTTACAATTTTACAATGAAAAACATTTGTTTAGTGAAAACCAATCCCCTTTTATACTCAATATTATTCACCTAGATATACCAATACATCATTTTATGCAGACATAACTATACGTAACTAAACGCCCCTTAAACATTGAATCAAAAATGAGAAAATATGTTCTTATGTTTTGTGATCAATGTGGCATAATAATTCATGTACATGATATGAAAGTGATGGGTGGGCCTGAAATTATATATCTAGTCAATGCATTGGGTAATTATTTTACCTTTTGAGATTCGATGTACGGTTCATCAGAGGATATCATAAGCAAACTATTTTCTGATTACTTGGTCTTTATCCATGACTTATGTTTATGATGTCATATTTTATGTTACTGCCACATTCCAATGTTTCCTTGATGTTATAATATTATATCATGCTTCGATTTTCATGAATATGATTTTCACACCTTTATTTCACCTTGATATGTATCTTAAATAACTTTTATTTACATCATCTTGTCATTATTTGAATATTTTAATTCTAGGTTTCAAATATCACCCCTTTCTTATATACACCCCCAGGACATCCCATGCAGTTTTAAATGAGCAACAGAATTTTTATGGGAAGTATGTTGAGTTTTTAAATTAATTTTTCTGTACCTGTGTTTCATGTTACTATTCTATGTATCTAATTTCCAAAATGTTATAGTCTATATGATCATCAATTATTATATTATTTTTATATTTATATAATAAATAATTAATTAAATCATTCTAAAATATGGGTTTCCGTATTCAGTATCAATGGGATGTCTATTTATTTCCAGGTATTGGGATTAAAACACCTTATTAAATAACTATTGATAAGTCTAGAAAAAGTAAAACATACCTAAATTATTTTAAAGTATATAATACGTGGTTTCTAAGAAATAACATATTTTTATCAATACTAAAAGTGGATTTGGCTGAGGAATAGTTATACCTAGAGATAATAACCTCAAAACAGGTGCATTGGGATTTGACTTGATCATCACCTAGTGAATGAAAAGGAGGCCTTACTACAAACGTAGTTTGACAATTCAATGGGATATGATTTTCTAGATTCACAATATCTCCATGAACCATTATGAAAGAAAAAACAACTATATAAGTTTTTGTTAGGAAATATAAAATGTGTAACATAGATTGAAACCGAGAAATTAATAGGTTAAGCAATGTATGATTTACCCCCATTAACATTCATAATTTCCTCGTGTTTAGTATTTTGAAAATACTATTCCCAATTATTCCATTATTTTAGTCAATCAATGAGAATAGGAGGAACTGATTCAATAACCAGTGGGGGGGGAATGCTATTATTACCCAAATGATATTCCTATCATGATAGTAGATACCATAGGAAATATTGGGAATATTACAAACCATCTACCACAAGTTATGATTAACAACTGGAAGATAGTGAAATTTTCAAATATGTTATAGAAGAGTGAGATGGTGTCCCATGGTTGTCTCTGTGATAAACACGGAACAATGATTAATTTTCTACATATAAAAAATTTATAAAATGGAAACAATTAAAATTACATAAAGGAAATGGCATATGTTTTATGTGTGAAAATAGGGATTAACATAGATAATTAGCATGAAAAAAATGTGGAATTAAGTTAACATGATGGATGGAATAAAGTTAAATATAAGGTACTATTAGAAGTTCTATATTATAAATTTGGGGAACCTAGGCATTATATAAGGAAGTACTCTATTCTAAGCGGTAAAAAGGGTGATGAGATCCAAAAATCATTATTACCACATGAACATGGAAGATCTTATGATATATAAATCCCATAGATGGATTATGATCACTAAAGTAGACATAAAAGTTACTCTAGATTATTATATATTGATATATTTCAATTCATTTCATATTATCATATCTAGTATGTTTTATATTAACATCCAGTCATAACCCCAAATTATTTGATATCTTATTGGAAAACATATAAAATTATTGTATCCAAAGTTGAAGTTTGTGGAAATGTGTTTCTTGAAAATCATAGCATACTCAATTTTTATGAATTCAATGTAATTATGGGAATGGAATTATTTTCATTATAGAAATAACAAATGAATTGTCGAGAGAAGGAAGTCACCCTCTTTATTGTGAATCACCCTCTTATTCTGTACATGTATATAGAGGGTTATGAATCTTATTTTCTCTCATCATCTAGGATGAGGATATTATTTCTATATAATAAATAATTTCAAGATAAAATGACTAAGAATAATGAAATTATCATCCCTAATGAAATTCCCATTACAAGGGAATATGTTGATGTGTTTTCATAATTTTTTCATAGACTTCTTCTAAGTTGTGAGGTTGAGTTCCCAATTGATCTTTTACCCAGATAATTTCTAATATCTAGTAATCCTTAATGAGTAAACATTTTTGAAATTGAAAAGAAATGTAATCAATAGATAGATAATCTATATAAAGGGATTATATGTACCAGTGATTCATAATGGGGTGCAATGGTCCACCTTATCAAGAAGTTGGATGGGGTAATGTGCATATGAAATGATTATCAGGAGTTCAACAATATCATGATAAAGAATAAGTTTCCACTACCATTGATTGAGGACATGTTTAATAAATTATGTGATGTTTGGTACATCTCTAATTTGGTTATTTGGTCAAGATATTGTTAAATAATGGTGAATAAGGTGGATGTCCCCAAGACAATGTTTTGTATAAGGTATGGGAACTATTAATTCATAGTGATGAACTTTTGACTCACTAATTATCTATGAATCTTGTTGGCCTAAATTAATAGAGTTGTTATGGATTACATTGATAAATATCTAGTTTTACTATTAGATAATATTATCATATACTCTATAAGAATAGAGGAACACTATAAGTATATGAATATTGTACTAAAGGCCTGGTGAAAGGAATAGTTATTTGAACAGTATAGTAAATGTGAGTTATGAATACATCAGGTAATGTTTCTAGGGTCTTTGTACACCAAAAAAGGGATATCTAGGGATTATTGAAAAATAGAGGCAATTAAAGGATAGCTCATACCAACATTTGTGATGAAGATTCGTAGTTTCGGTTTATTATTTGGGTAATATCATCAATTTATGAGAAACTTCAATCCTTCTAACCAAGAAAACTCAGAATGGGATGACCTTTTTATAAAATGTAGAATGTGAAGAGAGATTTAAAGAGTTATATAGGAGTATAATAATTGTACAAGTGCCCACATTACCAACCCGTTTTCATTTATTTGTGATATATAGTGATGTGTACAAAAAGGGATTGGATGTTTTACTGAAAAAAATAGAAATGTGATAGCATATTCATTCTAGCAATTAAATATCCATGAGAAGAATTACCCAACACCTGGTCGGAAATTTATTGCAGTGATCTTCTAGTTAAATATTTTGAAATAATATCTATATAAGTGTATGTGGGACATATATACAGATCAGAAATTCCTCAAATATATATTCACACCAAAAGTCCTCAATATGTCCCAATAAAGGGGGTTACAACTGGTCAAGTTTTCTTATTGTTCAATCCATTACCATCATTGGAAGGTGAAAAATGTGGTTGATTATCTAAGTAGAAAGGATCCTAAAACCCTATCCATAATGAGTACAGAAAGGGATGAAATATTTATAGACATGAAAAGAATATACACGGGGACCATAAAATCATCATCACCATACCATTCTCAAATATCTTCTCAACCATCCATTCTTTAGTGGATCAAGGATGCCTAGAACGATGATGAGGTGCCATAAAAGATGTTATCAAATATTATAGAGTTTATTTTTTCTAAATATTTAGTTATTCAATTATCTAATCAAATATGTGTTAAAAAAACTGGAGATGATGTGGGGAATTATGGATGACGAGTATAAATCATACCTCTCTATTAATATTGAAATAAATAATACGTGTGGTGAACTAAACAAATACATCTAGTGGGAGAACTGGAAGAGAGAGATGGAAAAATTGTTATCTTGATGCATGGTATGTTAACAAGTCAAGGATAAACAATATAATTATAAGGGTATAAAGCAGCCATTTCCTATAATATAATTGAAATTGGAGAAATTAATCATATTTTTAATCATAAGTCTCCCTAAGAAATCTATAGGTACTAATGCCATTTGGGTGGAAGTTTATCACCTTAAAAAGTCATAAAATTTCATTTATATCAAATATGATTTATATCTCGACCTAATTACTATGATATATATACGGTAAGTGGTAATAATTCATGGAGTCCCACTCTCTATTATATTTTATCCTGAACTGAGGTTTACCACAATGTTCTAGATAATACTTCCACATTCACTAAATATGGAGTTGAGTTTTAGTAATACATGTCACCCTTAAATGGATGGTCAATAAATGATAACCATTCCAACTCAAGAATATATGTTGATATATTGTTTAATGGATTTAAAAGGATATTGAGATTAAAACCATCCCATAGTGGAGTTCTCATATAACTATAGTTACCATCAGATTATTCAAATGGACCCTTATGAGGATATGTATTCAAAAAGATATCAGTCTCCAAAATGATGGGATAAAGACAGAGAGTTGAAGAAGATGGGACCAAAAAATGTCCATAATATGGAAGAGAAGGCTCAGTCTATTCAATATCATATGAAATTTAAAAAATTATAGAAAATATACATATGCAATCAAAATAGTGATCTAGATTTCAAATCATAGATAAATTGTTCCTTTTTATATTGATGTGGGAGAAATTCATGAGGATTTTGCTGAAGGATGATTTTAGTCCAAGATACATAGGCCCCATGGATATCAATGATCTCATTAGAGTAGGGTTCAATTAAATAAACTCCCAACTAACACACCTCAAGTACATGATGTATTCCATATATCTCTCTTGAGGAAGTAAAAACCAGACCACTCACATGTACTAAATCTTGAGTTGGTACAATTGGATAATCATATTTCAAATGAATAGTATCTAATTAAGATCTTACAACATAAAGAAAATATACTATGACACAAGAGTAATCACCAAGTAAAAAGTGTTGTGGTGGAATCATACGTTTTAGGAAGCAACACAGGAATTGGTAGATGCGATGAAAAAGAAATACCATCATATGTTAAAGTGTAAAAATGGAAATTTGAGGTAGAAATTAAAAAATTGGGGAAGAATATAATTACCAACACTTTTATAAATGAAAATACCTTCATGAATGAATAAATTCATTGTTATGTAATAATGTTATTGAAAAAAATACACTACTTTGGTTATTTTGAATAAACATATCCTATTGGATATACATGAATTTTATTCATCTTAAACATTGTTAATATTTCAATTATGAAATTACTGAAATGATTATTATATAATAGGGTAAATGAAAATGTCTACTTTTCATATAAATATGGTGAGATGGTCTCGACCAAATGGATTTTACACAATAAATCCCATTTATTGGAGATTCTAAGAGAGATGGAATCACTAGAATTTTTTCTAGACAAAACCCAGGACAATATTAAAAAACTAAATCATGATAAAAATAATTTACAGGAGAAGTTATATAATATTAGGATCATGATCCATACCATATTCACCGAAACACCCTAATAAAGATTCACAATCACACACTATTCCCATAGAGATATTGGTAATTTAATAACTATTTTTGTATCTAGACCGAATTAATATGAAATTTAACATTTTATTTTTTTATAAAATTATTATTATAATTATCCCTTCTTACTACTACATTATAAATGATTAAATAGTTATTGTGATAAAAATTAGACTTTGATATAATGAAAATAATTTTTTTAGGAAATATATTGAATCAATCAAGATATTATTCTGATGAATTAATGAATTTTTGAAATAAATTTTATTTTAATAAAATATTCTAATTAAATAATATTTCAAAAATAAAAATATAATATAATTTTATGAAGTCAAATGTAATTTTAATATGGGTCAGAAAACTATTATCATTAAAACCCTCGTTATTTTTTCAATAAATATGGATTTTTTATTTAAGAATAAACTTCCATATTTAGATAATTTTCTTGATTAAATAAGTATTATTTTCGGAATCGTAAGAATAAAAGTTTCCATCTTTTATTTTTCATAAATTTCTAAGAGTTTAATTTGTGGGTAAAAGTTAAATGCTACAGAGATATACTGTATATATGATAACATGATAAAATCTAAAATATAGGTAATAGAAATATAATATACAGAACCAAATTATTTTTCACCTTAAAATATATTTTTTAATTAATTTTATTAATTTTATAAACCCTTATGAATCCTCCAAATCCAATATTATATTTCAAGGTTTAAAAATTAATTATTTCTGAACATGACTCTCTTCCACATCACCAGTGCTATTATTTTATAGTGTTATATTATTTTTCGTATAAAATATTTAAAACCGCTTAAAATGTGTAGAACTCATGGAAAAAACAATGATATGGTTTGTAGTTTTTATTATTTTATCTAATATAGTCAGAAAAATATGTTAATTAATTAATAATGAAATCCCCTCTCTCTTTTTATAAATTCCAACCCATCATCTCCCTCCTTTTCACACAAAACATATTTATCATGAATTTATTCTCTCTATTGATCTCTAAATAAATCAGAAGGTTTCCCTAATATCTTAAGAATCCCCTCCCAATAATTTAGAATTTTCATTTCAATGTAATGGATCATCTACTCTCCCTTTTCATTTGAAGTAAATTCTACGGACTAATAATTTTGATTTAAACTTATCGTGTTTAACATGATTTAAACATCTATTTTCCCTTATTATTTTTAATTAATGACAGAACACCTTTAACTCTCTTTAATATCTTAAATGAATGGAAATGTGCATATATTATGCTATCCAAATTATCCTGTTATTTTTCAATGCCAAATTTTTTTAGTGAATACAAATCCCCATTTACAGTCAAGGGTATTCACCTAGATGTGTTTATTCTTCACTACTTGGGTACTTACATGTATGTAATACCAAAATTCATAACTATGGGATTAATATTGATGAAAGTTGTTTTTTTGTATGATCTATGAGGTACAATAATTCATGTACATCATACAAATGTGACGGGTGGGCCCCTAATTAATATCCCTTTAATTCATTGGGTAATGTTTTTATCTAATGAGATACCATGTATGGTGAATGAGAATTTACCCTAAGAACAATAAGTTATGATATCTTGTTGGTTATCGTTTACTTATACTTATGATTTTGTGTTTTATAT
Organism: Viscum album; assembly: GCA_963277665.1. NCBI lineage: Eukaryota > Viridiplantae > Streptophyta > Magnoliopsida > Santalales > Viscaceae > Viscum > Viscum album. The sequence continues at coordinate 2,096,555,686 of OY728122.1, forward strand.
TGTTTACACATTCCTATATTGCTTGAAGTTATAATACGATATCATGAATTGATGTTCAAGTTTATTATTCTCACCCCTTGACGTCACATTGATATTCCTCTTGACTCACATGTGTTGATATAATCATGTTATGCTTTGATTAATCCCTTTAGTACGATTTATAGCTTTTTCATTTCTTATATATTCCCCCATGTTATCCCATGTTGCTTTGGAATTGCAATAGATTTTTAAAGTCATGATGTAGAGTTTTCAAAATAATTTTTTTATACCTATGTTTCAAGTAATTATTCTATGAACCGAATTTCCCATGGACACTACACCTAATGATCTTCTAGGTTTATATTATTTGTATATATATAGAGTAAATCCTGAACTAATTTGTATTAATATATGGTTTGACCTAGTTATCAACAATCCTCTCTTCATCTCCATGAAGGCCTCTTAGAATGTATATGTCCACTCAAACTTCAGCACATTCTTTCAATGTATAGTAATTATAACTTCTATATCATAGATGTGATTAATAAAAAGAATTAAATATTTGACTAAACCATGAAATCCTTTGATCTCAAACATATTTATAGGTATTTATAAGGAAATAATTTATTCTACCTTCTTCAAGTCCACATATCTTCTAGCCTCATAGATTACACGCACAATAAAATTTTCCTCTTTAGTCCATAAGAGACACTTCTGAAATATGTAATTGAGACTATACACTTGAAGTGTATTCAACAAAATATCTATGTATATAGAGTGTATCTAGGAGTTACATAATTATATGAGTAAATAATCAATGATTACCAAAATAAAGGAGTCAAGATATGGACATAAGATCATGTTCACGAAATCCATGAAAAAAACATGTGAATTTTTAAACTTGAATGGAATGAAAAGATACTCATATACTACATATGTACTACTGAATGTTTTTATAGGAATATCCTTCTCTTTTACGTGATTTTGGTGATATCCTAATCATAAATCAATTTTGGAGAACCATTAGGCTCCCCACAACTAATCAAAAAAGTCTTCAATCCTTGGAAATGGTTATTTTTTATTCATAGTCACCGAGTTTAACTTCCTATAGCCCACACATATCCAAATAATAATTGAATCATTTATTGATAACAATAATGTGGATCCCCTAAAAAATGTTCTTGGTTTGATAAATCCAGCCACCTCTAAATCCTTGAGCATCACCTCTATCTCTTTCTTCTCAGTCATCACCATATGATAAAAAGGAATCGATATTGTTTTTCCCCTAAAAGTGTTAAATATGAAACTCTATTACCTTATTTCGATGAATTCCCAATAAATAATTTGGAATGAAATCTTGGTAAAGATCAATCACTATAGAAAATTCTAAATACACAAGAATTTATTTTTCTAAACTACCTCAATTCTAGTCACATTTTACCTTCTACAATATATCATTCACTGGTTAAAACAAAATTCACTCACTTAGGTGTATTAAATGATAATGAAATCTTATAGAATTATATTTTTTCTAGATTACAAGTCAATAATTAGATGACTAATATCAAATAAAATTTAGTCATCTCAAGAATCATTAACCCCTAGATTTTCATATATATCAACTACTACAAGATATTCTTGATGACTTTAGAGATAATCCAATTTCATCCACAATGATGTGTCAAGAGATTAAAACTAAAAATATAACAAGATCGGTAAATATAATACTTAAATGACTTTAAAAGATATAAATGAATAGAAATATCCTATATCAAACAATGTTAAAGATAGTATATATAAGATCAAAACCATACCTCATACAGTCATTTATCCCTCTCCACCATCAGCTGTGACCTGTTCCACTATATAAAATATTCCTTCATCATCTTTACAACCCGTCCCCTAAATAGTATAAATATTTGAGTGCATCAATGAATTTTGGTTCTGCATCTACTAATGGGGACCCTGTCCTCTAGTATAACATATCCTCTTAGAGTCCAAAAACATCACATAAATAAAAATAACACTGTAATTGACCTTTCTTTCCACACCAATGACACTACATCAGTATATTTCAAAAATATTTACTAAATTAACCCCTCTAACTATAGTTTAAACATATTATTGTGTTCCATTCGATATAGGTGACATAATATCTCTTATTATTCCCTAAATAACTATTGTTCTCTTTGTTTGTCTCATATTTCTTCCACTTCCTATTACTAAAAGAGGCTCCCACAACATTCCCAGAGAACCCACTCATCCCTCTAGTGAAGGATGAATGTTGTCCAAGATATTTTTCTTCCTTTAGAGCCATATCAATAATCAAGGCCTTGAATAAAACCTTAAGATATATAATTATGTTGAAACATTTGACCCGGTAAATATGCTCTTAAAAAAATCCAATATCATATTTCTAGGCCTTCTATGCCTCATTCTCAGCAATGAGGGGAGAAAATAGAATCATCAAGTGAAATGATTAGAGTGTGAAGACATATAAATCATCCCATATTAAGGATTTATACACAACAAAGAATTATCTATCTTCAGCATATCGAGGAAAAACTCCTCAATCAAGAGATTCTTGATGGCCTCCCAAGTGAAACATTCATGTATTCCAACCTAGTTCATAAAATCCTACCACCTCCAATTGGTTCCTTGAATAATGAATAAAACACCCCATGATTTTGTGAAATAATTTTATTTGAATTAATTTATCTTTTTGATATTATGAATTTCACCTAACATTAAAAATTGTTATATATATACATATATATATATATATATATTGAAACACAAAGTCAAACATTCCTTTCACATGAGACCAAATTGGATTACAGTACATGAAAAATTGAATTTTCTTGTTCTACACACAACACTGACTTGGAATGCACTATACTCAACACTGAGAAGGTGTATGTTACATGGAATATCAAGTTCTTAAGAAACATCATTTTATTATTATAATTATTTAAAAGCATTTGTTATAACCAAGCCATTAAAACATATTAATATGAATAGTAATAATTAATTTTCAAATTTTTATTAATTTTTTTTATATAAAAAAATATATTGATAAAGAAAAATATATATATATTTTTTATGTCATTATATATTTAAAAATACTATTTTCTGAAATGAACTGCAATTCATGTCCTTATTGGAAGAAAAAAAAATAATATTTGACACATCTTAAAATTAAATTTGGTAAATTAATATTAATTTTTGAATTCATAATTCTAAAATTATCTTAGGGTTAATTTTTGGTATTTTTCAGAGAAACATCGTTTTTTGATGAATAGTGACAATTCTGCATTTTAGTTAATAACTCATTTTTCTTATAAATAATAATTAATTATCCATTATAATTTAAAATATATATCATAAAATTGTATGAATTATATATATATTATTAAAATTTAGGTCATTATAATCAATTCCAATTTCAAATTGAATATAGAATGTTCAAACTTTTGAACATTCGTATACTATAAAACCGTATTATTTCATCACGTTTGTGGGACTAGAATTAATCATACTTTTCCACATCTATGTATTGAATTTATAAAAATATAAATTAATCAATATATTCAATATAATATTTGATTCTAATTATATCATGTTACTTTCTGAGCAAAAATATTAATAAATGTGATTAAAATTAGTCATAGTGATTATGGTCAAATTTAGCTTAATTAGGGGCTAATACTTAATATTAGGGGCCAAAATGACATATAAACTTGTAAAAAAACCATTTTATGGCCATATTTGTTCAAAAAAACTTCCATTATTTATTGTTTTGGTTTATATTACTTTTTTAGGTACGAACATGTATACCCCTTGTTTACAAAAATTCCAATTTGGTCTTTTTCATTCCCTACAAAAGGCCACCACCTACGCCTATTCTTAATTCCTATGAAACATAATTGGATTGAAAAATATCTGAACAATAATATTCTAAAAATACCTCACTTTCATCTATTATACACTACTTGTGTACAAATAAATCCGTGGAATCCTTTTGGCCCAAACACAAATGTGTTACCTGATTAAGTGGTTACCTCTTCTCTCAAGATCCATTATTTTATTTTCCTTCTCCACACCCTACAATATATAAATTATAGTATTGTATAAAAAATGTTTCTTCAATATACTATTATTATTTTTGGCTATGTTTTTGACCTAAACATACACACACCTCAATCTAATGAGTAACGAACATACAATTTATGTGTATGGAAAACTGCAACCTAAGTAAATGATGATTGTTCATTTTTTGTTTACCACCTCTAATGGCGGAAATTATAATAAAAAATAGGTTTATATTTTTAATATATTAATTTTATTATTTATTTAATGTTGTGCAATTATATTACAATAGATATATTTATTCATTCCATTTTATGTTAATACGATAATTTCTTTTGAGGAAGTGTAAACTACCACCCCCTCAAAGCGATGTGATTCATTAATTGACTTCATGGAATGTATTAAGGATGGATTTATTGAATATATATTAAGTGTAAAATATAATAAATATAATTTAATATATATATATATATATATATTACTTTCTTTCAACACATCAATTAAACGAAAATAGCATTCACGCATATGTATTACTTGCCGTCTCCATAAATGGTGTATTCCATTTCATAATTATATATCATATATATTATTATAATAAAAATTTAATGGATATAGTTTATATTTAAATCATGTTTTATATTATTTAAATAACGGTAATAATATAAGGACCAAATATATAACACATTAAGACACATGCGGAAAATAAAGTTGACAATACCCAAAGTGAAACCATAACATAGAACTGTTAACAACTGGGTTATATAAAGCCATAATAAAACCATATAAGTTATTATAAGTAATAATATGGGGTTTTAAAATATTCTTAAAAAATTTATATTTATTATACAGGAGGTTTTAATGACTACAATGAGATTTATGACACAAGGTAAGGGGATTTCATCACAATTTTTTATTTCTGCGAGATACATGAATTATTCATCACCCATTCCTTTTGTGTGGTGTGTATACATCCCATGGATGTATTATATGATTATTATAATTAATGTTTTGGGTATTTAAATTTCCATTCTATTGTTTTAATTTCAAGGGTTTTATGTTTCAAAAGTTACCAAATCTATAAATAAATTTGTCTCATTTTTTTCATTGAGACACATGCCATGTTATGCAGCTATATTTTTGAATTAGGTGTATATACTACCTTTTAAACATTATATCATAAATATACTTATTTTCATGATATTTTATTCTTAATTTAATTTCATTTTCTTATATGGGGTTTATGGTTTACGGTTACCATGTTTTATGGGTTTATAGAAACAATCTCATCCCTTTTAAAGTTTTTTTATGATTATGATTTCATTGATGAAATATAGTGATCCAAATCATTAAAAAACCCATCAGTTTTTTATACTATCTTAAATAAGGATATATTCATGTATTGGTACCAATTTTTAAACACTTTGGTATATAACATAGTTAAGAAAGTGTTTTCAATAAATGTTAACATTACCCTCTCTTCGTTCAGAAATATATTCTTTATAAAAAGGGTTTACAAGAATATTATACTATTATCCTATAATCCCTGAAAGAAATTTTTACCCTTTTTTCTTTTACCAATTACATCAGTGAAATATACTTGTTTCTTTTTGAACAAGGTATTTTTCAAACCACTGCAATAAGAATGTTCTTTATACCTCATATGACATGTACAAATTTACCCAGTATCATTTATTTGAAGTTTACTTTGAATTTTTAAAAGCATAAATTTTAAGATATTGTTTTTTAAAAGTAAGAATCAAAGGAAATTTTTTTAAAAAAATAAAAATTATTTTATAAAATTTTTATTTTTTTCAAAAACTATTCAACTTTCCTTTATTATTTTTAGAGGAAAATTATTTTGAAACTATTTTCAGGATTCTTTTATATGTTGTGAAGAATATTTTTGCCAAATTTTTTTTCAATCTTTTATTATATATTTTCAAATTATTTTTAATGAAACAATTTTAAAAAAACATTCAATATTATTTCTTATGATTTTAAGTAAAAAAATTTCAAAATTATTTAATGTTTTCTTGTTATGTTGTCAAGGTATTATCTATGAAAATTATTTTCAAATTGTTTTAGGAATTAATAATAATTTTTTATAGAATAAAGGATATTTTCTTCAAGAATCATTTTTATAATATATATGAAAATTATTTTCCATCTATGATGTCATCTGTTGATGTCACTAATTTTCTTCTAGTAAATGATTTAAAGGTTCTATTCATATTATTTCTATGAATGGGTTATTATTAATGAATAATGTCATGGTATATATGAAACCCATTTCTCTTTCATGGTTTATATATTTGTGAAACCGATTTCTCCTTCACAAGTTATATGTTTATGAAATCCAATTCTCTTTCACAGGTTATGATTTTGGTGAAATGACTGTGAAATATATAACTTTTTCCATAAGTTATGATACATTTACATTTTTATGATATTTATTTCATATCATGGGTTGTGATATGATTGTTTATCATTTCATGGAACATGTATGTATGATTTATTATGGGATGTTTCAGACATATATGTCCCTAAAATACATTTGATAACAATGGATTACTCATGAGTATAAATGTTACGTGTGAACCTAATTTAATGTCCACAATTTTATGCATGGTCTTGGTTTTGTATCCATACATTTATATGTGAACTTGATTATATATCAGTAATTTTATGAGTGAACGTTATTACATGTTCAAAATGTTTTTCATGGACTTATTTTCATGTCCATAAGTTTATACATGAACCTGATTACATGTTCACAATGTTATGCATGAACCTAATTACATGTTTTTAATGTTATACATGGACCTGGTTTCATGTCCATATGGTTATGCGTGAACCTGATTACAAGTTCACAATGTAAAGAAAGGACTTAGTTTCATGTCCACAAGTTGATGTGGGGGACTCATTTCAGGTCCTTAAGATAATGAGTGAACCTGTTTCTACTTATACATGTTCAAAATGTTACAAACCAATTGCATGCCGAAAATTCCATGTCTAATTAATATTCAATGAATTCATTACTTATTCTTTTAATTATATTATGATCTATGTCTTTTGAACATTCAATATTTATTGTGATCTCTAATATGTAGGATTTAATCTTCAAATGTTATGATAAATTTTATAACCCTTTTGTTCATGTTTGGCTTCCATATTTCCTTTATTTACCCTTTACTGAGCATCTGATCTCACCCCTTTCTTATATTTCCATTAACCATATTATGAAAAAATGATTTCTATAGAAATACTAATGGTAGTGATATTTATAAGAGATGATGAAGATAGTTCACCTAGATTATTGATTGTGTTTCCATGATTCAATAGATAATAAAATATTATGGTCCTCGAACATTTATTTTTGGTACTATACTAAATATTCATCTAAAATGTAGTTATATCCATGTATGTTAATCCCGGGTCACTATAGTTGGTATCAAAGGAAAGGATTAGTCTAAAATTGGAAACTAGGATTAGAAAACCAAAGTGATATCCCTAAGGATAATTCTGTAGATATTTGTATGGATCACTCTATGGATAAGTCTAAGGATTAAGAAAAATATAGGAAACTATCCTCAAATTTTGGTAAAGGATATATTGAGTGGTTTCCAAGAAATAAATACCTATATTGATACTAAAAGTGGATGTGGATCTGGCATAGATATACCTAGGAGTAATAACTCATACGAGATGTTCTGGACTAGACTCAGGAAAATACAGTACAGACAATGGGCCTTACCGGACACCTAGTTTGACACTCCTGGGGGATATTGCTTTGGAATTCACAAACACATCACAATCCATTATAAAGGATTTTAATATGAAATATATATGAATAACCTATAATAAACCGAATTTTTATTAAATTAAAATTTAGGTGTCTTTATTTAGACATCCTATAAAAAGTTTTCATTATTGTGTGGTCTTCATATATGATATTTGTTTATCACCATTGGGTTTTTGGTTTTAGTCAATGGAAATCACTAAAAGAAAAACGTTTAACATTGAATGTTTCAAATGTGGAAATTATGGGAATTATAAAGATCTATTTTCCAACTGGAAATATCCTAATGATAATCCAGACATTTGAATGAGAATAGGTAAAACCTAGGTAGATAAGGAGACCATAAATAAAATGTGAAAGGTATCGGAAGTTCTTTCAGTATTTTTTACATTGTTCGTAAAAATAATTATAAGATTGTGGTTGAAGAATATTAAGACATGATTCATATTTCATATTCTTGAAAAAATGTATTAATGAATACATTGATGAAGAATGGGTAATGGTTTAACAGTAATGTTGGATTAATGAAATATTTATTTTTTGGAATTCAAAGATTATGTCATATGAATTAGGAAATGTATACATATTTTCATAATGACTATTCATTAAAGATTGAAAAAGAACATGTTGAATGGTGATGAACACATAGAAATGTGATTACATGAAAGGGTGATATATTTAGTAAGGGAAGGTAAACCTTAATTAATGCCTGAAATTGAGATAATGATCTTTGGAGAATAGTATATTAGATATGAATAAGTAAATTAAACGATATAGATTACCCTAGAATAGATTATTGAAAAAATGATATCTGCCATTAAGGATGAAGTTAATGACTTCTTGGATTTATAGAATATATCTAGTAATCATTAGAATAAGGATAACACATGTTTTACAAAAGGGTTTTTTGGTAATTAAGGTTATAACCATGTTTCCAGGGAATATATGATGAGTTTATTGAAGTGTTTGGAATGTGACAACCAAGCGGTACTTTGTAGTATATGTGGGATCAATGTTTACCAGTTTCATGATTTTAATTTTAATGTTTTGAATTTTCATCCTTAGGCAGGGTTAAGAGGTCCATAATTAATGGAAATATTTAATTAATCATAGAATGATTTTTTTAAAATAGAGTATTATCTTACCATTTGATGATTTGTGTGAGTTGGAAAACATGTGATAACTATTTTTCTGAGATTTTAAATGAAGGATGGTGGATTAATTATCATTCTATTTATGGATCTCATTATGTTTTGGTTCTTCAAGAATGGAAAATTCACAATCATTCCATAGAATAAGAGATGAAGTGGGCATTTATCAAGGAAAAACCAAAGGATGAGATTGAACATACAAAATGTAAAAAAGTTAAATAAGTATTTGTTTTCCTTTGTCTTCTCGATAATAGAATAATTCCTCAAATCTAAGAAATTGATATTGAAAAAGATTTATCCTAGCACATTTATTTCAGTTAAATCAGATGGTCCCTTATATCTTCATAGATTTATTATTTGGTGATCACCCCTTCATCTAATCATTGTTATCTGTCAACCTCCATCAGAACATTATTGTTAGGTTTTTCTTTGATATCCATGTTTTCACATCCCACCTACGTTATCCTATGTGGAAACCAAGTAATATGTTACTTTGGGTACTAGATATGTTTCAAACATTTTTTAAATGATTGTTTTAGTATTAATTTTTACTCTGTGGGTTTCTATGAAATCAACATTCAATTATGAAACATTTGATAACAAATATGAATTTTGATGGAGAAATTCATTTTAATAGGGGTAAAATATAACACCTCAAGATTTTTGTGAATTTTTTTGCAAATAAATTTATATTTTTAATATTATATATTTCACATGACATTGGAAATAGTAATATATATATATATATATAATAAAACAATATGTCAAACATTCTTTCCATGAAACACCAACTTGGATGGCACTACATGCAACACTGACTTGGATTGCACTACATGAAATACTAACTTGGTATGTGTTGCATGCATTCCTGACTTGGCATATGTTATAAGAAATTATGAGTTTCTAAGAAACATCATTTTATTGATATAATTATTTAAATGGGTTAGTTTTAAAATATCAATTAAAACATAATTATATAAATATTTATAACTAATTTCAAAATATCTTTATAATTTTTATATAAATAAAACATATTTATAATGAAAAATATAAATTTTTTGTAATGTCTTTAAAAGTTTAAAAATATTTTTTTTTTCAAATGAACATCTTTTTCATGTCCTTCTATTAAGAACAATAAAATTAATTTTAGACACATCTAGAAATTTAATTTGAAAAAATTAAAATTTTTATTTAATAATTATGAAATTATCTTAGGGTGATTTTTTTATTTTTATGAGAAACATAATTTTTTTATTAATAGTGAATGTTACTGCATTTTAGTTAATAAATGCATTTTAATTTAAATAATTATTAATCATAAATTTTATTTTTAAGTTGTTTCAGGGTCACACTATATCATTTATAAATCTATTAATATAAGTTAGTTCATTATAATAAAACTCAATTTGAAATTGAATATAAAAAACATAACAAACCTTTGAACATTGATACAATTTAAAAACACATTATTTCATCCCATCTACATGATTATCATTAATATTAATATTAATAGTTATGTGAATTGAATTTATAAAAATAGACATAAAATATTTTACTAATTATTTTTATTTATATTGTTATTATATCATGTTAATTATTGAAGAAAATGATTAGTAAAATTACTTAAAATTGGTCACAATGATTAAGGTCAAATTAAGATTATTTATGGACTAACCCTTAATCTTAGGGGGAAAAATGACCTATCTACTTGTACAACACCCATGTTATGGTAATATTTCGGCCATACACCTTCCATTATTAATTTGTAATGGTTTTATGACATTCTTGAGATAAGAACATGTTTACACCTAACATGTTTTAAAAAATTCCTAGTGAGACATTTTCTAACCCTATAAATGCCCGTCATCATTCCATCTTCTTCACAACACTCAAACCTATTAGGTTTGGAAAATATCATTGCAATAAACATATCAACATTTCTCCCTTCATATTATAACCCTCTCACTGTGAAAAAAAATAAAAGGAATCCATTTGGCACAAACCCAAAGGTGTTTCCCGATTAAGAGGTAACCACTTCTCTAAATATTCTTTGTTTTATTTTCATTCTCCACGCCCTCAAATATATATATTCCATGATCTTATAACAAAAAAAATATCCTCATTATAGCAGAATTGTTTTATGCTAAAATTTTCACTTAAACTTATACCCACCTTAATCTAATAGGTAACGAACATTATGTTTATGTGTACAGAAAACTACTACTTTACTAAACGATGATTGTTCACTTTTCCATTACATCCTCTCATGGTGGAAATTATGATGAACTATATGTTTTAATATTTTATATATTATACTTAATATGTCCATAATATTCTAAATGTATTTTACAACACATATCTATATTCTTCTCGTTCTATTTTAATAGGATAATTTCTTTTGAAGATGTGTGGACTACCACTGCCGCAAACCGATGTGATTCGTTCATACACCTCCTTGAATGTATTAAGGATGGATTTAGTGAATATATATATATGATATATATGATATAACAATTATACTGAAATAGTGTCTATGCGTACGTACAGCTTACCGTCTCTAGGAATGATGTATTCAATTTAATACTTCTATATCCTATAAATTATTATAATAAAAATTTAATCAATATAAATTATATTAAAATATTTGTTTAAATTCTTTAAATTATGACATTATCATTAGGACCAAATATATTACAAATTAAGACACTTGCGAAAAAAAGAGGATATTACCCGAAGTGAAAGCTTAACATAAAATTGGTAACAAGAGGAAAAAATAAAGACATAATAAATCCATATATGGTATTATGAGTAATTATAAGGTTCACTGATAGATTAAAAATAAATTTATATTTATTATATATGAGGTTTGAATGAGTACGATGATAGTCAATACACAAGGTAAGGGGATTTCATCTCACTTTTTTTCTGTGAGATACATGATTTATTCCCCACCAATTCCTTTTGTATTGTGTGTATACTAACCATGGATGTATTATATGATTATTATAATTAAATTTATGTGTTTTTAAATATTAATTCTATACTTTTAATTTCATGTGGTTATGTTTCAAAAGTTAACAACTCAGTAAGATTGTTTTGTCTCAATTTTTATTTTAGGAGACACAGGCTATGTAATGAACCTATATTTTCCTATTATGTGTATATAATACCTTTGAAAGGTTATATCATGAATATAATTATATTAATGTTATTTTATGCTTCATGTAATTTCATTTTTTACATGGGTATTATGGTTCAAATTTACCATGTTATAAGTGTTTATTTAAACAATCTCATCATTTTTCTAGATTGTTTATGTTTATGCTTACTTTGATGAAATATTATGATACATTTATCAATATACCTCATGAGTTTACATATACGCTATTTTTTCATGATATATGCATGTATTAGTACAATTTTATCAACTCTTTGGTACATAAGATTGTTAAGAAATTGTTTTCAAGAATGATTGACTTTACCCACTGTTTAGTTGAAAATCTATGTTTTCTAAAAAGGGATTCCAAGAATATTGTAAAATTATACTACAATATTTAAAATTATATTTTACCATTTATTATTTTACAAATATCTTAAATGGAATCTTAATTTCTCTTTCCAAAAAAGGCTTATTTCTATCATTTTTACTGTGAAAAAATAATTTTCTTTTTTACTTCATATGAAACATACGAATTTACCCACCATCATTTGTTTGAAGATTCTGTTGAATTTTTAAAAGGATAATATTCAAGATACTAGTTTTTTAAAATAGATTTCCAAGGAATTGTTTTTTCAAAACCTGTTCAAGCATAATTTATAAATTTTCAATGAAAATTGAATTCAAAATGTTTTCAACCTTCTTTTATAAATTTTCAATGAATTTTTTTTCTAAATGTTTCCAAGATTCTTTTATATGTTTTTAAGGAAAATTGTTTTCTTAATTTATCATGACTTATTGGTTAGTAATCAATGTATTTTAAAAGAAATGGGTTTTGAAATACTTTCTAGATTTATACATATGTTTTTAAGTAAATATTTTTATGAATGATATCAACTTTTCTTTATAATTTGTCAAGGTATTTTATAAGAAAATGATTTTCATATGGTTTTATTTATCACAAGTCTTATTATAATTAATAAAGGATATTTAACTCAATAGTTATTTTTGAAAGATATGTTAAAACTATTTTCTATCCAAGATAACATTTGTTAATGTTACTCATTTAATTCTTGGAAACTATATAACTTTTCCATTCATATTATTTCTATGAATAGATTATTCATAAGTTTATGGTATTTATGAATCCCATTTCTATTTCACAAGTAATATGTTTAAGAAACCAGTTTCTCTTTCATGAGTTATATGTTTATGAAATATTTTTCACTTTCATTAGTTATGCTTTTGGTTAAATTATTCTGAAACATGTATATTTTTTCTTAGGTTATGATAAGTTTACGTGTTTATAATTTCTATTTCATTACATGGGTAATGGTATTATTGTTTATGAATTTGTGGAAAATGTATATTTGATTTCATTATGAGATGGGTGGGACCTATATATCCTTTCAAATTATTGGATAATGATGGATGACTCAAGAGTGTAAATGTTAAGTGAAAACTTGATTTCAGGATCACAATGTTATGAATAGACCTAGTTTAAAGTCTATAAGTTTATGCGTGAACCTGATTACATGTTCACAATGTTATGAGTGAACCATATTACATGATCACAATGTTATCCATGGACATGGTTTCATGTCCATAAGTTTATGCATGAACCTAAATAATTTTTCACAATGTTATGTGTGAACCGGATTTCATGTTTACAATGTTATGCATGGACCTAGTATCATGTTTATATGGTTATACATGAGCATGATTAAATGTTCACAATATTTTTCATGGACTTGTTTTCATGTCCTCAAGTTGTTGTAGGGGCATGATTTCCTGACCTTAACTTAATGAGTGAACCTGATACTACTTATACCGGTTCACAATGTTATAAACCAATGTTCATTCCACAAATTCCAAGTCTTAATAATATTTTATTCTTTCAAGATTTATAAATTTAATTATCTTATGATCTATGTATTCTGAACTTCCAGTCTTTATTATGATAAAAAATAAGTAGTGTATGATCTTAAAATGCTATTATCAAGTCCAATACATTTTTTTCATGTTATACGTACGAATTTACTTTATTTACTCATTACTGAGCATCTAAGATAACTAATTTCTTATGTTTCTATCCCTTTGATAGGAAAAATAGTTTTTGGTAGAAGTACTACAGGTTGATATATTCTTGGGATATGTTGATGATCATTCACCAGGATAGAATATTTTTTCCTTGTTTCCAAAGATATTAATCTATTCAGATTCGTCAGGTATAATGACCTATACTTTACATGCATTGTTATTACTTCAAAATTGAAACACACTTATTACAACATATAAAAAAACAATGAAATGACCATATAGGTATAGTGTCTTTAGAAACTGGAAATCATAAACAACTGGTTCATAAAGCATCTACTTTGCCTCCCATTTATTTCATCATATCTAGAGTCCCTTTTTGGAATATTCTACATAATAACCTTCTTCCAGACATGGGGAAATAAAACATACAAAAGGGTGAGCTCAAATTCTCATTAAGAGTAAAAAAAAGAAATATCAATCACATCATATACATAAGCACATAACTTTTGGAAATCTTAACCTGCAAAAGATATCATAATTTCATAACATGGGATAAATCATAATAGTGAAATGTAATCCCAATAATCACAACTTAAAACATGAAACTTTGTTGCGTACACACATAATCATAGAGAATCATTTCTTGTTAGTCAAGACTCATTTCCAAGACTATCTTAGTGGACAATGTCTATATCTGAACCGAGTTCATTCCTCGTTTCAGTCCTGTTTCAATGAACCAGTTTAACCTGCCGTTCCAGCCATGTCTATCTCATGAGATATAAAATCTTTACCCAATGCATTGGAGGGAGATATAGGTCCTACCCATCTCATAATGATACCATTCTTATGTGTGCCACAAAATCATAAATCATACATCATTGCATAACCCATGTAATAAAAAATGGGATTCTTAAACATCATGACATCATAAAACAATGCATATAAGATAAAGGAATTCATAAAAATATTTCCACCACAACATAATCAAATCAATGTAATAATAAGGATAGAAACAGAACCCTATATTATCTTAGATGGAAAATAATTTTGATAAAACACTTGAACTCCATTCTTGAGGAAAATATCCTTTCTACTTCAAAAACATTTTCCTTTCTTAACATGTCATACAATTTTATACTAAAAGAAGTTGATTAAAAATAAACTTGAAAACATGTAAAGGAAGCATCTTGGAAATAATGTTTTAAAAATCCATTCATGCCATATAAGTTAAAAAACATTCTTCTCGTACTTTTGTCGGAAAAGTCAAAAAGTATCTCGTACGAAAAATGACTAGAGATTCCTTTCATATCTTTTACTAAAATATCACCGAAGGGTAAAATTGGATATAAACTATTTTATAAGGATATAAATATTATATATTGAGGAAACATGGATGTGGATGATAAAATACACCCCAGTAAATTCCAAAGTATAAACAATCTCGGATAAAAATGAGATTGTGATATTTTCCTTACCTTAGGTCTGATTTGCCTCTTAAGTGTCCGAACCTCCTGTATAATGATTTAAATAATGTTATTGACTTATTCCAAAATCATAATTATTGTTATGATATCATATACGGTCATATTATTAGCTTCTTATTTGTAATATTTCATTACAACTTGTTATTCGGGTGTTTATTACTTTTTGTTCTTATGCGTGTTTTGTCGAATAAATTATTATTCTTCCCTTTAGGTTATAGATACCTCATTTACAGAATGTTATTAGTGTAATATATACCATATTCATTCATTAAATTCATTTATATAATCATTATGCAATGAATATCATGTAGAACGAGTTGCATCACATCTTGGAGACGGTATTCCGTACGTACGCACGAGCGATGATATCGTTTCCATGATCATGGAATTGTATTGGAGTGTATGTATAATATTTAAGAATCAATATCACTTTAAAATAATCATATATAGTCATTATTTACACCATTATACCCATCCAAGTAAGGTGGTGGTGGAAAGTAGATTACACCACGGCGTGGAGACGGTATTCCGTACGTATGCACGCACGATGATTTAATTTTCTATAGGATTGATAGATTGTGAAATAGGTTTGTTTAATACTTATAATAACATATCAGTATATTAGAGATACTGATGTTTTTACTTCATAATGAAACAACTAAAGAAGAAGAAGTGGAAGAAGAAATAAAGATGAAATAGTCGGTAACGGACATTACCTCTTCTTTGAAGTTCTCCTTTGAGACCTCCTTTCAGGGCACTAAAATTGGTCTTTGAAGAAGACCAGGACCTATAGGATATCTTTAGGGAAGTGGAGAGGAGAAATTGGCAGGGGTTGGCCGAGCTTGGAGGCTCAAAGTGGTGTGAGGAAGAGAGGGAGGAGGTGCCCTTTTATAAGGGAGGAGAGGGGCACCATTGGAATAACTAAAAATATTAATTTTTTATAAAGCCAAATTCGGTTTTAAATAGCTCCAAATTTATTTATTTCGAAGCTAAGGTGGGTATGGGTCTAAATACTCTCATAAAATAGAATTTAGAGAAGTTTAGGTTCCTATTTTGACCTTATCATTTAGATTTTACATTAAGTTAAATAATTTTACCTTTACCGTGTATTCTTGTGTTCTTACACTATAAGGTTAATAAACTTACTATAACAATCCAAAAGAACCCCAAGTTGTTTATTATTAATATATATAACGTTATCTAAGTCATTGGGCCGAACCTTATATTTTTAGGAATAAATAACAATTAATAATATAATATTTGTTTTAAAAACAATTTTATGCCAATTTTGACACTATTTAGTAATTGATTTTTTTGAAAATCATAACAGAATGATTAGTTAAAAAAAAGTTAATTAAATCACTATAACATGTCATATTGACCTATAAAATTAGTGGAATTCATAAAAAGTCTCAAATTACATTTATTTGGGTATTTATAACATCAATTAGTTCAATATTTCATTAATAAGATAATTACTGCATCATTTTTGTGTCATAAATAAATTAAATTATTTAATGTTTAAAAATTAAAAATAAAATATCATTATATAGGAAATCTTTTTATCTTTCTAATGAATATTTATATTCGAATTTATCTTATATATAACCATATATTTAAAATTATTTACTTATTAAACTTTGATTATAACTATTTTAAGCCTTCTTTAAATAAATTAATAATAAATATCCTAATCTAATCCAAGTGGGCCTAAATGGTCATATTTTATTCCTAAGTTTGTTTTTGGTCGAATTAAACATCTCCAATAGAATTAGGACATGTTTTAGGGTAATAATAATATCATTTTTACCCTTAATTACCCTATTTACTTTTAACCGTGGTAAATAAAAGTAAAAAGTTACTATTCACCAAAAAATTATTTTCATCTCATTAAACCACATTTAACTTAATGACATCCACTGTGTCTCTCAGATTTTTGAAATTCCACTAATAGAAGCGGTAAAATTAAGTTTTATGAAAAATTCAGTTTTTTAACTACCACTTAGTGGTTTCACTATTCATCAAAAATTGAAAGTTTTCAGAAAAATACCAAAATTTCACCCTAGGATAATTTCGATATTCTGAATCCAAAAATGAAGTCCATTTTGAAAAATAAAATTTATAAAATTTCAAAAAGTTGTTATTACTATTCATAACAGCTAGTTTTAATAATATTTTATTAGCATATCATTGTTTAGTGAAACTCGGTATTGCGTATGACGCAAGCTATTGAGGAAGGTCGCGATTTCGTGTAAAGCAAGCCAAACAAGTGTTGTGTGTAGAAAAAGATTCCTTTGATGATTTATATAACATAAAAGTCTCGGCTGTTACATTCTACCCCCCTTAAAATTAATTTCGCCCTCGAAATTCATCACTTTGTAACAAACAGATGAGGATACCTCTCCCTCATCATATCCTCAAGCTCCCATGTAGCTTCTTCTAATTGGTGGTTCCTCCATAATACGTTAACCAATTGAGTGGTCTTGTTTCGTAGGACTTTTTCGCTATGATCCAGAATCTATATCGGCTGTTCTTCATAAGAAAGATCCTGCTCCACCGGTACAACTTTTGAGCTGAGTACATGTGAAGGATCAGGTATGTACTTTCTCAGGAGAGATACATGGAACACATCGTGAACTTGAGAGAGATTCGGTGGAAGCGCCAATCGGTAAGCTACCTTCCCTACACGATCTAGTATTTCGAAAGGACCGATATATCTAGGGCTCAACTTCCCCTTCTTTCCAAATCTCATGACCCTCTTCCAGGGAGATATTTGTAAGAACACATTATCACCTACTTCAAACTATAGGTCTTTTCTTCGGTTGTCGGCATAAATTTTTTGTCGACTCTCAGCTACTCTTATGTTTTTTTGAATAGATCTGACCTTTTCTGCCATTTCATCAACATGATCGGGTCCTAATAGCTTTCTTTCCCCGACTTTATCACAGCAAGTTGGAGTCCTGCATTTCTTTCCATAGAGAGATTCATAAAGAGCCATCTGAATACTGGAGTGAAAGATATTATTATAAGAAAATTCCAACAAAGGTAGGTGTTGATCCCAACCACCTTTGAAATCCATAGAGAAAGCTCTCAACATATCTTCTGGAGTTTGAATTGTTCTCTCAGACTGACCGTCTGTCTGAGGATGATAAGCAGTGCTGAAACTCAACTCTGTATCCAGAGTATGCTGAAGACTTCTCCAGAACATCGAGGTAAATCTCAAATCCCAATCAAATATAATAGAAAGTGGTACTCCATGCAATCTTACCACTTCCTTTACATATATCCTGGCAAGCTGATCCAGAGATAAATCATCTCTAATAGCAGTGAAGTGTGCAGACTTTTTAAGACGATCCACTATGACCCAGATAGCATTATTGCCTTTGGACGTTTTAGGAAGTCCTGTGACAAAGTCCATAGTGATGTTTTCCCATTTCCATTCGGGTATGGGTAATGGTTGTAACATCCCCTTATACTTCTTTCTCTCAGCTTTAACTTGTTGAAAAACCAAGTATCGAGAGACATATTTAGCAACATCTCTTTTCATTCCATCCCACCAAAAGTACTCTTTCAGGTCCCTATACATCTTCGTGCTTCGAGGATGAATAGAGAATGAAGAACTATGAGCCTCATCCAGCAGCTCCTTCTTTAATTCAAGGATGGGAGGAACACAAACCCGATTCTTGAACTTTATTATCCCATCATAATCAAGGTAGAATTCAGGAACATTTCTCACCTTCCTTTGTAACTCGACATCTTCTTTATGTGCCTCTTTAATCTTCACATGTATAGATGGTTGAACATTCATTTGAGAAAGATACGATTTTCCCCTTTCATTATAATTCCAAGATCCATCCTTTGTAAATCCATAAATATTTGATATTTTGTGATCCTCATCATGGATAAACTAGCATGGTCTTGTCGACTTAATGCATCCGCCACCTTGTTTGCTTTCCCAGGGTGGTAATGAATTGAGCAGTCGTAATCCTTAATCAGCTCCAACCATCTTCTTTGGCGCATATTCTGCTAATTTTGTGTGAAAATATACTTTAATCTTTTATTATCAGTATAAATATCACACCTCTCACCATAAAGGTAATGCCTCCAAATCTTTAATGCAAAGATTACCGCAGCTAACTCCAAATCATGAGTTGGGTAATTTTGCTCATGTATTTTCAACTGTCATGAGGCATAAGCTATTACCATATAATTTTTCATAAAAACACACCCCAAACCCTTCTTGGATGCATCACTATAGATCACAAAACGTTTTCCACTACAAGGCAGTGTGAGCACAGGTGCACTGGATAACCTTCTTTTCAACTCCTTGAAATTCTCTTCACATTCCTCCGTCCAAACAAACATAACTCTTTTCCGAGTCAACTTGGTGAGTGGATTAGATAATCATGAAAAATATTTCACAAAACATCGATAATATCTAGCCAAACCAAGAAAACTTCAGATCTCAGTTACTGTTGTTGGTATCGACCATCTTTCGATAACCTCTGTTTTTGCTGGATCCACAGATATCCCCTCTTTTGAAATTATGTGACCCAAAAATGAAACTTTTTGAAGCCAAAATTCACACTTGGGAAATTTTGCATAAAGCTTCTCCTTTCTCAGAGTCTTCAAAATAATTCTCAAGTAATCTTCATGTTCATCCTTTCTCTTTGAATAGACAAGAATATCGTCTATAAAGACTACCACAAATTGATCAAGATAGTCTCTAAAGACTCTATTCATTAGATCCATGAAGATAGAAGAGGCATTAGTAAGACCAAATGGAATCACTATAAATTCATAGTGTCCATACCTTGTACGGAAATCCGTCTTTCGTATATCCTCCCTTTGGACCCTTAATTGATGATACCCTTAAAGAAGATAAATCTTGGAAAAGTATTGATCTCCGCGTAGTTGGTCAAATAGGTCATCAATGCGCGGGGGAGGATATTTGTTCTTGATAGTGATCTTGTTAAGTTCTTGATAATCAATGCAGAGCCTCATTGATCCATCTATCTTCATAACAAACATAACAGGTGCTCCCCAAGGTGACTCACTAGGGCGTATGAAACCCTTATCAAGATTCTCAAGGAGTTGCTTCTTCAATTCCTACAACTCAATTGGGGCCATTCTATAAGGTGTCTTTGAAATAGAAAAAGCATCTGGTACAAGTTCTATTGAAAACTCAACTTCACGATTCGGTGGAAGACCCGGTAATTCCTTCGGAAGGACATCATCAAACTCCTGTAAAATGGGAATATTCTTAATCGTGAGTTTCTCACCAACCATTTGAGATAAATAACCTTCATTTAGTGAATTCAATACCCATAAAATGGAATAAATTTCCACTGGAAGGTTATGTTCATCCTTGCATCGACAGATGATCATAGATTGATCTGGAATATGAAATGTGACTTCCCTTATTTGGAAATTGATATGAGCTCCATGTAGAGAATGCCAATCCATTCAAAGAATCACATCAAATTCCACTATAGTAAGGATCACAAGATTTGCAGGAAGCACTTTCCCACAAACTTCAATCGGAGAAGAATTATAAACTTTTGATGAGACTGTTGTGCCATTAGGGGTTGTCACAGCAAACTCAACATCTAACTGTTGAGGTAATACGATGATATCCTTAGAAAATTCTTCAGAAATAAAGCTGTGGGTGGATCTAGAATCAAATAAAACATTTTCTAATTTAGATTGGATGGTAAGTGTACCTTTCACCACATCATTATCGTACTCCACATTGCTGATAGAAATTGCATGTGACTTTCCTTTTTCTTTAGCCTTAAGAGTTTGTTGACGTCGACCATCATCATAAACCCTTAGATTTGGGCATTGATTGGCATAATGCCCCATCTCCTTGCACTTGAAACATTGAAGTGTAGTAGGGTCATTCTGTGTATCCCTTCCTTTGTTTTCATCATTAGACATCTTCTTCCCATCATTGCGGCATTCAAATGCCCGATGACCTTTCTTTCCACATTTGAAACATTTACTTGTCCCTTTAAGAAAACTACCTCCATGTTTCTTTCCACACTTTGAGCATAAGGGAAAGCTCATCTTCTTTTCAGTGTGCTATTTAGATTTTCCTTTCAATTCCATTTTCCTCTTCTTATCAAACCCATATGACTAATGGGTTACTCCAATCTCCATCTCGACTTTGAGAGCACATCGAATGATTTCCTCGTAGCTATTGAAGTCCCTTATGGATAACGCCCTCCGAAGACTTGGTTTTAAGCCACTAAAAAATCGATCGATGTTACTCTCAGGTTGGATAATAATACCAGAAGCATACCTTGCAAGAATTATAAAATTTGATTCATAAGTACCAATAGATTCATCATCCTTTTTGTTCAGTTCAAGAAACTCTTTCTCCATCTTTGTTCGGAGAATACGAGGGATGTAATTATTTAAAAATAAGTTCTTGAACTCGTCCCATTCCATGGACTCAATTTCATCCCTTTGCCTCATATTCTTAATAAGAGTCCACCATTGATCAGCATATCCTTCCAAACGATACACTGCTAGGTTGAATTTATCATGTTCAGAACATTGACGAACTGAAAATATCTTTTCAATAGTACTAATCCATTGTTCAGCAACTAATGGATCAGTAGACCCGCTGAAAGAAGGTGGACGCTGCCTCATGAAGGATTCAACAGAATGTTGATCCTTCCTTTGCTCGTTTGGAAGTCCTGCATGATTCATATCTTGAGAAAGTTGTGTGAGCATGGCTACAAGATTTTGCATTTTGTCTCACATAACGTTTGGTTGCTCTGGGGGACAATCATTGCATTGCCTGTCACATTTCGCATTAACACGATTCCTTCGGGTTCCAACCATTGAATAAAACCAAGAAGAATACTGTGAGCAACACTAATTATAATAGAAAAAACACATAATAAAATTTCACACTTAAGGTCTTATCTTATGTTATTCATGGTCATTTATAAAACACTAAGATTGTGTTCTATGCTTAGAATTATCCTTAGGGTTCTTACTAAGGCTTTCACATCCTAGTTTCCAAAGGTTGACTATACCTTTCCTCTGATACCAACTATAACAACCCATACTTTACATACATTTTTATTACTTCAAAATTGAAGCACACTTATTACAATATATAACAAAACCATTAAAGGACCGTATAGGTATAGTTTCTTTAGAAACTGGAAAGCATAAACAACTGCTTCATAAAGTATCTACTTTGCCTCCCATTTATTTCATCATATCTAGAGTCCCTTTTTGGAATATTCTACTTAATATACTTCTTCCCGACCTAGGGAAATAAAACATACAAAAGGGTGAGCTCAAATTCTCAGTAAGAGTAAACAACAGAAATATCAATCACTACATATACATAAGCACATAACTTTTGGAAATCATAACCTACAAAAGAGATCATAATTTCATAACATGGGATAAATCATAGTAGTGAAATGTAATCCTAATAATCACAACTTAAAACATGAAACTTTGTGGCCTACACAAATAATCATAGAGAATCATTTCTTGTTAGTCAAGACTCATTCCCAAGACTATCTTAGTGGACAATGTCCATTTCTGAACTGAGTTCATTCCTCGTTTCAGTCCAATTTCACTTAACCGGTTTAACCTACCGTTCCATCCATGTCTATCTCATTAGATATAAAATATTTACCTAATGCATTGGAGGTAGATATAGGTCCCACCCATCTCATAATGATACCATTCTTATGTGTGCCACAAAATCATAAATCATACATCATTACATAACCCATGTAATAAAAAAATGGGATTCTTAAAAATCATGACATCATAAAACAATTCATATAAGATAAACGAATTCATAAAACTATTTCCATCACAACATAATCAAATCAATGTAATAATAGGGATAGAAACAGAACCCTATATTATCTTAGATGGAAAATAATTTTGATAAAACACTTGAACTCCATTCTTGAGGAAAATATCCTTTCTACTTCAAAAAATTTTTCCTTTCTTAACATGTCATACAATTTTATACTAAAATAAGTTGATTAAAAATAAACATGAAAACATGTAAAGTATGATTCTTGTAAATAATGTTTTAAAAATCCATTCATTCCGTATAAGTTAAAAAAAACATTCTTCTCGTACTTTTTTCTGAAAAGCAAAAAGTATCTCGTACGAAAAAAGACAAAAGATTCCATTCATATCTTTTACTAAAAACTCACCGAAGGGTAAAATTGGATATAAACTACTGTATAAGGATATAAATATTACATATTGAGGAAACATGGATGTGGATGATAAAATACACCCCAGTAAATTCCAAAGTATAAACAATCTCGGATAAAAATGAGATTGTGATATTTTCCTTACCTTAGGTCCGATTTGCCCCGTAAGTGTCCGAAACGCCTGTATAATGATTTAAATAATGTTATTGACTTATTACAGAATCATAATTATTGTTATGATTTCATATATGGTCATATTCTTAGCTTCTTATTAGTAGTATTTCATTACAACTTGTTATTTAGGTGTTATTACTTTTTGTTCTTATGTGTGTTTTGTCGAATAAATTCTTATTCTTATCTTTAGGATATGGATACCTAATTTATAGAATGTTATTAGTGTAATATATATCATATTCATTCATTCAATTCATTTATATAATCATTATGCATTGAAAATCATGTAGAACGAGTCACATCACTTCGTGGAGACGGTATTCCGTACGTACGCACGAACGATGATATCGTTCCCATGATCATGGAATTGCATTTGAGTGTATGTATACTATTTCAGAATCAATATCACTTTAAAATAATAATATATAGTCATTATTTACCCCATTATACCCATCCAAGTAAGGTGGTGGTGGAAAGTAGATTAAACCACGGCGTGGAGACAGTATTCCTTACGTACGCACGCGCAGTGATTTCATTTTCCGTAAGATGGATAGATGGTGAAATAGGGTTGTTTCATACTTATAATAACATATCCGTATATGATTTCAACTGATGTTATTAATTCATAATGAAACCACTAAATAAGAAGAAGTGGGAGAATAAATAAAGATGAAAGAATCGGTAACAGACATTACCTCTTCTTTGAAGTGCTCCTTTGATACCTCCTTTTAGGGCACTAAAATTGGTCTTTGAAGAAGACCAAGACCACTAGGATGTCTCTAGGGACGTGGAGAGGAGAAAGTGTCAGGGATTGGCCGTGCTTGAAGGCTCAATGTGGTGTGAGGAAGAGAGGGGGGAGGTTCCCTTTTATAAGGGAGGAGAGGGCCACCTTTGGAATAACTAAAAAGATTATTTTATTGTAAAGCCAAATTCATTTTTAAATAGATCCAAATTGATTTATTTTGAAGATAAGGTGGGAACGGGTCGAAATACTCTCATCCAATAGAATTTAGGCAAGTTTAGGTTCCTATTTTTACCTTATCATTTAGATTTAACATTTAAGTTAAATAATTTTACTTTTACCGTGTCTTCTTGTGTTCTTACACTATAAGGTTATTAAACTTACTATAACAATACAAACGAAACCCAAGTTGTTTATTATTAATATATATATCCTTATCTAATTCATTTGGCCAAACCATAGATTTTTAGGAATAAAATAAAAATTAATAATATAATATTTGTTTTAAAAACTATTTTATGTCAATTTTGACACTATTTAGTAATTGATTATTGTGAAAATCATAAAAGAAGGATTAGTTAGGAAAAAGTTAATTAAATAAATAATAACATGTCATATTAACCTATAAAATTAGTGTAACTAATAAAAATCCTCAAATTACATTTATTTGGGTATTTATAACATCAATTATGTCAATATTTCATTAATAAGATAATTACTGCATCATCTTTGTGTCATAAATAAATTAAATTATTTAATGTCTAAAAATTAAAAATAAAATACCATTATGTAGGAAATCGTTTTAGCTTTCTAATGAATATTTATAGTAGAATTTAGCTTATATATAACCTTATATTAAAAATTATTTACTTATTAAAATTTGATTTTAACTCTTTTAACCATTCTTTAAATAAATTAATAATAAATGTCCTAATCTAATCCCAGTAGGCCAAAATGGTCATATTTTATTCCTAAGTTTGTTTTTGGTCAAATTACACTTATCCAATAGAATTAGGACATGTTTTAGGGTAATAATAATATCATTTTACCCTTAATTACCATATTTACTTTTAACCGTGGTAAATAAAAGTAAAAAGTTACAATTCACCAAATAATTATTTTCATCTCATTGAACAACATTTTACTTACAAACATCAACCATGTCTCTCGGATTTTTGAAATTCCACTCACAGAAGCGGTAAAATTAAGTTTTATGAAAAATTCAGTTTTTTAACTACCACTTAGTGGTTTCACTATTCATCAAAAATTGAAAGTTTTCAGAAAAATACCAAAATTTCACCCTAGGATAATTTCCATATTACAAATCCAAAAATGAAGTCCATTTTGAAAAATAAAATTTATAAAACTTCAAAAAGTGGTTATTACTATTCATAACAGCTAGTTTTAATACTATTTTATTAGCATATTATTGTTTAGAGAAACTCGGTATTGCGTATAACGCAAGCTATCGAGGAAGGTCGCAATTTCGTGTAAAGCAAGCCAAGCAAGTGTTGTGTGTAGAAAAATCTTCCTTTGATGATTTATATAACATAAAAGTCTTGGGTGTTACATCAGGTATGTATTTTTGTAATGTACTAAATATTCTTCTAAAATGATGTAATATGTATCTATGTTATGACTAGTTTGGTATAATGAATGTATATAGTTTCTACCATCAATCATCCATGTCCTCCACCAGATCGAAGATCCCTTAAATGAAATCAATCAAGTACTCAATATCATATGGGCCTCTAGTGCCCTAGAAATCTTGGGTATATTAAAGTCGGAAGTCCATTATGTAATCAACAATCATTCGATAAACTCTCCAAACATGAATATTCACTACTTCTAAGTCTCTATGATGTAGTGGTTCTACTACCTAAACCATTGGATTAGGTAAAAGAGTATACTCATCTGCATCCTCATTCCTATATGATGGTGAAATTGGAGATCCAACCCCAAAAATGGAATTCAAACCTTCTTCTATCGGTAGCCTCATTATACATATTGTATGTGGAATTGTCTATAATTCTAGATGAATTATTAGAATGACTATAGTTTATAACATAATATATCATCTCAATCAGTTCATAGGAATACTCAAGGGATTTATATTAGATGACCAACCCTTGGAGGCTACCCACAACAATAACTCCAAAATCTTATAGTACTACCCAATTCACATTCCTTGTCTTGTGTACATGAATATTAGTCATATTTATATATTCATTGACAAGAATTATCAAGTTCAAATAAACCAAATGTTAGCCCAGTATATCACAAAAGCACACAACAAATATCAGAAAATTTAATTAAATGAAACACCAAACATTTTCAAACATATGAATATATGTTTTAAGATCCTACATTCTTAGTAACGAATCATAAACACACCAAAATCCCATAAATTGTAATAATACCACATGCTCAATATTTCTATGAACTAATTACACCACAATAAAAAATGTATTCACATAACCAATAACATAGAGGTCTATAGCACATGAGCTATTTTGGAATACATGCAACTCCCCTACCTAAGTTGTAATCATCCTAAATCCTTATATCATGTTCCCCTCCCACTGATACAAATTTATAACAATCCAAGTCAAATCATCAAGTCTATTCTGATGTGATACATGACTTCATGAACACTTCCTTATAACTAACAGGTAAATGACTAGTGGAGAGGCTCTAAATAGTTTCATGGGGTGACTATATCTTTGTTTACATTTTTCATACACAATAATCAAAATTATTTTAATAAATCATCCCAATAACATAGTGGTAATTGGAAATAATTTCATAATTCTATAATAATATCATATATATATATAATAAAATATAAACCCCCCAATTTGGTAGGTTGGACACAATTATATGCAAAATAAACATGAAATAAAAACAGACACATTGGAATCTATCTAGAGTCCACCCTAGTATCACCTCTGAACACTATGATTCATCTCCTCAACTACATTCCATTAGCCCCTTACCCATCCCTAGATCCATGATCATGAAATTTTCACACACATCAAGATTATCATGTATGATGTGAGTATACACCCAGTAGAACACCACCAATGCATCCTTAAATATAAGAGTACATGTAAAGGATGTTGTATTACATGGTAAATAAGTTAAATGGAAACACAAAAAATAACCAAGAATCATATTATCATGTGTTAAAAGTGTTATGTGACCCTTGAAAATACTTGATTCAACACCATTTTGTGAGAGTAGTCAGAACGTGTAGTCACATGACTAATGTCATGCTAATATGTCATATATGATGGATCAAAATAATGAATGAAGATTCTAATTTTAGTATCGTATGATGTTCAAAATACATGAGGGGGGTGAATTGTATCCTTTAAAAAAATTCCTTTGGAACTTTTAATGATGGTTATTTTTAACAAGGTTAAACAAGGTAATTCACAAAACCTCTAGTTCTACACACTAGCAAAATTCTAGAAAAAATGATTCCGAGAAAGTGATTCTGGAAAATATAGTTTTCAAGAAATGAAACATAATGAATGTTTACAAAGATAATGATTCTACCTTAATGTGTATAGAATCATACTAAATCAGAGTATAAGTGTATGAGGAAGAATAAGATAGTTATACTTTCCTCAACAATCAAACTACATTGGAAAACTTGAAAAAAACCAAGTAACAAGTAATAAATCTTTTAACCCAAAGAGAAGGTTATCCAACAAACTTGGATAAAGGTCCATTTATTTATACATTCATGAAATTATATCTTACCCACACTAGGGTAAGCCCTCGATACAAAGATCAGAGTCTATCTTGCTATCCCCACAAGCCCTCAACTTCAAGATAGTCGGCACCTCTGTCTTCCTCGGTAAGGAAGTCCTCGAACATTAAGGTAGTCAACACCTCTATTTTCCTATCCCCTGAAGCCCTCGAATGTAATCAACAACATTCAGAGTCACACAAAGAAAATCTAAACAAGTCGTTCAGTACGCACTAAGCATGAGAGTCTCTATCTTGAAATTAGTTCAACCGTATGTAATATCTAGATTCATAGAATAGTATTGACCTCTTTCAAATGAGCTCTTTATTTATAGGTATACCTCCAACGGTCAGCTCCCTCCTCCAACGGTCTTATTTTTCCTTTATTTTTAGAGGGACCTGTACACATGTCACTCAAACAATGATTAGTTAGTAACTGAATGCATGAAATAGTTTTATAAAAAAACAAGTGTAAGAAAAAATATGGTTACATAACCAAAATCAAATAGTTGGAATGTAAGAAAATAAATGTTCAGAGTCTAACCAAAAACACATTTGGTGTCTATCATACAAAGATATTTGGATTCTATTTTATAAGGAATTCAGAACCTGAACTCTATCAAATTCTAGTGTCTGAATTTCAACGAAATTTAGAATATAGATTCACAATAATTCGGAACCTGAACTTACAAAGTTTGGATTCAGAGTTCATGAGAATTCAGAGTTAGAACATACAATGTTTAGAGTCATAATTAAAGAGAATTCAGAGTCAGAACTTACAATGTTAGGAGTCTGAATTCATTAGAATTAATAGTATGAACATACACAGTTCAGACTCATTGTTAATGAGAATTCAAAGCCATAATTCATGAAAATTCAGAGTTAGAACATACAAAATTTGGAGTCGAAATTCGAATAACTCAGAGTTAGAACTCATAAGAGTTCGGAGTCTTAATTCAGATAACTCATAGACTGAATTAGGATCCTGAAAAAATAATGCTCTTTATCTATGTATTATATGATTATGATGTTTTAGGTATGAAACTGAATTTTACACTTAGACAAGAAAATGAACAATGAAAAAAATGGTAAGGATAAATTTCCATGGGGAAGGAAAATTGTCTTTTTGAAAGTAAAACACAGGGTAAAGTGAAATTTTCCTTGAGATAAGGTGATTGTGATTTTCAAAACATGAGGAATGGTAAAGTCATAAGGAAACCATATTGACTCAACAATCTCTCTAAACATGAAGCATTGGAAAATTCATAAGGAAACCTTATTGACTCTACAATCTCCCCCATTATGGAAAGCACAAATGCCCTTTCAAAAAAGATAATATGGACTTAGAAAATATTTTTCTAAACATTGAAAATAAAACATATCTCTCTTATCATATGGGAAAAGATGAATACAACTAACTCCCCCTTAGGATTTGGAACACTAAGGATCGTATTATAGATTTCCGGAATGAGATTTTTCATTATCTTGATTACAGAAGTCTCTGTAATGAAAACTCAACCTTAGATAAACTCCCCCTTACATAGGTATATTTCTTATTTACTTAGTATTATTTTTCCTTTCTCCCCCTTTGTGATTTTCAAAAATAACTTGAGGGAATGGAAAGGAATGTATGGTACCTAAAAGATTAGTACAACACATCCAAAAAAACACGCAACCAAAATTTTTATTATGATTAGAAATAATTTTTACAAGGAAGAAAAGTACAACAAATTATCAGATTGCTACAAATTTATCCTTCCTCTTCCTTTGACATCAACTTCTTGACTACAATATTCAGATTTTTGAGATCCTTATGATCTTCGTCTGCTTTCTTAAGAAGATGATCCTAATCCTTATCTTTCTTATATAATGCCTTGATTCTTTCTTTTTTGGACTTAAGAGCCTCTGCCTGAGCCTTTAGGACTTCATCCTGCTTGACAAGCTTTTCTTCTATCTCAATCCAATGATCACTTTCTCTCTTCAGGGTTTGGGAAACATAATACAACTTCCCATTCAAATTCTTCATTTCTTATATCCAAGAATTTTATTCCAAAGTTAAATTTTTATCAAAAATGGTTGTAAGATCTTTTATCTTACCATATTCAAGGTCAAATGCCTCCTTGACACCAACTTGGAATTCATCAAGTTCTCTCATGTCTTCAACTATCTTCTTTGACCACCTAACCATTTTCTTACAAGACATTTTGTGGGCATCGTAGTTAACGAAGAAATTAATGAAATCAACCTCAAGCTTGTCACAGTTTTCCATCACCATGAACACAGAATCTGATTTCTGATTTAGTGTGTGTTGAAGAATTTGGCATCCAGATTCTTTGCTTGAGAAAATAAAAATGGTGCTAACCAACTTCTTCAATGATTAGAAAATGAAATCATGTCCTAGAGATGATGATTCTGAAATTGAGACTTTTTTAGGTGAGGGATCTTTATATAGCTCTGCACCTTTTCTCATTGAAGATCCACCAGCTGACTTCTTCATCACAATAGCTTTAGTAGGTGTGTCAAAAACCACATGTTTCCCCTTATCAGTTCATGGAACGACTTCCTCATCCAGAGATTCGTGTTCACTATCAAAGAGCTGAAAAAATCTATCTTCATCTATCGTCTCCTTCGCAGCTCCGGCCTCAGCATATTCCAGATGAATAAAATGATGATTAAAACATTCTTGCCCAGACAGCTTGTTCACTTCATCATCAGATTTCTCATCCTCTTCTTTCTGATCTTTCACAGGTGTAGCACGCTTTGAAGATTTTTCTTCTGAAGTTCAGATTGACAATATCTCGGATGGACATTAATTCTCATGGAAGTCTTCAACTTTCTTTATGAGATATTCGGTGTCACCAATTCTTTCTTCTTCTTCCACTTATTCCACAACTTTTTCTACTTCAACAAATTTTTCATGGGCTTTTTCCAAAGTCACGAATTTCTTCCCCGAAGTCTCAGGTAAAGCTTCTACTATGAATGATTTTTGTACTCGGATATTCACTGATGCTTTCACAGTTTCCATTAGAAGTTATTGAACAATTTTAGTCTCGTACATCTTCTTATTTTGTTCCATTTCTTGAGCTTGCTTATCAAGCTCACCTGTTGTCTTCTCTTTTAAGGATTTGGCTTCAGGAGGATCCAAACCAAAAAATAGCTCCTCTTCTTTCATATTTTTCTTATCTTCCCTCCACATTGCTACAACTTCATCTGGATAGGATTTTTTATTCTTAGGTTGTGGAGGTGTGGATTGAGATTCCTTAGCTTTTGGGGTCTTTTATTCCTATTCTACTTCTTTCAACTTCCTCTTCTTCCCTGCCTTTTTGGATGGTTCATCCACTACATGTGTTTTCAGAACTGTTGGGTCGGAGACAAACGGGGAATGATGGCAAGAGGGGGGGTGAATTGCCTTTTAAAAAATGAATGACAAATTAAAATCAAAGTAAAGAATGCAGCGGAAAGTAAAGAGGCAAGACACACGAAATTGATAACGGAGTTCGGCCAAAACCCGGCCTACGTCTCCGCTCCCAACTCAACCATTGAGAGATTCCTACCGCTTGCTTTTCAATGGTTTTAGAAAGAATCCCACTAGGCTTTGAGGTAGCACTAGGACCTATTACAGCTTGCTTTTGGTGGTTAGGCAAGAACCCACTTGCTTTTAATGGTTTAGCAAGAACCCACTATCCTTCTTACAGGTGAAGGATAGCTCACCTATGTCTCAAGATTTTTAAAGGAAAAGCTTGTGAACCTCTTCACACCTTAGTGGTGATGTGAACCCCAAAAGAAAGGGAGGATAGAGAAAAGGTTGGGGTTTGTAGGCACAAACCCAATTTTAAGCTCAAAATAAATAAAACAAGAAAAACCATAATTGAGGAAGACTTGGGCGCCAAAGTATGATGGAGTGGATGTAGCGTGCTCTCCCAAGCTTCTTGAGGTGCTCCTTGGATTGGAAATTGGTTGGAGCACTTGAGGATCCTTGAAGGTGGAGCGCCGGAGGTTCTCCAAATGTTCAACAATATGTCCGAGCGCTTGGTATATGATCCGGTAGGTGTCCAGGGCTTCCTTGTCCTTTATTTATAGGCATGGAACCCTTGGGGAGGCTTCGGAGCCATTGGAGAGGCTAAAAGAGCCGTTGGGAGCCAAGTGGGCCAGCCTGGTCAAACTGCAACGGCTAGTTTGACTGGCTCCACCGGCTGGCCGGTACAGTCCCACCGGTTGGCCGGTGCCTTGAAAAAGGATGAGGATTTCTGTCCAGGGGCCACCGGCTGAACGGTGCCAGAGCCACCGGCTGGCCGGTGGCAAGACAGTAGCTTGCCATTCTGTGCAGGTGCCACCGGCTGACCGGTGCTGCGGCCACCGGCTGACCGGTGGAACCTGGCAGTGGGCAATGCCTCTGCCAGGTCCACCGGCTGGCCAGTGCAATCACACCGGTTGGCCGGTGGACTGCAATTCAGTCCACTTTGAGAGCTTTCTTGGGCCAATCCTTTGGCAATCTTTTGCCTATCATCCAAAAACACTTTAAAGAGGATTAGATAAATAATAAGGTGATTGTGATCATGAAAATCAAACAGCGAGGGGAACGAGAGGTACAACAATTTCCCCCTATTTTGATGATCACAATCACCAAAACAATTAAAGTAAAATACTGAAATTGAAAGGAAATGCTAAGCACGATGAAAAAGGATTCTCCCCCAATCAATCAAGAAATTTCTCCCCATTTGTGATTATCAAAATAGAATGGGGCATAAAACTTGATTGAGGGAAAACTTTGAAAAACAAGATAGAGATTTTTAAACCAAATGAAATTTGATATTTGAATTGAAAGTTTTGAATCAAAAATTGAATAACAGTTTGAATTGAAAGTTTTGAATCAAAATTGAATGTTTTGAATGAAAATTGAATAGAGAATTCTGAATTGAAAAATTTTAAACCAAGAGTTGAAATTGAATGTTTGAATTGAAATTTTGAAAAAAAACAAAAAAGCTTAAACAAACCTAACTCCCCCCAAATAAACCAATAAATCACCGGGGAGAGGTGTTTTGAAAAGAGACAATTTTAGGCCCGGAGAGACTCGCTAAGAGGGATTTTTCAATCCACACTTGCCTTGTAGCGGGTCTTCTCCTATAGAATTCATCCGAATAAAAAATCGATTTGGGCCTACCATACCGGGCGTTTTTGCAATTACATTCATATATCATGTGCCCGGGTTTTTTGCAATAGTTACAAAATTTAAAACAAGAGCTCCCCCTTACAAAAACAGTGGGTGCATGGGAGGAGGAGGCTTGGTTGGTGTAGCCAAGTCCTTGAGTGGTCCTAGAAACCCTTTGAGAACCCAATAATTTGGTCAAATTTTGTTCACCTTGGGTGAACTTGGCTAAGGATTCTCTAAGGTCCTTGATGGTTGATTCCAAAGAATCAACATTTGGGAAATTTTGGATTTTTAGGGAGAGTTCCTCCTTCTCTTTGAGAAGTTGTTCTTTTTTGGAGGAGAGTTTTTTGAAAGACTTTTTTAAAGCAACAAATTTTGACGATAAAGTATGAAAACCTTTTTCTAGTTGGTCTCTAGCGTGTGAGAGTTCCTCATAAGACAAATGATTGAAAGAATTTGAAGAACTAGAAGACGAGGAAGAAGAGTCGGAAGATGATACCTAATGATTTGCCATTAGGCATTTTTTACCTTGGTCGCTCGAGGAGAAGGAGGAGAATGAAGAGGTGGAGCTATCACTCCATGTTGCCTTTGAAGCCTTCTTCTTCTCCTTCTTGGCCCTTTTCTTGTGAGATGGTCAAACAGGCTTGATCTTTTCGTCGGGTTCTTGCTTTTGATCGGATTCTTGCTTTGGAGCCTCGCTAGTACCTTCGTAGGTTAGTTCTAAAAATTTCCAAAGATCGTGTGAAGTAGAGCAAGTAGAAATGCAATTAAAAACATTACGGTCAAGACCACAATGAAGAGCGTTCATGGCTTTGCCATCTAGCTCAAAATTTGCAATGTCTTCGTGGGTCCATTTGGATTCATCGGGAGAAGAGAGCGTAAAACCATGCATAACAATTCTAAAAATTGGATAGCTAATGCTTTTAAGAAAAGTTGACATGCGGGTTTTCCAAAAAGTATAATCGGCTCCATCAAACAATGGAGCACGATCCAAAGAATGTCCTTCGGGGGATTGAGAGGAAGAAGCGGTAGAAGCCATCAAAAAATAGGATCTTTAATTTGAAACCGGTTAGGGAATTATTCAAATACGTCCTCTGATACCAATTGTTGGGTCGGAGACAAACGGGGAATGATGGCAAGAGGGGGGGTGAATTGCCTTTTAAAAAATGAATGACAAATTAAAATCAAAGTAAAGAATGCAGCGGAAAGTAAAGAGGCAAGACACACAAAATTGATAAGGGAGTTCAGCCAAAACCCGGCCAACGTCTCTGCTCCCAACTCAACCATTGAGAGATTCCTACCGCTTGCTTTTCAATGGTTTTAGCAAGAAACCCACTAGGCTTTGAGGTAGCACTAGGACCTATTACAGCTTGCTTTTGGTGGTTAAGCAAGAACCCACTTGCTTTTAATGGTTTAGCAAGAACCCACTATCCTTCTTACAGGTGAAGGATAGCTCACCTATGTCTCAAGCTTTTTAAAGGAAAATCTTGTGAACCTCTTCACACCTTAGTGGTGATGTGAAACCCAAAAGAAAGGGAGGATAGAGAAAAGGTTGGGGTTTGTAGGCACAAACCCAATTTTAAGCTCAAAATAAATAAAACAAGAAAAACCGTAATTGAGGAAGACTTGGGCGCCAAAGTATGATGGAGTTGATGTAGCGTGCTCTCCCAAGCTTCTTGAGGTGCTCCTTGGATTGGAAATTGGTTGGAGCACTTGAGGATCCTTGAAGGTGGAGCGCCGGAGGTTCGCCAAATGTTCAACAATATGTCCGAGCACTTGGTATATGATCCGGTAGGTGTCCGGGGCTTCCTTGTCCTTTATTTATAGGCATGGAACCCTTGGGGAGGCTTCGGAGCCGTTGGAGAGGCTAAAAGAGCCGTTGGGAGCCAAGTGGGCCAGCCTGGTCAAACTGCAACGGCTAGTTTGACTGGCTCCACCGGCTGGCCGGTACAGTCCCACCGGTTGGCCGGTGCCTTGAAAAAGGATGAGGATTTCTGTCCAGGGGCCACCGGCTGACCGGTGCCAGAGCCACCGGCTGGTCGGTGGCAAGACAGTAGCTTGCCATTCTGTGCAGGTGCCACCGGCTGACCGGTGTTGCGGCCACCGGCTGACCGGTGGAACCTGGCAGTGGGAAATGCCTCTGCCAGGTCCACCGGCTGGCCGGTGCAATCACACCGGTTGGCCGGTGGACTGCAATTCAGTCCACTTTGAGAGCTTTCTTGGGCCAATCCTTTGGAAATCTTTTGCCTATCATCCAAAAACACTTTAAAGAGGATTAGATAAATAATAAGGTGATTGTGATCATGAAAATCAAACAGCGAGGGGAACGAGAGGTACAACAAGAACGTCTTTAGATTCTTCTACTGGTAGGTCATAAAATTCTCTAGAATCTGTAGAAAAACCAATGTTCATCCTCTTCAGGGTATCATCGTTGACAAGCATGACATTTCCATTCCTTGGCTTCAGACTGCAAGGAATTTTGAAAGATTATAGATACCAAACAATCAACATTGGAAGAATGTCTGGATACATGATTATCTTAGCCTTCAAGTTTCCATTCTTAATATTCTCAATCTTAATGATAATATTCTCAACCAAATTATCCTTCCTCAGGTTCATCAGAAAGTCCAAGATATCCATATCAGTCTTCTTCAATGTGTCTTTGTCACCTTTTCTCAGAATGATAAATCCTTGAACCCATAATTCAAGGATCTGATTATTTGTAGAGAGGTGAGAAATATTCGTAGTATTGATATAAACAATACCAAGGCACTCTAAACCTTTCACTTTTACAATGCTTACTTTGACATCCGGAAACTTTTGGGAACTAAATTAAGCTTCCCCTTCATAGGGAATACCAACTAAGCTGGCTTCCTTAGTATATAAAACAGCATAAGTCATTCAATATATTTTGAAGGAAAACTTCTCTCTGCCTTCTTCCTTGAAGAATCTAACTAATTCATAAAACTCAATAAGAAAACACGGATATACCAAATCTTGATCCCCTGGCATCGATATGCAAACACTCTCTCATCTATTCAATTTTATGTTCTTCAAAATTATAGAATAATACTTGTTGAACAAGTTTGGATGCACCATCCTTTCTCTATACACCTACCACTCTGGAATTGGCTTGACAGTTGATATATCATTCTGAGAGGATTCTTCTACAGACATTTGGAATTGAGAAATCTCTAAGAAGTTCAAATAGCATTAAGTAGAGGGTCATAATATCAGCATGTGAGAGCTTGATAACGATGTGGGACAACCCTTTGAGGGTCCATTATATATGTGTTATAAGTGACGATTCATCTTCCAAACTGAATCCATTGGCTGAAAATCCATCTGATCAGATCTAATAGTTGATATGATAGCCACATGGAAAACTTGATATAATCTTATCCTTTTAGGTTTTTAATAAAAACATTCGGATTTAAGGAAAAGAGAATACAAAAAATTTAAAAACAAAAAAAACTACCATCAAGTAAAGGATGATTTTGAAAACTCAAAAAAGGAAACATACCTTTCAGAATTCTAGGATGATTATTCGTATTGAAGAAAATTCTTCTTGAAGAAATTTATATTTCGAAAAATTATGATTACGAAAAAAATTGGAAAATGATAAAACACTATTACAAAAATCCTGAGTACGAAAATCTTCTTTACGAAAATTTTAAGTACAAAAATATTCATTATGAAAATTTTGAGTATGAAAATCTTCATTAGGAAAATTTTGAGTATGAAAAACTATATTATGAAATTTTTTAGAACAAAAATTTTCCTTAAGAAAATTTTATTTACAAAAAATTTGAAAAAACAGACTATGAAAATTTTCATTACGAAAAATTAGAAAAAAAACTAAACTAACAAGAAAATGTAATCCCCCTATCAAAAGATGTTTATTACTGTAAGGATATTGGTTTCAATAGAGAGTTAACAAGTAGGATTACTTTATGGTTATCATTCATTACATCTATTTAATTTTTTCAAATCTATCAGAGGGTAAAGATTTTGTGAAAATATCAGCAAGTTGATCTTGTGTTCCAATAAAATATAGAATGATATCCCCTTTTTGTTTGTGATCACTAAGAAAGTGATGCCTAATATCTATGTTTTTTTCATGGGAGTGATGTGTATGGTATTTTCATAAAGCAATGGCACTAGTATTATCACACAAAATTTGTGTTTTGGTAAAAATCATACCATAGTCTGTGAGTGTGTGTTGCATTCACAACACTTGTGCCCTACAACTCTCATCTGCAACATATTATTCTTCAATAGTGGAAAGTGATATTGATAGTTACATCTTTCATGAACATGAAACTAATGAATATCCTAATAAATGACATGTTTTGGATGTACTTTTTCTATCCATTAAACATCCACCAAAGTCAGCATCCTAAAAACACTTTAAAATAAAATTGTTCTCAAAAGTATAAAAGAGTACTAAGTCCATGGTTCCCTTTAAATAACAAAAAATTCATTTCACTACCTTTAAAGGAGATTCCTCAGGATTGGATTTATATATTGAACATAATCATACTAAAAATATTAAGACTGGACGACTAGCTATCAAGTAATGTAAACATCCTATCATACCTCTAAAAGATGTTTGATCTACTGGTTTCCCAGCTTCATCAAGATCAAGTGTATTTGAGGTACTAATGGGAGTACTTATACATTTAGTGTTTTCATATCCATACTTTTTAAGAATATCATTATTAAACTTATGTTAGGATATATATATTCCTTCTGGTTTTTGAGAAATTTGAAAATCAAGGAAAATTGTTAACTCACCCATCATACTCATTCCAAACTCAGATTTCATTAGATCCACAAAGGAATCAGTTAATAATTACTGAGTTGAACCAAATATAATGTTATCAACAAAAATTTGAACAATCAAAATATTTTTCTTATCTTTCTTTATAAAAAGGGTTGGATATTCATTCCCCATAACATAATTATTTTGAAGAAAAAATCCTGTAAGCCTATCATACCAAGCTCGAGGGGCTTACGCAAGTCGATACAAAGCTTTGGTAAGTTTATAAACATGTTCAGGATGTTTTTTATCTTCAAAAGCAGGAGGTTGTTTTATAAAAACATACTCTTGAAGATAACCATTAAAGAAATCACATCTCACATCAATTTGAAAAATTTTGTAGTTGAAGAATGCTGTAATGGAAAGTAGAATACGAATATATTCAAGTCTAGATACTGGAGAATAGTTTTCCTCATAGTCTATTCTTTCTTGTTGATTATAGCATTTAGCAACTAATCTAGAATTATTTCTTACTATGATTCCATTTTCATCACAATTATATCTAATTTACCATTTGACTCCCCTAACAGATGTTTCTTTAGTTCTTTCAACCAAGGTCCAGACATTATTCTTTTTGAATTCATTTAGTTTATCTTGAAAATCATTTATCCAATCATCACCACCTAAAGATTCATCAGTACTTTTTGGTTCTAATTGGGAATGTAGTGGTTGATGTTATATTTTATTTCTTAAGGAACTTCTAGTCTATACAGGTTGATTTACATAACCAATGATACTATCACTGGGATGATTTTTAAGAAACAACTGATTTGGGTTTTGTAAAACCTATTCCTCAGCATAGGGTAAAAAAGCTTCTAGGGTAAATGTTTCAGAAATATCTTCTTAGACATTTTCCTTATCAGAGGGATCTTCTATCAAGGTTTGATAATCAATTTTTGAAACACATACAAAGATGTATGTTGGAGTTGTTTAAAAACAAAAGGATCAGTTTCATCAAATTTGACATGTACTATTTTCTCAACAGTGCATGTGTTTTTATTGAAGACTCTATAAGCCTTTAAAGTTGTGGAGTAGCCTAGGAAAATTCCGTCATCAAATTTTGGTGTGAATTTGTGTAGATAATATTTAGTATTCAGAATGAATACCTTGCAACCAAAAACCATGAAGTAGGAAAGTCTAGATTTTCTACCATTCCATAACTCATAAGATGT
Organism: Viscum album; assembly: GCA_963277665.1. Taxonomy (NCBI): domain Eukaryota; kingdom Viridiplantae; phylum Streptophyta; class Magnoliopsida; order Santalales; family Viscaceae; genus Viscum; species Viscum album. The sequence goes on from OY728122.1 coordinate 2,096,595,410, forward strand.
TTTATTAAGAAAAGGTCTAATCAAAACATGATTTATAGTATAAAAATCAGTACTTAAAGATTCATCCCAAATGTGTTTGGCTATAGAATACTCACTCAACTTGGTTTTAGTTATCTCTTGAAGAATTTTATTTCTTCTTTCAACAAATCCATTTTGTTGAGGTGTTCTGGGAGCTGAGAAGTTATGAGTAATTCCTTTTCTACTACAAAAAGTTTCAAAATCTGAATTTTGAAATTATCCTCCATGATCACTATGAATAGTTATAAAAGGACAATTTTTCTCATTTTTAACTTGGGCTCTAAACCTTTTGAAATAAGAAAAAGCTTCATATTTATTTGCTATAAAATAGACCCACGTAAATCTAGTGTAATCATCAACTAAAAAAAACATAATACTTGCCTCCAATGCTTCTAGTTTATGTTGGACCAAAAAGATCCATATGTGCTAACTATAATGCATCTATAGTTGAGACTTCATCGACTGATTTAAATATTTATTTATGATTCATTCCATATTGATAAGGATCACAAACTTTTGAAGAATCAAATCTATGCTCTATTAGATCCTTAACTAATCTTTTCTTTGAGAGTTTTCCTAGGTTTCTAAGGTAACAATGTCCTAACCTTATATGCCATAACCAAGAATGATCTTCCATTGCACTAAGGCAAGGTAAGTCATGACTCTTAAGGTCTTTAAAGTTTAGTGTGTATACATTCTCTTGCTTTTGGGAAGAAAGAATAAATTATTCCTTGCAATTGTATACTAAGGACTTATCATTCCTAAAATTCACGAGTTAACCTTCATCACATAATTGAATTATGATAATGAGGTTTTTCTTAAGACCCATAAAAAATAAAACAATCGAAATCTATGTTTTTCAAAGAAAAACAATGTTACCTATACCAATAATTTCTCCCATAGAATTATCTCTGAAAGTTACTTTTCCTCCTTTCGTCTTGATAATATTTTCAGAGTAGTTTTTGTTACCAGTCATATGCCGGGAACATCCACTATCCATGTACCAAGTAATTTTTGTGATACATTCCTTATTTTCCTGAAAATATGAATGTTAGACTTTCAGAATCCAACATTTTTGGATCTGGATATTTCGAAAAGAAAAATTTCTGGCAGGCATATTTTCTTACAAAGATAGGGTTTATGAAATCCTAAGGACTGAGTTTTGTTTAGGGAACAATTTTTTTCCCAATTCCCACCACACTAACACTTAGTGCAGAAAAGGGCACTTTGGGGAACAAAATAATTGTTTCTAAAAAATTGGTTTAGAACTAGTATAACCAAATCCAGAATTATTTCATAGAGGTCGGATTTGAGAATAAATCTTATCAAAATTTCCATTACCTAATGCAATGTTTGAAAAACACTTCCTAAAAGAAAAAATATCGGATTTCAGTCTGATAACTAAGTTCTAGTCTTAAAAAAAATTATCTTTAGAACAAGATTTAGGCTCGAAAACATTTTTCTTAGAATGTACTTTTTCTAGGTCCTTAGAAAGTTTATCATTCTCATAATTTACTTCCTCAAGGTTTTTAAATAATTTCAAATTAAAAAACGTTCTTATCAAGATCTTTAGAAAGATCTGATATATGTTTAATAAGTATATACATCTTAGAATTTGTCTTATCAAGCTTCTTGTTGACTTTAGAATTCTCATTCTCAAGAATCGTAGTAAACATAGAATCTTTTTCATAGGAAGGTAAAGTATCATCTTCATCAGAAGAAGATTCCTCATCAGAAGACTTATAGTATTTATTATCACTATAGTTATCACTCATGGATACATTGGTCTTAGAATCAGCATTATGTAATTTATCCATCAAGCATTGATTTTCAATAGGTAGTCTTGCTATTAGACCAATATTCTTCTATCCAGAAGATTCGTATTCTCTTGAATAATCTAATGAGTCTCCACCACTGGAACTCCATGTGTTATTATCTTTCAAGACTTTCCTAGCTTTGGCTTTATAGTACTTCATTCTATTTCTCTCAGAATTATTTTCCTTTCTTTCTTTTCTTTTATGCATAGGACAATAAGGCCTTATATGTCCAGCTCTGTTGCATTCATAACAAGTGACTTCTGAGCTGTTCTTATCTTTTCCTTCCTTCTTCTTGTATTTGGATTGAAAGTTCTTCTATCCAACAATCTTGTTCATCTTTCGAGCAAGATTGGATAATTCATTTTCTAAAGATTCACTTCCACTAGATTCAGATTTTATAATAACCATCATAGATTTGGATCATGGAACTCTCTCTGGATTCTTGGCTTTCATATGATTTGAAGTTGTAGTAAAAACAACACTTCCATTCCAATTATTCTTCTTTACTTTATCAGTATCTCTCTTCATTCTAGTATCGTGTTGAAGAAGAGTTCCAAAAAGTTCATCAAGAGAAATCTGAGTAACCATTCTGTTCTAATCAATAGTAGTCCACTTGGATTCCCACTCATTGGGCATGATGTCTATGATCTTATCATCAAGAGATTCATCATCGAATACTTTCTCAAACATAGATTGTAAACTATTAACAATAGTTATCAACCTATTTTTCACCTTACATATGGGTTCTCCATAAGGAATGAAAAAACCAAGATATTCATCTCTAAGCATGGATCTTCTATTTTCAATGACTTTTGAAGTTCTGAAGTTTGTATCTTCTAGTTTCTTACAAATACAATTTGTTGCTTCACAAGATGAAATTTGGATATATATATTTCTAGTCATGGAACAAAGAAATGTATTACATACCTTATAATTTAGTTGATATTCATGCTTTTCTTGATTTGTGAAAGTACTAACTTCCTTTTCAGGGATTTTATATCCTCCAGTAAGCAGAACAAAATTTTCCACTCTAGTATTGATAATAAATACCTTCATGTGGTCCCTCCAATATTCATAATCATTCCCATAAAAAATAGGTGGTCATGTTGGATTTAGGTTTTCAATGGAACCAACATTTATTCCTTCCATATTAAAGAATACTATCCCCACACAATCTTGTTAGTAGTAAGGTTAAGTAAACAAGAAAAATATTCCTTAGCAAGGAAAAAGCAGAACAATGAAAAATTGAGCAAGGAAAACTTATATGTGAATATACGTATTTTGGAGACCTCCTCTGATACCAATTGTTGGCTTGGTATAGGGTACGAAGTAACTAAGCTCTGATACCCATTGTTGGATTGAAATAATGAATGAAGATAGTAATTGTAGTATCGTATGATGCTCAAAATACAAGTGGGGGTGAATTGCATCCATTAAAAAAATCTATTGGAACTTTTAAATATTTTTATGTTTAACAAGGATAAAAAAGTTAATTCACAAAACCTCTAGTTCTACACACTTTCTAGATTTCAGAAATATGATTCCGAGAAAGTGATTCCGGAAAATATGGTTCTGGAAAAATGAAACATAATGAATTTTTACAAAGATAAAGATTCTAACTTAAAAGATATAGAATCATACTAAATCAGAGTATACAAGTATAAGGAAGTATAAGATAGTTATACTTTCCTCAACAATAGAAATGCAGTGGAAAACATGAAATAAACCAAGTAACAAGTAATATATCTTTTAACCCAAAGATAATTGTATCTGACAACCTTGGATAAAGGTTCCTTTATTTATAATTTTAAGAAAATATGTCTTACCCACACCAGGGTAAGCCCTTGATAAAATGATCGTAGTCTATCTTGCTATCCTTGCAAGCCCTCAACTTCGAGGTAGTCGGCACCTCTATCTTATTCAGCAAGGAAGTCCTCAAACGTTATGGTAGTTGGCACCTCTATCATCATATCGCATGAATCCCTCGAATGTAATCAGTAACATTTAGAGTTGCATGAAGAAAATATGAATAAGACATTCATTATGAACTAAGCATGAGATCATCTCACTTGAAATCACTTCAATAGCATGTAATCTCTAGATTCATAGAATAGTTTTGAGCTCTTTCAAATGACCTCTTTATTTATAGGAAAAACTCCAATGTTCGACTCGCTCATCCAATGGTCCTATTTTTCCTTGAATTTCAGAGGGACCTGTACTCCTGTCACTCAAACAATGGTTAGTTAGTAACTGAATGCGCGACATCTTTTTATAAAAAAATGAATTGTAAGAAAAAATATGGTTAAATAACTAAAATCAAATATTTGTAATGTAAGAAAATAAAAGTTCATATTCTAACCAAAAACACATTCGGTGTCTATAATAAAAGGATATTTGGATTCTGTTTTCTATGGAGTTCATAACCTGAACTCTATAGAATTAAAGAGTCTGAATTTAAGGGAAATTCGGAATCTGGATTCACCAGAATTCTGAACCTGATCTTACAAAGTTTGGAGTCAGAGTTCATGAGAATTCAGAGTCATAACTTACAATGTTCGGAGTCAGAATTCATGAGAATTCAGAGTCATAACTTACAATGTTTCGAGTCTCAATTAATTAGAATCCATAGTCTAATCTTTCAATGTTTGGAGTCAGAGTTCATGACAATTCAGAGTCAGAACTTACAATGTTCAGATTCAGACTTCATGAGAATTCGGAGTTAGAACATACAATGTTCGGAGTCCGAATTCAGAGAACGCGGAGTTAGAACACATAAGTGTTCGGAGTCTGAATTCAAAGAACTCAGAGTCTGAATTCAGATCCTGAAAACAGAAGGATCTTTATCTATGTATTATATGATTTCGAGGTTTTAGGTATGAAACCGAATTTTACACATTGACAAGATAATAAACAATGAAAAACATGGTAAGGATAAATTTCCTTTGGGATGGAAAATTTTCCTTATGAAAGTAAAACATAGGGTTATGTGAAATTTGCCTTGAGATAAGGTGTTTGTGATTTTCAAAACATGAGGAATGGTATAGTCATAAGGAAACCTTATTGACTCAACAATCTCCCTAAACATGAAGGATTGGAAATGTCATAAGGAATCATTATTGAATCAATAATATATAGGTCAAATAACTATGTTTGTAATCTTATGTATCTATTATACTATTAAGATAAAATCCTCTCCCGCATTTATGGGTTATCTACACACTACCTTGAAGATTAATCACTTGGCTCACCCAAGTGACCATTTTCACTTGGTTTTTATCTTTACATTAGGGTATATCCACTTGGAACCTTTCGACTACAAACAAATTTCTCAATACAACATGGTAAATTCATAAATAGATAAATATGTCTAGATCCATATCGTATCATTTCCACCTCATATATCCTCGACATGTATAATTGGAACAAAACCCATAACACCTTGATTCATAACATTTTCTTGGTTTGAACAGCATTATGAATCATGGATCTCTATCTCTATGTATGTCCAATTACAATCTATCATGAACCATCTCGGGTACCTTTGTATCCCTATAACCAATATGGTCCTGACATAGCTTGATGTGTTTTCATGATCCCCATAATTTGATGAGTAGCACCTAGAACCATGCAACATGCAAGTGGGAATGAATTTTCCACAAAATATAGAGGAAGAAAAAGAAACAAGATAGTATGTAAAACAAAATAATCATTAATGGGAGAAAATTATTAGAAGTCAAACAGGAATTAATGCCCAAAGTACTATAACCCAAGTACTAAAATAGGAAAAAAAACCAATGTCCCTAAGGATACAACTTACAAATTCATAGGGTCAAAAGCTTGATCCACCACTAAGAGATCGTTTCCCATTTCTCAAACCTGAAAGGATATAATCTAAAAATACCCGAAGGCACAAGTAGGGTGTGATCTAAAAATACCTATAGGGTCTCACCATGGATTATATTACTGATTCCAATAATAGATTATCCAAAGGAATTCTTTTAATTTTTTTAAAAAATTATTTTGAGTTTTAGAAGATTATTTAAAAATATCATGCTATACAACTCAAATTATAGAAAATCATTTTATAAAAAGCTTTACAGTGACATAATATTTCTAAAATATTGGCGGAAATTAATCATTTATATAAAAAAGTTATATAAATTATCAAGTCATGTAATTAAATTTAAAAACATTGGAAAACATTTATATCTCAAATATAAAGAAAGAAAGAAACAGGGTCATGGGCCAAAGAAGTATGAAATTTCATGGATATAAGACTCTGCACTCTCTATGTCATCATGGAAAAATGTTCAAACACAAGTCCCTCTTACAAGGGACAAATGCGACTCATCACCACCCCATTCGGTATGTGACCTACTACATTTATGTTTTAGAATGCAGTATAATCATAGATTGTGTCCAAATAACTCAACATCTACCTATGTATTACATATTCTATCACATAATCAATGATGTGTAATTTATTTTAATACTGATTAAAATAAAATTAAGTCCTACTCCCCCATCTGAAATGAAAATTTTCCATTTTAAACCAAAATAGGTTTTAATCAGAAACATGCATTTCCAAAAATGTAAAACCAAAGTGTTTCTATAAAAAAATTAATCCATTTTCACAAGTGTGATATAAATTAAAGACAATCTCCTTGAATTTAACAATTTATTTCCATAATTAAATTCAATATTTTAATGATAATATTTTCCATCAAATATATAATTTATATTCAATAATTTAAAACAACCAATTTCAATGAACCTACCCCAATTCAATTGAATTGGGGGTTTTCCCAATTTTCATTCCAAAAACATTCCAAATATCCCAATTCACTAAAATTGAGTTTTATTAAATAAATTAAAAGAAATTTTTTAAAATTTATATTAAACATACATTTCAAATAAATGAAGAAAAGCGAGGTTAATAAATTTTTCCAAAGGGAATGGAACCACCTACCTTTTTCATGAACTAACACTAGTAGTGAAACTCTACAAATAGAAAGAATGTGTAGAAGACTTATAAATTAAACCTATAAATGAGATAAAATAACAAAGGGAATTAATCCTTTAATTTTAGAATGATAAACAGAAATACAAAAGGAGGAGAAAGATAGAAAGATGAAGAATGAGGGAGAATCCTTACCCACGAATCACACCACCAATGCAATGATGGTCAAATGCTTATTGAAGGGACCTAGAAGGGTTGGAGGGCTCCAATATCAATTAGGGAAAGCTCTAGGTTGAGAGAAAATAAATTGAAGTAAAGGAGAATAAAGGGTCTCATATGTTCTTCATATTTAAAAACTGCAGTCAGGGTATGACATGTCATGTAATCCCAATAAATGTCATTAAATAGTTATGTTTCACAACCACAAAAAAAAACATATTACTTTTAATTAAAAAATATTCATTAAATGACTCACGATGTGTAGAGGGTCATCCAAATTTGAACCATTTCACAATGTGTATAATTCAAGGTATGCACATGGAAACCATTATACGTCATTTAACCATATTACATGGAATGTAACCCTCTAACAACCTGCAGAAAAGGACAATTAAAGATCATAGTACAAAAAATATCTTACTTCACTCTTATATGTATCCTCCCAAATCATCCTAAACACAACCCAATCAATTGAAATTAAAAAACCACGATAAGGTTATGGATGTACCTGTCAGATTGGAAATGGGATTTTATGACCTCCCAACCATAGAAACTTTATATCCCTATAAATCCTATAAAGAATCTTCCATGGTGAAGAGATGAGGCCAATTATATCCCATTAGTTCCATGCATTCCATCTTCTCATCAATATTATAACCATATTTCCAAATCACATAAACAAAAGGTATCTTCCTCCAAAAATGTTTCTTAGTTTCGGAATCAACTCTCTTGAATTGCCACTCAGTCAAAGATAAATAAGGCTCAATCTTAAGATCACTCAAGATCAAAACGTGAGATGGATTGTAGAGATACATTCTTATCTACGATACATAGAAAATATTTTTTTATCAATTTTATCTATGGTCGATGTACTAACTGGTATGAAACATTCCCCACCTACTCAATAAGCTCAAATGATCCCAAAAAATGACGAGCAAGCTTCCCTTTCCTCCCAGGCCATCGATTACCCAATCTGGGTGAATCTTTCAAGAACACATGGCCACCAATTGAAAATTCTGAAGTTATATATTTTTTATCAAAAAAATAATTATATTATCCTTGTACAATAAACATTATCTAATGAATCAACTTAATCTTTCTTGTCGTCTCTTTTACCAAACATAGTCCAACCAAAGAACTTTCACCAATCTCTGAAAAATGCAATGGAGATTTAAAATTATGGTCATACAAGGCCACAAAATGATACATTATGAATAGGTAATAGTATATATTGTCATTAGAAAACTCAACCAACCAAAAATGATCATACCAAGACCCATAAAAATTGAGAACATATGTTCAGAGCATATCCTCCATATTCTATATAGCTCTTTCTGTCTGGACATCTGACATTAGATGGTCAGTCATGATCAAACGAATTTGAGATCCCAGTGACTCATAAAGGCATCTCCTAATGTGAGATGTTAACTAAGGATCCCCATCATAAACTATAACAAATAGAATTCCATGGAAATAGAAAATATCTTTTATGTATAGATTTCAAAACACATCAACATTTTCTGTATTGTGAATGGGTATGAAGTGAGATGACTATGTCTGTTTGTTGACCAGAACCCATAACACATTTTTCTTTATCTAGGTACAATGAAAACCAATGAAAAAATACATTTATATTTCAAACCACTTCCATGTAGGTACTGGATGTGGTTGAACCAAACACAATGGTTTTTATAGCTTGGCCTTAACCTGTCGGCATTCATAATAGTGAGAAAAAAACTCAGCAATTCCTCATCTCATACCTAGAAACCACAACCACAACCACATGTCATAGAACATATTGGTGGTTATCGGTTTCACAACCTAAAAGGAATTATGATAGCCCTAATAATATCCTTCATTTCCACTAATAGGATAACAAATCGATTTTGATAACACAAAAAACCCTCTTTGGAGAAAGACCACTTGGAAAATGTCTCCCCCCCCCATAAAGAGAGTATCATATACTTCAATATTTATCATCATGTTTTTGGTCTTGAATAATAATGTCAATAAGATTATATGTCAACTGGGTGATAGCTAAAGAAACATCATCCCCTAATTGATGTACTCTAACATGAAATTATGAAAAGAGATCCATCAAATTCCATTCATCTAAATATTCTTTAATTTCCGGGGTGGGTAGTTTCCTACACAAAGGATCTACAATAGCATTACCTTTCCCCAGGGTAAGGGTGATTTTGATGTCTAAATATTGTGGGTACTCCACCCTCACCACTGGAAGAGACTAATATATTTTTGAGAGAAGCTATAACTCAAGGACATGTGGTCTAAATACAATGTAAACATTTCTATGTAAAGGTAATGACCCCAAAAATAAAGTGCATGCATAACTCGTTAATGTTCAAGGTCATGGGTATGATAATTATTCTCACGTGGCTTAAGCTGACGAGATCCATAGGCAAAAAAATGATTACCCTGCATAAGAACAAAGCCCATGCCTCAACAAAATGCATCAAAGAAGGCCACATATCCCTACATAGCCTCTAGAAGATTCATCCTTGATGTATTAGTTCAATGGAATTTCATTTCTACAATATAAATATAACTTTTATCTTCCCAAGTAAACATTACTCCATTCCAACTTATATGTTTCATAAATGATGCCAACATCCGGAAATCTTGTATAAAATGATGATAATATCTGGATAAGACCAAAAATCTCAAAATTTGAAAGGCATTACATGGTTTCTCTTATGTCATAATATACTTCACCTTATTAGGATAAAATAATATTCCTTGTTCTAACACCATATTTCCAATGAATTTAACTTCCCAAATCTAGAAATCACACTTTGATTGCACGAAATAAGGACAATGATTTCACAATAGACTTAGAACTATTCACAGATGATGCACCTAACCCTCGTTGGACATGGAGTAGATGAGTATGCCTTCCAAAAATACTACCACAAAGTTATCAATATACTAATGGAAAATCCTATTCATAAAATCAATGAAGACTATAGAGGAATTCAATAGAGAAAAGGGAATGAAAAGGTAATAATATTGGTCATACTTACTCTGAAATGTAGTTTTCAAAATGTTAGATTGTTTTATCTAGAACTGATGGTAAAGAGAAATATTTTCGATCATTGAGAACCACTTCACCCCTTGAAACTGGTCAAACATATCATCAATCCATGGAAATGGATATTTTTTCCTTATCATCACTAGACTAAGATTTTGGTAATCAACACATAATTGAAGAGAACCATCAGATTTCTTAGGGAAGAGAACTGGGACCGCCCAAGGTGACCAACTCGGTCATATAAACCCTTTCTCAAGTAGATCATACAACTATGAATTAATATATTTTAGTTTATCTGGTACCATGCAGTAAGAGGAAATTGAAATTGTTTGAGTATTAGGTAACAAGTCAATAAAAAACTAAATCTCCCTTACTAGTGGAAACCTCGATAAATTAGAAGGAAACACATATAAAGAAAATCATTTCAAAATAGTGGTAGAACACCACTGAAATAATTCCACTCGAGATCAAAATAAACAGTAATATTAACTTCCCCAAATTTGAATAAGAATTTATATCCCTACTCAACTATGTTTCCCATTATCGTTGAATGAAAATAGATACACCAATGGGTGTATTATGGTAGACCCATCGAAGATAACAATCAATATCGGATTTATTGGAAATGATACAATCCATTTAGAAACTGACCTAAAGTGGTTTAATGTCAAGGATTAGAAAACTACAATCCATCTTGAAATATTATAGAGAGAAGACACAAGTAGGAGTATAAAGACCCTTCTCTCTCTTCATTCCATGGTCTGTAGTAATATCCATTACAAAAGATAAAATCTCTAAAGGAATATTTAGCTAATTAACAATACGAGTTAAAATGAATGAATGATATTCACCAGTATCAAATATGGTAGTAACTAATGATGATGATATAGAAATGGTACCTCTCAAAGTTACTAGACCCATCTCAGATTCCACTTGAGACTCTTCCATGGCACGGAGTTTCTTTGTTCCCGATTCTTATGGCCCGAACCCTTTTATACATGAAGAGTATGACTACACCAATATTTTTGAAGGAGATGATAAAATTGTTCCATATCACCAAGTATAAAATATATGGATTAATACCTGTAAGTATGATAAATGTCTATATTATGTAAAATTATTGGGAGCCACAGTGGAAGCAAACTTATATTTTCTTGTCTTTCCATACTGATAGCTAGTCAAAAGATTTCCTCTTAGAACTGTTGGAGGTCTAGAGTTAACCTCCCATTGAGAACTACCATGTGAATAATCACTCATCCATTTTTTTTTGAAGTAACACACAATTCCATTAGGAGAAAATAGAACTCCCATAATCCATGACATTTCAACCAGGTCTATCCCAACTATCATCTCCCTATCCAACACCTCAACATAAGTTGGTAGCTTTAGCATGAAAACCTAAGAATATATATTTGATCGAAGTCCCAATTGGAACCATTGAGCCTTTATCCTATCATTAGATACAATATCTGGTTAAAATTGAATGAGTTCCCTAAACACATTTGAATACACAATCACGATTCTTTCAGCCATCACAAGCCTAAAAAACTCCAAATCCATAGCCAACACCATTGACTTTGGATAAAACTGGTCAGTGAAAAGAACATTAATTTTTTTCCAATATAATCCCTCATGTTTAATATTCTTCACCATCATCTCCCACCATATTCTACATAGTCCATCTAGAAAATATTTGGAGCACTTCACATTGAAATCTTCTAGTGTCTCCTAGAAGTCAAATATACGTTCTATCCTTTAAAACCATTCCTCAACATGTTGAGGATCAGTCAAGCCTTTTCAAATTGGTGGCTTATTGCAAAGGAACTCTTGAGAATGATTCTAAATATAATTTCCCTAAAGTTACAGAAATAGTGAATAAATAGAGATTAGAGGTGGTGCCTGTCCAAGATCGTAGGTAGTGTGCACAATAACCTCAACTAGATTTGGTTCCATTAGAAGATTCACTCAATATAGTTTAGTAGAAGCTTACTCCTATATCTGATTATCAAATATTCTTTGTGGAATGATTCTATACAACATAATAGGATTAAAAGGAAGATATAAGATAATTCTCAAATAGAGAAATGAGGGAATGAATATCATAACCGATATAACAAACACAATTTGGATTTCATTTTATCCCAATCACAATGTCACCCCCAGTTTTTCATGTCTTGGTTTTGATTTTGTTTTTTGGAAATACCAATCATTTTATTGGGTTTTGGGTGAGTTGAATGTTGAGTATTGAAGTTTTATCTATGTAATATCATCCTAAAATGGTTTCCCCATATATTTTTGGTGGTTTTTGGAGAAAAGGGTGGTAACTTCAAGATTTGGTGCAAATTGTGAGCTCATTTCCAAGTTTAAAAACAAAATTATTTTCTTTCATATCTCCAATTTTTTTTTAAATTTTTCCCCATTCCACTTCCCAATTTTCATTCCATGACCTATTCAAACCACCATATCTATTTGGAACCCATAGGAATTCATAATAATGTTGTATTTGGGTTATTTATTTTTTTATTTTTCCAGCCTGTGATCCCATTTATAGTTAAACAAATATTTTTTTATTTTATATCATATTCATTTATTTAAATTTTTCAGTCATTACACCTATAAAAACGAAGCCATGAACCATAGTCTCACACCCATGTTCTATTTTTCCTCTTTGGACCCCATCTTTAATGGGGATTTCGGCGATCTTCCTCAAGGTTTCTCAAAAAGTTCTGATTTGAAAATGTAATTTGTTTCTTTTATAAATCATCCATTTTTTAATCTTTTACACCAAATATTATTTACATAGTTCATCAATTCCAAAAGATAATCTCAACTAGGTTCCAATTCATTAAATCTATTCTATGGGTGTGGATGTTAGGGAAGATGAAGAGTTCTCTTGTTATCATGGTGAGTTTCTTTCTCCTTTCTCCTCCTCCTTCAAATATTTCATGTCTCTATCAACTCCCATAGTCATGAAATGCCTATGGTTATTTTATCCCATGATTTTTATGGGAGGTTTACTCTCTTGGGGATCTAATTCATAGGTTTAGAGTTTATAATCCCTCAGAATGTCTTATCGGGTGTGTGTTTCCATTCCGCCTTGGTTTTGAGGTAGGATCTCCCAAGAACTGCATTTATAATTCAAGATTCACTTTTTTCTTTTTTAACTTTATATGTATTAAAGGTATTTTATTCACTCTTTTGTGTAATTATTTAGTGTGGGAGAATGGTAGTTTATGCAGGGTTTTGTGAAAATTGTGTTTTTTTGGTTAATGTGTGCACACAATGTGTTTGTTTAAATGATTCATTTTCTTTTACACCTAACATATAATATTTATTACCTAGTTTATCAATTTAAATAAATTTTTTTCATAAATAATTTGGTTTTATAACATTTTCAGTGTCAAATAGAGTTTGTTTTATTAATTGTTGCATGACTCATTTTTGAGAAAGTACATGATTTCATTTTATGTCCTCAAGGTGATATAAAATGATTTTTTTGGATGTTGAAAAATATTGGTATCATTTAAACCATTTTTTTGGTTTATTATGTGGGTTCCAATCTATTTTTCGGTTTTATAATGAATTAACTATCGGTTTTATGGTGTTTTGGCATGTGTGCTCAGTAAATGGATCGTTTGGAAACATTATAGAATTGATGTGTTTTGTCACGACCCGTCCTCGGGGCTCGTGCCGTGACAACCCCAAGCCTGCCTTCTATAGGCTAGGGGCTGGCGACTAGCACCAAGGTGTAATTCCCGGTAAAAAGGGAAGGCATTGCCTTGGTAAAGTAAACAACATCACAGAGAAAGCAAGCAGAAGTAAACACTAAGTAAAAACTGGGTACAATAGTAAGTGAGGAAAAGTAAGTGGGCCAGAATACAAACCCAAACTGGAAGTAAAGTACATCTGAAAAAGGGAGTACAACAAATGAATAGTACGACCGCTACGGTGAGGCATCCACTGGAAGTCCCACCTGAAGGGTGGGTAACGATAGCCTCCACAGTTCCTCGGGTCTAGCCGTCCGCTCCGAGTACGTCCCGCCTAGTGGTCTACCTCCAGGTACCGACCTTCTCTGCATGCCTCAACCACGATCAGCATTGTCCGTCATCTGCAACCAACACAACGTAGTGCGGGCATATCCCGTGCAGGGGTGAGTATAAACTACTCAGTTGGGACCCCAAGACCCTCGAAGGTCTCCCATAAACCACACAGGATAATCCAAAAAGGAAAAATACAATCAATAAGTAACATCCGACACTACTTAGATATATGCCCATACATATACCTAAGTCATCAATTCCAGTTTGCCTCCAACAACCGAGCCCAAGTTTGATCACGTCCACACAGGATAGAAGAACATAATCCACATAGGAAAGGAAGTCAATCATATTGAAGATAATGGTTGGAAGTCAAGATTCATCTAACACAGGTATAATTCTCCATAAGAAGATAGAGATGATCAGATGTAGCCACTGAATCATCTAAGCCTTCGAACCCACACAGGATCGATAGGTACTAACCCCCCACAATGACCCCCAAAGGATCGATAGGTACTAACCCCTGCAATGACCCACACAGGATCTGACCCACACAGGATCGGTAGGTGCTGGCCCACACAGGACCGTTGAGCGCTGACCCACACAGGATCTGACCCACACTGGATCGGTAGCACTATTCCACATAGGATTGCTGAGTGCTGTAGGCGTCGCCGTCTAATCCACTGAGGATTTCTATATAGTCGTCATCGTCTTCGCAGTCGCAGCCAACTCTAGGGTTCCCGCACACAGGAAGATCGTTCGGGAGGGTCCGCTCCACGAGCCGAAGGTCTGATACATCAACTGACACATAGTTTGGAGTTAATTTATCCAAATGTATGACATCGTCAACAGGAACTCAACATCATAGACGGCGCATCAATTGGTCATCCGGTCTGTAAGTTATTGGTGTTTTCGTCCCAGGGGCTTGGTTGGTTTTTAAGTCAAAACCAACCATACCGTACTCCAACTACATCCAAACCCCGAGAGGAGTAAGCCAAAAGTTTCGTCTCACTAAGAGGAATCCATAAAAGTCGACAGCATGTCAATCGGACGTCCAGATCTCAAGTTATAAGCATTTCCGCTCTGAGGGCCCGGTTGGTTTCGTTTACGAACCAACCCAACCGAACCCAATGTTCTCCGAAACCTTGAGTGTATTATACTGAAACGACCATCTCGATCCAAGTATCACATTGCAGCTGAAGGTGCGTCCATCGGAGGACCGACATTAGGGGGTTCAGGCCTGGTCCGACCCGGCCTGATGTCCCTTGGGTCGGCCTGAACCGAGCGACCCGACCTGGGCCTGGGTCCGGCTCGCTGGGGCGCGGCCTGGCCCGGCCTGGGAGCGGCCAGGTGGCTCGGCCGTAACGGCCGAGCGTAGGGGGTGCGGGGGGCGTGCTGCCCCCGCAAGTTCGAAACCGCGACCCCCATGAGGGGGGCCGCTCCTGCTGGCCAGCCAGGGGTTACGACCCCCGGCACTTCCCCTTGACCGGCCGGCCCGCACCGGCCGGCCGGCTGCTACTGCCACGAGACCAGGGCGGTCCCTCCACCCCTGGTCCGATGCCGGCAGCTGGAAATCGGTTGCCATTCCTAGCCCTGCCACGGCCTATGTCTGCGGCCTTGGTCTGTCCGGCACGGCGCGGCAACACTGCACCCCTCTGCCGCGGCCCCGCTCCGGCCGCAGTGCCTTTGTGGTTCTCTGGCGTAGTTCAATGGCACCGCAGTTCAGTTCGTCTTCAACGGCGTGACACGACAGCACCACACTTCTCCACCCTTCCTTTAATATTTCCCGCGCGGTGCTTCAGCACCGCGTTTCCTTTCTCGTGCCGCAAAAAAAATCAAACAAACAAGGAGGAGGAGGGTCGGTCGTGTTCGTGCGGTCCGACCTCCTCCCGTTATTGCGATATCAGGCAGATCAAATTGAAATGAAGAATGGCGACAGAATTAATCACGAACAAACAATTAAAATAAACCCCTACCTCGAGTGTTTTTTGAACGATGTCTCGTCGCAGAGTTGAACGTCGCGGAAGAAGGCTCCGTACACGTTGACGGAGATCGTTCGAGGAGGAACGGTGTCTCCCTTCCTTTGATGTGAGAAGAAGGAATGAAAGGATGTGCATTGGGTCGTCGATCTCCGAGGAAGGCATCCCTCACCGTCATCCGTCGTCGGAAGTCGGCATTCTTCGTCGGCGGCGGGTGTTCCTCGCGTTCTTCGCATTCTTCGACGAAGAAGAAGAACTTCAAGCCTTTGAGATTTTCTCCCAATCCTCTCACAACCCAACAACTCTAATAAAATAAGAGTTTGTCTTATTTTATTTCTCAATCCGTGTGTTTTGAAATTCAAAAATGAATCAAACAATTAATTGAATTAATTGCAACATTTAAACCGCCCAATTTAATAGAGGCGTTTAATATTTAATTAAACGTACGAGTTGACTTTATTTAAAAAGGGGGTTGCGGGTGTGTTACCTTAATTAATAGGGGTTGAAGAAGTTGAAAGGGAGGGGCGTGTGTGGGCCCCAACCCACTAATATCCTACATAGTGGATTAGTTAGGATGTGGGTCCCACTCAACCACTTAGCTTAGGTTTAAGATCATTAAATAAAATAAAATATGGTTGCACCAATTTTATTTTATTCCTTTACTTGACCCAAAAAAAAATTTAATAACCACACCTGAGAAAACACAACTCCGAAAAAGGTGTTTCTAAGAAATTACTGGCGCTGCAATTCCATTGGTGTCCTCGAATTTCGATTCCGAGCACCGGTTCAAAAGTAGGGAAAACCCGCTCATTCGTTCACTGAACGTACTTGAGCTAAACTTTGGAAAATGAATCTGGGCACACCGGAACTCGGAATCAGGTGCCATCAGAAACCACGTTCTTGTAAAATCCAAAAGAAAATTAAAAAAATTTCCCATGATTTTTACGTGTCTTTACATCACTCCCACCTCAAGGATTTACATCCCCGTAAAGATACATCATAAACTAGGGAAAAAAATGTGGGTACTGAGTATGCATCTGAGCCTCCTTCTCCCAAGTTCTCTCCAGGAGGTTACGGTGATGCCATCTGATGCGCACTAGAGGAATCGACCTTCCACGTAGGACCCGCTCCTGTCGATCCTCAATCTCCACTGGGACCTCCGCAAATGTTTCCTCATCATCAATGTTCAGCTCCTCATGGTCAATGATATGCGTCGAGTCATGCACGTATCTCCCCAGCTGAGATACATGGAAGACGTCGTGCACCCAGTGCAATTGAGGTGGTAGAGCCAGGCGATAAGCCACCTCGCCAATCCTGCTGAGGACCTAGAATGGTCTGATGAAGCGCGGAGACAACTTTTAGCCTCAGCCAAATCTCTGTAATCCACGTTGTGGTGAGACCCGCAAAAAGACATGGTCGCCATCCTCGAACTCCAGTGGCCTCTGTCTCCTATCAGCATAGGACTTCTGCCGGCTCTGAGCTGTTCGCATCCGCTCCTGGATGACCCGGACCTTCTCCGCCGTGGCCTGGACCATCTCTGGTCCCACAAGTGCTGACTCCCCAGGGTCTGTCCAGTACAGAGGAGATCTGCAGTGTCGTCCATACAACGCCTCGAACGGTGCCATCCTGATGGTGGAGTGGTATCTATTGTTGTACGCGAACTCCACCAAGGGTAGGTGGTCCTCCCAGCTGCGACCAAAGTCGAGGACACATGCGCAGAGCATTTCCTCGATATTCTGAATGGTCCTCTCCATATGACCATCTGCCTGAGGGTGAAAGGCGGTGCTTAGACATAGCCGCGTCCCGAACGCCTCCTGCAACCCCTTCCAAAGCTGGGAAGTAAATCAAGAATCTCAATCGGAGATGATATATGATGGCACACCATGAAGCCGTATAATCTCTTGAATGTAGAGGCGTCCCAATATCTCCACTGAGCCCCTCTCTCTAATGGGTAAGAATTGATCCCACTTGGTGAGTCAGTCGACAATCACCCAAATGGAGTCGTGACCTCTAGAAGTGCATGGAAGTCCAGTCACGAAGTCCATAGATATGCCGTCCCACTTCCACTACGGGACCTCCAAGGGTTGTACCTAGCCTGCTGGTACCTGGTGCTCTGCCTTCACCTGCTGGAAGGTGAGGTATCGAGAAACGAACTCAGCCACATCCTTCTTCATGCTTGGCCACCAGTGCTGCCGTCTGAGATCCTGGTATATCTGCGCCACTCTAGGATGTACCGCCAAAGGGGAAGTTTGAAACTCCCTCAACACCTCCTCCTGTAAAGCAACTAGTACCAATGTATGTCCTCTGAAAAGGACGTCGTTCTATCCTCCTAAAGAGAAACCATCTGGTTCCTGTCCTGAGGATATTTGTGCACGTCGTGTCTCACAGTCGGCGTCCCCACGCTGTGCCTCTCTAACCCGCTGCAGTAGTGGAGGAGTGAATGTGAGTGACTGAAGAGAGGTTTCTCCATATCTATCCACGAAGGATATCTACAAAGAGGATAGCTGCTCTGTCACCTCCCAAAGTAGCTGAATGCTCAACCTCCTGCTGAGAGCATCGACCACTACATTCCCCTTTCCAGGAGTATATACTATCTCAAAGTCATAGTCCTGGAGAAACTCAAGCCATCGCCGCTATCTCAGGTTCAGATCCTTCTATGAGAAGATATACCTGAGACTCTGATGGTCAGAATAGACTGTAAAGCGCTCGCCCATTAGATAGTGTCGCCACACCTTCAGAGCGAAGACCACTGCTGCTAACTCCAGGTCATGGGTAGTGTAGTTCTACTCGTGCTGCCTCAACTTTCATGATCCATAGGCAATCACGACCCGATCCTACACCAGGAAACATCCAAGTATGGTCCCCGATGCATCTCAGTAATCTACGTACCCAACTCCCTCCTCAGGTAGCCTCAAGATAGGCGCGCTGGTCAATCTCTGTCTCAGCTCTTGGAAGCTCTACTGACATATTTCTGACCACACAAAGGGTTTTCCCTTCTTCGTCAAGGCTCAGAGTGGTGCCGAAAATCTGTAAAAGTCTGGCACGAATCTCCGGTAGTATCCAGCTAGCCCCAAGATACTCCACACCTTCGTCATGCTCCTAGGTGGCTCCCAAGCTAGCACTGCCTCGATCTTCACAGGATCCACCGCAACTCCCGCCTCAGAGATGACGTGTCCCAATAAGTGGACCTCACATATCCAGAACTGAAACTTCGAGAGCTTTCCATAAAGATGGTTCTCTCATAGTGTTTCTAGTACAACCCGTAAGTGGTAGGCGTGCTCCTCCTCAGTGGTCGAGTATATCAAAATTCCGTCAATGAAGACCTCAACAAATCGATCAAGGTGAGGCGGAAAGATCCTGTTCAGGAGACCCATGAACACCGCTGGAGCATTGGTCATGCTGAAAGTCATAACCAAGATCTCATAGTGGCCATACCGACATCTAATGTCCGTCTTCTCCACATCCTCGTCCCAAACTCTGAGCTGATGATAGCCTGACCTGAAGTCTATCTTCGAGAACCACCATGCTCCCTTGATCTGATCGAAGAGGTCATAAATCCTCGGTAGCAGATACTTGTTCCTCACTATCACCTGGTTCAGGTGACGATAGTCGACACAAAGTCGCAAGCTCTCATTCGCCTTCTTGGTGAACAATTTTGGGGAAGCCCTGGGTGAAACACTGGGTCATATGAATCCCTTTCCCTGCAAGTCCCCCAACTATACCCATAGATCTCGTAGCTCAGCGCGAGACATCCAATATGCTGGGGTGTATATCGGGGTTGTCCCAGGGTACATATCAATATAAAAGTCTACCTCTCTGTGAGGATGTTTTCCTGGAACGTCGTCGAGAAAAATGTCCGGATAATGATCCACCACTGCAGGAAAACCCGGACTCCGCACGTCAACTGCTCCTAGGATGAGGCTCGCAAACTGATGAGTGATGGGATGTCCTCTCCTCTGTAAGAGTCCATCCTGTGCTGCGAAGGATCCCTTATTTCCAGTGAAGGTGAACATGATCCCGTCGGTGCGTACACACCGCACCTTGCGCCAAATACGGTCGATCTATGCATGGAATATAGATAACCAATCCATGCCCAAGATGACGTCGTAAGGCCTCGACGCCGCTACAAGAAGATCCCAGCCGAAGCTCTCACCTCCTAGAGTATGCTCACACTGACGGCACTAGTGTATAATCGTCGATTCTACTCTCGTAGCAGTCTCTAGTTGTAAGGATCGAGCCAACGGCTCTGTCGGAATATCCGAGCTCCGAACAAGGGCAGCAGTTATGAAATAATGACTCACTCCTGTGTCTATAAGAACTGCAGTAGGGGAGGAATAGACCCAGATAGTACCTCGAATCATCTTTGGTGCGCCGTGGTTGTAAGCCTCCATTGCCTGGAGCTGTGCCTGTCTCTGCCCGCTAGCTCCCTGTGGTCGGGGTGGACCTCCTGGGGATGGTGGTGGTAGAGACTGAAAGCGTCGCCCCCACCTACTGCTCGGCCAGCTCCTCTGCCTCATCCACCTTCTCCCTGTGGACCACCACGGTCGACCCTCTGCCTCTTCCTGGGTGGTCCCTCAATAGTATTTTGCTCCTCCGTATGGTGGGTCAGGCAGTCATGAGCCATGTGGCCCTGCCAGCCGCATGCGTAGCAATGTCTACCTCTCATAAGACTGGCTCTGTGTTGTGTGCCCTACACCTCTGAGAAAGTGTCTTGAGGTCATCTTCATGAGGGTTTGGTCTTCTTGGACCCATGTGTCATCCGTCGAATGCTATCTTCCAAAGACTCTTCTACGTGCCGCCCTACGGTAGGTCTCGCCACTGGTGTAGACTCAGCAAGAAAGCTATCGATGAGAAGGGCTCGCTCCAGTACCCCTGCCTGTGTCAGAATGACGAGGGAGATCAGCGATGCCCTGATCTCATTCCTCAATCCCTGCTCGAAGGTCTGGGCCCAGAAGAATGGGTTCTGTACCATGTCCGTCGAATAGCGTGAGAGATCGGTAAATCTTGCCGAGTATTGGGTGACGGTCAAACTGCCCTGCCACAGCTGTAGAAGCTCCTGGATGCGCACCGCACGGAGGGTGGCTGGGACGAACTCTGAGCAGAAGAGGCTCTCAAAGTCTATCCTGAGGATAGATGCCTCATCGTGCTCCTGGAGCATCAAGCTCCACCATCTTCCTACTGCCACGTGTAGGAGGCTCGTTGTGAGGATCACCATGAGGTCAACTGGTGTCCCTACAAAACGGAAAACTCGTACAACTACCTGCAGCCAATCCTCGGCTACCTGAGGGTCTATATCCCCAAAGAACCTGGGCAGTCTCTGACACTGAAACTCGTGGAGTGCACTAAGGCGACGTGCACCGTCAGCGGCTGGGGATGGTAGCATCGGTGACTCGGCGGGTAGAGGTACCGTCGGTGCCTCTGCCGTCAAAGGGCCCTGTACCGAGGCCTCGTCGCTCGATGGGCTGTCATCCCGCACAATTCTGGAAACCATAGCTGGATGCCGTCATGGGGCCATCCTGAATTGAAACAGGTGTTCCACTATTAATAAAATTTACCTGGTGAGCTGACACAAAGTAATCATAAAGAAAACTTGAAACACACATGCAATCAATGTTTTCGTGCATTAAGTCAGAAATCAGAATTCAGGGTCCTGGTGTACGGATACATCGGCCACCACACCAACACTAGACTCCCTAGACTCATAACCACACTCAATACTCTTAACACTATTGCTCCACATAGAAAAATATCAGTGTCCAGAGTTCTGGTATAGAACCGAACTCCACTGATACCAATTTGTCACGACCCGTCCTCGGGGCCCGTGCCGTGACTACCCCAAGCCCGCCTTCCATAGGCCAAGGGCTGGCGACTAGCACTGAGGCATAATTACTGGTAAAAAGGGAAGTCATTGCCTTTTTAAAGTAAACAACACCACAGATCAAGCAAGAAGAAGTAAACACTAAGTAAAAACTGGGTACAATAGCAAGTACGGAAAAGTAAGTGGGCCAGAATACAAACCCAAACTAGAAGTAAAGTACAACTGAAAAAGGGAGTACAAAAAATGAAAAGTAAGGCCTCTTTGGTGATCCGTCCACTGGAAGTCCCACCTGATGGGTGGGTACAGATAGCCTCCACAGCTCCTCGGGTCCAGCCATCCGCTCCGAGTACGTCCCGCCCAGTGGTCCACCTCCAGGTACCGACCTGCTTCACAAGCCTCAACGACGATCAGCGTTGTCCATCATCTGCAACCAACACAATGTAGTGCAGGCATATCCCGTGCTAGGGTGAGTATAAGCTACTCAGTAGGGACCCCGAGACCACCGAAGGTCTCCAAGAATCCACACAGGATAATCCACAGAGGAAAGATACAATCACAAAGTAACAGCCGACACTACTTAGTTATATTCCCATACATGTACCTAAGTCTTCAATTCCAGTTCAGCTCCAACATCCGAGCCCAAGTTCGATCACGTCCACACAGGATAGCACAACACCATCCACATAGTAAAGCAAGTCAATAATATTGATGATAATGATTGGAAGTCAAGATTTAGCTCACACAGGTATACTTTTTCGTAAGACGATAGAGATGATCAGATGTAGCCACTAGATCATCTAAGCCGTCGGACCCACACATGATTGATAAGTACTAACCCCCAAAATGACCCTCAAAATATCGATAGGTACTAACCCCCGCAATGACCCACATAGGATCTGACCCACACAGGATCGGTAGGCGCTGGCCCACGCAGGACCGCTGAGCAATGACCCACACAGGATCTGACCAACACAGGATCAGTAGAACTGATCCATATAGGATCGCTGAGTGCTGTAGTTGTAGCCATCAAATCCATGGAGGATTTCTGTACAGTCGTCATCGTCATCGTAGTTGCAGCCAGCTCTAGGGTTCCCGCACACAGAAAGCTCGTTCGGGAGGGTCCGCTCCCTAAGCCAAAGGGCTGATACATCAACTAACACATATTCCAGAGTTGATGTATCCAAAAGTTCTGCATCGTCAACAGGAACTCAACGTCATAGACGGCGCGTCAATCGGTCGTCTGGTCTGTGAGTTATTGGCTTTTTCGTCTCAGGGGCCTAGTTGGTTTTTAAGTCAAAACCAACCTGACCGTACTCCAACTGCATCCAAACCTCGACCGGAGTAAGAAAAAAGGTTCGTCTCACTAAGAGAAATCCATCATAGTCGACGGTATGTGAATTGGACGTCCAAAGTTCATGTTATAAGTGTTTCGGCTTTGAGGGCCCGGCTGGTTTCGTGTACGAACCAACCCAGCCGAACCCAAAGTTCTCCGAAACCTTCAGTGTATTATACTGAAACGACAGTCTCGATCAAAGGATTGCATTGCAGCTGACCATGCATCAATCGGAGGTCCGGTATTAGGGGTTTTGGGCCCGGTCCAACCTTTCCCAATATCCCCTGGGTCGGTCCGAACCGGGCGACCCGACCCGTGTCTGGGTCCGGCCCGCTTAGGCGCGGCATGGCCCGGACTGCGTGGACTGGGCCGACCTAGCAAGGTGGCTCGTCCGTAACAGCCAAGTGTAGGGGGTGCGGGGGGCACGCTACCCCCCGCCATTTCAAAACCATGGCCCCCATGTGGGGGGCCACTCCTGCTGGCCAGCTAGGGGTTACGACCCTCGACACTTCCCCTTGACTGGCGGCTGCTGCCGCCATGGGACCAGGGCGGTCCCGCTCCCCTGCTCCGACGCCAGCGGCCAGAAACCGGCTGCCTTTCCCTGCTCCGCCGCGGCCTTGGTCCGTCCGGCGCGGCGCGATGGCGCTGCGGCCCTCTGCCACAGCCTCGCTCCGGATGCGGTGCCTTTGTGGTTCTCCGGCGCGGTGCGATGGCACCGCAGATTAGTTCATCTTCAATGGCGCGGTGCGACGGCGCCGCGCTTCTCCTCCCTTCCTTTAATATTTCCCGCGCAGTGCTTCGGCACCGCGTTACCTTGCTCGTGCTGCAAAAAAAAAATCAAACAAACAAGGGGGAGGAGGGTCGGCCGTGTTCGTGCGGTCCGACCTCCTCCCGTTATTGAGATATCAGGAGGCTCAAATTGAAATGAAGAATGAAAACGAAATTAATCAGGAAAAAACAATAAAAATATACCCCTAACTCGAGCATTTATTGAACGAAGGCTCATCGCGAAGTTGAACGTCGCGGAAG
The DNA here is from genome assembly GCA_963277665.1 of Viscum album. Classification (NCBI taxonomy): domain Eukaryota; kingdom Viridiplantae; phylum Streptophyta; class Magnoliopsida; order Santalales; family Viscaceae; genus Viscum; species Viscum album. Next base: position 2,096,619,669 of record OY728122.1, read on the forward strand.
AAGGCTCCGTACACGTTGACAGAGATCGTCCAAGGAGGAACGGTGTCTCCCTTCCTTTGACGCGAGAAGAAGGAACGAAAGGATGCATGTCGGGTTGTCGATCTCCGAGGAAGGCGTCTCTCAACATCATCCGTCGTCGGAAGTCAGCGTTCTTCATCGGCGGTGGTGCATTCCTCGCGTTCTTCAGGTTCTTAGGCGAAGAAGAAGAACTTCAAGCCTTCGACCTTTTCTCCCAATCCTCTCACAACCCAACAACTCTAATAAAATAAGAGTTTGTCTTATTTTATTTCTCAAGCGATGCATTTTGAAATTCAAAAACGAATCAAAAAATTAATCGAATTAATTGCATCGTTTAAACCATCCAATTTAATAGAGGCGTTTAATATTTAATTAAACACATGAGTTGATTGTATTTAAAACGGGGGGTTGCGGGTGTGTTACCTTAATTAATTGGGGTTGAGGAAGTTGAAAGGGTGGGGCTCGTGTGGGACCCACCCCAATAATATCATACATAGTGGATTTGTTAGGATGTGGGTCCCACTCAACCACTTATCTTAGGTTTAACGACATTAAATAAAATAAAATTTGATTGCACCACTTTTATTTTATTTCTTCACTTAACCCAAAAAAAAATTAATAACCACACTCGAGCAAACGCAACTCCAAGAAAGGTGTTTCTAAGCAATTACCGGCTCTGCGATTCCATTGGTGTCCTCAGATTTCAATTCCGAGCACCGGTTCAAAAGTTAGGAAAACCTACTCGTTCGTTCACTGAACGTACCCGAGCTAAACTTCATAAAAGTATTTCGGGGACACCGGGCCTTAGAATCAGGTGCCGTCATACACTGCGTTCTTGTAAAATCCAAATAAAAATTAAGAAAAAATTTCCCTTGAATTTTATGGGTCTTTACAGGTTGTGAATGTGTAACCTGAAATTTTGAGGGTTTTAAGTAAATGTTAAATTGAATCCAATGGTGTGTTTACAGCTTTTAATGAATAGTTGATTTTTTTTTATAAATTTTGTTTTTTGTGATGAATGTTTAAATTCCAGTTTGGCATTTTTTGTAAAAATGGTTTTTATGTGCACTTCATGTTGAATCATTTTGAGCCATTTTGTGGTCCATAAAATTCATTTATTAAATGGTTTTTAGGCTTCTAAATATGCTTTTATATTGTAATGGTCGGTGGTATTCCTTAAAAGATAATTTTTGAAAAGATTTTATATAAAAAACCTTATTATACTTCTTGGAATTATTTTATGAAATTTTTTTGTGGTTGATTGATCTGTGAAAGAAAATTGAATCATGTTTGTTGGAGGTTTGTGTGTGTATGATTTTGTAAAGAAATTCTCATGTGAAAATATTATTTTATAACATGTGGAACTTGATTGATCACTAGAGGGAAACCTGTGTATCTATGTGGGCAGACATGTACTAATACTATAGTGATCTGGAGCGGTTTCGTCCTTGCTTAACATAGATGTTTTGATGATGATAATTCTAACTAAACTATGATGATGATTTTGGGGACCACTAGGTTATGGGTATTTTTTCCATTATAGTGGCTTGTGTAAGGGAATGTACGTTTCATTTATGGTTACTTTTACACCAAGATACAAGGTACCTAGGACCCACAATGAACTAGTGCCTAGGGGTGTTTCTGTGACTTGTTCCCATTGGTTATTTTGTACTTACCATTAGCATACAGTGTCTTTGGTTCATAAATTTAGAAGAATGTGTGTTTTATTAAATGGTGTACATTCACTAAAGCAGCCCTCTTGAAAATGGTTTTTATATTGAAGTTGCATCCCATTGAGTTTGGTTACTAGCCCTTCTTGGTTATGAAAACTTACGACCATTTTATTTTATATTTATTATAGATTGGAACCATGTTTTAAAAATATAAATTTATATATAATATTTAAATCATGTGAATAATGTATCTTTCATTTTAATGGTAGTGCATTGGGGATATAATAGCGGTCTAACTGACTATGTTTTAATACTTAGGCCTATAGTCTTCTTCTATTTTTAGCCCTAATGCAAGTTTCAACTCATGTTTGATCACCTATGTTGATGTGTGATCATTAGGTTGGAGAGTGTCCAGAGGGTCCCATGGAGATAGTTAGTTGTAGAATTTGTTAGGATGAGTTTTATTGTTCAGTTGTACCTTCATTGTTTTTGTATGAATGATGTTAGTTCAATTTTTATATAAATGTGTAATGGTTAGTTCATTCTTTCTTATGTTTGACTTATTTTTTATACAAGGGAGAAATAATTCACTTTTTTACTCTATTTATGCCCTCAATTTATTTTTACATCCAGGTGGATCAGGAACTCCTTAAGGGACTTGTTGCGGAGTGCCCTGAGTGACCTGTTTAAGGTCGACTCAGGCTGGTTCCTAACAAAATTGTATTAGAGTTTGTCGGCTCTTAGTAGAGCTTTATTTTTAGACCACCATTTAAATTTTGGGGGTTTTCATGGTAGATGGAGTAGGTTTTTCAAAACTTTATGGGTATTTTTGGGAAGAGAAATGTGAACTCATGCTTATTCAGATCCTCAGGTTTCCATGGGATGGATGATTTTATTATTTTCTTCAGTTCTTGTTGAGTTTTTGGTGTTGGGATATGACAATATGAGTTGGACTAATGGTTTTCATGATCTCATAGGTCCTGAGAATCCATGTGGAGTTTGGTATTTTTTTTGAGATGTGTATCTGTGTTGGTGGGGTGTTTGGCATGTGGCCTCTAACCATATGGTCAAGTCATCCACCCACACTAGTTCTTTTTTGTGGGTCTCTTGGGCCTTTCTTTAATTCAAAAATTATTTTGAAAATCCTCATGTGAGAATTTTTGAAATTGGTTTTGAAAATTTATCATAAGGTTCTGTAATGTTTTTTGTGAAATAAATCATTGAAATAAAGTGAAAATGTTTAAATTTTATTGGATTTCCCCAAATCTATACATGTGGTTTGTTGAAAAAAATTGTTTTGAAAGAGTGGATCATTTTAAGGTATTTCTAAAACTTTGTTTTAATTGTGGTGTTTTGGGCTGTTGAGAAGTGTTTCAATATGATGAATTGTTTTTGTAAATTGGTTTTGAGTGGGTGGAATTTTCCAAAAAAGGGTCTTGGACTATATGACCCTCATATTATGAAAATAGACCATGCTAAAAACTTTATAATGGGAAGGGGTTGTTTATAGTAGCTTGGTTATTTTGAATGTTATTAAAATTAAAAAGCTCTAGGATTTTATAAAAATGGTCCTTGATGAAGTGTGGTTTGTTTTGTGAGATCTGAAATGTTTTTTTGACATGGTGGTTAATGTGCATTTGGAAGGTACATGATTTTTGGAATGAAATTCTTTTTTAGCCTTTGGTGTTTTAATGGGTTCTCACATGCATGGTTTTCTGGATATCTAGATTTATTTATGATATGAAATGGCGGTTGGGTTCCTGGGGGGGCATGTTAATATGAATGTGAGTGAGACATAATGAAACAACATTCGTGAATGAGGAAATCTACCAAGTCAGTCTCTTTTCAAAAGTTTTTGAGCTGAAAAATTGTAGAATTTGTTTAAAAAATTATGGTTAGGTGGATAGTGTTTCCTATTTCATAGAAGTTCTGCTCATTTAGAAAGCTTCCATGTTATTTGGAAGTCATAATCTTGTTGGGTCTTGAGATAGGATCTTTTTTGTGGCTTGGTTTTGGAGTAATGTTCAGTGGGATACTAAATATCAGTTGGATGTTGTGATGTGACCATAGATGGTTCTTCATTGGTAAGATTTCTAGTTAAGCATCCTAAGGATTCTTTTAAATGGTTAAATCCACCTCTTTGAATGATTCCTCACCCCGTTTCTTGAAATATAGAGCTCTTTGGGATTGAATTTAAGAAACTTCCTCATATGGTGACTCTCTCGATTGTGGTAGTTGTGATCGGTAAAATTGATGGGATTCACCATGGTACTTGTTCAGTTAACTCCTCATTATAAGTGAGAGTGAATATGATGTGTATTTTCTAAATCCCTTTTTTGGTAAAGGTGTTTTATTTGAGAGAGTGAGTTTCATGAGGTTCTGTGATCCTTAACTCATAATGGGGAGGCACTGGATGCGTTTTCCATCAAATTTCAAACCATATGTCTCACAATAATTCTGGCATATAGTTAGGAAACATATTGTTGGGGGGTTTGGTTAATATTGTTCCTCCACCATTGTGTTGAGGTGGTTTTGGCCATTCAATTGTGGTTTCCCAACTATATTAATTTCCTTTTTATGCATAGGGAATGGTGGAGAAACACCTCATGAAGTGTCTATGGTTATACTATATTGGATATGTAATTCCCATAAGTATTCGTGTGTGGACCACCCATATGAAATAGGTGCGGTCTTGGATTATATTCATCCATATTTTAATAGTGGTGGGGGTTTTTCAACTTCGGTTCATATTGTGAAATCCTTAAGAACATTCCCTCCATCCAATTGTGGTGGTGTTTTTGGTCCTTGTTTGAATTTTTAGCTATTTTTTGTCCCCTACATTCCAAAGGGAGTAGTTAAAAAGTCCATGTTGTGTTTTTCATGTCCTATGTTAGTTGGCCAAAGTAATGATGTTTTGGTTGGACTCTATGGGAGAGGCCCAATTCTAGATCACGTGGAAATCTTGTTGGGTTACTATTGATTGGTTCTTAATGGTGGGGATTCTATTTTGGAATCCCTAGTAATCAATTTCATTCATGATTTTATTTGGTTTGGGGTGGTCATTGGGATATATAGTAGAAGTCCCAACAATATCGTCTTGGATTGGATGTGGATGGGTGGCTTGATCCTTCCATTAATTTTTGGGAAGTGTTTGTTAGTTCTTGTTTTGTTTCAGGAAAGAGAATTATGTTCTATTTTGGGGGGTGAAACGTACATGGATTAAGAGGTTGTATTGTGTTTACTAGGATTCCTTAGGCATTGATGAATCAGCGGGAAGCTGTTATGGCTTTCTGAGGGTGGAGATCATTAATGGTGGGGAGAATTTTCACACATGGTTTTTTCATGTCATTGTTTTGATTCGATTAATTGGAAATACCTATCATTTTATTGGGATTTTAGTGATATTAATATGGTTTTATGAAGTTCCATCTAGATATAATCATCCTATCATTTGTTCCCTATAGCTTGTTTGGGGTTTTTAGATAAAAGGTTGGCTATATCAAGATTTGGTCAAAATCGTGAGTCCATTTCTATATTTAAAAACAAAAATTTTCTTTTAATAAATACTTAATTTTTAAATCATTTTCACCAATTATTCTTCCTACATGGAATACATTGACCTATTCAAACCATAATATCCATTTGGACCCCTTAAAAGTACATAATCTTGGTGGATTTGGGTTATTTATTTTGGTATGGGCCAGCTAGTGAGCCCATGTCCAGTTTAAAAAGAATATTTTGTTTTTTCTATATCATATTCAATTTTTTATATTTTTTGGTAATTAAACCTCTCAGTCAAGACCCCAAACCATACGCACAACCCCATTTTCCATTTTCCCTCTTTGGACCTCATATTCATTGAGGAATAGGGAAAATTTCCCCAAGATTTCTCAAATCGTTCGGATTTGAAAAGGTAATTTGATTATTTCATAAATCATTAATTTTTTACTCTTTTTCGACCAAATCTTATTTTCATTATTTTCATGAACCATAGGAGCATCTACATTGAGTAACAATCTATTCCCTCTCCTCTAAGGGTGTGGGTATAAGGGAAGATGAAGATTTCTAGAGTTATCATGGTGAGTTTCTTTCTCATTTCCCCACCTTCCACCTCCTCCTTCCAATTTTTCATGGAACTATCTTCTACTATAGTCATTCATGGCCTAAGGTTTTGTAATAACATGATTTTATATATGTTTTTTTCTTGTTTGTTGCTTGAAATCATTGTTTTAGGGTTTATAAATCCTTATAAGTTGTTATTGGATGTGCGTTTCCATTCTACCATGTTTTTTAGGTAAGTTCTCCCTAGAACTACCTTTATAATTAAAGATTAATCTATTTCATGCTGTTTTCAACTTATATCTATGAAATGTATTTTTTTACCCTTTTTATTAGTTATATAGTGTGTAAGAAGGGCATTTTATGCCCTGTTTTGTGAAAATTGTGTTGTTTTGGTCAAAGTGTGAACACTAAGGGATTTTTTTAATGACCTATTTGTTTTCGCACCTGAATTATAATTTTTACAACTGGGTTTAGATATTTATATACAATTGGACATTAAAATTTGGTTTTATAACATTTTTAGAGTTAAATAGAGTTTGTTTTATTAATTTTTGGATGCCTCGTTTTTTAGAAAGTGCCCGGTTCAGGGTAGAATTAGGCTGCTTCGTGACACAAATTAAGGAAAAGACTAGAACTAATTGACAAATTTAATTCCCCCAACAAACTGAGGTGACATAATTCTCATTTTAGTGAGGACTGTCTAGTCCCTCAATTGGGACTACCACCTATGTCATGATAATATTTCACAATGCGTTCTAACTTCAAGAAAATAACATCAATAACAACCTCCTCTAACACCACTTTATCACAAAATATCTCAGGTACCCTAGTAACACCATTACTAATGCGGCCTTGACATAGAATTAAGAGCATTCTCGATCCCCATAGGATTGAGACAAGAACTTGGAAACATAAAACATGAAAGTGATAATTAATTTTTTACGAAACATAATGTTAACAATAGAAACAATATTGTATGCCTAACAATTGGAACTCCACTGTGAGTAATGTACTATTAGTCAAAAAATGCATTAAATTTCACAGTACTATGACCCATGTACCAATAGAAGGAAAAATATCACAAGTCCCTATGGAAACAGCTCACCATGTCCAAGGTTCAATAGTTGGATCTACCTCCAAGAGATCCTTTCCCATTATTTGAACTTGGAAGGAGATAATACAAAAACCCCTGAATGAAAAATTAGGGTGTGAGCTAAATTTCTCAGTAGGGTCTCACCATGGATTAAATAAAAAATTCCAATAATATATTAACCATTATAATTCTTTCAGTTTTAAAATAAACAGGTTTGTGATTTTTAAATTATATTTAAATAAATCATTTAATATAGTTCAAATGATAGATAAACTCTTTAGGGACTAGATTTATAATGATCGAGTAATTCTAAAATAGAGGATTAAATAAAAAATTTATATAAAACATTTTGTATAAATTCTGAAGGCATGTAATTTAGTTTAACAACACTGGAATACATTTTTATCTCAAATATAAATCAAGCAAACTAAATGGTCATCTACCAAATAGTTATTAATGTTCCTAGCTATAGAAATATTCACTCTTTTAGTGATTATATATTTTTATACACACACCACTATAACAATAGAAAAAGGTGAGAAATCTCCAACCCATCAGGGATGTGACGTGCTGCATTTATATTTTATAACATTCTATAATCATAGAATGTGTCCAAATAACACACAATCTACGTAAGTCTTATAGGTGATCTTACCTAGTTAGTGGTAGAAAATTTATTTTAATAATAGTTAAAATAAAATTAAATCCCATTCCATCATTTCAAATTCCAAATTTCCATTTAAAATGATCATTGTTTTTTTTATAAAAAACATTCCTTTCCAATAATATAAAACAAATAGGTTTAAATAAAAAATTAATCCATTTTCATGGGTTTGAAATCAATTAAAACCCAATTTAATCAATTTCACAATTCATTTACACAATTAAATTCAGTATTTTAATCAAAATACTTTCCATCAAATATACAACTTAAATTAAACAATTTAAATAAACTAATTTCCATTAACACATCCCAATTCAATGGAATTGCAGGTTTTCACAATTTTAATGTCAAACAAATTCCAAATCTCCCAATTCACTAGAATTAGGTTGTATTAAATCCATTGAAATAATTATTGAGAAATTTAAATTAAATCAACAATTAAAAAAAATTATGTAATTCAAGGTTAATCAATCTTTGAAAATGGGATGGAAGCACCTACCTTTTTCTTGAAACACACACTCATAATGAATCTCACCAATATGAATAAAGGAAAAAGACCTACAAAATCAAACTAAAAAGATATCTTACATCACATATATTATATCCATAAATTTTAGGATGATCTATTAAAATACCAAAGGAGGAGAATAAGAGAATGATAGAGGATGAGGGACAAAGCTTACCTTGGAATCACACCACCAACACAACAAAAATAGAATTCTTAATAAAGGGAACCAGAAGGGTGTGAGGTCACCAATATCTCCAACATAAGGAATTAGGTTGGGAGAAAAGAAATTACAGAATAAGATAAAAGAGTATCTCAACAATTCTTCCTGCTTAAAAATCATAATGGGGGTATTAAACGATGTGTAATCCCATTACACATTGTGAAATAGTTATGATTCATAACCATTGAAAATCATGTATCATTTAATTAAAAACACTTCATTAAATAACCCACTCTGTGTAAAGACTTGTCATAATGTGTAACCTTTAATAGTGTGAGTTTTTTACAGTATGGACCCAAAAACCATTAAACATCGTGTAACTTTGTTACATGAATTTTAATCCTACAAAATCATATATAATTGGAATGTTACAGCTGATAGTCCAAAAAATATATGGCTTCACCATTATATATATCCTCCAAAATCATTCTCAACACTAACCAATCAAAAAATGAAAATACCATGATAAGGTTAAAGACGTGCATATCATATTGGTAAAGGGATGTTACATAATCGATAAATAATTCAATATCCCAAAAAAACACCATCATTACATGTTAGATACATCGGTCTATAATCATGTTTCCTTGGTTTCCATCAAAGGAGTTAATTATTTCCAAATTTAATATTTTATCATGATACTAGAAATAATTACATCATAGGTTTTTCATGATTCACAACAAGACACCACATAAAAAAGAACAAGTACAATGAATTGCATAAATGTTATAAAAGATATACACTCCCCCATATACCCATTAGTCATGTTATGTCTCACTATACATACAAATCCAAGAAATGAAATAATCCCAAACAACTACATATAATTAAACTATAAGAAAATTACAACCTAACTCAGGTGTGTTGATGATAATAACAATGATTTTTCAAGTGATAATAAAGAAATTATACCCACACACTAATCATTTAAAACTAACATTCAAAGGATACCAGGAATTGATCCATATTCATCATCAGATGTATTAAAAATTTATATTCAAGAAATTAAATGTGATATGGAATAATAACTATATAAACATACCTGGAAAGAGCCACTTCCAATGAAATTTATTGATCTGGTTTAGGGGAAGGTCTCATATCCTCTAAATTTAATAATGATCTATAAAAAAACAAGAATATTTCATTATATCATGATGTGATCCATATATCTAGCCAAAATATATTATATCTATGGAAACTTTAATAACAATAATAACATTCTTCCTAGAAAGAATGAATAATACATTATTTAAGATGACATATCGATCTAGGCTTCTAGTGTGGAAGATTTGAGGAGAGGATCAAATTCATGAAATGGGTTCAAATTTTGTCTTATAAGATGACTAATGATCAAGATATATGGAAGATATATCAAATTAGTTATTTTTATTGAAATGTCGGGGTCTCCTTTAATGACTTGGGTAACAAGAAAAAATCAACTATCCAGTGTGGGGTCTACTGCTAGTCAGTGTTTCTAGAGGTAGATCAGAGCCACTACGTAGCTTATCAATGGTATAGTGTCTTCCCACCATCTAGAATGTGGGACAGGTAGAACTGAATATCCTCATCCACCATCACTAGATATATAGAGAGTCTATATAGTTTTTTTAAATTGAAACCAATAGCACTGAAGATACTGGTTTATTTCCCTAGCATCATAGCTTATGATTTACTAACTTCCATGGCCTCAAACAAGAATCAACAATATCTTAAACATATAAGGAAATGTACCAATATTTTTTGAATCATAAATATCATATACCGTGAATTTAGAATGCTACACCATTTACCCCATCTTTTATGACTTTTTTTTTATCATTGGTCTAATTATTTCTTAGTTGTGTTTACTTTTCCTCCATAATTATGGCTTTCAAATATTTTCTTGAAATGTTTTTTGTCACTTCCTCATTGTATGATTTTCCTGGGTTTTGGATTTCTCTCTTTGATTTTTATCATTCTATAAAGTTTTCATTTTCCTAGGATTAGATGTATCCTCGGTATATGAAGGACGATTTCTATACTAATTCACATAATTGAGTACACCATTACATCGTCTCTTTTAACAATACTAATCATGAATGAACCCAAACTAGGTTTTGATTGGTGGGGTGTTTTGTGGTTATGATAGTAATGATGGGAGTTTATGAAAATGGATCTAGTGAGTATCCTTGAGCCTATAGTTTCCCATCATCGATGTGTTGGGGTTCTCACCTTCTCCATAGCATAATATTTTTAGTCTCTGGGAATTGATACTATGATTGATGGGAAACATCATAAGACCCTGCCATTTTTGTGTATGTTTCTGTCCAATGGTATTTGGTTCTATATTGGTAGGGTGATTATGAAATTGAGCTGTGGGTGATTTCCTATCATAATCTTGGTCATTTATTTAGTTGTCCCAATTCAAATTTTTCTCAAATTTTTCTCTCTTAATATTGTTTTAGTTTTTCATACTAATTTAGTGGTGGTTATTTAAATGAAGCAAGATTAGTGATGTAGTTTGAGGGTTTTTAATTGTTGGTTTTGATGAGTCTCTTCTATGGTAATTATATTCTATGGACATAGATTTCCAAAAGGGGTGATTATTGGTGATTTTTGAGTAGTATCCTTCACAATTGTTATGAATTACACAGTTAGTGATCCAGCATTGTCCTAACACTTTATTAGATTAAGGTCACAAAATTCTAAGGTTGGTTTCCTAAATCCTCCTAGTGATCCCTGAAAAGATAAATTGTTTGACTTGATATGATGTGTCACCCAATTTATATTTTTAGGCTATCCAAGTATCCCACATTGGTATTTTGGTGGCCCATTTTATTTCATTAATATTGATGGATTGATTATATAAAATGTGTTGTTAGTGTATGTTGTACCTAGTTCCAACTAATCCTCAAAGATGGTATTTGAAAAATAAAAATATGGAACTTGAGAGTGATAACAAAATGATAAAACATGGAGCCTTATCCTATAGTGATATAGTAAAAGTAATAATTAACAATAAACGGAGACAAATTTTCTCCCAATATTCATAATTGATGAAATATATTTGGGTTTAATAATAATCTGAATAACATAAGAAACAATCCCCAATATATTTAACTCACATTGATTTTACAATAATATTATATTTTTATAGGTTAGTGATTTTTTCAATATATTTATTAAATTATAATATATGATAAGCATAAAAACTCACTATATCATCCCTCTTAATTATTTCCCTAATGAGATTTTACTTGTGAATGTTTTATTTTATTAATTACTGAGATTAGCTCTTTATTTGTCTCAAAATAATTCTATCATGTATTTTTTACTATTTAGTACCACTAGCCCAATAATTAACTTCTTTATCCAAAAAATATCCTTTACAGAATTTGATGTAATAATATATTGTTATTTTTTTATGGATTCAAGCACTATTATCTTTATAAAACTCTTATTACCTAACCTATAAATTGATATTTTATATTCTAATTTATTACTCATACAAATAGTTTCATTATAGGGATTTGATCAAAAGGAATCAATATGGTATACATAGATTAGGTTTTTATTTTAATCCGTGTTTTCTTATATCATTTGTGTGAAATATATTATATATGAATATTATATATGAAAAAAAAAAAAAAATATATTCCCAGATGTATCGTTACTTGCTAATCTAATCTTTTTGGTTCCAATGTATCTTGTTAGAAACCATTTATACAGGGTTTTCTTCTGCATTTCGTTTACTTAAATACTACTTTAGATAATTTATTTTTTGTCATTATTACATATTATTACATAACTATAATATTATTATACATTATCAATATATATTTTGTTTTGTTATATACTTACTGAACTGTTTTCTTTCAATTCATTTCTTTCAATGAAACTGGGGCTATTTAAGAATAAAAAAACTGACTATTCATGATTCCCTAATTGAATCAATTTTATATCACTTTATCATATTATTATTATATGTTATGGTAAAACTTCGTTCGAAACTATGTGGTAGAAAGCAACGTGTGACTTGAATGAAGGACATGTGAACTGTGGATTTTTTATACATCCACCAGCTTGTGCTTTAAAAATGGCTTCAGCACAAAATAGGAAACAATCTCTCCAACGCATAAATGGTTGGGAATTAACATTCTCATCATCTTTTGTAAAATCAAGTCCACCGCGAAGACATTCATAAACTGCTCTACTGTAGTTCTTAGCAGACAATCCTAGTTTAGGTTTAATTATACATCCCAATAGGGGATGACCATACATGTTCAATTTAACTCTCTCCACTTGAATGCCATGAGGTGGTCCTTGAAAAGTTTTAGAATAAGCTGGAGGTATTCGCAGATCCTCCAGCCGTAGAGCATGCAGGGCTTTGAAGCCAAATACATTACCCACAATGGAAGTAAACAGGTTAGTAACAGAAACTTCTTCAAAAAGGTCTAAGGGATAAGCGACATAAGCAATAAATTGAGTTTCTTCTCCAGCAATGGTCTCGATGTGGTAGCATCATCCTTTGTAATGACCCAGGCTGGTAAGTCCATTGGTCCACACAGTTGTCCATGTACCAGTAGAAGATTCCGCAGCTACGGCGGCCCCTGCTTCCTCAGGAGGAACTCCTGGCTGAGGAGTGACTCGAAATGCTGCCAAGATATCTGTATCTTTGGTATCATAATCAGGAGTATAATAAGTCAATTTGTAATATTTAACACCCGCTTTGAATCCAACACTTTCTTTAGTCTCTGTTTGTGGTGACATAACTCCTACCTCCCTACAACTCATGAATTAAAAATTTTCACAACAAAAGATCTACTCGACATGAAGTACTGAAACCTTTCGCAGGAGTATTTCACAACAATTTCAACAAATTTAATTACAGAATGATTCGTTATTAGATCCCACGGTATTTTATTCCCTAAATACATTCTTATTGTATGCTCTGTCATATGTATGGTGCAACCAAAAAATCATTTTTTCATCAGGAATTCATTTTTTGAATCAAAATGGCTAAAACTTTATCTTTATCTATATAGGAATGAATCTTTAGATCTATGAATGAAATTTCTATTCCATAAAAGAATAGAATGAGTGGTATTGTCAATCATAGACAAATAATTTACTTTCTTAACATTTTTATTATTAATGCCATTTAAAAAAAATAATGGGTTGATTGAACTTTCATTTAAAATGCACTAAAAAATTGAGTTGAATTAAGTAAAAAATAGAATTGATTGGATTTGGTTAGAAGATGGTACTACCAACGAGACCAAATGATAACTCCTATTTCGAATTAACTGATCCACTTGCAATCGGACTTTCTTTTGTACATTTTCAAATTTTCACAAAAACATTTGAAACATATATTTTCACATTACCAATATATATATTCTAACATAGACTACGTAACTTGTCAAATATATCTTTATAGATCTTAATACCCAATATGATAGTAGTTTCACCCATGTCATTAATTGAAAACTATTTCCCAAAAGAAGACTTAATAGAATTTAATAATTTTATATCATTTAAAATGAGTAGTTTGACAACCATATACAACAATATAAGTATTATAGTGCCCCACTAGAATATTTATATATTTATGATTTATCCTTGTTTCTAAAAGTGACATAACATTAATTACATCATTTAAATGGATATTATAACTCTTAAATTCCTGTATCAATCTATAAATAGATCATTACAACATAAGAATCATAGTAGCTCCATTTGGATCCATAAACCCATTTCATTTCATCTTATACATATCCTTGAATATTTTTCTCAAAGGAACGTTGTTTTTAAAACTATATGGTAGATATCATAGTCATAAAATATATTTATAGAAATGAAAATTATAATTCATTACATCATAACTACCAATGAGAACATTAATAATACATTTTAAACACAAGAAATAACCTTATACCATTTCATCATCAGGAAAATTTTAAATGTAGGAACTTTCCCATCAATGTATGTTGTTTCTTATGAAAACTCATACATGCACAATGTGTTAAATAAATTAAAGTAAATGAATCTTTTTCCATAAAATATTCAAGAAAGTGGAGTCTAATTTGTTTTTCCTGATCACATACCATTTCACATAAAAAAACATACTACAACTTCTTGATAGTTAGTTGGTTCATTTTTTATAAACACAAACTCATTATCATTTTCCATAGTAAAAATATATCTCCTAGGATATTGATTAATCAAACCATACCCACATAGTTCTTATGATATCTAACTCAAGTAACTTTTCACAAATCCTTATAAAAATATCTAGAATTTCATATCATGAATGATTTTTCTTGCTTATGATTAAAATAATAATGTCTCATATTTATCCTATAGATTCATTAATAAATTAACCATATATCATGGAATACTTCATTACAAGCCATATAAACATTTTTTACTCATAGATTATAACAAACAACTTAGCGTAATATTTTAATATACTATAATTAGGGACTTTCCAAATTTATTGAAAATTTTATTGCAAATAATATACTTTATAAAAAAATTTCATCTATAAATTTCCATGAAAGAAGAATTGGGTCATTTTTAAATTAATATCTCAATGTATCTTACCAATAAATTAAATTTAATGCAGTTAGGTAAATAAGTTATATCATGACCATATCCCAAAAAATATAAAGAAATATTATATTCTTTCTTAATTAATAGAATTATTTCCCAAAACGCATGATGATTCCCTTTGGGTGAATGATTCCATTAATGTGTACCTATATGAATGAGTTCTAAAAAAAATCTATAATCTTCTAGATGATTAGTAAACAACAGAATTATGTATTTCCCACGACAGTTTGATTGAATAATCTTAATATTTTTTATTTGTTTATTTTATATTTTTTAATAAAATTGAAACTATAAATGGATTAGAACATTTTATTTATAAGAAAGAAATATCCATTCTAACAAAAATCACAAGTAATGTTCCTAAAATATTTTAAACCCCACATTATTATGTAGAGATTGCTTCATAAACATCACTATATACCAAACCTAATATCCCGCTATACAGTTTAACTTTTTTTAAATAGAATATGTTCATTAATTTAATAAACAATAATTTCATATGTTGAATGATTTATATTCAAATTATTAACACAATATATCATTATGGAGTATTTACGTGTGTTTCTCATTTGAATATTAATGATTAAAATTCCAAATTTATTTGGATTTTGGATCATTATTTTAGGACTTATTATTTTTATTTTACCATATTAGATGATCTATAAAAATAATATATTAACCATTTAAAATATATTATATTATATAAAATATAACATTAATGAATATATAATAACTATTTTTCTAAATTATAAATGAAAATTATTTCATTTCTAAAAAAGTTACAAATATAAATTTTTTATTTATATCAAGAACCTATTAATATTTTCTAATATTATTATTAAAAAATGAGGAATACATATATTATATGTAAATGATTTCAATATAAAACTCCCTCATACATTTCCAACATGTACATACACATCTCCATGAATGAATTATCTTATATTTTTGTGTTTATGAACGTCAAAAAAATATGTGATGTGCAATTTGTATCTAATACCCATGATTTGGAATTAGAAATACCGATTTGGTATCATTAAATTATTTAAAATAATTTGATATTCTCTAAATATATGTTCATGAATCCCATGTTATACCCTTTTATAATTATTCAAAATCTATGGTATTTATTTAATGTCATTTTAATCTATAAGAATATATTTATCACGTGAGTTCTATGTTTTAAAATGTTCCAATAATGAATTTTGTAAACTATGCTCCAATTAAAAGGATTTCCTCCCACATAATAGAAATTAATATTCCAAGGTCCAAATTTAACTAAATATTTACACCAATTTGGTCCAAATTAGTTTTCCTCATATGTATCAAACGATCAAGGTCCTGCTAATTGTTCACATTTTAATGAATCTTACACCAACTATTATATAAAGAACTTATTGATCAATAATTTTGTGAATACATAGACAAAAATACTAATTTTTTTGTATTATTTTACTAAAAATATTTATAAAACACAAAACGTCAACCAAATTTAAACTTTTAGGTCACATTATCATATAAATCTTTTAAAAATGACATTTTTTTCACAGTTCCTTGTGATGAAAATAATAATAATATTTAACAAATATTCATGTATATCTCATGTATAAGGAACATGAAATGATTTTATTTAATATATTTAAATCATATTTATGGGTCTAGGATTAAAATTACCTAGATATATCCTAAGGGGGTGACTTGGGGTTTAACTATTTTATAACATTTCTTTGACTTGATAAATTTAACTTCTCAAATTGTTTATTGATCTTCATCAATGTGTCAAAAAGTTCATAAAATATATATTGTTCACACATTTATTGTTAAATTGAATTAACCTAATTTAAAAATAATCTCTATACATTGACACATAATAAAATATAAATAATTAAAACAAATTTTCTTTGGTTCAAACAAATGTGGGAAACATCCCTAGATTGATGGATATCCCTTCTTCAAAAACTATTCCACTATAATCATACAAATAATTGCTGATTTCAAAATTCACCTAGTCCATGGCTCACTACCTTACAATATATGTAAATTAGATCCACTATAAGTCAATCATAGTAAATATTTGTTTCTCACAACTAATTACACTTATAAAAATAATAATTGATTATTAGTAAGAACTATTTCGCCAAAAAATAGTTCTTCATAGTTTATCCCCTTTAGTGGTTTCGGTATTGGTTCACTTCCATCATCATCATCCATTATAATTTGGTATCTTTAATATGATGTATCCTCATATAATTATTATCTTCTCACTTATAAGGTGATGCACTTCAGATAAAAAATGTGTCTCACCTTTCCACTTATTCAGTCTCTCCTATATATATTTTTATAGATCACACAATTTTATAATATTAATTTGCATCTTTATTTTTTAATTCTTAGATTTTTAGCTATCTTATTCATTAAATTTTCATAATTACAATTAATTTAGATGATAATATCTGTACACCATGATTAATATATTAGTGGCATCTCAACACATTGTCGGGTAACTATATAGGTCGGATCACATCTTCCACAGGAATATGATCATCATACCAATAAGATTGAAAGTTATTTAAATTATCTAATGTATTTTTTCCTCCATAACCGTTTTCTACCTTTATTTTATTGATCCCTGATCTCTTCTTTTAAAAATGTCTCCCCTATGTATTGGGGGTCTCAAATTAATCTCTTTATTCCTCTAATGAATTAAAATTCTGGGATGAACCTTACTAAATACAACATGTAAAAAATATTAATTGTAATAATTTACTTTAATATTATATGTCCATGCATTATTTAAATATGTATTATTAAATTGATGTATTTACCCATTTAGATATTTTTTTTACACAAATACAGACAATTTTTTTTAATTTTCATATTGTCTTTTATATAGTACTTGTGATCCTTATTCCCCATTAGTCTATTAACCTTAATTAACATTGGAATGAATAATTAGATCATTTTAGATAAACTAGAAATTTAAAAATGAATAATATACTCTTCTTAAAAAACAAAATCTAATAAAAGATGAATGTATATATCCTATATCATTAATAGAAATATGTGGATTTTATAAAGTTTTTACCAAAGAGTTATTATTAATATATAATGTCTATGTTTATGAATCGTCGTCTTTTCTAATGTCCTCTAATAGTTGTTATGGTAGAATGTTTTCTTCCATTTTTCATTCTTTCATAGCCATTTACTTCATAAACTACCTCCTATGATTATGAAAAATACACTAATATTGAATGAAACCTTCTGTGGTAGTGGTGTTCTCCTCAGCATATATTTAAATTCATCTTATATCACTATAATAATTACTATTAAACCCATCATAACATCTGGAGTGAAAACTATTCAATGTAAATAACACAACATTGACATGTTACAATATCAACATATGGTAATTATTGATTGAATCGTGACTTGTAATTATCAATGTCATTTCCCAAGATGTATATGATTATTTAGCATGTTTTTCATGATTTTTCTTATAAATTTTCATCAGTCATGACACATCATTTACCATTGTCATATCTTATGATAAACTAATTCATCAACCTATGAAAATTAAATCTTCTTTGAAATTTCACATTACCATCTCCATAAATCCTCACGTCACATTGGGAAACTCAATCATGGTAAAATATATCCCCTTCCAAAATTGATGATATAGATTGAATAAATTATAAAATTAATTTTATTTTTCCATAAATTCCTTCATCAATCCAAACACTTCTATTTAAATATAATAAGCTTCACAAAATCTCAAAATAATTTCTTTTCATGAGATTAATTAAATATTAAATCTTCAATCCCTCTACATTGTATATGGAGTAAATTAACAGACAACTAAGTCTTTTTATATATTTATTTTTTCACCACATAACGACCACTAATTAATATATTTCCACGTGTGATATATCTATTTAATTCTCAGATAACATATGATAAATCTACTTTTTATTACACATTAATTCATGATTTATTAAATAAGATGATACATAATAGAACCCAGAAGATTGAGAAGTATAGTGTATTTGGGAATTAGGTACATTACATAACAAATTAAATCTGGGAATACATCTCCATTATTTAAAACATCCTAAACATTATCATATTATTTCATCACACTTAAATGAAATGAGAGAACTTGGGAATATACATAAGAAAGGGGTGATCTATAAAGCTGAGTAAGGGAATAAACAAGGAATAACATGAAGTAATACATGTTTGACAATAGGCATATAAAGATACATAAAAGGTTTAATAATCAAAAATTGTAAAATAGGGCATGATATAGCATGATAATCATAATGGAAACATGGGAAATGTGGAGACAACTTAAAAATGGCATCTAAAACATACATCAAGGATAACAACCAAGAAATCATGATGGAAAAAAGTATTTTTGAAGGTTTAGGGTCACTGTATAATCCATTTTGTGATGTCGCAGGACACTCAAACAATATCTAATACATTGTTGAGTTATATAATTCTTAGCACACCCATCACTTTCATTTCATTATCATGATCAACAATTATAGAATAAATAGATATAATTCCAAAATTCAGGAAGTATAAGGGATTAATGGTGAAACTCCTTGATAGGAAATGGTTATTTGAATTCACTACATAATTTTTGTGCATAGAAAATCATGGTAAACATTCAACAACATAATTTGGGAACATAATTGTTCAAGGGAGGTATTAATGAAAATGAATGGAGTATCTCATAATTTAGACATCTAATGGTTAGTAAGGGATTGTGGAAAAACTTACCCCAACATGAAGATATGTAAATTGAGAGGCATAACATAAAAGAGGTTCTTGAATAAAAAGGTGAGTGAGAGTTCCATAATTAATTTCCACATGGTAAAGGGTTTACATAAGTATTCATGGGAATAATTAATGAGATAAAAAGGGGTATTAAATATTTGATAAATCAACTAAAATGTAATGGGTACATTGTTGAACATATCCCAATAAGAAAAAATTTAAATTAAAAATATAAACAAAAAGAATGTTATTGAATAAAAAGGAGAGTGGGATATTCCTTACCTTGAGGGGGTGATACCAAATACACAGGAGGATATCCTTGATAGATTAGGAACATTGAGAAGCATGTATATATATATATATATATTAGATTTTAGATTAAGGATTCGATCTAATGTTTTTAGTGGAGGGGAATGGTATCTGGGGTGTGTTTATATAAGAAAAGCGAGGAGAGTTCTTTACTATTTCACTTACTTTGGATTTGAATACTATATAAAAATGTAATGAAAAAAATAATTCATCCTTGGTTTGTGCCCATTGTTTATTCTCAATAAGAGTGGATTCTATTATTTTATTATGTAAGGATCCAAAATTATAAAAATCGAACCCTTATTGATGTGGAGGTGAGTCATGTCCTTAAAGAAATTATTTTAAAACATCAAAAATATATTATAGGTTTTGTAGGATTCATAAAAGATTATTAAAATTAATAAAATAAAATTAAATCACATTATATTAAAGGGGTAACATATATTTTTTCGTAGATACCCATTATATAATTTATTACATCATGTTGGGTCATTATGATTTAATAATACGCACTATATTAATGTCATATATAATTTTTTCTTGAAAATTCTACTGTCTCAAAAAATTAGGAAAAAATCACCATGGGATAATTTTGAAACTATGATTACAAAAATAATATTTATTTTATACAAATAATTATCTATATATTTTAATTTTCAATTTTAAAATAATAATCGATATTTATTCTGAAATGTAGGCTTTTTGAAATAACAGTTTGCAAACCCTTAAAAATATTCAATTTGACTTTAAAAAAGTTATATAATAATTTCTATTTAATAAAAATTAGTTAATAATAATATTTTATTAAATTATTATTTATTTAAAAATTATATTAATTCAAAAAATTAAATGCCCTAATTGAATTTTAAAATTACCAAACAATAAAATTGTTGTTTTATTGTATCAAATTCAAAATCATTCGTAAAGTAACAATAATAATATGAAAATATATTCACTATTCTAAAAAAATATAAATATTATTATTATTAGGGTCTTGATACATATCCATTTGTAACACCAAAATATTCTATAAGGTAATCATGTGCGATGTTGAAACTTCCATTGGGAGTTGGACATGTATGGTTGGGTTCATGATCTCAAAGAGTTTTTAAATATAACATAAATGGTTTGTATCATGCTTAAGTTAATGGATCTCAGATTGGTCTTCATCAAGGTAAAATCCCAATGATGCAATCATTCATGGAAGATCTAAAAAACGGGCCTTATAGGGTATGATCCTATTGGATGAGTTAATCACTTCATTTTTCTTTTTCAATTGTATTTTTCATAACCCTATATTTATACTAATCATATGATCAAAATTAATTTCAATAAAATCAATGTTTAATAGGATTAATGATCTTTTGAATTCTCTAGGATATAATAAAACCAAGTAATTACATGTGGTTTCTATAACCAAAATTTATTATAGGTAATTTAATTCAACCGCAAATGGAATTTTATTTGTAAAAGTCCGGGTCTTTACAATCTCCCCACATTCAAAGATTTCACAATTCAAATTTTCATTTCACATTCTGAAATAGATGAGGGTAACTATGATTCAATAATATCAAAGTGATCAATTTATACTGGTATAAACATTCATTTCATCCCAAATATCCTGAATTTATTACATAGATATAAGTACAGTAATACCTAATCTCAAAGGTCAAACTCTAGGTCTCTTCGATGTTTGTCTACATAGTGCTTCTACCGACTCTGAGCATTCTTGTTGTGCTGCTGAATGGTATTGACCTTTTCCACTATGTATATGACCATTTCAAGACTTAGAAGTTTGTGTTCCCCAACATCATCACACCATGTAATTTTTATACACCTCTTCCCATAAAGAGATTCATATGATGCATTTTGATGCTTGAGTGGAATATAATATTTTATGAGAACTTGACAGGGGGAATATGTTCATCCAATCATCTATTGATGTCAATTGAGTATTTTATCAACATTTCCTCGAGTGTCTTGATAGTCTAATTAGATTGGTTATCTGTATGAGGGTGATTATCCACGTTGATGTTCAAATTAGTATTTAGATCATGTTTAACCATCTTCCAAAACTTAGATGTAAATATTGTATCTCAATCAGATATAATTCATAGTGGAATTAAATGTATCCTCACTACTTCTCTAATGTATATCCTTAAGGATGATCGAGTGATAAGTCCTCTCAAATTTCAATGAAGTGATCATTTTTTGTAATTCGACCCACCACAACCCATATAGCATTATATCCCCTTTATATCTTTGGAAGACTGATGAAAAAAATACATTGTTATCTTTTCCCATTTCCATATTGGTATGCGTAATGGTTTAATCATCCCCTTAGATTTTTACCATTCTGTATTCACTAGCTGACATATATGACATGTTGATGTATATTCTGTGATCTTCATCATATTGTCCCACAAATAGTTCTCTCATAGATATCAATTCATATTTTTTCTTCTCAGATGGATAGATAAGGTCAATCTACATGTATAATCCAATAAAACCACCATTTACTCATTATTTTATTGTACACATAATCATGACCAAGATCTCCCAACTCCATCTTTGTTAACATTGAATTATAAGTATTTCCCTTTTATTATAGCTTCCCTTTTCTTTTGAATTATCACATTATATCTTTGATCATCCATTATCTTCTCTATAAGGAATGGTTGAGAAATCCTTTAAGAAATGATTGATGATGTTCCATCCTTTATGATTCCAACATCCATCCTATTCATGTCAATGAATATTAGATCCTTCTAAATTCTCACCAATGATAAATTTGATGGATCCTTTTAACATAGAGAATCTTCTCCTTTATTTTATTTCCCCAAATTAGAGTGGATTGAGGATCCATAATTCTTAATCAGCTCTAACCATCATTACTACAACATATTCAGATATTTCTGTGTGAATATATATTTGAGGATCTTATGATCCATATATATTTCACACTTATATCCAAATAGATAATTTTGTTATATTTTTAAATAAAATATCACGGCTTATAACTCCATATCATTCATTGGGTAGTTCTGTTTATGAAAATTCAATTTTCATGAAGCCTGGGATATCACTTTTTAATTCTACACTAACCTATATCCCAATAAAACGTTTGAAGAATCACAATATACGACCAAAAATTATCCACTTATGGGTAGTGTATCTGTTGGTACAGTGATAAAACATTTCTTAAAATCTAGAAATATCTTTTTCATTTTCATTATTCCAAACAAACATGACTCCCTTCCAAATTAAATTTGTTAGAGTGTTTTAAAACCTTGGTAAATTTTTAAAAAATTGAGGACATTACCAAGATAATCAATGGAAACTATATATTTCTATCATAGATGTTATCCTTAACCATCTATCACTTGCTTATATCTTTGATGGCTCCATGGATATCTACTTTCAGGTGATAATATGACCTAATAATGAGACTTACTTAAACTAGAAATCACATTATTTGTACATTTCATAAATCATATCCTTTTGTATGGTGTTTTGAATGGTTCTCAGATTCTACTCATCCTAATCATTTATTTTGGAGTGTATTTTAATTCCATATATAAACACTAAAACAAATTTTTTGAGGAAATATTTAAAGACTCCATTCTTCAAGTCCATGAAGATTCTTGGAGTATTATTGAGTCGGAATGGAAATAATATGAACTCACAATTCCCATTACTAGATTAGAAATTTATATTGGATATATCCTCCTTCGTCACCCTTAAATGATAATACCCAAATCAAAGATCCACCTTGGAGATGTTTTGTGATCCAAGTAGATAACTGGACAAGTCATCAATATATGGTATATGATATTGTTCTTTATCAAAATCATGTTGTATTACAACCAACTTCATTATTACACACATTGACATGAAATATTACATTAAAATGAAGTTAAGAAAAATATGAGGATCGAGAGGTCTAGTGTCTTGGGAAATTAGAAACCTTAAATAAACACTTAGAACATAAAATACAACAACTTTATTGAAAACTTTTTTACCAGACCACAACATTCCTTCATACTTAGAATTGCCTGAGATAACCTAAGGACATGAATAAGAAAATAGTGAGATCTAAATCCCAGTAAGGGATTAAACAAAGAATAACATGAATAATACAGTACATTTTAGGAAAAAGTTGTATCAATGGAGAACAATAGAAACATGAACATAAAGGCATGATACAACATGATTATCATAACATGGAAATGTAGAAACAACATTTAACATGATAATAGCATGATCCAAGTAGTATTAAACCTTGTGAATGAGTAAACCCTCATTGAAATTGAATTATAATTATTTAACACTCATTTCAATTGACTCTTCATGATATAATCTTTACCCAATTCATTTGAGCTCTATCAGGTCCCACCCTTCTTAATCATTTAATTTCATGATTATGTGTGCCACATAGATCATAAAAAATGGATTCATTAAACATCATAATTTATTCCACAAATAAAATATGTGGAATAAATAAATATAAGTCCTAAATAAACTTTTAAATGTTCATAAAGGTTAATACACTTGAGAGAGAAATTGGAATGGTATTCAGCTACACGATGATTTTGGCATGGGAAAGTTTGGTGTTACTTCGGCAGCATAACGATGCCGAATAGAAATCATAAAATCTGTTTCTGAGAGAGAGAGTGGTATATCCTAATTTATAAATGGAATGTACAGTAATGGATTAATTTAAAATAATAGAAAAACATATTTAATTTAATTTAGATGCATAATATACAATAATCTCTTGAATGTAAATGAAGAGAGAGAAATCCCTTATAGAATATCGGCATGGTAATGGGTGTACATGGGAGGCATTAATGAGAGATAAAGTAGTCTATAATAATTCAAACATAAGTAGGGAGGTATAGGGGAGGTTATAATGCATACCACACCATTTTTAATTTAAAATTAAAGGGCACTACAATATAAGGAAACTTAGACATATATATGGAAGGAATGATATAGAGGATCCCTTACATGGAAGTGTGATCCCAAAGGCTTGGGAGAGGCTTGAGAGAGGATTCTTGGGAGATTGGGGAGCCCAGGGAGGATTATATAGAAATTAGGTCAGATGTTGGTCTAGCTAAAAATTGTGTGAGTGAAGATAAATGGTATATTGAGTGGTTTTATTTATAAAAAGAGAGAGAATTCACTATTATTTAGATTTTGGACACTACACATTATGCTAATCTAAACCACAAACCAACCCATGGGTTTTCCCATGGTTTTTGATAAAGTGGAGTGGAAAAATTTATTTTATAAGGTCAATGGCTTAATGTATTGAATCATTGGTATTTCTTATTTGTGGGTGAGTCACACTCTCATGGAAATCAATTTAAAATGTTAAAATATTTTATAAGTCTTGTAGGGCCCACTAAGGAATCGTCAAATTAATTAATCAAATATAAAATAAAATTATTTTAAAGGTACAAAATATATTTGAAGAAAAACAATGGTATAGTATTTTATTAAAACACTATTGGTTCATTATGATGTCAGAAAACAATTTATATATTTAAATGGTATTTAATTTTTACCCAAATATTTGACCGTCTCAGAAAATAATGAGAAATTCACCATTAGATAATTTTTACTCCTTGAATCCAAAAATTATTTTCATTTTGTGGGAATAATTTTCTAAATATGTCAATTTTTACTTTTAAAATAAAAACTAACATTTGTCAAAAAATCATGGGTCTTGACAAAAATAGCCTTCAAACCTTCATAAAAATTACAATTTTATTCATAAAAATTATACGGTCACGTATATTTATTAAAAATTTATTTATTGATAATATTTTATTAAAATATTATTTAATTAAATCATCCATTAAGTAACCAAAATATATTTTTTAATTGAATTTAAATACTAACTAGAAAACTATTTATTCTTTAAAAACCATTTATAAAGTAATAATAATAAATTTAATATATATAATTTATACAAAAAAATAAATAACATAATCATAGTTATTGGGTATTTTTACATAACACCTTATAAGACCCATATAATACCTAAGGATAAGGTGTGGTATGGTGATAAAATGTTGGGGGGGGGGATCAGATAACATCACTCGGGTGGCAATTTATATTAACTTCCACATCTCTTGTAGGCGGTTCTGTTCAAACATAATGTATTGAAGCTTAGTTTGGGTTGGGTCAAGAGTGAATCCCATTGACACTAGCTCCTCTATGAGTTCTGAAAATTGGGGTTCATATGAAGAAATTCTAAAAAATGAGGCCATCGCTTCCTATGTCTGAGTAAATTGGATTTGTAAAAGCCCTATATTTTTACTAATCATGTGATCATTATTCAACAGCTATATATCAAATAGTAATAATTATTAATGGGTTTTTAAAATCCAATAACATAAAACCAATGACGTTCATATATTTTATATAACCATTTTACATAATAATACATTTAATTAGATCAAGAGAAATTTTCATTAACAAAATTTTGGTAGTTACAGTATTACCCCCTTATAAATTGTGACCCAAAAAATATCCATTTCCCACACTAAAACAGAGGAGGGTAACTCTGCTTCACCACTTCCTTTAATTCTCACATTGCCTCTTCAAACATTTAGTTTCTCCATAACTCATTAATGAGGGACATTGTCTTATTTCATAGAACATTTTCTGTACGATCTATGATATTCACTAGCTTCTCTTTATAAGAGAGTTCATTCTTCAATGGTACCACCTCTAGATTGAGTACATGTGATAGGTTAGATATTTACTTCCTCAAGAGTGATTTATGGAATACATCATGTACTTGAGACAGTTTCGGTGGGAGTGTTAGTCAAGAGGACACTACTCCAATGAGATCAAGGATCTTAAAAGGGCCAATGTACCTTACAATAAGATTTCCCTTCTTCTCAAATTCCACAAATCTCTTTCAAGGTGGAATGTTGGGGAATACCAAGTCTATAATGTCAAACTATATGTCTCTTTAATGATTTTTAGTGTAGATATTTTGTTGACTCTGAGTAGCATTAATGTGCTGCTAGATGGTCTTAACCTTATCTATCATTACTTCAACCATTTTTGGACCTTGGAGTATTCTCTCCCCAAAAACATCCCAACATTCCAGTGTTCTTCACCTCTTCCCATAAAGGGATTTATAGAAATCCATTTGGAAGATTGAGTTGAAACTGTTATTTTAAGAGAACTCAACTATAGGAAGATATTAATCTCATCCTCCATTGATGTCTTTTGAGAAAGCTCTCAACATGTCCTCAATTGTTTGGATTGTCCACTCAGATTTTTCATTATTTTGGGGATGATAAGCTGCGCTAACGTTTATCTCTGTACTCATAACATGTTGGATACTCTTCCCGAACATAGAGTTGAATCCTGGATATCTATTGGATACAATATATAGTGGTACTCCATGCATCTGTACCACTTCAATGATTTATATCTGTGCAAGTTGGTCCAATGATAAATCCTCTTGAATTGCAATGATGTTTTCAGTATTTCTAAGACAACCCACGACAACCCAGATAGCATTGTTTCCTTTGGATGTCTTTGAAATTATAGTGAAAAATTTTAGGGTTATGTTCTCCAATTTCTATGTTGGTATGGGTAATGGTTTCATCATACCCTAGACTTTAGCCTCTCAGCCTTCACTTACTGACATATTAGGTACTTTGATGTATACAAATCAATATTCTTCTTCATGATATCCCACCAATAATGCTCTTAGAGATCTTGATACATATTTGTGTTTCATGGGTGAATAGGGAAATTCAAACTCTGTGCATCGTCCAAAAGATCATTTTTTTTTCTTCGTATTTGATGGAAATCATATTCTTATACCAAATCTCTCAATTCCTTCTTCATTAACTATGAACTATGAGGATTTCGCTTTTATGATAGTTTCCATTTTCATCTAAATTCCCAAATCACCCTCTTAAGCATCCTTTAACCTTTCTAAATGATACGATTGATAAATAATTTTTGAAAGGATTGATGATTTTCCCTTATTTATGATTTCCATGTCCACATTCATCAAATCTAAGAAGATTGGATCCTTTTAAATTCTCATCAATGATAGAATCTATGGTTCCTTTCATCATAGAGAATCTTTCACCTTTTTCTCTTTCTCATGGTGTTAATGTATTGAGAATTCATAGTCTTTGATCAGCTCTAACCATATTCCCTGGTGCATGTTCAACTCTTTTTGTATTAATACATACTTTGTGCTTTTATGAACCTTATATATTTCACATTTCGCCTCAAGGTGCTCTTGTCGCTAAATTTTTAAAAATAATGTTACTACAGTGAACTCCAGATCATGTATTTTATACTTTTGATCAGGAACATTCAATTTGCTTGAAGCATAGTAACTGAATTTGTCATTTTGCATCAACACACAACCCATTCCCTTCATTGAAGCATCACTGAAAACCACAAAAAATCCTCTACCAGTGGCTAGTGTGAGCACAAGCATAGTGATAAGCCTCATTTTAAACTCATTGAATCAATATTCACATTCATCACTCCCTAAAAACATGACTCTCTTATGAGTTATCATGGTAACAGGGTTTTACAATCATGATAAATTTCTCAACAATCAGTGATAATATCCAACTAACCGAAGAAAGATACTGATATATGTCACAGATGCTAGCCTTGATCATCCCTCAATTACATTTTCCTTGGAGGGATCCATAGATATACCATAGCTAGTGATGACATGACCCAATATTGAGACTTTATTCAACTAGAAATGACATTTTTTGTACTTTTTATAGAGGTCCTCCATTCTCAAGGTCTCTAGTACAGTGCTTAGATGATCCTCATGATCCTTATTTGTTTTGGAGTATATTAGAACATCGTCTATAAAGACATCCAAAAATTGGTCGAGGTAATTTATAAAGACTCTATTCCGCACTTCCATGAAGATTTATAGAGCATTGGTGAGTCCGAAAGGCATTACTATGAATTAATTTTTCCAGTACCTTGTACAAAAAGTCGTCTTAGGGATATCATTCTTCTTCAACCTTACATGGTAATATCCTGACCACAGATTCAACTTAGAAAACTATTTTTCTCCACGTATCTTATCCAACAAGTCAAAAATTCATTCCATAGGATACTTGTTCTTTATCGTGATATTTTTGAGCTTGCGATAATCAATGAAAATTCATATTCACACATAATTCTTCATGACGTAGAGGACCGGTTCACCCCACAGTGAAGCACATGGGCGTATAAGACTTTTATCCAGATTCTCTAGTAGTTGTTTCTTTAACTCCTCAACATCAACAATATCCATTCTCTATGGAGTCATGGATATTAGAAAATCCCTAGGTATATGATCAACTGAGAATTCAACATCTCTCCAAGGAGTAAGACCAAAAAAATAATTAAAAAACACTTCATCATATTCCCTCACAATAGGAATGTCTTCATGGATGGTTTCTTTCATAGACTCAATCATATGAGAAAGATATGAATGCTCATAGGGAAGTAATATCCATGATTTAGATGACGGTGCTAAATGCAATTCATCATTATCCTTGCATATGTACAGAATTAGGTGTTGATTTTCTATATGGGGAGTGATTTCCCACCCACGGAAATTTATGTTGGCTCTATATAGGGAATTCCAATCCATGCCAAAAATTTCATCAGATTTCACTAGAGGGAGTATGACGAGTTTTTCAAGGAAGTTCAATACAAAAATTTATATATGATAGGATTTATATTCATGGGATGCAATGATTTCCCCATTTCTGTTCCCATAGACATCGCTACTTACATTATTTGTGGTGGTGTTGGGATTATTCTACTAAACATTCGGGATATAAAAGAATTCATAGAACAAGAATCCAAAATTTAGTTTTCTATACCTATCACCATTTTTTTGGGGATCTTTTTGGTATTATGTGATGGAAAAATCTCTCCCTTTCTTCTTTGGAGGTTGTTGGTTTCTTACGAAAACCCTTGGCTTAGGGAGCTGGTTTTCAAAGTGCTCTAGTTATTTGTAGTTGAAGTAATGAAAAATGTTGTTAGGGTTGAAAGGAGTGTTTCAAACATCTTTTGTAGTAGTGTGTTTTTCCTATCGTTAGTTAATGGATTGGTTTAATTATCTTCCATGCCGATCCATTTCCCCATCCCCTTCAGGAAATTTCAGTGGTACTTCTTTCCGCACCTTTGGAAAGTGGAGTTCTAGAAATTTCATAGCACTGTTGAATTTATCTATAATACTTCCATAATTAGAGTCCATATTCCACATCATATCCCCATGATACCCCTCATATTCCCTAATCACTATTTTGAAATTGAGGGAACTTTGGACAATTTTCACATAGCTATCAAAGTCACAGATCGCTAGGGATTTCCACAGTATCGGTTTTAGTCCACCAATGATGCAGTGAACTTTTCATTCTAGGGTAAAGACAAAATAGGAGGTGTATCATGAAAGCCTTGTGAATTTTTCCTCACACACTCTCCTAGATTAGTCAACTTTTTTCTTGAGGGTATGGAAGTACCTTTCCATATTAAGTCGAAGGGTATGAGGATAATATTTATCGAAAAACGTTTTTCAAAAATCCTTTCATTCAATTGGCGCTATATCTTCCTTTGTCTTCAAATTTTTTATCAACATCCACCTTTGGTCACCTTCACACACCATAAGATAAGTCGCCAGAAGAACCTTCTCTTAATTTGAACATTGAAGGATGTAGGTAACCATCTCGATGTGATTGATCCATTGTTCAGTGATTGAGGGAACAAATTATCCATTAAAATTAGGAGGCCTTTGTCTCAGGAATCTCTTTATTGAGGCTTTTTATTTCTTGGGGGGGGGGGTAGAGGATCATTTTACCCCATGTTTTTATTCAAAATTTGAGTTATTTGATAGGGTATCATGATGAAGATTTCAATTCACGCTACCATCAGATTGGACATGTCATTATAAGAATCATCACATTGACCTTCGTGTTAGTTGTTTTCTCAAGTCCTCCTATTTCTAATCACTATCTAGAATAAAAGGAATTATAGGGGTAACACATATATGGGAATCCAATGATAAAAAGGGTTAAATTATAAATTAAACATATTTTGTTAACTTGTGAATTTATAAGCTTCAATCTATGTTATCTATGATCTACTTCCCATCACAAATTCATAGGGGAATTTTTTTATTTCCTTAATAACGGTTCATAATAAGATTATTAATTTACGAAATCATATCCCCTAATAGTGTCGAACCAAGAGTGCAGCAAGGCCCATTTTCGTGCACCAGTTCCCATTCGATTCTATCTCAAAGTGGTCTTTTCAGGTTTTACCCTTAGATACATCTATGCTACAAAAACCTCTACTTATTATGTCTAGATGGGGATTTATTTTCTTGATAAACCACTTAATCTATACTCACCAAAATTTATTGATGTTTTTCTTATACATAGTTTTATCCCTAAGGCTTTCCCTTGGGTTATGTAATCCTAATCCCAAAAATAAATAATCCACCAACTGATACCAACTATAACAATCATGATCATTATTACAAACATAAAAATGATATATTACATAAAAAGACACTTAAGACAACTCTCTGGATTGAGAGGTCTAGGGTCATGGGAAATTAATAACATTACATAAAATCATAGAAAATAAAATAAAACATCTTTATTGAAAACATCTTTTACATGGCCACAACATTGCTTCATACTTAGAATTGCATGTGATAACCTGTGAAAATGAATAAGAAAAGGCTGAGATCTAAATCCCATTAAGGGTGTAAACATGGAATAACATGATGAATACATTACATGTTATGAAATTGTCATATCAATTGATAACAAGAGAGAAATGGACATAAAGGCATGATATAGCTTGATTTTCACAACATGGAAATTTGGAAACAACATTTAACATGATATTTTCATAAGGAAAGGATCGTTGCACATGGAGAATGAGTAAAACCTAATTTCACTTGAATTATATTTATTAAACTCTCATTGAACATGAAGTATCATGATACTAATCTTTACCCAATGAATTGGCGTGCTATCAGGGAACATCCTTCTTAATCATTTCATTTCATTCATAAGTATTCCACCTAGATCATACAACATGGATTCATTAAATATAATTATTTATTCCAAAAATAATAAATTTGGAATAAATAAATATTTGTCCTCAATCAACAAGTACATGTGTGTTATGTTGAATACCCTTGATAGAGAAATGGTAATGGTATTCACTTACACAACGATTTTAGTATGAGATATTTTGCTGTAACTTTTGTAACATAACGATGTGAAATAAAAATTAAAAAATGGGTTGATGAGAGGGAAAGGGGTCTGTCATAATTTATACATGAAATGGATAGTATGGGGGAGATGGAACATAATATCCCAACATATTTAATGGAATTTATATTCATAATATAAAATAATTTCTTGAATGTAAATGAGGAGAGATAAATCCATTACGGAATTTCGACATGGTAATGGGTGTACATGGGAGGACACACTGAGAGATTAAGGGGTCTATAATCATTAAAACAAAAGTTGGGAAGTATAGGGGAGGTTTGATATCATACCCTATAATTTTTAATTTAAAAAATTGAATAACAAATAAGGAAACTTGGACATAAATTAGGGAGGAAGGAAAGTGAGGATCCCTCAATTGGAAGTGTGATCCCATAGGGTTGGGAGAGGATTGAGAGAGTCTTATTGGGTGCTTGGGTGACTTGGGAGGATTCTAGAGAGTGTAAGGAAGAGGTTGTTTGAGATCCAGTTGGTTTGAGTGAAGAAAAATGGGAGATTTTGTGGGATTATAATGGAAAGGTGAGGGAATTATTTATTATTTATTTTTTAGACACTACACATTAAACTAATCAAAACCACAAACCATCCAATGGTTTTGGCCCATAGTTTTTTCCAAAGTGGAGTGGAAAATATTATTGTATAAGTTAAATGGATTAACATGTTAAAAAATATGGCTTACCAATATGATGGTGAGTCACACTCTCAAGGAAATCATTTTAAAATGATAAAATATTTTTTTAGTCTTGGAGGGTCTTCAAAGGCACAATAAAATTAATCAAAAAAATATAATATCACATTATTCTAAAGTTAAAACATATATTGGACAAACACTACATTTATAGTATTCTATTACATCACTATTTGGTCCTTATAATGTCATAAATCATATTATATATTTAAACAGTATTCAATTTTTACCCAAAACATCAAATGTCTTGGAAACTTATGAAACACTCACCATTATATAATTTAGATGTCCTGAATCCAAAAATGATATTAATTTTATAAAAATTATTTTCAAAATATGTTAATTTTTACTTTTAAAATAAAAAAATTCATTTATTGAACATTCATGGGATTTGACAAAGACAGCTTTCAAACATTAATAAAAATTACAATTGTATTCATTAAATTTATACTACAATTTATATTTAATAAAAAGTAATTTATTAATGAGATTTTATTAAAACTTTATTTAATTAAAAAATTAATTAATTCCTCAAAATATATTTTTAATTGAATTTAAATATTAACTAATAATACTATTTGTTCTTTAAATACCATTTACAAAGTAAAAATAATAAAATTAAGGTAAATTATTCATAAAATAAAATAAAACACATTTTCATAGTGCATGGGTATTGTAACGTAACCCATTATAACATCTTCATAAGACCTAAGGATAAGGTGTGTAATGGTGACATACTCTTGGGGAAGCTCATATAACATCTCTTTGGAGGTAATATCTATTATTTTCCACTTCTTTCATAGATGGTTCTATTCAAGCTTACCCTGATGAATCTCGACTTGGGGTTGGTCAGGAGTGAATCCCACTGATGCTACCTCATTTCTGAGCTCAGACAAATGGGCTTCATATGGATAAATTCTAATGGATGGGCCATCTCTTCCTTTATCTTAATAAGTTGGATTTTTTAAAGCCCTATACATATACTAATCATGTGATCACTGTTCAATGGATATATTAGCCATGGTAACAATTCATAATGGTATTTTAAAATTCAAAAACAAAAAACCAAGGATGTCGATATATTTTATAAAACCATTTTACATAATAATACATTTAATTAGATCAATATCAATTTTAATTAATAATAGTTTGGGTCGTTACATGTTGAGATCGAGATAATCAATCAAAAGACACATTGAAGCATCCTTATTCTTTATGAAGAGGACTACTTCACCATATAGTGAAGAAGTTGTGATTAAGAACCCTTTATCAATATTTTCTTGCAATATTTTTTTAGCACATCATGTTCATAACAACTATTCTATAAGGAGTCTTGGACCATTAAAGTACCCCATGTAAAAGCTCAGTTGAAAATTCATCCTCCCAACTATGATGAAGAATAAGAAATTATCCAGGAAACACATTAGGGAATTACATCAAAATGGGCGTGTATTCAAGGATGACCATTTACATAGACTCATTAATTTGAGCTAGATATGTTTTCACATAGTTAAATAATATCAATTATTGGGATGTTGGTGCTAAAGAATATTCATCCTTATCCTTTAATTTGTATGGAATAGGAGGATGATTTGTGATATAGATATTGATTTCCTTCTTATGGAAATTTATGTTTTCACTGTAAAATGAAATCTAATCCAAGATTATAATTACATAAAATTTCACTAAATTGAGTATGATAAGATTATTTGGGTATTTCAGACAAAAACGTTTGATATGAAATGATTTATATAAATGGGATGAAATAATTTCCCAATTTTCTGTTTTCATTGATAGAGTCTCATTCATGTTTTATGGTGTCGTTTGAATTGTTCTACTAAACTTTTTTGATATAAAGGAATGAAAAAAAATATTAATTATAACCCTACATTAAATTTTCAATTATATATCTAACCATTTACATCATCCAAAATATAATTATTGATAGTTATTTTTTAACTATTAAACAAATAAATGGGAAACCAATAACATTAAAGGGATAACATATAAATAATGTTCTTTCATTATCTTATTAATTTTAATGCTTCAATATATGTCATCCATGATCTATTTCTTAAAATATTTTCTTATGTTAATTTATTATTCAATTAATAATGGTTCATAATAATATTTTGAATTTACAAAAGCATACCCCCCGAGGGTGTCCAACCAGGTTAGTAGTGAGGCCCATTGTCCCGCACCAATTTTCAATCATGTCTATCTTAATGTGGTTTTTTCATGATTTACCCCTAGTTACATATGTTTTTGAGCCACATCCACATTTAGTATCAATAAATTAATGTATTTTATTAGAAACAACTTACTCTATACATTACCAAAAATTAGGGATGTATTCTTTTGTTTAGTTTTACACCTAATGATTTTTCTGGTGTCTTATAATACTAATCCTAAAAATAATTACAATTTATATCAATAAAATATATGAAAATAATTCTCTTTATTAAAAATTAATTCATGATTTATTATATATAATTACATGTAATACAAGGGAGTTAGGTAAATTACATATGCACAAAAAACATGAAATACATCTTCATTATTGAAAACTCCCTTTACATGCTTATAGTATTCCATCGTACATAAAACTGTATGGGAAAACCTAGGGACATACATAATAAATGGGTGATTTAAAAATCCATGTAAGGGAATAAACCTGGAATAAAATGAAGAAAGTATTATATGTTATAAAATTGAAATATCAATGATGCATAAAAGGGGTTAAATCATAAACATGAATGATGAGGAATGATATAGCATTGTAATCATAAAGGCAATGAGGTAAATGTGGCAACAACATTAAACATGGAATCATAAACATAGGTTAAGGATAACCACCATGAAATCATGATATAAAATTTCCCATGATGGATTATATTCTCTCCATAATACATTTAATGTTGTATAATGATATTAATAAAATACCAATTTCTTTAGAGTGCTATATAAATCTTTGTACACCTGTCACATTCATTTCATTCACATACGTAAGTGCACCACATAGATCATACAACAATAAATTATTTATCATCAAATATTATTACAAGAGTATTGAGTATGGAATACTTAAATTTATGTCCCAAATAAAGGATTTATAAGTGCATAAAGGTGATCACCATTGATAAGAAGTGGGTATGTGTATTCAATATGCAATTGTATGGTATTGAAAATCATGGTAATCTTTAGGCAGCATAATGGTGGAACATAAATCTTAATGGTAGGGGTATATGAGATTGAAAAGGGTTTATAATAATTTAGATTCAAAATATAATGTGACAGGAATTTGGTATAATATATCTCAACTAGAAAAAATGGATATTATGATAAACAACAAAAAAGAGGTTCTTGAATAAAAAGGAGTGTGGGAGATCAAATATTAAATTTCTGCATAGTAATGGGTGTACATAAGGGTTCATTGGAGGGATTGATTAGAGTGAAAAGGGGTATCTCATCCTTTTGAAATAAAATGTATAGTAATGGGTATATGTAATAATATATCCCAATATTAACAAATGTAAATTAATAGGCATAACATAAAATAGGTTCTTGAATACAAATTAAAGTGGTAGATCCCTTATTAAATTTCAGCATAGTAGTAGGTGTACATAAGGGTTCATTAGTGGGATTAATAATAGTAAAAGGGGTATGTAATCATTTAGAAATGAAATTGAAATTATGGGTGACATTAAAGAACATATACCATCTTGATCAACATGAAATTAAGTGACATAACATAAAATGGGTGTTGGATAAAAATGAGAGTGGGAGATAGCTTACCTTAAGAGCGTGATTCCAAATTCTTGGGAGGAGATTCTTTAAAGATCTAGGGAACCATTGGAGGAATATATAGAAGGGATGTAAGATTAAGGAAATGATTCAAAATTTATTACTAATTAATAATGAGTGCTTTGGTGGGTTTATATAGGAAAAGAGAGGGGACTTCTTTATTATTTCACAAACATAGGTTTTAGACCCTGTATAATAAAGTAATCGAAACCATAGACCATACCACGGTTTTGTCCAACAATTTTTGAAAAAGTTCAGTTCATTTTAATTTTTTATTATTATAAGGGCCAAAATAATTTAAATATTACCCTTGGTGATGTGGAAGTGAGGCGTTCCCTTAATAAAATTATTTTAAAACAATTTAAAATATTATAGTTATTGGTTGATTCATAATGGCTCTAGAAAATTAATCAAATAAACATAAAATTGAATTATTTTAAAGGGTAAACATATATTTTGTTGTAGATACCCTTTATAGTATTTCTTAAATCATTTTTGGGTCATTATGATATCATGATTCACAAAGTGTATTTATACCATATTTAAGTTTTACCTAAAACATCAACTGTATCATAAAATTTGAATAAATTTTCACCTAGATAATTTCAACCTTATTATTACAAAAATAATATTTATTTTATCAAAATAATTTTCTAAATATGTTAATTTTCAATCTTAAAATAATAATCTATATTTATTGAGAAATGATGGGTTTTTTTTAAAAACACCTGTTTTTAACCCTTGTAAAAATTACATTTTAATTAATAAAAATTATATGATAAATTATATTTATTAAAAATTTGTTTATAATAATATTTTATTAATATATTTTTTTATTTCAAATATCCTTTAATTTTTCAAAATTAGTACCTTAATTGAATTTGAATATTACCTAGAAAAATAATTTGTGTTTTATTATATCAAAATCATAATAATTTATAATGTAACAATAATAAGATGAAAATATATTAATTATTATTTAAAATAAACATATTAATATTATTTTGGTGTTGATACATATCCATTTATTATACTAGAAAATTCCCTAAGGGTAAGGTGTGCAATATTTAATCTTTCATGGAGTGGTTCGGCGTACATGGTTTGGGTTGTGCTCTCGATGTGCTTGAAATTCTGCTATAAATGGCTTTTATCAAGCTTAATTTGTTAGATATCATAATGGTATTAGTCAAGGTAAAATCCCAATGATTTTATCTCCATTTTAATCTCGGATAAATTGGATTTATGGGGTACAATCCTACTAGTAGATGTCGTCACATCCTTTGTCTATGATAATTGTGTTTGTTAAAACCCTATAATTATACTGATCATATGAACACTATTCAATATCTATATTATCAGTGATTAAGAGGATTAATGGAATTTTAAATTTTATAGTATATAATAAAACTCAGGAAGTGAATGTGTTTCCTATTACCATAATAAATAATAGAGAATTTAATTCAACCCAAAATGGAATTTTATTTGTAATAGTTCTTGTTACATAACACCACCTTGGCTCCTCCAACATTAGAAGAGTACAAACCAACATCTTCATTAATACCTCAACCTCACTGTAATGATTACAATCCATAAAAAATATTATTTACCATGCTAGTAACATGTATCATTCGTCATGATCCCATTATTTCCAAAATTATGGTTTTACTTCTAAACATAATCAATATCATACATTCATTCCTTTAGGGCAGAGCATAATCTCCATATTTGACTAATTAAAACTCATATTATTAATTTTAATGTATATCACTATATAAATCTCCATAAAAACATAATGTTACTATACTACACTTTAATAATCAGCTTTATTATTCGTTTAATACATTTTTATTTTTATTTCATCCTTCTATATGTAATTCAGCTCGTCCACATGCCATAATCCATCCTCTTATGGTATGTGAAAACATTCCATAAATTCTTAATTATAATTAACAAGGAACCATCATATAATTTATTCAATATAATCGTCACCATCATCATAAATTAAAAGAATAAAATCCAACCATGAAATTGTATATAAATCCTTAGGGTCCAATAATATCTCTATTTGGATTTGTTTTCTAACAAAACCATTCTTTTCGTACATAAAAATTCAAATAAATATTATATTTCTTCTCTAATTCAAATAACAAATTAGATGGATACAATATTGATTTTAACAAGTAGGGACTGAATCAAATATTAAAAAAACTATTTATTTTTCCCTTTTAGACTAATTGAGCCACATATAAATAAAATAAAAAAGAATATTAAATAATAATTCCAAGTTTACATAACAATAATCAATTACATCACATTTACATTTCTTCAATATACTTACATTTTAACCATATATCAATTGAAATAATAAAATCCCCAATCTAACACAATTATCCCTAGGAAACATCATCAGCTAACACACAGAAAAATATGTAAATATATAAATCTACAATGGGTGTGACAGGTCTACCATATCTTTAATAAAGTATAAAATCTTACATTATATAACAATTTATTCTTATTTACATTGATATTGATGAACAACCCCATATTTTTAAATATATACACTTTATTTTTCAAAATCAAATAGAAACATCATTAATTTACTAAGTGAAAAATTGTACAAGAATGAATATAAACACACAAAGATACATATATATCAAATTAT
Source organism: Viscum album (assembly GCA_963277665.1). Taxonomy (NCBI): domain Eukaryota; kingdom Viridiplantae; phylum Streptophyta; class Magnoliopsida; order Santalales; family Viscaceae; genus Viscum; species Viscum album. Next base: position 2,096,659,072 of record OY728122.1, read on the forward strand.
AGTATAACTTAAATGTTATCTAACATTTTTTTTATCAATACAATATCCCCTTCTCCATATGGATGATTTTTTATAGATTTTACACCTCATTTTTCAAATCAATTAACACTATGGGATTGAAAATGGTGGTTAATTATTAGTGTAATGAACAATGTTGGGTCAAAATATCCAATATAACATTTCCTTTCATCTTCTACGTTTGAATATACACCTTATAATTTTTTCCTAGACATGATAAACACTATAATAGTTATTTGTTTATTTATTTTTCATTATTAAAAACCATGGATTTAAAATCCAACTTAAAAATAAATATCTTCTCTATAAACCCACTCACACACATTCCTATTCTTTTTCCATTTTTGTTTTTTGAAACATATTTCTACTCAAATCAACTTGTTTAAAACTCTTATTATTTTTTTTTCCAAAAAATTATACATATTTTTTCTTCTACTACAACTTTTAGAAACTCTTTTCTAGGTTTCCATATTCTTTTTAAAAGTACTCTATATTCATATAGTGAAACACATTACATGTATATATTTTTATATATTTTTCACATATGTAAGCATGGATTTATCATTTAATTTATCCTTTCATAATATTTTAATTTTGAATGAATGATAAATTTTGAAACATATAATACTTCACAATTTTCATTAAAAAACTCCATTTTTATATTCCCCTTTATATAATCCAGAAATTATATTTATGAGAAACTAGTATATCTTCTATTGATGTGTTTTACTAAAATTTATACCAAAAGGAATATGTTCGGTCTTATTAACACTATTTTAATTAAAATTACACCTATTTTATAATATTTTTTAGCTAATTTTTTTATATTCTTTATATTCTATTACTCTTTTGGATATCAACAACAATCTACAAGTTGTCTAATTTTTCCACTAAAGAAACTTACACAATTAAATCCTCTTTTCAAATTTATACCATATTTTAATGTTGTACTATTCAATCCCTATACATGATTCCATTATGACATGTTTCATAATTTTACATCATTAAAACCAATATTTTTATAAAAAAACTAATTCAAAAAATGAATATACCTTTTATGTTACATTTTCTAGAAGGATTTCATATAAAATTTCCCATATTCATAACTTGTTATGAATTACAAGGATTCTACATAGAATATAAGTGTATAAAAATGAATCCCCTAAAAAAAATATTACTCCATGTATTTTTCATTTATTATAACTTCTAAATCAACACACATCTTGAATATTTTAATTTAATTACCTAATTATAAAATCTTTAGATTTTATAATATTTTTTCTTAATACATTTAATTTCTATAATTTCTTGAATTACCAGAATCATTGATTTATAAAAAACCATGAAAAACTATTAATATTATTATTATATGTTTAAAAACCTATGTATTTATCATTTATTTCATATTAAATAAATTCAATCTCTTTGAAGGCTTCCAATTCACAAAAAATTGTGTTTAAACCAAATGTGATAATCTATTAAAATATTATTTAAACATGGCTATCATAACTTATCCATTAAATTGGAGTGTATGAATTAGAATAAACAAATTACGAAAAATATATAAATTTTAAAAAGATTCATGGGTTTTATATTTATTAAAAATTCAAATAATAATCATTTGAATATAAAAAATATATTTCCTAAAAAAGTGTAATTTTTCAAATAAAACAGTTATGTCAATTCTTGCACCCTTACGTTATAATTAATATTTGAAACATTTATAAATTATATTTGATAAAAATATATGAGTTTTTAAAAAATCATATATAATTATTTTTTGGGTCATATTTAGTATATTTCTCAAAATATTCATTTTCATTGAATAGTGAAAAATACTAGTTTTTTTTATAAAACATTATTATCATTTAATTTATTTAAAAATTAAAATTAAATTTTAAATTGGTTTTAATGGAAAATTATATCAATTAAATTAAAATTTAACTAATTTGGGACTTTGAAATATATTTTATTTTAATTTCAATTTAAAAACATTCCAATATTATGGGATTTTCCTCTTGGGAAACATAGTTTTTCATCGAGTATGGGGATATAATTTTAAATTAGATTCGGAATATTATGTGAATTAGATTTTTTAAAAAAATGATTTAAATTTTTAAATTGGAATAATTTATATTATATAACAAGTTAAACTTAATATTTTATCATTATGACTAGTATATATAATAATATTTAATTTCTGTGAATATTGTAAAAACTAATTTATCAAGGGTTTAACTTAGAAGATTGGGATTAAAATGACCTTAAAACTTGTCAAAAACATATTGGATGTACATATATTTAACTCATATAACCTTATGGTTTATAATGATCCATTTGGATGGTTTTTTCATGATAAAAGTGTTGGTGTAATTGTTTTGTTTTTGAAAATTTCAAGTTTTTCCTCTCCCACACTTATAAAATGACACCCTATATCATCTACTATTCACACATCCAAATAAAATTGGGTGGAAAATTTCCTTCCTAGATCACATCCCTACTTTCCAAACCAAATAATTTAATCCTTTTTTCATAAATTAATCCTAGGAATGAATTTTCTATAAACCAATGGAGGTCGTTCGAAGAAGAGGTAACATTCCAAAATGAGAATTTTTATTTTATTTCATATTCCAACTCCTTAAAATAATTATAAATAATCATATTATAATAATTCTTGTATATAAGATATAATTAATTTTAATTATGTTAATATTTTGACTTATATATATCTTTTATTTTCAACGAATGGGAAACTAAACTATTGATCATGTGTACGATAGACTACTGCCTCACGAATAGATTTAATTCATTTTCCATCACCTCCATTAAAGAATGGATATAATGATAGATTTAACAAAATTTTGTGCTATTTTTTCATTTATTATACATATTTAATATTAATATAGAATATACCATTTTATGTTCCATTCTATTAAATATATGATAACATCTCTCTTGTGTACGGTGGACTTCCGTCTCGTGAAGCGATCTGATTCATTTTTCAATTATGTTTTACATGGAATTTAATAAGGATGAAATTTATTAATATATGTGATATATTTGATATTATACTGATTCTGAAAATTAATATATCACCAAATCATTTACCCATTCAATCTTTAAGATAATGATATTTTTTTCTCATGCATACTCATGACCTATCGTCTTCACAAAGTGATGCGATTCATTTTCCATGTCCAACTTTCATAAATGTTTCTAAAAATGTATCTACTGATTCAATATGAAATTTAAAAAATTATTATAAATATGAATAACATGTAAATATATATATATATCCTATTCATAATAACAAAAATATTCATAACCACATGCGTATGAGAAAACCGGGCAATTAACACCTGGAACAATGAAAATAATGAAATAATATTAACAAATGGGTGGTAAAATTTAGTAATAGTAATATATAAGTTATTATTAGTATGAATATTATTATTTTATATATTATTTATTTTATTTAAATCATTATATGTTAGTTTAAATCATGTTTAACTATATTATAATGTAAGGCAAGTGAATTAATCTCAATTTTAATTCATTATGGCATATTCTATGGTTGGGCACCTAAATTAATTTATATGGTGTATATTGTACCAATGTTACATGTAATATATTGAATAATTCACTCTTTATTGTATTTTAATATTAAGTTTTAATTATTTCATCCTAGGCTATGTGACATGAAAGATTCCAAGTGGTGAATAATTTCATAACTCAATTTCCTTTCATTGGGTTATATTGATACATTATTTGACATTAATATTCTATGATTATAGGTATAAGGACAATTGATTATCATAGGTGGTATTTCAACCTATTCTATGTGGATTTAAATTTTATAAAAATAATATATTCATCAATTAATTCTCATTTCAACATTATGATCACTGTAAGGTATTTTGTCTCAATTTCCATTTTATTGAAACGTATTATTTAATATTCACCTATTTTTTCACATAGTGTATATAATACCTCTCAATGTAGTTAACAACATTTCATATTTATTCATGATCAATAATATTTCAATTAATGGTTATCTATAATATTTGTATGATATATATGAATATTGAAAAACCTGTATACCATTCTTACATATAGTGTTTACATTTAAAGGTATTTGGTTAACTAGGTAAATATTCATAAATCCATGTTATTTACTCAATAAAAATATTTTTTGATAATACATATAATTAATTAATTTAACTAACTATTCAATATATAAGGAATTCATTGTACATTCATGGACTAGTGGGCCCCAGAATTATATAACCAATGGATGCATCAATACCATTCATGAGAAAAACCAATTATCCAAATTTCATTGGTTTCTACCTTTAGTGTTATACTATTTTGTGAAGGTTTTGAAGGTAATGGTATAATTATGACATAGATCATGAAGCCCAGTAATGTATAATTCACCTCATTGATAATTAAGTTATTGTTATTATCCATGAGATTTTCACAATGATATTATCTCTAGAATCATTTCATTCTCATTTTACTGATTAAATGGAATGTGGGTTCAGTTATTTACCTTTACATATTTATTATTCCTTATCTAATGATGATAGCCCAGTTATTTTTTAATGGTAATTTTGTTCTATTTTTTACCTTTCTATATTTATTAATCCTTATATAATTATGATATTCATGTTATTGATTCCTATGTCTTCTATTATTTATAATTATATATTTTTTATTTTTTATTGATTCAATATAGATTTTGTTGTATATCACCCATGTTGATCATTTTTGATCACCCTTATTAGTTTCCTTTCCCCAGGATATAAAGACTAAATATTTTAATTTTTTTATAATGATGAAATCCATTTTATTTTGTTGTTTATTATTTTATGTTTTCTATTATCATTATGAAATAAGTATCATAAATTATGTGGTTCTCTAATATGGTTAAATAGATAGGTCCTTTTGGATATCACCACCATGTATCTCTACCAATGTAAAAAAGTATATACCTGCTCTAGGATACTGGAGTCAGGGTTGTTACAATTGATATCAGATGTAGTTGAGTAGAATCCTTGGGAACTAGATTATGTAAAACATTGACTATTGAGTATATTATTATGAAAATATTTTAGGGTAAATATATTAGAACATAATAATGATTTTTTAAGGAAGATATTAGGTTGTTTTTCATAAAATTCATCCTTTTATAGATACTAGAAGTGGATTTAATTCTATCACAGATATATCTATGGGTAATAACTCTAAAAAAGGTGCCTTGGGTTTTACCCGATCTTCACGAGGAGCTTGAAAATGGGACTAACTACGCACTTTGATTGACACTCCCAAGGGATATGATTGGGATAATTCAAATTTCCATTACAAACCATTATGAATTATTTTAAAATAAAGATACCCCATGGAAACCATGTTTATGATTCTAAGATTAACAATGGAGAAATTTTTAATTCATGATAAATTTTACAGTATATTTGGAAATATAGAATATGATTTAAAATTAAAAATTTATTGTGATAATCCAATTTATATATTGTTTATAAATGGATCCTGGAAGGAATAAGGGTATCAATAATCATGGAAAATGTTGATATTTTTGTACTAAGTAATCCCATATATCTAGTTTTGTAACTAATAAAATTATGAATATATTAGGGAATTTTAATTAGGCAGTGATAAATAAACATTCCTTAATGGAACAACCCATTCCCCAATGTAATTATCATATTTAGGATCTTATAATGCAACACAATCCCTTATAATATTGTGGGACTGCATATCTAATGGTAGCCATGAAATATATTATGTCTCTATAGAAGATATTTATGGAATGGGTATGTGATGAAAACGAAAAGGATATACATTCAATGTTTTTTCTCAAAGTATATTTTGATCAATTGTGGTCCTTGAGAAAAAATACAAGGGTATATGAGTAAATAGAACACACAAAATAGAAATCTTTTATGGTGACATTCTTCGATAAATATTTCCCCATCAGAAACAACCTAAAATGAATACAATGTTCTTTAGTTAAATTAATATGGAATATAAAATTTTTATTGAGACTGATACAACATTTACAAGGTTAGGTACATATTATGTGGATTATATAAACAACATTGAGTGAAAGATTAACTATTTATTTAAAGGTATTAAGTTAATTCTCTAAAGGGTGATGGTCTCTCAAACATATTCATCATATGATAAAATATTTTTATGCACCATTAAAATATTAGATGAATTATATAGATCTTATATATTTAAGGTAATCCATTAGAGAAGAATAAGGGAAAAATGAAAATTAAACCACATGAAGACTATAGAAATAATCATCCTGGGAAGTTTCTACGGGCCTTGGAGTTTTTTCTACGTGTCAATGTAAGAGTCCTCAAGCTCATGAATTCATGTGGGAGAATCAAATAAATGATTTATAGTGCCTTAGTTGTAATGAAATGTGGAATTTTTTACACCAATATCCCTACTGTTAATGGAATCTACCATAGAAGTGTCCTGGAGGGGAAGGCCAACTTTACATGATCACTACAGCTAAAGTGGAAGTTCATAATGATGTGGAAGAAGTTAATTCAATCATATCATATATTTAGAAAATTATTTATTTTATTCTATATCCCGGCACTCTTTTATATCTACCTAGTTTTATTAGATAATTTTATATTTCCAAATTAGTTTTAGAAGGGAGTTGTTAGTCAAAACTAAAAGGGGAAATATCACTACAAAATGATGTATTTGGAAGCCTCCATTATGAAACATAAACATTATATATATATGGGATTTAATATTATACAAATGTATGAGTTTAATATATTCCTTTGTATATACTAGATTTGAAAATATGATGCAAAAATATATTTAAATGATATGTAAATTATTATTTATAATGAAGATATATAATTTCTTATAAATATAGTGGATAATTCATCATCTGATTCATGCTCAAATCTAACCCAAGTTTCTCTTACGAATGATATTATTTTGGAAAAATTGAAAAACAATCAATTTATGGAGAAGGTAAACATAAAATTGAGGATGTACCTATTATACATGGATATATTGATGTATTTTCTGAGGAATTACCTGAACATAATCCAAAGAATGAAGTCATATTTTCCATAAATTTAGACCCAAAATCAATACCAATATCAATGACCTACCTATATAATTGATACTATGTAGTTAGTGGATTTGAATAAACATCTAGAGGAGTTATGTGATATGGTATTTATAAACCATTGTATTTCATCTTGGGGATCCCATGTTTCTATAGTTAAGAAGAAATATATATTGATGAATTTTATCATTGATTATTGGTAAATCAATTCAATAAAGATAATGAAAAAATATCCTCTTACCCTCTTTGATGAATTATTCGATCAACAACCCAATGCTCAAAATTTATCATATATTGACCACTGATTTCGTTATCATCAAATTTGAGTAAATAAGGATGAAATTACAAAGAAATATATCTGAATATGGTATAAACATTATGAGTTTATAGTAATTCCATATTATTAGACAAATCGACACTCTGTACTTATAGATCAAATCAAAAAAATATTCATGGGATATCTTAATGATTTCTTATGGAATTCTGTGATGATAACATGTTGTATTCTAAATATTATGAGAACCATGAGAATCGAGTGTGGGTCATTCTTGATACTCTTAGAGGGAAATAGATATATGTGATATTTAGTAAGTGTGATTTATATCTTCAAGAAGCTTCTTTTCATACCTATATTTTCACTAAGGATATAATCTCAATTGAAATCCTAAATATTATGGCTATCAAATAATGTCCCACACCAACAAACATAACTGAGGTATGTAGTTTCATTAGTTTTTCTAGTTACTATCAGTGATTCATTCAATATGTTGCCCGATTGGATAACATGTTAACCACAATTACACGTAAATGGGTTTAGTTAATTTGTAAAATGGAATTTGAATAATTTTTGGATCAATTGAAGTGGAGAATGGTGAATTATTTAATTTTGACTTTATGATAACATAATTATTGTTTTGTTATATATAGTCATGCATTGTAGAAAATATAGTGTTGTGTCCTAATGAAAGTTTTTAATGTTGTTGTATATACATCAACTTGGTTGAAGACTAATGATAATAACTATCTAACTCATGACAATTAGTTAGATGCTATAATATTATCTTTGAATATATGAATACATTATCAATATTGTAAAAGATTCAAGATATTAAAAACAAAAAAATCCTAAAATACATATTTTCAAATAAATATCGCAACATATGAATATGTTTGGACTTTATCTACTCAAGGATTATGATTTTTCAATACACTACCTCTCAGGTGAGGAAAATCTGTTAATGGATTAATTGATTAGGAATGATCAATGTGTTCTAACACAATTGAGGATTTATGGGGATATTATTATCATAGAACTTGAAAAGATATATATGTGAATTATTAAAGAATTAGAGACATCACCAATTTTTAAAATTATTTCAAACTATCCTTATTAGAACATATAAAAATATCTTAATATGAGGATAAAAAATTTTGAAGAAAATTAATGCTTTGAATGATAGGGAGTTTTTAGAATTAGTTTGTGATGATGGATTCCAATTTTTTTGAAAGATAATATGTGTTACATTAATAAATATGATAAATATGGAATTATTGGATGACGCTCACACCATGAATTTCACTATACATCCTGATGGCACCAATATGTATAGGTATTTGAGAGAATAATATTTTGGGGATAACATGAAGTAGGAAATTGAGGACTCCAAAAAAGAAGATTGATGGATTTTTCAAGAGGTCATGATTGAGATACAACATCCTAGAGGAGTCATGGAACCTCTTACTAGTATTGTATTGAAATGGGATGACATTAATCTATACATTATATCAGGACCACCAAAGAATCAATTAAATAACGATGCAATATTGGTAATAAAATATTTCCTAACAAATTTTGCACATTTCCTCACTATAAGAGAAGATTTACCACATAAACACCTAAAAAGGATATATATATATGAATTTTTAAGAATTCATGTCAGTCCTTGTTCAATTGTGTATAATCATGATCCACATTTTACAAAAAAAATCTAGAAGAGTCCTCCAATGACTCCTGGTACTAAGATTCATTTGATCAATACCTACCATCCTCAAGTTATTGGATCATCCAAAAATATTATTCAAACAATGAAATACTTTCTTAGGTTTTCCCACAATATTTTGAAGGTATATGGGATACTTATTTATCATTGTTATAATTTTTCTATTATAATAGTTTTATTCAAGTATTATAATGGATCCATATGAAGGATTATATGGAAAAATATTTAATACCCAAACTTGTTGGGATGAAATTATTTAAAAGAAACCTATAAGTCTATAAAATAAAGAAGATAAAAAAAATATAGGAAAATAATATTTAGAGTCACATTAAAAAAAATAAATGTAGGAAAAATGATTATATTGATAATCGAGTGCAGGATTATGAATTTCAACTAAGAGATCATGTTTTCTCAAATTTTCTCCATGGAATGGTGTCCTTAGGTTTAGAAAAGAGGGAATTTTTATCTTTAGTTAAATCAGAGTGTTTGAAATTCTAAAAATAAATAGTGTCATGGATTATCATTTTGAAATGCTACCAAGTCTCCTGAAAGTACATAATATGTTCCACATATCACAGTTAAGGAATTATATTCAAGACCAATGCATGTGCTCAACTTCGATGAAATATAATTGGAACATGATTTATATTACTATAGAGAACCCATATAGAATCCTGATAGTATATGGAATTTATATAGGAATCCATTGACTCGATTGGTTAAATTACATTGGAGAAATCAAAAAATGGAGGAAGCAACATGGGAACCAGATGTTGTTGTGAAGAAGAAATACCCACATAATTTTAGATTGTAATTTCCAAAAAAATTGAGGATGAAATTTTATAGGGGAATAATGTGACACCATAATACTTTATGATTTATTTCCATTTAAATAAATTTAATCTTGTTGATAGCTTGTGACACATGCAACATCGGGTTTAAATGTAACATGATAATCTATTTAAATTTTAATTAAACATGACACTTATATCATTGATAATAAATTTAAGGGTATTAATATGAATAAATATGTTACAAAAAATATATATTCTTTATACACATTCATTGGTAATCTATTTATTATAAGAAAATAAGAATCATTTGGGAGTGAAAAATAAATGTTTTCTAAACAAACAATATTTTTTTCAAAGAAAATGGTAACTTCTGTTCTTCTGAACATATGATAGAATTAATATTTCAAACCTATAGAAAATTTATTTTTAAAAATTATATTAATTTTTAAATCAACATATCAGAATTATCTTAGCGTAATGTTTTCTGTATTATTATGAAAAGATTTATTTTTTAATGAATAGGGTGAAATACAGATTTTTATTAAAATCTTTCTTTTGAATTAATTTATTTAAAATGTTAAATTAAAATTTAAATTAGTTTTAATGTAAAATTAGATCAATTATAAAACAATTTAACTAATTTATTTCATTGAGATTATTTTTATGTTCACTTTCAATATAAAAACTTTCCATACTTATGAGTATTTTCCCTTTGGAAACCCAATTTTTCATCACGTCTATTTGTAAAATATTAAATTTGATTCTATCACTTATATGAATTTAATATGGAAAAATTTATTACATATTTTGAATTATAATAATTTATAAATTCTAATTATTTAATCTTAATGTTTGAAAAAATATGAATTATAAAAGTAATAAATTTTAATTACCATGGTTACGATAAAAACTTATTTATCGGGGGGTGGTGGGAACTAAGTACATGAAGGTTAAAATGACCTTAAAACTATTATTAATCCCATTTTCTAAAAATATGTAAAACATATTACCTCTGAGGGTCAATAATTACTAATTATGGTGTCTTTAGGATTGATAAAAACATGGGTGTAATTGTTTCTTCACAAAAATCCCATGTTTGTCCTCTCCCTCACTTATAAAAGGCCACATCATCCCATCCTATATTCAATCATATAATGAAATTTGGTTAGGAAAACACTTACCCAAATAACTTTCTTACTTACCATCCCTAAAACAAGAATCTTTTTTATATTACAAATTCATCCAAGGATGGATTTTGTTGTAAACCTTAGTAGGTTGTTTGAAGAAGATATAACATTCATAAATGAGCATTTTTATTTTATTTCATCTTAAACATCCTTACAATATTAATTAATCATGATATTATAATAAATCCCCTATATATCATATATTTAGATTTTGTTATTTTATTTTTATGACCTATATCCATCTACTCTTCCATCAAATGGTATATGAAACTGTCAATCGTGTGTACAATAGACTACCTTCTAATGAACCCATTTAATTTATTTTAAATCACCAAATATCAAGGATGGTTATAATAATATATTTAAAAAATTTATTAGAAATATATTATATTATTAACCATAATTAATTTTAATATCACATATACCTTTTTAAATTTGATCTCGTTTAAGATATTATAAGGTCGCTCGTGTGTACTTTGGGATACCACCCTTTGAAGCCATCTGATTTCTTTATCAATTACACACTACTTGTAATGTATGAAAGATAAAATTAATGAATATATGTGAAATATATTGGATGATTTTTATTATTTAAAATTATTATATCACCCACATCATTACCCTTTTAATCCTTTAGGGGATGATATTTTCACTCGGGCATACGTACGACCTACCGTATCAATGAAGCGATGCAATACATTTTCCACGTCCAGGTTTCATAAATGTTTATAAAAATTTATCTATGGAATAAATTATATATATTTATAAAATTAATTTAATTATTTATAATATGAATATATATCTTATCAAAAATAATATGAACATCCATGAAAAAACATGAATGGGAAAACAAGGATATTACCACCCAAAACAATTAAAATAATGACATATTATTATTAAACAGGAATAAAATGTAAGAAGAGTATAATATATAATATAATAAGTATATATATGGTTCCAATAAAAATTAATAACACTATTAAAACCGTTATAATGATTTTAAATAATTTTCCACGAAAGGAAAGTGCGAGGTTAGAAATTCTACTCAATTTCCCTTCATTAGGGTATATTATTTTTTTTTGTGAACATAATTTCTCTGATATGATTTATATACTTTCCCTTTTTCATTAAATATCTTGAATATATATAACCTAAACTTTAACACATATCATTACATGATTTTATGCATAACAGAGAATCATATTACAGGAAAATGATCGTAATGTATAGTTTCTTGGAAGACTAGGTACATACAAATGAAAACATGGGACTAAAGAAAATAATTATTTATTTAATATTTTAAAGAGTTCCTAACATTAGTTTTTATCATAAAAATTCATACAGTGAACTGAGGATAACAAGAAAAAATTAATGATCTCTAAATCTCAGTAAGGCAATGAACATTAGAATATAAATATATCAATGGGTTAGAAGGCATGACATAATGATATAAAAAGGCATGGAACATATAGAATCATAAAATATAAACATGGGAACATATAAACATGGAGTCATAGTAATGTGGAAGAATTTAAAAAATTTCTTTAGAATTATTCATGGTTCTTTTGACATAGATGATCAAAATTCAAGGTTAACCACCATAATAGTTTCATGTGGTAGCACGAGTAAAGTATAACCTCCTAGGCTGTTGCCGAAAACATCTCATGAGACTCAAATTTACCCAAGGCATTAGAGTGATATCAAAGATAATCCATCACAAAATTTTCATGAATATTTTTTCCACATATATAATCATATAGAATCAATCATATATAAATATAATGGTTACCCATGGTAAAAATTGGGTATTGTAATCATGTTAGAAAGAATAAACATGGATGTATCTTAAAAATATCCATGAAGGAAGGAATTAGATCATGCACAGAAAATAATATGTTAGAATAGGAATATATCATTTATATTGATGTCAAATTGAATTAATTACATATAAAAAGAGTACTTAAGAGACTATAAAATTAAACAATTTTAGTGTTGTTAAAGGAACATATCAAGGGTCATTTAAAACATAAAAGGGCATAATATTTTATATAAAAAATAAGTGATCCAAGAAGTTTGTAATAAGAAAAATATTTGTTTTTAAAATAAGTTTGGATTAAAACAATATTATATTTTGTACTTTAAAATGGGTACAAATTCAAAAACACCCCTTAAACAGCCCTGCATATTGTGTAGAAATGAGGAGGGAATCATTTAAAAACATGTATATCCCTGAAAGATAATTATGAATATATCTAGACACATGATTTCAAATAATATAAAAAACATCTATAAGATGTGAATAAAGATAATTGATTACTTCATTTGGGTAAAAAGAAGACAGAACAACTCGATGGAATAATGGAGGTTTGGGTTAAATCCCTAACCTTAAGTACAATGGCCTCCTTAACATGGTCTTAATGTATGGGATAAAAAAATTAAATTAATTAATTAATATTTCCATGACTTATTATAAATTTAATTTAATTTATATAACCTTATTAATTTCATTCATGAACATTTTGGTGGGTTAAGTGGTTCAATTTCATTTTTTTGGCATCATTTGTTTCCATGGTTTTCATGATTGATTTACTTATATACATTTAAGGATAAACATATAGGATGAGATTGGTTTTCTAGAAATTGAGTTATATTTTATTAGTTATGATCCATAATATTACATGTATATAAAATTCATTTAGTTATATTATGTGAAGAATAATCATTCTATAAAACATTAATGATAATATTTTTTGTTAATTCACAGGTTTTGATCACAACAAACACATTTTTGTTTATAAATTAATTCTTTTAGGAAAAAATGATTCCACAAAATTAAATAGGATATTTTAAAAAAAATATTAATATGGTTCAACCATAAGAATTGTTTCATGACCATAATTTATTATCGTTATAGAAATGGAAAAACCGTCATCCCTGAATGATATAAATTAACACATCTCTGATAGTTTTTTCATTTCTTGTATAAAAAATGGGGAAAGGAGAAATGAGGAATAATTATTCCATTATAATATCAAAAATATTTAATGGTTTTAGTTCTATATTATTCATAAATTTTGGACAAGGTTAGTTGAGGATAGAAAATAATGTAATGGAACTTGAAATGAAAATGAAAGAAAATAGGAAATAGGTTTACCTCTTGATTTATTCCACTTGATAACCACCGTATGGAAGATGTTTTTGTATTTTTATCAGACCAAGAGCTCTAAGACATGGTATAAGGTCTTAGGGATTTATTTGAGTACAATTTTGACAAATAACAAGTCTAGAAATATTTGAGTTGATGTGGTTATGAGGTGTGGTTTTTATAGTCGATGAGAGGAGGGGTTTCCCATTATTTTAATCCTTAGTTTAATATTTTTGATCAATAAAATGAATATTATTGATTATTTTAACCATAAATAGTAAATAGATCAAGTGATTTCGAACCAAAGCACATTTACATAATCCATTACTCAACCAAGATGTAGAAATTCATTAATTTATCATTTATTGTAAATTATTGTGTCTTACTATTCACCAAAACTTCTGGTTTTTTAGAAAAATTAAAAAATCCCCCCAACCATCTATAAATATTTAGAATTGAAAATTTTATTCTATTTATGAAAATAATTTTCTATATATGGGAAATTTAATTTTTAATTAAAACCATAATTTACTTGAATAATTGAAATTTTAAAATTAGAACACTTTTTATAAAACTTTGAGAACTTAATTATGGTATCATAAAATTATATTATAATAATAAGTCAAAAAAATAATTACATATGAATAAATTTTATGCAAATAAATTTTCTTTTAAAATTTTAAATTAATCCTAAAATTGTAATTAAATATACATGACTTACAAAAATACCATCCCTTAATTAATAATTGTTAAAATATTTTCTTACTTATACTATAATGTAATTATATTTTTTTGTCACTTATTAGATGGATAAAATTTTTTTATACTTTCATTAGTAATTTTAAAAATTCAATTGTTCGGTTTACTCTTCATAATGTTCACATTACTATTCTACTGTTTAAGTTACTATTTCATCGGTATACATTTCTAAACTTCTAGAGATACATTTTATTTCACTCATTCTTCATTTATTTGGTTTTTATTGAGTTATATATATAATATTATATGGTTATACTATAAGACATAATTATAATAATAGGATTTCATTAATAAAAATTTGATTCTTTACATTCTTCCACCCATAATAAATTCAAACCTCAAAATTTCATTTTACATTCTATGATGAAAAAGGTGTGGGTACTTTTCCTTCATATCTTCCTATCGTTCCCATGTTTTCTCTTCGAATTTATGGTTCTGCTATAGTACATTGACCATCTTAGTAGTCTTGTTACATAGAACATTATCTCTACGATCTAACATCTTCACCAGCTACTCCTCATACGAAAGATCATTCTCCAACTGTATAATCTCTGAAGATTGTACATATAAAGGATATGATATGTACTTCATTAAGATGTATGCAAGGAATACATTGGTTACTTTAGATATGGTAGGTAAAAGTTCTAGTCGGTAGCACATAGCTCTGACATAATCAAGAATCTTGAAGGGGTTGATGTACCTAGTACCTAGCTTTTCATTCATCCAAAATATCATAACCTTCTTCCAAGGTGATATACGGAGGAATGGCATGTCTCCACCATTAAATTCATGGTCTCATTAATGATTGTACACCTAGCCCTTTTGTCAACAATGGGATTCCTAGTTGAGATTCTGAATGGTTTTGAACTTATCCACCATTTCTAAGAAAATTTCTGCTCCTAATAGCTTACGCTCAATGAATTCATCCCAGCTTGATGGTGTTCTACACCTTTTTTGAAAAAGGTATTTATATGGTCACATTCAGAGACTGGAGTGGAAACTATTATTTTAGGAGAATTCAACTACTAGAAGATGTTTGTACCATCATCTGTTGAATTACATACCAAAATAACTTAACATGTATTCCACGGTCAAAATAGTTCTCTCAGATTGGCCATCATTTTTGAGGATGATAGGCCATAATGAAGATTAGTTCAGTGCTTAGAGCTTGATTGAGGATTTTCTAGAACTTCAAGGGGAATCTTAGATCTCTATCAGATAAAATAGTTATTGGTATTCCATGTATCCTTTCCACCACATTGATATATATCTTTAGCAAGTTGATACAATGAGAACTCCTCTAAAATTTCAATTATGTGAGATGTATTTGTAAGACGATACACAATGACCCATATAGAATTGTTTCCTCTTGATTTACATGGTATTCTAGTGATAAAGTCCATTGTGATGTAATCCCACTTCCATGTTGGTATGGGTAGTGGTTTCGTCATCATCTTAGAATTGTGCCTTCCAACTATCACTTGATGAAATACTAGGCACATCAATTTATACTCATCAATATCCTTATTCAAATTGTCACAACCATAATTTTATCAGAGATCTTGATACATCTATTTTCTCCTTAGGTTAATAGAGATGGTTGGGCTATGTGTATCATTCAAAATCTCCATCTTTATCTTGTGACCAGATGGTACACATAGTTGTGAACGAAATCTTAGAACTCATTCCATGTAAATCTAGAACTCGTAAGATTTCACATTATTAATTAATTCCACCTTTTTATAAATTCAACATCATTTAATTAAGCATCCTTTATTTTTTTCATGATGTATTGTTGAGAAATCATTTGAGAAAGGATTGAAGATGTTCCACCCTTAATGATTCACATGTACATACTTTTTCAAATCTAGGAAGATTGGATTGTTTTCAATTCACATCATTGATAATGATATAGGATCCTTTCTAATTAGAGAATATTCTACATCCTTACTAGGATATGGATTGATAAATCTTAATCCTTGATGATCTATAAAATTATTCACTAGATTATATTAAGCTATTTAAGTGTGAATATATATTTGAGAATATTTTGATCATTATATATATCTCACTTCTCCCCATAATGTTATTCTCTCCAAATTTTCAATGTAAAGGTCACATCCTCCATCTCCAGATCATTCATGGGATAGTTTTTCTCATGGATTTTTAGCTACCTTGAGGTGTAGGTTATCACTTTATTATTTTTCATCATCACATAACCTAATCCCTTATTTTAAGAATCACTATACTCCACAAAGAGTTCTCCACTTATCAGCAATTTGATTATTGGTGGAGTGATAAGCCTCTTTTTGAGCACTTTAAATCATTCCTCACACTCTGGAGTCAATACAAACATCACCCCTTCTATGTATGCTTGGACATTGGGTTTGAAAATCATGATAATTTATTCAAAATCATGGATAATACCTATATAGACCTAGAAAGATGTGGACCTCCATATAGATGTTGTCTTTAGACACTCTTCAGTTCCCCTTGTCTGGGAAGGGTCCACATATATTACTTTGTTAGTGATAACATGAAACAATAATGATACATCCTCCATCTAGGAATCACATTTAGTGCACATTGTATAAAATTTATCCGATCGCAAAGTCATCAACATAGTATTTAGATGATCCTCATGTTCCTCCTATCTCTTGAAGTATATCAGAATATCATTAATAAAAACTACCTCATGTTTTTTTAAGGTAATTCTCCAAAGACTCTGTTAATTAAATCCATAAAAATTGATAGATAATTTGTGAGTCTGAAGGGAAACACTTGGAACTCATAGTGTCCATAACTCATTCAAAAGGAAGTCTTGGGAATATCTTCCATCCTAACTTTTAATTGGTGATATACTAACTGAAGGTATACCTTAGAAAACAAACTCACCTTGTGTAGATGACTGAACAAGTCATCTATCCATGGAAGGGGATACTTGTAATTTATAATGATTTAATTGAGCTCATGATAATAAATGAACAGGCGCATTGATCTATCCTTATTCTAAATGAAGATGACTTGTTGTCCCCATTGTGATGCACTCGAGTGTATAAAACCCTTCTCCAGATTCTCTTATAAATACTTTATCATCTCTTTCAGCTAAATAGGGGACATTCTGTACGGTGTATTTTATATAGGTAGGGATCAAGGAATAAGTTCAATTGAGATCTTAGCCTCTTGACATGGAGGAATACTGTAAAATTATTCAGGGAATACATCAGCGTAATCCCTCATGATTGGAATATCATTTAGAAGGTAATATGCCGGCAGACTTCCTAGCTTCTAAAGGCAATCAAGATGAAAGGCTTCACATTTTTTCTAGCACAGGGTATCTTCCTATTGAGTGTTCTATGATTGTACGAGGGGATTCCCTCATTCTTCATCATTTTCAGCCCCCATGAACTTTTTATCTTGTGTTTTTTCCTGTATCTCCCTTTCTTTTAATAAAAGTTTATAATTTTCAGTCAGATATGCTTGTTCAAAGGGAAATATCATCCACACTGGAGATGATGATTATGTAGGAGATTCAGCAACCTCCATTGACTTTTATAGGATTTTACGATAATTTTTGTTGTGAATAGTGATATCACTTTCGCAATAGTTAATGTTAGATTTGTATAAAGATATCTAATCCATGCCCAAAATAGCATCAAACTCTACCATAGGTTGTATAACAAGATTTTTTTGTGAGATTTAGTCCTCAAACATTTACTATATAGGAGTTATAAACTATGGATGCAATAATTTTTTCATTTTATGTACCCATATGTAACTGAACCTCCAAAAATTGAGGTGGATTTTAAATAGTTCTACTAAATTTGCAAGATATGAAAGAATACTTAGAACCAGAATAAAATATTATGTTCACTATTCTTAAAATAATTACTCGCATTCCTATCACTATATCTTTGTCTGAATCCACCTCAAAAGTAGTGATTGAATAATCCCTTACTTGTTTCCTTGGATTTTGTTGTTGATTTCCTCTTATAACCCTTAGATTAGGGACATTTTTCCCATAATTCCCATGTTCCTTGAAGTTCTAACATTGTACTATAGGATAAGTATTGATATGACCCTTCATTTCTTCATCCATATTAGTGAAATATTTCTTAACTATCTGGTATTTCTCAGCCAGATATCCCATTCTACCACATTTGAAGCTATTTTTGTTTCCCTTTAGACCATTCCTATGATAATTTTTTCCATAATATTTACACATGCGATGTTCGGTTTTCTTTCTATAATGGTATTTATTTGAAGAACCACCATATTAGACTCCATATTCTTCTTTTTCTTCACATATCCCACACGACCATTGAGAGTCTCTGATCACCATTTCAATCTTGAAGGAATAATAAAAAAATCTCCACAAAACATTCAAAGACTTGAATTTCCATCAATTATCATATAATTACCTTCAGTCTTCTAAAGAAGTGGTCCACCATCAATTCGGTGTTCATGTCAATGACAAAGGGGTATCTTGAAAGACTTGTGAGGTTTACTTCATATGCCCTAATATACTCATCTTCCATCTCCATAAGTCTAAGGAACTCTCTTTATATCTTGAGATGGGGGGTTCGAGGAAAATTTTTATTGAAAATTTTTTCTTTAATGCCATCCATTTTAGGGAATAAATTTTCTCCTTGGGTTTTGTATTCTTGATCAGTGTCCATCAATGATTAGAATACTCATCTAAATTATAGAACTCTATATGGAATTTCTCTTCTTCTAAGAACTAGAGGATAGAGAATATCTTTTCAATTGAGTTAATCCACTATTTCACATGAAGGGGGTCAGAATATCGACTAAACATGGAAGGCCTTTGACACCTAAAGGATGTGATGTCAAAATTCTTTTTCCGTAGAGGAGGAGGTAATTCCACATGATTTAAGTTATTATTCATAACTTGTGATAGTTTATCATTTAATATAATAACATTTTGAGCACACATTCCCATAATATCAGTCATATCATTAGTGAAATAATCACACTTCCTATCACATTGAATGTTGGCACATGATCTTCTATTTCCTTACATTAACTAAGAAAAAGATCATAAAATTAGAGGGCTTTAATACCTTGATAATAATAATAAATGTAAAATCTGAACATAAATGATAAACTTTCATAGGATATTTATATCCTAACTTATGATTCCATTGGTTTAAAATCTAGTTTATCCTAGATCTGTCTCATTACAAAAATTTATATGGGATCTTTTTTTGTCCCCTTAACAATGGTTCCCAATGAGGTCATGAATTTAGTAAATATTACACAAGATAGTGTCAAACTAGGTTCATAGTAAGGACCATTTTCATGTACCAAGTAACCATGATTCATGCCCGAAACACCTTGTCAGAGTTGTTAATCCTAGTTACATCTATTCCAGAACAACATCCAATTATAGTATTTTGAATCTGACTTATTTCCTTGATAAACCACTTATATTATACATAAAAAATATTAGGGTTGTTTATTATTAGTTAGTATCCTCCTTAATGTTATTACTAAAAATTATATATTCATATTCTAAAAAAATAACTAGACCAACCTATGAATCCAACTATAGTGATGCTATCTTTTAACACATATCATTACGTGATTTTAAGCAGAATATAGTATCATATTACAATCCAGGGTTCAAAAATTCCTTTTTCGTGGAATAATATAGAAATAAAATTTAAAACATGTTACAAAATAAAAAAATTAATTATTAAATAGTTATAAAGAGCTCCTAACTTCCATTATTCTCAAACACCATTTTAGGATAACATGAGGATAACATGAAAATGGGATGAGCTAAAAACTTAATAAGGGAATAAACATAATAATAATGCTTTAGAACATGTGTTATAATGCATACATGGTGATATAAAAAGTAATTTAATATATGGAATCGTAACATATAAACATGGGATCATATAAACATAAATTCATATTAATGGGGATGAAATATAAACCAAGAATTTAGCATGAGTCAAGGATTATTTCACATAGACAAACACAAGTCAAGGTTAACGACCAAGAAAGTTTCACATGGTAGCATGAGTAAATTCCAGACAATAATACCATTGCACATAACATCACATGAGACTCAACTTTACCGAATTCATTGGAGCACTCTCTAGGTTCACACATCATAACATGTTCATGAATATGTTTGATGGATGTAGAATCATACATAATCAATCATACATAAACATAAGGGTTAACCATTATATAAATTGGGTGTCATAATGATGTCATAAATAATTAAAAATGGGAGTATCATAAAAATTTCCATTGAGGAAAGGAATTATATCATTCATGTACAGTCATAGGGTAGAATAGGCATATATCCTGAAATGTGATGTAAACTTGAGGTAATAACATATAAAAATAGTACGTAAGAAAAATTAGAATTAAATTTTTTAATTAAGGTTAAAATAAAATATCAAAGGTCATTTAAATCATAAAATATAATGAAAACTGATTATATACATAAAAATGGGTAAGGATTTAACAAGTTCCTTTAAATCAAGATTGCTTATTGGGAAGAAATGTGGAGGGAATCATTTAAAAACATGTATGTACCTAAAAGTGAATAATGAATGGATCATGATACATGTTATTGGAGAATATAAACCCAATTTATAATAAATTCATAAATATAATAGATAACTTCATTTGAGTAAGAAGAAGATAAATCAACCAAAAGGAATAATAGAGGTTTGGGTAGAATCCCTTACATTAAGTATGATTTTGTCCTTCACATGATCTTAATATACTAGATATACCAATTCAATTCATTAATTAATATCTAAAGAACCTATTATACATGTAATTGATTTTTTATAACCTTATTATGTTAATTCATGACCTTTTTGGTGGGTTAAGAGGTTAAATTTCATTATTTTGGGAGTGTTTCTTTCATTGGTTTTCATGATTGGTTTACATATATATGTGTAAGGATAAATTTATAAGATGATAATGGTTTTCAATAATTGGAGATATATGTTATTAGTGAACATATAGAAGATTACATGGTTATAAAAATCATTTTTTTTATTTTAAGTGACGCTAAATCATTATATAAAACTTTAGTGATAATTTTTTGGTTAGTTAAATGTTTTTGATCAAAAATGACACATTTTGTTTTATAAAATAAAACCATTTGAAAACAATTATTCCAAAAAATTAAATAGAATATATTACAAACATCGTAATATCCTTCATCCATAAAAATGGATGTTTGAACAGAATTTAAGATGATAATAGAAATTGAAAACCCATTTTCCTTGAAGGTTATAAATTAACACATCTCGGATGGTGTTTACATTTCTATTATTAAAGGAGGGGAAATGAGAGATGATGAAGAATTATTAAATTAGTATAAAAAAACTATTATGTGTATGTTTCAAGTGTTTTCATATCTTTTGTATGAGGGGAGGTGAGGATCAAAAATAATTTAATGGAACTTGAAAATAAATATAAAGAAAATGAAAATGGTTAAACCTATTGATTCCATCCTCATGAAGACCTCCATAGGGAAGATGTTTTGGTCTTTTGATGAGAACCAGAGACCCTGGACGTGAGAGAAGGGATTAGGGATGGATTTGAGTAGAATTTGGGCAAGTCATATGGCTTGACAGTTGTTAGTAGAAGAGGCGGTGAGTGTAAAGACCCGAAAAATTCAAGGAATTTTTTTTTCTTAATTTTCTTTGGATGTTTTCAAGAACGCATTTTCTGACGACACCTGATTCTGAGGCCCGGTGTGCCCAGAATCATTTTCCGAAGATTGGCTCGGGTACGTTCAGTGAACGGATGAGTGGGGTTTTCTAACTTTTGAACCGGTGCTCAGAATTGAATTCTGAGGGCACCGATGGAATCGCAGTGCCGGTAATTGCTTAGAAACGCCTCTTCTGAAGTTGCGTTTTCTCAGGTGTGGTTTTTAATTTTTGGGCTTAAAGTTAAGAAATAAAATAAATTGTACGACGTACTTTATTTTATTTCACTTAAGCCACTTGGAAGACACTTGAAGACACTTAAAGCTACTTAAGCTGAGATGATGTGAATAGGGTGCTATCCAGAAATATCCTACCCTCTTGGTAGGATATTTGTGAGGTCGGGCCTGCACGAGCCCCACTGTTTCTTTTCAGCTAAGTAACGCACCCTCGAAACCCCTTCATTATGAAAGTCAACTAACGTGTTTTTTTAATTTATTAACGCACCAATTAATTGGGCGGTCTTAGTCATTGAATTAATTCTATGAATTAATTTAAGTGTTTCTTAAACTGTTTTCAATCCGTTGGCATAATAATAAAATAAGACCAACGTACGACTTCTGGAAAAATGTTCGTTGAGAGGATTTGACAAAAACCAAGAGTTCTTCATCCTCCTTCGCGAAGAACGCGAAGAACACGAAGAACGAGAAGAACGAGAAGAATGCCGAGCCCTCGGAAATCGACGACGTGACACAATGTTCCGCGACACCGGCGATTCTTCTTCCGCGACGTTCTTCCGCGACAATCCAACCCCGCGACAACCTTCGATCGGCACCGACAAGGTAGAGGGTTGGACTCTTTTTTTTAATTTTACTTTGTGGATTAAAACAACAATATGGATTTAATTATTATTAATTAAATCTGTTGTTTCTTGGTCCTCGGAGTTCGTCGACGCAACGCCAGATACCACGACGACGCGGCGATCCCCCCCTTCCGCGACGATCAATTCCGCGAAGAACGCGCATGCGACGACTTGACGAGGTAGGAGTTTTATTTGGAATGATTTTAGACCTTTTATTCCATGGGTTTTTCCGTTCAAAACAAAGAACCCGGTTTCATAAGAACAATTCTAATTTATTAAAATTGTTTTCTTGTTATGTTTTTTGTGTTGAATGTTTTCTCCCGACTGTTATCATCTTACGCGGAAGGTGCGGGCCAAACAAACACGACCCGAAAACCCTCCACAGTTCTTCGTTGTTGTGTAGATTTGGCAGGCGACGACAAAACATGCCGCAGAGATGATCCACTATTTCCGTAGTGAAGAACGGGACCCGGGAGTAGCTTCTGCGCATACGGGAAGGAAAACGGACCACCGGAGCAACTCCGGTGGACCGCGGAAGCCACCGGCGGCGCCGGCGGCCGGAGGCGGCGGCGCCCCGGCGCGCTGCCGGACAGGGACACCACGGATGAAGCCGCGGTGGCGGCGGCCTGTGGACCCGCGGCCGCGTGGGTCCGGCTCACATGCACGGGAGGCGGCGAAGCCGCGTCCGCTGAATTCCAACGCGGCCCCTTGAGGGACGCGGCACTTCCATCCCACGGGGGCAGCGCCTCACGGCTGCCACGCTCGGCCGCTCGGCTGAGCCGAGCCGGGCCGGCCCGACTAGCCGTGTCATACCATGGCTAGACCGGGCCGCGTAGAACCGTGTCCAACCCGGTTCGGGCCGACCCAAGGGGGTTGGGCCGGGTCGGTCTGGGCCCAGACCCCCCGTCTTCGGACCGTTTCGGTCTATTGCCCGTAACTTGAGCTACGAGACTTCGAACGATGCGCCGTCAGAGGAGATGTGATCCTTGGATCGAGATGGTCGTTTCGGTATATCTCACTCAAGGTTTCGGAATACTTTGAGTTCGGCCGGGTTGGTTCGTACACGAAACCAACCGGGCCCTCGGAGTGGAAACACTCATATCTTGAGCTTCGGACGTCCGATTGACGTGCCGTCAACTTCGTTGAATTACTCTAAGTGAGACCGATCTTTTCGCATAATCCACCCGAGGTTTGGACGTAGGTTTAGTATGGTCAGGTTGGTTTTTCCTTAAAAACCAACCGGGCCCCTGGGACGGAAAAGACAATAACTCTCAGACCGGGCGTCCGATTGACGCGTCGTCTGCGACGTTGAGTTCCTATTGAAGATACAGAACTTTTGGATACATCAACTCTGGACTATGTGTCAGTTGATGTATCAGCCTCTCGGCTCGTGGAGTGGACCCTCCTGAACGAGCTTGTTGTGTGCGAGAACCCTAGAGCTGGCTGCGACTGCTACTGTGACGACAATGACTGTGCAGAGATCCTCAGTGGATTCGACGACGACTACAGCACCCAGCGATCCTTTGTGGGTTAGTGCTACCCATCATGTGTGGGTCCGATCCTGTCTGGGTCAGCGATCAGCGGTATTGTGTGGGCCAGCGCCTATAGGTCCTGTGTGGGCCCGATCCTGTGTGGGTCTTTGCGGGGGTTAGTTACCTATCGATCCTTTGTGGGTCCGATCCTTTGTGGGTCATTATGGGGCGTAGTACCTATCGATCCTTCATGGGTCCGACGACTTAGATGGATCAGTGATCATCTCTATCATCATTTGAAGAAGTATACATGTGTGAGCTGAAACGCTGTTTTACTTTCCTTTGTGGATTGTGTTGTGCAATCCTATGTGGATTTACGTTTTACTTTCCTTTGTGGATTGTGTTGAGCTATACTGTGTGGATTTCATGTTTTGCTTTCCTGTGGGGACTGGGTTGTACTTGATCTCAGATGTTGGATCCGAGCAAGAATTGATGACTTAGGTATATGTATGGGCATATACCTAAGCAGTGTCGGATGTTACTTCGTGATTGTATCTTTCCTTTGTGGTTTATCCTTTGTGGATTTTTGGAGACCTTCGGGGGTCTCGGGGTCCCTACTGAGTAGCTTATACTCACCCCTACACGGGCTATGCCCGCACTACGTTGTGTTAGTTGCAGATGACAGACATCGCTGATCGTGGTGGAGGCTTGCGGAGTAGGACGATACCTGGAGGTGGACCATTGGGCGAGGTGTACTCGGAGCGGTAGGCTGGACCCGAGGAGCAGTGGAGGCTTTCTGTACTCACCCTTCAGGTGGGACTTCTAGTGGAAAGCTCGACGCTGCGGCTTTACCTTTCAGTTTCTGTTTTTCCCCTTTCAGTTATACTTTACAGTTGAGCTTGTATTTCCGGCCCCCTTTACTTTTCTGCACTTACTATTGTACCGGCTTTTTACTTAGTGTTTACTTCTTCTGCTTGCTTACTATGTGGTGCTTGTTTACTTTACAAAGGCATTGCCTTCCCTTTTTACCAGGATTTACGCCTTGGTGCTAGTCGCCAGCCCCTGGCCTATGGAAGGAGGGCTTGGGGTAGTCACGGCACGGGTCCCGAGGACGGGTCGTGACAAATTGGTATCAGAGGAGTTCAGTTCTACCGCAGACTCTGATCTTTATTCTATGTGAAGCAATAGTATTTAGCATATTGGGGGTGGTTATCAGTCTAGGGAGTCCAGTGTTGGTGCAGCGGCCGACGTATCCGTACACCAGGACCCTAACTTCTGATTTCCGACTTAATGCACGAAAACATTGATTGCATGTGTGTTTCATGTTTTCTTTGTGATTACTTCATATTGGCTCACCAGGTATATTGTTCTGACCGTGGCACACATGTTTACTATTCAGGATATCCCCACGATGGCAGCTAGCTAGGGTTCCGAGAGTGGTACGTGACGACAGCCCGCCGAGCGACGAGGCCTCGCTACAGGGCCCTTTGACTGCGGAGGCACTGACGGTACCTCTACCCGTCGAGCCACCGATGCTTCCAGCACCAGTCGCTGATGATGCATGTCGCCTCAGTGCACTGCATGAGTTCCAGTGCCAGCGACCACCCAGGTTCCGCAGGGAGACGGACCCCCAGGCAGCCGGGGACTGGTTGGAGGCAGTGGCACGAGTTTTCAAACTAGTGAGGAGACCAGCAGTCCTCATGGTGATCCTCGCAGCAGGTCTACTGCACGCAGCAGCATGACGATGGTGGAGCTTGATGCTCCAGGTGCACGATGAGGCCACTCTCATCTCGACAGACTTTGAGGGCCTCTTCCGCTCATAGTTCATCCCGGCCACCCTCCGTGCGGTGCGCATCTAGGAGCTTCTTCAGCTGCGGCAGGGCAGCTTGACGGTCACCCAGTACTCGGCGAGATTCACCGATCTCTCACGCTACTCGACCGACATGGTACGAGACCCGTTCTTCTGGGCCCGGACCTTAGAGCAGGGATTGAGACATGAGATCAGGGCATCGCTGATCTCCCTCAGCATCCCGACCCAGGCAGGAGTACTGGAGCGAGCCCTTTTGATCGAGAGCTTTCTTGCTGAGGCTTCTTCAGCGGCGAGACCTACCGCGGGGCGGCACGTAGTAGAGTCTCCCGCAGCAGCCAGTCGGCGGATGACTCAGGGGTCCAGGCAGACCAGACCCTCTCGCAGACGACCTCAGGACACTGGCTCAGTCATGCGGGGAACACAGCGCGGAGCCATTCTTTCGAGAGGTAGACAGTGCTACACTTGCGGCGGGCAGGGTCACATGGCTCGTGACTGCCCGACCCACCGTGCAGAGGAGCAGCAGAAAGTTGAGGGGCCACCCAGGCAGAGACAGAGGGTCGACTGTGGAGGTCTGCAGGGAGGAGGCGGACGATGTAGAGGAGCGAGCTGAGCAGCAGGTGGTGGGAGACGCTTTGAGACTCTACCACCACCACCACCAGGAGGCCCGCCCGACCACAGGGAGCTGGCTGGCAGAGACAGGCACAGTTCCAGGCAGCGGAGGCCTACAACCACGGCACACCCGAGATGATCTGAGGTACGATCTGTGTCTATTCCACCCTTTCTATAGTTCTTATAGACACAGGAGCGAGTCATTCTTTCGTAGTCGCTGCCCTTTTTCGGAACTCGTAGATTCCGACAGAGCTGTTGGCTAGATCCTTACGGCTAGAGACTCCTACGACAGTAGTCTCGACGATTATGCATTGGTGCCGACAGTGTGAGCTTACTCTAGGAGGCGAGAGCTTCAGTTGAGATCTTCTTGTAGCAGCGTCGAGGCCTTACGACGTCATCTTGGGAATGGATTGTTTATCTACAGTCCATGCACAAATTAACTATATTAGGTGCAGGGTGCGATGTGTACGTACCGACGGGAGCAGGTTCACCTTCACCAGAGAGAAGGGAGCCTTTGCAGCACATGATGGACTTCCGCAGGGGAGAGGACAGCCCATCACTCATCAGTTGGCTAGCCTCATCCTAGGATCTGTTGATGTGCGGAGTCCTAGTTTTCCTGCAGTGGTGGATCAATACGCGAACGTCTTTCCCGACGACGTTCCAGGGATACCTCCTCACAGAGAGGTAGACATTCATGTTGATCTGTACCCCAGGACAGCCCCGATATCCACTCTAGCATATCGTATGGCCCCCGCTGAGCTTCGAGAGCTATTGGTACAGTTGGAGGACATACAGGGAAAGGGTTTCATCCGACCCAGTGTTTCACCCTGGGCTTCGCCAATATTGTTCGCCAAGAAGGTGGATGGGAGCTTGCGCATTTGTGTCGATTATCGTTGCCTGAACCAGGTGACAGTGAGGAACAAGTATCTGCTACCGAGGATTGATGACATCTTCGATCAGCTCAAGGGAGCATGGTGGTTTTCGAAGATAGACCTCAGGTCGGGCTATCATCAGCTCAGAGTTCGAGATGAGGACATGTAGAAGACGACCTTCAGGTGTTGGTATGACCACTATGAGTTCTTGGTTATGCCATTCGGCGTAACCAATGCTCTAGCGGTGTTCATGGGCCTCATGAACAGGATCTTTCAGCCATACCTCGATCGATTTTTCATGGTCTTCATCGACGACATTTTGATTTACTCGACGACTGAGGACGAGCACTCCTACCACTTACGTGTAATACTAGACACACTCCGAGAGCACCAGCTTTATGGAAAGCTCTCGAAGTGTCAGTTCTGGATACGTGAGGTCCACTTCTTGGGGAACGTCATTTCTGAGGCGGGAGTTGCAGGGAATCCTGCGAAGATTGAGGCGGTGCTAGCTTGGGAGCCACCTAGGAGCGTGATAGAGGTGCAGAGTTTCTTGGGACTAGCTGGATACTATTGGAGGTTTTTTCCAGACTTCTCCAGAGTTGCGTCTCCACTCTCCGCTTTGACGAAGAAGGGGAAACCCTTTGTGTGGTTAGAAAGATGTCAGCAGAGCTTCCAGGAGCTGAGATAGAGATTGACCAGCGCACCTATCTTGAGGTTTCCTGAGGAGGGAGTAGGGTACGTAGTCTACTACGATGCATTAGGGACGAGACTCGGATGTGTCCTGATGTAGGAGCGAGAAGTGATCGCCTATGGATCACATCAGTTGAGGCCGCATGAGCATAACTACACTACTCATGACCTAGAGTTATCAGCAGTGGTATTCACACTGAAGACATGGCAGCTCTATCGGATGGGCGAGCGCTTTACAGTCTTTTCTGACCACCAGAGTCTCAGGTATATCTTCTCTCAGAAGGACCTGAACCTGACAGAGCGGCGATGGCCCGAGTTCCTCCAGGACTATGAATTTGAGATAGTCTATACTCCTGGGAAGGGGAATGTGGTAGCCGATGCCCTCAACAGGAGGACGGGCATTCAGCTACTTGAGGAGGCGACAGAGCAGCTAGCCTCTTTGCAGATATCCTTTGTGGATAGAGATGGAGCAGCCTTCCTTCAGTCTCTCACAGTCACTCCTCCACTACTGCAGTGGGTTAGAGAGGCACAACGTGAGGACGCTGACTGTGAGACGTGGCGTGCACAGATATCCTCAGGACAGGCACCTGATGGATTCTCCTTTGGAGCAGAGAACGACATCCTTTTCAGAGGACGTACCTTGGTACCAGTCGCTTTATGAGAGGAGGTGCTGAGAGAGTTTCACACTTCTCATTTGGCAGTACATCCTGGAGTGGTGAAGATGTACTAGGACCTCAGACGACAACACTGGTGGCTGAGCATGAAGAAGGATGTGGTAGAGTTCGTTTCTCGATGCCTCACCTGCCAGCAGGTGAAGGCAGAGCACCGGGTACCAGCAGTCTTGGTACAGCCCTTGGAGGTCCTGGAGTGGAAGTGGGACGGGTTATCTATGGACTTCGTGACTGGACTTCCATGCACTTCCAGAGGTCCCGACTCCGTCTGGGTGATTGTCGGCTGACTCACCATGTCGGCTCACTTCTTACCCATGAGAGAGCAGGGATCAGTGGAGAGCTTGGGGAGTCTCTATGTTCAGGAGATTGTACGGCTTCACGGTGTTCCATCATCTATCGTCTCCGATCGAGATTCTCGCTTTACTTCCCGGCTTTGGAAGGGGTTGCAGGAGGCGTTCGGGACGCGGCTACGTCTGAGCACCGCCTTTCACCCTCAGACGGATGGTCAGACGGAGAGGACCATTCAGACTCTCAAGGACATGCTCCGCGCATGTGTCCTTGACTTTGGTCGCAGCTGGGAGGACCAACTACCCTTGGTGGAGTTCGTGTACAACAACAGCTACCACTCCACCATCGGGATGGCACCAAACGAGGCGGTGTACGGAAGACCATGCAGATCTCCTTTTTGCTGGACAGACCCTGGGAAGTCAGCACTTGTGGGACCAGAGATGGTCCGGGCCACTATAGAAATGGTCCAGGTCATCCAGGAGCGGATGAGGACAGCTCAGAGCCGACAAAAGCCTTATGCTGACAGGATGCGGAGGCCACTAGAGTTCAAGGATGGCGACCACGTCTTCTTGCATGTCTCACCTCGACGTGGATTACAGAGATTTGGCCGAGGCGGTAAGTTGTCTCCACGCTTCGTAGGACCATTCCAGGTCCCCAGCAGGATTGGCGAGGTGGCTTATCGCCTCGCTCTACCACCTCAGTTGCACCGGGTGCACGACGTCTTCCACGTATCTCAGCTGAGGAGATACGTGCACAACCCGACACACATCATTGACCATGTGGAGCTAGACGTGGATGATGGGGCGACTTTTGCGCAGGTCCCGGTGGAGATCGAGGATCGACAGGAGCGGGTCCTATGTAGCCGATCGATACCTCTTGTGCGCATCAGATGGCAGCACGAGAACCTCCAGGAGAGCACTTGGGAGCGGGAGGCTCAGATGCATGCTCAATACCCACATTTGTTTACCTAGTTTATGATGTATCTTTACGGGGACGTAAATCCCGGAGGTGGGAGTGATGTAAAGACCTGAAAAATTCAAGGAAATTTTTTTTCGTAATTTTTTTTGGATTTTTACAAGAACGCAGTTTCTGACGACACCTGATTCTGAGGCCCAGTGTGCCCAGAATCATTTTCCAAAGTTTGGCTCGGGTACGTTTAGTGAACGGAAGAGTGGGTTTTTCTAACTTTTGAACCGGTGCTCGGAATCGAATTCTGAGGGAACCGATGGAATCGCAGCACCAGTAATTTCTTAGAAACGCCTCTTCTGGAGTTGCGTTTGCTTGGGTGTGGTTTTTAATTTTTTGGCTTAAAGTTAAGAAATAAAAAAAATTGTACGACAAACTTTATTTTTTTTCACTTAAGCAACTTGGAAGCCAATTGAAGCCACTTAAAGCTTCTTAAGCTGAGTTGATGTGGATAGGGTGCTATCCAAAAATATCCTACCCTCTTGGTAGGATATTTGTGAGGTGGGGCCCGCACGATCCCCACGGTTTCTTTTCCGCTAAGTAACACCCCCGCGAAAACTCGTCATTATGAATGTCAACTGATGAGTTTTCTTAATTTCTTAACGCACCAATTAATTGGGCGGTTTTATTCGTTAAATTAATTCTATGAATTAATTTAAGCGTTTCTTAACCTGTTTTCATTCCGTTGGCGTAATAATAAAATAAGACCAAAGCACGACTTCTGGAAAAATGTTCGTTGAGAGGATTTGACAGAAACCAAGAGTTCTTCATCCTCCATCGCGAAGAACGCGAAGATCGCGAAGAACGCGAAAAATGCGAAGAACGCGAAGAATTCCGAGCCCTCGGAAATCGACGACGCGACGCCAAGTTCCGCAACGCCGGCGATTTTTCTTCCGCGACGTTCTTCCGCGACAATCCAAACCCACGACAACCTTCGATCGGCAGCGACAAGGTAGTGGGTTGCGCTCTTTTTTTTTAATTTTACTTTGTGGATTAAAACAACAATATGGATTTAATTATTATTAATTAAATCTGTTGTTTCTTGGTCCTCAAAGTTCGTCGACGCAACGCCAGATACTGTGATGACGCGGCGATCCCCTCCTACCGCGACGATCAATTCCGCGAAGAACGCGCGTGCGACGACTTGACGAGGTAGGGGTTTTATTTGGAATGATTTTAGCCCTTTTATTCCGTGGGTGTTTCCGTTCAAAACAAAGAACCCGGTTTCATAAGAACAATTTTAATTTATTAAAATTGTTTTCTTGTTATGTTTTCTGTGTTGAATGTTTTCTCCCGACTGTTATCATCTAACGCGGAGGGTGTGGGCCAAACAAACACGGCCCGACAACCCTCCACAGTTCTTCATTGTTGTGCAGATTTGGCGGGATACGAAAAAACATGCCGCAGAGACGATTCATTTTTTCCGCAGTGAAGAACGGGACTCGGGAGGAGCTTCGGCGCAGACGGGAAGGAAAACGGACCACCGGAGCAACTCCGGTGGCCCGCGGAAGCCACCGGCGGCCGGAGGCGGCAGCCAGCGAACCCGTGGCCGCGTGGGTCTGGCTCACACGCACAGGACGCGGCGAAGCCGCGTCCGCTTAATTCCACTGCGGCCCCTCGAGGGCCGCAACACTTCCATCCCACGGGGGCAGCGCCCTGCGGCTGCCACGCTCGGCCGCTCGGCCGAGCCGAGCCGGGCCGGCCCGACCGGCAGTGTCGTGCCCTGGCCAGACCGGGCCGCACGGAACCGGGTCCGACCCGGTTCGGGCCGACCCAGGGGGGTTGGGTCGGGTCGGTCCGGGCCTAGACCCCCCGTCTTCGGACTATTTCGGTCATTTGCCCGTAACTTGAGCTACGACCCTCCGAACGACGCGCCGTCAGCGGCGATGCGATCCTTGGATCGAGACGTTCCTTTCAGTATATCGCACTCAAGGTTTCGGAATACTTTGAGTTCGGCCGGGTTGGTTCGTACATGAAACCAACCGGGCCCTCGGAGCAGAAACACTCATATCTTGAGCTTCGGACGTCCGATTGATGTGCCGTCAACTTCGTTGAATTCCTCTAAGTGAGAAGGATCATTTGGCATACTCCGCCCGAGGTTTGGACGCAAGTGGAGTACGGTCGGGTTGGTTTTGCCTTAAAAACCAACCGGGCCCCTGGGACGAAAAGGCCAATAACTCTCAGACCGGGCATCCGATTGACGCGTCGTCTGCAACGTGGAGTTCCTGTTGACGATACCAAACTTTTGGATACATTAACTCTGGAATATGTGTCAGATGATGTATCAGCCTCTTGGCTCGTGGAGCGGACCCTCCCGAACGAGCTTGCTGTGTGCGGAAAACCTAGAGCTAGCTACGACTGCTACTGTGACGACGACGACTGTGCAGAGATCCTCAGTGGATTCGACGGCGACGACTACAGTACTCAGCGATCCTTTGTGGTTCAGTGCTACCAATCCTGTGTGGGTCCGATCCTGTGTGGGTCAGCGCTCAGCGGTTCTATGTGGGCCAGCGCCTACAGGTCCTATGTTGGCCCGATCCTGTGTGGGTCTTTGCAGGGGTTAGTTACCTATCGATCCTTTGTGGGTCAGATCCTTTTTGGGTCATTGCGGGGGTTAGTATCTATCGATCCTTCGTGGGTCCGATGACTTAGATGGATCATTGATCATCTCTATCATCATTTGAAGAAGTATACCTATGTGAGTTGAAACTCTGTTTTACTTTACTTTGTGGATTGTGTTGTGCTATCCTGTGTGGATTTACTTTTTACTTTCCTCTGTGGATTGTGTTGAGCTATCCTGTGTGGATTTCACGTTTTTCTTTCCTATGTGGACTGGGTTGTACTTGAGCTTAGATGTTGGAGCCGAGCGAGAATTTATGAATTAGGTATATGTATGGGCATATACCTAAGCAGTGCCGGATGTTACTTCGTGACTGTATCTTTCCTTTGTGGTTTATCCTTTGTGGATTTTCGGAGACCTTCAGGGGTCTCGGGGTCCCTACTGAGTAGCTTATACTCACCCCTGCACGGGCTATGCCTGTACTACGTTGTGTTGGTTGCAGATGACAGATACCGCTGATCGTGGTGGAGGCTTGCGGAGCAGGACGGTACCTGGAGGTGGACCACTGGGCGAGGTGTACTCGGGGCGGTAGGCTGGACCCGAGGAGCAGTGGAGGCTTTCTGTACTCACCCTTCAGGTGGGACTTCCAGTGGACGGCTCGACGCTGTGGCTTTACCTTTCAGTTTCTGTTTTTCCAATTTCAGTTGTACTTTACAGTTGGGCTTGTATTTCCGGCCCCCTTTACTTTTCTGCACTTACTATTGTACCAGCTTTTTTACTTAGTGTTTACTTCTTCCGCTTGCTTACTCGGTGGTGCTTGTTTACTTTACAAAGGCAATGCCTTCCCTTTTTACCATGATTTATGCCTTGGTGCTAGTCGCTAGCCCCTGGCCTATGGAAGTCGGGCTTGGGGTAGTCACGGCACGGGTCCCGGGGACGGGTCGTGACAGTGAGGGGCAGTTTTTATAGTGGAAGAGATGAGGGGTTTTCCATTATTTTGATCATTACTTTAAAATTTTTTCTCATGAATATAAATAGTATTGATTATTAGGACCATAAATAATAAATTGAGGTTGTGAGTTCTAAACAAATGCAATTTAACTCATCCCTGACCCAGGAATGAAGAAGAAATTATTTTATTTGGCATTTTTCAAAGATTATCGTATTTTACTATTCACAGAAAATAATGTATTTTAGAAAAATCCCAGAAATTCACCCCCAACATTTTTTGATGAGTATAATTAAAAAATGAACTGAATATTATGAAATTAATTTCCTATATTTAAGAAATATAATTTTTAATTAAAATCATGATTTTCTTGAAAAATACAAATTTTAAAATAAAAACTATTTTTCTAACACTTTGAAAAATTAATTAAGGTATCTTAAAATTATCTTATAATTAAATAAGTCATAAAAATACATATTATGAATAAATTATATGAAATTAAATTTACATTTATATTATTAAATTATTCATCAAATTATAATTAAATATACATGACTCGCAAAAATACCAACACTTAATTAATAATTTTTAAAATATTTACTTACTTGTACTATGATATAATTATAAAATATCATCACATATAAGATGGATAAAATTTATTTATAATTTCATTAGTGCGGTTATAATTCAATTGGTTGGATTACTATTAATAGGGGTCACATTAACATTCAAAAGTTCAAGTTACTATTTCATTGGCATACCTTCCTTAACTTTTAGAGATACCTTTTATTTCACTTAGTCTTCATTTATAAGGTTTGTATTGCATTCAATATGTAATATAATATGATAATACTGTGATAAATAATTATATTAGGTGAATTTCATTGATAAAAAATTTGTTTGTTAAAATGAATCATTCATAATATATTCGATTTTATATTTTAATTTTAATTATTTCATCAATGAGTATTTGGAATGAAAGTTATCAATTTGTAAGGAATTTAATCAAACAATTTCATTTCATTTGGTAATATTATTTACATATTTTCCTATGATATTCGTAGATTATTTTTGAAATGAATTTTTATTATATTATATTTACAATTATTCTATGTGTATTTAAAATATATACACTTAATCTTTTCATTTATTGATTCTTACTTCAACATTATGATCATTATAACGGATCTTGTCTCAATTTTAATTTCCTAGAGATAGGTTTGTTAATATACACTTATTCACTCTCATGTTTTATATATACTACCCTTTTAATGTATTTAACATGAATACCAGTTTTTTCATGATTATTAATGTGTCAATTTAAGGTTATCCATATTTATTTTATCATGCTTATCAATATTGCCTAAACCCTATACCATTCATACATACGATGTTTAATTTGAATGTAATTTGATTATCTGAGGAAATATTTATAAATATGTGTTATTCAATAAATGTGGATATTAATTGATAATTCATATTATTCATGAATTTAATCAATTATTTCATATATGAGTAATGATTTGGACATGTAGTGAAGGGTGGGCCCAAAATTATATAACTCCATGAGACATCAACAGGTATCATGAGACAAATCAATTAGAAAAAGTAAATGTGTTTCAACCTCTATTTTTAATCCATCTTTTGAAAGGTCTTGATAGTATAGGCTTCATGATTCCTAAGACCATTATTCCCAATAATTAAGAATTTTCTTCATTGAGAGTGTAGTTGTTATTATTACCAATGATTTTTTCACAATAAAATTATCTTTGGATGAATTTCGCTATTAGTTTATTGATAAAATGTAATATTTGTTCTTTTATTTACATTTACATGATTATTATTCATTATATAATTATGATATCTATGTTATTGATTAAATGGAATATGTGTTCCGTTATTTAACTTAAGATATTTATTATGCCTTATATAATTTTGACTGAAGAGTTTATTAATTAAATGGAATGTGTGTTCAGATATTTACCTTTCTATAGTGAATATTATTTATTTATTCAAGATAGATTTCATTGTACCTAACAATTACTAAGCATTTGAGCTCACCCACATTTCATTTTCTTTCTCCATTAAATGAAAATGAAATCCTTCAATTAGTTTTCAAGGATATAATTCATTTTATTTTTTTATGTATTTTGTTTTATTTTAAATTAATATTGTAAAATGGGTATCATGTATGGGTTTATTTCTCCAAACATCTAAAATGATCATTCCTTAAAGATTTGACCCCCTTAAATCTTTTCCAATGTAAAAAAGTAGGAACGGGCTCTAGGTTACTAGATTTGGGGTTATTAAATATAAATTAATTTTATTAACTAGTTATTAATCTTGGTTTCATAAATACTAATATACATATTTTAAATGTTATTTATAATGGTATATTTAAGGAAAATATATTGATAAAAAAGAACTTAATTTTATATATGTTCCAAAAATGCTATTTTCAAAAAAAAGTATTTTTTCTTGTGAATGATAATAGAATTAATTTATTAATCTTTTATAATAATAATTTTATAAAAATAAACTTATTTTTGAATTCATCAAATCCAATTTATCTTAAGGTGTTTTTTTCGATTTTTCTGAAAAGAATAATTTTTAGAGGAATAGTGAAAAATAATCGTTACGATTGAAGAAATAATTTTCATATAAAGAATCTATAAAGATAATTATTATTTTAAAATAAATGTAAATGTAAAATAAGTTCAACTAAATATTTTTTAATCCAATTTATTTCATTAGAATCATTTTCATATTTAATTTCGATACAAAAACGTCTTAATCTTTTGACCATTTTCTCTCTGGAAAATCGCTTTCTCATCACATCTATGAGATTAATTTTAAATTAAAATTTTCCCCAATGTGAATGGAATTTTGGAAAATGGATTCCATATTTTTAATCAGAATAATTAATATTATCTAATAATTTCAACTTAATTTTTTTATCATTATGTATAGTGATGTTGAAACAATTAAGTATCATGGTTCAGGTGTAAATGGGTTTACCTCGGGTGAAACTAAAATGATATGATGTAAAATGACATAGAAATATGTCCAAAAGAAATTTTTGGTAATGTTTTGACCATATAAACACCATGGTTTGAGAAACATCCATATTTTAACCCTTTAAAATGATGAAAATATGGGTACACCATTTTTTATAAAATTACAACTATGTTAACCACCTCGCTTGAAAAATGTCACCCACTCTACGCTTCTCTTCCAAAATAAAAAACATATTTTCTTATCTTGGAATAGAGAAAATAACTTACATACATCACTCACCATATCATTAAATCTATTTTTGGGGTTAGAAATCCAATCTACTAAGGATTTATGTTAAACCTAAAGAGGTTGTCCATAGAGAGGTAACACTTTTGGTTATGTTATTTTGTTTTACTTATTATAAAAACTCATAAAAATATTATTAAATTATTATGATATAATAATTCCAATATATAAAATATAATTAAAAGTAATTATATTTATTTTATAGTTTATAAACATCTCCTCTTCAATCAAATGGGTCTATATGGTGGATTGTTTCCTCGTAAACTTATGTTATCTATTTTCCATCACCACCTATCCTGAATGGATATAATGAAGAATTTAATGTTTTTATATGATATTTATCATATTATTATACTTATATAATTATTAGACCACATATACCTTCTTAATTTCCATTTTTTGTTAATACGATAATGTCGCTCGTTTGTACGGTGGAGTACAGCCTCACAAAGAGATGTGAGTATTTCATGATTTAGATGGAAGGTAATAAGGATGAATTTAAGAAAAATATTTTATATATATGAAATATATGAAATAAAAAATTATTTTTTATTGGTAATATATTATTTTTACTTCTTTCTTTTAATCTTTCAAGAAAATGGAAACAATATTCTTGAGAACACATGGAATACCGTCTCCATGACTGTGGTATTTAATTTTTTTTCTATAACATTTATGGATTTATATAAATAAATATATAAGGAATAAATATGATATTTAAAACATTGTTATAATTATATATATTATATAATAATGATAAAATTATTAGGACCAAAATAATATACCAAGACATAAACAAAAATATATGCAATTATTGCCTTAAACATGGCTTTAACTTGGAATTGTTAACAAACATATAATAAAAGATCACAAGGAAATAATATATTCTATGATGTATATAATTATGGATATTTAATATGTGTATAATAAATATATAATTATTATAAATGATTTTTTTAATTTTTATTAATGAATTATATACTTAAGAAAATAAATTTTCATCTCAATTTTTATATGTGGGAGATACATGCCATATGCACCACATATTCCATTTTTGTGGAATATATACTGACCATGATTGAATTTTAGGATAATTATAATTATATTTATGGTGATTTAATATCTATTTTGGGATCTAAATTTCATTGGGTCTATGATTCAAAAGAAACTAATGAGGTAAGATATTTTTGTCTCAATTTTAATTCCTTGAGACATATGTTCTGTTTGGAACTTATATTCTTTTATAACATGTAATTACATCCCATTTGGAATTTTTTTCATGAATTTACCTATTTTAAATATATTTAATTTTTCGTTTGATTCTAATCTTTAATGGTCCTCATGTTTCCAATATATACCAATGTGGAAAATATTTTATGTTATAATCTCATCGTTTATCATGATTGTTTACAATTTCAATTCATATAATGAAATATTTTGACATATATATCAACGAAATATTAAATATTAATATACTATATTTATGTCATTAATATAAAATTTTTACCCTAATTTTAGTTTCTTTATGTACTCAAGATACAAAAATTATGTTTTTAGTAAAAATAAACATTATTTCTCTCTTTGATTGAAAACCCTTTTTAATCCAAAACCATGTTTTCTCAAAAAATTAAAAAAATGTTTCTGAAATTATAAAAATGAACTAATAATGTAATTTTCACGCATGTTTTACTTTTTACAAAATATTTTCAATGTAACATCCAATTCCTTTTCCAAACTAATTATATTTGGTTTTTACTCAAATTGTGAAAGGAATATTTGTTTTAATGTGTACAACACGATCAAAATTTTATGACATCATGAAAATTATTTTTATTGAATATACCTTTATTATTTTTCAAATTTATTTTCAAAAAACATATTTTCAGAATATATTTTGAATTTTTATTTTATAAACGTTATTTTTAAAGAATTGATTTTTTTAAAGAAACATTACAAGATATTTTTCATTCAAAATTAATTTCCATCAAAGATGGAATCCTTTAATGTTACTTCATATTTTATGTGGATATGATCCAATGATAACATATTTATTATTTCTATGGATATTTTATGTTTACGATGATAATAATTTTATGAAAATATTTTCTCTTACATAGGTTAAACCATGATAAAATGTTTATGAAACCTGTTTTTCCCATGGTTTATGATTTTATTAAATTATTATGAACCCAATTTATTTTCTATAAGATATGTTATGATGAAATTTTTAGAAAACCCATTTATTTTCTAGGTTTCAAATGATATGAGTTTTTAATTGTCTAATTGCATACATATGTTTTATTTTCATTGTGTTATTGGTGGGGCCTATATTTACCTCCAATGCATTGGGTAAATTTTGATATCACTTGCGATAAATAGGATTGGAATGGGAAGTATACCCATTTTAGTAAAGGACTGTATATACTATGATAGTATTGAGACTAAAAAATAACTAATATAATGGATTATGGAGTGATCCCATTACACTGTCATATTATCTGCTATGATCCAATATTACTAAGGAAATTATTTTTCCATACTTCTGTGTAAGTCATAATTATATATATTGTGAAATTATTTTGCTCTCTTAGGTTATGTTATTGGATTCACTTATGAGTCATGTATTACAAACTACAACCCACTATTCCATGACCCATGGTAATAATCTTTGATATAAAGGGTATGATTTTCTAATAATATTCCTATATTCTTATACCCTTATTCTCATGTTATGTTTATATATCTTCATTTTTACCCTTATTGAGCATCTGAACTTTCCCTTTCATATTATTATTTTCCCATGTTTATGAATAAATGTATAATGTGTGACAATAAAATGAAATGTGTTAGTGACCAAGAACATATTAGGATATGATATAGTTCACATATAATCTAATTATTTAAGTTTCCATGTTTCTGAATGCACTATTTCATTATTTTCCTCATGAGAGTGTTTGTGAAATGATATTAATTTTCATTAAAAAGTGATGTAATATCTACGTCTAAAAATACAAATTCATTATTGTTGGCATAAAATGAAATATACAGTTATCCTTTGGAAACTAGGATGAGAAAAATATTGTGAGAACCCATATAAAAAGCCTAAGTATAGGGTATAATATAAAAAGATTTAATTATGAAGATATTATGTTGTTTTCCTAGAAGTATATAACTGTCCGGATGATACTAGTGTACATGGTTCTGGTACAGATGTTCCTAGTTATAAAAAATCCCCAAAATGAATATTGAGCATGACTCGAGTGTTACATGGTATCCAAGAACAAAAATACTATGTACCTAGTTTGACACTCCCAAGGGATATTATTTGGTTAAATCACCTTTTTCTTACAAACCATTTTAATGTATTTGAAAAATGAAATTCAGGGATGACCAAATATAAACCTATGGTGTCGTAGATTTAAAATAAATTGTATTTATTTAGATATCCAAAATGGTTTTTATAGATATATGGTTTTCCACTATGATTATTATTTCTCACACTATTCTATTTGGTTTAGTTAATGATCAAACCAAAAGAAATAATATTACTGTTGAATGTGATGGATAGTGCAATGATTTTATTCTATATCAACAAAAATTTATTAAATTTTGAATGAAAAATCTCATTGATATGATCAAAAATCATTCTCAAGTCATGAATCATGTTGTACTTCCAAATAAGACAAGGGGGAATAATATTTCAGTTGAGTCATTCATGGGGAAAAAATCCACCTTCTTTCAATGGTTCTTCTAATCCAATAGTTTCTATGTAATGGATTAGAACCAGTGAAGATATTTTTTCCATCATCTAATTTTTGGATCATGAGATAGTCTTTTTATATGTCTACCATTTTGAAGGTGAAGTGTATCAATGGTGGACTCTTACAAATAATACTAGAAAACCAAAAGACGTTGAATCCATTGATTGGGAAAATTCATACAACATCTTTTTCAATATGTACATTCCGAGAATTATTCATACGAGGATTGAGAATTAGTTCCTTGAGATAATGAAAAAGGATGATGAATTCATTTGTAACTATGAGTAAAAATTTATATGTTATTTGAGGTGAGATAGTGGAATTATAATACAACCAGAACGTATGGTTGATCGATTCTTCAATGGATTAAATCCTAGTCTCTAAATGGTGTTATCCATAAGAGACTTTAGTGGCTATTAAGATATTATTAGATTTGTAATCAAGGTGGAAATAAAGGTTGGAGTTACATATCAATCTTAGGGTTTAGATAAGAAGATAATGATAGAATTCAAAGGAAAATCTAATGTCCATGGAGAGAATTAGATGGGAATTCATTTATGATCAATGTGTTGGAATAAATATGAATGGAGATCTCTTTTAGGGACTTGTAAATTCATTATATATGTGAAAGATGTTCATTTTAACACTTAAGGAAATATACAGATTTAAAATGCTCTCCTTCCCAACACTCTAGTGATCACAGAGGCATCTCCTTCCTCCGATCCAGACCATACAACGAATGGGGTCAGCCAGGCTAGGCCCCTGGTGCTCTCTTACAAGGAGGCACTCCTTCATCACAAACCTATGGGTGCAAATCTGTGGCAGAACGTTGCAGCGGAGGCCCCTTTGGTGGCGGCATCATTCATGGAGTTAGGGAACCCAGTGATTGAGGTTTCTACATCTTCCTTTTCATAGGAAGCTATGGATCTCCAATGGACGCTTGTTGCGCGGTTTGGCACGGACAACCCTCATCTAGCGCTCTTTCAGGAGTGTGTTGGGAAGTGGGGCCTTGATTTTTCGGCCATAGTTTCTCATCTAGGTTTCAAATCCTCTTGTTTGGTCTTGTATTCTAGAGAGCATTTTGTTAATGCATGGTGCAGGAGTCCCTGCTCTGTGGGGTCATTGGCGTTTCTCCCTTTCGCGGTGGTCTATGGATGTGCATTATGGTCGTGAGAGCATTAGCGCTGTGGTGTGGATTTTTCTTCCAGGCATTCCCATTACATTTATGAATGAAGCCTTTCTCAAGGTCATTGGAGATTCATTGGGCCATTACCTATGCACGGATCTTCGCACTATCCGTATAGCCGAGGCTTCAGTGGCTCGGCTTTGCGTGGAGATATATCTCAGTCAGCCTCTTCAAAATCATCTGGTGATCAGGAAATAGGTAATGGAGGATCTTTAGCAACCTCTTTTTTATTCGGTCTATCCAAGGATCTATTCATTATGCCACATCTCTGGTCATTCCCTGTAGGTATGTCATATGTCTCGCTCGAAGGTTACTGATCAAAGTTTGTGTCTTAGGTCCCCTGAGCAACCTCCTTCAGATGGAACTATGATGTCGCGAGGTGCAGTGAGTTCGGGGCCCCTTGATCAGTGTGTTGTGGCCACCTCTTCTAGGCAGGCAGGGGAGGGGGATTCCCTTTCCAGGTGTGGTATCATTCATGTGTTCGATTCTGGTGGTGGTGATCAAATTTAGGCATCTGATGTCGGCCCTCTTTTCCACAGTTTTGATCTCATAGGGCTTCTTCTTCATATGAATTTGCTGGAAGAACAATGGATCCCCAAGAATCCCTATTTTACCATTTTTACCTTTATTTTTGAATGGAAGAATCAAGAGGTTTGCATGTCTTCTGAATCGAGTGGGATGGATTAATTAACCCGGGGTTCATGTCCAGTGGTG
This sequence comes from Viscum album, assembly GCA_963277665.1. Classification (NCBI taxonomy): domain Eukaryota; kingdom Viridiplantae; phylum Streptophyta; class Magnoliopsida; order Santalales; family Viscaceae; genus Viscum; species Viscum album. The sequence continues at coordinate 2,096,702,526 of OY728122.1, forward strand.
TCCTCCCTCTTGGCATGCCCTGTGGCTCCCCCAGAGTATTTTCTGTTAGCACCACACACTGTCTCACCCCCTAAGCCTCCTGATATGTCTCTTGAGCAGATTATCGGGCTGGTAGGTTTGTTTGATTCTCCAAAAGTCATAGGCAGGGTGTCAGCAAGGGGTGGTGTTCTCTCTGTTCCACCTTTCTCACAGGCGGCGCCAGGAGTTACTACTAGAGCAAGAGCCAGAGATGAAGTTAATCTATGTGCATCATTTTCATCTGATGGAAAGGGCCAGAAGTATGGGGCCATGGACAGACGGATCCTATTTAATGTTTAAAGAATTATTGTGGAATGGTCGTGGTTTTGGGGCCAGGGTGATGTCTGTCTTTCTTGCCAATGAATTGGTTAACAAGAATGTCTCCCTGGTGTCCTATTTGGAACCAAAACATTCTCCCTATAAGATTTCTAAATATTCCCAAAAGCTTAAGGTTCGTGGTTTTTTACATGGGGCTCCTCTCTATTCTCATATTTGGCTATTCTGGAAGGATCACGTATGTGTAGACCTAATTAGTGCATCCGACCAGGCACTGAATACCAAGATATTTGTGGGGCTTCAAGAGTTCTTATTATCCATCATATATTCCAAGTGTAACCCACAGGATCATGAGGTGTTATGGGGTGATCTTGAAGGATTCAACCCAGAGGGCACCCCCTAGGTCATCTGTGGGGATTTTAACATCATGGCTTGTTCAGAGGAGAAGAAAGGGGGCAGATTGTTTCCCATAAATGATATTCAGGATTGTTTCTCCTTCATGGCTAGAAGTGGCTTGCTAGATGCAGGGTACGAGGGTAGTATTTTCACCTGGTGTAATGATTAACAGGTGGAGATGCTCTTATTTTCGTTTTGATATATGTCTGATGAATGAAGCGGCTATTGCTATGTTTCTGGATTCCAAATTCAATCATTTGATGCGGAGTCTCTCTGATCATTCTCTGTTATATATATCACTTAGTTCAGGTGCAATACGGGAGGAAAATGTCTATTTCTTAGAGTCTTGGGTGCAGGAATCGGGGTTTCTGGGGGAGGTCAGGGGTGCTTGGGACCTGAAGCACAGGGGGAACCCTTAGATTACCTTTCACAATAAGATCAGGCGAGTCAAGAATAGGATTCGAGAATGGAGGAAATCCATTCCTGATCGTGACCACAATGTTGCTGAAATTAGTGAGGAGGTGGAATGACTAGAGGCTAGACTGGAACGAGAATGGGATGAACCATCCTTTACTGAGCATAGAGTGAAGAAAAATGTCTTAGATGATATTCTAGTGAGACAAGAAAGGCTGGAAAGAGAATGTGCTCGGGTGAGGTGGCTTTAGGAGGGAGATCTGAATTCAGGGTACATCCAGGCTAGCATTAAGGAGTGTCGGAGAATACAGAGGCAAAAAATTCCAAGGGAGGATAGACCCTTTTCTTATGATCGTGAGGAAATTGGGCCTTTGGCAAATGCAGAGGTTCAGAATCTAATGGCTGGTCCTAATCCGAGCATGGCAGGGGGATACCCGAGTGGGGAGGAGGAAATTTTTTAGGGTATTCCTATTGTTGTTTCAGGGATCATTGATGAGGGAATGAGGAGACTTCCGACTGAGGATGATGTGCATGAGGCAGTTTGGTCCTTGAACCCGGAAAGTTCCCCAGGTCCTGATGGTTTTCCTGGGACTTTTTACAGGGCAACTTGGGACATCATTAAAGGAGATCTAGTTCCTGCTATCCAGGAATTCTTCTTGTGGGGGTCTCTTCCTCGTATTGCCTGTGCAACCAAATTGGTTCTCTTTCCTAAGGTGAGTAATCCTCAGTCCATTGACCTATACTGGCCCATTATCATGTGTAACTCTTCATTCAAAATCCTGGCCAGCATACTCAATAGGAGAATGGCCACTCACTTGGACTAATTGATTATTCTTGAGCAGCATGGTTTCATTAAAGGTAGGTCAATCCATGGTGCGATCGGTTTGGCCCAAGAAATGACAAGTGGGATCAATAATAATTCTTTTGGGGGAAATCTTGTTATCAAATTGTATATGAGAAAGTCATATGACAGAATGGAATGATGCTTTGTCCTAAAAGTTTTTAAGTGCATGAGATTCTCCAATTGGACAATTGATCTCCTCTTTCATTGCTTCAGCTCGGCGTGGATCACTACCTCATTCATGGGTAAACAATTTGGCTTCTTCAAGGCCTATTTTGGTCTCATGCAAGGGGATCCTTTGTCTCCCATCATCTTCATTCTTGCACAAAATTCCTTTAGCTTCTACATCAACAAGGGCATCGACATAGGGCAAATACTTCCCTATCATAACAGGCATAACATGAGAGGCATCTCAAAATTGATGTTTTCCGATGACACATTCCTATTTATTAATGGTAGTAGAAGATCAGTGAAGGGGTTGAGGAGGGTTCTTAAGGAATATTTCAAGTGGAGTGGACAGGTGGTGAATTCTGACAAGAGCCTCTTCTTCACAGCAAGGAGTGCCTCTCCGAGGGGGGATCATGACTTAAGAGCAAGGTTGAATATGAATAAGGGTATTTTTCCAATGGATTACATTAGAGCACCAGTCATCCCATCTTTCCTCAGGGTGATGCATTTTGATAAGCTCATTATAAAACTTACTAAGCATATTCAAAACTAGAAAAACAGGTTTTTATCCTTTGGAGGCCATATCACCCTGGTTAACTGTGTGTTGGTCTCCACGATGATGCATGTTTTGTCTACCTTGAAGGATCAGAAAACTGTGATTTCAATCCTGGATAGAATAATGGTTTCCCTTATATGGGATGGGCAGATAGATTCCTGCTATCATCGGGCTTCAGGTAAACGGTTGGCCAGACCCCTCTCAGAAGGGGGAACTAATTTAAGGAGCTTGTCCTCAACCATTCAAGGACTGCATACCAAGCCCTCTTGGGAGGTCCAAGAAATCCAAACTCTATGGGTTAGAACAATTCCGAACCTCCACGAACATAATGGGACAAGACATTGAAGGCACCCCTCAAAGATATGTAACCTGGTTCTACTACATCTGGAAGCTCTGCAGTAACATTCTCGATGGATCATCGGAAGGGGGGACATAAACTTCTGGCATCAGGATTGGGGGGCATGGATGCTGTGGATCCTAGCATATCCGGCTCCAGATATCACCTTCGAAGAAGCTTCTTTCTATATGAGGTTCCTCAAGGCCATCCTTGATGACAACCAAATGGATATTTTTAACTCTATAGCTTCAAATGATGATGATGACTAGTTATTTTTCGTAGGTACCACATCGGGTGCTTTCTCCATCAAAGACATTGATATTTTGATGAGGGAGGTGGTGAACGTCGATCGATGGGAGGAGACTCTGTGGTGAAAAGTGATCCCATCCAAATTCAATTTTTTGATGTGGATAGTGAGACACAAGGCTCTTCCAACGGATGCTAATATTCAATGAATGGGGATCCCAATGGTTTACCGGTGCTGGTGTTGCAGGTATCCGTGCCCAGAATCCATGGGGCATCTCTTTTATGATAGTGAATGGAAAAGGGGGGTCTGGAAAACCTTCAGGTCCTTTTTTGGATGGAATGTCTATGATGGCAGCTTAGATGATTTTCTTCATTCATGGTTTAGGGGAGCTGAAAACCAAGGTGCTGAAAGGAAAGCAAGGGTGCTCATTCTCACTACTAGGAGTTGGACTATATGGCAGTCCCGGAATAACAAGTGCCACAGTAAAGGCTCAGTCTCTCAGGTCAGTATTCACTTCAGATTAAAAAACACTGTGCTGGACCTTCTTAGGCTGTGGTCGGACTACATGTCTTCTTCCTCCATGCACGCCATTGCTACTAGGTGCATTGAAGAACATCGGGTCGGCCTTCCTGGTCTTATGCAGTGGGTGAGGTGGCGGGCACCGATACAGGGATTGAAAATTAATGTTGATGGCTCTCTCATCAGAGGGGAGATGCGGGGAGGGGGCATCATGCGTGACCAAACCGACTCTGTATATGCATGTATTTCTTCTTCGTTTGGGGGAGGCTATGTGATTCAAGAGGAATCTCGGGCTATGGAAGCAGGTTTGTATATGTGTGTGTGCTGGAATTTAGTGGTATCTTCGGTGGAAATTGATTCCTTTGTGCTGTTAAATGTGCTGTAAAACAGAGGCAAGGTACCATGGAGCATTATTTATATATTCAGGGGTTTTGAGGCTGTTATAGGGGCATGCACAGAGATCTCTCATACTTGGAGGGAGGGAAACATGGTGGCAGACATTATGGCGTCTACGGCAACATCAAACAGTAATCTTTCTTCCTTCTCATCGTTGGGGTCCTTTCCTACTGAAGGCTTGAAGTTCAAAAAAATTTATTCCTTGGGGTTGCATTACTTTAGACCCCCGTGGCTTCTTTCCTAGTATTGGAATTTTTAATTTTAATAAAAATGTTAGCTTTGAAGTGAAGTACAGGATGTTAATCAGGGAATCTACTACCGAAGTGAATGGAAAAAGATATCTAATGATGTGAATAGAGATAATCTTTTATATAATTCTCCACCCGCACTCCAGAGTTTCAAATGAATGTTTAATGGGATCTATGAAAACCCATTTCCAAATCTAAAGTTTAATGATGAATATTGATGTCAGTAACCCTTTAAGTGAGGGATAAGGGTAAATATAATGTGATCACTATTTTTAACGAGTGGTGTGACAATGACATGGTGATAGGTACACTTACCGTCCTTCTATAGTTACTAATATTTTATTTGACTATATTTCCACTCATTATTTCATATTTGATGAGTTCTCTATGGGTATAAAAATTCCACCAAAATAATTAGACACATTATTATCAGTGAAATCCCCTAATCGTATGATGATAACATATAAAGTATATGATTCCTCTATTATTTATTCCTATTGGAATATTATTATATTAAATCTCATAATTCTTATCCTGCTTGAATTTGATGTTATATTAGAAATATATTGGATTTATCTATGTAAATCCCACATCAAATGTTGAGGACGTTAAGTCACATTTGATATTCCAAACCAAACTATGATCATCTATCTGTTTTATGATAATTATGAACATCTAGTGGTAATAAAATCCATTGTACAGTTCTTGATTCATATTCAAAATGGTTTTTATCTCAAATGATTGTATAGAATCTCATCATCGAGTATATTCCTATTGTTTGGTATCTTTTTGATATCAATCGTGAATATTTTACTATTCTTATAACAAAATGTAATGTTGAGTTTTCAAAAGAAATAATACCATGTCGCATTCAAATTTCAAATAATCCCTAATGAATGGATTCAAATTAGTTGTAGGAAATTAAGAAACCCCTTGAGAAGAATCTCAATAAGGGATTCATTAATCCATGTTTATCAATTGTGGGTGCACCTATGTTTTTGTTAAAAATAATAATTGATAAATGTAAATATATATAGATTATCAGGAGCTGAACAAGATCACAATCAAGATCATTATTCATCTCCCTAGTATTGATTACTTATTTGATCAACAATGCAGATATCAATACTTTAGCAAGATTGTGATTCATTATAGATATCATCAAATGATGGTCAAGAAAGAGGATATGACCATGAATTAATTCTGAACAAGGTATGGTCACTATGAATATATAGTGATGTCATTATATCTTGCTAGTCTCCCCACTATCTTCATGGATTTAATGAATAGAGACTTTAGAAAATACATTGATTAGTTTATAGTGGTATTTATAGATGATATTCTTATGTATCAAAAGATTAAAAAAAATAATGAAGTTCACTTAAGTATTTTTTTAAAACCTTGATAATATATATTTTTTATGAAAAATTTACAATTTTTTTACTTTTGGCATTAAAAAGAAACATTTTTGGGTCATTCAATGTAAAGAGAGGGTATATATGTGGATCCATTAAATGAAAAGGCTATTAAATGTTGGACTTGACCAACCACAGTGACTGAGATACGTAGTTCTATTGGTTCATTTGGATATGATTGAATTTTTTATGATACATTCTCATGACTATCTAATCCATTCACCAAATTTACATAGAAGGGATCCAAGTTCTATTGAATAGATAAATGTGAGGAAATTTTTAAGGAACAGAAGATAAGATTAGTCATTTCACCTATTATTACATTACCCTATATTGGGGAAGGGTTTTTAGTATATAATGATGAATCCATGAAGTAATTAAGAAGTATTTTAACAATGAATAACTTGTTTATGGCTTATGACTAATGAAAATTTAACATTCATGAGAAAAATTACTGTACTCGTGATTTGGAGTAGGTTCCTTTAATTTATTTATTAACGATATGGATGAATTATATTTATTGATAAAAGTGTGATATATATACTGGTCAAAAAATTTTAATGTATATATTTAATTAGATGGAATTGAATAAGCACCAAAAAATATTATTAGATCTGATTAAATATTATGAATCCTCAATAAATTACCATCTTGGGAAAGTGAACAAGTTTGCTAATTCTATGAGACAAAATTATTATGAGAGATTATCCATGATGACGATCACAAAAGATCCAATATTTATGGATTTATAATGGATTGATCTGGAAATATTGAAGGAAGGGGGAAATCTTATCTTCATCCTTTGAAATTTTAACCATTTATCCATGTGTAGATTAAAGAGGAAAACATGGAATATGATTTCATAAAGGTCAGGGTAGAAGCATCTTTTTATTATAAATGAAAAGAAAGTACAACTTTTGATGGTATAGAGGGAGACCCATTACATAGCCTGAAGGCCCATGGGCATGAAAGCCCATTTTTATCCCAAAGGGCCCTCTGGTGAATAATACTTCTACAGTACCTGGGCTGCTACATTACCTACTACAATACTATCACTTCTATAGTACCTCAGCTAGAATAGTGTCACCAAAAATATCATTTCATCTCGTCTACAATAATACTATAGTTCCCTACTACAATACATCTACATTACCCCCCATGAATTTCAACACTACCCAGAATTGATTTTGGGTCTTCTGTATGCCAAGGAGGAGAATTTACTACTTGGGTATAGGCTCATTAGAATAAATGTGTTTATAGGTTACATTGCAAGGCCAATTTGGTGTTATACCAAGCCAGCATGTACCACACTTTACCCAACTAAGTAACAAATTTTAATCAACATAAGCATAATATGAACCATGTCTGAGTCTGGTGGTACTTGATCATGGGCCAGTTCCCCCAGACAAAGAGATGGCCCAGCCGGCGAACCACTCAACCCATTCCATGAGTACTAGGAACACAAGGAAAATTTATAGTTTAAAAATATAGTTTGAAATATTCATTAGTTTAACCTTGATTATGATATAATGATAAGGTTATGGAATTGTGTATGTGTTTTTTAATTACTAGTTTTCAATAATGAGTTTATATAGGAAGCTCAAAGTTCGTATTACTCTATCCACCCTGATTGATAAAAGTTTTATAGAAATTTGAAATAGTACTTATATTTTAATTTCATAAATAGTGATATCATAATGTTTATATATCAATTCATTATTTGTCAATAATTTTAGGTTGAGAGACAAAATTCTAAGGCCATGTTACATCCACTGCCCATAAAAAAATAGAAATGGGAAAACATTACAATGAATTCTGTTTCTGGACTCCCCCAAAATGTTTAAAGGAAATAATTATATATTTGTTGTAGTAAATCACCTTACAACTTCAACACTCTTTAGTGCTATCAAAGAATATTTATATTTGATCTCCTTGAAAGTGTATACATTATGGAGGTGTTAATGTTGAATGGTGTACCATATTCAATTGTCTATGATCGGGATATGAGGTTTACCTTGAGGATCTGGAAAATAATTCAGAAATCTATTGATATAGAGTATAGTTTCATCATTTCATTTCATCCTCATATAGATTCTGATTATTAAATAACAATTAAAACCCTAGAGGATATGTGGATATCATTATTTATGGATTCCAAAGATGTTTTGGGTCAAAACCTTCCCCAAGTATATTTCTTATACAACATTAAATTTCAGACAAGTATTCATATGTATCCTTATGATGCCTTAGATGGAAGGAAATATAGAGATCCATCATGATGGAATGATATTAGAGAAAGAAATATGTTGGAACTTGAGATAGTTAATGAAATGCTAGGGAAGGTCAGAGATATTTTACAGTACATTAGGGGGAATGAAGTCAAAAAAAATTTATATTGATAATCATCATTTTGATATGTGCTTTCAAGTCAGTGATAATGTGTTTCTATGAATTTTTGCATGGGATAAGGTTATGAGCTTCCAGAATAAAGGGAATATAATCCCTAGGTATATCAATCCTTTTGAAATTGTTGATCATATTATAATAGTACCATATTGGTTAGTGATTCCCACACAACTTTATTAAGTGTAATATGTTTTCTATGTATATCTACCGAGGAATTAAATACCTAACCTTTCACATGTGTTGAACTCTGTGGTCATATTTTAAGAGGATTATCTTACTTATGAGGAACAACTCATAAAGAATCTGGATCATTTAGAAAATTTTCTATGAAACAAGAACACAAAACCTGGTCAATGATTTATGGTTAAACCACTTGTTTGAGGAATATAAATCAAAATTTGACACCTTAATATTTTATAAAATTAAATTTTCAAATAAATTTATTTTCTTCGATATCTAACATTACACGCTACACTATGTTTTAAATAGTTGTGAAAATATATAATATTATTTTTTACATACAACCATTATTACCTATTCCTTAAACATAATGAAATGAATAGGTATAAAAAATTATAAAATATAAATTATAATTATTTTATATAAATAAAACATGTTGATAAAAAATTAAATAATATTTGGAACAGTATTTATATGTTTTAAAAATATTATGTTCTCAAAAAATATTGTTTCCTTTTGTGAATAGTAATGAAAATAATTATTTAAACATTTTTAAAATTTATGAAATAAAATTAATTTTAGAAGAAAAATAAACTTTTCAATTAATCATATCAAAATAATCTGTGGGTAATTGTTTTTTTATTTTTATACAGATATTAATTTTTTGATGAATAGTTACAAATAATGGTTATTTTTTAAAACATTCAATTCATTTAAAGAATATATACAATTAATTATTGTATTAAAATAAGTTTAAAATTAAAATTAGTTCATCTATATATTGATTAATAAAATTTATTTCATTGGTATCATTTTCATATTTAATTTTCAAATAAAAACATTTAAAACATTTAGAACATTTTCTCTTGAGAAAATCCTTTTCTCATCGTGTCTGTGGGTTTGATTTTAAATTAAAAATTTCTAATTATGTTAATAGTATTTGTTAAAATATAATCCATATTTAAAATCAGAATAATTTTAATTATCTAATATGTTCAACTTAATTTCTTACTATTGCGAATAGTAAATGTAGTAAAAATTAATTACTGCAGTTAAGGTTAAAATAGGTTTACCGAGTGGTGAAACTAGAAACGTGTGATGTTAAATGACCTAAAAACTCATTCAAACACTGTTTTATGTCTATATTTTGACCTTATCAGTGATAAGTTTTAAAAATGATCCATTTTTCATCCTTGTGGCTTGAGAAAAATGTGGGTACACCTTTTTCTTTTCAAAATATACAAGTGTGTCCCTCAAATCACTTATAAAAGGATACACCATTTCTTCTCCTCTTAACACATCAAAAACCCATTTTTTCATCCAATAAGTTCAAAAATATATTCCCTAAATTTATCCCCACATTACACAGTAATTTTTTAAAATTATAAATCCAATCTAGGAATGATTTAGGTTAAACTGAAAAAGGTTTTCTAGTGAAGAGGAAAAGATTATATATATGCCTTAGTATCTAACTTATTCTTCTAAATCCTTCAAATATTATTAAATTTTCTAATATAATAATATAATTATATTCCATATACTAAGATGTTATTATTCTAATGGAATAAACTATATCTAAATTTTCCTCCATCAAATGGGATATGAAATCATTATTTGTGTGTACAGAGGGCTTCCCCCTTACGAATTGATGTTACTATTTCCATCACCACCTATCACAACTGGATATAATGATGGATTAAATGTTTATATATTATATTTAGTATATTATAATAATTATTTAATTATTATAATACATATAACTTTTTTATTTCCATTATATTAGAATATAGTAAAACCGCTCGTGTGTATGATGTACTACTTCCCCGCAAAGTGATGTGATTTGACCATGAATTAAATGGAAGGTAATAAAGATTGATTTAATTAAAATATATCATATATATATATATTAAATATATGACTTTAATTTGATTCTATAATGGAAATATATTATTTACCTTTTCTAATTTATTCTTTCAATAAAATGGAAAAAGCATTCTGGAATACATACGACCTACCATCTCCATGAATGGTATATTTCATTTTTTATCTCTAACATTTATGGATTACTCTGAATATAAATTTAAAGAATATATATTATGTTTCTAAAATTTCGAAAATATTTTATACTACAGTTCCCTCATAATATTAAGATGTCTAAAAATAACATATCAAAACTTGCATGAAAAACAAATAAATTGTTGCATAAAATCCCACTTTAATAAGAAATTGTTAATAATCATGTAATAAAAGGTCTTAAGTAAATTTTACATATTATGATATGTACAGTCATGTTTCTATAATGGATTTACAATAAACATATTCCTATTATTTGGGTTTTCTGAATGTGTGTGATGTAATCCAAGACAAAAGGTAATAGATTTTCATATTACTTTTTATATATGTGAGACACTTTCCATACATATTGTGTGATAATTTTGTGAGGTATGTATACATACCATGATTTCTTTTTATGGTTATTATCAAGAAAATTATGTGAATTTATTATCAATTTTTTAATTCCTCTTTCTTGGGGTTTATGATGTAAAATATACCAATGTACTAATGGATTTTTGTATCAATTTTTCTTCTTTAAGATTTATGTTATGTTATGCACCTATAATATTTTATAATGTGTATATAAAAACTATATGAATTATTATATCATTAATAGAATTATTATAATGATATTTAATGGTCAATTTTGTGTTATTATTTAACTGTAATTATGATTTAAAAGATACCAAACTGGTAAAGATTTTATTTTACAATCTCAACGTTTATCTAGATTGTTTATAATTATGATTCTAATGGTGAAATATTGTCAATAATATCTCAATAAAGGCATTAATATTATTATCCTTTGTGTTTTTCAAGATTAAATTTTTTTTTATTTATTTTCATTTCTATATATGCCAATGATTTGAAAATAATATTTTATAGGAAAATTGTATTTATTTATCTCTTCAGCAGAATAGCTTTCTTCATCAAAAACCATGTTTTCTAAAAATGTTTTTGAAAATACTTGTAGCATTATAAAAATTATTTATTGAATAAATTTTTACCAATTTTTTACTTTTTATAAAAAAAATAATGAAATCTCCATGTCTTTTTTCAAAAAATGGTTCGTTTTGCTTCTATTGAAAATGTGATAGGATTTTTTAAGGAGTACGACATGAATAAATATTCCTGACATCCAAAAAAATATTTTCATTGATTATTCCTTCATCATATTTTGAGTTTATTTTCAATGAAAATTATATCATCAATATTTTATGAATTTTTTATTTTATAAATTTTATTAAAAAAGGATATTTTCCTCAAGAAATGTTTGAAGTGATTTTCCTTTCAAAAACATTTCCTATGTAAGATGACATACTTTGATGTTACCTATAATTATTTGGGATATTATCTAATGATTTAAAATTTATTCTTTCTCTATATATTTTATATTTATGATGAAAAGGTTTTTATGAAACCAATTTCTCTTCCACAGGTTATACTATATTAAAATGTTTATGAAACCCTCTTCTTATTCAACATTTTATACTTTGATGTAATGATGAAGTTATTACGAGTCCAGTTTATTTTCCAAATGTAATGTTATGATGTAATTATTATTAAACATTTTTCTTTTCTTGTGTTTTTATATGATTATGTTTGTATGATATTGTGAAAAACATATCTATGATTTTTGTTATGTGATGAGTGGGACCTATATCTCCCTATAATGAATTGGATAAAGATTGATATCTCATGAGATAAACATGAAAATAATGGGGGAGGTGAACCTAGTTATATAAGTTAATTCATTAACTATGATAGTATTAGTAGTAAAACATGATTAATATGATGGTTTTGGGAGTGAAATCATACCACAATGATAATCTTGGTAGTGATCCATGAACTAATAAGGTAATTATTTTCTATATTTATGAGTATGTAAAAATTTCATGTATTGTTCCATTATTATACTCCCATGGAACATGTTATTTGATAACCATATGATTAATATCTTATGAACTTTTACTATTTATTCTATGGACACGGATTATGATTTTTGATATGCAGGGTATGGTTTTCAAATTTTAATCTCATGTTCTCATATTATTATTCTTAAGATAGGTTTACATATCACCCATTGATACCCTTACTTATCATCTGATATCACTCTTTCTTATGCTTGTTTTCAATTTTTTATGAATAAATTCAATATGTATGATATTTCAAAGATGGGTGAAAGTTCTAAAAAACTTAGTTGGAGATGATGTAGTTCAATTATGAAATGTTTTTTTATATTTCCATGTTTCCCAATGCACTATACCATTATGATCCCCAGGCTTGTGTTTGTGTAATGTAATAAATGTTCTTCAAATGATGTTGTAGTATTGATGTTTGAAAATCCATGTTCAATATAATTATCTAGATATTCTAAATTTTTATACCTAATATATATTTCCATTTTTCCAACATAACCCCCTTATGATGTTTACAGTGGATTTATTATTAATTTTTTATGAAAATAACCCATAAACAAGGTAAATTTTCCTAACCATATATTTTTTATATATGAGAGTCATTTGTCTAGTATGTTTCCAAACATTACAAACATAAACTATATTTTTTTATGACATATATTTATGTGTCTTCAATATTTAATTCATCCATGAGACACTTAATGTTTAGATGACTCATATATCCTTAAATATATTTTTTTTAATTTATAATTTTAATTAATTGTATAAATGTATACATCTAAAGAACTACGTTGTATGTTCGTTTCTTATAACTGACTGAAAAAACCTATATTCTACTAGATTTATTCTCTAGTTTGGAATTATTTATTAATATAATATATTTTAATACTTTTTATACAACTTTAATTTTTTCTCAATAAAATTTCTCTGCCCATTAACTTCATCTGGACTCTCCTACAACAAATTATCGTTATCACTTAAACTTTAAGATAATCCTAACTAATTTAACAAATAATTGACACATTAACTTGGTTAAAACAATATTCCACATTTCTGTCATCAAATATTTCACTGTGACTCTATTAACATTTATATTTCAATTTATAACCAATAAAGATGTCTTTTTTAAGTGAGTGATTTTTTAAATTTTATAACTAATCGTGAAATTCCACCACTCATCTTTGAAATTTTTTATAAAAATAAAAATACCTTCTATATATTTCTCCTCCACATTTATTTAGTAGTTATTATAACCAAAACATTTATTGATTTGAATTTTTAGACAATATATTCACTTTTCATAGTATCTACAGATTGATTAGATGCTTACTTTTAAGATAAAACATCCTCAAATACATTTCATGTTTTATTTATTTTATTAATTTATATATTAGATGTTTTATTCCATTCACATTATGTTATACTCCATATTTTACTTAAACTCATCACTAGTAAAAAAATAATTTGAATGTGCTCAAATGATAAAATATTATTCAACTATTATAATCATTTCCCTATAAAATCATTACAATGTTTTTAGCTTCTCAATGGATGTTTTATTCTGGGAAATTATTATGTAGTCCTTGTTTATCATTATTGAACATCCCACATCTTCTCATTGGCATGAGAAGTGATTGAATGAAACTATCCTTAACTGAAATCTCTAAGCCCCCAAAGGCGAAAAATAAATTCAATGGTCCTAGGAACATGTTGAGGGATGATTGATCATTTTTAAAATAAAACAACCTATAAACATTGAGCAATATACATCCAATTAAAAATATAATGCAAGATAAAATAGAGTACAACATAGTAATAACCCATAAAATCAATATTAGAGAGACAATAGAAACCATGAAAACATCTAAAAAGTTAAGGAAGACAACAAGGCCGACACAAAACCCATTTGATATTCTTAGAAGTAAACCAAAACTACCTCAATGCCAAAACTCTACTATCACTGCCCATGGAACAAAGGTGTATCACAAGAGAAGTATGACACCTTTACCTTTCCTGTGTCCAAAAAAAATGACATCTACAAATGCACCAATGTTCCCAAGAAGGGGGTCCATATATACATATTTTGATTTCCCAAAATACTTACATAGTCACACAACTGGGATAAGAACCAGTTATAACATTTATATAATATGTTTAAAAGAAGCTAAAATCGTTTATATCAGACCTATAAACAATATCCACAGGAAACAAGAAACATTTTCTTTAAAAAATTTCTCATCATTTGAAATACGCATTCTCATGTTTCCACTTTTACACATATTCATGCTAATTATTAGTTCCATACTGATGATTGGTATCTCATTGATCCACCAAGATATCATAAGGTGAAAAATATATTAGATACCTAATGGATCATGGCACTTCCTCAGGGCCACATCCATTAATGAACTCATTCTATCCATGTATGCCAAATTACATGAAAATTTCCATTTTATATAAAACCAATTATTTATTGAAAAAAAATCATTAAAAACATGTGTGTATCAAAACAATAATAAATTTTAAAAGTATCATTATATAATTATTAACAAGGTGGGTTTTCCAAAATCCATTTAAAATCCCAAATTTTCTATATCCATAGAAAAAATGGTTTCCTTTAATAATCAAACAAGGTTCACAAAACTATTTAAAGAATGAAATGTAATAAAAGATAATATGTCATGTTCTAGAATTATTGTAGAAAAGAGAGAGTCACCTACCACTCAACAGCAATAAAAAATTAAGAATGGTTCTAAGGTCTTCTAGATCCAGCCATGAATATTGTTTCATTATATAGATTCAATTATATATAATAAAAAATTTCATAATATAACATAGATATATCTACGAATTACTATATATATGGTTCTGGGAGAGTTTATATTTATAGATCTAATAATAATGGGGAAAAATTTACTAATCTATGATTCTAGATCTTCAGTGTGCATTGATTAGACAAAACATTTCTCTAGATCGAAAGGAATAACTCTGGAATACATGGGAGGAATATTAATTAAATAACATTGAATATTAGGGTATTAATGGGGATTATGAGGCTAAATTCATATTTAAACCACAAATTTCTTGGTTCAACAATATGTTTCATAGTTAGGTTTCTCATTTTGTTATGTAGTGTGCCAACCATGCATGTAACACCATGAATGGGGGGATATATGGCCATTTGAAATTATTCATGTGGTTTCTAGGGATGTAATGCATCTTTTTCATGTTGTTTAGGTAACATTTCACAATAACTACCCAATTACTGCTACTTTGGAAGTGATCTCCCATGGTTAGGCATAAACATTGGAAAATTGTCTTCCCTTAAATGGGGTGAAATGACCCTTTCCCTCCCTTGTTTTTTGTTTTCCCACTCTTCTTATTTCATCTACAATCATAGTATCCTCTACCCCTCTATGAAAGAATCATCTCCTCCTCAATGTAGGGTTTGAGCTACCTTCTTCATTAAGCATATGATTCTTCCACCATTAATCTTGTTGGATCTGTTTTGGTAAGAACTTCAATCCTCTTCCTTCATTTTTCTTATTATCTCTCCCTATGGAATGTTAAATCTGTATGAGTTAATATTCCTTATTTTCAGGGAATTCATATATATTTTTGACTTCTCTTATTCTATATTGAGTTAAATACAGATAATAAATTATAATTATACTTCCCATATTATGTTAGTGGTCTATACCATTATCTTAATGTCATGATATTTATATCTCATGTCATATTTCCACACACGAGGCCCTCTTTGTATTTATTACAAAAGAGTAATGTCTTATATTAAAATGTTATAAAAAATATTTTGATGTTTAATTTCACCATTGACTTGGTTTATGGTCTTCAAACTCATCCTAAACCATCCTTTGATGTGGGTTTGATTGAATGACCTTGAAATTTGCATGCCTTTTGGTGAGTTGTGCTTGGAAGCCGTGATTGGAAGTCATTTATGGATTTATTGGGAATGTTAAATGTTAAATAACACTTATGTAACCTTTTCATATATAAATTAAATGGAAGATGAAAAGGTTTAATTGGGATTGTGAAATGATGTGGATGCTCTCTTGAATTATTAAATTTAATGTAAATTAATTGTTTGGTGGTATGAACACTAACATGGACCCCCATCCAATAACTCATGAGTGAATTTATCCATGATAATATTGTGTAGAATTTAACAGTAAAAAGGAAAGGAACAATAACATGGCCCCTATTCTTAATAATTAGATGTCAATTTTCAAATGAATTTAATTTTATAAGTTAAATTGATAAAGGGAATAGACCCTAAAAAGACCCCTTTATCCCTTATATAAAATTGTTAATGATGGGTATTTTGATATACCATTAACATTTCGATATGGAACTATTAACACTTTTTTATTCTATTCCTTATATTATATTTTTGGATTCAACTTCCATGTACTTTCTTAGACATTGACCATGGTCTCTAACACATGCCTATCCTATATGTGTTTTGGTTGAGCTCCTAGGACTCAAAGAGGACACCCTAGTCAATGGAATAGGATCAAAGACCATGTAAATCTAAAAATTTTACTATGTTTTTTTGGATGAGCTCTATAGACTTGAAGAGGATACCTTGGTCAATAACCCATGGTCATATCACCCAAAGGACAAATAATTGATATATCTAGTGTATGTTATAGCTAATGATATACTGTTTTATATAAATTTTCATCATTTATAGACTTCTTGTCACAACATGTACTTTTATATTGGATTGCATCTCTTTATATTATAAATTTATTTATGTTATACATGAACACTATTTTTTATTATTCGTATGGACTTGATTTTGTATATACATCGTAAGTGATGGCACACTGACTATATTTCACACCCTATTGGGTCGTCAATTGGTACACAGACAGACTTCGTGATTGCAGGTAGGGATAAGGGGAAGTGTCCTATTATGGATGCTTGACATCAGTGTTATGATGGAATATGAGAGAATGGGACTAATATTATTCTTGTGATTCTATTGATAATATCATTGGGTATCTTATATATTTTTATAGCTTGTTGACTATTTATGATACCCTATTTCCCATATACTTCCCATTTTTTATAACATCATTACATGATCATCATTTTTTATGTGATATTGGTTTTCATTATTCAACTTTTTATGATAAAATTCCTTTTATAGTATGATGATTTTCATTTCCAACACCTTAGTATTAAAACTATTTCTTATATTTATCAACTTATTGCACCAATGTGTTTCACTATGATCACGAGGGTATAGTATCCCCATCATAAAATCCTAGATCCTCACTAATGATCGATAACCTCTAGCATAAGTGGAACAATACTTGCGGCCATGTGACTATCAAGTTTGTTAACTGATTAGTGAACAGGAACCAGGGTTCTACAAGAAGTATAATATAATTTCCTTTTTAGTCTTACTATTTGGATTATTAGAAAAAATACTAGGAATGTGAAGGAAATTGGTAATGATAATTTTCATTGGAGTAACTATCCCATGTAATGTTAAAAGTAAAATTTTCTAGGATAATACATGATGTATTTATTTTTATCAATTTGAGTTGTTTTGATTTCACCATTGTGTGACACACATTATTTTTTTCATTTTTATTATTATGATGGAAATTATTTACCATTGGATGATATGAGAAGGAAGTGTTATTTCATGAATCATAGTCGGCACATGAGGATTCACATGCCATGTATATTTCATGACATATTTATTTTACTATGTGCATTTCTTATTGCATGTGATAGTGCATTGATTTATATATTGTTATTGGGATAATGTTTCATGAAGGAAAAGATAAATAGTCAATTAATTGAAGTGTTTACACAACCTAAATCGTTTTCCCATATAGAATTATGTTGTCACATTAATTAAACAATTATGGTATGTTGAACCATAGATCATTGGTCACATGGGAATAAATATCAGTGGTTTCTATTAAATTCATGTCAATATTTATTTAGAGAGTATGTGTTCGTCTATAAATTGGGAATAGTGACCCATATAATTAAACCATCATAAAAGACTAGTGGTAGTAACATTTATCCCAAATTACATCTTATATAGAGTCTGAATTTATAAGTTTGGAATGGTAGACGTGTCTAACTGGATCATGATATATACATACAAATATCAATGAATAACTAGATTTTAATCCTTAAATGAAATAGTTTTCATTAAATGTGTTTTCCAATTAAAATGTTAAGGGTGATTTCCTCTATAAACTGAATTAGACAATTTATAAACCAAAACCCAAGACATAAAATGGAGAACGCGTCATTGAACTGACCTTTGTAGTGGGTAGTTGGGGAAGTCTCTTGTATACCTTTTTTGGTTTTTATGTAACTTTAACCTGGCTGTTAGAACATGTAGAGGGGTGTGACTTTTGAGGAAGTCTTGTACCTATCATATCAATTATTTATGATCTTTTAGTTATAAAATTCTAGTTCTTGGTGTTTGTTTTAAATTTTTAGAAATATTCCACCACGAAGGCCTCTACTCATGTGTCAGGATGATGGTGAAGACCATTATTGATTGGTAGTGGGGACTTATTCACAAGTATTTCCTCATATATTACCACAAGAAGAACCTCATGTTATTCCCGAAATTGATGCAACTTATCAATTTTGGGAGGTTTTTCTATGACACATTTTAATGTGAAATGATCCCACCTACCTTTGCCAACTTCAGCATAGCTGTTGAATGAGTTTCTGTATTAACATTCACCTATATTTTCAAGGTACGGAGGTATTCTAGATATAGATTCAGGGTTAGAGGACATGTTATATATATTGACCATCTAGATATGCCTCCTGAGATGAGGGACATTCATGTATCGTACATGTTTTTTGGGTCATCCAATAGATAATGGGGTATTTTTTCCATATGATGACCATCATCGCATTGCGGTATGAAAATATTTCTAGACATCCTTCTCTAGTTACTTCATTCCTAATACAATGAGGGAAGATCAATCTAGAGGGTTTATTCACCTGGTGAAGGGCACTCTATCTATTATTTATTATTCATCTCATTTCATTAAGATTCATAATTTTCGTTCTTCTCTCCGTGATGGTAATCTAGAGGTAGAAATTTTTAGGACAAGTTAATGTTTTCCATCAGGTCATAGGTGAATGTGCTTCGTTTGACTACCATCATAAAGACATTAAATCATTCCCTTATCTGCAAGATCTAACGTAGGGAAGTAAAAGGTGTGTCTTGAGAAATTTAGATCTCCCAATAGAACAGTGGTTCATCAAATTGTAATAAGAATCATTTTGATCTGTCCAAAGGAGGTATTAATAGAAAGAGTGTATCCCTATATGGCCATGTGAAATGTCATTAGTGTGGTATGTCAGGTCATATGAAACCCCACTGTTATAGATCCATAGTTTTTTGCAGAGCTTACAGTACATTGGGGCATCATTAGAGGTTTTTTAAGACCATCACACTAATGTCTAGGGGACGAGGAACCACCCGTGATCCACATTCATGTTTGAGATTAGTAGCCACTAACTATGCTGGTACTTGGGGCACTACAAGTCATTCTGGATGAGGAGGTGGTCATGGTAAATGGTGCATGACACAAGATTTGTTGTTCCTATACAGAAATCATACCCAGGGTGGGCTAGATAAATCTCAAGGTCAAGGATCGGGATAGATATATTTACTTTATCTTATAGATGAAGGGATGTTCATAAGACCTCCTATAGTCATAGGTATGATCTTAGTGTCCAATACTTTAGTTTTTACTTTATTTGAAATTGGATCTTTCCACACATTTATATCTATGAAAATTATATAAAAACATGGGGTTGAGATTCATTATTTCAATTTTGTAATGAATCATGATACTTAGTTGGGAGTATGATCAAAAAATTTACTCTAGGGAAAGGAGTTACCCCGTAAGGTAGGCGGTTATCATTTCATGTGGGGCCTCTTTGTTCTCGAGATTAATGGTTTTGATATTATTCTCAAGAAGGATTGGTTGGTTCCTCATCATGATCATGTTGATTATTATCATTAATGTGTGTTATGTTCATCACTATATGGTGGTAGAAATAGTCATAAGGGTTAATGGTATTTCAAAGAAGCTCAAGAAATACCAGAGAATCATGGGCTAAGTGGAGTGAAATCCTAGATTTTGGGTCTCTTTTGAGATGACCAGTAAGCCATTGTAAATATTCCCCCCCTCTTGTGAATTATTTCAGGGAAGTATTCAATAATGAATTTTCTGGCCATCCTCCTGAGAGAGAAGTGGAGTTTACTATTGTACTAGTTCTATGAGAATCACCAGTATCAATTCCACCTTATATGTTAGATACTACTATGTTTTAGGACCTAAAGAGGAATCTAGAATAATTGTATGACAACGGCTTTATATGACCTAATACTTCACTATATGGTTAACCCATTATTGTTTCTATGAATTTGGGTGGTACCCTCAAGATTTTCATGGATTCTGATCCATTGAAGCAGCTAATGGTTAATAACTGGTATCTATTTCCTTCTATAAAAGACCTTTTGACCAAATTTAGGCACATTGGGTGTTCTCAGATATTTATTTGATATTGAAATTCAATCATGTACAAGTTTGGCAATCCGATATACACCATATAATATTCCATATTAGATATCGATTGTACATGTATATTTTAATGAATTTTGGTCTCATGAATTCCCAACAAGTTTTCATCGATCTAATGAAATTGGTTTTCCACCAATTTTTTGATTCATTTGTGGTAGTATCCATTGAAGATATCATGGTGTATTATCACACTCTGCAAAACCATAAAACCATGAGATAATACTAAATATTCTAAGGGAGGGAAGGATATATGTTAATCTTAAAAAATAAATCTTTTGGATCGATAAAGTCAACTTTTTGTGTCACATCATCATTAAAGAAAGAGTGTCTATGAACCCTGAAAAAGTAAGAGTTGTAGTTTACTAGGAGTGGACCAAAGAAATATTTTACATGTAAAGTTTCATAGGGCTATCTAGCTACTATATAGGCTTTATTCAAGATTTATCATGTCTATAAGAACCTATTATGGGTTTGAATAAGAAGGAAATTATATTTTCATTGTATCAGTATTGTGATAGGGCCTTTTAGAATCTAAATAAAATATTGAATTCATCATAGATATTGATTATTCTAAAGCCAAATAGAAGTTATATGGTTTTTTTAAAACATCATACATCAATATAGGAGTAGTAAGGATGTAGGGTGATCAATTTTTGGAATACATGTCTCTTCAGTTGAGGCCTAATTAACATAACATCCAACACATGATATTGATCTAGTAGTTGTGGTTCATGCATTTAATTTTTCAAGGAACTATTTGTTGGGGGAGTGGTTTTTGGTTTATACAGATCACAAAAAAATCAAATACTTATTTAACCAGATTGACCCGAATCTTAGGAAGAGAAGGCTGATTGAATACCTTCAGTCCATTGACATTGAGCTTGTGTAAACACCTATGAAGGGAAATATTGTGGCTTATGTTTTGACTTGAAAACATAGACAAAAGCACTTTAGAACCCCATTAGTAAATGGTATTTGATGGAAGTTTTTTGGAGATGAATTTAGAGGTCCAATTAAATTATGGAGAAAATGTTATTATAAATTTAGAAGTGGCCTCTTTGATTTGGTATAAAGTGTAGTTGGGGAATTTTTCAGATATCGATGACTTGGTCCCAAAGGAGAGTGTTTTAGGTTAGGATCCACCACCTTTTGGGATTGTTTATATGGATGAGATCTTATGATGTCATAGGAATATGTAGGTTCAAGTGTACATATAAATGGATTTGATGTGAGAGTACCATGTGTCTTCATGTGCAGCACATCCCATCTATTCCAAGATATACCGTTACTTATAATTCTAGTATTGGTGGATGGGGATATAAAGGGGGATTTTGGGTTTTGTTACTCTTTATTCCACCTATCAGTAGGTTAATGTAGAACCCCAGTGACCTATGGGGATTTTTTTACCTATTACCCCTTATTAAGTGGACATGGGATGATATCACTGTGGAGTTTTTATTGGTTTTCCTTGGTTACCTCGATCAAATGATGTGATATGGGTAATAATATAGATGTTGACAAAGATCACAAAATTTTATAAATATCAAATATTCATTTTCAATTGATAATTTAGGAAGGATATATGTCAAGGAGATCATATGACTTCATAGAGTTCCACATACCATAATATCATATTGAGATTCTTAGTTCACATCGCGGTAATGGAAGGGGTTATAGAGGGAACTGGGCACACAATTACTTCATAGTACATCCTATCACCCATAGACTGATGGGGATCCTGATTATTCAGTATAACCATTAGAGGGGATGATTAAAGAATGTATCTAGAATTTTGGGTGTTCATTGGGAAACACATACCTCTCATCAAGTTAGATTATAATTAAAACATCTAATAAACTATACTAATGGATCCATATGAGGCCTTCTATTGTAGGTTATGTTGTTTACCCCTATGATGGTTACTAGTAAAAGGGTCAGAACTAATAGGAAATCATCTCTTTTAGGATACCTCATAATAGGAACATCTTATTAGGATGTCTTTTTTTATTTCTCATTCTATGAAAGACCCTTATTTCAATCACCATAGAATATATTTACAATTTTAGGTCAAGGATATTGTATTATTACATGTTTCAAATAGATTGGGAATCAAAATTTTAAATAGAAAGGGAATCTTAAACCAAGGTTAATTATATTCTTCAATATATTGAAGAAAGTTCCATTGTTAGGATAAAAATTCTAGTTATATAATCTGTACTAATCCATGCACGATGTCATCAAAATTATATACCTTTACCATCACTATTTAGATCTATGTCATTAATTTCATCCTAGTGAGGTTGAGTTGAAGGTGGATTATTCTTTTGAGGAGTATCTAGTATGTATAATTTATCATAGAATAAAGGATCTATGAGGCAAGTTAGTTCCTCTAGTTTGGGTGCTATATAATCATGACCATGAACAAAGTTAAACAAATTAGTGAGAGGATGATATACATTCTTAGTGGCTCAATATTTTCTCAGATGGTGTTATAGAACCATTATATGGGAAAATAATGGATGAGTTTTTTTACGGAAGATAGGTTGTAACATTATGGATTATTTTAGGTATTAATCATTACCATTATAGCACTATTATTTTTCACTAATGAATTTTCTTATAAGATTATGGAATGTTTTGGAATCATTTAAGGCTTTTTTAAAAATAGGATATCTTGTTTTTGGAGAATTATTTTGAGGCACATTGATAAATATTGGTTAGTAGTAAACATATGCCTCGAATGTGAAGGCCAATAAGGTTAGATGCAAGGTTTTAAAAACCATTCAAGGGGGGGTACATGGTTTTGTGAAAATTATACAGGTGGGTTGTATAAGAGATCTTTATAGTGTGTGAATAGTTAGGAAAACCATGAGTAGGCTAACAAAAGTCAATTTTACGTGCGTAGTAAGCATGCATGGTTAGGTGAATCATTTAGAATACCATGAATCCAAACCATGTGGCCTTTAAAAAGTGGTGAAATACCCATTTTTTATTCCTTATTTAATGTTCCCTCCCAATTTTTTATCCTCTTCATTAATAGATTCCTATCCCCCTCTATGAGAGATTTCTTATCTCCCCAAGTTAGGCTTTGATCTAACTTCTTCATTCAATGTGTGATTCATTATTCATTTATCACATTGGATCTATATCAATAAGAACTGGAACCCTCTTACTTCTCTTATTCATTTATCTCTTCATATAGAATGAATAATCTATAAAACCTAAAATATCCTATTTTCAGTGTATAGTTATATTTATTTAATTTCTCCCTTTATAGCCCTAGTTAAAGGAAAATAACGAATGAGGTGAGTAATTACCATATTAGGTAGTTGTTATATACATTTTTAATAAATTCTTAATGATTATACCTCACACTGTATCACCACATATAAAACCCCATGTACGTTTCTTCTAAAAGAGTAATGTATTAAATTAAAAAGGTTCAAAGAATGTTTTGATGTCTAATTGAATATTTGAAATGGTTTTAGGTCATAAAATTCATACTAAACCATCACTTGTGGAGTGTTCTATTTAAGCCTATTACTACAACACCCCCTAGGGTGATCTGAGCTTTCTATCCATGAGTGGAAGTCACTTATGGATAAAATGAGATTGGTAAATGTTAAATAACATTTATAGAACCTTTTAATTTGTAAATGAAAGCGATGTTGAAATGGATTTATTGAGACTGTGAAATGATATGGATTATATCTTGACTTATGGATGTTAATGTAAAATATTGGCAAGGTTTCATGGACACATACATGGCCCCACCTCATATCACTTGTAAGTGAATTTATCAATTATTATAATGTGACAAATTTGATTGAAAAAAGGGAATGGAAACTAAAATATACCTTATGATTATTAAATACATGTTGTAACACCCCAACCCTAAAATCCCGGATCTGGTGTATTATTTTAATACATTGACATTATTACAAGGAATCAAGTCCCAAAAGACCGATCAGTTTAGCAATCATGGAAAATAGATTAGATACATGAACATTACATTATAATTTATACCATAAAACACATCATAAATAATCCTTTGAGAAATCCGTTTTTCCATAGATTAATCTTACATAGAAATCATAATATATTTCTTGGAATCTTGGGAAACAAATACATAAGAAATGGGTGAGCTCAGATGCTTAGTAAGGATAAACAATATAGTGGAAGCTATATTAAATAAACATAAACATTTATGGAAAGTTATAAAATTGAAACAAAATCCCTTTAAACGTAATATTTATCATAATATGAAAATGATAAATAAAATAACTCCATTTACTAATTCACATGGATATTCTACTAGTAGAATAATCACATGTAACATTAATAATTGATCTGATAATGATTAAATGCATAATACTAGACATCTTAAACACAATGTCAAGGCCTCATCCCATGACCCTAAATATAAATTTTTTTAATTCCTTATGCCAAGACACTAGTTTTTCTCCTGAGTCCTACCGATGCATTGAGGGGATATAGCGGGCCCCGCTCGTCACTTACTATGTCCAATTAATTCCTCATATGAAAATGTAGAAACATAACATAAACATTCGTATTAAAACTAGCATACGAAAGGTTAATATTTTAACCATAAAACATGAATGGTATAAAAATAGAACATACACTATTAAAAATATCATAACTCATTCAATACAATATAAACTATTTTATTATAATTAATCAACCCAAATCCATAATAATGTCCAGTAATGGATGTTAACACAGTTGGAAATGATCAGTAAAACTCCTTGAGAGAAATATCCCTTTTTCATGAAATCATTTACAAGTAACACAATTTAAGAAGGAAGTAATTTAAAAGAAATTTTTGAATTAAATGTTTCCATAACAATTTGAAACTTTTCAATGTAATTAAAATTTCAAAACAATCTTGTCCATATAAATAAATTCATAAAATCATTTTGAAAACATGGTCATTAATTAAATAAATTTAGAAAAATTATATCTTTAATACATTTAAAACGATGATCTAGTTAAAGATACCCGTACATAAAACCGTAAAATATTCCTTTTGAAGTAATTTTTATGAATCATGGACATGGATGATAAATACTTCCTAGTAAATACTTACACATAAATAATCTCAGATATGAGTGAGATTGAAGAATTAATCTATATCACGTACTTTCCTTTGGTCGAGGGTACGTTTAACCTCATATAAAATGAACATAGTATGTTATTAAATTATTCCAGAACCATATTCATATTTATTATGTCATACTTGAGTCATTTATGGCATTATAATACCAATTTAATAATAATTTATATGTTAAAATAAAATTTTGGGTAATAATCACTTTCATTATCGTACATGTTTTAACTTTCTATTCTTGATTATATCACTTATATCATGATTTAATTACATAAAAATATAAAACATTATTTATGTATCATTTATATTCAGAATATAATTATGTATAATATATAGATACATGAAATGGAAAACATTGTTTATGTAGACGGACGGTCGTATATAGGCATAAACGTTGTTTCCATTTTCATATCGTATTGAACGAAAGTAAGTGAATGAGATATATGTAAACAGACACACACACACACAATGATATATATATGTATATATCTTTATACTGTAATTTTTATGTAATATATTAGATACTTATTAATAATATACATTTTTATAATCATTGTTGAATGGTGAATATAGAAATGGATCTCATCGTGCTATGGAGATGTTAAGCCGTACGTTCACATGAGTGATGATATCATTATATTTATGGTGAAATCATATGTAATTGGATTTTATATAATATAAAATAATCCTTATATTTTTATAGTTATTATTTACATCATTTATACTCATTATTATACCCATCCAAATAATGTTGTGTTGAATAAAAAACTACACCACAACGTAGAGACGGTACGCCATACGTACGCACATAAGGTGAATTTTTCATTCATATAATGGATTGAATAATGAATATGGTTGTACCATAATTATAATAATATATCAGTATGTATATGTTACTGATGTTATTTTTTTTAATGAAACAAAAAAGAAAGAGGAAGTGGAAGATGAAAATAACTTTTAAAGAGGTGATGAAATAATTATATATTCTTCAGGTTCTTCCTTCTGATTTGAACAAAAGGGATCCTTAAGTTAGATTTAAGATCAATATATGGCCTATAATTTAAATTGAGTGTAGTTGGGAGGATATTTTAGAATGGGTTGTCTGAGAAAAATGGCTTTGGAGGTGTGAATTTAAGAGAAGGGGATGCACCCTTTTATAAGAGAGGTGAGGGACGCTTTAGGAAATGATGGAAATATTAATTTATATTAAAATAACTTTCGGTTTCAAATACATTAAAATGGATTTATTTCTATTATAAGGTGTGTATGGGTCTAAATCCTCTCAACCAAGAGGTTTTAGGCAAGTTTAGGTCACCATATTAACCTAATCTTTTAGATTTAACTCTTAGTTAAATATTTTTACATTTACTATGTCTTCTTGTATTTTTATATTACATGGTTAATATAGTTACTAGAAAATTACAAGATAACTTCAAGTGATTAATTAATGACATATCTGACATTATATATGTCTTTTTCTCAAATCATATATTTTTAAGAATATTATATCACTTTATAATATCGTATTAGTTTTAAAAACTCATTTTTGTCAATTTTAACTTTATTTAGTAATTGGTTTTTTTGAAACTAATAAAAACTTTATTAATTCAAAAAAATGCATTTAATCAGCCATGAAATTTCTTATTCACTTATAAATTTCTTTTATGGAATCAAAATTTTCAATTTACATTTATTCTCTTATTTATAATATCAATTATTTAAATCATCCATTAATAAGGTAATAATTGCATCAACATTGTGTCATAAATAAATTTTATTATTTAATGTCTAAAATTATAAATAAAATACCATGATGTATGAAATAATATTATCTTTTTAATTAATATTTATAGTTGAATTTATTATATGCGTAACCCTAAATTAAAAATGTTTTTGTTATTAAACCTTGAATCTAACACTTTTAACTATTCTTTATGTAAAATATAATAAAAGTCAAAATCTAACCCAAATGGATAAAAAGGGTCTTAATTTTGTCCAAAGGTTGCTTTTGGTCCAAAATAACTTATCTAATATAATTAGGACATGTATTGGGGTAATGTTAATATAAATTTTATATTTAATTACCTTTTTAACTATGGTAAATAAAATTCAAAAGTTACTATTCACCAAAAATAATTTTCATCCTATTCAACCACATTTTACTTAATAATGTCAATCGTGTCTATTGGATTTTTTAAATTCAATTAACTGAAGAGGAAAAATTATTATATATGCAAATTTGCAAATTTTCCTAGTAGGGGGTAATAGATGTTAAAAAGTTCAATAAAATTTTATATATCTAATCTTATTATAAAATGATAAAAATGACATACATTATACTAATATATGTATTATGTATATATTTCTAATTTATGATTAATTTTAATTAAAAATATTTATTTTAATGAAAAAGTCATTTTTTGTACTATGCAGAATTTTTTACTATTCATAAAAAATTGAATGTTTTTTGAAAAATACCAAAAATCCACCCTAAAATAATTTATATATTCTGAATTGAAAAAAAATCAATTTTACAAAATCCAATTTGTATGAGCGTGTAAAATTAATGTTACAATTTTTCATAAAATGGAAAAAAGGTAGTTCTTTTAAGAAATTGGTTTTTCTAAATATATAAAAATTTTAACAAAACTTATACACTTCATTACAAATATGTTCTAATTTTGTGAAAACAATATCTATAAGATTTAAAATTTAAGTTTTACTAGTTTTATTACAATATTTAGTTGATAAATAAATAAATCGTTTAAAAAATTATAATACTAATATGTTGTTTTACAGAAACCCAATCTTGCGTATAACGCAAGACAATTTGGTGTTGCGTGCAATATAATTTATTAAACAAAATTTAAGAGGTAACATACAATGAATTATTAGGGTGTTACATTCTCCCCTCCTTCAATAAATTTCATCCTAGCAATTTGAAATTGTTATTCAAAAATAAATGGTTGAAAATAAAAAATACCTTTGTGGAATACTCACCTTGGAAATAGGGTTAATAAAATTTAGTATTAATAATAGGGAAAATGAAATGAAAATGTTACCAACATTTTGGTATTTATAAAATAAGAATATTTGTTGTAATTAGAGACACGTAATTAGAGGAAAAATGTAAATATTTGTAGGGAGTGATTGAGGTCATCAATCACAAACAATTGAATAATAAATGGAAAATTTAGGGCCTCAATACCATAAATATATGATTATTTAAAGTATAATTGGTTCAATAAAATATGAAGAATTGGGATAAAATATTTTTTTAGATACTTTTTAAGAGGATGGAATAATTAACTATCACGATAAGAATTCAATAAAACGTACTTGATTTCGTTACCTGTCATAATCATAATCTCATCATTTGGTTGTGGTTTTATCTATTTTAACTTCATCACTTACACTAGGAAATCAATGTTCAAAAATGATTTGTTATGCCTAAAGCGCATTTGAAAAATCATAATTTCCACAAGTATTTCCTTAATCCTCTATATGGTAACTGAAATCCAAATGGTCAGGTCAATGTATCTGGTAAATTATACATTTTTCTAAAAAAATATCAAGTTCTCAACTTAGTCCATTTCTAAACTTTAGACTTATCAAAAAAACTTGTGTCAAAACTCACAGTCCAAAAATTGATATGGGACGTAAACATAATAAAGAACTCTTTTTGCACCATAATAACATGTGAATACCTTCATCATGAATTCTCATAAAAAATGTTAACACTGTGAATTACCATAAAACCTTATTGAATACTTTTTTTCTCCATTATTCCTTATAAAATACAAGATATACTCCTTAAATCCAAAAATTATGTAAACTCCTACAATAGTGGAATAAAAAAACAATTTATTACTTCCACTATAGTCAACAATATCCAATATAATTTATCCAAATCAATCATATCTAATTCCAGAATCACTACCTCGGTATGAGAACCATATTAAGGTTTATATTTCATTCAACCATATATTTTCGAAATATTTAACTTTCTATTAAGTCACCTTTCATAGAATTATATAATCTAAAATCCTCAATGAAATAGTACTATAGTACAATCCTTATTTATTCCCATAATTCATATTACTAGTACATCGTTGATACAACACTCAAATGAAATAACTATTTAATAACAACATAAGAACTCTATTCATTCTTCTTCATCTTAGATAGTATCATAACATTATTGTTATCCTACAGAATCATTTGGGTTATACTCTGATGATTCAAACATTGATTCATGAAGTGTCCCGACTTTTTTCAGATGAAGCATTGTACATTTGAAACCTTTTTCTTACCCTTGAAATCACGAATGTGGTGTCCTTTTTCTCCATACTTATAACATACTCCAATTCTATTCAATCAATTACAATGGTGATTTTTTCCATAATTATCACATGTGGGAAAATCCATATTTGTCATCTACCCTTTATCTATCTTTTTTTATCATCCTCTTCTTTTCTAACTTCCCTTCAAATCCATAGGAACCATTTAATTCATTAATTATCTTATTAACACATGATATTATTTGTTCATATGATGCGTATATGAGGAAAACTATTTACCTTATAAATGCTAGCTTAAGACCATGAAAGATATGATCCTTCTTACTCTTTGAATCATGCATATTTCTTGAGTTCACATTCCTTCTTCTGGGAACCATTTCAAAAGGACTACATATATTAGACTAGATCATATCATAATGTATAATCCAAAAACAATAAAAATTCTCATCATTTATTGTAGGTTTAAACACTTCTAGTCTCATAATCATAACATTGGTTTCTTTTCCGACATATTTACTCATAGATCCTTCATAAAGTTTTTTAATGAAAATGTGAATTATCCTAAGCATATCCCCTAGGAGTGTCAAACCAGATGTGCAGTAAGGCCCATTGTTGTGTACGAGGATACCTCAGGTCAATCCTAAAACCTCTTGTCAGATTTTTCACTCCAAGGTACACCTATTCCAAAACCACATACACATTTTGTATCAAGGAGGGGATGTATTTCTTGGAAAACCCACATAATATCAACATTACCCAAATTTTTGTATGTTAATCTATACTAATCCTCAAAGTCTATCTTAGGGTAAATTTTTCTAATCAGATTTTATCTAAAACTATTTCAAAGGTTGTTTCTAAACTTCCTCTGATACCACCTATTACACCCCAACCCTAGAAGCCTAGAGCCAATGCATTATTTTAATACATTATCATAATTACAAGGAATCAAGTCCCAAAGGATCAATCTATTTAGTATTCATTGAAAATAGATTACATATATGAACTTTAGATTACAATTTCTAACATAAAACACGGAATAAAAAATCCATTGACAATGCTATTATTCAATTAGCTTAAACCTGTATATAAATCATAATATAATTCTTGGCATCTGGTGAAAATAAATTATAATAAAGGGGTAATCTCAAATTCTCAGTAAGTATAAACAATATAGAGTAAGCTATCATAAATAATCAAAAACTTATATGGAAATGTATAAGATTTAAACACATGACCTTTAAACATAAACTTCAGCATAATATATAAAAGATAAACAAAATAATTCCATTTACTTATTCACAAGGATATTCTACTAGTCTAATAATCACATGTATAATTAATAAATAATATCATAATTCTGGAATGTATAATATCAAACATTATTACCACAAACTCAAGGCCTCATGCCGACACTAAATATAAATTTTGTCAATTCCTTTTGCTGAGATTATTGTTTGTCTCATAAGACCTACTAATGCATCGAGGGGATATAGCGAGCCCCTCCCATCACTTACTAAGTCCAATGCATTCCTCATATGAAAATTTTGAAACATAACATAATCATTTGTATTATAACTACCATACAAAATGTCAATACATTAACCATAAACCATGAATGGTATAAAAATAGCCATCCACAGATTAACATATCATAACTCATTCAATATAATATAAAATATTTTATTATAATTAATCAAACTCAATCAATAATAATATTCAATAAAGGATTTTAACATAGATGGAAATGATCATTAAAACTCCTTGAGGTAAATATCCCTTTTTCATGACATCATTTTAAAGTCACATAATTTATAAAGGAAGTCATTTAAAAGAAGTTTTTGAATCATAGTGTCGCATAACACTTTGAATCTTTTGATTGGAAATAACATTTTAAAACAATCATGTTAATATATATAAATCATTAAAATAATTTTGGAAACATGGACATTAAATAAATAAATTTAGAAAAATAAATCATTAAAACATTTAAAATGATGATCTAGTTAAAGATAAACATCCATAAAACCTTAAAATATTCCTTTTGAAAATAATTTAATGTAACATGGACATGGATTATATATATTTCCCAGTATATACTTACACATAAACAATCACTGATAATAATGAGATTGTGGAATTGACCCTTACCTTGTACGTTCCTTTGGTCGAGGGTATGTTTAACCTTCTGTATATTGACAATAGTATGTTATTAAATTACACCAGAACCATATTCATATTTAGGATATCACACTTGATTCATTTATGGATTTATACTTCCCATTTAATAATAATTTCTATGTTAAAATAACATTTCATGTAATAATCACTTTCATTATGGTATGTGTTTTAACTTTTTGTTCTTGATCGTATCACTTATATCATGATTTAATTACATACACTATATAAAAAATTATTTACTTATCATATATATTCAGAATATAAATATGTATAATATATATATAAATGAAATGGAAAATACCATTTATGGATGCAGTAGGTTGTACATATGCATAAACGCCGTTTCCGTTTTCATTGCGTATTTAACGGAAGTGAATGAGATATATGTAAATACATACATAAATATACATATATATATATATATTCAGTATCATTATGTTTTCATATATTACATCTTTATTAATAATATATATTTGTATAATCATCATTGAATGATGAACATGGAAATCAATCTCATCGCATCATGGAAATGATAAGTCGTATGTACGCACAAGTGATGATATCATTCAATAGGTTGTGAAATTGTATGTAATTGGTATATTAAATATATAGAATTATTAACAAGTAATATTTATTATTTACATCAATTATACTCCTTATTATACCCATCCAAAAAATTATGTGTGGAATAGCAAACTACACTACGACATGGAGACAAAAAGTCGCACGTACGCACATATATTGACATTGTCATTCATAGGATGGATTGAATAATGAATATGGTTTTGATATATTTATAATATCATATCAGTATGTATGAGGTACTAGAGTAATTATTTGGGTATGTAAAAAATAACTAAAGAGTAAGTGGAAGAAGAATAGAACATTGAAAGAGGTGATTAAATAATTACCTCTTTTACGGGTTCTTCTATTTGATATGAACCAAAGGGCTCCATAGATTGTATTTATGATCACTGTAAGGCCTCTCAGATTAAATTATGGTATTTGGGAGTGTATTTTAGAATTTTTTGGCTGATCCAAATGGACTAGGTGTTGTGAATTTAAGATAAGTGGAAGTACCCTTTTATAAGAGAGATGTGGGGCATTTTTGGAAAAGCATGAAATATTAATTTATTATAAAATAATTTACCGTTTCTAATAAATTAAAATGTATTAATTTATTGGATAAGGTGTGGATGGGTCTCAATACTCTCAACAAATAGGTTTTATACATGATTAGGTCACCATATTAACCTTATCTTTTATATTTAACTCCGAGTTAAATAGTTTAACATTTATCATGTCTTCTTTTATTTTTATTTAACACGGTTAATATAGTTACTATAAAATTACAAGATAACCTCAAGTGGTTAATTAATGTCATATATAATATTATATAATACCTCTAGATAGATCTTATACTTTTAGGAATATTATATCATTTAATAATATCATATTTGTTTTAAAATCTCATTAATTTCAATTTTAACACTATTTAGTATTAGGTTTTGTTGAAAGTCATAACGAATTTATTACTTCAAAAAAGATATTGAATCAACCCTAACATGTAATATTCACCTAGAATATTCGTTTATGGCATCAAATGTTTAAATTTATTTTTATTTTATAATATATAACATCAATTATTTCAATCTTTCATTAATAAGGTAATAATTTCATCATCATTGTGTCATAAATAAATATAATTGTTTCATATCTAAAAATTATAAATAAAATACCATGATTTAGGAAATATTTTTATATTTCTAATTAATATTTATAGTGTAATTTATCTTATTTTT
Source organism: Viscum album (assembly GCA_963277665.1). NCBI lineage: Eukaryota > Viridiplantae > Streptophyta > Magnoliopsida > Santalales > Viscaceae > Viscum > Viscum album. Next base: position 2,096,736,938 of record OY728122.1, read on the forward strand.
ATTCCTATATTAAAAATGGTTTAGTTATTAAACATTTAATTTAACACTTTTAACTCTTCTTTAAATAGAATATAATAAATGTCATAATCTAAACGAAATGGATCAAAAGGATTTTACTTTTATCCTAAGGTTTAGTTTGGTCAAAATACACTTATCCATTAGAATTAGGACATGTATTGGGGTAATTTTAATATTATCTTTACCTTTAATAGCCATATTTTCTTTTAAAAGTGGAAAATAAAATTCAAAAATTATTGTTCACCAAAAATTATTTTCACCCTATTGAACCAAATTTTACTTATTGATGTCAACCATGTCTCTTGTATTTTTGAAATTCAATTCAATGAATCTGTAAAATTAGGTTTCACTCAAATTTGCATATGTGCTTAGAAGGAGGGTAAAAGACGTTAAAAAATTCAATAAAATTTTTAATATATAATCTTATTATAAAATGAATCAAATAACATAAATTTGACTAATATATGTATTATGTATCTATTTAGAATATAAGATTAATTTTTATTAAAAATTATTATTTAAATGAAAAATTCAGTTTTTTGGTACTATGTAGTATTTTTTACTATTTTTCAAAAATTCAATGTTTTTAGAAAAATAAAAAAATCACCATAAGCTAATTTTGAAATTCCATATTAAAAAATGTATTCTATTTTATCAAATTAATATTTTTGGGGTGTGTAAAACAAATTTTGTTATTGTTGAAAAAAGGACATAAAAATTAGTTCTTTTAAGAAAATGGTTTTTCTAACTATATAGCTATTTTAACAAAACATATACATTTCATTATAATTATGTGTTATTTATGTGAAAATATTATAAATAACAGTTAAAATTTATTTTTTACTATTTATATTACAATATTTAATTGATAAATAAATATATCTTTTAAACAATTATAATATTAATGTATTGTTTCGCAGAAACTCAATCTTTCGTATAACTCAAGAAAAGTCGTTGTTGCATGAAATATATGCTATTGAACTACATTAACGAGATAACTTACTATGAAACCATGGGGTGATACAAAAGTGAATTAACTAATTAAATCAATGTGATCATTAAAATTAAGAAAGGCCATAAACACTAACTTGACAACTTGATCCGTTATATAAAGTTATTGAAGATGGATATGTTGGTTTGGGATCAAAATTATGGTACTGCACTGGTGAGTCTTATTAGATGGCTTGTATTATTTTCTCAAATTTAGATTTCTTGGATTAACATGGACTTTATCTTTCGGATCCACACCAACTATATCCCTAGTTTTTTATGGATGACCACTATAGACCTAAAGAGGTTTCATTGGTCAATAAACATGGCTCTTGGCACATATAGGACATCACATTATACTGATTTTGAAATTTATGAGCCTCATAGACTCATACAGGATTCCATTGTCAATGAACATGGAATTTGGCCTTCTAGGTATGATACTTGATATATCATGTGTATGTTATAGTTGATTCAATACTCTTGTATATAATTTTTATTCATTTATAGACTGATTATCAAAACATGTACATATATATTGGATCACATCACTTTATCATTATAACTTTATTCTTGTTATTACAAAAAATATTATATCTTTTCTACATGGAATGGATTTATTATATGATTTTTTGGGGTCTATCGAGTATATATCACACACTATCTGGGTCACTGATTGGTAGCTAGATATACTTCATGATTGAAACTATAGGCAAGGGGAAATTACCTACTATGGATTCATTAATTATGTTCTAGGATGGAGTACATGAGTAGAGGACTAGTCTTATGCTCGTGGTTCTCTTGAAGATATCTTTGGACTTATTTAATTTTGTATAGATTTCTGTATATGTTTTATTCTATGTTTTTATTATAATTCCCCATATGTATATCACCATTACATGACTATATTTTTTGTATGTGTTATTTGATATGGTTCTACCATAGTTTTTGGAAGTATTCCTTTTAAATTTGGATGCATTAATTTTCTAATAGCTTTTTATTATATTTTTTCCATTATTTAACTACTTATTATATTGATATGTTTTAATCAAATCATGACGGTATATTCTCCCCTATATACCATCATATACCATTTTTATAAGTATAAATCATCAAGAATATAGGGAGGCATGCCTAAGGCTACGAGGTTCTTTGTTTTGGTTACTGATTAGTGAACTGGATCTGGGGTGCAACTGCTTATGTGCTACTTAACAAGACTAGTATTCGATGGTTTGGGATAAATGGTATAGAAAACCTTTAACTTAACAAGATTTTTACACTATTTTAATTATATCAACTTCACCTAAGAACTCACATGGTTTTCCCAAAATGTTCACCTACCTAGCAACACCCAAAACATGTTTCATGCTTTCCTAGAGGTGGTGTGCAATTTCTACGAAATATTATCTTCCAAAAACGCCTCCAAAATATTACAAAACTATCCCAAACCACAAAAAGCTCTACCAAAGATTTATATATACCTAAAAACATAATAAATTCATTTATATTACGTAAAACCGGTGGAAACACATTCTCCTCACCATTGGTATTTATATCCCTTAAAAGTCAAAACCCAGTGTTTTTCTGAAAGAGTATGGGGAATTACTCTAACATTTCATTCTCACACTCCCATGTATGTTCTTGCACCTTAATAGGCTTCTATAAAACCAATAATAAATCTATTATTTTCCCATGAAAAATATTAACTTCCATATCAACAATCCATATCATCACATAAATCAATGTTGAATTTGGTTCTAGATAAACATTGTCCCATCAAATCGCATGGTCAGGAGTAGGTTGGTACTTTTCAATTTAGATTCATAAAAAATGTTGTGCATAGAAGATAAACTTAGTTGTAGATTCTATAGATAATTCACAGTACCCACATGTTCAAGTATCTAAAAAGGCACAATGTATTGAGAAGGAGACAAATATTGTTTACCAAAACTCTTATTACATATTGATGGAGATATTTTAAAGAAAATGTGGTTACTCAACTTGAAAGATAATGTTTGACGATGAAGATCCACCTAGGATTTATAAAGACTCTAAGATGTGTTTATTCTCTTTCAATTGATCTGAATCCTCCTTTTTATCGCATGAACAGTGACAGGTCCAATATGTTAAGTCTCATCTATTTCCAAAAAATAAATGGTATAATACCTTTTACAAATGTACAAATCATCAAAGGAAACTATATGTATTGATTACGAATAATGGTAATTGAATGAGAGCTCGAGTAGCAGAATATAATCCTCCCAAAATCTGCTGAAATCCATCACATAAGCCCATAGCATGTTTTCTAATCTTCGGATCATCTGTTCATATTTTCCATCTCTTTGATGATGATAAACTGTGACTATGATAAAATGTTTTTTGGGGTATTTCTAGATGTATTTCCAAACCCATGAAGTAAACGTATGATCCCAATCAATCACTATCAAATATCGAATCCCATTAATTTTTAAAACTTTTCAAATAGAGTATTTTCGAAAACCATCAACCATATTAGATTCAAGAAGAGGGATAAAGTTAGCCTAAATTATGAATAAATCAAAAATCACTCATCTGTAATTCTATTTATAAAATATTCTTGGAATAACACTCACATAATCCATAGTTATTTGTTCCATTTTCCATGTTTCAATTTATAATGATTGAATCATATTTGTTGGTCATCACTTATCCTACTTGAACATCTTACAGGTGAGGAATATCGAAAAAAACTCAAACACATTACTCTTCATGTTATCCCCCGAAATCTATACTCTCTATATTTTATACATATTCTATGTTATATGATGAACACGATATATCTAATGATGATAGGAATAAAGAAGATATTCCATCTAGGTTGGTGGAACTATAATATGAACATTAAATATTATAATAGATCTCATTTTTATCTTTTACCCCACAATGGTCTCCCAACTATTGAGTTTTTGAACTCATGGTAAAATATTTGGGATCAGATGTCTCTTTATTTCAAACCATCTCAACCAATCATTAAAACAAGAGACTGGAAAGAAGGTTAAAAGGCCCCGTTTCTCAGTACACTTTATATGAATATTCACCATGACTAACATTATCTTCCATTAATATTATTCTTCTTTAGTCAATAGATTATATGAATTTTTAAAACATTATTTTGAAGTAAAAAAATTAATATATTTAATCCATATTTGTTTCTTTATATTCAAATCCCTTCTTGAGAAAATATGTTTCAAACTCTTATGATCTGTAAATACCATAAATTTATAATAAATAAGGTAATGATTCCATGTCTTTGAATCATGGGATATAATATCTAATTCTAAATCATATATCAGATAGTTTTTCTAAATCACTCATAACATTCATAAAAAATAAACAACAACATGATCTCCATGCATAGAACACTACCCAACCCAAATCTTAATTCATCATAAAATAAAACATAAGCATGTACTAATTCTTAAATTTTTGGATAGGTGTTGAGGAAATTCAAACCTTTATTTCATGGGATGTGTTCTAGAACTCAAAATTACATTGGAAATTAATTAATTTTCTTGTCGAATATGTCGTTAGTGAGTTATGTCATAAAAAATTAAGAAAGAAAAATTTTTCGTATCCTATTATGCTAAGGAAAATTTATATCTCAAACACATTTGTATGTTGTTTCCAAGAGATAACAATTTTAATCATTTTAGGATCCTCTAAAAATCCAATTTTATAAATGACATGAATAAGGAAAAATACCTCTTATTTCTATAAACCACACTTTTAATGCTTATCATAATTTCTATTTTCCCACAGGATACCCAACACTATAGCCAAGTGTTTCTCATGATCGGATTTGGTCCTTGAATATCCAATAATATCATCAACAAAAACCACTACAAAGGAATCAAGACACCTCTAGAATATCAATATAATCAATTCAATAAACATTATTAGTGAATTAAATATACCAAAGTCCATAAACACATATTCCTAATGACCATATCAGTACCTAAAATCAACCTTTAGAATATCCTCCTTCCAAACTCAATGATGGTGATACCCTAAAGGTATGATGATTTTTGAGAACCATTGGGATATCCTCAATTTTTCAAAAAATCATTGATTTATGGAAGATGGTATTTTTTAATTATTAATTCTTGGTTATGATTATAATAATCTACAAAAATCCTATGATTTTTATCCACCTTCCTTACAAAAATAATGGGTATTACCCATGGGGATGTGCTATGTCAAACAAACACTTTAGTTTTCAACTCATCCATTTTTTTAGTTCTCTTGATTTTAATATTGTCATCCTATAAGTGTCAGTGAGAATAGTATTTGTCCCTAATCGGAGATTAGTCACAAAATCCACTTTTATTTAGAGTGGAAACTTTAAGAAAATATCATGAATAAAATACCAAAATTAGTCAACGGTAGTTATAAAATTTCACTCTTCAATTTCATAAATAGATATCGAGGTAACATGTACCAACTAATAAGAGATCTTTCTGACCATGAGTATTAAGCTCCTTATCTAGTTTCATTTACATCCTAGTCAATTCTAAACAGATTCTTAGTTCTATTAGAGGATGTAAAATGGAATTGTTAAACATGAAATTGATATGGGTATTGATCATTCTCAACCTATATATTCCCATAATCAATTCATAGTTTCCTAGCTAAGAAACGTGTCCCAAATCAATTAATCACTATTTATAGTCATTTTACATGCTATAAACTTAAAAGCATGACACATTCATTGGACAATAGGGGTTTTAATTTTCAAAAAATAAGTCATTATATCAGTATGTAACCCATATGATGACCAAAATGAGAATAAATAAAAGAGTGGGACACCCTCATAATTGGAAAGTCTTACATATGATTAATATTCACAATAATTTTACCTTGCACCGTTGATGGACAAGATTGATCATATATAATAACCTGCTCAACATCGTACAATTTCTTACTCACAACCCCTTTCTCTTTGTTTCCCAACAAAAAATTTATAGCCTAATGTGTCATGGTTTTTCTAGAATCACCATTGCATGCTCGGTTCTGAAGAAGAGGGTTATTATGATGAGATTATCCTATCAAATCATATGATGTCTGAGAGACATAAACTATATTCTTAACTCTAGAAATTTGAGTGATATGAATATAAAATTGGAAAATACCCATATGGTTACAGATCTAAAATGATAGAGGTGGTTCAATAAAATCTCATTTAATATGCTTAAAGGAACCACATTGTAAACAATCATAATTACTTTTAGGTCAAGTAGGGAAGTTGACTAATCCCATGGTATGATTCTAATACATAGCACCACTATTTATGTTGGTGTCCATATCTACTTATTCCTAATATTATAGTTCATAACTATTTTATTTCTGGTAATAATTATCCCTCCAAAAATATTTATAGTGATATCCCTTTCAACTATAGTCACTCTATATACAATCAAGGTATAGATTGTAGTACAATATATGTCAATATTTGAGTGAATTTTCGATCATAGCCCTAAATCAATAAAACATCCCTAAAGTATACATTTGAAACTAATCCTGGTGCAATAAGAACTAAATTCAAAAAATATAAACAAATTCTATCAACTAGATATTCAATTTCTTTACAGTAAAGAAATAATTTTTTCATGAAATATAAAAGGTTATTGTATTGAATTTGATGTTGTAGAATTACTTAATATCCTACCATGTAATGACTTGGTCAAATTTAGCAACAAATTTTAAATCCCTCTATTAGAATTTCATGTCCTTGGGCATATATGTTACCAACTTCTATTTCAACTCGGTTGGTGTTCTAATTAAATTTACGATTGGATTCATCATATTTATTAGCACCTCTATTTTCTAGGTTCTGATCCCCCCAAAATATGCATGAATTATTATTGGGAAATAGAAATGAGTGGTTGACCTTCCAATTTTCATCATTCTTATAAACTCTATCTATCAGTTGAAAATATTTAACGTATATCTCGACAAGCTCTTGTTTCACCAATGGCTCTAGTGAAACCACATTTTATGTTGCCTCTTCATGGTATGTCATATCATATCTACCTAGTTCCATTTTCTATATAAAAAACCCTAGGTCTTTCTCTCTAAAAATTATAGTCATAAAAATAAAAAATAAAAAAATAAATAATTTCCATGATCTTTCTTTTCAAAAGACCAAAATTGTAATAATTTTTTTACATTTTACATAAATCAGTAAATTTGTGATGATAAATTTAGTCCTATTGTAAGTCTCACTACTAATGAATGACATGAAATCATCATTTTCTAAACCTATGACAATGAAATGTAAAATCAAAAAGAAGTGTCTTAAAACACATGTTTACAAAAACTACCCTGGAAACATAATGTTCCACATAAAATGGTTAGCTAAATATTTTTAAGCTATAAATTTTATGTTCCGGAATTCCGATCTTCTTACTACCATCCCAATAGAACATATGGACAATCCCATATAGATACCATTTGTAACATCCCACCCCTACTTATTAGACTGAGAAGTGAATGGATTCTAATTGACATGGTGACATACCCAAGATGTGAAAGGATTTTAAAAAAATGATAAGGTCCTAGGAACATGTTGGATGATGATCTTCTTTTTTATGATTAAATAAATTTACAGTACTAAAAATTAACACTCAATACCCTAATATAATGCATGTACAAAATTAGTCCAACACAATAAGAACAAAAAACAAAAATATTTGATTTCTAATGGAAATAATGATAACATCTAATAGTGATAGAAATAAAAAAACACCCAAAACACCCATGTGATATCCTAACAAGTAAACCAAAACTAGCTCTAACTCCACTTTCCCTACACATAGAATTATGGTGAATCCCTAGACAAGTAGGATAATTATCCCATTTTTCTTCCCTGAGAAAGGACATCTATAAATGAACCGAATTTCCTATGAAGTGGTTGAGAATAAATTCAATAAGAGATCGCCAAATTATTCACAAATCACACCACTATGACAACAATAAGTATAAATACTAATATAAAACCATTTAAAATTAGTTAAAATAGATTAAATCAAAGCCATATAAATATCTATAAAAAATAATAAAAAGTATTTAAACAATTTCTCAATATTTGGTATACAAATTCCTATTTTTTCAAACACACAAACAAAAATTAATTCCATGTGACAAATTTGTACCCATGATAAATCTCTCATTTATCCACTAATTCACCATAAGGTGACTAATATTCAGGTTCCCCAATGCCACATGCCCCTTCTTCAGGGTCATGTAAGAAATTAACTCATACCAAACATGTATTAAAAGTTCTATTTTTCCTTAATCCAAATCATTTGTGAAATTAATTTATCAAATAACTTCAATGCATCAAAACAATACCAAAATTTCAGGGCAATCTTTTTTAAATAATAAACCCAAAGGGTTTTCCAAAAGCCATAAAATATTCCAAATTTTCCATATCCATAACAATAAAAGTGTTTCATTTAAGAATAAGAGAATTTTTTCACAACAATTTAATGATAAAATTTTAATCAAAACTACGACTTCATGTTCTAAAATGAGTTGAGATGAGTGAGAGGCCATATACATTACAAAGAATGATGATAATCAAGAATGATACTATTTTCTACTATATATAACTTTGTATATTATTTCATTCTATTTATTAAACCATATCTCATAAATGTTCCCATAATGTAATATAGATATATCAGTAATGGTATAGATATATGGTTCTAGGATAGTAGAAAATGGTATAAATTGGATGAAAGGGGAAGGGAAATCACCTACTGACAATTCCAAATCTCCAATATTCTTTGATCCAGAAAAAGTTTTCAATCAATAAAAAGAAATAACCTTTGAAGCCACATGGGGAAGTATAATTTAAAATTCTAGGTGACTAAGGAATTAATAATGACTCTGATCCTTAAGTATGTTTAAAAAACAACCAGGCTTCCGAATATATGTTAAAGGGTTGGGTCATAGGGTTGGTCAAAATTTGTGCCAACTGTGCACAAATACTGGAAAAGCTAAGTAGCCACATGGGTTGAAAAACTATATGACAACCATGTAGAGATACTATATTAAGCCCACACCCTTCATGGTTGTTTCACATGGTTTAAGAAACAATGTTCCAACCACTCATTTCCTGATATTTTCATTTGAATGGTTTACCATGGGTAATTGCACAGTTTTGTGAATCCACGGAACAGTGACCCCTGAATCATGATTCATGGTTTCTTGGATGTGGATCACAGTTTCTTCTAACCATTCACAAACCATAAACATTCAAAAATTCCTCCCAAATAATAAAGATACTTCCCAAACGACCTGTATCTCAACCTAATCATTTTATAGACTTAAAACATAGTAGACAAGGTTAAAGTATCTAAATTCTCATAGTGCTATATTTAAATCTTCTAACACATCATTTTCTTTGGCATAAAATCTTTCCACACCTTGAGCCATCTAATATCTCAAAATTCTCCTTATATTCGTAATAAAAACTTTTTTAATAATCATTGAACATAATAATTCTTAATAATTCATAATGATTTTAAAAAACATAACCTTATATGTAGAAAGACATAAACCATAAAAAAAATTATGCTCTTTTTCATAAGAGATGAAATAAAAATAAAAACCTGATAAATAATATCAATATAATATATAAACTTAATATTTTGAAATTAATTTTCATAAATATTCTTAAATTAATACAAATATGTATATAAAGAAGAAAAATATATGATACCCAATACATTGAGTCAACAAGTTACAATGTTGGTTTTGATACCAATTTGTGAGTCTTGGAAGGAAACTACTATTATAATCCCTAATATCTGGAAGGAAATTAGGGTATGTCTATTATAAAACATCATTATTCATTATTTATTCAAATGCACTTCTCATGATATGTTCGAATATTGATACATGTACCAGAAGGGTCAATGTAATGTCTATTATTTAAATATTTAATATTATGATCATATAATAACATGAAAATATATCACTACACACCAATAAATATTTATTTAAACAATTCATATTAATTTTTCATGATTCAACCTATATGGGCTAGATCCAAGGTTTAAGGGACCACACTACTCCACCCATTATTCCACTAGGATCTCAATAATAATTATTGGTTTAAGATATTTACTACATCCAAGTCACACTACATTATAGTGCATGTTTAGGTCATCTCTATTATGGGTTACTCTCCCACTAAAATTGTGAAATTCACTATTATAAACCCTCATATATAATGAGTATGTCTATATAAAACATATTTCACCCAATGATGATGTCTCACAATAGCTACTCTTTTCCACCTTATTCATTGGGTCAACTCTATCATTATCCCCCACTGTCATTGAGTTATATGATATAAAGTAGGATCATTTACTCTACATTATCTCACTTTCATTGTGGGATACTTTTGATAAATAATGATTCTACATTTTCATATTCTTGACTATTTTTTCATTAACTTTTGAATGATTACTTAATTATTAAATATTCATTATCATCCTTTGTTTTTTATTATTAACTTTTTATCTCTCTTCTTTATAAAATTTCCTGAAATCCATTATTTTATGATTTGTACATGTGTTTGCCCTTATTTATAGATGTATGAAATCTCATCGGTTAGTCCGCTCATCATATGTTTCATCTCACATATTTTTCATGGAAAATAATTATCATAAAAGTATCTATAATGGTTTTATATTCTCATGAATGCTTCAAGTATTTTTTGTAAAACCCTAAGATTTTATGGTATTCCTATTTCTAAATTTAACTACATTGATAACTTACGTTGCACACAATACTGAGTTCAATCACAATGCGATATATTAATAATCTAATGTTATAAACAATCCATTAAAATAGAAAGAAGTAACTCCCTTAATCACATGATTAAATTTATATATTTAATTTTTTGAAATTAAACCAAAACATTTTAAATTTATATGATAAGAATGATTCCAATTTAATTCATTAAAAGGATATATTTTTCTAAATATAGTGTTTCCTTCTTCTGTTTGGGAACTTGTTTTAAATCTCATTTTGACACATTCATAAATTCTATTTGACAAGATAAACTTTTTATTTGAAAGGGTTATATAAAAACTTTCTTCGATCCAATTTTTTTATGATAAGATTTGTGCATTGATGAATGGAAATAAAATATTTTCTTTTAATTGAAAACAACTTTTTCATCTTAATAATTAATATTTTTTATTTATAATTTTAATTACTTTTAATGAACAATTGAATCAGTTGTTTTTTCATTTAACCATATTCAGGTCCTTGAAATCAATTTCACCTTGAATTTGGATAAAAATATATATCAATTGTTTGCACATTTTTACATCAAAAACTCATTTTCTCATACCATAAACGAAATTAATTTTAAATTAATTACTAAAAATTATGTGTTTTTAATTTTTTTAATGAATTAAATGTTCAGAATATGTGGTTAATAATTATTTAAATATGTTTCATTTATTTTTTGGCATTATAAAAAGTAATTTTTCTAATTTTCAATTCACACGATTAAAGGTAAATCGAGTAATTGATGGTAAAAATAACATTATAAATATTATAAAATTACCCTAAAACTTGTCCAGAATTTATTTAATGACTATAGTCTATTTTAATCATCCTTGGGTTGGAATTATAACATTTTTAAACAACCTTAAGGAGAGAATGATATTTATTATATTTTAGTTAACCAAAAGTTAAAAATGTCATACCTATATAATTAATAACTATATAATTTTTTATATATATGATGTTACAGAAGTTAATTTAGACTATAAATATTCATTTAAAATATAATATTTCTATCTTCATTATGATAATATATTGGTAATTTTAAAGAAATATTTATCTACCTTAAAGGCTTATATAATAATGATGTAGTAATTATTTAATTAGTGGGAATATCAAATAAATGATTATATAAATATTAAAATAAATATAATTTGTCATAATTAATGTCAGAAAATAATTTTAAATATAACTTTTACATATTTTGGATATAATAGATTTTTTTGAAGAAATATTGTTTTCTGGAGTTTCTAAAAATCCAAATTATTGAATAGTGTCAAAATTGTCATTAATCATATCTTAAAATAAATCATATTTAATTAAATGATATAAAATTCATAAAAATGTAATATTCTATCAAATTTTTTGGATGAAGTTAAATATGTCATAAATGATCTATTTATGGTTATTTTTTCATTTTAGAGTTACTATATTTACCCTTAATTAGTAAAAATTCATGTTTTCGTGGTAGGAGTTAGAGGGATTAAATAAGTGTTTAATCCAAAAGAAAAGGGTAAGAATGTGACCTAAGCTTACCTAAAAAAATTATATTTGATAGTTTTTGGACCCATAATCATCTAATATTTTAAATAAGTCACTCTATATCCATTTTCAATTTTTCATTAATTTATATTAATTTAGTATTCATAGAGTTTCCAAAATTGACCGGCACCTCATTTATAAAAGGGAACCTCCTCCCTCACTTCCTCACACAACATTGAGTTATCATGATCAACAAAAACCAGCCCATTTCACCAAAAAAATCCTTATACAATTTTTTGGGTAATTTTACTCCAACAATAAAAACTCTAAATCCCTTTGAAAGATATTTAAAAGAAGTCCATCAAAGAAGTGGTATTTTTTTACTAACCCATTCATGTCCATTTCTTATTTTACTTCCTCTTAATGTATTTTTCCCTTAATAATTTAATAAATCAATTATCATATATATTATCATATTTTATTATGACTATTTTACCACAAAACTATACCTTCTATCCATCCTATGAAAAATGAAATCATTATGCGTTTGTGCATATGACTTACTGACATCATGTTGTGGTGTAATTTGTTTTTTTTATCTCCACATTATTTGGATGGGTATAATGATGGAAATAATGTATATAAATAATTAATATAAAATTTAATTTTTTATTAATAATTAATATACCATCCAATTCATTATCCTTTCACCATTAAGATAATGATATCATCGCTTGTGTGTACATATGTCCCATCATCTTTACAACATGATGTGATCAATTTTCTATGTCAAACATTAAATAGTTATTTTAAATGTAACAACCCTAGATTTTTCAAATAAATTTAAAATTTAATGCATGAAACACTGATTCTCTAAAAGAACCACTATTTTATAACCTATCTAGTAAACATAAATTTTCCACCTCTACGATTTGAATTTTGAAAAACTAACATAAACAATTGCATTAAGTATGATATTTAGAGTTTGATAAGACAAACATAATTTTTGGTGACTAGTAACAAAACCTTATTAATATTAATATTACCATTATTATTTGTAAATAATATTATTATTTTATTCTCTTAAGGTTATAAGATAATGAGATCCTGATTAATTTTTCAAGGTGATATAAAATGAATTATAATTATAATATTCTTATTTTTTAAATAAATTATATGGAATAATATTTATAAAATTAAATCTAAAAAATATATTCCATTTTTTAATTCTACACATCGAAAAATGGCTATGGTGAATTTTTGGGATTTTTCTGAAATGCTTGATTTTTTTATGAATAGTAAAATACGGTAATTTGCTATATATATACATAATCAGCTAAATTCACTTTTATTAGAATAATGGATAATTTAAGAACACTTGGTTAGAACTAAAATTCACATATTACTATTATTTTTCACAATAATCAAATATATTTGTTGTCTTTGAAAAAATAATAAAATAATGTGTAAAATAATGGGAAAACCTTCCTCTCCTCTGCTATACCCCCCCTCACTCGCTCTTCTCATCATTCTGCTTAATCCTTTTTTTAATTTCTAAATATTGATAAAATACCATCCCATGCTCCTACTCCATGTTCCGAAACCATTGGCCTCATAAAAAGACAAAAACCTCTCCCCTAAAGAGGCTCTCAAAGAAGATTACTTCTATATATAAATTCCCAATTTCATTTTTTTTTCAAGTTCCTTTCATTTATTTTTCTTTCCACAACTACATTTATACAAATTATATGATGAATCTAGTTCCTTAAATGTACAGGAATTTTATTCTGATAAATTAATAATTCATTATCATCTCTCCTTCCACCTTTTATTCTAGAAATGAAAACACCATCCGAGATGTGTCGATTTATCATATTCAAGGATGATGAATTTTCAATAACTATTAACATTTTCAATTCTGGTCATGAAACCATTATTATGGTTGATCCATACTATAATATATGTATTACTACTTATTTAAGGTTCGGGAATCCTTTTGTACACAAGATATTAATTTATATATCAAAATGAGTTCATTGTGATCAAAAAACCACCAATTAACCCAAACAATTGTCATTGAAGTTTTACAATGATTCATCTTCACTCCCACTAACCAAATGAATTTTATAACCATGTAATATTATATTTTTTCACTAATATCATACAAATTATATTCTATACAAAAAATTTCATTATACATGATTATCCTTACATGAATATAAGTAAACCGATCATGAAAACCAAGGAAGAAAACTCTCACAAATAATGAAATAGAATCTATTAGACCATCCAAAGACCATGATGGCACTAAATATGGTTATAATAAATCAATTAAATTTATATTAGGTCTGGAATCATTATATTATTAACAGAAATTTGATTATTCAGTTCATTAAGATAAAGTGAGGAACACCATTGAGCATAAGGTAAGAGTTTTCCACTCGAATCTCCATTTTCATTTGGGTTACATTTATTAATGACATACCTCAATTAAATTATTATTAATTAATATTTAATCCTAATAAATTATATGTGAATTTTATATATATTTTTAACAACCAGAATCATACCTTCTTTTTTGGGTAATTATATGTTATAAAAGTATCTTTCAAAAATTATCCCGGAAATACATGCCTGACTCATCGAAGTTTCTCAAATTCTTACCTATTTTCATGGGAAATATATAATATTTTTTTAGAAACCATTGTATTTATAAAAGAAACATTTTATTATTAATATAATATCTTACTTCATTTCAATATTTTTACAAACAATTTTTCAAAAAGAGTATTTATCTCAAGAATTAGTCGATGATTTTATAACAGTATCTCATCTGTTTCAACTCTCATGTTGATTGTTATGTATTATAGGGATTACTATTTATGATATAATCTACCATATTTAATTTAATGGTCTATCATTTGTTTTACTTTGGATGTTCTATCTTAGAATCATTCACCAATTTACACTGAATGGTAGTGTTTAATCTTAATGTTTATGGAATTTTATTTACATTTCATATGTTATTTTAAATATGAAAGTATATGTTGCTTATGTTTATCCCCTATTCAAATGAAGAATTAATTAGACTTATTATGTGATGTGTGGGGCCTCCTATATCCCCATGATGCATCGGTACGTCTCTTGAGACAAATAGATACGGACTTGGACGTGGCTTTGTCCATTTTTAGATATGGTTTTGGACGCGGCCTTAATAATTTTGATATGTCTGGGTTGAGGCCTATAAGTTATGTTTTAGAATTCCAGTATATGAATTTCCACCATTATGATGCTATAAATTCATAGTTCATGTGGTTATTTGACTAATAGAATACCAATGATTGTGTTTTATTATGGAAATAATTACTCAGATCATATTCCTTCAATAATGTGTCAAAGATTATTATTTTTAAAGGAATATATTTTTAATTATTCACCATGCCAAATTTTTATGTTAATGATATCTTTCACTGTATTTCTTATCCTTACTGAGAATCTGACCTCCTCCTTTCCTATGTTTCATTTGTCCCAGGACATGATGAGGTATATTATGATTGACGTGCATGGATAATATTAGAGTTGTGGATGTTCCCATTGGAACTTATTTGTTGTTTTTCATTTGAAGTCGTAATGTTAAACTTATGTATGTATTTTGATTGGTAAATATACTAAACTATTCATTACATTGGGATAAAAATTTCATGTAATCATGCCAATATAAGGTAATAAAGAACTGGTTCTGAGTAACATGGGTTGGGTCTTTATAGTTGGTATTAGAGGGAGTTTTTTAGAATACATGAGATCTAGATTTAGAAAATTTAGATTAGGAAAGAAACCCCTAAGATAGTATTTGAGGATAAAAATAGAAAAACAACTTGGAATTTTGGTAAAGAATATATTATGGGGATATTTTTAGAAAATACATCCCTATCTAGATACTACAAGTGGATGTGGTTCTGTCACAGATGTACCTAGGAGGGAAAACTCTGAAAAGGAGTTTTGGGCTTGACCTAGGGTATACTGATACATGACAACGAGGCTTACGGCGAACCAGATTTGACACTCCATGGGGATATTCTTGGGATATTTCACATTTTCATTACAAGCCATTATGAATGATTCATATGAAAATTTTTCATCAAAGAAAGTGTGTTTATGATATAGGATAAGCCACGCATAGGATTTCAATTTATATTAAGTGTTTTTTCTATTTTGAGATAGTACATTATTATTTATAACTTAATCTAGTGTATGCCTTTATTTAGAAATGGTGCCTAATGGAAGGAATTGAAACCTCATGTATGTGAGTATCCCTTGTTGGGATTTCCCTCCTATGAAAGGTAATGATATTGTTTCTTGAGCTACGACTGGTGTGGAAAAACTTATAACAATACTAAAAAAACATACCCTTGTTATAAACAATGTTTGTTCCTCTATGGAGCATCTAGATCAACAAAAAATATTAGATATGTTATATCTCTTTATGCAGCAACATCCTCCATCATTTAATGGAACTACAAACCCATTCATAGCGAAGTAGTGGATACATTCCTTAGAGAAGAAATTTCTCACCTTGGGATGTAATGAAAGAGAGATGGTTTTTATGGTAGCTTATAATCTTTCAGGAGAGGATGATCAATGGTGGTCACTAATTCAAAACAAAAAGGAGGTTGAAGAGATATAAAACATATAATATATTTAATTTAATGAAATTTTCTTATAGAAATACTCTCCTTATGAACAGTGAGTGGATATGGAAAGGATATTTCTGAATTTGAAGAAAACTGATGATAAGAATGTTGCAATGTATGAAACTATCTTCACAAGGTTAGATAGGTAATATTTTGACTATATACGTAATACAAGAAACAATATTGATCAATTATTTGATGGCCTAAGTCCATTCCTCTTGTGGGAGATGGTCTACCGAAATTTCTCAACATATAAAGATATAGTCTCATGTGCTATCAAGATAGAAAAATAGTTATCTAAGTCTTATGAATTTAAAATAAATCTATGGAATAATATGGTTTTTGAAAAAACAATTAACAATTCAATAAAGAAATTGGGAAGAATTTAAGAGTTTACATTCCACCCTATGATAACTGTGGATGGAAACACCATGGTACTTGCTTAAAAGGAAAATGGGTGTGCTATAACTGTGAAAAAAAGGCCATCATTCTGGTGTTTGTAAGGGGATGAAGGAAGCTATTAATGTTTAATTCTATAATAGTAGGGATATGGGGCACTATGCTAATTCTGGTCCTATGTGTCAAAGAAACATGCCTCAAAAAAGGCCAAAGGAGCAGGTATAAGCTTATGTGATCAAAATTGTTGATTTTGAAATTCCTAATGACATAGTGGAAGGTATTGTAATGGTTTCTTCAAAATTAGACAATGATTTATTGGATTATATATCATCACATTCATTCATATCATTCAATTTTTCCAAGAAAATTAGATATTTCCAATTTGATTTAATAAGGGAGTG
Source organism: Viscum album (assembly GCA_963277665.1). Lineage (NCBI taxonomy): Eukaryota > Viridiplantae > Streptophyta > Magnoliopsida > Santalales > Viscaceae > Viscum > Viscum album. Next base: position 2,096,754,765 of record OY728122.1, read on the forward strand.
GTTAGTCAAAACTCCTAAGGGAAGTATCATTACAACAAATACGTGTCAAGAAGTGCCCACTATGGATTATAAATGTGCTTTATCTAATAATTTTATTACCATACCCATGATTTACATTGATATATAGTCTTTGGTATGTATTGTCTTTCAAACCATGATGCAAAAAAAATTTACATGAAGAATGAGGCTACAATTATTTAGGATGATGTCGAATCCCATATCTTTAGAGAATATACATCATCATATAATTCTAATATAGATCCACCCCTTGTATCTCTATTTAATTCAATTATTTTGGGGAAGGTAATGAAATAACTATGGGTGAGGAAATGAATTTTCAAATTGAGGACATACCTATTGTGTTAGAATATGTTGATGTGTTTCTAGAGGATTTACTTGGACAACCTCCAGAGTAAGAAAATTAGTTTTCGATTTACATAATTCATGATTCATGGCCCATATCAAATAACCCTTAATGAAAGGCCACTGTGGAATTACTGGAACTAAAAAAACAACTAGAATAATTGAGTGATAAGGTATTTATTTTCAATAGTTATTCACAATGGGGTGCCCCTAATAGTTTCAGTAAGAAAAAACATGGATATATTAGGTTGTGAATTGAATTCAGGGAGATCAATGCTATAACAATAAAGAACATATATCCCCTACCTTTAATTGATTATTTATTTTATAAACTTCACGACGCCCAATATTTTTCTATGATGGGTCTTTGATCTGGATATCATCAATTATGTGTAAGGAAGATATTCCAAAGATATTATTTAAAACTAGTTATTGGAATTACAAGTTTACAATAATGCCTTTTGGACTGACTAATTCACCCTCTATATTCATGGATTTAATGATAATATTTTAAAATGAATATTTTAATAAATTTCTTATGGTATTTATTGATTATATCTTGGTATACTCAAAAAACTATGATGATCATGAGAATCAATTTTGGACTATTCTTATGACTCTTAGAATAAATGAATTATATGGGAAGTTTAGAAATTGTGAATTTGGGCTTCAATCAGTATCCTTTCTTTACCACATTGTCTATGTGGATGGAATATCTATTTATCTTATAATGAAAAAGGTTGTGCAAGAATAACCTAGTCCAATGAACACAACTGAGGTATATAGTTTTATTGGATTGACATGTTATTATTGTCCTTTAGGTTAGAACTTCATCCATTTATCAAAACCAATGACCAATCTTACAAGTAAAGGGGTTGATTTCATATGGAAAAAATATTATGATGACTATTTCAAAGAGTTGAAGAAGAGATTAGTGAATATTGTGATCCCAATTCTACCATCGAGGAATGATGGGTTTTTTATCTATAGTGATGCATCAATGAAAGGAATCTGTTGTTTCCTTATACAGAATGATAGAGTTGTTTCCTATGCATCAAAGAAGGTAAAAATTAATGAACAAAACTATTCTACTCAAGATCTTGAGTTATTAGTGGTAATATTTTCTCTGAAGATATGGATACATTATCCTTTAGTGAAAAATATATGATATATATGGATCATAAGTGTCTAAAATATATCTTCTCATAGAATGAACTCAACATGAGGAAAATATGATGGCTCGAACTATACAAGGATTGTAAATATTCTATACACTACCACCCAGGAAAGGAAAACATGGTTGTTAATGCATTTAGAAGGAAGGATCATGGTGTTATTAACAAAATGAGGATTGATAAGGATCCTTTATACATGAATCTACTGAGGATGGATATAGGAATTATTATAGAAGGGGAAATATCACAAATTTTTCAATTTTTTTCCCAAACATCTTTATTGGAAAGGATAAAATATTTATAGTCTGATGATGATAACCTTCAAAAGAAAATTAATGTTCTGAAAGATGGGAATTTTCCTAACCTCATGTGTGAAGATGGAATTCAGAAATTTGGGAATATATTTTGTGTTACCTCTATTTACAAGATATAAAAGGATTTATTGGATGATTCCCATAGCTAAAATTTCATTATACACCCTGGTATCACTTAAATGTACATAGATTTTAAAAAGCATTTCTGGTAGGATAACATGAAGAGGGAAATTTCTGATTATGTATCAAGATGTATAGTTTGTTAACAAGTTAAGGCTGAACAAAAACATCCTAGAGATGTCATGAATACTCTACCTATTACTACATGAAAATGGGATGACATCACCATGGATTTTGTCACTAGATTACCCAAACATCTAAGAACGAATGATGCAATATGGGTAATTGATGTTTGACTTACAAAATTTTCTCATTTCCTTGATATAAGGGAGGATTTTCCACTAGATCTCCTAGAAAAACTATATATAAATGATGTTTTGAGAAATAATGGAGAACCTATCTCAATTATTTTTATCTTGATCCATGATTTAAATCAAAATTATCAAAAAATATTATGAAATCATTGGATACAGAGCTTTGATTGAGTACTTCTTATCACTCACAAGCTGACAGGAAATCTGAAAGGATGGTACAAACCATAGAGGACAAGTTGAGATCATGTTCACTTGAATTTAAAGGTATGTGGGATCATTTTTTACCTTTATTAGAGTTTTCCTACAATAATAGTTTCCATTCATGAATCTAAATGCCCCTATATGAAGCATTGTAGGGAAAAAGATGTTATACACAAACATGATGGGATTATGTTGGAGAAAGGAATCTAGTGGGAATAGATAATTTTGAGGAAACAATTGAAAAGGTAAATACTATTCAAGGCCATATAAAATTAAATCTACTTAGACAAAAAAGAGAATCAGATAATCGAAGGAAGGGTTTGGAGTTTAAAATGGGAGATAATGTTTTCTTAAAAGTATCTCTATGGAAGGGTGTCTTACATTTTGGTAATAAAGGGAAACTGAGCCCTTTGTGCAAAGGCCGTTTTGATATTTTAGAGAGAATTGGAGTTTTTGAATATCATTTTTCTATGACACCTAGCCTATATAAAGTACAAAATGTGTTCCATGACTCATTGTTGAGAAATAACATGCCAAACCCAATGCATGTCCTCACTACCAAAGGTATATAATTGGAACCTAACCTATCTTAATGTGAAGAGGATATCTAGACTATGGACACTAAAGAGTAATTTTCTAGGAATAATATGAATCTACAGGTAAATATACTTTGGGAAAATCATAAAATCGAAGAGGCAACATGTGAGCCTTAAGAGATTATGATGAATAAATACCGAAATATTTTTTTGAGGTAACAATTTGGGAATTTCAAGGAAGAATTTTGTTTAAGGAGGGGATAATGTAACACCCAAATATTTTTGAAAATAAATTTAATATTGAATGCATGAAACATTGAGTCTCTACAAAACACCACTTTTTTATAACCTAGCCAGTAATCATAAATTTTCAACCCCTTTGATTTGAATTTTGGGAAACTAGCCTACATGGTTTTATACAACAAGATATCTAGTGTTTGATAAGATAAACATAATTTTTGGTGAATAGTATCATAAACTTATGAATTGTAATATGAAAATTATGAATGGTAAATCATATTATTATTTTACTATATTATTATTATAAGATAATGGGATCTTGATTAATTCTTCAAGGTGATATAAAATGAATTATAGATTAAAAATTGTTATTTTTCTAATTAATTATGGTTAAAACTATTTAAAAAACTATTTTCAAAAAAAAATTATTTCATTTTTGAATTTATACCCACTGAAAAATGGCTAGGATGAATTTTTTATATTTTTCAGAAATACACAAATTTTTATGGAGGTTAAAATAAGGCAATTTAATGTATATATACATTATTTGTTAAATGTACTATTCTTGTAATAATGGATGATATAAGAACATAATTTTATAAATAAAATTAACATAATACTAATCTTGGTCACAAGATTCAATATTATTTATTGTCTTTGGAAAAATAATAAAATAATGAGTAAAATAGTGGGAAGGCCCTCCTCTCCTCCACTATAAAACCCCCCTCACTCCCTCTTCTCTCCACTCCCCTAAAGATGTGTTCCTTGACTAAATTATATTAAAATATCCTTCCAAGATCCTCCCCCACATCCAGAGACCCTTGGTCTCATACAATCACCAAAACCTCTCCCATAATGAGTCTATCAAGGAAGATTACTTCAAGAGGTAAATTCCACTTTTATTTTCTTTTATTTCAAGTTCCTTTCTTTTCTTTTTATTTCATCACCTCCATTCATCAAAATGTTGTGATGACTCCAGTACCTCACATATACTGGAATTTTTTTATGATAAAATAATAATTCTTCATCATCTCTCCTTTACACTTATTTTATAATATAAATGAAAACACAATCTGAGATGTGTTAATTTATCACATTCAAGGACGACAGGTTTTCAATTTCTATTACCAACTTCAATTATAGTCATGAAACCATTTTGATGGTTTAAATAGATTATAATATATGTATTATAACTTATTTCATGTTATAGAATCCAATTTTACACATTATATTAATTTATAAATCAAAAAGAGTTTGTTTTGATCAAAAAACTACCAATTAACCCAAATAATTGTATTTAATGTTTTATAATGATTCATCTTCACTTCCAATAACAAAAATTTTTTATAACTAGGTAATATTATATTTGTTCACTAATAAAATAAAACTTTTATTATGGAAAACCATTCCCATTCTACATTTTTATCGTCACGTGAAAAACTAAACTGATCATGAAAATAAAGGAATAAAACACTCCCAAACAATGAAATCGATTCTATTAACAAACAAAAAGAAAATAAATAAATTAATAAGGTTACAATACATCATTTAAATGTAGATATGGTTCTCGAATAATTAATTTATGATGGTACGTTGGATTATTCAAGTCATTATGATCAATTAAGGAACACCTTTAGACTTAAGGTAAAGTTTTTCCACCCGAACCTCATTTTTCATTCGGGTTACTTTTATTATATACATACCTCAATTAAATTATTATTAATTTATATTTAATCCACAGATATTATGTTCTAATGTTCTATAAATGTTTACCAACCATAATTCTACCATCACTTTTTTGGAATTGTATGTTTTAAAAGGATCTTTCAAAACAATTTCCCTAAATACAAGCCCGACTCTTGGGAATTTCTCAAATTCTTACCTATTTTCAAGGAAACTATATAATATATTTTGATAAACCATTATGTTTTTTAAAAAACACATTTTATTATGAATATATAACCTTACTTCGTTTCTGATTTTATACAAACACCATTCCAAAAGAACTCTTCTCTCGAAAGTAAAAGATAATTTATCTCAATAATTACTAGATGATATTATAAGAGTATCCTCTTCTATTTCCACACTCCTATTGGTGATTATGTATTGTTGGGATTGGTATTTTTGATATCATATACCATATTTAATTTAATTTTTTATGATTATATTGACTGTGGATATTCTATCTTAAAACAATTCACTAATTTACTTTGAATGGTTAGTGTTTAAGCTTAATGTTTGGGGAATGTTATTTATGATTCATATATAAGTTTAAATATGAATATATATGTTGCTTATGTTTATCCCCCTTAATATGAGGAATTCATTGGAATTATTAGGTGATGGGTTGGGCCAGCTATAGCCCCTAGATGCATAGGTAGGTCACATAAGACAAATAGATATAGACTTGGTCGTTGCCTGGCCCATTTTTAGATATGGTTTTGGAAGAGAACTCTTTCATTTTTAGATGTCTTTCCTGAGGCCTAGGTAATATGTTTTAAAATGTCTGGTATATGAATTTTCCTTATTATGAAGCTATAAATCCATAGTTCATGGGGCTATTCGACTACTATAATACCCAATATTCTATTTTATTATGACATTAATTACTCATCTCATATTCCTACCATAATGTGTTCAAGTTTATTTTTTTAAAGGCATGTCTTTTCAATTATTAATCATTCCTAATGTTTATGATTATGATATCTTTCTCTTTATTTCTTACCCTTACTGGGCATCTGGTCTCACCCCTTATTGTGTTTTATTTTTCCTAGGGCATGAAGAGGAATATTATGATTGACTTGTAGGGATAATCTTAGATTGGTGGATGTTCACAATGTACATTATTTGATTTTTTTCATTTCATGTTTCAATGTTAAACTTAGGTATGTATATGGATTTCCAAATCTAATAAAATATTTTTTCCTTCAGGATACAACTTTCGTGTAATCATGCTAATGTAATGTTACAGGGCACTAGCTCAGGGCAACTAGGGTCGGGTCTTTAAAAAAATTGAATAGAATGATTAAATATAATATCAATGAACATAATATCATTATATATATAAATTAATTTTACCCAATTCATAAGAAAGAATAATTACATGACAAAATATTCAAAGTAAAATAAAGAAGTTAACACCCAAAACAAGGGTAATAATGAAATATTAGTAAGAAAACAATATAAAAAGACCATATATGATATCATTATTTTGTATATATTTCTGGTATAAATTAATTATATTATTAAACCTTTATACCTGAGGTTAAATCACATTCAACAGATGGAGGGTATATGGATAGGGTAAATTTCAAAATCTCATTATTATTCGGGATTGTTTATATATAGGTATCTGTTGAGAAACATTTATCATCATTAACTATGTTTTCTAATAACATTTTTAAAAAAGTTTTTACTATTATCAAAAAATAAATAAAATATTTTACCCATGATTTACATTTTATAAAAATGTTTTAAATAAATATTTTTCCCCATTTTCCTAATATGGTACATTAATAGTTTTTCAACAAAATACTGAAGGATTTTTTTAACTTATACGTAATGAGTAGAATTTTCTTCCATCATGAAACTGTAATTTCGGGAATTTTAATTTAAAATTTAAAAAAAATCAATTAAAATTTTTTCTTTTAAAATTATGATTTATTTTAAATAAATGGTTTCAATGTAAAAAATGGTGTATTTATATCAAAAATTATTTGATTGATATTATTAGTATATTTTCATCTATGTCAACATACTTTTATGGATCGTATATTTGATTGAGGTTTATCCTTTATGATACCATCTACTTTATTTTATTGATGGTTTTATGAATATTCTAACTGTGCATGTTCTATCTTGATACAATTCATGGTTTAGAGTTAATGTATTAACATTTTCTACACTTGTTTTTCAATAAGAATGCTTATGTTGTTTATGTTCTCATATGATAAATGAATTGAACATAATAAGTGAAGGTCAAGGCCTACTATTGTCCCTCGATGCATCAGTAGGTCTCATGAAAAAAATAGTTTGTGTATTAGATGAGCCCTACCCATTTATTTATGGTGTCTTTGTCGAAACCTTGATAGTAAGTTTATGATGTCTAACATTATGTATTCTGTAATTATGAAAATAATTATTAATATTTCATGTGATTATTATATTATTTGAATACATGTGTTATTATTTATATGGAATTATATGATTTTTATTTATTCTTTCCATAATATACTCTAGATTGGGCTTAAGTGGCAACTATTTTAGTTATACACCTTGCATCAATTTTTTTCATATTATTAATAATAGCTTCTATTGTAAGCTTACCCCTAATGAGAATCTGATCTCACCCCGTTCTTATATTTTATATTTCCAGTATGCCAAGATTTTTATCTTGATTGATATTAAGGGTTAATCTAGAATAATATCGGTGCTCTCAAAGGATTTAATGTGTTGTATTTTATTTTTTACATTATAATGTATGTTTCATGTAAGTAATCAGGTTTCAAATACTACTAAACTGATTAGTCCTTTTTTATTCAATTCATGTATCTATTCCATTGTAATAAAGTAATACACCAACTCTATGTTAACAATTTTGAAGTCATAATATTTTGTGTCAAAGAATGTTTCATAGAAACCTTGGAATCTTGATTTTGAAATCATAGATTAGGGAACATAACCCTAAAATAGACATTGTGGATAAGTATAGAAGAACATCCTTGGATTTTTTAAAGTTATATATTTTATAGGTCTTCTTGGAATTCATCCCTATTTGTATACTACAAGTGGATGTGGTTCATGCATAGGTTTACCTAGGGGTATCAACTGCAACAAGATGTGTTGGGACTAACTGGGTGTAAATTGGTACATGACAATGGACTTTACTGTGTACCTAGTTTGACATTCCAAAAATATATGCTTTGGAGAATTCATATTTTCTTTACAAAACCTAATTAAGTATTTAAAAGTAAATATTTCTGCAAAGAAACCATGTTTATTATTATAATATTAGTGATACATAAATTATAAATTTTTCTTAAGTGTTTGTGAATTAGGATCCCTAACCTAATATAATGTATTACATTGTTTTGAAATAGTTCCTTGTGGAAGGAATCAAAACTATATCAATTCAAGTAATCCTTATATGAATTTCCATCATATGCAAGATAATGATGTTTGGGTTAGAGCTACAACTAGTGTTGAGAAAAATTTAACTATAATAGGATGGATGACTGTGGTTATGAAGAATAAAGTTACATGTATGTAGCATCTAAATCCACAATGTGGAGGAAAAATTTTAGACCACTTCATTAGAGAAAAACCTCTAATATTTGATGGGAATACAAATCTATTTATAGCTGAAAAATGGATAAGTTCATTAGAGAATAAATTTCATTATTGGGTGTGCAATGATAATGAGAAGGGTTTCATGGAAGTTTATCATATTTCAGGAGATGTATATCTATGTTGGTCAATAATTCAAAATAAGAAGGAGGAGGAATGAAAAGAAAATATTAAATTGAATGATTTTAAGGAACCTTCCATTTAAAAATATTTCCCTCATGAATAGAAAGTTGATATAGAGACCTAATTCTTGGGTTTGATACAAAAGGAGGATGAGATTTTTTCTTTGTTGGAATCTAACATTACTCTATCAGCAAGGCATTCTGAGAAATACATACGTAACCCAATGAGTATATTAATTGTTTCATTAATGGGTTAAATACTTTACTGTAAAATAAAATGGTCTCCCAAAATTTCTAAACAGATAGAGATATACTCTCATATTTTAACAAGACAAAGAAATAATTCTCTAATTCTTATGAAATTAATGGAAATTAAGAGAAGAAGACAATGAAAGAGTAAGAAATAGATAAAGCAAAGAAAGGAAAGTAGGATTTTCCCATATTTGATAATTATGGGAAGAAACTCCCTGAATAAAACCTAAAGGGAATGGAATTTTGTTACATGTGTGGCTATAATGGTCATCAGGATTACGACATTATGGGAAAGAAAGAATTTGTAAATTTGAAATAATACAACTATAATGATATGGATCACTACGCAAATGACTGTACAATTCATCAAAGAAATATATCAGAGAAAAATAAAATGGATCATAGTCATTATTATATTGTTAAAACATTTGATGTGGAATAATTAATGTATTTGTGTTTTTGGATTCAAAAATTAAGTAATGATATTCTAGTTATAATAATCATGATATTTATAAGGATTTTATTTTAGTACTTAATCTTTTTAGATTTTTAATAAAGCAAGTTTTTATTAAGGATTTTAGGTTATAAAGGTATTCATATATTTGGTAGTTGAGAAAAATATATACATTATGTTATTATGGGAAAATTTGATGTTATATTGATTCTTAAAATTTATTGACCTTCCTTATAAACATTTGGAATGTGAATTTTGATAGATGTAATTTTTTTGAGTCTTATTATTGGAATAGATTAAGTTAAACATTTGATATAATTTTTTAATGTTGATTTAATATTTATTGAATATTATGTTCAAAACTTTTTGTTTTTAGTGATCATTCAGAGGATGATGTAAATACTTGTGTACCTTTTGATTCATTGAATGTCCTTCAGGCATAAAAATTCATCTTTAATATCTATCTCTAGGTGTAATAAATGAAGGGAAATTAGATTGAAGACGAACTAAAGGATGTGATTATTATTTTTACATATAAAGTAACCAAGTAAGTATATTTTGTCAAGTAGTAATCTATATATTAAAGGAATCCATAAAATATTGGAAAATTGTGTTGAAACAAAAATCTTATTTGTATACTTTTCTTACTATGAAATCAATTGTATTTTTAACTAATAAAAAGATTTTTGGCTATTTGATTGTTTACTTTCTAATGACCATGATCTATATCAATCTCCAATAGAAAATGATAGTTAGTTTTCTATTCAATGCCTATATTATTCCTATGTGGCACCCTTATATGTTTTATCCCCATGAACTTTATAACTCCCTTACTTTATTTTAATGTTGAGAATTCATTTATCCTTTTTCTGATGTGGGATTTGAACAAGGTTTTCTTAAAAATTCAAACCCCCAGTTTTTTCCAATGTTAAAATCCCAAGGATGTAATTTATTGAATTAGTGGATAATTTTAGTCCCTGTTATATTATGGTAATTCACTTTTTAAATTTAACTTCTTCGATAGCATTTGTTGCACGCAACACTGAGTTCGAATGCACTTTAATATATTAATAAGGGGTAGCTATAACATAGTGATTAAAATAACACGAATGAAAAATGTTAACCCCATTATGAAATTTATATAATTAATTTTTTCAAAAAAATTAAAATATTTTATAGGCGTAATATAATAATGAATCCAATTTTATGTATTAAAAGGCTATATTATTTTAATAACAGCTTTACCACCTTTTGAGGGCCCAATATTTTTATATCTAGTTTTTGAAACATTTAGAAATTCTATTTGAAGAAACTAAAATTATTCTTTAAAATAAGAATATAAAAACATACTTTGGTTAATTTTCTCGTATTTCTGTTATTAGTTTCATGTTTTGATGAATAATAATAAAATAATGCATTTTAATTGAGAAGAGATTTTTCATATAATTAATTATTAGTGTAAAAATATATTTTCCATTGGGTTAAAAGTTTAATTATATTAATTTATTATCATTTAATCTAATTTATTTAATTGGATCAATTAAACCCTGAATATGGATATAAAAACTTTTTAATATTTTGGACATTTTCACATTGAAAATATATTATATAATTGTATAGATGAGATTATTTTTAAATTAATTACTACAGCATATTAATTTTTAATTTGGAAAAATGTATTCCATATTTTTAATGAGTTAATATAAATTAAATAAAATGTTCTATTTTATTTTTTGAAATTATGAATATTAACATTAGTATTTTTTATTAACACGGTTAAAGGTAAATCGAGTAATCAATGGTAAAAATAATATTATAAATATCATAAAATTACCCAATCACTTGTCCATGTTTTATTGGATGAGTGGATATTGACCAAAAATAATCATTATTTTATGATTATATCCTTTTGAAGCCACCTGGATGACAGTATGGAATTTTTTATACTTTAGTTAATGAAAAGATAAAAATATCCTAACTATATCTTAAATCAATATATAATTTTCTTACATAGGTTAATAAATAAGATAAATTAGACAATAAATTTTCCTTCAATATATAAAATATTTATCTTCATTATGATAATTTATTTTTAATTTTTAAGAAATATTTAATTACATTAAAGGCTTATTCAATAATTTTGTGGTAATTATTTCGTTAATGGGAATATCAAATAAATGATTTTATAAAGATTAAAATAAATATTATTTGACATAATTGTTAGTATCCAAGAATTTTATACTGAAGATTTACTTACTAGTAATATATTAGAAATGGTGTTTCTAATATATCTTATTTTATTTATTTATTTAGAATTTAAAGTAATGAATAGCATTAAAATTATCATTAATCTTATATTGAAATAAATAAAATTTAATTAAAAGATAAAAATCAATAAAAATATTAAATTATTCCAATTTATTTTGATGAATTTATATTTTTCATAAATAAAAACATTTCGATTCTTTTGTCATTTCTAAGTTACTATATTAACCCTTAAGTAATAAAATCACATGTTGTCGGTCGAAATGGATCTAAGGTATTAATTTTTTTATTATATTGACAATCCACCTTTCAAGGGGTGAGGTTGATCTTTTACAAGGCCTGAAGGCTTAGATACAATTACATGACCTATAGGTCTTAGAGGGAATCACCCAGATAAGACAACTTGGAACTGCTCCTCCCCATCATATGTCATGAAATCATCACTCCACCTTCACAGCGTTGGTCGGCTTGCTGTCCTATGTAAAGCTACATAGGCCTGGTACCGATGGAAAATCCATAACCTCCCATTCTTCCAATCTCGGTTCACTCTGCTCTAGTGGATGCACCTGCCCTAAATCAATACCTGAAGCCTTGTTCCTTGTAGTCAAACAGGTACATCTGAAATCAAGTAGCCTGAAGGCCTTGGGGTGCACCTAAGGCCTTAAGTTGGCATGAAGGCATTGATTATCAACTGGACCAAATTCCTTGTGTGGCCCAAAATCCTTATAGGACTCGAGGCCCAAACTGGTGGTCTAAAGGCCTAAATGGATGAATAGTTCATGCTGCTACAGTACGGAATAGTACCTGCTACAGTGCTGCTACAGTGCCTACTTTAGTACTACTGCAGTTCCCAGAAATACGTCTCCACACGGATTTGATCTTAGGTCTTTGGATTCACCTACCAAGTCCTCATCAACCAGGTTGAGGCTCATGTGCATAAAATCACATGTTGTCACTTTAAGAGTTAAAGGGATTAAATAAGGGTTAAAGCTAAAATATATGGGTAATAATGTGACCTAAACAATCCTAAAAATTATTTTTTGAAATTATTTGGAACCATAATTATATAATCCTAGAAATAACCCACATTTTATCCAATTGTAATTGGAAGTTAATTTATATTAATTTAATAATTTTAGAGTTCCCAAATGTGAAACTCACCTCAATTATAAAAGGGAACCTTCTCCCTCACTTTATCACCCCACATTCAGCATTCTATATTGACTAAACTTTTTTGATTTTTCCACACAAAATACTTATCAAGGATTCATAGTTAATAGTCTTCCAAAAATACCCACACTAAATCCCTTGAGAAAATATTTAAATGAATTTAATTGAAGAAGAGGTAATTATTTTACTAGCTCATTCAAGTTCATTTCTTCTTCTACTTCCTATTCATGTGTTTTTTCCCTAATAAAATAATAAATATAAAATAATATATATTCTTTTTTGTTATAGTGATTTTGGTATAAACATATTCTGTCTTTTATCCGTTCTATGAAAAATAAAAGCATCACATGTGCGTACGTACAACTTACTGTCTGCACGCAGTGGTATAATTTTTTAATCATAACTTTGCTTAGATGGGTATAATTATTCATATAATTAATATAAATAATAAATATTACATGATATTGATTATTTATAAGTAATATACCATAAAATTCTATACCCTTTCACCATTAAGTGAATGATATTATCGCTCATGTGTTTGTACGACCTAACATCTCCATGACTCGATGAGATTAATTTCCCATGTTAACAATATCAAATGATTATAAAAATGTATATAATGAGTTAATATAATATATATGAACATAATATAATTCTAGATTCAAATAAATATATCATGTGCATATGAAACAAGGGTTACATGAAAAAAAAGTAGAGGAAAATGAAGCAGGTAACACTCAAAACCAGGGTAAAAATGAAATATTATTAACAAACTGATGTAAGAAGATCATTTATGATATTTTAAATTCATATATTGTTATATTGTAAATAAATTACATTATTTAAACCATTATACCGGAGGTTAAATAACCTTATATGAAAGGAAAATACAAGTTAAGGGTTAATTTCACAATCTAATTCTTATTTGGTATTGTTTATATGTAAGTATCTATTGGGGAACATTTATCATCCATGTCCATGTTTTCTATAAGATTTTTCTAAAATATTTTTATTATTACCCTATAAATTCTTAATGTATTATTACCCATGTTATACTACTTATAAAATGATTTTAGTTAAATCTATTTTCATTTCTGAAATGAGGTACTTTATGACTTTATTTTGACAAAATACTAATGGAATGTTTTTTAATGTATACATCTTGAGTGGATTTTTTTACCATAATGAGACATTAATGTCTTCAATAATCCATTACAAGTACATTATATTCATTTCATTTAAAAAATTCTTTTAAAATTTTGAATTGTTTTAAATTAATGATTTCTAATTAAAAAAAGGATTATTTCTCTAAAGAAATTTTTAAGGATTTCATTAGAATATTTTCATCTATGTCAACATCCTTTATTGGATCTTATTATTATTGAGGTTTATATCTTATGATACCATCTATATTATTTTATTGACGTTTTAATGTTCATTTTGACTTTTTCTATTCTATTTTTATATCATTCATTGATTATGGTTAATGTATTCGCTTTTTGTAAGCTAGTTTTTCAATATGTATGCTTATGTTGTTTTTTTCATACGAGTAATTAAATAGACTTAATAAGTGATGGTTGAGGTCCAATATAGCCCCTTGATGCATCATTAGGTCACAAGAGACAAACTTGTTTTGGTATTGGGTGAGGATTTACGCATTTATATATGGTTTCTTGGTTGAATCCTTGACAGAATGTTTATGATGTTCGGCATTACACATTTACTCATCATGATATTATTTATTGATATTACGTGAGGTTATTCTATTTCTATAATATCCATGGGATTATTTATATTTAATTATTTTTTTTTATTCATTAAATATTACACTCAATATTATATTTCAATGGATTTGGTATTAGTTAAAAACCATGCCTTAATGATTATACCTATTATTCATAATAGCTTCCATTGTTTGCTTACCCTTATTGAGCATTTTTGATCACCCCTATCTTATGTTTTATTTTACCTAGGATGTCAAGATGTATACTTTGATTGATATTAAGGTTTCATCAAGGAGAATATTTCTTCTCTTAAATGATTGAATATGTTTCATTTTATAGTTTCAATTGTAATGTATGTTCCAAGAATGTAATCTGGTTTCCCAAATAGCTAAACTGAGTACTCCTTTGGGATTTGAGTCTTGTATCTATGAAAATATAATAAATTAATACACCAAATCCATACAACTAGGGTTGGGTTTGATACATTTTTATGTCTCTATCATTTTCGCATATTCATTATGGATACCTGATCACCTTAGATAAAAAGTATTACCCATGTGCCTAATGGGTCTCATTATGTGCATTTTCTTCCTTGCATACATTACAAGTGAACAATGAATTATTATAAATATATAACCCATCTCAAATTCTATTTAATAACTCAAAAATTTAATCATACTCAACTAATATCTCAAATTCCTTCATGTTAACTCATAATAAATTTTTTTATATCGCTCGGTCTGGTGAGAAATTACCCATTTTTTAAAAATATGTTAACGCAAAGATTCACATACCACATTTTATTTTCCTCTTAGAATATAAGAAGGGCTTGTTCCCTATGATGATTATTAATGAAAAAATATTCTTCAATGGATGATTTAGCTCAATAATGGAGGATTTTATATTATTCAATATGAAATAAAACATTTCTATTGATATATAATATCCTAAACTGTGATATATAGATTACTTTAGGTTTCTCCCAAGTTGTTGTTTATATGTTATGTCATCCTCTGTGCCTTAATCTAATTTTCCAATATTCATCATCAATGGAGTGATTTGTCATCTTTATTCAGTGTCTCCACCTATTTTCACCTTAATATTCACCAATATTCACTCATTATTATGTTTCCCAAATCAATATTTGTTGTAATATTTTGTGACAGTGGGGTGTTCTTCGATATATTTTTCTTCTCCTCATGTCATGTTTTTTGTATTATAATGTTACCTACTATGAAAGATAGTGTGTGTATTGTTTAATTAAAACATATCATCTTAGACCAATTTGATATCACTATATCATATTTGGGGTCTGGATCATGGAATGTGACAACAAATATAACCTCCCATGATGTTATTGATTTCATTATCTTTAAAGTATACATTCTAATAATTTATGATGCTATTGTTTTTCTTATCATGGCCTATGAAAATATTATTTCACCAATGAATACATGTGATTTTTCATCATCACTTTACAATTCCCCCACTAGGGATCCCAATGTCTACATTAGAGACTCCATTATACCTGAGAATATATTTTTTGGTTTTTTTATATCACTTACGTAAATTCAAAAATTAATTCTAATTATCCAACAATTCCTATAACCATCCAATTAATTATATATCACCCCCATAATATTAATATAATTTCAAATTTATATTATTATGAAGATAAATATCATATCTTTATTTTCCAATTACTAAAATTCAATATTGTAATCAATTACTATAAAAATTAATCCATAAGTATATTTCTTTTTTCAGTACATATACCACTACCTCTGAATGGTATATCTCGATGTGTGATATCTCTACTTCATGCCCATGTATCACCACTTTATCACTTCTAGCTTCACTGGAGTATATCTATTTTTATTCAATAATATTGTAATAAAAAAAATTATTGGAATCCATTAATCTCATTATTCATCATATCAATAACTCACAACTATTATCAAATTCCCATGTTCGTCCAAATGATCAGTTCGCATTAAAAAATATAAAACATCATAATTACTTCCATATAATATTTATTGAAATATAAATGTGTGATTAATATAAATTCATATTATACATTTCAGGTATAGAACCATCTCACTGTCTATAGATATACACTCTCCATTCATTTTATTGTCTCCTAAAACATACAACATTACTATAAAACATAATAGTTGATATTCAATAATCTAATATATAAATCAAATAATCCCCAAATACCCATCCATCATACCCTATTATATTTTAATTCCCTATATCTTCCTCACATAATTATCAATACATAATTATAGTATTGATATACTATGATTATTTCTATAAAAATATTTTAGGAAAAGATATTACCTAGAATCATAGAAAATAAATAGGTTACGATGAATTTGAATGTAAAATATTACTCATGAGTTTTTAAAGTGTGACATGTATCCAAACCACTTTTCTATATTTAAGTGTAGTTCATAGTATAATGAAAATCTTACCCAAATATTCACAGTTAAAAAAGCATAACTCAAGAGGGATCTTAATTACCAAAAAAATTTAAACCTGCCTATATATATGTGTGTGTGTGTGTGTGTGTGTGTGTGTGTATATTATAGAAAATCATAATTTTAGAAGTTACCAACATAAAACTATATTTTTTGTTTAGTTAAATTAAATTATATAATATTATTTGAAAGAAACTCATTAAATTAATGAAATATTAATTTTAAGAGACAATTAAAACATTTTAATTAAATCCTAATAATATATATTAAAACTTTATAAAAAATAATATTAAATAAAAAATTAAATAAATAAATGAACCGTTAAAATATTTATTGTTAATATAAATAATGCATAATATTTTAAATAAGGCATCTAATAGTATGAATATTTTATATAAACCAATTTAATCATTTTATATTAAATTATTTTTTTATTTATATTTTTTATGAATAATCCCATTTAATTTTAAAAAAAAATTATATCACAAAAAATTTTGATCTATATAATTTCCTATCATATAGTCTCTATCATTATTATCATAGTAAATGATTTAATATATTAACACTTTGGATGCATGTAAAAACTCATATCATTTATATCATTATAAATTTATTTCTAGTCATGAAAGGAACTATAAATATCAATATCCATATATAAAATTCATTGATATACCTAAAACACAACATTTTCATTACCTAAAATATAGTTATATACTCATATCAGAGGTGTGTGGGAGTGATTTATTTTAGAATATACAGTTGTGGTTTGTTAAAAAAAATATATGATATATCATTGATTGCACTACCTTGATGACGACTAAAATAGAGTCATGTCATACCGCGGACATCGATTACCACTTATTTTTACCTATAAGAAATAATTCCACCATATCATTGTCAGTAATATTACTATATCATTGTCGGTTATATCAATTATTCTTTATTTTTCTAGAATTTTTTAAAATACAATTTTTTTCATCCTCTAAAAAAGGATGTGGCATCAAAAAAGGGGTTTATAGACATTAAACATACCCAATATAAATAAAATTCTAAAATTATTAATAAATTATAATTTAATAGACATGATGGACGAATAAAATGTAGAACATAAAAAATACCAATTAAATAACTCATTATCTCATAAATTCGATGAAAAAATCTAAACAATAACCCATTATTTAATTACTTCATAGGTAATAATCCAATTGTAGAGTCCCTAAATACATTTGGATGGATCCTCTTTATTCACCAAAAATATTTTAGTGTACCATTGGTTAAATTAGTAATATTAAGAAGAACTAATTGACTATAATGCAATAAAATCTAGTTTCTTAAAAATGCTAGCCTAAACTCATTCTATTGAACATATTTGTTAATGAATTTTATTTATTGAGTATATGTAATCCAAAATTCTTGAATAAATATTTTCCACATATATTAAAAAAATATCTGTTTTTTTCTTCATCAAAAGTAAATTTTAATCACTTCAATTATTATAAAACATTAATTACATCATCTCATGCTATTTAAACCAATTTAAATGATAATTCTTTAAACTTTTCCTGAATCAGTGGTATCTAATATCACTTGGATATTACCTTATGTGATATCCTACATCATGGGTGAGTATATAGTCTATATAGATACTAATAATATTTGTTTCATTTTCATAACACTTGAACTTGTCACAAATTTAAATGAATTATTTTGTTTAATATATAGTAAATCATTTACATCCAACATTTTGGACTATGATTTTATTATATTTTTTTAGGAATGAACTATATGGTTGGATTCATGAAATTGAAATGAATGATTATAAAATCATCCTTATACAAATTTTTGTAACATCCCGAGTTTTAAGATAGAAACACTTTGTTCGATGGCCTACATGATACGCTACGTCAAGCTTAAATGATGGTCAATATATTATTATCTAAATATTACCTTTATAACCTTTCCTCTGGAATGGAGGGAATGAATATTATCAACTAACTTATCAAAATATGGTTTACACTTGTTTAAATAATGATTTATCGGTTACCAAATTTATTAGAAATGGAAATAAAAACCATTTGAATATAAGGGATGTGTTTTAATGGAAACATATTCAAAAGAGAATAATTTTTTATAAAATCATATCACACTTTATAGACATTTATATGTAATATATTCAATGTAATGTTTAAAATTCATCTTATTTGTTATCTAGATGTGATATAAGAACAAATACAATTTTTTCAGATAAAAGAATTATTTTTTTAAAAAATACTATTTACCTCATTTTTTATGGAGAACCATTTCAAAATATAGTTTTGTAACATTTATATGTTAAAATTTTAAAATAATATTCTTATTTAGATGTGTAAAATAAAATTTTACTTTGGATGAAATTTGGAAATTTTTCTGATAAAATCCATATTTTAGTGAATAGTAAAAAATAATGCATTTTAATTCAAAACATCCTTAATATCTAATTTATTTATATAGTCATATTATCCTTTTAATTGGTTTCAAAGTGTATTGGTATTGTGTTTTTATCATTTAATCTAATTTTTTTTCATTGGAAGTAAATTTACATTGAAATAAAATATAAATGCATATCAATCTTTTGATGGTTATTACTTTCTAGAAGTACTCATTTTATCATTTTTACAATGAGAAATAATTTAAAATTAATTACTAAACATTATGTGTTTTGAATTTTTAAAAATGGATTCTATATCTTTAATTATAAGGTAAAAATTATTTAAATAGTTCCCATTTATTTTTTGACATTAGGAATAGTAACATCAGTAATTATTTTTATTTATAATGATTAATGTGTAAATCAGGTAATTAAGGGAAAATTTAAAATTATTCTAATACAAAATTATCCTAACACATATCATAATCCTATGGGATGAGATATGGCTATCAAGGATCGATTTTGGGTTTATTCATTGACCCCATACAGCCACTTGTATTTGATAATGACATGTTACAATAATTATTTTCATATAAAGAGATATATAACATAGACATGTATCTTTTAATAAACAATTCGTAATATAGTGTTATATAACATATATATTTGATTGTAAATAGTAATTAGAAACCTAAGTAGATTTTCTACATCATGGGGATTTATTTATAATTTTTATAAAATAAATTAATTTATTTATTTAAGACAGAATGATGATCCAGTGATAAACTAATTAATTAAATATTCAAATAAATAATATTATAAATATTAAAATAAATTTAATATGATTATTTTTATACCATCTAAAAAATTTATGTACGATTATGGCATGTTATCATTGATTTAATGTCATTTTTTTGAATGAATAATATTTTATTACTATAAAAATTCAAATACCCAATAGTGTCAAAAATGACATAAATAAGTTTATAAAAAATCCTATTTTATCGAATGTTATATTAGTAATTAAAATATAATATTAGGAAAACTAACTTAGATAGTGTTAAAAATTTTATTAATGACCCACTTGAGGTTCTATCATCAATTTATTGTATCTCTATTAACCATGTAGCGTAATAATACTACAAAACATGATAAGAGTTAATTTATTTACCTAAGGGTTAAAGCTAAAACAATAAGGTTAAATTTGTGACTTAAAATTATCTAAAACCTATTGGTTGAGATTAATTATACCCGTCCTCATCTTTTCATCTAAATATATCACTTTGGAGTTAATATAATTCCAATATAAATTTATAATAAAATAATATTTTCATATTTTTCTAAAGTCACTAATGGAACTTCCTTCTATACCAACACCTCTATCCAAATAGTTTAGAAAAATAGTTGGGATAGGTTTCCAATACCAACGGTTTGTTTAAAACCATTGGTAAAGGAATTTTTTATGATGCTTTTCCCAATGGTTTGGAAAACTTTTGGGATAGGCCAAAGTAGAGACACCATTACAAATGGTTATATATAATGGTTGGGATAGGTGGTGATACTTCCCAATGGTAATCGTTAGGATAGAATGTCAGATATGCATCCCCCAATTCCAATTGTGATCATCCCACTTCGCACCCAAAACAAGATCTCCCATTGTTCCAGTGTGCAAACCCTTCTTCCAAGCAACTGATTTTTTGTTATTCCACATCAAATATGTATGTTATAACTGATTTTTATGTTCTAACTCCATTTATTATATTTCTCATTCTATTTTTATTTAAAACAAGGTTGTTTTTTGTTTTTTGTTTTGATTATCCATAAAGGACAGATCCCCTATTCTTTGAGAACCCTTATTCCCAACCAGCGATCTATCCTTGATTCAAGTAAGTGTTTGTTCTTCCACCTCAAATAGATTCACATTCCATGTTCTATTTAGGTGTTCAATTGAGAAACTTTTAATTAGAATCATGGTTCATGGCTTATAGTGATATTTTGGTGATGTCCTATTATATTAATCCAACATAGTAGTAAGTTTTTAAATTATAGGGGTACCTACTATGGGTCTCCATTTCATAATTTATTTTTCTAGTCAATGGGAGGGATATTGTAGAGTTGGAGGGGGTTGGCTATGTATCGGAGGGGGGTTGTGCAATGGTAGGGGGGTTGGATATAGGGGGTTGTGCTTTTAGAGGGGGTTGTGGGTGGTGATGTGGGAATGGGCGGATGTGCAGTGGGAGGGGGGTTGGTTAGGATACATGCGATTGTGCAGTGGGAGGGTGGGGGCTGTAGGGGGGTTGTTTAGTTGGAGGGGTGTAGGGGGTGTGTAGTGGGAGTGGGAGGGGGGGTTGTCTCTAGATGGGTTGTGTAGTGGGGGGGGGGGCTGTTGGGGGGTGGCTGTTTAGGGTGGGGGATACATGGGGTGAGGGGGGGATATGCAGTGGGGGGCTACAAGGGGAGGTGTGAGAGGGGGACTACCGGGGGTAGTAGGGGTATTGGGTGTAGGGGTTGTGTAGTGGGAGGGGGTTGGCTATGGGGGATGTAGGGTTTGTGCAATGGGAGTGGGGGGGGGGTGCTATGTAGTGGGAGGAGGTAGGTTGTGGGGGGATGTGAAGTGGGGGCTGTAGAGAGGGATATGTAGGGTGGGGGTTTCAGGGGGTGAGGTGGGATGTGGGAGATGGGGTGAGGACTACAGGGGGTGGTGGGGAGGGGGGTTATGCAATGGGAGGGGGTTGTGGGGAGGGGGTTGTGAAGTGGGATGGTGGCTATGGGGGGTGGGGTGTGCAGTGGGAGGTGGGGGAATTTAGGGGGGTGTGCAGTGGGATTGGGGGCTGTACAGTGGGAGGGGTGTTGTCTTTTGGAGGGATGTAGTGGGTGGCTATGCAGGGTGGGGTTGTAGGGGGTGAGGGGGGGTTTTGCAGTGTGAAGGGTGGGGGCTGCAGGCGGGAGCTGGTGGGGGATCGGGGTGGTTGTAGTGGGAGGGGGGCTCACACACCACTAGTGATTAACATGACCCATTTTCACATGGGCCTTTCCAAACACATACCTATGGAACCATGTTAGTGATCACATCATGAAACAATTTCCATACCCAGCATCATAATTCCAAACTAACAATAGAATCATAAATCGCACCTACCATTCCATAATTGGATCAACCATACCATTTCTCATTTGAGACTACCTTCTAGTGTTTTACTAATAACCGTAAAATTTTTCGAAGATCATAAATGGTCTCACCTAGATCATCCCTCTCACGCCTATTTACCACACATCACACAACACACATATAAATTTAGGAGAAATCTATGAAGCACATTCATTATAATCATATATGCCAAATCAAATAAGATTGAACCCTAATTCGATTTCAAATAGAAATAATTGAAAAGGCATATGAAAATATAAAAATAGGGCATTATATTAACAAATAAAAAAACACCCCAAATAAGTGAGATAAATAATCTAATAATGAATGTATACCATTATCCTTTCTTTAATATACTTCCTATTTCTAATGATTCCATGATCTAGAAGGAATATAGTGACGCCCCTAACTTGGGGCTGCCTGACCACCCCCCTAGACACCCCATACCCCCGTGAACAGCCCCCCCCCCCACCCCTATGGCCAGCCTGCCCACACCCCCTACCCCCTAGACACCGTAACCCATCTTTGACACCCCATAACCTTGTGGACATCCTTCCCACCCCCTGGACTCCCCTACCCCTCGTGGACTGCCTGCCCACCCCCTGTACACCCCCTCCCCCCATGGAAACCCCACCCACCCCCGGTACACCTACACCCTGGACAACTTGACCGCCCTTGGACACCCCAAACACCTGTGGACAGCCCCCCACCCTCATGGACAGCCAACCCCCCAGGACACCCTTACCCCCTGACCTCCCCACCCCTGTGGACAGCCCGCCCACCAATGCCCCCCCACCCCGACACGAGTGGGAGGGGGATTGGATGGGCTACATGGGGTTGTGACGTGGGAGGGTTGGGGATCAGTAGTGGGAGGGTGGGTGTTGTGCAGTTGGAGGGGGGCTATAGGGGGTTGTGTAGTGGGAGGGGTGGTTTAGGGGGGTGTGTTGTGGGTGTGGGAGGGGGTTGGCCATAGATGGGTTGTGCAGTGGGGGGTCTGTAGGGGGTGGTTGTGTAGGGTGGGGTTGCAAGGGGTGAGGTTTGATGTGTAATGTGGGGGGTGGGGCTGCAGGGGGAGGTGTGGGAGGGGGACTGCAGGGGGTAGTAGTGGGGTGTAGGGTGGTTGTGTAGTGGGAGAGGGTTGGCTATGGGGGATATAAGGGGGTGTGAAGTGGGAGTGGGGTCGGGGCTATGTAGTGGGGTGAGGTATGTTGTGGGGGGTGTGCAGTTGGGGGGGCTGTAGAGGGGGCTATGTAGGGTGGAAGTTTCAGGGGTGATGTGGGGGTATGGGGAATTGGGGTGGGGACTACAGGGGGAGGTGGCCAGGAGGGGTGTTGTTCAGTGGGAGTGTGGTTGTGTGGAGGGGGGATTGTGAAGTGGGGGTGGCTATGGGAGGGTGGGGGTGTGCAGTGGGAGGTGGGGGACTGTAGCGGGGTGTGAAGTGGTATTGGGGGGCTCTACAATGGGAGGGGTGTTGTCTTTGGGGGGGATGTAGGGTGTGGCTCTATTGGGTGGGGGTTGTATGGGTGAGAGGGGTTGTGCAGTGTGGAGGGTGGGGGTTTACGCAGAACTGGGGGAGGGGCTTGAGGGGGGGTTGTAGTGGGAGGGGGGCTCACACACCACTAGTGATTAACATCACCCATTGTCGCATGGGTCGTTCCCAACACATACCTATGGAAGCATCTTAGTGATCACATCATAAAAAAATTTCCATCCCCAGCATCATCATGCCAAACTAACAATAGAGTCATAAATCGCACATACCATTCCATAATTGGCTCCCACATACCATTTCTATAACACCCCAAGCTTCCACGATACGCTTCTCCATCAATAATGCAATAGCTTACATTGTACGTAAGTCCGAGATTCTAACACACCGCGACCATTCAAAGTAGTAGTTATGAACAGTAATACCCACTTTTTGAAATAATATAAATTTTATGGTTCAAAATGGACTTCATTTTTGTATTCGGAATATCGAAATTATCCTAAGTTGAATTTTTTGTAATTTCTTGGGAACATCCAATTTTCTATGAATAGAGAAAATACTTAAAAACAATTTTTTTAATATAAATAATTTATAGTGATAAATTATAATATTGAGTGGTTTTATAGTATAATTAAAATATATTTTTACCATTTTATCCAATGGTGGTCATTATAATTAATTTCACTTTGAAATTGGACAGAAACAATTGTCAATTTTTGATATATATTATTTCTTAAAAACACAATATTTGTTGTGACAATGGGAATTAATTATTAAATTAATTAATTCAACTTATATGTTTTGAATTTTTTTAAAATAGACATCATTTTTAAATTAGGAACATCAAATATAGGTTAGGGTTTATTTTTTGTATTTTTCTGAAAAACATAAATTTTTGATGAATAGTGAAACCACTAAGTGGTAGTTAAAAAACCAATTTTTAATTTAAATGAAACTTTACCACTTTTGTGAATTGAATTTTAAAAATCTGACTTACATGGTTTTCATTTGTAAGTAAAATGTTGTTCAATGGGATGAAAATAATTTTTTGTGAATAGTAACTTTTAAGTTTTGTTAATCGGGATTAAAAGTAATTAGTGTAATTTAAGGTAAATATAATGTTATAATAATATGAAACTACCCTTACACTTGTATTACCCTTATTTTATGAGTCATGTCCGACCAAGACAATCCATGGGTCAACTTGGGGACCCCATGGAGCCACCTGGGTAAGAAAATGACATTAATAACTTTTTATTTAAAGTAAAAATAAAATTATCACAAACTTGTGTTGTTTTACTAAAACAATTATTACATGGGGTTATATAAGTTACCATTTAGACTATTAATATTCATTGGAAAACTAAAAATATTTCTTACATCATGGTAATTTTTTTATAATTTTTAGTCATTATATAAAAAAAATTATTTATGACACCATGATGATGTAGCCATATCCTCATTAATGAACAATTTAAATAAAATGAAAGGATAAGGTAACCTATAAGAATTAAACATGTCCAAAACCTATTTTATGGGTATATTTCGAACCCTTATTACCTTATCCTCGAAATATATCATTGTGGGAACATTGAAATCCGAAAATCATTTCATAATAAAGTAACATTTCAAGACTTTCCAAAAGTGCCCCTCCTCTCCTCTTATAAAAGGCCCCCACCTCTACCACCTTATTCACACCTTCAAAGCTATTTGGATCGGCCAAACTCTATCCAAAAACTCTCTCAACTTCCCTATCTTACTCCTAGAAGCCTCACTAAGGGCATAAGTCTTCCCAAGGAAGCCTTTGGCTAAAATCCAAAAGAGTTACCCGATTTTAAGGTAGTGTCTTCTCTTATGTTTTGTTTTATTTTGCTTCTCTAACCCCTTACACTTATTTTATTCCTTCATATTGAACAATAAAATTATCCTCAATATACTAGGATGTTTTTATGAGATGTATTTTATTTACACTTACAGACACCTTTGTCTAATGGTTAAAGAACATACTTTTTCTGTGGGTGGTGAATTACTGCCTCACGAAATGATGATTGTTCAATATTATTTTAACAACTCTCATGGTGCCCATTAATATGTCACTAGATTTATATATTATGTTTTATGTTTTTATTGTTTCATTATGCTTCTGTATTTTCATTTATTTCATACCTTTATGATTTCCATTATGGGTAAACGCAATAATTTTATTTTAGGAAGTGCGCACTACCGCCCCCTCAAAGTGATTTGAATCGTTAATGCCATAAGTGGGACATATAATGGATGGAGTTAACAATATTATATACGATATTATACTAGAATTATATTATACTTTTATATCATTATGATTTCATTCCATTAAATACGAAATAGAAATTAATGTATCATTCATGCATACGTACGGATTACCGTCTCCATGAACGGTGCATTTCATTTCTTACCTCTAAATGTTATGTAATATTATAAATGCATGTATATATTCTATATATATGATATATATGATATCTAAGTCATGAATATAATTTTGGATATAATAGATATTTCACCACATGAACAACATGTAATTATAAGAAGTTTATTTTTGACTCAAGTACCAAAGATCGACAAAACGACCGTTATTAACATAAATAATTACATAATGATCACAACATGGTAATAAGTGATATAAAAGGAATAATGAACTTAAAAAAGGTTCTTAAGCAAGTATAAATTAACTCTAGTTTATTATTCAGGATATTAAAGAATGATCGAGTCAAGTCAGACGCGAGGTAAGGGACTTCGTCTCAATCTCCTTTCATTGAGGCATATTTTGTTTTATACAAAACTTTCTTTTATACGGTGTATAATCCCCTTTGAATTTTACATTTATTCAAAAGGAATCTTTTTATACAAAGCATTTTACTAAACAAAAAGAGGAATTTTTTTGTCATGCGTATGTAGTGACAACGACTTTTCCGCCGCCGTGATAATTATTTGAGTTTCGGCTTCCTCTACAAGCCATAAGTTTTTTAAAATGAATAATAAATACCAAGTTTTAATTTTCTTTTATTTTGGTATTGAAAATGGTTTTGACAGTGTTTTTATTATATCAATGTGTTTTATTGATATCTTGTGATTGAAATGTGGAAATGTTATGTTTCCTTTATGCATGTTTTATGTGATACGATTATGTTATGATTTATGATATGTTCAAACATGTTCATATGGGGAATGCATTGGACTTAATAAGTGATGGGTGGATCCCTCTATAGCTCCTTAATGCATCGGTAGGTCTCATGAGACAAACTAGGGTCTTGGAACAATTCCTTGACAAAATCTTATTTGTAGTCTTGGCACAGGGCCTTGAATATGTGGTTATGATAGTCTGGAATTATGCATTCCATCATCATGAAAGTGGTTATTGATATTGCATGTGATTATTCGACTATTAGAATATCCATGTGAATAATTAAATGGAATTAATTCATTTTATTTTTTCCATATTATGCTAAAGTTCAAGTTTAAAAGGTTTTTTTATTTATACATTTCCTTTAATGTTTATGTTTATTTATGAAAGTTTCCTCTATATTGTTATCCTTACTGAGAATCTGAGCTCACCCCTTTCTATGTTTTATTTTTCCCATGATGTGAAAAAATATTTTATGACTGACCTGTAGGGATAGTCTGAAGGGGATATGAGTGTGGACTATGGAAACCATGTTATTGTAGTTTTTCACTTTATGATGTAATGTAACATTTATGAATGTATCTAGTGTTTCCAAGGCTACTAAACTAATTGGTATTTTGAGACTTGATCTTTTGTGATCATGCCAATGTTATGTAATAATGCACCGACTCTGGGTAACTGGTGTCGGGGAATGGGAGTTGGTATCAGAGGCAGTTTAGTACTAACCTTGAAATCTAGATTTAGATAAACTCTGATTAGATCACATAGCCCTAAGATAGACTTTAAGGATTAGTATAGAAGAACTTCCTAGAATTTTGGTATTATAGTGATTTTGTGAGTTTTCTGAGAAATACATCTCTGTTTGGATACGAGCAGGTAGAGGCTGCTCTGGCATAGATGTACCGAGGGGTAAAACCTGAAAACAACACTTTGAGCTAGACTCGAACGGGAACTTGTGAATGAAAATAGGCCTTGCTGCCCTCTTGGTTACAACAATACCTGGGGATATGATTAGGATAATTCTCATTTTCTTTACAAACCATTATGAAGGATTTATGAGTATATACCTCCTTAAAGAAAACCTTTTTATGATTATGGATTATATCTATAAAAATATTTAATTTATGGTAAGTATGTTACAATTTTGGAATTACGTATTTTGATTCACAATCTAATCTAGTTTATTACATTGTTTAGAAATGACACCTAGTTGATGGAATGGAAACTATATCAATGCACGCACTCCATGTAGGGATTTCCCTCCTACTCAAGATAATTATAGTGGAGCAGGTGATACAACTGGTGCTGATCATCTTATCCCCATAGTGGGACAACTCACTCAGGTTATGAATAATAACCTTACCCATATGGAGAACCCTGATCCGCAACGTGGATGATCAATGTTAGATCACTTCATGAGGCAGAAACCACCAACATTAAATGGGAGTACAAATCCCTTAGTAGCTGAGTAATGGATAAATTCCTTAGAGAAAATATTCCATGCCTTGGGGAGTAGTAAAAGGGAAAAGGTTATCATGGCAGTTTACCGCCTCACTGGAGATGCTGATCAATGGTAGTCATTTATTCAAAACACAAAGGAAGATGATGAAGTATCAAATATTTAATAGAGGGAGTTCAAAGATCTTTTCATAGAAAAATACTTTCTTTGTGACCATCGAGTAGATATGGAATGGAAATTTCTAAGTCTGAGACAAAAGGAGGATGAGAATGTCGCGATGTATGAGGCCAAATTTACAAGTTTAGTGAGGCATGCAGCAGATTATATACATAACCCAAGAAGTAAGACAGATCGTTTCTTTGATGGGTTAAAACAATTTCTCCATCGAGCCTTAGTCTCACAATATTTCTCGTCGTACGAAGATATTGTCTCATGTGCTATCAAGACAGAAAAATAATTCCCTAAATCTTATGACAATAATGTAAAGCAAGAGAAGAAGAGAATGGTGGAACAAGAGACAGATAAAGGGAAAAAGGGAAAGAAGGAGTTTACATTATGTGATAATTGTGGGAAGAATCACCCCAGTACTTTCTTAAAAGGAATGGGATTTTGTTATAAATGTGAGAAAAGGGTCACCAGGCTTGTGATTGCAAGGAAAAGAAAGAGGCTATCAATGTTGAATGCAACAATTGTAGAGAAATGGGTCATTATGAAAATTATTTCCTAAGAGTTAGGGAAACATACCTCAAAAAAGGCCAAGGGATCAAGGCCAATCTTATACTGTTACAACAAATGAAGTTGAATAATTATTGTATTTGTGTTTTTGGACTCAATAACTATATTATGGTTATAAGAATAATGAGAAATGTATATAAGGATTGTAATGAAGTACTTGTTATTTTCATTAAGGTTTCAATATGTTGAAATTAATCATATTTTTAGTTTGTGACAATAGGAGAAACTTTACTTTGTTTGGGGAATCTGATGTTACAATTGATTTTGGAATTTGAAGACCTTTTATAGAATGTCTGCACAGAGGTATTTTGGATAACTATAAAGGTTGGAATAGATTAAGTTGATCTTTGGATAGTATTGTTTAAGTTTAAAACATTTCTGAAGATTATTTTTGGAATATTAAAAGGAAAAGGACAACCTAATGGTCAGGGGATAACCTGTCACGCCGGACAAAGCTGCAGGAATCGAACCCACAACCATAGTGAAACAAGCCTTTATCACCTAACACTATCCTATAGGAAGTCCCTGGTTATTAAAAAATAGTTTTCATAATCTAAATGGTATGTTTAAATATTTAAAACCTTGTACGATTAGGATAAATATAATATTTTTGAGTTCTATTATCTTTTTGAGTGAAAGATGGCTTTGTGGTAAACATTTATTAAGGAATGAAAGTCTACATGACAAGTATACATATTTCTTTATGTTCTTTAATAAATCTCCTAAATAAATTCCTCAACTATATGAAAGGTAACTTAAAACAAAAATGTTGTCAGATAACTTTTCCTACTGGGGAATCAATGATCGTTTAACCAATCACAAGTTTGTGATTTTCTTGTATTTAACATTATCCTAATCATGTTTTCTATAACTCTCTATCAGACCTTGATGGTTTGTTTCTCCTCCATATCCATGTTTTCATAGAATCCTAGTATGAGCTATCTCGGGTGACCTTTCTACTTCTCTTTCTTTATTTTATAGTTTTATTTTTATTATCCCTATTTCTGATATGGGTTTTCCACAAAGGTATTTTCTATTTTCAACCTTTTATTTTCAAAGAACATTTTCAAATTGATAGGACACAATTTATTGAAGGAGGGAATAATGTAACACCCCAAGCTTCTACGATACGCTTCTCCTTCAATAATGAAATAGCTTGCATTGTACGCAAGTTTGAGATTCTAATACACCGTGACAAATCAATGTAGCAATTATGAACAGTAATACCCACTTTTTTAAATTATATAAATTTTATATTTCAAAATTGACTTCATTTTTGTATTCGGAATATCAAAATTATCTTAAGTTTAATGTTTTGTAATTTTCTGTGAACTTCCAATTTTCTATGAATAGAGAAAATACTTAAAAAATATTTAATAAAAATAATTTATAGTGATAAATTATACTATTTATTGGTTTTAAAGTATAATTATAATATATTTTTACCATTTTATCCAATGGTGGTCATTTGAATTAATTTTATTTTGAAATTGGACCTAAACAATTGTCAATCTTTTGATATATATTGTTTCATAAAAACATGCTATTTGTTATGACAGCGGGAATTAATTATGAAATTAATTAAATCAACTTATATGTTTTGAATTTTTCAAAATAGACATCATTTTTGAATTAGTAATATCAAATATAGCTTAGGGAAAATATTTGGAATTTTTCTGAAAACCTTAAATTTTTGAGGAATAGTGAAACCACAAAGTGGTAGTTAAAAAACAAATTTTTCGTTTAAATGAAACATTAACACTTCTATGAATTGAATTTCAAAAATCCAATATACTTGGTTGTCATTAGTAAGTAAAATGTGGTTCAATGGGATGAAAATAATTTTTGGTGAATAGTAACTATTAAGTTTTATTAATCGCGATTAAAGGTAATTAGTGTAATTTACAGTAAATATAATGTTATAATAATATTAAATTAACTTTTCACTTGTCCTCTCCTTATTTTATGAGTCATGTCTGACCAAGACAATCAATGGGTCAACTTCGGGACCCCATGGAGCCACATGGGTAAGAAAATTACATTAAAAACGTTTTATTTAAAGTAAAAATAAAATTGTCACAAACATGTGTTGTTTTACTAAAACAATTATTACATGGGGTTATATAAGATAACCTTTCAACTATAAATATTAATTGTAAATCTAAACATATTTCCTACATCATGATAATTTTTTTATAATTTTTAGGCATTAAATAAATAAATTTATTTACGACACCATGATGATGTAGCGATTACCTCATTAATGAACAATTTAAATAAAATGGAAAGATAAGGTAAAATCTAAGACTTACACTTTTCTAAAACCTATTGTATGGGTATATTTAGAACCCTTTATCACCGTATCCTTGAAATATATCATTGTGGGACCTTTAAAATCCGAAAAGCATTTCATAATAAAGAAACATTTCATGACTTTCCTAAAGTGCCCCTCCTCTCCTCTTATAAAAGCCCCCAACCTCTACCACCTTATTAACACCTTCAAAGCCATTTTTATCGGCCAAAATCTACCCCAATACTCTTTAAACATACCTCTATAACTCCTATAAGCCTCACTTTGGGAAGAAGTCTTCCCAAGGATGCCTTTGCTTCAAATCAAAAAGAGTTTCCCGATTTTAAGGTAATGTCTTCCCTTATATTATTTTGTTTTATTTTACTTCTCCAACCCCTTAAAATATTTTTATTCCCTTATTTTGTAACAACACCAGTATATTCAATATACTAGGATGTTTTTATGAGAATTTTTTGATTTACACTTACACAAACCTTCGTCTAATGGTTAAAGAACATACTGTTTCTGTGGGTGGCGAATTACTGCCTCACAAAACGATGATTGTTCAATCTTATTTTAACACCTCTCATGGTGGCCATTAAGATGTCACTATATTTATATATGATATATATTATATTTATTTTTTCCTTATTCTTCTGTATTTTCATTTATTTCATACCTTTATGATTTCCATTATGGGTAAACGCGATAATTTTATTTTAGGAAGTGCGGACTACCGCCCCCTCAAAGTGATTTGAATCGTTAATGCCATATGTGGGATATATAAAGGATGGAGTTAATGATATTATATATGATTTTATACTATAATTATAATATACCTTTATAAAATTATTATTTCATTCCATTAAATATGAAATAGAAATGAAAGTAGCGTTCAGGCGTACATACGGCTTACCATCTCCATGAACAGTGCATTTCATTTCTTACCTCTAAATGTTATGTAATATTATAAATGCATGTATATATTAGATATATGTGATATATATGATATCTACATCATGAATATAATTATGTATATAATAGATATTTCACCACATGAACAACCTTTAATTATAAGAAGTTCATTTTTGACTCAAGTACCAAAGATCGACAAAACGACTGTTATTAACATAAATAATTAAATAATGTTCATAACATGGTAATAAGTGATATAAAAGGAATAATGAACTTGAAAAATGTTCTTATTCTATTATAAATTAACTCTAGTTTATTATTCAAGAGATTAAAGAACGATCGAGTCAATTCGGACACGAGGTAAGGGACTTCGTCTCAATCTCCTTTCATTGAAGAATATTTTTTTATACACAATTTTTTTTATATGGTGTATAAACCCCTTTGACTTTTATGTTTATTCAAAAGGAATATTTTTATATGAATTGTTTTACTAAATGACAAAAAGGAATTTTTTTTTTCGTACGTATGCGGTGACAATGACTTCTCCGCCGCCGTGACCATTATTTGAGTTTCGGCTTACTCTACAAGCCATAACATTTTTAAAATGAAAACTAAATACCAAGTTTTAATTTCTTTAATTTTGGTATTGAAAATGGTTTTCACTGTGTTTTTATTTTATCAATGTGTTGTATTGATATTTTGTGATTGAAATGTGGAAATTTTATGTTTCCTTTATGCATGTATTATGTGATATGATTTTGTTATGATTATGATATGTTTAAACCTATTAATATGAGGAATGAATTGGTCTTAATAAGTGATGGGTGGATCCCGCTATAGCTCCTCGATGCATCGGTAGGTCTCATGAGACAAACTAGTGTCTTGGAACATGGCCTTGAAAAATCTTATTAGTAGTCTTGGCACAAGGCCTTGATTATGTGGTTATGAAATTCTAGCATTATTCATTCCATCATTCTGAAAGTGGTTATTGATATTGCATGTGATTATTTAACTAGTAGAATATCCATGTGAATAGGTAAATTGAATTATTTCATTTTATTTTTGCCATATTATACTGAAGTTAAAGTTTAAAAGTCTTTTGTTTTAGTTATACATTCCCTTAAATGTTTATGTTTATTTATGAAAGTTTCTGCAATATGTTTATCCTTATTGAGAATCTGAGCTCGCCCCTTTCTAGGTTTTATTTTTCCCAGGATGTGAATAAATATTTTAGGACTGACCTGTAGGGATAGTCCGAAGGGGATATGAGTGTGGATTATGGAGACCATATTATTGTAGTTTTTCACTTTATGATGTAATGTAACATTTATGAATGTATCTAGTGTTTCCAAGTATACTGAACTAATCGGTCTTTCGAGACATGTTCTTTTGTGATGATAACAATGATATGTAATAATGCACCAACTCTGGGTAACTGGGGTCGGGGCGTTACAACTCCTCACTTGAGATTGCATTATTTTGTTTTCCTAATGACTGTAAAATTTTTAGGAAGATCATAAATGGTCTCACCTAGATCATCCCTCTCACACCTATTTACCACACATCACATAACACACATATAAAGTTTGGAGAAATCTATGCAGCACCTTCATTATAATCATGTGGGCCTAATCATAGAAGATTGAACTCTAATTCGATTTCAAATAGAAATAATCGAAAAGTCTTATGAAAATATAAAAATAGGGCATTATATTAATAAATGCATTAACACCTCAAATAAGTTGGAAAAATAATCTAATAATGGATGTATAACATTAGCCTTTCTCAATGATACTTCCTATTTCTAATGATTACAAGATCTAGAAGGAAAAGAGTGGCATCCCTCACTCGGGATAGCCCGCCCACCCCATGGACACCCCCAACCATCATGAATAGCCACCCCACCCCTGTGGATAGCCCACCCCCAGGATACCCCCGACCCCCCCCCCATGGATAACATGCACACCCCTGGATAGCCCCCCCCCCTGTGGCCACACAGCCCACCCCCTGGACACCCCAAACCCATGGACAGCCTGGCCACCCTGTGGACACCCCCAACCCCTGTGGGCAGCCCCCACCCACATGGACAGTGATCCCCCTGGAACCCCCCCACCCCCTAGACCCCCCAACCCTGTGGACAACCCCCCCACCACTTAAACACCTCCTAGACAGCCCCCACCCCCATGGACAGCAGGCCCACCCCTGGACCACCCCACCCCCTGGACACTATCCAACCCCTTGGACCCCAACCCCCTAGACACCCCCTACCCCCTTGGACATCCCCCCTCCCCCACCCCCATGGACACCACCAACCCCTGTGGATGGCCCTCCCACCTCACTAGACACCCCTACCCCTGTGGACAGGCCCTCCACCACTATGGATAGCCCCCCCCCCCCCACACCCATCCACCCCACCCCAAGACAACCCCTCCACTCCATTGGACTGCTCGCCCACCCCCTGGACAACCCGTACACCCCTGGATAGCCTCAACCCCAGTGGAAAAACTGCCCACCCCCCGGACACCCCTACCCCCAGGACAGCCCTGCAACCCCCATGAACACCCCCCCTAACATCCCCCACCCCTGTGGACAACCTTCCCACCCCTAGACACTCCCTACGCCCCTAAACAGACCCACCACCCTCGTGGACACCCCTACCCCCTTGGACAGCCCTCTTCCACCCTCGTGGACAACCCACCCACCCCCTAGACACTCCCCACCACGCCCTGGAGATCCCTGAATCCCCCCAGACACCCCCACCCCCCTAGACACCCCGACCCCTTTAGACAGCCCCCAACCCCCCTAGACAGCCCCCACCCCCCCCCCACCCTTGTTGACACCCCCAACACCCATGGATTTCCCACCCACCCCCTGGACACCCCCACCCCCCGGACAACATCCAACCCCCTGGACACCCACACCCCCTGGACCCCCCCCCCACCCCGTGGACACCCCCTACCCCCAATGGATAGCCACTCCACCCCCATGGACAGCCCACCCACCCCCTGGACAGCCCTGCCACCCCATGGACACCACGTACCCCAGTGGACACCCCCCCCCCCACCGTCATATACATCCCACCCACCCCTGGAAACCCCTACCCCTTGGACAGCCCCACCACCCTTGTGGACAGCCCCACCACCCCTGTGGACATCCCTCCCACCCCCTGGACACCCTCAACCCCCGTGGGCAGCCCCCCCCCCCCCCCCACCTCGGGATAGCCCCCATCCCCTAGACAGCCCCCACCCCATTGGGAAGTGTATGTGATCACTCTAATAATATTTTAAAATATTAAATTTTTGATCTAAAATTTACTCAACTCTTGAATAATTCTCATCCACAAGTGTACATGATATTTTAAACTCATGTATAGTTCTTCAAATATATTTTTCTATAAATATATTACTTTTTTATTATATTATGATTATCAGTTAGAGTAGTGTCTCAATTATGGTTTCATATAAAGTGAACAATTCTCATTTACTTAAATATATTTTCAATGAAACATCAATATTGTTGAATAAATTTTGATGAAATGACTTATAAATTTTTTTTATAGAATGGATAAAAGTTGGATATATGAAACTAATCAGATCTCAAGTTATTTTCAAAATAATTTGGAGATCTTTTTAGATTTTTTATTTCACAATTCTTCGGATAGTTGTCACATACACTGCCCTTGTTATAATTGTGTTGGGAGACCTTTGTTGAGCCTTGAAAAAAGTTAGCTACCACAAATCCAAATATGTATTTCAAGAAAACAACTTTGTGTGGGATCACAATGGGGAGAAAATGAAATCTCAAATAGCTGATGATCTAAATGAGAGGACTGGATTGGGGAATTTGTTATATGACCGATTTTCAATTTTTTTTCATCATAAAAAATAAAGGATTCCAACCCAATAAGATTTCGATGTGACTAGATATGATGTGTCTAATTAAAATGATAATGTTTTCATATTGAGAAAATTTAATGATGATTCCATGACTCTAGTATATCGATAATGAGGATAAATGAAAAAGATAGAATTTTTAATCTGATTATTTCATGGAAAAACTATGCATGACAATTCTAAAATTTCCATCGATTAAATTCATACATTCTTGAAGAACTTACTTCCAAATAATACAGATATTCCCTCAAACCACTATATGGCATGGAAGTTAGTAGAGGAAATTGGATTTTCAAGAAACAAAATCCATTCTTTCCCGAAAGATTGTAGTTTATTTTCGGTAGAAACTGCTGAACGAAATGATTGTATAAAATGTGGCACATCCCCTTACATGCCAAAAGCTAATGGAACAACATCCTGTGTGCCAAAAAAAATAATTTGGAACATTCAATTGATCACCATACATCAGAGTCTTTTTATGTTTAATAAAATAACCATAAAAATGTGATGACATGATTCCAAGATAAAGAAGACTAATGATGAGTTGGTTCACCCTGAAGATGGATTTTTATTGTTGATATTTGATGCTCGATATCCTAATTTTGTATTTGGCGTACGTAATGTGAGTTTATTACTCTCATGTGATAGTTTTAATCCTTTTGGTTAGATTCGTACCTTGCATAGCACATGGCCGGTTTGTATACACATTTATATTCTTCACCCATGGTTGCGTATGAAAAAACCATTCACTTTCATGAGTATACTCATATTCGGCCCTTCTAATCCTAGAAATTATATAGACATATACATGAAACCTTTAATAAAAGAGTATAAAATTCTTTGGGATGTGGGTATGTGCCCATATAATGCATGTTTGAAAGACATATTTCAGATGTGTGTTGCACTTATGTGGAAGATCAATGATTTTCCTACTTATGGAATGATGTTTGGATGGAGCACGAAGGGAAAACTATCATGTACTATTTGTATAAAGAATATATGATCCAGAAGACTGAAATATCATTGTATTTTTAGTTTTATGGGACATTGACGATTCTTTCCAATAGACCATACATTTAGAAATATCCATCAAATATTTGAGAATACCCTAGAGAATGATGATCCACCTCAGCGTATGTATGGAACTGATGGGATTAATAAATTGAAATATATCATCATTTCATTTGAGAAGGGTCAAATGAAATCTAGAAATAGAAAGAATGTTTCAACTAAAACCTGTTACAATTGGAAGAAGAGAAGTATCTTCTTTGATTTTCCTTATTGGTCAACCAATTTGTTATGTCATTTCTTAGACATAATTAAAATTAAAAAAATTATATGGGAAATGATGCTTTATGTTCTTCTAATTGTTAAGGGAATGAAAAATGATGATTTATAGTCTCAGCATGACTTGGGGGATTGAGGCATTAGACAAGAATTGGATCCTGTGCGCATTAGTGAAAATAAATGGCATGTTTCATGTGATTCTTATGTGATGACACCTATAGAAAAAAAATAAATTTCTAGAAGTACTAGAGACTATTAAAGTTCTTGATGGATTTTCAAGAAACATATATAAATGAGTCAACAGAAGATATTTGAAGCTAAAATATTTGAAGACTCCAGATTATCACATCCTTCTGCATGAGTTGATTCCAATAGCAATTTGTCTTCTTTTGACAAATAAGTTATGGGTGGATGTTATTCAGTTGTTCCATTTTTTTA
The DNA here is from genome assembly GCA_963277665.1 of Viscum album. Taxonomy (NCBI): domain Eukaryota; kingdom Viridiplantae; phylum Streptophyta; class Magnoliopsida; order Santalales; family Viscaceae; genus Viscum; species Viscum album. The sequence goes on from OY728122.1 coordinate 2,096,793,068, forward strand.
GAGATGTTTATGCTAAGAAGTCTTCGAAGTCTTTCATGAAGAAAATGATGTAAAATACCCCATTAATTTTGTTTGAGATAAAGAAAATATTTCCTCCATCATTTTTCACATGCTTGCTGCATCTGATAGTCCATATTCAAACTGAAGTACTTCTCAGAGGACCAATTTATTTTTTTTAGATGTATCCAACTGAAAAAAATATGTACACATTAAAGACTTATGTCCATAATATGAATCATCCCTAAGGTTCTATCATGAATGGTTACATGGATCAAGAATTTATGGATTTCTGCTCTATGTATTTGTCTGACCTTACTACAAGAATGAACAGACCAATGAGAAATGAAGAAGAATAGTATGAACAAATTGAACACTATTTTCCTTCACTTCCTCAAATAGGAGAAATTCATGGATCATATACATTGATGACATTATTCCTTGAAGAGTGGGAGACGACACATCACACAATTTTGTTCAACTATGAATTGATCGATGACTACATCTTATAAGTATATTGAATATGTATATCTTATATATATAATTATATCTATTAAAATATTCCTATTTTTATCTATAGGGAAGATAAAGTGATGATAAATAGAAATCTTCATTCTTTATCATTGAGATGGAGGGAAACATTACATTGCAAAGAGTTTTCTACTTGATTAAAATTGAAGGTAATAATATTACTATTTAAAATAATTGAAACAATAATTAATTAAGTTTAATATTGAATTATAATTTAGGTATTGAGTTTTACTGCGGACTCTATCTTTGAGGAAATATGAGCTTTGGGTTTTGCTCCTAATACCGTGGTTCCTGACTGTAAATCAATTGTTACCAATGGGTACAGATTTATTATCACTGAACGAGAAAAGAATATTAGAACACAACAATATAGTATTATGGTTACTATCACAACAGACTATTATTATAGTTCACTAGATAGTAGATCGTGATTTGAAAATGTAGGTAATTACAGATTCATTATAGCAGACTGTTGAGTTAGTTCATTAGATAGTAGACCGTGATTTGAAAATGTAGGTTATTATGGAGTCATTGAAAAAATAATAATATTGGATTATTATTCTCATGGATGAGTCATGATGATGAAATTAAAGTGGTTTGATTCGATGATGAGACATGGCACATTTATTGATGATTGTTGATTTTGAGTAATTGATATGACACGCAGTCCTTCTACCGATGAACCATATTTATTGGCATCAATGGGGAAACAAGTTTTTTATGTCAAATACCTTCTTAGACCTCAATTTGGTGTCATTATTGAAGTAATTCCAAGACTTATTTTTGATTATGGGGATGATGGAATTGACCCCATCCCTAATACCATTGGAAATGATCCATTCATTACTTTTGTTGAATCCAATAGCTCGATTGTCAGAGTTGATTGTGAACCTGAAGTTTTGGTGGGAATTATATATAATCATCCATTCACATTCTCAGTTATTTTGGTTTACCATGACTTGGGATGTTATGGTTGGTAATATTCAACTTGATTTAATATTGATATCAAATATGTTTTATTTGAATTGTCCGTTATGTGAATTTTAAATTTTTATTATTAGCACATTTTTTAATTTCATTTTCTAATTTGGAATTGAATTGTATTCAAACCTAAGAAACCAACATTTCTAACATGGTTAAAATTTCAATGCTTCAACTGTGATTTGAATTAAATTTTTATAACTCTAAGACCCCTCTTTAACATTTTACTAGGTAATGAACACGATGTTTTGTATTATTCTTCAAAATATGTATTGAAACCTACATAATCTAGCTAGGAAAAAGAAATTAAAATTTTCCTTAATGTTGAAAACTAATTTACACATTTTTAATCTGATAGAGTCAATGTTCAATTATTTTAATATATTGATGACACTTAGTAAAAACCCATCCTACTAAAAATAAAATTTCATTATTATAACTTGTACGATTTATTAACTTTATTATATATCTGTTCAAGCTGAACTGAAATAATGGATAATTAAATTATTCAGGAATCACCCTATTCCCTCCCATTTATTTTGTTTTTTGGGTTACATAGTAGTTATCCTTTTATATTTACTTCCATATTTTTTTCAAATGCAGGAAATGAAACCAATTGAAGAGAGGTGACAAAAATAGATTATAGGAAACAATCATCGCATGGCTGAGCTGGTAACTTCACCACAATTGCATGCATAGAGTTTTTTATCACAAATATATATATTTAAATAATATATAATATCATGTGATTAATTTTTTTTAAACATTTTTTCAGGATCAATCTATTAAGTGATAGTTATTTGATGAGCAGCCTAGTAGTGGTCCCAGTACTCATGGTGTTCATCTGAGGGGGGTTATACGAGAGATAGATGATTTGGTCGATGTACCTAATTAGACCATGCCCCCCCACTAACATACCATTCATCCCAAATTCTGATTTTGGTGTGTCTTTAGGGACACATGGGATATTTAGGCATCCCATGTTTTCACCACCCTTGACATCTGAGCCTCCTCACCCATCTGTACCATATCCGATGATGATTCCCACTTCCCATCGAGCATTCAGCCAACCATCATTGTCATCTTCTTTTAATTATTCTTAATTATCTCTGGGAATTTATATTCCATCTTCTTCGATTCTTGCATTTCCAGAGTCTGTCCATAAGGAGGATACTTTGGGACCCACTCCATTTGTATTGGGTGTTCCATCAAATTTTTCGGATCCAGCAGCAGCCATTGATCAGACTACCATAGGTATATTTTTACAACCCTGACAATTTTTTACACCATTATTTATTTTCATTATAACATGTATTGATAAAATATTTGTTTTTCATTCATAACAAATACATCTACTAATAATATGTTGGTGCAGGGTCATACAAGCATGCATGCGGTGTGGAACCACTGCACAGAGTTTATGGTCGACTACAATGAAGATAGTAAAATGATTGAAAAATCTGGGTAGCAAGGTCAGAGTTTTTTGGCGATGGTTTCCAAATAATCTGACATAATTATTATCAGCTCTCTCTCATAGAGACAGCTTCTGAATGATGTCAAGGATAAATCTGGGGCAGAGATATGGGTAAGAAAATCTATTGTATTTAATGAAATATATTATTTTTTGTATTTATATGAATTAATATATTGGTGTCAACTGCGGTTTATTTTCCCATTTGGTGAGGGTGAATGATCAGCATGTCTAAAGGATTTAAGAATGATTTGGAGAGATTATAAGCATGATTTGTACATTGGATGGCATGCTAGTGTGGGCATAGACATAGAGGTGGTCCATATCAAGGATGATTTTCCATTAGAACATTATCGATAGATGATTACTCATTGGACGACTATCCAATTTAAGGTATTAATCAAATTAGACATATTTAAATGAAAAATTTCATGTTTTTTTTAATACTAATTATTGAAATTTATTTAGTATTCATTCAGAATAAATAAAAAAACACTGATGCTAAAAAATACATCTTCACATTGGGATGTACTATGATGTCAGATCATGAGAGGCTATAGGTATGACAGTTTATAATTTTTCTTTATGAATTGAACTTTCTATTGCTTCCTCCATAATTTATTCGATTGAAAAAGTTGTTGTAAAATTTTATTCGTGAAATTAATTCTTGGTATCATATTTTTAATTATGGTTTCATGAATTCAATGTCATTTTAGAGGAATAAATTGGATATTGAAGGATGTGTTCCTCGAGAAAAACTGTTTTTCTTGAGTAGAAGGAATAAGATGGAAGTACGGTTAATAAACCGACTCAGTAGAAGATTATATGTTTTACTTTGTAGATTTAAAATTTTAATCTCTATTTAGTAACTTAATAATCTATTTATATTTGTAAAAGGTAGCTTTAGAGGCCCTTGATGCCCAAGAACCTGACAATTTTGGGCCAAACGATCACTTACAGCAGGTGTTGGGAGATGAACACCCTGGTAGAGTACGCTACCCACTAGGGAAGAGTATAGTCCCAACGAGGTATTGGACATCCTCAGTTATGAGTTTTAGTGCCACCGAGTTCTAGAAGGTTAAGGCACATGCAGAACAGGCTGAAAAAATGTCTATAGAGACAGCTGAATAGTCTGTTAGGGAAAACACTGCATTTATGAAACATATGGAATCCTTACATCCAACACTTCCCCCAAAGGCTTGCACATCTTGTGATGAACATATGTCGTTGATGAGATAAATATATGGTGAACCAGGTGGATGTTCTAGTGGTGGTTGAGACAATGGTGAGGTGGAGGTCGAGTCGGAGGAGGAGGAGGGTCAGGAGGAGGGCGAGGTAGAGGAGGGCGGTGAGGCTGAGGGGGGGGGGAGATGTAGAGGCTGAGGCTGAGTATGAGTGTGAGGAGGAGGGAATTGAGGAGGGTGGTGATGATGATAGGGATGGAGATGAGGATGAGGGTGAGGAAGTTAATGACGGTGATGGTTGTGATGGTGATGAGGGACAGATTAATCTGTTATATTTTTGAATGGTATTACTGACCTTAAATGTTTGTTGATTTTTTTGAATATATTTGTGATTAGGTAGGTCACATTTTATTTATTTTTATATATAAAAATAATAATATTTACTTGATGATTTGATGTGAAAGATTCACACCTCCCCTAGATAGCCCCACCCCTATGCAAACCTCCTTGGACACCTCGTACCCCCATGGACAGCCCCGCCACCCCCATGGATATCTCGACCACCTCCTGGATAGCCCCTACCCTGGTGGACATCCCCCCACCCCCAGGACACACCCACCCCAAAAGGCAGCCCCCACCCCCGGGACAGCCCACCCACCCATGGGGATAGCCCACCCACACCCCTGGACACCCCGTACTCCCTGGACAACCCTGCCTACCTCCATGGACACCTCGTACGCCTCTAGACAGCCCATCCCCCCACCTTGTACAACACTTCCCACCCCCTAGATAGCCCTGGAAACAACCTTGGACAGCCCGCCCACCCCCCTTAGACAGCCCCCCACACCCCCGTGGACAGCCTACCCTCCCCCCTTGGGCACCCCTACCCCCTGGACACCCCTGACCCCCCCATGGACAACCCCCCTCCCCCACCCTCAAGGAAAACCCGCTCACAACCTTTGGCCAGCCCCTACCCCTTAGATATCCCCACCACCCTCGTGAACAGCCTTCCCACCACATGGACACCGTGAACCCCCTAGACAGCCCTAACCACCCCCTGGACACCACATCCCCTCTGGAGTACCCCACCCACTCCTGAACACCCACCCTGGATAGCCATGTCCACTCCCCTAGTCATCCCCACCCACCCCCAAGACAACCCACCCACCCCTCTGGACCACCCCTCCCCCCTGTGGATAGCCCCCACCTCCGTGGACAGCCTGCCCACCCACCTTGGACACCTCGACCCACCTAGCCACCCCCGACCCCACTGGATAGCCTCGCCACCCCTATAAACTGCCCTCCCACCCCCTAGACAACACCTCCCCTATGGAAATCCCCCTTGTAGATTGCTCATCCACCCCCTAGACACCCCTACCCCCTTGGACAGCCCCACCACCGCTGTGGACAGCCTTCCCACTTCCCTGGACACCCCGTACCCCCCTCGATAGCCATGCCCACCCGTAGAAAACATGTGCCCCCCTGCACAGCCCCCACCCCCGTTGATAGGCCTCCCTCCCCCGTGGACGGTCCACCCACACCCTTGGAGATCCTGGACAGCCCTTCCACCATGTGGACAGACCCCCCCTCCCGTAGACCTCGTCCCACCTGGATAGCCCCACCCACCCCCTGGATACCTCGTGCCCCTGGGCATCCCCCACCCCCGTGGACACCCCCACCCCACCCACATGGACAACCCTCCCACCCCCCTGGATAGCACTATCACCACATGGACAGCCCCCCTGGACACCCCGTACCCCCCTAAACAGCCTCGCCCACACCCCTAGACACATTGTTCCCCTTGGACAGCCACCACCCCTGTGGAAATCCCTCTCCCCCCATGGACAGCCCGTCCACCCCCTTGGGCACCCAATACACCCTGGACAGCCCCACCACCACCATTGACTTCTCGCTCACCCCCGAACATCCTGTACCCCCTGGATAGCCTTGTCTACCCCCTAGACACATAGTGCCCCCCATAGACAGTTCGTGCCCCCTAGACAGCCCCCACCCCTGTGGACAGCCCCAACCCTCGTGGAAATCCCACCCACCCACTTAGACAACCTCGCCACCCCCGTGGAAAGCCCTACCACCCCCTGGACACCTCGTACCCCCCGAACAACCTAACCCACCCCCTTTACACGTCTTTCCCCCTAGGACAGCCCCCCCCCCCCACCCATGTGGATAGCCCCCCCCCCCCCCACGGACAGCCCGCCCACCCCTTTGGACACCCCGTACCCCCCCGGACAGCCCCACCACCCTCGTGGACAGCCCACCCACCCCCTAAAAACCCCTCACCCCTGGATTACCCCCCCCCCCCCTCCATTGATAGCCCACCCACCCTCGTGGATAGCCGACCCACCACTTAGAGACCCCTACGCCCCTTAACAGCCCTGCCACCCCTGTGGACAGCCCACCCACCCCTTGGAAACTCCCTCCCCTCATGGACAACCCCCCCCCACCGCCTCTAGACACCCAGTACCCCTTGTATAGCCCCCCCCCCACTCACCCCCTTGGACACCCCTACCCCCTAGACACCCCCCCCCCCACATGGACAGCCCCGTCCACCCCACTAGACACCCGCTACCCTAGTGGACAGCCCCTCCGCCCCCGTGGACCGCCCCCACCTCCCTTGACAGCCCCCACCCCCTAGACAACCTCCCACCCCCATGGATTATAGGGTTTCTAACAACTTTAAGATCCCATTAAACATAGATACCAACTTTCTTACCTCTTGGGATCCTTGATCACCAATAAAAAATAGTGGATGATATTTTAAAAACTCCCATGAATAATAAATGATCCACGAAGAACAAGGTTATTCCACTTCCATAAGAGTTGTAGTAGAGACCACGATACAAAAATGACTACCTGAGATATCCCCTTATGGACATTTTGATTCATTTATAGTGGTAACATTATAAATAATTATCAAAAACAAAACCTTTAGTAAAATAATCTGATGTCAAAAAACAAGGAACATAAAATCACAAATCCCATAAAGTTACATCATAAATAATTCTTCATAAAACCATTTCAAAATCACATAATAAGGAATTCAGTCTATTTAAAACACCAAAATGGTTTATAAAAATCCCTTTTAAGGTTTCATTTCAAAAATAATATTGTATTATTTCCCACAATAAAAATGTAATCATTTTCCTAATAACTAAATCTCCCTTCCTACCATACACACCAAAAGCATTCATTTTTTCCTAATGAAACACATACTCTTGAAATAAGTACTATTCCAAAACCATTTTAAAAATAAAAATGATCTTAAAATCCATGAAATTCAATCCATTAAAACCATTACAACCCCACCCCTTCTAGGCACCACTCCACCACCTAGACACCCCACCTCCCTAAACACCCCCACCCCCATGGACAGCCACCCCACCCCCTAGACACAACCCACCCCCCTTGGACAGCTCCCTACCAATGGACCACCCACCCCCCCTGGACACCACCCCACCCCTAGACACCCCACCCCCAAGACTCCCCCACCCCCTTCAACACCCCCACACCAAGGGACAACCCCCTAACCCCCCTAAATAGCCCCAACCCCCAAGACGACCCCACCCCTCCTAGACACCACCCCACCACCTGGACTCCCTGACCACCCTAGACACCCCCACCACCATAGACAGCCACCCCCACCCCCCTTGGATAGCCCCCACCCCCCTGGACCCACCACCCCACTGCACACCACCCTACCCCCTAGACACCCCCACCCCCTGGATACCCCATCCAGAGAAAACCCCCCAAACCCTTGTACAACACCCCACCCCCTTGGACACCACCCCACCACCCTAGACACCACCATGGACAACCCCCCCCCCCCCCCCCACACACACACCACCACCACCACGAACACCCCCCACCCCCTGGACACCCACAACCCCATGGATGTCCCCCTCACCCATCCTATATTCCACCACACCAACTAGACACCCCCACCCCCAAGACACCCCCCACCACCATGGACAACCACCCCCACCCTTGTACACCACCCCACCCCCATTTGACAGACCCTAACCAGCTAGACCCCCCACCTACACCCCCTAGACACCACCCCACCCCCTGGACTCCCACATGGACAACCCCTCCCCCCAACCTCTTGGGACACCCCACCACCCCTGGAAACCACCATCTCCCCAGAAACCCCCACCCCCTAGACACCCCCTACCCCCTTGGGAAGCCACCCCTTCCCCTAAACATCCCCCAACCCCTTTAATTCAGAATTTAATTCTTTATGTATTTAATTAACTTATGAATTATGTGTTAATGGTGTATGTGTATACTTTTTGTACAGTTATACTTGTTTTATGTGTATATTTGTTGTAATTACCTTATGAATTATGTGTTAATTCTGTTAATGGTGTATGTAACTCTGACTATCTTGTGTTCTATGAAATGTGAGTGTCCTCTCACCATTATGAGATGTCTGCAGCAAAGAAATTGAAATGGGTTAGTAGGAAGAGTGGTTGTCTTGCGAAGATTGAAATGGGTAAAACTATGTTGGGGTACATTTCATGGTTGGAAGAGTATACTGTCTTTTATGTTCTATTGATGGTGTTTTTTATCTATTTTATGTGTTGTTTGTAGGTGTTTTTGCAGGTGTATGCAATGGAGGTGATGGGTGGCTGTTGGGCTGGTTGTTGTTTTTTTTATGTAAATTCACTATACCAACAGTTTTAAACTGTTGGTAAAGTGTATTTTGAGAATATTTTTACCAAATGTTTGAATAAACCATTGGTAATAAACTATACCAACGGTCCAAAACCATTGGTAAAGTGTATTTTCAGAATATTTTTTCCAAAAGTTTTAAAGAACTGTTGGTAATACTATATACTAATGATTTACAAACCATTGGTAAACTACATGAAACTATATATCCAAATGGTTTATCAATAGATGATATAAATATATACCAACAGTTTCCATAAAACTGTTGTCATACTGAAGGTTACGCATCCATATACCAACTGTTAGAGGTAAACTATTGGTATAGGCCTTTTTCCACTGATTACTAACCAACGATTTGCAAAACCGTTGGTATATAGTGTACCAATAGTTTTGATGCCTATACCAATGGTTTGAAACTGTTGGTATATTTTTTTCAAGTAGTGAGTCCCCCACCTACCTCTAATAAAAGGCCACCACCTCTACTAACTAACTGACACCTCTCAAGACCATTGTCCTATAAAAATTATTCTAAAATAATCTCCCATCATCAATCATTTCCTCGAAGAATAATTACCATGGGTATAAGGAAACTCAAGGAGGCCTTGTCTCTCAAATCAAAAGACATTTCCCAATTTAGAGTTAACTTATCCTCTCAATATCCTTTCATTTTCCGCTTCTTCACCCCCTAACGTCTCTTTTTTCCATTATATTCTAAAAACAGAAGTATCCTCAAAATACTATGATGCTTTTATAATATGAATTCATCCTACACTTACACACACCACCACTTAATGGATATAGAACACATTGTTTCTATGTACGGTGAACTACTGCCTCACAAAACAATGATTGTTCAATTTTATCCAACCACCTCTAATAGTAGAAAGTATGATCAAAATGTATCTATCTATGATATATATTACATTTAAATTGTCTCTATGATTCTTTAATTATTATTAAAAATATACCTTTATGCTTTCTATAATGTGTAAATATTGTAATTTCATTTGAAGAAGTGTGGACTACCTCCCCCTGAAAGTGATATGACTCGTTCAAAACATATATGGAAAATATAAAGAATGATTTTAATTAACTTATGTAAAATATATAACATATATATTAAAATAGAATTATAATATGCATTTTTATCATTTAGTTTTCATTCCATTAATATGACAATGAAATGAAAGTAATGTTCATGAGTATGTACAACCTACCATCACCATGAATGGTTCATTTGATTTCTTATCTTAAAATGTTATAGACTATTGTAAATACATATATAATGGATATATAATATATATATTCATTAATAATATTATAGAGATTGTAATTTCCCTGTTCTAGGTTCCACCCAAAGGTGCCCCGTACCTGGTTGGTCACATGGCCTCAAGTGCATTTCCCCAAACGCCAGAGGCTGCTGACTAGCAGTGAGGGACTTGGGTGTGACAGTGGGGAAACTATTCCCTCATTGGAAGATAATGAATAGTGGAATAAAAAATAATAAATATTAACAGAAGAAAAATACCATGTAAAAAGTAAATAGTGGAAGACTCAAAGTAAATAACAACTGGAGAACATATATAAATGATACATGTCACATATGTCTAGGAAAGAAGCTAGACAAGACAATATGATGGAAATACAAATGAACCAAAGTACAAAGAAAATTGAAAACTCCAGTAGTATCACAAGCCTAATCTTGGTCTAATGCTCTACAACTCCAGGCCCTTTCCATTATCTACACCTGCAACCATATAATCTATTTGGGTAAAAAAACAATACCCAAATTGGGTGTGAGACAAATCAAAGTAAGAAACCACCACAAGATATGTTCCTAAATTTCAGTTAGTATTTATATTAGGTTATAATGGAAATTTAGCATGATCTCTGAGTACACAAAAGTAAACAATCCAACAATTTCCATTTACATTCATTATCATTTAATGTTAATCATTTAATCAAGTAAGTATCACAACAGGTATCTCAGAATACTACCTAATAAGACCGAATCCAAGCATGTGCTTTGGCTTTTTAGATGCATCACAAAAATTTAATGTTTATGTTAACCCTCTGTGTAGCTCACAAAGATTATCCCCTCTGGCAATGTAATTCAAGAAAATGGAAAAGACACTATGAGGAAGTACTCATCGTCAATTCCCACTATGGTCTTTCAAAAAAAATAGAGACTCTCAAAGGAAGAACTCAACGTCAATACACATGTGGTCTCATAACATAATCTATAGAAACAATTTTAGATCACTCACTATCAATCCACCTTGTGGTCTTGTAGCGTGAACTATAATAGACACTCTGAGGAAGCACTTACGTCAATTCCCCCTAGGGTATAACTACAACAGGTTCTCACAGCCTTGTCCAATTAAATCATCCATATGTGGTATAAATCAATCCAAAGTAATCTAAAATACTATATGTATAATCAATTCCAATTAATATCAAAATCATTTAACAAGATGAAAAGGGAAATTAGTTCCATTTTATCAAGTAAGGAAAGTATACAAGGTCTACCTCATAGGCAACCTGGACCAAAAAGCCCAAAAATTCAATCAAGGAAAGACACCCATGGGGAATTTCATAACCATGAAATGCAACATGATACCACAAAAACAATCCCTTAATCAAATAATAATTCTAAGGTAGGTAAAACAGGTTTGAAATTCCATAAACAGAAATACCTCAAACATGGGTAATCGACACTTTTGGAATATAAACTCAAATAAATACAATGAAAGTAAACACAACACATACCTCGACATTTTATGAATAACACTCTCGAATGTCAACCATTTAACTGGCATTGAACGTCGTAGATCTATATAAAGGTCAAAAAAATTCAACCTTTAATAACTCATGAAAGAAGAGGAATCAAGAGGAGAGTCTCTAGAAGAAGGAATAACTCACTAATGTGATTCCAATGCAACTGATAGTGTTTGATTTGGAGAATGGATGATGTATCAGTGGCATAGAGAAGAATCGATGCTTTTGTATACTCCTTCATGAGGCATGATTAAAAGAAGATGAATATGAGGGTTAGACGTGACCTCGGTCTGATTAGTCAATTAAAAGAAAAATTACACGACGTGTACTGTTAATGAACACGATGTGTATTTTCCTCAGCCATCCCATGACATTAGTAGTCTATGATGTCATCCCACACGGCCATGTCTTAGGTGTTACACACCCAAGATGCAGCTGTACTCGGTAACTGGTTATACAGTGTGTACTCAAAAGTACACAACATGTACATCATGAATGGAATTTCTTGATTTTATATGGATATTATGTATTGGTGATTACATTAAAAGTTTACCAACTAATTTCAAAATAATTTTTTTTCACTTATTAGTGTGCCACTTGTAAATATGAAATGTTATTTTAAAGTGGAAATGTAATTTTTTTTCTTTATACTTGGTCTATGTGTAATGATTATGTTATGTTTCTTATGAATTTCATAAGTATACATGTTTTTTCTTTATAAATCAAGGGTGGGTGATCCCTTTAATGCTCTCCAATTCATTGGGTAATGTGATAGAGGTAATGGTTAAGGTTTCTCCTAAGAGATTTATGGACTAAATTGTGATGGGTATTCCAAATGTAACCATAATGGTTACTCACTATGTAGCTATAAAAGTTACAATATAAGTATGATATGGATGTCATAAGTTACTTTTATGTTTTGTGATTTCAATGATGTTTTTTGACAATCATATGATTACATGGTGTATGATAAATAATGTTTTTTATGGGTGAGAAGTCTGATTTTTTGAATGTGTTTTAATTGTTTTTAAATATTCATGGACTAATAGTTTTATTCCATATTTTATATTCCTTACTAATAATTTTATGCTCATACCATGTTTTTGAAAATTTTTTCCACAGGTTTTATGGATGGGTAAGAGAAAGGAATAAGACAATAAGATTTTTACCAAGAAAAAGAAATAATTTTTTGTTTAAAGGGTTTCCTTTGGTGGAATAAGTGGATATTGGGTGTTAATGTTCGCATGGAATTACTGGGACTTTTATGTAATTGTTTTCGAATAATTCACTAAAACAATAAAACTAAAAATATCTTAAATGTGAATTATTGACTTAACTCAAGATTATGTAATGTTCAATGTCTGGGCCTTATAGTTGGTATCCGAGGATGGTTTAGACATATTTGGAGATTATGATGTTTTCTTAAGGGCATTGGGATATAATTATGGGTTTCCAATTTTAAGTTAGATCGTAATTTAAATGTCTTAGAAGACCCTTTTGAGGCTTTATGATGTGAAATATTAAGGTGACTAATGGTATTTTTGGAGACATTCACCTTTGAGGAAATTATAGGTTATTAATTTTTGGGATGCCCAATAAGAGGTATGAGATAACCTTTGAGGTTAAAATAAGTTATGGATATTTTTGAGGATTTTAACACAATATTGGGAATGTTATAAAATTATATAGTTTCGGAAAAACGACATCACACATACCATGTGATAACCCATTGCGTCGGATAGAGCTGGCGGAATCGAACCCAAAACCGAAGTGTGATTGGGATTTATCACCTACCACTGGCCTATATAAAGTCCCTGGTTGGTACAACTTATTATTTTTAGTAAAATGATTTTATGGATTTAGAATAAGTTGAATTTTTGAAATTATGTTTTATGAAATGGATATCAAAATTATTGGAAAATTATTTGGTTATTAACTGTTAAATGTTATTTTGGAATACAGTCACTCTTTTGGGAACATAATATGCCAATGGAAAATATAATACTATGGGATTTTATTTTAGGAGTAATGGTTGAATTTTATTTTTTATGAATATATATTTTTATTACAGACATTGGCTGATTTGAGTTATTTATTGAAATTATTAACCTATCAAGGAGAATGTGTGACTAGGTTAATTACACATAGACATTAAGAGTAGTCAATATTATTGGGAGATAAATGTTAAGATTTATCATGGAAGAATATGTGATCAAATCCTTCTAAATTCTGGGTTTCAATCTTAGTTTGTATTATTTGGTGTAATTTTATGTAAATTGGTTTGATGAATGGTCTATCTAGAACTTGGGTATTACTATTAAATTTTTGAGATTAAAAATAGTCCTTCTCCATATAAATGAATTTTCTTTTTGGGGGATTATATAATCTTTTACCAAAGATTTTGGTTTTGGATAATGTTTATAGGCTGGGTAAATATATAGTTATCTTTTTTGGATTATATGAGTTTTTATATATTGATTAATGTTCTTCTGGTGTCAAAATTTCTTCTTGAATAATCATCATTTGAAGAAAAAGTTGAGTGTGTCATTGAAATTGATTAAAGGATGATACTATACATTTTACTTATTTATAACTCCTTACGTTATTATTCTAAGTAGTACAATAATTCCTCATTTTATGAAAAAGAGCATAAAAAAATTCTCTTTAAATTTCCTACAGTGAAATCAAATACCATTTAACCCATCATAAGTTTCTATTTTTCTGATTTTTAACTTTCCCATGATCATATTTTCTATCACTCTCTATCAAAACATGACTGTTAGTTTTTCTTCCATATACATGTTTTCGTACATGGAACCCTAGTATGTGTTATCTTAGGTGACCATTGTACTTCACTTTCTATCTTTTAAAGTTGATGTTTTATTAACCCTTTTTCTGATGTGGGTTTTCAATAAAGGTATTTTGAACAGTCACACCATAGTTACCAATCCGAAATTAAAATTATGAAGATGCAATTTGTTAAAGTGGTGTAGGATGTAACAACCCATGTTTTTAGACAGAAACACTATATTAAATAGCGTAAATGATATGCTATATTGAGCATAAATGGAAAACTAAATATTATTATTTAACTATTGCCTTTATAACCTAGTCATTGGAATGGAGATAATGAATAGTATCAAATGAATTAAAAACATATGGTTTACACAAGATTAAATAATGATTCATTGGTTACCAAATTTATTATAAATGGAAATAAAAACCAATTGAATATAAAGGATGTGTTTTAATGAAAACCTTTTTAAAAGAGAATAATTAGGTTTATAAAATCATATCACTCTTTATAGATTATTATATGTTAGATATTCAATGTAATGTTTAAAATCCATTATATATGTTTTCTAAATATGATATATGAACAAGTACAGTTTTTGTGGATAAAAGAAGTATTTTTCAAAAAAATAATGTTTACCACCTTTTGATAGAGAACCATTTTTAAATATAGTTTTTTTCACTTTTTTTTGTTCAATTGAAAAAAATAAACTTCATCTTTAGAAGTGGGAAATCAAAATTTACTTTGGTTGAAATTTTGGTATTTTTTTGGAAGAATCAATATTTTAATGAATAGTTAAAAATACTGTATTTTAATTCAAAACATCCCTTTCATCTAATTTATTTATATAGTTAAATTCTCCTTTTAATTAGTTTTAAAGTGTAATTGGATTATTGTTTTATCATTTAATTCAATTTTGTTCATTGTATATAATTTCATAATGAAATTCGATATCAAAACACATCAATATTTTGATGGTTATTACTTTTTTTAAAACCTCTTTTATTGTTTTGATAATGGGAATTAATGTTAAATTATTTATTGAAACTTATCTATTATGAATTTTTAAAAATATATTCCATATTTGAAATTATAAGGTCCAAATTATATAAAAATTTCCCTTTTACTTTTGGACATTATGAATTGTAACTTCAGTAATTATTTTTATTTACCTTGGTTAAAGGGTAAATCAGGAAAATAAGGGTAAAATAATAATATTATAGTAAAATAAAACATCCCGATCACATGTACTAACCCTATTGGTTAATATATGGAAAACTAGGATCAACTTTGGATCAATTTTAGGACCCCATGGTGCCACTTGGATATGATAATGACATGTTATAATAAGAAATTAAAAGTAAAGAGAAATGTAACAAAAACATGTATCTTCTACAAAAAAAATAATATAGGGTTATAAGACTGGTCTCATTGACTATAAATTTTCATTAGAAAGATAATTATATTTCCTAAATCATTGTATTTTATTTACACTTCGTAGAAATTAAATAAATAAATTTATTTATGACAAAATTTCCATGAAACGATTACCATTTTAATGAAATAATCAAGTAGAGGATATTATAAATACTAAAATAAATGTAATTTCAACATTTTTATTCCATCCAAAATGTTTTTAAATTATTATGAAACATTAAATTTTATTTAATTTAGTTTTTTTGTAATTTATCAGAAATTTTCTGTTATTTTTTTAATTATATAAAATTATTCTAAGACCACACACATTGACGACATGTTATTTCATGGTCTGGTGAGCCCAAAATGGAATTTTGAATTTTTTTAACTTATTTTTAGTAAACATGCAAGCATATTTTTCTAACTATTTCATATGTGATCAGATAAAAAATTTGATGGAACCATTGAACTAAGAACGGATGGATTTTCCTTGGAAGGACTTAACATTGGCCGACAAGGGTTGAATGGAAAAAGTTAATTTTGAGACCTTTAAGAAAATAATAAAATAAAATTAAAAAGTAATTTTATTTTCTTTTCTCATCCATTGAGTGGTGGAAAGTGGATCTATTGTGCAGATATGGGGTTCATTGATGCGGCTCATTAATGGCTCATTAGCTCTCAACATAATGATTCTTTAATGCCGTGTTATAGTGACGATGTTTCATAAATGAAACAACATAACAACACAATGTCATAGTGTAACAAAAACATTGTGATGTGTTTTTCTTTTTATTTTGGTTGATGCATTGGTGGAATGGGGAATTAAACTGTGAGAATTCTCTAAAAATCCTCTGACGAACTTCCTCTCTAATTAATAATAACAAACATCGATGAGCGTTAAACATCATCGATGCATCTTGATGAATGGAGTTTCAAGCGATTAACAACTTTGAAATCTTGAAACCTTGAGGAAATAACACTATAGACATTAATGTTAAAGAGGTATCAATATAATTTGTGCATGTTCCTCCCCGTTCTTATTCTAGAAATGATGAGTGTAGATTATCCCACGAACAAGTTGATATACAAATCATGAATTTTATGTTGGATGGTAACATTATTTTTGGATTTTTTATCAAATATTTGGAATTATAATTTTTTAATTTAATTGGAATCCTCAGACCTCCCATGTTTATAAACCTCTAATGCAAATGGAGGAGGCTGACACAGACAAGGCCTGAGAACCTCCGTAGTGTAAATTCCTTTTGACTGCACCCTCAATGGGGGGGGGAGATGATTCTGAGACATTTGCGGTGAATAGGGAATTCCACCAAGAGACTAGGTATAGGCGGTGTAAAAAACGGACCACCAGAGCATGTTTAGTGTTCTTCCAAACATCTTTTGGTACACTAGAAGTGGCCTCAGGTGGAGGTGGTGGCGTGCTCAATGGTGCGCCGTGATGATAGGAGACCATGACCAATAGACCCAAATAGAACCGGGAGGGACATGGCACCTTTCTAGCGTTGCATCAAGGGAAGGTCAATGTTTGAGCCGTCCTGATGGCTTGGTGAGCCGCGGTCGCTCGACCGCGGCAAGAGGCCCCTGCACGTACTCTAGGCTAGTAGAGGCCGGACACAGCAGTCGACTGTGTCTCAGCGAAGCAGCACACCACCAACCTGCATTGCGTGGGTTGGCCTTCTGGCACGTGGCCCGCACCACCATCTAGTGAGCCACACCCGCACCGGTGGGACGAACCCACGAACTAGTGGGCTGGACCTGAACCCAACAGGGTGGACCCATGCCCGTAGGCTAGACCTGCGCCCTTCAAGTCAGCCTAAACTAGATTGGGTCGTTGAGTGACCCAAATGGCTGCACCCTCAGCCATACCTGGCTAGGTCTAGCAAGACTCATTGGGCCTGGCACACTATCGAGGCCAGACTGAACCAACCCAAGCCTGAACTAGGTATGGTCGAGTCAGTCGGAACTAAACCAGAATTTGAGATGCGATGAATAGATTGAGAAGTGGTTCTCTCTGGTACACTACGTATGAAACCATGTGATTGGTGGAGACTTGAGGACTGCTAACATTCTACTATGTATGACTTGACTATGGAATAATGGGAAGTGCTATAGTGTGACTTTACTGGCCCACGTTGGGAATCACTTCTGTGTGACATTTCAATCCCATAGTATGCAATGAAGAGGAGTGCCTTAGTTGGACAAGATTGGTGGAAATCACTTTTGTGTGACATTGTTGGCCCATGATACATGATGAGTTGGTATACCTAAGTTGTCCTAAGTTTGTGATAGTCATTTTTTGTGACTTGGCAGGGCCACAATACTCTATATAGGAGGAAATCTCCAGCATCCAAGGTGATTGATGATGTGACTGATGATTATTCTATCACTACACTAAATGTATTCCTTGTGTGACATTTCTTATGCATTTTGATTTACTATGATGATTTTTTTTCTGGCCTTTCTATTTTTTTAGGGTCCCTACAAAGTATTTTGTTACTCACCCATGCACATGATTTGCCTGAACGTGTTGTCTCTAGTGCAGTCGATCGATGTTTTGATAGAGAATTTGGTGGACCAAGACCCGGTGGTGATAAGGGAGATGGGACTGATGAACGCTACGATGTTGGACTTGGTGGCCTATGACCAGGAGAGTCCCAGTATGATTTATTAGACACTATGTTCTGCTTCAGCTTCCAGTAGCTACACTACTCCCATGATCATGTGGGGTTTTCCATTGATGTCCATCAGAGATTCCTTTTTTGTAGTTGTGGTTTTCAGTTATTTTGATAGGTTGGTATTCTATCCCTCTTATATTAATTTTACTTATACTCATATTTGTATTAGTAATTATTTTTTACTTTTCATTGTGTGGGATTGGTTGGGAATGTGTGTGTGTACAGGTACTCAGGAAAATGCCTCCCACTTGCAGGTTGACAACTTCGACGCTAGTCACCAGCTGCTGGTGTGAGGCGGGTTTGGGGTAGTCATGGAACGGGCCACAGGGTACGATTCACGAAAAAGTTATATCAAAGGGAAAAGACACTATGAGGAAGTACTCATCGTCAATTCCCCCTATGGTCTTTCAAAAAAAATATAGACTCTCAAAGGAAGCACTCAATGTCAATACACATGTGGTCTCATAACATAATCTATAGAAACAATGTTAGATCACTCACTATCAATCCCCCATGTGGTCTTGTAGCGTGAACTATAATAGACACTCTGAGGAAGCACTTACGTCAATTCCCCCTAGGGTATAACTACAACAGGTTCTCACAGCCTTGTCCAATTAAATCATCCATATGTGGTATAAATCAATCCAAAGTAATCTAAAATACTATAAGTATAATCAATTCCAATTCATATCAAAATCATTCAACAAGATGAAAAGGGAAATTAGTTCCATTTTATCTAGTAAGGAAAGTAAACAAGGTCTACCTCATAGGAAACCTGGACCAAAAAGCCCAAAAATTCAATCAAGGAAACACACCCATGGGGAATTTCATAACCATGAAATGTAACATGATACTGCAAAAACAAACCCTTAATCAAATAATAATTCTAATGTAGGTAAAACAGGTTAGAATTTCCTTAAACAGAAATACCTCAAACATGGGTAATAGACACTTTTGGAATATAAACTCAAATAAATACAATGAAAGGAAACACACCACATACCTAGACATTGTATGAATAACACTCTCGAACGTCAACCATTGAACTGGCCTTGAACGTCGAAGATCTATATAAAGGTCAAAAAATTTCAACCTTGAATAACTCAAGAAAGAAGAGGAATCAGGAGGAGAGTCTCTAGAAGAAGGAATAACTCAATGATGTGATTCCAATGCAACTAATAGTGTTTGATTTGGAGAATGGATGATGTATCAGTGGCATAGAGAAGAATCGATGCTTCTGTATGCTCCTTCATGAGGCACGATGAAAAGAAGATGAATATGGGGGTTAGACGTGACCTCGGTCTGATTATTCAATTAAAAGAAAAATTACACGACGTGTACTGTTAATGAACACGATGTGTATTTTCCTCAGCCATCCCATGACATTAGTAGTCTATGATGTCATCCCACACGGCCATGTCTCAGGTGTTACACACCCAAGATGCTGCTGTACTCGGTAACTAGGTATACAGTGTGTACTCAAAAGTACACAACATGTACATCATGAATGGAATTTCTTGCTTTTATATGGATATTATGTATTGGTGATTACATTAAAAGTTTACCAACTAATTTCAAAATAATTTTTTTCACTTATTAGTGTGCCACTTGTAAATATGAAATGTTATTTTAAAGTGGGAATGTAATTTTTTTTCTTTATGCTTGGTCTATGTGTAATGATTATGTAATGTATCTTATGAATTTCATAAGTATACATGTTTTTTCTTGATAAATCAAGGGCGGGTGATCCCTTTAATGCTCTCCAATTCATTGGGTAATGTGATAGAGGTAATGGTTAAGGTTTCTCCTAAGAGATTTATGGAATAAATTGTGATGGGTATTCCAAATGTAACCATAAAGGTTACTCACTATGTAGCTATAAAAGTTACAATATAAGTATGATATGGATGTCATAAGTTACTTTTATGTTTATTGATTTCAATGATGTTTTTTGACAATCATATGATTACATGGTGTATGATAAATAATGTTTTTTATGGGTGAGAAGTCTGATTTTTTGAATGTGTTTTAATTGTTTTTAAATATTCATGGACTAATAGTTTTATTCCATATTTTATATTCCTTACTAATAATTTTATGCTCATACCATGTTTTTGAAATTTTTTCCATAGGTTTTATGGATGGGTAAGAGAAAGGAATAAGACAATAATATTTTTACCAAGAAAAAGAAATAATTTTTTGTTTAAAGGGTTTCCTTTGGTGGAATAAGTGGATATTGAGTGTTAATACTCACATGGAATTGCTGGGACTTTTATGTAATTGTTTTGGAATAATTCACTAAAACAATAAAACTAAAAATATCTTAAATGTGAATTATTTACTTAACTCAAGATTATGTAATTTTCAATGTCTGGGCCTTATAGTTGGTATCCAAGGATGGTTTAGACATATTTGGAGATTATGATGTTTTCTTAAGGGCATTGGGATATAATTATGGGTTTAAAATTTTAAGTTAGATCGTAATTTAAATGTCTTAGAAGACCCTTTGAGGCTTTATGATGTGAAATATTAAGGTGACTAATGGTATTTTTGGAGACATTCGCCTTTGAGGAAATTATAGGTTATTAATTTTTGGGATGCCCAATGAGAGGTATGAGATAACCTTTGAGATTAAAATAAGTTATGGATATTTTTAGTGTTTTAAAACAATATTGGGAATGTTATAAAATTATATAGTTTCAGAAAAAGGACATCACACATACCATGTGATAACCCATTGCGTCGGATAGAGCTGGCGGAATCGAACCCAAAACCAAAGTGTGATTGGGATTTATCACCTACCACTGGCCTATATAAAGTCCCTGGTTGGTACAACTTATTATTTTTAGTAAAATGATTTTATGGATTTAGAATAAGTTGAATTCTTGAAATTATGTTTTATCAAATGGATATCAAAATTATAGGAAAATTATTTGGTTATTAACTGTTAAATGTTATTTTGGAATACAGTCACACTTTTGGGAACATAATATGCCAATGGAAAATATAATACTATGGGATTTTATTTGAGGAGTAATGGTTGAATTTTATTTTTTATGAATATATATTTTTATTACAGACATTGGATGATTTGAGTTATTTATTGAAATTATTATCCTATCAAGGAGAATGTGTGACTAGGTTAATTACACAGAGACATTAAGAGTAGTCAATATTATTGGGAGATAAATGTTAAGACTTATCATGGAAGAATATGTGATCCAATCCTTCTAAATTCTAGGTTTCAATCTTAATTTGTATTATTTGGTGTAATTTTATGTAAATTGGTTTGATGAATGGTCTATCTAGAACTTGGGTATTACTATTGAATTTTTGAGATTAAAAATAGTCCTTCTCCATATAAATGAATTTTATTTTTTGGGGGATTATAGAATCTTTTACCAAAGATTTTGGTTTTGGATAATGTTTATAGGCTGGGTAAATATATAGTTATCCTTTTTTGGATTATATGAGTTTTTATATATTGATTAATGTTCTTCTGGTGTCAAAATTTCTTCTTGAATAATAATCATTTGAAGAAAAAGTTGAGTGTGTCATTGAAATTGATTAAAGGATGATACTATAGATTTTAGTTATTTATAAATCCTTACGTTATTATTATAAGTAGTACAATAATTCCTCATTTTATGAAAAAGAGCCTAAACAAAAAAAAATTCTCTTTAAATTTCCTACAGTGAAATCAAATACCATTTAACCCATCATAAGTTTCTATTTTTCTGATTTTTAACTTTCCCATGATCATATTTTCTATCACTCTCTATCAAAACATGACTGTTAGTTTTTCTTCCATATATATGTTTTCGTACATGGAACCCTAGTATGTGTTATCTTAGGTGACCATTGTACTTCACTTTCTATCATTTAAAGTTGAAGTTTTATTAACCCTTTTTCTGATGTGGGTTTTCAATAAAGGTATTTTGAACAGTCACACCACAATTACTAATCCAAAATTAAAATTATGAAGATGCAATTTGTTAAAGTGGTGTAGGATGTAACAACCCATGTTTTTAGACAAAAACACTATATTCAATAGCGTAAATGATATGCTATATTGAGCATAAATGAAAAACTAAATATTATTATTTAACTATTGCCTTAATAACCTAGTCATTGGAATGGAGATAATGAATAGTATCAACTGAATTAAAAACATATAGTTTACACAAGATTAAATAATGATTCATTGGTTACCAAATTTATTATAAATGGAAATAAAAACCAATTGAATATAAAGGATGTGTTTTAATGAAAACCTTTTTAAAAGAGAACAATTGGGTTTATAAAATCATATCACTCTTTATAGATTATTATATGTTAGATATTCAATGTAATGTTTAAAATCCATCATATATGTTTTCTAAATAAGATATATGAACAAGTACAGTTTTTGTGGATAAAAGAAGTATTTTTCAAAAAAATAATGTTTTACCACCTTTTGATAGAGAACCATTTTTAAATATAGTTTTTTTCACTTTTTTTGTTCAATTGATAAAAAATAAACTTCATCTTTATAAGTGGGAAATCAAAATTTACTTTGGTTGAAATTTTGGTATTTTTTTAAAAGAATCAATATTTTAATGAATAGTTAAAAATACTGTATTTTAATTCAAAACATCCCTTTCATCTAATTTATTTATATAGTTAAATTCTCCTTTTAATTAGTTTTAAAGTGTAATTGGATTATTGTTTTATCATTTAATTCAATTTTGTTCATTGTATATAATTTCACAATGAAATTCGATATCAAAACACATCAATATTTTGATGGTTATTACTTTTTTTAAAACCTCTTTTATTGTTTTGATAATGGGAATTAATGTTAAATTATTTATTGAAACTTCTCTATTATGAATTTTTAAAAATATATTCCATATTTGAAATCCGAAGGTCCAAATTATATAAAAATTTCCCTTTTGCTTTTGGACATTATGAATTGTAACTTCAGTAATTATTTTTATTTAGCATGGTTAAAGGGTAAATCAGGTAAATAAGTGTAAAATAATAATATTATAGTAAAATAAAACATCCTGATCACATGTACTATCCCTATTGGTTAATATATGGAAAACTAGGATCAACTTTGGATCAATTTTAGGACCCCATGGTGCCACTTGGATATGATAATGACATGTTATAATAAGAAATTAAAAGTAAAGAGAAATGTAACAAAAACATGTATCTTTTACAAAAAAAATAATATAGGGTTATAAGACTGATCTCATTGACTATAAATTTTCATTAGAAAGATAATGATATTTCCTAAATCATTGTATTTTATTTACACTTCGTAGAAATTAAATAAATAAATTTATTTATGACACAATTTCCATGAAACGATTACCATTTTAATGAAATAATCAAGTATAGGATATTATAAATACTAAAATAAATGTAATTTCAACATTTTTATTCCATCCAAAATGTTTTTATATTATTATGAAACATTAAATTTTATTTAATTTAGTTTTTTTGTAATGTATCAGAAATTTTCTGTAATTTGTTTTAATTATATGAAATTATTCTAAGACCACACACATTGACGACATGTTATTTCATGGTCTGGTGAGCCCAAAATGGAATTTTGAATTTTTTTTTAACTTATTTTTAGTAAACATGCAAGCATATTTTTCTAACTATTTCATATGTGATCAGATAAAAAATTTGATGGAACCATTGAACTAAGAACGGATGGATTTTCCTTGGAAGGACTTAACATTGGCCGACAAGGGTTGAATGGAAAAAGTTAATTTTGAGACCTTTAAGAAAATAATAAAATAAAATTAAAAAGTAATTTTATTTTCTTTTCTCATCCATTGAGTGGTGGAAAGTGGATCTATTGTGCAGATATGCGGTTCATTAATGAGGCTCATTAATGGCTCATTAGCTCTCAACATAATGATTCTTTAATGCCGTGTTACAGTGACGATGTTTCATAAATGAAACAATATAACAACACAATTTCATAGTGTAACAAAAACATTGTGGTGTGTTTTCCTTTTTATTTTGGTTGATGCATTGGTGGAACGGGGAATTATACTGTGAGAATTCTCTAAAAATACTCTGACGAACTTCCTCTCTAATTAATAAAAACAAACATCGTTGAGCGTCAAACATCATCGACGCATCTTGATGAATGGCGTTTCAAGCGATTAACAACTTTGACATCTTGAAACCTTGAGGAAATAACACTATAGACATTAATGTTAAAGAGGTATCAATATAATTTGTGCATGTTCCTCCCCGTTCTTATTCTAGAAATGATGAGTGTAGCTTATCCCACGAACAAGTTGATATACAAATCATGAATTTTATGTGGGATGGTAAAATTATTTTTGGATTTTTTATCAAATATTTGGAATTATCATTTTTTGATTTAATTGGAATCCTCAGACCTCCCATGTTTATAAACCTCTAATGCAAAGGGAGGAGGCTGACACAGACAAGGCCTGAGAACCTCTGTAGTGTAAATTCCTTTTGACTGCACCCTCAATGGGGGGGGGAGATGATTCTGAGACATTTTCGGTGAATAGGGAATTCCACCAAGAGCCTAGGTATAGGCGGTGTAAAGAACGGACCACCAGAGTGCGTTTAGTGGTCTTCCAAACATCTTTCAGTACACTGGTAGTGGCCTCAGGTGGAGGTGGTGGCGTGCTCAATGGTGTGCCGTGATGATAGGAGACCACGACCAATAGACCCAAATAAAACCGGGAGGGACATGGAACCTTTCTAGCGTTGCATCAAGGGAAGGTCTATGTTTGAGCCGTCCTGATGGCTTGGTGAGCCGCGGTCGCTCGACCGCGGCAAGAGGCCCATGCACGTACTCTAGGCTAGAAGAGGCCGGACGCAGCAGTCGACTATGTCTCAGCGAAGCAGCACACCACCAACCTGCATTGCGTGGGTTGGGCTTCTGGCAGGTGGCCCGCACCACCATCTAGTGAGCCACACCCGCACCGGTGGGCCGAACCCATGAACTAGTGGGCTGGACCTGAACCCAACAGGGTGGACCCACGCCCGTAGGCTAGACCTGCGCCCTTCAAGTTGGCCTAAACTAGATTGGGTCGTTGAGTGACCCAAATGGCTGGACCCTCAGCCATACCTGGCTAGGTCTATCAAGACTCATTAGGCCTGGCACACTATCGAGGCCAGACTGAATAAACCCAAGCCATAACCAGGTATGGTCGAGTCAGTCGGAACTAAACCAGAATTTGAGATGCGATGAATAGATTGAGAAGTGGTTCTCGCTGGTATACTACGTATGAAACCATGTGATTGGTGGAGACTTGAGGACTGCTAACATTCTACTATGTATGAATTGACTATGGAATAATGCGAAGTGCTATAGTGTGACTTTACTGGCCCACGTTGGGAATCACTTCTGTGTGACATTTCAATCCCATAGTATGCAATGAAGAGGAGTGCCTTAGTTGGACAAGATTTGTGGAAATCACTTTTGTGTGACATTGCTGGCCCATGATACATGATGAGTTGGTATACCTAAGTAGTCCTAGGTTTGTGGGAGTCATTTTTTGTGACTTGGCAGGGCCACAATACTCTATATAGGAGGAAATCTCCAGCATCAAAGGCGATTGATGATGTGACTGATGATTCTTCTATCACTACACTAAATGTATTCCTTGTGTGACATTTCTTATGCATTTTGATTTACATTGATGATTTTTTTCTGGCCTTTCTATTTTTTAGGGTCCCTACTAAGTATTTTGTTACTCACCCATGCACATTATTTTCCTGAACGTGTTTTCTCTAGTGCAGTCGATCGATGTTTTAATAGAGACTTTGGTGGACCAAGACCCAGTGGTGATAAGGGAGATGGGACTGATGAACGCTACGATGGTGGACTTGGTGGCCGATGACCAGGAGAGTCCCAGTATGATTTATTAGACACTATGTTCTGCTTTAGCTTCCAGTAGCTACACTACTCCCATGATCTTGTGGGGTTTTCCATGGATGGCCATCAGAGATTCCTTTTTTGTAGTTGTGGTTTTCAGTTATTTTGATAGGTTGGTATTCTATCCCTATTATATTAATTTTACTTATACTCATATTTGTATTAGTAATTATTTTTTACTTTTCATTGTGTGGGATTGGTTGGGAATGTGTGTGTGTACAGGTACTCAGGAAAATGCCTCCCACTTGCAGGTTGACAACTTCGACGCTAGTCACCAGCTGCTGGTGTGAGGCGGGTTTGGGGTAGTCATGGAACGGGCCCCAGGGTACGATTCCTGAAAAAGTTATATCAAAGGGGTTCAGTCCAAACACAAATACTTGGAGTCTGTGTTTTGTTTCGGGGAAACTATGTTATGTGTTTTGAGTCTGACTTCTAGATTCAGGGAGTCTAGTATCGGTGCGGCGACAGACATATCCATACACCAGAACCATGAATTCTTCTTTTCATCTCTACACAAGAAAACACAAGTTTCATAAGTGTCTCCTTATGTTATTTTGAATAAATGTAATCTTGACAGGTATTAAATTCTAACTCTAGTACATATTGATCTATCTCAAGATGCCTCCATGTAGATAACCAGCTAGGATCCTGATACGAGGTCGTGAGGACAGCCCGCCATGCAGCGCGACATTCGTTCAGGGACCAGATCTAGATATGGCCCCACCGGGTGGTGAAACATTTCTACCACCACCTGATGGTCATCATCTACTGATGGCAATTCCTGACTCTAGCATGTTCTTATTGACCAGATGGACTATCTCTCCCATGAACCTAGAGTTAGTTTCATGGGTCTTCTGCTTAGTGATTACACCACTTGACCATATAGCGATCTTGGAAGTGGGCCATCGGTAGAGCTCGGTAGGGATATGGTAGAGCTTGACAACCTAAAAACACAATTAGGTGACCCTCACTAGGGAAAACATTGAGCAGATTTTCAAGGAGGTGTTTTTTCCTACCACCTTGCGCTCTTTTCACATTCATGATATAATTCTACTACAACAGGGAAACATTATAGTGGCTTAGTACTCATCGAGGTTCACCTATAATTCTTGATACTCAGAAGATATGGTGTGAGACCCTTTATTTAGGGCTTGAGCCTTTGAGAAGGGGATCAGGAGGGAGATCAGAGCATCAGTGTTGTCTCTCAACATCCCCACTCATGATGGGGTGCTGGAGTGATCCCTTTTGGTAGAGAACGTCATGGCGGAGAAGGCATCCACAACTATAGCTACCAGCATCCCCAGTTGGTGGAGTGTTCGGCGGGCTGCATACTGCAGACATGAGGGCCCAAGTGGGCCATGTCTTTCAGAGGACAACCCCAGGAGTCAAGTTTGTTAGGGTGGGGCTACCAATCCATAGGGAGTTATCTGGGGACTGGGCTTTGCTTCTCATGTGATAGGCATAGACACAATAAAATTGACTGCCCAACCCATTGTACAGATGACCAGAAGATGGTTGACGGGTTTCCGATGCAGAGGCATCATTTCGAATGAGGAGGTAAGCTGGGAGGCGTACGTGGTATGGGAGAAGTCCAAGCCGCAGGCGGTGGGTGATAGTTTGAGGAGTTACCCACCCCCCCCCCCCATCCCTAGGTTGTCTTCCCCGACGACAGGGAGAAGGCGGATAGGGGATAGCACAACTTCAGGTAGTGGAGGATTATGACCATGGCACTCCACAGATGATATTATGTTTGATCTGTGTCTTCTCCAACCTAGCTTCAGTTCTTATAGAAATAGGTTCTAGTCACTCTTTTCTTACCACAACACTCGTTCAGAGCTTGGAGATTTTGATGGATCCGCTGGCTTGATCCTTATGTCTAGAGACTTCTACAAGAGGGGATTCGATGATTACACACTAGTGTCTGCAATGAGAGGTTACTCTAAAAGGTGAGATCTTTGGCTAGGATCTCCTAGTAGTAGCATCGAGGTATTATGAATTCCTATTATGTATGGATAGGTTATCCACAATCTATACATAGATCGACTATTTTAGTCATACAATGAGGTGTATCTATGGAGATGGGACTAGGTATTCCTTCACCGATGAGAAGAAAACCCTTCCAGTGTAGGATATACTTTCTTGGAAGAGGGTATAACCAATCACTTACAAGTTGGCTAGCCTCACCCTCGGTGCAATACATGAGAGGAATCCAAGTTTTCCTATAATGATAGACGAGTACATAGATGTTTTTCCTAAGGATGTTTCAGGACTACATCTTCACATGGAGGTAGAATTCTTCATTGACTTGTACCCAGGGACAACACTGATATCCACACTGGCATATCGGATGGCTCCCACGGAGCTTCACGAGATGAGGGTATAGTAGGAGGACTTACAAGAGATGGGGTTTATAAAGACCATCATTTCACCATGGGCATCCTTAGTTATTTTTTCTTAGAATTCGGACAAGAATTTTATGTTTTTCATGGACATATGGCACCTAAACCATGTGACCATGAAAAATAAGTATCCATATCTAAGAATTAGTGATATATTTGAAGAAATGAAGTGGGTGTATTGGTTCTCAAAGATATACATTATATTAGGATATCACCAGCATTAGGTGCGGTATGAGGATGTACTGATGATGGCCTTCTGGTTCAGGTATGGACTCTATGAATTCCTGGTGATGCCTTTTGGTGTGACCAATTCCCCCATAGTGTTCATGGGACTCATAAACGGAATATTCTAGCCTTACCTTAACTGATGTGTTGTTGTATTAATTCTTAACATCTGGTTGTACTTAGTGTTAGAGGAGGAGCTTTTACACACCTGTAGATAGTCTTGGTTACACTCGGAGAGAACCAGATTTTTGGTATGCTCTTGAAGTGTTGGTTTGGGATACAGTAGGTCCACTTTCTGGGACACACCATCTTAGAGGATGGGGTTGCAGTAGATCCGATGAAGATAGAGGAATTTCCATTGTGGGAGCCACCCAGGAGAATGTCTCAGGTGCAGATCTTCATGGGGTTGGATGGTTACTATCAGAGGATCATGCCCAGCTTTTCCAAAGTAGAAGCATCTTTATCAGCTTTGACACAGAAGGGAAAACCCAACATGTGTTTGG
Organism: Viscum album; assembly: GCA_963277665.1. Classification (NCBI taxonomy): domain Eukaryota; kingdom Viridiplantae; phylum Streptophyta; class Magnoliopsida; order Santalales; family Viscaceae; genus Viscum; species Viscum album. The sequence continues at coordinate 2,096,822,659 of OY728122.1, forward strand.
AGAAATAGCAGGAAAATTTCCAGGAGATAAGGCAGAGACTGTCTAGTGACCCCTTATTGAGACTATCAGAATATGGAATTGGGTATGTAGTTTACTACGATGCATAAGGGACCAAGATGGGTGGTGTCCTGATACAGGAGTGATTAGTGATCACCTACGGCTCACAACACCTAAGGCAGCATGAGAAGAACTACACTACATATAACCTAGAGTTACAAGTAGTGGCCCTTTCCTTGAAGATGTAGTGTCACTAATTTATGGGTGAACAATTTATGTTTTACTTTGACCACAAGATTCCCAGGTATATCTTATCCTAGAAGGACCTAAACCTGAGACAACGGTGAGGGCTATAGTTCTTGTAGGATTGAAATAGTATATTTATATGCTCAATTACAAGACAAGAGGTTAATTTTATGTTTAAAAAATATTAACCTTAAGGAAAACAATTTTTAACAACATTAAACAAGGTAGATTCAAAACCCGTCTTTTAGTTCTATGAAAAAACCTTGCATCGGGTACAAAAATATGAATCCAAAAAATGAAACATATGAACATTTTTCTTAAAGGAATATTCAACCATAAATCCTAACAAATATAATTTGTCAGATTAATTAAACTACAAGAAAGAATAATAAATTTATTCTTTGTTTATTTATAAATATAAAAAATTCAAGGAAAAAACAAATAACAAGTAAGAGATCCTTTTACCCAAAGAGTAGGTTATCCAACAACCTTGGATAAAGGTCCCTTGATTTATACTTTTAAGAAATTTTACCTTACCCACACCAGTTTAAGCCCTCAGTAAAAATATGAGAATCGATCTTGATATCCACGCAAGACCTCGATCTTTACTGTAGTCATCACCCCTATCTTCTTTTCCCCAGAAGCCCTTGATTCTACTCAATAATAATCAGAGTCACATGAAGTAAGTTGAACAAGATGTTTATAGTTGAACAAGATGTTCATGAAACAAAAAATTCATGAGATTATTTCTCTCTCTAGAAATCACTTCACATCATGTAATCTCTCGGATCAAGAAATGATAATGATCTCATTGAAATGAGCTACTCTTTATAGGCAAAACATCAACAGTCGGCTCCCTCCTCCAACGGTCATATATTTCCTTGAATTTCAGATGGACTTGTAGACATTTCACTCAACCAATGGATAGTCAAAAATAGATTTCACAACATCATTTCTTAATAATAACATGTGAAAGAAAATGGATTAGCTTAACCAAATCTGAATATGCAGAGTTTAAGGAAAAATGGAATTTGGAGTCTAATCATATAAACAATCTGATTCTATAAAACATGGATATTTGGATTTTGTGTTTCAAAGAATTCAGAATCTGAATTCAAATGATTCCAGAGTCGGAATACCAACAAATTTTGAGTTTTAATGTAGTGGAATTCAGAGTCTAAATCTCATAGTATTCAGAGTCTAAATTTCAAAGAATCGTTAGATTGAATTTCAGAGAATTGAGAGTCTAAATTTCAAAGAATTCAGAGTCTGAATGTCTGAGAATTTGGAGTCTAAGAATAGAAGAATATATATCTATGGAACTATAATATTACTTGGTTTTTAATAAGGATTCATATTTTAGACTTATTTATAAAATGATATTGGTTTAGAGAGAACCTAAAATGAGATAACGAAAACCCAGGTAAGGATAAAACATTCCTTAGAGAAGGGAAATTTTCATTAAAAAAATAATCCTTAGGGAAAGATTATTTTCCTTAAGATAAAGTTTTTGTGTTTTTTAGAACATTGAGTAATGGAATAGTTATAAGGAAACCTTATTGACTGAAAAATATCCCCCTTTTTGGAAATCACAAACAAACATTTGAAAAAGAATATAAGGAATTGGAATTTTCTTTATGAACATTAAACAAAAAAACGTATCTCTCTTTACTTATGAATCATGATGAATACGACTAACTCCCCCTTAGATTTTGAAATCTCTATCGATCATATTCTTGACTTCCTTAGAGATATTTTTCTTTTTCTTGCATAAGAATGTATTCTTTAAGTAAACTCCCCCTTACTTAATGAAATCTCTTCTTTTATACTTTGTATTCTTTTGAATCATTCTTTTCTCCCCCTTTTTGATTTTCAAAAAGTAATTGAGAGAATGAAAAAATGGTACCTGAAAAGATTAAATCTATACAAAACATAACAAATGAAGGAAGACAAGATTTTTCATTTTGATTGGAAAAATTGATACAAGAATATTCAAAAAAAGATCGGTATTTAAAGGAAAAATTATTCATCCTTCTTTTCCTTTGGCATGATCTTCCTTACAATAGCCTTCAACTTCTTGAGATCCTTGTGATATTTCTCAATCCTTTTGAGAAACTCTTCTTGATCCTTATTTTTCTTTTCTAGAGACTTGATTTTATTATCCTAAGATTTAAATATTTCTACCAGTGACTTTCAGTATCTCTTCTTGCTGAATGATCTTTCCATCAAATTCTATCCTTATTTCCCTTTATCTCTTCAAATTTAAGGAAAATTAATTCAACATCCCATTCAGATAATTATATTCTTGATTTCAGTCTACTTGTTTAAGGTTCATCTTCTCTATAAAACTTGTTGTAAGGTTTGTTTATCCTGTCATGTGACATATTTAATGAATCATTCACTCAGTCTGGGATGTCATCATGTATTATCATATCTTTAGTATTTCTCTTAGACTATTTTGCAATGTCCTCAAAATATATACTATGTACATCATAGAAAATATAGATGGTTTTTAAATCAGCCTCAAGCTTGATGTATTTTTCCGTGAGCATGCTTACGGAATCTGACTATAAATAAAATGATTTTTGTATCAACTAACACCATGAATCGATACTATGAAACATTGTTATGGTTTCTACTAACTTTTTCAAAGACTATACTATAAAATCATGACCCATGGAAGATGATTCAGAATCTAATTCCCTTATAGGTGAAGATTATTTTTCTATCTCTACAGCCCTCCTCTTGGATGATCCACCAATATACATTTTAACCACCAGAGACTTCTCAGGTGTCTCCTCAATCACCTATTTTCCCTTTTCCGCTTTTGAAATACTCCCATAGCCTTTGGAGATTCATGCTCACTATCTGAATGTTGAAATATTTTATCTTTATCATCTTTTTCTTTCTCAGCATCCTCCTTAATATCATTAGGTTGGATGAGTTAATCATTGTTGCTTTCATCATCAAACGACTGCATAACCCTTCCTAACCCTCAACCTCCTTTAATTAAGAATCAATTTTTTTTATTCAACATGGAAAGTGTTGATTAAAAGTTTGTCAGAGGGACTTTCCTTATCATGGGATTCTTCCACTTTCTTTATTACATCATCAATCTAATATTCTTATTCCTCTTATAATTCATCTAATTCTTCTTCCTAAACTATTTCATCCAACACTTTAAGTACATGAATATAATTCTTATTTCTTGGGGTCTCTATCGGTACAAATTCTTAGAAAAAATATTTGGGTACCTGAATCTATTAGATTCTTTCACAGTATCCCTGAGAACTTATTTAATGATCTTAGCTTCAAAAATGTTCTTCCTTTTCTTATTCTTCTTTTCTTACCTATAAAAATCTTCACCAACTTGAATTTTGATGTCCTATTCCTTAGTAGGATCTTGGCCAAAACTAGGATCTCCTTCTTTCTTAATCTTCTTCTCTTCCCTTGATTTTGCGACAACACCATCAGGGAATGTTTTTTTCTTCTACGGTTTTGGGGCTATTGACTGACTTTCCATATCTATAGAATTCTCTTTGGTTTCTAGTTATTTTTTCATTCTCTTCTTCGAGCTTTCATAGATGTCTCTCCAAATTCCACATTCTTATCTAGAGCTTCAACATTAATATTTAAAATATCATAAATTCTATGGACTTGGTATTGAAACTAACTTTCATTCTCCGCAAGGTGTCATCACATAGTAGTAAGATCTTGAAATTTCATGGCTTAGAGCTGTAGGTAATTTTGAATAATTCATAGAATAGCATTGTGATTTTAGAAATTGTTTTGGGATATGTGATGATTTGGGATTTGAGTTTTCCATTCATGGTGTTTGTGATTTTCAGAAGGATATACTTCACCATGTTTATCTTCCTCAGTTTAACCAAAAAATCCTAGACAAATATGTCACTTTTCCGTAATGATACCTTATCTCTTTTAATCAAAATTAGGAAACCATGTACCCATAATTATAGAATCATGAAATTCATTTAGAGATGGTTGATATTTGCTATTTTAACTCCTTTGATTCCAAGGAACTCAATTTCCTTTTACATCTCAAAAAATCCTTACTGATCTGGAATCTTGTGACTAAAGAAAATTGCTTCTCCTTCATATGAAACTCTAATGATATTTGTTTCCATATTAGAAAATAGGTAATAGGTTTTCCCATTACACTTGATGGAAAATTTGTCTCTTCCACCTTCATTATAGAATCCTAATGTATCGTCTAAATCAATAAGAAAATCTAGATAAAATGGATCATGACTTTTCCACTTGGCTACACAAACATTCTCCCATCCATTAAACTTAATGTGTTGCGTAATCAAGGAATTTTACTTAGGGAAAAATCTCGGATCAACCAACCTTTCCCTATAAGTTTTTTCATTCCTTGACATCCTTGGTGGAAGACATCTGTTTTTGTGGAGAGGCATCCAACGACATCTGTAGTCTATGAAATCTTATATAAGGGGAATGATATTTTTGAAGGTATGAAGAGATTCATCACAAAAAAATGAAACCCGATGTGCGATTGGTAAAAGGGGCTGTTATATAGGTGTCGAGGTGATGATTTGAATTCTTGATTTGATCCAACAGTTGAAACATAAATGATCTGATCTGATGGTTGAGATAAAATAAAAAGAAGGATTTAGTAAGTTTCAATCATTTGAGTTTTTAATGAAAAATTCATATTTATGGAATGTAAATCTGATAAAATCTTTCTTAAATACCAACAAGTAAAAAATTCAATTATAAAAAATTAAGTAAGAAATCATACATTCTGCATTTCTTGGAAAAATGTCACTAATGAAAAATATTCTTCTTGAAGAACATAAGATTTTGGAAAATTTTATTAAGGAAAGGAAAAATTTTGATTCTGGAATTTTGGGTTCTGAGAAATTTTTGTAACGAATAAATTGATAAGAAAAATTTTGGTTATGATAAAAAATATATAAAAAAATAGGTTACGAAACATTTGATTATGGAAAAAAATAAAAAACGAAAAAAATGATAATAAAAATTTTGGTTACAAAATTTTAATATGAAAAATTTTGATAAGAAAAATTTATTTGGGAAACTTGCAAATGTACCCCCTATGAAAAGAAGTTTCTTAATATAAAAGACTAGCTTCAATAAAAATTTAATATCGAATATTACCTTACAGTTATCATTCCTATCATTTCTTTAATGTATTCCAATTTATCAGAGGGTAATGATTTTGTGAAAATATGAGCAAATTGATCTGGAATTCTGATAAATTGAAGAATGATATATCCTTAAAGTGTGTGATTTCTAAGAAAGTGATGCCTAATTTCTAATTTTTTTTCACAGGAGTGATGTGTAGGGTTTTTTAGGGATATGGAACTATTATTATAACACAATATCTAGGTTTTGGTGAAACTCAGTCCATATTCTGTGAGTGTGTGTTTCATCCATAACACTTGAGCACATGAACTTCCAGCTACTACATATTCAGCTTCAGCGGTGGAAAGAGCAAGTGAGTGTAGCTTCTTGCATTACCATAAAACTAATGAATCTTATAAGAAAGGACAACTTCCGGATGTACTTTTTCTATCCATTCCACATCCACTAAAATCAGAATTCAAGAAACATTTAAAAAAAATCCTTTCAAAAAGTGTAGAAAAGTCCTACATCCATGGTTCTCTTTAAATTGAGAAAAAATATTTTCACTAATTTTAATTGAGATTACATTGGATTAGATTAACATCATGCACATAAGAATACTAATAACATTTTGTCTGTATGAATAGCTATTTAGTATAGTAAACTTCATATCACACCTCTAAATGATGTTGTATCTACTAGTTTCCCAACTTCTTGTTGTGATATATAAGTTCCTTATGGTTTTTAAGAAATTTTAAATCCACAAAAAAAATTTATCTCATACATCATACTCATTTCAAAAATAGATTTCATTAGATTCGAAAATGAATCAGTTAAAGATTGCTGAGTTGAACCAAATGTAATGTCATCAACATAAATTTGAACAATCAAAACATTTTTCTTATATTTATTTAGAAAAAGATTTGGATTAACAGTTCCATTAACATAATTGTTTTATAACAAAAATCATGTAAGTCTACCATACCAGGATCTAGGGGATTGCTTAAGTCCATGATAGGCTTTGGTACGTTCGAAATCTCGTTCAGGATATTTTGTGTCCCCAAATCAAGGAGTTTGTTCAACAAAAAGTTCATCTTGAACATATATGTAATGGAAAGCCCACATTACATCCATTTGAGAAACTTTGAAATTAAATAATGCAGAAAAGTTAAGTAAAAATACAATATATTAAAGTATATCTACTGAATGATATGTTTTTTCATTGTATATTACTTCTTGTTAATTATAGACTTTAGCAACTAATTTGTCTTTATTTATTACAATGATTCCATGTTCATCACACTTATTTCTAATGACCCAATTTACTCTGATTACCGAATTTTCCTTATATCTCTCAACCAAGGTCCATAATTTGTTCCTTTCGAATTTATTTAGATCATCATCCATGTCTTTAATCTAATTATCATTACCGAAAGCTTCATCAATTCTTTTTGGTTTTAATTAGGAAAGAAATTCTAGATCCTCTACTTAATTTCATAAGGAACCTCTAGTCCTTACTGGTTGATTTATATCACCCCTGATACACTCACTGGGATTATTTTTATAAAATGACTTATTTTTGTTTTTTAACCTGTTCTTCAAAAAATGGTAAAAGGTCTTCTAGGGTAAATTCTTCAGAAATTGTTTCTTCAAAATTTTCCTTATTAAGAGGATCTCTTTTCAAATTTTTATAATCAGTTTTTGAAAACACGTCCATGGATGTAGGTTAGGGTTTTTTAAAAACAAAATATCAGTTTCATTGAATTTAACATCCACTATTTCATCAACATTACAACTATTTTTTTAAACCCTATAAGCCTTTAAAGTAGAGGTGTATCCTTATATAATTCTTTCATTATATTTGGCTGCTAATTTATGTAAGTTATCTTTAGTATTCAGGATGAATACTTTGCAACCAAATACATTAAACTAAGAAATTCTAGGTTTTCAACCATTCCACAATTAATAAGGTGTTTTGTTATGAAAATGTACGACTAAAATGCAATTTATAGTTTAATAATAAATACTAATAGATTCATCCAAAAAGTGTTTAACTATAGAATTTTAACTCAACATGGTTCAAGTTATATCATGAAGAATTCGATTTCTTCATTCAACAACACCATTATATTAAGGAGTTATTGGAGGTGAGATGTTAGGACCAATTCCTTTCTTACTACAAAAATATTCGAAATCTAAATTTTAAAATTCTCCTATATGATCACTAAGAATATATATCAAAGGATAGTGTTTCTAATTTTTTTAATTAGGATTTAAATGTTTTGATAAAATAAAATGCTTTAGATTTATTTTCTAGAAAATAGAGCCATATAAATCAAGTGTAATCATCAACTAAAACAAATACATAATATTTTCCCCCAATACATTCAGTTTGTATTGCACCAAAATGCAACATATGCACTAATTGTAATGAATCTGAAGATGAGACTTCACCAATTTATTTAAAACATGATTCATCATGCTTTATATATTGAAAAGGATAAAAAACTTTTAAAGAATCAAATATTTGATCTGATAGATCCTTAAAAGGTATTTTCTTTGAGAGTTTTCATAGGAACCTAAAGTTATAGGGTCTCAACCATCAATTCCATAACCAAGATTGATCTTTAATTGCACTAAGGTAAGGTAGATCTTGGAATATAAGGTCTTATAATTTTAGTGTGTTTATATTCTCATGCCTATGGGTAGAAAGAATAATCTATTCCTTGTAATTGTGTACTAAGAATTTATCATTCCTAAAATTCACAAGGTAACCTTAATCACATAATTATCATATGCTAATGAGGTTTTTCTGAAGACCCTTAACAAATAAAACATTTGAAATAAATGTTTTTCCATGAATAACATTGTTACCTATACCAACAATTTCTCCCTGGGTATTATCTCTGAAGGTCACACTTCCTCCTATCATCATGATAATCTTTTCGAAGATGTTTTTATTACTATTCATATACAGGGAAAATTCACAATCCATGTACCATATATTGTTGTTGGTACTTTTGTAATTTTATTTAAAATAAAACAGTTAGACATTCAGAATCCAAACATTCTAGGATATGGATACTTCATAATGTAAAATTATAGGAATCCACATTTTTGAAGAAAAATAAGCTTTATGAAAACCTAATGATTGGGTTTTGGTTAATGGATGATTTTTCTCCCAATCACCACCACACAAACATTTAGTACGAAATTTATGACTTTGAGTAACAAAATTATTATTACTAAAAACAGGTTTTAAATGAGTATACCCAAATCCAAAACAATTCCTTAAAGGAAATATTTGAGAATACCTAATTTAAATGTTTTCTTACTTGAGGTAATGTTTGATAGACATTTACTTAAGGAAAATATTTCCGAATTTAGTTCAATTTCCATGTTCTTATCCTCAATGTTATTAGTTTTACTTCTTGATTTAGCCTATAGAATATTTTTTCATAGAAATAACATTTTCAAGATCCTTAAAAATTTAATCCTTCTAAGAATTAACTTCCTTAAGGATTTTAGAAACACTTTCAAAGTCAACAGTTTTTTGATCAGGATCTTTAGAAAGATCTGATACTCCTTTTCTTAAAATAAAAATTCTAGAGTTCTCTTTCTCTAACATCATTTTTTACCTACATTTTTCATTTTCAAAATGTTTAGAAAATCTAAAAACATCATCAAATGAAAGAAAGGTATTATCATCTGATCTAAAAGATTTATTATCTCTGGATTCATAGTATTATCCATTAGAAAATTTTCACTTAAACACATATTGGTTATGGTTTCATCATTCTTTACCTTAGAAAAAAAATGATTTTCAATAGGTACTCTAGTTATAAAACTATTATTCTTCTGACTATAAGATTCATAATCTAAGGATTCATCTAAAGAGTCACCACCACTATCACTCCAAGTGACATTTGATTTCAAAACTTTCTAAGACTTATCCTTGTAATACATCTTCTTGTTTCTATTAGAATTATTTTCCTTCTTGTCTTTTATCTTAAGCATGAGACAATTAGGTTTGATATGACCAACCCTTTTATATTTGTAATAGGTGACTTCAGAATCTTTCTTGTACTTTCAATATCTAATCTTTTATTTTTATTGAAAATATTTCATTCCCACAATTTTTCTCAACATTCGACCAATATTTTCCAACTCAGTCTATGAATGATCACTATCACTAGATTCAGATATAAAAATAGTTTTCATATCATTAGGTCTAGTTACCCATTCCAGAGGCTTAGATTTAGACATAGTAGTGAAATCTACACTTCCATTACCATTTTGTTTTCAAATTATCATCTCTCTTCATTCTTGTTTCATGCTGTAAGAGAGTACCAAATAACTAATCAAGAGTAATTTGAGTAAACTTCCTATTTTTATCAAAACCTATCCTTTTTTACCACTATTTGGAAAGATGTTAATTATCTTGTCCACAATAACTTAATCATCAAGACCTTTATCTCACTTAGATTTATGACTATTGACAATGATCATAAATCATTGTTGTACGTTGAAAATAGGTTATCCATAAGGAAATAAGAATCCATGATATTCATCTCTCAACATAGATTTTCTAGTTTCAATCACTTTATAAGATTCAAAATGGGTAACTTCAAGTTCCTTCCAAATGCAATTGGTAGCTTCACAACAATATATTTGACTATATATGATCATAGTCATAGAACACAACAAAGTATTGTGTACAATGTAATTTAGTTGATATTATGATTTTTCTTGGTTGGAGAAGGTTCTGACTTCCTTGTCTGGAATTTTTTGATCTCCATTAAGCATGAAAAAATTGTCTACTCCAGTGTTAATGAAAAAAGTCTTCATTCTATCTCTCCAGTACTCATAATCATTATAATCAAAAATTGGTGGTCTGGTAGGATTTAGATTATCAATGGAACCAACATTTATACATGCCATTCTATAAGAAAATATATTTTCCACAAAAACATTTTAATAGTAATAAGTTTATAAAAAACGATAAAAATCAATAAGAAAAACATAAATTATAGAATTCAAGAAAAAAGAATTATAATCAAGAAAAATTTGAGCATGAAAACTTATATGTGAGTATAAGAATTTCAGATACCTCCTTTGATACCAATTATAGGATTGAAATATTATATATAGATTCTAAATTACAAGAGGGGGTGAATTTTCATTTTAAAAACATTTATTTTTAACCTTAAGGAAAAATTATGTTAAACAATGTTAAGCGAGGGAGATTAAAAAACCCTCTTTTTCTACTATGAAACAAAATTTATTGGGGTCTAGAAATACGAATCCGGAAATAAAACATAAGAACAATTTTCTTAAAGGGAGATTCTACCTTAAATTTTATAGAATATTATTTATCAGAATAAGTAATGTACAAGAAAGTATGAGAAATTTATACTTTCTTACATTATCAAAATATTGTTGAAATAAAAACAGGAAACAAAAAAATGTAACAATTAGGAAATATTATCACCCAAAGAGTAGGGTATCCAAAAACTTTGGATAAAGTTCCCTTGATTTATACTTTCAAGAAATACTATCTTACCCGCACCAAGGTATGACCTTGATAATAATATCATAATCCATCTCCCTATCCCCGCAAGCCATAGATCTTTATGGTAGTCAAAACCTCTGTCTTCCTATCTCTAGAAACTCTCGATTGAACTCAACAATAATTGGAGTCACATGAAGTAAGCTAAAAAATATATTCAAGGCTAAAAAAGATATTCTTGAATCACAATAGAATGAGAGTATTTCTTTCTCAATAAATCACTTCAAAACATGTAATCTCTAGGATCTTGAAATGATAATGGCCTCATTCATGTAAAGACCTATAAAATTCAAGGGAAATTTTTTTCTTAATTTTTTTTGGATTTTACAAGAACATAGTTTCTGACGGAACCTGATTCCGAGGACCGGTGTGCCTAGAATCAACTTCCAAAGTTTAGCTCGGGTACGTTCCGTGAATGAACGAGCGGGTTTTCCTAACTTTTGAACCGGTGCTCGGAATCGAAATTTGAGGACACTGATGGAATCGTAGCACCAGTAATTGCTTAGAAACACCTTTTCTGGAGTTGTGTTTTTTTGGGTGTTGTTTTTAAATTTTGGGGTTAAGTAAAAGAATAAAATAAAAGTGGTGAAACCAATTTTATTTTATTTTTTTTAACCTAAGAAAAGTGGATGTAGTGGGACCCAAAATATCCTACCCATTAGGTAGGATAATTGTGAGGTGGGACCCATAGGATCCCCAATGTTTCTTTTCTTCCTAAACCCCCTCCTTTAATAAGGTAATTCACTCGCACCCCTTTTAAGAGGAAGTCAACACTTGCATTTTTCTGTTTATGAAACGCCTAAATTAATTTGGTGGTTTAAACGTTGCAATTAATTCACTTAATTGATTGTTTCATTTTTGAATTTCAAAACGAATGGCTTGAGAAATAAAATAAGACAAACTCTTATTTTATTAAGGGTTGTTGGGTTGTGAGAGGCTTCGGAGAATTTTTCTCATGTTTTTGAAGTTCTTCCTCCTCGAAAAATAACGCGAAGAACGCCGACCTCCGACGATGGACGATGGTGAGAGACACCTGCCTCAGAGATCGATGACCCGATGTGCATCACCTCATTCTTTCATTCCGCATCAAAAAAATGGAGACACCGTTCCTCCGTGACCCAAAGATCTGCATTCTTCTGCGGCGATCAATTCTACGATGTCCCTTTCCGCAACAACCTTGTTCGACGATTACGCTTGAGGTGGAGGTTTATTTTAATTGTTTGTTCGTGATTACTTCTTTCGCTTTCTTCTTTTCAATTTGAGCCACCTGATATTGCAATAATGGGAGGAGGTTGGACCGCACAAACATGTCCAAACCTCCACCCCCTTGTTGGATTGATTTTGATGCGGCACGTGTAAGGCGGCGCGGTGTCGAAGCACCGCGTGGGGAAATATTAAAGGAAAGGCAGAGAAGGGTGGAACCATCGCGCCATGCTATAGAATCACAAAGGCACAGCGGCGTGAGTGGGGCCGCAGCGGAGGAGCGTGGCAACGTTGCGTTGTACCGGACGAACCAAGGTCGCGGCGAAGCCTGGACCGGCGGCCGCTTCCAGGCCGCCGGCGTCGGAGCAGGGGGACCGGCCCATGCCGGTCCCGTGGTGGCAGCAGCCGGCCAGCTGGAGCGGGCCAGCCGGTCAGAGGAGAAGTCGGGGATTACGACCCCTGGCTGTCTGGACAAGAGCGCCCCCCCCCCCCCCCCCCCCCCGCACCCGCGTCCGAGCATTATGCGGGACGACATCCCACTGAGCGACAAGGCCTCGGTACCGGGCCCTTTGATAGAAGAGGCACTAGAGGTACCTCTACCTACTGAGCCACCGATGCTTCAGCCCCATCCGCTGATCATGCACGTCTCTTTAGTGCACTGCATGAGTTTCAGCGTCAGCGACCACCCAGGTTCCATGAGGAGACAGACCCTCAGGCAGCCAAGGATTGGCTGGAGGCAGATGTACAAGTTTTCAGGTTACTGAGGACACCAGATGACCTCATGGTGATCCTCGCAGCGAGCCTCCTTCATGCGGTAGTAGGAAGATGGTGGATCTTGATACTCTAGGTGCATGAAGAGGCATCTCTTCTCTGGACGGACTTTGAGAGCCTATTCCACTCGGAGTTTTTCCCAGCCACCCTCTGTGCGGTGCACATCTAGTAGCTTCTACAGCTGCGACATGTTAGCTTGACAGTCGCCCATTACTCAGCGAGATTTACCGATCTCTCGCATTATTCGATGGACATGGTACGGGATCCATTCTTCCAGGCCCTGGCCTTTGATCAGGGATTGAGGAATGAGATCAGGGCATCACTGATCTCCCTCATCATTCTGACACAAGCAGGGGAACTGGAGCGAGCCCTCCTCATCGAGAGCTTTCTTGCTAAGTCTAAACCAGTGGTGAGACCTACCGTAGGGCGGCACATAGCAATGTCTTCTGTAGCAGGCAGTCGACGGATGACTCATGGGCCCAAGCAGACCAGACCCTCAGGCAGATGACCTCAGGACACTGGCTCAGTGGTGCGGGGCACATAGCGCAGAGCCAGTATTTCGAGAGGCAGACAATGCTACGCATGCTGCCGGCAGGGCCACGTGGCTCATGACTGCCCGACCCGCCATGCTGAGGAGCATCAGATGGTTGAGGGACCACCCAGGCAGAGGCAAAGGGTCGACCGTGGCGGTCCGCAGGGAGAAGGTGGACGAGGCAGAGGAGTTGGCCGAGCAGCAGGTGGTGGGAGATGCTTTAAGGCTCTACCACCACCACCCCCAGAAGGTCCACCCCGACCACAGTGAGCTGGCGAGCAGAGACATGCACAACTTTAGCCAGCGGAGGCCTATAACCACAGCGCGCCATAGATGATTCGAGGTACTATCTGTGTTTATTCTACCCTTGATGTAGTTCTTATAGACACAGGAGAAAGTCATTATTTCATATCCACTACCCTTGTTCGGAGCTCAGAGATTCCGATAGAGTCGTTGGATCGATCCTTACGGCTAGAGACTCCTACAGGAGTAGCCTCGACGATTACACACTGGTGCTGTCAGTGTGAGCTTACTTTAGGAGGCGAGAGCATCGGCTGGGATCTTCTTGTAGCGGCGTCGAGACCTTACGACGTCATCTTGGGCATGGATTCGTTATCTACAGTCCATGCTCATATTGACTGTTTTAGGCGCAAGGTGCGGTGTGTACGCACCGACGGGAGAAGGTTCACCTTCACCGGCGAGAAGTTAGCCTTCGTAGCACAGGATGGACTCTCACAGAGGAGAGGACAACCCATCACTCATCAGTTGGCTAGCCTCATCCTAGGAGTAGTTGACATGAAGAGTCCTGGTTTTCCTGCAGTGGTGGATCAGTATGAAGACGTTTTCCCTGACAACATTTCAGGACTACCTCCTCATAGAGAGGTAGACTTTTATATTGATCTATACCCCGGGACAGCCTCGATATCCACCCCAGCATATCGGATGGCTCCCGCCAAGCTTTGTGGGCTACGAGTACAGTTAGAGGACTTGCAGGGCAAGGGATTCATCCGACCCAGTGTTTCACCCTGGGCTTCCTCGATATTGTTCCTTAAGAAGGCGGACAGAAGCATGCGCCTTTGTCTCGACTATCGTCACCTGATCCAGGTGACAGTGAGGAACAAGTATCCTCTACCGAGGATTGATGACTTCTTCGATAAGCTCAAGGGAGCACGGTGGTTCTCAAAGATAGACCTCAGGTCAGGCTATCATCAGCTCAGAGTTCGGGATGAGGACGTGCAGAAGACGACCTTCAGATGTCAGTATGGCCACTATGAGTTCTTGGTTATGCCATTAGGCATAACCAATGCTCTAGCAGTGTTCATGGGCCTCAAGAACAAGATCTTTTAGCCATACCTTGATCAATTTTTAGTGGTCTTCATCGACGACATTTTGATATACTCGACAACTGAGGAGGAGAACGCCTACAACTTGCGGGTTGTAATGGACAAACTCCGAGAGCACCAGCTTTATGGAAAGCTCTTGAAGTTTCAGTTCTGGATATGCGAGGTACCCTTCTTGGGACATGTCATCTCTGAGGTGGGAGTTGCGGTGGATCCTGCGAAGATCGAGGTAGTTCTAGCTTGGGAGCCACCCAAAAGCATGACGGAGGTGCGGAATTTCTTGGGACTAGATGGGTACTATCGAAGATTTGTGCCAGACTTCTCCAGAGTTGCGGCGCCACTCTCAGCTTTGACGAAGAATGGGAAACCCTTCATGTGGTCAGACAGATGTCAGCAGAGCTTTCAGGAGATGAGACAGAGAATGACCAGCGCGGCTATCTTGAGGCTACCGGAGGATGGAGTTGGGAACATAGTTTACTGTGATGCATTATGGACCGGACTCGGATGTTTGTTGATGCAGGGGAAGGTAGTGATCGCCTATGGATCATGTCAGTTGAGGCCGCATGAGTAGAACTATGCTACCCATGACCTGGAGTTAGCAGTAGTGGTCTTTGCTCTGATGATGTGGCGACACTATCTGATGGGCATGCTCTTTACAGTCTATTATGACCATCAGAGTCTCAGGTAAATCTTCTCGCAAAAGGACATGAACCTGAGGCAGCGACGATGGATCGAGTTCCTCCAAGAATATGACTTTGAGATAGTCTATTCTCCTAGAAAGAGGAACATAGTAGCTGATGCACTCAGCAGGAGGACGGGCATTCAGCTACATGGGGAGGCGACAGAGCAGCTAGCCGCTTTGCAGATATCCTTCGTGGATAGAGATGGAGCAGCCTTTCTTCAGTCACTCATAGTCACTCCTCCACTACTATAGTGGGTCGGAGAGGCACAACATGGGGACGCCGACTGTGAGATGCGACGTGCGCAGATATGCTCAGAACAGGCACCTGATGGTTTCTCTTTAGGGGAAGAGCATGACGTCCTTTTCAAAGGATGTACCTTGGTACAAGTTGCTTTACGGGAGGAGGTACTGAGAGAGTTTCACACTTCCCCTTTGGTGGTACATCCTGGAGTGGCAAAGATGTACCAGGATCTCATATGATAGCACTAGTGGCCGGGCATGAAGAAGGTTGTGGCTGAGTTCCTTTCTCGATGCCTCACCTACCAGCAGGTGAAGGTAGAGCACCAGGTACCAGCAGACTTGGTATAACCCTTGGAGGTCCTTGAGTGGAAGTGGGATGGCATATCTATGGACTTCGTCACTGGACTTCCAAACACTTCCAGAGGTCACGACTCCATTTGGGTGATTTTCGACCGACTAACCAAGTGGCCCCACTTCTTACCCATCAGAGAGCAGGGCTCAGTGGAGAGCTTGGGACGTCTATACATTCAGGAGATTGTACAGCTTTATGGTGTTCCATCATCTATCGTCTCCGATCGAGATTATCGCTTTACGTCAGGGCTTTGGAAGGGGTTGCAGGAGGCATTCGGGACACAGCTATGTCTGAGCACCGCCTTTCACCCCCAGAAAGATGGTCAGATGGAGAGGACCATTCAGACTCTTGAGGACATTCTCCGCGCATGTGTCCTTGACTTTGGTCACTGCTGGGAGGACCATCTACCCTTTGTGGAGTTCGTGTAAAACAATAGCTACCACTCCACCATCGGGATGGCACCTTACGAGGTGTTGTACGGCCGACCTTGCAAATCACCGTTCTGCTGGACAGACCCTGGGGAGTCAACACTTGTGGGACTAGAGATAGTTCAGGCCATAGCAGAGAAGGTCCAGGTCATCCAGGAGCAGATGAGGATAGCTCAGAGCCGGCAGAAGTCTTATGCTGACAGGAGGCGGAGGCCACTAGAGTTCGAGGATGGTAACCACGTCTTCTTGCGGGTCTCACCTCGACACGGATTATGGATATTTGGCCGAGGAGGAAAGTTGTCTTCATGCTTCATCGGACCATTCTAGGTCCTTAGAAGGATCGACGAGGTGGCTTATCGCCTGGATCTACTACCTCAGTTGCACCAGGTGCACGATGTATTCCATGTATCTTAGCTGAGGAGATACGTGCATGACCCAACACATATCATTGACCATGGGGAGATGGACATTGATGATGGGGCGACTTTTGTGGAGGTCCCGGTGGAGATTGAGGATCGACAGGAGCGGTTCCTACGTGTATGTTTGATTCCTCTATTGTGTATCATATGGCAGCACGGGAACCTCCAGGAGAGCACTTGGGAGCGGGAGGCTCAGATGCGTGCTCAATACCCACATTTGTTTCCCTAGTTTATGATGTATCTTTATGGGGACGTAAATCCCTAAGGTGGGAGTAATGTAAAGACCCGTAAAATTCAAGGGAAATTTTTTCTTAATTTTCTTTTGGATTTTACAAGAACGTAGTTTCTGACGGCACCTGATTCCAAGGCTCGGTGTGACTGGAATCATTTTCCAAATTTTATCTCGGGTACGTTCAGTGAACGAACGAGCAGGTTTTCCTAACTTTTGAACTGGTGCTCGGAATCGAAATCTGACGACACCGATGGAATCGCAGCTCCGGTAATTTTTTAGAAAAACCTTTTCCGGAGTTGCGTTTGCTCGGGTGTGGTTTTTAAATTTTGGTGTTAAGTAAAAGAATAAAATAGAAGTGGTGCAACCAATTTTATTTTATTTTTGTTTAACCTAAGCTAAGTGGATGAAGTGGGACCCACAATATCCTACCCTTTAGGTAGGATAATTGGGATGTGAGACCCACACGAGCCCCATCATTTCTTTTCTTCTTATACCCCCTCCATTAATAAGGTAACGCACCCGCACCCCTTTTAAGTGGAAGTCAATCCTTGCATTTTTCTGTTTATGAAACGCCTCAATTAATTTGGCGGTTTAAACATTTCAATTAATTCACTTAATTGATTGTTTCATTTTTGAATTTCAAAATGCATGGCTTGAGAAATAAAATAAGACAAACTCTTATTTATTTAAGGGTTGTTAGGTTGTGATAGGCTTGGGAGAATTTTACTCAAGTTCTTGAAGTTCTTCGTCCTCGACGAAGAATGCGAAGAACGCCAACCTCCAAAGATGGATGACGGTGAGAGACACCTTCCTCAGAGATTAATGACCCAATGTGCATCACCTCGTTCTTTCATTCCACTTCAAAGAAATGGGGACATCATTCCTCCACGACGCAACGATCTGCCTTCTTCCGCGGCGATCAATTCTGCGACGTCCCTTTCCGCGACAACCTCGTTCGACGATTACGCTCGAGGTAGGGGTTTAATTTAATTGTTTGTTCATGATTACTTCCGTCAAATTCTTCTTTTCAATTTGGGTAAGATTATGACATTTATTATATTTTATTTAAAGATGAGTTAAAAGTGTTAAATTCAATTTTTAATAATTAAACCATTTTTAATATAGGGATAGATATAAGATAAATTCTACTATAAATATTCATTATAAATATAAAATATTTCCCACAACATGGTAAATTATTTATAATTTTTACACAATATATAATTAAATTTATTAATGACACAATGATGATGGAGTAATCACCTTATTAATGAATGATTAAAATAATTGATGTTATAAATATTAAAATAATTGTAAATTGTAATTTTAAATGACAAACACTAATTTTATAGGAGTATAGGATTTTTTAGGGTTTATTAAATGTATTTTTTCGATGTAAGAAAGTTTTTATGACTTTCACAAAAACGAAATATTAAATAGTGTTAAAATAGACATAAACGGGGTTTTAAAACAAATATTATATTATTAAATGATATAATATTCCTAAAAATATAATATTTAGAAAAAGGACTTATGTAATGTTATATATGAAATTAATGAACGTCTTAAGGTTCTATTTTCATTTTATAGTAACAAAATTTACCATGTAATATAACAATACAAGAAGACATGGTAGAAATAAAACTATTTAAATAAGAGTTAAAGATAAAAGATAATGTTAATATGGTGACATAAACTTGTGTAAAACCTATTGGTTGAGATTATTTTGACACATCCCCACCATATCCTTTAAATAAATCCATTTTTACGTACTAGAAACCAAAAATGATTTTATAATAAATTAATATTTCAATTTTTTCCTAAAGTGCCCTCCACCTCTCTTAAAAAAAGGTACTTCCACTTCTCTTAAATTCACACCGCCAAAGCATTTTGGATCTAGAAAAACCCTCTAAAATCTCCCCCCAACTTCCCTCACTTAAACCTAGAGGCATTACATTGATCATAAAGCCAAAATAAGGATCCCTTTTTTCAAATCAAAAGGAAGAACCCGAAGAAGAGGTAATTATTTTATCACCTCTTTCAAAGTTCTTTTCTTATTCCACTTCCTCTTTCTCAATTGTTTCCATACCAAAATAATAACTCCAGTAACTTTTACATTATGATATGTTATTATTGTTATGGTACAACCATTTTAATTATTCTATTCATTCTATGAATGGCAGATTCACCATACGTGCATACGTACGACATATCATCTTCACATCATGGTGTAGTTTGTTATTCAACACTTTATTCTTTGGATGGATATAATAATGAGTATAATTGATGTAAATAATAAATATAACATTTTAATTATTCTATATGTATATATAATATACCTTCCAGTTACATATGATTTTACCATCTATAAAATGTTATTGTCACTCGTGCGTATGTACAACTAACCATCTCCACGACGCAATGAGATTGATTTCCATGTTACCCATTCAGCGATGATTATAAAAAATATATATTATTAATAGGTATGTAATATATGAAATAATAATGATACTAGAAATATATATATATATATATATATGTGTGTGTGTGTGTGTGTCTGTATGTATTTACATATATCGCATCCACTTACTTCTGTTCAATATGATATAAAAACAGAAACGGCGTTTATTCGTCTATACAACCTACTGTCTCCATAAACTGTGTTTTACATTTCATGTATCTATCTATTATACATATTTATATTATTAATATATATGATAGATAAATAATTTTTTATATTCTGGAAAAAATTAAATCCTAATATAAGTGATACGATCAAGAAGAACAAGTAAAACCAAGTAATATAAAGAAAGCGATTATTATCTGAAATTTTATTTTAACATAGAAATTATAATTTAATGGGTAGTATAAATCCATAAATGAATCAATTATGATATCATAAATATGAATAGGGTTTTGGTATAATTTAATAACATACCATGGTCATTATATTAGAGGTTAAATGTACCCTCGACTAAATGAATGTACAAGGTAAGGGTTAATTCCTCAATCTCATTATTATCTTAGATTGTTTATGTGTAAGTATTTACTTGGACATATTTATCATCCATGTCCATGTTTCATAAATTTTTTTTCTAAATGAATATTTTTTTGAAGGTACTCTTTAAGAAGATCATGATTTTAAATGTTTTAATTATTTATTTTTAAATTTTTTTTATTAATGACCATGTTTTCAAAATGATTTCCATGATTTGTTTATGTAAACAAGATTGTTTTAAAATGTTAATTCCTTTTAAAATTTCGAAATTAGTATGTGACACTTTGATTCAAAAATATATTTTAAATTAATTCCTTTAAAAATGTATTACTTTTAAATATTTTCAAAAAAATGGAATATTTCTCTCAGAGAGTTTTACTGATCTTTTTTAACAGTGTAAACATCCTTTGCTGGATATTATTCTTGATTAAAGTTGATTTATTATAATAAAATGATCCCTATTGTATTTAATGATTTATGATAGGTTTTTATATGGATGTGATATTTTTATACCATTAATTTTTTATGGTTAAAGTATTGACATTTCGTATGCTATTTTTAATACGAATGTTTGTGTTATGTTTCAACATTCTCAAATGAGAAATGCATTGGACTTAGTAAGTGACAGTAGGGGCCCACTATAGCCCTTTTATGTATCGGTAGGTCTCATGAGACAAACTAAAGTCTTGGAACAAGGCCTTTATAAAAATTATATTTAGGGCCTTGGCACGAGGCCTTGAATTTATTGTTAAGATGACCGGAATTATGAATTCCATCATTATGAGATTAGTTATTATTATTACATGTGATTATTTGACTAGTAGAATATACATTTGAATAAGTAAATGGAATTGTTTTATTTATTTTTTCCATATTATTCTGAAGTTTATGTCTAAAGGGCTTGTGTTTCAATTTTATACCTTCCCATTAAAGTTTATGATTTTTTTTGATAGCTTTCACTATATTGTTAATCCATACTGAGCATCTGAGCTCACCCCTTTCTTATTTTTAATTTTCCTAGGATGAAAAGAAGTGTATTATGATTTATATACAGTTTTAATATAGGAGAATAATGTAATTATCAAAGGACAATATATATTGTATTTTATGTTTGAAATTATAATGTGAAGTTCATGTATGTAATCTATTCTCCAAGACTGCTAAACTCATTGGTCATTCAGGAATTGATTCCTTGTAATCATGCCAGTGTATTAAAATAATGCACTAAAATCAGGCTTCTGGGGCTGGGGCATTATATTTGGCCTCAGAGGAAGTTTAGCAACAACTTTAGTAATAGATTTAGATAAAATCTAATTAGGAAACATTACCATATGATAGGTTTTGAGGATTAGTATAAAAGAACAAACAAAATTATTGTTAATGTAGATATTATATGGGTTTTCCAAGCTATGAATACCTTTCATGATACAAAAAATGGGCACGGTTCTGGCCTAGATGTACCTAAGAGTGAAAACTCCATCAAGGAGTTTCGATCTTGACCGGGGTTATCCTGGTACATGACAATGGGCCCTACTGCACACCTGGTTTGACTTTCATGGGATATATGATTAGGATAAATCACATTTCTTTAGAAACCATTTTGAAGGATTTATTATTAAATATTTCAGCAAATAAACAATTTTTATGATTATGATACTAGATGTGTGAAAATATTCAATTAATATTGATAATTTTTCTAGTTTTTATTATAAATAGTGATATGATCTAACCTAGTGTATGACATCATTTAGAAATGATGCCCTGTAGAAGGAATGATAACTCTAGCAATACACATGATCTAAAGAGTAAGAAGGATTGTATATTTCAGGGTCTTAATCAAATATTTAGAAGGGAAATATTATCCCACGTATTCTCATCATATGAAGAAATAATATCATGTGTTTATAAGAAAATTAATTAATTCTATCAGTCCTATGGATTTGAAGGGAATAAATATAACAATAGGGTGAAAAATATGGATAAAGGCAAGAAGGTAAATAGTGATTTTCCCACTTGTGATAACTATGGATAAAATCACCATTATAAATGCGTAAAGGTAATTGGAGTATGTTATAAGTGTGGAGAAAACGTTCACCATATTCATAATTTCAAGGGTAAGAAAACGGTTTCAAATATACAACTCTTCATCTACAAGGAGTTGGGACTCTATAGGAATCAATGTACCAATAATGAGAGTATTCCCAAAATGATTCTATTAAATTATAATCAAGTTATGATACTACCGTAGATGGAGGGGAAAGGCAAGTTTTCCTATGTTTTTATTAAAGAATAATGTTATTTGGGTGTTGTATCAATGATGTATTGGTTATATAAATTTTCGAAATAAATAAGGACGGTACTACAGTATTATTTCATTGAGGATTTATGATTATGTGGTTCTCAGAAATGTGACTCATTGACAAGTTGAATATTTTAAAAAATACATGGTTGAAGGAATGATAAACATTAATATGGTTCTGATACTAAGGTAGTGATTTTGGCATAAGATATGATTGATTTGGATAATTATATTAGATATTCTTGACTACCATTAAACTAATTAATGATTCATATATTCCATCATTGTTGGATTTTACAACATTTCTGGATTTTAGGAGTATATCAAATATTCTTTATTTTACAAAAGGAATAAGGAAGTGCATACACATTCATATATTGTTTATGGTAAATCAGGTTGTTGCAATGTTTTAATAAAATACATGATGATGTTATTCACATGTTGATCTTCATTATGTTATGTTGAACTTATTTATAAATTTTTGGACTGTGAGTATGAACACAAGTATTTTGGATAAGTCTAAAGGATGGAATTGAGTAAGTTCAACACTTGATTTTTTTGTATGAGGTTAAAGTATAATTTTTGGATACTTTTACATAAACATTTGGTTTTCAGTAAACTTATAGAGAATTAATGGAATACTTGTGGACCATATGATTTATCAAATGCTCTTTATGAGTAAACAAAATCATTTTTTTAACATTCATTTCATAGTGTAAGGTTTGATGTCCAAATAGATCGAATCACAAAAAATATGAGATTATTATTATGATAGGTAATGAAATCAAGTATGTTTTCTTGAGTTCTTATCTTGATAGTAAATTAATCGCTCCTCTTAGAAAAAGAGCATCTAAAAAATGTGTTATCTTAATACCTTATGTTTTTTTTGAACTAATTATACTTTAAATCATCATATATTGATGAATTTGAGGCCCTCAATTTGAAATTTATTATTCACTTGTTTGTGATTGAGGACCTCAATCACACCCTCTAAATATTATCATTTTCTCTCCAATTAAGTATCTCCAATTTCCAAAAATGTTCTCCTATTGGAAATCTTAAATTTGGGGAGAAGTTTTCATTTTCATTTCCCTCTTATTAAAACTCAATTTTGTTAACCCCAATTCGGATGTGGGTTTTCCGCAAAGGTGTTTTCTATTTTCAACTTTTTATATTCGATGAAAAATTTCAAATTGAAAGGATACAATTCAAATAAATAGGGGAGAATGTAACTCCCCAATATTTCATAGTATGTTATATATTTAATGTAATTTAATATCTTATATTGCAAGAAACATCGTCTTAGAATGTGTTATATACAAGATTTACTTTCTACGAAACAACACATATGTATTTTAATTATTTAAAAGATATATTTATTTACCAAATAAATATTGTAATATGAATAGTAAAATATTAATTTTAAATTTTATTTATAATGTTTACACTTAAAAAATTTATATTTACAGAGAAATGTATTAATTTTTTTAAAATATTTAAATATTTAGAGAATTTGTTTCTTAAAAGGAAAACTTTTTATGTCCCATTGTGAACAATTGTAAAATTAATTTTATACACTCCTAAAAATTGAATTTTGTAAAATGGACTTCATTTTTGAATTTGTATTATAGATAATATCTTAAGGTGAATTTTTTGTATTTTTTTGAAAACATGCAATTTTTTATGAATAGTGAAAAATACAACATTGTACATAAAAACAGACATTTTTATTTAAGTAATTATTTTTAATAAAAAATTATTCTTAAATTCAAAATAGATTCATAATACATAAATTAGTAAAATGAAAGTTATTTTATTCATTTTATAATGAAATTAGAAATATAAAATTTTATTGATCCTTTTCAACGACTTTTTACCCACCTTCTAGGTATATTTATCAACCTTCTAGGAACATTTGAAAATTTTCATAATACATAATTTTACAACTTATGCTAATTAAATTTAAAAAATTCAAGAGACACGATGGACATCAGTAAGTAAAATGTTATTCAATATGATGAAAATAATTTTTGGTGAATTGTAACATTAGAATTTTATTTACCACGGTTAAAAGTTAATAAGGAAATTAAAGGAAATAATAATATTAAAATTTCCCCAAATTATGTCCTAATTCTATTGGAGAAGCCTATTTTTACCAAAATCATCCTTAGGACAAATAGAAGATACTATTGATCCATCTGTGTTATATTATGACATTTATTACATTTTATTTAAAGAAGAGTTAAATGTGTTAAATTCATTGTTTAATAACTAAAAAAATTTTAATATAGGGTTACACATATGATAAATTCTAATAAAATTATTCATTAGGAATATAAAAATATTTCCTACATAATGGTATTTTATTTATAATTTTTAGACCTTAAATATGTAAATTTATTTATGACACAATGATGTTGTAGTAATTACCTTACTAATGAAAGATTAAAATAATTGATGTTATAAATATTACAATAAATGTTAATGGAAACATTTTTTTCTATTAATGAATTTTATAGGAGAATAAGAAATGTTAGGGCTGATTCAATGTATTGTTTTCTAAGTGATAAAGTTTTCATGACTTTCACAAAAACCAAATTCTAAATAGTGTTAAAATTGACAAAAAATAGTTTTTAACGCAAATTCTATATTATTAAATTATATAAAATTTATAAAAATATAAGATTTGGACCAAGGAATTATATAATGTTATATCTGTTATTAATGAACCACTTTTGGTTCTCTTGGAATTTTATAGTAACTCTATTAACCTATTAATAAAAAAATATAAGAAGACATGGTAAAAGTTAGACTATTTCACTATGAGTTAAATCTAAAACATAAGGTTAATATGGTGATATAAACTTGTCTAAAAACTATTGGTTGAGATTATTTCTACCCACACCATATTATACTCTAAATAAATTCTTTTTGTGGTATTAGATATTGAAAATTATTTTATAATAAATTAATATTTCAAGAGTTTCCTAAAGTGTCCATCACCTCTCTTATAAAAGAAAACTTCCCCATATCATAAATTCACAACTCGAAATCCATTTGGCATGGCCAAACCCTGATAACATATCCTCCAAAATACCCTCAATTCAACCTATATGCCTTAATTTGATCATAAATCCAACCTAATGATCCCTTTTGTTCAAATGAAAAGAAATAACCTGAAGAAGAGGTAACTATTTCATCACCTCTTTCAAAGTTCTTTTCTTCTTCCACTTCTATTTTCTTTATTGTTTCCAAACCAAAATAATAACTAAATTACATTACACATACTGAGATTTTATTATAAATATGTTACAATCATATTCATTATTATATACATCCTAATAATGACAATGTCACCATACGTTAATACGTACGACTAATCATCTCCACTTCGTGGTGTAGTTTGTTATTCAACACTTCATTATTAGGATGGGTATAATAATGAGTATAATTTATTATATAATAAATATAAGATTTTAATTATTATTTATATATATAATTTACTATCCAAATACATACTATTTCACCATCAATAGAATGATATGGTCACTCTTGCATACGTACGACTTACCGTCTCCACGACGTGATTATATTTTTTTCCACATTCTTCTTTCAATGATAATTATTAAAATATAAATTATTAATAAGTATGTAATATATGAAATAATTATTATACTTTAAATATATATTTATATATGTATTTAATTACATATATCTTATTTACTTACTTTCCTTCAATACGATATGAAAACGGAAACGACGATTATGCGTACGTACGGCCTACTGTCTCCATAAATAGTGTTGTCCATTTCATGTATATATCTATTATACATATTTATATTCTGAATATATATGATACATAAATAATTTTTTATATTTTTTAATTAATTAAATCATTATATAAGTGATACGATCGAGAATAACAAGTTCAAACACTCACGATAAAGAATGTAATTATTTCTTGAATTGTTATTTCAACATATAAATTATTATTAAATTGGTAGTATAAAGCAATTAATGAATCATGTATTATATCATATATATTTATATGGTTCTTCTATAATTTAATAACATACAATTTTCATTATAAAGGAGGTTAAATGTACCCTCAACCAAATAAAAGTACGAGGTAAGGGATAATTCTTCAATCTTATTATTATCCAAGATTGTTTATGTGTAAGTATATACTGGGACATATTTATCATCCATTTACACATTTCATAAAAATGATTTCAAAGGAATATTTATGGTTTTTTTTGAAGGTAATCTTTAGAAAGATCATTATTTTAAATGTTTTAATTATTTATTTTTCTAAATATTTTTCATTAATATCCATGTTTTCAAAATGATTTTAATGATTGATTTATGTGGACATTATTGTTTTAAAATGTTAATTACATTAAAAAGTTTCAAAGTGGTATTGGAAACATTTATTAAAAGGTCTCTTTTAAATGAAATCCTTTTTAAATATGTTATTTTTAATTCTTTCACAAAAAAATTAATATTTCTCTCAAAGAGTTTCACTGATCATTTTCAACTATGTCAACATCGTTTACTAGATATTATTCTTAATTGAGGTTGATTTATTATAATAAAATATTCCATATTTTACTGAATGAGTTATGATATGTTTGACTATGGAGGCACTATTTTTATACCATTCATGGTTGGTGGTTAAAGTATTGACATTTCATATGATATTTTCAAGATGAATTTTTATGTTATGTTTCAAAATTCTCATATGAGGAATGCATTAAACTTTGTAAGTTATTTGCGGGGCTTGTTATATCCCCTCGATTCATCAGTAGGTCTCATGAGACAAACTAGTTTATTGAGACAATTCCTTATAAAAATTTATATTTAGGGTCTTGGCACGAGGCCTTGACTTTTTTGTTAAGATGTCTGGCACTATGCATTACATCATTATGAGATTTGTTATTAATTTTACATGTGATAATTTGACTAGTAGAATATCCATGTGAATAAGTAAATGGAATTATTTTATTTATATTTTCCATATAATGCTGAAGTTTATGTTTAAATGGATTTTGTTTCAATTTTATACCTTTCTATAAAAGATTATGATTATTTATTATAGCGTCCGCAATATTTTTTGTCCTTACTAGGCATCTGAGTTCACCCCTTTCTTATGTTTTATTTTCCCTGTATTCCAATAAGTGTAATGTTATTTATATATAGGTTTAATCATGGAGAATAATTTAATTTTCAAATGATAATATTGGTTGTATTTCATGTTTTAAATTTTAATGTGAAGTTAATGTATGTAATCTATTTTCCAAGACTGCTAAACTGATCGGTCCTCAGGGACATGATTCCGTGTAATCATGCCAATGTATTAAAATAATGAATATGATCAGGGATTCTATGGTTGTGGTGTTACAATTTACATGTTCTATTTGTTATTTATTATAAATAAAAATAATAAAATGATTATTTTTGATTTATTTGATTAAAAAAATAATCAAAAGAAACAAACATTGAAGTGTTGAAAAAATATATGCATGTTTTTCTAGGATGAATTTATTGTAAAAGGTTGATATATATTCTGAAAAGTTATTATATTTTACTATAGTATCATTCATAGGATTTATATTAAATTTTATAGGACGCTTAAAGGACTATTTTAAAGAACCATAAATGTGGTGTAGTATATTACATTATGGTTTTACACCATGGTTTGGAAAATGCCTAGTGTTCATATTGTGGTGACTATAGAAGAGTGTTTTATCTTTAATTTCTAAACTGAATAAAAACTATATGGTGATTAATCCTATGATTCATGGGTGAAGATAAAAAATAATATGATATGGATAATTACATCGTGTTATTTAGATGTTTTAATGATTAAAAGTGACTGTTTTATTTTTATTCATAATTCTTTTCATGTTCACAAATATATTTTGATAAAGGAATTTATAGTCACTAGTTTTCATGAGGAATAAAGTCACATAATTTTTTATTAATGCTACATCATATATTGTCAAACAATGTCATGGTTCATATCATGGTCTGCGTAATAATGAGTTGGAGCTCATGGTTTTAGGTGAGAATCATGAAAAGTTTCTTTGAAAAGTAATCATAAGTATCCAAAGAAAAATAAACATCCTAGTAGGGAAAAAATATTTGCATTCATATAATATTGGATATTTTAAAAAAAATAAAACAACAATATTTTAAAGGATTTTAGGTTTTGGAAACTCTAGTTTTCAGAGTCAAATCATTGACTAGGAAAACCACACAATAGTTTGGGTAGTAACAACATGTTTTGGTGGACTAATATATGTCTTAATGTTTTAAAAATCCTTTCAAATATGAAAAAATATAAATATTAATAAGGATAAATTCACTTGTCTATGAATATTATTATTGTTATTTTTGTAGAGTCCTATGTTTTTACCCGAGTGGGGCTCAACTCAATTTTGAGTTTTGACGTCTCAGAACCTTCTAAAGAGTAAAATGATAATTCCATACTACCTTTTGTTATAAATAAAATATATCTAATTGTTTCACACATTCAAAAATATGTGTTTTACCTTATGGTTGAGCTGGCAAGGAAATTTGAGGATTGTACAGTCTAAAAAATACAATAAAAAATATGATATTATTTTTATTCTACAAATGAGTGTTTGTTTATGAAAATTTTGTATATCATGATGAAACCATATATGGAAAAATTATGGCCATAATTTATTATGTAATATGTTGTTTATTATAAGTTTGAGGTTAGTTCGGTTCATATATAGATTCGTATGTGTTCCCTATCATGAGGGGGTTAACTAATTAATTAAATTATTTAATTAAATGTTCATATATTTTTTAAAACACACACCCATGTCTATTTAATTATCCTTATGAAGGAACTCTAGGCCTATCTATATTTGTTACTTACAAATCCTATAGATGGGACAATAGCTAAGTGGGAAGAATGAATGTGGTGGTAGTGTGGATGGATTGAGGAATGACATTAGATTTGTGGTGATGTATATGTATGCATTTTGATAGAGACAATGAAAAAACTTATAGTGGTGACATTAAATCAGAGATCTATCAATTCACCATCATGGTAGGGCTTTTTTATTGATGGATTTATTCCCATTATAATTTCTTTTTCAAATAGGAATTTAAGCTATGTCAATTAAATTCATGATAATTTGAGTCAAAAATTAAGATATTAAATTTATTTTTTAAATTGAAATAATTAACATAGAACATTGAAATCTATTTATTATTTTCAATTCAATTCACCACAATAGATATAGATCAATAAAATTTGGCCTATATAATTACCTATTCTTGTGTTTCCCTATATTTCCCCCTCCATTCATCACACATTCATCATCAACCATTCTTTTGAGCTGGTAGTTCATCCTTTCCCACAGATAGTGTCTCATGATTGTTTTTTATTGGTCCAATGAAATGATATTTTGGATTTGGTAATGAGGATGGAAAGGAAAAGTCATTTTTCTGGTGGTTATAAAAAAACAGTTGTTTGATTAATTAAAGGAGTTCCATGAATTGTGATGCCCAAGATGATGGAATCATGGTGAGTGCATGGTCATTGAAAAATAGTGGTTAGAATTAGATATCTATCAATGTGATTGGATAATGATATTACATGATCAGATAACCAATATAAACACCTCCATGAGTGGAGTCATGTTTCGTTATGAGGTTACGATGTTAATCTATTTTTTTGATTGATTATGGTTGTAGTCTATCTTTCAGAGAGAGATAGACCTCAATCAACACAAATACGGGAGTTACAAAGAGATTCTCAACTAAATAAATAGACACGGTGGAGGGAATCATGGATGGAACCAAGTCTAGTTTACAAAAACAACTTCATGGTTTGTAGTTTCGAAGAACACAACCCATGTAATTTAGTGATGTTGAACTAGGTTTTACATGGTAGTTAAATATCACATGTTATGAGGTATTAAATTACTCACCATTTGATGATAGAAGAAAAATTGGGGTGTACTAGAATTACCACCCAATGAACCATATATCCCCACATGCCTATAATCTTGGGAAAATCTTGTATACCGACATAGTTACTTGACTTGAGAAGAGTCACATGCCATGTTCTAATCCATGAACCTTACACAATGTGTCACCCATCAACATGTCATGTAATTTGGTAGAGACATACCTTGTGGTATGATAGAATGCGACCAAGTGGGAAAAAGGATAACATAGTGTATACACCCATGAGACACCACGTATATCCCCTTAACCTTGGATACATTCATTAAATATGGATTTTACTATCATTATTCCCAGGTGGTGTTGGTATCTCAATCATTTAGACAGAGATCCTCCTAGTGAGTTATTATTTCATCCTTATGAGCATGAGTTTAAGATCTTTTAGCTATAGAGTGGGTTTTCACCTATCAGTAGTGCTCAAATGGGACTGGTATCCTTCACTGGTCTCATTATTTTTCCATAGTAATGAGGGAAATAAGTCGTTGTGTCATCTAAGGGAATGACCATGAAGGATGTTGAGACTTATAAACTAGGATACGGGAAGGTAGACACCATATAAATAGTTAAAAACTGAGATAGTACTCTGAAAATTGTGTAACTCTTATGAATACATGTTTTGATATTCATTACCTTGAGATAGTGTGTGCAACATAGGAGGATGAATGAGCTTTAGGGTTAAGTAGGGTCACATTTCTAGAATCTCTTCATAACATTTCTATTGAAATCCCTCACAGTACTAGCTTCTATGTGACTTGTGATTCCTCGAAACCCTATGGGTTTCCTTTGAGAGATGATATTGCAAATAACTATTGACTTCAGGCAATCTATACACTTTAGCATTCCGATTAAAACATTTACCCATTCATAGTAGATTTTGATGATTGACGCTTTGATGAATAGGACCTCTCATCATCTATGGGTATCTTAATGATGAGAATATATAGATTAACCATTTTGTTTTCCTTTTAGAAACTTCTTAGTTCTGGTATTCTTGAACATCCATGGGTGTTTGTTATTACTTATTATATACCTCCTAGAAACCTATAGTACTAAATTTAATGTTTATTGTTACTTAAAACTCAATTTTTTGGGTTTCTTGGGTATCCAACTAAGTATGTTTATACTCAATCTTAGATAGGCTTTAGTCCCACACGTTTTGTGTCATGAACAATCCTGGGTACCTAGGTAACCCGATAGCTGACCAGACCTTACATAGCAGGAAGGGCATTCCCGATCCCCATGGGTTGGAAAATAGAACCTAGAATTATATAACATGAAAGTGGGAATGAATTTACTATTGAACATAGAGGAATAAAGATAAGAAAGTCAAAATGCATACAAAATAAACTCCACTGGGAGTAAAGTAAAAGAAAGAAACAAGCCATTAAATCCCCAAATACTACAACCCAAGTACCAAAATAGGGGGAAAAGCTAGTCCTAATGGACACAGCTCACCACGTCCAGGGTTCAATAGATATATCCACCTATAAGAGATCTTTTCACCTTTCTCAATCAGGGAATGAGATAATCTACAAACACCTGAAGGCACCATTAGGGTGTTAGCTAAAAATCTCATTAGGGTCTCCCAAAGGATTCCAGAATAGATAAAAAATAGATTATCCAAATGGATGATTTAAATTTTTAAAATAAAATGGTTTGTAATTTTCAAAGAATAATTAAAAGATAATTTTATATAGTTCAAATGATGGAAAAATACAATACGAAAATGATTTATAATTGATGTAATATTTCTAAAACAAAGGCTTATATAAAATAACTACTTAAAATAGTTTATATAAATTCAGAAGGTATATAGAGTCATTCAAACAACATTGGAATATATTTATATCTCAAATATAAAACAAGTGAGAAACACAGTCATCTCCCAACTAGGTATGATAGTATTTTTAGCTATAGGAATCCACACTTTCTATGTGATCTCAACAATATGTGTAAACGCACACCCCCGTAATACTAGCCAAAAGTAACTCATCACCATCCCATCAGGGCTTTGACCCACTCGATGTATGTTTTATAATGTTGTAATTATGTAGAGTGTGTCTAAATAACTCCCCAACTACTTAAGGCTTGTTTGTGCTCTTACAGAATCAAGTAAGTGAAATTTATTTTAAGACTCCATAAAATACAATTAAATCCAATTATTCCATTTCAAATCCAATTTTCCATTAAAAAGAAAAAAGTTTTTTAATAAAAAAACATGGATCTTAAATAAGATAAAACCACTAGGTTTCTATCAAAAAAATTTAAGACATTTTCACAAGCATAAAATCCATTCAAAACCATTTCTATCAATTCTAAAATTTATTTCCACAATTAAATTCAACAATTTTAATGAAATATTTTCCATAAAAAATCAAATTTAAATTAAACATTTTTAATCATCCAATTTCCATAAACACACCCAAATTCAATGGATTTGGGGGTTTTCCCAATTCTCATGCCAATACAATATCAAATTCCCCAGTTCATTGGAATTGGATTTTAACATTGAATCAACAGAAATAAAGTTTGAGAAATTGTTTTAAATCAATTGTGAAAATATGTCTAGAAAAATCCATGTTAATCAATTTGGATAAACAGTACAGAATCACCTACATTTTCCCAAAACTCATCACTCGGGACAACACCTGTTAATGAGAACGAATGTATAAAATACCTTGAAACTAAACCTAGAAATGAGATCCAACTTCACATATAATAGATCCATCAACTTCAGGATGATATATTGAAATACTAAATGATGAGAAATAGAGATGGATGAAGAAAGATGGAGAAAACTTATCTGTGAATCACACTGCAAGTGCATAGATGATCTAATGCAAAAATAATGGATCTGGAAGGTTTGGAGAGCTTCTAGATCATCTTTGGAATGCTTTAGGTAAGTCGTTAAGAAACCAGAGTGGAGGATAATGGGGAACTCATCCATTATTTGCAACTAATAATAAGTAGTTGTGTTATTACACGATGTGTAAAACCCTTTCACATCATGAAATAGTCAAGTTTCATAACCACTAAAACATGAATTGCATTAAATTTGAAACCATTAATTAAATAACTCATGACATATAAATTCTAGTCATGTCCTATAACCTTCAAATCCTGAACCCTTTCACGAATTTCCTCCAGAAACCATTATAAGTTGCGTAACCTAGTTACACGTCATGTAACCCTCTGTAGGTCTATAGATAACACTGGTTAAATATGAGATTCTAAACAATATCTAACATCACAATTTTAGGTATCCTCTAAATTCATTCTTAACCCCACCCTATAAATGAAATGGAAGAACCATGACAAGATTATTGGAATACCTATCAGATCCATAATGAGATGATACATCCTCCCCACTGTAAAAACATTATTTCCCTATAAATCCATAGAAGATGCATCCATGCCAAAACAATGATGCCACTTCTCTCTCAATAGTGCCTCATGTTCCCATATATCATGATTATCAGAACTATATTACCATAGAACATGAACCAATGGTATCATTCTACCATGAAGTTCCTTGTTCTCATAATCCACCGTCCTGATTAGTCGCTCTAACGAAGATAAATAAGGTTCAATCTCAAGATCACTCTTCCTAAAAACATGAGAAAGATTATATAAACACTTTATCAACTATGATAAATTTAATATGTTATGTTTCGACATAATATGTAGTGAAAGTGTTAAACTATAAGAAATATTCACAAATATTCAAAAATAGTGAAAGGTCCCAAAAAACAAGGAGCATTCTTCCCTTGCCTCCTAAGGCATCGATGACCCAACTAGGGTGAAACATTTAAGAACACCTCACCACCAAATGAGAAATCCAATTGTATGTGGTGAAAATAGAGGTAATATCTATATCAACTCAGTACTATTAACATTATCTAATGAATCAATTTATTCATTTTTATTATCCCTTGCACTAGGCTTGTTCAAACTAAGGAACATTTTCCAATCTCTGATTAACATAAAAGATATTTACAAGGTTGGATATAGAAGGACAAAAAAGGTATTATTCTAATCATGGATAACTATTATTATAGGAATAATCAACCATCCCCAAGTGATCATCTCAATCCCACCACTGGATTTGAAAACATAGGTATGTAGCATATCCTCATGAATCTGTATAGCTCTCTCTATCTCTCCATCCAACTACGGATGGTATAAATTTCACAAACAGACCTGAGATCCTAATGCATCCTAAAGGAGTCTCCAAAAAAGATAAGTGGATTGAGGATACAAATCAGATACAATAGTATATGGAACACTATGAAATAGAAAATTCACTTTCACGTAGATATTTCCGAACTCCTCAACTTTGGTTGTATCACGAATGGGTATGAATTGAGCTGACAAGGTCAGCCTGTAAATCACAAAAAATATTGTATTTTTCTTTATTTGGGTTTGAGGCAACCCAACCACAAAGTACATAGATATTGCATCTATCTTACATGTAGGTACTAGATGTGGCTAATGTAAACCAAAAGGTTACTGATACTCGGCATTCACCTGTTGGCACATATTGCAATGTGAGAAAAACTCTACAATAACCCATCTTAATCCTAGCCACCAGAACTACCACAACCTATCATAAAACATATTAGTGGTTCCTGTGTACACAAACCACTAGGAATTATGATAATCCCCCATCACATCCTTCAATTCCAATAATGACACAACAATGAAATTCCAAAAACATAGAACACACTCTTCGAATAATGACCAATGGGAAACTATCACCCCACCATAAAAGAGAGTATTTAATGTTATATAATTTATCATCAAGCTCTTGATCTTGAAGAATGATCTATATAAGAGTTTATTTCGACTGAATTAAAGCGAAATAATCATCATCCTCATTATCTTGAACTCCAATATGCAACTATGAAAACAGATCCATAAAATTCTAATCTTCTGGGGATTCTTTCACTTACTGGGTTGTAAGATTCCATATTAGAACATCTACAATGACAATACCTTTCCCTGGGGTATAAGAGATTTTATTATAGAAATATTATAGGTACTCCACCCTACTCATCTGATGAAGATTCAAATATTTTTTATAGAATATTTAACACTATATTTTGTGGTCTTAATACACAGTAAACCTTTCTCTAAAAAGGTTGTGATGCTAACTATTAAGTGCATATATCATAGCTTCATGTTCAA
Organism: Viscum album; assembly: GCA_963277665.1. NCBI lineage: Eukaryota > Viridiplantae > Streptophyta > Magnoliopsida > Santalales > Viscaceae > Viscum > Viscum album. The sequence goes on from OY728122.1 coordinate 2,096,858,288, forward strand.
GGTCATGGATTGGATAATTAATCTCATGTGGACTAAACTAATAAGATCAAAGACCTTTTACATAATCACCTTTCATAAGACCAAGGCCCAAGAATGAACCCAATGCATCAAAAAAGACCACATAACCCTACCAAACCTCTGGAAGAGTCAACACTAGTGCAGTAGTCGAAATCTGTTACACATAAACAAAAGAAATCTGACACTTACCATTACAAGAATACTTTAACCAATTCTGAGTTAGATCATTCTTTAGAGAATTAAACATTGAGAAGTACTTCAGGAAATGATGATAATATCTTGTTAAGCACAAGAACATTTTAATCTCGATGGAATTTTGTGGTTGCACCCAAGTCATAACATCCTTCACATTTTCAGTTAAAACTAATATACCCTATTTAGACACCTTGTGTCCCAATAACTTCACATCCTGAATCTAGAAATCAAATTTGGAAATCTTGATATAAAGTCAATGATTATTCAGCAGACTCCGAACTATTCTCATATGATGCATATGATCCTCCTTGGGATCGGAGTAAACAAGGATGTTGTCCACAAATACTACCACAAAGGTATCGAGATAAAAATAAAAAATCCTATTCATTAGAACCATGAAAACTATAGAAGATTTTTTAAACTAAAGTGAATAAAAGGTACTCCTAATGTTCATACCAGCTCCCAAAGGCCATTTTCCAAATGTTTGATTCTTTTATCCAAAACTAGTGGTAACCAGATCCAAGGTCGATCTTTGAAAACAAATTTTTTCCTTTCAACCGATCTAAAAGATCATCAATCCCCAGAAAAAGGTACTTGTTTATTACCATAACTTGATTGATATTTCAATATTCAACACATTAGCGAAGGGAACCATTGGCTTTCATAGTGATGAGAACTAGTGTTTCCTTGGGTGACACACTCAGGCTTATAAATCCATTCTCAAAAAGATCATCCAATTTGGAATTCAACTCTTTCATTTCATCTAGAACCATTCAATAAGTGAGAATTGAAATTGGTTGAGAATAATGATTAAATGAAAAATATACATCCCTTAATGGTGGAAAACGAGAGAAATTAAAAGGAAATATGTTGGGAAACTTGATGAAAATTGATGGGAGATAACTGCTCAAAGAATCCAACTCCTGATCAAAAAAACATTGATATTACTTTCTGCAACTCTGGATAAGAAGTTATAGCTCTGCTTGACCTTGGGTCCCATTCTATTTGAAGGATAAGAGACACACCACGAGGTGTATTAAATGTAAACCCACTGTAGATAACAATAAATCAAGGATTTATTGGAAATGAACCTATCCATCCCAAATATGAAATCAAGATATTTCATGTCAAGGACTATAAAACACCATGCCATCTTGATATCTAAAATAGATAAGACAAAATTAGGACTGTGGAGACCACTCTCTCACTTTGTACCAAGGGGTGTAGTAATATTTATTTCACAAGATAAAAGTTCCATATGAATATTATGAAGATTATCAATATGATTTGAAATAAAAAAGTGAGATGCACCAGTATCAAATAGAGCATTCAATAATAATGATCCTGTAGTAATGGTACCTATCACAGTTATTGGACTCCAATTTGGTTCCTATGGAGACTCTTCTATTACATGAAGTAGCTTCATTCCAGATGCATGTGGTGACAACCTTTTTATATGTGTTGCATCTGATTTCCCTATTGTTTTTAGAGGACATGATGATCTTGTACCACTATGAGGAGTATAAAGGTTATGGAAGAATCTATGTATGTTTCTTGAAAATTGACAAGAGATATAGTTCTTAGGTGACTTAGTGAAAACCATCTTTGAATTTATTAGATTGAAACACTAATAGAAAATAAAAGGACTTCCTCCTATTGTTGTAGGACGTCTATAATGAACATGCAATCGAGAACTCCAATGAGAATTATCACACTTCAATTTTCTTTTTAAGGAACTAATGCTACCACTATGGGAAAAAGGAACTCCTAACCACCCTAAAATTTCAGCCAGGTCCACATCAACCATAATCTCCCTAAACTACATATCAACATAGTGGCCATATTTAAAAAGAAAAACAAGGAACAAATATATGATTAAAGTCTTAACTCCAGATATTAAACTACAATCCTCTCATTAGATACAATACTACGTGAAAACTGCACCATCTTCGCAACGTGATTTAATAGACATTCATGGTTCTGTTGTCCTTCCCAATCATTCAAAACACCAAATCCATGGAAAAAACCATTTAATCTAAATAGAACTGGTCATTGAATAAAATATTGATTCCTTTCGACTCTAATACCTTATATTTCTTTGTCATCTCCATCATGTCCCACTATCTCCTGCTTAGTCCTTCCAACTAGATGGTGGAACATTTAACCATGATCTCATCTAGTGTCTCCAAGAACTCAAACAAAGGTTCTATCCTACCCAACCATTCCCCAACATGTTGGGGATCAATGGATGCTTTGAAAACTTGTGGCTTCTAGCAGATGAAATCTTGAGAATTATTTCCTAGAACATCCCCTAGAGGATCTAGAGATGGAACCTAAATTGGAACTAGAGGAGGTTCCTATCGCAGATCTTGGATAGTTTTCACAATCATCTTAACTATAATTGAGATCACAAGAGGATTTTCTCATTGAATTTCAGTATTTTCTGCCACTTGGATCCGATTTACATGTCTTCTAGTTAGCATGATGCTACACAACATCAACAGACAATAAGGAAGACATCATACTAACACTCAAACTGAGAAACAAGTGAAATTATTTCTAATAGATGGAACAATGTGATTTGGATTTCACTTTTTCCAAATTACAATAGGGAAATAACGAGAATAAATCCATAAGAAATCCTTTCCTAACAACCCCTGGTGACATAAGATTCATGGTGGTGAGATCTTGTCAATCACTCAATCATAACTAACTCATATGTCCCAAAAATATTTCAACTGCATACTGAATTGTAGAAAAAATCTCAAAATCCTCCTATGATAACATGTTTTCATGAACCAGTCCAAAAACTCAAGTAACTCGATAACCAATACAGCCCCTACATAGCCCAAAGGCCATTCCTAATCCCCATGGATATGAGACTACCACCTAGCATCATATAATATTCATGTGGGAATGAATTTTCCATATAAAATAGTGGAAGTAGGATAAGAAAGTAAATATTCATACAAAAGAAAATCCACTAGGAGGAATGTACTAGAAGTAAACACTACATTAATGCCCGAAGTAGTACAACCGAAGACCCAAAAGTGGTAAAAATCATGTCCCGATGGAAAAAACTCACTATGTCCAATGTTCAACAGCTGGATCCATCTACAAGAGATATTTTCCCCCCTACTCGAACTTGGAATGAAATAATCTACCAGTATATAAAGGAACCCATATGGTGTGAACTAAAAATCCTAGTATTTTTTCACAAAGGATTAACCAATAGATTCAAAAAAATATATTATCCAATAGAATGTATTTAATTTTTTAAATAATCTGGTTTTCATTTTTCAATCATATTTAAACAAATCATGCTATATAGTCCAAATGGTGGAAAAACATTAATAAAAGCATTTACAAGTGACTGAATATTTCTAAAATAATGTTTTAGATAAAAAAGTTACATAAAAGAGTTTATATAAATTCAAAAGTCATGTAACATAGTCCAAACATCATTGGAAAACATTTATATATCAAATATTAAAAAAGCGAGCAACATGGTCATCTATGAAATAGGTACGATAGTATTTTGGTATATAGGAATTTATAATCTTTAAGTGATCTCAACAACTTATTTGTACACACGCCCACCTAACATTGGCCGAAGGAAACTCATCACCCTCTCATCAGGGATGTAACACATTTCAAGTATGTTTTAGAATCTTGTAATAGCAGAGAGTGTTCCCAAATAACTCACCAAATACCAAAGTCTTGTATTTTCTCTTACCCAATAAATAATGGAAATTTATATCAAGAATTATTAAAATACAATGAAACTGCATTTAACCATTTCAATTCCAATATTCTATTTAAAAAACAAAAAGTATATTAATAAGAAAAATGTGCCTCTTTAATAGGATGAATCAATGGGTTACTATCAGAACATTTTTATCCATTTTCACAAGCTTGAAATCCATTTAAAACCAATTCCACAATTCATCTTGACAATTAAATTTATCAATTTAATTGAAATATTTTCCATCAAAAAACCAATATAAATTAAACAATTTAAATCAACCTATTTTCATAAACACATATGAATTCAATGGAATTGGGGTTTCCTCAATTATCATTCCAAGACTATTTAAAGTCACCCAATTCATTGGAATAGTATTTTCTCATTGAATTAATTGAATTCATTTGTTAGAAATTTAATTTAAATCAACAGGTGAAATAAATTAAGAAAATTCAAAGGTAATCAATTTGGCTAAACATGATAGAATCACCTAACATTCGTGAAGCTCAATACTCACAACAGAACCCATTAATGAGAAAAAATGTGTATAAGACCTCTAAAATCAATCAAGGAATGAGATCCAACATCATGGAGAATAAATCCATCAACATCATGATGATCTATTGAAATACAAAAGGATGAGAAAGAGAGAAAGGTGAAGAAAGAGGGACAAAGCCTACCTGAAAATAAAACCACAAGCGCAACAATGATTTAACACCTATTAAATGGATTCAGATGGGTTTGAGAGATTAAAGATCACCTGTGTAAGGCATTAGGTTAAGGGGGACGAAACTAGAATAGAGTAGAAAAGAGATATCAGCCATTATTCCCATTTAAAAAATCACAGTTGGGGTATTACATGATGTGTAATATCCTTTCATGTTCTCAAATATTTATGTTTCATAACCATGGATAAAATTTCATTAAATTGAAAATAATTCATTAAATAACTCACACCATGTAAAGGATGGTCATAATGTACAACCTTCACAACATGAATCTATTCATGACTTGCCTATAGAAACCATGGCATGCTGTGTAACCTAGTTACATGGTGTGTAACCCTCTGGTATCCTACATATAACACTGGCTAATGTCGAGAGTCCAAAAAATATATGAATTCTCCATTATAGGTTCCCCCAATTCAGTATCAAAACTACCCTTTCAATGAAAAGGAAAATCCACAACAAGGTTTATGAAATAACTATCAGATCGATAAAGGGATGTTATATGTTGTGTTGGTGAAAATGACATGCTGGTCATAAATAGATTGGTGGGAGTGGAGTCGACATGGCTTTCCAAGAGTTTATCTCTATAGAACATTGGTGATGTGGTGTTGGCATAGTATTGGTAGTACCAAGAGCATATGATAAAAATAACAATTAGTATTTTGTGCTAGCTTGTAGTAGGGTCTTATTCAGCTTGGTTGGTTCTCTATTTTACTTTATAGATATTGGGCATGTATTGTTCCAATTTTATTCTATGTTTTCATATTTTTAGGTTGTGGACCTTCATAGATGCTAAATTCATGTTTTAAATTCAATTCCATTGATTGTATTTTTTTTAACATATTGATGTTCTTTATTACCAGATACATTATTGTTCTATGTCTTTTATATGTTTTAATAAGATATGGCCACCCATTTATGTAGTATTCCTACCCAATATAAGTAATGATCCTCTGGCGTATTGGAGGTGGGATTGGGAGATTTCTACTGATATACTGCCATCTCAGGCGGAACCCTAGTAGGATGGGATATAATAGAGTTGTATTAGAGTGGGTCTATCCTAGTAATGGTAATATGATTATTAGTCATGTGAGTATTTAATTGAAAAATTAGAGTAATGATGTTAATAGTTCTTGAGTTCAGTTAATAGAATTGGAAAAGAGCTTAGGTATAGTGACCAATGTACCATTTCTCTGAGATTCAAATAACATTTTAGTAATCCCAAAACCATATGACATCAATTTCAATATACAATTAAGTTGGTACAAGTATCCTACAGTGGATATTTATGATAATTCTTGTCATTCTTATATCAGCTCATCCAGAATTACTAAAACCTTGTGGATGTAATTTAAAAATTTTAGGGTACCTAACATTGATATAAATTTTGTATATGGACTCATAAGTTTGATGATATAATTCCAGTGGTTAGGTCCCTTACTTCTCAATAGTGGGAGATGAGGTTTTGTTTCTTTAGGATTAGTTGAGTGGTTACCTTTCCCCATTATTTGAGGTGGCTTCTCTTCCCTTATGTTTGATATATATATTTCTCATGGAGTAGGTGGTAGTTTCTACTAAGTAGTGTGATACTAACGATAGCTTTTTTATGAAATATTCATTTGAAGGAAGAGGCCTCAAAAGTTTGTGAGTCTGACCAAAACTTTGGTTGACAAGGGATCAGTAAAAATCTATGACTCGCTACATAATTTGGTTTAGATTAATAATATCAAATTCCAGTTTATATAATGGTCTTAATATACATTAGTGTGATACATTAGTGGAAGATTTAATTTAGAAACTCATCTATGAATTTATTTATCTAGGTAAGATTCTGACCTCATGTCTAGGATGAAGTTCACCTTAGAGGATGTTGAACCTTTCCCAATTTTGTATGACCATGTATAAGTTTATATTAAAGTATGAAATCATTGTTCAGAGTCTTTTAAACATCTTATATGGAGTGTTTATTTAAGATTAGTGACTTATAAGGACTCCATAAAAAGTGTACCTAGACTCTTTTTGAGATATCTTATAATGAAACCTATTTCGGGTCACCTGAGTGATCCTTATTATATTGAAAATCTTAGAAGAAATGGTGCACTGGCTATAGGAGTGGGACATATTTACACCTAAAGATAGACAGAGTGGTTCTTTGGATATACATTCAACATCACAGATAGTTTATCTCGGATTAATCTTATAATAGACCCTTATATTTCATATATGTTTTCAGTGGATACGTATACAGATTACTGACATCCCAAGTTATGGATAACACGAACTGTTGATGTTTATACATGGGAAACAATAGAATTAAACCATAGTGGGACTCATTTTCATTCCCTCATAGACCCACATGTTTTTTAAAATAGTAAAACATTTTTAACCTAGAGTTATACATCATTGATCAAGATATTATCATGGAACATCAGTTTGGATCATGGTTTTCCATAAACCTTTTTATGACATTGAGCTTTGTCCACTCATTCTTCTGATGGAGTGACTTTACCTAGGGTGGAGAAAAAGACCTTTTCAAAAATTACTTCATGTAGAGATGATTATTGATGGTATCCACCTTGATGTTTTTTCATTACTAGAATAGATATCATTATGTGGTTTCAAGCTACATAGATGGGGTAGTTTTTTTCTTCTGTAGTAGAAAAGACCCCTTAAGGTGGTCGGTAGAGCTAACCCTTTCAATATTGAGTTAGAATCCACTCATTTAGTGAGAATGTATTTATGAATTATTTTCATGAAAATGAAATTTCTTCCCTGGGAATATTGATTAATATATATACATTATAGTGTGGTGATCAATGATAAACCCCTAGAGAGAATATGGTTGAAACATCAACTAACATTTGCATATAACAAGAACCTTTTTAGAGATTTTATATAGTGAACATAATCTCTCATTGAGATGTTCCCTGGTAAATTCAATAAATAATTCATATTCTTATGGTATGAATACCAAATTCAAGTAGTTTTTTGGGAAATCATGATAAGGCTTTAGATGATATGTATATTAGAGTAGTGGGGTAATTTTATGATAGATGGAACATCCAATGAAAATTACTCTATGTGTAAGGAATCATTGAAGTGTTAGAGTAGCTACCTCCAAAATATCAATTTTATTTGTAAATGGTCGATGATGATCACCATATGATGATGGTCGTGTCCCTAAATCTTTCATTGTAGTGAATGGTGATTTGTACATGAAGTTATCTAGTTACCCTATGTGAATGAATATTCTCAGATGATAAACCAAATGGGTTTTCCTTAAAGACGGAAATCACATCCCTCACTTCATTATGTGGATGAAGACTCTTACCTGATGGTTATTGATATGAGAATCCCACTATAAGAATTGTCTTCTAAAGTAAAATGTTTATCGAGTCATTCCAAATGTCCTGGTTTGGGTATACCCATCCCTTTTGATCATTGTTTTGTGGAGTATGAGTTTCATTTTGGAAAATGTTGATGTATTTTTCTCAGGAAGATTTTTTTCATGGGTCTAGAGTGGATGAAGTGTGGTTATATAAACATTCAGGGCCATCTAATTCATATATTGGAGGAATGGTTCTTCTGGTGAGTAGTGGAGTAGCCTCAAATAGTGATCTAAGGTGGTGGTTCTGATTGATGTTATCGTTAATTTCTTTAAGAAAATATTGATGACAACCCTATAAAGATAAATTTGACCAAGAATTATGGTCATTTAGAGAACATAATGTGAATAGAAATCCTCATAACTATTGGTGTTAATTTTTTGATAGAAGGATAATGTTTCCAATAGAATATAAGATATAAATGATGGATCATATTATTTTTTCATGTCTTAATGGTGTGGTTTTCAATGTGAATCCTAAAAATATTAAAGACTTGAAAATTTTCAAATATTGGATTGGAAATTTGGTTATTTTCTTTGTTTGGATGTATGGTGTAGATGGGTTTACCACTGTGATGATTATCAGAGACTCTCTGTGAAATTTGGATAGTTGGGAAGTCTCAATAAGGTTGATCATATAAATATTCATTTGGGGGAAATAGTTAGACACCTGTGGGATTTATCACATCCGACAAGATAAGATGGATAATGAATGAAATATATAGGCTGAGTAAATCGTGACATGTCAAGAATAATTCCCCAATTTCCTCTTACGTTAGGACAGACTAAGGTTAGAATATTCATAGATAAGGGAGGGGTATTATCCTTCATATGCAGTTATGTAACAAATTCCTTTATAACTCAAAAATCTAAGGTGAGGGTATTGTTTAAGATTGTGTATATATTAAAATAATAAAACATGATTCATGTTTTTTAGCCCTAATTGTTTATTTTTCTATGATTAGATGTATTATGCTGGGGAGAATGTAATGTCTTGATTTTTTACCCAAGTAGGGCACAACTTGATTTGGATTTTTAAAGACTTGGGACCTTTCCAATGGTAAAATGGTCATTCTACCTAATCATTTGACCAAAATAAAATTTACTAAAGGTTCACCTGGTTATAAAGTACAAGGATTACCCCAAGGATGAGATGACATGTACATGTGATCATTTTTCATCCTCATAAATAATATAACAAAAATATTTTAATATATTTTATTCAATGAAGGATATTTTCTAATGAAATACATTTTTCTATGGATAAGAACATAGGATGGGGAAAATGGGACTACCATTAAGTTTGGAATGAGGTTTTTAAACTATGTACAATTTTAGTTTGGTCCAAATATATATTCTCATGTGATTTTTGCACAAAAATTTTAATCCAATTATAAAATAATTTAATTAATTATTAAAATTTATGGTGAAACACATACTCTAATTTTTTTTTATCCTCATTATTTAACCACTCTAAGGTTACTCACATTTGACACTGACAAACCCTAATGAGGGAAGAAGATAGAAGAGGATGAATGTGGTGTTGGTGATGATGGTTAGAATAATAAAATAGGATTTATGATGATGTCTATGGATAAATTTAGATAGAGATAACGAATTAACTTATAATGAACCGATGTAGGTCGTCCCTCGAACATACACCTAAACTGGCCCACTACATTCCAGAAGGTAAGTACCAATCCCCATGGGAAGGAATCTATAATATTTCAATAATAGAAACAAGATTGGAAATGGTTTGACCAAAAAATTAGAGTAAACGAAATAGAAAAGAATATAAAAAAACATTTTCGACTTGTCTGTACATCAGATGTCCATGCCAAAGAAAAAATAAGAAGTAATAAATAAATAAACAAAAAAAACATAGTAGTTAAACTCTTCACTTCCCCTCTATACCTTCCCAACAAAGAAAACTATGACCCACCACCAGTTTGCTTCTAACCCCTTCATAGAATACAAATACCCTATTTATATATAAAGTGAAAAAATCATAATTTTATGAATGAAATAAGATAATTAATATCCTTCAATCATCGGTAAAACAACCCTCAAATAGTATTTAAACACCTAAACAAGGAACACTCAACTGATATAATAATATTTGTGTGAGCACATAATCACTAAGTAGCCTACCATAACCCCCTAATTCTTTACGGTATGTCTAATAAGTAAATTCATTGATGACATATTGAAATTTAACTAGAAGGTAGGATTTTTACATATATCTCAAAGGAAAATAAAAAGACCCATAATAAATTCTCATAACATTTATCTTTGTTTTTGGAAACTAAAAGCATGTGTTTTAAAAATAATTTATCATCCTAGGACATTCTAAAACCACACACCAATTAAAATTTTTAAAAAACGATTTGTCAACTCAAAATAAAAATGGGTCAATTAGAGAATTTAACTAACTAAATCCATATTTAAACCAACATACAAATATTAAAAATCACTTTTAAACTCCCACACAATAGACGTTAATTTCAAAATAGTTTTTTCATTGAAATTGAAAACACCTTTTCCAAATAAAGTTATTCAATGAAAAAAATAAGTAATAACAAAAAAGGAACCACATATATCACAATGGATATATAAAAATAATAATAAATGGTGTCACTGTAGTGTAATCATGGGAAATTATACATCTTAACTCGAGATCAAACTCCCCTAAAAATCACTAATTAGTATAATGTGTCATGGTACTATTTGAAGTCACTATCCTTCAATGATTCTGACCATATAAGGGTATAATCACCCAAACTAGATACCAGAATATTCAAATCTATAACCATCATTCTAGAATCTCACACAAGCATCAATGATGAAAAACCCCTCCTATCCCTTGTTCCTAGCACAACTGGTGGGAAAATAGCGTTGTGTGAACTAACTAGAGGAACATTTTAAATCTCACTCTAAGTACTTGGTATCCCATGACCAAAAAATTAAGTTATTCATTGTGAAAAAATAAAATTCTAAAACACATGGCATAACCACTGCTACCCTCACCCCTAACACCCAATGATAAAGAACCCCACATGCATGTTTCACCACAATATAAACAACCAAATTCCCTTATAAGGGGAAAAATTAATCATCACATAGTGATAAGGGATCCACCAAAGTGGTCAAAAAGCAAGAGTAAATCATGGGATGTCAAAAATTCACGAATTTAAAATAAAATTTCCAAACAATCCTTTGACACCAATACATGGCTCGGGATATCTGGCCCTTTCACATTTCATAAATAACCTTTCCAAAACACCATATATAAAATTTTAGAAGTTACATAGACATTTAAAAAATTCAAAACCACCCATAACACAAACATATCTCTATTTGAAAAAAAAATAAATAGTTATTGGTGACCCATTTCAATCAAAACCATTTTAAACCATGACATTGAAGAATTTTCATAAGGGGGAAACTACACACACATTTCAAACCACCATTTTAGAAACAAAAAAGCCTTCAAACCCAATTTTTAGGTCAAATCCTCACTTTAAAATTAAATTTACTTTTAAAAAATAGTTTTTACTCCATGAAAACTAGTGTTGGTAAAAATATCACAATTCCGCATTAAACCCATTTAAATTACAACTAGGTATTTCAAAAAAAGTAGCACAATTATGTATTTTATTTTAAACAAGAATCCATAGAATTTATAAACAAGATAAATAATTCCATGATTAAAAATAAATGAAATTGTTTTAAACCCCCACAAAAAGATCTCATATAAATATAAATTCATAAAAATGGAATTTATAAAGAAAGAGAAAACATTGATATGAAAAATGAAACAAGATTATATAAACACCAACCACAAAAAATGTCTCCTTTGATAGTGGTCAATCAAATCCAAACTTTTTTCTTACTTGTATGTGCACCTTCACACACACACACACAAACAGACACACACACACACAGAAACACATAGAGATAGAATCAAACACACACACACACAGATATATATATATATATATCTATGTGTGTGTGTGTACCCTTTGACCTAATGTACATATTCACATCCCCATGAGGTAATTTGTGCTTGGAGTGAATATGGGTGTGTGTATGTTCTTACATATTCATATGCATGAAGTTCACCTTAAAAGAAATTTAAGATTCTCTAAAAATAAAGGGTAAATTAAAAATCACAAAATTCCTAATTAAAATTGGGCTTAAAGAAAATGGAAGAAAAAAACCAACCATAAGGGGTGGTCGGTGAGAAGAATTGAACTGCAACACTTCCCCTTCGGTAGTGGATATCGAAACAAATAAAAATAATAACTTGGGGAACCACCTTATTCCCTAAAAGTGGACTAAAATTACAAAACTAGGTCAACTCTTAACCTCATGTTCGGATGAATGGATGGGGCGATGTGGAGAAGAGAGAAAAAACTAAAATAGAAGGAGGGAAGTGAAGAGAATACCTTGATGAACCGACTAAGAATCTTAAAAATACACCTAGAGAAATTTGTGCATATGATGAGGAAATAAGTTAGGAGAGGTTCACACAAGGGGGGATCTAGGCTAGGGTTATCACATTACAATGGAGGGGAGGAATTGAAAAGAAGGGAAAAATAATTATTTTTTTAAAAAAATGGGAATGATGCCTAGTTTAGGTTCATAGTTTACAAAACTATCCTCTAACAATGTTTTCCCTACTATAAAAAATGGTACACATGTACGGTTATTCTATAGAAGTCTAATTGTTTATCTAACCACGCTGAAACTGTGAACATCAGAACTATACTTATCATAGTCCCCTATAAACTATCGGAAAATTGATACTCCTAATTGTGTGCACACCATACACCACACTAAAACCCTTAAAAAATTTAAAATTCTATCATATATATCTCAATAAACCAAAACAGTTTAAAATTAAATTTATTAATTAGTTAATTAATAAGTCCTTGACATATATTATTTAACTACAACCCATAATACCACTTTTATTTTCCTGAAACTCAGAGTTCCAAAGTAGTTGTCAATGAAATAATGAATTCCAAGAAAAAAATTCCATGAAAAAATAGAACCATATAGAAAACCTCAATAAAAAACTTATTAAATGGAGGGAATAAAGAAATAAAGATCAAGAATCAGTATCCAAAAAATTTAGAAATTAACTAAAATGGTGGAACAACCAATAACTACTTCCCAAAAATAAAGAGGATGTCTCTTAGAACCATTATTCCTAAAGTCTCTAAAGGGGATTGAAAAAACATTCACTAGCCAAAGCTGACCATAATAAAATATCTTAAAACCACATGGATAGAAATCTCCAAGAAACATACAAAATTATAAAAAAAAATGTGTTTCACTAAGACTATGTCATCCATACAAAAATATCAACAACAAAAAACATGCCTTGATAAAAAATGGCATGCTCTAACATAAGGGTCAAAACTGGCATATGATAGAGTTTAATTAAAAATCCTTATAATTATATCACATGTTCCTTCTAATGGAATGAATAACCTAGTGAAATAAATATCCCATTTGAAAACAAAGATACATCCCTAGTATCCTAGAACGAACCCCAGGTCCTACCCATGACTAATGTTTTTTTAGAACATCCCAATGCCTACAACACAAAAGGGAAGCAAAAACAAACCTCATCAAACAAATAGGAAAAACCAAATTACTAAAAAGTAACACTAACTAAAATAGGAACCAATGAATAAATCATAATTTTCTATCATCCAGAAAACATAAAGTGTCACTAAAAATTTAAGAAAACTTTTCGAACATGTGCTCACATAAGAGACTCCAAAAAAATGATCCTCATTGATCTAACCATCAACAAAATCTCAGGGTTCTAAACCACTGGACCCAAGAAAATCCAAAGGGATACTAAATAATAACTTCCTTAGATAAAACCAAAACACCACACTATAAAATGAAAAAAAAACATTCCACTACATTCAAGGTCTATTAAAGGATAAATATAATGAGAAATGACCATAATATTAACACTGTATATCAAATTGGACCTTTCTAGGAGGTTTACATCAAAAAACATGGTACATAGACTCAAACATGGTCATTTCCCTAAAACTACATCCTAATTTCCAATAACACATAAGTGAAAAAAATCACACTTCTCTAAGAATAAATGGTTTAACAAAAATCTCATTTCAAAATCCAAGTCTGCATTATAATTGGGCTTTATTTTATCCAAAACCGAATGGAAATAATTTCAAAAATTCAAATTACGTCCTAACCTAACTTGGTGAATTTTTAAAAAATATTCAGAATTTTTTTCAAAAAAAACACCACTTGTTTTAAAACAAAATTTAAATTGTATTTTTTAAATAGATAAAACACATTTTATTGTGATATAGGTTTCCAATAACATAACCATTTCAAAAAGCACCCAAAAAGGGTAAACTCCATAAAATGCCATAAAATTAAATTTTAATATCACCAATTTCCCATAAAATTGGAAACATACCTTTTAGAAAAATGTGCTCACATATTTAAAAGACCAATTATTCATAAACAAAATATAAACATTAAATGAAATGAAATTTTTCAAAACATTTTTCTCAATCATACCGATTTTTAAAACAATCCTTAATGTCTTCTTTTAAAATTGAAAACATGTTTCTTGAAAATCCATTATTCAGGAACAAAAATGGGGATTTCACATCATAAGAACAATAACATAAAAAATTAATAACATAAGAAATAACAAAAGTATCCATCCATAGATAACAACATAACATTAGACCAGCCTTAAACACTATAACATTTCCCCAATACACGGGCAATCCAAGGTTCAATTTGTCTAAATTAAAACACAATCAGGATATGAAACCATGCCCAACATGGACACATGTTGGAAATCCACATTAAAATAATGTTTTGGTCTATAAAGAGTGTCTAGAATCAAGATTTTGTTAACCATGTGATTTTTTAGGCTCAAAAATCCAGCCATATGTATTAACTTATTTTTTCACCATCCTTAAAAAATTAAAATATGAATCCCAAGGCAACTAAAGTCTTTTAATTAATTGTGAACACACCACTTCTATAGGCATCAACCATAATATAACAACACCATCAAATGGAAATAAAAAGTTATTGAAAAATCCCAACATCCATAGGAAACTCTGGGCTTGGTGTGAGAAAGACCTCATAGTATTCTTCTAACACCTAACTCTGAAGTCCCAACAGCCTTATTTCCAAGATATCAATACAAAAAATAAGATAGGGTTCTCAAAAGGATTATGATACTATTGAAAAAGGATAACCCAACCTCTAATACCATTTTTTAATGATTTGATATTGGTCGTCTCATCAATGGACGACCGAACTGGCTCTGCACATACTCAAAGAGTGTTCCAAATTCCCATAGGATGCCAACTAGTTCCTAGGAATCATAAGAACACACATAGGAATTGTTTCACCAATTAAACAATGTAAAAGAGACTATATAAATTTAATAAATATATGACATGAATTATTTGTACATCACGCATCCATGCAGATGAAAAAATGGAAAAATAAATAAATTGGTGAATAAAAGAAACACCCTGGATAAACTCTATGATGACCTACTATCCATTGGTAACACCTATCAGGTAATGGGGATATTAAAATTTTATTTCATTTTTATCCTTTGTGAGTTATTGATATTTTCAGGAAGGTATATAAACTTTTTTAAGGGGTTTGGTTCATCTCCTGATTTTGGTATGGTAAGGAGTAACCGTGCAGAGACCATTCATGGGGGTTTTTCACCAGAACTATGCTAATTCGTATGGAATGACCATTGTGAGCTAAACCATGTGATTAATTAGGGTTATCTATTCTGGTGTGCCATTATTTTTGAGTAGGGAAATAATATTTGTTACATGTTTTCATAAATTTTCTTCTTAAATTATTATCCATGACCATTTTTTTTAAAAATAATTCATTTTTACATTTTTATCAATGGTTACTTTCCCCTTATTGACAAAAATACCCTGCTGATATCCCCCTTTTT
This sequence comes from Viscum album, assembly GCA_963277665.1. Classification (NCBI taxonomy): domain Eukaryota; kingdom Viridiplantae; phylum Streptophyta; class Magnoliopsida; order Santalales; family Viscaceae; genus Viscum; species Viscum album. The sequence continues at coordinate 2,096,874,367 of OY728122.1, forward strand.
TCATGCCTCTCATCCCTAATTTCCCCCATCTATGTTCTAATTTTTCCCACATTCTTAAAGGGTATTGGTCGGTTTTTCTAGGTAAGGTCTATGCATACCTCATCCTTCAGTATCGTGTGTTTTTCTCTTCTTCTTGACATTGTATCCATTCTATGAACCCTATGTCAAGTGTTAACATAATTATTTGCATTTTATTCTATTTTTAGGGAACATTATGGGTCTCCCATGACCTATTCGTGAATGTTTTAGTATTTAATTATAAAGGAGAAGCATTTTGTTTTGATTCATATCACCCAACACTTCTTACGATATTTTTTCTTCTACCCTTATATTTTGACCCAATTTTAATTAGGGATTTTGTGATTTTTAGTTTACTCTTCAATGTTTTGGTTGTCTAGAGACCCTTTTAAAGTGAACTACATGTGTATGAATAAGTAATATCATATATATATATATATATATATATATATATATATATATATTCCCTCCTTGTAGATGCTCCCTCATTGCAAGGAGAATATGTAAATTGTGTCTAACGGTATATATGTGTGTGTTTGTTGGTGCATATATATGTTTTTCTGTAAAATTATGTATTCAAGATGTGGTTTTAAAAGATAACATGTTTTTATTTAGTTTTATCTATGTAGTTGTTTCATTTTTTCAATTAAAGTGTTCTTATTCCTTATAAATTAATTTTTTATGAAATTATAATGATATGTGTTCTTGTTATGGTGATTTTAAGCCATTTCATTGAGTTTTAGGATTGTAATAATTGGTTTTCTTTATGAATTCCCTGGTTTCTTAATGTAAATGGAATGATTAATTATGTCAATATAATTATAAAATACATGATTGTCTTTAAAATTGTTTTAAAGAGAAGTTATGGGATTTTGATTCAGTTTTAGTTTTAAATGAGTGAAAACTATGTTTTAAATGGAATTAATATTAAGGTGAGGTGTTGAACTCAAAATTTTTTTTAAAGGGGTTTTTGTTGTATTTAAAATGATGATTTGAAATATGTATGTGACTTTACCTTTATGAAGATACATTAATGCCTTGGATTAAATTTTTTTTGATGTTAATGTGTGGCCTAAGACATATTATTGGTTTTTAAAGATAAATAACTTTTGGTTAAGGGTAGTTTTGAAATTTTTTGAATGTGTTTGTGATTTCTAGAATTTTCCATGAGGAATTTTTGAATTGTGATTTATGAAATATGAATGGTCCTGGAATCCCGACCCATGTTTTATTGATAATGGCCTTCTTGGAATGTTGATTGTGAATTTGAGATCCCCCTTGATTTCCCCTTAATTATTTAACCCTTTTTTGATTCCCTTATCCCTATGTGATACTTATTTGGCCCCCTTTTTTGGGAGTGTTCGTAATTATTCTATGATGCAACTTTTATATGACGCACTTCATCATTGGTTGTTATGGGTGAGTTTTTTCTTTGTTTATTCCATGTGTGTTGGAATTTTATTATTTTAAATACACCTACCATCCTATATTGGTCATGGTATATTAGGTACTATGTGGGAGATCAAGATTGTTCCTCTAATTTGTTCACACACTGAAAAATTCACAAAATTCTTGTGAGGAACAAGGGATAGGTGGGAGTCTTTCATTGATGTGATTCTTGTGTGGGTTAACAAGATGAAGCATATGGACATTGCATATGTTGGTACATGGTTTGGGTGGTTATACCATTATAAATTTATATTCATGAAATGTTAGGGACTTCAGAATGGACCATGACACATCTGATAACATGGTGAGTTGTGTTTAGGGTAGTTTGATCTAGAGTAGGTTTGTATCATTTCTCCTAATTCAATTATTGTGGAACCATTTCTTCTTATTAAGATATACTTCTTGTGCTATATGTGGTGTCATATTTTTTATTCTTAAATATTTCAATTGGAAAATTTTATTGTGAAATTTAATTTTCAAAAAAATTTGAAAATCGGTTTTGAAATTAAATTCTCTTCTGTGGGTATATTAAAGTTTTTTTTCAAAATGAAAGTTTTCGATTCAAGATGAATAAGGTTGGTTAATTTTTTATAAAGTTTTCATTTTCGTTTTGATATAAAAAAATTATAAATTTAAATGGTTTTGTGGTTTTAAAATTTATTAGGTAATGTAACATTTTCAAAACAAGTGCTTATGGTGTTGGAAAACAAAGAGAAATGTTTTAAAAATTGATTATGGATATGTTTTTTTCTGATGAGATATATGTGAAAATACTATATTTTATTTTATTTTAAAACTAGTATTGAGGTAATTACTTATAAAATGTACCAAATAGATTTAGTGGGTTTTGGTGACCTACTGAGTTCTTATGTTCTTATGCCTATATTATTATCACTATTGTATGTTCCTTGTTCAGGTATTTAGCTTCTCGTTAATAATTTCGTCACCTAGTATTCAAATTTAATAATTTATTTTATTTCATTTATCCAATTTCTATTTTTGTCACTTTCTATGGACATAGGGTAATCATATTCTATGAAGGGATCCAGAAGGGAACCAGTGATAGCTTTCTGTTTTCTTATAGGAAATGGAGACTAGGGTAGAAGGGAGATTAAATAGTGTGTTTCCTTTTTTAATGTTTAATTATTTGTATTTATTTTTTATGTGGCATGGACATCCAATCTACATATGGGTCATGCATGATATTGATTATATTTTTCGCATTCTCTTTTCCTCTGATTATTGGTTGAATGTATTCCCAAGTGTGTAGTTATAATTCTGAGGCACTACTTTCTATCCCATGGGGATTGAGAATTCCCATGAGGCGTGTGGTAGGCCCCAGGTGTGGGACTATGTGTCTACAGAAAATATGATGGTTCATGATGGTCTAGGACAATACAATTTGTTATGGTGGGGTTTCCATGCTGATAGTGGAGCCTAGTTATTACATTTTCATCAGAGAAAGAACCCAGGTGGAAGTATTTTGGCACTATCTGGGTTGATATTTGGGGTTTATAATGAGGGATTTGTTCTCTAAAGTGTAAGGGGTGAATTTTACATCTAAAAATAATAATGGGTTAAATTTATAATTCAATATGTAATCATGGTTAAATATTGATCGTTAACAGGATTTGGTTGGAATTTATTATTTTTCAAGGTGATTAGATGATGGTATGGCATGATCAGTCATCTGGAATATCCACATCCCTGTATGGATGAATATGTGCCAACCAGATCATGGTGTTGAACTATTTTCTGGTGGAGGATAGTAAAAAAATCAACTTTCAGTGAGAGATCGGCCTTAGTTAACATAGATTCAGGTGCAATTGAAAAATTCCTAGTGAAATAAATAGACATAGAGGAGGAAATTAGTTTTATAACCATGATTGGTCTGTAAAACCTAAATACATTTCATGTTGTTTGGAATAACACACACTATGTATTTTGATGATACAACACCAGGTTTTATGTGGATGTTAAATGTCATATGACATATGATATTCAATTGTGTTCAATTTGAAACAAGATTAAAATATACCATATGTAAATTCCAAGGGCCTAGAGTGGCCCCACATGTCATATATGTAGGGCCACAACCCATATACCCTTATTGGTATACAAACCATGAAAGGCACACACCAAGTTCTAGGCCCCAACCCCTACATTACATGTTACCCCTCAACGTTCCTCATAGTTTGGTATTGAAACTCTATGAATAATGACATAACATAATGAGGTGGATAACATTAGAAAACATGCCATGTACCTTATGAAATTATATTTACATCCCATTTACCAGGGGAAATTTTACAAGAAATAGATTTTCCACTAATTATTACTAGTGTAAGTTTTATTTCTTCCATATTGATAGGGATACTAAAGGGGATTTATTAATTTTCTATGTGACTACGAGGTAGGGATCCTCTACCTATGGAAAGAGAGTCATTATTTCACCCAAATTTATAAGGCATGGATTACTAATCTAGGAAGATCCATTTAACCCATCCATAGTGATTATATGGGATGTAAATACTCAACTAGATTCATTAATACTCCCATTTATAGGGGATAAGGATCCTCCAATATCATATGAGGCAATAATCATGTTGGATGCTAAGAAATCTTGATCAGGAGTTTGGAAGGGATAGTTTTTTTGACTAGCTAAAAGAATGATACCATAATCTAGAATGTTATTACCTCCAATGATTATATATAGTTATATTATCTACACTGATGTATAATGTTATACCATAATGGTAGAAGCATATTAATGGTGAAGTGGGCTCCCATTTCTTGGTTTTGGTGGTATCATGTCCAATGGAAGCCTCCAAAGTGCTATTTTCTGTGAGACATATTATTATTCACCACCTTTTAGTGTGACATTGAGACCTGAATTTCTTGATAGATATTGAAATTAGGATTCATTAACTCATTACTATTTCATCCACAACTAGCTACTCATGCATAGTAGATTCTGATGGTTAGGTATATGATGATCAGGGCTTCTTAGATTCCCATGGTCTTCTAGGGATGAGTATATTTGGATTACACTATGAATTCATATTGGATACTCCTCAGTGTCAAGAATCATAAGATGATTTGGTTTTATTTTCTACTTATTATCCTCCTCCTAGAAACCACGAGTGGAAGGATTTGAATTGATTATTTACTTATGCTTCATTTTTTGGTTTTTGGGGAATCAAACTGAGTATTATTATACTCACCCCTACATGATCCTTATGCCTATTTATGTTATGTAAATGTATATGTAATAAAATATGGAGATGGTTTTGTTAAAATAGGGTGACATATATTTTCTGGAGATGAGACATGGAAACCTTGTGCTTGTGATTTTGGTAGAATATTAGATGTACCAACAGTTGATGGTAGAAGGAGTCATTTATTTTTATGGTAAGCCAATAGTATGGTCTACTTCACCTTTCATAGTTTCCATTTTTTATTTCTGGTTGTTGTTAATGTATATTTAAAATTTTTAATCTTCATTTTCTTACCAGTTATAATGTGGACATTAGTATATGTATTATACATGTTTTACTTTTAGTATAGGTGATTGTATTTGTTTATATCATATTAATATTTTTTTCATAATCTATGCATTATAGATATGAGTCTGTTTTAGGTTTTTCTTGGTTAAGACCTCCCTGGTGTGTGTTGTTCCTACTAAATTCTTTTCACAATCCCTCTTCCTATTGGAGGTCGGTTGGGGGTGTCACTATCAGCAGGTAGCTGGCCAAGACAGGGTCCTATAGGTTAGTATGTGATATTTTTTACCAATAATAATTAATTGAGTTAATATTTTAGTATCTTCATGATTTGGAAATATATTTTATTTGATGGAAAATATTGATGATTAATGTGATAAGGTGATACAGTTAAAAGGTATTCTATTAAAACCTAATTGTAGAAAAAAAAGTAGGATTGGAATCATTTATATATTGATTCAAAGGAGGAGGTCGATAATATAGAGATCATCAACATGATAGAGATGATGCTTATTAGTACACCAATATAGGTGTAGTAGTTTTTTTAATTTGTGATGATCATATTGTAACCTTATTTTGATCATAATTTATCATTTGAATTGAGTAAAGAGATTTAAATTTTTTAAGTGGTTATATAATAAACGGGACATAGAGTCTATTCTAACATTATACAAGTACTTTAATTAGTGTATTTTAATACATCAGCATTATATTTTCCTTGGGCATAGACCAATATAGGAAAACCAATAAAATTTATTATGTTGTGTGATTTTATTACATTCAAACTCTATCAGGAAGACAAATTTTTTTCTAATAACTATGGAAAATATCACTAGAATGTTTTATTTTGGATTGAAAAACCCCCTAATTAACCACCCTCTGCTAGGGTATTATTTTTAATTTAGTAAAAAATTACAAATAAATTCCCATATATTTTATTAAGTGATTATCATTCGCATTATTCCAATACAACGAATGAAATATGTGATCACTGATTAATTAAATCTTACTATTTTAAAATTCAAGTATTAATGATCTAAAGTCACAATTCATTGACCCAATATTTCCTATGTGAATAGTTAGAAAAACCCACCAACCATTTAGTTCTTTAATGACGCCTTTGAACTTAACTACTTAAAGAAACTATTGATTTAGTGAAGTATATATCAAGGGAAATATATCCAAACCAACACGACTAAGACTATCACTCACTCACTCTTGGATTTGATTCACATTATCACATGTATTTCAAATCAAGAAGAGAAAATCAATTAAATATCTAAAAATTCAATAAAAAGTAATAAAATAAAAAATCAATAAGAAAAGAAAAAAACCAAAAACATCTATTTATTCCATTACTTTCAAACTCAAAAGTATAATGAAATAAAATAACATCACATTATAATTCATGGAATCTAAAATGTATGTAGTTCTACCCATTTCAAAACTACCACTATGTGTTTAGTTTTTTGATTACTAGACTAGAAAAAAAAAGAATGAAAAACATATAAAACCTATACACTCGATATCAGGATATATATTATACTCCCCCTTTACCATCACACTCTCTCCGTCTCTCTCTTTCCGTAACTCTCATTATATATCTCTCTCTCAAAACTTCCTTTTATTTAGAATCAAAATCAATAGTAGGTCACTCATTTCATTTGATAAATGTCCACATGAATATAACAAACTATGATTTTATACATTTACTATGAACCATCTTAATCCTATAACATTAAAACTTTGATCTATGCACCATTAAAAAATCTATACCATGATCACTTAAAACACATCTCTTCTTGTTTGTGAGAGAGCTTTCCAATTTTTTAAAATTATACACTTTTAGTGAAAATGCTATTAATATAAAATACTTTTTTCATTTCATGACATCCATGTTTCCTAGGATATTCATCCATATATGGAGATTTACTAAGTAATAACTTTCCCTTGATCATTTTTGAAACAAAAAATTCCTACAATAATGAAAATAGGTTTTTTAGGAAATAAATAAACTAATATATTCATAACCCAAGCAATCATATGAAAATTCATAATTTAATTTAAATTTATATTTTATGATAAAATTAATTACAGTCAATAATTTATCCTTTTTTATCACACAATCAAATTCACATTTATTTATATATTATATCATAAGTGATTATATAAAACCATATTAAATCATTTCCTCTAAGATATCAATATAATTGTCTGTAAAACTACCATATTTTTTGATATCATATTGTATTTATCTATTCCATACTTATAACATTAAAATAATTCACCCAGGAATCATACAAAATTATCAATCATAAATGATTATTTTTTCTAATGTTGATTACATTTATAAATTTAAAAAAAAATTAAATCCATTTTTCATACCCATACCACAGCAGATGAATTCACATATTGTGTGTGGACATTATAATTATACCATAAAACATAGTACCTTAGAAAAATAATGGTATGCCAATATTATTAAAATTGATCGATTTGAAACTTATTATCGATAATTTCATTACTTATGATATTCTAAAATCCTTAACGGATTATAGTCATTAATTTGTGACTATTGTATATCATAAATAATGATTAAATCATTTACTATTTCAATTCAATATTGTAAATACATATTGTTTCATGGTATTTCAAATATGAAGTTGTGTCTTAGGATTTTTTGGTTTTGAGATACACTTTATATCGTATATTGTGGAAGTTTATATCATTTCATGAAACATATCGGTGTATGTTGTGTCATATCATGAAACCTAAATTTCCACCTTATATAACATATCAAAATACATTATGCATAAAAAATTATAACTATATCTATAACTATAATATCCAAACAATTTAAAAAAAATTCACTTGAAACTCCAACCACTATAAAATGATAAATCCATACCAACTCCAAATTCATTTAGTTAAAAAATATTCGTGATTTATTTTTTTCCTTATCAAAAAAAAATTAGCCTTATGTAATTATCAAATAATCACCCAACATCTATTACAATGACATTATAAGGGTAAAAATACTCTATTAATTTCATTATGATAATCAATAGACATAAATTCCCTTCGTATCTTGAATAAAATTATAAAATAATAGCTACCTCAAAATCTTAAAGGGTAATAAATTCTGATATCAATAAAAAATAGAGTAAATAAGTCCTAAAATGATAAGGAGAATAATGAAAAATTTATTTATATAAAATTCATATATTTATTGAGAGTAAGAATTTTTTCACTATTATTGGGAGAAAAAAATTCATAGACAAAGAATAACTCAGAAAGACTAGATTAAATTAAGATCATAATGTAACACACATTACTAGAGCACCCCCCACATTCTCAAAACACTCAAATTTTCATAGTGGTTAATGGTGTAATATTATAGTCATGTTGATGCATATAGTAAACTTTTTTACATTAGTCACACTTTCTACCATAATCTATAATTTAGGACTAGTGTGTTTGGTCTTTGAACCCTTAAAGTAGGAGAGTGTTCCCCCAATGACTCTTTGTGACCTATATTTATGTTTCCATCTATAATAGGAATAAAACTAGGGTAACATATTGGTGAAAGTGAATTAGGTAAAATATATCTAAAAATCATTCTATAAATTTCCAATAAATTTTTCCTTATTTTATTTTATTAAGAAATTTTATAATAGACACCATATAGTTTTTAGGATAATTTTAATTGAATCTTTTAGTGGAAATTTAAAATTAAATTCCAGTTAATAATTCAAAGGTAAATTTTCAATTTGATATTAGAGATAAAATTGTTATTAAAAATATTTTTCCTCTTGAAAATAATTTAATTTTTTTATAAGATATAATTTTACTCTATAATGAAAATACAGTTTTATTGTATTTATAAAAGTAGTACATTATTACATAAATGTTGGGAAAATTTTATTTACTAAATTATATAAAATGTTATCATGAAAAAATAGAAATAATCCTTAAATTAATTTTTATGTATAAATTAACTTTCATATTATAAAAACATTCATAAATTAAAAATATTAACACAGAAATTTCATTCCAAATGTCCGTATAAATATTCATGAAAATTTATACTAGAAACATCAACAAAAAATTTAACTTGAATATTTTATTAGAAGATTAATCTATAAAAATTTTATTGTAAAGTATCACCATAAAACTACAATAAAAAATTATACCACATGTATTCAAAGAAAAATTTCATTTTAAAATTCAACTAAAAACTTTTTAAAGAAAATTTCATATTAAAAATCCAAAAGAAAAATCAATTAGAAAAATTACTATAAAAACAAGTGAAATCAATCACTATATTTCTTTACATGAATATTTTATAAGAAATTCCTCCAATAAGGATTCACTAGAAAATTACACTTGAAAATTATACCTAAAAAGTCAATTATAAATTCCGTTAGAAAATTTTACAACAAAAATTTAGTGTACCACATGATTTTTAAATTTTAAATTTCAATTTAAAAATTCTATATAAAATATAAAATTAATATTCCATTTGAATTTTTTACAAGAAATACACACATGATAACTATAATTAAAAATAAAAAATCAAGTATAAAAATTAGATTTAAATTTCTAGTGAAAATAGACACTTTAAAATATAATAAAACAATTTAATGAAAACATTGGTAATAAAATAAAATACTAAAAAATGATTTAATATCATTTTGAATTTCAAAATATTATATTCAAATCACATAACCACAAAAGGGTTAAAACAAGATAAATATTGTATAAAATTAGGTTCAAACCATGATAACCACAACACATCATTCACTAAAAAGAGTTTTCTACCATCATTCCATCACTATATAATTGAAACATTGATAATTAATATGAAATTACATATTTGAAAACTGATGTAACTCACTTTAAACATCTATATCTATGAATAATAGAATGTTTTTAATGATATTTTTCACTAATAATATTTATGAATAATAAATTCATAATGTCATTTTTAGATTTTATTGTTTATATATACATTGTTTTAAAATGGGGAAGAAAAGAGATTGTAATAGAGTTCCACATTGAAAATTGGGAGGAAAAGGTGTAATCATATAAAGTGGATTAATTTATCATCATTTAAAAAGTATTATTTTTTGGAAAATATTATCTGTTAGGATAGTGGTTTACACTATTTTTATATGTGTGAGTGATTACGAAATATGGTGCTATAATAATTTACATTCCACTTTTCAAATCACATTGATCAACGGTTCTTTGAGATGTTTTTATTTATAAACATTTAATGGTGAATATCCTATGATATTAATCGATGAATTATTGGTTTTGGACATAATAGTTCAAACATTATCTTGATTTGGTGTTATCCAAACTAAATATATGGACAAAAATGATCTAGTGGATTATATTGTCCACTAGTAAAGTGTTATTTTTGCTAAAAATATTATTTTATACAATCTAACATGTATAATTTAATTCAAATAGATGTATCCTTTCATGAAGGTTAGATATCATATATAAAATGGTAAAATAAATTATTTAATGGAGAATCACTATGTTTATAAATTAATTGTTTCTCTATGTAGAGAAATTAATTTATAAATTTTATATTCCTCAACATATATTCTACAAGCATAAAATATTTTTTTTGTTGTATAATAAAAAAAATCATATATTAATTCTCTCTTATTTACAATGTTCATTAAGGTTCTCTATCCATTAATAATTAGTATTGAGTGAGGATCCATTATTATATCTTAAATAGTATTAACATTTAACTTATTGTAAAAATAAAGTGGGGGTGAAATTACTCTTAAAGAGAGTGATATTGTAATATTATTTGACGGTATTCATCTATAATCATTTGATTCTTCCTTTAAGTCATTTTATTCAACATTATAATTATCTTAATAGTAGTTTCAATATGCAATATAGACTTTAATAAACTCAAAAACATAATGATGATGGATAAATTTTATGGAAATAATTTTAAATGTGGAAAAAGGGAATGCACTTATTACTCACAAATCACATAGGGGTGTATCTTCTTTTGAATCCAAGTCCCAATCCATTTAATAATAAGATACTATATGTTTTGTGAATGATGTAGATATTATAGAATTAAAATATTATAAATGATAGAAATATACCAAATTTTATTATTGATGATCACTTTGATTCACATAGACACCAAGTAATGTCCACAGATATATGGGATTCCTTGGAGAAAAATATCAAAACCAAGTATTCTTAAAGTAAAAGGTTTTGTAAAAGAAATTTTATTTCCTATATGATAGTACATAGAAAATTAGTAGTAGATATATGTTGTAAAATATGATTCTATTTATATGATTAAACAAATGAAACATAAATTTATATAATTCTATCATAGTAATATCCATCATATATATGCTCACTCTTTTTAGAAATAATTTTTCAAATTATTTAAAACATAAGAATAAAGAGATTTCCCAAAAGGAATAACTAAACTACCTCTAAATTAATGATTTATATTGAATTCATGAGTAGGTAAAAGGACTTAAGTATAATAAATTAATGATCCACAAGTTTGTCAGAGTTTTCCAATTAAATTTATCTAGGATAATTCATAAACATACCAATCACCCATCAATGGGATAGGTTTAATTTAAGAAAAGTAATGGGGAATTATAATTTTGTGGCAATTCAAGACACATAAAATTAATCTTTCATCTCTGTAAGAATAAATATTATCACAACAATCCTAAGAAGAAATTTTTAACCATGATCTTTGAATCCAATATTCTTGAGGATATAACTTTCTGGTGGATATATTATTGTGTAATATGATATGATTGAAATAATAATTGACCCATCATATTGATAAAAATTAATTATCATTGGACATATATATAAATTTGGAACATTAAATCCTAAATTTAAAATGAATGGACTAGGTCAATTGTCATTTTACCTTTGTAAATGTCCTCATACTCAATATGGTATTGTATGTACATGATGTTTCTAGGAACCTGAGGATAAGTGGATTTCTAAATAAATATGGTTTTACACTAGAGATTAAGGTAGATAACTCTTTTATGATCAAGGGTGGGGCCTTTATTAAAGTGGTTTATTTTTATGATAGACTATTTAAATAAAATATAGTTATTGTGTTATATTTTATATTTTTTTAGATTTATCTAATCAGTACTTTCGATGCATAAATTATATTAAAATAAATAGTATTTAAAAATATAATTATTAACTAGAATGGATAAAAAAATTCTAATCATATTACAAGTACATAAAATAAAATACTTAAGAAATAATTTCCTTATATTAAAAGGAAAAGTAATTTTTTAGAATTAATAAAAATTAATGTATTTAAAATTTATAATACACCTATTATATTTAATAAATAGTACATTTTGAATTTAATTAATTATTTATATATACATTTTAATTTATATATTTTACAAGAAAATAATGAAGATATAAATAAATGTATTATTTATGAATGTTAAATTAAAAAAATATAGACTTATAGTTAAATGACTTAAATCAGAAAATAGAGGAAAATATTATAACATTTAATTTTATTAATACTAATGGATTATATGTTAAGTTAATAATCCTTATACATGCAAAATATAATGGTGTGGTTGAGATAAATAATAGAACATTAATGGAAATTGATAATTCCATTTTTTCTATATTGGGTATATTGTGACGGTTTAAGTGATTGGAATTGTTAATTCCATGCCACATTCTAAATAGGGTACCCATAAATGGGAATATTATGACTTTTTATATAATATGGAGGCATAGAAAACTAAATTTCAATTATGTAGTGGGTTTGGGTAGTCACACAGTTATAAGAGTAATTGAAAATAAATATAAAGAATTGTCTAGAAGATGTACTGATTGAATATTTCTAGGAAATGTGGAGAAGTATTAACTTTTAAATTAATGGATAAAGAATCTAATAATTTATTATATATTAATATATTAATTTAATTAATGTATTTTACTTTTTATGAATCTAGGTATTCCAATTTACTTAATCATTTTGAAACTATGGAATTAGTCTCAAATTAATTAATATCTCATAAATAATGGTAAATTAGATTTATAAATGTAAATAAACTCAAATAAAAAAATATATTTGGATATGATTTATATATGTACCAATTAGATGGAACAAACTGTAGTATTTTTGGTAAAAATTGTTGTTTTTTTATATAGACTATAGTATAAATCCTTAGAAAGAAGTTTTGTCACCTTCCACTATATATTTTTGGAAACAATGTATATATGATTACATAGACTCTATTACTATGAAAAATACTTGGATATTAGCTGAAATTCTAAAAGTCTCATAAACAACAGATTTTTAAAGGGTATTCAAAATGAAAAAAAATTATTATAAAATGTTTACTCAAATTAATGTAATAGATTAATTTTTACTTTAAAATCCCATGGATATTTTTTTTCATATTTATTCTCAATATTGTTTCTATATATCATATATAAACTCACTAAATATATGTTAACAATTTAATACCTAAGAAATTTTAGTAATGATTATGAATATTTTATTACAATGTAATACATTAAAACACATAGTAATACAAAAAAACTATGAAAGTATATTTATAATAATGTCTCAAACTTGTACCATAAAAAAAGTAAATATATGGGGAAACATTGTTATCATATATATTGGGGGATCATAATAAAAAATGAATAAACAAATATCTGATGCACATTGTAATTATGAATAAAATAATAAACATATGAATATACATGGTTTTTAAGGGAATGAAACGAATTATTTTAGATGTTAAAATTATGTGTATATATAAAAGGTAATATGAACATTGTAATCATACCATAGAAATCTAGATGTGGGAATCTGATAGTCATAATAGTATATATTACCAATATAAAAACAAATGTATAATATAGTAGATAAAATCATTTTTAATAACAATATAATAAATTATATACAATATATATATATTTATTAATAAATAATAGAGGAACTATATACATATGTCTTGGAAAAAAGTTTTTAGTTTATAGTGTGAACTATATGATTTCAAAATACACAAAAATTTTATTTAATATTTATATTTCAAAAATATATAAAATTATTTAAAAAAATTAATCTTCAAATTTTTAATCATAATGTACAAATTATCATATGGTGAATTTTTTATAATTTTCTAACATAGATGAATTTTAGGTTAAATATTAAAATAGAATATAAATATTTAGTAACCATTATGACATAATATAATGTAAAAGTTATTTAAAAATTAAAATAATTTAATAACCTATTAAAAAAATTAGTAAAAACTATTTTAGTGAATTTTATTGATTTTCAGAACCTATAATAACATTCCAAATTTGAAAATTGAAATTTTGATTTTTAAAATTATATTATCTAGAAAATTATATTAAAATGAATAAATAATATAATACAATGAATTTTGGTTTTCAAAATAAAATATTTTAAAAACCATACCATAAATTACAAATACTGAGGTCTAGAACCATGAGTAGAAATGGTTTTTCATTTTAGACAACCTATAATTATAAGGCCTATGTTTAGAATTTAATAAACAATACTCCATCATTTTCTATAAAAGACCCACTCTTTAACCCATTATTCATCACTCATGGTCTTTTGAGGTAGAATATATCTCATTTTCTATTACAGGAGTCTCTCCAAGAAGTTTAAAATGATGCAAGGTTTTCATCTAATGCTTAATGAATCTAATTTTATGGGAAGGGGTTCCTAACATCCTCTCATATATTATTTTTACAATCCTTTCCATGTCATTTTAATTTAAATAAGAAATATTATTAGTCATTATTAATATAAAATATTTATTAAATTTTCAATGAGTTACCTCCATTCCATATCATTATACTATTTTCAAAAGCTTTTATAATGATTAAACATTTCAATAGTAGTAAAACAATAAAAAATTTTAGTGAAGTGTGTTTGATTTAAATATTAAATAAATTAAAATCTAGAAATAAAAAATATGGTGCATGATCAAGAATAGATGGACCTAGGGGCAAAAAACCTGAAAAAGGTTGGTCAGGTAATATCTCAAGCTTCACTCCGTCGAATGAATGTTAGCTTAATAGAACAACTAGTTTCACACTCTTAGGGGATATGATTTGGATGATTCACATGATCTTTAAAACCCATAATTATAGCATAATGAAATTTATTTAACTTATTATTGAAATAAATCATGTTTCTCAATGACTATTTTATTATTCTTTATGATATATGTATATATAAAGATGATTAAATTTCATTACACATCATGTAGTAATATGGACTATAATTGCTACGAATAATATAGGGAGACAAAAACCCAAAAAATGAACACACTATTATAAATGTCATAGGATTGAATTCTACCATGTTTCACAGAAATTGTAAAAATATAAGTATTAAAAACATGATTAACATTATCAATTGAAATGTAAAAATGTTATAAGTAACGTATTGAATAATGAAGTATGAGAAATCTAGACTATATATATGATGTGATGGTTAATAAGATTGTTTGGATATAGTCATTGAGAGTCACAACTATTAAGAAATATGAAAATTAGGGATTTTGACTGTTGGTCATTACGACCAATGGGAATTATGTTAATTTAGAATTATGATCATTGGTAAAAATGTAACTAATTTGTATATATAAATGAAAATCTAGATTCATATTTAATATATAAGGGAGGAAATATGGACATAACTGGTATGATCTTACCTTATGAAGCTCATTTATCATATCTTGTAAGGGTATAATTCATGGTGTTCACCCATATCAAAGCCTATACATAGATTCAACAAGTGAGAATTTAGTGGAATTATCTATAAGATAAGTTCATGTTTTTTGATACCACAACCAGATCAATGTTAGCTGAACCACACCATAAAAATACCACCATCTTACACCTTACCTTTAAGGATTTTGATGGTGGGAAAAGGGGTTTTGTATCTAGAACTTAAGTAGTATTAAGGTGTAAGTTATTTCAGAAACAAAATAGTGTTTACACTAATCCTACAGTTTTATTTTGTGTATCTCCCTTATATATAGGATAAAATGTACATAATTAGAATATGAATATGATAAACATGATTTTTACACAAAAAAATGATAATTGTATAATAGGAAACAAATAGATATTTAGTATTAAATAAAATAAAATTTTTATGATAAATCCATAAATTTGAAAAACAATTATAAAAAGGCTATTGAAAATAATATTTATTCTTTTAAAAATAATAAAATAGGTTTATTCAATCTAATTTAGTTTTTCTATAGGTTGGAAATTTGATCATTTGAAAAATATTATATTTTTTCTAAAAATAAGTATTTTACATAAAAAATTAATAAATTTAAGAAATTATTTTTATAATAAGAATTTGTTTTTGAAATTGTCACTTCAAAATTTTCAAATGGTATTTTTTTATAATATTTCAAGAAATAAAAATGTTTTCTATAAAAATTAAAATAGGGTATAAATATAACGTATGTATTATCAAATCATAATGACTTAAAAATGATGTAATAAATAACATAGAGACTTTATTTTCCAAAAACAATTCTTATTTAATTTATGGTATTGGAAGGAAATAAAATTAATTTTCCAAACCTATAATGGATCTTAAAAACATAAAGTATATTTATAGTTTTCGTAAAATAAATCATTAGGAATAAGAATATTTTTCACATTCAAAATAGTATGTATTAAATGAGATTCATCTAATAAGCTATTAAAATTCTGAAATCGACCCCGTGGGAAAAAGAACAGGCTAAAACCATGGGATGGCCAATGTTTTTTAATTTATTATAACATAGATTCCAAAATGATATTGAGAATTTAATAAATAACTCCCCTTATTTTTCAAAATATACCCACTTTTTATCCCAATCCCTTCTACTCCAAATATATTTAGTATAAAGTTCCCCTAATTTTTACTCTCCATACCCTTTATAATGAGTTTATAAGGTTCTATGAAGCTCTTCTCATTCTTTATAAATACACTTTGCATATAAAATATTCTCCTCATCTCTCCTTTTATTCTTGTTCCTCCTTTGTAATGAGCCCTTATATTTTCAATTGATTGTGTATTAATGTGTTAATAATCATTCCATTACTATCCAATTTATTACCTATTAATGACATAATACCTTTCTTTATCATTAATCTCATTTTATAAACTGATATGTACTCCAATTATGTTGTCGAAGTCATTCCTTAATTTTCAATGATATACTATTATATTACGAATACACAACCATACATTAATTCAAGGTTATTCATATAGATATCACTATACTTCAATGATTTTGTACATCTATGTATGAACCAACATTCCCTAATTATGTGTCACAATAATGAAAATTGTTCATAGCATATATGATCTATGTGCAACACATAAATTGTTACATATGAAGGGTGCACCCTGATAGTGCCCTAATTCATTATTTCATGAATTAATCTCTAGAGAATACATGTCTATGATACCTTGAAAGAATTAATTTGTACTATTTTATGGTACTAATGTCAACAACCTTGGTATTATTTTCTATGACACCTTTCTGATGAACCTTGGTGATATCATTATAAATGTATCATTTTTTTGATAAAGCCACATTCAATGTTATTCCTTATTTAGTTATAACCATGCTCAAATGTTATAAATCATTTATTTATTACCATTCTATATTGTTTTCTCATGAATTACCCATGATCACATACATCATGTTTCCACTGTTTATCATCTTACTTCGATTTCAACTCATATATTTTTTTTGATGTGTTCCAACATAAAACTATATACAGTGACATGAATTTTAAAGGGATTAAATGATTCATTCAAGAATATTAAATAAATTTTTGATACTTAATGTATTGTGTTCCTAGTTTCTAAAACACTAAAACTCAAAATATCCTAGGTAAATTTTCATTGAAATATTATGGAATAGAATTATGTTAATAATAATCTATGAAAACCATAGGTCCTTATAGTTTGTATCAAAATAATGTATGGTTATTTATTTAAATTAGGAATTGAAAACATTATTAAGAAAACTATGTATGAGTATAATTATAGAAAACCAACCAATAATTTGGTTTCAAGTATATTGTGTGCTTTCCTAAAAATAGTAACCCATGTATGCATATAAACAATTGGATGCCTTCTTCAGCACATATGCACCTAGGGGTAATCACAATGAAAATGTTACTTAAGTATAAACATGATCTTCAAATGGTGTAAGGAAAATAGGCCTGACTATAATCCTAGTTTAATGATGATGGGAGGTATTCTTGTTTTGATCACATAATTTTTGCAGTCCATTATGATGGATATATAGATAAATAAAATACTTATTTCACAATGGAAAAGATTAAATTTTTTTATCATAGAAGTATGAAATTAGAAAAATCATGAATTGAGCACCAATTTATAACTACTATAATATGATTGAAAATTGTATCAGTTATATTATTTTTCTTTTCATCTCCTTGGAAAAAGGTGGTAAATAGAAGGTATTCTGTAAATAATGGATGTAATGAAAAATGTGATAAAAAACTACCAAAAATGAGAAAAATATGAGTTTAAAACGTCATAATGATACCTAATAAAGTATTTTAGGTTCTTAATAATAACACAAATAATGTATATCTTTTTAATTTTACAATAATGGAAAAAATAATTTTTAATTCATCCTATGTTAATGGCTAGATTCTTTTCTTGGTCCCTCTGATCATTTGACCACAAGATAATGGATCATCACTATAGAACATATATTTTATATAATAAATTTTTATGAGAAGGAGATAGTTAATTTGGAAGAATATCACTTAAAGGGAATATCTAATAAATAGTTAATATTAATCACAAATATTAAGTGTAAGTGTGATGTTGAAAATATGGAGTCAGAATGGTTTAAAAATAATTTTTTACAAGTATTTTCCTCAGACCCTTCGGACAAAAATGGTGAATAAATTCCATGAGATGAATGAGAAGGGGAAACAATCTATGGGATGTTATGAAATTAACTCTATAAGTCTCATCAATGTAATTTAATCTTCTTCATTTATTTCTATAGGAATATTTATTGGGTATTTGGTTGACTATTAACTCATTTGTAGAAAGATATAGCAATCTATGAATTTGTGAGTTTTGTGAAGATAGTATGGTGTTCCCTAAAATAAAACAATTGAGTTGGGAGATTCATAATGGCCTCATGTACTGAATTATAAGAATTTGAGTATGAAAAAACATTTTTTAAAGAATTTGGACCATGAAATAGAATAGAATAAAATACTCCATGTGTGTAATAAGTGTGGGAAGATGCATTTGGAAAATTGTCAATAAGGAAGTGGATAGTGATAAAAGTTTGAAATTTTTTTTTATAT
This sequence comes from Viscum album, assembly GCA_963277665.1. Lineage (NCBI taxonomy): Eukaryota > Viridiplantae > Streptophyta > Magnoliopsida > Santalales > Viscaceae > Viscum > Viscum album. The sequence continues at coordinate 2,096,893,773 of OY728122.1, forward strand.
ATCTCCAAACATTATTGGATACATAAAACAACAACATTATAATGAATAAGGAAATGGAAATATAAACTAAGAAAAACCTACATTATAATTCTTCAAGTGTGGTGAGCATATATAATTTGATAACCAATGTCCGAATCAAAAGATCATATCGAGAAACCAACATAAAACCCAACTACGACCAATGGATAAATATCATGATTTTATAATCACGATGAATGAATATGATGATTAGAATGATTTAGTGATAGGTGCCACATAGTACACTCAAAACTAGAAAGTAATTATTTATTCTAGTTATATGAATTGTTTTCTTTATTTATGTTTCTAAATAAGAACAAATTAAACCCCGAACTATTAGTAGTAAATTGTTTGGTTAAAAATATTGGTACAAATTATTCTTGCATTAAGTGTATGTCAAGATACCCCTACCAAAAATGGTGAGAATAAACTCTCAAAAAGAATGGTGGTTATTCCAATGAATGAATTTGATATAATATTAGTTATATATTTGTTGTCAAAGTATAATTCCAAGATAAAGTGAAGAAGTAATGAAAAAATAGTTATCCTTAATTGAAAACATGAAATTATTTTCAATGGAGAGATATCTCAGCCTAAATTTCTTTTGCAACCCCCTCCAAAAACCCTCAGTATAAAAATTATTGGTTAATACCTGGAAGAAAGTGAAAATACAAATAAAAGAAATGTAACCATTGTTTTGCAATACATTACTTTATATCCTAAATAATTATATATAATTACAAAAAAAGATAGTTAGATTTATCAATTTAAATCAGACTTAAATCAAATATCAAATACCCCATATATAATAGAATGTGTGGAGTTAGAGGAATTGATGAATAAACAAAAGGATATACTGGAGAAATTTTTTATTCAACCATGTGTGTGTACATGGGGAGAACTTATTATATTTTTTAAGAATAAGGATGGGATAATGTGGCGATGAATCGATTTTAGAGAACATAAGGAGATCATAGTAAATAAAAATATATACTTTTCCATGTATTGATAATTTTTTGACAACCTTAATGGGGCTAAATTCATTTCTAAGACTGAAAATTTATCAGGTAATCATCAGTTAAGAGTAATGGAATTAGATATTATGAAAACTAATTTTAGAAAGAGGTATTGAAATTATGAGTTTATTATTTTTCCCATTGATTTTAATAAAAATCCTTTTATATTTATATATTTGATTGAAAGTTTATTTATGGACTACTTTAATAAATTTATGGAGGTATTTATTTATGATATTCTGAAATATTTGAAAATTCATGAGCATGAAGATCATCTATGGGTTATATCAAAAACTTTTTTTAAATATAATATTTTTGGTAAATTCACTAAATGTGATATCTAGATACATTACATAGCATTCTTGGGACACATTTTTACTAGTGAAGTAATATCATTTGATCAAATAGATATTATAGTAAAAGAGGACTGGCCTCTTCCTAAAATATTACACGAGATTAGTAATTTTCCTAGATTATTAGGATACTATATAAGGATATATAAAAAATTAATCCAGGGAATTATAATCCACAAACTGAGTTATTTTGAAAGGGAGTTACGTTTATCCAGACAATGTTGTGTGAAGAATGATTCCAATAATGGAAGAGTAGATTATTTAATACACATGTTCTAATTTAACTATTTTATGTTGAAAGATTTATCATTTATAAAGAGGAAACCATAAAAGGACTTGGATTTGTACTCATTAAAAATAATAAAAATATTTCTTATGAATATCATTAGTTAAATACTCATGATATATTTTATATAAACAATTATTTTGAGTTAGTTGTAGTTTTCTTACTTGAAAAATATGGAAGAATTATCTTTATGGGTAGAAGTTTTATATACCCACAGAACACCAACGTATTAAGTATGTATTAACAAAAAATAAACAAAACATTAGACATAAGAGAAGGTTGGTGCTTCCTATAGACAATGATTTTTTTGTTCATTATCACCCAAGAAAATAAAACAATGTTGCTAATGTAATAATTATAAAATTGCTCAGAGTTCATTTAAGGATAACAATTGAAGGATACACATTGATAAAGGACTAATTAACTATTCACTTCAAATTCATAAGGGGATGTATATCAACAATCTCATTCCAAATTATTTATCAACTATCATTATAATAGAAAATATTGAAATCACAAAAAGAGAAAATCCTATCAGACCTAAAAAGATAAAATTTATGATAGATGTAAGGATTATTAAGTTTATTCTTGATCAAGATACATTATTGAGGTCAATACATGGATATGTATCCCATCTATTCATGTGTTAAGTAAAGAGTTTATTGATGAATCTCACAGCTCCACATTCTTTATACCTATCTTAAGCAGGAAGATGTATATAGGTCAAAAAAAATTTTATTTGTGGGATGGTATGAAGAGGGACATTGGTGATTATATGAGTAGATATTTGGTATGTCCTCAATTGACGGTGAAGTAAAAACTTCCCAAATGAGTGTCACTAACACTACTCATACCTATGCAGAACTATGACAACATCACTATGGACTTTGTTACTAGGCATCCTAATATCTCAATGGAAAACAATTCCATATGTGTAATTATTATTATATTAATAAATACATACCATTTTAATACTATTACAGATGGTTTCTCCCCTTAGTTTCTCAATCAATAATATATTCACAGAGCTATAAGACTTCAGGTAGCATTATTTTCAACTATTTTTGAAAGTGACCCCATATTTACTTTGATGATCTAGTAAAGCATTGAAAATACATTAAATGAATAAGAAAACCATATTATATCATTTCAGACATATAATGTCTACAAATATAAGAGTACATTTTATATATTGGAATACATGTTCAGAGATACAACACTTGATTTTGTGGGAGTTAGGACCAACATCATCAACTTATTGAGTTATCCAATAACAAAAATTTCCATTCTATTATTAAAATTGATCATTCTAAAGAACTCTGTGGGAAATGTTGTAGAATAATGATGTGTTGGGAAGAAGTTAGAGAAGGAATTATTTTGGGGCATTAAAATGTGAAGTGACTATATAGAAAATATATATGATTCTAAAATATATCAAGAATAATCATATTTTAAAAACAATTTATGATAACAATGGAAGTAAGGAAATATAATTTCATGTTTGTAATAATTTATTACTAAAAATATTACCATGGAAAGGTTTCATGATATATTAGAAGAAAAGGAAACTAATTCCGAGGAACAATAGACCATTTGAGATTCTAGAGATTTTTGGAGTAGTTTTCTAGTGATAATCACTAACTCTAAATCTCTACAAGGTCTATTATTTTTTCACATATTGCTATTAAAAATGTAAATGTTAGATACAAAAAATATACTCAACCCAAATATTGTGGAATTGGAACACAACCATTCAACTGCAAAACTAAAATTTTATAATTAGAGTACATATAAAGACTATTACGTTTCATTACACATCATGTAAAAATATTTAATAGTTAAGATTAATATAAAGAGATAAAAACTGAATAAAAATTCACACATTAATATAAACTCTATAGCATAAAATTATCTAATAAATAAAACTCTTTAAATATAAATATTAAAATAAAAACAAGCATTAATCACATAATAGAAATTCTCAATTGAAGTATAGAAGCATTGTAAGTGAAGAAGTGAATAATGATGTAAGAGAATGGTGGAGTATATATTATCTATTTCTAGAGAAATAAAAGTAATACGGTCTAACTACTAGGAATCAATAACATTGGGCATTATGACCATTTAGATTTATCATGATTGGGTATTATAAACATTAGACATTATGACTGTTGCCAATTATGATTGTTATTATTAATGTTACCATTAGAATTAGTGTTAATAAAGGGTTGTGATGAGAGATAATTAATGTAAATGGGAGGAATAATGGGAATAAAATGTTGGATTATTCTCTAGAAATACCATATATAAAATCTTGGGATTGAAGTCGAATCATTGAGGATCTCCCTTGATTGAGAAAAAGAAGTGCTCCAATAAGTGAGTCTCTATGGGTATCAACTATTAGAGAAGTTCAAGTTAGTGCAAGTCACCACTATATCAATATTAGCTAAATCAACACATGAAATTTACACCATCACACACCCTACCATTTGGAACTATGATAGTGTGGTTAAGGTTTAGGTATTTAGAATATAAGTAGTATTAAGGTCTATGTTGTTTTAGAAATAAAATAGTGGTTAACCAGAGTGAACATTTTTTATTTAATATATCACCCATATATATAATATATCATACACAAGATTAGATAATTAATATTATAGAATTAATTTTTTATTTAAAGAAACCATAAATGTATTTTTTTAAAAAATATATGTATCATTTTCATCAAAATTACTTTTTTGGAAAATTGAAAAATATTTGATGATTTATTTAATAAAAAGATGGAAATGAAATATTTATACTCATATAAATGAAAAAATAATTTTACACTATCCCATGTAGTTTTTCAAGGGGTTTGAAACATGATCATGTTATAAAAAATGGTATTTTTATTAAATAATTAATACATTTAAAAATTATTTTTTTATATTAAGAAATTAGTTTAGTAAAATGGAATTTTTTTTCCCAATTATCATATTAAAATTATCCAATGTTGAATTTTTCATAATTTTATGAGATAGCTTAATTTTTTGGTAAAAATTAAAATACAATATAATTTTATATAACGTATTATGAAATTATAATAACATAAACATGATGTAAAAAATACTACAAAAGATTAATTCATCGAAAATGTGTTTTATCTTTAAAATATTTTTTTAATGTAATAATATTAAATATACAAACATATAATGAATATTCCAAAATCTAAAGTATATTTTATTTTAATAGATATATATATATATATATTATGAATTACAATATTTTCCATAACAAAAATAATATATATTAAAGTGAGTTTGACTCAAAAACTATTAAAATACTAAAACCAACACCTTGACATAAACATTGTGATAAAACTATGTTTTGGTTAATGGATTTTCATTTATTATAATATAGAATCTAAAACTAGTGGTTGGTAATTAATAAAAAATTCCACCTCTCTTTCTATAAATATACCCTCATTCTCTCATTCGTCACCACACAAAAGTCATTGATTGTTAAGTTCCCCTCATTTTATCTCTCTAGAAAATTCCCAAGGAGTTTTTATGGTCCCTAGAAGACCTTATCCAGATTTGGGAATCACTTTTCAAGTAAGTGATTCTCTTCATCCCACTTTTTATTCAAGTACCTCTTTTTAATTAGCCTTTTTATTTTCATTTAATTATGTAATTTTTTGTTCATACTCATTTTTATACTATAAAATTTATACCCTAATGATATAAAATGTTTCTTCCTCATCAATTCCAATCCATATACCATTATTTATAACCAGTACTGTAACATCCCATGTAACTTTGTTACATGATGCGTCATGCTTTCTGGGTACAATTCGTGATAAGGGTTCCTACTGTGAAGGATTACACAATGTGATGAGCATTTACATGTCATGAGTCAGTTCAAACATGGATTTTAATCTGAGGTGACTTATTTTTTAGTGTATTTGGACATCATGGATTTCATGATGTGGAATGGTATAAAATGTTATTTAATTTCTAGATAAGGGACTCTTAGGGTGATGTTTGGGTTTTTGGGTGTCCATTCAGCAAGAAATTCTCCCTTGATCATGATCCTAAGTTCCTATCTTGTTATTTATAGAGACACAATTCCAGATCCATCTCACATTCAAAGTTGGGAAGAAATTGAGTTAGATCCATATGTTTCTATTTTGGAGAAATTAGTTGAGATTGTTGACTCTCAAGTGAAAGTCTAGCATGGGATGTGGATTTCATTGGTTATATTATTATTGAAACAAGGATCAGATTCTCATGAGACAATGGAACACAGGTTATTCATGAAGGAGAAGTGGCCTCATCTATTTACAAGGAATACATTGTCTAAATTAATTCCCAAGGGATATAAATTCAATATGGTGGGTAGTTTGTAACTTCTAATTACCTTGATCTAGTATTTTTTCCCTGTCTATGAATTCCCTTTTTAAAATGTAGTTTTTTTAGATTTTTTTCTGGATTTTTCTACAGGTTTTTGGGAAATTTCTCTTCATGTAACTAGGTTACATGATGTTTAATTGTTGTTGGGTACAAAACATGATAACAGTTAATGTAGTGAAGGACTACATGACATGAAAAGCATTTACATGTCGTGAGTTATTTTATGGATGAATTTTAATCCAAGGTGACTAGTGTTTCAGAATATTTTGACATCATGGATTTCGTGACATGTAATGGTATTAAACATTCTAAAATTTATCAAGAAAATATGTTTAGGTAATCATTCATGTTTTGGGGTATCCATTCTTCCACCAATTCTCGTTGTCTCTCAATCCAAGGTTCTTATCTATTGATTTATGAAGACGTCGTTCCATCCCTACCAATCCGTTTGGAATTCAATCCTCACTGCAGTTGAAGTGCATCTCTCCAGGAGAGTGATCATTCCAATTATTTGTTTCCATTAATTATTGTATCTCCTTTGAGTAGTGTTAACAGATTAGTTGTTCTGAATTGGTGTTTCTTTATTTCTTCTTCCAGATCTATTGTATGATCTCATTTCTATGGTCGTTCATTTTTCAGTTGTAGTGTAGAGGTTGTTCATTCTTTATGTATGTGGGTCTCATCCTTCCATCTGACCCCTTGATTTTAATTGAATCTATCTGGAGATATGTATTTGATTCTATAGTCTCTATATACGATGTTGGGTTTTCATTGTTGGTGGATCCCATTGCGGGCATGAGAAACCCGAGTTTTGAGGTAGGTGGTTTCATCTCTAACATGTGTAGATGAAACCTATAATTCTTATTTTATAAACTGATTGATAAAATTAATTTTTAAGATTGTTTTGTGTGTGTTGGAAGGATTTTTTATACATAAATTATGACCCAAGGGTTGTTGATGAATAGAAATGAAATGGGTATTTTCAAAGCATTGAAATCAGTTTCTGAGATGGTTTGGAATTGGTTTTCAAATCATTTAAATGAATTTTGAATATTAGAATATGGGTTACTTTGGGTACTTATCTAGATGTTTTAGTATGAGTCCATCATCAATTGTTTTGTTATTATCGGGAGGTTTTATCATGGATATTTCCTCTGTTTATGAGGCCATGTTGTTCTTGGGGACTGATATTGACATTTTAAGGGGTGTTTACTCATGGGGTATTCATATACATCGTAGAATTATGTTCTAGGAACAATATTATTCACATGATTGATTGTGGTATGAGTTTTCTATTAGTATGACCTTTTTTATTCATTTTTTTGTGATATCTCTACTGTTGTGCTTGTTGTTTTATACTTCATTGATTTGAATTATTTAATACTTGATATGTATGTTGATTCTTGTGAAATATGACTCGGAAAAAGTGCTTTGAATTTGATATACCTACTTTTTTTTGACCTATAAAAAGGTAAATGTTTACCATGTTTTCTATAAAAATTATTTTCTACTTATCATGCCATGTTTTGTTTGAAATGAACATACATTAATTGTTACATAGACACTTTCTATGGAACACCTGGGTGGGATCCTATTGATATTGTTAGTTCACACACTGTTCACACCTTCGGTGGGGCATGGACATTTGTATTCTTTCCAAAACAGGGAATGAAAAAGTTCTATAGCGAGGCATTGAGGTTTCATGTTAGCTATTTTGGGTAGATGGTGATGAGATGGTTGGATTTCATCCACACTATCACATGGAGTGTCTATTTGTTTTTGTACCTTGGTAGTTAGACTTACCTCTGGTAGATTTTGGATACATTTACTGTTGTTTTATTTTTTCTTTTTTCCTTGTAGTTATGGAATAGCTTTATTAGACTTGTGTTGTTCCTTATTGCTATTTATATATATATATGTCATTTGTTTTTTCAGGTTGGTCAAAATCATTACCTTTAGTTTGTTGTTGGATACTCAGGTTCTTGTTTCTAGCCCATGGGGATTAGTATTTACTTTCTATCATGTGACTGAATGGGTGGGGTTCCTTGTTTTAGGGTAACTCTGGTTGTGTCATTACTATTTTGTATCAAAGTATGTTTTTTTTGGATTGTGATAGGCTCCTATAAGGAGAACTGTTTTTTGGGAAGTTTTTATTAGTTAACAAAGTATATTTAATTCATTGCAATAAAAGATATCAATATGGTTAAAGATCTGTGTTAGCTATATGTGAAGAAAATTGTGTGGTTTCATGGGATTCATTATGCCATTTTTTTCTAGGGATCCTTTGTTTACTAAGAGGTTCTAGAGGAGTCTCCAAGAGGTGATGAGAATGCCTTTTGGGTATGTGACAGAATGGGTTAGGTGTCAGGTTTGAGGGTATCCCAGGTTGGATCCTTACAATAATTTATCTATTATACCCATAATTTCAAGATTCTTAATTTTATTAAATTTCTAGGCTTCTATTAGTTCGGGTTGAAAGTCAGCTTAAAAGTTTTTAGTTCATATTTAAAAAACACATGTTTTTGCCTTGGCAGTGTTCAGCGCACAACAGTTGTAGCTACACGACCTCGCCTGAGTAACCGTGTGACCTCGCTCGGCTCACCGCATGACCCGATTGATGTTCAAGGCAGATAAATAGAATGTAATCAATGCTAAAATAAAAATACAATAAAAATTAGAAGTGTAATTAAATTTAAGGGACTATTTTATTTATAATAATATTTTTTGAGAGAGTTATTATTATTAATAGTGTTTAGAATATAAAAAATTAATTAATTTTTCATTAATATTTTAATAATTGTTATTATTGTTAATATTAAATTAATTTAATACTTTTTAATTTTTCTTAGAATCTTTTTGTCGAGGTGTGGGTCAAGTCCCAGTTTAATTTGATGTTTTTGTTGATAAACGAGTTTTTTAGGGTCGTGACATCATGTGACACACGGGAGAAGTATAGTTGCAAAGCTATACGACTTCACTAGTGCATTCATGTGACCCTCCCATTATTCAATTAATAAAATTAAATTAATTGATAATAATGAAATGAAATTAAATGTGTGGAAGAATAAAAATAAAAATAAAATGAGAAAGATGTGTTGATAATTTAACAAACATTGTTTTTAAGGATAATAATATTATTAGTAATATTTGGGGATATTATTATTATTATTATTATTATTATTATCATTCGTTTTATTGTAGGATTTTTTTTTGTTTTATTTTAGTTTTTTATTTTTCTTTTATTTATTTTCTCCTTCCCATTGGGTTAGGCTTTTCCACCCCCTTTATCTTCTACCTATCAAAACCTCCCTTCTCCTAACCTAGATCATGTTGCACCTCCTACCCTCCTCCTTCACTGCGCATTCTGATTGGCCTCCTCACGTGGATTGGGATATAGCTCCCTAGCCAGCCCTATCGCAGCTGCTCCCTTACGCTGTCACACTAAGCCACCCTCTAGTCTGACGATACAGCCAACATGTCGTTCGTTGGCCACCCTCTTCCCTTCGTGACGATCAACAACCACTAGCCTCCTCCTCTTCCAGAATGTTTTGGTCGGTGCCTCCCAAACCTCATGTGTTCCATCCTCATCCCCGTTTAGTATCCCTCTTTTTTATCTTGATTTTTGGTTGTCCAATAGGTTTGAGGTATGATTTGTACTGTTTTAATAGGATGTTATGTTGTTCGATTTTTTTTGGCTCATTCTAGGTCCCTGGTGTTGCGAATGTGGTGTACATATGTTTACACCTCATTTTCTGAGATTTTCTATGAGTGAAGTAGGTGTTTCCATTCCTTAACACCCTTTGATAATCTTATTATGCTTGTTTATAATTTTGGGTGTGTTCTACAATTTCTTTTCATGGTGGGAATAAAAATTTCAAGGTGTTTTACATGTTTAGATGTTGGGAATATGATTTAAAATGAATTCAAGTGTGCTTTGTGCGTGAAAATTGGTGGGTTATTTTATAAATCTTTTTTATACATTGTTTTGAGGAGTGAAGAATTTTTTAGTGTGATAGTGTAGGACATTCATTTTAAAGTGACATTATTTTTAGGTGAAATTGGGTAATTTTGATCTAAACATTGATTTAACCCCTTTTTTATGTTTTTTATATTATTAAAATAGTTTATTGCCTTAGTTATGTGGTTTGTATAATGTTTTCAAAATGGTTTGAGTTTTTAAAGGATGGGAGTGGATTTTAATATTGGGTTTTGGTTGTGTTTTGATGTGTGTTTTGATGTAATGTCCCTAGAAAGTGCTCTGAGGTTTGTTTTGATGGTGTGAAGTGTGCTTCTATGGTCATTGATGTGTGTGTAGATTTAAATAGAGATTTTAAAAAGGAAAAAGAGTCACTTTGGGTGTGTTTTCCTTATTTTTCACTTTTGAAATTGATCTGAAAATTTTTTAACAATGGAAAACATATTTTGATGTGGTTCCCTTTGGTATATGAATTTAAAGTAGCAACACTAAATGAAATTAAGTGGTTTTTGGTGAAATGTCTTATTGGGTTTTCTTAAAATGAGTTAATAAATAGTTTAAAGTTGTACTGATTTATTTGGATGGCATGAAATATATGTTTTTGAAAGATATGTGTATGTGTTTTTTAATGTTGTGTGTTTATATAAAATGAGACATGTTTTTCATGTAAAACCTCTTCGTGTCACTTGCTATTGTTTTATAAGTGGTGGAAGTGGTTTAATTAATTGTTCAAGTGGTGTAAAACTAGATTTATGGTGAATGTTTTAAGAAAGTGAATGGAAATGCATTTAATTTTTTAAATTAGGTATGTTTATTGTGTAATAACTTATTGTGATATTTACTAATGCTTTCTAGGTTGTGAAAATTGATGATGTTATTCATTGAGTGTTTCCAAATGGGGATCTATGAAATGATTATGTAACGAAAAGTGTATTATGGAAAGGTATTTTGGTTTGTGTGTGTTTTTAAAATGGTTTGGGTATGAAAATGGTGGAATTTGTGTGTAATGTACTGTGTGATTTGTGATATGTGAAATTGATATACTATATGAATGTGGATCTTGATTGAGCATAAGGGAACCCTGTGTATCTAGGTGGGTGGACAAGAACTAGTAAGGTAGTGATTCAGTGGGGTTTGGCCCCTATTTCACATAGAAAGTTTGACAATGCAAACACTAATTAAACATTGATGAGGATGACATTAGGGGAGCAATAGGTTATGGGTATGCTCCCTACTAATGGATCATGTCCATGAGAATAGATATTGTATGGTGACTTTTTCACCATGATACGAGGTTCTACGAACCCACTAAAGCTATATAAACCTTAGGGGATTTACCGACAATGCTATACTCCCATGACATAGTTCACTCCATCAGCATACATAGGACCACTTATGTATATGTGTGTTGTTTGAAAATTTTCTTTTCCAATTTAAAATAATGTTTGTGAAATGGATTTTGGTAGTTTTTTATTTTCCTTTAGTTTTAACTTGTAAAATGTTTTCCTTAAAAAAAATTTTAAAAGTTTGGTTTTAAATAAGCATGTTAAATTATCTCTTAGTGTATTGGCATGGAATCTTCTTATTTGGTAAATTCCTACTGGGATTTCTTCTCACACTATCCATACACCTTTGGGTGTATGAATACCATGTTTCCTATATATTCTGGTTGGGACATTCTGCTTAGTGATGGTGGTTTGGGATGTTGAAGGTCTTCTCATGCAGGTTGGTGTTTGTAGCTTGGGGATGTTGCACCTCTGTTGTTTCTTGGAGGTTTGAGTACGAGTATTAGTTTCCTTTGTTGTCATTACTTTTGGGATGTTGGTTCAAGTTGTAAACTGATAAATTTGTTTTTAGTTAAGGTCTTTTTTTGTCTATTTTCAGTTTTAGTTTCTTTATATTTTCAATTGTTTTGTGTTTAGTATTTCAAGTATATCATTCCCTTGCACATTTTTTAGTACCAAGGCACTTGTTCTAGTCCATGGGGATTAGGAACTCCCCTTGGGTCTTTCCACGGACCGGGTCAAGAACTGGGTAGTATGGAGACCCGACATGGTTCGTGACAAAAATGGTATCAGATGTTAGGTTTCTCAGCTGGGTCATTTTCATTTAGTAAGAGTTAAAGTATACTAGAGTTACGGTTGTTAGAACTCGATGTTCTATCTATAAGTAAGGTTCTTGTCCAGCACACCCCATGGCGGGACTTTAGTTACCAGGGTAATTTGTGGTTTATATGAGTCACTGGTCCTTTTGGTTAATAATTTTTAGGGGAAATGAAATGGGAGTTGGGTCAGTGGTCCGAGTGAGCTTGTAGGGTCTAGTAAGAAAGATGGATTCAATGACACTGTCCAAGAATACTCTTTGTGGAAGTGGTGTGATTTGCGTATGGCCTCCAACCATATATCCTAGTCACCCACTGACTCTAGTCTCCTCTTGTATCATTCCTAGTCTCATTATTTTTACTTCATAGAAATTTAGTTTTAAGTAAAAAATTTTATAGTGTTTTAAATAATCGATGGTTGTGTGGTGTGTTGTGTTTGTTGGTGTTGTCTCTATTGTAGTGTGGTTGTACGTGAAACCAAAAGGAGAAGATCCATTATAGAGTCTTCATTACCAAACTACGTGGTATGAGATGCTTCAAACATCAAGGCTTTATCCATAGGCCTCAGAGTGAAGCTGGCATGTAGTCAGGAACCTAAAGAGTGTATGGGACCTCGACTTTTTCTAGTCATCAGTGTTGAAAGATATAGTAGTTTAAATCCTTTCACATTGTTGTTACATTCCAAATGACATGCTTGGGTGCATGAGTTTTCCCATTTTTATGTGGGGGTGTAGTCATCTCGTTACATTAAATTCCTGGGTGTTGCATCCCACAAGAGGAAATCGCTTTTAGCGGCCCTTATGTGGTCTGTTCAGTTGAATTTGTATCAAATTTCAATGGTTCTCATCCAGGGATGTGTAGATGTTGGTTTATCTCTAGCTGTGGTTTTTACACCCCGGTAGTTTGGCCCCTTTCTGCCCCGCCCCTTTGGCGGGATGTTTGGTCACCGTCGAAAAAATTTCAATGTTTTGTACATTTTGTTAGTCCTAATGGTGGGGAGACCCATGATGGGTATCACACAAATGACTCTAGAGTAATCCAATTCTAGCCTATTTCTACAGTGGAGGGTCCACTCAGGCCTCCCCATGTCGGTCACCGCATCGATGTTTTCCAGTGTTGTCTTAGTTTCTACAGTATTATTTCGATTTGTGAATTTGGTTTTTGTGGGTGCTACAGTTCCCTCCCTTGATCAATCAACTAGAGATGTTCCAACTCTTTAGGGCAGGTGATACATAGTGGAAATTCTTTTACGGGTGTCTTGAGGTTTTCATTTAAGAAACATTCTCTAAACATGGTGTGTTTGCTTCTTTTCACTTGTTTTCCGTGGGGATCCTTTTTGAACCTTAAGGGTGGTGTCTCTTTCTACTTTGGGGATCAAAAATAGTTGTGGATTTTTGTGGATGGAAAGTGCTATGGTGAGAATAATTTTAATACCTGTCATTTATAAATTTAATATTATATTAATTTTCTGGGCATCATGTATTTTGGGTTGAAGACCAACATAAAATTTTTGAGTTCATATTCAAGAAACACATGTTTTGGCCTTGAAAGCATTCAATGCACGATGGTTGAAGCTGCGGGACCTTGCTTAAGTCACCGTGCAACCTCGCCCATCTCACCACAGGACCCTCTTGATGTTGAAGACAGATAAATAGAATGTAATGAATAGTAAAATGAATTTAAAATATAAATGAGAAGTGTAATAAAATTTAAGGTACTATTTTAATTATAATAATATGTTTAATAATAATAATATTATTATTATTAGTGTTATGAATATATAAAAATTAATTAACGTGTTATTAATATTGTAAAAATTATTATTATTGTTAATATTAAATTAACATAATACTTTTTTTATTCGGCTTTGAATCATTTTGTCGAGGTGTGGTCCGAGTCCGGGTTGAATTCTGTTTTTTTGCCGATAAACAAGTTTTTTCATGGTTTGACAGTATATGATGCATGGGCAAAGCATAGTTGCGAAGCTACGCAGCATCACCAGTGATGCTGTGGGACCCGCCCATTATTAAATTGATCAAATAAAACGAATCAATAATGATGAAATAAAATTAATTGTGTGGAAGAATTAAAATAAAAATAAAATGAGAAAGATGATTTAATAATATAATAGATTTTTTTAATGATAATAATAATATTATTATTATTTGGGGATATTATTATTATTATTATTATCATCATCATTAGTTTTATTTTAGGTTTATTTTTGTTTTATTTTAGTTTCTTATTTTTCTTTAATTTTTTCCCACTTCACCTAGGGTTATGGTTGGTCATTGCCCACCTCCTATTTCTCTTCTCCCCATAGAAACCTCCCATCTATACAGCTGGATCTCACCACACTACCTTCCGTTATCCTTCACAACGCCTCCCGACAGACCTCATCACCTGGATCGCAGTGCAGTTCCCCAGCCTTCCCCATCACAGGGACTCCCTCACGTTTTCACGCCGTGCCACCCTCCCATCCGGCAACATATCCAGACCATCTTTCACTGGCCTCCCTATTCCCATCATGACTGCGAGCCTCCTCCTCTTCCTGGAGGTTTTGGCCAGCGCCTCCCAAACCTCCACTATTCCCTCCTCAACTTGTTTGAGTCTCCCTATTTTTTCTCTTGAGTTTTGGTTCTCCAGCAGGTTCGAGGTCTGATTTTTAGGGGTCTAATAGGGGGTTTGTGGTTTGTGATTTTGTTTTAGGGCTCATGATAAGTCCCAAGTGGTGAGAATGTTGTGTGGAGAGGTTTACACCGCATTTTCTGGTATTTTCTCCAAACGAGGTAGGTGGTTCCATATATTAACACCCATTGATAATTATATTATGCTTGTTTAAGATTTTACGTGTGTTCTAAAATTTATTTTCCATGGTGAGAATAGTAATTTCAAGGTGTTTTACATGTTTAGATGTTGGGAATAAAATTTAAAATGAATTCAAGTGTGCTTTGTGAGTGAAAATTTGTGTTTTGTTTTTTAAATACATTTTATGTGTTGTTTGTTAGGTCCGAAGAATGTTTTAGTGTGATAATGTTGGGCATTCATTTTAAAGTAAAATTCTTGTAATGTAAAATATTTAAATTTGATGTAAACCTTGATTGAACCACTTCTTTATATTTTATAAATTTTTTAAATAGTTTATTACCTTAATTATGGGGTGCATATACTTTTTTCGAAATGGTTTGAGTTTTTTAAGGATGGGAGTGGATTTTAATATAGGGATTTGGTTGTATTTTGATGTGTGTTTTGATGTAATTTCCCTTGAAAGTGTTTTGAGGGTTTTATTGATGGTTTGAAGTGCATTTCCAAGGTCTTTGATGTGTGTGTATACTTATATGGATATTTTATGAACGAAAATGAGTGAATTTGGGAGTGTTTTCCTTGTTGTGCATATTTGAAATTGAACCGTAAATTGTTGAAAAGTGGACAACATATTTTGATATGGATACCTTGGGTATTTGGTCTTAAAGTAACATCACTAAATCGAATTAAGTGGTTTTTGGTGTAATGTCTTCTTGGTTTTTCATAAAATCAATTAAAAAATGGTAAAAAGATGTATTGATTTATTTCGACCACGCGAAAGTATTGTTTTTGAATTAGATGAGCATGCATTTTTTTAAAGTAGTGTGTTTATATAAAATGAGATATGTTTTTTTGTGTAAACCCTCTTCGTTTCACTTGGTTGTGTTTTATAAGTGGTGCAAACAGTTCATTTAATTTTTCATGTGGTGTGAAACTAGTTTTAAGGTGAAAGCATTAAGAAAGTGATTTGAAATGGATTTCCTTTTGGAAATTATGTATATTTATTGAGTAACCCCTTATTGTGCAATATAATAATGCTTTCTATGTTGTTCTAATTGATGAGTTTATTGTTTGAGTGTTTCCCAATGGGGATTTTTTGAATGAGTAAGTAATGAAAAGTGTATTTTGGAATGGTATTTTGGTGTGTGTGTGTGTTTTTAAATTGGTTTGGGTATGAAAATAGTGGCCTCTGTGTGTAATATATTGTGTGGTTTGTGATATGTGAAAGTGATATAATATTTGAATGTGTAACTTGATTGAACATAGGGAAACCCCAGGTATCTAGGTGGGTTGACTAGATCTACGATGCTAATGATCCTGTAGGGTTTGGCCCCTGTTTTAGGTATCAAGTCTGACGATGAAAACACTAACTAATCTTTGATAATGATGATGTTGGGGGACTAATATGTTATGGGTTTTCTACCTACTAGTGGATCATGTTCAGGATAATGGATATTTTAGTGTTTATGTTTCATTGAGATACGAGGTTCTAGGGTCCCACTTGAGCAAGATAAACCTTATGGGATTTACCTGGAGTGCTCTACTCCCATTACATGGTGACCTTCATCAGCATACAGAGGACCACTTGTGTATGTGTGTTTTATTTGGAAATTTTCTTTCCTTATTTAAAATAATGTTTGTGAAATGGCTTTATGTAGTGTTGTTTGTTCCTTTAGTTTTAACTAGTAAAATTGTTTCCTTTAAAAAAATCATTTTAAAAGTATGGTTTTAAAAAATCATGTTAAATTATCTCTTAGGTGTTGTGGAATGGAATATTCTAATTATGTGAATTCCTACTGGGCTTTCCTCTCACACCCTGCAAACACCATGGGGTGTTTGTAGACCTTGTTTCTTGTGTATTCTAGGTTGTGACATCGTGCTCAGCGATGGTGGTTCGTGTTGTTGATAGTCTTCTCATGCAGGTTGGTGTTTGTAGCTTGTATATGTGTAGAGACCCAAATCTTGACGTACCTGGGCATTACATTGCTTTTTTTGAATAATTAATACATAAAAAAACCAACACTGAAGGACCGTAATAGTTTAGTGTCTTTGGAAACTCAGAACGTAATCTTATAATCGTGGTGAAAGATCTTCAACATCTCCCATAAAGATCATCCTCTTTTGATTTCTAACCTAAAACATTTATTTATATCCTCGGGAAAAGAAAACATATATAGGGTGAGCTCAAATACATAGTAAGGGTAATCATGGAGAAAATAAAACAAACAATATACATTTGAACATAAAAAACATGAACATAATGTTTAAACATAGAAATCTTGAGAAATTACATAAAACATGGATGTACGTAAGGCATAGATCATAATGGAACATCAATCATGATTAAATATCTTGGAAATAAAACTTTTAATTGTGTAAAAACATTAATCACATGATATAATTTCCATAGTAGCCAACGCATTGCTGCCAAGACCATCTTAGCGGACAAAGTCCCTTTCTGAATCGAGTTCCCCCCCCCCCGTTCCAGTCCTGTATCACTGAACCAGATTAACTTACCATTCCCTCCATGTCAATATCATGAGATATAAATCTTTACCCAATGCATTTGAGGGAGATATAGGTCCCACCCATCTCATAATGAAATCATTCTTACTTGTGCCACAACATGATCATAAATCATTCATCATTACCCAAAGAATAAAATGGGTTTCATAAACATCATCCCATCATAACATAATCCATACAAAACAAAATGGATATCATTTCATCACAAGAAAAGTGAAACCATTTAAATCATAGATAAATTTAACTTGAAACATAAACATATAAAATAATACCACCTTATATGGAAAATGGTTTTGATAAAACATTTGAAATGAATTCTTGAGGAAAATATCATTTCTTCTTCTAAATCATTTTCTTTTCACAAAATGCCATGCAATTTTAAAAGAAAATGATTTTTCTGAAAATAGTCATGAAATATTGTAGACTAAGCATCATGAAAATAAGGAGTTATGAATCCATAAAAATCCATTCATTCCATATAAGTTAAAAAAACATTATTCTCGTACTTTTGTCGGAAAAGTCAAAAAGTACCTTGTATGGTAAACAAAAGAAAGATTCCTTCCTTACGATGTGGTAAAAGTTAAAAAAAAGGTAAAAATGAATTTAAAAATACATGTAAGAAAATTATACATTTTATGAAAACATTTTTAGAACATATGGACATGGATGATAAACATAACCCTAGTAAATACTTACGAATAAATAATCTTGGATAATAATGAGATTGGAATATTTATCCCTTACCTTAGGTCCGATAGGCTTCGTACATATCCAAAACTCCTGTATAATGATTTAAATAATTCTATTTACTCATTATAGAATCATATTCATTGTTATTATATCATATATGGTTCACTTATAACTTTATATTACCCGTTCTTCTGTAAATTCCATGTTAAAGCGTCATTTTGGGTAAAATCATTTTATTTATCGTACTTGTTTGGACTTATTGTTCTTGATATTATTATAACTTATATCATTATTTACTTACTTAAAGAATTTAAATCATGATTTATATATCATATATATTCAGTTTATATATAATTAATAGATGGATGAATGAAATGAAATACATCGTTCATGGAGACGGTAGGTCGTACGTACGCATGAACGCTGTTTTCCTTTCCTCATTGACTTGAATAGAAGTAAGTAAATGACATATATATATATATACATAAATTCAGTAGCTTCATTATTTCATACATTTAAATATTATTCATTGTATATACTTTATAGTCATTCTTGAATGGTTAACATGTAGAATGAATCTCATCGCGTCGTGGAGACGGTAATCCGTACGTACACACGAGCGATGATATTGTTCCCATAATTATTGAGTGGAATTGGAGTGGATGATATAATACCTCAGAATTAGAATGATATTATAATAACCATATATAGTTATTATTTACACCGTTATACCCATCCAAGTATAGCGGTGGTGGAAAAACTGATTACACGACGGCATGGAGACGATATTCCGTGCGTACGCACGCATGGTGATTTCGTTTTCCGTAGGATGGATAGAAGGTGAAATGGGGTTGTTTCATATTTATAATAACATTTAATTATATTATTGATACTGCTGTTATTACATTATAATGAAACAACTAAATAAGAATAAGTTGAAGAAGAAAGAAAACTTGAAAGAATCGGTAGAAGAGATTACCTCTTCCTCGACACACCTCCTTTAAACATCATCTTAGGGCACTATAGATGGTATTTTGAGAAGACCAGAACCTCTATGATGAAACTATAGTGGTTTAAAAGAGTAATTTTCTGGGTTTGGCCGATCTTCAAGGCTCAAAAGGGTGTGAAGAGAGGAGGGAAGGGGTTCCCTTTTTATAAGGGAGGAAAGGGGCACTTTCGGAAAAACTTAAATTATTATTTTATAATAAAGTCATATTCGGTTTATAATGGCTCCAAAGTGACTTATTTCGAATCTAAAGTGGATATGGGTAGAAATAATCTCAACAAATAGATTTTAGACAAGTTTAGGTTACTATTTTAACCTTATCATTTACATTTAACTCTATGTTAAATAATTCAACTTTTACTGTGTCTTCTTGATTTATTACACTACATGGTTAATAAACACACTATAACAAGACAAAAGAACCTAAAGTGGTTAATTATTAAAATATATAACCTTATCTAAGTCATTTTTTGGAACCTTAGATTTTTAGGAATAAAATAACAATTAATAATATAATATTTATTTTAAAAACTATTTTAGGTCAATTTTGACACTATTTGGTACATGATTTTTGTGAAAATCAAAACAGCATGATTAGTTCGAAAAAAGTTAATTAAATCAATACTAACATGTCATATTAACCTATAAAATAAGTGAAATTCATAAAAAAGTCTAAAATTACCTTTATTTGGGTATTTATAACATCAATTATGTTAATATTTCATTAATAAGGTAATGACTACATCATCATTGTATCATAAATAAATTAAATTATTTAATGTCGAAAAATTATAAATAAAATACCATTATGTATGAAATATTTTTATCTTTATAATTAATATTTATAGTCGAATTTATCTTATGTGTAACCCTATATTAAAAAAAAATTAGTTATTAAACATTGATTTTAACTATTTTAATTATTCTTTAAATAAAATAATAATAAATGTCCTAATGTATTTCAAGTGGACCAAAAGGGTAATATATTATCCCTAAGGTTTTTTTGGTCGAACTACACTTATCCAATAGAATTAGGACATGTTTTATGGTAATAATAATATCATTTTTACCCTTAATTACCCTATTTACTTTTAACCATGGTAAATAAAAGTAAAACGTTACTTTTCACCAAAAATTATTTTTACCTTATTGAACGACATTTTACTCCTTTATATTAATTCTGTCCCTCGAATTTCTGAAATTACACTCATAAAAGTGGTAAAATTAAGTTTTCTATAAACTTTCAATCTCTCTTAGGAGGTGGGTAAAAGACAGTGAAGAATTTAAAAAAAATTATATGTCTAAAATTATTATAAAATGACTCCAAAATATTACATTGAACTTATATAGGTATTATCTATCAATTATTACCTAAAATAAATTTAAATAAATAATTATTATTTATATAAAAAGTTGGTTTTTAAATAGTAACCTAGTGTTTTCACTATTCATAAAAAATTTAATGTTTTCAAAAAATACCAAAAATTCACCCTAGGCTAATTTCGATATTTTGAATCCAAAAATGAAATCCATTTTGAAAAATATAATTTCAAAAAGTTGGTATTACTATTCATAATGGCTAGTTTATATAACATATCATTGTTTAGTGAAACTTGTTGTTGCATACAACATATGTAATCGTGGAAGGTCACGATTGCGTGTAATGAAAGTCATGTCAGGGATGCATGTATTTCAAACACCTTTTGGTGTAGTGTACAATACAAGACATTAATGAAATTAAAAAGAACATTTTTCATAAAATCTCGGGGTGTTACATTTACCCCCTTAAAATGAATTTCAGCCTCGAAATTCGTCGGGGTTATAAATGGTTTACTACGCAAAAGTTTAAATAGAAACCCATATGGTAAAAAAAGAATACAAAAACTTATCTATAAAAACTAAAGTATGAAACATAACGATTACCCAAATTATCTAATCACTTGGTTTCCATATAGGAGAACATAGGTGAAAATATGGATATGGAAGAGAAATCTAACTATCAAGTTCTGATAGAGAGTGGTAGAGAAAATGGCTTTGAAAAATCCAATAATCACAAAGCCATAAATTTGTGATGATCTAAGGTACCATCTAATTCATTGGATATAAGGGCACTAAGACAACATTTTTGGATTTCAAGGTGATTTCCCTAAAGTTGAATAATTTGAATTAGAAGAAATACTTACTTTATTTTGGTAAAATCTCACCATTGTTCGTGCCTTGAAAAATTTCCACTTCATCTCTTAAGTAAATGAAGTTGAATTTTTCATTCGTGAAGTGTTAGCAGATCATGCGATAGAATGATAGGTCATTCCATTTGTTTCTATCACAAAAAGTTTAGCACAATTTATTAAATATACATAAGTCCATCTATCTTGAGATTAATCATATATGGTTTCTAAAATGGACTTATACATCATCTATCATAGTTCTTAATAAAATAAAACTAGTTTCTACTAACCAGGGACTTCTTGTAAGCCAGTGGTATGCGATAAAGGTCTGTCGTACTTCAGTTGTGGGTTCGACTCCCCTAGCCTTGTCCGACACGACGGGTTGTCGCTCATCCTATGGTTTGTCCATTTTCTAAAACTATACTATTATAACATTCCAAAAATAATATCGAAAAACAAGTTCTATCATTAAATAAAACTATCTTATGTCCAACATAATCCATTCCAATCTTTAGGCTTATCCAAAATACATCTGTCCAAGCTCATAGTATAAAGAAAACAATTACTAGAAATGTCATCTTCCGAGCATGTGAATACCATCATTTATCCCCCATATATCATAATATATATCTTGTTAGTCACATTACAAACATGTGAATACCTTAATCATTTATTATCTTGAAATACCCATTAAACCTTAGTGAAAACATGAATGCCATAAAAATTTAACACTTTCCACATACCAAAATCACAAAATTTCTATATACTCAAACCATGATATAACTTTGTCTTTATATCAGTCATGAGCTCCTTTAATTTTTTCTTTATCCCTTAATTATGCACATATCATCTTCTTTCCAAAAATATTTCAATCACTTTTCATGGTTACTGGTACCATATTCTTATAGAAACCCACAATGGACCAATACACAGATATTTCAATATACTATAAAAGTACCTCAAAAACATTATTATTGAATTCCAATGCATAATCCCTTTAATCCATCCTCTTTAATGATTGGCATGGAATAGGTCCTTCCTTAATTTAGAAGTAACTTCTGAGGTCAGGGCATTGGGTTGGGTAATGCCAATGTTCTCCACAGATAAGACATTGGACTCTATAACAGTATGTCACTCTATGACCCTTTTCTCCACATAGATAACATCTTACCCTCCATTTGAGGAATTCCTCAAGGTTTTTCTTCCCTTCTTTAGAAATATCAATCTTCCTTTCTCTATGCTCCTCACCATGAGAACATGCATAAAATTCCATCTTCCTCTTATTTGATGACTTAGGAATACAACTAATGTTCCCCTTGTTAATCATATATCAAGATGACTGATTCGGCATAATCACAATATCATTCTCTCCAGGAATTAAAAAATTTCGTTGATCATAGTCACACATTTTTCCATTGGAATCAATTTTAATTGAATTCCATCTCATTCCCTCCATTGAATAAGGCCAGAAACTATAGTATAAGAAATAGTTAATATAATGAGGAACCACATAATCATAAAAAGTCACTTATGGGATATCTAACTTATCAAAAATTCTCTAATCCATGACACCTTAAGTTCACCATAGGTTATTCATGATCATCAACATAATTCTAGGACTCAAATCTATACTTATACTTAACCTTAGGGACATCCCTAGACATACCTTATAAATATCTCTAGGGATCTCACTAAAGTTATCGCATCCTAGTTTCCAAAGGTTGACTAAACCGAACCTCTGATACCAATTATAGAGACCCAAAGCTTTACGTACGTGGAAATTAAATTACATTTGCGGAATACTTAATACATAACAAATTCAAACACCGAAGGACAGTAGTAGTTTAGTGTCTTTCGAAACTCGGAACATAATCTTCTAATCATGGTGAAAGATCTTCAACATCTCCCATAAAGATCTTCCTCTTTTGTTTTCTTACCTAAAACCTTTCTATATATCCTGGGGAAAAGAAAACATATAAAGGGTGAGATAAAATGCTCATTAAGGGTAAGGATGGATAAAATAAAACAAACCATATGCATTTGAACTTAAAAACATGAACATAATGTTTAAACATCGAAATCTTGAGTAATTACATAAAACATGGCAGTACGTAAGGCATAAGATCACAATGTAACATCAATCATGATAAAATTACTTGGTAATAAAACTTATATTTATGGGAAAACATTAATCACATGATATGATTTCCATATTAGCCAATACATTGCTGCCAAGACCATCTTAGTGGACAAAGTCCCTTTCTGAATCGAGTTCACTCCTCATTCCAGTCCTGTATCACTAAACTGGATTAACTTACTGTTCCAGCCATGTCTATCTCATGAGATATAAATCATTTACCAATGAATTGTAGGGAGATGTAGGTCCAACCCATATCATAATTAAATCATTCTTACTTTTGCCACAACATGATCATAAATCATTCATCATTACCCAAAGTATAAAATGGGTTTCACAAACATCATCCCATAATAACATAATCCATACAAAAAAATGGATATCATTTCATCAAAAGAAAAGTGAAACCATATAAATCATAGAGAAATTATACTTAAAACGTACACATATGAAATAATGCCAGCTTATATGGAAAATGGTTTTGAAAAAACCCTTGAAATGAACTCTTGATGAAAATATCCTTTCTTCTTCAAAATCATTTTCATTTCACAAAATTCCATGCAATTTTAAAAGAAAAGGATTTTGTTGAAAATAGTCATGAAATCTTGTAGAGTAAGATTCATGAAAATAATACGTTATGAAACCGTAAAAATCCATTCATGCCATATAAGTTTAAAAAAACGTTCTTCTCGTACTTTTGTCAAAAAAGTCAAAAAGTACCTTGTATGGTAAACAAAAAAAATATTCCTTCCGTATAATGTGGTAAAAGTAAAAAAAGTTAAAAATTAATTTAAACATACATGGATGAAAATTAAACAATTTATGAAAACATTTTTAGAACATATGCACATGGATGATAAACATAACCCCAGTAAATACTTTGGAATAAACTATCTCGGATAAGAATGAGATTGGAATAATTATCCCTTACCTTAGGTCTGATATGCTTTGTACGTATCTGAACCTCCTGTATAATGATTTCAATAATGTCATTTACTTATTACAGAATCATATTAATTGTTATTATGTCATATATGCTTTACATATAACTTTATATTACCCGTTCTTTTGTAAATTCCATTTTAAATCATCGTTTTGGGTAAAATCGTTTTATTTATCGTACTTGTTAGGACTTGTTTTTATTGATATTATTATTAATTATATCATGATTTAATTACTTACAGAATTTAAATCATGATTTATATATCATATATATTCAGTTTATATGTATATATAATAGATATATGAATGAAATGAAATACATCGTTCATGGAGACGGTAGGCCGTACGTATGCATGAATGATGTTTTCCTTTCCTTATTAACTTGAATGGAAGTAAGTAGATGACATATATATATATATACATATATTAAGTAGCTTTATTAGGTCATATATTTCATTATTATTCATTATAAATAAATTATAATCATTCTTGAATGGTTAACATGTAGAATGAATCTCATCGCGTCGTGGTGACGGTAATCCCAACGTACGCACAAGCGATGATATCATTCCCATAATTATTGAATGGAATTGGAGTGGATGATATGATACCTCAAAATAATTATGATGTTATAATAACCATATATAGTTATTCTTTACACCTTTATACCTATCCGAGTAAAGTTGTGGTGGATAAACTGATTACACCACTACGTGGACACAGTATTCTGTACGTACGCACGCGCGGTGATTTCATTTTCCATAGGATGGA
This sequence comes from Viscum album, assembly GCA_963277665.1. NCBI lineage: Eukaryota > Viridiplantae > Streptophyta > Magnoliopsida > Santalales > Viscaceae > Viscum > Viscum album. The sequence continues at coordinate 2,096,918,959 of OY728122.1, forward strand.
CAGAAGGGGAAATGGGGTTGCTTCATATTTATAATAAAATTTCATTATATTAGTGATACTTATGTTATTATATTATAACTAAACAACTATATAAGAATAAGTTGGAGAAGAAAGAAAACATGAAAGAATTGGTAGAAGAGATTACCTCTTCCTCGACACACCTCCTTTAAACTTCTTCTTAGGGAAATAGAGTTGGTCTTTTGAGAAGAACAGAACCTCTATGATGTAACTAGAGAGGTTGAGAAGAGTAATTGGCAGGGCTTGGCCGATATTGAAGGCTCAAAAGGGTGTGAAGAGAAGAGGGAAGGGGTTCCCTTTTTATAAGGGAGGAGAGGGGCACTTTAGGAAAAACATAAAATATTATTTTATAATAAAGTCATATTCGGTTTATAATGGCTCCAAAGTGACTTATATCGTTGATAAAGTAAGGATGGATCTATATAATCTCAACAAATATATTTTAGACAATTTTAGGTTACTATTTTAACCTTATCATTTAGATTTAACTCTAAGTAAAATAATTTAACTTTTACCGTGTCTTCTTGATTTCTTACACTACATGGTTAATAAACATACTATAATAAGCCAAACGAACCCCAAGTGGTTTATTATTAATATATATAACCTTATATATGTCATTTGGCTGAACCTTAGATTTTTAGGAATAAAATAACAATTAATAATATAATATTTGTTTTAAAAAATATTTTATGTCAGTTTTGACACTATTTGGTAATTGATTTTTGTGAAAATCATAACATCATTATTAGTTCAAAAAAAGTTAATTAAATCAATACTAAAATGTCATATTAACCTAGAAAATTAGTGTAATTCATAAAAAGTATAAAATTACATTTATTTGGGTATTTATAACATCAATTATGTTAATATTTCATTAATATGGTAATTACTGCATCATCATTGTGTCATAAATAAATTAAATTATTTAATGTCCAAAAATTATAAATAAATTACCATTATGTAGGAAATATTTTTATAATTCTAATGAATATTTATAGTATAATTTATCTTTTGTATAACCCAATATTAAAAATGATTTAGTTATTAAACGTTGATTTTAACTATTTTAATTATTCATTAAATAAAATAATAATAAATGTCCTAATATAATCCAGGTGGACATAAAGGGTAATATTTTATCCCCAAGGTTGTTTTTGGTTGAACTAAACTTATCCAATATAATTAGGGTACGTTTTAGGGTAATAATAATTTCATTTTTACCCTTAATTACCCTATTTACTTTTAATCGTGGTAAATAAAAGTAAAAAGTTATTATTCACCAAAAATTATATTTATCTTATAGAACAACATTTTACTCCTTGATATTAACTGTGTCTCTCAGATTTTAGAAATTCCACTCATAGAAGTGGTAAAATTATGTTTTATGTAAATTATCAAACTCTCCTAGGAGGTGGGTAAAAGACGGTGAAAAGTTCAATAAAATTTTTATATGTCTAAAATTATTATAAAATGGCTCCAATGAATTACATTTAACTTATATAGGTATTATGTATCAATTTTGACCTAAAATAATTTCAAATAAAATAAATAATTATTTATATAAAAAGTCAGTTTTTAAATAGTAACCTGGTGTTTTCATTATTCATCAAAAATTTAATGTTTTCAGAAAAATACAAAAAAATCACCCTAGGCTAATTTCGATATTCCGAATCCAAAAATGAATTCCATTTTGAAAAATAAAATTTCAAAAAGTGGTTATTACTATTCATAACAGCTAGTTTATATAACATACCATTGTTTAGTGAAACTCGGTATTGCGTACAACATACGCTATCGTGGAAGGTAATGATTGCATGTAATGCAAGCCAAGTTAGGGATTCATTTAGTGCAAGCTCTTTTTGTTGTAGTGTACAACACAAGACATCAATGAAATTAAAAAGAAGATTTTTCATATAATCTCGGAGTTTTACAGTATGTCACACCTCTCTTTTTCTTGGAGGTTTGAGTTAGATTTTTAGTTTATTTTTTTCTATACCTTTTTAGAGGTTGGTTCAAGTTGTAAACCATTAAATTTGTTTTTAGTTAAAGTACTTTTTGTTAGTTTGTTTTCAGTTTTCGTTTTTTTATCTTGTTAGTTGTTTTGTGTTTATAATTTTAGCTAAATCATTCCCTTGCACTTTTATTGGTACCCAGGAACTTGTGCTAGCCTGTGGGGATCAGGAATGCCCCTCGGGTCTTACTGTAGATTGGGTCGAGTTTCGGGTTGGATGGCGACCTGGCTTGGTTCATCACATTATCAGAGTTGGTTTTAATCAAGATTACATGTTTGGGGATGTTTATTAAAATGGACATAGTATTTTCAGGACATGAGAGGTATGTTGCGATAAGTGACTGTCCAGCTCTTGTCACGATGAGACTCAAGACTCCATGGGATGTAGGGATATGTGTCTCTAGTGTTGGGTTTCATTTTAAATATATGTTTCTTCTTATGGTTTTCTAGTTTTGAACTGATATTTTTTCTATTTTATGATCTTTAATTTGTTTTTTGTGTAGTAGTATCCCTCTGATACATGTTACCTAAGTTCCCCAAGAGGATGCAGCTGATTTTCTTTAATGGAATCCTCCTATAGATCAAAATATCATTGAGGAAATTGTACAAGAAGTTTTTGTTGTTGATCATAACATACCATAACCTAATAACATAGTTGTTGAGGTATAACCAGGAGCTGGAGGAGAGAGTGATCAATCACATGAATGTCATTGCAAAAACTCTTAGTAAGAAAGTACCACCACATGATATTTTGGAATCAAATATGGAGTGGAACCTTTTGGAGATTTTTGTTTAATATAACCTAGATGCTCTAGACGATGTCTCAGGAATGGATCTAACAAGTGTTCTATTATCATAGTCTCTCTGGGTGTCTATTTCTTATACTTTGTTGTAGGATGATGAGTTCTGTGAAATTTAAAAAACACCTTTATGGTGTGGAGACTGAATCCGGTTGGTCTCTCTCTTTAGATGGTATTCTCCAATTTGTGAAGCAGTTTGTCATCCCAACATTTGTGAGAAACTTAGTCTTTGTTAATTGTCACATCTCTTCGTGGACCATTCATCCGAGCACTATGAAGATGAATTAAGACCTGAGATGACAATTCTAGTGGCCAAGTATAAAGTGTGACATTTCAGATTATGTGTATCATTGTTACACTTGCCAATGGATAAAGGCAGATCACATAAAACCCTAGAGTTTCCTTCATCCTCTTCCATTCTGTTATATAAATGGGAAGAGTTATCCCTAGATTTTGATGTTGTATTACCTTGGAATCCATATGGGATAAATGATATCTATTTATCATTTCAATAAGTCTTCTCATTTCATTCTGATCAAAGATACCACTATGTTTGAAGATCTGGGTAAGTAGTATGTACAATAAATTTTGAGATTACATGGGATTCCTTCGACAACTATTTCGGATAGGGATCCTTGGTTTACCTCTAAGTTCTATAGGATTCTCCAATAGTTGATGGGAACACCCATTGCGTATGTGATGGAATGGTTTAAGTACCATTTTTAAGGATAACTCATGTCCGTTCATTACAATTATATTGGTGAAATAATTCCGTGATTTTCCATTCTATACTATTATGCTTTCAATACACAACCCTACATTCATTAAAGGTTATTCATATATATATATATATATATAATTATACATAATTGATTGGGTAATTCCATTTGTTAAACCCATATTACCTAATTTTGGATTAAAATGATGAAACAAATTCTTATGATATATTTTCTATGTGGAACACAAAATGTTAAACATATAAAGGGTATGCATTTACAAGACTTTAATAAATTGGGTAAATAAATAATCTCTAAAGATGAAAAGTTTATAATTCCTTACAAGAATGTGTTATTAAGGCTTTATGAAACCTTGGTGAACAACCATGGAAATATGATTTACAGAACCTTGATGATATTCTTATGAATGCCCCATTTATATGTTATATCAATATTTCCATGTTATGCCTCGTGTACTTATGATCATGATCTGATTGTATAACTCATATATTTATGATCATGCTTTATTTTTTCCACGTGAATTATCCATGATCTCTTACATCATGTTGCCTTTGTTAATCCCCTAACAGGGATTAATGATCACCATTTCCTTTTTACATATATCCCCATGAAATTATAGGCAGTAGAGTAAACTATGATGGAATCAAATAATAATTTTTAGAGGATTAGATGAATTTTTCAATCTTTATTTAGTATCTTCCTATTTTCGAATACACTAATCCTCAAAATATCATGTTTAATTTTTAAATTTAATATTATAAAATGGAGTTATATAAAAAATCATGAATAAAAAAAGTATAGTCTCCTTAATAATAATGGTTTTGTCTATTTTTTATCTAAAGTTTGTAAGATCTACCTCTGTAGTGGTATCCTGCCATTCAATTTTCAACCCTTGAAACACTAAGAGGAGAGGGATGAATCTGGGTTTCCAATTTTCCTTTTGACTCATTAGGATATTCTATACAAATTGGTAGGATTTTGTTAAATCAATTATATTCAATCAGACATACACAACTAACACATATAAAGGAATTAAAAAAAACACAATTTATTTTTTACATAGTTAACCATAAAGGGATAATCAAAGGAGTATACATTTTTAATGTGTCAATCAGACCAGAATCCACTGTTTATCCACTAGTTTTCATGAATTATATTTTTTTTGGAAAAGGTTACATTTTGCTAGTGCACTTTAATCACAAAGAGTTTAGGGATAATATGCTTCCACTAATAGATCACCTCTACTGACTCTTCTATGCACAGTACTCTGGATGCACTCTTCCTTAGTTTGACAACATGAATGTTTTTTCCACATTATTAAGAGAATATTATTGTATTTGAATTATGGTAGCCTAAATATGATTATTAATTTACGTTTAAAGTCTTTAAAATACCCACATAATATTTATTTGTTAAGATACCTTGACAAAACATCCATACTCAAAGTAAACATGTGTAAATTAATCATCATTTACTCATATAGCTGACCAAGTACAACACTTCACAGTTCACATAATTCACTTCATAGATAGTTCATGATCTTCCTTACAAGTTACATTATGTACTAAGCCATTTGACTATGTACTAAACTTCATAGACCACATACTACAATTCATGTAACTCCCTCACCAGCTTCTCATGAACAACCTTCATGCACACCCCCTCCATGGATTTCCTTCGTAAACGTTATTCAGGTAACATTATTCATAAATATAGTCTATAGTGCTTCCAATGTAGACTTCCTCACTTCTCCAATTATGTTGTTAATCTTATGGTCTTTATTAGTTCTGATCAGTGTGAAATAAATAGATTATTAGGGTATTTACAAGATAAATACTCAATGAATCACTTTAATCTTCAAAATTACTATTTATACCTTCAAAATAATCTATTCATGAAATCCCTTCATGGTATCTTAAAAATATCTATTCCAAGACTATGAAGTGGGACTATGATCACAGACTCCCCATGTTACCATATACTCACTACACGGTCACCCAAAACTCTTTATTCCAAGACTTGGTGTTTTTCATGTTAACCACATACGTAACATCTTGGTCGACTGATATTTCATTAAATAGATATCCAAAAACTCTCATCACAAGATATTTCCTACCTTCATAGACTCTACCTCATGGAATGATCTTCTCCAAACTTCTTATATGGGATGCGTACTTGATTTCATGATATTTATACATAGATACTTGAGATTTTTACTAACCACATGAATCTCATTCCTCAAAAACCGCATGAAAAATCACTTAAAAATATAAATTCTCACACCAAAAAATTTAGCGAACACTAGATAACTGCCCCATCAAAAAAACTTCTCCCATAAATTCACCAGACAGACAATTTCTAGAAAAAAAAATTATAATGCCTTCAGACTCCATTCATTAACCCAGAAATAGATTTTGATAAAATATAACATCAACACCAAATATTTTCCCAGAACACCTTAGTTCTAGAATTCATTTACTTTGGGTTTATTAGGATCCCAAAGTGTAATTCAATGTTAAAAACCCACTAGAAAGACTCACTAGTGGAAACTATATTTCCATTGTGGTTTTCTTACATTTTAACATCGTTCTTTAACTAAATTTTATATAGGATTTTTTTAATAATAGTTTCAAAGTCAGTTTTAATAAATATGACATATTATTATTAAATAAAATTTAATTTAAGGGGAATTTAGAAATTTTTTTTATAAAATGACATTGAAAATATATTTCCACATCATTTTTATTATAAAACTAACATGAAGAAAATCACATGGAAATTTCAACATCAGTTTTCTATTAAAACTAAAATTTAATGTCATATAATTTTTAACCTAGACAAAGCATTCAATGATGGATTTTATAAAAAAAACTATATTTAATTTCCACTTGAAAAAAACTCTTAGGGCATTCAACATTATTTTTTACCAATAACTGACATTGAAATTATTCAATTTATGTTTTTATAAAATCCAAAATGGAATTTTAAAAAATTAGAAAAAAAAAATTCATGCCCAAAACAAATCGAAAAACCTATAATGTGACACATAACATACAGTAGAGAAACATCATATACAGTAGAGAAAACCCTATAAAAACATATTCTAACAACTTAAATTGGAAAAATATTATATAAATAATAATTTTTTAAACTATAATAAACAGACAGATATAAGATAATTTATTATTTTATCATACATAGATATCCTTGAAGCATTCCTTTCATTTCATTAGGTTGATAAAACTTTCCAATGAATAAGGGATAATAGTATTTAGGTTGAAATAATGTGAACTCAATTCCCCAAGAAGTGTTGTAGGAAACACATGAATGGATACTTAATCAAAGAGGTATAAATTTAAAGTTATAAGAAATTAATAAAGCTATAATAGAGTAATAAAATTATATCACAAAAGACACCATGAAAAAATATTATTCATGGGTAGAGAAGACATCCTCAAACTTTGTGACATGCACTGTAATCGTTCAGTAAGTTAAAATTACCTATTTTATGACTATCTTTCATAATTTTTATTTTATACTTTTTTAGACATGTTTGATACTAAAAATAACCTATTTAGGGTGATTTTGTGATTTTGAAAACATGTTTTAATCATTTATACACATTTTATATCTTATATCCAGAGAAATATTATAAATACCATGAATATTAAATAACTAAATTTGTAAAAATCAAAATTCATTGGAAACATCTGTTGAATTCAAACCTAATATACTCATTTAGGTATATTTCACAGGGGTCAAAATTGAATTATTGGTTTTGAATCCATATTTTACTCAAACTAACATATATCAACCAAATATCATAAACCAAAATAGAATAACAAAATTCATGCCAATAAAATAAACCAAATGTGTCTGAATATGATATTATAAAACACAAAACAAAAAATATAATTAAAATAGTTTAAAACTCAACCACCCAAATAGAACCTTTTTAAGTAATAATTCCCTTCAATAATGAAAACTCATTATGTCAAGACCTAGAATTATCAATATTAATATTATAAAAAAATTAATCCTTTAATATTAATACCCATTTAAAATTGAGAATCCCAAATAAAACAACATCCCCTTTTACAAAATTTAAATATCAAAATTCATTAAATGGAATCAAAAATAATTTGAATATATGATTAAACCAATGAAGTATATGTTTAATTTTTTTAGATAAACTTTTAACATTAAATTTAAAATAATCTTCAACTTAAGTATTCAAAACCTATTTTTCATTTGAAACCCACTATATTTTTGAGTACAACATAATATAAAACCCTAATGGAATTTGTACATTATAAGTCATTAAAAAGATTATCATATAAAATAGAGAACCCAAAACACCCATGTTGTTCATTAATTAGTTTCAAAACACTGTATAACTCACTTCTATGGATATGTTAATAATAAAATTGAATATATATATAAAACAGATCCAACCAAATAGAACATTATATTTTATAATATGTTTTATTTAAAATTATATATTTATTTTAGACCCACAAAATTCAAGAAAAAAGTAGAGAAACTTTAAAAAACAAAACCATTTCCTTAAAGAAGTGAATTCAATGATATAGAAAACCATTTATAAAAAATGAATTAGTTTTTAACACCATTTATTATGAAAATTTAATACTAAAAATAATCTTTAAAATAGAAAAGTAAACAACCATTGGGAAAATAATTATCATTTTAACTAATAAAACATGAAATTTACAAAAAAAACATCAATTATAATGGGCTTCATAATGAATAAATTAAAAAAAATTATATATAACAAACCCAAGTTAACTAAAACCAAAAAAACTATATATTATGAAAAATATTTCATAAATTCAATTAAAATCTTATAAATTTGGATACACTAATCTATATCATTTTAGAAATTATTTATAAACTATAATAACTAATATGCTTTTAGGATTTTGATCTTCAAATTAATAAATTTTAACAAAAAACATGAAATATCTAGAAACATTGACTCAAAGTTTTCTTATCACAACACTCAATAACCCCTAAAATCGTGACAGTGAAATAATTAACAAGCTACTTCAATCACAAAATTTATATGGAGAAAATGGTCAACACCTTATTGAAATAATATTACAATCATATGTTGATAAATATAAATTATTTTATCCTAAAAAAATTTCAAATAATGTACGCTATAGTCATTTAAATAGACGAAACTATGTAAAGAGAAAGAGTCAAAAATTATAACATCCATACATTTTTTATCAAATTAGTCAAATAGATCAATGTTGTAGAAAAAAATTAAATATGATAGAATGATAGATAAACTTACTACAATATAACCTTTGGATTCTATAAAACATGAAAAAAATTACATTTCTAATGAAAGGAAAGAAATTCAAAAGAACATTATCAATAAAATGAGTAAAACAATAGGAGAACTTTGATAGGAGGAGAAAGAACTCTTAGGGAAGAAGACATACCAAGATGAAGCAAAATACGGATTCCAAACACCAAGATGATGAATTTGAATATCTATACTAAAAACTTATAAGTTTAAGTAATAATAAGAACCTCAGATTCACTAATCATTAAAACGTCACCAATCAATGGAAATATAAAAATTTGGTAGCATACAGTTATAATTTATAGTATTAGTTCTAGTAGGGAAAGAAATTATGACAAATGTGGGTATGTCTTTCATTTGAATATGACTAAACCAAATTAAAAATAAACAATAAAAATTAATTTCATTATATTAAAAAAATATTTTGATATAAAACTGAAAATAATTAATGTAACTAACCTTTTTGAATTAAATCATCATCTGAGTTGTGATTATATAGAACATGAATATTAATACTAAATAACTACATTTCATCCTTCCATTTTTATGCTAAAACCACTGTTATGAAATTTTAACATGAAAATAAAAAACAAAACATTTATATAAGAAAAAACATATATTATTTAATATGATTTTTTTACTAATAATTTCTCGTTGTTTATTTTATTTGGCTTATGTATCAAAAATTGATCATTGTTAAACATTTTCCAACACCTTTTTTTCATATATCAATTATTAAAAAATGTATAAACAATAATAATTATGAATAAATAACTTATAAAAAAAAATAAAACCTACTTTTTTAATAATTTTAATAAATATTTACATCCCCCTCCTAATACATTATCTTACTGCTAAGAACAACCCTATAAAATCAAACACGATATACCAACTCAAAGAAAAACCTTGATATAAATAATCATTTTTTAAAAATAAATTAAAATATATATACTTATATAATTTAAACATTAACCAAGATTAATAAATATTTTTTAAATAAGAAATATATATAAACAAACAAAATATACATACTTTGAGAAAAAACGATTTTCTAATTACAATTTTTTTACGATTAAATAAAATTTATATACATTTCAATTAAAATATTAACCATTCTCAATTTTTTTTGCAAACATCTATGATCGAAAAGTTCTTCATTTGTATATGACTCATGATAATAGAAAATATAAAATATTAATGAATGTTATAAGATTAAAAACTGAATATTTTTATAAAAAAAATGTAAAGTAATTAAAATAAATAACCATATAAAATTTATACATCTTCCCAGTTTTGATTATCAAAATATGAATCTTAAAACAAAATTCCACCCTTCCTTTTCGATGATGACACTACGGTTTTGAAATATTAACATAAAAATAAAAACCCACACATATATATACATATATATGAAAAACATATATTATCAAATATAAAATATATTGAATAAATATTTTCATGTAGTTTATTTGTAATATAATTTTAGTGATTTGTAAGGTAAATTTGTAACCTCGTTGTGGTTTTTCTTTTCTCGTTGTCTATATAGGGCCAAGAAGAAATTCAGAGGAAACCTATTATTGTGAAGTTGTAGATTTGTTGGACTCTAATCATAAACTAGTTATTTATGCATTTTTCATGAGCATTTTGGGCTGTGTAACTAGGTTACATGATTTGTAAGTGCTTCCAGCTACAAGACATGAAAGGGATGCACATTGTGAAAGGTTACAAGACATGAAGATCATTTTCACCCAATAAATTTTTTAAATAATAGATTATAAATTTGAGGTGATGGATTTTTCAGCATAATTAAACACCATAGATTTCATGAAATGTAAAGGAGTTACATGTTGTGTAATTCCCACAGTAGTGAATTTTAATGTCATCGTTCAGGATTTAGGAGCCCATTTAGCCACCACTTCTACTTTTCTCTCAAACCAAGGATCCTCCACGGTGATTTTTGATGACACTGTTTCTTCCAGATAAATCCGTTCGGTATTTGATCATTATTGTAGCTATGGTGTCTCTCTCTAGGTTAGTGATATTTATTCTTCTTGATTTCCATTGATCACAATAACAGACAAGAGTTGCATTATTGGATACGTTGATCTAAATGGGTGTTTCTTCTTTTCTTCTTCCAATAACTGTTATGTGATCTCATTATGTAGGTCATTCCCTTATTAGTTGTGGCGAAACAGGTGTTCATTGTCAAGGTATGTGGTGTTTCCTCTTTTCCTCCAACCCCTTTATTTCTAAATTGGATCAATATTTAGATTTTTATTGGATTATATGGCCTTTGTTGGAATTGTTCGGTTTTCATTATTGGAGGATCCAGTTGTGGGTGTGTGCGACCCAAGTTTTGAGGTAGGTGGTTCTTTCTCTAGCATTGGTCTGATTAACTATATTGTTCTGTTTTTATAAATTGGTTTATAAATAAATTTTTATTAAATTTTCATGATTTTTTGTGTGTGTTGCAATGATATATTGAATAAAAGTAATTTCCTTGGTTTTTGATAAATAGAAATAAAAATGGTATTTATGAAGAATTAAAATGGATTTTGGGAAATGGTTTTGAACTGATTTTCGATACATTGAGATGATTCCAAAAATGATCACATGGGTTACCTTGGTTACTGGGTGGAACAGCTAGCTTCAGTCCATCATCCATTATAGGGGTTCACTTTCTAAGTGTTCCTCTTATAATAATTGTAGAATATTGTCTCTAAGTACATATAGGATGTTGGGGTTTCATTTATTAGGGTGTATCTCTAGTCTTGGAGAGTAGATAATTGGATTCAGGTACCGTTGTTTACTATTCATATATTTTGGGGTATGAATAGTATGTCTTATGAACAATTTAATCCCTTGGTATTGTGATGCATGTGCACCTACCGTTGTTTGGAATTGTTTATCATTGGACTATTTCATACTTGATATGGATGTTGATTCTTATTAAAGATGATATGGAAAAATGTGTTTTTAATTTGATATACCGACTATTTTTTTAGAACTCTCAGAACGAGGAAATTTTTTCCTTTTTTATATAAAACTGCATTATTGTTTATTATCCCATGTTTTATTTAAAATGAGAATACAAGAATTGTTATACAGAGACATGTTATGAAACACATGGGATGGATCCTATTGATCCCGTTAACTCACACCCTACACACCTATTATGTGGTATAAATAGCTTTTTATTTATTCCAATATAGGGAAATACAAGGCACCATATTGATACAATGGAGTTTTAGGTCAACTGGGTTGGGTAGCTGGTGGTGAGATAGTGGGAGTTTTTCCATGCTATCAAATAGAGTAGCTGTTCGTTTTTTGGTACATTATAGTTGGACATGTAACTTGGAGTTGTTAGCTACATTTATAGTCATTTTTTTCCATTTACTTTCATTCGGTTATGGAATATATTTATGGGATTTTCACTATTTGTGCTATCTTTCTGTATATATATGCATTTTGTTTTGTTAAGGTTGGGTGAAATCATTTCCTCTATTTTTTTTCCTATAATTATGTGCTTGTATCCAGCCTATGGGGACCAATAATTCCCTTCATGTATGTGATTGATCATGTTGGGTGCCAAGTTTGAGGAAACCCCGATTTAGTTCATTACAATTTTATATCAGAGGTGGTGTGTCCTCAAGAATACTTGTCTTGGGATATCTGTTAGACTCGAGATAAGATTTTTGGGACTTCAAGGGTATGTTGTGATAAGTGTCTAGACAAATCTTATATTGATGAGACTCAAATTTCCATGGGAATTTGGGATACATGTATTTAGTGTTGGGATTGGTTTTAAATATCAGTTTCTTCTTTTGTTTTTTTTCTAGTTTAAAATTTCATTTGTTATGTTTTCTAATAATTATTATGTTTTGATTTGCAGTAATATGACTCTAAGATGTCTTCTTTGAGTTCCTTAGGAGGGTGAAACTGATTCTCCTAAATGGAATATTCCTATAGATCAGAATATTATTAAACCTATCATACAGGTTTCTCATTCTTTTGATTAGGATGTACCACAGTTTCAAAACGTAGTTTATGAGTTACATCCAGGAGCTGGAGGGGATAGGGAGATCACAATAATTATGACATGAGAAGCCACCATCCATTAAAGGATATAATGAACCACATGAGGCATAGGACTTGATGGATAGGATTGACCAAATATTCATCTTCTTGAAGATACCTAAAAATATCAAGGTGAAATTTTCAGAGTTTAGCCTCTAGGGTTATGAAAAGAGATAGGGCGTTTTTGGTCAAGGAAGATAGACACATGGACTCAGATCGGAAGGGTTTCTAAGCCCTTATCTTCCAACATATTTTCCAGAGTCACTGGTGCTGAAAAAGTCTCTCGATTTCCAATATTTATAATAGAGAGAGTGTTCAATGTCGGCATACACCAACTAGTTTTCCGAGCATTCCCATTTTCCTTCGAACATGGTAGGTAATGACTAGATTAAGGATCATATGTACCTGTAGGGTTTATGACTGAATATCATATCATCAGTATTTATGTTGAAACTTTCTACCTATGTGGAGGTGGTAGAAAGAGCTATGATGGAAGAGATGGATATGGAGGGAAAGGTTGTTTTTCTCAACCCTTTTCTTCCAACTAGGGGAAAATTAGAAGGTGTGCATGGGAAGAAGAGTAAGTGGTAGGATTATCATAGAAGTGGTGGAGGTGGTTCTTATAATTAGCCTCCATGATACCATCTACTACAACTAGCATTTTTCCTTTAACTTTCTATCATCGTGGAAAGGTCAGACACACCAAATTCTTTTTTTCATATTTCTAAAAACACATGAAATAGATGTGTACATGTTGTTCATTTAAAATGAATATATTAGGATATTATTAGGCATCATTATGGTTATGTTTATTCAAATAAAAAGGCTATTGTGGTGTAGTCATAATCTTCAAATACTCTAGGGGTCAAGCCATTGGCCTTAGGATCAAATCACTTTCATGCAGAAGATGAGTGTCTAGCGGAAGTTGGTGCAAGTATGACAATAGTGAGAGGTACTATAATTTTTACCTATTTCACAAAAATTTATTTATTTGATACGGGTCCTCACACTCATTTTTATTTTTAGGTTTTAGAGATGTTATTAAAATTTTAATGGAACTTACGTACTTTATAGTGTATTTCGGTACACCTCTTGGTTAGGGGAAAGAGTAGGGGTTTCAGTGTCCTTTTTCATTTATGATAGAGGATACTGAGTTGGTCATGGATTTTCTCATTCATGATATGCATGTTTTTGATCGTATCATCATTATGGATTATCTTATTTCTCATATATCTTAGGTTGATTATTACCATTATTGGGTTTCATTTCTTGTTGCTGATGGGAGATCATTGGTTTTTATGGGAAGTGGGACCCATGGTTTGGTCATGTAGGACCTCCCCACATAGTGCTCGAGAGTTTTTATCCCCTGTATCATGTGATCTCAACAGCATCTATCCAATTGTTGACCTTCCCATTATTGTTCGAGTATTTTCTGACATTTTCCCAAACTATTTCTCTATTCATTCTCTAGATAGATAGGTAGAGTTTATGATTGACATGGTGTCAAGTATGAATCTTATATCAATACCTTCATAATGTGTGATACTAGTGTATCTGAAAGTGATCTTCATTCACTTGGATAACCTATTGTAAAAAGGTTTCATCTGCCCTAGTGCTTAACCTTTGGAAACCCTTATACACTTGGCCATGGAGGTAGATAGTTCACTTTGATTGTCTATTAACTATAAGAATATGAACCCGGTAACAGTAATGAACAATTATCAATTGCCTCATTTTTTTTTAATCAGTTAAAGGGGGGAACATGGTTTTCAATGATTGATCATAGGTTGGGTTATCATCAGCTCAGAATTCAAGAGTCTAATATATCGAAGATATAATTTTCGAGTATTTATTGAAATTATGAGTATTTTGTTATGGATTTTGGTCTAACTAAAACTCATGAAGTTTTTATGGCTTTGATTAATCGTACATTCCATCAAAATCTTGACACTTTTGTGGTAGTTTCTATGGATGATTTTCTGGTTTATTTGAAATTTGAGTAAGGGAATGTGCACCATACCAGTTTAGTCCTGTAAATTTTTAGAAATCATAATTTTTTGGAAGTCTTTAGTAGTTTAGCATATATGTTCAAAAAGTGATGTTCTTAGGGAATAATATTTCTGAACATGGATTATCAGTTGATCCTACAAAGGTGAAGGTTGTTCGTTCTGGGAAGAAACCACAGAATGTCTTTGAGATACGGTTCTTCCTTGGTCTTGATAGATACTACTAATTGTTTGTTATTGATTTATCTATAATAATGTCACCATTGGATGGTCTTAATAGGAAAGTGGTGAAATAAAAATAGGATTTGATGTTTTCGTTTTTTTAATAAACTGAAACTTATTCTAACATCGACCCCTATTCTGATCTTACCAGAGCCTGATAAGGTGTATATTCTGTTTTTATGCTTCTTATGTTGGTTTTTGAGGATTTATTATAAAATATGATCACGTGGTAGCTTAAATCTCTCACCATCTTCAACTGCATGAGAATATTTACCCCACAGACAATTTAGAGTGTGTTGAAGTTATTCATGCACTTAACTGTTTTTTGTGCTATCTTATTAGGGAGATGTTAATGGTCTTATTTTATCATAAGATTTTGAGTTATATATTTTCTCATAAATATTTGAATAATAGAGAGACATGATGGGTAAAATACAATCTAAAAATTGACTTTTATATTTAATACACTCTGGGTAAGGGAAACACCATTGTAGATACGCTTAGCTAGAAGGTACAGTCATAGTCTATTATTGAATTGATGGAGGAGTATAAAATTATTGGGATTTCTTATTATTTGAACTTGTATACTTAGGAGGATTTTTCAAGTCTGGTTCTGAAAAGTTTTAGTTACTATCAGTTCCCTTGGAGTCTATTTTGTAGACATAGTAGTAGGATGATGAGTTCAGTAAAATTTAGGAATTCCTTTTTGGTGGGGAGACTATTTTTGGTTAGTCCCTTTCTTGAGATGGTATTCTCTATATTGGGAAGATGTTTGTTGCTCTAGTTTTTGTGATGAGTTTAGTGTTTTTTAATAGTCACAAATCTTGATGATCTGTTCACCCAAGAACTATAAAGATGTATTATGACATGGGATGATGGTTTTGGTAGCTAGGTATTAATCGTGACATTGTAGTATATTTGTCCTATTGTTACAACTACAAAAGGATAAAGACAGTGCACATGAAACCATCTAATTTTATTTATCCTCATCTAGTGTTGATCCAGAAATGGGACAAGGTATACATGGATATTTTTTGTTGGATTACCATGAACTGGACGATGGAGAAATACTATATGTTTGGTTTTTGATCGATTGGCATCATCTTCTCATTTCATTTCGCTCTTGTTTATCATGAAGGTTGAAGATCTGTGTAAGATTTATGTACAAGATATTATGAGGATATATGGAATTCCTTCAACCATTGTTTTAGGTAGAAATCCTAGGGTTACCTTCAGGTTCTATGGGAGTCACCAAGAGTAAATTCAAACTCAGGTCAAGTAAGGCCCATCTTACCATCCATGGATAAATGGTCTAACAGAGAAATTAATTTATATCCTAGAGGATATGTTTTCTACCTATGTCTTGGACTATAGTGGATCATGGGATTGCCATCTCTAATAGGATTATTTTGTTTATAACCACAATTATCAGTCACCAATTAGAATTTCTCCCTTTGAGGCATTGTTTGGTCACCCTTAAAGATCACCTCTCTGTTGGTCCAAGGTTAGAAAAGTAGCTTAGGTTGGAACAATATTTGTTTAGATGTCATATGTTAATATTTAGGATGTGAATTGATATCTGGTTACAAACCAAATTCAACAAAAAAGTACACAGATTGATGAGGTCATCCTCTAGAGATTTCCATTGGTGACTAGGTTTTCTTAAAAGTTTCTCCTCATTTTGGTCACCATCATCTTAAAAACTAATAAAGTTGGATCTAAGATATGTTGGACCATTTGAGGACACTGAGTGGCTCAAACATGTTTCTTATCAGTTCACAATTTTTTTATTTTACTAGTATTCATGATATTTTCCAGAAGCCTCATGTCAAGAAGTATCATACTGATCCAACTCATGTTCTGAGTTGGGATATAATTCAGTTAGAGCCAGATGTTTTTGTATTGGAGAAACTAGTTGAGATTTTTGAAACTCAATGGAATGTATTGTGTGGGATGTTAATTCTATTGGTCATATTTCTACAAAAACATGGAGAATATTCTCATGAGACTTGGTATTATGGGTCATGGATGAGCTAGCATTGTCCTCATCCTTTTCGAGGGATTTCATCTTCCACATAAATTCCTAGGGACTGAAAGTGTTTATTGGCGAGAGTTTGTAACATCCTATTAATGATATATCAGGTACATGTTTATCCTAACCGTGGTTTTCCTTTTATTTTTATTTATATAGGGATGAAAAAAATGGGAGGATTCCTATAATGGTGAACTCGTAGATTTGTTCTAATATCAACATTAATGGGTCAGTTCAGCTTGTTGCATGTGGATTTCATAACATATAACTACAACACACTATGTGTAATTGTTTCAAGGTATAATTAAAGAAAGGTATTCTTGCTGTGAACTTTTAAACAATGTGAATAGAAGTTCCATGTCATGAATATTTTAAATAACCTATTTTTAATTTGAGGTGATGGATTTCTTCATGTACTTAAACACCCTAGATTTTAAAATGTGTAAAGGAGTTACATGGAATGTAATTCCATGAGTAGGGATTATTTAGGGAATCATTTGGGTTTAGGGTTCCTATTTTGATATTGTTTCACCTTTTCTCTTGGACCAGGGATCCTCTTTGGTGATTTTTAGAGACACTGTTCTTTCTGGATTGATCTGTTCGGCATTGGATCTTCATTGTGGTTGTGGGGAATCTCTCTGAGTATGTGATATTTCCTCTTCTTCATTTCCATTTATTGAGATAATGCAATATAGTTATGTTATTATATACATTGATCTAATTAGGTGTTTCTTCTTGTCTTCTTCCAAGATCTGTAGTCCTATCTTGTTTGGATGTTTGTTCCCATGTTGGTTATGGTGCGGTGGGTGTTTGTTTTTAACGTATGTAGTGTTTTCTCTTCTCCATCATCACTTTGTTTTCTAAATATAATCAATCTTGAGATGTGGATTGGATTATGGGGACTTCACGTCATTGGGTTTTTATTATTGGTGGATCCTATTATGATCGTGTGTGTCCAATGTTTTGAGTTAGATGTTTTTGTCTCTAGCATGTGTTTGATAATCCATATTGTACTATTTTTTTAAATTGGTTTATAAAAAAATTGGTTTGAAATTGGAATGATTGTTTGTGTGCGTTGGAATGAGATTTTGAATAAATTTTGGTTTCCTTTGATTTGGGTAAATTGTAAAAAATTGATATTTTCAAATCATTGGAAAGTAAATTGTGAAATGGTTTGGAAATGACTTTTAAAACCATGAGATTATTGTGAAAATGAGACCTTGGGATAACTTGGGTACTAGGTGGAATGTTTTTCTTGAGGTCATCATCCATTATTGGTGTTCACTTTTTAGGTGATCCTCTTGTCCTAACATGTATTATATCTATGTATGTATATGATATTGGGGGATTACATTCCATGGTATCTCCCTGGTAGTGGAGTGTAGATAATTGGCATCAGGTACCCTAGTGTACTAGTCAATGATTTTGGGTTACAAGTTGTATGCTTCTTGACCTATTGTATTCCTTATTTTTTTGATTCCTAAGATGCTGCAATTATTTTTCATTGTTTGTCTTTAGACTATTTTATCCTTGATATGCATATTGATTCTTTTGAAATATGATATAGAAAAATTTTCATTGAAATTGATACACCTACTATTTTTTAGAATTGAGATAAAGAGGAACTATTTACCATGATTTCTATAAAACTGTTATAATGCTTATCATGCCATGTCTTCTTTAAAATGGATATACATGAATTGTAATACTGAAAATTTTTATCAAACACCTAGGTGGTGTCATTTTGATCATATTATCTCACACCATGTGAACTTATTCGGTGGTGCATAGACATTTGTATGTCTTCCAATGTAGGGAAAGATAGGGCACCATAGTGAGGTGATGGGGTTTCATGTCAGCTGGATTGGGTATCTGGTTGTGAGATAGTTGTAGTTCATCCATGACATCACATGGAGCTGTTGTTTATTTTATTCCTTTGTATTTGGATTTTTCTCTTGTATTTTTTTCAACATTTACAATCATTTGTTTGAGCTGTCTTTCTTACAGTTATGTAAAATATTTATGGTCTTTATGTTGTTCCTTATTTCTTTTTGTATGCATATTCCATGTATTTTGGGTTGGTTGTGTGAAATTGTTCCCTTTTGTTATTTGATTCCTAGGGTTCATGTCACCAGCCTGTGGGATCAGGAACTCCCTTTACGGATGTAATGGATCAGGTCAGGTGTCATGTTTGAGGGACACTCTGGTTGGTTCATTACATTATTTTATTTCGTTTTTGTATGAAAAATTTATCATTCCTACAATTTTTTCTTGACCATAATTTGAAAATATCAACAATCAGGTCATATATAAGAAAAAATAATTATGAAAAAATAATTTAAAAAAGGAATAAATTATACTTGTTTAAAAATTTTCTAAAATATTTACACACTCCTACTAATAAAATAACTTAAAGCAATGAAAAAACCTATAAAATCAAACACAATAAAAAAAATAAAGAATAAAAAATTTTAATAAATAATAATTTCTTTAACATTAATCAAAATATCCATACCTAATAATTTATATCACAATCCTACTTTCCAAATAGTTTGAAAAAAATGAAGATGTGTAAATTATTCATTAATATATAGCTCAACGTCATTGAAATTGTTCAATTAAAAGAAAAAAAGAAACAAAATATAAAAAAATAATATAAAAACCTCATAAATCTCTATTATTAACCCACTTTATATTTTCCAATACATGAATCTTAAAACATAATAAATCTAACACCATAAAATGTTAGAGTGAAACTTTATATTTTATAGTGTGTATGATAGGCATCACCAAGCACATAAAGGGAATATAATATCTCAAAACTCTAATGTATATTTATTATTTCAAATAAATTAAATACATGTAATATGTTGTAATGAACATAGCATAGATTTATCTTTTATCTCATGCAAGAGTGACCTTCCATGATAGATTATGTTACACGCAAAACTGAGTTTTACCAAATAACAATGTATTGTTAAATTAATGTTATTCTATATAATATGATATAACCTATAAATTTTCATAGATGTTATGAATAATATTAACTAAAATACTAAAATTTATAGTTTATATAAATATAAAAATAATTCTTTATTTTCCAATTAATTAGAAACAAAAATAAGAACCAACTGGATATAAAAAGAAATATTAATATTTTTAAGATTCCAAAAGAGTTTTGTCTTAATAAACATAATTAATTGTAAATAGTTAATTATTTAATTAAATATATACATTATATATTAAATCAAATATTTTTAATATTCACCCAAAATATTTGATAAGCATAAGATAAGAAAAACCCGAATTTTATATATTAAAAACTATATTTTTATTAAGGAATTTTTACAGACTTTTAATGGTGAACCCAATACAAATATGAATTTTGACACTTTCATTGATTTAATATTTCAAAATAACCATTATTTATAAAATAGAAACACCATAATTTGGTTATGGTGAATTTTTCATATTTTTTTATGAAGTTTAATTTTTTTTAATAATAGAAAAAAATACTGAATTTTAGTTCAAAACGACCTCTTTATCTAATTTATTCATAAGGTTAAATTATATTTTATATTGGTTTTAAAGTTTAATTAGAAAATATTTTTATAAATTAATACAATTTTTCATTGGATTCAACTCTACTTTGAAATTGATTGTAAAAAACATAGCAAACATTCAGACGTTTTTACTTTAAAAGCCTGCATTGTCATCCCACATGCGGGATGAATTTTAAATTAATTTCCCCCAATTCTATGATTGTAATTAGGAAAAATGGATTCCATATTTTGAATAAGAATAATTTGTAGTATATAATATATTAAAGGCAGTTTTTGATAAAAAAAAATAGTAGTGAAAGTATTTAAAATCAATTACATTGATTATGGTTAAATTTAGATTAATAAGGGACTAAACCTTAAGTTTATTGCACAAATGACATAGAAACTTTTCCAAGATCTATTTTATAGAAATATTTAGACTCTATCAAACCTTTTCTATAACATGGTCCAATGTTGGATCCAATTTAAATATAAAAAATTTCAGCATAATTCCTTTGTCAAAGTATTATAAGAGTGACACTCCACCACTATAAAAGGCCACCACTTCTCCCCGAACACCTATCAGAAAACATAATTTCGTCAAAGATCATCCCAAATAGCTTACAAGAATACATAAAATTGACCTTGATTCCTCTATTTGGGAATAAATCCTTCCATGAAATCCATTTTTTATAAACCAAAAGAAGTTTCCTGATTTTATTGTAACTTTTTCAACAATACTTTTTCTTTCATTGGTTCATCCACTACCCATAATATTGTTATTCCATGGTTAAATAAAAACACCAGTATCCTAAATATACTATTGTTTTTTTTTGTTTTTTTTATTTCTACCTATAAATACAAACACCTCCATCTAATGTGTAATGAACATATTGTTTCGGTGTATGTCGAACTATTGCCTCACAAATTGATGACTCCTCATTTTTCCATTACCACCTCTCATGGTGGCCATTATGATGGAACATTTGTTTATATATGAGATATGTGATATTTATAATTACTTTTGGATTGTCTAATTTCTATTCAGAACAAGCCTTAATTCATTCCATCTTGTGTAAATACAGTAATTTTATTTGAGGAAGTGTGGACTATTTCCCCCTCACATTAATGTGACTCATTCATGCCACGAATTGAATGTATAAAGGATTTTCATAATAAAAATATGTAAAATATATTTCATAGATATGATACTAGATTATAATATACCTTTATCTTTTAATTTTAATTATTTTAATACAATAAGGGAATTAAAGTAGTGGTCATGAATTTGTAAAACTTATCGTCTCCATGAACTGCTCATTTAATTTATTATCTCCAAACATTATAGAGTATTCCAAATACATATGTACTAAATAAATAACACATTTAAGTCATGGTTTAAATTCTATATATGATGAAATCAGGGTCTAATTAATAGGATAATAAAATAATAATTGAAAAAAATTGATAAAATAAGCAATTAACACCCAAAATAGTGAAATTAATGAATGATTGTAAACAAACCAGTAATAAAATATTATAATAAGTTAATTTTTGATATTATGAATATTATTATAGTTCTGGTATAATTCAGTAAAAAAATTAAACCAATATACACTAGGATAAAGACCATACAACAAAATCAAGGTTAATATTAGATAATTTCATCTCAATTTACATTCCTTCGAGACTTATTTGTTATTATGCACCAATTAACTTTTATTTGGTGTATATACCAATTTTTCATTTTAAATGATGAATCTAATTATTATAATGATATTATAAGTTTCATTTAATTCCCTAACAGTCTAGATATTAGGAATCAAATGTTTCAATATGGTATAGGATTCTTTGGAATGTTTAATAACTATTCACTTAAAACAATTTTCTTAATTAGTATCTTTGGAATATCACTTTATTTTGTGATTGTTAACCTTATATTAAAATAATAATTTTATTTTAATCATTATTTATTCATAATTTCCTTGAATATCCATATTTTTATATGATGGATATTATTATTTCCTAAACCATATATCATTTCACATATTGTGTTTACTTCGATAGTTATTTGATTCACTTGGGGATTGTTGATAAATATGTATCTTTTATTCAAGAAATATTTTTTATATTGAATATTCTATATTGATAAAATTGATTATTATATATGAGTAATGATTTTTTCATTCAATGATGTGTGGATCCATGATTTTATATAGCTCCTCGATGAATCGAGAAGTTCTCATGAGATGATTAAGTTGGCCAAATTAAGAAGTTTTTTAGCTATAGTTTTAAACTATCTGGAGGATGAATCATGACAGTATATGTCCTAATGCAACTAATACATTATTTTCAGTAATTAAACATTTACTTCATATATATTTCATTTCTTATTAATCCATGATATTTTCATCGACATATATTTAGATACATTTAGTTTGCAGTTCATTTATTAAATGGCATGAGCTTCAGTTTCTTACCTTTCCATATTTAATTTTCCTTGTCCAGTTATTTAAATGTCTTGTGTTAAAAGTTATTTACCTATCCATGTTGGTTTGTTTCCATTTATACATTATTTATACCTATTTACATACCTTTAGTGATAATTTGAGAACCCCATTATTATGTTTTCTTTCCCCAAGTTATGGAAAATAAATCTTTGAATCGGATTTCAAGAAATAAATTTATTTTGGTTTTTATGTATTATGCTTGTATTTTAAATTTCCCTATATATTATAGGTATCATGTATGAAATATTACTTTCAAATACTGCTAAACTAAATGGTCCTTCTTGATGTATTCCTTGTAATCATACCAATCCCTTAAAATAATCCACATACTTCTGGATTCTGGTGTCAGGTGTTACAATAACCGTGTTCCACCATTCCTTTTTTATGATAAAGCTATAGTTACAAAACATTATCATGAAAATTAAAACCACATATATATACCAAAAAAATATTATCTAATATAAAATATATTTATCATTACTTACCTGTATTAGATTGTATTTTACTACTTCATTAACAAGTGATATTTGATAAACTTTTTCTATGACATAAATTTTCATATATATCAACTAGAAAAATATGAATAAAAATTAAGAATTAAAAATTAAGTACTTATAAAAAATAATAAACATTACTTTTCTAAAAAGTAACTAATTTTTTATGAACACCACCTAATAAATTGAATCGAAAATAAAATGTGCATTAATTTGGGAAGAATAATACTAACATCCCATAACCTATATAATATGAGAATTTTATAATTAGTGAAATTATAATTAATGTTATTTCAAAATTATCTTAGTGCTATTACCCATAATTTTATGGAAAAACCATCACCATATCACCATCTTTGATAATCTATCACATATATATGTAACTCTAGCATAAGTATTCACACATTTCATAGCCGTTGAAATGTATTATAGGTATATAAGACCTTGAAAACAAGTGGTCTTGTTTGGAATAAAAATTGTGTGTGTAGATACATAATTAGATAAATAATATATCAATTCACATGAAATCACCATTATTCAAATAAATATAAAATGAAATATAAATTTAATTACACGTAAAAAATAATAATAAAAGAATTTATAACTCATCAAAGATAACCAGATCCATGGTTTTTTTGTATATTCTCAAAGGATAGTCACTTCTGGTTATATCATATATTATTTAAAACTCATAAATATTATACAAGGAGTAAGACAAGAGGGATAATATTTTTTCACATAAAAATATTCGAAGTATCAAGAGTTATTAGTTATAGAACCATTTAATTATTTTAACTTTTTTTTATTTTATATACCTCTATGTAAATTAAATATTAGAAAACATTGTAAGTAATTTTCAATCAAATATAAAAAATATTTAAAAACAACACATACCTTGTATGTTAGATAAAAATGAATTCTAGAAATATAAAGTAAAAAATGTCCCATAAATCTTCAACTCTTCTAAAAACCTTAATATTAAATGGTTCTAGACTAGTTGGATCAATAATACCCTGTACTAATATTATATCCTAAACCAAAAACATAGGATTGTGATGTAAACAATATCTATATATATATATATGAATCAATATTCTACAGTATGTACAAAAGGATCCCAATCATACAACACACAATATAAGTTTGTGTCCGATTGAGGAGGTGGAGGATATGAGTTGGTAGGATTGGATAGCTAGGCAGGCTCAGTAGGAAATATAGGATTCCCAAGTTGTTCAGGAAGTTATTGTCTCATCAATTGTTCAAGCATAACCTGCAAAATTGATTTAATTTGATCGTGTATGGATTTTTTAGGTCTTTTAGCTAAGCTTTTGAGGAATCTATTTTTGGATCTCTTGATTTCATAGATTTCTTTCAAAAAACATTCCTAACACTAATACCCTCCTAATGTCCTCTTACATATCCATGGTTTTCTACCTTTCTTAAAACAGTAGCTAAGATTTCTATCCTAGACTTAGGGATAAAAATAATGCATTGTTTTCTCCTAATGTTCATCCTAAAATGAAAGATTTAAACTTCATATTAGTGTTTTCAATAAAAAAATAGAATTCATGGAAAATAAAGTGTACATTTTAATATTCTATCAGCAACATCTTTATAATTCTCTATAAGATACTTTTAATTTTTACCTCCCTTCACTTTTCTATTTTCATGGTGAGTGGGTATGTAGAGGAACAAACTGAACCTCTTCTGAATCACTATTATATTGTGCTCTTAATGCATCAAAAATTTCTACAATCATGTTATCCTCTAATAAATGTCCCCCCCAAGTGATAAAGTATGAGGGTATACACTCTACAAATGGTTCTTTTGATGAGATATTTTGATGTCCTTCTACAAAAAAAATAAACCAATAATTAACCAAGTAATGTAGAATATATTTTAAAATATAAAATAATAATCATACCATAAATTATTTTTCATTTCGACTAGAAAATAATTTCTTTTGATTATCTGCATCTAAAAACCCATACTTGAAGCATGGGTTTTCATTATTTAAATTCCCAAAAACATATTTTTTTATTATTTTTTTTAAAATCACTCCATCGAACCACCACTAATGATAAAAATATTTTCATAATATCATTCAGTTCAACAAAATTGAATTCAATTTATAATTAAATAAATTAAATATTAGTCACTTAATAAATATATAATTTTTGAAAATAAGATAAAAATAAATTAATTGATATATTTTACCATTATGGAATCCCACAACTACTCTTCCACTATTGTTTTAATGGAATTCTAATCATGATATAAAATTTTAATCCAAGAATAGCTCTACATGGTGATATAACTATTAAATTGCATTATATTTGGTCGATTTGGGTTGTTATTATCATTAAAATAAATATGTATTCTCTAGTCTCTAGGAGAAAGTGAAATTTTTTGTAAACATATAATCCCATGTTTACCAACTCTGAAATTTGACTTCCCTATAAAAGAATGATAATACTCCTATATAGGAGGAACATTAGTAGTCCTATAAATAATTTTTTATAAATAAAATGTTTACTTTTATTAAAAAATTATATTATTAAATTTTTAATATTTAAAAAAAATAAATATACCACATAAAACGTTCATATGGCTCTCTACTTGTCACTGAAATAGGAAAATTTAATGAAATTGTGTGTACCTGTGTTTTATTAGAAAACTGAATATTAAAAAATAGTGATTACAAAATCATGTAAGTAAAAAAATAGTTTCACACATGTGTATGTTTCAAAAAATAATAACCATATCATGATTATTATCAAAAAATATGAATGTTATAATATTAAATCTAAAAATTAATTCTAAAATGATAGAAAAAATTATAATTTTAAATATCGCAGTCACAAAAAAAATATTTTATATGCATAAATTTAACCAAAACATAATGATTTGCAAAAGGTTTTTCAACCAATTTTTTTTCCAAAATAACTGTTTAATATAAAATATAACCCAAATATATATATATATATATTTAAACATTTATTATTTTAAAAATAGAGTTTTAAACAAGTAAATTTCCAAAATGAAATAAAATGTAAAAATTTACTTGAATAATTTGGAGAGTAATTTAGGGGTTTCCCATATCCCTTCAGTAAGATCATTTTATATTGTAACATCCCTATCACAGAAGCCACTAATCATTTCCACAAACTAGGTTTTCACATGACCTCATGCATTAATCCTCATATGGAAGAGCTTTCTAACTATCATTCAATGTCTAAGAGTCACATAGGGAGACTATACCCTCTTTAGGAGAGTAGGCCATAGCAGAAAATAATTAGAAAATTTGAAACAACATATAATATTCAATGAAGATTCATAAAAACCATTTTTGGAAATAGGGTACAAACCTCAACTAGTAGTAAGTATGACAAGTCAAGCTATAGTATCATGTGAAGAAATCTAAAAATAAATACAGCAGCAGAATCTCCAAAATGGTCCTGACTCCTAGTTCAAAACCTCATACACGCACATCCCAAACCTAACTCAACTCCTAAGCATCGGACCTTTACCCTTTACCTATCCTTAAACCATGAATTACTCTATAGTACCCGAAAGTGGCTCGAGAAGGGTGTGAGTACAAATCAGTAGGCCGCCACCAACAATGTCTACAAAATATCTTCTCTAAATAGATAGTGCATGAAATTTAAAAATAATTCTAATTAAATGAATGATAGTTCAAGTATCCATTGGTAATAAGGTTTCCCGTAAGATATTCTACCATTAAATTCGTATTCAATACTTATAACATATCAATTCTGAATTTACCCTTTTATATGTTTAATTTATTGAGAATGTTCAATAATATCAAGCCATATTGGAATAAATCATGTCATATCTCATTAGGTAAACACATCAAAACATCCACATTATCCACACATCAAATCCTCCTTTCGTGTGTAATGCAAGCATTCAGGGAATAATATTATGTCCCCTTCCCTAACCCATGCAGTAAGGGCTGGAGTCTAGATGCTCTATAAGGCCCCAACCTTAAACCTTACTTAATATTGAATTAAATGAATAATTCACATTGATGATCTTTTCACAGTTTAGAGTTTTAGATAATTAGGACATAACTATTACATCTCAAAAGATTACAAAGTAGAAACTTTTACTAAGTTTCCATAAAATAAAAACTCTTAAAAGGAACCATGTCTAGTTCCATGTTTTAGATATCATAACTTTCCCTTGATCCCATCCTTGACCCTATTCCACATTAGGTCCTGTGAAAAACATTTCAAAACAAACGTGGGGTGAGCATAAAAAGCTCAGTAAGGGATACACAATGAATGAAAACTGTTAGTTTTTCAAAACAACAAGTAAACCATGTATACTTTATCAAAGCAATACTTTTCACATTTATGAAGTAGTAAAAAATCTTCACTGAAATAAAAGATCATTACTTTCCCTTTTGTAACCAAAATATTACCATAAACCCCATATAAAGATCACATAACATATATAGGTAACTTGGGACAGAAACAAACTTAAATGGAACAACCACATAGTCGACTTCCACACATATCACTTAGCCATCCGGCTGACTTCCATACCCAATGCATTGGAGTTTATAACGTAACCACCCATCCTCGTATTCATGGCACCACCCATCATATGGTTTATCACGTAACCACCCGTCAAATATCCATGTACCATTATAAAATCATAAGACATAAAACAAATATAATGGAGAGAAAAAATTTCCCTAATTTGATAACAATATATCACATAAATATACTAACATAATAAATCCATTATAAAAACCATTTTCAATACCAAAATACATAAAAGATTATATGGTATTTATTTCATTTTAAAAACATTACGGCTTCTCGAGGAAGCCAAAGACCAAATAACACTCACAGCGGCGAAAAAGGTCGTTGTCACCGCATACGCTAAAAGAAACATTACTTTTTGTCATTTAGTAAAACGCTTTGTAGAAAAATATTCATTTTGTATAAAAGTAAAATTCAAAGGGGTTTATACACTGTATAAAAGAAAGCCTTGTATTATAATAAAATATTCCTCAATGAAAGGAGATTGAGACAAAGTCCGTATCTCGGGTCCGACTTGACTCAATCGTTCTTTAACATCCTGAATAATAAACATGAGTTAATTTCTACTTGCTTAAGAACCTTTTTAATGTTCATTATTACTTTTATATCACTTATTACCATGTTATAAATATTATTTAATCATTTAAGTTAATAATTTTTGTTTTGTTGATTTTGGTTCTTAAGTCGAAAGTGGACTTCTTACAATTACATGTTGTTCGTTTGGTCAAAGGTTCATTATATCCAGAATGATATTCATGATTTTGATATAATATATATCATATATATCCAGAATATATATGTATTTATAATATTACATAATAATTTAGAGGTAACAAATTAAATGCACCATTCATGGAGATGGTAATCTGTACGTACACATGAACACTACTTTCATTTCTATGTCATATTAATGGAATTATAACTAAATGAGAGGTATGTATATTTTAATTCCATAATAATATACATCATTTAGATGTAACATAAATCATATAAAATAACTTTAAATCCATCCTTTATACGTCCCACATATGGCATTAACGAATGTAATCACTTTTAGGGGGCGGTAGTCTACACTTCCTAAAATGAAGATATCACGTATATCCATAATGGAATACATAAAGGTATACCACAAATGAAAAATAAATAAGCATAAGGAAAACATAAACATAATATATATCATATATAAATAGAGTGACATCTTAATGGCCACTATTAAAGGTGTTAAAAGAAGATTGAACAATCATCGTTTTGTGAGGCAGAAATTCACCAACCACAGAAACGGTATGTTCTTTAACCGTTAGATCAGGTGTGTGTATTTTTATCTCAAATTATTCTTATAAAAACATCCTAGTATATTAAGGATACTGGTTTTGTTACAAGATAAATGAATAAAAAGAGTTTAGAGGGTTGGAGAGGCAAAATAAAACAAAAGAACACAAGAGAAAACACTACCTTTAAAACGGGTAACTCTTTTTGATTTGAGATCAATGGCTTCCTTGGGAAGCCTTATGCCCGAAGTGAGGCTTCTAGGAGTAATAGAGGGATGTGGAGAGACCAAATGATCTGGGGCTGGCCGAGCCAAATGCTTTAGAGGTGTGGGTAAGGAGGTACAGGTGGGGGCCTTTTATAAGAGGAGAGGAGGGGCACTCTTGAAAAGTTATAAAAGGTTACTTTATTATAAAATGATTTTCGGATTTAAAAGGTCCCAAAATTATATATTTCTAGGATAAGGTGATAATATTTCGAAATACACCCATACAATAGGTTTTTGACATGTTTAGGTCTTATATTTTACATTATCTTTTCATTTTATTGAAATCGTTAAATAATGAGGTAATCGTTGCATCATCATGGTGTCAGAAATAATTTAATATATTTAATGTATAAGAATTATAAAAAAACTATCATGACGTAGGAAATCTTCTTATATTTATAATGAATATTTATAGGCAAAATTATGACTTGTATAACCCCATTAAAAAATTGTTTTAGTAAAATATTTCATGTTTGTGACATTTTATTTGTAACATTAAATAAAGTTATTAATTTCATTTTCCTACCAAAGTGGCTCCATTGGGTCCTCAAGTTGACCCACGGATTATCTTGGTCGGCCATGACACATCCAATAAGGGTAGGACATGTGTCTAGGTCATTTCATATTATTAAAACATTATTTTTACCTTAAACTACACTAATTACCTCTAATCGCGATTAATAAACATAAAAGTTACTATTCACCAAAAAATTATTTTAATCCCATTGAACCACATTTTACATCCTAATTACAACCATGTATGTCGGATTTTTGAAATTCAAAACACAAATGTGGTAAAATTTCATTTAAACGAAAAATCAATTTTTTAAGTACAACTTAGTGGTTTCACTATTCATCAAAAATTGATGTTTTTTCGGAAAAATACCAAAAATTCACCCTAAGATATATTTGATATTCAGAGTTAAAAAATGAATTATATTTTACAAAATTCAAAACATATAAGTTTCATTAATTAATTTAATAATTAATTCCTGCTGTCAGAGCAAATAGTGTGTTTTTATGAAACAATAAGTATCAAAAGATTAACACCAGTTTAAGTCCGATTTCAAAGTGAAATTAATTCCAACGACTAGTATTGAATTAAATGGTAAAAATTTATTCTAATTTCATTTTAAAAGAAATTCAAATGATAATTTAATCATATAAATAAATTATATTAAAAAGAGGTTTTGAATTAAAATACCACATTTTTCACTATTCATTAAAAAATGAACTTTATCGGAAAAATACCAAAAATTCGCACAAAGTAAATTTTGATGTCCCGATTCTAAAGAAGAATTTTATTTGGTCCAATATAATTTATAAGAGTGAACAAAACTATATTTAATGAAGGTTCTCCATCAAAAGGTGATTAGTGGACCTTTAGTGAATATTAGAGTATCTATCCCTAAAATTGAATTATTTTTTTATTTTAAGCTTTTATCCATTATTGGATAAATGTAAAAACATTTACCATATATAATCATATTTTAGTTATTTCTGTCCATTCCCACCAATATAATGGATACGTGTTAACTACCATTTAAAATAATATTAGTTTATTACTAGTGTGCAACGTAAGATTTCAAAGAAACTTTTTATTGCGTATCGGGTACGCTATCTAACATAGCAACCCCTTTATAGCAAAATTAATTTTTAATTTGTAAATGTTAATAAATATGAAAATGTATTATTCTTTATTTACCTGGGATGTTACATCCTTCCCCCCTTTTGGGAATTGCGTCCTCGCAATTTTATTCACTTATCAAAATAAGTGGGGGTATTTATCCCTCATAGCATTTTCAGATTCCCACGTTGCCTCTTAAACCATATAGTTTTTCCACAAAACCTTTACCTGGTGAATTACCTTATTTCACAACACTTTCTCTCTTTGGTCAAGAATTTGGACTGGTTGTTCTTTATAAGAGATATTATCTTCCAACAGAACTACCTCTGGGATCAAAACATGAGATGGATCTGGCATATACTTTCGTAACATCGAAAAATGAAAAACAATGTGTACTTGAGATAAAGTCAGAGGTAATTCCACTCTGTATGAAACTGATCCAACTCTCTCCAGAATTTCATATGGTCCAATGAACCTTGGACTCAGCTTTCCTTTCATACCAAATTGCATCACACTTTTCAATGGAGAAATCTTGAGAAAAACATGATCACTTACCTCGAAGGATAGATCCTTCCTTTGGTTATCCGCATAACTTTTCTGTCTGCTCTGAGCTATTCTCATGTGTTCCTGAATCAACTGAACCTTTTCTGCCATCTCTTCTACCAATTCTAGTCCCATCAACTTCCTTTCACCTACTTCATCCGCAAAAGCTGGAGTTCGACACCGCTTCCCATATAATGCCTCAAATGGTGTCGTTTGTATACTAGAGTGAAAAATGTTATTATATGAAAACTCAACCAAAGAAAGATGTTGGTCCCAACTTCCCTGATGATCTATAGAGAAAGCTCGTAGCATATCCTGCAAGTTCAGAATTGTTCGTTCTGACTGCCCATCTGATTGCGGATGAAAAGTTGTACTAAAATTTAATTCAGTACCCAATGACTTCTGAAGGCCTTTCCAAAAGTTAGAAGTAAACCTGGGATCATGATAAGATACAATAGAGAGGGGAACTCCATGCAACCTGACTATCTCATTAAGATACAACCGAGAAAGTTGATCTAGAGACAAAGTATCTCGAATAGGAAGGAAATGAGCAGATTTAGTCAATTGATCAACAATAACCCAGATTTCATTATTACCTCTAGATGTCTTAGGTAATCCCACAACAAAGTCCATGAATATATTTTCCCATTTCCACTCTGGCACTGGTAGAGGCTGAAGTATCCCTTTCGGTAACTGACGCTCGGGTTTAACCTTCTAACAAGTCAAACAGTTCATAGTAAAATCAGCAATATCTCTTTTCATTCTATCCCACCAGTAATACTCCCACCGATCTCTGTACATCTTAGTACTGCAATGATGAACTGAAAACGGGGAACTATGAGCCCCACATAACAACTCATTCTTCAACCGTGAATAACCAGGCACACATAATCTCTTCCCAAACCTCAAAACACAATCATTATCAATGTTGAATTCAGGCAACTTACCCTTTCTGAACCAACTCTACCTTTTTCTGCAACTCACTGTCTTCCCTCTGTGCTTGCTTAATTCTATCTGATAGGGATGATCTCACTGATACCTGAAACAAAACAGAAGAAAATCTTGCACAAAAAAACTTCCATTCCAAAGTTCATCAAATCCTTAACCAAAGGATCACGTTCCAAACAGAACATTGTTAATGAAGCATTACCTTTTCGACTAAAAGAATCATCCACTTTATTTTCTTTTCCTGGATGGTAATGAATTGTACAATCATAATCCTTGATTAATTCTAGCCATCTCCTCTGTCTCATGTTCAATTCTTTCTGAGTGAATATATACTTTAAACTTTTGTGATCAGTATATATTTCACACTTTACTCCATAAAAATGATGCCTCCAAATTTTTAAAGCAAAAACAATAGCAGCTAATTCCAAATCATATCTAGGGTAATTTACCTCATGAATTTTCAACTGGCGTGAAGCATAAGAAATTACCTGATCATTCTGTATAAGGACACAACCAAGTCCTTTCAATGAAGCATCACTGTAGATAACAAACTCACCATTCCTGGAAGGAAGTTCCAAAACTAGACCATTCACTAATCTTCTTTTCAACTCCTGAAAACAATCATTGCATTCTTTTTTCCAGATAAACTTAACACCCTTCCGAGTTAGCTTAGTCATTGGACTAGATAATCGTGAAAAAAATTCAACAAACCTTCGGTAGTAACCTTCCAAACCAAGAAAACTATGGATCTCAGTTACATTTGTGGGTCTTGGCCATTCTTCATCAACTTTTGTTTTAGCAGGATCAATAGTTATTCCATCTTTTGAAACAATGTGACCCAGGAAAGAAATTTGTTGTAACCAAAACTCACACTTGCTGAATTTTCCATATAGTTTATGTTCTTTTACGGTTTTCAAGATAACCCTTAAATGACTTTCATGCTCCCCTTTAATTTTAGAAAACACCAAAATATCATCAATAAAAACCACCAACATTTTTCACCTGAGTCAACTGATCCATCACAGCAACAAACTGTTTAGTTCTGATTCTGTCCATCTCAGGATACTGATTTGAATGGTCATTTCCCTCTGTATGCCTTCCCAAAAAATCTATTTTGTTCCCTATATGAAAAACTATTCTTAACAAAAAATATCTTAGGAGAAGCAACATGGTAATATTTTAATGTCATATCATTTAAATTTGACCATAAAAAAATACTTTCGAATAATCATTTAATATAATTCTAACTCCTAAAGTTATCTAAACTGACCCCTGATACCAACTATAAGGCCCCAGCCTTAAACCATACTTAATATTGAATTAAATGAATCATTCACATTTAGGATCTTTTCACGGTTTAGAGTTTTATAGAATTAGGACATAACTATTACATCTCAAAAGATTACCAAGTAGAAACTTTTACTAAGTTTTCATAAATTAAAAACTCTTAAAAGGAAAAATTTCTACTTCCATGTTTTAGATAGCATGACTTTCCCATGATCCCATCCTTGACCCTATTCCACATTAAGTCCTATGAAAAACATTTCAAAAAAACTTGGGTTGAGCATAAAAAGCTCTGTAAGGGATACACAATGAATGAAAACTGTTAGTTTTTCAAAACCACAAGTAAACTACGTATACTTTATCAAAGTAATAATTTTCACCTTTATGAAGTAGTAAAAACTCTTCACAAAAATAAAAGATCATTACTTACCCTTTTGTAACCAATATATTACCATAAACCCCATATAAAGATCACATAACATATATAGGTAACTTTGGACATAAACATACTTAAATGGAATAACCATATGGCCGACTTCCACACATATCACTTAATGGAATAGCCATACGGCCGACTTCCATACCCAATGAATTGGAGGTTATAAAGTAACCACCCATCCTGGTATTCACGGCACCACCTGTAATATGGTTTATCACGTAACCACCCGTCAAATGTCCAAGTACCAATATAAAATAATAAGACATAAAACAAATATAATGGAGAGAAAACATTTCCACACTTTGATCACAATATATCACATAAATATATTGACATAAAAAATCCATTATAAAAACCATTTTTAATACCAAAATACATAAAAGAGTATATGGTATTTATTTCATTTTAAAAACATTACGACTTCTTGAGGAAGCCAAAGACCAAATAATACTGGCGGTGATGAAAAAGGTCGTTGTCACCGCGTACGTTAAAAGAAACATTCCTTTTTTTATTTAGTAAAACGCTTCATAGAAAAAGATTCCTTTTGAATAAAAGTAAATTTCAAAGGGGTTTATACACCGTATAAAATAAATCCCTTTATTATAACAAAATATTCCTCAATGAAAAGAGATTGAGACGAAGTCCCTTACCTCGGGTCCGACTTGACTCGATCATTCTTTAACGTCCTGAATAATAAACTTGAGTTAATTTCTAATTGATTAAGAAACATTTTCAAGTTCATTGTTACTTTTATATCACTTATTACCATTTTATAAACATTATTTAATCATTTAATTTAATAATGTTTGTTTTGTCGATATTTGGTTCTTAAGTCGAAAGTGGACTTCTTACAATTACATGTTATTCATGTGGTCAAAGGTTCATTATATCCAGAATGATATTCATGATTTGGATATCATATATATCATATATATCCAGAATATACATGTGTTTATAATATTACATAATCATTTAGAGTTAAGAAATGAAATTCACCGTTCATGGAGACGGTAAGTCGTACGTACGCATGAACGCTACTTTCATTTCTATGTCATATTAATGGAATTAAAACTAAATGATAGGTATGTATATTTTAATTCCAGAATTATATTCATCAGTTAGATGTAACATAAATCATATATAATAACTTTAAATCTATCCTTTATATGTCCAACATATGGCATTAACGAATCAAATCACTTTAAGGGGGCGGTAGTCCGCACTTCCTAAAATGAAGATATCGCGTATACCCATAATGGAAGCCATAAAGGTATACCACAAATGAAAAATAAAGAAGAATAAGGAAAATATAAACAAAATATATATCATATATAAATATTGTGACATCTTAATGGCCACCATTAAAGGTGTTAAAATAATATTGAACAATCATCATTTCCTGAGGCAGAAATTCGCCAACCACAGAAACAGTATGTTCTTTAACCATTAGATGTGGTGTGTGTAATTGTAGCTCAAATCCTTCTTATAACAACATCCTAATATATTTAGGATACTTTTTTTGTTACAAAATAAAGGAATAAAAAGAGTTTAGAGGGTTGGAGAAGCAAAATAAAACAAAAGAACACAAGAGAAGACACTACCTTTAAAACAGGTAACTCTTTTTGATTTGATCTCAAAGGATTACTTGGGAAGACTTCTGCCCAAAGTGAGGCTTCTAGGAGTAAGAGAGGGATGTGTAGAGACAAAATGAGTAGGTTTTGGACGATCTAAAGGCTTTAGAGGTGTGGGTAAGGAGGTAGAGGTGGGGGCCTTTTATAAGAGGAGAGGAGGGGCACTCTTGGAAGGTTATAAAAGGTTACTTTATTATAAAACTATTTTCGGATTTAAAAGGTCCCAATATTTTATATTTCTATTAAAAGTTGATAATAGTTCTAAATCCACCCATCCAATAAGTTTTTTACATGTTTAGGTCTTATATTTTACATTATCGTTTCATTTTATTTAAATTGTTAAATAATGAGGTAATCGTTGGATCATCATGGTGTCATACATAATTTAATTTATTTAATGTATAAAATATATAAAACAAATATCATGATGTAGGAAATCTTTTTATCTTTCTAATGAATACTTATAGTCAAAATTATGACTAGTATAACCCCATTAAAAAAATTTTTAGTAAAACATTTCATGTTTGTGACATTTTAATTTTAACATTAAATAAAATGTTATTAATGTCATTTTCCTACCAAAGTGGCTCCATGGGGTCCCCAAGTTGACCCATGGATTTTTTTGCTCTGCCATGACACATCCAATAATGTTAGGACATGTTTCTAGTTCATTTCATATTATTAAAACATTATTTTTACCTTAAACTACACTAATTACCTCTAATCGCGATTAATAAACATAAAAGATAATATTCACAAAAAAATTATTTTAATCCCATTGAACCACATTTTACTTCCTAATGACAACCATGTATTTCGGATTTTCTAAATTCAAAACACAAACGTGGTAAAATTTCATTTAAACGAAAAATCAGTTTTTTAAGTACCACTTAGTGGTTTCACTATTCATCAAAAAATGATGTTTTTCAGAAAAATACCAAAAATTCACCCTAAGCTATATTTGATATTCAGAATTCAAAAATGAAGTATATTTTACAAAATTCAAAACATATAAGTTTCATTAATTAATTTAATAATCAATTCCCGCTATCAGAGCAAATAGCGTGTTTTTATGAAACAATAAGTATCAAAAGATTGACACTAGTTTAAGTCCGATTTTCAAAGTGAAATTAATTCCGATGACCACTATTGGATTAAATGGTAAAAATATATTCTAATTTAACTTTAAAACCAATTCAAATGATAATCTAATCATATAAATAAATTAGATTAAAAAGAGGTTTTGAATTAAAATACAACATTTTTCACTATTCATTAAAAACTGAACTTTATCGGAAAAATACCAAAAATTTACACAAATTAAATTTTGATGTCCCGATTCTAAAGAAGAATTTTATTTGGTCCAATATAATTTATAAGAGTTACCAAAACTATATTTAATGAAGGTTCTCCATCAGAAGGTGATAAGTGGACCTTTAGTGAATATTAGAGTATATATGCCTAAAATTGAATTCTTTTCTTATTTTAAGCCTTTATCCATTATTGGATAATTTTAAAAACATTTTACATATATAATCATATTTTAGTTATTTCTATTCATTCCCTCCAATACAATGGCTACGTGTTAACTACCATTTAAAATAATATTATTTTATTACTAGTGTGCAACGTAAGATTTCAAAGAAACTCTTTGTTGCGTATCAGGTACGCTATCGAACATAGCAACCCCTTTAATGTAAAATTAATTTTTAATGCTTAAATGTTAATAAATATGAAAATTTATTATTCTTTATTTACCTTGGATGTTACATTCTCTGTCCAACTCAATCATTGGCTGTAGTATCTTATGTATATATGCACTATTCTAATCCATGTGCCCATGCTTAGTTATTCATTAGCCACACATAACCACATTACTACCAAGAATTTCCAACATAATTTGTAATATCACAACAATAACATCTAAAATGGGAATCTATATTAAGATATAATCCATTAAAACATTCATCATTTATACCACATAACCATTTATCACTATTCTTGTTCCACATGCCTAAATCACTAAGCATATTCAATTACAAAACATGATTCATAGACACATTCCCATTAATCCCATGTAACCCATCCACATGCCAAAACAAAAAAATCCCTTATCCATTATCCAAAACTAGAATCATCTACACATTATAATTTATTAATAATTACATTAACCCATTTACACATTCACCAAGGTCTCAACTTAATAACAATTAAATTTGAGACATTGTAATTCCACTAACCACAGTCGAGAAGGTCAGCACACCCCCTGGGTGGCCCTAAATTGGACAAGTCACCCTAAATGCGTCTGATGGGGATCATGAGGGGGTTCAATTGGTTATTTAGATTCACGTTATATCAAATCATGAAAATGAAACCAATAATACATCGCGTAAAGAACAAGAACATGACCTCAAATGAACAAATCAATGAAAAAACTAAGAGATATAACTTATAGACCACCTATCTCAAATCCATTGATGAACACATTACTAATTGAATCATTAGATCCCAATTCAATAACCATTTAAATCCTTAAACTATATATTATAGACAAAGAAGTATTTTAGAGAGTTCGATGGAGATAAGATAAGGATGAAAATCCTAATCCAAAAATAGAAGCAAGTGAAGGACTAGACATACACGGATCTTTGATCTGCAACTAAAGGAACTCAAAACGACCTATGGATGGAGAAGAATCACCCTTGGAATCCCTTGGGAGATCTTTTCAATCACTATGATACAAAGGAGGAAATGAGGGGTGAAAATCGAGTAAGGGTTTAAAATTCTGTTATGTAATTTTTCTAAATTTTTTCCAACATTATAGGGGTACATGGTTTACACACATGGTTTGAACAACCATGTTCTATCCACTATCCAAGGGGAACTAGGTCACATGATTTCTTGAGAAGGACACTCTATTTTACATACCATGCTCTAACCAATCATTAAGCCTATTTCAAAGGCTTCATAGTTACCTTGGAATTCCACATGGTTTTTTAACCATGCACCAACTGTTCGCCTTGCACGGATTGGCCCGGTTCTCCCATTTCTCATGTATCGAACCTTTAGAACACCCCCAAGACCCAAAATACTCCTAGAAACAATTTTATTAACCAAAAAAATGAGAGTTTTAAAGTGAAATTTACACTATAACATACCCCCAAAAAGTCCAAGATCTTACACATATAGCATGGACTATTTCTGCATTAGGGTCTCTTTTATCTTCTAAATATCGTGTAATAGATGATTATGTCTCATATAAATCCTTAACATCATCATCATCCCCACTAACAAAATGAAATATTTTCCCTTGAAAAACAGTATACCACTGATCATTTGATCAATAAATGACATGAAATATTTTCTTATCATGTGTCTTCATGATAAATGGTTCCTCTTTTCTATTAAATATTTTCAAATTATCTAGTTTAAACTCATAATAATCAAGTTTCACCATGCTATTACTATTAAACAAATTACACTGAAACATTGTGACTCAAAATTTAGTATAATAAATTTCTAATATGTTCTTATAAAATAAAATATAATTTGTTGATAAAAATTTGGTTTTTTACCTTTTTTTCACTTGAAATTGAAGTGCTTCATCAATGATCATTACCCCACTATTTTGAATGTTCCTCTTTTCATTCATATTTTTTATGTAAAATTTGTACCCGTTAATATCAAAACTAGATCATGTGATTACAATAAGATTCATTCCCCCTTCCAACCATTTCAATAATTCTCATATAGATATATCTGTGATGAATTTCAACTAAAACCATGAAACAAATGTCTTTTTATGCTCAATAATTAATCATTTTTCTTATCATTTCAGATATCATACCCTTAATTCCAAAATATGAGGTGATATATATAGTATAACCTCATCTGTGTTATTGAAAATAAATAAATGTTCCTTCATAACTTCATCACATGGAATCAACTTTAGCATGGGGCCTCAAATCCCTATATCTTCAATATGAACTATCATATGCTGAGATATAGGGAGACTAATATTCTCCACTTCATAAAAATAATGAATAAATATCTCAATCACCTCAACCAATAAGTATTTGTTAATAATAGATGACTCTAGTCAATTATCATTTTTAACATATCCCTTTAAAATTTTCATATATCCTTCAAAAGGATATTTCTAATGTAACTACACAAGACCACATATTATTTTATAATGCACACGATGAATCACAAAATTAACCATTATATAAAAACAATTGGTGGAAAATATATTTCTTATTGAAAATTTATAAGATAATCTTCTTTATCTAATATATCTTACAAATTTGGATCAACTATTTTACTATAAATTGATTGTAAAAACTTTCATAACCTGATGATAGACTTTTTGATAGGTGTAAGTAATGAACCATGTAGTGTGATTGGTATCTTTTGTTGCATAAATGTATAAAAAGTAATGATATTTCATACCTATTAATTTAAAATACTGTCCTAACACCAAATTCAAAACATTTTATGAATATCCAATAGGTACTTTACTACCATGAAGATATTTCAATAAATTCATCTTCTCACTCTTTCTTAATGTGTGACAAGGAAAAGTCAAATCTATTCCATTTATATTCTTAGTATGATTTAACTCTAAACATATTCCCAGTGATATCAATTCAAATATTACTTGAAATATATATATTTTTATTTCCATTTATATCAAAAAAGTTCTAATAAAACTATTATTTATGTTTTTCTCAACATGCATAATTTCAATGTTATATTTTTTTCTCTAAAAATATCCAATACTATTGTTTGAAAAACTTAGATTGTTTCTTATATTTATTTTTGGATTAATTTAACCTTCATTATTTCAAATCGTGAAATCAATATTTTTCACCCAATCAAATTATTCTTCAATACAAAATGGTTGAGGGAGATTATTATATTCATAAAAATAATTGAATTATTTTTTAAATCTATGATATGGGTGATCAATTGGAATAAAATTGATATACCATGTATATTGTCTTTATTTAGTTATGAAATTGACAAAATGAATTATCTTCTTCACAAATCGGGCAAGCTTTATCTCTATTAACACAATATCTAGATATGTTATTATATAAATTCTATTCATTTATAGTGAACATTATCATAGCACATAAAAGAAAATACTCTTTCTAGTATGGATCAAAAACTATAACATTTTTCTCCTATAAAAGTTTCAAATCATCAATCAATGGTGAAAAAATACACATAAATATCATTTCTCTAATGTTTTAGTATTGAATTTATTATTCTAATCATTACATATTTTTATTCATGCATATCCATGGGTACTATTTGTAAACTTCCATAAAAAGATGCCATGAACTATAAAGG
Organism: Viscum album; assembly: GCA_963277665.1. Classification (NCBI taxonomy): domain Eukaryota; kingdom Viridiplantae; phylum Streptophyta; class Magnoliopsida; order Santalales; family Viscaceae; genus Viscum; species Viscum album. The sequence goes on from OY728122.1 coordinate 2,096,960,684, forward strand.
ATTTAGAGGATCTGATATGGATTCATTCCATCTATGCATACTCCCATTAAAATATTTCAAAATTTTCTTCAAAAATCATGAAATTGTTTATCAAATCTCTTAAACAAAGGTGAATCATTAGGGTGAAATTTATTAACGTAAAATATGCGCTCATCTGTATGTTATCGTAAATTTTTTTGCATCAATTGAATTTGAAAATAGATTCTTCAAAAGAATAATTATTAGAGGGAACCAAATATTACTAGCACAAGGTTTGATTTTGGTACCTGAGGATAAATCTAAGTTTAATTATTATAATTATTGGAAGGTACCCCATTTCATTCGTAGGTGGATTGGTGTTTGTACCTAAGAATTAATCAAATTTGAATTTTTCATCCATATTATAACATGATCACCCGCATTTTTAATATTTTGATAAACATTTATATTACATACTATACAAAAAATATCCATTGGGGAAATCATGTAATTTTTTATATGCCAATTCCATTGGTAATTATTTTTGCATCATAATTGCAATCTGGAAGCTCGTTTCCTTCTAGAAGTATCTCTTCCAAAATTTTAAGCAATTCAGTGAAAAACTTATTACTCCTCCCATTTCAGGATTTCAAGTTAACTAATATATGAAGTATAGATAACACTGTATATTTATTTCAACCTGAGAATAATGGTTTCTCAAAATCACCATAAAAAAATTCCAAATTTACTGTTTTATTGATGGTTTCAAAGCCTACATCATGAATTAATTCATAAATTTGATACACTATCTCATTCGGAATATTTTCATCAATATTAGATTTTTAATTTTCCATTTATTTTATATTCTTGATCTAAAGTGTATAATTATGGATAAAACCATATCAAATGAGATGATCCTTGATTTATATTGAATTTAATATTCTCATATTCAAAAACTTCATAGACGGATAAGAAATCAATTAATTTTTTTTAGATTTCATTTATAAAATTATATGAAATCATCAACTCTTTTTTAATATTTATTAGTGGTTGATTGTAAATATATCTAATTATGGGCCATTAAATACCTAAGATCATAATATAATAATTGAATATATTAAAACATAAAAAATTAAAATTAAATATATATTAGATAAATTTTAATAATAAAATCATATAGGAAAAAAATCAATAATTAATAACCATTTATCATAAAAACATTATATAAAATGACCAAAAAATAATATAAATAATTTATCTTCAAAAATAAAAAAATTATACATAATATATAGTCAAAAAAATTATACATTGTTTATCGTAAAAATAACTTACAAACACTTCTAAATAATTTATAAAACATAAAAAACATATAATGACTAACAGAAAAATGATAGATAATTTATCTTGGAAAAAATGGTCATAATAAATTTTCTCCTGTTTGCAGATATTTTTTAAATGACTATCACACAACACCACTTTTTTTAGACTATATCCATAATTATACACATAAATATTCTGATTTAGTTAAACTATAATAAATAATTTTAACATAAATTGAAAATTTTCTTTATCAACAATAGATGTAAAAGAATACAGTTCAAATGTATAATTGACTACAATGAGAATCAGATATAAAAACCAATGATTCAAAAATACAAACAAAAATAACATGGGATAAAAAAACATAATGTATAATTTTTATCAAAATAATATCATGAATTACAATGTTTTTGATGAATAATAACATTCTTGGAAAACATCATTCAATTTATTCCATATCATATAATATTTTTTTAATAGAAAAAAAATGAATTTTTCAAAATTTATGTGTTAGGAACATACAATATTTTTTATCATACCTATTTTATTATTTATTCCATGTCAAAATTTATAACATAATTCTTCATGGGAGGAAAACAAATTAGGTACTCATTTTTAAGATAATATAATGTCCAATCATCTTGAGAAAAGCAATCTTCGAATATATTAAATCCAAAAAAAAATATTCCTACATAATTTTTTCAAAATAATTTTTAGAAAACCATTACCATATAGTAATATGTAAAAATTTCAAGATGTGATTAAAATAATCATCTGATATCTAAAAATTTGATTCTATATCCACAAATATTTTGACTACTTATTATTTTATTACAACATAACTAGTGTAAGGTGACTCCTAAAAATAAACAAAAAGGTTATAAAGATTAAAATGATAGTGGTTATCATTATTATCCAATATATATTTTTGTTTAAATGAATGGAAAAATGGTGTGTTAATTTATAAACAATTATTGAATTTTAATAATTATATTATGAAATATATGACTCTATATCTTCTTAATGTTTTATATGGTGATACAAAAATATATAATTTGTTTAGAATAAAAAGTTAAAAAGACCGTGGATACTAGTTTCAATATATATATATATATATATATTTTGAAAAAACGGATTTTATAATTTAACCAAATAAAAATATTATACAATTAATCGAACATCAAAAAAAAATTTATAATTAATAATAAAATTCATAATGAAAAATTTACAAATGATTCAAAATTATAATGAATATATAAATAATTTATCCAAAAAATTAAAATAAATATGTTAAAAATTTTGGATTTAGATAATCAAACATTAATCCTAAATATATATGTATTCCCTCAATGATAGTGGCAAGGTTAAAAATACATGATGAAAGAAAAAAATTTCAAAAAATCGACAAGAAAAAAAGAACCAATGAAAACCTTTAACTATAGTTTTCATTTGATAGGATTAGGGTTTTGGAGAACTAAATATTTTTTATATCATCAAACAAGGGCAAAAGGATGGATGATTGAGGATAAATAATCATGAAAATATGATTAAAATCGAATAAAATTGACTTACATCATCATCCAAGATCATCAGTTGGTCATAAGGTCCATTATATGTCAAGAAAAAAGGGTTTCAAGGAAAATAAAATGAGGGATTCAGGGTGTGATTATTTTCATAAAAGGCATTTAAAGTCTCTTTTCAACAAAACCAATGATAAAATAGTTTTAATTATGTTTTGATATTTTTTTAATGAATCCTGATGTCAAAAAATTATTTTTTAACCATTCATGTCAGCGTTGAAAAAAACGATGTTAAAAGTTCTTCTGAGAAAACATTACCATAATTTTCTTTTAAACCGAATTAATAACCTCAATGTTGAAGACACTATTTATATTAGTGATCTCCAATGACTCATCCGCCATTATAAGTAAATGTGATCAATACCCAATGTCGAAAATAAGTGTTTTAGAGAGTATCTCATGCATTGTGTCATTCTGTGTTCAAGAACTACCTCTCTATTCTACCATGTAATCCCCCATAGTGGGAGTGTTTATTTTTCTAAATCCACCTTTTGGAAATCAACATAGATATCTTATTAAGAAATCTCATTCCACATATCATTCCTCATTTTAGAAATATTCTTGTCTTAGGAACATATACTATACTTAAGTGATAATGTCTCTTCTATTGAATCCAAATTTTAGAAAACGTCATATATCTCTTCATTTGACACTCATTAATTTCATTTCACCAACCTTTATCCCCCTTTGATAATAAATTCAAATATATCGGACCATATGATTATCCTCCGACACAAAAAACCCCGTGGATCGTATCTCCATATTGATCCTATGAAACATTAAAAATAGTTATAAATAGTAAAATTCATTTCGAGAGGGTTGCTTTAGATTCTCCTCAAGCTGAGTGGATGGTTAAACAATGATGTTCAATCGATGCTTCTCAAACACAAGAGTGTCCAATGGTGTAGTCATAATTTTTACTGCTTCTTCACTAGTTATCAAATACTCACGTTTGATTAGTCCTTATTCCAAATTCTCTTTAACAATGTGACACTTGGTTTGGATATGTTTAGTTTGAGAATGCTGAATAGGGTTCTTTTTTGTATTAATTCAATATTTTTAATCAAAATTGATCACCATTGGTTATTTATCATCTTCAAATATATTCAATAATTATTTATTTATCTACAAAATTTGATTACATGCCTTGGTAATAGAGATATAATTTGATTCCATCATACTCAATAATGGGTTTTTCCTTTTTACAAAGCAATACAACACACTTAATACAGATGAATAATGCACCACCATTTACTGATATATCATCAACAAAAACACTATGCCATTCAGTATTATAGAATGAATATAATTCATAATCTTTTCGAGTATCAAAGAATAATAAAAAGTTGATTCTTCCATCTATAAACATCATAATTAATTTCATTGATATTAAAATTTATAATTTTGTGTTACCTTAAAAAAGAATACTATGAATCTGGGAAAAAATATATTTTACAACTTGTAATTAAGTATATAATTCTTCCAATTATCCACCTATATAAGTTAGGATCCACATATTTTCAATCTTCTTACATCCCAATCTTGGTTCCAAAAGAATTCAGAGTTTAAATTCGATAGCAATCACATATATTGAATAAATTAAATATCTATCTCAAAAACATAGTTTGAGAAAAAAATTACATCCTACCTTATAAAAAAAGTTGATCTCAAAAAAGTAGTATATTTCACCTGTTAAAGACATTTTGAATTCAGTTCACATCAACTTAGAAAATTCTTCTACAATATTCTATTTGAGTCCACAAAATATAAGGTATCAACATAAAAAATCACTATGATTTTTTGTTTTTTTGTTGTTTTCACCTAAATATTTTATCCAATGCTACCTCTTTTGAATTAAATCATCTTCAGGTACAAAGATAGTCCATTATACCTTACATGAGGTGTCTATTTTGAACTGTACATATCCTTTTTCAAATTTAACACCATTGTTTCATTATCACCAACTACTAAACCCAGTAGCTATTATATATATACTTCCACTTGGATCACTCCATAAAAAATATTATTTTAAATTTTATTTAATAAATTTCGAAACCTCATTAAATATCCATGACCAAGAATAGTATTATAGACTTATCCTGACTGAGTGGAGAAAAATTCTATTTGACATCAACATCATAAAAATGACAAAACCTCTAACACACTAGTTGTTCCTTCATTAAAATCATGTTTTTGTGTTCATGAAATATATTTTTATAGATCCACCCGGAGATAATAACATTGTTATATTCTATATTCCTCATAAGTTCCCAAATATAATTTTATTTCAATTTGATCGAACAAATAATTAAAGGATCGAAACCATGATTAGCTTTTTATTTTCCTTAAATGATGATGGTTAAATTATCACTGATAGATAAGAATTAATAATACTTTTCATTAGCCTTATCTATGTTGAATTAAATTTATCTCTAACTATATTTGTAGGATCAAATTCCACAAACATGTTTCTTTTTTGAGTTATAAAATGAAATTATCGGGAAATTTTCTCCTCTTCAAAATCATCCATTAAATATTAATAATTTGTAAAACCCTTTCAGATAGGTTTCTCTTTCAGAACATCAATATTTAAATTATTTTTACTTTCTACACAATCTTCTTCCTCATCAAACAAAACATTTTTTTTATTTCAGAGTTCTTCATATATTTTTACTCAATGGTCATAACATCATTACATTATATAATTTTCTTTATCCTATTATTGTAGAATTTATATGACATATTTTCATAGTATATCCTTAAAATACTCCATAATATACTATATCTCTAAAAATTCACTAATTTATTTGTTTGTTTCGAATATAGTATTCACTCATGAAGAACTAGAAATGTTTCAGTGAATGATTTCTTCCAGGCCATATCTCATAATGCTTTCTATCTTCACCCGATCTAATCACTACCTAGTTTTTTGTTTACAAAACATTTTTAATAGACTCTTCCCAATAGTGATGAGAAACACCACTCTCAATCAGCATAGATTTAGACATATTGTTTACATATATAATTATTATTTCAAAACCCCAATTGTTTTAGGATTTTTCACTCGTGAAACATCAGGCTTGATCACATGTTGTTTAAGGTAATTGTAAAATTAAATTGACATGTATTCATTCCATTTTCCGATTGTAATATTTTAATTGTTCATATAGTTTTAATCTCAACTCTACATAGGAATCTCTTCATATATTCAAAGACTTTTAATATTGTTTGTATAAATATCAAGTAGTACATTATACAATAATTATCAACAAAAAGAATGAATTACCTAATTATGTGTTTGTTATTTGTATTCATTCTCCCACACACATTAGTGTAGGTCAGATCAAGTATATTAGACACCCATTTGTTCTTTGTCTAATAAGTATTTTAGACCGTCTTTCACACATGCATGTGTCATATATCATTTCTCTATCCCACATTAAGATAGTAATTTTCATTGTATCCGTAATCATGGATAATTTTTCCATGAACTATAGATTAATGCGACCAAACCATTAGTTCCACAAATTGTATTCCTATTTTAATATTAATAATAAAATGTTTTCTCTAAAATATAATTCGTATAGATTACCATTCATTAATTTCTATTTTATAATGAAACTTTTCTCAAATATTTTAACAATGTATCATCTTAAATTAAATTTCAAAACAAATCTTAAGTTACAGAGTTGACTCACAATCAAGATTTTGAAAACAAAAAATACACAAAAATTACTTCCATTTTCTTCAAATCATCACCTGTATATTAGATATTTACATTTCATTTGAACTTTAAGGAACCATTAATTCTATAATCCACTATTCTATCAACTCTTTAATATTTTTCAATAATTTTACATTTCCAATCAAGTGGGATGATTACAAACTACCAAGAATCTAGTTTATACTTACCTTTATTGGTTTGTGGTCAATCTCTACCATGTTATCCTTCTTTATCTTATTTATTTACTTCCATGAGATAATCATTTGAGTTTATTTATAAGATGGAATCTCTTAAATATTCCTAGCATAGGAATTCTCATCATCTTCTTCCTTATATAGAGAAAATTTATTCTTCAAAGGGATCTTTCAGGGATGTGTTCTACTCATTTGACCTTGAAATTATAGTTACTATCCCCACTTCCTTATTAACATCAGTCTGTGTATTTAATTCTAAAGAAAAAATAGTGAAAACAGTATCCATATAAATTATTTCTTCTATACAATGAAGTATATAGCCTTATTCTTCTTTACTGACTACTAGGTGTTTCCCCAATAAAATCGATCATATCATCTCTATAGAAAGACACAGTGTGGCTAAAATGTTTGATGTATTAGAATTTGATAAGTAAAAATATGTTTAAATATTTATTCCTCCTCATTTCACTACCCTTTGTTCTACTTATTAGTTTCGAACTAACCCCTACTAATTAAGGATTGTTTATAACCCCATGTTACTCTTTATTCAGTGCACTCAAAGTTCATGATTTTTGTAACTAAGTTTTGCGGCTAGATTCAAAAAATTTCTTATTTTATTTATTATGTTCCATAAACATTCCTACTTTGGATCAACTAACATCATATCCAACACCAATTTTACCCATAATTTTTTTTTCTAATCATTGAGAAATTTCTCAACTACTTTATAGCCTCATTTTTCTTTTTTTAATACTGCTATATCTGAGAAATTTCCACACTATAATTTTCTATTATTTTATCTTATTTTATTTATTTTCATTTTCTGGGTAATGGATTAATTTTTAAGGGCTTAAAATTTATCAATTTTCTCCACTAGACTAGAATTAAGTTAATAAATAACATTTTTCAGTTCTTCAATATTGGGTTTGAATTTCATAATCTCTCTTATTCTTTCATGGATAGATAATTGATTATCAAAAATTATTTATATCAATCAATTTCAGCTTGATATTAATCAACATATTAAAAGGATAAATTTAATATTACTCCAATAATTTTAATTTTCTTTTCTTTTATATCAATTTCCTCAATTTCCCCTCTTAAGTTATGATTTTATAATGAAAACACCTTCTTGTTCATTTCAATTATCTTTTTTAATATTTTTTCCCTTTTTAATAGTCATCATTGGAACATTTTCTATATATGCCTTAAATTATTCTTCATCTTTCACTAGATATTCATCACAAGTATCTTCTTATTTTCTCATAACTCTCTTCTTTATAATCTTATTTCCAAAAGAACTTTCTCAGAGGAAATCTCTTTTTGGGGGGAAACCAATTTTGGGATTTTGAGTGGATTCTATTTCAATGTCCTGAAAATCTTATAATATTCTCATAAACCTTGCAATAATGTTCCCATAATTAACATATATTAAACATTACAACTGTACTGTGACTAAAAATCTCTCTCCCCCTATCTTGAATTTTCTGGCTAAAAGGGAATTAAATTCATCATCTCTATATTGTTCTTCATTACTAGGTTAATTAATGTCATGTTTTTTCATGGATTTGAAAGTTATATTCTTACATTTAGGAATTTTCCTATTTTCAATTGTAATATTCATTTATTATGCTACTAAAATGCCTAAAATATTATGAATATAATTCTTAGATAAATATATTTCATTAAAAGCCTAAACATTTTGATTTTATAAGGAAGTAAACCATCTTAATATATTCTTTAATTTTACAATATCCTTAATTTCATCACCAATACTAATAATTACTCCAAATAATTAAATAATTCTGTTGAAGAAATGGTATTTTTTCATTGGGAATCATTTTCATATCATTTAACATATCACACAAAATTTACAGTTTTACCTCCATCACATATCTATTTCAACTGAATATATTTTCAAACATTTCACACATGACCATATCCAGAGTAATGACTGTATCCATAAAAAGTATTTGATATGATAGATATCCAATAAGTAATTTTGATTTTTGTAATGTGAATCTAGAATATTTCTTTTATATTTAGGCATAAAAAGTCCTATCGTTTCACTAACATGAAACCCTTGAACCCTGGAAAATAGAACATCAATCACAAGATATTTCTGAGGAGTTATCATTCAATTCATCAAATATGGTAGTTTATTAAATAAAATAGGGGTATTTAATTAGCATATTATAAATTATCCGTCACAAATAATTCATGATGATAGATTTCTTTCATATAACCATAATTATTTAAAACCACTATATACAACCTACGACACCCTTAGTGGCGTGTAGTGAATCAGAGTGAATTTTTTTTCATTTTATTCTTTAGGATATTCTCCCCATAAGAAAAAAAATGTATTAAACATATTTCATTCAATAAAATATCCAAAAAACATATACTTGTTGAATAAAACATGGATGAAAACAATCTTTTTACTTTTTTAACCATAATGGGCTGACTCAATGACCATACATCGATTATGTGTAGGTCATTATAAAATCCACTATTTCTAAACTAGTTTTAATATATTGTAATTTATTTTGAAAATATTAATTCATGTAAGGAAAAATTCTTCTACATAGACTTTTTGGATAGTACACTTCCTCCCATAGTTCACATCCATCAAATCTCCATTCCACGCTACCTTAAAATAAATATTTCTTGGTTAAATTACATGAAGGTTGATTTTAAATTATCAAGATAAACTTATTTTATTTAAATCTTTATAACATGAATTTTATTCTCCTATGGAGTACAAATTCTCAAAAATACGAACCAAATATGTTTATGTGATGATACATGGTAGAATCTTCCTTATGAGAAGTGACCACATAAAACATTTTTCAACCTATGCTCAACTTGAAAAATATGTATAACACATCATTAAACCATATATGACATTTTTTAAATACAGACTCTATTTCACAGACCTCCCTCATTACATTCATGGTATATTAAACTAGTAAATTGCATACTAAACGTCATGAACCACATTATCTTCTTTGTGGAGCTCTCTTACTAGCCACTCGTAAACATCATTCATACACACTTCCTCTATAAAATATGTTTGAAATTAAGATTCATGGAACATAATTCATAGATATAATTCATGGTGTCTCTATTATAATCTTCCACACTTCTCAAATTTGGAGATTAATCTACGGATCTTTGTTAAATTAACCTCATTGAAAAATTAATAGATTAGTGGAGTATTTATAGGAAAATTACTCCAAGAATATCGCTAATATTTACATTTATAGTAAAAAAATTAGTAAAATCATGTCACATACCCCCATCATGGTAACCCAAAAAATCAATTTTGACACCATGTAGTGGGTGTTTAATCGTAGACTTCTCATTCTACCAAGTACTCACTACCTAGTAATCCATATATATTTTTTCTGATACTGTGTACATCCCATTAGTATCATGTACTTAACTTTATGTAAGATTAATCTCCTTTACAAAATAGACTTCCAAAAAATATGTGTACTACCTTCATGAACTCTACCTCGTAGTTTAATAATATATGAACTTCTTACGTGGGCCACATACATGATTTCACTAGTCATTTATATGATATTTTAATCCCCATAATGACCCCAAAAACCTCTTTCCATTACCTAAAAGCTTCACAAAACATAAAACAAACCCCAAATTTTTAAACCCAAAAATTTAGCTAATAGTGGAAAAAATAGAATTGAATAACCATATTAATTGTTTCCACCATTATTCCATTTCCTATAAGACATCCTCAAATTCCATTAAACACCTTTATAAACCTAAATATTTATGTTCAAAAAACACAACATTGAAACCAAACACCATCCTGGAACACCTTATTCCATCAATTGAAAATGCATGTATACAATTACCTAAACACCTTGATCGTATTATTCCTTATAAGTACATAATAATTGAATTTTATTATTATTTTCCTTTTAAGGGTGCTAATTTAAAAAGTTTGAATCCCTATTCACTCATTATATGAGTTATTTTATTTCTCTTATATATCCTTACATAATCATTGATTGGTGTAAACTATTTTCATATGTATAAAACTTTATTTTGTACAAGAATATCTTATAAGATATGCTTCATATAGTTTACACCAATCAATGATTATGTAAGGATATATAAGAGAAATAAAATAACTCATATAATGAGTGACTAGGGATTCAAACTTTTTAAATTAGCACCCTTAAAAGGAAAATAATAAAAAAATTCAATTATTATGTACTTATAAGGAATAATACGATCAAGGTGTTTAGGTAATTGTATACATGCATTTTCAATTGATGGAATAAGGTGTAAACTATTGTCATATGTATAAAACTTTATTTTGTACAAGAATATCTTATAAGATATGCTTCATATAGAAGTTATGATAAGTATTTTAATACTATTAATTATGACATGTATAACCAAAGAAAATTTATTATAAGATTTAATACATATGAATTTTATGTGGTGGTAGGGGATCTAAACAATATAGTTCCTCAATGCACTAGTAGGTCTCATGAGATATATAACATAGGGTAATGTAAAAAACCATAATCTTTATGTATGTCATTTTGGCATAGGGCCTCAATGATTTTTTCGATGTATGACATTATGAATTACTAAAATTTCCACCATTATTTGGTCATTTTTCAATTATTTCCCTTTATATCCACAAATTATGTTATATGGAATCAGTTGTTTATATGTTCTCATTTTAATTTTTATTATATGTTATCTTCTACTACACATTATCCAATACTGATCATTTGATTTCACCATTTTTTTGTTCTATTTCCCCATTAGAAAAGTATAATATTCTGAATTATTATCCATATTGTTATCACTAAAAAATGATTATTTTTTATAAAATGATAGAATTTTTCAGGATATAATGAAATATTTATATATCTAGTCTCTTGAGGAGTACTAAACCATTTTCTTGGGAATCTAATCTCATGTATTCTGATAACCATGTGATAAATAACCCTACAACTTTAGGTGAATAGGGATTGTGTAGTACAAAAATGGAAATCTAAAATGGTAAATTTAATGTGAGAATATATATATAGAGAAACCATACATATATATATTAGCTGGGAAATAAAAGAATATTTATAGATTAGTATGATCCTTAGGTTGTTTGAAATATTATTTAAAAAATAACTTCTGAAATTTCACAACATTATTTTACGAAATGGATTTTTTTACCCAATCTAATAAATCTATTTATGATAGGATCCAAATTAATTATAGTGTTGTTAATTTTTTATATTTTAATGGAATGCTAAATTTTTGGAATGAAAAATAATGAAGTAAATGATGAAATTCATATTTTACCTAGAAACATTGATATGGAATACTTGAGTGGATAAAATATTATATTATGAATTAAAATCATTTAGAATAAAATTCGATTTTTCTTTCCCAAAATGATTACATTGAAATCTTTTTAAATAGGTTTGAAAATTTTTATTCTTCACTAGTTTCTACTCTATATGGGTTTTTAATACGATATAACCAAATAGTAGTAGGTTATTTGATAAATTATAATATCAAAGTATTATTGTGTGTATCAAGAATTCCATGAAATGTATGAGGATTTATAAATCAAATTTTATTATAATTGGAGTTGGTAAAAAGTAATAACTATTATGTTCAATAAGATATAATTAAATAAGGAATTCGATATTAAAAGGGAACTATATATCACCATTTATATTATAATGGGAATATAAAGGTGTTTGAAGATATTTACTATAAATGTTGAATTTTTAATCATTAGGATAACTCATTTAAAAAAAGGTTTATTTTTATCACTTGGTGGTGGAATGATCTCTTATAGATCAAAGAATCACCCATTTATAACCTAATCTATAATGGATTCTGAGTTTTTTTATCTAGTCGATACCAGAAATGTAGTGTAATATCCTATATCTCTCTTATTAAAAAAATGTTGTACCATATACTTATTTCATCACTTTTTATAAGTTGTGATTGTTAATAAACTATGTCTATGGAATATAGAAATACTTGAAATTAAAAATCAAGACCCACTAGTCTCAGAAATAGCTATGTGGGGAAGTTGATATAAGAGGTTATCATAACTTTTTACTTTTTAAGATCATGATTTAATTTCATATATAAATTAATAAAATGATTTTGAAGGTATTTAGTGTAAAAAAAGTTCATCATGGATGGTTTTGATGTCCACATAAATGTTTCACCAATAATGGTAACTCAAATTAATATTTCATAACCTTTCATGTCTATGGTCAATAAATGAAATTATATCATATTTATGATAGAAACACTAAAATATATTACACTAACAGAGATTGTATTTTAGTTCCCACTAATAAAATAAGGTGAATATTAAAAATGATAAGTGCACCAATGATATCAAAAAAGCATGGAAACATGGGAATAAATTTTGGTTCAACTATACAAATGTTAGATTGGGATTACTCTGATGTTATATAAAGAGATAATTATATTGGCTCTTAGACACTGACAATAGGATAAAGAAAAAAATATTTATAATAGTTTATATTAGTGGATGAATAAATTAAAAAATTAAAGTGACTTGTGTAGGATGAATCATATTTAAAAAAAGAGTAACATGTTCAAGGAAGTGCCAACCCTTTTTTGCATTCATATTTTACTTTTCCCTACTACATTATGTTTCAAATCTAGAGGTGCCTTTATTTATTAAAATCTTTATCTAATAGAGTATTATGATCTATATTCAAGTCCATGATTATTTTAATTATTTTAAATTCATAACAACTATATAATCACAATCCTAGATCTAGTGCGAGAATTATTATCTTTAAATATATATCTTCTATATCCATAAACGTGGCCAAATTTTATACATCTAAGACATTAAAAATAAAATAGAAATTTTAGGTCACATATATTCTCAAGGACCATCTTGATTTAGAGTTTCAGATAATGAGTACAAACTCTTACATAACAATACCCATGTAATCAGGTGATCATTTTACCTATTATAACCATATTTTATTAATTTATATATGTCTTTAAATTAACCCATAAAATTATTTACACAAGAAACATTTATAGATATAATTCATTTAACCATATTCTTAATAAGATGGGAAAATAAAAAACACAAGAAGGGTTATCCCATATTATTTATAATGGTAAATAGAATAATTAATAGTTGAATTTCATTAGTGAGTATAATATGAGAATAAGGGTATGATAATATAATCAAAGTACAAGATAACAACATAAGAGTATTCATAAAAATACAAAAATTAAAGATAAATTTATTTGAGAAGGTATTGCTTTTTTAAATTTTGGTTTTAATCACTAGTTTTCAGTTATTGAAATGTTTCATGGGATTGAGGGGATCCTCCAGGGTGTATAAGGGGTTCATGTCATGAAATTAAGGGAAAACTAGCTAACTAGTGAAAGGTTCATGGTCAACGCATGGTTAACTAAATATTGCGGCCTTACCCGGAAATCCTTGGAATGTTGGACTATGAAATTATGCAGGGTTGGAACACTATTAGTCCAACTGTGTAGATCTCCCCAATAAACCACGTGATCTATTTCCCCTAGATAGTATCATGTGCTCAGTTTAGAAAATTGTGCGTACAAATCATGTACCCAATAAAAGATGGAAAATTTATAGTTATTTCGATTACATGATATTTAGATCCCCACCTGATTACTCCCTCATTTCACTCCCTCTTAACCATGAGGAAGAAACAAAGAATCCCAAGGTTTCCAAGGGTTATTCTTCTTTTGTTCTTATCCATTTAGAGTGTCTTTGGTTTCATATCGAAGCCCCAAGTAACCCTAATTCTCCTTTTTCTTCTCTTTTCCAAATTTCAGTTTGTAATTTCTCCCATTTCCTTCGGAATCCCTAAGACCCACTATATACTAGTAGAATATAGGATGGTGATTCCAAGGGTATATGGATCTGGATCTAAGGCCATGATTAATAGTGAGTTCATTATTGGATTCAAGGTAGGTGTTCTATAAGTAATATCCCATAGTTTTGTTATAGATTTGTTCATGTGTGTTGAGATCTTTTTTCCCTCTTATATTGAATTTTTCATTGTGTAATATTTAGTAAGATGGTTAACTAATTAATGATTTAGACCCCTCATGATCCTTTTAGTATTCTTTAAGGATTATTATAATGATGTAGGGCCACCTATGAGGTACGCTAGCATTTCCAAACCAATAAATTGGTAATGTTAAGTAAAGAGTTGATTTACGATAACCAAGATCCCATATTGAACATGATGAATATGTTTAGTAGTGTAGAAAAGGGAATATTTATTATTTTGTAGAGGTTTTGAAAATGTAATAAGGGTTTGTATGGTCTGGCATGAAAAAGGGTTAATTTGGTTAACTGAGATTATATTATATGGCCTATGAATTGTGATTATATTACTTAAAGTATTAGTATAAATGAAATGATAAACATGTTAAATTAGAAATGGATTGTAAATTGAAGAACAAGAAAATTATATTGCATAATGGAATTGATGAATATGTTTAATAGGTTAATACATGGGAATTATGGGGTATACCTAATGGGTTGATTGTAATAAAGTGGTTGTTCTGTGTGATATAAGAATTATACTTGAAATAAAAAAGTGGGAAAATGCTCCTGAAATGATGAATGGGCTAAATGAGATAATGTATGGTAATGGAAGAATATTGGCTAATGTATTGGAATTATTGAATATACTTAATGGGTTAAGGTATGAGAATGGGTATTGAACTAAATGGGTATGAAATTTTAATGGAAAATGTGTCAATGGGTTATGACATAGTATTAATTCCCATGTTTATGGTTATAGAATTTGATTGATATTTACATTGGATGTGTATTATTGTGATATGGTATGTGTGTGGTGAATGGATAAATAAGCATATGCACATGGATTTGTAGTGTGATAAAGGACTAAGGCTCCTCCCACAAGTTGAGTTGGACTTATTCTCTAACCCTGAATAGGAATGAATGGGGTAGAAAGTCATATTGATGCTCTATAACCCTAATGGGTACATTAAAAGATATTACATAGACTTTGGATCTAATTTAGGTATGATGAATTGTTATGAAATTTATATCCTTAATGTGATATGGACTTGACTTATTCCCTTATGAATAGTGATTGATTTCCTAAGACCCATTTGTAGATGATGTATATTCCTAACACATGGAACACATGATAAAAAGGGATTAAGTAATTAATTTGATATAAATGATGAAAAAGGTAATAAAGATATAAATGTTTTAAGTGTACCTAGTTATCTAATAGAACTTGAGTTTTCCTTCTGTTTATTTTACCATTTACATTATACTTGTATGAAACATCTATATAAACTACATATTTTGTAGACACTGTTTCTGGTAGCCTATTGAGTTTTACTCTAACCCTTTTTGGGATGTCATTGGGTACCCAAGTAGACTTCATTATTATAGGTTAGAATGACGGTAAGGGCCCTATGTAAGGAATTCGAGTCGGGCATGGTATATGAATGGATGAGGTTCTTGACATAGAGTCAAAAAAAATTGGGGATTCAGTTGGTTGTATTTATGTAGTATTTCCTTCATTTCATAAATATTCTTATGACATTACATAGTTAATGTTGAGTTGTGTTTTACACCTAGTTTTGGTATATGTTTGGATATGCGTGATTATTGGTTATTACATGATGATTCCTTTCTTTATATTGTTAAACGAAGTGGAATACTTTGGTAAAAATAATAAAGTCTCCCTATGAGGCTTACTAGACCCTCAACACATGTCAGCAGCCTCTTTCGTATAGGTTGGTACACTTGAGGTCATGTGAAGACCTATCTCATGGAACCTATTTAATGGTTCATAGGTCAGGGAAGTTACAAAATGGTATAAGAGAAATTATTTTATGGGGTATTATTATTTGTGATGGTAGACATGAAGAGAGGATGTGTCATTCCATGGTAATGAGCTCGTTCTTGGGAGTATCTATCCCATGTATAATGGAAAACCCATGTAACCAAGGGTGATAATTGTTGTTCTTAAGGTGTTTTGTTACAGTTGAATGGTATTTCGTCATTGGGTGATTCACATGTTGTGTGATGTGACTGATTTATGAGATCTTTCTCATGACTAGAATTGCATGAGGCTTTTCATTCATGCATCATTTTAGGAATCATAGGATATATGTGTCATGCATATTAATAATCACACATGGGATGGGTGTGTGATACATGAAGGGTGGAATTCATTTTAATTTTATGAGATTTGAAAAAAAATGGTGTCTAATAAATAAGATGCAATCGGGTAAAATAAAAGTTATTTTGATAATGAATAATGATTTTTCTTAATGAATGGTGGAAAAGAGTTTAAATGATGAATGTAATAAGTTTTGAAATAGGGAATGTTCCTAAGAGAAAATATTTGTGATGTAAAATAGGAAATAGATTTAAAATTTATTTGAAAAAAGACTTGTGATTATGTAATTTGGTTTACCCTATGTTGGCCATGACCCATGGTAGGGGTAGCAGTGGGTAGAGTTCTAAGTGTGATGATTACCATGGTAAGTGTATAGGGAGTGGTTTCTTTATGGATGAATGTATAAACTCTTTTCCATATGTGGTTTAAATCCAATCGATCATCCATATAAGTGTTTATTGATGACGTTCTTTTGGATTATGGTCATAAATAAGGTAGGGACATTTGAAGTGTCTGGTAAATAGGGAGTTTAAAATTTCCATTCATGAGTTCAAATATTGATGATTTAGTTATGAAATGATGTATGGTGAATGAAATTTTGGTTGAATTGAGTAGTGGGTATTCCTTGTGTTGTCGATTTGAACCATGTATGGATGGTTTGGTGTAGTTAGATTGTACTAGTTTTAGACCTTAGGTTAGTGTTCCAAGGCCTTTAGGGTTATGATATAGAAAAGGATATGTTCATAGAGAACCATTTGAAGGTTTTTAGGATTTGGTTCGTGGGAAGTTTTTTTGTAATGTGGTTGTGAAATCTCTTGTGGTTCGTGACTGTATGGAGTGCATGCTAAACCTTAATGGTGGTTCCTAGAATTTAGGGACCTTGTGTGTAGGTACCTTGAGATTATTGTTTTCTATCCATGTTTTGGATTAGAGGGAAGGTTGATGGTTTGGTGACGCTGCTTGTGTTGTGGTTACACATTTACAATTTCGGGGAAAACATGGGTGAACTCAGGGGAGGATAGAACCATGATGAAAGTTCCTTAGAAAATAAAGATGGGATATTATTTAAAGGTGGAATAGTTGCATAATAAGTACCGTCAAGGTTCTGAAAATGGTATAGTTTTTCACTGGTTAATTCATAAGGGAAACCAATTTCTTATGGTTGATTTTAAGGATTATTTTGAAGGGTTGTATGACATGGATTCCTAACCTACCTGTTTGGATGATGATTAATGGATGCCTCAATGTTGTTTCCGAGTTATAGAGACATGGGTGAATGAGGTACAGTTAGATTATTTTGTTTTAAAGGTGACAACCGAGGTGAGGTGGGTCATGTGGTAGAGCTTGTTTGTATGAATTGTTTTTTGATGTGTATGATGTTAAGAATTCCATGGGGTCAAAGAGGTTGATGGAGCAGAAGGTATGGTTAGGTGAGTAAGGAGACTTTGGGAAATGCGCAGGTGATATTAGGATTATGGGAACTGAAGTCAATGTAAGAGTTTTCATTGGAATGTGAAAACAAATGAGGTATCTAATGAGGTTTTGATGTAGGAATATACAAGTAAGGTGTGATTTCAATTGGGATAATCATATTTCATTCTCTACGAAACCAAGTCAGGAAGAATCGTTAGGCGAGAGACTGTTGGTTTGATTAGTGTGGTGGAGAATTGTGTTTCTGTTTTTAACTATTAGGGGTGTAATAAAGGAGATCAAAGTGTGTGGTAGAAGTAGTTCCATAGGAACATTGGTTCACAGCTTCTTGGTGGATGGTCATAGAGCAATGGTGATTCTTGGTTTTCAATCACGCCTAAATGATGGTTCTTATGTAAAAATGAGATGTGTGAATCATGGAATACTAATATCCTTAGTAGGTCATGGTATCCTATAGTTGTAGGGGTCATAAATAATGTATACGTTGGTGGTGGTGGTCTTCGACAACTTTGTAGTGTGCCTTAACTAGTGAGGATCATGCCCAATATCTTGACATCATCCTAGGTACATTGAGAAGATATGGATTTATGCCAAGTGACTTGAAGGTGTTTTGGTTAGATGAAGGACACTTTGGATTTTATGCTCATGGGGGAATTATATGTATAGATAGATGATGTGATGTATGCCATCGATGGATTTGGGTGAGGTCCTCAATTTGGATCATGTTATAATGAATGTCTTGGGGGTTGTTCATGGAATCCAGGAATGAGTATTGGGTGACGTTCATTTTCCTATTCTAGAAAAACATAGACCACTGTGTCTATGTTTTGTTTTTTGTATTATTATAAAATTTAATCCATGGTGTTTGGAATACTTTATGGAGATAAATGGTAATGAAAATCTTAATGTGGGAGTGATAAATCAGTCCCATATGTGGAGAGGAGAATGTTGGGTTGATGTAGTGGCACTGGCATTCCAATAAAGAACTTTTCATATGCATGTTGGTCTCTCATATAGGCATGGTGGGCCTTTGTTATAGTGTATTATTAAGCCCAGCAGAGTCTTTGGGATTGGGGTAGTTCCAAATGAAATTTGAAATGGTTGGGTAAAAGTCGTTGAAGAGGTTGTAAGACATGAAAACTATTTTTGGAAAGATATATTGGGTTCTATTGCTCCAAAAAAATATGATGTAGACTTGGGTATGTTTATTTGGGTGGTATTAGAATGTATTGAAGTTTGATGGAACCTTGTCCATGTCATTTAGTGTCCTGAAAATGGTGAAGCTAAACATTCCAGGATGAGTCAGTTGAGGATAAATTGACTAGGCTAGGAGTGGGGGACATATTTAGAAAGTTGTAATGCACCATCAATGGATTTTTGTGGGTGATAAGTATATTTCATATTTTATAATGTGTTGATTGAGAACCTATAATTCTTATGTTAGTTTGTGAATAATAGGAGTGATTATGTTTTGAATGTTGATGGGGTAGTGGAGCCCAATGATGGTTTGGAGGGAAGTGATATTGTGAAGAAGTAATTCTACTAGAGTTCATAGATAACCTCAATTGGTGTGTTAGATGATAGTGATAGGATTCAAGTGAGTAACTTCCTTGGGAAGGAAAAATGTGGTAGTGTGCCATCACTGGAAGATGTGTGTTCTGGGACAAGCCAATCGGGGGTAGTCCAACCTGATATGGTAAACAAGAATTGGTGTGGTGATAGTGACTCTTGACCTTAAGGTCATGTATGGGCCTTGTAACACCAAGAATATGGTTCATGTAAGGATTCCCTCTAAACATAGTTAAAAATGGGATTATTCAAAAAATCAATGTCTTCAGGTTATTCACGTGTTGTGAGTGTGACCAACCTCCGATTTGAGGTTATAGCAGAAATTACCATTCATAAATGAAGTATCACGTGATTGAGTTAAATTTGATCTTATTCTTATAATTGATTCTGTAGGATTTTCGCCACATATAGTTTCAATGGTAAGGTTGTTGGTTAGTGTAGGGATAAGTCCATATGGATGTTCGGGCGTCATGAGATGGGAACACGTCATTTATGATGTGAATGTTGAGTTTAGAATCTGGTGGTCTTTAGACGATATTGGGGGTGAAAAATAATGAAATATTTTGGAAAAACACATAATGGGAAAGTTGTTGATTGATGACATGATCATAGTTTCGGGATGGAGGGACTTGAGTTCTCATCATTCAGATGAGTTTTCTCAGATAGAAAGAGTTGTTATGGGTCTAATCAATAGAGTGCACCAAGAACAATGGTTCCATTTTGATGTATAGTTATGGAATGGGATCAACGAGACCCAAGTGGTGGATCAAAATAAGTATTGAAAAGTGGTTCTAAAGGCCATGTGTCTTCCTTTGGGTGATATCATGTTTTGGCCAATGTTAGAATTTTTAAAAGAGTGTAAAATGAAGCCAATTTATTCATGTCATAATTTCCAAAAAGGATCAGGCCGATGGGGTGCTGAGTCGTTCCCCTACGATAGTATGATGTTGGGTGAATATTTTTCATGTGATATGAATTAGAAACTATTTCCTATGTTTTCCCAATGATGTTTTATTAGTTGTGGTATGGATGATGATAACACATCCTTTTAAAAGTATCTAGTTCATGTTTTGGGTTGTGTTGTGGAATTATTGTAGGGAAAAGTAATATCTTCGGTATGAATTATGTGGTAGCATATTAATTTTGAAAAATAAACATGGAAAATGGAAACTGATAGAAGGCCCTATTACTATGATCTCTTTGTTATGGAAGTATAGTGAAAATTCAGAATGTGGCTTGAGGAAAAGTCATTATATAGTGGATAGGTTGTAAGATCCTCATCTTCATGAAGGTATTACCATGTTTAAATTTTGGATTTAATCTCATATTTTTTATTTGTGAAATGTTTCATAAGTGTAAGGGGATCCAATAAGGGTGTATCGGGGGTTCGGGACATGAAAATAAGGGAAATCAGGCCAACGAGGGAATGACGCATGGCTGGCGCATGGTTAATTAAACTATGTAGTATTCCTATGAAAATTGAGAAACCATGTAAAATGGTATTAAGAACCATTATTCAAACTGTGTGGTGATCGCCAAGTAACCATGTGACCTTTTTCCCTAAGTGAGTATCTTGTGCATGGTTTGTGCATGGTTTGGAAAATCATGTGGACAACCCATACACCCCAATAAATATTGGAAAATTTATAGTTTTTTCATAATGAGATATTTATATCTATATCCAATTTATCTGAAATATCTCCCCTATCAACCCTATGGATAGACCAAACAAACCCAATATTCCCAAGGTTGGTTCACATTTGTTTCATGGACATTTGGACCATTGTTTGTTGTTGAATAAAGTCTCAGGTAAGTCTAACACTCTGCTTTCTTCTCTTTTCCAGATTAGGGTTTGTAGTTTATCCCATACACTTTTGAAGCCATAAATCCATATTTTTGTGGTCTAATTTAGGTTGGGTCTTCAAATTGTGTTTTAATCTGGATCTGAGGCCATAATTAATAGTGTTTCCATCATCGCATTCATGGTAGGTGGTCTACAGGTTATATCACATAGTTTTGTTATATATTTGTTCTTGTGTGTTGAGATCTTTCTTCCCTCTTGTTGTGAATTTGTTGCAGTGAGTAATATTTCGAAAAAATGGTTGGATAACTAATGATTCATACCCATCATTATCCTTATGGGATTCATTGAGGATGATTATCATGATATAGGTACACCCATTGGGTGTGCTGGCATTCCCAAACCTAGAATTTGGTAATATTAGTGTAGAGTTTACTTACAATAACGTAGATACCATATTGAACATGTTGAACATGTTTAGTTGAGTCAAAAATGGAATATTGTTAGTTATGACTGTGTTTGGATAAAAGAATAAGGGTTTTTTCGGTGTGTCTTGAAAAAATGGTGAATTGGGTTAATTGATATTGGGTCCAATGGCCTATAAATTGTATTGAAATGCCTAAAAGGATTGGTATATATGATATGGTGAACATGTTAAATTGGAAATTCCTTGTGAATTGAAGACCATGAAAATGGGTTTTCATAAGGGAACTGATGAATTTGTTGAATGGGTTAATACATTTGAATAATGGGGTATACCAAATGGGTTTTATGTAATAAAGTGGTTGTGTTGTGTGATATAATAGTTGAACAAGAAATGTATAACTGGGATAATGATTTCTGAAATGATGAATGGGATAAATGGGATAATGTATGAAAATGGATGAATATTGGAAAATGTATGGGAATCATTTAATATACATAATGGGTTAAGGCATGAGAATGTAAATTGGGCTTAATAGTTATGAAATGTAAATAGAAAATGTATTAATGGGTTATAGAATAGTAATAATTCCCATTTTGATGGTTATGGATTTTTATTGCTATTGTCACTGGTTTTGTTTTTTAGTGATATGGTGTGTGTGTGTGTACTGAATGGATAAATAAGAATTTTCCCATAGCTTGGTGGTGAGATAAGGACTGAGGATACTCTCATAGGTTAGTTTAGACTAGTGCTCTAACCCCACTAAAGAATGCATGGGTTAGGGTGTCAGACCGATTCTTTGTGCCCCAAATGGTTGCATTCAAAGAGATTCCCTTTATTAAGGCTCCAAGGTATGTTTGATGCATTGTTATAAAATATTTAGCCCATGTAATATAGGGACTTGACTCATTTCTGTATTCATAGTGATTTATTACCTTGGACCCATGTGTAGATGATGTATATTCCTAACCCATGGGAAAAATGATAAAATGTGAATAAGTAATGAAGACAGTGTAAATGATAAAAATGGTAATTGTTATAGAAATGGTTTAAGTGTTCTTGGTTATCTAATGGAACCCAAGTTGTTCTTCTGTTTATCTTACCATTTACTTTGTACTATAATACACTATATTTTTAGACTAGATATTTTGTACACACCATTGGTGGTGGACTATGGAGTTATAATCACATCCTACTCGGGTCTCCATTTGGTGCCCATGGAGACATCAATATTGCATGCTCGAATAAGGGAAAGAACCTGGTGTACGGAAGTTAATTCGGGTGTGGGATATGCATGGATGATGATTTAGACTTGGAGTCAGGACCATTTTAGGGATTCATCTAGTTTTCATTATTTTGGGTTTCCTGCATTTTGGAACTACTATCATTACATGACATAGTTAATGTTGATATGTTGTTTGTACCCAGTTCTAGAAAATGTTCGTATATTCATGGTCATTTGTTATTAAATATTTTTTTCTTCTATTTATAGCATTAACTGATGTGTCTTTATTTAATAAAGAGGTTATAGTATCCCCATGTGGCTTAGTAGATGCTCACCGCTAGTCAGATGCCTCTGGTGTACAAGGAAATTACAAAAGTAGATCATAAATAATGAGGCATGGAATGAAGATCTAGTATTATATAAGATCCATATAATTCAACAATCATGCGCCATTTTAAATTAATAATTGGGAAATGGATCCATTATAACTCATAGAAAACATTTAAAAAACCTCTATGTATCTTGGATAATTGAACATTTGTCTTACAATAACCAAATGGAATTATTACCTTAGAAATTATGAGTAACCTATGACTAGTAAAATTTATCATCTCATAAGGGTAACTTACAATTAGTCAAATCTATCACTTTACCCAGATCATTTTATGGATATAACAAACCTACCCACACTTAGTTTGTAACATAACCATGTTTCCTTGTTTTATAAAATAACCACCTTCCCTTGGTTAATAACATTGAAACCCATCCTTGGTTTATAACAGAACTTCCCAAAAATTATACATACATATTTCCAAGTACTGTATAATTAATAAAACAATTATAAAATTTTACATTTCATCATAATACCTTCGAAAAAAACCATCATTCCTTTTTTAGATAAATTATCTTGTGGAAAAGAAATGGGTTCCGTGAGAATATTATTAAAAATCATAAGCCATATAGGGAAATAATAAGGGTGGTATCATTATAAAATATCTTTATTGGATCAAAGGAAAATAATAAATTATATTTCCATATCTAAAAAATACATTTAAATGAACATGATAGACATTTCTAAGAAAACAAATAAAATAACATTTTCTTTTGTTAACATTTTAAGTAAAAATTCCAAGAATACTAGGAAAAATATTTTTTAAAAGTAACGATGGAAAATTATAATTTAAATATTAAATAAAATATTATTTATGAGGGTTTTAATGTCCATTCATTTTTAAAATGTTAAAATAAATATTCTGTTCACACTTCTGCTAAAAACCAAAGGTACCCTGTTTGGGAAATGACTAAAATATTCATATTAATATTTTAAAGATAAATTCAAATATAGATAAAAATTAATTTAAACAATTATTTATAAATATAAAATAATATTCTTAAAAAAATAATGTTCAAGGATATGTAAGAGAAAATATCCTCAACCAAGAAGAAAAAACAATGTCTGTTTTTCCTTAAAAACGTTCATTTAATATTATTAAGTACCAAATAGGGAAAAATGAAATTAAAACATGTAAAACATATAAATAACCCAAGGATAAATAAATATATTTTTTAATAAATTATGAATATATAATTTCTCCCAAATAAAACTTGAAGATAGACAATCTCAATTATAAATGAGATTGTGACATGGAATCTCTACCAGATTGGTTACATTCAAATAAAAAGTCATTATAAAAATAATATGATTTATATTTTTAAATCCCATGAATTACATGACTTAATATTACCAAATTCATTCATTGGATACTAATTACACCATAAAAATAATTCATAGTTCATGGCATGAAACATGTCCTTTGCAAATGAGATTGAGACATAGGAAAACCCTTACAAGGATCACAATATTTGAAGGGATAATTAATCCATGAAATGATTAGGAGAATATATATATATCCCAATAAAAAAATTAAATACATTAT
Source organism: Viscum album (assembly GCA_963277665.1). Classification (NCBI taxonomy): domain Eukaryota; kingdom Viridiplantae; phylum Streptophyta; class Magnoliopsida; order Santalales; family Viscaceae; genus Viscum; species Viscum album. The sequence goes on from OY728122.1 coordinate 2,096,986,067, forward strand.
AAAAAAATTATAGTCCAATTCAAACGTAATTTTGGAATAAAAAAATTAACAATGAAGTGTTATGTCCTAATGAAAGGAAATTGAGTTGAGAAACCTCTTACCTTGAGTCCATAATTGATATGTGATTTCTTTAACTATTACATAATTGACATATATTGATTATTTAATTTTTTAAAAACCTTTTATAGGTTTATTAATTTATCAATATACTATATATTTCATTTATTTCAATAATATATTTAATTACATAATCAGTTAATTCCACTTTATGAGTTTTGAGGACGTTTGGTTCATAATTGGAACATGAATTTGGTAGGACGATCATGGTCAATGGGGAAATTTTTACATCATCTAAAATATAATAATAATGACTTAATCAACATTTTTATATCTCAAATACAATTTTATATCCATACCTTAAAAGAGTTCTGAAAATATAAAAAAATTGACTAGCGAGCCGATAGTCTACATGTACACTTGAGAAATGATTTAAATTTTTATTCAAAGGTAAATAAAAAATAAAAAATATTAAAATATTAACCTTAAATAATAATTATATTTTTATAAGCATATATTAACATTAAAAATTTCATCTTTATATCCAATCGTGATAGGTAGTTATTGAAAAATGATGGGCATCTCTATGTGGAGATGGTAGTCCGTACTTGCGAATGTATAATGATTTAATTATTCATAATTCGAATGGTGTGAATATATATGATATATGTGACACCATTTAGGAGCCAGGTTTGTTTATTTTTTATTTTTTATTTATATTGTTTATATTTCTTATTTTTCTTCGGCGTGAGGTGTCAAAAACATGGTTTCTGGAGAAATCCTGTCACGACACATAGTTGACGCATGATTTGTCTAACCATGCAGATAACTATACGAGGTGAGTTTTTTGGGTATAGTGAACTCTAAATGGTTTAAGAACTATTTTTAAACCCATATAAGGCATAGTATTAATCATAAAACATGGGATCATGGGAGTTTGTGGAACTCATATGGTTAGTACGTTGTTTGCCTAACTATGTGGTCATTTCGTATGAGTGGTCCATGTCGTCATTTTTTTTATCTTTTACCAAAAGTACATTTTGATATTTTAAGTATTTCTCTATCATTTATCCTCTCATGCATTCAAAGATTCTTCCCCAAGCATGTTATGGGAAGATATTTTCACATCATTACTCAATGAATTTTATTTACTTTTGATGCTCACAAATACCACATTTTTTACGAATAAAATTACTTTAGGTTTTTTACAAAAATATATTCATCCATAAATTTATTTTATTTATAGTTTAAAACAGTTTATTAATTATTTAATGCATGGTTTAATATAATCTTGAAATATTGTTCATACCCATCATTTGTAAGCATAACTTATTCTTCGGGAGCCCTATGTATGAAATAAAACTATAGATCAGATACCCCATGATGTTAAAAGTGTATAGATCAAGGACCCTATAATTAGAAGAAACCCAATATTTGAGGAACAAAAATATAGTTCATAAACCATGATTTTTAATAAATTATACATTTTTACCCATACATTTGATGTTTTTTATAAAGGAACCCTTAATTAGACTTGGTTAATGGTGGAGATTTAAATTGAAGATATTTTTCATGTTTTTTAAAACAATATCATTGTAAGTAAATATATATTTAAAGATTCTTTATGACTGATTAAAAGGATAATATTTTATAGATTAAATCATTCATATTTCTAAGGGATGTTATGACTCTTTATGAATTTTTTAAAATCCAATGATCCTGATTTATCAGGAGATATTCTTTGATCTTTTATGACAAAGAGAAAGCCCAGTTTCACTTGGTAAATATAACATGAATTTCATCTTCTATGTGGGAGTTATTAGGGTTTTAATAAAAAACATTTAAAAAGGTTAAAATATAGGGAATATGTATTCATCTAAAAGGTAAACACTTTGAATACATTAATGTTTTATTCATACACTTTGTATACTATTGACTAACTGTTACTGTTGCTATTTTTTTATTAAAGATCATTTTGAATCCTCAATCTCTTCAAATCATTTATTTCTTAAAGAAATTTATCATTGAAGAGAGGGATCTATTTTTCATCAATTGCTAATACTAAAATGAATTAGAATCATTTTTCATAATAAAATTAATATCTATTGATTTATTTGAGTATCGACTGCTTGAACTCAGTCATAGTGGAGTATCAACTTCTTGGTCTAAGATGTGGATTTAAAATTCCCTATAAAAGAACCAGAAGGCCTTGTAAAAGTTTTTTTGTACATGTTTCAACATCCTACACTAAATTTTTAAGGTATTGTTATAAGAGGACCTATCTAGTGAAAATCACCCAACTCAATGAGAGAGGGTTGGTAGAGTGGACTAGAGTATCTTTTTTCCATGAACCACTATAAAAATTATAGTTTTCTTCTTCTATATTTTTCTACTACTCACCTTACATAAATAAGTTCAAATCATAATAAATCATGAATAAGGATAAAAATTTCAATTTATCTAGATTATTGAAAAGACATAATTCATACCCCCTTTCTTATCTTTGTATTATTCTAAAAAACATTTTGTATTAAAGGAATGATTTTTTTGAGAAACCAGATAATCTATAGAAAGATCAAAGTAAAATGTCTATATAAAGAATGAACTAAAATAATGTATACTAATGATCCATTCTCTTTACATTAATTGTGTTAATTATTGTTTCTAGAAATATCAAATGATTATATATTTGAAATGTCATGGATTCAAAGTATACATGAAAATTACCACACCATATGTAACCCCTGAAAAACCAAACACATGGGAATCCACAAAAGAAGCTGAGTATGGTATGAATTATAGAGAAATAAACACTATAATATGTGTAATCTGTCTAGATAAATTCAATTAAGTATCTCAATATTCTATTACTTATGAAATATGGAAAACTATTGTAGTTTATTATGAAGGAACTGACAGTGTTTTTCAATTAAGCTATACTGATGCAAAGTAGAATTTTGTTAATTTAAGAATATATAATGTTGAAATCATCACCTTTATGAATGAGATATTGAATTATATATCCAATGATGTTTATTCCTTAGGATATTCAATTTCACGGTTATATTAGGTGTTGAATGTAATCAGAGTTAAACCATATAAATGGAATGGAATATCTAATGTTATACAACAATCAACACCAGTTAAATATATAACAATGAATGAATAAATTGTAATGTTAATGATGCTTGAATCCGAGATGTAGGCTGAAGTTGAAGACTGCAAAATGATAAAACATAAAAATACATACCTTAGAGTTACTACTAAGAAAAATTAAAATAAATCAATATAAAATGTTACATTCTCAAATGATTCATAATGTTTAGACATAGAAATGGTGTTAGATCAACTAGCTAGAAGATTCCTAAAATTTTATAAGTAAAAAAAGATTCAATAAGACCTTCACGAAATATGAAGGAGGATCGAAAGAATTGTGATTCTATGAATGTAAATAAATGAGACATATTTAAACTGATTTCCCATAGATAATGGAATAAAATAAAAAGACGTGGTCAAAATAAAGGAAAATTCAGATGAGAACTGATTTTGATTGAAAAGGAAAGAAAACATTAAAGTATACTTGGAGTGTGTGTGAGGACTCCAACAGCTCTTCTAAATCTGGATCAAAAAAAGATCCTAAATAACTAAAAGAATGATTTTTCTTTATGGATAATGAATAATATGAGGTTCAATCCTAATATTCCTCTACTTTTCATTCTGAAATATTCTCTAATATAAAATTAGATATTTAATTCTCTATTATTGAATAAATATATGAAACTTTAGTAAAAATCATAAATAACAACATAATGGTCATAATATTGTTTTAAGAGAAAAAAAATTTATATTAAGACAACACCAACAATCAAATAAAAAATATATCAAATCCACTTCTAAATATACTAATCAAGAAAATAGAATAAAATAATTACAAAATTTAGTAGATTCATTTAAAATTATTTCTATCATATTAACTAAAGGATAAGAATCTTTAAATTAAATTCGTGGGAAAAATTATCAGAATAGAAAAATATAGAATATGAAGTGATGCTAAAAAATAAAAACTATATAGAAATTACATTGTATCAAGTTCTCAAAATAACAATATATCAAGATTTACTTTTTTATTTTGGAACAAGGGACATTTCTATATTATTTTTTTGAAGAATAACTCATTTTAGTGGAATAAAAAAGGATCCTATTTCCAAAAATATTTCTAACGTATGTATTGCTGATTTTGGAAAAATAATGAAAATTTGGTTACCCAGATCGTTGTTTGCTAACAAGGCTTTACCCAAAAAAATATGGGTATGAAAAAAAAAATTAAATTCCTTGTAGTAAAAAGGTCACATGAAAAAAAAATTGGTATAGATAGTGGTTGATCAAGACACATGATTAGAGACTCTTTAAATTTTCATACATTATAAAAATTAAATGGATGGATAGTTAACATCAAAATAGATGATAAATGGAAAATATATAGAGTAAAATCCCAAAGAGATAAAAAATAAATTTAAACGGACAAAGTATTATCAATTAAAGGGTTGATGAAATATTTGGTATCTATAAACTCTATGGTAATGTGTTTTATGTGTATTTCTCTAATAATTATATATTTTTTTCTAAGATAAATTGCATAAATATATATCACAAAAAACTGAAAAATTTTATACCTTAGATTTTAATTCCATATGTAAACAAAAAAATAAAATTGTTTAAATAGTGAGGAAAATGAATCATTGATTTGGAATTTGAGATTTAGACATTGCAATGTATTTACTTTATAAAAGTTATATTAGAGACACTTGTTTTCGGGTTTTCATAGTCTTAAAGTGAATAAAGATACTTTTATTGACGCATACCAAATTGGAAAGAAACACAAGTCATCCTTAAAATATATTAACAATGTTACTACATACAATGTAATAGATCTTATCCACGTTGATTTGTTTCAACAATTCAGAATAGATAGTTTGGTTGGAAGATTATATATTTTTGTTTTATTTTATGACTTTTCAAAATTTACATTTGCTTATTTTTAAAGCATTAATGTTTTTTTCTCATTTATGGAATTATTTTGGAAAATTATTCAAAATTGAATATATTTTAAAATAATATCATTAATAAGTTATTATACTAGATAATTCAATAATAAATAGTTTAATTAATATTTCTCAAACATGGGTATTATAAAAACCTTCTCTACACCATGAACACAACAAAAAATGGAATTATCTAAAGAAGAAATATAACTATTCAAGAAAATGTAATAAATTTGTTAAATAAATATAGTCTTCCTACCTAATTTTTTATAGAATCTGTAAAAACATATTTTCATATCATGAATAGAGTTTTAATAAGACTGCTTCTTAAAAAGTGACCCTGTGAATGATGAAATAATATAAAACCTAAGGGAAAAAACTTTAATGTTTTTGGATAAATTGTTTATATATTGAATACTCTGGAAACCCTTATTAAATTTTATCCAAAGGATGGTGAATAAATCATTATAGGATGTCCTTAAATCATTAATGTTTGTAGGGTATATAATCATAATTCAAGCATTTCTAAAGAATATGTTCATATGATGTTTAATGAAATTGAACCTTATAGCAATAAGGAAAATAAAATAGATGAAGTGGATGATTCATTAGAAAACAAGAGACTTTAATCAACTAAGATTAATTCTGGAAAAAAACTAGAGGAATGTTTGATGATGGGTATTAAAGAATAACATCACCAATTTAGGAGAAAAATGTTTGAGAATTAGTTTATATACCATACAATCATCCAGTATATAGAAAAAATTGGTTTTTAGAAATAAAATAAATGATCAATGAATAATTAATAAAAAAAATCTAGATATTTGATAAAGTATATAATCATAAATAATGAATATATTATGATGAAATATTTTCTCATGTTGTAATATTATAAGCTATCAGAATTATTCTAGATTATGAACCTCATGTGAATTTTATATTATATTAGATTGATGTAAAATAATTTTCTCAAATGAATATTAATAGAGAATGTTTATATTGAAAAGCCACTAGGTTTTGAAAATCATCATATTCCAAATTTAGTTTTCAAACAAATTAATTATCTTTAGGGGATTAAACAATCACCTAGAGCATGGTATGAATGATTAAGTTATTTTCTACTAGAAAACCAATTTTCAATAGGGTTTTAAAATCCTAATCCTTTTAAGTAAATATTTTTTTCTAATATATTATTTGTAATAATTTATATATATTATGTAATATTTGTTTTAGGAAAATTAAAATATTTTTAATGATTTTTCTAATATAATGAAAAAGGTATTTAAAATAAGTATGATTGCAGAATTAAATTTTTTTCCTTGCATTTAAAATCTATCAAAAGGATTATGGAAATTTAATAAGTAAAACAGAATATTTTATTAGGTTATTTAAATAGTTTGGTCTAGAAAATAGTAAGACTTATACAACTCCCATGTGTACTAATATAGAACTGGATATAGATGAAATTGGAAATCTATTTCACAACACGATATATAGGGGTATGATAGTTAATTTACAATATCTTACTACTATCATACCATTATATTTTCATTTTTGTTCTATATTTCAACCAAAAATAATAATAAAATCTTTTTGTTAATAGAATTTATAGATATATAAAAGGTAATATTTTTTAATCTTTATATAAAATTTATGAATATAATTTTAATTTCATATTTAGATGAAAATGTTGGAGGTTTTAGATTAGATAAAAATTGATTATTAGGAACCTATCACTATTTAAATTCAAGTAATAAACAACATTTAGTTTCTCTATCAATGGATAATAAAAAATATATATATTCTGGAATTTCTTGTTTGCAGGTTTTTTGGATGAAACTCACTTTACTGAACTTTAAACATAATTTAAATAATATTATTATTATATATGACAAAAAAAGTGAAGTAAGTATTACAAAAAATATATTTTTTGTCACTCTAGAACTATGTATATTGACCTAAGTCATCATTTTCTAAGAGATCTTGTTCTAAAAAATCTTATAACTTTAGAATTAGTAAATATTGAATAGAAACTTGCTAATATTTTTACTAAACCACTTCTCACCACTTCTTATGAATTTATTGTGGGGAGTTATGAATATATAATTATAAATTAAATTGAAATTGTTTCTATAATTATGTCTCAATTATTTTATTTATTTTTTTAATCATATTTATTTAATAATTTTTTAACAAAATATTAAATTATAATTATTTTTTGAAAGCGGGTATTTTTTTAAAAAATATATATAATTTATGATAACACAAAGTATTTGGCATAAGAATCCAAAACCGATGTCACTCAAACTTATAAAAAACAAACACTCCCTATCACTTACTCTTTCCCTCAGTATCAAACTCTTTCAATATCCCAAGATCCCATTTTTTCATTTCAAACACTAGAATTTAACCCTCAAACCATCAAATTCTCATCAATTTTGAAAACCAAGAGGATGGATGAAGATAAATCAACTGAATCAAAGCATCAATGGATAAATTTTAGAAAGGAGAATCAATGGGAATATTTTTATTTTGAATAGATATATTAGATGAATTATCTTTTGAAGCATGGTCTATTCTTTCTAGTGTTGGAATTCATTTTCAATGAAGAAAATACCATGTATGTGTAAGAATTAGACGTAAAAGTGTTCAATAAAAATGTCAAGTTCATTTTTTCACTTTAATTTTCGATCTATTAAAGACAATTATAATAATTCTAATGGAATTACGTCTTTTATTTTTATCTCAAATATGATTAGGAAATAATTAATAAAGGATCTTGAAGATAACCAGATGGTGATGGTCAAATTCATTCAGTAATAAATTATATTGTGAATTGTGGAGTTAGAGAAAATTATTTATCTCAATAAGTATACAAAAGTTTCTAAATGAGTGATACCAACTTAATTTATGTAGACATATTCTTTAGTATGTGAATCGTTTTTGTCATATAAAGGCTAGGATGTCTTTTTCCCCATATGGGAGGATTGTTTATTTATTTTTTTGTAAAAACAAAATAAGATTTGACATGTCAAGGTAAAGATTAGGTTTCATCATTGTAATATTATTAATGCTATAACTTTAAGAATATTAGGTTTCTTTTTTAGTATAGTAAGAGGAAATCTGTTACCTATTGATTCTGATGATCAATGTGAAACTAGTGTTATTTCTCAAGGGGAGGAAGAAAATTAAAATTTAATGGTTTAGTATGTATTCATACAAAAAAATCTGGATAATCTAGAATAGTAGTTGTTATTATAGCATCAAGTTGAAGACTCGTGTATAATATTTTTGATATGGATGTTTCAAGATATATTCATGGATATCTTTAAGAAAAATCAGAATAAGTTCCCAATGAGGCCCATGTCACATGTTCTAGAAAAAGAAAAGAACATACCATTTAGGCATTAAAATTTAATGTTTCTAAAACTAAGGATAATAAAAAACTAGTGTTTTTATGAGTCTCAACTACTCTTGAAGAACTTTAAGATGAAAGGGATGATAAACAAGAAGCTCATGAAAAAGAACAAGTTGAGGAAATTACACAATTAGGGGAGTAAGAGGAACCATCATTTTTTGAAACTAATATATTAGTTAAGAATATAATAGTCTATATTAGTGAGGATTATTTGTATTCGGCTACTTATGCATATACTAAGAAGAAAAAGGTTCTTAATAATGTATCTTTCTATTCTATTGAGAATAATAATGATCAATCCTTAGTTTTACTAGAAATTATACAACCATCAAGAAATCAAGAACAATGATATTTTCGTTCTATTATTCATAAAATAGAATATATATTCATCAGGTATAATAGAATGAAGGAGGGAAATTCATCTTTTCAAACAGATTTGGAGACTACTAATAAATATTAAGAAGATTTAAAAAATTTATTATTCCAAGAGAAGAATTGGAATCAGTGAAATTTCAGATGAAAATTCTCCAATAAAATTAAATTTATAAAAGATAATTTGATGCATTTCAAAGACAAATGGAATATCAGATTAGGAATATTAAAGAAAAATCAGTCACAAAGATAAATTTTGGATATTAAAGAAATAATTAGGATGTCAGTTTGTATAAAAAGGAGTTTCTTTAGCTAATCCTGAGCTTCCACTTCTTCACCTCACACTTCACAAAATTAAATAATAATGTTTGAATTTATTACTATAGTTCTATCTAATCTGACTATCATATTCATAATCTTTAGTGTGATGGTGATCCATTAATTTGATTTTAAACAATAAAGGAGAACATAATGAATCATTTATAGCCTCTTCGGTCTCATCTTCCATCTCAACATGACCTAGGTGATGAGGGGTTACACTCTAGACCATCCCCTCTTTGAGGGAGAGGGACCATATTCTCCTCATGTGTGGCTCATCCAGGCTATTTCCTTCTCTTATATCACCTTGAATACATTCCCCCTTTCCTTTTATCTCACATTTCCCTAAAGTTATGAACATGTATGAAGGATACCCATAATTATCACTTTCATGTTTAGAGTTCACCAATACCTATCCCCTTTTGGATTTGACTTTGGTTTCATGAATAAAGCATCATCGACGATCAATGTATTTTTTTATAGGTTTGTATTTGATTATTGGGTTTTACATGAATGATCTATAGTTGAGAATCTTGATAAAAGGAATACAATGGTTCATTTTTCTTTTGATTTTTATTTCACTAAGGCCTAGTATAAACCCCCCTGAGTATGCAACAGATCCCATTTCTTCCTTTTCCAGTGGTCCAATGATTTCCAAAGGAAGCATGATTCTCACACAGTGATGATTTGGGTCTGTTTCTGTTTCATAAACCTTTGAGAATCTATATGTCAGGAAATTTGATTGCATTCTTCCATTGTTCCAATAGTATAATTGGTGATGTTTTTCACCTAATTTCCCCTTGTATCTTCATTAAAATCGATGTTTCAAGGAGGTCAACAGTTATAATTTGGGTTGAATTAGGATATGAATTTTTTTATAAATAACCCATTTTTTTAGAATCATGGGTAGATTTGTGTTATTTATTTGAAAAATTGGGTTATCGATTGTTAGTATTCCATTGATGGATCAAGGTCAGTCAAGAGAATATATATGTTGTACTATATTTGGGTACTGGTGTACCCATGTCTAATAGTTAAATGTAATAGGTTTAGTTTCATGGTTCCTTGGACCAAAGAATCCTCAATACGAACTCCTCTTTCTCTATGGAAGCAGCTGACCCGAAGGATGTTGGTGGAGTATCCAAAGTTTCTCTAACTTTGTAAACTTTATTAACTATGAATCTTAATCCAAAAGTTACATAAATTTTTGGAAGACTATTTCATGGTTAGATGGAGATAAACCATGAGGTTGAAAGCCCATCTATTTAAAGAGTTTTTTATGGGTGTGTAATAAATAAAATTTTGAACATAGAAACAATACACACAATGTTTCTTCATATGTGGAGGTGGTGTGGTTGGGAAATAGAATCATTTTAATAGAGGTGTCATATTAGATAGGTCTTGGGTTACATAGTCTTAAAAAGGTGTCTCGTGAGGAAAGGGATGGAGGTGAATCTTGTGTCATGGTTTAGATGTAATAGGAATATATGGTGGGGGGCTTATCAAGACATGTTCCCTAAGGGAGGTATTAAATATTAATAAGGAAAATTATTTAAAGGTTTTGTGAGTGAATGTATGGATTAGGATCATGATGAATATAGGGAATATAACCTTAATGAAGAGAAGGGATTCCAAATTGCAGAGTATAGTGACAAGTCTTCTTTCTATCCTTCATAAGATAGTTCAAAAGAAATCTTGGGAATGGGGCTACCCAATCCAAGGAGGAAGTGACGAAGTGAAAATTGGGACTTGAGGAGTTGTATCCAGATTAAAGGATAAATAAAAAGGGTGAAAGGACTATTACTACGTACCCCCACCATGATATACAATATCTACCAAAATGTTTACGGCCAAGGTGATAGACTATGATCTCGATGTTATTGGTAACAATTTTACTGTCTCTGGTGACTATAAGGACCGGGAGTGGGAAGGATATATGTTGGAGCCTTTCAAACAAAATCCATAATTATTGGTTGGGATGAACCTACTATCCTTCATGGTCAACAATTATCAAGCTGAGGCTATAATAAATGGGGTGTTATAGAAAATAATTATTCAATCTGGGGAAGAAATACTAGAGAAAACTCTCATGATAAATTCCTCAAAATAGAATGTTGATAATATGTATGACATACTGAAACATGTGGACACTAATAAGGTGCAAAGAAAGTGGATCAAAAATAAATATCATAATTTGGTAAGAGGTCTCATTACAGGGAAAATAAAAATGGAAGAGTGAATTCAAACAATGGACAAGATGTCTTATTGGTTTGAAGACCTTATTAATTATGATCTACGGTTATAGGTAAATGGACTTCATTGTAAATTAATTAGTAATAATGATTTAATATAATTAAATTACATTTCAATGGTTCATCTATCCCATTTGGTATTTGAATCTTTGTATTTTTTACCTTCATGTTTTCTCACTTTCATCAAAACTGTTTGAAGAATTAAAAAGTTAATTTTCAATAAAAGATAAATTTTTGAAAACTTAACATCAGATGATCCTATAATAAGAAATCATTTAAATCAGTTAAGTGACATTATCTCACTATTCTTTTGGTTTGAAGAAAATTATCTTGAGTTTTTAAAGTAAATTTTTTTATAATTTTGAAAGTCAGTGAGGACTCAATGATTTTGATGAGAGAGTGAGATGATTTATTTTTAAAAATTTCCCTAAATTGTAGGAAAATCTAAAATATGTTCATCAGGATGTTCAAGATTCTCATGCCTCTAACACCTCATCTGAATAAGAACTTTAAACCTCATATCATCCTAACTTTTTTAATTTTTTCTTCCAAATTTTTTTTATAATCCAAAACATCCATTAAGAAATTTATTTTGGTATATTATATTATTATATTTTATTTTCATATTATTTATGTATAATTATACTACTAAAAAATTACATTTTTTTATATAATAACATATAATTCATTTAAACTTATGTTTCATATTGATTTTTTTATAAAACTAATCTATGACTTTCTTTTTTATAACAAATTGGGGGAGAAATTTAGTTAAACAAAACATTCTTAGTATTATTGACATTTTATATTTTAACCATAGATGGTGGTAATTTGATTTACAGATTAGTTACTATAAAAATTAACTATAAACAATGAATATAAATTCTATTATGTCTCTTTAAATATATTATTTCATATAAGTCTACATTTCCTATATTTTATAAAAGTTATGTTATAAATGTTTTTGATCATCAAAAATGGTGAGATTGTTGGGAATGTGTTGTTTCAAAAATACAATATGAATATTATTGATTTTGATGCTAAAAAATAACCCTATGTGGTTTAATATTGAAATAACATTATGTGTTTTCAGGAATATATTTAATGATAAATTTATCTTATTTAATGGTTAAAATATTTGATTAAGTATTCTATATTTGTTTGAAAGTAATCTGTAAAAATTAATCATACACTACATTTGTAAACATAATGTATGGTTTGGGAATCCCACCTTTATAATAAAACATTTATCTCAAATACCCTCTGATGCTAGAAATGTATGGATCCAGAACCATACATTTGAAAAAAAATATATTTGAAAGGAAAAAATGTGTAGTTCATTAACCCTACTTTTTTAATAATTCATAAATTTTTAACCATAATTTTTAATTCTGTCATTACATGAATAAACCTTATGATGGACTTAGTCAATGATGAATTTTTAAATTTATTTTATTTTCTGCATTTTATGAAATGGTCTCATGGGAAGTAAATATCACATTAAATTTATTTTGTGATCAATTCAAAGGTTTATATTAAATGGATGAAATCATTCATTTTTGAAATGGAATTTATAACTCAATGTGAACATTTTAAAAACAAATGATCATGATTTTTCAGGGTCTGTTTTTTGATCTATTATGATAGAGAGTGAGTAATGTTTCTCTTGACAAATAGAAATAGTGTTCTTATCTTCTATATGGGATTGATATCTTTTTGAATACTAAACTATTGAAAAAGATAAAAAAAATTAAAATCTTTATTATTCTAAAAAGGATACACTTTATAGACAAACATGTTTCAATATTATGTTGTGAAAACTGCAGATTAATTATTAATTCTTTTATTTCTTTGTTGATATTTTTATTGAAGATTATTTTGAAAACTATATCTCTTGAAAGTAGTTATTTCTTGAAGACATTTATCTTTGAAGGAGAAGATCTATCTTCTTTCAGTTACTACCACAAATGTGAACACGAATCTATTTTCTCTATTAAATCAATCTCTATTGATTTATTAGAGTATTGGTTTTTCAAACTTAACCATAGTAAAGTATGAGCTTCTTTGACTAAGATATAGATTTATTGTTCCCTATGAAAGAACCTAAAGGCCTCATAAAATCCTTGTAGTAAATGATTCAACTACCTATACTCAATATTTAAGGTCATGTGATAAGAGTACCTCTGTTGTGAAAGTAACCATACTCATTGAGCAAGTGTTGGTGTAGTGGACTAGGATATGTTTGGGCCACGAAAAACTATAAAAATTAATATGTTATACCTCCCTATATTTTTATTGTTCAATAAATTAAATAAGAAAATGCTTTATATCTTCATAAATCAAAAATAAGAAGAAAATATTTAATCAAACTAGATTATAAAAAAGACACAATTCACCCCCACCCGTCTTATGTTTCTTTGTATTATTCTGACCTAATAGCTTGGAGATTTTACTTTTACATTTTAGTGGTTTCCCTTAGGATTCCATAGTGTTTTGGATTGAGCTAAGCCCCTTTTTGTTTTTTAATTCATCATTTCCCCTCCACATTCATGATTCTTCAATATTGATAAATTATTGAAACCCAAGATAGTGGTTTGGATGAACATTGAGTAAACAATGAGAGTATTTATTTGATTATTTGTGGTTAATATGAGTGACGTATTCTTCTTTATTAATCATGTGGTTTTAATCAAATATGGTTATTTTGGAACCATTTTTAATATAAATTTCACTATTTTTAGGAGTTTTCCATGGATTACCTTTGAATTATTTTATTTCCTTTAGTTTATGTGTAATAAATTGTAATTATTATTTTTTCTAGTCTATATTTAACCCATGTTTATTGTGCTGTATTGTTTTGTATCAGTGATTTAATCCTTAATGTGGATTTTCAAAATGGATGTGTCTTAAGTTCACTATAAGTGTTTGATAAAATGGATCAATGTGGATTTATAGTTATGAAAATATTTCTAAAGAGGTTTTATGAATGGTTTTACCTTGAGAATGTTTTCTTATCCAAAAGGGAATGTTTTTTTAAGTATTGGGAATATATTTTATGTATGACACTTTTGATGTTGATATATTTATAATTTAGTAGAAAATGGTATACCTAGGGTGTGAGGGTGTATTTACTAATGGACTATGAGATCCTTAAGGAGGAAAACTCCAAAATTTTCTTCTTTATTGTCCAATGGACTAAGATATAAAATAGGATATGGGAATATGAGAGACCATGAGAGATTGCACATTATTTATTCATCTATAATGTTTTATTTTAGACTCACTCACATTATACCCATATGGACAGTGGTTAGGATGAACTTAACTTATTCTCAGTTTATGTATATGATTTTATACATTGTTTTAGCTACCTGTTGGATAGTGATTTCATGTGTTATTACAACTCAAATTAGTTGGTTATATGATCATACCTATGATTACCCATTTATTTATAACTTTTTTTGGGTATTTTGAGCATGTTCTTTCATATGGACCTATTTCATTACTTGTTACATTTCGGTACGTGTCTTGGAAAACATGTTTTGTTTAAAATAAAACCAAAGGGATTTCAAACAAATTATTTCAAGTGAAATTTTTCAAAATATGATTAGTTTTGGAAAACATTTTTTCAATCTAATTTGTTAGTTTTTAGGGTTTCAAAGACTTAAATATATTCATTGTGGTATTATTTTAATATTTCTACCTCACACAATATATATGCCTCTAGGTGTGTGTAGACATTAATTTTCATACAATGATAATGTTACGGGAACTATGTAATTAGATAGTTGTTCTTGATTACCACCATATGTGGTTAGTTTTATGGTGGACACATGCTTTCATAAGGTTAGATCATGAGGGCATATTTTGGATATTTTGTATCATTGGGATGTTTATGTTTTCTCTATTGGGTATTTGATCCCTATTTGGGTTTTTTGAGATTTTGACTTGGCACAACATGTAAATTTCTCTTTTGTGACATGTTGTATATGTGTTGTGATGTTCATTATGGTATTTAAAATTAGTCATTATTATTTTACTCTTGTTGTATGTTTCTTTATTCTATTGAATATAATTATGTTGGGGTTCACATTAAACTACTAGATGGTTCATGTTGGATAATATAGGATAAAATATTTCGAAGAGGTTGTTTATTATACCCGGGTTCTTTCCTCCAACTTGGGGTGATTAAGAATTCCTTTTGGGTCCTGTATCCTAACAAAATTGGTGATGGTTCATGTCAACCTATGTTAGTTCACAATAAAAGAGTATCATAGTCCTTCTTTTATTATGGGTCAATAGTAGACTAGAGGTAAAACTATTATATCTTGATAGGTAGGAGTAGGGGGCTACTTGGATAACTCTTTTTCATGTCGAACATTGATTTACCATGGGTGTTCTCTAGTTCTTTTTACATTTTAAACTGATTATGGGTTGTTTTATTGATATTTTAATGTTTTAAATTATTTATTATGAGCTAAAAGGTGATCTCATGAGTTATTATGAGTTTATAGGTGATGTATGGAAGTCTACAGGTGGTTCACGATTTAGGCACACAATTAGTAGTGACTATTCATAGGCCATGTGACCCTGTTTATCTACTTCAAGTGAAAATTGCACGACTTACATATGTTTTGACCAATGTTCTTAATAATCCATCCATAGTGTAAAAATGTTCAATTTTTTTGAATATTTAAACCTCCTCTTTTTAAAATATTTGTTTATTATAATTATATATTTTTTAGGCATATTATAGTAATTTATTTTAGTTTAATTGATCGTGTTTAATGTTAATTTTTTATTGGGTGGGATTTTTGGTGTTTTGTAGACTATACATCTTATAAGGACCTCATCCAGTCATATAGAGGGTACTACAGATCATGTTCCATAAGCTAGTCCCATGTTCATCACTCTTTAATGGATTTGGTTATTTAAATATCTAATACATGGGCCCTGAGGGTGGTCAACATGAGACACCAATGGTGGACCATGTTCAGAATTCAACTAATAAAAACCCATCATACATATGAGGCAACAATGGAGACCAAGAGCGTGAGGAGTGGCTGGAACAGATGAAGTGAATATTTCAATTTTTATAACAACTAAGGATTATATGGTTGTATTATCCACATATATTGGATGTATTGGGTAAAAAATAGAGGTAATATATTAAAAATGATGGGTGTCATAAGGTTCTCACTTGTATTACTTTAAATATAAATTTTAAAGTTCTACATTGAGACCTAGAGTGTAGAGAAGATATGGGAGTTAGTGTCATTAGAGAAATGGGATTATTCAGGGATAGAATATGATTATTGGTGTATTGAGTAGGTACATGACTCTCAGGAACTCCTCATGAATGATTACCTCATGGGCTGGTAGGTCTAATATTCTCTGAAAGACTGAAATCATATCCTTGCTTATTATTACTTACCTAGATGGGTAAGAAGATGGGTAAATGTTCGAAGTACCTGAATTTTAGTGATTTGATTGATGATGTGGAAAAAGTTTTAGATTTTCTCATATTTGACATTTATATTTTTACCTCACCATTGGTATGAATTGGTTGATCAACATCAAGGCATAGATTGATTATTACACAACAGGTGTAATGATATAGCCTTAAACATTACATATTCTACTAACTTTTAACTATAATTAATTTTGTTTCATTCACATATATCATTTAGGTTTATATTTTTAGATAATTCTGAAAAACTATTACAAATATAAGGAATCATCTGGAAACATTACATACTCTAGTGAATTTTAACTAGAATTCATTTTATTTCATTCCTGAAATCTTTTAGTTCACTATTTTATAAAATTAGGACAAATAATTACATAGTAAACCCATACTTTACATGTGAACACATCTAAAAACTATCAATTTGTTTCATAAAAATAAATGTCTTTAAAATAAAACATGATTTATTTTAATGATAAAACGTCAAAATTATCACATTGATCTCATACTTGTCTTTGTTACCCCATAGTTCTTGTAAAGAACATTTTAAAACATGGGATGAGAAAAAAATCTCAATAAGGGAAATAAAATAAAGGAAGATATTAGTCTTATGAAAACCCATAGAATATTTTCTTAGAAACATACCTTTTTCCTAGAAAATGAATCTTTTTTTCAAGAAGATCATTAACATGGATTTTTTTAAACAAGCTATTTCAATGAAAACTCATTAAAAACTTCTAAAACTCATATAAGTGTTTTTTGGAAATCATCATCATATAACCATTATAGAACCCTTAATAATGGAAAAACCAAATGGCATATCTGGAGTACCCAATGTGTTGGAGAGCTATAATGGGAATCACCCTTCGTAAAAGCTATATCAGGATCATCAGTTATCTACACACTATAATGGGGATCAACCATCATTATAAGAAATATCATTCTCACCCATGAGATTTGATGGGCCTCAACCCTATTTATATAATTCCCTTAGACCATATAATTAATATAACTCGGGAAAACTCTTTTAAACCCCAGTGTAAAACTATTTAGAATATCAAAATACATATTTCTTATAAAAACACTTTTAAAATCTAAAAACAACACACATAGTAATGAATCCACTTTATTAGAAAATAATTTGGTAATATTATAAAGTAAACATTAAATAATTGAATCATCCTAAAAGAGGGAAATTTTGATCATTTCATATATGTTAAAAACCCATTTCTTTTGACAATTGTAAAAATAATTCAAATATGAAATTTAAAAGAATATTTTTTAATGAAATTTATTTACATAAAACCATAAAAAGATTTATTTTTTAAAACACTTATGAGAAATTTGAAAAAAAAAATTAAAACATTCATGTCCATGTAAAAACATTCATAAAAATAATTTCTTAAAACATGTACAAAAAATAGAAATACTTATAAAATAAGTATTTAAAACAATTAAAATGATGTTTTTAGTTAAATTGTACATTAACATGATTGTGACTCATCAAGTAAATTATTTATATTATTGAATAATAAAAATAGGATAATTATATACTTTCTTGAGAACCTTTTTTCAATTTTATTTTTCATTTTATATCACTTCTTATCATGTTAAAACAATTAATAATTTATTTTAGTTCACATTGAATGTTTTGATAATATTTTGTACTTAGTCAAGAATGAATTTTCTATGATGTCTATATTCAAAGTGGTCATTGGTCCATTATCTCAAGAATAATATTTTTGACATAAATTTAATTATTATAAAAAATTTACTTTTTAATCTATCCATTAAACCTAGAAATGAAAAATAAACTATATTACAATCATAGAGACAGTAGGTCATACATAAGTAAGGTTTCCATTTTTCAAAGATCATTATAGAAATATGATAAGTACAATTTTATTGTTCCATAATTATAATTATATAATTATAGATTTTAAATTATTTAAATACATATATATATATCATCCATGCGATGTGCTGATGAAAAATGAATCACATAGATTCATGGTGGTGATAATTCATCTGTACTCACGAAAAATGTTGTCATTTTTTTTGTGTATGGAATGGTATGAACATAAATGATATATTATTTTTTAATAATGAAAAATATTTCATTAATATAATATTTAATCATTAATTAAATTATTTTAAAAATTCATGAGAGAAGGTGATAGAAAACGAATTACATCAGTTCATGAGGCGTTGGTCCGCCGTACACAGGAATGATTACTTCTATTCCAATTTGATGGAAGTGTAAATGGATATAGGTTATTACAATATCATAATAAAAATATTATATGTAATATAATGTAGTTATTAGTAGATATTGGAAGAAGAAGGTTTGAGGGATGTGGACGAATAAACAAAACAAAAGTCCTCATTAAAAAAGATACCACTTCTTCAGACTATCTGCTTTCCTTAACACTTCATGACCACTAAGATTGGTGTTATTACTAAAATTAGAACACTATATTTATTTGAAGGATTATAGTAATATATATGGTTAGTTGTTTTCCTAAAAAAATAGGTTTTTAATTGTTAAGGAAAGAAAATAATGTGTACCATTTTATAAGAGGGGAGGGGCACTCTTGGAAATTCTCAAAATAATAAATTAATAAAAATTACCTTTCAAATAAAAATGGATCTAAACTTATTAATTTATAATTTAATATTATTATTGGTTTAAATAATTTCATCCAATAAAATTAATATAATTTTCAAATATATTACTACCAATATCTTTTGGTTTAACCCCTTTTTTACCCTCTTTAACTTTTACTGTGATAACATCGATATTTACTAATTAAGGGTTAATATAGTTACTATAAAATGAAAAAAACCCATAAATACATCATGGATTTCATTTTTATCATTATCACTCTTATTTTTCTGAATTTAATGTTTTTAGTAATTTTAAATCATTTAATAATGTAATGATTATTATAAAATTTCAATAATGTTAATTTTGAAACTACTCATTTCATTAATATTAAAAAAAATAAAAAAATAATATATCATTGAAAAAAATAGTGAATTTATCTCTAAAAGTTTAAGGTCTTATAAAAAATTCTTCTAGGAAATTAATTATCTAAAATTATATTTATTTTAACAGTTTTAATAAAAAAAATTAATTTTTTTCATTAAATGAATAATTACAACATCATCATTGTATAGTTATTTAAGATAATTATTTCATCACTAAATTTTATAAATATATTTCCATGATATAGATAAATAGTTTATATATCAAATTTATATTTATATTATAATATATCTTTAAGATAACTATGTACGAGATATTATATAGTTATTAAAAATTTGATTATGGTGTCTTTGACTATTCAATAAATAAAATATTATATATTTCATACTCACATCTAGGTGGCCCAAAAGGTCATAAAAGATTTTCTCCCATTATCATATGTTTACTATGTTGAAAATGGACACTTATATTCATTCACAACCAACCTGTTTCCCCATGTGGACACATAAGAGACATTTAAGCCGAGGAAAGTGACATTTTATGAATTTATTTTATTTAAACAATATATATGTCATTTTCCTTGAAAATTGTTCATTAAAAATATCCATTTCCATCTATATCTTTTAATGGTAGAATTAAATACATCAAGTAATTTTTTTTCATGTTTTATGGTAATTTTAAAGTCCTTACCATTTTATTTTTAACATATATTACACAATTTACCATTTACCATATTAACAAAAATTACTAAAATTTCTATTCCTATTGGTCAAAAATAAAAGGGGAATATTTCATTAAATTTTAAATTCTGAATAAAAATATAGAATATATTTTTAAAAATTTACAATTCAAAAGTTTTTAAATTTAATTTAAATTTAAAGAGTCAAAATGCATAGAACAACAGTTTTTTAAAAAATGTCATTTTTCAATTTAAAATGTTTTTATACTCAATTCAAGTATACAATATATTTCAAAAACCATAATATGATTATTATAAATAAAAATAAACTATTTAGATTTAAAAATATGAGTAAAAGAAATTGTTACTATTAAATAATTTAAAAGAATGTAGTTTTTAATTAAAATCAGTATTATTCCCTCAACCTTTTTAGAAAATTATCAAAATTTCACTATAGAAATATTTTGAAATGATGATTTAAAAAATAAAGATAATTTTATCAAATTTATTTTCTAAATTTGATAGAAATTATTTATATTTTTTACAATAAAATGTAATTAAAATCATTGTTACGAAAATGTAGTTTTTTGAAGAATATAATGACTTTACTAAATATTTTGTACGCTCTTACCAAAACATTCATATTGAGATAGAATGATTAATTTATTTAATAAATTAGTTATTAATATTCATTTATACTAATTTAGCGGGTAGGTTATAACAGACACATTTGAATTGTAATTTTTATTTATTCATTTAATCTTATTATGTCATATCATTTACGCTATCGAACATGGTGATGGCTTTTTAAAATATTAGGATGTAATATTCTCCTCCAAAACTTTTTTAAATTTCATCCTCACTGTTTTGAACTCCGACTTGGTGACTAGTTTTTGACTTTCCAAAATACCATTATTGAAATCCCACATCGGAAAAAGGGTCAATAAAAGATTCACTTAAAAATAATGAAACTGATGTTTGATTTTCACCAAAGATAACACAAAATAGGTTTCTATATAGGATAACATGGACTTGGAAGATAAAACTGACACTCAAGGACAAATAGAGTGTGATACAGAACATCAACATTTGAATATTAACCCACAAAGAACCATAAATAATTGATGGGTTAAAATGTTGTTGAATAATGTAAATAAATAATTTTGTTGTTTCAAAAATCATTTTCCTAATTTTAAGGAATTAATTTACATCTAGGAATAATAATGTAAAGAAACATGCTTAATTGAAAGGAATAGTTTCATAATTTAATCAATTTTCATAACAATCTCATATTTTTCTCAAAATGATGAGTATTTAAGATGATTTTATCCTCCCTGAAGAATTATAATCAACTTCTACATATCAAAAAATCCAAAAAAGATTAAATATATATTCCTCAAATATATAGACATTAACAAAAAAAATGGTAGTGTAGGATATGACAATTAAAAAAAAAGAATAATCCTTTATATGACAAAAAACTAATTTATTCTCCAAAGTTCAACACCAATACCCAAAGTCCAACATATATCATTGGATAAATAATAAACCTTAATTTCTAAAAATAGTATAAACTAATATTGAAACCCAAAAATTATAAATATTTTATCACATAATCATCTAGTATAAACTCTCAAAATAACATCAATTACTTTTAAAGTCTCATACCAAAAAGTAATTAAACTTATAATCATGAAGATACACTAACCATTTCCCTAAATAACCTTAATCCCTATAAATCCACAAAAATATCATATATTATTTAAAAATATAATAAAATATCATTTTATTCTACTCAACTAAATCATATAGGATTCCCAAAATAGTGACCTTTATTCTAAATAACATTCATCACCTAATAATAAAATCATTTACAATCCCAAGGTTATCTATTTTATAAAATAAATTTTTCCGAAATAAACATACCCTTTACCCATAAGATAGATTAAATAATGAAAAAAATTATACTAATCATGACATCACATAGGCCATTGGTAGGTGATGCACCCTTGTCTTCCTTCACTTGTGGGTTCAAAACTCACAACCTTTCTGAACATGATGGGTTGTCACCCATCCTACAAGTTTTACATTTACTAATACTATATTATTATAATCATAATAAAATTATATAAATTTTATAAAAATCCTCAAAAACAACTTAAATATTTTTTTAACCCCAAATGTTCTCTCAAAAATTATATTCTGAATCAAGAAATATAATAACCCATAATGACCATAAAAATGAGTGTCTCTAAAAATATTGTTAACTGGCTTGAAAATTCATTACATAAATCCTTGAAATAGGTTTGTATTACACAAAACATATGATCAACCTTAAAATTGTAAATCAATGTTGATATCCATAACTCTTAATAAAACATCATAATCTCCAAATTTATCTAAACCCTTATCAATACTAACTATAAGGAGACAAACATAAAATTTTCGTATTCTAGTGCCTTTGGACTAGTATTAATTTTATTTAATTCAAAAATATCTTTTAGGTTTAGACTTATTGATAAATAAGACAAATGCATACAAACCATAAATTAAAAATGAACACTTCTACATAGTATAAATTTTTTCAAAAAAAAATAAATTCCATTAAAATGAAACATGAATTCTTTTCATCATAAATTTTAACCATTATCCCATTGGTCTTCCACTTTTTTGTATTCCCCCTAAATCATATGAGAAACATTTTAAAACATGCATGTAATGAGCACAAAATATCAGTAAGGGACATAAAATAAAGGAAAATGTTATTCTAGTGAAAACCCATAAAAATATTTTCTTAAATAATACATTTTTACTATGATAAATGAATATTATTTTCCAAAAGATAATTTATATACAATTTTAAAATAAAATGATTTCCATAAAAACTAATTAGAAAACATATAAAAGTTATATAGGTTCTTTAGGACATTATCATCAAAAAACCCTTACAGAACCTTTAAAAAACTTATAATCATATGGTTTACTTCCATATTTAGAGTAACCAATGAATTAGAGTGCTATAATGGGGCTCACGCTTCATATAATCTATATCAGTCTCACTCATTATCAATGAGCTATAATGGGGATCAATCCTTTGTATAAGCAATATTAGTGTCCACTGTGAGCAATAATGGGGATAAACCTTAGTTATATAATGTTCAATGACTATATAATGAATAAACCAAATGAAAACACTTTTAATCCCATGTGTAAAACACTTTCATATATGAGAATAACCATTTCTTATTAAAATCACTTTTGAAACCAAAAAATGAACACATTATAATGAAAAAAATTCTTTGAAAATAATTGTATTAAATTATAAAGGAAGCATTGATGCATTAAAAAATTATGAAATTAAGAATTTTTGACATTCTATATATGATAAAAACATTAATTTTTACCTTTTTAAGAAGTTTATAAAGAAGAACTTTAAAAGAATTTTGTTCAATGAAAATCCTTTACATAAAACCTTAAAAAGATTACTTTTTGAAATAATTTGACAGAAATTTGAAAATATACATTTTAAAACATTAATTGCATATATAAATAAATACATAAAAATCATTTTTATGTACATGGACCTGAAATAGAATTATTTATAATATAAATATTTAAAACATTTAAAAAGAAGATTTTAATTAAAAAAATACCTTACATTGAGTTTGGATTGTCACGTATGTTTTTATCTTCAAAAATATTAAACATATGTTAATTATTTAATTTATTTATATTTTTTTCAATTCCTTTTATATCTCTTATTATCATGTTATTAAAATTACATAATTATATAATTTCACATCGGACATTTTGATGATATTTGATACTTGAGTCCCAAATTATTTTGGAATGATGTCTATATTCAAGTTGATAATTGACCAATTAACTCAAGAATAATATTCATGACATAATATTAATTATTATACTTCAATTATAATTTTAAAAACATAGATTAAAAATCTATATGAATGATTAACTACATTAAAAACATGGAGATAGTAGGTTGTGCATACGCATAAGTGACATTTCCATATTTCAGTGATCATTATGGAATAAAGATAAGTATAATTTTATCTTTAAAAAGTGATAATAATATCATTAAGAGAATATAAATAATTTAAATATACTTATATATATCATCTATGTGATCCAGTGAAAAAAATGAATCACATCTCTTTATGGGTGTGATAATTCACACGTACGCATGAACGATGTAATCATTTTTTGTGAATAGATAGGTAAGAATATAAATGATATATTATATATCCATAATGTTAAATATTTAATTAATATAATATATTTACATTAATTACATCATTATATCGAATATTTAGTGATGATTATGGAAAGTGAATTATATCGATTCACAAGCTGGTAATCTGTCATACACATGAACGATTCATTTTCTTACCATTTGATGGAAGTAGATATGGATATAGGTCAAGACAATAACATAATAAAATATCATTATATGATGAATAATAGAGTTATTATTTTAGTGTGGTTGAATAGTTTTTGAGTGACATGGAAGAATAATCAAAATTGAAATGCTTGATTAAAAACCATACTTCTTCTTCGGACAATCTACTTTCCTTAACACCTTAACCGTAATAAGGTTCATGTTTATCCAAATATAAGGCCACTATAATGAGTTAAGGTATTCTATGAATGTATTTGTTTAGTTATTTTTCAAACCATATATGTTTTTAATTGTGAGGAAAAGAGAAGAAGGGGTTCTCTTTTATAATAGAGGGGGGGGGAACACTTGGAATTTCTTCAGATATTAAATTAATAAAAATTAAATTTTATTTTTGAATGGTTAATAACATATTAATTTCAAATATAATAATATTATTTGTCATAATTATTTCATAAAATAAAATATTTATTAGGTTTAACTATATTTATACCCTTATCTTTTGGTTTTAACCCATTTTGACCTCTTTTACTCTTACCGTGATAACATGGTTTTCTAATCATTGAGGGTTAATATAGTTACTATAAAATGAAAACATATATACAAAAGTATTATAGTTGAAATTATAATCATTATACTAATAATTTTTATGAATTAAATATTTTTACGAATTTTATATCATTTAATAATATATTTTTTATTTTAAAATATTTTTTATGTCAATTTTGACACTATTCATTTATTCAACTTTAAAAAACAATATAACTTTAAAAAACACTATTAATACATCTCTATCATGTCAAGGCACTATAAAAAATTCTTGGTTGATATTATTTATCTCAAATTATATTTATTTTTATAGTTTTATTATCATAAATTTAATATTTACATTATTTGAATAATTATTACCTCATCATTGTATAATTATTTATGTTAGTTATTTATTCACTAAAAATTATAAATAAATTAATATTAATTAATGAAATATTTTATATTTCAAATTAATATTTATAGATTAATATATATTCTTGATAACCATATATAAAAAATAATATATTTATTAAAAATATGACTGCGACATCTTTGGCTTTAATTTACATAAAATATTATAATTGTTATACTTTCATCCAAGTGGCCCCAAAAGTCATAGTCAAAATTTTATCATGAAAATAAGTTTATTTAGTAAAAAATGGAAATGTATATTCATCAATAACTAACCTTTTTGACATGTGCACACATACATGATATTTAAGACAAAGAAAGTGATATTTTCTGACTTTCATGGATTTAAAAAATATATAAGTCATTTTCATGGATAAGTTTCAATTAAACAACTAAATTTAGATCCTTAGGTTTTAAGTTTCAAATTAAATTCTTCAAATAAGTTTTTTTCAAGTGTTAGAGTCATTTTAGTTTCCTTATTATTTTATTTTTAACCTGAGTGGCCTAATTTACCCTTTACTATAGTAACAAAAATTACTAAAGATTCAATTCATATTATCCCAAAATAAAACATACCTTTTTACCTAATTTCGAACTACAAAATAAAAATATAGAATCCAATTTTCAAAATTCAAAACAAAAAAAATGTCGAATTTAATTTAAAGTTAAACAATAAAAATGCAATGAAATACTGTTTTTCGAGAAAATGACATTTTTAAATTTAAAATGTTTTTATACTCGATTCAAATAGAATAATCATTTAAATTTTCAAAATTGAATTATTTTAAATCTAAATGAAATAGTGATACTTATTACTAATCTAAATCATAATTTTACCTTGTAAATACTTCAAAAATATAATTTTTAACAAGAAATGGTATTGGTCACTGTTCATTGAAGAATCACACTTTTCATAAAATTATCAAAATTTCACCATAGGAAAATTATGATACTTTGATTTCAAAAATGAATTAAATTTTTTCAAATACAATTTCTACATTTTTCATAAATTATTTATACTATTTGTACATAAAACTTAATAAAAATGTATTTTTGAGGGAAATAATTTCTTTTATGAATTTATTGACTTTTCTAAAAAAGTTTCTATGGCTTTATAATAACAATCATGTTGATTTGGAGAATTTTATTTATTTCATACATTATTTTTTTCTATTAATTCATGCTAATTTAATGCCAAGGTAATAAGAGAATCGATTTAATAGTAATATTTAGTTTTTAGTTTGAGCTTGTTGTGGTGTATCATTTAAGTTTTCAAATGTAGTGTTCACTTTTTAAAATCTCATGATATAATATTAGGGTATAGTTTCTTTCTCATGGTGGGAGAAAACATTTCTTCTATGATAATTTTTATTCATAATTCAGAAGGGAAGATCCCATTTCTCTGTGGTGGGTTGAATTTCCTTCTAGTTGTACAGGTTCTTCTTCCATTCCTCAGAGCAGAGTTCAATTAGTCCTCATTCAGAAATTATGTATAGGTTCAGTGATATGTTTTTATAGGTTTTATTGGGGATTCATCCCTAGTAATTGGTTTTGTTTACTATTTATCTTCAACCATGGAAAATCCCCCTTTACTTTTCATGTTACCAAATGGCTCTTTCAGAGATGAAATATATGGAAGCTTAGCTAGAGGATCTCAATCTCAAGTGAATTATTCATTAGAGAATGTCACAATAGTCATCAATAGTTTTATTTCAAAAGACGGTAGACAAAATCATCTAACATTACATGTATAATTATAATCAAAATAAAATAACTATAAATAACCCATACTCATTTCTTAAAATTAATGATCCTTTTTATCATATTAGGGGTGATCATAGTGTTTCAAAGATTAACATGAGATTGAGGCACCACCAATTGAGATTCCAAGTGGTGGATTCCCTAAATACAACCTTTAAAGTCTATATGAATAAATTGAGAATTTTTATGTCATTCCAACATACCAATTTTATTTTGGTCTTAATGGACTTGATAACACATATCTACCATCACTTTTAGAATTCCTTTATTATCTTGTTTATGGATTAATTATTGGTGTATTCCAATTAATATGAGGACCAAAAAACCACATCAAGGATGTTTTTTTAATTTAGAGAGATCGTAGACTATATTACAAGTTATTCAAAAGATACATTTGGATTTAAGAGACAATGTTCTTTGAGAACATGATTTTTTAAGAGTGTAGTTTCAGTGGAGACCAGGAAGGTCCAAGTAGTAATATTTTGGGAGCGGTTAAATAATGTTTCTGATAGTTAGATATTTTTTGGATTGGTGAGGTATTATAGATATTTTTTCATAAACTTCTCTAAGATAGCTTCTTCTTGATAGTTTTGACTTGGAAATAGGTGAATTTTGAGTAGATTAAGAAGTTTCCAAGTTCTTTTGGCGATTTATTGGACAAAATGAATTACACACTAGTTTTTATTTTTCTTGATCCTAAGAAAGCTTATATAGTGTGTTATGATTCTTATAGTGTGGTTTGGGATGAAATATAATAGAGGATGACCATGTGTTGTCCTATGGCCCACAGAATCTACACCAACATGTGTGGGATTACCACACCCATGATTTAGAGTCGGAATCTATTATACATGTGTTGAAGATGTAGATTTATTACCTATTTTGGGGGCCCTTTATGGAATATTAATATCATAGTAGCATGAATTATATCATTACCAAGAGATAATTTAACCTTATATAGTGACACATGGTAGAGTATGTCCAAGATTTTGATTTGAACATAGAATATACCCTTAGAACTGGGGATGTTTTCATTTATTCTTTATACATAAATTGTCTAATTTACGTCGTTTGGTAATATATAAATGAGTGGTTTTTGAGGAGTTTGTTTACTAGTATGAGTTGGGAGGTGTAGTGGGATGGATAAATTGTTTTATTGACAAATTTTTAGGTCACACTAACTCTCATCGATCAGGTTTGGAGTTAGTAGGTATTTATACATGAGTGAAAAAAGATTAGTAGTGTTTTAAATTTGGTGGACACTTCAAGTGAATTGTCTCAATATCTAAATGGTTTTCTCATTTTTTGTAGGATTCAAGTGGTTAATTTAGTTTTGAGGTTCATGGACCCTAGACCACCATAAGAGGGGGTGAATCAGGGTGTTCACTTTTTATCATCTTTACAACATCATGTTCCCATGTAGGTAGGAACTTGTTTGAACCTTTATGATGGATATGTGTTATAATTAAAACATGCATATGGACAACACGTGACTTTTTAATTAGTTCAACCCTAAGGGATTCATCCAAGGAGAATACATTAACTAGTCATCGGTCATACCAAATTATACTAATCATCACCGATTATGGATTACAATGGTTCAGGCATAGTCACTCGGTACTAGGCACACTGCCTTTATAAAGGCTCATGGATATCCCACTGCTTCCCTCGGATCACTTCCATTGACTCACCCAGGTTCACTGACCTAGGAGAGGTCTCACTCTATTTATGGAAATCAAGGTCACTTCAATAAGTTGATATAAAAATCTTTTATCTCTATTCAGCATGAGATTATTCTTTCATTGAAGTCCCAAATGGATGCTCTTTTATATTCAATTTTCTCTATTAGTGAAATTACTGAATGCACTAGAACTTATTTCATTTTTATTCTCTGAAATTACAAACTCCCTTTTGAGTTTTTTGTTTCCACGTACAATCCCTAATTCTGTAGACAGTCTCTAATATGCATACCATGCAAGCTCTACGTAACACACCTAGTCTGTGTATCGTGTCTGATCCACATACCGCCCTTGCTCGGAAAACCACACCTTCTCCACGTATTTCCCATGCTCGACGTACCGTGTCAGCTAGGCATACCTCCTTTTCTCCACATATCACCACCACTCTGTGTATCATGCCTTCTCTAAATATTGTGCCTATTCGGGCATCATGGATGCTTTAGGAACTGTCTCTACATACTTCCTTCACATAACACCTTCACATACCACCTTTTTGTACTGCCTTCATGTACCTCCTTCGCATACAACCTTTGTGTACAACCTTCGAGTACTTCCTTTATGTACCACCTCTATGTATGGCCTATGTGTACCATCTATGTGTACCTCCTTCGTGTACCTCCTTGGAATACCATTTCTTCCTTCTACAGACTTCTTCTTCAAATTCTGTGAATTATATCATCTTCTTTATACTAGTTTTTTATTACCCAACACCTCTTCTGCATACTACTCCTTCCAATTTTGAGAACTATTTTTTCTATCACTTACAACTTTATCCTTCACAGAATCTCTCCTGTCTACCAATTTCAAATTTATCTGAGATCTTCAACAGTGATGATATTTTCTAATCAAATTCTCTCTTTCTTAATGATGAGATTAGCACTCCTTATATAGTCTAATAACTCCTAAAATTTGGGTAATCCTCTTTACCCAAATTTTCAATGTGGGAAAAACATCACTGCATACTGAAATCCATCTGGGTATTGTATGCCTCCACCAAGTACTGCGACCCTCATATGAACTGCGAACCTTTGTCACATACTGTGTGTTTTTCGGTCCACATACTTCATCTCTTTCAACAATAATGATCCATTCTTCAAACCCCAACTCCTTCTATGTCGAATAATTTTCAGTACCGCAACCTATTCTTTGAAATGCTCCTCCTTCATGTCGTACCATCCTACGAACCATTTTTGTCAGCATTCCATGTACCACACACCTTCACCACTTACCGTCGTTGTGAACCATTTTCAGTCCTGTGCACCACCTTGCGTACCATTTTTATTGCATGGTACATGGCCGTGAACAATTCCCAGAACATGGTATGCAATCCATTTTCTGATGTATATGGTTTTCTTCCTTTTATTATTTCATTCACCATTTTGCATCTCATTCACTCCTACACAGAAATCCTTCAATTTACAAAAATAAATTCCCAATTTGGATGTCCAAAAAAAATTGTAAAATGCTGGAAAACAGAACCACCCTAAATATCTGCTTCGAAAAGATCACCCATGCTTTTTCACTATCATCTGGATTCTTCAAGGATCAGAAACTTTCATCAAAAACTCATTTCACCATGATATATACTCTTTGAATGATTAGTCTCAGCATTATCAGATTTATAACTCTCAAAAACATTTGAGTTCTTTATCATCTCATTGTTCATTTTGATCTTTATTGACAACTACTAACAACACATACAACCTTATACAAAAAGTGGTCCCAACAATCTCCCCCTTTGTATTTTTGTTTCAATACTGTAAATTCCTCCTCAAATGAATGTGTCAATATCAAAATGAGAATATTCTCTCTCCCATAATTCTTTTTCTTTATCTCTACCTTTCGAACATTCATTTCACTTTTTGTCCCCCTTATTGACAAGAAATAAAATATTCATGGGAAAATGGTATCACTCTTTTCTTAAGTAATGTTTCATCAATCATTTCAATATATGTTTACTTGATCAATACTCAGTGTAGAAACCAAGAGGATTTGATTTAAAAAACAAGTATTTCCATTATTTGTTGATCATGATACCTCATGAGATGAGAAATCATGTACATTGTCTTCAAGGGTTTTCCACTTTCATTACAGGATGGAGAAATTGAATGTGACAGAGAATAATCAACCTGAAACTCCTACACTCACTTTGACAAACAGATCAAAAATATTCCAGTGCAATTGGTAAGATAAGTGGCCTTGGGGAACTTCAATTCATCTTATGTCGTTGATTAATTTAGTTACTCTCCCTTTGTAAAATGATCTTCATTTTGAGAAACCAAGATTTAGAGATTGAGAAATGACATACCATTTCCAATGACATGTTCTTCAACCAATTTACAGAGTAATTGAATTTAATATTAACTGAAGCTGATACTGGTTGAAATAATAATTCTGGAACCTTCTTCATTTATTCCCCCCTCAAGGGAAACACTCCTTATCATCTTCATCATGGGATATCCTTCATCACTCTAATCATTGAATATTAATTGATGAATCTTCCAAGGATGGAAACTTCTTCGGCTTAGCTATCAAGAGTTGACAACATTCACTACTTCTTAGGTTCGCCCCTTTAGAGCATGCTTCACCTTTATTCCCTATACAATCAATACAAATACAATACATAAATTAGTAAGGGAATCAGGTGGTTCTTCCTTTCTTATTCA
Organism: Viscum album; assembly: GCA_963277665.1. Taxonomy (NCBI): domain Eukaryota; kingdom Viridiplantae; phylum Streptophyta; class Magnoliopsida; order Santalales; family Viscaceae; genus Viscum; species Viscum album. The sequence continues at coordinate 2,097,018,186 of OY728122.1, forward strand.
ATTTGAGAAGAAAGGATAATATTGATTTCTCAACCAAGATGTTCCATTTTCTCTAGTATTTATCATTTCACATCTGAACATATGTTCTGATCTGTGTTGATGTGCCATTACTATCATCAAATTCTCTTCTGCTTTGTGTTGAAAATTTTTCTTCTTAACAACCATCATGAATTATACATTCTTACTCCTCTTAAGGGATGCTTCTTGATATGGTATTAAGGTTAGACAACCTTTTCAATGTGACCAGATTTCATACATCTCTCACACAGAACTTCATTAGAACATGTGTTTCTCTTGGTTTGTAAAGTCTCATGCACTTTATCTTCATCACATGAATATTTTTCTTTTTTTTACCACAATCCTTGTCCTATGCATTTTCAAGTTTCTTTATTCATTCCAAATATTCTGGCCAGATGACCATCATGTCATTTGGAACTGTTACGGCAGGTCTGGATCTTCCACACGAGTTCATCTGAGTGTCATCCATATTAGTTTCTCTTTTAGACGAATTTCCCTTTAGTTGCATGCATCTAGAAACTGTGGTCTTATCTGATTCCCTGCATGATATATTCTTGGGGAAATTTATGTACACCATATTCTTTTGATTTCTTCCCAAGGTTGATTTTTCATTCTTAGTCAGCTTATGTGGTGTTCTCTTCTTATCATCCTTTGATGCACTTTCAAATGAACACATACCAACCTTGTGACCACATCCATTTCATACATCACATATGTTTTCAATCATTCCAAATCTATTTTCAGTATACAGATGCTTATGAATCTATGGATATGGATTCTTCCAATCTGGATTTCACCCCCTTGTGATGGGCTTCCTTTGTATATTTTCATTTTGGGGATTGTACCAACAATCTACTGCACAATTCCAAAACCAATTGCAGCACCAATATTGGCCCAAAAATCTTGACTTCATGTTATCTTCTGGATATGGTTATTGGGGATTCTAATTGATTTTTTGTGCTCTATGTGGGGAATCATATTCTAATTTTTAGTTCTTTCTATCCTCCCTAACCATGGTTGTAGGTAACACCTCACCTTTCCTCATCCATACGTATTTTGAATTTCTCTTCCATCCAGCACTGCATGTGAAAACATATTTAGAAACATGATTACACGATGGATTGGATGGTAAATTATTCATCTCATATGATTTTGGTATATCACCAAAAGATGTCATGATCTTCTTATAACATTTTGGAGGCCTTTCAATTTTAGGTTCCTCCAATGAGCATTGAGTAGCATCAAATAATGTTTCTTGAGTTATCATCTATAGAAGTCATGATCGTCTTATAACATGTTGAATTTATTTCATCTTTAGAATCCTCTGGTAGAAACTGAGTACCAGAAGTAACAACTACATTCTTCTGTAAAGGCTTAATATGTGGCTTCTCAAGATTATTCAACTGAGCTTCCAATTTTAGACATTCCATATTGAGTATGATATTATGATATTGATTAATGATGATATTCTTTTTACACATCATCTTCAATCTTTCAACCACATCTTCATTCATCTTAACTTTGTTTTTAAAAGAATATTTGAGTTCATTTTTATTTTTGGATGTTTCTTTCAAAAATAAAACATTGTCTTTATTGATTTTCTTTATATCATCTTCTTGTTTCTGGATCCTTTATTCCATAGTCTTATTGAATCCTTCATTATTTTCATAAGATTAAATCTTTCTAGAGAGATTATAACATTGTAAAATTTTCCCTTCCAAGGATTTTATTGCATTATCATCTTCTCTTCCTAGTTGAGTAATCTAAACCTACATACATTGAAAAATTCTACAAACAAAATCTACTCTTTATTCAGTAATATCATGTAGATGAGCTCTTAATTTCTCCTCATCACTTGATTATGAAATATAAGTGTATTCCTTTTCTCAGGTAGAGACCCCAGCCTCATACTCTTTACATTCCAAGCCTGATATTTATTCATTATTGGAAAGGCATGGAGAACCATACATTGTATTCATTTGGACATGACGGACTTCTTCAAATATATCCTCTCTCTTTTTTCTTATTTTTTATGGTCTAGATTGATGTAAAATTCTACTCATAGATGACAGAATCTTCATAAAGATTTCACTTTATTGTTGAATTAGGAAAGAAAAACCAATTCCTCTTCTAAATAGAATTACTGAAGATTATATGACATATGTAAACCTCCCTCTGATACTAATTGAAATACCCTAGACCTTTCTGAGAGGGGGGTGAATCTGGGTGTCAAATTTTTCTCTTCTTTACTGGATCTTGTTCCCACATTGGTAGGCACTTGATCGAACATGTATAATGGATATGTGCTGTAATTAAAACATGCATAAGGACAACACATGACTTTTTTACTTGGTTAAACACTAAGGGATATGTCGAAAGAGCATACACTGAAATGGTGCCGGTCGTACCAAATTCCACTAATCTTCACTAGTTGTGGATTACAATGGTTCAGGAACAATCACTATATCCCATGTTTGTTAAATTTATAATGGTTCAAGGATATCCCACTACTTCCCTTGGATCACTTCTGTTGACTCCACATGGCTCACTACTTTGGGAGAGGCCTCACTCCGTTTATAGACTTGAAGGTCACTTCAACAGATAGGTATGAAAAATCATTGTCTCTATTCAGCATGAGACACTTCTTGTATCGAAGTCCCAAATTGATTCTCTTTTATATTCAATTTTATTCTTTAGTTCAATTACTGAATGCATTAGAACTTTTTACGTTTTTATTTTCTAGAATTACAAACTCCCTTTAAGTTGTTTTCATTTACGTGAATTGTCCTTGATTCTGCTCATTTTCTATGATCTGCGTACCATGCCCACTCAGCGTAAGGCACTTTATCTGCATATCACACATGTTCCGCATACCACCCTTGCTCAGTGTACCGCACTTTCTCTGTATATCGCCCCTACTCGGTGTTCCACACCTGCTCCATGTAGCGCCTCTTCTCTGTGTACCGCCTCTACTCCGTGTACCGCTCCTGCTCCACGTATTGTGCCTACTCCATGCACCATGCCTACTCCGTACACTGCCTCTATGTACTAACTTCTTGTGCTAACATTACGTACCACCTTCACGTACCGCCTTTGCATACCACCTTCGAGTAATTCCTTCACATACCACCTTCGTGTATGGCCTTCATGTACTACCATCATGTACCATTTCTTCCTTCTTCGGACTTCTTCATCAAATTCTGTAAATTATTTCATCTCCTACATACTGTTTATTATTATGTAACACCTCTTCCATGGACTACTCCTTCCAATTTCACAAATTTTTTTGTTTTTCGCATACCACTTAGTCCTACACAGAATATCTCATGCTTACCACTTTCAGACTTAGCCGAGATCTTCCAAAGTGATGGTATTTTCTTATCAAATTTGCACTTTATTTATGATGGGAGTAGTACTCGTTATATAAGAAAATAGCACCATAGATTTATCTAATCAATTTTACCCAAATTTCCAATGTGGGAAAACTTCACCATATATTGAACTCCATCTGTGTACATTAATCCTCCACTATGTACTGCAACCCTCCTACAAACTGTGAACCTTAACCATGTGTCGTGTTTCTGCTGGTCCACATACTGCATCTCTTCTACCAATGATGATTCATTCCCCGTACCACAACTCCTTCTGCGGTGAAAAATATTCGGTACCGCAACCCATTTCGTGAACCATTCTGCCTTCATTTTTTACCATCCTACGAACCATTTTTTTCCGCCTTCCGCATACCGCACGCCTTTACAGCATACCATCATTGCAAAATGTTTTTGGTTCTGTACACCACTCCACGTATAGTTTCCACTGCATGTTACTCTGCCAGGAACCACTCCTAGAACATGGTATGTGATCCATGTTCTGAGGTACATGGTGTTCTTCTTTTTACGATTTCCTTCCATATTCTGCATCTAATTCACTCTTGTGAAGAAATACTTCCATTTCCAAAATTAAAAACCTGATTTGGAGGTCCAAAAAAATTGACAAATACTGGAAAACAAAACCACCATAAATATCTACTTCAGAAAGACCCCCCACACTTCTTCACAGTCATCTAGCTTCTTTAACTATCAGCACCATTCATCACGAACTCCTTCCACCATGATATATACTCTTTGAATGATAATTTTCAGCAACGTCAAATTTATAACTCTCAAAAACTTTTGAGTTCTTCATCATCACATTCTTCATTTTGATCTTCAATGACAACTATGGATAAAAAATACAACCTTATACACATAGTGGTCCCAACTGAGGTATGAGGTGATTCATGAGGAACATAATTCTTATTGGTTCAGAAACCTTGAGGCTACAAAGCAATAATATAGCATTAGAGGTTGGTGTTGGTGGCCCAGTATGAGGTAATAAATTACACATTTGGTTTCCAATTGTTTGACCAACCAAAGAATCAAAGTACGGCACTAAAGACCATCTGGGTTTTTTCAACATCATCTCATTTTGAAGTAAAAGTGGGATTGGATCTTTATGGATTTTATTTTTGTTCTTCCTTGTAATATGAGAAGAAAATCTTCCATATGGGTGATTATTGATCATTTGATAAAACCATCCCATTTTCCTCTAATTAGATAATCAATGATACTGGAGGATCTTCAGCAATTATAAGTCCAATATGTTGTTATAATTCTTGTATTTCCATAAATAATTGTTTCTAAACAAGTCTCTCATTTCAATTAATGATTTTAAATTTATCTCCATAATTATTTGGGAACTAAAGTAAGGTTGACCACTGTGTATCACCCACAGACAGATGGATAGTTTGAGCAAACCCTTAAGACTCTTGATAATATACTATGAGTAGGTGTTCTTGAATTTAGGGTTTTGTAGGAAAGGAATATATAATTTTATTAGTTTTCATATAATAACAATTATTACACCTTGATAAGGATTTCCCCGTTTGAGGCGTTTTATGGTAGGACAATCCAATCCACATTGTGTTGGGTTAAGGTGGGTGAGTCATCCTTTTTGGGACTGAGTATTATTTAGGAGACAACTGAGAACATACAGATGATTTAGAAAAGGTTAGTGATATATAAAAGTTCATCATAAATATTCCACTGATTAATATCATCACTAATTATATTTTTAGATCACTGATCAGAAGTTTCTTCATGTATTGATTCAGAAGGGACACTATTTCATGGAAAATAAGGGGAAGTAGGTTCCACGTTATGTCAAGTAATTTCAAATTTCAAAATATCTTGGGAATTTATCCAACCAATTATAGTTTCCACCATTAATAACCTCTATCTATGATGTCTTTAAAATATCATATTTGAACAGATACTCTCTAAACACATCACATGTAGTAGATATAGAATATTTGAATGTGGAGCATGATGTCTCTATTGTGGAGTAGTTTATTAATATCATGGATTATCAGAACATGGTTCTACATGGTATATCAATATCATTGGTCTATTATTTTTATATGTTTGAGGTAAATATCAATGAGAAATAAGATTAAAATTCTTGTGTATGGGAGCAGTGGCCTCACTTATTTTCTTCCAATAATTCTTGTGGACTTTCAAGGGTCAAAAAGTGGCATGGTGGGGAGGTTTGAGACACCTTTTAGGTCACTAATAAATCTACATTTGTGTTTTTATTTACCGTATAATTGATTCTAGGTTTTTATAATATATGGGTATCAAAAACATAGTTTTTTAAATAAAAAATTCCTTAGATCACGTTTGGATCATGGTTTATCCAACTGCGCAACAATATATGTGAGGATGACTTTCTTTTTGGGATTGTATGCTTGGTGAGGTATGGGACTGGTTTTTCAAAATATATGGCTATGTAGTAATAGTGTGGGTCAGGTTTTGAGATATATTGGTAGTGTAAAAGTTAGAAGAATGTTTTTCTAATTGTGTGACCAAAATGGGGGAGTGGTCTAGGTCATTTATTTTTTTGAATTTTACTAAAATTACCTTATGATATTTTTTTGTTTCATTCCCATTTATCCTCTCATGCATTAACATCTTCTTCCCAAATCATGGTTCTTATCCTTCATTGTTTTGGGGGTTTCTCCTTAGATTCCTTGTCAATTTGGAATGAGGTAGGCCATTTTTTATAAGTTCTTAATCATTTCCCATCCTCATTCATTTTTCATCCATTTTTATGGAAATAAAAAACCCTAGATAGTTATTTTGATGAACCTAAGTTTTGTAATTTGGTTATTTGTTTGATTCCATATCTTTTCAATGTTTAAGGCCTTCCTTTACCATAATTGGGTGGTTTTTTTCAAAGGAAATGAGTTTGGAATAGTTTCTTAGGTAGGTATCTATATTTGGGGGAATTTTTCATGGATTACCTTTGACTTCATTAATCACTATTGGTTTAGGTTTATTAAATTTCCATTGACTTGTTTTATCGTGGATTTTTAACACATATTTCTTATATTACATGGTTTTTTATTGGAGATTTTAAGTTTAAATTGGGTTTTCCAATGGGAGGTGGCCAATGTACACACCAAGGGTTTGATAAAATGGATCAAGGTTGTTTTATTATTTTGAATGGATTTATGAGTATGTTTGGGAAATGGATATACCTTCATAATAGTATTTCATCAAAATGGGAATGTTTTTTTATTTATAATAGATTTTGAATATCTTTTATAAGTGAAACATGTGATGTTGATATATTTTGTATTGAGTAGCACATGGGATACCAAGGATTTGTTGGTGTATTTTCCAATGAAATATGAGATCCCTTGGGAAGAAGGAGAGGGCTTCTGTATTTTAGTCCAAGAGACCTTGAGACCTTTTTAGATTAATACTAAGATTTCATTAACTGTATTGACCAAGGTACTAAGAGAGATCATGGGAGTTGGGCCCAGGGAAGTCCATGAGAGCTTTAAATTTATTTAAAAGACTAATAATTTGTATTTTAGACACAAAAAAACTACACTCATATGGTTTTATCTAATGATTAAATTTAATTATTCCAAGTTTATTTGTATACTGTTATGAACTATTTTGGTTCCTTTTTGGATTTTTATAACATGTGTTATTCACACTTTCATTTAGTTTGTTATATAATGATGCATAGGGATATATATTTTTTATTCATTGTTGAGGTATTTTGAGCATGTCATTCAACAGGAACCCATTTCTTTACATGAATAATATTGATAAGTTGTTTGGAAAACATAATTTATTTAAAAGATAACCAAAGGGATTTCAAAGGAAATATTTCCAGTGAAATTTTTTCAAAGAGGATTAGTTTTGGAAGATGAGTTTTTAAACATATTTATTAGTTCTTGTAGTTTAAAATCATTAAATAGATTCATGGTGGTATCCTTGTATGATTTTTTCCTCACACCCTAAATATGAATTGGTAAATATATATACATTTATCTCATGGAAATTGTAAAAGGAAATGGCACCCTGTACTTAGGTGTCTCATTTTCAAAAAAAATTGTATGAGGTCATTTCGATGGTGGAGACATAGTCTCATAGGGTTTGCTCATGAGGAGCTATTTTGGAGTTTATTGTATCACTGGGATTTTCAGGTTTAGCATGTGGGGTTGTTCATCCCTATTCCTATTATTGGTATTTTAACTTGACATATAATGTATATATCTCTTTTATGAAATTTTTTATATGTGATGTGATTCCATTTATGGTGTCATTATTTATTCATTTCTATTTCACATTGGTTATATGTTTATTTATTCTATTGAATCTAATTATGTTTTTTTATTAATATTATTTTTGAAGGATTAATGTTGGATAACATTGGAAAAAATGTTCCTGGTAGGTAGTTTATTATGTTTTTGTGCTTCTCACCAGCCCAAGGTGAACGGGAACATGCTTCGAGTAATGTGGCCTACCCACCATGGTGATGGGTTGAGTTAACCGAGGTAGGTTATCTATAATATATAATAACATTTCAATAATAATTGTGTCATTAATATCATATATATATATAATACATCCATCAAAATAACCAGCCCTGAAATGTAGTTATTAGAAACAAAATACATCGTCTCATGTGGTGGTGGTCTGTATGCAGGTACGAATGATAGTTTTGTTTGTAATTTAATGTAAAATTATATGAATAAGTTCATCCCATTAACATAATAAAATATCACTATATGGGATATAATAATGTAATTATATTGGAATTGTTAAGAGAAAGTAAAATTAAATAAAAAAACAAGTATAATGAAAATGCTTGGTTAAGAAAATTACCTCCTTCTTGAAGAACCTCCTTTATATATCACCATAAAGACCCAAAGGATATTATTTTAAAAATACCATAACCTATATAATGTCTAAAAAATTTAGGAAGACTTTTTGTGGGATTGGTTAATATAAGTGGCTCTAGAAGTGTAATGAAGAGAGGAGAGGTAGTGTCCTTATATAAGAGGAGAGAGGTGAACCCTTCGAATTACTTAAAGTATTAAATTCTTATAAGTTAATTCAAATGTTCTGTTGGAAAAAAATTGATCTATTTGGAATCAAATATTTATATATGTTTAAACACTATAATATAATAAAATTTATACAAGTTAAAGTATTTTTTTAACCATTATATCTATGTTTTAACCCCCTTTTTAATGTTTTTAAAGATTACCATGATGAATTTTTTTACACTTTAGTGGTTAGGAATGTATCTATTTAAGGAAAATTTAACCATAAATTCATTATAGTAGATATTCCATACCATATCTCATTGACTTACCCAAATTTAATATTTTTATCAATTTTAAATCATCTAATAAAATATTATATAATAAAAAATATCATTAAAGTCATTATCAGTGCTATTCACATAATTTGATTTTATGAAATATCTAAACAATAATTAAATTTAAATATAAACATTAAAAAATAAAAAATTATTTATATTTATCTTAAAATTCATGAAACACCATAACATACAAAAACAATTTTACTTGTAGAATTTTTAAAATCATTTGCATTATTTTTCTATTGATTCCATATGTAGTGTGTTAGTGTTTCATAAGATTTTAAGGTTAATATTTCATCATAATAAATTTTAAAAAAAATTAAAATTAAAAAATAAAATAAATTATATCAAAATTAAAATTTTATAAAAAATTATAATACGAAATTTTTAACTATCAAAAAATATTATATTTATTAAAATCAAGAAAGTTACATTTTATAATTATCCATCACATAAAATAATATAAAAATATTGGTCAATAAAAAGGACAAAAATGAAAAAACAAATCAAATATATGATGTTTATGGTTCAATTAGACTCATTAAATGAAATATATTCAACTTTATGGATGATTTTAAAGCCTTATTTCATAGTTTTAATCTTAATCTACTTGTTTTACGCTTAAAGTGGGGTATTTTTTTTACCAAAGTTACTATTCATTATAACAAAAATAATTTAACATATTTAAAAAATTAGTAAATTTTAATTCCAAATATGTAAACCATTTTAACAAATTTAATCCCTATAATTGGTAGAAATTACTTTTAAAATAAACCCTTAAAACAAAAACAAAAATAGTTTTCCTTAAAAATGTATTTTTATGTTAATAAGTGTTTTTATACAAATATTAAAAATAATGTCAATTAAAAAGGAAGTAATAATATTATCTCTAATAAAATAACTATTTAAATTTTAAAGTTAATTAAAAATATAATTTTTAAATAATTCATTGGAAAGGAGATTTTTTTATAAAACTGGAAATTTTCATTATTTACTGAAAGATTAATTTTTTAAAAAAAATACAAACATTTCACCTTAAGATAATTAAAATTTTTTAAGGGCTCAGAATTGGGTGGATCAACCCCTTGTGTTTTTTCCAAGATTGAAGTGCTCATAGGTGACTAAAAAGAAGTTTGGATGAGTTCTGTTAAGTAAAAGCTGGAAATGTGAGATTACATTTCAAGTAACTATATTACACAACGTGAAATCCTATTTCACGGGTTTTCCTATAAAGCATTGTGACATGTATACTTTTAAATGTCTTGAAATATGGATTCATGGTGGGGAATACTTTGGGGTTTGAAAAATGAAATAAAATCTAGAGACGACGCATTTTTAGTGGAACTCGACCTTGAGGCATTACACGATTTGAAAGGGGATTACAGGTCATGTAATACCATGATGTTGTATGTTTTATGTGTTTTCTTTCTGCTCATTTTTTTCAAAACTTGTGGCTATAGTGTCTATCCCTCGACCTTAGGTGACCCAATGACAATCTCTTCAGCATTTTAGTGATTCCTTCATCAAGGATTGATCCTTAGCTACCTCCTTTGATCTGTAGCAATCCATCTTCAATCTAAGGTATGATCTATCTATATTCATGTAGTTTATTTGATCCATTTCCTCTCGCTTATCCATGCCCTGTGATGAAGTGTGAACCCCGTGTTTTTATTAGAGTTTCCTTGGTAGTTGGTGGGTGTGGTTGGGTCGTGGTGTCCTCAGGTGGATGTAGTCATTATGAGAGAGGTTATCGTGATCCATTTTGTTGTTCATTCTCATACAATGAACATCAGAAATGTTTTAAGGTAGTGGATTCACTGCTTCTCTATTTTATTTTCATGCAATCGTATAGTTATCATGTTTTATCCCATTGGATCATAATGATATTGACATAATAAATATTTGAATCGGATTAAATAAGTGGTCATAAATTTCATAGTGATGTTATTACCTCTTGATTTTCTTGATAGTGTGATATCTATGTTTTTATTTTTTAGCATGTAATTCCTTATAGAAATTGGTAATGAAAGTAAATCAGGAATTAATTGATAATTAATTACCTAATGATACAGAGGCATTTTTAATGAATCTGGTTGTTATTTTTTTTGTAATTTGATGATAATAAAATTGATGTAGATATGCATGTTTAAATAAATTGGATAATGAACCAGAATCAAGTTTATACTTGTTTATATAAGTATTAAAGGAATATTAATTAATTTTTTAATTAATTTTTGATACATTAAGAAGCTTGTTTATTTCATTTCCTAGAGTTGGAACCTGAATAATGAATCGATTAATTCAAGATGGATTAAGAACGGGTTTTCTAAAAAATGATAATTCTGTTTTAGGGACTAAGTTTTCCTCTTTCTTGTAAAGTCCAAGTTCCTTATGCTTTGGATCCAGGAGATCTCATTGTGTGTAAAGGCTAAATGCCTTTCTTTTTTGATGAGACACTCTTTTTATGTTTTTTCATGCTACTTGGAAGTTCTTTGGATACAAGACTAGTGGTTGTGGGGGGTAGGGAGGACCAGATGTGACATTGTCATGGGATGGCTGAGGATTGATGGATTTTATGGTATGTGGGGGTTGGGAGGACGAGTGGTTGTGGTAGCAGTTGATTTCTAGAGAGGTGGAATGTCTTGGTTTATGCATGTGGTCATCTTGGAGGGAACCAAAGATGATAGAACAGGATGAACGTGGGTTTACCGTTCAATAAAAATGTTGGATGCATGTTGGATCTGTTATTTGTTTATCTTATTTAATTTCACCACTTCTTGAGGAAGCTATTTTTTTAATACTCTCCTTCCAAAAGAGGAAAATATGTGTTGGGTATTCCATGTGTTTTTCGTGTTTAGATTCTTAAGGATAGATGGGTCTACACTCTTGTTATAGTTGGAAATGACTCGATGGGTAGCTCATCTACTCATTAGGTATCATCCCTTGTGTTTGGTATCTTAGAAGGTCTTTTAGGAATACCTAGATATATAGAAATGTGGAAGGTGGAATGTTTTTAAAAAAAATTAATTATTGTTCCACCCATGGGGTTGGAGCTTATTGGGATGCAATACTAAGGTTTTGATTCTAAGAAGTCATTGACTCAGTTTTCTTATTCAAGGTGGGCATGGGTCATGTTGATATTCTAAGGAAATTTATTATGGGATTGATAATGGTTAATTATTATTTAAATAATTAATTAATGTAAGGTTAAACTGATAAAAATGGATAAAGTTATTTAATTTAACTCATTATTTAAAAGGTTGGGGTTGAATCCTCATTTTATTATTTAAAGAAAAGTCCTCTTTAGACTAGGTAGAGGGAGATCCATTACATAGCCCGAAGTCCCAAGGCCAAGTGGTCTGAATACTAGTCATTATAGTGGATGTCTGGAGTCTAAGATACATTAGCTGCAGTTGAGTATAAGAAGAGTTTATTCCCATAGTGTGGTTTTAAGTTATATTATATCATATATATTTTTTGTTTATATATGTTAATCCACCATTTATGTTAGAGATACTGACAAAATAGATAATCAATGCCTTGTGGGGTGTTTTCCCCAACATCTTGGTGGGAGGATGGATGGCTGACTACCCCCTTTGGCCCCACTCTCTTCCCCTGGTGCTTACTTGTGCTGGTATGTATAGAAGTTAGTTTTCCACATATATGTGTGTAGAGGGTTTTAATGACTTTTGGTTATTTTAATCACACATATTTTTTATATAGTTTCCTATAGACTACTATAGGTGTAACGTGTATAGGTTGTGATGGCTTAAGGATACTTACATAGGGTATGGGATGTGATGGCTTGAGGTAAAATAACCAATGTATAATACGCATTATACGAGATGTGGTGGCTCATGGAAACTATCGGGTTACTTTTGGTTATGTGGGTGTAGTTGGGAGGTTCTTGAGGTGCATGTTGTGGTGCTTTGCCTAGCTGTCTTCGAGAAATCCATTTTGGAGAGATATGCTCAGGACGTGAGATGTTGGGGAAAAGTGGAAAACTAGTGGGGATGTTCTACTGGGGTACACTTGACATTATTTATTATATTATATGCTCTTGTATGATATACTTGGTGAGAGTATCTATGGTGCGACTGGGAACTTAGTATACCTATTTAGGCAACGAGTTAGTATTGCTTGTTGTTCACTATTCTTTATCATGATTTCCTTACTTTTTCATGAGAGGATCCAGAGAGGATCCTATTGAGTATACTATTATACTCACTGTACAGACACACACACACACACACACACACACACACACATATATATATATATATTGTTTTTCATGTCACTTGGAGTAGTTTGGAGATCAAGATGGTTACTACTATCTTGGGGTTTTGCAAGAGTTGTTTGGGATTCTTGGTTGTTGACATTTTAAATTTTTTGGTACATGTTGTTTTCCCTTTCAGTTGTAGTAGTTCTTTCATGACATTGCATATGTTCACTGGGGTTTATTTAACCTTTTGGTCTGATTAGGAGTTGGTTGGTTTCTATCTTATCTATATCTTTTTCATGTGTTCTCTTAGATGGAAATTCCTCCCATCACTGTGTTTACTATAACCTCGGTGCTAGCCACCATCCCAGGGCCAACTGGAGGTGGGACTCGGGTGTCATTATTTCACTTGTCTCATTTTTTGCCCAGAAGGGGTACACTTTGTGGGGAGGGGGTTGTGACAGAGTGGTATTAGAGGTCTTGTTGAGGGATACTATGGATTTTGGTGTTAGGAATAGGTGATGTTGCATGGGTTGGTAGGGAAATGGTGTTAGTTAAGTTTAGCAAGTTTTGTAAATAAAAGAGACCGACTGAGACACGGGTGTTAGGGACCTCTTTGATCTAATTCATGGACCTTCAAACTTATAGTGGCTACTAAACTAGGTGATACTCATTGCAAGTTAGATACCTAAGAAAGGATTATGAATCATTGTTATTTTTGTATATGGTTGAATGGGTTGACCTTGGGATAGTTTAACCTAAAATGAATAAAAGAAAATATTTAATTAATGATAAATTCATCCATATTCCAGGTTTTGGAGCTCTAATTGATAGTCCTTCTGCAGGTATGGCTCTAGGTCGACGTCCTCATCAGGATTGTGAAAAATATTTTCAGCAGGTTGTGCTAGTAGATCACCATAGTGTAGAGTTTAATGATGAAGAAAAATTGTGGAGGGAACTATGATAGTTTTAGTGCCATAGTCTATATAAGTACGGGGGTATTTGTTTTAGATGTTGTCATGGAAGTCTTGTTAGAGCAGGTTGGGATATCCATCAGTTTGATCTGTTCTCAAAATAAGTATTCAAGATCATAGGTTGTGGCGATTTCATGCGTGGAAGTGAGTAAGTAATGGTTCTTATTCCATAGGGATCACATAGAGTTAGCGGTCTCATGGTAGATGTTCTGAGAGCAGTTCATAGCTGAGCTTCTTTATTCGACTATAAAGGTGGACAGTCCCCAGGAGTTTCTTACCCTTCGGAAAGGAAGATCCAGTGTATAAGGGTTTAGGATCCATTTTAGGAAACTTCTTCGATAGGATTCGGACTTGTTTCCAAATGATGAGGAAAGGGCGAGGCATTTCGAGGAATCTTTGAATCCAGATATCTAGTGACAGGTCACCTCATTTATTTTAAAGACGTATCTCAAGGTACTAGCGAGGGAAGAGGTCATTGTGAGGATGTCATCCAGAATCATATCATCACAAGAGAGTAGTCATCAGGATTCCTCATAAATTAGAGTCATGGTTTGGGGATCCCGGTTTTTAAGGTAGAAGAGTTTTTTGTTGGAACAGGGGTAGGTCACAACCCTCAATGCCTCATTTCTCTAGGGGTAAGTTTATCCTAGGCCTATGCTAGTAGATCAGGTTCATATTTTTGTTTTTTATCCAGAGGTCTTAATTGGAATGAGTGCCCAACCTTTCTAAGCAGTCATCATGTACCCCGTGTTCCACTCTAGGTTCTTTTATTGAGGAACTTCCATCCAAGGCAGCAGCATGAGGTTTCATCTGCTTGGGTTTAGTTGAGTGCAGATCGGGTAGCTAAAGGATAGCCTCAGGATGCTCCTCATCATCAAAGAGTAGACTAAAACCATGGAGGTGGTCGGTAGTAGGGTCATAGTGGTCATAGAGCTGGTTCTGGTTAGCTTTATGTGTTATCATTACCAGTGCAAGGCGAGCCACATGTCGTTCAATGTACCATTTTCATATTTTACAATTAAGTTCATACCTTGATTGGTTCAGGATAGACACACTCATTTATATCACATTACCTTTTCCATGCATTGGGACATGAGGTAGATAGGCTTCTAGTTCCCTTGGCAATGACTATGCTAGTTTGAGGTAGAGCTGACTTGTTTGAAGCATTTATAGACTGTGATCTAGTTCTAGGGTAGCACCTCTCTTGGGGAGATTTCCTATTTTTAAGAAGACAACCATACGATTTCATCCTCAACATGGATTGGTTGTATTCACTCAATGATATTGTGGATTACATCTGGAGGAGGTGGTGAGAATCCAAGGAGTCTTGAGGATGATCATTTCGGATTGAAATCTTCATTTTACCTCTGGGGTTTAGAGAGGCCTCCAGGATGCGTTTGGTTTTCAATTATTCCTTATAAATACTTTTCATCCATAGATGGATGTTCAAATAGAATGGACCATACAGACTATTGAATAAATATTTCTCTCTTGTGTCCTGAATTTTAGAGGCTCGTAGGTGAGGCACTTTCCCTTGGTATAGTTCACTTACAATAATAGTTTCCATTACACCATCAGTATGACACTGTTTGAAGCCTTATATGGATGAATTTTCCATTCTCCATTGTGCTGGATTGGGGTAATAGAGTCAAAAATTGTCACGATAATTCTAGTACAAAGAATGACCAAGAGGGGTTAGGTGATTCATGAAAAGATTAAGGTAGTGGAAGATCGTTAGAAGTCATATGTCGATCATAGTAGGATACATCTGGAGTTTGATGTTTGGGATTACGTGTTTATTAAGGTGACTCCCTGTCATAGGTAGTGAAGGTTTGTCCATGGGAGTATGTTTTCTCACCAGTTTTTTGGGCCTTTTGAGGTGTTGTCTCATCTTGGAGATGTGGTATATTGGGTATCACTTCCCCCACAGATGATATGGATACGTCATGTTTTTCATGTTTCACAGCTCCATCATTATCTTCATGATGACTCTCGTGTCATTGATTTGTGTGAGATCAACATTGATGATGATGTGACCTTCAAGGAGTGGCCTATAGAGATCTAAGACTGCAAGGAGAAGGTGTTCTGTGGGCATTCAATCCACTTAGTTCTAATATTATGGAGGCTTAATGGTGTGTAGGAGAGTACTTTGGAATGTGATTTCTAGAGACTTTCTCAGTACCCAGATATATTTGAGGTTTATCTCTTCTCTTAAAACAATATTTTTTGGTAGTTGTAGACTTTTCTATTTATGAGATGGATTTTTATTGTTTCTTATTGGGTATTGATCTATTTTGAGAGTTATCTCCCCCAAGAGTGTTTTTAGGATATGGTTTTGGTTGATGCATGGTGTTTCGGTTATTCCTCTGGTGAGGTGGTGAGCTCCTATTGTGGAGAAATCTTTGAGAGTTTTGTTACAAGGTGGCTATTTGGATGACCCCTTTTTGTTTCCCCTATAGCTTGGTTTTGGATTCTTAAGGATGAGAACATTTTCAAAGGAAGATGATGTAAGGGCCCAGATCATTGTGGATCAAACCTTTGCATTTTTTCGAAGATCAAAGTTCTCGAAGGTGGATCAGAAGAATTTTGGAGGATATTGTTTAAGTAAAAGCTAGAAAGGGTTAATTACACATCATATAACTATATTACATGATGTGAAATTCGATTTCATGTTTCTTCCTGGATTGTTTCACTACATGCTGACTTTTACATGGTGTCAAATTGGGATTCACAGTGTCAAATACTTCAGGGTTTGAAAAATAAAATATTATTGAGAGGTGAATCATTTTTCAGCAAAACTCAGCCACTAGGCATTACAAGATGTTAAAGGGGATTTCACGTCATTTAATACCATGACTCTATATATTTTAAGTGTTTTCAAGTCGCTCTGTTTTTTACAAAACCTATATATGCAGCCCCTATCCCTCAAACCCAGTCAACCCAATAACCCACTCTTCACCATTTTTCGGATTCCTTAATCAAGGATCAATCTCTACCTCCCTCATTCAATCCGTAGTGATCTATCTTCAATCTAATGTATAATCTACCTTTATTCTTGTGGTTTCTTCGATCTTTTTCCTCCTATTTCTCTATGACATGTGATGGATCATGAACTATATGTTGTTAATAGAGTTTATTTGTTTTTTGGTTGGTGAAGTTGTGCCACGGTGTCCCCAGGTGGATGTAGTCATTGCGTGAGAGGTGATCATGATCTGTTTTATAGGCCATTCTCATGAAAAGAACATCTAAAACCATTTATGGTTGGGGATTATTTTCATCCCAAGTTTATTTACATGAAATAATAGATTTAACATGTTTTATCCCATTGGATCACAATGAAATTGAAATAATAAATATTGGAACTAGATTAAAGAAATGGGTTTCAATATCTTAGTGATGTTGTTGCCTCTTGATTTTCTTGACAGTGTGATATCTATGATTTTCTTATTTTTCATGTCATTATTTAGGGAAATTGGTAAAGAATTTAATGTTGGAATTAATTGAAATTAATTATCTAAAGATTAATATGTATGATTAATGAATCTGGTTGTGGTTGTTGATGTTTCTATTGTAATTTGATGATTTTAAAATTGATGTAGATATGCATGATTAACTAAATTGGTTAATGGACCAAATTCATGTAGATAGATCTAGATAAAAATATTAAAGTCATTCTAAATTAATTATTTAATTAATTTTTGATAGCTTGAGAAGCTGTTTTTTGATAGGTTTCCCATATTTGGATCCTGAATAGTGAATTAGTTAATTCAAGATATAATAAGAACCAGTTATGTGATAATAGATAATGCCTTTACAGGGCCTGACACAAAAAATGACCACTTTATAAGGGGTTATTTTTTACATTTTAATGGGTTATAGCCCCTTCTAAAAACATTTGTGGTGGTTGTGGGAAACCCCCTCTAATGTGCCCTCCTATTGTTAGTAGAGGTGGTTTTGAGGAAGCACTTCTAAATTCATGGTGAATTTAACGACGGTTACATTATTGGGGATTTAAACCCCCTCTAATGTTACAAAAAATTTACCAAATTAGAGGGGGGGTTATAACATACATCACCTCTAATATATGGATTTTGGGCGGGGGGTTTGAACCACCCTTAATGGTGATTGCATTATTGGAATTACGAGCAGTTTTCAAAAATCCACCCCTAACCCCTTGACACCACTAGTGGTTCCCGGATCCCCCCGACACCCCCTTTTCCACCACATGCCCCACGACCCACTTGGAACCCCCTAGACCCCAGAGCCCTGCTTGACACCCCCCGCTCCCTTAACACCGCCCTACTATTAACAACCCTCACACCCCCTTTGTATGCCCCTACTCTGCCTCCCCGCATCCACTTCTCCACTTGACACATGCATTCCCCATTGTTGACACCCCCGACACACCCCCCTAGACCCCAGAGCCCCACTTTACATCCCCCCCCCCCTCATCCTTAACATCACCCAACCATTGACACCCCTCGCACCCCCTTTGTTTGCCCCCTAGTCCGCCTCCCCACACCCCCTGTCCACCTGACTCTTGCACCCCCTCTATTTACACCCCCGACACACCCCCTATTGAAATCGGTTGACACCCCCTGGACCCCAGATCTCCACTTTACAACCCCTTGGACCCTAGATCCCCTGAACCCCCTTGTCCACTTGACTCCTGCACCCCCCCCCCCCCCCCCCCCCCGTTGACACCCCCAACCCAAACCCCTATTGACAACGGTTGACACCCCCTGGACCCTAAAGCCCCACTTGACACCCCAGAGCCCCCAGAGCCCCACTTGACAGCCCTTGCACCCCCTTTTTCTTCCCCTGAGTCAGCCCCCCCCCCCCCCCGCACCCCCTTGTCCACATGACTCTCACACCCCTCCCCCTGTTGACACCCCTAACACACCCCCTATTGACACTGGTTGACACCCCCTAGACCCTAGTGCCACACTTGACACCCCCTAGAACCTATTGCCCACTTGATACCCCCTAGACCCTAGATCCCCACTTGACACCCTTTCCACACACCCCCCTTGACACCCCCATGATACAAACCCTTGCCACCCCTCGAGCCCCCTTGTCCGCCCCATGCCCCACTTGACACCCCCGTGGACCCCAAAGCACCACTTGACACCCCCACACTTTCCACTGGCCAACCATTTTCCGCACACACACCTTTTCCCCTTGACATGCCCCACACCCCCATTGTCTACTTGACTTCTGCACACCTCAGTTGACTTCACGCATGCCTAATGTAAAAAAGATTCTACTAGGTTTCGATCGCACGACTGGCTAGATGGAGCACAAGTCGTCGATCCACTAGGCTAACTGCTCCTATGTTAATAGTATACACTTCATTGTATTTAATTATATCTGGAAGTATTATATATATATATATATATTTTGTTTACAAATATAAACAATATAATATATTTGTATATATATGATATATTTCTCTATAAGAAAATATATATTTTGTGTATAATATTTATATATAATTTGTATTTATGTATAATTATAATATACTGGTGTATAATATATATATATATATTAACATATATAGGTGTATTTAATATATATAAAAACATATTTATACATATACTAAAATATATATTTATATTTATGTGTGTTTGTATATTTTTCTATTTATAGATATAATATAATTATAATACATATTATACAGATATTATATTAAATATATTTATATTATATATAACACACAAATATATATTATACATATATGATATTAAATACATTTTTATTATATATTAATGTTTGTCTAAATTATGTAAATTAGTATACAAAATATAATATAAATGTATTTGTACATAAGTATAAAATAACAATGTGTTTATGTATGTGTGTGTGTAACAATAATATTGTTAATTATTATATGATACATATATGTACTAAATTAATTTATAATAAATATGTTATACTAAAATATACATAAAATAGTTATATAATATATATAAATTTATTTACAATAAAATATTTATAATATAAATAAATAATATATTTCTATTTCTATATCTATTTCTATTTTGTCTAAATTATATAAATTAGTATACATAATCTAATTTAAATTTATTTATACATAAATATACAATATAAATGTATTTGTGTACATGTCTGGGTAACAATAATATTATTAATTATTATATGATATATATATATATCTGTGTGTGTGTGTGTGTACTAAATTAATCAATAATTAAAATGTTATGATACAGTATATGTAAAATAATTATAGAATATATATAAATTTATATTTAAATAATTATTTATAATATATATAATATAATTATATAAAATATATATGTTTATGTAAATTAATATTTAATATTTTTTTTATTATATATATTTATAAACAGTATAATGTAAATGTATTTTTGAAAAAATCTACAATAAAAATGTATTTAATATAATATGTGTATAATATAAATCATAATATAAATGTATAGTATTTACAAAACCATATATGAATTTAATAAATTTGAATAAATATATGTATAATTATAATTATATTATATATATATCAATATTTTATATATATGTATACATTTTTGTTTATATGTATAAGTATTTATCTAAAATATTTATATAGTATCCTTATATAAATGTGTTTTAATATATTAAAATACATTTGTATAATGTTTTTATATAACACACACACACATTCACACACACACATATATATTAAAAAATTTGAATTTATAGGACATTTATTTTAAAAAATAAATAAAAAATTAGAGAGAGATTAAAACCCCCTCTAATCAAAGGTATTTTCAGTGGTCCATCCCCTAAAAATTCAAAAATTACTAATGGTTAACAACCCCCTATAATTTCGTCAATTAGAGGGGGTTCAAAACACCCTATAATTTATTAAATTAGAAGGGGTTCAAAACCCCCTCTAATGTCATTAATTAAAGGGGGTTCCAAACCCCCTCTAATGTCATCAATTAGTGGGGGTTCCAAACCCCCCTCTAATTCATCAATAAGAAGGGGTTGAAAATCCCCTATAATTTCTTAAATTAGAATGGGTTCAAAACCCCTGCAATTTCATGAATTAGAGGGGGTTAAAAGCCCCCTATAATGTCATCAATTATAGGGGATTCAAAACACCTTCTAATTTATTAAATTATAAGGGGTTCAAAAACCCCTCTAATCTAATGGATTAGAATCATTTCAAGGACCCCCTCAAATATCTTTAATTAGAGAGAGTTGTCAACCCCAATATTTACTTTAAAAAATTAATTATATTTATATATATATATCTCTCCAAACTAATCTTATATATATCTCCTCTAAAATCCAACATAATATATATTTCCACTAATTATTAAATTAGTAGTGGTTTTGATATGAACAGATCTAAAATCAAAACCAAATATAAAGAAAACAATGCTAAAAATTTTAGAGGGGGTTATGAACCCCCTATAAATTTAATGATTAAAGGGGATTGTTCATAATACCTCTATAATTTTTATATAAATTGAATTTAGAGGGGTTTTATAACCCATTATAAATTCTATGATTAGACGGGGTTGTGCAGAACCCCCTCTAATGTTACATAAAATGAATTTAGAGGGGGTTGTGCAGAACCCCCTCTAAATAACCCCTAATAATGTACTGTTTTTTTTGTAGTGTGATCTTCTTGCTTGGTAATAAATTCCAAGTGCCTTATTCTTTGGAGATATGAAAGATCATTGTGTGTGATGGTTTAATGCCTTGCTTTTGGGTTCTGATCCCAATGATATGTTTTCGCCTGTTGCTTGTGATGTGATATGGATACAAGACTTCTGGTTGTGGGGGGATGGAGGCCTAGATGTGATGTGATCCTCAGATGGTAGAGCCTATAGGGTTATTTTGGTACATTGGGCTGGTAGCACCAGTGGTTGTGGATGTAGTTGATGCATAGATAAGTGATATTCATTGGTTAATGCATGTGGGTGTTTGGGAGGGTACCATAGTTGATAGAATGGGTTAAAGCAGGGCTTAACCACTGATATGAAAGTTGGATGCTTGTTGGGTCTATTATTTTTTTATCTTTTTTACTTTCCCCATAGATTGAGGTAGCTAGTTTGTAGAGACCCGAAGCTTAATGTACATGGACATTACATTACTTTTGCGGAATACTTAGTACATAACAAAAACACACACACAAGGACCGTAATAGTTTAGTGTCTTTGGAAACTCGGAATATAATCTTCTAATCGTGGTGAAAGATCTTCAACATCTCCCATAAAGATATTCCCTTTTTTCATACCTAAAACCATTCTTTATATCCTGGGGAAAAGAAAACATAAAAGGGTGAGCTCAAATTCTAAGAAAGGGTAAACAGAAGAAATATCAATCACATTATATTCATAAGAACATAACATTTTGGAAATCTTAACCTGCAAAAAAGATCATAATATCATAACATGGAATAAATCATAGTAGTGAAATTTAATCCCAATATTCATAACATAAAACATGAAACTTTGTGTCATACACACATAATCATAGAGAATCATTTTTTATTAGTCAAGACTCATTGCAAAGACTATCTTAGTTGACAAAGTCCCTTTCCGAACCGAGTTCACTCCTTGTTTCAGTCCTGTTTCACTGAACCGGTTTAACCTGCATTTCCAGTCATGTCTATCTCATGAGATATAAAATATTTACCCAATTAAATGGAGGTAGATATAGGTCCCACCCATCTCATAATGATACCATTCTTATGTGTGCCACAAAATCATAAACCATACATCATAGCATAACCCATGTAATAAAAATGTGAATCCTAAACATCGTGACATCATAAAACAATTCATATAAGATAAAGGAATTCATAAGAATAATTCCATCAAAACATAATCAAATAAATGTAATAATAGGGATATAAACAGAACCCTTTATTATCTTATATGGAAACTAATTTTGATAAAACACTTGAACTCCATTCTTGAGGAAAATATCCTTTCTACTTCAAAAAAAACACTTTTCCTTTCATAATATGTCATACAATTTTAAACTAAAATAAGTTGATTAAAAATAAACTTGAAAACTTGTACAGGAATCTTCTTGGAAATAATTTTTTTAAAATCCATTCATTCCGTATAAGTTAAAAAAACATTCTTCTCGTACTTTTGTCAGAAAAGTCAAAAAGTACATTGTACGAAAAATGACAAAATATTTCTTTCATATCTTTTACTAAAAACTCACCGAAGGGTAAAATTGGATTTAAAAAATTTTAGGTGGATGGAAATAATATTACATATTGAGGAAACATGTATGTGGATGATAAAACACACCCCAGTAAATTTCAAAGTATAAACAATCTCGGATAAAAATGAGATTGTGATATTTCCCTTACCTTAGGTCTGATTTTCTTTGTAAGTGCCCGAACCTCCGGTATAATGATTTAAATAATGTCATTGACTTATTCCAGAATCATACTAATTGTTATGATATCATATATGGTTCACTTATGACTTTATTTTACCCGTTCTTTTGTAAATTCCATGTTAAAGAGCGTTTTGGGTAAAATCGTTTTATTTGTCATCTATGTTATGAATTGTAATTATTCATATGATTACTTAGATCATGATTACTTAATTCCAGAATATAATACATGATTTAAATATAATATATATTCAGAATATACATATATATAATAGATCAGTAAATGGAAAGAAATACATTGTTCATGGAGACGGTAGGTCGTACGTACGCATGAACGCTGTTTTCGTTTCCTTAATGAGTTGAATGGAATTAAGTAGATGACATACATATATATACACATAAATATAGTATCATTATTATGTCATATATTTCATTATTACTTATTATATATACTTTATAATCATTCATGAATGGTTAACGTGGAGAATGAATCTCATCACGTCGTGGAGACGGTAGTCCGTACGTACGCATGAGCAATGATATCGTTCTCATGATCGTGGAATTTTATTTGAGTGTATGTATAACATTTCAGAATCAATATCACTTTAAAATAATCATATATAGTTATTATTTACACCATTATAACCATCCAAGTGAGGTGGTGGTGGAAAATAGATTACACCACGGTGTGGAGACTGTATTTCGCACGTACGCATGCGCGGTGATTTCGTTTTCCGTAGGATGGATAGATAGTGAAATAGGGTTGTTTCATACGTATAATAACATATCAGTATATGAGTGATACTGATGATATTTCTTCAAAATGAAACAACTGAAGAAGAAGAAGTGGAAGAAGAAATAATGTAGAAAGAATCGGTAACGGACATTACCTCTTCTTTGAAGTGCCTCTTTGAGACCTCCTTTTAGGGCACTAAAATTGGCCTTTGAAGAACACCAGAACCTCTAAGATATTTCTAGGGAAGTGGAGAAGAGAATTTGGTAGATTTTTTCCAAGATTTAAGGCTCAAAGTGGTGTGAGGAAGAGAGGGAGGAGGTGCCCTTTTATAAGGGAGGAGAGGGGCTCCTTTGGAAAAACAAAAAATATTATTTTATTATAAAGCCAAATTCGGTTTTAAATAGCTCCAAATTGATTTATTTCTAAGCTAAGTTGGGGATCGGTCGAAATACTCTCATCCAATATAATTTAGACAAGTTTAGGTTCCTATTTTAACCTTATCCTTTATATTTGACATTAAGTTAGATAATTTTACTTTTACCATGTCTTTTTGTGTTCTTACACTATAAGGTTAATAAACTTACTATAAAAAGAAAAACGAACCCCAAGGTGTTTATTATTAACATATATAGCCTTATCTAAGTCATTTGGCCGAACCATAGATTTTTAGGAATAAAATAACAATTAATAATATAATATTTGTTTTAAAAACTATTCTATGTCAATTTTGTCACTATTTAGTAATTGATTTTTGTAAATATCTTAACAGAATGATTACTTAGAAAACGTTAATTAAATCAATACTAACATGTCATATTAACCTATAAAATTATTGGCATTTATTAAAAGTGTCAAATTACATTTAATTTGGTATTTATAACATCAATTATGTCAATATTTTATTAATAAGATAATTACTGCATCATCGTTGTCTCATAAATAAATTAAATTATTTAATGTCTAAAAATTACAAATAAAATACCATTATGTAGGAAATAGTTTTATATTCCTAATGAATATTTATAATCGAATTTATCTTATGTATAACCGTATATTTAAAATTATTTTCTTATTAAACTTTGATTTTAACTATTTTAACCCTTCTTTAAATAAATTAATAATAAATGTCCTAATATAATCCAAGTGGTCCTAAATGGTCATATTTTATTCCTAAGGTTTTTTTCGGTTGAATTACACTTATCCAATAGAATTAGGATATGTGTTAGGGTAATAATAATATCATTTTTACCCTTAATTACCCTATTTACTTTTAACTATGTTAAAAAAAGTAAAAAGTTACTATTCATCAAAAATTATTTTCATCTCATTGAACCACATTTTATTTACTGACATCAACCGTGTCTCTCAGATTTTTTAAATTCCACTCACAGAAGCGGTAAAATTAAGTTTTATGAAAAAATCATTTTTTTAACTACCACTTAGTGGTTTCACTATCCATCAAAAAATGAAAGTTTCCAGAAAAATACCAAAAATTAGGCCTAAGCTATATTTGATATTATGAATTCAAAAATGATGTATATTTTACCAAATTCAAAATATATCAGTTGCATTAATTAATTTAAAAATTAATTCTCGTCGTCAAAACAAATAGCGTGTTCTTAAGAGATAATAACTATCAAAAGATTGACAGTTGTTTATGTCTAGTTTAAATGTGAAATTACATCCAATAACCAAAATTGTATTAAATTGTAAAAAGATATTCTAAATATACTTTAAAACCACTCAAATTAATAATTTATCACTATTAATTATTTCTCTTAAAAAGGTTTTTTTTAATTAAAATTTAGTAATTTTCACTATTCATCAGAAAATGAAAGTTATCTGAAAAGTACCAAAATTTCACCCTAAGCTAATTTCGATATTCCGAATCCAAAAATGAAGTCCATTTTGAAAATAAAATTTACAAAATTTCAAAAATTGGTTATTACTATTCATAACGGCTAGTTTTAATAATATTTTAATAGCATATCGTTGTTTAGTGAAACTCGGTATTGCGTACTACACACGCTATCCAGGAAGGTCACGATTGCGTGTAATGCAAGGAAAGTCAAGGATGCATGTTTTGTAAGCTTATTTTTGTGTAGCGTACAACACAAGAAATTAATGAAATTAAAAATAATATTTTTCATAAAATCTCGGGGTGTTATATTATACCCCCCTTAAAATGAATTTCGCCATCGAAATTCGTTGGGGTTATAAATGGTTTACTACTATAAAGTTTCGTTAATAGAAACCCACAACGTAAAAATGAATACCAAATCCAATATTTAAAAACAAAAGTATGAAATGTAACGGTTACCCAAATAAACTAATCATTGGGTTTCCACATAGGTGAAAATATGGATATGGAAGAGAAATCTAATCATCATGTTCTGATGGAGAGTGGTAGAGAACATGGCTATGGAAAAGCCAACAATCAAAAAGCCATAAATTTGTGATGATCTAGGGTACCATCTTATTCATTGGATATAAGGGCACTAGGACAACATTTTTTGGTTTTCAAGATCATTTCCCTAAAGTTGAAGATTTTGAATTAGAATAAATACTTACTTTATTTTGATACAATCTCGCTGTTGTTCGTGCTTTGAACAATTTCCACTTCATCACTTAAAGAAATGAAGTTGAATTTTTTATTCATGAAGTGTTAATAGATCATGTGATAGAATGATGGGCCATTCCATCTGTTTCAAACAAAATGTTAGCAAAAGTTATCAAATATGCATAAGTCCATCTATGGTGAGGGTAATCGTATACGATTCCAAAAATGAACTTATACTTAATATATCATATCGCGTAATAAAATAAAACTAGTTTCTACTAACCAGGGACTTCCTGTAGGCTAGTGGTATGCGATAATGGCTAGTTGCACTTCGGTTGTGGGTTCGATTCCCACAGCCTTGTCCGACATGATGGGTCGTCGCCCGTCCTGCAGGTTATCCTTTTTTAAACTACATTACTATAACATCCCATCAATAATATCGAAAAAACATCTATCCTTATACAATACTAAATTATTTCCAACATAATCCATTCCAATCTTTAGGCTTATCCATAATACTACAGTCCACTCTCATAATATAGAGAAAAAGATTACCAGAGATTTCATATAACAAGCATGTTAATACCATCGTTGATCCCCATATATCATAAGACATGTCTTGTTGGTCACATTCCAAATATTCTAAGGCCTTAATCATTTATTCTCTTGAAAAATGAATACCCATTGAATCTTAGTAAAAAAATGAGTACTATCAAAAGTTAACTCATTCAACATACCAAAAACCCAAAATTCTATATACTCAAACCATGATATAACTATTTCCGTATATCAATCATGAGCTCATGAATACAATCAAACATCTCATTATCTTCTTATCCCTTCATTATACATATATCATCTACATTCCAAAAATATCTAAATAACCTTTCATGGATACTGGTACCATTAATCATACACTTTCAAAACTCAAGGAAAGACAACAGTTTAACAAACCTTATATGTCTCTTTATTCCATAGTACCATGAGATTACTTATACAACATTACACATGATAAACATGTAATCATTCCACTACATTCTTAAACCATTGACCGAGCTTCAAAAATTATTTCATCTCACATATAATTTGTATTATCTTCATCATCATAAACATAAATACTACCCATATGACCATATTGATTCTCTTCATGATACTTTCCCTTAGGGCATTGGTTTGCATAATGCCCATACATTCCACATTTAAAACATTTAACCATTGTTGATGTTGTAGCAATACCATTATCCTCATCCCCTGTGTTAACTGAACCTTTTCCTTTTCACTTACTCGCTTTGTGTCCTTCTTTTCCACACCTAAAGCATCTTCCAATTCCATTGAAAAATTCTCCTTGATGCCTCTTCCCACATGATTTACATAGGGGAAATTGAACTTTCTTTCCTCTATGATCATCATGAAACTCCATCTTTCTCTTATTAGCCGAGTCAGGAAACTTACCAAATTTTACTTTATTGATCATATTATGGGATTGCTGATTCGGAATAATAATGATGTTTGGACTTCCAAATCCTACTTCATTTGGTTTCTCGTGAAGAATATCATTCCATTGTCCATCATATCCTCCATTATCGTGAATCATCTTGTTTCCAGCCATTTTCTAAAACCCAAAATGAATAGTGTGAGAGGAAAAAAACATAATAAAAGGGGAGTAACTTCATTATCTAACATCTTTGGTTTAATCTAATATCGTTACCATAGTTCTAGGATTATATCCAATACGTATACTTATCCTTAGGGACATCCCTAGACATACCTTAGAAATATCTCTAGGGATATCACTAACGTTTTCGCATCCTAGTTTCCAAAGGTTGACTAAACTTTTCCTCTGATACCAACTGTAGAGACCCGAAGCTTAACATACATGGACATTACATTACTTTTGCGGAATACTTACTACATAACAAAAACACACACACAAGGACCGTAATAGTTTAGTGTCTTTGGAAACTCGGAATATAATCTTCTAATCGTGGTGAAAGATCTTCAACATCTCCCATAAATATCTTCCCTTTTTTTCTTACCTAAAACCTTTCTTTATATCCTAGGGAAAATAAAACATAAAAGGGTGATCTCAAATGCTCAGTAAGGGTAAACAAAAGAAATATCAATCACATCATATTCATAATAACATGACATTTTGGAAATCTTAACCTGCAAAAAAGATCATAATATCATAATGTGGAATAAATCATTGTAGTGAAATTTAATCCCAATAATCATAACATAAAACATGAAACTTTGTGCCATACACACATAATCATAGAGAATCATTTCTTATTAGTCAAGACTCATTGCCAAGACTATCTTAGTGGACAAAGTCCCTTTCGGAACCGAGTTCACTCCTCGTTTCAGTCTTGTTTCACTGAACCGGTTTAACCTGTCGTTCCATTTAGGTCTATCTCATGAGATATAAAATCTTTAACCAATGCATTGGAGGGAGATATAGGTCCCACCCATCTCATAATGATACCATTCTTATGTGTGCCACCAAATCATAAACCATACATTATAGCATAACCCATGTAATAAAAATGGGAATCTTAAACATCGTGACATCATAAAATAATTCATATAAGATAAAGGAATTCATAAAAATAATTCCATCACAACATAATCAAATCAATGTAATAATAGGGATAGAAACAGAACCCATTATTATCTTAGATGGAAACTGGTTTTGATAAAACACTTGAACTCCATTCTTGAGGAAAATATCCTTTCTACTTCAAAAAAACACTTTTCCTTTCTTAATATGTCATATAATTTTAAACTAAAATAAGTTGATTAAAAATAAACTTGAAAACTTGAAAAGGAATATTCTTGTAAATAATGTTTTAAAAATCCATTCATTCCGTATAAGTTAAAAAAACATTCTTCTCGTACTTTTGTCAAAAAAGTCAAAAAGTACCTCGTACGAAAAACGACCAAATATTTCTTTAAGATCTTTTACAAAAAACTCACTGAAGGGTAAAATAGGATTTAAACAATTGTAGGTGGATGTAAATAATATTACATATTGAGGAAACATGGATGTGGATGATAAAACACACCCTAGTAAATTTCAAAGTATAAACAATCTCGGAGAAAAATGAGATTGTGATATTTCCCTTACCTTAGGTACGATTTGCTTCGTAAGTGTCCGAAAATCCTGTATAATGATTTAAATAATGTCATTGACTTATTCCAGAATCATACTCATTGTTATGATATCATATATGATTCACTTATGACTTTATTTTACCCGTTCTTTTGTAAATTCCATGTTAAAGAGCGTTTTGGGTAAAATCGTTTTATTTATCGTCCGTGTTATGACTTGTAATTATTCATATGATTACATAGATCATGATTACTTAATTCCAGAATATAAAACATGATTTATATATAATATATATTCAGAATATACATATATATAATAGATCATTATATGGAAAGAAATACACTGTTCATGGAGACGGTAGGTCGTACGTAAGAATGAACGATGTTTTCGTTTCATTATTGAGTTGAATGGAATTAAGTAGATGACATACATATATACACACATAAATCTAGTATCATTATTATTTCATATATTTCATGATTACTTATTATATATACTTTATAATCATTCATGAATGGTTAACGTGGAGAATGAATCTCATCGCATCATGGAGATGGTAGTCCGTACGTATGCACGAGCGATGATATCATTATCATGATCGTGGAATTGTATTTGAGTGTATGTATACAATTTCAGAATCAATATCACTTTACAATAATCATATATAGTTTTTATGTACACCAGTATACCCATCCAAGTAAGGTGGTGGGGGAAAATAGATTACATCACGGCATGGAGACGATATTCCGTACGTACGCACGCGCGGTGATTTCTTTTTCCGTAGGATGGATAGATGGTGAAATAGGGTTATTTCATAATTATAATAACACATCAATATATTAGTGATACTCATGTTATTACTTCATAATTAAACAACCTAAGAAGAAGAAGTGGAAGAATAAATAAAGTTGAAAGAATCGGTAATGGGCATTACCTCTTCTTTGAAGCGCCTCTTTGAGATCTCCTTTTAGGGCACTAAAATTGGTTTTTGAATAAGACTAGAACCACTAAAATGTCTCTAGGGAAGTGGAGAAGAGAATTTTTTAGGGGTTGTACCAGATTGAAGGCTCAAAGTGGTGTGAGGAAGATAGGGAGGAGGTTCCCTTTTATAAGGGAGGAGAGGGGCTCCTTTGGAAAAATTAAAATTATTATTTTATTATAAAGCCATATTCGGTTTTAAATAGCTCCAAATTGAGTTATTTCGTGGATAAGATGGGGCTGGGTAGAAATAATCTCATACAATAGAATTTAGACAAGTTTAGGTTCCTATTTTAACCTTATCAGTTATATTTAACTTTAAGTTAGATAATTTTACTTTTACCGTGTCTTTTTGTGTTCTTACACTATAAGGTTAATAAACATACTATAAGAAGCCAAAAGAACCCCAAGTTGTGTATTAGTAATATATATAACCTTATATAAGTAATTTGGCAAAAACATAGATTTTTAGAAATAAAATAACAATTAATAATAAAATATTTGTTTTAAAAACTATTTTATGTCAATTTGGACACTATTTAGTAATTAATTTTTGTAAAAATCAAAACAGAATGATTAGTTCTAAAAAAGTTAAATACATAAATACTAACATGTCATAGTAACCTAGAAAATTAGTGGAATTCATAAAAAGTCTCAAATTACATTTATTTGGGTATTTATAACATCAATTATGTCAATATTTCATTAATAAGATAATTTCTGTATCTTCTTTTTGTCATAAATAAATTAAATTATTTAATGTCTAAAAATTACAAATAAAATACCATTATGTAGGAAATCTTTTTATCGTTCTAATTAATATTTATAGTCGAATTTATCTTATGTTTAACCTTACATTAAAAATTATTCACTTATTAAACTTTGATTTTAACTATTTTAACCCTTCATTAAATAAATTAATAATAAATGTCCTAATCTAATCCAAGGGGGCCTAAATGGTCATGTCTTATTCCTAAGGTTGTTTTTGGTCAAATTAAACTTATCCAATAGAATTATTACACGTGTTAGGGTAATAATAATATCATTTTTACCCTTAATTACCCTATTTATTTTTAACCGTGGTAAAAAAAGGTAAAAAGTTACTATTCACCAAAAATTATTTTCATCTCATTGAACCACATTTTACTTATTGACATCAACCGTGTCTCTCGGATTTTTGAAATTCCACTCACAGAATCGGTAAAATTATGTTTTATGAAAAATTCATTTTTTTAACTACCACTTAGTGGTTTCACTATTCATCAAAAAAATGAATGTTTCCAGAAAAATACCAAAAAATAGTCCTAAGCTATATTTGATATTTTGAATTAAAAAATGATGTCTATTTTACCAAATTCAAAACATATCATTTTCATTAATTAATTTAAAAATTAATTCTCGTCTTCAAAAAAAATAGCGTGTTCTTAAGAGATAATAACTATCAAAAGATTGACGGTTGTTTATGTGTGGTTTAAATGTGAAATTACATCCAATAACCAACATTGTATTAAATTGTAAAAATATATTCTAAATATACTTTAAAACCACTCAAATTAATAATTTATCACTATTAATTATTTCTATTAAAAATGTTGTTTTTAATTAAAATTTAGTAATTTTCACTATTCATCAGAAAATGAAATTTATCCGAAAAGTACCAAAATTTCCCCCTAAGCTAATTTCGATATTCCAAATCCAAAAATGAAGTCCATTTTGAAAATATAATTTAAAAAATTTCAAAAATTGGTTATTATTATTCATAACGGCAAGTTTTAATAATATTTTAATAGCATATTGTTGTTTAGTGAAACTCGGTATTGCGTACTACACACGCTATCGAGGAAGGTCATGATTGTGTGTAATGCAAGGCAAGTCAAGGATGCGTGTTGTGCAAGATTCTTTTGGTGTAGCATACAACACAAGACATTAATGAAATTAAAAACAATATTTTTCATAAAATCTCAGGGTGTTACATAGTTATTGCTTACTATACTTAGAAAATAGGTGAATACGTGCACGGTATGCCACATTATTTCCATGTTTATCTTCTAGAGGATAAATTCTCTTATGTTCAAGCTATATGTGGAAAATACTTGATGGGTATCTCATATACTCATCATGTTGAACACCTTGTGTTTAGATCCTTAGAATGTATTCATATAATACCTAGAAATATGTAAATGTGGAAAATGGAATGTTCTTAATAAATGAATAATTTTTCACCCATTGGGTTAGAGCTTACATGGATTAAGTGTTGCGGTTGTGATTCTGAGAAGTCGTGGACTTGATTTCCTTATTCATAGAGGGCATGGATCTTGTTGAGATGATAATGAAATATAATATGGGAAAGATAATTATTAATTAATGTTTAATGAATTTATTAATGTAAATTTAAATTGATAAAAAGAGATAAAGTGCTTTAATGTACCTCTTTAAATGATTGTGTGTTATAGGATATCTTGTCTTAGTAGTGGAAGTCGGGTGTCTGAGAGACGTTAGTTTCAATTGAGTATAAAATTAGTTTATGCCTATATTGTGGTTCTGAGCGATATTATATCCTTTAATTTTTGTGTTTCTATACTCTACTCAACCCTATTTTTTAGGGTGACTGATTCCCGGGTATTCTGAGCCCAGTGGGTGTTTTCCCCAACATCTGTGAGGGAGGATGGATGGCTGACTACCCACTTTGGCCCATATCTCTTCTCTTAGTAGATACTTGTACAGGTATGCACTACATTTGGTTTTCACCGTATATGTGTCTCGAGGGATGTAAATTATTGTGGTTATTTCACATCCATATTATCTAGATATAGTTTTCTATGGATTACTATAGGTTTTACATATATAGGATTTGATGGCTTGTGGAACCTTACTCAATGTATGGGCTATGATGGATTGAGGTACAATACATGGCATATGATACATGTTATGTGATGTGTGGAGGATCCCATAAAATACCTAGTTACTTTTGGTTATATGGATGTTGTAGTGATTTTCACGAGGATTATTTTGTGGTGCTTCGCCCAGGTGTCATCAGTCTAACATTTTTGGAGAGAGATGATATGGATGTGTGATGTTGGGAAAAAGTGAAAAAAATAGTGGGGGAGTGGTAGTGGGGTACCCTTGAAATTTTTTACTATATTATATTCTATTTTATGATAAAATGGTGAGATTAGACATGGTGAGGCTGGGAACTTATTATAAATATTTATGTGATGAGTTAGTTTCACTTTTTGTTCACTATTCTTTAGTATTCTTTCATTATTTTTTTACGAGAGGCTTTGGGGAGGACCCTACTGAGTATAATTTTATAATAACCCTACTTATATATAAAAACAAATTTTAGTTCACTTGGAGTAAGTTGAATATTAGGCTGGTTACTACTATCTTGGGGTTTTTCATGAGTTTTTTGGGCATCGTGGTCACTACTATTTTAATTTCTTTTGGTTCTTTCAGTTTTCCCTTTTAGTTGTAGTAGTTCTTGAATGACATTGCATATGTCCACTTTGGTTTCTTTTACATTGTGATATAAGTAGGAGTTGGTTTGTGTCTATCATATCTCTATACTTCACATGTGTTATTTTAGTGGGTGATTCCTCTCATATGTGTGTTTATAATACCCTCAGTGTTAGTCGCCAACCCGAGACCTACTGGATGCGAGACTTAGGTGTAATTATCTATCTTCTACCATTTTAGGTCCATGATGTGTGCACATTATGGGGGAGATCATGATATATATGATGATTTCAAAAATATTAACCTTTTTATAAAATATAATTTCTTAATGTAGAATAAATTAATTATAATATTTTCTCCCAAAAATAAATAAAAATCGTTTTTGAAGGAGAAATATTTTTTAAGAGTAAAATGAATTCACTAAAAATTGGTGTTTATTTCCTAATAAATAATAAATAATTTTTTCTTAGTCAAAACCATTATACATATATTTGAAAATGTGGGTACTTCAATTCATTACCTCTAATTCAATAGCTAGGTTATAATAGTCCTATTTAAATAAAAATATTTCGAAATGAATAATTCTTGGTGTTGTATATCTTATATGCTATCAAACATAGTCTTCTTTTAAAATATTGTGGTATTAAATTCTTTCCCACAATAAGTAAATTTTTTCCAAAAACTTTTACCTTAATCTTGACAATTCAAGCATTTTATATATAAATTTCACTTTGTGTAAATCCCACATCATAAAAAATATTAATAGAACATTCTTTTGAGAAAGGGAATGCGAAATATGAAGGTCATATAAAATAACACAAAACTAGTTTTCCAAATTGGAGAACATTAGTGGGAATTTGAAATATGGAAATGGAGGAGAACATTAATCTCCAAATAATGATGGGGAGTGAAAAATAATATTATCATGAGAAATTTAATGACAAAAACTCATGAATAAATAAGAGATAATGAATAATATCAATTCATAAAAAATTATTATAAAAAATTATCATTTTTAATTTATGGGGGATTTTTTTATCATCTAACTAAATATATTATAAAATATACTTATCTCATTTTATTCAAATTCATAAACACAATTTCATACTATGGTTGGGTGTTTTAATAAGTTTACACCTATATATGATCACTTATTCCCTGAAATGAGTATCCATGATAAATATTTCTTATTCCTAATGAATCAAAATTTAATATATCATGGGATCTAGAAGAGGATAAAAAAAGAAATATTCATGTATTTAAACAATAAAAAATGGTTAGAACAGGTTCAGATAATACCTAAAGTGAATAATCCTCTATATTAATAAATAATACATTTTACTCCCAAATTTATATAATAACACCCAAGGTTCAATCTAGATTAATCCATAAAAGAATAAACTTATATCTCATTTAACCTCAACAACCACAACATTTAATGTAGTTTTATACTTGAATTTTATCTCATAAATTTAATATTACATTCTTAAAAATGTAATTCCATCATTCCCAAATAATCTCTCAAGTAAACCCCAAGGGTTACATATATTTTAAAACAATAAACAAACTACTAGAATATTATTAATCTACTTAAAATATTATCAATTAAAACCTCAAAAGGGTGTCTATGTCATTGAACATATGATGAAATCTATCCTTATTATCCCATGATGGTAAACATATCCCTTAAGTTAACCTCACATTAAAACACGCAAATCTAAAATGTTACATAAAAACCTTCTATGATACTAACTATACTTTCCGCAAACCCTCACTCCTGGATCATCCTAAAAAACATAATATTTATATTTACAAATTTGATAATGATAAAAATGCACAATATTATCCATCCAAATTACACAACATCAATTGGAAATATTGTATCAATTACATACCCAATAACCTTTTTGGTTTAGAGTTTTGAAAAATAATGAAAATCTCTAACATAACAATACACATGTCTTCGAGTGATCTTTTCTCCTATTATAACAAGCTTTTATTATTTTTCAATAATTATTTAGATCTATCATAAAATTATTTAGAGATGAAATATTTATATATATAATTCATTTACATATTAATAACCTGAGTAAATGGAAAACATAATAAGGGTGAGCTCGAATTCATAGTAAGGGTAAACATAAACCTAAGAAATTGAATGTCATCTGGGAGAATAACATGTGCATAAGGGTATGATGACATAATAAAATTTCAGGATCATTATACAAGAAAATTAATACCCAAAAAATAAGGAAAAAAATCCTGAGTCGTTGTATAAATATTTAAAATAACACAACAATAATGTACATAAACAATCATGATCCGTGTGAAATCATTTCATTAGAAAAGGATCCATTAGAGATCATAGAAATCATTAAAAATTTGTAGTTATCATGGAAAAGTAAATATTCATCATGGATTAACCTAACAAGATAATTCTCATATATCATAGAAGTAATCTAAAATAGGTACTCATTTTCATCTCTAAAGAGTAACATAAAATTAGTTAACTATGTATTTATACCCAAGTCTTTAGAGAGCTATAACAGACCCACTTATCATTGATTTATGATGTAACCACTTGCCCTTTGTTTATAACATAAAAAAAATCCTTGGTTAATCACATAACTATCCATAAAATATATATACATATTTCCAAGTATCGTTGAATGGGATAAAAAAATTATAATCACTTACTTTTCAACACAACACCCTAGAAAAAAACCATCATTCCTTTTTAGCATGATTAACCCCAAGAAAAGAAATGGGATCCATAATAATATCTTTAAAACAATCATTATCTATTTAGAGAAATAGTAAGGATGGTATAATTAGATCATATCCCCATTAAATAATAAGAAAAAAATAAATTATATTTCATTATACGAAAAATATATTTAAAATAACATTTAATACATTTCATTAGATGTAAGGAAAATATCATTCTCTTTCTATATTGTTTTAAATAAGAATACCAAGAATACTGAAAAAACGTTTTTTTTTTAAAATAACCAAGAAATATTTTAAAGTAAAATTCATATAATATAATAATAATGATGGTGGGAAAGTCTATACATTTGGTAAATTTTAATACAAAGATCCATTCCACACTTCATAAAAAAACCAAAGGTACCTTATTTGTAAAACAACAAAAATATTCCTTCTAAAATTCATAAATAAAGTTAAATATTTTTTAAAATGAATTAAAAAATCACTTATTTATATAAAATTAAATTCTGTTCATGGATATAGAATAGAAATTATTCATGTTTAAAAATAAAAATAGCATCACTTTTTCCATAAAAACGTTCTTTTGATCTTCATAAGTACCAAAGAGTGGAGAATGAAAGTAAATCATGTAAACCTCAAAAATAATGATAGGATAAAAATAGTTATTTGGTTCATGAAATTTGGATCATACAATTTCACCTTAATTATACTTGAACATAAACAATCCTGAAATGAAATGATATTATAACATAAAGACTTTACTATTTTAGAAATATTTTAATCAAAATTCATTGAAAGAAAGAATATGATAACAACCTATAAATATCATGAATTACATGAATTAATATTTAAAAATTCATTCTTTGGGTAGTAATTACACCATAAAAAATCATGGTGCGCGATATAAAACACCTCTCAGGAAAATGAGATTACAACAACAAAAGTCCTTACAAAGATCATAACATTTGAAGTGGTAAATAATCCCTGAAGTTATTATGTGTATATATCTAAATGGTCATGAATAATGTTTAAATACATTATATAATACTCTATATATAAATTCTTATACAATCATGAAAAATTTTAGAAAATTTTATGTGATGTTTAAAACTCTATCTCTTAATTCTAACCCCCTGTAAACCCATTTAATTATTACCATGATAACTAGGTTTTTTTACCCTTTAGACAGCCAAGATAGTTAATATATAATGAAAAGTAACCTATAAAAGGAAAATAGTTGATATAATATTCTATATAAAATTAAATTTTCTAAATATAATATTTTTTTGAATTTTAAATCATTTAATAAATCATTATTTAATACAAAATATCATTAAATTCATTTTCTAGACTAATTTCATAATAGGACTTTAAATAAAATCAATACGGTAATTTAATTAAAATATAAACATTTACCACATTAATAAAACTATATATATGTATATATATATATCTAAAAATGTCTCTAATCTCTATAAATTTCCCAAAAATACTACATTTAAAGATTTTAAAATCATATACTTGATTTTTTCACTCCATGCACAACCACTATATTGATGCTGTGTAAATATTTAAGGAATTTTTATCTTTTAAAAAAGTGAAAATAAATTACCGTCATAAAATGAGTTTATTCATACAAAATATGAACTTTTATAAATGTTCATGACTTATTTTTATCCCTATCACAAAAAAAATTGATATTAAAAGCATGAAAAGAGAAATTTCAGCATTTTCCTTTTCATAAAAAAAATATAAAGTTCCTTATCAAAGTAATATGTTAACAAAAATCCATATATTAGAATATATAAATATTTAAACTCGTCCAATTAAATATAATAAAGTGTATAGATGATTTTGAAGCATTATTTCAATATTTTAGCCTTATTTTAACAATTTTACCATGACCATGGTGATAATATTTTCACTAAGGTTACAATTTATTATGAAAAATAATAAATTTTACCTATTTATAATATTTTTACCCGATGATTCAAAATATGTAATATATTTTATAAAATTTAAACCATATAACTATTAGAAATTATTTATAAAAAAACTTTCAAAACACAGTAAAAAAATATTTCTTAGAAAAATGCCTTTTTAGTATAAAAATGTTTTTATTCCAAAATTAAGCATAATGTAAATTTAAATTTACTTAATTGTATTATTTTTAATCAAAAAAAACTAATGAAAATTTAAAAAAATTTAAAAAAATTGGGAATATGTAAATACTTGAATGGAATAAATAGTTTTTTATAAAATCATTATTTTCTCACTACTCATTGAAAAATTATTCAATTCAGAAAAAAAAACACCTTAATCGAATTTTGATATGATTATTTAAAAAATTAAATCTTTTTTATAAAATATAATTTCTAAAATTAACATAAATTTATTATAATACTTTCTCACTAAAAGATATAAAAATCATTTTTGAATGAAATGATTTTTTAAGGAAAAAAATGAATTCACTAAAAAGTATGTGCGTATTTACTAATAAATAATCATTATATTTGAATTAAGTAGGTACATTCTACATATCTATCATAATGTTATTATTCATACTAATATATTCAAATTAAATATCAATGTTATAACAGTCATATTTAAATAATAATATTTCATAGTCATTAAAGCTTAGAGTTGTGTATCATGTACACTTTCAAATATGGTCTTATTTAAAAATATCTAGGTATAATAGAAGTATTTTTGAATTGCAAGATTTTTTGGTTTTTAAAATATTTATTTTTTATTAGTTTAAATAGGGGATCAAAATGGTTTGGAATGGATTTCACATTTAAGAATGGGTGGAAAGAGGATCACCTTAAAACGGGGTTTAATTTATCATTACTAAAAATTGATAAATTATTCGAATAAAATAATATTTTTGGTATACTATACCATATAACCCATAGAGTTCTTAAAATATATTTCTATTTAGATAAATTAATTTTTCAATAACTTTGTTCAAATGAGACGCTGATCATTAAGAGAATTGCAATATACTATAAAAATTTATTATTTCAAAATGACCATTATAACCATGTCGTCGAATTAGCGGTGTGAATAAGAGTGAAAAAATTATGAAATATACAGATTATTTTCTTACTCAACAAAATTTTTTTATTTAATGATTATTAAATAATTCTCTATTTTCTAGAAAAGTCATTTTATGCTTCAAAAATATGTTTTCCTCAAAAATAGTTTTTATTTATTTTTGTGAAAAAATATTATAATTAATATATACCACTTCTAGAATTTTTATTTATAAAAATTATATAATTTTTTAAATCAATATAGAATATTTATATTAATATATAATTTTGATATTTTTCTAAAATGATTAATTTTTCAGTGAATAGTAGAAAATATCAATTTTTATAAAACCCTCATTTAGATTCATTAAATCAAGTAATATAAAATTAAATATATATTATAGATTTAAAAATGAAATTAAATACAACTAATTTGTTTTTTATTAATATAATTAATTTCATTTTAATAAAATATATTAATAATTTTTAAATGAGTTAATTTTCTTACTTAAAAATACATTTTCCTAAATACTCTTTTTCATTGTGTTTCATGAATTTATATTAAAATTGATTTTTTCCAATTATAGATATTATATCGTAAAAATTGTATTTACTATTTTTAATCATGTTGTTAAAATTCATTTAGTATTTCCTTTTTATTTTTGGTCATTATCGATAGTAACTGTGGGAAGTATTTGTTACATCGATATGGCTAAAATGGATAAACTGAGGTTAAAACTCCAATATAATGTCTCAAAATAAACCCAAAAATTACCTTTATTTAATTGGATGATATGAATTTAACTTTAAATATCCTAAATTCTAATATATTTCACTATTTCCATTTTATTTTGATAATTACATTTTAATTGTTTTATGAAAAGGAAATCCTAAAATGTCACTCTATTGATTTTATACTCTATTACATGTTCTCATAAAGAAAAAACGATTTTATGGAAGAATATGAAAGACTAATTTTAAAAAGGTAATTTTATTTTTATGATGAAAATTTATTTTTAATTTTTAGTAATGTTCTAATAACCATTAATTCTTATACAACATTAACACAATTCTTTTGAAAGTAATAGAAAATAAAAGTAAATGACCTTAATTCTTACATAATGCTTTATGTATTCCAAAATTAATTTTCAAATTAATAAAGTAGTCCCAAACACGGTACTAATGCTATTTTATGTTAATAATATTACATTAAATGATTTAAAAATCATAAAAATAATAAAATATGAAATTCTTTATGAAATATTGTTTTAAATTTCATCCATTCACCATTAATTTTCTAATTGTTACATTAAAATTAAATTTATATCCCTTAATGACCGAAAAATGTGTTCCACGATTAAGGATAAAAGGGTTAACAAAATGATAATCTAAATAAAAAAGGATAAAAATGAATTAAAGACACGTATAAATCCTATTTTTTAATATATTGAATTCCTATCCAACATTAATTCAAAATTAATACAATTTGTATTAAATATTCAATTAATGTGACTTTATAAGTTTTGAATGTTTTAAAAAATTACAATAGTTCATATTCCCCTCCTCATTAAAAGACACCCTCACTCTCTCTTATTTACACCACATTGAGGTATAGTTACACCAATAATTACTATAATACCTTACTATTTTCTTTCCCCACTTAATAGAGCTTATGGTATTTCCAAAAAAACTATCTTTCAAGGCTTAATTTGGAAGTAAAAATGAGTTTTCTCAACAAAGAGGTATAACTACTAACCGGAGTCTATGAATTTATTTCCTCTTCTACCACCTCTAAATATATGGTATACAATATAAAATTTTTAATTGAGTATATAAAATATAATTAATTTTTATTATTATGACATATAAACCATTTTATACACCCTTTCCATCAACTGGGAAATAAAAGGTATTTCTCGTGTATACATGTGGAGTACCACCTCCATAGAGTGATATGATTCGTTTTCCATCCCCATAATTCATGGTTTGTTATAATCATTTTTTTTAAAATATATATGAAATTTACGATATAATTATATTTCTATAATTATAATATCTAATCAACCTTCTTATCTTTCCATCCATTGGAAAACGGTAATGTCAGTCGTTTGTACCTATGGACTACGACCTCCATAAAGCGATGTGATTCATTTTTCCTTTCATATTTACTTGGATGGTAATAAAAAAATATTGAAAAATATATATAAGATATATATGGTATAATAATTATTTCGTAAAGGAGAATAATTATTTAACTTTATTTCATTCTAACAATCAAAATGTGTAAACATCACTCGTGCATATGTATGGACTACTGTCTCCACAAAATGATGTAATTAATTTTATTATCACATATTTATATAAAAAATTATAATCGTATATATTATGAATAAATATGATAATTATTTATATATTAATATTCCTTAATTATGATTCTATTACTATGTTTCATGTACCATAACCATCAAACTGAAACATATATGAAAAATGAATCACTTATCACCCAAAACAGTGATTTTAATAAATATTTGTTAATAAATGGGTGATAAGATGTTATAATTAAATCATGTATGAAATTATAAGTATGTGTATATTTATTTTCTATATTTATAATATATTTAAATTTATTATAAATAAATTTAGAGTTCTTACAAATCAATTTGGACATAAGGTAAGGGGATTTCTCATCTCAATGTTATTTATATGAGATATATGTCATATTCACAACTTGTTTTCATTGTGTGATGTATATACTACCCAAGAATTTATTTTAGGATTATTTTAATAAAATATTTGGATTTAAAAATCTATATAATGTTTTATCTTTCATGAGGTTTTTAATTTGTGATTACAAAAGTTGTAAGGGTTTATCATCTCAAATTTTCTTCTTTGAGACATATGTTATGTTATGTCCTGTATTCTTTCATGAGGTACATATAAATCTACGTTAACATATTATATCAGTAATATAATTATGTTCATGACATTTAATGTTTCATTTTATGTTATACTTTAATGAGGATTTTGATTCAAATGTTACTGAAGTGGTAAGGGATTTATGTTTTGATCTTATTCTAATAAATAT
Organism: Viscum album; assembly: GCA_963277665.1. Taxonomy (NCBI): domain Eukaryota; kingdom Viridiplantae; phylum Streptophyta; class Magnoliopsida; order Santalales; family Viscaceae; genus Viscum; species Viscum album. The sequence continues at coordinate 2,097,061,200 of OY728122.1, forward strand.
TATTTACCCTTAAATTTACATTGAGGGAAATTATATAATCATTATCTGATAAACCTTTTTTATTATCCTATAGTTATATTAATAATTATTATTGTTTACTAAATGTTTTTATTTTTAAAACTCAAAAATGTTTAGAAAACATTTTAAATAAAAATCATCCTTATTCCTCATAATTTCATTGGAAAACCTTTTTCTTCCATATATATCTTCTATAAAATGTTATGAATAATGTTATTAACTATTATAAAAATATTTTTTAAATTTAATCTAAATATATTTTACTTTTTACTAAAGGTTTAAAAACAAACATTCTATTTTTTTTCTAAATGAGGTACCTTTTATAGAAGGTCTGAATTGAATCTTTGTTTTAATAATTACATCATGCACAGAATTTCCCACTGTCATGAAAATTGAATGCATTGAATATTACTTAACTATCATTTATGTCTCTTTACAAGGATAATATTTCCCATAATGTTTTTTTAAATTTTTATATTTGAAATATGTTCTTTTAAAATGAAAAGGGTATTACCCTCAAGAAATATTCCAATTATCTTTTATAGTAAATTTTCATTTATGATGACATCCTATAATGATAATTTGGATTTACTGGTGATATGATCTTTTGATAAAATCTTTATTATATCTCAATATGTTTTATTCTTATGATGATGGAATTTTTATGAAACCTGTTTATTTTAATGATTTATGCTTTAATAATATGTAGAATATTTTATGATCCTATGAATTTCATATGAATGGTTTTCTATTGTATTGAGGTTGGTTCAGTTATGTACCCCCATGAATTAGATAAATTTAGATAACTCTTGAGATAATTATGTTATGTGTGAACCATATTTAATCTTCACAACATTATTTGTGGAAATAATATAATTTTCATAATTTTATGTGTGGATATGTTTTTATGTCCACAAGTTTATACGTAAACTAGGTTTCATGTACATAAGTTTATGTGACGTCCTAATTTCAAGTCATTAAATTAAATAGTGAACATATTAATATTTTTACATATTACCAATGTTATAAGACTATATTTTTTCCACATTCCAATGTTTATGTATTCTCTCATGGATAAATATTGATTATTTATGATTCCACACTCATATGAATATTGTCATTTGTTATGAGAAATATTTTTTCCATGAGTGATGATTAAATATACTAAATTTAATGGGTATTACTTCCTTATGTTATTATTGTGATAAAATATGACTATTCTCTTGTATTATCATTGATTGGTGTATCCAATGTTTACCCTTACTGACCATATGAACCCACCTTTTCTTATGTTTTATTTTATTGACTTTTTATGGGAGGTTCTAAGTATGATATGTCTAAAAGGGGATTAATATGAAGAAATTTGTGGGAGATGGTGAAGGTCATTTATAAAATAAAATTTGTATATATCAAGTCTCCATTGAAACTAAACCATTACTATTATGGGGAATGTATAATAATTTTTCATTTTTTACATTCATCCCAAATGATGCAATATTTTTATATGATATGTTTTGGTCTCCATAGTTGGCATGAGAGGAGGGATTATTTAATCATTAGATATTAGTACTAGATAAATATTGTGAAAACTATAAGTATATTCATTTTTATAGGATAATATCCTAATGTTTTGGTATGGTAGTTATTATTTGGGTTTTCTATCAATACATCCTTGTCTTGATACTATAAGTGGATGTGGTTTTTTAATCATGTATCTAGGGTTAATAACCCCAAAAAGAGTTGGTCGAGTATATCTCATCCATCATTCTGATGCATGGTGAGTGTGCCCTTACTACACATGTGGTATGACACTACCAAGGGATATTCTTGGATTTATTAATATTTTATTTAAAAACCAATATAAATTATTTTAATATATATTGATAATTTATTACCAAGGTTAAACCAATGGTGTTATAGATTAAAATTAATATTTCGTGATTTATATTGATTTTCATGATTACACATTATTCTCATTTTATCTCACACAATATATTAATACCCTAACCCCAACAGACCAGAGTCCACGGATACATTATTACGTTGTCATAATATACAAGTGATCACATCTTAAAGGACCAAATAGTATCGTAGTCCTTCTAAACTAGATACATAATTAAATATAACATTAAATTTGAAAACATGAAATGAAGTATAGTGAAGGTAAAAAAAATTGAATCCATGAAATATTTCAAATATTTCTTTTCATATCATAGGGAAGGAAAAAAATAAATGTGATTTGGGATTCTCAATAAGGGTCATGTAATTAAGTAGCTATCATGAAAAAATATAGAATAATCTATATGGAAAGATACATATTCGAACACTAATTCCATTTAAAAAAACATTACTATCAAGATTAGATATGTAATAATCAATATAGAAAGTTAAATCACTAAAAACACATTAAATTTAATCAATAACTTGAGACAAAATTGCATAAATGGACAAAATCAATATAATAATATCATGGATAATAATAACTAAATTATTAATGAAAGAAAATTCTTAATATCAGATTTCATGATCCTGGACATTATATTTTCAATACCATGAAGGCCTTTCACATGATGGTTTAAAACTATGGATAAAAAACTATTTTATTTTATCTTATTGATTCACCTCATGAGACTATTAATTCATAGTGGGTCAATCTAATTTATGTGCCCACCCCTCACTGCATTTCCAAAAAATTCATCATATATCAAAATATGAATTTTTTTAATATTAAATATTCCTTATTAGTAAATTTCTGTATTAAATATAGAATAAGTAATATCATTATTTCCCCAGTCAATTATATAAATTTAAAATCAAAACACCATATGTAGACATGATATATGGTTTAATTAATAATCATATCCATCATAAATAATATTGATATTTTGTAGAAATGTAACATCTAATGATCATAAGAAAGTGAATATTTCATGGTAATGTTAATGATTACAAAAAATATTCAATAAAGCGAATGTGAATACTTAACCTAGTCAAACTGAGCACAAAACATACAGAGAATGAATAATGATGGTATCATTACATCATATCCCCGAAAAGTATATGTAAAATTAGTTGTTGTTGTCATCTATGAATAGAAATTCCTTAAAATATATAATTAAAAAATCATAAGGAAAAATATAATTTGAACTTTGAAAATAAATTTACAAAACTATATCTATCCAAAATATTTTAAAAAATATTATCTTTAAAGAATAAACCTTTAAACTATTATTGGAATATTCAAATAAATGAGCAGTCCTGAGTATGGAAAATCTCTATTCATGTTGTGTATGATAAAATAAGGATTTCTTTCACATTTTTTTAAGAAAATTAAAAAGTAATTTGTTTGGATACTGGCATGAATATTACTTTAAATCATTTTAAAAACAATTATTGGAAAAAATGGTTTGAAATAGTAATATTTAAAAAAATTTAATTTTTTTTAGAAATATGGATTTATAAGGATTATTTTTTGGATGAAAGAGTAAAATGGAGTTGGATTTTATTAAAAAAACATTCTTGATACATTTAAGTGCCCAAGAGAGTAAATTGGTATTATTTATTGAATAATTCATGAATAACCAAAGGATAATAAAATTAAATTGGTTTTTTAGGTAATTATTAGATAGTTTCCATTAATAGAAATTCAGGTATAAGTAATCCTGATTAAAATGATATTGAAACATAAATATCTTACTAGTTTGGTAACTTTAGAATCATAATCCCCATTAATGGAATAACATCAAATAAAACAATAAATACTGTTAAAATTAGTATATAAATAATATACTTATCTAAGGGATTTTATACACCTCAAAAAAGAATATTGGAGTATAACATGACATGTGTCAAGAAGAAGACATTCTAAGACAGGCAACCCTTAAAATAATCATTACCTTGAAGTAATAATTAATAAATGAATCTATTATGGGTATCAAATTTAAATAAAAATAAAAAATATGTAAATAAAACATAATATAATCAAAATTCATTACATTTATACTCATATAATATCAATAAAAATGAAGAATTAATATAACCTAATTAAAAAAATGAGTTTTGAAATTCATTGCCACTTAGTAATTATCAATTCAATTCCCCTTGGAAGAAAGAATTAAAATTAAAACATCAAATTACATTAATTATGAATTTTTAATGATAATACATATAATATGTAAATAATATACACCAAATAAATAAATTAGGTGCATAAAAATACAATAAGACTGCTTGAGAGGAAATTAAGACAAAACCCCTTACTGAATGGTTCCCTTTAGTTATATGTGATGTAACAACCTATATAATGGTTTGAAACATGTTATTAATTAATAATTGAACCATATTAATATTTACAATATCATATATAGTCCTCATATGATATCTTACAACTGTTTTGTTAACAATCGTTTATTATTACTATTGTTTCGGGTGCTAATTGCATTGTTTTCACATGTGTATTTTATCATTATAGTTATTGTTATTGTGAATAGGATATAAATACATAATATAAAAAATTCTTTTAATGATATAAATATAATATTTATTTTTTGGATACATATTTATAACAATTCATGATATTTTTACAAATAAAATGAATTTCATCGCTTCATGGAGATAGTAGGTCGTACGTACACATGAGTGACGATATCATTACCTTAATGGTTGAATGATTAATGAATTGTATGGTATATTAATTTTCCAGAATTTATATCAAGTAATATTTATCCTATATATTATTCATTTCCATCATTAAGACAATCCATATGATTCAGCGATGGAAAAAATTACATCAGTTTGTGCGGTGGTAGTATGACGTACACACGAGCGATGGATTTGTTTACCAATTAATTTATAAGGATATAGATAAATTTTATTCCATAAACATATTTATATATCAATATATATTATTAAAAAAATATTATACTTTCATTTTTAATGAAAAATTTATGGTGATAAAGAAGAAGTAAAAAAAGAAGGATCTTAGTGAAGTCAATCACATATGCTTAGAAGAACCTCCTTCGGAGCTCTTAATAAGGAACCTAAGGTTGGTAATTTTAGACGATCATAATATCTATAATGAGGATATGGATTTTTTGGGATATATTTTCATAGCATTTGGTCAAGAAAAACATCATTAGATGTGAGAACAAGTGAGGGTTTGGAGTGCCCTTTTATAATTGAGGAGTAGAGTTTTTGTAAATACCCAAAACTACTCAATAATAAAAGATTAACCTCACCCTAAGTGCCTCTAAAATTAATAAATATTGGATTTTGTGGAGTTTAATTTCAATAAACACCAAAATAAACCTAAAAATAAACATGTTATTCACTAATCCTCTACATTTACTTACTTTTACCATTTTATTTTTCACCCCAGTAATTAGTTTTTAAACCGAGTTAATTTATCCTTTAAGTCTAAAATAAAATGATATTTATTGGATACTTTTTACCCAATTTTTACTTATATTAAAAAAATCTCAAATAAAAAAAATTGTGTGGAAAATTTAATTTTAACACAATCTCATGTAACGATCAAAACCACATTTTAACCTTAATCTCGGTAAATAAATTTTAATGTCTTTACTAATAATTTTGAAATAAATTTAATTATAACATAATATATAATATTAATTATTATGATTAAAATATGGAATACATTTTATGAAATTTAAATTATATAAGGGACATAATTTAATTTGATGGTATACATGCAATTCGTGTTCAACAATGGGTTTTCAAGAAATGTATTTTTCAAGCATAAGATTATATTATATTCACTATATGAATAGTAATAATCTGTATATGGATTTAAATTAATATTTTTAGATATATAATCTATGAATTTCATTTTAATATTGTTTCTAAAGCTTTTGTCAGGGCGCACGCATCCGTCTATGGAGGACGCACAGCTGTTTCCACGAATTCCCACTTTCCAAAAGCGGGCAGCATCCACTCCTTATTCAGGGACGTCTACTCCTTGATCGAAACAGGATGATGGTATGTCGGTTCTTCCTTCCATGGATTCCTCCTCAGAACAAGTTACCTAGTCCGGGACTCCCTCAAAGACTTAAGATGTTGTCCGTGAAACTCTTTCTGGTGCCATATCTTCATGGAAACCAGTTAATTATGTTGCTTCTGTTAAGACATTCCAAGGGGTCCATTCAGGGTAGAAAACTTCGGTTAGGGGAGTAATCATGCTGGGCATCACAGGCGTGTCTGGATGCTGGGGATTGGTGTTTCTATTTTATGTCCCTTATTATATTTCTTCTTGAGGATGTGGAAGCCCGAGGCATCCCACATAGAACATGGGGAATTGTATGCCATATGCATGTATCTGAGGTTTCCTCAGTTGATGATGTTTAATATAGGGTATGTCGCATGTTTAACATCTAGTGGAGATGGATCAGGTTGATCAGAACATTTACTATAGTGGATCAAATGGAGTAACCCCATGGAGGGAACAACGCCATTGGGTCCATCACGTGGGTGGCCTCCCAAATGTTGTTAAACGGAACGGGGAATGGAATGTAATAATCCCACTGGGATGTGGTGTCCTGGGTAAGGATCATGATGGATGATGGAGTGATTGATGGGGATGGTGAATGGGATGACACCCTCATGCTGATGAAGGTGGTTTTGGGCTTGAGCCTTGAAAAGGCCTCCTACGTATCCCTACAGAAGGCAATCAATGTCCACGTAGTTCATCTGATGATGACATGCCGCCGATTGGGGTTTTCAATGGCTTACCACTGGATGAGGTCGTAGTAGCTTACCACTGAAATGAAAACGGCTTACTGCTGAATGGAGTGACAATGGCTTACCGCTGAATGGAGGTCCAATGTTTATGTAAGAACCCGATTCTTATTCTTGAGTTACGGGTTTCTTCTTTTCCTCTTTCCTTTATATTTTTTAGTAAAATAAGGAAAATAGGGAAAAATACCAAATTTTATGGGTACACGTCATGTACTTTTCCACACACTATGTACTTTGGCCGGGTGGGAAGAGTACACAGGGCATGTAGGACTACCAGTGACAAAGGTTGTAAAAAACTGACTACACGCCGTGTACTTAGTATCTACAAGTCGTGTAATCATTCGGTAGGTGAATAAAAAGGCAGTGAAGGCAGCTTCCAGTTGAGAGATAGTACACACTGTGTATTCAGGAATACACGTCGTGTACTCATGTCGATGGATGAACAGTGCCGGGTTGGAAATAAGCCGCTATAGAAACAGTTTAAAAAAATGATAAGTACATGTCGTGTACTCGAGAGTACACACCATGTAGTTTGTTTTTTAACATAAAATAGGTGGTAGCCTCCTACGTTCTCAGAGGAAGCTTATAATGCTAGAGGAGAGTGGGAGATATGGCCAGAGCATAAAGGATCTCCCGACCGCACACCGAGAACCCAATTTCTACGCCGTCGATCTCCTTAGAACCGCAGGGGTAAGATATTCCTTCTCCTAGAGCCTATCTTACCAATTCTATCCTAAGGGAAAGTTATTTGAGTTTGAACAGGATTATTTTCATCTCAGATCTGTTGCATTCTCGTTTGTTCCAGGAGGCGTTGTTCACGTATACCGATCAGAGATGATCGAGGTAGGTGGTCTAGTGTTTATTTCCAACTATTGAGTCGAATTTTTGTACCATTGTGCTATGAACCCATTCCTAGGGTGTCGTATGGCTATGGCCGTTTCTGAATGTTTTCTATAATTCCTTTGATAAATTTTTGATAAGTTAAAACTATTGTTTGGGATCGCTGCTTGGATCCAGGATCACCCCGGGGGTGTGTTCTTCTATTTGGCCATTTGTCCAGGATACCTGTCGGTGTACCGTGAATTTTAGCACGCTTTAAATTACCTTGAGAGGAATTGTATATAATTTCTTTCTTATATGTTTGGTGTTAGGACCAAGCTGAAGGAAGATATGGTTTTCATGGATTGTCTTTTGTTGATCTTGACGAAGTTTTCATAAATAAAAGACAGCTTTAATTTCAAAGAATCTAGAACCAAGAATATTGAACATTTGGAGTCTAGAATTCGGAGTCTGAAATTTGAGGAGTTCAAAACCGAGAACCTGGTGATCGAAGAATTCGGAGTCTGTAAATTCGATGTCTGGAAATTGAGAAGTTTGGAACTGGGAAATTGCAAATTCTCGAAAGCTGGCTGGTAGGAAATGTGAAGGCACTAATTGTGACGATGATTTTCTATTTTGTAACTCTAAATTGTGAGTATATGACATTATTCAAGATGCAAGAAAAAGTTGGCTTGAGAAGTCATACCGAGAATCTGGTGAAGTTGTTACGAGAACCAGAAGTGCGCAGTCGACTTCATGAATAGAATTTGTGGAGTCTTTTTCCTGAACAGAATTTTTGAAGTCTACTTCCTGAACAGAAGTGTGGAGTCGACTTCTTGTATCAAAAGTTCGTAGCGAGAATTTCTGAGTTGACATGCTGAAGAAGAAGTTCGAAGCAAGAAGATCGGAGTCGACTTGCTGAAGAAGAAGTTCGCAGCGAGAATTTCTGAGTCGACTTGCTGAATAAGAAGTTCGTGGTGAGAAGTTTGGAGTCGAGTTGCTGAATAAGAAGTTCATAGTGAGATGTTCGTAGTCGACTTCCTAAACCTGAAGTTCATAACTAGAAGTTTGGAGTCATGCCGAGAATTGGTAAAGTCGTAACCAGAAGTCATACCGAGAATTCAAAATCTTCGGTATCAATGAACAAAGAGGAGATTCACGGAGAATGAAGAATTTTTCAGGAACAAGAAGCAATGAAAAGGCATACCAAGAAGCGGTGAAGAGTTATGTCAAGATTTCAAGTGATTCTGAAGATTCAAGATGGATGGATCCGAGAAAGTGATGCTAAGAATCCAGAAGTGTGGATCCGAGAATATGATCTGAGAAGACAGATAACAGGATCCGAGAATGTGATACCGAGAAACCGGCGTAACAAGGTCAGATCCGGAAAAGGAAAATGTTCCTAATCAAGATAAGTGAAAGAAGATTCGAGAAGATTCTAGAAGCGTTGAATAAGTCTTAATTACTCTGAGATTTTAGGAGAAATTAAGATTTGGGTGAATTTAGGTGAGCGGGAAACTTTTTCTGTTTCCCGCCTAAGCACACTATGGAGCACCTATAAAAGGAGATTGGGGTGCTAAGTAAGTGTGGTGATGATGAAGTAGAGTGATAGTCTAGAGAGAGGAAAAATAGCTTGGCTGAACAAGTTTCATTGTTGTTTCAATCGAAATTAGAATTTGATACTGGTTGACATTGTATTGAGTTTCTCGGATTGAAGATTCAGAGTGTAGAAGAATCCGGAGTGAAGAATTCAGAGTGGAGAAGAATCTAAAGTGAAGAATTCGGAGTGGAGATTAGGAATGGGGAATCAGTACTGGCAGTCACCGTATTGAGTTTCTCAGACTGAGGAAGACTCTAATTGAAGAATCGGAGTAAAGAAGAAAATTCTGAGTGGATATTTCAGAGTGGAGATTCGGAATGTGGAATCAGTACTGGCTGTCACCGTATTGAGTTTCTCAGACTGAGGAAGACGCGAGATGAAGAATCAGAGTGAAGAAGAAACTTCAGAGTGGATATTTCGGAGTGGATATTCAGAGTGGGAAGTTCGGACTGTAATTGATCTATCTCAAGTCCAAGGAGTCCTTTCCTTTCTTCTAGGTAAGGAAGTGAAGATTTGTGCTGAACTTGATTAGACTTGTGTATTTGAAAGGAAGTGTAGGTATCATAAGTTGTTACAAGAAAAGAGCCTTTTCCCTATTGTGCTAAGTGGGTGCACATGCACTAGAGTGATTGTTTCATAGTGCTTCACAAGTGTAAGGGTATATCCTACTCGTTTTAATCCAAGGATTGTTTTCTTAGTAGATTGAATGGTGGTGGATTGTTTCCAACCATACCAAGGATGTAGCTATTCTTATTGAATATTGAACTTTGTAAATTGTTGTTTTCCTTTGGATGTGTGCTTGTTTTCTTTCTCAACAGGGAATTATATCATTAACAGGAGACAAAGGTTGTTCTAAATTTTAAGGGAACTTAAAAAGGAAGAAAGTGGTACCACTCATTCACCCCCCCCCCCCACCCTCTCAATGGTTCATTGCTCCAACTGGGTCCTTACAAGTGGTATCAGAGGGAGGTTACTTTGTTTTCCTTACTGATGGAGAATCTGAATTGTGTGAACAATAAAGGCATTCTGGTATTTGATGGGAAAAACTATCACATCTGGAAGGATAGAATGATACTGTATCTCATTTCTATTATTTATGAAGTTATTAAAGCTGCAACAGTTGGGTTTCCCCCCATTCAAGACAATGTTCCACTTACACCTGTTTACAAGAACTTTCTTGAGAATGATGGAAGAGCCAAGAATGCTATATTGTCTTCACTTTCTGAAAGTGAATTCTTGAGAGTAAAAGTAGTGGCCACAACCAAAGGTATATGGGAAAAACTGAAAAACATATACGAAGGCAATACAAAAGTCAAGAAGGAAAAACATCAAATCTGGAGATTGAATTATGAAGAATTGAAGATGGGGGAGCATGAATTTTTTGGAGATTTCTTCACCAGTATAAACAATATTGTTAGTACAATCAGATGTCTTGGTGAAGAGCTAAAAGACTCTATTGTGGTGGAAAAGATCTTGAGGATTCTTCCTGATAAATTTGATGTGACGGTATTTCCTTAGAATACAGAGAATCGGAGACCTTATCTCTCGATGATTTGTATAGTACACTCATTACTTATGAGATGAGAGGGGAAAAGGCTATGAAGACCAAGTCAATGGTTGACAGAGAATTATCTTTCAAGGCCATAAAGAAGGAAAATTCTAAGAAGATCTTGATTAAAGAAGATGGTGGTGAATCTGACTCTGAAAGCGAGGTATGTAAAAAACTTAATGATATTTTATCCTTGTTTTTTGAAAATGTTAAAAGAGGCACAAGTAAATACAAGAGAAAACTTACCTTGAAGTTTTTTGAATCTCGAGGCATTGGACACATTGCGGCTAACTGTCCTCAAAGGGAGAATGAAGAAGACAGTGATGAAAAGAAAGCCAAGAAAGTTATGTAAGAAGAAGGGTGGTAAAGGAATATTGGGGAAAGAAAACAATTTCTTCAAATAAAAAAGAAAAATACTTCTATCCATAAATGAAGAAGATGAACAAAGTGATGTTGAATCCGAAAAATCAATTGAGCATGGTGTTGATAATACATTCATTGGAACAGTGAATGATAAAGATTTCAGAAGCAGCATCTCAGAAGAAGAAGAAACTCCACTTGAGATGCATCTGAAAGAAGAATTTAAGGAATTTTTAAGGAAGATTAGAAGGCTAGAGAAACATAACAAAAAGTAGGAAGATGAATTTTCCTCAGCGTACAATCAAGCTAATATTAGAGAAGAACTTGAGAAATAACTTGATGATTTGAAGAAGTCTCTGGAAGATGATAAAACCCATATTGAGCACATGATAGTTAAGCTGAAGGAAAAAAGAGGAAGAATTAGAACTCATTCAAAAGAAGCTCTCAGAAGTTGAATAAAAAAAATTTGTTTTCAAAACTCAACTATTGATGTTGGTGAAGGCTCTCAACAAGAACATTCTGATAAAATTCAATAGAAGAATAATGTGGTTGCTGTGAAGAAGAAAGATGAGAAAGTTACTTATGTGGACAAGACCAACATTATTGGGAACTATGAAGTTTCAAGGAAACCTAAGTCTAACAGTGGTGAAAAGAAAGAGAAATTAGAGAAGGAATAATTCCAGCAGAGCAATATTGCTAAGAGAAGAATGGTTGGTTGGGCAGAAGAAAGATCAACAAAGAATTATCAGAATAAAATCTTCAGAGGAAGGTACTCCTTCTATGGGTACTGTTGGTATTGTGGTAGATTCGGGCATACAACGAATATGTGTTGGTTCAATCAACATTATTATCACCACCCCACAAGTTATGATATTTATAGATTGAGGGGGATTCAATCTCCTCAGAGTAAGAAGAGTGAAGAGGTTTTCTTGAAGAAAGTTTAGAAGAATGAAGTCAAGATAGAAAATAGGTTCCAGCCTCTGCAGACCATTTGTGAAAGGTGTGAACAACCTGGACACGTTGCAAAAGGATGTCTTTTCGTGTTACCGGCTGAACAAAAACTTCTTAATTATCAGAAGCCGAAGGTGAAGAAAGAAGTTAAATAAGAAAAATCTCTTGTTGTTGAAACTGCCCTAAAAGTTACAATGGAAGAACGGCCTTGGATACTTGATAGTGGATGTTCTTCGCATATGACAGGAGACTTGAAGTCACTAAATAATATGAAGAAGTTTAATGAAGGAACAGTGACATTTGGTAATGATGAATCATTAAAAATCAATGGTGTTGGATCAACCATCATTGGGAAGGAAAAATTGAATTCTAAGAAAACTCTGTATGTTGATGGGCTAAAGCACAACTTGCTGAGTGTATCACAATGGTGTGATTAGGGTAACAAATTTATCTTCAAGAAAGATGGGTTTATTGTGAAAAGTAAAGAATATGGAAATATTGTTACAAGAGGACAACGAACCAAAGGGAATCTGTTTCAGGTCATAAATTCACAAAACTCTTGTTATGTGAGCTTAGTGGAAGAAAATCAGTTGTGGCATAGAAGACTTGGACACATGTGTCAGAGAAATATGAGAAAATTATCTCAAAGGGACAGTGTTCGAGATATTCCATATTTTTCAAGAAGAAGAGATTGGTGTTGCAATACCTGTCAGAAAGGAATGATTACAAGTGTTGTGTATAAGACAGTTGACATTTGTTCAAAACAACCCCTTGAACTAATACATTCTGATATGTGTGGGCCGATGAGAAAACAATCAACAAATATAGACAAGTACATCATCACCTTCATTGATGATTTTATTCTCATTACTTGTGTTATGTTTATGAAGCACAAGTCAGATGCCCTGAAAATGTTTAAAAGCTTTAGAAGGAAATATGAGAAAGAATGTGAGTACTCGTTGAAGAAGTTGAGAACAGATAATGGTGGTGAGTATAGAAGTGAAGAATTTGAAGACTATCTTGAGAAGCATGGGATTCAGCATGAATATAGTTCTCCAAATACACCTCAAAAAATGGGGTTGGTGAAAGAAAGAATAGAAGCTTGGTGGAAATGGGAAGAACCATGTTACTTGAACATGGTCTTACACATTACTTTTGGAGGCAAGCTACATGTACAACTATTTATATTCAAAATCTATGTTTCTATAGGCCCCAATCAAACAAGACTATATATGAACTTTTCAATGGAATCACTCTAAGTATTAAGCATGATAAGGTTTTTGGGAGCCCATGCATCATAAAGAAGAAAGGTGGAAGTGGTGGAAAATTCGAGCAGAAAGGAGAAGATGGAATTTTTCTTGGTTATGCTTCAGAAGGAAGAGGTTATAAATGATTTAACAAAGAAACAAGAAGAATGGTTGATACCGTTGATGTAAAAGTCATTGAAAATCCAAGGAAAGATAAGCATGTCCAGACAGACAAGGAAGATGAGGAAGATGAAGATAACGATTCTGATAAGGATGCAATGATTTGTAATCCTAATCAAGATGAAGAATTGGATTCATCCATATCAAGTGGTGAGGAAGTCACATGAAAAACGTATCCAATGCTGATGAAACAAGTGCAAGCTCAGAATATTATTGGTGATCAACGTCACATGGTTCAAACAAGAACAAAACAAGTAATTCTATATCACATACATCCTTGTCTTCCAAAGTGGAACCAAATTATGTTAAAGAATCCTTTGAGCATCCAAAATGGGTTCAAGACATGAATGAAGAATTGGATTAGATTTAAAAGAATGACACCTAGGAACTCGTACCCAGGCCTGAAAATAAAAACATTATTGGCACCAAATGGTTCTTCCGGAACAAGTTGAATGAAGAAGGTGAAGTTATCAGAAACAAAGCATGATTGGTTTGCAAAGGCTACTCACAGATTGAAGGAATTGAATTTGAAGAAACGTTTTCTCTAGTGGCTAGATTAGAAACTATCTGAATCTTTCTTTCTATTTCTGCACAACGAGGCTACAAAATCTTTCAAATGGATGTCAAATCTGCATTTCTTAATGGTGATCTTAAAGAAGAAGTTTATATAGAGAAACCATGTGGCTTTGTTGTTAGGAATAATGAAAGTTATGTGTGTAGGTTGAAGAAAGCCTTGTATGGGCTAAATCAAGCTCCAAGAGCATGGTATTCCAAACTGGATACTTGCTTAAAGGAGATGAACTTCAAGAAAGTGAGAGTTGACAGTAATCTGTACATCAAGGAAAGCCAATATCTTTATCTCATTGTGATTGTCTATGTTGATAACATTATTTTTGCTGGGAATAATGAAAGAAGATGTGAAAGGTTTGCTGAAGAAATGAAGAATTTCTTTGAGATGTCCATGTTGGGTGAAATGAGATACTTTCTTGGGTTACAAATCTTGCAACAGAAAGAATTAATTTTTTTGTCCCAAGAAAAGTATGCTAAGTAACTTCTCAAGAAGTTTGTCATCGAAAACTCAAAACCTATATCAACTCCTATCTCAGTAGGAATGAAGCTAAGAAAAGATGATGAAGGAAAATAATTTGATCAGAAAGAATATCAAAAGATGATTGGATATTTGTTGTACCTGACTGCATCAAGACCAGATATTGTTTTTTCTGTTACCTTATGTGCAAGATTCTAGAGTTCTCTAAAAGAATCACATCTTGTTGCTGGAAAAATAATTTTCAGATATATAAAAGGCACAACAGAATTCAGAATCAAGTATAGTGGCTCGAATAACATTGATTTGTTTGGCTATTCAGATGCAGATCGGGTAGGAAATGTTAATTATAGAAGATCCACATCTAGCGGAGTGTTCTTTATGGGAAAAAGTTGTGTTGGCTGGCACTCAAAGAAGAAAAATTCTGTGACACTTAGTACGGCTAGAGATGAATATGTTTCCGCTACTCAGGCTGCTACTCAACTTATCTGGATGAAGACACAGTTGGAATATTTGTTAGTTGAAGTGAAGTTTCCCGTGCTCTTGGGCTGTGATAATCAAATCACAATTAATCTTACCAAAAATCCAGTCCAACATTCTTGATCGAAGTATATTGACATCAAATATCATTTCATCAAAGAGAATGTGGAAAAGAATGAACTGAAACTCGAATATTTTTCATCTTCTGAAAAAGTTTTTGATATTTTCACAAAACCCTTTCCGAAGGAATCATTTTCAATATTGAGGTTGAACATGGGTGTCCAACCTCTTTCTCTTCAAGGCTAAGGTATGTTGTTATGTCCCCTCTCTCTTCTTACATTTGGATTGTTTTGTCAACGGGGAGAAGTTGATTGTATCATAAATCTATTTGTTTAAAGACAGTGTTGTGGGTAATATGTGAACTTAGCAATGTTTGTGTATGTGAAATATTATAACTGTTTATTGGAGTGGTTGTAGGAAAGAAGTTGAAGTTGTTTACAGGATGTATGAAGCTGAAGATGTTTGAAGTTGAAGATGTCCTTTTCACTACCTATGGACACCATGGTATTTCTGTCAATGATTCTTGTTTCCTACAATGATTTAGCTCACGTAGTCTTAGGATTATTGATAAGTAATCCATTTCTTGAGGTTACAAAGTTTGGTGATTTATGAAAACTTGGTTGACAACAAAATCCAAAGGGGGGGAATGTTAGGACCAAGTTGGAGGAAGAGATGGTTTTCATGGATTATCCTTTGTTGATCTTGATGAAGTTTTCATAAAGGAAATACACCTGGAATTTATAAGAATTTGGAACCAATAATATTGATCATTCGGAGTCTGTAATTTGGAGTCTAAAATTTGAGGTGTTCGGAACCGAGAACCTGGTGATCGAAGAGATCGGAGTCTGTAAATTTGGAGTCTGGAAATTGAGAAGTTTGGAATTGGGAAATTACAAATTCTAGAAATCTAGTTGGTAGGAAATGTGAAGCCACTAATTGTGACGATGCTTTTCTGTTTTGTAACTCTAAATTGTGATTTTATGCAAGTACTCATGATGCAATCCAAAGTTGGCTCGAGAAGTCATACTGAGAATCTGGTGAAGCCGTTACGAGAACCAAAATTGCGGAATCGACTTCCTGAACAGAATTTGCGGAGTCTACTTTTTGAAAAGAATTTGTGGAGTCTACTTCTTGAATAGAAGTTCGGAGTCGAATTCCTGTATCAAAAGTGTGTAGAGAGAAGTTCGGAGTCGACTTTCTGAAGAAGAAGTTCGTAGTGAGAAGTTCGGAGTTGACTTGCTGAAGAAAAAGTTAATAGCGAGAAGTTCGGAGTTGACTTGCAGAAGAAGAAGTTCGTAGCGAGAAGTTCGAAGTTGACTTGTTGAAGAAGAAGTTCGTAGCGAGAAGTTTGGAGTCAGCTTCCTGAACCTTAATTTTGTAACCAGAAGTTTGGATTCATGCCGAGAATTGATGAATTCGTAACCAGAAGCCATACCAAGAATTCAAAATCTTCGGTATCAATGAACAAATAGGAGACTCACCGAGAATAAAGAATTTTTCTTGCACAAGAAGCAATGAAAATCCATACCAAAAAGTGATGAAGAGTTATGCCCAGATTTGAAGTGATGACGAAGACTCAAGAAGGATGGATCCAAGAAAGTGATGCCAAGAATTAAGAAGGGTGGATCCGAGAATATAATGCTGAGAAGACAGATGACAGGATCCGAGAATATGATACCGAGAAACCAGCGTAACAAGGTCGGATCTGGAAAAGGCCAAAGTTCTAAATCAAGAGAAGTGAAAGAAGATTCGAGAAGATTCTAGAAGCATTGACTAAGTCTTAAATACTCCGAGATTTCAGGAGAAATTAAGATTTGGGTGAATTTTAGTGAGTGGGAAATTTTTTGGTTTCCTGCCTAAGCACACTTTGGAGCACCAATAAAAGGAGATCAGGGTGCTATGTAAGTGTGTTGATGATGATGTAGAGTGATAATATAGAGAGAGGAAGAAGAGCTTGGCCGACTGAGTTTCGTTGTGGTTTCAATCTAAATGATAATTTGATACTGGATGACATCGTATTATGTTTCTCGGATTGAAGATTTGGAGTGGAGAAGAATCTGGAGTGAAGAATTCGGAGTGGAGAAGAATCCAATGTGAAGAATTCGGAGTGGAGATTCAGAATGGGGAATCAGTACTAGCTGTCACCATTTTGAGTTTCTCAGACTGAGGAAGACTCGAATTGAAGAAACGGAGTGAAGAAGAAAATTCTGAGTGGATATTTCGGAGTGGAGATTCGGAATGGGGAATCAGTACTTGTTGTCACCGTATTGAGTTTCTCAGACTAAGGAAGACTCAAATTGATGAATCGGAGTGAAGAAGAAAATTTGTAGTGGATATTTCGGAGTGGAGATTCGACGTGGGAAGCTCGAACTGTAATTGATCTATCTCAAGTCCAAGGAGTCCTTTCCTATCTTCTGGGTAAGGAAGTGAAGATTTGTTCTGAACATGCTTACACTTGTGTATTTTAAAGGAAGTTAAGGTAACATAAGTTTTTAGAAGAAAAGAGACATTACCCAATTCTGCTAAGAGGGTGCACACGCATTGGAGTGATTTTTTCACAGTGCTTCATGAGTGTAAGGGTATATGCTACTCGTTGTAATCCAAGGATTTTTTTATTAGTAGATTTTATGGTGCTGGATTGTTTCCAACCTTACCAAGGATGTAGCTATTCTTATTGAATAGTGAACCTTGTAAATTGTTGTGTTCCTTCGGATGTGTGCTTGTTTGTTTTCTTAGAAGGGGATTATATCTTTGATAGGTACAAAGGTATTTCTCAATTTTGAGGGAACATAAAAAAGGAAGAAAGGGGTACCACTGATTCCCCCCCCCCTCTTAGTGGTTCATTGCTCTAACTGGGTCCTTACATTGTGGTTGTCCCGGTTACTAGTATAGCCTTAGGGAATTATCCGTTTTGCATGTGGTCAACTCTTCTTATGCCCATGGGAAGTCGATTCTGTGCCTGTGGGCGATACTTCGTACTCCTGTGGGAAATATATATTATGCCTGTGGGAAGACACCTGTGGGTTTTGATTCTGATTACCTGAGGGTAAGGATTATATATCTGAGGACAGTTTTATCATGAATATTCACCACGGTGATTTTCATATGTTATACCTGGCATGTTAAATCCAATGCTTGGTATGGTTAGTAAATATTAATATGGAAATATAACTGGTAGAGTTAGTTAATTTTGAGTACTTCTTGTTGCATTTACTACTGCACACTATTTTTGAACATTTTCACTGACAGTTGGGAACCAGCCTTTGATGGGTGCCTACTGGGATTTATTTCTCACACCCTGTTTGGGTCATGACTTTTGCCCAAACAGATTACATTAATGCAGGTATCGATAGGGGAAAGAGTCCCTGTACATGTACATGATTGTAATAGAGGAGTAGGAGAGCATGGGACCGAGCTTAGGCTTGTGATGCTGATGCGTTCTGTTACTCTGCTTTGTTCTATTTTATTCTACCTCGTACATTGAGTTGTATTGTATTGTATTGCAGTGTATCCTATTCTAGCTACTTTCATAGAATTAGTGACATGCTGAATCTTTATATATATGACGGCGGGTTCGATTTACTTCAGTTGTCCATTTCAGTTGTATATTTTTTACTTCTTCGGCTGTTATATGTTATATTTCCTTCCCACTACGCTACACATTGACAAATGAGGGCATATTTTCCCCACTATCATACCTAGGCCCTCACTGCTAGTCGGCATCCCCTGGTGTTTGGTGAAATTCTCTTGAGGTCATGTGACCAACCGGGTTTATGGCACTCGTTGAGTGGCAACCGGATCCGGGACGTTACAAAGTTGTATCAAAAGGGTTCTTTTCTTTGAATTACTATTTGGAAACTTAGTCGGGTATAGGATAGAAAATGGTATTTGGTAATAAGTTGTACCTGGCAGTAGCTAACCCATGTACAGAGAAAATCCAATCTACTTTGTTATTGCAATTATTACTGGTTTTGCAATTTTACAGTTGACTTGATTTTCATCATTGGGTGACGCACTTTTATTATGCTGTTTATATGTTACACTTGGGTTCTATTTAGTTGCAACCTGATAAGATGAGGGTATTACATCTCATGCATCATTTAGGCACATGCTAGAAATAACATGTCATGCATTCGTTCCATGCCATGTAGGTGAATTAGGAATTGCATGTTGTTGTGATAGTTGTTGTGCTAGAAAAGCATGCTCTTATGATAGAATATTTAATAAATACCTTCTATTTGACAGGGTATTTTTGTGTGAGTTTTTTGATAGAATGAATTCCAAACATTGTTTGTTGAGGAGTATGGTCCCTCAATAACTGGAATTTTGTGGATCATTGGTGAGTTTACTTTGTTATAACATGTGTAAGATGCACAGCATTGATTCGCGGGGAGTATGGGCCCTCATGAATTAGAATTTGGAACTTAGATGTTGGTTTCAACATTTTTTGGGGATATGGTGTAGTATCTAAGGCTTACAATCCAGAAAACCCAGTATACACACTTTTTAGTTCTATGGACACACACCGTGTGTTCTTTTATTCGGGAATAAATGAAAACTTTTTTAAGTACATGTCATATACCCTCAGTACACGCCATGTAGTCTCTTCCTGTTTAATAGGTCATGTGGACGGGGACATGGGGTAGGGAATGGCTTGGGAAACACACCATGTACCGGTTGTACACTCCATGTAGTGTTGACCCGGTGTCCGCCCATGTAACTAACAACACAGACGGAAGAAACCATAAGACATACACATCATGTCTACATTGAACACGTCATGTAGTCTGACTTAGGTACCCGATCGTGTCACTAAAAACATGGGTCGGTGTTATCTTTCTGAGTACATGTCGTGTCCACCTAGAACACACTGTGTAGTGTCAACCTTGTAGTCGGCTGTGTAGCGATCATCATGGGTCGGTCTGTGGCTCCTTTGAACATGTCGTGTTTTGTTGTAACATACCATGAAGTGTGACCTGGGTATATAGGTTGTGTCATGGACAACACAGGCTGGTGAAAGAATGTCATGTACATCCCATGTGCCTGTGGGACAGGCCATTTAGTCTTGTTTTAGGAGAGTCGTGTATCTTAGCCGTGTAAGAGGACTTGGGTAGGAAAGAAGGATTCAAGTACACTCCGTGTGTTAAGACAACTTGTCGTGTAGTTGGGGTGATACACAACTAGTTATAGAAGATGTACACACCCATGTGAAAGACCTAAGGGAACATGTTGTGTAGTATTTATACACGCAGTGTAGTCATGTTTTGTAATTCTTGAATTCTTTCTTTCTCCTGTTCCCTTCTTGGTCTCCTCATTTTTAGTCATCGATAAATCTTGATCTAAGGTGTGCTTTGACCTTGTAGAGTCATGCCACTGAGACGACCATTGATTGTTCACCAAGAGAGCGGAAACGATTTTACTCTAGAGATGATGGGTCACGGGTTACCAATGGATCCTCCAGTAGTGGAAGATGCAGCGCCAGCCATTATACCGCTCACAGGCGCATAGGCTCAGTTTTTTGAAGGCTTTATGCGGTTCATGCAGACCGTCTAGGGAGCACCGCAGGCTACCACATCTATGGAAGAGCTGACCTGTATCTTCTAGTAGCAGCATCCATCTATGTTTTCAGGGGATGGCGGACCAAAGGCTACGGATTCATGGATGGATTCGATGCAGATGCTATTCGAGCATCTAGAGACGCCTCCAGGGAGGAGGGTTAAGCTCGCTATATAAATGATGCGTGATTCCACCAAGAGGTGGTGGGATTTTACCACCCAGTCTGAGCATCACCGTGACATGCCATAGGAAGATTTTCAGGTAGCTTTCTTTGATTTCTTCTTCTCAGAGATGCTAAGGGCAGTTCGAGCTCGAGAGTTAATGAATCTGCAGCAAGGCACCACGTTAGTGATGGGTTATTCTTCCCGCTTCACCGAGCTTCAGCGTTTTTCACTCGTTCTGGTAGGTGATGAGGCTTTGAGGGCTTGATGCTTTTAGGATGGTCTTTGATATGAAATTTGAGCACTGGTGAATATTTTCAGGTTGCCTACGGTACATTCCATTATGAACCAGGCAATGATTACCAAGAGGAACCTGCGGGAAGCTAGTGGTGTGGGCCAGGGTGGTTCGACACCAGTTTTTGGTACCATTTCATCCGGTAAGAGGAATAGACAGATGGATTTCTCCCATGGTTGTAGTACTAGCTAGAAGAATAATTCAGGTGGCCAGGTCATGGGCTACCAGTGTGGTAAATAGGGGCACAAGAGACCGCAGTTTCCACATGACCCAGTGAAGTGTTGAGCTTGCGGCAGGATGGGTCATCTCTAGCGTTATTGTAGGGCATTTCAACCAGTGGATAGTGAGAGGGGTTCTATGTAGAATTTGTGTGCGGGAGCAGGACCATCATATTCATACCAATTAGGAAATTGAGGTATGTCATGGTGTGCAGGAAGATATGGTGGTCGTGGTCGTGATAGCCAGAAACCAAGATCTCAGAGGCACCAGGGTGGGTTAGCTCAGGGTAGCCAAGCTGTGTCACAGGGCCATGGCATTGGGCAGGCATATGCAGTGCAACAGACCCAGCAGGAGAAGGATCCCATACCTTCTACTATCAGAGGTACTATTTTAGGAGCTTCTGTTTTATCATCATAACTTTTCGATGCGGGTTCTACACATCTCTTTATATCAGTATCCTTTGTGTAGATCCTTGAGCTCTGTGTTCCTTCTTCTTCTTCTAGTGTTATGGCACTAGACACTTCATTGGGGACTAGAATGGAAGGTTTGCATCAGTGCAGGGAGTTCCCCATAGAGGTTGGTGGGAGTCACTTTCAATAGGACCTCTATGTCTTAGAAATGATGAACTATGATGTCATTCTCGGGATGGAATGGTTGGTACCCTTTCGAGCCTTTGTGGATTGCTATCATCGCAGGGTACGTTTTACATCACCAGAGGGTGGAGAGTTTCTATACAAGGGTGAATGGGATGTCCAGGTGAGTCGAGCTGGACCCGAGCATCGTGGGTGAGGTGGTGTGACAGCGGAGATTGCAAGTTTATATCTGGATGATCATGGAACTTTTAAGAAGGATTTCCCTCTAGTAGTAGATCGTTTCATGGATGTCTTCCCAAACTACTTTTCAGGTCTACCTCTGGAGCGTGTGGTGGATTTCTCAATTGAGCTTGTGCTAGGAGCAGCACCGGTGTCCATTCCTCCTTATAGTATGGCTACACCTGAGTTGCAAGAGCTCAATAGGCGGTTGGAGGAGTTACAGGAAAAGGGTTTCATCCGACCCAGTACTTCTCCATGGGGTTCGTTGGTCCTATTTTCGAAGAAGGTAGATGGTACCCTCAGACTCTCTGTGGAATACCGGAAGCTGAACCATTTGACGGTCAAGAACCGATATCCCCTACCGAGGATTGATGATATTTTTGATAAACTTCGAGGTGTGTGAGTGTTCTCAAAGATTGACATAAGATCAAGATATCATCAATTACACATTAGACCATCTGACATACAACTTACAAATTTTTAGAGAAAATATGGTCTATACGAGTACTTGGTTATGCCGTTCGAAATCACGAACTCTCCAGTAGTTTTCATGGATTTGATGAATCATTTCTCTCATCCTTATCTTGATACATTTGTGGTAGTCGTTGTGGATGATATCTTGGTGTACTCTCACACTCAACACAACCATGCTACCCATCTTGATATCGTATTGAGTACACTGAGAGAGCATCATCTATATCTTATGCTCTCAAAGTGCCACTTCTAGATGGACCAGATTCACTTCCTGGGTCATATCATCTTAGAGGTAGGAGTTTAAGTAGACCTAGTAAAGTGAGAGTAGTAGTTTCCTGGGAGAATCCTAAGAACGTGTTTGAGATACAGAGTTTCTTGGGGCTGGATGGTTACTACAGGTGTTTTATACAGGACTTCTCCTACTTAGCAGTGCCATTGACGGGTTTGACTAAGAAAGGTGTGAAGTTTTTTTGGTCAGAAGATTACAAGGTAGCCGTTCAGAAGCTAAATGGAAGGTTGATATTAGCACCAGTCCTGATACTTCAAGAGTAAGGAAAGAGATATACAGTTTACTGTGATGCATCAGGGATTGGGCTGGGAGTAGTGTTGATGTAGGGAGATTGATTTTTTGCATACGGGTCACGGCAGTGGAGGCTGTATAAGAGGTATTACCTGACACATGATCTCAAGTTGGCTGCAATTGTTCATGCATTAAACTGTTGGAGGTATTATCTCTTGGGAGAGCATTTTTCGGTTTTCACCGACCAAGAAAGTCTCAAGTACGTCTTTACTCAGTGTGACTTGAACATGAGACAGTGAAGGTGGGTTGAATATCTTCAGTCCTTATATTTTGAGCTTGCCTATACACCTGGTAAGGGTAATACAGTTGCTGATGCACTTAGCAGGATGAATCAGATAAAGACAGTTATTGAGGCATGTGGTTAGTGGCAGCTTATGGCTTTATTCTCTGAGATTCATTAGGAGGTTCATGATAGTCAGGGGCAAACCTATCTTTCATCCTTGGTTGTGACTTCTACCGTCCTGGATAGAGTGAGGATGAGACAACTATTTGATTTAGAAGGCCGGGTTATACGGTAGTCGGTGGCAAGTGAGGACCCTCCTCCTGGTTGGACGGTAGACGATGATGAGGTACCACATTTCCATGGATGGGTATGGGTTCTAGGGGATATACATGAGGAGCTGATGTGGAAGTTTCATGCTTCATCTTGGGCAGTGCATCCCGGAGTTACCAATATGTACTGTGACTTGGGACATCTGTATTGGTGGTTAGGTATGAAACAGGAAGTAGCTGGTTTTGTTGCAAGATGTTCCACCTGTCTGTGGGTGAAGGCGGAGCATCAAAGGCCAGCCAGACTGTTATAGTAGTTACCCATTACAGAGTGGAAATGGGATGATGTCGCGATGGATTTCATGACTGGGTTGCTGAGGTCACCTCAAGGTAGTGATGTCATGTGGGTTGTTGTAGACAGACGTACCAAGGTATCTCACGTTTTTCCAATAAAAGAGAATTTGGTGTTGACGAGCTCAGTAAGTTGTATATCTGGGAGGATGTACGTCTTCATGGGGTCCCTCGTTCTATCATTTCAGATAGGGGGACCCACTTTATGTCTCGTTTCTGGAAGAGTTTTCAAAGGGCACTGGATACACAGGTGATTTTGAGCACAACTTACCACCCTCAGACCGATGGCTAGTCAGAGCGTACGATATAGGTTCTTGAAGACATGCTACACGCATGCATCCTAGACTTTGGGGGATCTTGGGAGAATCACATATCCCTGGTCAAGTTTACCTATAATAATAGTTTTCAGGAAACTATTGAGATGGCACCTTATGAGGCTTTATATGGTAGGCCATGCTGATCACCTTTTGCTGGATGGAGGTAGGTGAGGCAGCTTTACTGGGACCATGACTAGTGCAGGAGACTACTGAGTAGGTCTAGTTTATTAAGAAGCAGATGGCTACTGCACAGTCTTGTCAGAAATCTTATGTTGATCACTGTAGAAGACCCTTAGATTTTGTGGTCGGGGATCAGGTTTTCTTGCATGTCTCACTGAGGTTGGGACACAGGTGGATAAGGAGACATGGTAAACTTTCACCACGGTATGTGGGGACTTTTGAGATTCTGGAGAGAGTCCATCTAGTTACCTATCGGTTGCAGTTACCACAGAGGTACCGGGCCATGCACGATGTCTTCCATGTATCTCAGTTACGTCGTTATCACTCAGACCTGTCTCAAGTTTTTTAGCCCGAGGAGGTTGAGCTTCAGGTCGATGCATCCTTTGAGAAGCATCTGATTTGTATTTTTTATAAGAGCATCAAGGTTCTCCAAGGATGGTGAGTTCCTCTCGTTTGGGTTCTATGGAAGCATGGTCGAGTGCAGGACAAAACCTGGGAGCAGGAGACCGACATACGTACTTAGTAGCCAGAGTTGTTCATGGATTTCTCTTCACCACCCTTGGAAGAGTAATTCAGGGACGAATTGCTTTAAGGGGGGAGTTTGTAAGAACCCAGTTCTTATTCTTGAGGTATGGGTTTCTTCTTTTCCTCTTTCCTTTATTTTTTTTAGTAAAATAAGTAAAATGGGGAAAAATTTCAAATTTTATGGGTACACACCGTGTAAGTTTCCACATGCCATGTACTTTGGCAGGGTGGGAAGAGTACACTAGGCCTGTAGGACTTTTGGTGATGAATGGTTTAATAAAAGTGACTACACGCTGTGTACTTAGTATTTACATGCCATGTAATCAGTCATAAGGTGAACAATAAGGCGACGAAGGCGGCTTACAGCTGAGCGGCGGTACACACCGTGTATTCAGGAATACACGTCGTGTACTCATGTCGACGGATGAATAGTGTTGTGGTGGAAAGAATCCGCTAGAGGAAGAGTGTAAAAAAATGACAAGTACACACCGTGTACTTGAGAGTACACACCGTGTAGTTTTTTTTCGCATAAAAAGGGAAGTGGCCTTCTCTTTTCATAGAGGAAGCTTAGAATGCCGAAGGAGAGCGGGAGAGACGGCCGAATCTTGGAGGATCTCCCAATCGCACACCGGGAACCTGATTCCTACGATGCCGATCTCCTTAGAACCGAATGGGTATGATATTCCTTCTACTAGAGCCTTTCTTACAAATTCTTTCCCAAGGGAAATTTATTTGAGTTTGAATAGGATTATGTTCATCTCAGATATACTCTGTTATTTTTTTTCCAGGAGGTGTCGTTCACATATACCGATCAGAGACGATCAAGGTAGGTGGTCTGGTGTTTATTTCCAACTGTTGAGTCGAATTTGTGTACTGTTGTGCTACGAACCCATGCCTGGGGTGTTGTATGGTTGGGGCCTTTACTGAAAGTTATCAATAATTGCTTAGATAAACTTTTGATAAGTTAAAACTGTTGTTTGGGATCGCTGATTGGATCTAGGACCACCGTGGGGGTGTGTTCCTCTATTTATCCATTTGGCCAGGATACCTGTTGGTGTACAATGAATTATAGAATGCTTTAAATTACCTTGAGAGGAATTGTATATAATTTCTTGCTTATATATTGGGCTTGGCCCGGTTACTAGTATAGCCTGAGGGCAGTGTTCGTTTAGTATGTGGAAAAATCTTCTTATTCTCTTGGGCAGTAGATTCTGTTCCTGTGGGTGACACTCCGTACCCCTGTTGGAAATATCCGTTATGCCTGTGGGCAGACACCTATGGGTTTCGATTCTAATTACCTGAGGGTAAAGATTGTATTTCTGAGTACAATGTTATCATGAATATTCACCGTGTTGATTTTCATATGTTATACCTGCCATGTTAAAGAACATTTTTGGCATTGTTAATGAATACTAAAATGGAAATATAACTGGTAGAGTTAGTTACTTTTGAGTACTGCTCAGTTTATTGAATTTACTACTGCACACTATTGTTGTACATTTTCACTGACAGTTGGGAACAGGCCTTTGGTGGGTGACTACGGGAATTTATTTCTCACACCCTATTTGGTTCATGACTTCGGCCCAAACAGATTATGTTTTTATAGGTGTTGATAGGGTAAAGAGTCCCTATATAGGTACATGATTGTATCCGAGGAGAAGGAGAGCATGGGACTGAGCTAAGTCTTACGATGCTGATGGGTTCTGTTACTCTGCTTTGTTCTGTTTTGTTCTACTGAGTACTTTGAGTTTTATTGTATTGTATTGCAGTGTATCTTGTTCGGTATGCTTTCATATAATTAGTGACATGTTGCATCGTTATATATTTGATTTTTGGTTCCGTTTACTTCAGTTTTCCATTTCTGTTGTATATTTTTTTTCTGCTTTTGCTGTTGTATGTTATATTACCTTTCTGCTGTGCTACACTTTGAAAAATGAGGGAATAGTTTCCCCCCATTCAGACCTAGGCCCTTGCTGCTAATCACCAGCCTCTGGCATTTGGGGAAATCCACTTGAGGTCATGTGACCAATCGGGTTCAGGGAAGCCGTTGGGTGGAAACCGGATTCAGTACGTTACAGTTTAAATGCAGGACGGGGGTGAACTGACGTGAAGGGGGTCAGAACGACCGGGTGGTGTGCTTGAACCTTGTGGAGGCTTCCTACATACCATTCCTTGACATGGATTAAAGTCCCCATAGTTCTTAATGGGGTGTGTTGACGAACCAACGTGAAGATGTACCAGGGGTCTGACGGGTGTTGGGATTGAACCTCGTGGAGGCTTCCTACGTACCTTACCTTGGCAAGGATCAAAGACCACATAGATCAGGTCAGGGGCATGGGGCTTACACTCTAGGTGGCCCAAGGTGTTGGTGAACCAACGTGAATGGGGTTGGAACGACCGGGTGGTGGTGGGCTTGAACCTCAGGGAGGCTTCCTATGTACCATGCCTTGACATGGATCAAAGACCACATAGTTTAGGTATGGGGTGTGGTGATTACACTCTAGGATTCCCATGATGATAGTGGCTTGGTGCACCGATGTGAATATGGTCAGGACTGATGGATGGCGGTCGGTTGAACCTTAGGGAGGCTTCCTACGTACCATGACTTGACACGGATCAAACACCTCGTAGTTCAGGAAGTGAATACAGTTTAATGTCATGCGGGACAGGGGTGATCCGATGTGAAGGGGTTCGGAATGACTGGGTGGTGGGCTTGAACCTCATAGAGGCTTCCTACATACCATTCCTTGACATGGATCAAAGTCCTCATAGTTTGGGAAGTGAATACATTTTAACGTCATGTGGGACGAGGGTGAGCCGACGTGAAGGGGGTCAGAACGACCGGGTGGTGGGCTTGAACCTCAGGGAGGCTTTCAATATACCATGCCTTGACATGGATAAATTTCCTCATAGTTCAGGATGTTGTCATGGTCGGTGCTTACTCTAAGACCACATGATTCATTATCGTTGTGATAAACAAGAAGAAGTAGAGACCTGACTATCATGTCGTGAAATGTGCATCTGTGGGATGTGGAGTGGGTCTTATGTGTGGAGCATCCCTGGGAGAGAGACATTGGGACTTACTCCAGGATGGAGGCCCATGGGGGATTCAGGGCTTACTCCAAGATGGAGGCGCATTGAGGAAAAGAATAGCGGGAGAGGGATTTGATACTGAAGAAAGGAGAAGCATTATTTCCCACCACGCCCTTCACTAGCCCTGGGGACCGAAGATGAAAGGAGGTCAAGGGATGTTTCCTCTGGAGAGAAAAGATAGGGGTTTATGCCAAGGTGGATGCCCTTTCCCCGCAGATAAACACCACTCCTAGAAGGAGGATATCATCCCCTGTGAAGACCATGGGGCATGGAGAATATCCAAGGTGGGGGCCCCTGGGTACGAGGCATGGTGTGAGGTCATAGTTTAACGTCATGTGCTGAGGACGATGGTGTTTAGCAGTTTAACATACTGCAGCTCTGATGAGGTGGGTTTGCTCTGCACCCCTGGGACTTACATAACCAGTACCCTCTAATCCATTGTGCAGAGAGGGGATAGGCAAAGCCATGGTGATGGGGTGTCACAAAGTGAACCATCTAGGGGCCCATGTTAGTGTGGCTATGCGAAGAAGCAATTTTCATTAGTGTTCCTATGCGAAGAAGCATGAGGCGAAGCAACACAATGGGTGATGTCATCCAGGGGACTCTGAAATCACATCATGCAAACCTGGAGGGTCGCACGGGAAAAGGAATTTCCAAGAAGAAGAGTTCGTAGGCCTTGTGAAGCTATGTTTCTCCGCGTGGTGGAGGGAAATTGTGAAGTGGTGTGCTTTGCAAAGTGGGGTGCCTTAGCCTAATCATAGGGGAGAGGTGCATATGGGAGGTGCTTCACGAAGTGGAAAGGAATTCGTGGAGCACTTCCTCACCGATCAAAGGTGCCTCGTGATGGAAGGTGTCGTGAATCAATGTGCTTTGCGAAGTACAGTGACCCTGCCTTAGCATGGGGATCATGTGTACATGAAGGGTGTTTCATGAAGAATAAACTCTCTGTGACGACTTGGGTCCACTTGGGGATCCCATTCCTTTGCAAAATCCCTTAGGCTTCATGAAAGGAATCCCTCTCAGAAGATGGGATCAAGATGAGACAAGGGGGAGGCACTTTGCGGAGCAGAAGTACCTCTCATAACTCACAGTTTGCAGAGTATAAGGATGCTTCACGATTTGGGAGCTGGGAAGTTGAAAGGTCTGATTGTCTGTCCTTGGATCTCAGGGGGAGCCCAGTATTTATAAGCAAGAGGCATCGCGAAGTGGAGATTACGTGGTGGGAATAGGGCCTTGGTTGCTTCACGGCGGGTCGTGAACGTCAAATACAGTCACAGAGCATCCCTCATCCTTGCATCGTGGCCGGTTGCGAACGTCAAATGCGGTCGAAAAGTAGCCTGCATCCTTCCTTCGTGGTGGGCACGTGAACATCAAATGCGTTCGCAGAGTGGCCCGCCTCCTTCCTTCGTGGTGGGCTCACGAACATCAAATGGGTTCTCGGAGTGGCCCACCTCCTTGCTTCACAGCGAGCTCATGAAAGTAAAATGCGTTCACGGAGCGGCCCGCCTCCTTCCTTCGCAGCGGCCGCGGTGCTGGGTGGACCTCCGCAGAGTGTCTTAGTGAGGTAGTCAATGGGGACTTCTTTGGGCTTCATTCTCTATCCCGAATTTTGGCACCAACAAATGCCACCCATCAGAATTGGAGCCACAAAGAGATCAAGGGTCGAAGTCGGAGGGTAATTGCCAAAATCCTCAATCGTTTGTGATGATGGCTCACGAAGAGGGATCTCAAGGCGGAAGGGGATATACATGCCGAGTGCAACACAAATCTCCACGTGCACTAGATGCACTGTGAAGCTCCAATGTCCATACCCTATAAATAGGGGCGGCTGTCTCTTTTGTCCTCTTCCTTCTCTGTGATTTTGTCCTTTTGTGATCTCGATTAGTGAAGCTCCACATACTCCACAAGTTTTCTTTGCGAGACGATCCTTCATAGTGCATAGTGAGTCCTCAAATCTGCATTTATGCTCTGCGATCTGGTGATTGAAAGCCTCGGCAGCGCTCTACGAATAGTCTTCATGAAGAGACTTCGCAATCGCGCTCTGTGGAAAAGCTTCGTGAACCTACTAGAAAATCTTCCAAGTTCCAGACCTGAATGGCCCACCAAAAAGTTTCACAGGGGGTTCTTGTGGATGCCACCCAGAGGGATGAGATGGAGAACAGTCTAGGGCTAGGACAAATAGTTCATATCCACTCAGACCATAGTTCACTGGTGGAGCTGCTATCGGAGATCCAAAAGAACTACCCGATGTTTAGGGGGTAGCCCTTATATGGCTTTGGGATGAGCGACGATGTATTCATCCCTGATGTAAGTAGGTAGGAGCCAACTTACTATTTCCGAAGCATATCATGCCAGCATCTATGGTTTTAGGTGGCCGACGGTCATGCTCGGGAGGACTTTACGGTCGTCATTTTCGACTGCTTATACAACCATCTGAACAATGTTAACGGGAAGGCATTACAGCTGGAGATATCTCCTCCTCTGTACCAAACCATCCTTAAGGAAGCACTAGGGAACCCGAAGAAGGACTGGTCTAAGGAATGGTACCTGTGCCAAGGAAGAAACTTCATGGATGATTAGGCCTAGGCCTACTAGGTAGGTGCCTCGTGTGAGGAGTTCATGGAATATCTGAGAAGAGTGGGCATGTATGAGGCATCTTGGGATTCCCAGTTCCACATCTACCAGTCGAAGTAGCTAATGTCGGAGTTGTTGAGCCGGTGGTCACCGGGGACCAATACCATCCACCTGCATCATGGGGATGTTGGCATCAGCTTATGGGACTTGCATCATATCTCAGGTTTTCGATACTGGGGGTGATGTACGATGAATTCTTCCCTACAATGGGTGAATGGGAGGATCTGGAGTAGATGTCGCACCTGGAAATGGCATTGATGGAGCTCGTGCCATGGGAGGATAAGGATTTTTGATTCCTAGGGCTGGACCCGAGGTGAATTTCCTGGGTGTCCCTTCGTATCCCATGAGGATGGGAATCAATCCATACGTAGTTCTGGAAGCACAATTTAACATCATGCGGGACGATGAAAAGCCTTGCTGCGTCAGTGCGCATCCTACCAAAACTACTAAGCCCACGCGAGTCATGCTCGATGTGGGAAACTAGAAGTAGTGGTGGGAATTTTATAACATGGGGAGGAACATGTTAGGGAAAAGGTATTCTTGGTGAATTTCTTCCCAATGATGCTAACACATACATGTAGCACACCTAGATGCACGAGGAGGTAAAGCCGAGTATGTTAGAATTCAACATGAACATGAGGAAGTGGAAATGTGCGAATCATGATGCTCAAAATATGGATCACAATGATGGTGGAGTGGCGATGGAGGATAACTGTCGACCGTGGAAGAAACACAGCATCCACATCATGTTATCCTAGAATGGGGATAGACAAATAAGGGTTGACCGTTGACCATTTTCAAAACACAGGACCTGTCGCAAATGCCGTCCCGGATCTTTAGGGGTGTTGGTCTAGGATGGTAGGTGTGCCGATCCAGCATGGGACCAGTCCATTAGGGGGTACCTTCAGATATTTATGAGGACGATGATCCAAATAGCACGCTCATTATGCTTGGACATGGAATGGGGGGAATGTCCCAATGAAAATTACACACTTTGGGATCTTTGTCAAAATGCATCTGAATACGGAAATGAGACGTATTAGATAAAGGGATTGGAGTCCCTTTCCATGGGGAGATCTTAGTTTAGGGTCATAGAACTCAGACCATGGATGGTAGGAAACGCGGGAGACACATGGTGGGGTAATTACCAAAACTCGACGTGAATGGGAATCGGGGGTTCCAACCACCACGTGTTCCTTGGATTGGTTCTAGGTCGAGGGACCCAAAATGAGAGTTGAGCTTGGCCCGAGTCTACGTGCACAGATGTTCCTACGTACCCCATGAGGATGGGGATCAATCTGTATGTAGTGCTAAGAGTTTTCATGGTAATGTAACAGTGTTAGGGATAAAAGGGGCGTGCTGGCATGGCCATCACACCAAAAGAAGCGGTATTTGATAAATCTTGTTTGTCCTTTAAGGTGAGTGTTTTTTCTGATGCGACAGGCCTAGGTTTGCAGTCCATGGCATCGCCACAAGAATCAAGCCATATAAGGAATTAAAAAATGGTCTTGTGTGTGACCAATACCAAACATGGTGTCCCCTTGAGTGAGGACATCACGATGCAGTGCTATTTTTCGTCGTGCGGCCATGATGATAATGTCACAGTTTAGGGTCATGAGATAGGACCAGGTGGCATAGTTTAAAGTTGTAAGGGTTAGACATGAAGTAATGTGTATGATGTGATACAGCATACCCGACGTGAGTGAGGACATAATCCCACACCACGCCGTATGCAATTTTGAGAAAGGGGCCTCAGGATAAGGGGCCTAAATAGAGGTAAGAGGTTAAGGGGCAGGAGAAACTAGCTCCCAAGTGAGATGACCTAAAAACGAGACGTTCGGGTGTTCCTACATATCCCATGAGGATGGGAATCAAGCTGTACGTAGTTCTGGATGGGATCTTAGTTTATGGTCTTAGAGCTCAGATCATGGATGAGAGAAGACATGGGAGGCACATGGTGCGGTCCTTTCAAAACTCGACGTGGGTGAGGACCCATGATGTACTCGCTATACCACATGTTTCTCGGAGTGTTCAGGCTGAGGGGCCGAAATAGAGAGCAAGATTCTAGATTCCTGGGGTAGGACCTGAAGATGAGATTCTCGGGCGGTCCTACATATCCCATGAGTATGGGAATCAAGTCGTACGTAGTTCTTGACGAGATCTTAGTTTATGGTCATAGTGCTCGGACCATGGATGAGTGGAAACCCTCCAAGTAAGTGTAGACCTCAACCTGATCCCTATTTGAGTCAAAATCAGTGTGGGAAACAAGGGAGGAAAATTTTTGTTACAATACCGGGAATGCACACCAAAGGAAAATCGGTTCAGGGCCCTGAATGACGCCCTTATCATGGATTTTGTCCTCCTAACATGTGGACGCGCACTGAGGAATAGTACTAAGAGTTTAGAAGTTCTACTTGGACATCATGAGGTGGAGAAGTATGTGAATCATGTAACTCACATTTTGGGCTTAATGGGGTTGGCGTGGTGATGGAGGATAACTGTTGACCATGTTCGAAACACAGCATCCATATAACGTTATCCTGAAGTGGGAACAACAAATGAGCATCGACCGCTGATATAGTGACCCGAGCCTTTTCATACATTATTATTACATCATTTCAAAGATAAACAACATAATAGTAATACATATAGAGGATCCAAATGTTTAGTGTCTTGGGAAAACTAGGATCACACGTAGAAATACAACATCAAGCACAAACATTTATTTAATTTCATATTCTCTAGATTTTTATTGGCTCTTTTCCTCTCCTTAGTACATGTAGCCACCTGAGAATATACATCAGAAGGGGTGAGCTAGTGGCCCAGTAAGAGGATATATAATAACAATATAGCATGGGGTGATCATAGTCATAACATGGGGAAAAGATCATGAACATTAAATGAAGCATATATAAGACTTGAAATGTGGAAATGCATAAAAATGAAACATCATGTCTTAGTGGTTAAATACCACACATACTTGTGAACCAAGATAGCATCTTCTTCACACATCATTTCACATTTAATCATGAGATTCATCACATTTCCCAATGCATTGTAGTGCTGTATAATTCTGGACGCACCCGTCACATTTTAAATTAATATTGAGCTATATAATTCCGAGCGCACCCGTCATGTCATAAAATTATCATTTATCATGCATGCCACAATGAAAATATAAAATAGATGAACATAATGAACCCATAAAAATTAATGGGTTTTATCTCATAATAACACATTCATAAACATTGGGTTCCCAAAAGAATGAGGGAATAACATACATGTTACAAGAACCGTAAAAGGTGTGTTCCTGAGATAAGAGTTATTTTAGAAAACATTTGGTTTTTCATAAATACCAGTGAAAACCATGTATATCCCAAAAATTTAAATATAATGATGAAAAAAATATTTTTAAGGAGTAACCATATAAAAAGTGGAGTGAAAGAGAAACAACCCGAAGGATGGAAGTTGGGTTCGAGAATTTCCCCTTACCTTGTATCTGAAAGCTTCCTTTTCATTAATGTCATGTATAATGACATTATATTCATTAATTAGAAATACAGAACCTTGTGTACATTAATATGGTTAATTATGGGTCCATTAAATGATTTTATGTGCCTTTATATGAGTTATAGAGTTTAAAAACATTGTTCGGGAATGTTCATTTTTATGGTTTTCTTGAGCGTTTGACATGTATTCATGAATTAAAGTTTGTGTAGAAGATTGGAAAACATCCAGAACATAAAGTGCATGTTATTAATGAAATTATAGAAGTTAAAATGATATTAATATGAATTAAATTTTATACCATGAGGATGAATCATTAGATCAGAATTTAATGATGATCGTTTGGGTTAATTTGGGTGGTTTTTCGACCACAACGAACTTGTTCTGTTTACTCATATACTAATATGTACATAAGTTAGTTCCAGAAGATCAAATTGGACCTAATACATATATAATATTATGGTTCAACCATAAAAATGGTTTCAAGACCATATCTGTTGGTAGAAATGTAAAAAGAAAACATGTCATTTTTGAAGGTGATAGATTAACACCTTACGAACAACGTTTTCTTTTATAAAATAAAAGGAAGAGGAGAAGGGGGTTGGATGGTATAATATAACCTTAGTATCATAAAATTACATTATATTTTTGATACTAGAGTCACCATACCATTTGTATAAATATAGGTTGGGGGAGAATAAGGAAAGGACTTCAAATTTGAAAGAGAATTAAAGGAAAGAGGAATATAAATTACCTCTTGAATCCTCCTCTTGAGATCCTCGTTAAGAGGACTAAGCTTGGTCTTTTGATGATACCAGAAGCTATTGATCGTGTGTTATGGGCTAGGGGAGATGATTGGGAAGATTTTAGACAATTCTTGATGCTTGAGAGGTGTGGTTTGGCAAGGGGAGGGGGAGGACTTATTTATACATGAGGAGGGAGGTGTTTTTAGTATAAATATTGAATAAAATAATATATCAAAAGTTAGACTTGTAATAGTAGTTTTTTGACATAATAAATAAAATATTAATATAATATAATTCTTTTTAGTCTTTATTGCATCTTTATAATTTATATTCATTAATTTATTAAAAGGAAAGTGAAAGAAAAAGAAAAGGACACTTTAAGAAATCACCTTTAGACATTAGACTTTGTAAGGTTCTTTTCTGGTTTGAAAATTGAATTTATTGTATTTTAAGAAAACATTTATGAAATTTAATATAATTTGGCCGAACCTAAGGTTCTATAATGTTAATGTCATCATTACATAATTAATTATGCAATTTAGGATACACCGATTATGCAAAAAACTGTATTTTTTACTGTTCCCCTGAAAATTGAATTATTTTAGAAAAATCCCAAAATTTCACCCTAACCATTTTTTGTTGTGTAGATTCCAAAAATGAAGTCCATTTTTCAAAAATAATTTACTAAATATTATTCATTTAATATTTAATTAAGATCATAATTTACTTAAAAGTTTTTAAGATTAAAACTGATTTTATAATGCTATCAAATATTATGTAGGGTCTTATGAAATTATCTAAAAACTATAAGAAATTTATTTGATAATTAATAAACACATTTTAAGAAAATAATATTTCTTTTAAATTAATAAATTAATTATAATTATTTATTTATAACTTACAAAATACCAAAATGTTTACTAAGGTCAAATTGTCACTTTCTAATATGTATAAATTTTATTTAATTATTCATGGGTAAGGATACTATTATGTTGGATGATTTACTATTCAGAAGGTTCATATTACTATTCATATGGGTAGGTTACTATTCACAAGGTTATGTTATTATTCACTAAAAATTATTTTTGTTTCATTAAACTCCAAAAATCATCTTGAACACAAACGTGTACGTCAGATTTTGAAAATTCCAAACACAGAAGTGACAAACTTATGTTTAAAGGTCACTTATCACATAGTTGTTCATTATGTTGTGTTTTCATTTTATTTTATGAAATAATTATAATAAAGTAATTTCCATTAAAAACTTTGGGTCGTTACATTCTTCCCCCCTTAAGAAATTTCGCCCCCAAAATTTCACTTTACACAAACAGGTGAGGGTACTTCTCCTTTATTGCATCTTTTAGTTCCCAATATGCTTCCTCAAACTTATGATTCCTCAGAAACAATTTGAGAATATGGGTTGTCTTGTTGCATAGAATCTTATCTCTCCGATCTAGAATCTTTACTAGCTGCTCTTCATAGGAGAGGTCATCTTCCAGCTGCACCACCTCTGAGTTTAGTACATGTGAGGGATCTGGTATGTACTTCCTCAGTAGTGATACATGACATATCATTAACTTGAGCCATATTTGGTGGAAGTTCAAGATGATAGGCTACGGCTCCTATGCGGTCAAGGATTTCAAAGGGGCCAATATACCTTGGGCTTAGCTTCCCTTTCTTCCTGAATCGCATGACTCTCTTCCAAGGAGATAATCGAAGGAAGACTTTATCTCCAACGTCAAACTCCAAGTCCCTTCGACAGTTGTCAACATAGCTCTTTTTCTGACTTTGAGCGGCTTTGATGTGTTTCTAGACAACTTGAACCTTATATTCCATCTCTTGAACAAGATCGGGTCCATGTATCTTTCTTTCTCCAACTTCATCCCAACAGGTTAGAGTTCTACATCGCTTTCTATACAGAGCTTCATATTGAGCCATCTGAATACTCAAGTGAAATCTATTGTTTTATGAGAACTTAAACAATGGGAGATACTAATCCCATACACCTTTGAATTATAGAGAGCAGGCTCTTAGCATATCTTCAAGCATCTGAATAGTCCTTTCAGATTGGCCATCAGTTTGTGGGTGATAGGTCGTGCTGATATTTAATTCAGTACTCAAAGAATGTTGAAGGCTCCTCCAGAATTTAGATGTGAACCTTGGATCATGATTAGAGACAATTTATAGTGGGACACCTTGCAGTCTCACCACTTCCTTCACATATATCTTTGCAAGTTGTTCAAGCGAGAGGTCTTCCCGAATAGTGATAAAATGGGCAGTCTTGGTAGTTGGTCAACCACAACCCATATCGCATTATTTCCCTTTGACGTCTTCAGGAGACCCATGAAAAATTTGATAGTAACATTTTCCCATTTCCACATGGGTATAGGAACTTGTTGCATCATACCTTTGGACTTTTGTCGCTTAGATTTAACTTGCTGACATACCAAGCACCTTGATATATATTCTGCAATCTTCTTCTTCAAGTTATCCAACCAAAAGTGTTCTCAGAGATCATGGTACATCTTGGTACTCCCAGGATGGATAGATAATGTTGAGCTATGTGAAATGTCTAGTAGCTCCTTCTTTATCCTGGGTGATGAAGGCACACAAATCTGCATTCCAAACCAAATCACACCATCATCGTCGATATAGAACTCTTGCAGCTTATCTACCTTTACTGCATTCACCCTCTTTTGTATCTCCACGTCATCCCTTTGTGCTTCGTTAATCTTATCCTGGATGGATGGTTGCACAATCATTTGGGAAAGGTAGGACGTATCCCCTGACCTTATGATTTTCAAATCCATTCTTTGCATATCAAAGAAGATAGGGTCTTTCTCATTCCGCAACATGGATAGAGTCACAGGTTCTTTTCTGATTAGAGCATCAGCTACCTTATTCACCTTTCCAGGATGATATTGGATAGAGAAATCGTAATACTCGATTATCTCTAACAATATATTTTGACGCATGTTGATCTCCTTTTTTGTGAATATATACTTTAGGCTTTTGTGGTCGGTGTATATGTCACACTTCTCGCCATAAAGGTAGTGTTGCCAGATTTTTGAGGAAAAAATCACAGTTTCTAGCTCTAGATCATGCGTCGGGAAGTTTTTCTCATGGATCTTCATCTATCATGAGGGGTAGGCTATCACATTATCATTTTTCATGAGTACACAACCCAAGCCTTTCAATGAAGCATCACTGTATATCACAAAAATTTCTCCACTTTTCAGTAGTGTGGGTATAGGTGTAGTGATCAGCCTTCTATTCAGCTCCTTGAAGATTCCCTCACATTCTTTCGTTCATACATACTTTACCCCTTTCCTTGTTAACTTAGTTAGTGGGCTTGAAAATCATGATAATTTTCTCACAAAACGTCGGTAGTACCCAGCTAATCCAAGAAAACTACGGATTTTTATGACACTAGATGGCCTGGGTGATTCCTCAATCACCTTTGCCTTTGAAGGATCCACAGAAATTCCCTCACTTGTGATCACATGTCCCAAGAATGTGACTTGCTTCATCCAAAAGTCACACTTTTTGAACTTACCATACAACTTCTCATTTCTCGATGTCGCTAAGACAAGTCTTAGGTGTTCTTCATGTTCCTCCGTTCTCTTGTAGTAGATGAGAATATCATCAATGAACACTACCACAAATTTTTATAGGTAAGGTATAAATTCTCTATTCATTAAATACATGAAGATTTTATGGGCATTACTAAGTCCAAAGTGCATCACCAAAAACTCATAGTGCCCATACCTTGTACGGAAGGTAGTCTTCTGAATATCTTCCTTCTTCACCTTTACCTGATGATATCCGGAATGAAGATCCACCTTTGATAAGTATTGTGATCCTCTTAACTGATCTAACAAGTCATCAATCCTAGGGATATGATACTTTTTCTTTATAGTGATCTTTTTGAGATCCTGATAATCGATACACGGCTGCATTGTTCCATGCTTCTTCTTCACAAAGAGCACTGGTGCACACCATGGTGATGCACTATGGATTATGAACCCTTTATATAGATTCTCTCTCAGCTGATTCTTTAGCTCCTCCAGTTCGATAGGAGCCATCCTATAGGGACACTATGATAAAGGAGTAGCTCCGGGTATGAGTTCAATTGAGAACTCTACCTCGCGATCCGAGGGATTTTTGGTTAACTCTTCAGGAAATACATCATTGTATTCCCTCATGATGGGAATTTCCTCAAGGTTGTAACATTCCTTTGACTCATACATTTGGGAGAGGTATGATTCTTCATAGAGAATCAATACCCACACCATTGAAGGATTTTTCAAAGGAGATTTATGATCTTCCTTGAATTTTTAGAGGATTATGGGATAGTTCAGAATATGAAAAGATATTTTCTTTTCCGAAAAGTTGATATGTGCTCTATATAACGGGATCCAATCCATTCCCATTATAGCGTCGAATTCCACCAAGGGAAGTATTACGAGATTTTCCAGAAGAATCTTCCCACATATGCTAATAATACAGGAGTCAAACACTTGGGTTTAAATGATTTCACCACTTAGTGTTTTTACATATATCTCTACTTCAAGGATTCAGGTCTTCGATTCTATATATCTAGAAAACATGAAAGATATAAAGGAATGCGTAGAACCAGAATCAAATAATACATTTTCTATCCTTGATTGAATAGGAAGTGTACCGTGTACGACTTCATTATCATGATCCACCTCAGCAATAGTGATGGCATAAGACTTCCCTTGTTCATTGGCTTCAGTGGCTGCTAATGCTTATTACACTTGAGTGCTCTAGGTTTAGTGCACCGGTTTTCATAGTTCCCTATCTCCCTACAGTTGTATCATTTAACCATGAGTAGTTCTCTCCTTTCATCAGCTATATTCTCTTTCCTTTTTGTGTCTTTTCGACACTCTTGAGCATGATGTCCTTCTTTCCTACACTTAAGGCACTTCCCTGTCCCTTTGAGGAAGTTCCCATGGTGTAACTTTCCACATTTTTGGCATGTGGTGCGTTGAGTTTTCTTCCCACCTTTATCATTATATCCACTGGCATGAAACTCTATCTTTCATTTATTATCCCCATAGTCATGGGACTATTCTCCAAACTCCATTTCTACTTTTAGGTCACATCAAAAAACTTCTTCCTAACTCCCAAAGTCTCTAATTACAAGAGCCTTTCAATGTTTTGGTTTTAATTGGCTATAGAATCTATCAATTTTTCTATAATTGTTGAAAACAAAACCCGAAGCGTATCTTTCAAGCCCTGTGAAATTCGCTTCATAGGTTGTGATAGATTCTCCTTCTTTTTTCTTGAGCTCTATGAATTCTCTATCCATCTTCGTACGAAGAGTTCATGGTAAATACTTATTAAGAAACACTATCATAACGTCTTCCAATTCCATCTCTTCAATTTCCTCCATTAGTTTGGTGTTCTTAATCATATCCCACCATTGATCGGCTTCTCCATCTAGATGATAAATGGATAGAGTCACCTTCTCCATCTTAGAATAGTGAAGAACAAAAAATATTCTCTCCATGGAGTTGACCCACTGTTCCGCAACTAG
The DNA here is from genome assembly GCA_963277665.1 of Viscum album. Lineage (NCBI taxonomy): Eukaryota > Viridiplantae > Streptophyta > Magnoliopsida > Santalales > Viscaceae > Viscum > Viscum album. The sequence continues at coordinate 2,097,101,764 of OY728122.1, forward strand.
CGGATCAAAATATCCACTAAACGTCAGTGGTTGTTGCTGCATAAAACATTTGATAGCCAGTTACTCCCTATTTGGTGAAGGAGGGAGTTCCCCATTATTATGGTTATTGTTCATAACCTGAGCTAATTTGGTAATCATCACCATGAAGTTTTGAAGTCCACCTTCCTAATCATTTGGGATGTCATTCGGGCAATCGTTGCATCAGCCCTTACACGAGTTGTTGGCCTGATTTCTCCTGGTTCCCACCATTTTCTAAAATTGAAAAGGATAGAACAAAACATAAGTAAATAAGTCATGAATAACTTATTCATTTAAACAATTTATACTAAAAACATAACAGCTGGGATCCCTAAGTAAATATTCTTGTGTGCATATTTGTACTTAGTCTCATGTTATAGGTTTTCTCTAGGGTTCACTAATTCTAATTCCCAAATTAACTAAACTCTTCCTCTGATACCAACTATAACAACCTGCGCCTTTTCATACATTACGATAAAAAAAATTTAAATATAAACAACATAATATTATTACACATAGAGGATCCAAAGGTTTAGTGTCTTGGGCAAACTAGGATCACACATAACAAATACAACATCAAGCATAAACATTTATTTAATTTATTCTTCTCTAGCTTCTTATTGGAACTTGTCCTCTCCTTAGTATATGTAGCCACCTGAGGATATACATCAAAAGGGGTGATCTAGAAGCCTAGTAATAGGATATATAATAACAATATAGCATGGGGTGATCATAGTCATAACATGGGGAAAAGATCATGAACATGAGAGGAAGCATATATAAGACTTGAAATGTGTCATTGAATAAAAATGGAACATCATGTCTTAGTGGTTAACTACCAAATATACTTGTGAACCAAGATATCATCTTTTTCACACATCATTTCATATTTACTCATGAGATTCATCACTTTACCCAATGCATTGGACTGCTGTATAATTCCAGGTGCACCCGTCACATTTAAACATTCATATTGCACTATATAATTCCAGGCGCACCCGTCACATGATAACATTATCATTTATCATTCATGCCACAATGAACATATAACACAAATGAACATAATTAACCCATGAAAAGTAATGGTTTTAATCTCATAATAACACATTTATAAACATTGGGTTCCCAAAAGAATGAGGGAATAACATACATGTTACAAGAGCCCTAAAAGGTGTGTTCTTGAGAGAAGGGTTTTTTGGAAAACATTTGGTTTTTCATAAATACCATTGAAAACCATTTATATCCTAGAAAAGTAAATATAATGATGAAAAAAATATTTTTAAGGAGTAACCATATCAAAAGTGGAGTGAAAGTGGAAGAACCCGAAGGATGAAAGTTGGGTTCGAGAATTTCCCCTTACCTTGTATTTGAATGCTTACTTCTCTTTAATGTCTTGTATAATGACATTATATTCATTAATTATAAATATATAACCTTGTGTAAATTATTATGGTTTCATTAAGTGATTTTATGTGCCTTTTAATGAGTTATAGAGTTTAAAAACATTGTTCGGGAATGTTCGTTTTTATGGTTTTCTTGAGTGTTTCACATGTATTCATGAATTGAAGTTTGTGTAGAACATGGGTAAACATCCAGAACATACATTAAATGTTATTAATGATATTACAAAAGTTAGAATGATATTATTATGAATTAAATTTTATACCATGTGGATGAATAATTAGATAGGAATTTCATGATGATCGTTTGGGTTAATTGGGTGGTTTTTCAACCACAACGAACTTGTTTTGTTTACTCGTATAGTAATATGTACATAAGTTAGTTCAAGAACATAAAATAGGACATAATATATATATATATATAATATTCTATTTCAACCATAAAAATGGTTTCATGACCAGATCTGTAGGTAGAAATGGAAAAGGAAAACATGTCGTTCTTGAAGGTGATAGATTAACACCTTACGACCAACGTTTTCTTTTTTAAAATAAAAGGAAGAGAAGAAGGGGGTTGGATGGAATAATATACCATTATTATCATAAAATTCCATTACATGTGTGATACTGGATTCACCATACCATTTGGATAAAGATATGTTGAGAGGGAATAAGAAAAGGACTTGAAATTTGAAAGAGAACTAAAGGAAAGAGGAAGATAAATTACCTCTTGAATCCTCCTCTTGAGATCCTCTTTAAGAGGCCTATGCTTGGTCTTTTGATAATACCAGAAGTTTTTGGACATGGGGGAGGGTATAGGGGAGATGATTGGGCAGTGTTTACGCAATTCTTGAAGCTTGAGAGGTGTGGTTTGGCAAGGGGAGGGGGAGGACTTATTTATACATGAGGAGGGAGGTGTTTTTAGTATAAAATATTATATAAAATAATATATCAAAATTTAGACTTGTAATAGTATTTTTTTGACATAATAAATCAATTATTTATATAATATAATTCGTTTTAGGCTTTAATTATTCTTTATAATTCGAATTCATTAATTTATTAAAAGGAAAGTGAAAGAAAGAGAAAAAGACACTTTCAAAATTCACCTTTAGGCTTTAGACTTTGGAAAGTTCTTTTTAGGTTTGAAAATTGAATTTATGGAATTTTAAGGCACCATTTATGAAATTTAATAGAATTTGGAAGAATCTAAAGTTCTATAATGTTTATGTCACTATAACATCATTAATTATGCAATTTAGGATACACCGATGAAGCGAAAAAACTGTATTTTTTACTATTCACCTAATAATTGAAGTATTTCAGAAAAACCCCAAAATATCACCCTAACCATTTTTCAACCTTTAGAATCCAAAAATTAATTCCATTTTTCAAAAATAATTTTCTAAATATTACTAATTTAATATTTAATTAAAATCATAATTTACTTAAAAGTTTTTAAGATTAAAACTGATTTTATTGTGCTTTCAAAAATTACGTAGGGTCTTATAAATTTATCTAAAAACTATAAGACATTGATTTGATAATTAATGAACACATTTTAAGAAGATACTATTTCTTTTAAATTAATTAATTAATTATAATTATTTATTTATAACTTACAAAATACCAAAACGTTTACTAAGGTCAAATTCTCACTTTTTAAGATGTCTAAATTTTATTTAATTATTCACTGGAAAGGTTACTATTATTTTGGATGATTTAATATTCATAAGGGTCATATTACTATTCATAAGGGTATGTTACTATTCACAAGGGTATGTTACTATTCATCCAAAATTATTTTTGTTCCATTAGACTCCAAAAATCATTTTGAACACAACCGTGTATGTAAGATTTTAAAAATTGCAAACACAGAAGTGACAAACTTATGTTTAAAGGTCACTTATCACTTAGTAGTTCATTATGTTGTGTTTTCGTGTTATTTTATGACATAATTATAAAATGGTAATTTCCATTGAAAAACTTTGGGTCGTTTCAGCTTACCATATTCACCATGCGGGATTTGTATCAGCTTGTTGTCCGTGACCCTCGAGGATGTTGGCCCATAAAGGTAGGAGAGCCCTTAGGACTAGAATCCATGCCACTTGGGGGTCCCTTTGTGGGTGAAAGGTGATGGAATCCCTAATTAAGGGGAACAAAAATCCTAAAAAATGGGTGGAAGCATGTCCAAGCAGAGTCTGACATTCCATGTATTATACCAGAGTACCCTTAGGCACATTGGTGAACCACCGAAGAGAGTCGGCATGGGTACTCAACTTGAGAGTAACAGATTTGACTGGATGAGTATAGAGTAAGTGGATAGAGAATCCTTAGAAGAAAGAGGGTGTAAATGGCATGGTTGTTACAACACCTGATGTGAGTGAGAACATAATCCCACACCACATCATATACTCCTCTCCCTGGGAAAGGGTAGGCCAAGGGGCCAAGGTGAAAGGGATATTTCTGGGAGATGGGGCTGGACCCGAAGTCTAGACATTTGGGTGGTCCTACGTATCCCATGAGGATGGTAATCAAGCCACACGTAGTTATTGAAGGCCCACATGGGTAAGATACCCTAACGAGGGGGTGTACAACATAGTGAGTAACCCGACATGAATGAGGATATAGCACCACACCACACCGTACAACCTTAAATAAGATCTTGGGCTGGGGTCCGAAAAGGCCAAGGTGGCTGAGGCTGGGCGTCAGTCGGGAAGGCATGACCAGTTTGCAGTTTAACATCTTGCAGTGGGGATGAAGAGAGGAGTAAGATACCCCACACAAGGGAGGTGTACAGCATGGAGAATAACCGGACGTGAATGGGGACACAATCCCATGCCACACCGCACACTCCCATAAGAGAGAACCTGGGCCATAGGCTTGAAAAGACCAAGGGGCCGGAGGCTGGGCCTCGGACGGGTAGGCCCGACTGGTATGCATTTTAACGTCTTTCTATGAGGATGAAGAGAGGAGTAGGCGTCTCATCCAGGGATGTTTACGGCATGATGAACAACTTGACGTGAATGAGGACACAATCCCATACCACACCAGACAATCCCATAAGAGAGAACCTGGGCCAGGGGCCTGAAAAGGCCAAGGGGCCTGAGGCTGAGCCTCGGTCGAAAAGGCCCAACCAGTTTTCAGTTTAACGTATTACTGTGAGAACGAAGAGAGGAGTAAGATACACCACACAAGGGAGGCGTACGACTCGACTAATAACCCGATGTGAATAGGGACACAATCCCATACCACACCACACACTCCCATAAGTGAGAACCTGGTCCGTGGGCCCGAAAATTCCAAGGGGAATGAGGCTGGGCCTCAGACGGGAAGGCCTAACCGGTCTACAGTTTAACGTCTTTCTATGAGGAAGAAAGTGAAGATAAGTTGTCTCATCCGGAGATGTGTACGACATGGCGAGCAACCCGACGTGAATGAGGACATAATCCCATACCGCACCATACAATCCCATAAGAGAGAACCAAGGCTGGGGCCCTTAAAAGGCCAAGGGGCATGAGGCTGGGCCTCGAATGGAAAGACATACACCTTCTTGTATGGTTACCGACTCATCATAGCTCCTAATCCCACATGAGCAGTGCTCGATGTGGGAAACAAGGAGCTGGTCTCGGCTCTCCCCATCATACAGGGTACTAAAACTTGGCTTTTCCCAAAGGGAGTTCGTCACTTGGAGATACAACAGGGCAGAATGAACCACTACACTAAATGTTTGGGACAACTTGGGGTGGTTCTAATGTCACTGGACAACTGTTGACCATGCTTGAAACACAACGTCTCTATATTAACCACAAATGGGAGCAACGAATGATCATCAATTGCTGACCATATTCAAAATACAGGACTTGTATTGGCTTGTTTCTCAACATCCAAGAGGGCATTAGCCAGAAGTGGTAAGATATACCTTAGGCCTAGCATCCATACCATTCTGGGGCCCTTCCGGATGAGGAAGATGATGGAGTCCCAATCAAAGGAGTGGGTGAAGCATAGCTGTACCCATATCTGAAAGAGTCGAACATCTCCAGGGAGCGGAATGTACAACGGGATCAAGGTTAGATTGATGTGAATTGGGGAAAAGTTTTTCACCCCTTCCACATGTCTTGACCCAAGGGGAAGACTCTGGCATTTGGGTTGGGCCAACAGATGAAATGTCTGGGTGTTCCTACATATCCCATAAGGATGGCAATCAAGCCATATGTATTTCTTGAAGGCCACGTAGTTTAACGCCATGCAGTAAGGATGTGGGAGGATAGAAGAACGGGGAGTGAGAACATGGTGTGACCATTTCAATCTTGGTATGAGTGGGGCTTAGGAAGCCTACACCATATCATGAAATGATCCTCCAAGAGAACTATGCCCAGGGGGATAGCCAAGAAGAATAGTTTGTGGTTTCGGCTCAAAACAAGGCGTTTGAGCTTTCCTGCATATCCCATAAGGATGGGAATCCATCCATACGTAGTTCTCAAGATGTAGTTTAATGTCAAGAAGGATGATGCATAGTTTAATGTCGTGTTGGACTAAATAGTTTAAGGTCATGTGGGACTGATGTGTAGTTTAGGGTCATGCGGGACCGAACAGTTTAAGTTCATGCGGGACCAGGCAGTTTAAGGTTGTGAGGGACCAGTATTATTAGGAAAATTATTGCTTGAGGAACTTGGAATTGGTTGGAGGAGTTATATGCTCACCATCCATGGTCACCAAGGAGTATGCTCCATTGGGGTAAACCTTATTGACTCTGTAAGGTCATTCACATTTGGGCTCCAACATGGGTGGTTTCCTGCCAGGGGTCATTGGTGCCTTGATGGAAAATACCAGGTCACCTAGAAGAAAAGAGAGAAGGTGAAACTTCTCGTAGAAGGCTCTAGCCATCTTGTTCTGATGACTTTCCAGATCATGTCGGGCACAAAGCCTCTTCTCGTCAAGCGCTTCCAATTTATCCTGACGAATTATGTCTACCCTATTTGGTGCATGGTGGTCATAGACCGCTGTACGTAATGGGTGTAGAAAGATCTTTATGGGCATGACGGCCTCATCTCCGTACACCAGGGAATACGGGGTCACCTGGGTGGAATTACAAGTAGTCGTCTGATAGGACTAGAGGGCATTGGGGAGCTTTTCTAGTCAACTCATCTAGTTTTGACCAACCATTTTCTACAGAATTTTAGAGAGGGTTTTTTTGAATGCCTCGATCTTCCCATTTTATTGCGCGTGATAGAGGGAGGTATAGTTCGAACGAATGTTGCACTTGGCGTACAATTTCTTCAGCTCGACTGCTCGGATTTTGGTGTCGTTATCGGTGAGGACGACATGAGGGAATCCAAACTGGTTGATGATGTTGGAGCTCACAAAGTCAATGATGAAATGGGTCTTGACCTACTTGAGTGGAACTTCTTCTTCCCACTTGGAAAAGAAATTCATGGCGATCAAGATGAGCATGTACTGGTGAGCTATCGCCGGTGGGTATGGTCCCATGACATCGAGCCCCCACACCGCAAATGGGAAAGAGTACTTAGTGGAGTGGTGAGGTTTTGGTGGCTGATGCTGGAAGGTAGCATGAACTTGGAATGCGTGACACCTCTTAGGGAACTTGATACAATCATGGATCATAGAGGGTCATAAGTACCCCAGTCTCTTGATTTAATGGGACAGTTTCGGCCTTGCCTGGTGGGCCCCACAGGCACCGGCGTGAACCTCATGCATAACCTGAGAAATCCCGACTCCTTGGATGCAACAGAGGAGAAAACCATCAAACCTATGCTTGTAGAAGATCTGCTCAAGACTGGGACAACTTTGGAGTGTAAACTGCAGCATGTGGCATCGGATTCCCTCGCGGTTGGCCCGATTAGCTGGGAGGCAACCATTTTGGATGTACTTGACAAAAGTGGCTCTCCAGTCAAGATTCGCTTCAACCACCGCATCTGTAGAACCTGGGGGTCCTGACGTGGAGGACCTAGCGGTAATATGGAATACTCGCAGGTCGTCATCATCCTCAAAGGTGACGGGGGAAATGACTCCACAATGTGCCACGTGTATAATCAGATCATCCTACTCGGGTTCTTCAAGTGATGTAGCCAGGCCTGCCAGGGCATTAGCTCGACCATTCTGAGATCGAGGTACATGAGTAACTTCTGGCCGGGATGGAAACCGGGCCATTAGATGGAGGGTGCGCTCCAACAATGGTATGATCTCTTTCTTTCTAAAAACATAGCCAATGTTTACTTGTTTTATGACTAGTTCGGAAACCCCTTTCACATTAAAATGGGGTACATCGATCTTGAGATCCAGCACGAGGCCAATGATAATAGCCTAATACTCAGCCTCGTTGTTGGTGCTGCCTTCTGACAATAAAAATGAGTACGGTAGAATGGCTTGTGTTGGGGTAATAAATACAATACCCAGGCTCACTCTTTTGAGACTAGGATCATTGAGTCTCCTACAGGTGGGGCTCCGGGAGGCGCAATTAAAGTGCATCTGCCAACATGGGATGGAAGGATCTACCGAGTGGATTTCCTCGTTGGGAAAATCCATGTCCAGGTGCTGGTCCGCGAAAGTTGGATGGGCATCTAGAAATTCTGCCAATGCCTATCCCTTGATATCTTTCTGAGGGATGAACCAGATGTTGAACTGCTGGAGGATTACCACCTACCGCGCTAGATGGCCAGTCAACATGGGGTTGTTCATAATGTACTTTAACAGGTCTACCCGAGACACCAGCTGTACCTCACAGTGCTGTAGGTAGTGTCGTAATTTCTGTACTGCGAATACTAGTTCAAGGCAGCTCTTCTCGATGGGGGAGTATCTGGTCTCCGTATTGCTAAGCATACTACTAAGGTAGTAGAGACTGTTTTTCATCCCCTCATTGTTCTTCTGGGTGAGAAGGGCACCGAGAGATTGTTCCAGGGAAGTCACGTACATGATCAGTGGCTTTCCAGTGATGGGTCGCATCAAGACCAGAGGCTGGAGAAGATACTGCTTAATTTCCTTGAACGCGGTCTGGCACTCTTCGTCCCATTTGTAGGTAGAGCCTTTCTTCATGATCCGGGAAAATGTCTTACACTTGCCGGACATATTTGCAATGAATCGGCATATATAGGCTAAGTGGCTTGGAAACCTCGAATCTCTCGAATATTGCTCAGGGGAGGCATCTAACTGATTGCCTTGATCTACTCTAGGATGATCTTGATGCCTCAGTACCTGACAACAAAGCCAAGAAACTTCCTGGAGGTGACCCTGAAGGCACATTTCACCAGGTTCATCTTCAGATGGCATGAACGGAGGAAGCTGAACACTCTCTCAAGGTCCTTGAGATGATCCTGGAACTGGTGAGATTTGACCACCAGATCATCCACATAGCATTCCACCAATGTCCTGAGGATTGGCTTGAATATGTTGTACATGGCCCGATAATAGGTGGCACATGCATTCTTCAGGCCGAAGGGCATAACCTGGTAACAGAAAGTACCTTGGGGAACCCTAAAAGCGGTGGAATCCTCATCCTAGGGGGACATACGGATCTTATTATACCTGTAGTAACCATCCATGAAGGAGAGGTCTTGGAATCAATTTGTAGCGTCGGTCAGAAATTCTGTCACTGGAGGGGAAAATCTTCCTTCGGACAGTGAAGGTTGAGATCTCGGATGTCGATGAAGACTCTGATCTGCCTATTCTTCTTCATGATTGGCACAATATTGGCTAGCCACTCGGTGTACTGGACCACCTTGATGAATTTGGCTCTAATGAGTTTTTCAACTTTGGCCTCGACCATGGCACCGTGAGAAGAGTGCATCTTTCTAGGAGGCTGCTTGAACCTACGATTATTTTTCAGGAGACCAAGGCAGTGGAACTACCTTAGGATCTAGTCATGGAATCTCATCATAACTCTTGGAAAACACATCACGGTGTTGCTTCCGGAAATCCACGTACCGTTGTTGATCCTTGATGGACGTGGCAACACTGATCAATGTGGGTCTCAGATCTACCTCGCTAGAAAGGTTCACCTATGCCAACTCATCAACCGTGGTAGATACTCCTTCTTCGAAGGCAAGGGGAGTGTCCTATATATTTTCTTCTCCACTTGTGGAGGGATATTTTGCGGTGGAATCTTCTCCTGAGTTACTAAACCTCGATGAGAGGCTGGTACCATCTTTTGCGTCAGTGGTTATTGAATTGGGGAACTCCGGCACTGCCAAGACCATAGCAATGAAGGTTGTCGACTGGATCCCATCTTTTCTCCAGCCCAAGGGGAAACTCTTGATAATATCTTAGTAGTAGTGGCACGTCGGCTGGAGTCGGCTTATTCCAGCTCGGTGAAACAGGCAAGTATGACGTACAGTCATGGCCATGGGGCGGACATCCCGATACCGTACGGGGGTAGGAGGTTCTGGGATCACCTAACCCTGGTTTGTGTAGGAGTTCGAGGTGATTTTCCATCGTCGCTTGGACTTGGGAATATGCATTCCTCTTGTACCGTAGACAACAAATCATTGCCCCACGTCTATTGTCATGGAATCCAATTGATGGACCTGGAATACGTGGGCATCATCCAGACCTACCCAGGGGTCAGTTGTGACCATGGATGGCTCAACCTAACTTTTCAGAATCTGCTTATCCTTTCTCTTATAATAGTTAGCATCCAGATAACAGGATTCACAAGAGGCGAAAGGATATGAATCACCTGGGAGTATTCCTACTCGACCATTTGGGGAGTACTTAAGGCACTGGTGATACGACGAGGGGACTGTCGCATGCAGATGGATCCATGATCTACCAATCAATGCATTGTACACAGTGTCTTGGGAGAAAACCCTAAATTCAGTATTGGAAACTAGGCCACCAAACTGGGTCTTCAAAGAGATCTTTCCGACTAGGGTCTGCTCTATCCTATCATATCTCTGGATCCTTAAATCAGAGGGAGTCGGGTCATCTTTGGATGACCCCAGCATCCGCAGTGTCCGTGTTAGGATAAGGTGGATCCCAAAGCCAGTGTCTACAAAACTGCGGCGAAACTCCACACTGTTAAATTGGATGGTGACGTACAGCAAGCGAATGTGCCCCTTTATGGGAGAGCATTCATCCTCTCCTAAAAATGAAATGATGGCCTAGAATTTAGCATCCTTGACCGCTTCAATATGAAATTCTTCTGCAGCTACTACCTCCGTTTCAAACAGGAGAGGTCTTCATAAAGCATCAACAAGGGCCTCATGAATATCTGACGATAGGAGAATGGATTCAAGGATGGAAAACCTCATTGATATGTCGGAGAGGTGCTTGAAAACATCACACTTCCCTGCCAGGTGTGAACTTTTTCTTACAGGAGGCCGATCTACTATTGGAGGCATGGTGGGCCCTGTTGGCTGGATCGATGGTTGGCTGGTGATGGGTGCGTCCCGCTGTTCACTAGTCAAAGCCTGAATAGTCACAATTAGATGAGGACCTGACGACTGAGATCGGCCTGTAGTTGGTCGAGGTTGGTCGCGGCCTCGATGGGGTATCTCTACCTGATCCAGTAGAACAAATGGTGGTGGATGCGGTCCTGGAGACACCGGATGAAAAGGCTACGAGTGCTGAGCTCTACGTTGGGCATGCTGTCTGGTCTTGGTGGCATGCACTGACTGGACGGAGTTTCCAACTGACGTGCCTCGATGACCCATATGGTTTTGTCTCTACTGACGTTGGTGTCAGCTGGGGACATTGGGGTGGTTCACATGGCGCTCCCCCTAGTCATCAGTCATATATGGGTTTACCAACTCAATGGTATTAACCGAAGCATACCCTTGACTGTCACTTGAAGAGTCATCCAATACTGGGCAGAGTATGGGAGGGATCCCCATCTTAGGGGGCATGAAGTTTCCAAGAGTGTGGGACAACGATGACATTAGTGGGGCATGTTGCTTCTTCTTGCGCCACTGATTCTGGCTCTTTTAAGAAGGGTTTGGCTGAGATGATGATGCAAAAGTACTGGCCACAGCTTTTGAAGGCTCTGACTAATGTAGGCACACCTGAAGGATGAAATGGGCATGAGAAACCGTCTTTCTAGCCATCTAGTCATCATTCTTCTGGGACTCATAGTTGGAAAATTGTTTCCACTCGCTTTCACTATCGCTACCTTTGTATGGACTTACCATGATTCATGCCACTTGTGCCGGGGGTCGGGCCCAACCAAACTATGTTGTTATAGACCTGGTGTTGGAGCCATTCTTTAAACACATAGCACTGCTTGAAGGTGTTCCCTAGAATCCAATTATAGGGGAAGTAGTTGGGGAGATTGGGAAGATTTGCCTCTTCTGGCCTTCTGCACTCAGGAATGCGTACAATCCCCTATTCCAAGGCATTGTGGAAGTAACCGAGGAACTGATTCTCGCTGAAGGATTAAGTCGGGTTTCTTGTTTCTGGAAAGGGGGCTCTTGGAGCTTGGCCCTGACGAGGGGCCGGAGTGTCCTGCTGAAGAGGTGGACCCTGATTGTCCCACCTGGGCGGTGGTAGCACATTACGCAGAGGTGCTTGCTGATTTGGAGGATGACGTGGAACCTGAGGTTGTGCCTGAGGAAGAGGACCACTGAGAGGTTGTGGGGCCGGTTCTAATGGTAGTAACTCCATCTGTCTAGGGGATTTTATTTGGGCCACCACGACGGGCTCATCTCTGGTAGATCTCTTTCCTGGAATCATAGGGGGAAACAGATGTGCCTGGCTAGCCTGTTGCAGGGCTTCCACAAGGCGTTGGGCCTTGTCGGAGAAGTCTCGGAACACTCCAGGGTAGATCTGGGTGATCAGAGAAGGAACCAGTTCTGTCTTGATTTTCCCTACGTACATTGTCAGTAATTTCTCCTGAGTCAGTGGCATGTCAAGGGAGTATCTAAGCCCCTTCCACCAGGGAATAAAGTCTGCAACTTGCACATCAGGCCTCTGCTTTCACTTTAAGAGGTCTTTGATGCTCATTTTTCTGGTGGTAGAGCTGAACTGGTATAGGAACTTCTGGGGAAGGTCCTCCCAAATGGTCATGGATTCGATGGGGAGCTGGTTGTACTAGACGAATGTCAGCCCCTCCAGTGTCTGAACAAAATAGCAGAGCTTGGCTGCCTCCTGCTGCGCTGGAGTTCCTAACATGGGCCCACAGCTTGGGTTGAAGTGGGCCAAGTGTTGCAGCGGGTCCCTCATCCAATTAAAGGGGGAGAAGGTGGGATTCCTAAAACCCGGAGGTGCTAGCATATCATCCAACCGTGCCGGATATGGCTTGTCATCTAGTGGGATTACCACCAGCCACATTTCCAATGCCTCAAGGAGAGCTATGAGAACCGCCATAAGATCATCTGGGTAGGGGTCCCTATCTTGACAGGGATCCATAACCACGAGCGTGTTTCCAGGCTCTTCAACCTGGTTGACAGGCTCAGCGGCTCGTGGAGCAGCTGGTGGTGCGGCCCTTAGGGCTGCCGGAGGAGCCCGAGCGGGGTTCCTTGGATTGTTGCTCCATTCAGGAGGGTTTAGCGAGACATTCCGTGCCCTTTAACCATGAGCTCTAGCTTCATCTCTATCCTTAGGATCGGTATGATCAGGGTTTCTTGGGGGAATCTCACTGAGGGGTAGTTGTTCCCTCCCCTACTACCCCAGCCTAGGATCACAATAGTCGGTTCTTTGCACTGCAATGCATTCAACAAGGAGTTCATCGACCCAATTCTTCTTCCCAGCAAGTTTTTGGCGCAAAGTGGCCTTCTTGGAATATTCCTCCGTCTTCTACACTGAGGCGGACAGGTCGGAGTGCTTGACAGCTCTGACATGCTCTTTTCCCTTACAGGCATTCCAGGTGAGAACCAATGCCTCGGTGGGTACAGGGAGGCCTAGGAGGTTCCTCTACTGATGAGTAATCCTCCCCGATGAGTCCAATAGTGGTGGAACACCCCCAGGAGGTAATTCTCCATAAAGAAACTCCAGCTCGTCCACCTTGTCCACTATGTCATCCATGTGGACCATGACCCTTCCTGGGGGCATGTCCTCAATATCGAATATTGAGTCGGGCTGCCACCGGATAGGACTGAAGAGGAGGGCAACATACTACCCCCAGCCACATATTTACATGTGGGGGGTAGCCTCCCTGATGATTTTGTGGAGTACCTTGATACTCTGAACGCATTACTTCTGGAGGGCCTCCTGGTGACCTAGTGACTCGGGGCGCTGGGCCACATGGAGCATGGCCAGATCGAATAGATGACACTGCTCGATGATTCCTTTGAAATGAAATTGACTCCTAGGATAAACCACACGCTGATGATAGAGACTGAGATGCATCGCCCAGAGGGTGTAGAGGAAACACTCAACTTCTCTGGGGTGAGGGACTCAGGTATGCAGAAATCACATGTTGTTGCGGGCCAGAACATCTAATGGAAGTTGTCCACTGTAAGGATGATCTAGAAGCTCCTTAGCTCAAATTTAGGGTCTGGCCATTGATTTCCCCACTCACCAACTAGGGGTGGCGGAGGAACTGGTAGCGGTACTGAGGCAGGCCGTTGGGATGGAAGGTTGGCCGGTGGAGAATACGACAAATGGGATGACTAGCTGCTGATTCTCAAGCTGTCCTCCGAAGAGTGTAGCGACCTAGCCACTACGTCACGATAAGAGGGGTTGACGTCCGTCGTTCCTGGCTCAGGGGTCAGGGCTTCTAGTGGTGGGTCGCGCTACTTATCGCCCGCCATTTGTCCCCAGAATTGCTCTCTATGATCTATTGTGGAGGTAGAGATCACTTTCAGTGATGATGGTGGGGATTACACGACTGTAACCTGCGGGGTTGCTAGATTTTCATCCTCCTAGATAAACCTGAGAATGGAGGTGGGAATCCTATAGAACTCACATTCTGGGAGCACCAGGTTGATGTACCTTGTCCTGGCCCTGAACTTGGACTCAGATGAGCGGGGGGAGGGTTCCCAAGCTGAGTCATACTCTGCTTCAGATTCTGAGAAGTGGACTGGTTTGATCTCCGTCCGGGCCTTCCCAGGATTCTTCTTGTGGCGGCGATAACCCGCCTTCCTGCCCCGTAGAGGATTCTCGGGACAGGGCTGATTCCGGGCATAGGTTCCTTTGGACACACTGGTGCTGGGATGGAGAGGGTTTACACCTAGGAAAACTGGGGTGCGAGGAGCACCAGGACAAATGTCAAAGGGGACATGGGGAGGACCTCCCTGAATAATGCCATATCAGGCAAAACCTCCGCTGGGACTAGAACAAGCATGGGGAGGACCTCCATGCTTGCTTCGGGTGGAGCGAGGCGGGCCTTCACCCCTCTAGTTGTTAGGGTGAGGAGGACCTTCACCAGCTATAGAGAGGACATAGGGAGGATCCCAACATTGGAGAGTGACCAGAAGGGCAATGTCCCTACACCGATGGTCCGGAGCAGGAGGAATGACTCCATACCCAGCGTAATGGGCATGAGAGAGGCTTCAGTGTTGAGAATCACTGCCGTAGGGTAGACCTTCATTTGGATTGGGGGTAGCACGGGGTGGACCTCCATGTCAAGACTTGGAGAGGGGAAGTCCCATGCATTGTCTGGTAGTAGTATAGGGAGGACCTTTGTATGGGGTAGCATCGTTGTGGGTTTGTTCACAGTGACCATTGATCATTCCTGTGACCAAGAGAGTCGACCCAGCCTGCTCGTGGGGTGATTGGCGCCTCGATCCCGGTTTGGCATATAATATCCCCTGCTTAGTGTGTGCAGGGACCTAATGGTATGTGTTAGAGGTGGCTTGGGACACAATAGCCTTTGAAGTTGACGCCCCTTGGTAGGCGTTCTCCATAGCTCGTTCCTGACGCTGGCGTCGGGTCAGACGAGTCGGGGATGGTGGTTTAGGTGCATAGCTTACCTGCTCCTCCTCTGGAAATACTAGGTGGTGGTGCTGACACAGCCAAATGGGAGCCTTTTTTGGGATCCCCTATATTGGGACTCTAACCGGGCATGTCCGGACATCTCCCACCTCATCAGCGTAAGTCAGGGAGTCATCAAAGCACTCTGGGGAAAGGCTCCCAAAGTGGTTGTATGGTGGGGTGGGGAGCAATGGATCCCTAAACTGCCCTTGGGGGAGGCATTGATGGTGAGGTATAGACACCTCCAAATCTAGGCTATCTATATCTCGGGTTGGTATTATTCCCTCCTCCTCATAATGACACATGAGGTCATTAATTACCCTTCATTGGATAACTTCTGATGGGGAGATGGGGTATGGTCGCCCCAAGGTCGTGGATGTAGAGGCTGTCACAGAAGTAGTGAATCCACACAGAGCGGTTGTGCTAGCATTTCCCCTGCCCCTGCGTAGAGTGGCTGGCAGTGATCGCGTTCCTATGGCAGCAACCAGATTCCTGAGAATCAGAGAGATGAACTTGTTAGTACTGAAAAAAAGGAGTCAACAAACAATTCCCCAGTGTCATCCCATCTCCCATGATCCGTAAGAAGGATCCACGCTGGAAATGTTGCAGTAAAGAATGTACAACATTCTACTGCCCTAACTTTTGGTGAGTTTCACGCCAGGCCCGTTATTTTCTTGGCGGGACCCGGCACTGAATAGCTGGATCCAATGACAAGTCAATACATTGATTCCTCAAGCACTACTAATCTCCATATTTAAGAGAAAAACTTCATGTCGAGTTCACCATTTCTATTTCTGACACTTTCATCGGGGAGAGTGCATCCATATGTGGAGGACACGCAGTTGTTACCCCGCATTCCCGCTTTCCAAATGTGGGTGGCAGTCGCTCCTTATTCAGGGACATTTTCTCCTTGATCAAAACAGGATGATAGGATGTCGGTTCTTCCTTCCATGGATTCCTCCTCGGAACTCATCACCTAGTCCAGGTCCCTATCATAGACTTAAGACATTGTTCGTGAAACTCTTCTCGGCACCATATCTTCATGGAAACTAGTAAATTACGATGGTTCTGTTAGAACATTCCAAGGGGTCTGGTTAGGGTAGAAACCTTTGGTTAGGGAGTAATCACGTTGGGCATCACTGGTGTGTCTGGATGTTGGGGATTGGTGTGTCTGTTTTTTGTCCCTTATTATAGGGAATCTCGAGGGTGTGGAAGTCCAAGGAATCCCACATCGAACATGGGGAATTTTATACCATAGGCATGTATCTGAGGTTTTCCTCATATTCCTATGTTTAACACAGGGTATACTGCAAGTTTAATGTCCAGCAGAGACGGATTAGGTTGATCAGAACACTGACTTGAGTAGAGCAGATGGAGGAACCCCCTTGAGGGAACACCACCATTGGGACCATCATGTGGGTGGCCTCTCGAATGCTGTTAAATAGAATGGGGAATGGAATGGCATGATCCCACCAGGATGTGGCAGCCTCGGTAAGGATCAGGATGGATGATGGAGTGGTTGGCGGGGATGGTGATGGGATGAAATCGTCATGAGGATGACGATGGGTTTGGGATTGATCCTTGAAAAGGATTCTTGCAAATCCCCATGTCAGGGAATCAATGTTCACGTAGTTCATCTGATGAAGGAATTCCGTCGATTCAGGATTTCAACAGGTTACCACTGGATGAGGTCGCAGCGGCTTATTGCTGCAATGAAAATGGCATACCGCTGAACGGAGTGACAATGCCTTACCGCTGAATGGAGTTCCACTGTCTAACGTTGTACGGGATGGGGTTGAACCGATGTGAATTGGGTCGGAACGAC
This sequence comes from Viscum album, assembly GCA_963277665.1. Lineage (NCBI taxonomy): Eukaryota > Viridiplantae > Streptophyta > Magnoliopsida > Santalales > Viscaceae > Viscum > Viscum album. The sequence goes on from OY728122.1 coordinate 2,097,118,867, forward strand.
CAGGTGGTGGGCTTGAACTTCGTGGAGGCAACCTACGTACCATGTCTTGACATGGATCAAAGACCTTGTAGTTCGGAATAGGGCGTGTTGGTGAACTAATGTGAAGATGGACCTGGGGTCCGATGGGTATTGGGCTTGAACCTCATGGAGGATTCCTACGTACCTTAACTTGCTAAGGACCAAAGACCACATAGTTCAGGTAGGGGGTGTGGGGCTTACACATTAGGTTTCCCAAGGTGTTGGTGAACTGACGTGAATGGGGTCAAAATGTCTGGGTGGTGGTGGTCTTGAACCTTAGGGAGGCTTCCTACGTACCATGCCTTGACATGGATCAAAGACCATGTAGTTCAGGTAGGGGGTGTGGGGCTTACACTCTAGGCTGCACATGATGATGGGGGCTTGGTGCACTCATGAGAAGATGGTTGGGACCGATTGATGGTGGTGGGCTTAAACCTCAGGGATGCTTCCTATATACCATGCCTTGACATGGATCAAAGACCATGCAATTCAGGAAGTAAATACAGTTTAATGTCATGCGGGACGGGGGTGAACCGACGTGAAGGGGGTCTGAATGACTAGGTGGTGGGATTGAACCTCAAGAAGGGTTCCTACATACCATGCCTTGACATGGATCAAAGTCCTCGTAGTTCAGGAAGTGAATAGAGTTTAACGTCATGCGGGACGGGGGTGAATAGACATGAAGGGGGTCAGAACAACTGGGTGGTGGTCTTGAACCTCAAGGAGGCTTCCTATGTACCATGCCTTGATATGGATTAAATTCCTCGTAGTTCGGGATGTTATCATTATTAGGGCTTACTCTAAGCCCATGTGAGTCGTGCTCGGTGTGAGAAACAAGAGGTAGAAGAGACCTAACGATCACGACGTGAAAGGTGCATCCGTGGGATGTGGAAAGGGGATTACGCGTGGAGAGGCCCAGGGTGAGGGATATTGGGAATTACTCTAGGATGGAGGCCCATGGGTGAGTCGAGGATTACTCCAGGATAGAGGCTCGTGGTGGAAAAGCGCATCGGGAGAGGGATTCTGTACCGAAGAAAGGAGAAGCACCATTTCCCACCATACCCTTAGCTGGCCCTGGGGACCAAAGATGAAAGGAGGAGCATGGATGTAGCCTCTGGAAATAAAAGCTATGGGCTTATGCCAAGGTGGATGCCCTTTCCCCGCAGACAAACACCACTCCCAGAAGGAGGATATCATCCCCTTTGAAGACCAGGGGGCGTGTAGAATGTCCAAGGTGGGGGACCCTGCATGCAAGGCACGTGGAGAGGTCATAGTTTAATGTCATGTGCTGAGGATGATGGTGCTTGACAGTTTAACGCCCTCCAGCTCAAACGAGGTGGGTTTGCTCTGCACCCCTAGGACTTACATAACCGATACCCTCAACTCTTCGGTGCAGAGAGGGGATAGGAAAAGCCATGTTGAGGGGGTGTCACAGAGCAAACCATCGAGGGTCCCATGTTAGTGTGGTTATGCAAAGAATCAATAGTCGTTAGCGTGCCTATGTGAAGAAGCATGAGGCGAAGCAACGCAATGGGTGACGTTGTCCATCAGACTCTGAAATCACATCGTGCAAACCTAGAGGGTCTCACGGGAAAAGGGATTTCCAATCAGAGGAGTTAATAGGAAGGGTCCATGTGAAGCTCTGTTGCTCCGCGTGGTGGAGGGCACTTACAAAGGGGTGTGCTTCATGAAGTGGGGTGTCTTAGCCTAAGCATAGGGTTGAAGTGCATATGGGAGGTGCTTCGAGAATTTGAAAGGCATTCACGGAGCACTGCCTCACGGAGTAAAGGTGCCTCATGAAGCAAGGTGTCGTGAAGCAATGTCCTTCACAAAGTACAGTGATGCTACCTTATCATGGGGATCGTGTGTACATGAAGGGTGTTTCGTGAAGCATAATGACTCTACGAAGACTCGGGTCCCCTTGGGGATCCCATTCCTTCGTGAAAGCCCTTAGTTTTTGGGAAAGGAATCCCTCTCGGAAGAGGGGATCAAGATGAGACAAGGGGAGGCACTTCGCGGAGCAGAAGTACCTCACACAACTCATGGTTCACAGAGCAGAAGGATGCTTCACGATTTGGGAGCGGGGAAGTCGAAAGGTCCGATTTTCCATCCTTTGGGCTCAGGGGGAGCCCAGTTTTTATAAGCAAGAGGCTCCACGGAGCAGAGATTATGCGGCATGAATAGGGCCTTGGTTTCTTTGTGGTGGGTTGAGAACGTCAAATGTAGTTTCAGAGCGTCCTGCCTCCTTGCTTTGTGGAAGGCACGTGAATGTCAAATGCGTTCACGAAGCGTCCCACCTCCTTCCTTCACAGCGGGCTTGCGAACATCAAATGCATTCGTGGAGTAGCCCACCTCCTTGATTTGCAGCAGGCTCACGAATGTCAAATACCTTTGTGACGTGGCCCATCTCCTTCCATCGTGGCGGCTGCGGTTCTGGGTGGACCTTTATGAAGTGGCATCGCGAGGCAGTCAATGGGGCCTTCTTTGGGCTTCTTTCTCTGTCCTGAATTTTGGTGAAAACAAATATTTCTTTATTATTTTTTATTTTATTTAATTAAAATGGGGGAACATTATGCATTTAATAATATCTAGAAGAAAAATTTAGTTTTAATCCTTAAAATAAAATTTTACAAAAATTGGGTATAAAGATGATTAAAATGTAAATAATTATTTCAAATATAACAGAATAATATTTTTGTTAATTTTAAATGAATATTATATCATAATTTGACTTTTGAATTATTTAATATCTTTAAAGTAAATAATAGTATTTCAAAAATCATTTTTTTCATTATTCATTGAAAAATTAACCTTTCTAGAAAAATCCTAAAATTTCAGCGTCAGATAATTTTGAAATTATGATTTCAAAAAAGTTATTATTTTTATAGAATTAAATTTCATAAATTAATATAAATTTATTTTTATTCCAAATATAAAATAAAAATGAAAATATTTTTTAAAGTATTTTTATTTTAAAGCATAATTTATTGTTATTAAAAATTTAAGTTATTATTTTCTAGGAATTTATGAATAAAATTTTCTTTATTAGTACCTATATATATATATATATTTCATAATTTTTTTACTCATGTTCATAAAATTCAATTCAACATCTATGTTATAATGGTTATATTTAAATAAGATCTCATGATTCTTTTAGTCCTGGTATTGTCTGTCATATATGCTATTTAACATAATGTAATTATTTTAAAATCTAGGTATTTCATGTACTAAAATCTATCAAATAGATACAAATTATTTAAAATTAATTCACATTAAAATATTAACATATTACATTCTACCCACATTTAATAAATTGCATCCCCATAATTCAAACATCCACTTAGAAATCAGGGGTTTGAAATTTTAAAATTACTTGGCTGAAAACCCAAATCCTAAAAAGGGTTAACAAACAGTTATCATGATATGTGAGAAATTTAAGTGTAAAGGTCATCAATAATAACATATAACTAGGTTTACTAGTAGGATACCATTAGTGGGAAGTGAAAATGATGTCATGGAACAAAACTATAAATAATTATAGAGAGTGATAGAGATCATTGATAATAAGAAAGTGAATTATCAAAATGTAGTTAATTACCACAAAAACATAAATCTATAATGAGATAAAATTACATTTGATTCATAAGATATGAATGAAATAATATAATTTTTTTTCAATATCCTTTTCCTATTGTTGAGAAATTATTTTACTATTCAAGTATATAATGAAGTACACTTACTTGATATCATTCTATTTCATAAGAACAATTTCATCCTTTAGTTGATCTCTAATCAATTTCCAATTCATATATTACTCTAATTAATGAATATCCAAATTTAATTTTTAGGCATGGAGCTCTAAAATTAAATTTTAACAGATCATGAGAATATTAACCTATTCCATTTTTCTTTAAGTATTAACAAAAACTGAAATGGTTACCATAAGGTATGATAAAAAAACTTTATAAAAAATCAAATGAAAAAAAAATCATTTTTCCTCAAAATTTACACAAATAAAACATCTTATATTATTCAAAAAATTAATAACCCTACATCCCAATAAACCTCTATATTCTCAACGTTAGAGAATGTTGTTACAACAAAGGTGATCTCATACCTTTTTACTTACATCCTAAAATTTTTAATTTCATTATTACTAAGTAATCCTTTATGATAAACCTAATAGTTATATATACCTAAACCCAATAAAACATCACCTGAAATATCATTAATTACCTCAAAATCCAATGAGATTTGATCCTATAATATTTTTCCTAAAATCAACTTAATATTTAATCTTCAACCTATTTAAGTAAAAAAATTAAACACTAAATATTAAATCATGGAATCTAGTTGAAGTAGTAACACCATAGTCTCCCTTAGGTTGTATGTTCAATCCCCATGACCTTTATGGATGCAATGGGTTGTCACTCAACATGTTGGGTGTTATTTTTACAAAATTATATTAATATAATTTTTATAATGTTCCCAAATTCTAATGACCCATAATTACCATAAGAGAAAATATAATATAATCCTTAAGGGTTTCCAATACTATTAATCTTATTTCCATAATATTAAAATGAATTCTTTTTCAAATAAGTTTCCCATTTACTAAAAAAATGGGTTTCATTTCCATAAATTTCTCACAAAATTTCCTTAATCTTTAAAATCTTCCATCACATAAAACCACAAAAAATTGGTTTTTAATAAATTTAACTTATGACCAACCATAAACTCATAAACACGTAATTGTATCTATAATTTCAGAGTCATTCTTATATGACGACATATATGATTCTAAAAATTAACATAATCCTTAGGTGTTTCATGATTCTTATAACCAAAATACAATTGATTAAATTTCTTCTAAAATTACATTATTGAATCCCAATATATAATTACACTTACCATTTAACATCAACATAGGTACTTCCTTAGTATATGAGTTAAATTTTAAAAGATGGAATTCACCAAGATAATTCCCAGGTTCCCCATATTCAAGAAAAAAACATTAAATTGATTCCTTGGATGAAATTTATTTCTCTCCACTTAAATCCTTTGTTTATCTATCAAATTCATTGCTCGATGCCCATATTTTCAAAACAAAAAACATTTTTATTCTACATTGATACATTCTCATAGTTTTAAAATTCTATATTTTTGACATGAGGTAAATCAATCCTTTTTCCTCCATATTCTCCACCCCTCGAGCTATTAGTGTACTTCATCCTTCTCTTCATTTGTGATTCCATGAGTTGGTTAAGGTATAGTTTTTTAATTATATATCATGATAATTAATTAGTAATAATCAGGATATATTTCACTCAAGTCATCATCTAATTTTTTTGGGTCATAATTATCACATATTCCATAAATTTCAGTTTTAACCAAATTCCTTTGGGTTCTAGTCATTGAATAGAACCAAAAATCATAGCGTGAGAAATAATAATCATAGTGGGAAAACCGTATAATAATTTATAGGATTTATAATTCATAAAAGTGTATTTTAAAATATAATACACCTTAGTTTTGACCTAGTTTATTGATGTTATTGATTTATTCCTAACTTTTAAACTATTCCATTTAGTAATTTTTAAGTAAAAGTTCATAATTGGTGTGAAATACCCATGATTTAATACTAATTATAATTTTAAGCATTATTTGAGTTAATCAAAATTTGATTTAGTTTACTATTTTAATTATAACTCTCTCCCTACATAACCAAATTGTCTTATTATTGTTTATTTGGGTTTTAAATAAAATTTTCTACAAATCATTCTAATTTATATGAGGCCAATTCAGCCTTTAAAGGTTCAAATTGAAAACACAAGAAGGCCCAAAAAATTTGTGATGAAAACTCTATACGCCATGAAGATAGACTTTTTAGGCTGAATCCAGAAGTACAAGTTAGTTTATTCTAAACCAATATTATATGTATAATACATTACAACTTGAATAAAAATTTCAAGGATAAACTCAAAAAATAAGAGGATAAATTGATCCATGAAATTTTTTCCCACTATTATATAGAGTAATTAAAAGTATCCTCCCCATTCTTGACTTTTCTCTCAATACAATTGACAAATTTAGTTGGAATTTTGTGGTGTGAAATCCAGGATCTATGATATTAACTATTAAGATCAAATTGTTAGTTTTTGTGTGAATATTGTTATCCAATAACCAATTTACAATATGGACTTTTGAAAAGTCAGGATACAACTGGACGACAACACGCTATTTAGTAAAATAGCCATAACTTTGGCTCTAAAAAGCCCAATGGCCTCCAAATTTGGATGGTTAACTTTAAACATCTATATATACAACTTTTTTGAAAAATATATCTCAATATTAAGAGGTATAATGGGCCATATTGTTGAGAAAACATTAGGGAATGATTTTTACTACAAATAGTCCACCTCCTTGGGATATAAATACATCCCCCTATTCTCCTTAAAAGTGGATGGAATTTTACCACTTAAGAAGGATATTTAGAATGACTATAGAATTTCCAAGGGATATATTTTTCTTTTTTTAATGTTGTTTCAACAATAGGTACCTATCTACCCCTTTTCTTTTCATGTTTGTTTACTCATTTTTTCTATTCTATTCGTGTAAGATTTTTTTCATTTTAATTAAATATTAATTCACGTTTCTTCATAATAAACTCTAATTATAATCCAAAATCTATTGTGTAGTATTAATATTGTAGAAATTATTCAAATAAAAATTAAAATTATTCACTTTTCTATTTTTCATTCAATCAAAAGTGTGTTCTTAACTCTCTGCAATATTTCTTATGTGTGTTTGGTGTACCACCCATTTCTTGACCAATTATTTTTATTATCTTTATAACTAATAACTATAATCATCATAAACCTGAATAATAACCATATCAATGGATGAGTAAATTATCTATTGGGTTGATTCGTAATCTTGGGATTTTATGTGATTTAGAGCCTTTCATCGATTAGTATTAATTAGGTTAACATCAGGTATGTTAAATGTAAAATGTCATGGATTATTGAAATTTTTTGTTTAACGTATCAATTACATATATTATTGGATCCATAAATAAACCGCTATAAATAATAATTTATTGATATTATAACCCAATTTATATATACTCTTGGATTAATGCCTCAACACTTAGGAATTTCTATCAAAATCATCTAGTGAAGTGTGTGTTAATTTAAATAAATATATATAAAATCACAAGGATATCACAATATTAACTTGATAATGATGAACACACACTAGTAATTATTAAATTGTTAAACCAAATACATAAATCATTAATTTTAATTAATCAATGAAAATAGAACCCCTTTTAAAAAATAATCAATATAAAACAATTGACCATTACAAAGTACCATCATCGAGGATTCGATATGAGTGTAACTACAAACATTTGTTGGGCACTGGACCTTTTAAAGGTCAATAGGTGAAAATTATCCACACTTTAAATGGATCTTTTATTTTGGATTTTACATCTATTGGTCCACATTTTATTAATTTTACAAAAAATACAATAAAAAATAAAATAAAAGATAAAAAAATAAATATGAAAAGAAAAAACACAAATTCCCATAAAAATACTAAATAAAAAACACAAATAACAACTCAAATTCCTTATCCTTCTAAATAATCACTGAATACCCTATGAACTCTCAAATAATCCATCCAATTTGATTGACCTAAGAAGTGAGTGAACTATTCGCCGACTTATGAGGTAAATTAGTGATAGTCAAATCACCCAAGTCCCATTCTTTTCCCATCCAATCGTACTAGATATGGCCAATCCTAAGGAAAACCCCTTAAAGAACTCTCTTATATAATATAGATTAACAAAACCGTAGTATTCAATAACAAACATTAAGGAATATTTTGAAGTCAAATGGGGATTTTTTTCATCTTCTAAATCATTTTGCATGGGCTATCTGGTGAGGATCCACATCTTCAACTTAAAGAGAATCAGGTGGTGTTCTCAACCATGAATCCTTAAGGGGTTTCTGAAGAAGAAGAAAATAGATAATTCCCTTTATCCTGAGCCAACTCCACCAAGTCATGGATCTACTACCGCCCTCCTGGTTCCATAACCACATGGAATTATTTGAAGTGACTATTCTTAAATGAATTTTTCCTTTATTCTTGAACTACTTATATTTGAAAGGAAATAAGTTTTATCCATAAATTCACCCAATGAATCACTTCACTGGTACTGTGATATGTTCAAAAATATTGTGGAAACTTTTCCACACCACAAAATACCTGACCAACTATTGTGTCAAAATTTTTATGAAGGGTAATTTTTAATGGAGTGATCTCTCAAGGATTCTGCATGTGGTTGGGCTCTTATGGAAAAAACTTCATCAACTACATGAGATTTCATAAGAAACATGGATCAAAGAAGTAAAGAATTCTATACATGAGCACATGATCAATTTATAAAAGACCAATTGAATTAATCCATAGATCCCAATAAGATGACTAAGTAGATGAGTGAAATTATAAGTCTGGTGGGACAACTAGTTATGGCTACCAAATCCAAAACCTCATCATCTCTATAATCATTATTCCTAAGACTAATAAAAAATTGTAGAATCTGCAACTCACCAGATCATCTAATCGGTACATGCCAACATAATGAAGAATATCCTCCTTATTCTTCTAATACAATGGATGTCAATAAATGATTTTCTTAGTGAAACACCAACCCTAAAAATTTAGTCTAGTTCATTAGAGACTTCAACCAATCTCACTCTCATCCCTTATATTCTACCCATAACCCTATCTTGAGGTATGGTAATCCTATCTCTCATCCCCTTTAGTTCCCTCCTCAAAATCCAAACCAATTACAAAAAGGTCAAGGTGGTGGTAGCATCCAACAATATTATCATTTTGTTAATCAACATCAAAGAACAAATCCACCTCCTAATACTCATATATTACACTATATTAGTTACCCTTCCAAATTCCACACCTAATAAAATTGATTTCCCAGGAACCAAAATCAATGAAATACAAATTTGGGATAGGCCTCTTCTTCAAAGAAACCATGGGAAAGTATTGTGGAATTTCTTTCCTCCTTTACTAGTTATAACCTTATAAATATTGAAAACCAAAATGGGAAACATGATTCTCACCTCATTTAGCAGTAATAATCAATATCCTCCCAACTGTAATCTCAACAATTTCTCAACCCTAAGGGTAATGTAAATTAAATTTCACTTATATCGAGAAATAAAAATTTATTCCACATGTTGAATCCTCTAAATCTCTATTGAATGTTGTGATGAAAGAAGTAAAAAATGCCTAAAATGGAACATGAATAAACTCCCACGCCTCCTCCCATTCCTCTAAGGATCCGAATTACTTTTCCCCAATAAAAAATAATCTTAATAATCACTTTGATCTTGATTCAGAAATGATTGAAATTTTTAGACGTGTCGAGGCCAACATTACCCTCCTAGATTCCATCAAAAAAATCCCAAAATATGTAATGGTTATTAATTAATTATGAACTAATAAGATACAACTTATGACTATCTAGAATGTTACAACCCAATAGTCCATACCCATGAAGTGCTAAGATCTAGGGACATTTTTGTTTCATGCTAAATAAAGAGTTATAACTTTGATGATGCACTTATACATATAGGAGTATCAATAAATTTCTTGAATAAATCCATATTCTCCAACCTTGGTCTAGGTCCTTTACACCCAATGGGTTTTGTCATCCAATTATCTAATCGATGCATTGCCAGTCTGGATGGAATAATTGAGGATTTCCTTGTACAAGACAATGATCTTATCTTCCTGGATAATTTTTATGTCCATGACATGGAAGGCGAGACAACTTCTTTCCAATCACCTATTATTCTTGTAATACCATTCTTCCTGACATCTAGAAACAAAATTTATGTCCATGTGGGTATCTTATCCATGTAATTTGGTGACCAAATGCTCAAGTTAAAAAATTTTCAATCCATGTGATACCCATCAGAGAATCACTTTTATTCTCTATCAATGGTTCTAAAATTATCTTTAAGTGTATATTGAACATTAATCAATCATGTTCCTCCTATTATAATTATATTGGATTTTGTAAATTTTTCATCCTCATTAACCAATTCATTAATAGAGAAGTTGACGTTGACCTTTCACATGTAAACTCCATCGATCTAAAGGATCTTGAAAACTCATTAGAATCCTATCTCACCTCTGATCTCTACTACTTTAACATGGATTATAGTGAAGAAAATGCACAATTATGCTCATTTTTTATTCAAATAAAATTCTCCAACATTTATCATTTCATATCTATGATTTTAAAAATTAAATTATAAGTTAAGTGAACCCTAAAACAATGTGCTTATCTTATTATAATGAAATTAATTTTTGTGAGATTTGTTCCCTAATAAATAATGGGATAACTGTTGAGGTTAAAACTGACCATTATTTAGAACATAACATTGATATTTTTGACCTAGAAAAATATATTCAATATCAAATAACCATTGAAACTCATTACTCCACATCAAAAAGTGATGAAATAAATAAGTTAAAAAATGGGATCACATTATCTGATTCTATATTATCTAAACCATACACAAACTCACCATTAGAATGAAAACATCTTCCTGAATTTATAATCATAAAAAACTAGAACTTTGTGGATAACATCATTTATCATGTTGAATACCAAAGAGAGGATACTCGTATTCTATTTCCACCCACAATGAATTAATGGTTCAATAATATGAATGGTAGGAAATTATCTAATGAATAATTGGGTCTTCAAAAGGAGAAGTTCTCCCAGAATCACATTAGAGTTGAGAAAATATAGCGGCCACCATTGGACTATGGGTAGCCCACTACCACTATCATGTTTTGGAAATAATTAAGGCAACACTTCTTGGGAGGAAACCCATGTTTTCTTTTACTTTTATGAAATATTATTATTTTGAGTTTTCATTAAATAAATTATGATTTTTGTTTTTTATTCTCTTTTATGTAATGTAAATTGTAAAAAGAATCACCCTAGCGAAAAAGAAGCACTTGGAATACTATATACTTAAACCAACCCACCACTAGAGGGACACGACAACCCACCAAATTCAAACAAGGGGGAACCTCTTTCCCTTTAACTCCATATCTCTCTCTTCATTCTCCTCCTTTATCTCTCTCTCTCTCTCTTTCAATATTTCTTATTATTCTTATCTCATTCTCAATTTTTTACCACTTTCATTATAAAAGAATTTTCCCCCTCTTTCTCTTTTATGTGTGTGTGTATTTTACAAAAACTAAAAAAAAGGGACCTAATTTTTGACCATTAAATTTTGAAATTCCTTTAATCCATTTTGGGGATTCAAGATACTTGTTTTCCTCTAAAAAATTTTAAATTCTTATCATAAATATGGATATATTATTTTGGGTCAAGATCAATAAATTTTTAATAATTAATTTTTTATTTGGAAAATGATTCTTCCCCAACCATAAGGAAAAATGTTATCAATCTTCAGAAGTTCACCTTTAGTTTTCTTTTCAAATTGTTTTTTTAACCCCTGATTTAGTGTCTTGAGTATGCGGACCTTCAAGTTCAATTTCTCATATTTTCATACATTAATATAATAGAGTAATTTTACAAACCACGTGAAAATCACAATATAAAAATATCCTCTCATTACCCATACATTGTTCATCCTATTAAAATCTCATTTGATCAAATTAAAACTATTTTTTGACAGCCACATTTCAATCCCAAAACATTGTCCCATGAAAAATCTACATGGATTTTCATTTCATATTTCAAATTTGGTGTAATAGATTTCATTTTGGGTACTAAATCCTTAATTTTCAATGTTTCATAATACTTTTGAGGACAAGAATCCTTTTAAGTGATGGGTAGGTTATCATTTGGTGAGTTTTGGAAATATATTTAGGCTTATGAAATCTTGTACAAATGATATTGAAAGGTTCTCAAAATTACTGAAAACCAAAAAAAATTGGTTTTGTCTGGAGTGGGTTAAAAATCATTCTTCTTAAAATATTGATAATATTATATCTATTACAATTAGGGTCATTTGGAGATAAAACATGAGTTGGGAGATGAGTGTGAGATTTTTTTAATCTTTACTTTCAGGAAAAAAAACTTGAATCATTTTTTCTTTTGTCATTGGGAGAAGTTTTGTTATTTGTACATATTTTAGCATTTCATACACTTCTAATTTCCCCCCTCTTTTATCTTCCTTCACAAATTCATGCCCTTATAAATATGTGTTTACTTTTCCTTATATGTTTCATTTCAAAAAAAATGGGCATTTCTTTTTCCATGTCAGTATTTTTCCCCTCTTTTCCACTCTTTTGGAAATTATATTCTTGCCATCAAATATCCACTGAACACCCTAAAATGAAATATTGACTATTTTTCACTTTATAATAGCTAATGGAAGGTGAGGGCTCTTACAAACACGAAATTTTCACTTTTTGTTGGCGAACGAGTGAACCAAAATAAATAACCTTTTATCATCTTGAGAGGAGTGAGTTCTGAGTGCCCTCATTTCCCATTTCAAATTTTAAACATGGAAAATGAATTGTTTTTTGAAAATTTTTGTTGTAACAGTTTGTGTAGGAATTAATTTTGGATTAGTGAACTAGTCTAGACCTTATAATTGTAGATATTGTTTTTTAAAAAAATTGGCGAGTAAACCTAATTTAGTTATGTTTTTATATTTGTTATACATGAGGACACACACATGCCTAATTGTGGGGAATTTGATGTAATTAATTTATTCATAACATTATTCTACTAAATTTAGTAATTTTCAAGTAAAAAAACTTAAATATTGTGAAATTACCATGTTTTAATACTAAATATAATTTTTAACATTATTTGAGCTAATCCATATTCAAATTAGTTTACTATTTTTATTAATACATTCACCATAATTATAAAAATTATGTTATTCCTGTTTTTCTGTTTCCTAATTAAATTCTCTACAAATCATTCAAGTGGATATAGGGCCAATTATTCTTTATGAAGGGTCACATAGACCGTATAAGAAGGCCCACTGAATTTGTGATAAAAACCAGACCATTCATAAGGATAAAATTTATTGGCTCAATCCATATGTCCAAATTCATTGATTCTAAACCATAATTCCAAGGAAAATCCATTGAAACATGAATAAAACTCTTAAGGACAAACTCAACTAATAAGGATACCAATTAATCCATGAAATTTTTCCCACCATTATATTTGGGAATTAAAAACAGTCCACCTTTCTTGAAGTTTCCCCAAATACATCAAAAAATTGAGATAGAATAGTTTGGTGTGAGGGAAACTATTTTCGATATAAATGTTTTTGCATAAATTATTTTTATTTTAGGTAATATTCTTATCCAAAAACCCATTCACATTGTGTCCTTGGAAAAATTGTGAATATAAATGGACAACATGACACTATTTAGTAAAATTTCCATAAGATTGCCTCCAGAAGTCCAATGGATGCCATATTTTGAAGGGGAACATTCCATATAAGTATATAAAAATTTTATGAAGAATATATCTTTATATTATAATTTCTAAATGGTCATATTGGTGATCCAAATAGAGGGGTATATTTGGAATAAAAATAGTTCACCACATTGGTCTATAAATATGTCTCCCTATTATCCTTGTAAGGTGTTGGAATTTATGCAATTAATGTGGATATTTTACATTCATAAAGCCTTTACATGGACCTATTAGGAATTTTATTAATCATTTTGAATAAGATAGACATCTCCTCCATTTTTCTTTTCATATATTCTCATGCTTGATTTTAATTGTAATCATATAAGTTTGACTTCACTTATATTAAATATTAATGAAATTTTCTTCATAATAATATCTAATTCTCATATATCCTATGTTTTATAATATTAATTTTCTTGAAATTTTTTAAATCTAGTTGAAATAGTTAATGCATTTCGCATTCCCATTCAATCAAAAGTGATTTTTAACCCTCTTTACTATTTTGTGTATGTGTTTAGTCCACCAATCTTTTATTGTCTCATTTATTTTCTACTCTTTATAACTCATCACAATAATAATTATAAACAAGATTAATAACCATATTAGTGGATGATTAAATCATGTATTGGGGTGATACATAATCTATGTATGTTAAGCAATTGAAATTTTTTCCTTGATTAATATTCTTTAAGACAACATCGTCTATGTTAAATATAAAATGTCATGGTTTATTGGAACATTTTGTTAGTGTATGTATTACATGGATTATTGGAAGCATAGATACACTGCCAGAAATAATAATTTATTGAGAATATAACCCAAGTAAATTTGAGGCTTCGATTGATGCCCCAACACTTGGGAATTTCAATAAAAATCATCTAGTGAAGTAGGTGGTAAATTAATTAAATATAAAGAAAGTATCAAGGATATCATACGATTAAATCCCTAATAATGATCTCACCCAAATAATTATTAAATTGTTAAAATAAATACATAAATAATTCACTTTATATAAACTCTGCAGACACCCCCCCTTTCAAAATATAATCAATCAAAAACAATCAACTATTGAAAAATAACGACATTGAGGATTTGACCACTGTTCCACTATAAACATTAGTAGATAATTGTACCATTGAGTGGTCAATAGGTGAAAAGAATCCGAAATTCAGTCATTCATTCCCATCATCTATTCAAATCATTTATAATGGTTTGTAATGAATATGTGAATTATCCTAAACATTTTCCACAGGATTTACAAACCAAGTGCTCAGTAAGGTATGTTTTCATGCATTGGGTGATAATATAGTAAAATCCCAATGTACTTATTTATAGTTACTACCCGTATATAATACTATTCTTGAAAATTTTCCACTTTATGTATCCATATATTTGTTTATTTCTTGGAAAACCTCGTAATCTCTTCCTCGCCAAAATATTGAGATTTTCTTCTATACTTATCCTAAAAGTATATAATAGAGATATGTTACCTAATATATGATTTCATAAATCTAATTCCCATGAATTCTACAAAATTGTTTTATTACCAACTATAAAGACCCCAAGCCTAGTAGCCCAGATTTGGTGGTTACTATATTACATTTGAATAAGATACAAGTGATCACATCCCAAAGGAAAAAATATTTTAGTAGCCTTGGTAAACTAGATACATAATTTAATCTCACATTACATTTTAAAACATTAAATAATACATAGTGAATGTAAAAAAAATTAGTCCTTGATCTCATTCAAGGATTCCTTCTTTATATCTAGTACAAAGGAAACAAAATAATGGTGATCTCAAACTCATAGTAAGAGTTATATAATTAGGAAGCTACCAAGAATAAATAAATCATAATCAATAAGGAATAATCAATATAGAAATGTAAATTTGTTAAAAATAATTCCATTTAATAAAAAACTTGACTATCTTGGTTAGATACAACCTAATCAATATGGAAAGGTAAATAACTAAACTGGCATTCCCATTAATCAATAGATTCAAGAAAAAGTGTATCCATGGGTAACATAAATACAATAATCACATGGATAAAAATAATATAATTATTAATGAATTAAATGCTTAATATTTTACTTCATGATCTTAGACGTCCTGATATCTATTCCATCTAGACAATTCAACAGACAGTTTAAAACTATCAGAAAAATTTTATTTAATGCTACATAGATTATTCACCTCATGAGATGATCGATGTATCAAGAAAAAAAATAATTATTTTCCCTATA
Source organism: Viscum album (assembly GCA_963277665.1). Classification (NCBI taxonomy): domain Eukaryota; kingdom Viridiplantae; phylum Streptophyta; class Magnoliopsida; order Santalales; family Viscaceae; genus Viscum; species Viscum album. Next base: position 2,097,134,654 of record OY728122.1, read on the forward strand.
TTTTACTGTACGTTCAATTCATTCCATATATATTAAATGATATATTTTTTTGTGAACAATATGTCTTATCAATAAATGTTCGTACAAAATAAATAATACAAAATATCATCATTTCCATAGTCAATCATATAACATTAAATGTAAAACACCATATGTAGAGATGATATATTGTTTAAGTATAAACTATATCTTGGATAAATAATATTAATATTTAAGGGAAATATAATTCCCAATTATTATATTAAAGTTAATAACTCAATGGAGTGTTAATTGTTACAAAAATTAATCAAGAAATATAATCTCAATTCATTACCAAGTGAAACTAGACCTAAACATACAATGAAATAATAAGTACGGAATCATTACAACATATCTCTAATGTATTATATTTAAAATAAAGGGTTCATATCATTGTCTAATAAAAATACCATAAAATCATCTTAAAAACATTCTTGATGAAAATATAATTTTATTTTTCAAAATCCATTTTAAAAAACCATAAGAATCATGAATATGATGAAAAATATTTTCTATAAAAATATAATTTAAAGATTATATATTATGGTTCTATGAAATTAGTGTTCATGATGTGTGTAATGTTCTATTCGCACTCGAATGTTAAAACAAATATTTATTTCACATATGTGGTAAAAAAAGTCAAAATTAATTTGTTTGGAAAAGTAATATAATATTCATTTTAAAATTTTACAGATATCCAATTATAGATGTGAATTAAATTAAACAATCATATTCATACATTTTTTAAATCATTTTTATTATCATGGATTTATAAGAAACATATTTTCAACCAAAGAGGGAAACGAAGTCAGATTTTACTAAAACATTTTCTCAATAATTTTAATTACAAAAGAGATAAAGGACTTAATATTAATTGAAAACATCATTAATAATAAAATGGGAATAATTTTAGAGTTTTTTTATAATGATAATATAATCCCGTTTAATTGGTATTTAAGCATAAACAATCCCAATTAAAATGAGATTAAAAAATATCTCTCTTACCACTTTGGTAAATTTTTAATTATGATCCCTACTAAAAGGAATAACATCAAATGAAACAATAAATAAAATTAATAGAAATAGATTCATGATATATAATATCAAAGGGTAAGTATATACACCTCAAAAAATAAGAAAGGAGTATAACAGGACATATGTTCAAGAGAATATAATTTAAGATGAACAACCCTTATAATGATCATAACGTTGAAGTGAGAATTAATAAATGAATCGATTATGTACATAAAATGTATACACAGATAAAAAAATTTAAAATACAACATAATATAATAAAAAATAATTAAACACATGATCTTATAATGTCAAAGATAATGGATATGTATTATAACCCAATGAAATGAAATGTGGTTATGAAATTCATTACCAATTTTTAATTATCAAGGCAAATCCATTTGAATTAATTAATTAAAATTAAAACATAAAATACCCTGAATTATAAATAATTAGTTATATTACATGTAATATGGGAATTATATACACCATATAAATAAATTAGGTTCATAACATTATAATATTCCTTGATGAATGGAAATAGAGACAAAATCTATTACCTCATATTTCCCTTTAGATTAAAGTTGTTTAACCTCTTATATAATGGTTTTACATAGGTTATTAATAATTAATAATACTATATTTATATTTATAATATCATATATTTTCCACTTATGACATCTTACAACCCATTTTCTAATAATAATTTATTATCAATATTGTTTCAGTTGTTAATTTCCATGTTTTCTCATGTGTCTTTTGTCGCAGAAGTTCTAGTTCTTATGAAATGGGTATGAATATATAATATCAAAAATTATATTAATGTTATAAATAAATATTTATTCCTTGGATACTTTTTATGAACCATTATTCAAATTTGGATAATGAAAATGAATCACATAGATTCATTGAGATGGTAAGTCGCACATAAACACGTGTGATGATATCAATCCCTTAATGGGTGAAAGGGTAAGGAATCAGATGGTATATTAATTTTCTAGAATTTATTTCATGTTATATGTATCATATATATTCATTATTTCCATCATCATGACTATTAATATGAGTTGATGCTGAAAAATAAATTACATCAGTTCGTGGTTTGCAATTCGGTTGTACACACGAATGATGACTTTGTTCCCCATTTTATAGATAAATTGATTGATAAATATTATTACATAAATATATTAATATATCACTATATATTAAATAATAGTTTTATTGTATTTTTATTTTTAATACATAATTTAAGGTGATATATAATAAGTAAAAAAGAATTTAGTGAAACCAATTACCTTCGCTTAGAAGAACCACCTTTGGATCTCTTATTATGGACCTTCTGGTTGATCTTTTGGGAGGAACACATATCTATATTATGTATAAGGATGTTGTTGAGATATGTTTTTAGGGTTTTGTTAAGCTAAATGGCTTTAGAGGTGTTAATATGTGAGGGTAGTAAGAGACCTGTTATAATTGAGTGGAATTTGGTAATAACCCAAAACTATTAAATAATTGGAAGTCACCAAACCCAAATTGCCTCAATAAGTTAAAAATAATTTATTTTATGGAGGTTATGTTCCCTGAAAACCTATACCTCATAAAAATATACATGTTTTGATTTTATAGACCCATGTCTTCTAAGTTTACTTTATTTTACCATATTTTGTTTAACCATAGTAATTGGATTTTTAACCAAGTTAATTTATCCTTTAATCTAAAAATAAAATACAAAATATTGGATAATTTTTACCAAATTTTTATTAATATGAAATATAATTTATCAAATAAAAATTACATTTGTGTGGAAAATTAATTTTTACACAAGTGCATGTAACACGAAAAACCAGGTTTTAATCATAATCGTCGTAAATAAATTTTAACATATTTACTAATCCTTTTGACCAAAATTTATGTTGAACATATTATATAAGTTTAATTATACTGAATAAAAAATATAGAATCCATTTTTTGAAATTAAATTCACATAACTGGTATAATTTAATTGAAAAATAAACTCAAAATTTGTGTCGAAAAACAGTTTTTTAATAAATGTATTTTTCAAGCATAATATAATCTTATATTTATTGTATGACTAGTAATATTAATTTGAAGGATTTAAATTAATTTATTTAGATCCATGATATATAAATTTTAAATAAATTTTTCTATATTATTGGTTATTTTAGTTAATTAAATCAAAGGAACATTATCCATTTAAAAAGAGTTTTTAGAATAATATGTTTTATTCCTAAAAATAAACTTAAACCAAAATTTGATATAACGATGACTTAGATGTAATTTATTATTTTAAATCAAATGAAGTATTAATTTTTACATTTAAATAAATTTCAAATCATAATGGTACTTTTAAATAAATTAATTTAATGAAAACACATAATAGTATTTGAAAATCGGTATTTTTCACTATTCACTAAAAAAATAATGATTTCCTAAAAAAACCCAAAATTTCTCCCAAAGAAAATTTCATATGATGATTTCAAACATGATATTATGTTTATAAAATTCAAATTCTTTTAATTGGTATAAATATATAAAAATTCCAAAAATAAAATGTAAAATAAAACCATTTTTTTATAAATATGAATTTTTAAGAATAAAATGAATTTACTATAAATTTGAGTGATTATTTACATATAACTATTAAATATTTTTTATTAGGAACTCTATATATTCATTTAATGACATAGTTAATCTTATTTATACTTTCCAATTCAATATCTATGTTATAATGACCGTATTTAAATAATATTCCATGATTCGTTTAGGCTTGATGTTTTATGTGAGATATGCTATCGAACATAATGTTTTCTTTCAAAACCTCAGGGGTGTGTGAACCGAAATATGTAAAAGTAATTAAATTTATTAAATATACTTTAAAATATTTATGTGTTATATATAAATTTTTTTGATTCATTGGATGGAGCTATGTGGAATCATGTTAATCTTGGATGAGATGTCCAATGCAATGATTGCACTCCTGTGCAACTAAACGATATTGTAGATTGAAGGTGAAAACATATGATTTTTCTAGATCACTTATAATGATATATGAATAATAATATAAACTTTAGTGAGTTTTCATATATAGTAAATAATAGCAATATGAAATATTATGGAAGTTCATTTGGATATGACCATAGAGGAAAGAAGGTTCAATTTTCATCATGTCAATAATGTGGGAAAAAAACACCAAAAATAATGTCTTAAAGGAAGTGGATGATAATATCTATTTATAAATAAAGGTAATATAGAAACTAATTTACAAGTAATTTTATGTCTTATATATAGTGAACTAGTGAAATATTTGATTCAATGACTTAATTCAAGGGATAACTCCAAAAAACTGATTTAGTGGTAAGGTGATATTTAATAAAAAAATAGATGATTAAGAGATAGATAAACCTTAATATCTTCCTGATTTCGTGATAATAATGTTTATTTGGGATAAATATTTTACTAAGATTTATAAACTAATTTTTATAGTATTGGTAACCATGAAATTGATCAGTGATTTTATGATAAATTGATTTATGATTAATTTTATTCTATTTTTAGATTTATGTAATATATTCAATGGTTAGTGATATTATTTAAGGATTAAGGATAGAGTTATTTTTTTAATGTATTTATGTTTTCATTTAGTTTTTTCTTGTGATTCGGGTTATTTTGTAAATGGATTAGTATGTGTTATGTTAATATGTTTTCATCACATTCACATGTTTAGTGAGTAAGATTATGAGATTATTAATATTGATTAGTGATTATAGTTAAGTATATTTTGGAAATTTATTGATCGTCTTTCCAAATTTTTTGGGTTTTAATTTGGTCAGTCATATTTTGGATGATTATTAAGGTTAACTATTTATGGAATAGATTAACTTGAACTATGGGTGTTATTATTGAGGTTTTATAGATTAATGTTCTATATTTATCCATATTGTATAACTTATGTTAACTTTTTTGGTCTTGGAAAATATTTACAGACATAGGGAATGAATATTAATTCTTTATTTGATTATATAATATGTTAAAATTAAATTTTAGTACCTCATTCCTAAAAAAATTATCTATGATATTCATTTCTTAGAGTAAGAGATAAAGTATAAATTAGTTGAATCACGGTCAAAGGATGAAATTGTGCTTATAAAATAGAAATTAATTGAGTAAGTATATTTTATCATAGTAAAAGGATCTATAAACATTTGGAAAATAATCTGACAATTAAAATGATAATATTTTACCTTTATTTATGATGAATTGATGGTCTCTTCACCCCTCACTGATTTATATTTTTTTGGTAATTATTTCTCTCATGGCCATGTTCTCAATAACTCTTTATTAGTGATTAGAAAATAGTTTTATCATATATTTTTATATTTTAACTTATCACTAATATTATATTTATTTGGTAACTTGATTATATGTTATTTTAGGAAAAAAATATGTTCCCTACTTCCCCTTTTCAAAAGAATTTTAATTATCCCTTTCTATGATGTGTATATTTGATAAAAGTATTTTGAAAATATTGAAACTCTTGTTACCAAGTGAAAAATTATGAGATGATGATTTTTTTCAATGGGTATAATGAAACATCTTAATATTTTAGAATGTATTTATATCTAAAAAAATTATGTTTTTGTTTGATTTATTCACATGAAACACTAAGAATTAGGTGAATTACGATATACTATAGAAATATAATTATTTAAAAATAACCATTCTAACATAACTTTTGAATTGGTATTGTGAATATGTGTAACGCCCCGACCCCAGCTACCCAGAGTCGGTGCATTATTACATAACATTGGCATGATCACAAGAAAGATCAAATCTCGAAAGACCGATTGGTTTAGTAGCCTTGGAAACACTAGATATATTCATAAGTTTTACATTACATCATAAAGTGAAAAACTACTACGACAACATAATGTCTCCATAGTCCACACTATTATCCCCTCATAATATCCCTGCAGGTCATCCATAACTTACTTTTCACATCCTGGGAAAAATAAAACCTAGAAAAGGGGTGAGCTCAAATGCCCAGTAAGGATAACAATATAGCGAAACATTCAAAAATAAGCATAAACATTTAAGGCAATGCATTACTAAAACAAAAGCCTTTTAAACTTGAACTTCAACATAGTATGGAAAAAGTAAAATGAAATAATTCCATTTACTTATTCATATGGATATTCTACTAATCGAATAATCACATGTAATATCAATAACCACATTCATAATGTCGGAACGCATAATGCTGAACTTTAATTTCTTTGTCAAGGCCTCGTCCCAAGACCTTGGGGCTAACTGTAACCGGAACCCAACCCGGAGTGCCTCTAATAACCGGACACCAACCCGGAGTGCCTCTAATAACCGGACACCAACCCGGAGTGCCTCTAATAACCGGACACCAACCCGGAGTTCCTCTAATAACAGGAGACCAAAACGGAGTTCCTCTAATAACCGGAGACCAAACCGGAGGGCTTACTTTTACCGGTCCCCAACCCGGAACATACATGTCTAACACATTCATCTAAATGAAAGATTGAAATATAACATAAACATTTGGATTAAAAATAACTTATAAAATGTCAATACTTTAAACAAAAACCATGAATGACATAAGAATAACTTATCCACAGTCAAAAATATCACAAAACCTTCAACAAAATAGTGATGTTTTGTATCATAATAAATCAACTTCAAATAAACTTAAAATCCATCAAAGGATGTTGACATAGATGAAATCAAAACTATTTTAGAGAAATATCTCTTTTTATTTTAAAATCATTTAAGATCCATATAAAATAAAACATTTTCTTTGAAAATATTCTTATAAGCTTGTAAGGAAATCTTTGAATATTTTATAATGGCGGAAAATATCCGCACCCGCCGTATAAGTTTAAAAAAAACATTCTTACCTTAATTTTTTCAAAAAGGTTAAAAAGGAACTTTTTTTGAAAACGACGGAAAGATTTCTTTATAAACCTCTTATAAAAAGTCAAAAAAGGTTATAAATGACTTTAACCCATATTCTTGTAAATAGTAAAAATGTTTTGAAATACATTTTGAAGAAACATGGATGTGGATGATAAAGAGATCCCAGTAGATTATTACATATAAACAACCTCGGATAATGAAGAGATTGTGAAATAACCCTTACCAATTTGGTAACTTATGAAACATACAACCCATGAAAGAGGTATCATACAATGAATATGTAAATACACATAAATTAGAGTGTATTACACAAATAATATAATTATGGGCAGTACATACACCACACAAAAGGTAATGGTGGCAATATGGCATGAATCTCACGGGAATAAAGAGTGAGATGAAAACCCCTTACCACGTTAATCAACTGAGTCGTATGGCCAAAAGTTAATATCCACCAAAGTATTTACAGAATAACATGAATATAAAGAGAATCATGATAATATATATCAAATGGTAGTACACAATACACCACTTTCAATAATTTTGTGGCGAACAATGGAAATCTCACGGAATTGAAAGTGAGATAAGAAAATCCCTTACCTTGTACTTTTACTTGGTTGGGGTAGGTTAACCTCGTGTATAATAGTGAAATAATTGTTATTAAATTATACAAGAATCATATATATTAATATGATATCATATATGATCTTTTAACTTTTCATTGTTAATAATATCTTAGTATTATCGTTGTTTCGGGTGTTAACTTACTCGTTTTCTTTTATATGTTTTATTACCTAAGCCATGTTTGTAATGGATAGGTTGTATATTATTCATATCCAGAATGATATCAAGTCCTTAAACATCATTTTTAAATCAGCAAATGATAATTATACTTGAATGGATATGATGGAGAATGAATCTTATCGCGTTCGTGGAGACGGTAGTCCGTACGTACGCACGAGCGACAATATCATTCTTTTGATATTAAAATAATATATAAATGGATGGTATATCATATATACAGAATCATTAACATTTTATATTTATTATTTACATGAGTTACACATCATTATTATACCCATCCAAATAATAATATATTGAATAACAATTACACCACGACGTGGAGACGGTAAGCCGTACGTACGCACGTATGGTGACATGTTATTCAAAGGGTGGATAGAATACTGAATATGGTTGTACCATATTTATAATAACATCACAATATATATATGATACTGGAGTTACTATTTTAGAATGGTAACAACAATTTAAGAAGAAGTGGAAGAAGAAGGAACTTGGAAAAGGGTGGTGAAATCATTACCTCTTCTTCGGTTTCTTCCTTTTGATTTGATCAAAAGGGCTCCTTATGTTGGCTTTCTGATCAAACTAAGGACTAGAGGTTGTATTGAGGGATGTTGGGAGAGTATTTGGTCAGAGTTTGGCCGAACCAAAAGGCTTTGAAGGTGTGAAGAAATGAGAAGGAGGAGTGCCCTTTTACAAGAGGGGTGAGGGGCACCTTTGGAAAAGCTATAAATATTAATTTATAATAAATTTATATTCGGTTTCTAATGGCTCCAAAGTTGATTATTTAACGTTTAAGGTGGGGATGGGTCGAAAAAAACACAACCAATAGAATTTAGACAGGCTTGGGTACTTATATTAACCTTATCTTTAAGTATTAACTCAAAGTTAATTAGTTTCACTTTTACAATGTCTCTTTGTATTTTTATATAATATGGTTAATAAACATACTATATACATAAAAACGACCCCCAAGTGGTCGATTAATGATGAACCTATCATGATATAAGTCTCTTGGAAGAACCATAGATTTTTAGAAATTTAATATCAATTAATAATATAATATTTGTTTTAAGAACTCTTTTATGTCAATTTTGACACTATTCAATAGTTGATTTTTGTGAAACCCATAACAGATTTATTACTTAGAACAAAGCCAATTAAATCAATCCTAATATATTATATTATCCTATAAAATTAGTTTAATTCATTAAAAGTTTCATATTATATTTATTTGGGTATTTATAATATCAATTATTTTAATTTTTCACTATTATAGTAATTACTGCATCATCATTGAGTCATAAATAAAATAAATTATTTAATGTCTAAAAATTATAAATAAAATATAATTATGTATTAAATCTTTTTATCTTTCTAATGAATATTTATAATCTAAAATCCAACATATATAACCCTATGTAACAATTGTTTGTCTAAAAGATATATGCTTGTGTCATTTTTGTATTCATTAAAATAAAGTGTCATTATCACTTACAAGTGGATCCATGGGGTCCCAAAATCGACCCAAAGATGCCCATGGTCGACCATGTATCAACCAATAGGGTTAAGACACGTTTTAGGGTAATTTAGTATTATTTTAATATTATTGTTTAACCCTTATTTACCGGATTTACCCTTAACCATTGTAAATAAAATATTTACCGCAGTAATTATTCAAAATGTCTAAAAATAAAAGTTACCTATTTACACAATTTGAACATACTGATTCCAAATATGGAATCCATTTTCCTAAATTCAAAACACAGAAGTGGGAGAAATTAATTTAAAATTAATTCCCGCTGTCAAAACAAAAAGCGTGTTTTTAAGAGATAATAACTATCAAAAGATTGACACTTGTTTATGTTCGGTTTAATTGTAAAATTATGTCCAATGACCAACATTATATTAAATGGTAAAAATATATTCTAAATATACTTTAAAACTACTAAAATTCATAATTTATCACTATTAATTATTTTGATTAAAAAAGTTGTTTTTAATTAAAATTTAGTAATTTTCACTATTCATCAAAATATGAAAGTTATCCGAAAAGTAACAAAATTTCACCTTAGGCTAAATTAGATATTCCGAATCCAAAAATGAAGTCCATTTTGAAATATAAAATATATATAATTTTAAAAAGTAGGTATTACTATTCATAACGGCTAGTTTGATTGGTTGTTAGAACTCGGTGTTGCGTACAACACACCATATCGCATTAATCAAAGAGAAGCGTACCGTAGAAGCTTGGGATGTTTCATTTTAAATTTTTTTTTGATGTACCCCTTTACTCAAAAAGTTTAAAATATTTTATTTAAAATGGGTTCACTATTAAAAGTTGGTAAAAGTGCAATACTAAAAATGAATTTGTTCTTACATTATGTCTAAGAAACTCATAATATGGATTCTAAAATTATAAGGATTATATAAAGTTTAAAATTTAGTTAATACTATTCATAAACTCTTTTGAACGGCTTGTTTGGTAAGTCATGGTGTGCTTGAACTCGGTGTTGCGTGTAGTTCAAGTTATTGTATTATTTTAAAGAAATAACACACTATGAAATCTTGGGGTGTTACATTCTCCCCTCCTTCAAAAAATTGTGTCCTCGCAATTTGAAATTGTTCTTCGAAAATAAAAGGATGAAAATAAAAAATTTCTTTGTGGGAAAACCCACATCGGAAATTGGGTTAATAAAATTTAGTCTTAATATGAGGAAAAGAGAAATGAAAGGGTCACCACCAAATTATGATCTCGATTAGGAGAACATTGGTGGAAATTATAGACATATAATTGGAGGAAAAACGTAAATATTTATAGGTAGTGATTGAGGTCATCAATCACAAACAAGTATAAAATTTAGGTCCTTAAATTCATCAATCTATGATGATTTGAAATACCATCGGTTCAACAAAACATAGGGTTTTAGGATAACACATTTTTGATGTTTCAAAATATCTTAGTTGAAATCCCACATCGAAAAATGAATTAATGAGGCCTCTATTTAAAATAAAGAGTGGAAAGTATGAAGATTTCCAAAAATAACACATACTAGGGTTCCATGTAGGAAAATATGGATATGGAAGAGAAATCTAACCATCAATTATCTGATGGAGAGTGGTAGAGAACATGGCTATGAAAAGGCCAACAATCCCAAAGCCATAAATTAGTAATGATTTAAGGTACCATCTAGGACAACATTTTTGTTCTAAGTTTCTTTTCTTACTGTTGAGGAATTTATTTATGAGATTGGCTATGATCATAAGGAGATATACTTACTTTATAATTAGAGTTTTATCCACTAATAAATTTCTACCACAAACTCATCTTTCACTCTAAAAGATAATAGAATGTAAAAAAATTCTATTTACACTATTCGTATAGGGTTCTAAAATAAATGAATTTATAATTCATCTACAAGATCTTTTAATAAAAACTACATTATTTAATCCAGGACATCTCATGGGCCAGTGGTAGGTGATACACCCTTGTCACCCTTCGGTTGCGGGTTCAAGTCTCGCGGCCTTGTCGGACGCGACGGGTTGCCGCCCGACCTCCGGGTTGTCCTTTTATGGCAATCCAAAATTAATCTCAAACTAGAATTTATCCAAAATACTTCTGACCAAACTCACAGTCCAACATTTATAAGGAAGTTAAACATAATGTAGATCCTTTTTACCACGTAATAGCATATGAATACCTTCATCATGTATTCTTTTAAAACACTGAAACATCCTAAATTACTATAATCCATATTGATTACATTCATTCTCCCTTATTTCATATAGAATGCTAGATATACTTCATCAATCCAAAAATGTTTTAAACCCCAATAATGATGGAATATAAAAATCATTAATTAGTTTCGAGGTAGTCAATAATATCTAATATAATTTATCCAAATCAATCATGTATTATTCTAAAATCACTACCTCGGTATCAGAACCATATTATGGTTTATCATTCTCTCAACCATATATTTTCCAAAAATTTAACCTGTTATTGAGTCAATTTTCTTTGTTCCACACAATCTCAAGTCCTTAATGAAATAGTACTGCAGTACAATCCTTATATACTCCATAATTACTATAACAAGTACATTGTTGATACAACACTCAATTGACATAATCAATATAAGAACTCTAATCATTCCTCTTCATCTGTGGTAGTATCATAACTTGATTATTATCGAATAACATCATTTGAGGCATATTCTGATGACTGGGACATAGGTTCTCATAGTGTCCAAACTCCTTGCAAATGAAGCATTGTACATTTGAAACCATTTTCTTACCCTTGCAGTCATGTACTTTGTGCCCTTTTCCACCACACTTATAACAAACTCCCATTCCTTTCAGACAAGTTCCAGGGTGTTTCTTCCCACAGTTATCACATATGGGAAAATTCTTCTTTTCCCTCTTCCCTGTATCCGTCTTTCTCTCTTCCATCCTTTTCTTTTCTTGCTTCCCTTCAAAGCCATAGGACTCAGTAAAATATTTACTTATCTTATCAACACATGATATTATTTCTTCATATGATGATAATAAATGGGAGACTATTTCTCTTATAAATTCTGGCTTAAGGCCATGAAAGATATGATCCTTCTTTCTCTTTGGATCATGTGTATTGCTGGAGTTCTCATTCCTTCTACTGGGTGCCATTTCTAAACAATGGAATAAACTAGATTAGTTTATGAATAAAAATACCTAATCCCAAACTTTTAAGACACATAACATAAATTAAATAGTTTATGGATATAATCCATAATCATATAAATTTCTCCTTTGAGGAAGTAAACCCACATAAACCTTTCATAATGGTTTGTAAAGAAAATGAGAATTATACTAAGCATATCCCTCGGGAGTGTCGTAACCAAGAGTGCAGCAAGGCCCGTTGTCGTGCACCAGTTCCCGTTCGAGTCTAGCTCAAAGCGATGTTTTCGGGTTTTACCCCTAGGTACATCTGTGCCAGAGCCGCCTCTACCTACTCGTATCCAGACAGGGATGTATTTCTCGGAAAACTCACAAAATCCCTACAATACCAAAATTCTAGGAAGTTCTTCTACACTAATCCTCAAAGTTCATCTTAGGTCTACGTGCTCTAATCAGAGTTTATCTAAATCTAGCTTCCAAGGTTTGTACTAAACTTCCTCTGATACCAACTGTAACGCCCCGACCCCAGCTACCCAGAGTCGGTGCATTATTACATAACATTGGCATGATCACAAGAAAGATCAAATCTCTAAAGACCGATCGGTTTAGTAGCCTTGGAAACACTAGATATATTCATAAGTTTTACATTACATCATAAAGTGAAAAACTACTACGACAACATAATGTCTCCATAGTCCACACTATTATCCCCTCATAATATCCCTGCAGGTCATCCATAACTTACTTTTCACATCCTGGGAAAAATAAAACATAGAAAAGGGGTGAGCTCAAATGCCCAGTAAGGATAACAATATAGCGAAACATTCAAAAATAAGCATAAACATTTAAGGCAATGCATTACTAAAACAAAAGCCTTTTAAACTTGAACTTCAACATAGTATGGAAAAAGTAAAATGAAATAATGTCATTTACTTATTCACATGGATATTCTACTAATCTAATAATCACATGCAATATCAATAACCACATTCATAATGTCGGAATGCATAATGCTAAACTTTAATTTCTTTGTCAAGGCCTCGTCCCAAGACCTTGGGGCTAACTGTAACCGGAACCCAACCCGGAGTGCCTCTAATAACCGGACACCAACCCGGAGTGCCTCTAATAACCGGACACCAACCCGGAGTGCCTCTAATAACCGGACACCAACCCGGAGTTCCTCTAATAACCGGAGACCAAACCGGAGGGATTACTTTTACCGGTCCCCAACCCGGAACATACTTGTCTAACACATTCATCTAAATGAAAGATTGAAATATAACATAAACATTTGGATTAAAAATAACTTATAAAATGTCAATACTTTAAACAAAGATCATGAATGACATAAGAATAACTTATCCACAGTCAAAAATATCACAAAACCTTCAATAAAATAGCGATGTTTTGTATCATAATAAATCAACTTCAAATAAGCTTAAAATCCATCAAAGGATGTTGACATAGATGAAATCAAAACTATTTTAGAGAAATATCTCTTTTTATTTTGAAATCATTTAATATCCATATAAAATAAAACATTTTCTTGGAAAATATTCTTATAAGCTTGTAAGGAAAGCTTTGAAGATTTTATAACGGCGGAAAATAGCCGCACCCGCCGTATAAGTTTAAAAAAAACATTCTTACCTTAATTTTGTCAAAAAGGTTAAAAAGTACCTTGTTTTGAAAACGACGGAATGATTCCTATATAAACCTCTTATAAAAAGTCAAACAAGGGTATAAATGACTTTAACCCATATTCTTGTAAATAGTAAAAATGTTTTGAAATACATTTTGAAAAACATGGATGTGGATGATAAAGAGATCCCAGTAGATTATTACATATAAACAACCTCGGATAATGAAGAGATTGTGAAATAACCCTTACCAATTTGGTAACTTATGAAACATACAACCCATGAAAGAGGTATCATACAATGAATATGTAAATACACATAAATTATAGTGTATTACACAAATAATATAATTATGGGCAGTACATACACCACACAAAAGGTAATGGTGGAAATATGGCATGAATCTCACGGGAATAAAGAGTGAGATGAAAACCCCTTACCACGTTAATCAACTGAGTCGTATGGCCAAAAGTTAATATCCACCAAAGTATTTACAGAATAACATGAATATAAAGAGAATCATGATAATATATATCAAATGGTAGTACACAATACACCACTTTCAATAATTTAGTGGCGAACAATGGATATCTCACGGAATTGAAAGTGAGATAAGAAAATCCCTTAACTTGTACTTTTACTTGGTTGGGGTAGGTTAACCTCCTGTATAATAGTGAAATAATTGTTATTAAATTATACAAGAATCATATATATTAATATGATATCATATATGATCTTTTAACTTTGCTTTGTTAATAATATCTTAGTATTATCGTTGTTTCGGGTGTTAACTTACTCATTTTCTTTTATATGTTTTATTACGTAAGCCAAGTTTGTAATGGATTGGTTGTATATTATTCATATCCAGAATGATATCAAGTCCTTAAACATCATTTTTAAATCATAAAATGATAATTATACTTGAATGGATATGATGGAGAATGAATCTTATCGCGTTCGTGGAGACGGTAGTCCGTACGTACGCACGAGCGACAATATAATTCTTTTGATATTAAAATAATATATAAATGGATGGTATATCATATATACAGAATCATTAACATGTTATATTTATTATTTACATGAGTTACACATCATTATTATACTCATCCAAATAATAATATATTGAATAACAATTACACCACGACGTGGAGACGGTAAGCCGTACGTACGCACGTATGGTGACATGTTATTCAAAGGGTGGATAGAATACTGAATATAGTTGTACCATATTTATAATAACTTCACAGTATATATATGATACTGGAGTTACTATTTTATAATGGTAACAACAAAGTAAGAAGAAGTGGAAGAAGAAGGAACTTGGAAAAGGGTGGTGAAATCATTACCTCTTCTTCGGTTTCTTCCTTTTGATTTGATCAAAAGGGATCTTTAGGTTGGCTTTCTGATTAAAATAAGGCCTCTAGGTTGTATTGAGGGATGTTGGGAGAGTATTTGGTCAGAGTTTGGCCGAACCAAAAGGCTTTAAAGGTGTGAATAAATGAGAAGGAGGAGTGCCCTTTTATAAGAGGGGTGAGGGGCACCTTTGGAAAAGCTAGAAATATTAATTTATAATAAATTAATATTCGGTTTCTAATGGCTCCAAAGATTATTATTTAAATGTTAAGGTAGGTATGGGTAGAAAAAAACTCAACCAATAGAATTTAGAGAGGTTTGGGTACTTATATTAACCTTATCTTTAAGTATTAACTCTAAGTTAATTAGTTTCACTTTTACAATGTCTCTTTGTATTTTTATATAATATGGTTAATAAACTTACTATATACATCCAAACGACCCCCAAGTGGTCCATTAATGATGAACCTATCATGATATAAGTATATTGGCCGAACCATAGATTTTTGGGAATTTAATATCAATTAATAATATAATATTTGTTTTAAGAACTCTTTTATGTCAATTTTGACACTATTCAATAGTTGATTTTTGTGAAACTCATAAAAGATTTATTACTTCGAAAAAAGTCCATTAAATCAATCCTAATATATCATATTATCCTAGAAAATTATTTTAATTCATTAAAAGTTTCATATTATATTTATTTGGGTATTTATAATATCAATTATTTTAATTTTTCACTATTATTGTAATTACTGCATCATCATTGAGTCATAAATAAAATAAATTATTTAATGTATAAAAATTATAAATCAAATATAATTATGTAGGAAATCTTTTTATCTTTCTAATTAATATTTATAATCTAAAATCCAACATATATAACCCTATGTAACAATTGTTTTTCTAAAAGATATATGCTTGTGTCATTTTTGTATTCATTAAAATAAAGTGTCATTATCACTTACAAGTGGATCCATGGGGTCCCCAAATCGACCCAAAGATGCCCATGGTCGACCATGTATCAACCAATAGGGTTTAGACACGTTTTAGGGTAATTTAGTATTATTATTATATTATATTTTAACCCTTATTTTCCGGATTTACCCTTAACCATGGTAAATAAAATATTTACCACAGTAATTATTCAAAATGTCTAAAAATAAAAGTTACCTATTTACACAATTTGAACATACTGATTCCAAATATGGAATCCATTTTCCTAAATTCAAAACACAGAAGTGGCAGAAATTAATTTAAAATTAATTCCCGCTGTCAAAACAAAAAGCGTGTTTTTAAGAGATAATAACTATCAAAAGATTGACACTTGTTTATGTTCGGTTTAATTGTAAAATTATGTCCAATGACCAACATTATATTAAATGGTAAAAATATATTCTAAATATACTTTAAAACTACTAAAATTCATAATTTATCACTATTAATTATTTTGATTAAAAAAGTTGTTTTTAATTAAAATTTAGTAATTTTCACTATTCATCAAAATATGAAAGTTATCCGAAAAGTACCAAAATTTCACCTTAGGCTAAATTAGATATTCCGAATCCAAAAATGAAGTCCATTTTGAAATATAAAATATATATAATTTTAAAAAGTAGGTATTACTATTCATAATGGCTAGTTTGATTGGTTGTTAGAACTCGGTGTTGCGTACAACACACCATATCGCATTAATCAAAGAGAAGCGTACCGTAGAAGCTTGGGATGTTTCATTTTAAATTTTTTTTTGATGTCCCCCTTTACTCAAAAAGTTTAAAATATTTTATTTAAAATGGGTTCACTATTAAAAGTTGGTAAAAGTGCAATACTAAAAATGAATTTGTTCTTACATTATGTCTAAGAAACTCATAATATGGATTCTAAAATTATAAGGATTATATAAAGTTTAAAATTTAGTTAATACTATTCATAAACTCTTTTGAACGTCTTGTTTGGTAAGTCATGGTGTGCTTGAACTCGGTGTTGCGTGTAGTTCAAGTTATTGTATTATTTTAAAGAAATAACACACTATGAAATCCTAGGGTGTTACATTCTCCCCTCCTTCAATAAATTGCGTCCTCGCAATTTGAAATTGTTCTTCGAAAATAAAAGGATGAAAATAAAAAATTTCTTTGTGGGAAAACCCACATCGGAAATTGGGTTAATAAAATTTAGTCTTAATATGAGGAAAAGAGAAATGAAAGGGTCACCACCAAATTATGATCTCGATTAGGAGAACATTGGTGGAAATTATAGACATATAATTGGAGGAAAAACGTAAATATTTATAGGTAGTGATTGAGGTCATCAATCACAAACAAGTATAAAATTTAGGTCCTTAAATTCATCAATCTATGATGATTTGAAATACCATCGGTTCAACAAAACATAGGGTTTTAGGATAACACATTTTTGATGATTCAAAATATCTTAGTTGAAATCCCACATCGAAAAATGAATTAATGAGGCCTCTATTTAAAATAAAGAGTGGAAAGTATGAAGATTTCCAAAAATAACACATACTAGGGTTCCATGTAGGAAAATATGGATATGGAAGAGAAATCTAACCATCAATTATCTGATGGAGAGTGGTAGAGAACATGGCTATGAAAAGGCCAACAATCCCAAAGCCATAAATTAGTAATGATTTAAGGTACCATCTAGGACAACATTTTTGTTCTAAGTTTCTTTTCTTAATGTTGAGGAATTTATTTATGAGATTGGCTATGATCATAATGAGATATACTTACTTTATAATTAGAGTTTTATACACTAATAAATTTCTACCACAAACTCATCTTTCACTCTAAAAGATAATAGAATGTAAAAAAATTCTATTTACACTATTCGTATAGGGTTCTAAAATAAATGAATTTATAATTCATCTACAAGATATTTTAATAAAAACTACATTATTTAATCCAGGACATCTCATGGGCCAGTGGTAGGTGATACACCCTTGTCACCCTTCGGTTGCGGGTTCAAGTCTCGCGGCCTTGCCGGACGCGACGGGTTGCCGCCCGACCTCTGGGTTGTCCTTTTATGGCAATCCAAAATTAATCTCAAACTAGAATTTATCCAAAATACTTCTGACCAAACTCACAGTCCAACATTTATAAGGAAGTTAAACATAATGTAGATCCTTTTTACCACGTAATAGCATATGAATACCTTCATCATGTATTCTTTTAAAACACTGAAACATCCTAAATTACTATAATCCATATTGATTACATTCATGCTCCCTTATTTCATATAGAATGCTAGATATACTTCATCAATCCAAAAATGTTTTAAACCCCAATAATGATGGAATATAAAAATCATTAATTAGTTTCGAGGTAGTCAATAATATCTAATATAATTTATCCAAATCAATCATGTATTATTCTAAAATCACTACCTCGGTATCAGAACCATATTATGGTTTTTCATTCTCTCAACCATATATTTTCCAAAAATTTAACCTGTTATTGAGTCAATTTTCTTTGTTCCACACAATCTCAAGTCCTTAATGAAATAGTACTGCAGTACAATCCTTATATACTCCATAATTACTATAACAAGTACATTGTTGATACAACACTCAATTGACATAATCAACATAAGAACACTAATCATTCCTCTTCATCTGTGGTAGTATCATAACTTGATTATTATCGAATAACATCATTTGAGGCATATTCTGATGACTGGGACATAGGTTCGCATAGTGTCCAAACTCCTTGCAAATGAAGCATTGTACATTTGAAACCATTTTCTTACCCTTGCAGTCATGTACTTTGTGCCCTTTTCCACCACACTTATAACAAACTCCCATTCCTTTCAGACAAGTTCCAGGGTGTTTCTTCCCACAGTTATCACATATGGGAAAATTCTTCTTTTCCCTCTTCCCTGTATCCGTCTTTCTCTCTTCCATCCTTTTCTTTTCTTGCTTCCCTTCAAAGCCATAGGACTCAGTAAAATATTTACTTATCTTATCAACACATGATATTATTTCTTCGTATGATGATAATAAATGGGAGACTATTTCTCTTATAAATTCTGGCTTAAGGCCATGAAAGATATGATCCTTCTTTCTCTTTGGATCATGTGTATTGCTGGAGTTCTCATTCCTTCTACTGGGTGCCATTTCTAAACAATGGAATACACTAGATTAGTTTATGAATAAAAATACCTAATCCCAAACTTGTAAGACACATAACATAAATTAAATAGTTTATGGATATAATCCATAATCATATAAATTTCTCCTTTGAGGAAGTAAACCCACATAAACCTTTCATAATGGTTTGTAAAGAAAATGAGAATTATACTAAGCATATCCCTCGGGAGTGTCGTAACCAAGAGTGCAGCAAGGCCCGTTGTCGTGCACCAGTTCCCGTTCGAGTCTAGCTCAAAGCGATGTTTTCGGGTTTTACCCCTAGGTACATCTGTGCCAGAGCCGCCTCTACCTGCTCGTATTCAGACAGGGATGTATTTCTCGGAAAACTCACAAAATCCCTACAATACCAAAATTCTAGGAAGTTCTTCTACACTAATCCTCAAAGTTCATCTTAGGTCTACGTGCTCTAATCAGAGTTTATCTAAATCTAGCTTCCAAGTTTTGTACTAAACTTCCTCTGATACCAACTGTAACGCCCCGACCCCAGCTACCCGGAGTCGGTGCATTATTACATAACATTGGCATGATCACAAGAAAGATCAAATCTCGAAAGACCGATTGGTTTAGTAGCCTTGGAAACACTAGATATATTCATAAGTTTTACATTACATCATAAAGTGAAAAACTACTACGACAACATAATGTCTCCATAGTCCACACTATTATCCCCTCATAATATCCCTGCAGGTCATCCATAACTTACTTTTCACATCCTGGGAAAAATAAAACATAGAAAAGGGGTGAGCTCAAATGCCCAGTAAGGATAACAATATAGCGAAACATTCAAAAATAAGCATAAACATTTAAGGCAATGCATTACTAAAACAAAAGCCTTTTAAACTTGAACTTCAACATAGTATGGAAAAAGTTAAATGAAATAATGCCATTTACTTATTCACATGGATATTCTACTAATCTAATAATCACATGCAATATCAATAACCACATTCATAATGTCGGAATGCATAATGCTAAACTTTAATTTCTTTGTCAAGGCCTCGTCCCAAGACCTTGGGGCTAACTGTAACCGGAACCCAACCCGGAGTGCCTCTAATAACCGGACACCAACCCGGAGTGCCTCTAATAACCGGACACCAACCCGGAGTGCCTCTAATAACCGGACACCAACCCGGAGTTCCTCTAATAACCGGAGACCAAACCGGAGTTCCTCTAATAACCGGAGACCAAACCGGAGGGCTTACTTTTACCGGTCCCCAACCCGGAACATACTTGTCTAACACATTCATCTAAATGAAAGATTGAAATATAACATAAACATTTGGATTAAAAATAACTTATAAAATGTCAATACTTTAAACAAAGACCATGAATGACATTAGAATAACTTATCCACAGTCAAAAATATCACAAAACCTTCAATAAAATAGCGATGTTTTGTATCATAATAAATCAACTTCAAATAAGCTTAAAATCCATCAAAGGATGTTGACATAGATGAAATCAAAACTATTTTAGAGAAATATCTCTTTTTATTTTGAAATCATTTAATATCCATATAAAATAAAACATTTTCTTTGAAAATATTCTTATAAGCTTGTAAGGAAAGCTTTGAAGATTTTATAACAGCGGAAAATATCCGCACCCGCCGTATAAGTTTAAAAAAAACATTCTTACCTTAATTTTGTCAAAAAGGTTAAAAAGTACCTTGTTTTGAAAACGACGGAATGATTCCTTTATAAACCTCTTATAAAAAGTCAAACAAGGGTATAAATGACTTTAACCCATATTCTTGTAAATAGTAAAAATGTTTTGAAATACATTTTGAAAAACATGGATGTGGATGATAAAGAGATCCCAGTAGATTATTACATATAAACAACCTCGGATAATGAAGAGATTGTGAAATAACCCTTACCAATTTGGTAACTTATGAAACATACAACCCATGAAAGAGGTATCATACAATGAATATGTAAATACACATAAATTATAGTTTATTACACAAATAATATAATTATGGGCAGTACATACACCACACAAAAGGTAATGGTGGAAATATGGCATGAATCTCACGGGAATAAGGAGTGAGATGAAAACCCCTTACCACGTTAATCAACTGAGTCGTATGGCCAAAATTTAATATCCACCAAAGTATTTACAGAATAACATGAATATAAAGAGAATCATGATAATATATATCAAATGGTAGTACACAATACACCACTTTCAATAATTTAGTGGCGAACAATGGATATCTCACGGAATTGAAAGTGAGATAAGAAAATCCCTTACCTTGTACTTTTACTTGGTTGGGGTAGGTTAACCTCCTGTATAATAGTGAAATAATTGTTATTAAATTATACAAGAATCATATATATTAATATGATATCATATATGATCTTTTAACTTTGCTTTGTTAATAATATCTTAGTATTATCGTTGTTTCGGGTGTTAACTTACTCATTTTCTTTTATATGTTTTATTACGTAAGCCAAGTTTGTAATGGGTTTGGTTGTATATTATTCATATCCAGAATGATATCAAGTCCTTAAACATCATTTTTAAATCATAAAATGATAATTATACTTGAATGGATATGATGGAGAATGAATCTTATCGCGTTCGTGGAGACGGTAGTCCGTACGTACGCACGAGCGACAATATAATTCTTTTGATATTAAAATAATATATAAATAGATGGTATATCATATATACAGAATCATTAACATGTTATATTTACTATTTACGTGAGTTACACATCATTATTATACTCATCCAAATAATAATATATTGAATAACAATTACACCACGACGTGGAGACGGTAAGCCGTACGTACGCACGTATGGTGACATGTTATTCAAAGGGTGGATAGAATACTGAATATAGTTTTACCATATTTATAATAACTTCACAGTATATATATGATACTGGAGTTACTATTTTATAATGGTAACAACAAAGTAAGAAGAAGTGGAAGAAGAAGGAACTTGGAAAAGGGTGGTGAAATCATTACCTCTTCTTCGGTTTCTTCCTTTTGATTTGATCAAAAGGGATCCTTAGGTTGGCTTTCTGATTAAAATAAGGCCTCTAGGTTGTATTGAGGGATGTTGGGAGAGTATTTGGTCAGAGTTTGGCTGAATCAAAAGGCTTTAAAGGTGTGAAAAAATGAGAAGGAGGAGTGCCCTTTTGTAAGAGGGGTGAGGGGCACCTTTGGAAAAGCTAGAAATATTAATTTATAATAAATTAATATTCGGTTTCTAATGGCTCCAAAGATGATTATTTAAATGTTAAGGTAGGTATGGGTAGAAAAAAACTCAACCAATAGAATTTAGAGAGGTTTGGGTACTTATATTAACCTTATCTTTAAGTATTAACTCTAAGTTAATTAGTTTCACTTTTACAATGTCTCTTTGTATTTTTATATAATATGGTTAATAAACTTACTATATACATCCAAAAGACCCCCAAGTGGTCCATTAATGATGAACCTATCATGATATAAGTCTCTTGGCCGAACCATAGATTTTTAGGAATTTAATATCAATTATTAATATAATATTTGTTTTAAGAACTCTTTTATGTCAATTTTGACACTATTCAATAGTTGATTTTTGTGAAACTCATAACAGATTTATTACTTCGAAAAAAGTCCATTAAATAAATCCTAATATATCATATTATCCTAGAAAATTATTTTAATTCATTAAAAGTTTCATATTATATTTATTTGGGTATTTATAATATCAATTATTTTAATTTTTCACTATTATAGTAATTACTGCATCATCATTGAGTCATAAATAAAATAAATTATTTAATGTCTAAAAATTATAAATAAAATATAATTATGTAGGAAATCTTTTTATCTTTCTAATTAATATTTATAATATAAAATCCAACATATATAACCCTATGTAACAATTGTTTTTCTAAAAGATATATGCTTGTGTCATTTTTGTATTCATTAAAATAAAGTGTCATTATCACTTACAAGTGGATCCATGGGGTCCCAAAATCGACCCAAAGATGCCCATGGTAGACCATGTATCAACCAATATGGTTTAGACACGTTTTAGGGTAATTTAGTATTATTATTATATTATTTTTTAACCCTTATTTACCGGATTTACCCTTAACCATGGTAAATAAAATATTTACCGCAGTAATTATTCAAAATGTCTAAAAATAAAAGTTACCTATTTACACAATTTGAACATCCTGATTCCAAATATGGAATCCGTTTTCCTAAATTCAAAACACCGAAGTGGCAGAAATTAATTTAAAATTAATTCCCGCTGTCAAAACAAAAAGCGTGTTTTTAAGAGATAATAACTATCAAAAGATTGACACTTGTTTATGTTCGGTTTAATTGTAAAATTATGTCCAATGACCAACATTATATTAAATGGTAAAAATATATTCTAAATATACTTTAAAATTACTAAAATTCATAATTTATCACAATTAATTATTTTGATTAAAAAAGTTGTTTTTAATTAAAATTTAGTAATTTTCACTATTAATCAAAATATGAAAGTTATCCGAAAAGTACCAAAATTTCACCTTAGGCTAAATTAGATATTCCGAATCCAAAAATGAAGTCCATTTTGAAATATAAAATATATATAATTTTAAAAAGTAGGTATTACTATTCATAAGGGCTAGTTTGATTGGTTGTTAGAACTCGGTGTTGCGTACAACACACGCTATCGCATTAATCAAAGAGAAGCGTACCGTAGAAGCTTGGGATGTTTCATTTTAAATTTTTTTTTGATGTCCCCCTTTACTCAAAAAGTTTAAAATATTTTATTTAAAATGGGTTCACTATTAAAAGTTGGTAAAAGTGCAATACTAAAAATGAATTTGTTCTTACATTATGTCTAAGAAACTCATAATATGGATTCTAAAATTATAAGGATTATATAAAGTTTAAAATTTAGTTAATACTATTCATAACCTCTTTTGAACGGCTTGTTTGGTAAGTCATGGTGTGCTTGAACTCGGTGTTGCGTGTAGTGCAAGTTATTGTATTATTTTAAAGAAATAACACACTATGAAATCCTGGGGTGTTACAATATGAGTAATGTTTTTTTAAATATATGTATAATGTTATTAACAAATAGATATCTATTGATTAATTATTAATTAATATATACTCAATTCTATGTAAATTCATTTTATGCTTCAGAAATATCATTTCATCAAAAATGGTTTGTGAGAAAATATTAGAATTACATTAGAAATTTTTTAAAGTATTATTTTATATAATATATAATTTTTTTCAAATATACATAGAAAATTATATTTAGGTTATATTTTGTGATTATTCTTAAAAGATTAGTTTTTCTGTGAATAGTAAAAAAATGTCGATTTTTTTTAAACTTTCATTTCATTTTATAAAATCAATTAATTTAAAAGTAACATGAAATTTTGGATTTTTTTATAATGTTAAATATGATTCATTTTATTTATAATAATCTAATTAATTCTGTTTTCATTATAAATATTCATAAATTTTATATAAGTTAATTTTTATGCCAAAAAACACATTTTTTTAAAAAACAATTGGTTATCTATTAAGCTTTTATATTGAAAATTATTTCTTCCACTTAGAAAATTTTAAACTTGAAAAATAGGTACTATGTTTTTGATCTGGATGTTTAAATTTGTTAAATAGGTCTCCTTTATTTTTTTTTCATTTTTAATAGTAACCGTGGAAAATCTTTGTCACCTCAGCAATGAAAATTGGGTAACTTGAGTTTAAAACTTTAAAATAAGGTCTCAATATCAACACAATATTGAAATTTATTTTATTTTATTAGATTAATTCAACCATATACTTGATAAATTTAAATATATACAATTCTCAGTCCATTTTCATTTAATAATGACATTTATATTATTTTAAGTAAATAAAATTCCAAAATGTCACTATCTTTTTTTTAATTTATCTTATATGTTCACATAGAGATAATAATATTTTTTGAATGAATATAACATTTTATTTCAATCATGATTAATTTATTTTTATGATGGTAATTATTTTTAAATTTTCATTGATGGTATACATACCTTACATACACACACAAAGCTAACGTAGTGCTTGTGAAAAAAATAAAAAAATAATGTAAATGATTATATAAAAATAAAAAGTAATATGTTTTTTATGAAATGTGGTGTGAAAAAAATTTTATGGTTATTTGAAATTTATAATTTATTCTAAAATTTTATAAATTATAAATGAATTATTCTCTTCCTTTCATTAAATTCAAATTAAATGAACATTCACAAAATTAGATTAATGATAATTTATGTTAATGATATTTTATTAAATGTATTAAAAACATAAAACTATTAAAACATGAAAAGGGTTATGATATATGGTTTAAAAATTAATTTATGCTCCATTTTTGGGCCAATATTTACCTTTTATGTAAATGTATAACCCCTAGTGATTTATCAATGTGTTACTACAGATAAGGTTAAAAAGTGTTAATGTGGGGTAAAACTAAGGGGATAATAGAAAAAATAAACAAATAACTTGAATAAAACATATTGGATGATTTTATTTTGATTCTATATCATATTTAATTTTAAATTGAGAAAATTTCAAACTAATTCTCAACAAATATGACTTATAATATTTTAATGTTTGGAAAATTTACAAGACATCCCCTTACCTCCATTATAAAAGGACATCCCTCCTGTAACTTCTTTAAAAAAATGGGGCCATATATCCTATCCATTACCATCCATAATACCATTACACATTCCTTTTTGATATCTTATAGCTTCTCGTCTTTCTGAAATACCATCCTTTCAAGTCTTAATATGTAAGATAAAAGAGGTTTCTCAATAGAGGTATAACTCTTATCCTGCCTGTTTCAATTTATTTCTTCTTACAACTCCTATAACTATATTTTATTCACTATAAATAAATTAAATAAGTATCCTAAACATAAATAATTTTTATTATGATTATGGTTCATCCATTTTTTCATCTTTTCCATTAAATGGGAAATGAAAATTATCGCATGTGTGTAAATGTATAATATCGTCTCCACATAGCGATAGGATTCATTTTCCATCACCATAATTCATTGATGGTTATTATAATGTATTTAAGGAATATATATGATATTCATCACATAATTATACATCCTTAATTTTAATATGTAATTTACCTTCTTGTCTTTAAATATGTAAGAAAATGAAAATGTCGCCTAGGTTTACGTGTGACCTACCCCGTCTACAATGTGATTTGATTTTTTTTTAATTTTATATTTATATTTATGTTAATAAGGATATATTTAAAGAATATATATTATATCTATGATATAATAATGGTTATATAAGGTTGAATAATTATTTATCTTTATTTCATTCGAACCATTCAAAAGTGGAAACATCAATCATTCGTACATAGGGACTATCGTCTCTACAAGGTTATGTAATTAATTTTTCATCCTCTATTTATATAAATAATTATAAACATGTATATTATGAATAAATATGATAATTATTTATTGAATAATATTCTACAATGGCTAAACTATGACCATGTTTTATATACTAGAACCATAGATATCACGAACCGAATCGATCACCACCAAAAATGGCACCAAACCCAGCCCGTGACAAGGCCCGAAGGCCGTTACCGATCCTCACGGGCTGGAACAGGTGCCCGGGTGTCATAAAATGAAAATTGGGAATGATTTACCTGAGTTTATAAACATAACACAACAAAAGAATCCAATGAAACAAATCTGGATTTTTCAAACCAAACAATCTTTTACAAAAATTCAGAACTGAATTACATAGCTTAAAATAACTCAAAAGTTCTATACCAAAGGTACAAAACCAAATAAGGACAGCCCAAGAACCCTCATGGCAAGGGGCACCGCCCTCAAGCCACCTCCACAAGACTTCACCACCAAGGACCTGCTAGAAACCCAAACCACTGGAACAAACAAACTGTACCCAACCTACGATAACAAAAATAACCAAGTCTACTTACACCCAAGGGTTTAAGTAGGGTGTGAGACATTTCCCAGTAGGATACCACAACTAAGAGATTCCATGTGATAAACATTTAAAGACGAAAAGCATGCATGTTTTCAAAAACATGAAAAGCTAGTTACAATTTCTAAAAGATGCAACTTTGAATAAAAATAGTTTTCAAGTGGGCTATCATTAAGAATAAACACTTTTAAAAATAATGTCAACACTAGTGAATTTTACAACCAACTATACCATATGCCGACGGTAAGTACAAAGTATATAATGAGCACAAGAAATAGGAAATAACCCCTAGGCACTAGCTAGGTGTGGGTCCCAGGTACCTCGTATCTCGGTGAGAGTAACCATCACAAATATCCATTATCGGGCATGATCCACTAGTAGGGAACATACCCATAACCTATTGGTCCCCAATCATCATCATCATAGTTTAGTTAGAGTTTTAAGTGTCAATCTTGCTAAATGAAACTGAGGCCAAACCCCACGGATTCACTAGCATACTAGTACACATCCACCCACCTAGATACCCAGGTTTTCCCCTTGTGCTCAAACAATTTCAACAAGTCAAGAAATATACATTGAACATGAAAATATCATTTCCACATCACAAATTTACCAAACAGCCCATATGTATACCACAAAAGTCACAAAAACCCATTTTTCATTCAAAATGATTTTGAAATCTGAATCACACCAAAATAGCCCACAACACATTTCACATTTCTTCAACACTTCCACAAAACCATTAAAAAATGTTATAAAACAATTATAAGAAATGTAAACTCATATAACAGCCCACACACATGGAAAATAACACTTCTTTCATAATCAAAAATTCAGTTTTTCACATCACACTCACACAAAACACTCCACATCACTTTCACATCACTTTCACTCCTCAATATCTCCTTCAAACAATTTAATAAAATATTTCCAAGATGACACATATCACATAACAGGATTTTCACAAATGAAATGGACCTTTTAAAAATATACTCATACCAAAATAGTTTTCTGATATAGTTTCACCTATTACACAACCCAATAAACCATTCAAAACTTTAATAAAACAATTATAAAGAGTATACCCAAAATTTGCACATAAAATCCATTTCAAAAACCTCTTTTTAAGCCAAAATCATACCAAGACCCTACCAAAACAGAATTGGAATCCCAATCAACATATAATAATCCACTTTAAAATGTTATATAATCACCTTGAATAATATCAGAAAAGATACCCATGAAAACACACAAATCCATAAAAGACTTTCAAGGAGTATAACAAGGTTATACAAATAAAACCATTAAAATACAACCCCTTTTTAGGACCACATGGAACTATATCATTACCCAACCATAATTGGCAGCCCCTTATAACAACTAATAAATCACTTCCACATTTTACAAAACTACCATAAGAGATAACACATGAAATACATTTGAAAAATACACACTTCAAGCAAAAATGTAACTTTAAAAACAAATGAATTACTATTTCTTCCAAAATGGTTTTCTCATAATGTAAAACACATCAGGAACATGTAAAATTATTTAATCAAGCAAACTAACTCATCATTAAATGGTTACCCACGGAATCACCTACCGAATGTGTCGAAACCCTCAAATATTGGGGTGAAACATCAACCGCACGACCGCCACACCTCAAGGAAGTTAAAAGAAACCTAAAACCTCAATATTTCATCCAATATACAGTAATTTAGAATCTAGGCATGAACCCTAACTTCTGGAGTTTTTATAATTCAAGAATTAGGGAAGAAACCCTAAGCAATTTGAAAGAGGAAAGAAATAGAGTCACCTACTTGAAGTATCCTGAATTAATCACTCCAAAAACAGTAGTTTCTGAAATTTAAAACATCCAAAATTCAGGGATTGTTCGAACAAGATTTATTAGGTAATTTAGGAACTAGAATAGAGGGAAAAGAGTAAGAATTGTGAGAGTTAAGAAGGGATGAAGTTACCTGTTCAATTCTGGTGGATTTGAGACACCCTTTGCATATCAGCACTATTTCGCAATTTCAAAGAGCTCCAAGGAGGAGGGAAAGGAAATGGGAGCGGGCCTAGGTTTCTTAGGGTCTTGGGGGAGGTGGAATCACCGAAAAAACGAAAATATTGAATGATATATAAAACAATTAAAAATTATTTTTAATGTAGGAAATGGGCCTTCGGGCAGGCCCAATATCTTAAATAAAAACCCATATCCACCATGATTATGGATTTATAAAGGCTCCAAATTTATATTTTGGTGTCAATAGGTCAGAGGAGACCATTTTGAAATTAGAATTAGGGAAAAATATTAAAAAATTAAAATGTTATAAAGGAAACAAAATTTATTTTTAAATCTGGAATTGGGCTCACGGTTTGGCCCAATTCATGAAAACTCATCTATTTCTCCTTAAAACATTTGGAAACCATCCAAAACAAAGAATGAAATGAAAATAAATGAAATTTAACTTCAAAATAAGTCATGTATGTGACAATTCTCCCCACAATGAAAACATTCCGTCCCCGGAAATCTACAGAAAGGCCAGATACGAAAGCCAAACCGAACTGATAAACCAAGATGTACTCCCTTTCCGGGTTTCGCCCCCAAAATCCAAAACACCTCCATTGATAAATTAAGGAAGGAATACTTCACAACAAAATCATACACCACTTTCCTGAAACAATCAATCACATTCAGGATTTATCCCAAAGGAAAACTCCTCAATCACTATTCAAACAAGACTCAAGCAATTCACTCAAACGAACAACAACATCGAACAAGGTTACACATACCTTAATATAGCTAAACCATTGGGAACTCTCCAATCTCAATGGTTACCCAAGGAAGATTTAGGTAGCTTGATAGATCCTAATGAGACTACCTACCACCAATCCTTGACCATGGATAAGTCTAAGTTATTGGTACAGGGAAAAAATAGGCTCCCCACCATAAGAACCGACAATATTAATCAACCAGCATGGGCCGGTACAGAAAGACCCCAAAATATAATGTGTTGGGACGAACACATGGTTAGTCCGCACGGTTTGGGAAACCATGAACTAACAGTGGATATTCTTCTATCTACATGGTTTTTTGGGGGGCTTGGTCACTACTAACCAAGTGCAAACCGTGTGGTCAACCTGTCTAGACAAACTTCATAAATTTCTCTAAAGACTCAATGGAAACCAAGGGGGGAGGGAATAACATTGGGCGATGACATGGGTACAAGGCCCTCCACCTATTTCCACCAAACATGAAAAGTAGATGAAATATGATGACACCATAGGTTTAAACTCTTCTTATCTTCCATATTGAGGATAGGACTTTGCACAAGGGTTTAAATGACACTGGGGTTTCCCCTGACTACGCGCCAACTTATCTCTGGGACCTATGGCTGAAGCTCAAAATATTGAATCATATTCGGCCTCGCAGTTAGGTTTTGGAAACCACCTGAATGAGAATTCTTTTTTCGATGCAAACAACAACTACACCGCAATCCCTGATAAGTTTTTCAAAGACATAACAAATTCCAAACTCACTTTACCCTAACTCGATATTTCACTAAAAAAAGGGATTAGAAGATGTACACACATCACACCTTTTTTGTTTGGGTGAGAAAAAATAGAAGTAAAGAACAATTATACTCACCTTCCTCTAAAATGGAATATTTTTTTATGTTTTGTTTCATGGGAGACATTCTCCCAACATAATAGAGACTCTTAGATGATTGCCCAACTTTCACCTTTACATTCAATCGAGCACATGACATCACAAGGAATCACCGAACATGACCATTGCGACTGATATAAACAATTAATAGAGAGGGAACTTGTACAACATCCCAAAACAACTTAAAACTCTAGAAAGTTTCCATAATATCCTATCATGACCAGATTTCCCACACTAGTAGTTTAACATGAACTCCTTCTTTGAAGAGACTATGAAGGACCGAGAGTTCCTCTTAGACACTATCCAAATACTCATCCATGCTAACAACCCCAGAACACTTCCACCTTCTAAAAATTAGGAAACTTAAGAGGCTAAGGTCACTTTCAACCATCCATAATCAATCTCCCACTACAAGAGGATACACAAAACCAATAATGGAAAGGGTGTATACTCAATCTAAAAATCTCAAGAAATAGATTCCTTATATTGATCAACTAGAGGATTTTACAATGGAGAAACAATCTTGGTTGCGCTTCAGTTATGCATTAACCTTTAATGGGGGCGTACCTTATCCAATGAGAGAACCCAAGGACCCAACCAATATGGTCCATTGGTCAAAACAAGCCATAAACCATCTCCAAACACATGAAGGGAACCACCGTAAAGGCATCCCAAAACATTTTTCAAAAGAGACCACTAACTGTCCCTACAACACAGCTTACCAACCAAACACAAACCCAAAACACAGTTCAAACAGAAGGGGTTCTTGGAATCAAAACATCCCACAACATCAACATTTTCAAAAACCCATAATACAAACCATACAAAAAATATTCATCAAGACATCATGGTTTTCTTTAAAATTAATTCTTTGAGAACAAACAGTTTAGCAGTAAGCATATCCACCAATGTTACCCCATGCGCCTCACACATGTAGGTTTTTGTGCCACACCAGACACCCTCCTAATATCCGTCCCGACACTCATCTAGTCATGCCATCAACCATCCATCATCCCATATAACCCCATGCATGTAGTCGCTAATGGAAATAACAAAGGTTAAAACAAAAATTCTTTCCACTTTTCAAAACCAAAATGGTCAACCAACACATCCTTTTTTCTCATAACCGCTAACCACGAGATCAAAATCCAAACTCACATCTTATAAAAAAATTTAGAAAGTCACAACCATTTTGAAAGTAACTCACTTTCCGGATATTCACATCAATTTCAAAACATATAATCCCATTATGAGGTGTGGTGATCAGGAACACTACCCATAACTAGATTTCCATGTCCCAACAATCCTAATACCAGACTATCCTAACTCTTCCCCAATTAACATGACCCAAATAGTTAACCTGAACCTCCTTTGATACCATTTTGTCATGAACCGAATCGATCGCCAGCAAAAATGTCACCAAACCCAGCCCGTGACAAGGCTCGAAGGGCGTTCCCGATCCACACGGGCTGGCACAAGTACCCGGGTATCATAAAATGAAAATTGGGAACAATTTACCCGAGTTTATAAACATAAAACAACAAAAGAATCCAATGAAACAAATCTGGATTTTTCAAACCAAACAATCTTTTACAAAAATTCAGAACTGAATTACATAGCTTAAAACAAATCAAAACTTCTATACCAAAGGTACAAAAACAAATGAGGACAGCCCAAGAACCCTCATGGTAAGGGGCACCGCCCTCAAGCCACCTCCACAAGAATTCACCACCAAGGACCTGCTAGAAACGCGAACTACTGGAACAAAAAAACTGTACCCAACCTGCGACAACAAAAATAACCATGTCTACTTACACACAAGGGTGTAAGTAGGGTGTGAGCCAATTCCCATTAGGATACCACCACTAATAGATTCCATGTGATAAACATTTAAAGACGAAAAGCATGCATGTTTTCAAAAACATGAAAAGCTAGTTACAATTTCTAAAAGATGCAACTTTGACTAAAAACAGTTTTCGAGTGGGATATCATTAAGAATAAACACTTTTAAAAATAATTTCAACACTAGTGAATTTTCCAGCCAACTATACCATATGCTGATGGTAAGTACAAAGTATATAATGAGCACAAGAAATAGGAAATAACCCTTAGGCACTAGCTAGTTGTGGGTCCCAGGTACCTCGTATCTCGGTGAGAGTAACCATCACAAATATCCATTCTCATGCACGATCCACTAGTAGGGAACATACCCATAACCTAGTGGTCCCTAATCATCATCATCATAGTTTATTTAGAGTTGTAAGCGTCAATTTTTCTAAGTGAAACTGAGGCCAAACCCCACGGATTCACTAGCATACTAGTACACGTCAACCCACCTAGATACCCAGGTTTTCCCCTTGTGCTCAAACAAGTTCAACAAGTCAAGAAATATATATTGAACATGAAAATATCATTTCCACATCACAAATTCAACAAACAGCCCATATGTATACCACAAAAGTCACGAAAAACCATTTTTCATTCAAAATGATTTTGAAATCCAAATCACACCAAAATTGCCCACAACACATTTCACATTTCTTCAACACTTCCACAAAACCATTAAACAATTTTATAAAACAATTATAAGATATTTAAACTCATATAACAGCCCACACAAATGGAAAATAACACTTCTTTCATAATCAAAAATTCAATTTTTCACATCACGCTCACACAAAACACTCCACATCACTTTCACATCACTTTCACTCCTCAATATCTCCGTCAAACAATTTAATAAAATATTTCCAAGATGATACATATCACATAACAGCCTTTTCACAAATTAAATGGACCTTTTAAAAATATACTCATACCAAAACAATTTTCTGATATAGTTTCACCTATTACACAACCCAATAAACCATTCAAAACTTTCATAAAACAATTATAAAGAGTATACCCAAAATTTGCACATAAAATCCATTTCAAAAACCTATTTTTAAGAAAAAATCATACCAAAACCCTACCAAAACATAATTGGAATCTCGTTAAACATGTAATAATCCACTTTAAACTGTTATATAATCACCTTGAATAATATCACAAAAGATACCCATGAGAACACACAAATCCATAAAACACTTTCAAGGAGTATAATAAGGTTATACAAATAAAACCATTAAAATACACCCCCTTTTTAGGCCCACATGGAACTATATCATTACCCAACCATAATTTTCATCCCCTTACAATAACTAATAAATCAATTCCACATTTTACAAAACTACCACAAGAGATAACACATGAAATACATTTGAAAAATACACACTTCAAACAAAAAATGTAACTTTAAAAACAAATGCTTTACTATTTCTACCAAAATGGTTTTCTCATAATGAACAACACATAAGGAACATGTAAAATTATTTAATCAAGAAAACTAACTCATCATTAAATGGTTACCCACGGAATCACCTACCGAATGTGTTGAAACCCTCAAATATTGGGGCGAAACATCAACCGCACGACCTCCGCACCTCAAGGAAGTTAAAAGAAACCTTAAACCTCAATATTTCACCCAATATACAGTAATTTAGAATCTAGGCACAAACCCTAACTTCTGAATTTTTATAATTCAAGAATTAGGGAAGAAACCCTAAGCAATTAGAAAGAGGAAAGAAATAGACTCACCTACTTGAAGTATCCGGAATTAATCACTCCAAAAACAATAGTTTCTGAAATTGAAAACAACCAAAATTCAGGGATTGTTAGAACAAGATTTATGAGGTAATTTAGGAACTAGAATGGAGGGAAAAGAATAAGAATTGAGAGAGTTAAGAAGGGATGAAGTTACCTCTTCAATTTTGGCGGATTTGAGACACCATATGAATATCAGCCCTATTTCTATATTTCAAAGAGCTCCAAGGAGGGGGAAAGGCAATGGGAGCGGGACTGGGTTTCTTAGGGTCGAGGGGGAGGTGGAATCACCGAAAAAACGAAAATAGTGAAGGAGATATAAAACAATTATAATTAATTTTTAATGTAGGAAATGGGCCTTCGGGCAGGCCCAATATCTTAAATAAAAACCCATTTCCACTATGATTATTGATTTATAAAGGCTCCAAAATTATATTTTGGTGTCAATAGGTCATAGGAGACCATTTAGGAATTGGAATTAGGGAAAATATTAAAAAATTAAAAAGTTATAAAGGAAACAAATTTTTTTTTAAATCTGGAATTGGGCTCAAGGTTTGGCCCAATTCATGAAAACTCATCTATTTCTCCATAAAACATTTGGAAATCATCCCAAACAAAGAATTAAATGAAAATAAATGAAATTTAACTTCAAAATAATTCATGTATGTGACAATAGAACTGAACCATACATGAAAGATGATGAAATTACCATCATAATAAAATATTTTAATAAAAAAATTGTTAATAAATGGGTTGTAAGATGTTATAAGTAAAGAATATATGATATTATATGTATTTATTTGGTTGTTTAATATATTTATCATTACTTTATATTTTTTATATAGAATTTTATAGAATATACAAATCAATTCATGAATAAGGTAAGGGGGTTTCTCATCTCACATTTATTTATGTGAGAAATTTTCTATAATCAACAGTCATTTATTTGTGGTGTATATACTACCCATGAATGTTTTTTATGTTTATTTTAATGTAAATTATTGGTATTTAAAAATTCATATATTTTTTTCTTATTAATTACTTTTTGATTCATAGATTACCAAACTTGAAATATTTTATTAATCAAAATTGTCTTTTTGAGACATATGTTATGTTATGTGCCTATGTTATTTTATGAGGAGTATATACATCCCATTTGAAATATTATATAATGAATATAATTGTTTCATGATATTTAATGTTTCATATTATGTTGTACTTTCAGGTGTATTTTTATTAAAAAGTTACAAAAGTGTCAAGAGAATTTTGTTTCAATATCATTCTAATGAGGATATTTTAGACGTGAATTTCCATTGAGGGATGCAATATGATTATTATTTGATAAAAAATAAATTTTTATTCTTCATTTTTTATTTCTATAATATTTAATTTTTAGTTTCATTTTCTTCACTTTGGTAATCAAAATAGTAAGAAATGTTTATAATGAAATGAAAGCCTAATTTATCCTCTTTCAACCAGAAAATATTTTTCTTCTATATCTATGTTTCATAAAAAAAATTAAAGAATGTTTTAAGATATTATCAAGTGATTGTTTTATGTAGTTTCTGCACATATTTTACTTTTTAATTTTTTTTAAAAAATAATATTCTTTTCATTTTTTAAATGAGATATTTTTACCTAAGCTTTGAGCAGAATCTTAATTTTAATAATTACTACATGAATTAAATTTACCACTATCATGACTAGTAAATACTTTGAAGATTCTTTTATTTGTTCACATATTTATTTTCAAATCAAATATTTTCCGTGATATTTTGGAATTTTTTAGATTTTTGATATTTGATTTGAAACTAAAAATGGCATTTTACATATGAAATATTCTTGTGATATTTTAATGGAATAGCTCATCTATGATGAAATCCTTTGATGTTAATTATAAATTACTGGGGTTATAGTCCTATCATACCACCCTTATTCTTTATTTTGATGTTTTAGGATTCTGATGATGAAATATTTATCAACCCCATTAATTTTTTGTGGGTTATGTTATGATGATATACCAAATGTATTATGGTCATGTAGAATTAATATAAATGGTTTTTGATTGTTTAATGGGTGGTTACATTATAGACTTCTGATGCACTGGGTAATGATGGATAAATCATGAGATAATTATGTTGTTTTTTAACCTAATTTCGTGATCATATCATGATATTATGGCCATATTTCATGTCAATAATTTTATGTGTGGATCTATTTTTATGTTCACAAATTTATGTATGGACTTGGTTTCATTTTATTAAGTTTATTAAAGCTCTTGAGTTCAAGTCTTTAATTTAAAGAGTAAACCTGTTACTATTTTTACATGTTCACAATGTTATAATCTAGTGTTTTTTCCACATTCCTATGTTTATGTATTCAATCATGAATCATGATTTATTATTGATAATTTTTTACACATATTAATTTTTTCATTTGTTATGCAAAATTCATATGCCATGAATCATAGTTAACGATATCAAATTGATTGGATATGATTCCTTATATTAAGATTATGTTGACATACCCATAAACTCATGTATGATCATTGATTTGTTTCTTCTATGTTTACCCTTACTGTGCATCTCACCTTACCATTTATTATGTTTTCATTACTAAGGTTTTGATGAAATGGTCCAAGTATGACATGTTTAGAAGGGTGTTAATGTAATGAAATTTGTGATATATGTTAAATATTCTTTGAAAAATTAGATGTTTTTGTATAGATCCAATATATACACTAAAATTTTATAGTTCTTGGGTTTGTATAACAGTGATATGTTTTTTGTATTCATCTCAAATGATGAAATATTTATGTAAGTTATTCTTGGGTTTCCTCATACCACATTGTCCGTTTAAGAAGGATCATACAATTTTATGTTATTATAGAATGTTTCTTACAATACACACTACATTAATGTGAGGTTCTTCTAGCCTCATTTATTTATTAAATATGTATGGTAGATACACTAAAATATAAAATAATTTCCCTAGTTATAAAAGTTTATTTATTAATACATAAATATTACCAAGAAATTTGGTGATAATAATGGTGCCTATTATTGTTTATTTTTAGTATTGATATGGGAAAACTTTTTCAATGTTTTTTAGCACTTATAAGGCCACTATTAACTGTTGCTGCCACTAATTAGTCCTTTTGAAAAAAAAATATAAAAAATCATATATATATATATATATAAACAATTTCACCAAAAAAAAAGAATTCATGTCATAATTTAATTAATAAAAATAATAAATAAATTCTACTATTTAATAAAATATTTCTAATTTCAAACAATCATCAGTTATTATAATAACAACATTAAAAGACAGTTAAATATTAGATTTTTTAATGGATTTTTCTAATGGTTCAATAATTCTTTGACTTTTAACCTACCAAAGAAATGTATCTATAATAGAAAAAAAACATATGTAAGTATTAATAAAAAACTTTTGTTTTATTAATAAAAATTATTAATATTAAAACTAACTTTATATAAAAAAAATATATTAGGTCATTCTAATGACACAACACATCAAAATGATATGTGATTAATTCCAATATTTTACAAAAACAATCAACAAAAATTTTACTATAGTTTAATTTTAATTCTTTTCTTCCCATATTTGAGCATGTGATTCATATTTTTAACTACAATAATACTTTTAAATTAAAACATATAATTTTAGTTATAATAATTTTATTTAACTAAAATGAAATGTTATTAATTACTATATGTCAAAAATGAATCTATTATATTTTTTCTGTAGCTTTACAATAGTTCGAGATCATTTTATTCGTTTCAACTGTGTGATGTGTAGACAGAAATTTATAACACCTATAATGAATAAAAAATAATTTAAAAAATGAGTCATTAATAATTATCCTAACTTTTCACAAAAAAACTATGATTTTTTTCAAAGATATTACAATATTACATGTGTATACTTAACTAAAAAACCTCTTTTTAAAATTAAAACATTAATTTTTATTCATTTCACAGCATTGTGCATCAATGTATTATTTAAATTTTTTATAAAATTCATAAATGAATCTAAGATGGTTTTCAGAGGGTTTAGCAAAAAACATAGTGTTCTGCTTATTTTTAATCCTATGAAATGTATATTGAACTTATTTATTTCTAAAATATAAAATTACACTTTAGTTCATTTTTTATTACACTACATGTCAAAATGAACCAACCTTGTTCCCCTAAAAACCGGGAACTAAGGTCAACTCTTGTTAATTCCTAAAAGGAAATCCTGATCCCAATGGGCTGGAAACTATTGACTAGGCATCGAGTAACTCCTTTATAAATGATTTTTCCAAATAATTTTCAACTAATTATAAATTACATCACAAAACAAACCTTATTAATCCTTAAAATTTAAAAAAACAATGACATCCTTGTGTAAGAAAAGTGGGATGGGAAGCCGAAATGAGTTATTCAAGACAGGGTAAGACTGCTAAAAAATTGAAATCAAAATAAACTAGAATAAAGGCACCCACATACATATGACATGATGGTCATAATCCCACTATGACACTATTGTCACCTGACCAACTTCCCCTTACATAAGTAATCACCACCTCCATGGGACTCCCTGATTTTACCTATGTCCAATATAATGAAGTATGCATACACCGATTGGGTATATGTATAGTGTAAGTATAAAATCCTAGTGTAGGCCCTCTAAGAGTTATATTCATAGTAATTATTATAAAATATTAACATTATTTTTTGAAAAAAAAATTAAATAAAATATTCTTTGACTTTAAAAAAATAAAAAATGGAAGAAAGAAATAAAAATTAAGAAAATACAAACCAAATAGGTATCCCTAGGGTAACTATGGTAAGGTTTATCCTTAGATCCTCATCCTATATGGGGTTGAACCATCCACAACCATTCCCATTCATGAGCCCATAATGATGACAAGTAAAAAAAATTCAGTGATAACCACATTCATAGAATGGATTTTTTGGTTATTGTTGCATCAATTTCCAAAGGATAGGAGGGGAGGAACTTTTCTAAGCATACTTGTCCTAGCCATACCTCCAAAGTACCTGTGTTTCCCATGTGCCATCCCATTTTAAAAAAAAGAATTCTATAAGATAATAAAATCCCACATAGATCTATATCAATTTAGTTTCAAAGGAAAAAATATTGTAATCAACTCCACATACCCATAGGGTGCTCAAAAACCCTTATATGCATTAAATCATTTTAAAATATATTTTATAGATTTAGTGTTTACGGTTTAGTATATTAAAAACTATATAACTTGAAACCACCTAATGTAAAACAATGAAATCATATTTTATTATTACCCTTTAAGTAATTAAATGTGTTGGATAGTTCGTTCCATACACAATACCAAACATAAAAAAGTTCCTCACATATTTATAGAAAATATAAATATTTAAGTATTGTCTTTGAAAACCAAGTGATTGAATTATCAATCATGAAGAGGATCAACTTATTCATGAATTATATTTATATAGAAAATGAAGTCTAGTATTAAAATGAATTAAATTCATTTAGTTAAACTAAAATGTCTAATAAGATCATTTATTTTTTAGAAAAACAATTCTAAATATTTCTTTAAATGCGATATGTATTTTTATTTCGAGAAACATATGATTAATGATTATATATTATGTTTGTTATTAGTAATTTTTCAACATAAATTTAGTTGTTAAATAACATAAAATATAAATAATAACAGTTTGTATTTTAAAATTCCATTTTCTAATAAAAATGATTTTTCAATATAATTTTGTATTTTATTCAAAAATTGAATTTATAACTTTTGAAAATTAAAATTGATAAAAATTAAATTAATTTTTTAATTATTCAAATCATAATTTTATTTGTATAAATTTTTGTTCTTTTTTGAAAAGGTATATTTTTATTCTAAAAATATGGCTTCCACAAAATATATAATTTATATGATATTACTATTATATAATAATTACCTAGAAATTTTTAAAACTGTTTAAATAATCAAAAATAATTTTTTAGTAATAAAATATTCATTGAAGTTATAAAAACAATGTAAAACATTTTTATGAATTATTAAATTATTACTTTAATATAAAAACTATTTTTAGGGTTTTATTTCAATAAAGTATATATCAAAGGAGGTTTGGTTTTAGAATACCATTGAATAATCATGTAATTTATTTTTTATAATAACTAAATTTTTGTCCTTATAAATAATATCCAAACTAATTTTACCTTATATATAAAAATTAAAATCTTAAGGATTTTAATAGTTTTAAAAATTATTTTACATGTTTAAATGTTTATATTTTAAAATTAACTTTTCATACATTTAGAAAATTTATTTGATAAAAAACATTAAAATCTGAAATCATAAGGTTAAAATCAGGTAATCATGTAAATTTTAGTTTTCTTCAATAAAATTAAATACTAATGTTATAATATAGTTACCCTGATAAAATGTAAAAATGGAAAATGGTCTTTTACTAGAGGAAACAACAATGCATGTTAAAAACATGTTTCCAAATGGAAATTTGACACGTTTCTCTAAAAAAAGTTTACTACGTTCCTAATTTTTCTCTTTCTGAATCCCTTGATGTATTAATAGTGAAATTAAATTATTTAAATTCAATGGATACTTCCAAAACTACCCATCTCTTCACTTATAAAATGGTAACATCTTTTTTACTTGAAGACTCACTTATTTTTATAATTTCCCAATAAAACTATAATTTTTTTTATTCTAGAACCGTATAAAATTTTCAAAAGATTCTATTCACCATTAGTTAGTATAATTATTTCATTTTTATAGAGACTTATATGGAAAAATCAAGTTTGTTACATGAGTATTATTGACTACTTAGTTTTTATTATTAATTTTATTCTTTCAAATTTATTATAAACATGGAAATATAATGATATTAGTATCATTTTTATACGTTAATGTCATTATATAAATTTTGATATCATTATATATTCATATACCTCACCCATTAAGAAAAATAATAACATTATTCATGCATTTTTTGGACTACCATCTCCACGACATAACATGTTTTGTTTTCATTTACTTATTTTAAAGGATAGATATAAGGATGGTATTAATGAATACAAATTATTTTTATTATATCCTTAAGGTTATTGTATGAAAGAAATGGATAACCTAATAATGATATGAACAAAAAATGATCATTATTAATTTAATTATTTAAAATATGTGTACTAAGAGGATATTTTTTTC
This sequence comes from Viscum album, assembly GCA_963277665.1. Taxonomy (NCBI): domain Eukaryota; kingdom Viridiplantae; phylum Streptophyta; class Magnoliopsida; order Santalales; family Viscaceae; genus Viscum; species Viscum album. Next base: position 2,097,176,807 of record OY728122.1, read on the forward strand.
AAATTGTGTTATGTTTTCATATCCATTAATTCTTCATCAAATTCCTTAAAATATTGATATATAACACTAATAAACATAAAAAAAGATCATTATGTTTTTGAAAAAATTATATGATAACAAAAACACGTCATAATTATTCATTAAATTAGGGTATCTGCATGTTTGGGTTGGCTTAACCACCTACTTGAACAATCCCATGAATTTTTATCAAGTATGAAAATTAGAACTTATTTACAAGTATAATATGATATAAATTTTTTAAAGAAATTATTTTTTTGGTTTAGATAAGTTTATATTAAAATATATTCATTAATTTATAAAACATCGATTCTCAAGAATTATTGAAACATGCTTATTATCTATTTCATCTCCAAGGATGAATACTAAAACACTCATGAATTGAATTTGAATCATTATATGTGACACCCTGATATTTTAAAAAAGAAAAATCATATTTGATAGAATATATTACAGAAAACAAAAATATTATATGATAATGTAACACCAAGAGACGTTACAATATATTTATTTTTAAATAAATTAATTCTCTTTGATGGCATTTAATGCATGCAAAACCTGGTTTAAATGAAATGTGAAACTCTATTAAAATAATATTATTTAAATATGGCCATAAGAGAGAAATGCTTAAATCGGTAGGTATGGATAGGGATTAATAAATTATTAAATTCATGTATTATAAATATATAAAATAAATTAAATGGTTATCTATTGATTAGAAATAAAAAAAATAACCATTTTAAAGAGAAATAAATGTTTTCTAAAAAGTTTATTTTTTGAAAGGTGGATTTATCAGGCATTGTTCCAATAATTGAAAAATAATTTCTTTAAAAATTTAGAAACAATATATGAAAAAATTAAAAATCCTTTTTCAAATATAAATTTCAAAATTATATTAGGGTTAATTTCTTAAAATTTTCTAAAAATATTTATTTTCTAATAAATATTTAAAATACTAATTTTTATTTAAAATTATATTTTTAAAAATTTATTTAAAAATTAAATATTATTTTAAATAGGTTTTAAATTAAAATTAGTTCATTTGTTTAAAATAATAACTAAATTATTTCATTTTAATCAATTTCATAATGAATTTTGATATAAAAAGATTTTAATCATTGGGATGTTTTTCCATTTAAAAATGCTTTTTCGACATGTGTTTGGGTTTAATTTTTGATTTAATTCAGAATATTCGGTGATTTTACATTATAAAAATGGACCCCATATTTTTAATCATCATAATTTATATCATCTAATATGGTCAACATAATATTTTACAATAATTAATAATGAAAATAGTAAAAATTATTTATTATGGTTATGGTAAAAATAGTTTTATCACGGACTAAACTTAAAATATAGGAGTTAAAAAGGACCTAGAACATTTATAATTCATATTTCATGGTAATATTTTGATGCTATATCTTATAATGTTCTATAATGTTCCATATTATTTGTAACATCCCAGGTAAATAAAGAATAATACATTCTCATATTTATTAATATTTACGAATTAAATATTAATTTTACTTTAAAGGGGTTGCTATGTTCGATATCATTGCCGATACGCAACAAAGTGTTTCTTTGAAACCTTACGTTGCACACTAGTAATAAAATAATATTATTTTAAATGGTAGTTAACAAGTAGTCGTTGTATTGGCGTGAATGAATAGAAACAACTAAAATATGATTATATATGTTTGTTAAATGGTTTTACATTTATCTAATAAAATATTAAGGCTTAAAATATGAAAAAAAAATCTATTTTTGGCATAGATACTCTAATATTCACTAAAAGGTCAAAATATCGCCTTTTGATGAAGAACCCTCTTTAAATATAGTTTTGGCCACTCTTATACATTCTATGGGACAAAATAAAATTCTTCTTTAGAATCGGGACATCAAAATTTACTTTTTGTTAATTTTTGGTATTTTTCTGATAAAGTTCATTTTTTAATGAATAGTGAAAAATGTTGTATTTTAATTCAAAACCACTTTTTAATATAATTTATTTATATTATTAGATTATATTTCTAATTGGTTCTAAAGTGAAATTAGAATATATTTTTACCATTTAATCCAATATTGGTCATTGTAATTAATTTCACTTTGAAATTGGACTTAAACTAGTGTCAATATTTTGATATATATTGTTTCATAAAAACACGCTATTTGTTCTGACAGCGGGAATTAATTATTAAATTAATTAATGCAACTTATATTATTTGAATTTTGTGAAATATACATCATTTTTGAATTCGGGATATCAAATATATCTTATGGTGAAGTTTTGGTATTTTTCTGAAAAACTTCAATTTTTGATGAATAGTGAAACCACTAAGTGGTACTTAAAAAACTGATTTTTCGTTTAAATGAAATTTTACCACCTCTGTGTTTTGAATTTCAAAAATCCAACCTACATGGTTTTCATTAAGAAGTAAAATGTGGTTCAATGGGATTAAAATAATTTTTCAGTCAATAGTAACTTTTAAGTTTTTAATCACGATTAGAGGTAATTAGTGTACTTTAAGGTAAAAATAATGTTTTAATAATATTAAATGACCTTGAAAAATGTCCTAATCTTATTGGATGTTTCATGGACGACCCATAAAATCCATGGGTCAACTTTGGGACCCCATTGAGCCACTTTGGTAGGAAAATGACATTAATAACTTTTTATTTAATGTTAAAATAAAAATGTCACAAACATGTGTTGTTTTACTAAAACAATTTTTTAATGGGGTTATACATGTCATATTTTTGACTATAAATATTCATTATAAAGATAAAAAACTTTCCTACATCATGATATTTTTTTATAATTTTTATACATTAAAAAAATTAAATTATTTATGACACCATGATGATGCAGCGATTACCTCATTATTTAACGATTTAAATAAAATGAAAATATAATGTAAAATATAAGACCTAAACTTGTCAAAAACCTATTTTATGGGTGGATTTAGAACTCTTATAACCTTATCCTCGAAATATATAATTTTAGGACCTTTAAAATCCGAAAATAATTTTACAATAAAGTAACCTTTTATAACTTTCCAAGAGTGCCCCTCCTCTTCTCTTATAAAAGGCCCCCACCTCTACCACCTTACCCACATCTCTCAAGACTTTGGCTTGGCCAAAACCTGCCCATTTTGTCTCTCCACTTCCCTATATTACCACTAGAATCCTAACTTTGGGAAGAAGTCATTCCAAGTAAGCCTTTGAGCTCAAATTAAAAAGAGTTACCCGATTTAAAGGTAGTGTCTTCTCTTGTGTTCTTATGTTTTATTTTGCTTCTCCAACCCCCTAAACTCTTTTTATTACTTTCTTTTGTAACAACACCAGTATATTCAATATACTAGTATGTTGTTATGTTAATTATTAGAGCTAAACCTTCACAAACCTTCGTCTAATGGTTAAAGAACATACTGTTTCTGTGGTTGGCGATATTCTGCCTCACGAAATGATGATTGTTCAATCTTCTTTTAACACCTTTCATAGTGGACATAAAGATGTCACTATATTTATATATGATATATATTATGTTTCTGTTTTCCTTATACTTCTGTATTTTTTATTTTTATCATACCTTTATGTTTTATATTGTGGGTAAACACGATTATTTCATTTTAGGAAGTGCGGACCACCGCCCCCTCAAAGTGATTTGATTCGTTAATGCCATATGTGGGATGTATAAAGGATGTAGTTAATGTTATTATATATTATTTTATACTGGAATTATAATATACCCTTATATAATTATAATTTCACTCCATTAAATATGAAATAGACATGAAAGTAGCGTTCATGCGTACGTACGGCTTACCGTCTCCATGAATGGTGCATTTCATTTCTTACCTCTAAATGTTATGTACTGTTATAGATACATGTATATTCTGGATATATATGATATATATGATATCCAAATCATGAATATCATTATGGATATAATGAACCTTTGACCACATAAACAACATGTAATTGTAAAAAGTCCATTTTTGACTTATAAACCAGATATCGACAAAAAGGACATTATTAACTTAAATGTTTACATAACATTTATAACATGGAAATAAGTTATACAAAAGGAATAATAAACTGGAAAAAGTTTCTTAAGAAAGTATAAATTAACTTTATTTTATTATTCAAGAGATTAAAGAGAAATCGAGTCACATCGGACAGGAGGTAAGGGAACTTCTTAACCCAATTTCCGTTCTTTGGGTTAATCTCCTACTTTCAAATTATGTCATGATATTATTATGTACTATCTTGTATTTGTACTTTATTTATGTGTACTTATTTTGAATACACATAATAGATCTATTTTATTTTAAAAATTATCCTTGTAAGGGACTTTATCTCAATCTCCATTCATTGAGGCATATTTTGTTCTAATACAAGGCTTTATTTTATACGGTGTATAAAGCCCTTTAACTTTTAAATTTATACAAAAGGAATCTTTTTCTACAAAGCATTTTACAAAAATAAAAAAAGGAATGTTTCTTTTAACGTACGCGGTGACAACGACCTTTTTCACCACCGCGAGTATTATTTGGTATTTGGCTTCCTCAACAAGTCGTGATGTTTTTTAAAATGAAATAAATAACATATACTCTTTTATGTATTTTGGTATTGAAAATGGTTTTTATAATGGATTTTTTATGTCAATATATTTAAGTGATATATTGTGTTTGAAATGTGGAAATTTTTTCTTTCCATTATTTTTGCTTTATGTCTTATGATTTTATAGGGGTACTTGGACATTTGATGGGTGGTTACATGATAAACCATATGACGGGTGGTGCTGTGAATACCAGGACGGGTGGTTACGTTATAACCTCCAATGCATTGGGTATGGAAGTCGGCCGTATGGCTATTCCATTAAGTGATATGTCTGGAAGTCGACCGTATGGTTATTTCATTTAAGTATGTTTATGTCCCAAGTTACCTTTATATGTTATGTGTTCTTTATATGGGTTTTATGTTAATATTTTGGTTACAAATGGGTAAGTAATGATATTTTATTCAGTGAAGAGTATTTACTACTACATAAAGGTTAAAATTATTACTTTGAAAAAGTATTCATGGTTTACTTGTTGTTTTGAAAAACTAACAGTTTTCCTTCTTTGTGTTTCCCTTACTGAGCTTTATATGCTCACCCCATGTTTTTTTGAAATGTTTTTCACAGGACATAATGTGGAATAGGGTCAAGGATGGGATCAAAGAAAAGTCATGCTTTATTAAACATGGTACTATAAATGACTTTTTTTTAGAGTTCATGTTTTGAAAAAAAAGGAAACTTTGTAGAAGTGTCTACTGTGTAATATTTTGAGATGTAATAGTTATGATCTAATTATCTAGAACTCTAAATCTGAAAATATCCTAAATGGGAATTATTCATTTATTTCAATATTATGTAATGTTTAAGGTTGGGGCCTTATAGTTGGTATCATAGGCTGGTATAGACAACTTTAGGAGTTAGAATTCTATTAAATGATTATCCAAAAATATTTTTTTATAGTCAAATTGAAATGATATAGCATTTGAATATTACCATGTTACTTCTCCTAAGATATTTTTATGTTAAGAATGGTTTTTTGTAGAGGAAACAGAAAAGATTTTCTGGGAAGGCATACAGAGGGAAATGACCTTTCAAATCAGTATCCTGAGATGGTCAGAATCAGAACTAAACAGTTTGTTGCAGTGATGGCTTAGTTGACTCAGGTGAAAAATGTTGGTTGTTTTTATTGATGATATTTTGGTGTTTTCTAAAAGTAAAGAAGAGAATGAAATTTATTTAAGGGTTATCTTGCAAACCTTAAAAGAAAATAAACTATATGGAAAATTCAGCAAGTGTTAGTTTTGGTTACAAAAAATTTCTTTCCTTGATCACATTCTTTCAAAAAAAGGCATAACTATTGATCCTGCTAAAACAAAATTTGATGAAGAATGGACAAGACCCACAAATGTGACCGAGATCCGTAGATTTCTTGGTTTGGCAGGTTACTACCAAATGTTTGTTGAATATTTTTCACGGTTATCTAGTCCAATGACTAAGCTAACTCGGAAGGGTGTTAAGTTTATCTGGACAAAACAATGTGATGAGTGTTTTCAGGAGTTGAAAAGAAGATTGGTGAATGCTCCAGTTTTGGAACTTCCGTCCAGGAATTGTGAGTTTGTTATATACAGTGATGCTTCATTGAAGGGACTTGGTTGTTTCCTTATGCAGAATGATCAGGTAATTTCATATGCTTCACGTTGGTCAAAAACTCATTAGGTAAATTACCCTACACATGACTTGGAATTAGCTGCTGTTGTTTTTTCTCTAAAAATTTGGAGGCATCATTTGTATGGAGTAAAGTGTGAAATATATACTAATCAAAAAAGTTTAAAGTATATATTCACTCAGAAATAATTGAACATGAGATAGAGGAGATGGCTGGAATTAATCAAGGATTATAATTGTACAATTTATTACCATCTGGGAAAAGAAAATAAAGTGGTTGATGCTTTGAGTCGAAAAATTAATGCTTCATTAACCATGATACGTTTGGAACGAGATCCTTTGGTTTTTGATTTGATGAACATTGGAATAGAAGTTGTTGGTGCAGGGAGTTCTTCTGTTTTGTTTCAGGTATCAGTGAGATCATCTCTATCGGAAAGAATTAAATAAGCGCAGAAGAAAGATAGTGGGTTGCAGAAAAAGGTAGAGCTGGTTCAGAAGTGTAAGTTTCCTGAATTTAATATTGATAATGATTGTGTTTTCAGGTTTGGGAAGATATTATGTGTTCCAGGTGATTCACAGTTGAAGAATGAGTTGTTATGTGAGGATCATAGTTCCCCTTTTTCATTTCATCCTGGCAGTACTAAGATGTATAGAGATCTGCGGGAGTATTACTGGTGGGATGGAATGAAAAGAGATATTGCTGATTTTACTACGAATTGTTTGACTTGTCAGCAGGTTAAAGTAGAGCATCAGTTACCGAAAGGGATTCTTCATCCTTTACCAGTTCCAGAGTGGAAATGGGAAAATATATCCATGGACTTTGTTGTGGGATTACCGAAGACATCTCGAGGTAATAATTAAATCTGTGTTATTGTTGATCGCTTGAAAAAATATGCTCATTTCCTTCCTATCCGAGATACTTTCTCTCTAGATAAACGTTCTCGATTGTATCTTAAAGAGATAGTCAGGTTGCATAGATTTACCCTATCCATTGTATTTGATCATGATCCCAGGTTTACTTCTAACCTTTGGAAAGGCCTTCAGAAGTCATTGGGTACTGAATTAAATCTTAGTACAGCTTTTCTTCCTCAATCAGATGGGCAGTCAGAACGTACAATTCGGACTTTGGAGGATATTCTACGTGCTTGTTCGATGGATTATCAGGGAAGTTGGGACCAACATCTTTCATGAGTTGAATTTTCATATAATAATAGTTTTCATTCCAGTATACAGATGGCTCCATTTGAGGCATTATATGCTAAATGGTGTCGAACTACAACTTTTTGGGATGTAGTGGGTGAAAGGAAGTGGATGGGACCAGAATTGGTAGAAGAGATGATAGAAAAAGTTCAGTTGATTCAGAAACACATGAGAACAGCAAAGAGCAGGCAGAAGCGTTATGCGGATAACCGGAGGAAGGATCTATCTTTCAAGGTAGGTGATCTGGTTTTTCTCAAAGTTTCACCATGGAAAAGTGTGATGTGATTGCGTAAGAAAGGAAAGCTGAGTCCAAGGTTCATTGGACCATATAAAATTCTGGAGAGAGTACGATCAGTTTTTTACTGAGCGGATTTACCTTCAAGTTTATCTCAGGTACACAATGTTTTTCATGTTTCGATGTTGAGAAAGTATATGCCAGATCCATCTCTTGTTTTGAGGCCAGAGGTAGTTCGGTTGGAAGAGAATCTATCTTATGAAGAACAACCAGTCCAGATTTTTGACCGAAGAGAGAAAGTGTTGTGAAATAAGTTAATTCACCGGGTAAAGGTTTTGTGTAAAAACCATATGGTTGAAGAGGCAACATGGGAATCTGAAAATGCTATAAGGGATAAATATCCCCATTTATTTTGATAAGCGAAAAAAATTATGATGACGCAATTCCCAAATGGGGGGAAGGGTGTAACATCCCAGGTAAATAAAGAATAATACATTATAATATTTATTAATATTTACGAATTAAATAATAATTTTACGTAAAAGGGGTTGCTATGTTCAATAGCATTCCCGATACGCAACCAAGAGTTTCTTTGAAATCTTACATTGCACACTGGTAATAAAATAATATTATTATAAATGGTAGTTAACACGTAGCCATTGTACTGGCATGAATGAATAGAAACAACTAAAATATTATTATATTTGTTTGTTAAATGGTTTTATATTTATCTAATAAAATATTAAGGCTTAAAATACGAAAAGAATTCAATTTTAGGCATAGATAATCTAATATTCACTAAAAGGTCAAATTATCGCCTTTTGATGGAGAACCCTCTTTAAATATATTTTTGGTAACTCTTATAAATTCTATTGGAACAAATAAAATTCTTCTTTAGAATCAGGACATCAAAATTTACTTTGTGTAAATTTTTGGTATTTTTCCGATAAAGTTCATTTTTTAATGAATAGTGAAAAATGTTGTATTTTAATTCAAAACCTCTTTTTAATATAATTTATTTATATGATTAGATTATCTTTTGAATTGGTTCTAATGTGAAATTAGAAAATATTTTTACAATTTAATCCAATAGTGGTCATTGGAATTAATTTCACTTTGAAATTGGACTTAAACTAGTGTCAATCTTTTGATATATATTATTTCATAAAAACACATTATTTGTTCTGATAGAGGGAATTAATTATTAAATTAATTAATGTAACTTATATTCATTGAAATTTGGAAAATATATATCATTTTTGAATTCGGAATAGCAAATATATCTTAGGGTGAAGTTTTGGTATTTTTGTGAAAAACTTCAATTTTTGATGAATAGTGAAACCACTAAGTGGTACTTAAAAAACTGATTTTTTGTTTAAATGAAATTTTACCACCTCTGTGTTTTGAATTTCAAAAATCCAACATACATGGTTTTAATTAATATATAAAATGGGGTTCAATGGGATTAAAATAATATTTTGGTGAATAGTAACTTTTAAGTTTTTAATCGCGATTAGAGGTAATTAGTGTAATTTAAGATAAAAATAATGTTTTAATAATATGAAATGACCTTGAAACATGTCCTAACATTATTGTATGTATCATGTCCGACCAAAAAAATCCATCGGTCAACTTGGGGACCCCATGGAGCCACTTTGGTAGGAAAATGACATCAATAACTTTTTCTTTAATGTTAAAATAAAAATGTCACAAACATGTGTTGTTTTAATAAAACAATTTTTAAATGGGGTTATACAAGTCATAGTTTTGACTATAAATATTCATTAGAAATATAAAAAGATTTCCTACATCATGGTAGTTTTTTTATAATTTTTAGAAATTAAATAAATTAAATTATTTATGACACCATGAAAATGCAGCGATTACCTCATTATTTAACAATTTAATTAAAATGAAAAGATAATGTAAAATATAAGACTTACACTTGTCAAAAACATATTTTATGGGTGGATTTAGAACTATTATCATCTTATCCTAGAAATATATAATTTTTGGTCCTTTAAAATTCGAAAAGCATTTTATAACAAAGTAACCTTTTATAACATTCCAAGAGTGCCCCTCCTCTCCTCTTATAATAGGACCCCACCTCAACCACCTTACCCACACCTCTCAAGCCTTTGGCTCGGCCAAACCCTGCCTAATTTGTCTATACACATCCCTCTATTACGCCTAGAAGCCTCAATTTGGGCAAAAGTATTTCCAAGGAAGCCTTTGAGCTCAAATCAAAAAGAGTTACCCGATTTAAAGGTAGTGTCTTCTCTTGTGTTCTTAAGTTTTATTTTGCTTCTCCAACCCACTAAACTATTTTTATTTCTTTATTTTGTAACATAACTAGTATCTTCAATATACTAGGATGTTTCTATGAGAGTTATTTGAGATACATCTACACACACCTTCATCTAATGGTTGAAGAACATATTGTTTCTGTGGTTGGTGATTTTCTATCTCACGAAACGATGATTGTTCAATGTTCCGTTAACACCTTTCATGGTGTCCATTAAGATGTTAATATATTTATATATTATATATATTATGTTTATGTTTTCCTTATACTTCTGTATTTTTCATTTGTGGCATAACATTATGGTTTCCATTGTGGGTAAACACGATAATTTCATTTTAGGAAGTGCGGACTATCGCCCCTCAAAGTGATTTGATTCATTAATGCCATATGTGGGATGTATAAATGATGGGGTTAATGTTATTATATATGTTTTTATACTATAATTTTAATATACCCTTATATCATTATGATTTCACTCCATTAAATACGAAATAGAAATGAAAGTAGTGTTCATGCGTACGTACGGCTTACCATCTCCATGAACGGTGCATTTCATTTCTTACCTCTAAATGTTATGTACTATTATATATACATGTATATGATGGATATATATGATATATATGATATCCAAATCAGGAATATCATTCTGTATATAATGAACCTTTGACCACATAAAGAACATGTAATTGTAAGAAGTCCATTTTTGACATATAAACCAGATATCGACAAAACGAACATTATTAACTTAAATTTTTACATAACATTTATAACATGGCAATAAGTTATATAAAATGAATAATAAACTGGAAAAAGTTTCTTAAGAAAGTAGAAATTAACTTTAGTTTATTATTCAGGAGATTAAAGAGCAATCGAGTCACGTCGGACAGGAGGTAAGGTTACTTCTTAACCCAATTTCCGTTCTTTGGGTTAATCTCCTACTTTCAAATTATGTCATGATATTATTATGTACTATCTTTTATTTGTACTTTCTTTATGTGTACTTATTAAAAATACACATAATAGATCTATTTTATTTTAAAAATTATCCTTGTAAGGGACTTCGTCTCAATCTCCTTTCATTGAGGCATATTTTGTTCTAATACAAGGCTTTCTTTTATACGGTGTATAAACCCCTTTGAGTTTTAATTTTATACAAAAGGAATCTTTTTCTACGAAGCATTTTACAAAACAACATAATGGAATGTTTCTTTTAATGTACGCAGTGACAATGACCTTTTCTGCCACTGCGAGTATTATTTGGTCTTTGGCTTCCTCAACAAGCTGTGATGTTTTTTAAAATTAAATAAATACCATATACTCTTTCATGTATTATGGTATTGAAAATGGTTTTTATAATGGATTTGTTATGTCGATATATTTAAGTGATATATTGTGTTTGAAATGGGGAAATGTTTTCTTCCCATTATTTTTTCTTTATGTCTTATGATTTTATAATGGTACTTGGACATTTGGCGGGTGGTTACATGATAAAACATATGATAGGTGGTGTCGTGAATACCAGGATGGGTGGTTACATTATAACCTCCAATTCATTGGTTATGGAAGTCGACCGTATGGCGATTCCATTAAGTGATATGTGTGGAAGTCGACAGTATGGTTATTCCATTTAAGTATGTTTATTTCCCAAGTTACCTTTATATGTTATGTGTTCTTTATATGGGTTTTATGGTAATAGTTTGGTTACAAAAGGGTAAGTAATGATATTTTATTCAGTGAGGAGTATTTACTACTCCATAAAGGTTAAAATTATTACTTTGAAAATGTATTCATGGTTTACTTGTTGTTTTGAAAAACTAACAGTTTTCCTTCTTTGTGTATCTCTTACTGAGCTTTATATACACACCCCAAGTTTTTTTTTGAAATGTTTTTCACATGACATAATGTGGAATAGGGTCAAGGATGGGATCAAGGAAAAGTCATGCTTTCTTAAACATGGAACTAGAAATGAAATTTTTTAGAGTTCATGTTTTGAAAAAAAAGGAAACTTTGTACAAGTGTCTACTGTGTAATCTTTTGAGATGTAATAGTTATGATCTAAATCTCTAAAACTCTAAACCTGAAAAGATACTCAATGGGAATTATTCATTTAATTCAATATTAAGTAATGTTTAAGGTTGGGGCCTTATATTATTTCCTTTTTTGAGAAAAATTTTGTTAGAATTCTCTGTTTTCAAAATTTTCAAGTGTGTCCTCTCCAACACTTATAAAAGGCCACCCCCTATCTTCTTCATTTCACACATCCAAACCCATTTTTTTAATTACATACCCTAACCTATAAGTTCCTTAATTACCTACCCCAACCCTGTATCATTTTTTATTAATAAATAAAACATAGGAATGCTTTTTGTGCAAACCAAGATAAGTTGTTTGAAGAACAGGTAACGTTCATAACCAATCATTTTATTTTATTTATTCTTTAAACTACATAAAATATTATTAAAACATGTTGATATACTATCATAAATATCCACCATATACTTATATTTTTTTACTTTATTTTCATAAATTAATATTATCTCCTCCTCACTCAAATGGGAAATGAAATCATTGATCATGTGTACAGTAGACTATCGCCTCACGAACTGACGTAATTCATTTTCCATCATCTCATCTCACGGGTAGATATAATTATGTATTTAATGTTTATATGTTATATTTATTATATAATTTTTAATTTTTAATTATAATATCATATATAATGTCTTACATTCCATTCTATAGGTAATATGATAATGATGCTCATGTGTACGACAAACTACTAACTCGTAGAGTGATGTTATTCGATATTCACTTCTGATTTACATGGTTGGTAATAAGAATTAATTTGATATTGATATATGATATTAATGAAATATTAAAAATTATTTAATAAATATATATCATATAATTTCTTACCTAACTATTCATTGAATAAATTATAACGTCTTTTGTGTGTACGGTGGACTACCACCTCGGGAAGCGAGGCAATTTCTTTTCCATAAACAATTTACATGGAAGATGAAAAGGTATAAATTTAATGAATATATATATATATATGAAATTATATTTATTTTTAAAAATTTATTAATAATCCAACTTCATTACCCTTTCACACATTAAGAAATGATAATGTTCCTCATGCATATATATAACCTACCATTTCCACAAAGTGATGTGATTCATTCTCCAGGTTCAAAATTTTATAACTATACTAAAGATGTATCTAATGAAAAAGTTATATTTATATCATTAATTTAATTTTTTATAAAATTTAAATATATCCTATGTCCATGATCCATATCTTTCAAGATGAATCATGTAGAAGAAAATGAGGTAATTAACACCCAAAACAACAGTGATAACAAAATATTATTAATGAATGGGTAATAATATGATATGAAAGGATATTATATGATATTATATATAATAATATGATTCTATAAAAAGTTCATAACATTTTTAAATCTATTATACAGGATTTTGAAGAGTTATTAACTAAAGGTAAATGCAAGGAATGGGGTTTCATATCTCATTTTCCATTCATTGTGTTATATGAATACTTCATTGATTATATTACAAATATTTTTTTTGTGAAATGAATTTTGATTGCTTTATTTTATATTTACGCAAGAATATTGTTTAATTTAAATCTATTACACAAAATCTCCTCATTGATTAACTCTCAAATCAGTGATATGAACTTTGTATGTGTGATATCTCAAACTTCCTTCTTTGAGACACATGTTCATTTATGCTCCAAATTTCTTTTGATGGTGTATTTACTTATCCTTAAAATACTATATCATTAATTATTCCTAAATCACTATATTTCAATTTAAAAATTATATAATTCATTTATGGGAATTTATAATTAAAAATTTACCAAAGTAGTTATGGTTTATATTTCAATTTCATTTTAATCGATATTGTTTATGATTGAATTTCTGCTAAAGTAATTTTTTATCATTGTATAAAAACCCTCTAATTTTATTCTAATATGGTTATTCATTAATTTTTTCAAATAATATTACTATTTTCTTCTCCTTGGTACATAAAATTATTCAGAAAATATTTTTAATTAAATCTTACTTCATTTATCTCTTTTGTCAAAATCCTTTTTTCCAAATCCATGATTTTAAAAAATGTTTCAAAAATTATATTAATATGATTTCAAAAATAAATTTTTACCCTTAATTAGATTTTCAAAAATAATTATCATGAATCTTCCTATTGTTTCCCAGAAAGGTAATTTTTTAGTTTTCTTACAGAAATGTGAATGAAATATTTTTTTTATCATATTTGGCATGAACGTAAATCTTCTTCCATCATGACCACTCGATATTATTAATTTTCCTTTTTAAGTTACGATGGTTATTTTAAAAAACTATTCTTTAATTTTTGAGAAATTTTTGTATTTTAATTTTTTTTTTCAAAATAAAAATGATATTTTCCCTAAAAAATGATTAAATTAATATTTCAAAATAATTTTATGTCTATGAAGGCATCCATTAATGTTACTCAAAGTGAAATGGATATTTTCCTCAATAATTTTTTTTAATTATCTTCAACAATGAAAATGACCTTTAATAAATTTTTATAAAATATATATATATATATATATATATATATATCTCTATGAAATATATATAATGGACCATGATTTAAAAATATAGATATTACTTCAAAATTTAAGAATATTTCTCAAGGAAACTAACAAAACCAAGCGAGGACTATATAGGTTTAGTGTCATTAGAAAATAAGAAACATAACCAATTGGTTAATAAGACATCTACATTTTCTTCCTCTTATTCCTTCAAAACTAGACCCCTTTTTGACATATCTTATTCAATACCCGTCTTCATAACCTGGGGACAAAACATAAGAAAGGGTGATCTTATATTTTTAGTAATGGTAAATAAGGAGATATAAATAATATCATAATCATAAAACATAAGAAAATAACATTTTAAAATATTATCCAACATATGAAAGATCATGATATCATGCCATGGGATAAACCATAAAATTCATAAGAATTGATGAACATAATCCCAAAATTCATAGCATAAGATAGGAATTTTTTTTATATTCCCATGAAAAACTAAAATCATTTCATATTAGGCAAGGATCATTTCCAAAACCCTAATAGTGGACAAATTCCATTACTAAACTGAGATGACTCCTCATTCTAGCCATGTATTACTAAACAGAGATCATTTCTTATTCCAGACCTATCG
This sequence comes from Viscum album, assembly GCA_963277665.1. NCBI lineage: Eukaryota > Viridiplantae > Streptophyta > Magnoliopsida > Santalales > Viscaceae > Viscum > Viscum album. Next base: position 2,097,192,031 of record OY728122.1, read on the forward strand.
TTCTCAAGATATATAAATCTTTACATAATTCATTAGAGGGAGATATAAGACCCACCCATATCATAATGAAATCATTATTAAATATTTCAGAAAAAAATAAATCATTTATCATAGCATAACCCAAGGACTAAAATGGGTTTCTAAAAAATCATTCCACCATAAAAGAATCCAGGTAAAACAAATGGATTTCATAAATATCATTCCAAAAATAAAAAAATTAATCCATAATAATAATATAGATATTATAATTGAAAAATAACCCTATAATGGTATTCCATATTATATGTAAAATAATTTTTATTGACCATATGAAATCAATTCTTTATGAAAATGTCTTTTCTTCGTCAAAAAATATTTCTATTCTCAAAATGACACACATTTTTAAAATAAAAGAGTTTCATTGAAAATAACATTTAAATATTTTAAATTAATCTTCATGAAAAAATGGTTATTTGAAAATGTAAAAAAAATTCATGATGTATAAGTTAAAAGAAAACATTCTTCTCATACTTTTTCAGATAAGTCAAAAAGTACATCATATCGAAAAACACCACAAGATTCCATTCATAATATTTAATGAAAATTTACCAATGGGAAAAATTTTCTTTAAAAAATTAAATAAGAATAGAAATAATAATACATATTTATGAAAAATGGACATTTATGTTAAATGTACCCCTATAAATACTTACGTATAAACAATCTCAGATAATATTGAGATTGAGAAATTTTCCCTTACCTTAGGTATGATATCTTTTGTATGTATCAAAACCCCCTATATAATGAATTAAATAATTTCATTAAATTATTCTATAATCATATTAATTTTTATGATATCACATATTACCATATTATGATCAATTTTTTGATAACATTTCATTATTACTCGTTATAAGGGTATAAACGGTTTCATTTTTTAATGCATTTTTTGTCAAATAAGATCTGATTCTTCGTCATAGGTTAGAGTAATATCATTTAAATAATAATATTAATATAATATATATCATATTTATTCATTAAATACATTTTTATAATCATTATTCAATGGATATCATGTACAATGAATCACATCGTATCAGGGATATGGTAGGTCATGCATACGCACGAGTAAAGATATCATTTCTTTAATTCAGAAATGGTATAGAAGTGGATGGTATATATATTTTTCTAGAATAAATTTATTTTTTTAATAACCATATATAGTTATTATTTCAATCATTATACCCATCCATGTAAAGTGGTGGTGAAAACAGATTACACATTGGCATGGATACGGTATGTCATACGTACGCATGTTTGGTGATTTTGATTTTTGTAGGATGAAAAGAAAGTGGAATAAGTTTTTCACATAAACATAATAACCTATAAGTATATATTCTATAATATAGTTGTTAATTAGTAATTTAAACCAAAATAGAGGATTAATTAAAAGAATATATGATCTTGACAGAGTCAGTAAAGGAGATTAGCCATTCTTCAACGAGTTATCTCTAGATCTCCTCTAAAGGGCACTAATGTCAATTGGTCTTTTGAGAATACCAGAATGGATAAAATGTGACTAATGAAGTTGAAAAGGGAAATTAGTATGTGATTGTTGAACTATAAGGATTAATGAGTTATGAAGAAATGAGGGAGTAGTATCATTTGATAATTTTGGTTGTGGGACCCTTTTGAATTTCCTATAATATTAATTTATAATAAATTTAAACCACATCCAGAAACCCCAAAAATGTATTATTTTATAATATGATAATATATAATATTGTAATATATACAAAAAAATTAGAAATGTTTTTATGTCCATTTATACCTTATCATTTTCATTCAACACATACTTATGCTATTTAATTTAAACAGTGGTAACAAATATTTCTATATTAAAAGTGTTCAGTATTTTATTATTTTCCATAAATTAGATCTTAAATGAATAATTTAGAACATTTTAAACCATTTAATTTTTATTATATATTTTTTAAAATTGTTTTAGGAATTTTAAATAATTTCATAATACATTAATTAGATAATCAATCAATAGTGTCAATTTTGACAATATTCAATTTGTTGATTTTTAAAAATATAGATATAACTAGTTAACATCAAAACAAATATTTTATTATATTTATAATAGTTCAAGGTAATTTATAAAATTCATTATGTAAATTAAATATCTTAAATTATATTTATTTTTTTATTTTTAATAACCCTTACTTGTTATCTCAATGAATGAAATAATTACAATATATGTATTGTGAAATTATTTAACATACATATTTTTTGGTTAAGAAATAAAAATAAAAAACCTTAAAAAAGATAATTCTTATATATTTAATAGGGATATTTATACTAAAATATATATAGTATAAATTCCAATATTATAAATTTTATATTTATTAAAATATGAATGAGTCTACTTTAACATCACTTTAAATAAAATATTATAAGTGTAATAATGTTTTCCATATGGATCAAAATGGTCAATAAATAGACCCGTGGATGAATATGGTACATAAATACATGAAAAATAATATTTTCTTAGGATTTTTTTCTTTTAAAAGTTATTATAAGTTAAATAAAAATTAATTTACTCATTTCTCATCAATTAAATAATTTCTACATCATTAATGTATAAGCTATTAAGATAAATATTAATTTCCTAAAAATTTAAAATAAATTCCTATGATAATTAAAAAATTATTATATTAAAAATTATTAGTCTAATTTATCTTTCATATAAGATTATTTTAAAAACGGTACAGTTTTTAAAATTTGAGTAAGACATACTTAACTTTTCCTTAAATAAAATAAATTAATTATACAAATCTTATCCAAATGGCTTCAAAAGGATACCATTTCAAACCAAGTATGATTTAGGTTAGAAAAAACTCATCCAATTATATTAGGACAACTATTAGGGTAAAGTTATAATATTTTTTACCCTTAATTACCCGATTTACCCTTTTACCGTATTAATAAAAAATTACTAAAGTTACTGTTCATAATTCCCTAAAATAGAATAATTTTTTTACATAATTTGGACCTACTAATTCCTAATATAGAATAAATTTTTCAAAATTAAAAACATAGAAGTTGTGGTAATTCATTTATAATCCATCTCATTTTCGAAAGGAGAAAAGAAGTTTTAAAAGTTTAAAAATTTCAAAAGATTTAAATATTTTTACATCTAAATTCTATTTAAAATTAATGCCAATGACATTAATTATAGTACCTAATAAAAATATATTAAATTTATACTTTTAAACCATTAAATAATATAATTTAACCATATAAATTATTTTGATGAAAAAGTTGTTTTTTATTATAATTTAATATATTTTTACTATTCAACAAAACTTTAAAGTTATCTTTACAAAATCTCAAAGAAAACTACCAAAATAAATTTTTAAATTCCTATTCCAAATAATAGGTTTATTTTTTCATATAAAAACTATCAATTTTTCAAAATTATAATTTAAATGGGCTCTCCCGCAAAAGGGGGTAAAATTACACTGTTGAAAAATATAGATTTTTTTACATAAAATATGGTATATTCATACCCTATGACTATAATATATATTGGATGAATATATAAAATATTTTATTACATATATAATATATCTATTTCATTAATTTCATTAACTAAATTTAATTCACTTAATTTATCAATACAAAAATAAAAATATCTCATTTACATTAAATTGGTTTAAATGTTTTATAAATAATTGGTAGACAAAGAATTCACCATACATTTAAATAAGTTAGTTACATATATTCCTACAAACCCAACAGATAGTTTATAATTGTCATTTTATACCAAGGGCTTCTCATAGATTTTTTAAACTCATGATTTCATACAATACAAGTTATTGAAGAATTAAAATTATTTATAGATAACATTTCATAAAAACATGTGGGTGTTACATTCACCCCCCCCAGAAATGAAATTGGTCCTCTAAATTCATCACATAGATACAAATAGATGATGCTACCTCTACCTCATCACATCCTCAAGTTCCCACATAGCTTCCTCAAATTGGTGGTTCTACCATTAAACATTAACCAAGTAAGTGTTATTGTTTCACAAAACATTTCACTACAATCTAGAATATCTATCAGTTATTATTCATAAGAAAGTTATTTATCCAGTGGTACAACATATAAATTTATTACATATGAAGGATTTGGTATGTACTTTCTTAAGAGTGACATAAGGAACAAATTATTAACTTGAGAGAGATTCAGTGGAAGCACCAATCGGTAAGCTACCTTCTAAACACGATCCAAATTTCAAGAGGAATGATATACCTAGGGTCCAACTTTCCCTTCTTTCCAAATATAATTACTTTTTTCTAAGAATATATTCAAAGAAACAATTTATCACCAACTTTAAACTCTAGGTCTTTTCATCAGTTTCCAGCATAACATTTTTGTTGACTCAGAGCTTCTCTTATTTGTTGTTTGATATATTTGACCTTCTCTACCATTTAATCAACATGATATGGTCCTAATAACTTTAGTTTCCCAATTTCATCCCATAAAGTTGCAATTATACACTTATTTCCATATAGGGCTATATAAGGAGCCATCTAAATACTATATTGAAATATATTATTATATGAAAATTCTACCAAAGGTAGGTGTCGATCCCAACCACCTATGGAATCTATAGAGCAAGATATCAACATGTATTTTAGAGTTTTAATTTTCGTCTCAAACTAACCATCTGTATAAGGATAATAAGCAGTTTTAAAACCTAACTATGTATCCAGATCCTACTGAAGACATTTCCGAAATGTTGAGGAAAACCTGGAATCCAAATCAGATATAATAGAAATTGGTACTCTGTGAAATCATATAACTTCCATTACATATATCCTAGAAATATGATCAAGAGATAAATCATCTCTAATATAAATGAAGTGTGTCGACTTCGTAAGGAAATCAACTATAACCTAGATAGAATTATGGTCTTTAGATGTTTTGGTAGGTTCCACAACAAAGTCCATACTAATGTTATTTCATTTCCATTCTGGTCTGAATAATGGTTAAATCAACCCATTAGACTCTTGTCTCTTAGCCTTAACTTGCGGATAAAACAGGCATTGAGAGACATATTTACAATCCTATCATTTCATGTCATCCCACAAAAAATACTCTTTCTGGTCCCTATACATATCTTTGATTACAGGATGAATTGATAATGAATAAATATGATCCTCATCCAACAAATCCATCTTTAATTCAGGTATGTTTGGAATAAAAACATGGTTCTTAAAAATTATTATTCCATAATAATCAAAGGTGAATTCCTGAACATTTATCACATTATCCTGTAGCTCTGCATAATCCTTCTACACCTCGTTAATCTTAACTTGTATATATGGTTGAAAATTAATTTGAGAAAGATAAAATTTATCCCATTAATTTAAATTTTCAAGATCTGTCCTTTGAAAATCCATAAATATGGGATCTTTTTTATCCTTGTCATGATACACTATCTTAGTCCTTTAAACACAATGCATCTCCCACCTTGTTTTCTTTCCCAGGGTGGAACTGTATCAAGATTTAATGATCTTTAATTAACTCCAACCAACATATTTTACACATACTCATCTCCTTTTGTGTGAAAATATGGTAAAATTTTATGATCAGTTTAAATATAACACCTATTATCATAAAGTTAATGCCTCCATATTTTTAATGCAAACAATGTTGATTATAAATCCCAATCACAAATATCCTAATTTTGATCATGGAATTTCAATTGTCTTGAGGTAAAAGCTATCACCATATCATTTTGTATGATAACATATCCAAATTCCTTTTTGATGCATCACCATAGATCACAAAACATTCTCCACTACAAGGCACTATGAGGATGGGTGCACTGGATATCCTTCTTTTTCTCTCTACTATATTCTCTTCACATTATTATATCTATGAAAACTTATCTCCTTTCTGAGTAAAATTGTTGAGTGGATTATATAGTCCTGATAAATATTTCAAAAAACCTCGATAATATCTAGCCAAAGCATGAAAATTTTGGATATCAGTTACTGTTGTTAGTCTAGGACATTGTTCAATAACTTATTCTTTTACTGGATCCACATATATCCCCTCTCTTGATATTATGTGAACCAAATAAAGAAACTTTCTGAATCCAAAATTAAAAGATGGAAAAAATTTCATAAATCTTCTCTTTTATCAGTGTCCTCAGTAGAATTCTTGATTGATCTTCAGGATCCTCCTTAATCTTCAAATATACAAGAATATTTTCTATAAGGACTACCATAAACTGATCTATATAGTCTTTAAATAATCGATTAGTTAGATATATGAATATAGTGGGGGAATTAGTTAGAGAAAAAGGTATCACTATAAATTCATAGTTTCCCTAACTTGTACAGAATTTCATCAATTGTATATCCTATTTATTGACCCTTTATTGATGATATATTGAATTATGATTAATATTAGAAAACTATTTATCTCTATATAGTTGGTTGAATAAGTCATCGATGCGGGGAAGAAGATATTTGTTCTTGATAGTGATCCTGTTATGTTCTCGATAATCAATGTAGAGTCTCGTTGATCTATCTTTCTTCTTGAAAAAAAAATAGGTGCACCCCAAGGTGATGCACTAGGTAATATAAATCTCTTTTCAAGATTATATTGTAATTTCTTCTTAAATTCTTACAACTCAATTGGGTCCATTCTATAAGGTGTATTTGAAATAGGAATAGAACCTAGTATGAGTGTTATTGAATACTCAACTTCAAGATTTGGTGGAAGACCTTTAAATTATTCTAGAAATAAATTTTCAAACTCCATTACAATAGTTTTATTCTTAATGGTGTGTTTCTCCCCAATAATTTGAGATAGATAACCTTCATTTATTGCAAAAAAAACACATAAGATGGAAGAAATATCCACTGTAAGGCCATACTCATCCTTGCATCAATATATGATCGTAGATTGATCTAGATTAAGAAATTTAAATTCCCTTCATTGTCAATTGATATGACCTCTATATATAGAAATACAATCCATGTGAATAATCACATCAAATTAAACTAAAGTAAGGATCACAAGAATTAAAGGAATAACTTTCCCACAAACATCATCTCAAAAAGAATTATAAGCTTTTTATGCGACTATTGTTCCATTAAGAATTTTCACAACTAACTCAACATATAAATTTTGAGGTAATATAGTGATACACTTAGAAAATTATTCAAAAATATTAGAGTGGGTGGATCCAAAATCAAATAAAACATTTGCTACATTATAGTGTATTGTAACTATACCTTTCTCCACTTCATTCTCATATTCCACGTCGCCAATAGTGATTGCATGTGACATGAGTTTGTATATCGACTTAATAGTTTTTTTATGTTGATCATCATAGATAACCCTTGGATTGGGGAATTCATTTCCACAATTACCCAATTCCTTGAAATTGTAGCATTGAAGGGTAGGAGGTACATTATGTGTAGCCTTTTCTCTATTCATATCATTGGAGATCTTTTTCCCAAAAAAAATTCTTTCAACTACTAGATGAAATTCTCTCCCACTTAAAACATTTACTAGTCCCTTTATGAAAATTTACTCCATGTTTATTTCCACACATTGAGCATAAGGGAAATCTCATCTTATTTTCCATGTGGCCTTTGGATTTTCCCTTGAGTTCCATTTTTCTCTTCTTATCAAACCGATAGTACAGATTGGATACTCCAATCTTCATCTCAACCTTGAAATCACATTGAATGATTTCCTCATAGATATTAGATTCCCTTACGGATAACACCCTTTAGAGATATTGTTTTAATACCCTAAATAATTGATCAATAATACTCTCAAGTTGGATTATAATTCTGTAAGTGTACCTTGTAAGTCTTATAAAGTTTTATTCATAGGTACCAATGGATTCATCTTCAATTTTTATTTGTCGGTACGAATGGATTTATTGTCCTTTTATAATGTTTAAGGAACTCTATCTCCATATTTATTTGAAGAATACAAGGAAAGTACTTATTGAAAAATATGTTCTTGAACTTTTCCCATTCTATGGATTCAATTTAATCTCTTGGCATCATATTCTTGATAAGATTCCACCATGGATTATCATCACCTTACAAAATATAGACTATAAATATTACATAATCATGTACCAAACATTAGAGAACTGAAAATATATTTTTAGTGGTAGTAATCCATTGTTCAGACAATATTGGATCAGAAGACCCACTAAAAGATGGTAGACCCTACCTCAGGAAGGACTTGAAAGAATTTTGATCCCAACATAGTTTTTTTAGAAGTCTCGCCTGATTTATAGATTGATAAATTTGTGCGAGAATAGAAAAAAAGTATTTTCAATACAGCTCCCATAACATTCAGTAGCTCAGGAGAAAAATCATTTCATTTCCCATCGTATTCAGCATTAACGTGGTTCATTTAGGTTCCATACATTGGTTAAAACCAAGAAGCATAGTATGAGCAACAAAAATCATATAGGGAAAACCACATAATCCAAAATAAAATTTCAATTTATAACACTTTGGGTTTTGTCCTAGGATTTCGCGGTCATTTATAAAACACTTGTATTTTAACCTATTCTTCGACATATCCTTAGGGTTCTTACTAAGTTTTTCTCATTCTAGTTTCCAGTTGTTAATTATACCTTTACTCTGATACCAGCTATAATGGCACACAATTTACATACATCAATATTTATTTAAAATTTAATAATATTCGTTAAAAAACATAACAAAACCATTCCAAGACCATATATGTTTAGTGTATTTATAAACATGGAAATATAAATAGCTGGTTCATAATACATCTATATTATCTCTCACTTATTGCTTCATAACTAGACCCCTGTTGAAATAACTTAAATAATACCCTTCTTCATGACATGGGGAAAAGAAAACTAAGAAAGGGTGATATCAAATGCTCAATAAGGGTAAACTGAGAGATATAAATCATGTAATAATTAAAACACATAATAACATAACTTTTCAAAATCTTATCATGTATATGAAATATCCTGATATCATTCCATGGGATAAATCATAAATTTTCATAAGAATCAAGGAAAATAATTTCAAAAGTCATAACATAAGACATGGAATTTTTTGGCATACACATAATCATGTAAAATCATTTAATATTGGCCAAGACACATTTTCTATACGATCATAGTAGAAAAATTCCATTACTGAACCAAAGTCACTCCTCATTCTAGCACTATATTACTGAACTGAGATAATTTCTTATTCTAACCCTGTATATCTCATGAGATATAAATAATTTACCAATACATTAGAGGGAGATATATGTCACAAAAATATCATAATGAAATCATTCTTATGTGTTCCACAAAAACATAAATCATTCCCCATATAATAACCCAAGGAATAAATGGGTTACTTAAATATCATTCCTTCCAAAGATAATTCATGTAAAACAAATTGATTTCATAAATATAATTACATTAATAAACACAATTAAAACATAATAATAATAAGGATAGTATAATTGAAACATAAACCTATTAAATAATTCCATCTTTGATGGAAAAAAATTGATTGAACACTTGAACATAATTCTTGAGGAAAATATCATTTCTCCTTCAAAAACATTTTCTTTACACAAAATTCCGTGAAATTTTCAAAGAAAGAAATTTATTTGAAAATAAACTTGAAATATTGTAAATAAATATTCATGTGAATGTGGTGTTATGAAAACATAAAAACATCTCATGGCGTCTTAGTGAAAAGAAAGCATTTTTCTCATTTATTTATCGGATAAGTCAAAATGAACCTCCTATCAAAAAATGATAAAAGATAACTTTCATATTTTTTAATAAAAATTCACCAATGAATGAAATTTAATTTAAAAATTATTGTATAATAGAAATAATATTCAATATTTAGGTAACATGTGAATGGATGGTAAATATACCCCAGTATATAAATATTTAAAAACAATCTTAGATAATAATGAGATTGATAAATTATCCATTACCTTAGGTCTGATATCCTTTATATGTATCTGGACCTCCTTTATGATAACTTAAATAATGTCATTTACTTTTTATATATTCGTAGTAATTTTTATGATATCATATATGATCATATTATCATCTTTTTTTTAATAACATTTCATTATTACTCATTATTCAGGTATAAACGGCTTTATTTTCTTATGCATGTTTTGTCAAATAATTTTGGATTATTCTTCAATGGATATAGTTATTTCATTTCCAGAATGATATAAATACAATATATATAATATTTATTAATTATATACTTTTATATTATCATTATTTAAGGGATATCTTGTAGAATAAATCGCATCGCATCGTGGAGATGGTTGGTTGTACGTACGCATCATTGATGATATCATTCCTTTAATTATGAATCAGAATGGAAGTGGATAGTGTATATAATGTTCCATAAATATTATATTTTTATAATAATCATATATAATTATTATTTCCATTATTATACCCATACAATAAAAGATCTGGTGAAAAATATATTACACCGCGGTGTGGAGACGACAAAATGTACGAATGCATGCATGGTGATTTCGTTTTCCATAGGATACATAGAAGGTGGAATAATGTTAGTACATAAAAATATTAGCATATAATTATATAGTTTATATTATATTTATTACATAATAATTAAAACAACAAAGGATGTGGAAGTAGAAGAGGAAACGATCTTGAGAGAGTCGGTAAAGGAGATTATCTCTTCCTCGGTGAGATCCCTCTAGATCTCCTATTAAAGGAACTAAAGTTTGTATTTTAAGAATAAAAAAACATATATAATGTGACTAGGGAATTTAATAAGTGAAATGGTTAGGGGATGTAAAAACATAATTTCTCAATGAGTTATGAAGAAAATATGGAGGATGTGCCATTTTATAATTGTGGTTTGAGCCACCTTTGGAATTTAAAAACATATTAATTTATAATAATTTAAATACATATCCAAAAACATCCAGAATTTCATAGTTTTGAATGTGAGAAGATTTAAGGTTGTAATATAATCAGTGAATAATTTTTAAACATTTTTTAATTTCCATTTAAACCTTATCATTTTCATTTAAGACTAAGTTATTCTAATTAATTTTAACTATGGTAATAAATATTTCAATATTAAAAGGGTGAAATATTTACTTATTTAAAATAAATTAGACCATAAATGAATAACTTATAATATTATAAACTATTTAGTAATTATTTAATATTTTTAAAATTGTTTTATTATTTTTAAATAATTTAATAATTCATTATTTTGATAAACATTCAATAGTGTCAATTTTCACAATATTCAATTCATTGATTTTTAAAAATATTCATATAACAAGTTAAATTAGAAAAAAGTATTTTATTATATTTAAAAAAGGTCAAGATAATTTTGAAAATTAATTGGATAAATTTATTATCCCAAATAATACTTACTTTAATATTTTTAGTAACATTTATTTTTCATCTCTATTAATAAAATAATTACAACATTAGTTTTGTGTAATTATTTAATGGACATATTTATTGGTTAAAAATTAAAAAAAATCATAAATTTGATAATTTTTATATATTTAATTGGTATATTTATAGTATAATATATCTACTAAGACCTTATAGTAAAAATTTTATATTTATTAAAATGTGAATGTGACAACTTTAACATCACATTAAATAAAATATTATAAGTGTCATAATATTTTCTATATGGGTCTAAATGGTAAATAATACGACCCTTGGATGGATTTGGTTGATATATACTCGACCAATAATATATGGTAATGTTTTCTTATATATTAATGTTTATTATAATTTTAATAAAAAAAATTATGATTTCTCATCAATTACATAATTCTTGCATCATTAATGTATAAGTTATTAAGGTAATTATTTATTTCCAAAAAATTACAAACAAATTACCATGATAAAAAAACAAATATTAGATTTAAAATGTGTATTTATAGTCAAAATTAGCTTCTGTATAATATTATATTAAAAATTATATAGTTATTAAAATCTGAGTAAGACATATATAACTTTTCTTTAAATAAAAAAATTAAATGTCCTAATCTCATCCAAATGTCTTCCAAAGGATATAATTTCTAACCCAGGATAGTTTAGGTAGAAAAAAACTCATACAATGACATTGTAACAAGTTTTATGGTAAAATTATAATATTATTTTTTCCCTTAATTAACTAATTTATCCTTCTACCGGTTTAATAAAACATTACAGAAATTTCTATTAATAATAACCAATATATAAAAGAAATCTATCTACATAATTTTTAACTACTGGTTCGAAATATGGAATCCATTTTTCAAAACCTAAAAACAAATAAGTTTCATTAATTAATTTAAAATCCTTCTCATTGTCGAAAAGAGAAAATGAGTTTCAAAAGATTAAACATTATAAAAGACAGAAACGTTTTTACATCTAAATTCAATGTAAAATTAATTAAAATGACATAAATTAAATTAAAAAATCAAAAGATATATCATTTATAATTTTATACCATTAAAAAATATAATTTAACCATATAAATATTTTGATTAAAATGTTATTTTATATTAAAATTTAGTGAGTTTTACTATTCATCAAAACTTGAAAGTTATCAGAAAAAATATCAAAAATTAATCCAAAGTAAATTTTTGTATCCCACTTCTAAAGAAGAGGTTTATTTTTTCACGTAAAAATTATTTAGGTGTAAATATTTTAATTTCAAATGGGTTCTCTATTAAAAGGTGGTAAAATTACCCTTTAAAAAAATACAAGTTTTTATATATAAAATAGAGTTTGTCCATACCCGATGACTAAAATAACAATTGTATGAATATAGAAATTATTTTATTAAATATATAACATGTATATTTTATTAATTTGATTTACTAATTTTAATTTACTTAATTTATAAGGTCAAAAATACAAATATTTCCTTTACATTTAATTTGTTTATATATTTCATAAATAATTGTTAGCTAAATAATTCACCATACATGTTCATAAGTTAGATATATTTGTTCCCTATAACCTAATGTCTAGGTTATAATGGTCATTTTATTGCATGGGAATCTCATGGTTTGTTTAAACACGTGATTGCATGAAATTCAAGTTGATGAAGAATTAAAGTTATTTAAAGAGAATTTTTCATAAAAACATGTTGAAGTTACAAAATACCTATTTTATCATCCCATACTTTGATGGGGTAATAAATTCATTATGATCATTTCTCAAATTCCATAATTATGAAATTTCATTTGAATATGATATAAATAAAGTTATGAATCCCATTTCTATTCCATTGGTAATTATTGTGTTATGCTTTATGATTGATTTCCACTATGTTGAACACATAGATCATGAACAAGTTATGATGGGTGTGATAAGATATCAATATAGTTCATTGGGTAATTTTTTAGTCTCATGAGACATCATATATGGAATTAAATAGTAAACCAAATACATTATGGGACTTTCTCGACCATGTAATGTTGTCTAAAAAATTATCCTTGAGTCGTGTTTATATAATTTTTTGTTTTTAATCCACATTTCTTATAATTACATGATCCTATAAAATCATGTTTTTTGTTATACTTCTATGTGATTACTCAAGTGCATTCTCATTTATGATATCATGATATACCTTTGTCTCACATTTTTTGTTTCCTTATCATGTTTATTACCTTACTGGTTTTTTAGCTCACACCATTCTTTACGTATTCCCAAGGTTTGGAAATTTATATTTTGGATATAAAATGGATTTTAGGAGATCACTATAGAGAATAAAATACAGATTCAATGATTTATTAATTAAGAATATAGTATCCCAAAGTCACTAGGCCTTTATTATCCTTGTGTCGTATTAATTTTTATTTATGTTTATCAATCATGTAATAGTATGTGTAAAAGGCTTGGATCACTATAGTTGGTATTAGAGAGAAGTATTAGTTAACCTTTGGAACTACAAAGAGAAAACATTAGTGATAACACAAGGAATAAGTCTAAGGACAAATCTAAGTATATTAAAATATACTGGAATATTTGTGAAGTTTAGAGTAAATGGTTTCTAAGTAATTTCATCCATGTCTCAATACTACAAGTGGACGTGGTTCTACAATAAATATACCTATGTGTAATAACTCCAAAACAAGTGCATCATGGTTAACATCAGTGTTATTAGTATATAACAATGGGGATTACATCACAACTAGTTTGGAAATCCTAAGGGATATTCTTTTGAAATGCATAAAAAATTTATGAACCATCTATGAGGATTTGAATAGATGATGACCCTGAATGACCTAGGATAATCCTAAGGTGTCATATATTGAAAATAAGGTGTCATAATTTAGACATAATATAAATGATTTTTCACAATTATTTGGTTTCCCACTATGATCATTATTTCTCATTCTATGCTTTGTTGTTTTATTCAATGTATAGAACCAAGATGAATCATCTTAACACTGGATGTGATGGACACTTTGGTGATTATGAGAAATGAAATTAGGTAATGATTAAAGAGAATGATATTTTTATTATTCCTAATCATCCATCACAATATATTAATAACAATGTTAAATTTAGTGAGGTTATTGACAAGTAAAATAAAATTAGGATGGAATTTTTTAAAATTTCATGTGTTAATGAACATAGAATAATGAATATTCATCATCCAACATTTATAGAGGGTGGGAAGAAGAACGTATTATAATATTTTAAATGGAGGGGAATTTTTTATGTTGAAAAAAGCTCTTTGGGAAACGAATTTCCAAGGATTTTTAGGACTTATATGTGTATAACTTGGGAAATATTTTATTCAATTCCATAAACTAAGGATTATCCCCAAAATTAAGTAAAAACATATGTTATACAAAACTATTTAAGTATAAGGGTTCAAGTATTTATATATTGTGATTTAAGAATTATATTTTAGAATTATTTTTAACAATGGTATTATATTTATAAGAATCATGAAATATATAAGGATTAAGTTAATTTTGGAAAAATATATGTCTTTATGATAGATTAACTAAATAGTTTTAGATACCATCATGGGTTTATTATTTTAAGGTTTCTAATAAGTTTAAAGTCTTAAAAAACCATTTTATGTTTTATGTAATTGTGTTTTGAGGTGATTGATGATATTTTTGGAGATGTTTTACTAAGATGAAGTATATATAACCATTTTGGTTTAATGTGACGGATTTTTTAAAAAGACTATAATTAAAATTATAGAGGTGTAAAAAATAAGGTTTTTAAGGATATACCATTATGGAATGGACTATGTTAAAATTTGGGAGTTATTATTTAGGTATTGTAGATTAATTTAATATGTTGGATAACTTGTTCCAACCAATTTTTTTTAATAAATACAGGAGTAATAACTTGTTAATAATTTAGGGATTATGTGATCCATTAGAAGTTAATTCTAGTGCTTCAAGAAAAAAAATCCATATTGAATACACTTATTTTGGGGAAAAATATGAGATTGTGGTGTATATTGATTAAATAATAAAATTATACATGTCAATAAAGTATATTTTTTATGTTCTTAGTCTAGATGGTAAATGAATTTCTCAACATGAGGAAAAGGATCTTGAAACAAAAATAATATCATATTACCTTCATATCCAAATAATAAATGGTTATTTAACACATCATATATTTATGGTTTTGTGTTACTTAACCTTATATTGGTCATTTACATCCTTATGATCAATGATTTCAATCACTCTCAATAATTAATTACACTTTTCTTAAATGTCCATATCTTGACTTTCCACCGATGTTCTCTTATTTGGAATCCAAATACATGTTATTCAAGATTACCTTCATAATTCCATTTCTTTATTATCAAAAGTATATTTTATAAACCCTATTTATGATTTGGTTTTGTAAAAGATGTATTTTTAAATGTCTAAAACATGATTATCGAGATCAACATTAAATCGTAAGGACACAATTTATTAAAGGGGTAGAATTTAACAACCTGAGATTTTAAAACAGGAACATCATGTTGGATAGCATATATGACATTAAACGTCAAGATTATAAAATAATTAAACTCCCCCATACTTTATGATATATCTCTTTTTAAACAGATTCATTCTCTTTGATAGCTTGTGATGCATGAAATATCAAGTATAAACAAAACACAATACTCTATTAAAATATAATTATTTAAAATTGATAATTATAACCTAGCCATTAAATTTTTAGGTTTATATATGACTAAAAATTATTAAAATTATTCTTTAAAATTTTATAAAATAAATTCAAATTTTTATCAATTTATTATAAATAAAATTAGAATCAATTGAAAGAGAATGAAATGTTTTTTGAAAAAGTGTATTTTTCTAAATGAAGGACTAGTCACCCTTTACGCACATAATTTAAATCAAATTTTCTATAAATTTTAGAAAGTTAATTTTAAAAAAAATTATATTTTAAATATTCATTTAATAATTATATTTTAAAGAATTTTTTATACTTTTTGAAAAGATTTCTTTGATGAATAGTAAAAAATATTAATTTTTATTGAAAACTAACTTTTTGTTTAAATCATTTAAAAATGTAATTTATATTTTAAATTGGTTTTAAAGTAAAATTAGTTCAACTACATAATAATTTAACTTATTTAGGTCATTTGAATCAATTTCATATTGAATTAGGATATTAAAACTTTTTAAACTATCGAATGTTTTTCTATGGAAAAATTGTTTCTTCGACACGTCTATGAATATAATTTTAAATTAAATTCATACAAATATGTCAGTTTAATTTTGATAAATGGATTACATATTTTTTATTTTGTGATTTATATTATCTAATCATTTCAATTTATTTTTTACCATAATTAATATTGAAAATAGTAAAAAGTATTTACCGCAATTAAGATAAAAACGGGATTACTGGTGGTTAAACTAAAAAGATAAGTGTAAAAAATGACCCAAAACGTGTATAATTCCTATTATATTGTTATATTTATTACTTCCATATTAAAATTATTAAATATTATCCATTTTTATCCTTATTTGAGATAAAACTTTTGGGTAATTATTTGTTTCCAAAAAATGTCAAGAGTGTCCTCTCCCCCACTTACAAAAGGTCACCCCCTCTCCTCTCCTTTAAACAATTAAAAACCCTATTTTATTGGCCTATACATACCAAATTAACTTAATTAATTCAATAAAATTATACTAGAATGATGTTTTTGTTAAAAATTCTTCCTTGGATGGATTTTGGTGCAAACCAAAACGAGTTGTCTGAAGAATATGTAGCATCTTTAACTGAGTGTTATATTTTATTTGTTTTTCCTCCTAATATAAATAATATTAATACTCTTTTATATAATAAAATATGTATCTTATATATAATTAGATGTTTTTACATTAATTTATTGACCAAAAATGTTCTCTTACTCTCTCAAAATGGTAAACAAAATTGTGGATCGTGTGTACGGTGGACTACCTCCTCACAAACTGGCATAATTCATTTTTTGATCACCACTTATCACATATGGAAATAATGATGTATTTAATTTATATATATGATATTTATTATATAATTATATCTATATAAATATAATATAACATATATTTTCTTAATTTCCATTGTCTATATAATACTATAATGTCGCTAGTGTGGACATAGGACTACGAGCTCTTGAAGAAATCTGATTCACTTTTTACTAATGATTTACTTGGAACGTAATAAAAATTAATTTTATATTGATATAAGATATTCATGAAATTTTTATATTTTTTAAAGATAAAGATTCCATTTATTTATTTACCTTATTATCCATTGAATAAATGATAACATCATTCATGTGTATGACTGACTACCGCCTCACGAAGCAATATGATTATTTTTTCATAAAATATTTAGATAGAAGATAAATATGGATAAATTTAATAAATATATTTTATTTATATTCCATGATATAGATTGTGTAAAATTAATACACAATATAATTCCTCACCCTTTCACCTGTTATAGAAATTATAACATCACACGTGTGTACGTATGACGCACCACTTCCAAAAAACGATGTGATTCATTCTATAAGTTTAAAATTAAATAATTATTCTAAATATTAACCTAATAAAAAATAATATATAAAAAATTAATATTATATTTTTAATGGTTTAAATAAAACCTATTTTCAATATCCAGAACTTTCATGATGAAACGTACAAGATAAAAAGGGAAATTAAAACCATAAACAATAGTGTTAGGGAAACATTATTAACAAATGAGTAAAAATATATTATAAAAGGATAATATATGACATTATAAATAATAATATAATTCAATTATAAGTTAATAACATGTTTAACCATAATTGAGGTTAAACAGTACTCAACTAATGGTAAGTGTGAGGTAAGGAGTTTCTAAACACAATTTCCATTCATTGGGTTAGACAACTACTTTGTTCATGGTAATTAGCCAAAATTAATAGTGAAATAAATTTTGACTTATTTTTGTTGTATTTATACTTTTAATTGTTTGGATTTCAATTTTTTACATATAATCACCCCATTTATTAACTCTTTCCTCAATGATACGAACTTTGTAAGGGTTTCATCTCAAAATTATTTCTTTGAAATACATGTTATTTTATGAACCAAATTTATTTTGAATGGTCTATATACTTCCCCTTTACATTATATATCATGAATACTTCCAATTTCTTGATATTTCAGGTCACAATTCATCTACTTTATTTATGGGATGTTATGACTCAAAATTTACCAAAGCTGTAAGGTTTAATATTTCAATATCATTTTAATTGCGATTATTTATAATTTAAAATCCATTAAAAGAAATTATAAAATAATCTTATAATAAAAAACCATTAATTTTATTCTCCTATAGTTATTCAAGAATTTTTTAAGTAATATTAACATTTCACATTCTTTTTTACTTAAATTTATTTAGAAATTTTTATAATATAATCTAAATTTATTTATCTCTTTTGTTAAAATACCTTCTTATAAATTCATGTTTTCTAAAAATGATTTCAAATTTTTTCACTAATATTGTTTAAACTATTTTGTACACTCAATTGGGTTTTTAGAAGAAAGAAATATTCTTATCACATATAAATAAGGAACTTTTTTAATATTCTTACAAAAATATGAAAGTAATCTTTGTCTTTTAATATATTCAACCTGAAAAAAAAACTCTTCCATCGTCGTAACCACTCAATGTTCCAAATAATTCTTTTTTAAGTTTCAAAAGTCATATTCAAAAAAATTTAATGTTTGTGAAAATTTTAGATATTAAAAATTTTATTCCAAAATGGGAAGCATATTTTTCTTAATAAATGTTAAAAGATCCTTAAAAGACATTTTTCATCTAAGATAACATCCTTTAATGTTACTCAATCTGAAAAGGATATTTTCCTCAAAAAAATTTTTAAATTATTTTAATCAATTAAAACAACCTTGGATGTTTTTTTTCTAAATTTTATATATATGTCTCTAAAATATATACCTAGTTTTTTGTCCCATAATTTTATATGGTAATAAATTACTTATAATCATTTATTAAGTACCTTAAATATGAAATTTCATTTGAATGTGATATAAAGTAAGATTAAGAAACTCATTTTTATTCCATGGGTAATTTTTGTGATATGATTTATGATTTATTTTCATTATTTGGAACAAATAGATCATGAAAATATTATGATGGGTGTGTCAAGATAGTGATCCAATTCATTGAGTAATGTTTTATTCTCATGAGACACCATGTGTTAGATTAATGAGTAAACCTAATCTGTTAAGGGACTTTTCTCACTATGGGATATTTTCTAAGAAGTTATATATGACTCATATTTATATCACATTTTGTGTTTCTTCAATATTTCATATTATTCCATGATCTTATGATACCTTTTTCTTTATGTTATTTTTTCATGTGAATACTCATGTTCTTTCTCTTTTATGATATCATGTTTTAACTTTGACTCGCATGTAATGTTTCATTATCAAGTTTATTCCATTAATGGGATTATTATATCACCCATCTTTTATGCATTTACCAAGTTATCCCATTTTTATTTAGGTGTTGAAATGGATTTTAGGAGTTCACTATGGAAAATAAAATAAGGATGAAATGTTTTATTCATTAATAATCTATTCTACCAAAGACACTATGCCTTTATGATCCTTATGTTTTATTAATGGTTATTTTTGTTTAAGAATCATGGGATATTATGTGTAAAATTATTGGGTTTCAATTTCATTAATACATATAAATCATCCCTAAAAGTAACTTTTTTATCTACTAATGATAAATTTTGAATGAATAATAAATATGGACATCGCTATTGTGATACATGTATAAATGATCAAACTACAAACACCCAATGTCAAAAAGTGGAATAATTCATGTAAAGAATTAATATTTATGAAATAAATGAATAAAAATAGATATTATTAAAGTTATTAAATAAGTTATTATGATCTCCATTTTTTGGATATCAGAGGTTAAAGTTCATTCATGTAAGAGGGTACAAGATGTAAGGTTCTTTGTCTAAAATTCCACTCTTTGAGACATGATTGGTAATATTAACTTAATTTAATTTTCTGGGTGAATTCACTTCCTATTTAACATATAATATCATGAATTTTATCTTAATAAATGTATTTCAAGTTCAATTATAGGGGTATAGATTTAAGTGTGGCTCAAGTAACAAAGGTTTTCTTAGTTTCAATTCTATTTATTTAAGACTTGGTAAATTTTGTGCACCATGACTCTTTTGCATGGTGTACATACTTCCCATGGATTAATTTTCTGTCATATTAATTTTATTTGATGGGATATAATATCTTAATATTATTCACTTACTCAAGTGTCTATTTATTAAATTGTCTCCCAAGTAGTAAGGATTTTTGGTAACTAAACTTCCTTTTATTGAGTTATGACCCTACTATTCAACTAAAATGATTGGAATATTATAACATTTGATTATAATATGTGTTATTATTTCATTATTTTATTGGGATATACATTATTACTACATAATCCCTTAAAAATTATTTCTCACTTATTGAGATATGTTTTTCTTAAGGGATATTTGTAATTAAGATCGCTTTCTTTGAGTTATAATGTTTTATGTTGAACATATTCTCCCATTATTATCTTATCCCACCATAAAATTTTATTATATCATATTTTATGATACTATTTGGTAAAATGATGTTTTAATGAAAATAATTTTTTATCACACTTTTTATGATGTTATTCTTTTATCAAAGTAAATTTTAAGTATTAAAAATTTCTCATTCATAATCAAACATTGTAGATCCACATTCCCTATATAAAACATTATATCATTTTCAAGGCTCTATAATTGATGATTCTTTTAAAAGTTAAAGTTTTCAATTATTTTTCACTTCACCATTAGAAAAAAAATATTTGGATGGGCCCCAATAAAAAAAATTATATTGATGTTAAAAATGTTTTAAAAAAGATCTTTCAAATTTTAACATTCAATTTCCTTTCCATTTTGAAAATTATTTACCTTAATAGGTATTATGTTTCACTACTTATGAACTAATACATATTTATTTATTTATTTATTTATTATATTAACTCATTATATCAAAAAATGAAATTCATTATCACTTATTAGGAGGTATCTCTCAAGAATTATTTTTCTAGTATCATTTTCATATGTATTAACATCCTTCTAAGTTTCCTTTGTTACATTGGTGATGTGATTCTTTTGAAACCATCCACATTCTTCCCATAGATATATTATGATCATTTTTTCATGTATTTAATTATAAATATACTCATTACTCTTTACAGTATAAACATCACATATTACATAATCTGATTGGATGATGTTGACCTTGAAAGAATGTTATTTAATTAACTTGGGTAAAATTATTGGTGTACTATATATTGGTATTCCAGTACTGATTATCATTAGAAATTTGAATATTTATTTTTTAACAATTGACCTTATATTTTAGGATGTTTTATGATTATTTAATACCTTTTATTGAAATGTTGAATAGTATTGTTATTCTTAATTATTATCGATTACTAATGCAAGATGATTATGTATTAACTTCATTGTTTCTCATGATATAGATAACCATGTTTCATTAAATAAAAGGTTCCTCAAGGAATAGTATGAAAGGTATTGATCGTTATTTTGGTGATATAATTGGACTTAATTGGGTGATGGTAGGGGACTTTAATTATATATCCCCTTGATGCATCAATAGGTCTCATGAGAAAAAATAGGTTTGGGCATTTGGTATATTCTAGACCAATTCTGCAAGATTTCTTTCCGGAGGAATCGATAACAAGTCAGGTTTCTTGGTATAATTTAAGGATTGTAGTTTTTTTATGTCTGGTATTATGAATTCCATCCATATTAGTTTAGTATTAGGGATATCTATTTTTTCCTTTATTGTAATGGCAATATCATGCCCCCCGGTTTCAAATAAATTATGGATTTATATTTTTTACATATTCCAACCATAATATTTATTTCATGTTTATATCAATATTAATTCATTTATATGTTTCTCTTACTGAATGTTTGAAATCACCCCTTATTATGTTACCATTTCCCTAGGTTGTGGATAAAATTATTACACGTTACATGTTTTGAGGGATAACATATGTGGAATAATTATTGGGATATATTGAACGCTTTTCATGAATTTACTAGTTTCGTATATAATTTTAAAATTGTCTATTTGGTATAAATAACATGAGATTTATCATTTCATAATATATATTAATTCTATAATTCTCTAAATATTAAAAGATCCTTAAAATTTAAGATATTCTATAATAATTAATGATTTTGTAATTATGAAAGGTTACATATAGGATTTTACAACTAGTATCATATAAATTATATAAATTATTAGTCTATGGTCATCGAATCAAAAATCATGGGTCGGGGGTATCATAGTCGGAATCAAAGAAAATTTTTAGATAACTTTGTAGTGTAGGATTTTTATTGAGGATAATTTACATATTGTACAGCTGGGGTTGGTCATAAGGTTAAAGGTATATATAACCCTTTCTGTTATGTATATGATATAATTTTAAGGAAATAATACAAATTTTATTTGTTTATTGGGATAAGAAAACTTTAGTGAAAACTCTAGGAATAATTTTAAGTGTTAGATAACATCCTAATGTTTCAGTAAATTATATATTAAGTGGTTTTCCCTAGAAATACATCTATATATTGATACTAGAAAGTTGATTTGGAAATGGAATATATTCACCTAGGGGTAGTAACCCTAAAAAGGGTTAGATATTATCATAACCATTTTGGTTATAGTGTTTTCTTTAATGAGGATCATAGAAATGAAGCTATGAAATGTATGCAACTATAAACCTCTATGTCACATAACCAAATAATGGAGAAACTTAAATGGTTGAGAACCTTATAATTTACCTATTATTAAGGAAAATATTAATTCTCATAACTAAGGTAGTGATATTGATATATTAATAATATTGAAACACATATATATTCTCATTATAGAATGATAATTATTGATGATATTCTGGTATATTCTTAAAGTTATAAGGATTATTTGAAACATCTAAGAATATTTCTTTGACAGTTTTAATTTGAAGGTATGTAAACATTTATAAAATGGTATTAATAACCTTGAAATGTAATTTTATGATAAGGTTGTGTTTTGGGATAACTATTGGAGAACCCACGAAAATGGTGTAGATAACTATTAACTTTAATATAAACATTTTATTAAGATTATAAAGGGTGGATTTATTTTGAAGAAGTTAGTTTGATAAAAATTTGAAAACGTGGATTGATAATTGATTCATGGTATTTTTGAAAATTTCATTTCATTTTTGGTATTATATTATATAGTTATTGGTGTATGAACTAGTGGTTAATAACATTATTTGGTTAAGGATAGAGTTTATTTTTTTGGAGGAGTATATAATTTCACTATGGTTTAATGTCTTGTAAATTCAAATACGTTTTATAAACGTATCTTATTTAGATTAGATAATAAGTGTATATATATACATGTTTATATTATTTTATTAATTATTAAAGACATTTTGTGAAGGATGAGTTTGATTTTGTGAGAATAGTTTTTAATGATATTAGGTTTATAATATTTTAAGAAAGTTCAAGGTAATTTGGGATATCAGTTGTACGGATTAGAGAACTGAACTCAAAGTAACAATGATTAAACATAGAATGGTCTAGGATAAACTAAGTTTTACATAGTTTGAATTAATGAAATTATAGGACAATGTGATGATAAGGGTAAATGATTTTAATGTTGGATCCCTTTTATGTTATTGATTATGATAATTCTTCTTTATTGATAATGGTTTTCACTCATGTCATCACTCTTGGTTTTAGTAAGGGATGGAAATAAATTTAATCAATGGTGGGAGGGAGAATTAGTATGTTACCTAGAAAAAAATCCATCTTAATGTGATCTAGAGTGAGGAATAATTTGGTTATTATAAACCAGAAATCATGAAATATGATTAAAAATGTGAAAACTTTTGATGTCCCAAACACACCAGGGAAGATAAATATAGAGTCTTGTGAAATATCTTGTGACAAAGATGATGAATTAAAGCGGATTCAACATCTTATATGTCAAAATTTTGGAATGAAGGATGAGGAAATTTCCTTAATGGGAGAGATAAATACTAAAATTTTGAATATGAATATTATTAGGATCATGATTGTAGTGAAAAGGGAGAAGAAATAACAATTCAATGCTTTAGTTACCGGACTATTGGCCATTATACATCTCAATTTTCCAATTCACGGTATAATAAAGGGGATAAACACAAAAAACCTATGAACTAGGAAACTCTTATACAATTACTACAAATGAATCAAATAGTGAGTTTTGAATCTTGATTTTCTAGTGTCTCATGTCATGTAATTTTTCACGAACTAATAGATATTGAGTTATAAATAAAAACCATGAGTGGTATAATTATCATATAAATAATTTTCATGGTTTTTTGGATGATTTTAATTATGGATCTGGATATGTATCCATTAGTCAATATTTCTGTGAAATTAGGAATGGGTTACCTCTCTTTATAAAAATTCTTATAATGATTTTTAACATAGATACATCTCATTACACGTCCTAAATAATACCATGATCATCAAGTGATGTGTATTTAATTATGATTTCCCTATAGAAATTAATCTAATATTATGAATAAAATTTTAAGGATGGAATATATTTAATAGGGGGAATGAATCACCCTTAAATTATAGTATATTATTAACATTAAATAAGTCAATGTGTTAGATAGTTATCTCCATGTGCAACACCAAACTTAAATTAAGTTACAATATATTTATATAAAATATATATATTCCAGTATGGTCAATAAAAATATAGTTTTGGATATAGTCGGAATGAGTAGTAATAAATAATTTATGAATTATATGTATGTAGAAAATAAATTCTACCTTTTATATGAATTAAATTCCAATAGTTTACCTAAAATGACCAATAATATCCCTTATTGTTTAAAAAGGTATTTTTTTCAAAAAAAATCCTTTTAAATGATATGAATTTTTTTTTCAAGAAATATATGACTAATGAAAATAAATTACATTTGATATTAATAATTTTTTAACACTAACTTAATCCGTAAATGATATGAAATAATATTAACAGTCAATATTTGAAAATTTCATTTTTCAAAAAAAGGATTCTCATTATATTTTATGATTTTGTTAAAAAATTGAGTTTCTCAGAATTAGAATATGAAATTAATAAAAATAAAATTAATTTTTTCATTTAATCATATAAAAAATGATTTAGTGTGAATTTTTTAGAATTTTTTGAAATATATGGTTTTTAGTTGAAAAATACTCTTTCTACAAAATTTTTGATAATAATGACATTACCATTATATGTGAATGACCAAGAAATTTATAGAACATTTTATGTAATAATATATGAATTTTAGGAATAATATTGTTTATTTTAAAATATTCATTCTTGTTATAAAACCTATGGAAATCATTTTTATGCTCAATTAAAATGTTACATTAAAATATAAACTATTTTTTGTACTTTTCTATGAATCATTTATTTTTAAAGGGAGATTCGATTTTTTTCTCTTTCTTTTTAATCCTCATATAATTTATTTTTTTTATAATAATTTAATTTGTTTATTATAACAATTATCTAAGATAATTTTAAATTATATATATAAATTTAAAGCCTAAAAGTTTTATTCCCACAAAACAGTTTTACGCAGATAAGTGTTTATATTTTAAAATTAACTTTTCACACATGTAGAAATGCAATTTGATGAATTTTTTTTATTTTAAAATAATTTTTTAAAGTTTTTTTAATAAGTTTAATTTTAATTTTGTTTATTAACATTAATTACTATGATTAAAAATGAATTACCCTAATAAAATGTAAAAATGGAAAAAGGTTTTTACTATGAAATAATGGGGGGAAAATGTTAAAAACATGTTTCTAAATATATGGATGAGGTTTTCATTATCCAAAAATTACCCACATTTCTCATTATTTCCTTTTTGAATCCCTTGACCCTTAAATAGTAAAATTAAATTATTTAAATTTAATGGGTATTTCAACAACTACCCTTTTCCTCACTTATAAATGGGTAAATTATTCACCACTTAAAGACTAACATATCTTCCAAATTTATCCTCATATAACCCTCTCCCAATTTCAAAATATTATGGTCGCCATTATTTAGCATGATTTCTTCCTTTATAAGGATACTTCCAAAGATAATTCAATTCCCAAACTAGAGTATTATCTGCTACTTAGTTTTTATTTTCAATTTTATTCCTTAATTTTTTTATAACTACACAAATATAAAGATATTATTGTAATTTTTATACATAAAAGTTATTATATTGAGGTAATTATCATTGTTAATTCATATTCCCAATCCATTAAGTAATATAAAATCAATGTAGGTGTGAAGTGAGAACTACCTCCTCTACGATGTAATGTGTTTTGTTTTCCTTTAACACCATAAAAGGTTGGATATAAGGATATTATTAAAATATAAAAATAATTTTTATTATATCATTATGTTTTTGGTGTTACAAAATTTATAAAATATTCATGATATGAATAACAAATGTTCTTTATTAATTTAATAGTCTAGAATAAGCATACTTAGAGGTTAATATTTAATTCAAATTGTATAATGTTTTTATATACATTTATTATTATTTTAATTACTTTAAATTAATATATATAAATATAATATATGCTAAATAATATAATTAAGCTTTTTTTTATAATGATATTATAAAAAACCCACAACATAATCATTTATTAAATCTGGGCGTGTTCATGTTTGGGTGGATTTGTCCACCTACTTGAAAAATATTATGAATTTATGTCATGGATGAATATGAGAACTTATTTATGTGTATAATATTATATAAATATGTAAATAATTTAATTTTATGGTTCTCGAAATTTTAAATAAACATTTAATTCATTAATTAATAAAACATCTTTCGATTGTCAATAATCACTAAAACATGCTTATTATCAATTTTTGTATTCAAGCATAAAGAATTAAAATATCGTGAACTGAATTTGAAACCTAATAAATAATTATAAATAATATATAATAGTAACATTAATTATCTATTAATTATTAAATTTTAAATAATAATAAACATAGACATTTCAATTATGAAACTAGTGTAAATAATCAAAACTACAAACACCCAATGTGGAAAATCAGAAAAATTCAGTTGGAGAATGACTATTTATGAAAAGTATGAATAAAAATATATATTATCAAGGTTATTAATTAAGTGATTAATATATCTATGTTTTTTATACATGAGGGTAATGTACATTCATGGAATTTAGGATAATAGGTAAGGGTTTTCACCACAAATTTCTCTCTTTGAGACTTGTTTGGTATTATTCAACTCATTTAATTTTTATGGTGTATTTACTACCAATTTAAGATATAATGTAATTATTTTTATTTTAATAATTTTATTTTAATTTCAATTACATTTAAAATATTTAAAGGGGTTTTGATTAAAGTTTTACTCATGTCTCATGGGTTTTCTTATTCACAATTCTAATTCTATGAGAGATAGTACATTTGGTGCACCATGATTACTTGTTATGGTGTATTTACATCCCATGGATTTTTTATAATAATAATAATTATAAATAATTGGATTTACTATCCAAATAATGTTCCCATATACAAGTGGATATTGATTTAGTTGTTTCTCTGATAGCAAGGATTTTTGGTAAGTCAGCTTTCATTAACTGGGATCTGGTCATTCTCCTAAACTTGTAATTTTGAAACATTATTCCCTTTGATTTTATTAGGAGGTATTCTATCATTTTTTATATGGATGTTAATTAATACCACATAAAGCCTTATCAAGTATTTATAAGTTCTAGTGATATGTTTCCCGAAATGGGTTTTTTTACTCAAATCTCCTTCTTTGAGTTATAATGTTTTATCTGGACCATTTGTCTCCCTTTTCTAGATTATCCCAACATAATATTTATTATATATTATTTTATGATCCTCTATAGGAAAATTACTTTTTAATTAAAAGAATGTTTTATCACCCTTTTTTTAGTGTGGATTTTTAATAAAGGTAATTTCAAGTATTAAAAATATCTCTTTCATAATCAATTTTTTTGATTTAGATTCCCTATAAAACAATTATTTCATTTTTTAGGATCCATTATTTGATACAATCTTTAAATTAAAATTATTCAATGAGTCATAACTTCACATTTTTAAACAAAATTATCTTAGATCTGTAACATAATCATTTATGAAAATGTTAAATACAATTTCCAAAATATCATTTATGTTTTCACTAAATTTCATATATTAATTTTCAAAAGGATTTTCCCTAATAGGGTTTATGATTCACTATTTATATTATAATATATATATATATATCTGTGTGCATGTGTGTGTTTAAGAAATTAACTTAGGACACTAAATAAACCAATTCATTATTCATTCATGAGTGGTATCTTTAAATAATTCATTTCCAAGGATGTTTCTCATCTATATCAACATAATTCTGTGATTCCATTATTAAGTAGGGGTTATTTTATTTACAAACCTTCCACATTCTTCACATGGATGGTTTATGATCAAGTTTTTTAATTATTTACTTAATATTAATCTCATTACTCTACATGGTTTGTACATCACATATTACATAATTTATATTAGATATTGTTCACCTAGAAATAATGTTATATTATTGACATTGGGAAAATTATTAGAATACCATAAATTTTTATTCTGATAAAAATGATTATTGAAAATTTCCCTTTGTATTTTTTAACCATCCACCTTCTTTCTTAAGATAGGATATGATCATGTTATCCCTTTTATTGTCATGGGGAAAATTATTGAAATACATAGTGATTATCACCAACTAACACAAGATAATTATGGACAGATTTTTAAATTTATTATTATATGGAAAGATATTTTTTATTCAATCATATATTCCTTAAGGAAAAGTTTAAAAGGTCCTGATGACACTTATAGTGAATACATTAAACTTAATCAGGTGACGAGAGGGTATAGTAATTATATATCACCTCAATTCATCCATATGTCTCATGATACAAATCATGTTTAGGTATTTAGTGTATGTCTTCCCAATTTAACAATATGTATTGAGTGTATTCTCAATTATAAGTAATGTGTGTTGGCAAAAGGCCTTGATTATAGGTTTTTTCAATCCATCATTGCACCTTATACCTATATGAGATCGTTATTATTGATATCCAGAATATTAATTATTATCTTGGATATAGTATTATCCACTTTTAAATATGATTATGAATTTATGTTTTTTCCTTCTTTTCTTATTAATATTTAAGAAAATTTTAAGGAATGATTTAATTAGTTATATTTTTCCCATAAAAATCATTAGATATCACCTCTATATTATTTTTCCCATTTCCCTAAGTTATCAAAGAAAGTAGTACAAGATTATTATTTAGATGTATAACATAGGTGACATATTTTGTGAGATACTTTTCATACTTATCATGAATTAATTTGATTCGTATATTATGGGAAAATTTTACATTTTTTATAAATAACATGGGATTTATCAAATTATGTTGTGTCCCAATTCTCTAAATCTCTATGCCTGAATATATCCTTTATATGTAAGGGATTAAATACTAATTAATGATATCTTAATTGTGGATAGTTATATCGAAGATTTTAAAAATTGTATCCAACCAAGTATATAATGTATGAGTCTATTAGCACATAATCCAGGTGCATGGGTCTAGGGAATCACACCTTCCATTAATTCTTGTAAAATGTTTTGATTTACTCACCTACAGAGGGTCTCAAATTAAAGAGTAAATAGATACCCTAGAGAGGTAATAAAAAATCATAAACACCAAGTCACACATCATTATTTCGAGATTGAATAAACTCTAGGACTCAATGTCCATGTGAAATAATAAAAACCAAGATCTCATGTACGATAGAGCTTGTGGAATGAATATGAGAGGTTTAGTTGAAGTAACCTTAAATAAATTAAATAGGAATCCACTATAAATCCTAAAAAGGAGGAGATGAGGAGTAGGTTTTGTGTTCCTAAGATAAGAAATTTGAGTGGGAGGGAGAAAGGAAGAAAAATAGGGAAAATGGAGTAAGGGTGACTAATTCATTTCAAATTTTTAAGAATATGGGTAGATCGTATGGTTTATGTACATGGTTCGTCAAACCATGCACTAATTATTCTAGTCACACTATCTCACCTAACAACTTCCATGGTTAGTTTTTATTGTTTAATAAATCATGTGAAATCCAAGTGAAATGGCAATATAAATTACTAATTTGGGCATTTTTGTTACCACAAGATTACTCATATTCATGATATATCCATTCACACACCAATATTTTCTATAAAACATTGAAATTTCTAATCGAAATACTCAGAAATTAATGAAGGATGAATAAATAAATAAAGGAAAACATGCCTGAAAGTGATGTTTAGGGTTGGATAACACTGCCACCAAACCACTTCATTCCCTCATTAATTCATCATATATTTCAATAAAACAAATAATGAATCCACTAATATCTTATGTGAGATTCCCATTCCCATGTCTCATGAGATTCATGATTGTGGTGCTATAAAACATGAAACAAACAAATTTATTTCCCATATAGAACCTTTTCATGGTGTTAATATTTTTCCAAACTTCTTAATCATAAAATCATAAGGTTATAACTAAATTTCTTGCTAATATAGAATATGAGAGGGATTAAAGTTATACTTATTAAACTACAATATGTGGAACACATTATTAATTGACTGTAATTGAGAGAGAAACACCAACTGATAAGCCAAATATTTTACTCCCTCGGTGATTTAAAAAGTACCAACATACCTCAAGGAATGTTTTCCCTATTTCCCAAGTCTTTGGTGATCCAAATGAGGTTAGAACATAAAAAAAACATAGTCCCCATAAAAAAATTCAAAAGGATGGTTCAAGTTATCAAAATTAGATTATGGGGACACTAGGTCATTACCAACCACTTTAAAATAATCCGAACCATCATCATGGTCTATTAAAAGAGACTGGGTCCAACCAAATATGTCTCTCCCACCTTCACCAAATATATTTGAGAATAAAATGGATGACCATAAATAGACTCAAATGGAGCCATTTGAATATAGGGTTGATAACTAATGTTATAATCCAATCCAACCAATTAAAGATAAGTATCCCATGAATCACGAAATTCAAGAACATGGGCCCAATTAATATCTCTATAATCTGAATGGAAAGTTCCATTTTCACATTTATATGTGGAAATATCTATTCATAACTTTACCTATGTACCCATTTACTTTTGGAGGCCCGTCCAAAATTAGAATGTAAAATAGAGTTGTCTGTTTGAAATTATAGAAGACAACACCATGTGAAACCTCAAAATTTCTTGGACATACAACTCTCTAATCTCTTCCACCTTGGTGTAATCTATTTTAAAAATGAATTGAGTAGACTTGGTTGGATGATCAATCACAATCAATATATAATTTTTACCTTAATTTTTATAAAGTATACTGATGAAAACGTCTATGGAATCATCATCCCACTTCCAGGTTATAATAGGGAGTGACTAAAGTAGACCTGGAGGATTTTAATTCTCAACCCATTTTTTAGAAATTAATGCACTAGGAAAAAATCAGCCACATACCTCTTCATACTAAGCAGCCATAAATAATTCTTGAGTTCATAATAAATTTTTGTATCCCCTTGGTGTAAAACCAAATAAGAATGATGAAAATATTCCATTAATACTTTTCAAGATTGATAATGGAACCACATAATGTTTTTTGGAAGAAAAGAAACCTTATAGAAGATTGAGACCACTTTCTGGTAGTCTCCCCTCCAATTAAGACTCTCCTAATTCATTTATATTCCCCATCACCAACTTTCTCTCAAATAAAAATCGTGAAGATAGAAGGCATCAACTAAATATTAATAAGAAATATACTATACTTCTTTACCCAGACCTCTGGATGAGTTTGTGTAGAGATTCACAACATACTTCATTAATCATTGGACACCTTAAGTGCTTGATATGAATTTTCCTACAGAGATCATCAGTAACCATAATTCCATTTCTAGGTATGATGGTGATATTGAAGTTGAATTCAAATAGATATTCCACCCATCACCACTAATGAAGGTTCTAATCCTTCTGGGAAAATATATAACTCATGATCTTGGGATACAAAAATAGTATTATTATTTCCCTAAATATTTAGTGATACTAGTATTTGATAGTGTTCATCATAGATAAAAGTTCAATTCATGAGTGAAGAAAATATTTTTTGGTGGTTGGAGTTGGTGTGATAAATACCCCACCCCATGATCTCCCAATATAATAACAAACTCCAAACACATAAAATTTTCATCGCAATAAACCACATAGCCTTGGATAGACTTTGGAAAAATTACAATCAGAAATGAAGTCAAAAAATTCTTCAAATCATCAAAAGACACATGAATCTTTAGGGTCTATAAGAGATTCTCCCATTTCCATGTGACTATTTTTAGGGGTGATGCAATCCAAGAAAATTTCTTCATGAACCATCTATAGTATCATACTAATCCAATTATTCTCCTAACCTAGAAAACATCCTTAGAATACTCCTAAGACATCACAACACTAACCATAATTGAATAAATTGAGATATCCAACTTTGAAACTACTTGTTTAAGTAACTTTATCTCCTAGATCCAAAAGCAAAACTTAGACAATTTATAACATTGGGGGTGATTGTACAAGATTTTTATAATAGTTTCCATGTGGCACACATACCCCCCATAGTTTTATAGTATAGAAGCATATCATCTATAATCACTATATCAAATGTGTTGAGGTATCTATAGAATATATAGTTCATGACTTCCATAAAAACAAGTGTATTATTAGTTAAATATAAGGGAGTTACTATTTATTAAAAATGATCTTACCAACTTATAAATGTAGTCTTCAGTACATCAACCTTCTACACCCTAAGATGTCGATAACCTGAGTAGATATTGATAAAAGAAAACCATATTTCTCCTCTTAATTGATCAAAGAGTTCATTAATGTCAGGAATGTGTTATTGATTCACGATCAAGACCTGGTTCAATTTTGGTTAATAGAAAACAAAATTTTTGGGTTTTGTCTTCCATTTTTTGGAAAAATAATTTTGTCTCCCATGAAGACATTTTATAGAGAATGGGGCATTGAGATAATAATTCATCTAAATAAATTTTCAACACCCTCAGTTTTTTTGGTTCCATTCAATAAGAAAGGAAAAATATTAGGTGAGTCTCTGACATTATATCAATAACAAATTCCACTTCCCACTCTAGGGGTAAGCTTAAAAAATCATATAGAAATACTTCAGTAAATTCCTTGAGCATGGGAGGTAAGTCACTCCATGAACTTATCTCTTTACCTTTCAATAAAGGTGATGACACCTGATGGATTATTTTTCCTATATTAGTAATATTAGTTCCTTCTTGGTTAGACTGTGGGACCCATTCTCTCTAGAATACTTGATTTTTACCATTAAATATGGTGATACTAACTCTCTGGTGGTAACAATTGATATTAGCTTTTTGAACTATCATATAGTTCATCCCAATAATTACATCAAAGTTATCCATTTCAAGGATGAAAAGTTCCCACTCAATCTCAAAATTTGATAAAGAAATATCATATTATGGGCACCATAAACCATTCACTCTCTTTCTACTAAGAGGCACGACTATCTCCATTACCTAATTCAAGAGCTCGTAATAAATTTTAAGTAATTTACTAGTATGATAATATATATAATTATTATATATACGAGTATCAAATAAAATTGTATCTATACTAAAATAAACTAAAATGGTACCTCTCACTATCACAGGTCTATCAATGGACTATACCTTTACCTTATCCATTGTATACAATAGTTTTTCCTTAGAATAAACTAGAGGTTCACACTTGCCTAAGATTTAGTCTGGACCAAACTATGCCCATAAGTAGATCGCTTCAAACCTTCATGCCTATGAGAATGGGGTTTTGTTTCCTAAGAGTCATCATATTACACTTCAGATCCCCTAGGGGTATAAGATCCCACAAAACTCTGTGTAGGAATTACTGAAGCGAAAAACCACTATAGATTGCCATCATGTCTATAAAAACTAAAGGCCTTGGATTCCACTAGGCATCAATAACACATGTTCCCAGCCTTCCCACATTTGTGGTAGATGTAAGACCCACAACCTGTGGCTTCTAGTGTTGATGAAAATATAGAAGATTATAAATAACTACTTCCACTAACCTTCCTCTATCCTTTATAGATCCGCCTATTCTTAAATGAACCACCATTACCTTTATTGATAATCGGAGAAATCCCAATCAATCCAGAAATCCTGACCTATTAAATCTCCTCCATAAGATCCAGGTCAATAATCGTTGCATATGTCTTTATTTTCAAAAAAAATATGAGAACAAATGTTGGGTGGTGGGAACATATAATTTTTTTTCCTTTATCACCTCATTACAAATGATATCATAAGAAATGTTCAATAGCTCAGTGAACCATTTCATGTACTCTATGAATGAAGAATCTACCTACTATAAGAAAATGTTGTCCTAATATTTAGCTAAAACATGGGTTTCAAAGTAAAACTATTAATTGGATGTTATATTGAAATCCTTCCACTCTATATTCTTATTCTTCTTTTCTTGGATTACTTATTTCAAAAATTTCCAAATAGGTCCATCAAGCATTAAAGTGGATTACTTTACCTTGATGAAGTACAAGGTTCTAAAAAATTCAAAGATCGACATAGTCTTCTCTAAAAAATCATTGGATTCATGGGAATCAAATAATACCCAAAAAGAGGGAGGCTTGTACTTAATTAAATCTTTATAAAGATATTTTTTAGGTTTTGGATCATCTTCCAATGTTAGATCAAGATTAGAATCCACCACTTGGTCCATAGCATGAAAATCCCAAACCATAACCTTAATTATATTTTGATCAACTGAGGGATTCTCTCATGGGATGTTTTCTATAGCCTCCTCTTAGGGATCTAGTGGTAGTTTTCGAATTGAATAATGTTACATAAAAACAAAAAAAATCAATAAAACAATAAAAATGAATCATTACAAAATCAAAAAGTTTTATTAAATGTAAAAAAAATCACAAAAAAATTAACATCTCCAAAACTCAAATGAAATTGGGCATGTGTGCACAGTCTATAGCCTATACATCACACCAAAAAATGAATGGGGAAAAAATTAGAATCAATAACCACATTTCACACATTCCCTAGTAACTCAAATGAGGTTACTAAGATAGTTCTCTACACACACCTTTAAGTGAATTACATGAACCCTAATAATCCTTTCATCATTTTATAATATCTTCCTAAATAAAATCGATCGAAAAAGAGCTACTTTGAGACAATTTTATCATCAACCAAACCATGACACCACGAAAACAATCACTCAGATCATCCTGCGACAATGTCTAAAGAGAATTCCTAATATTAAAAATCTTTAAACTAGTACATGTGTAATAAGTAAAACCTATAGAATTTATTTTTACAAATAAATTATCAACTTATTATAAATGAAATCATAAAAGAAACCATATTAATCCATAAAATGGTACAACAACAAGCATTAACACCCATATATCATATAAGTGAGAAGGAAAGATGAAAGAATTTATAAAAAAACAAGATAAGAGTACTAAAAAATTGAATTCAAAAGAAACCAGAATGAATCTGCACATCTCTATATAACATGAAGGTCAGACTCCCACTATAGAACCACCATCACCTGACCAAGGTCCCCTAACAAGAGTAACCACCACCACCATGGGTTTCCTTCCTTTTACCTAAATCTTGTAAAATAAATTCTAAATTCACCCATTGGGTGCATGTATGTTGTAAGCAGAAAATCCGCACATGATCCCACCATGAAATCCACACATATCTATTTTCATAAAAGTTTTAAATTCTATATTAAAGTGTTATTTAAATAAAACATGCATTGAAATATAAAAAAATAAAAATTAATAAGTGACGGGAAACAAAGAAACCCATGGAAAATTGGTATCCGTAGGGTAACTAATGATAGGTTCATCCTAGGATCATCATACTCTAGGTGATAGAACCATCCACAACCATTCTTATGCAAGATCTTCTAGAGAGGACATGCAAAATGTTTTAGTGGAAACAAAATACATCACATAATGTTTTTAGGTAGTGTTACATCATAGTTAAATGTATAGGGGTGTACCTTTTCATGGAATACATATTTTATTCCCCCTCTTAAAAAAATTCTATAGGACAATTCATGTTCATTTCCATTCATTTTAACTCAATTACCAAGAAAAGAAATTTATAGATATTCTAAACACTCCCATGAAGATATAAAAATACCCTTTCATGCATCAAATCAATTTAAAAAATATTTTAGAAATTGAGGAAATAAATTTTAGTCCATAAAATAATGGAATTACATGAAACCATTTATCATTAATACTTGAAAATAGTTGAAAACCATGCGTCCACAAAGGGAATCGACTTGAAGAGGAAATATTGATCTTATAAATGTAATAAGAAATCATAAACAAAAATTTACACATCATTGGGTTTTTAATTCAATAAACCCTATACTGTTATGGATATGGGAAGGAAGAAAACCCATGATAGGTGGAGAGAGAGCTTAGGTAAGGAATATTAGAGGATTACATGAAGGATCCTTAAAGAAATTAAAGATTAATCAACTTGAAATCCTCCCAAGGATTATAGGAGAATAAGTTTTTGTATTCTTAGTTTGAGAAATTTTAGTGGGAGGGAGAGATAAAGAATATGGGATAAAATGGAGTAAGAGTAAAGATGTAATTTAAATTTTTTATGATTTTGGGAAATCCTCACAGTTTAGTTGTATGGTTTTTCAAACCATGTTCCAACTATATAGGTCATGCTACCTTTCTAGGGAACCCACATGGTTGGTATGTGCAGTTTAGTGAACTTTTCACCAACCATGTGAAATGGAATTATCAACTTATAAAATTGTGTCACACAGTTGTTCCTAAAATTGTTCTTTCCATGTGAGCCCACTATTTTTTCTAAAACAATGAAATTTCTAACATAAATACCTAGAAACAAAGGGAGGGTGAATAAAAACAAATAATGATAAATAACATGTGAATATGACACTATCGTTGTGATATGGTCATTCCTACATATCATAAATGAATCAAAATGTTTTGATAATTTCAGATAATACAATAACATTTTATCAATTTGGACCATGTTTTATTTGTTTATATAACTTGAACATCTCTTTTATATTAAAAACATTAACTTTCACTCATTATAACCAAAATGGGTATCAAATTAAATTTCGTTCATTCCTACATATTATAAATGAATTTGTGATCATTTTTTATATTTTCATGAAAATAAGATATAGTTTTCTTTGTTTTTTCCATTTGATAAACATTTTATCACACTTTTAAATCATTCAAAATACACATTTAGTAAATTCCCCATTGATGATAATATTTCATCATAAGCATTGTAACTTTAGCTGATCCATGCTCCTAGATTTTAGGAAAACTTTCATGATATTTCTATAAGATTTTCAAGGTTTATTCACTTGCACAAGTCAATTATATAAAATTAAACTTTCCCTCGTCACTAACCATGACTATCCCTTTACAAGGAATATCCATACATGGTAACATCCAAGGAGCAAGAGACCCCAAATTTCCAATAAAAAACTTCATCATATAAAGGCCTCAAGATCTAAAATAAGGTTTCACTAAGGGTTAAAACACATGTAATGCCATCAAGGCACATCTCTCCAAATATTTCAATATAGCCCATCCCTTAGACAAACCATGATGAAGTGAAAAGATTCATGGATAAATTATACATAATTACACTATGTGCCACATGGATAACTCCACATATTCCATAGAAGGAACCTTAATTAACCAATCCTTCCTAATGGCTACTCACACAAGGTTCTTTACGAAGATAATTAATGACCAATAATGACCAAAAAACCACACTAAACCATCTATGAAAATAGGGACTATAGAATCTTAACCATAGTTGTTTCCATCATTTTCGTTGTTATCTTTATCACCAAAGTTCACCACACTATAGTCCCATATGACCTTAAATATGAAGTAGACATGTATAGGCATTCAACTTAATAGAATTGCACCAAGAAATCATATGTTAAAGCATAGTACAAGTTGTTGACACTAATTATATAAGTCCTTTGATATTATTATAATAACATATAAAGAACATATATACTATGAGAAACCTATATGTAAAATATAAAGGATGTGATGACTCTTTCTGATATTTCCATGAGTCCAATCAATATGAAATTACAACCTCAAAATCTATGTGTTTCACATGAGATGAAAATATATCATAACAGTGAAAACCAAAAACATAAATCCCATGTCCTGATAACTTGGACTTCCCTCTAGAAAGGTGTTCATGATGCTCTAGTCAAATTTTCATCACAAAATTTGATACATTCCTATGTCCCCTATCTAAGAACATCTAGAAAAAGGAAAAAAGGAAATTATATCCTTAGATACCATTTTGTAACATCACAAACCAAAACACTAGGTTTGAGTCGGAATACCACATGACCTCAGGTGCACCTCCTCACACACTAGAGGATGCCGACTAGTAACAAGGGTCTAAGGTGGAACCTTGGGGATACTATACCCTCTAATATAGTACGTAACAAAAACCAAATGAGTAAATGTTATACAATCATATTAATAAAATACAACTACATACCAACTCTATGAAAGAATACAGACAAAATAGTATATAGTCTCAACAGTCAAACTATAATAATAGCCGATCACCAACTAGGCCAATGAAGTATGAAAACAAATAGTTTTAAAATATTACAAGAGGATCTAAAACACCTATCATTACCTCACCTCGGTCTCCTGGAACATATCAATCCATCACTCTAAATGGTAAAACCCAATCCCCATCCCAATATATACTTGAAAAAAGTGATGGATTCTCAAGTACCTAAGTGTCATGGTCAATTGATCAAGGTGCAACTAAAACTCAATAGGGTACCACCTACATAGTCCCATAACTAACTTGTATATGTAGTGTATGTGGATGTGATAAACTCAATAGAAACTGAACTGTTACTAAATAAACTACCCATGTAATACAAATAATCACTAATACATATATAAGAAATTACAACCTTATGTCAGGAAGTCATGCACTTACCAAGCTACCATAAACCCTAGTAGTACCGCCTTCAGCACCATTCTAGAAGAATATATTATATAGTTTTTTTTAACATTTGTGACACCATGAAAATTTATCCACATTTAATGATGATAAATATGTCCCCTTATGTAACAATTCCACACACACCACCTTTTTAGGTGAAATTCACACCCCACTATTAAGGATATATCTTGCCATCCAATAATCATAAATATGCAATAAAATCATACAATACTTCCCCTAATAGAAATCATGATGCCAGATTGGGTAGTAGTTCCTATATATTAGAGAATAGTTAGGAAGGTTTCCCCCACTCTCGAAGCATGGACCCTATTTAGGTAGTTGTTATCATCTTTTAGAGAACAATTAGATAAGATTCCCCATCTCAAGAAGCATAGACCCCCTATAGGTAGTAGTTCCCATCTTTAAAAGAAAAATCAATCATGAAATACATTGATATAACATGATAAGTTAAAAAAAATTTCATAATAATTATGATTCATAGCTATCTAAATCAATATGTGATTATGTATGAATCATATTTCTACAGGGTTGCACATGCATTGTCCATGAAATCAAACAACAACATAGGACTCATAAGCTACAGCCACACACCAGGTGATCAAAATTCAAATAAGTATTATAGGTGACACACACACACACCAGTTGATCAAACATCAACATAGTTCTCATAGTATACACAACCATTCAAGCCTAGACCATTGGTAGTTAGGCAATAAGTCGTCACACAAATTTCAACATGTCCCTTGGCACATTTATAATTTATTAAGAAAAATCTTTTAATTACATAATATTGGGAATTTATTAACTAATTACAAAGGGGACTAGATTTTTTATTTTAAAATAATTAGGTCGATCAATTAAATATATTACATTTCATTCAAATTAAGGCTATGAATTAAGGATCATTGAACCAAGGTGGTGAACCTCATACCACATTCCAATAAACGATGCATATTTCTATAGGGACTTGTACATAGAATCACCAAATTATAATGGGTCCAACTAACATCGAACAAAATCCCTACTACTTTTTAAAATCATCCAAGTGAATTTAGACTCCAACAATCATCTTGGGGTTCTTTTCATGTAGTTATAATTGCCTACCAGGATCCACAACTAATGACCCATTGATGGTATGCAACACAATTCAAATTTCAATATAGAAAAAATTCTTCTTACTCAAAAACACAACAAAGGAAAATTTAATGTAATTAAATTAGAACCATTTAGAGAACCAATAAATGATGTTCCTTATCTAAAACATCATCCATTGGTTCTCTAGCCACTCTTAACATGCTCCTAGTCCTAAGATGGGAATAATCCCTACATAAATTCCATCTTTTGAATGCTAATTCACCCCAATTTACCAAAACCAAATTAAATAATAATCAAGGGACATAAATTAATTGAAAAATACTGAAATAACACATGTTCATCAACATGGGACCTCCTCTAAAATTGTGTCACACAGTTGTTCCTAAAATTGTTCTTTCCATGTGAGCCCACTATTTTTTCTAAAACAATGAAATTTCTAACATAAATACCTAGAAACAAAGGTAGGGTGAATAAAAACAAATAATGATAAATAACATGTGAATATGACACTATCGTTGTGATATGGTCATTCCTACATATCATAAATGAATCAAAATGTTTTGATAATTTCAGATAATACAATAACATTTTATCAATTTGGACCATGTTTTATTTGTTTATATAACTTGAACATCTCTTTTATATTAAAAACATTAACTTTCACTCATTATAACCAAAATGGGTATCAAATTAAATTTCGTTCATTCCTACATATTATAAATGAATTTGTGATCATTTTTTATATTTTCATGAAAATAAGATATAGTTTTCTTTGTTTTTTCCATTTGATAAACATTTTATGATACTTTTAAATCATTCAAAATACACATTTAGTAAATTCCCCATTCATGATAATATTTCATCATAAGCATTGTAACTTTAGCTGATCCATGCTACTAGATTTTAGGAAAACTTTCATGATATTTCTATAATATTTTCAAGGTTTATTCACTTGCACAAGTCAATTATATAAAATTAAACTTTCCCTCGTCACTAACCATGACTATCCCTTTACAAGGAATATCCATACATGGTAACATCCAAGGAGCAAGAGACCCCAAATTTCCAATAAAAAACGTCATCATATAAAGTCCTCAAGATCTAAAATAAGGTTTCACTAAGGGTTAAAACACATGTAATGCCATCAAGGCACATCTCTCCAAATATTTCCATATAGCCCATCCCTTAGACAAACCATGATGAGGGGAAAAGATTCATGGATAAATTATACATAATTACACTATGTGCCACATGGATAACTCCACATATTCCATAAAAGGAACCTTAATTAACCAATCCTTCCTAATGGCTACTCACACAAGGTTCTTTACGAAGATAATTAATGACCAATAATGACCAAAAAACCACACTAAACCATCTATGAAAATAGGGACTATAGAATCTTCACCATAGTTGTTTCCATCATTTTCGTTGTTATCTTTATCACCAAAGTTCACCACACTATAGTCCCATATGACCTTAAATATGAAGTAGACATGTATAGGAATTCAACTTAATATAATGGCACCAAGAAATCATATGTTAAAGCATAGTACAAGTTGTTGACACTAATTATATAAGTCTTTTGATATTATTATAATAACATGTAAAGAACAGATATACTATGAGAAACCTATATGTAAAATATAAAGGATGTGATGACTCTTTATGATATTTCCATGAGTCCAATCAATATGAAATTATAACCTCAAAATCTATGTGTTTCACATGAGATGAAAATATATCATAACAGTGAAAACCAAAAACATAAATCCCATGTCCTGATAACTAGGACTTCCCTCTAGAAAGGTGTTCATGATGCTCTAGTCAAATTTTCATCACAAAATTTGATACATTCCTATGTCCCCTATCTAAGAACATCTAGAAAAAGGAAAAAAGGAAATTATATCCTTAGATACCATTTTGTAACATCACAAACCAAAACACTAGGTTTGAGTCGGAATACCACATGACCTCAGGTGCACCTCCTCATACACTAGAGGATGCCGACTAGTAACAAGGGTCTAAGGTGGAACCTTGGGGATACTATACCCTTTAATATAGTACGTAACAAAAACCAAATGAGTAAATGTTATACAATCATATTAATAAAATACAACTACATACCAACTCTATGAAAGAATACAGACAAAATAGTATATAGTCTCAACAGTCAAACTATAATAATATCTGATCACCAACTAGGCCAATGAAGTATGAAAATAAATAGTTTTAAAATATTACAAGAGGTTCTAAAACACCTATCATTACCTCACCTCGGTCTCCTGGAACATATCAATCCATCCCTCTAAATGGTAAAACCCAATCCCCATCCCAATATATACTTGAAAAAAGTGATGGATTCTCAAGTACCTAAGTGTCATGGTCACTTGATCAAGGTGCAACTAAAACTCAATAGGGTACCACCTACATAGTCCCATAACTAACTTGTATATGTAGTGTATGTGCATGTGATAAACTCAATAGAAACTGAACTGTTACTAAATAAACTACCCATGTAATACAAATAATCACTAATACATATATAAGAAATTACAACCTTATGTCTGGAAGTCATGCATTTACCAAGCTACCATAAACCCTAGTAGTACCGCCTTCAGCACCATTCTAGAAGAATATATTATATAGTTTTGTTTAACATTTGTGACACCATGAAAATTTATCCACATTTAAAGATGATAAATATGTCCCCTTATGTAACAATTCCACACACACCACCTTTTTAGGTGAAATTCACACCCCACTATTAAGGATATATCTTGCCATCCAATAATCATAAATATGCAATAAAATCATACAATACTTCCCCTCATAGAAATCATGATGCCAGATTGGGTAGTAGTTCCTATATATTAGAGAATAGTTAGGAAGGTTTCCCCCACTCTATAAGCATGGCCCCTATTTAGGTAGTTGTTATCATCTTTTAGAGAACAATTATATAAGATTCCCCATCTCAAGAAGCATAGACCCCCTATAGGTAGTAGTTCCCATCTTTCAAAGAAAAATCAATCATGAAATACATTGATATAACATGATAGGTTAAAAATAATTTCATAATAATTATGATTCATAGCTATCTAAATCAACATGTGATTATGTATGAATCATATTTCTACAGGGTTGCACATGCACTGTCCATGAAATCAAACAACAACATAGGACTCATAAGCTACAGCCACACACCAAGTGATCAAAATTCAAATAAGTATTATAGGTGACACACACACACACCAGTTGATCAAACATCAACATAGTTCTCATAGTATACAAAACCATTCAAGCCTAGACCATTGGTAGTTAGGCAATAAGTCGTCACACAAATTTCAACATGTCCCTTGGCACATTTATAATTTATTAAGAAAATTCTTTTAATTACATAATATTGGGAATTTATTAACTAATTTCAAAGGGGACTAGATTTTTGATTTTAAAATAATTAGGTCAATCAATTAAATATATTACATTTCATTCAAATTAAGGCTATGAATTAAGGATCATTGAACCAAGGTGGTGAACCTCATACCACATTCCAATAAACGATGCATATTTCAATAGGGTCTTGTACATAGAATCACCAAATTATAATGGGTCCAACTAACATCGAACAAAATCCCTACTACTTTTTAAAATCATCCAAGTGAATTTAGACTCCAACAATCATCTTGGGGTTCTTTTCATGTAGTTATAATTGCCTAC
The DNA here is from genome assembly GCA_963277665.1 of Viscum album. NCBI lineage: Eukaryota > Viridiplantae > Streptophyta > Magnoliopsida > Santalales > Viscaceae > Viscum > Viscum album. Next base: position 2,097,236,791 of record OY728122.1, read on the forward strand.
CAGGATCCACAACTAATGACCCATTAATGGTATGCAACACAATTCAAATTTCAATCTAGAAAAAATTCTTCTTACTCAAAAACACAACAAAGGAAAATTTAATGTAATTAAATTAGAACCATTTAGAGAACCAATAAATGATGTTCCTTATCTAAAACATCATCCATTGGTTCTCTAGCCACTCTTAACATGCTCCTAGTCCTAAGATGGGAATAATCCCTACATAAATTCCATCTTTTGAATGCTGATTCACCCCAATTTACCAAAACCAAATTAAATAATAATCAAGGGATATAAATTAATTGCAAAATACTGAAATAACACATGTTCATCAACATGGGACCTCCTCTAAAATTGTGTCACACAGTTGTTCCTAAAATTGTTCTTTCCATGTGAGCCCACTATTTTTTTTAAAACAATGAAATTTCTAACATAAATACCTAGAAACAAAGGGAGGGTGAATAAAAACAAATAATGATAAATAACATGTGAATATGACACTATCGTTGTGATAGAGTCATTCCTACATATCATAAATGAATCAAAATGTTTTGATAATTTCAGATAATACAATAACATTTTATCAATTTGGACCATGTTTTATTTGTTTATATAACTTGAACATCTCTTTTATATTAAAAACATTAACTTTCACTCATTATAACCAAAATGGGTATCAAATTAAATTTCGTTCATTCCTACATATTATAAATGAATTTGTGATCATTTTTTATATTTTCATGAAAATAAGATATAGTTTTCTTTGTTTTTTCCATTTGATAAACATTTTATGACACTTTTAAATCATTCAAAATACACATTTAGTAAATTCCCCATTGATGATAATATTTCATCATAAGCATTGTAACTTTAGCTGATCCATGCTACTAGATTTTAGGAAAACTTTCATGATATTTCTATAATATTTTCAAGGTTTATTCACTTGCACAAGTCAATTATATAAAATTAAACTTTCCCTCGTCACTAACCATGACTATCCCTTTACAAGGAATATCCATACATGTTAACATCCAAGGAGCAAGAGACCCCAAATTTCCAATAAAAAACGTCATCATATAAAGGCCTCAAGATCTAAAATAAGGTTTCACTAAGGGTTAAAACACATGTAATGCCATCAAGGCACATCTCTCCAAATATTTCAATATAGCCCATCCCTTAGACAAACCATGATGAGGGGAAAAGATTCATGGATAAATTATACATAATTACACTATGTGCCACATGGATAACTCCACATATTCCATAGAAGGAACCTTAATTAACCAATCCTTCCTAATGGCTACTCACACAAGGTTCTTTACGAGGATAATTAATGACCAATAATGACCAAAAACCACACTAAACCATCTATGAAAATAGGGACTATAGAATCTTCACCATAGTTGTTTCCATCATTTTCATTGTTATCTTTATCACCAAAGTTCACCACACTATAGTCCCATATGACCTTAAATATGAAGTAGACATGTATAGGCATTCAACTTAATAGAATGGCACCAAGAAATCATATGTTAAAGCATAGTACAAGTTGTTGACACTAATTATATAAGTCCTTTGATATTATTATAATAACATATAAAGAACATATATACTATGAGAAACCTATATGTAAAATATAAAGGATGTGATGACTCTTTATGATATTTCCATGAGTCCAATCAATATGAAATTACAACCTCAAAATCTATGTGTTTCACATGAGATGAAAATATATCATAACAGTGAAAACCAAAAACATAAATCCCATGTCCTGATAACTTGGACTTCCCTCTAGAAAGGTGTTCATGATGCTCTAGTAAAATTTTCATCACAAAATTTGATACATTCCTATGTCCCCTATCTAAGAACATCTAGAAAAAGGAAAAAAGGAAATTATATCCTTAGATACCATTTTGTAACATCACAAACCAAAACACTAGGTTTGAGTCGGAATACCACATGACCTCAGGTGCACCTCCTCATACACTAGAGGATGCCGACTAGTAACAAGGGTCTAAGGTGGAACCTTGGGGATAGTATACCCTCTAATATAGTACGTAGCAAAAACCAAATGAGTAAATGTTATACAATCATATTAATAAAATACAACTACATACCAACTCTATGAAAGAATACAGAAAAAATAGTATATAGTCTCAACAGTCAAACTATAATAATATCCGATCACCAACTAGGCCAATGAAGTATGAAAATAAATAGTTTTAAAATATTACAAGAGGTTCTAAAACACCTATCATTACCTCACCTCGGTCTCCTGGAACATATCAATCCATCCCTCTAAATGGTAAAACCCAATCCCCATCCCAATATATACTTGAAAAAAGTGATGGATTCTCAAGTACCTAAGTGTCATGGTCACTTGATCAAGGTGCAACTAAAACTCAATAGGGTACCACCTACATAGTCCCATAACTAACTTGTATATGTAGTGTATGTGCATGTGATAAACTCAATAGAAACTGAACTGTTACTAAATAAACTACCCATGTAATACAAATAATCACTAATACATATATAAGAAATTACAACCTTATGTCAGGAAGTCATGCACTTACCAAGCTACCATAAACCCTAGTAGTACCGCCTTCAGCACCATTCTAGAAGAATATATTATATAGTTTTGTTTAACATTTGTGACACCATGAAAATTTATCCACATTTAAAGATGATAAATATGTCCCCTTATGTAACAATTCCACACACACCACCTTTTTAGGTGAAATTCACACCCCACTATTAAGGATATATCTTGCCATACAATAATCATAAATATGCAATAAAATCATACAATACTTCCCCTCATAGAAATCAAGATGCCAGATTGGGTAGTAGTTCCTATATATTAGAGAATAGTTAGGAAGGTTTCCCCCACTCTCGAAGCATGGCCCCTATTTAGGTAGTTGTTATCATCTTTTAGAGAACAATTAGATAAGATTCCCCATCTCAAGAAGCATAGACCCCCTATAGGTAGTAGTTCCCATCTTTCAAAGAAAAATCAATCATGAAATACATTGATATAACATGATAGGTTAAATATAATTTCATAATAATTTTGATTCATAGCTATCTAAATCAACATGTGATTATGTATGAATCATATTTCTACAGGGTTGCACATGCACTGTCCATGAAATCAAACAACAACATAGGACTCATAAGCTACAGCCACACACCAGGTGATCAAAATTCAAATAAGTATTATAGGTGACACACACACACACCAGTTGATCAAACATAAACATAGTTCTCATAGTATACACAACCATTCAAGCCTAGACCATTGGTAGTTAGGCAATAAGTCGTCACACAAATTTCAACATGTCCCTTGGCACATTTATAATTTATTAAGAAAATTCTTTTAATTACATAATATTGGGAATTTATTAACTAATTACAAAGGGGACTAGATTTTTGATTTTAAAATAATTAGGTCAATCAATTAAATATATTACATTTCATTCAAATTAAGGCTATGAATTAAGGATCATTGAACCAAGGTGGTGAACCTCATACCACATTCCAATAAACGATGCATATTTCTATAGGGTCTTGTACATAGAATCACCAAATTATAATGGGTCCAAATAACATCGAAAAAAATCCCTACTACTTTTTAAAATCATCCAAGTGAATTTAGACTCCAACAATCATCTTGGGGTTCTTTTCATGTAGTTATAATTGCCTACCAGGATCCACAACTAATGACCCATTGATGGTATGCAACACAATTCAAATTTCAATCTAGAAAAAATTCTTCTTACTCAAAAACACAACAAAGGAAAATTTAATGTAATTAAATTAGAACCATTTAGAGAACCAATAAATGATGTTCCTTATCTAAAACATCATCCATTGGTTCTCTAGCCACTCTTAACATGCTCCTAGTCCTAAGATGGGAATAATCCCTACATAAATTCCATCTTTTGAATGCTAATTCACCCCAATTTACCAAAACCAAATTAAATAATAATCAAGGGACATAAATTAATTGAAAAATACTGAAATAACACATGTTCATCAACATGGGACCTCCTCTAAAATTGTGTCACACAGTTGTTCCTAAAATTGTTCTTTCCATGTGAGCCCATTATTTTTTCTAAAACAATGAAATTTCTAACATAAATACCTAGAAACAAAGGGAGGGTGAATAAAAACAAATAATGATAAATAACATGTGAATATGACACTATCGTTGTGATATGGTCATTCCTACATATCATAAATGAATCAAAATTTTTTGATAATTTCAGATAATACAATAACATTTTATAAATTTGGACCATGTTTTATTTGTTTATATAACTTGAACATCTCTTTTATATTAAAAACATTAACTTTCACTCATTACAACCAAAATGGGTATCAAATTAAATTTCGTTCATTCCTACATATTATAAATGAATTTGTGATCATTTTTTATATTTTCATGAAAATAAGATATAGTTTTCTTTGTTTTTTCCATTTGATAAAAATTTTATGACACTTTTAAATCATTCAAAATACAAATTTAGTAAATTCCCCATTGATGATAATATTTCATCATAAGCATTGTAACTTTAGCTGATCCATGCTACTAGATTTTAGGAAAACTTTCATGATATTTCTATAAGATTTTCAAGGTTTATTCACTTGCACAAGTCAATTATATAAAATTAAACTTTCCCTCGTCACTAACCATGACTATCCCTTTACAAGGAATATCCATACATGGTAACATCCAAGGAGTAAGAGACCCAAAATTTCCAATAAAAAACGTCATCATATAAAGGCCTCAAGATCTAAAATAAGGTTTCACTAAGGGTTAAAACACATGTAATGCCATCAAGGCACATCTCTCCAAATATTTCAATATAGCCCATCCCTTAGACAAACCATGATGAGGGGAAAAGATTCATGGATAAATTATACATAATTACACTATGTGCCACATAGATAACTCCACATATTCCATAGAAGGAACCTTAATTAACCAATCCTTCCTAATGGCTACTCACACAAGGTTCTTTACGAAGATAATTAATGACCAATAATGACCAAAAAACCACGCTAAATCATCTATGAAAATAGGGACTATAGAATCTTCACCATAGTTGTTTCCATCATTTTCGTTGTTATCTTTATCACCAAAGTTCACCACACTATAGTCCCATATGACCTTAAATATGAAGTAGACATGTATAGGCATTCAACTTAATAGAATGGCACCAAGAAAGCATATGTTAAAGAATAGTACAAGTTGTTGACACTAATTATATAAGTCCTTTGATATTATTATAATAACATATAAAGAACATATATACTATGAAAAACCTATATGTAAAATATAAAGGATGTGATGACTCTTTCTGATATTTCCATGAGTCCAATCAATATGAAATTACAACCTCAAAATCTATGTGTTTCACATGAGATGAAAATATATCATAACAGTGAAAACCAAAAACATAAATCCCATGTCCTGATAACTTGGACTTCCCTCTAGAAAGGTGTTCATGATGCTCTAGTCAAATTTTCATCACAAAATTTGATACATTCCTATGTCCCCTATCTAAGAACATCTAGAAAAAGGAAAAAAGGAAATTTTATCCTTAGATACCATTTTTTAACATCACAAACCAAAACACTAGGTTTGAGTCGGAATACCACATGACCTCAGGTGCACCACCTCATACACTAGAGGATGCCGACTAGTAACAAGGGTCTAAGGTGGAACCTTGGGGATACTATACCCTCTAATATAGTACGTAACAAAAACCAAATGAGTAAATGTTATACAATCATATTAATAAAATACAACTACATACCAACTCTATGAAAGAATACAGACAAAATAGTATATAGTCTCAACAGTCAAACTATAATAATAGCTGATCACCAACTAGGCCAATGAAGTATGAAAATAAATAGTTTTAAAATATTACAAGAGGATCTAAAACACCTATCATTACCTCACCTCGGTCTCCTGGAACATATCAATCCATCCCTCTAAATGGTAAAACCCAATCCCCATCCCAATATATACTTGAAAAAAGTGATGGATTCTCAAGTACCTAAGTGTCATGGTCACTTGATCAAGGTGCAACTAAAACTCAATAGGGTACCACCTACATAGTCCCATAACTAACTTGTATATGTAGTGTATGTGCATTTGATAAACACAATAGAAACTGAACTGTTACTAAATAAACTACCCATGTAATACAAATAATCACTAATACATATATAAGAAATTACAACCTTATGTCAGGAAGTCATGCACTTACCAAGCTACCATAAACCCTAGTAGTACCGCCTTCAGCACCATTCTAGAATAATATATTATATAGTTTTGTTTAACATTTGTGACACCATGAAAATTTATCCACATTTAAAGATGATAAATATGTCCCCTTATGTAACAATTCCACACATACCACCTTTTTAGGTGAAATTCACACCCCACTATTAAGGATATATCTTGCCATCCAATAATCATAAATATGCAATAAAATCATACAATACTTCCCCTCATAGAAATCATGATGCCAGATTGGGTAGTAGTTCCTATATATTAGAGAATAGTTAGGAAGGTTTCCCCCACTCTCGAAGCATGGCCCCTATTTAGGTAGTTGTTATCATCTTTTAGAGAACAATTAGATAAGATTCCCCATCTCAAGAAGCATAGACCCCCTATAGGTAGTAGTTCCCATCATTCAAAGAAAAACCAATCATGAAATACATTGATATAACATGATAGGTTAAAAATAATTTCATAATAATTTTGATTCATAGATATCTAAATCAACATGTGATTATGTATGAATCATATTTCTACAGGGTTGCACGTGCACTGTCCATGAAATCAAACAACAACATAGGACTCATAAGCTACAGCCACACACCAGGTGATCAAAATTCAAATAAGTATTATAGGTGACACACACACACACACCAGTTGATCAAACATCAACATAGTTCTCATAGTATACACAACCATTCAAGCCTAGACCATTGGTAGTTAGGCAATAAGTCGTCACACAAATTTTAACATGTCCCTTGGCACATTTATAATTTATTAAGAAAATTATTTTAATTACATAATATTGGGAATTTATTAACTAATTACAAAGGGGACTAGATTTTTGATTTTAAAATAATTAGGTCAATCAATTAAATATATTACATTTCATTCAAATTAAGGCTATGAATTAAGGATCATTGAACCAAGTTGGTGAACCTCATACCACATTCCAATAAACGATGCATATTTCTATAGGGTCTTGTACATAGAATCACCAAATTATAATGGGTCCAACTAACATCGAACAAAATCCCTACTACTTTTTAAAATCATCCAAGTGAATTTAGACTCCAACAATCATCTTGGGGTTCTTTTCATGTAGTTATAATTGCCTACCAGGATCCACAACTAATGACCCATTGATGAATTCCATGTGTATTTTCAATCAGATCACACCAAGATCCACCCTGTAAGAAGGAGGGATCTTAGATTGAGGATATCCAGACAACTATATTTCCCAAGAAAAATCAATCCAAGGTAGGATAAAATGAGGCATGTCTAGTTGTCAAAATGACCAAACCACCACTCACTTAACGCCGCCCAGTTGTTTCATAATGGATAGCCAATCAGGTTCCAATAACTAGCTAGGGGCCCACTATGTGTCTAGTGGAAGCTCACTAGCTGGTTATTCTTCTTTTCTTGGAAACCCAGATAGTAGAAGCCCCATTACCTAGTCATTTCCTCTACTGTATCCCATCTAATATAGCTTTAATTTCTAAAAACATATGACTCAAGTTGAATTTCAATTATTCCTTCAATAATAGTAACACCCTATAAGAGTTCTAAAAAATTAAGCGCACTGATTAGACAACTGGTTCGTTGAATTATAGATCTAATAAATAAATTACTCAAAATCCCTCTAAAATTGAAGTCTCATAATGACGTGGTCCACTACGAAAATAATGATAAAGTGGATATTTCCTTTTGGTATAATATTATATATTTTATAATCTTAAATACATTTCAGAATATTAAAAAACATACATGAATTCTCATAAAATTATTTCACATATTATATCCCACTAGTGAGGTCTTATATTCTATACACATTTAGGGGTTTTTTAACTCATTAAATAATGATGTGATTCCTTCCATGTCTCTATATGATAGTCTGATAACACTGCCACCATACCACTTCATTCCCTCATTAATTCATCATATATTTCGATAAAACAAATAATGAATCCACTAATATCTTATGTGAGATTCCCATTCCCATGTCTCATGAGATTCATGACTGTGATGCTATAAAACATGAAACAAACAAATTTATTTCCCATATAGAACCTTTTCATGGTGTTAATATTTTTCCAAACTTCTTAATCATAAAATCATAAGGTTATAACTAAATTTCTTGCTAATATAGAATATGAGAGGGATTAAAGTTATACTTATTAAACTACAATATGTGGAACACATTATTAATTGACTCTAATTGAGAGAGAAACACCAACTGATAAGCCAAATATTTTACTCCCTCGGTGATTTAAGAAGTACCAACATACCTCAAGGAATGTTTTCCCTATTTCCCAAGTCTTTTGTGATCCAAATGAGGTTAGAACATAAAAAAAACATAGTCCCCATCAAAAAATTCAAAAGGATGGTTCAAGTTATCAAAATTAGATTATGGGGACACTAGGTCATTACCAACCACTTTAAAATAATCAGAACCATCATCATGGTCTATTAAAAGAGACTGGGTCCAACCAAATATGTCTCTCCCACCTTCACCAAATATATTTTAGAATAAAATGGATGACCATAAATAGACTCAAATGGAGCCATTTGAATATAGGGTTGATAACTAATGTTATAATCCAATCCAACCAATTAAAGATAAGTATCCCATGAATCACGAAATTCAAGAACATGGGCCCAATTAATATCTCTATAATCTGAATGGAAAGTTCCATTTTCACATTTATATGTGGAAATATCTATTAATAACTTTACCTATGTACCCATTTACTTTTGGAGGCCCGTCCAAAATTAGAATGTAAAATAGAGTTCTCTGTTTGAAATTACAGAAGACAACACCATGTGAAACCTCAAAATTTCTTGGACATACAACTCTCTAATCTCTTCCACCTTGGTGTAATCTATTTTAAAAATGAATTGAGTAGACTTGGTTGGATGATCAATCACAATCAATATATAATTTTTACCTTAATTTTTATAAAGTATACTGATGAAAATGTCTATGGAATCATCATCCCACTTCTAGGTTATAATAGGGAGTGACTAAAGTAGACCTGGAGGATTTTAATTCTCAACCCTTTTTTTAGAAAGTAATGCACTAGGAAAAAATCAGCCACATAACTCTTCATACTAAGCAGCCATAAATAATTCTTGAGTTCATAATAAATTTTTGTATCCCATTGGTGTAAAACCAAATAAGAATGATGAAAATATTCCATTAATACTTTTCAAGATTGATAATGGAACCACATAATGTTTTTTGGAAGAAAAGAAACCTTATAGAATATTGAGTCCACTTTCTGGTAGTCTCCCCTCCAATTAAGACTCTCCTAATTCATTTATATTCCCCATCACCAACTTTCTCTCAAATAAAAATCGTGAAGATAGAAGGAATCAACTAAATATTAATAAGAAATATACTATACTTCTTTACCCAGACCTCTGGATGAGTTTGTGTAGAGATTCACAACATACTTCATTAATCATTGGACACCTTAAGTGCTTGATATGAATTTTCCTACAGAGATCATCAGTAACCATAATTCCATTTCTAGGTATGATGGTGATATTGAAGTTGAATTCAAATAGATATTCCACCCATCACCACTAATGAAGGTTCTAATCCTTCTGGGAAAATATATAACTCATGATCTTGGGATACAAAAATAGTATTATTATTTCCATAAATATTTAGTGATACTAGTATTTGATAGTGTTCATCATAGATAAAAGCTCAATTCATGAGTGAAGAAAATATTTTTTGGTGGTTGGAGTTCGTGTGATAAATACCCCACCCCATGATCTCCCAATATAATAACAAACTCCAAACACATAAAATTTTCATCGCAATAAACCACATAGCCTTGGATAGACTTTGGAAAAATTATAATCAGAAATGAAGTCAAAAAATTCTTCAAATCATCAAAAGACACATGAATCTTTAGGGTCTATAAGAGATTCTCCCATTTCCATGTGACTATTTTTAGGGGTGATGCAATCCACGAAAATTTCTTCATGAACCATCTGTAGTATCATACTAATCCAATTATTCTCCTAACCTAGAAAACATCCTTAGAATACTCCTAATACATCACAACACTAACCATAATTGAATAAATTGAGATATCCAACTTTGAAACTACTTGTTTAAGTAACTTTATCTCCTAGATCCAAAAGCAAAACTTAGACAATTTATAACATTGGGGGTGATTGTACAAGATTTTTATAATAGTTTCCATGTGGCACACATACCCCCCATAGTTTTATAGTATAGAAGCATATCATCTACAATCACTATATCAAATGTGTTGAGGTATCTATAGAATATCTAGTTCATGACTTCCATAAAAACAAGTGTATTATTAGTTAAATATAAGGGAGTTACTATGTATTAAAAATGATCTTACCAACTTATAAATGTAGTCTTCAGTACATCAACCTTCTACACCCTAAGATGTCGATAACCTGAGTAGATATTGATAAAAGAAAACCATATTTCTCCCCTTAATTGATCAAAGAGTTCATTAATGTCAGTAATGTGTTATTGATTCACGATCAAGACCTGGTTCAATTTTGGTTAATAGAAAACAAAATTTTTGGGTTTTGTCTTCCATTTTTTGGAAAAATAATTTTGTCTCCCATGAAGACATTTTATAGAGAATGGGGCATTGAGATTATAATTCATCTAAATAAATTTTCAACACCCTCAGTTTTTTTGGTTCCATTCAATAAGAAAGGAAAAATATTAGGTGAGTCTCTGACATTATATCAATAACAAATTCCACTTCCCACTCTAGGGGTAAGCTTAAAAAATCATATAGAAATACTTCAGTAAATTCCTTGAGCATGGGAGGTAACTCACTCCCTGAACTTATCTCTTTACCTTTCAATAAAGGTGATGACACCTGATGGATTATTTTTCCTATATTAGTAATATTAGTTCCTTCTTGGTTAGACTGTGGGACCCATTCTCTCTAGAATACTTGATTTTTACCATTAAATATGGTGATACTTACTCTCTGGTGGTAACAATTGATATTAGCTTTTTGAACTATCATATAGTTCATCCCAATAATTACATCAAAGTTATCCATTTCAAGGATGAAAAGTTCCCACTCAATCTCAAAATTTGATAAAGAAATATCATATTATGGGCACCATAAACCATTCACTCTCTTTCTACTAGGAGGCATGACTATCTCCATTACCTAATTCAATAGCTCATAATGAATTTTCAGTAATTTACTAGTATGATAATATATATAATAATTATGTATACGAGTATCAAATAAAATTGTATCTATACTAAAATAAACTAAAATGGTACCTCTCACTATCACAGGTCTATCAATGGACTATACCTTTACCTTATCCATTGTATACAATAGTTTTTCCTTAGAATAAACTAGAGGTTCACACTTGCCTAAGATTTAGTCTGGACCAAACTATACCCATAAGTAGATCGCTTCAAACCTTCATGCCTATGAGAATGGGGTTTTGTTTCCTAAGAGTCATCATATTACACTTCAGATCCCCTAGTGGTAGAAGATCCCACAAAACTCTGTGTAGGAATTACTAAAGCGAAAAACCACTATAGATAGCCAGCATGTCTATAAAAACTAAAGGCCTTGGATTCCACTAGGCATCAATAACACATGTTCGCAGCCTTCCCACATTTGTGGTAGATGTAAGACCCACAACCTGTGGCTTCTAGTGTTGATGAAAATATCGAAGATTATAAATAACTACTTCCACTAACCTTCCTCTATCCTTTATGGATCCGCCTATTCTTAAATGAACCACCATTACCTTTATTGATAATCGGAGAAATCCCAATCAATCCAGAAATCCTGACCTATTAAATCTCCTCCATAAGATCCAGGTCAATAATCGTTTCATATGTCTTTATTTTCAAAAAAAAATATGAGAACAAATGTTGGGTGGTGGGAACATATAATTTTTTTTTCCTTTATCACCTCATTACAAATGATATCATAAGAAATGTTCAATAGCTCAGTGAACCATTTCATGTACTCTATGAATGACGAATCTACCTACTATAAGAAAATGTTGTCCTAATATTTAGCTAAAACATGGGTTTCAAAGTAAAACTATTAATTGGATGTTATATTGAAATCCTTCCACTCTATATTCTTATTCTTCTTTTCTTGGATTACTTATTTCAAAAATTTCCAAATAGGTCCATCAAGCATTAAAGTGGATTACTTTACCTTGATGAAGTACAAGGTTCTAAAAAATTCAAAGATCGACATAGTCTTCTCTAAAAAATCCTTGGATTCATGGGAATCAAATAATACCCAAAAATAGGGAGTCTTGTACTTAATTAAATCTTTAGAAAGATATTTTTTAGGTTTTGGATCATCTTCCAATGTTAGATCAAGATTAGAATCCACCACTTGGTCCATAGCATGAAAATCCCAAACCATAACCTTAATTATATTTTGATCAACTGAGGGATTCTCTCATGGGATGTTTTCTATAGCCTCCTCTTAGGGATCTAGTGGTAGTTTTCGAATTGAATAATGTTACATAAAAACAAAAAAAAAATCAATAAAACAATAGAAATGAATCATTACAAAATCACAAAGTTTTATTAAATGTAAAAAAAATCACAAAAAAATTAACATCTCCAAAACTCAAATGAAATTGGGCATGTGTGCACAATCTATAGCCTATACATCACACCAAAAAATGAATGGGGAAAAAATTAGAATCAATAACCACATTTCACACATTCCCTAGTAACTCAAATGAGGTTACTAAGATAGTTCTCTACACACACCTTTAAGTGAATTACATGAACCCTAATAATCCTTTCATCATTTTATAATATCTTCCTAAATAAAATCGATCGAAAAAAGAGCTACTTTGAGACAATTTTATCATCAACCAAACCATGACACCACGAAAACAATCACTCAGATCATCCTGTGACAATGCCTAAAGAGAATTCCTAATATTAAAAATCTTTAAACTAGTACATGTGTAATAAGTAAAACCTATAGAATTTATTTTTACAAATAAATTATCAACTTATTATAAATGAAATCATAAAAGAAACCATATTAATCCATAAAATGGTACAACAACAAGCATTAACACCCATATATCATATAACTGAGAAGGCAAGATGAAAGAATTTATAAAAAACAGGATAAGAGTACTAAAAAATTGAATTCAAAAGAAACCAGAATGAATCTGCACATCTCTATATAACATGAAGGTCAGACTCCCACTATAGAACCACCATCACCTGACCAAGGTCCCCTAACAAGAGTAACCACCACCACCATGGGTTTCCTTCCTTTTACCTAAATCTTGTAAAATAAATTCTAAATTCACCCATTGGGTGCATGTATGTTGTAAGCAGAAAATCCGCACATGATCCCACCATGAAATCCACACATATTTATTTTCATAAAAGTTTTAAATTCTATATTAAAGTGTTATTTAAATAAAACATGCATTGAAATATAAAAAAAATAAAAATGAATAAGTGACGGGAAACAAAGAAATCCATGGAAAATTGGTATCCGTAGGGTAACTAATGATAGGTTCATCCTAGGATCATCATACTATAGGTGATAGAACCATCCACAACCATTCTTATGCAAGATCTTCTAGAGAGGACATGAAAAATGTTTTAGTGGAAACAAAATACATCCCATAAAGTTTTTAGGTAGTGTTACATCATAGTTAAATGTATAGGGGTGTACCTTTTCATGGAATACATATTTTATTCCCCCTCTTAAAAAAAATTCTATAGGACAATTCATGTTCATTTCCATTCATTTTAACTCAATTACCAAGAAAAGAAATTTATAGATATTCTAAACACTCCCATGAAGTTATAAAAATACCCTTTCATGCATCAAATCAATTTAAAACATATTTTAGAAATTGAGGAAATAAATTTTAGTCCATAAAATAATGGAATTACATGAAACCATTTATCATTAATACTTTAAAATAGTTAAAAACCATGCGTCCACAAAGGGAATTGACTTGAAGAGGAAATATTGATCTTATAAATGTAATAAGAAATCATAAACAAAAATTTACACATCATTGGGTTTTTAATTCAATAAACCCTATACTGTTATGGATATGGGAAGGAAGAAAACCCATGATAGGTGGAGAGAGAGCTTAGGTAAGGAATATTAGAGGATTACATGAAGGATCGTTAAAGAAATTAAAGATTAATCAACTTGAAATCCTCCCAAGGATTATAAGAGAATATGTTTTTGTATTCTTAGTTTGAGAAATTTTAGTGGGAGGGAGAGATAAAGAATATGGGATAAAATGGAGTAAGAGTAAAGATGTAATTTAAATTTTTTATGATTTTGGGAAATCCTCATAGTTTAGTTGTATGGTTTTTCAAACCATGTTCCAACTATATAGGTCATGCTACCTTTCTAGGGAACCCACATGGTTGGTATGTGTAGTTTAGTGAACTTTTCACCAATCATGTGAAATGGAATTATCAACTTATAAAATTGTGTCACACAGTTGTTCCTAAAATTGTTCTTTCCATGTGAGCCCACTATTTTTTCTAAAACAATGAAATTTCTAACATAAATACCTAGAAACAAAGGGAGGGTCAATAAAAACAAATAATGATAAATAACATGTGAATATGACACTATCTTTGTGATATGGTCATTCCTACATATCATAAATGAATCAAAATGTTTTGATAATTTCAGATAATACAATAACATTTTATCAATTTGGACCATGTTTTATTTGTTTATATAACTTGAACATCTCTTTTATATTAAAAACATTAACTTTCACTCATTATAACCAAAATGGGTAACAAATTAAATTTCGTTCATTCCTACATATTATAAATGAATTTGTGATCATTTTTTATATTTTCATGAAAATAAGATATAGTTTTCTTTATTTTTTCCATTTGATAAACATTTTATAACACTTTTAAATCATTCAAAATACACATTTAGTAAATTCCCCATTAATGATAATATTTCATCATAAGCATTGTAACTTTAGCTGATCCATGCTACTAGATTTTAGGAAAACTTTCATGATATTTCTATAAGATTTTCAAGGTTTATTCACTTGCACAAGTCAATTATATAAAATTAAACTTTCCCTCGTCACTAACCATGACTATCCCTTTACAAGGAATATCCATACATGGTAACATCCAAGGAGCAAGAGACCCCAAATTTCCAATAAAAAACGTCATCATATAAAGGCCTCAAGATCTAAAATAAGGTTTCACTAAGGGTTAAAACACATGTAATGCCATCAAGGCACATCACTCCAAATATTTCAATATAGCCCATCCCTTAGACAAACCATGATGAGTGGAAAAGATTCATGGATAAATTATACATAATTACACTATGTACCACATGGATAACTCCACATATTCCATAGAAGGAACCTTAATTAACCAATCCTTCCTAATGGCTACTCACACAAGGTTCTTTACGAAGATAATTAATGACCAATAATGACCAAAAAACCACACTAAACCATCTTTGAAAATAGGGACTATAGAATCTTCACCATAGTTGTTTCCATCATTTTTGTTGTTATCTTTATCACCAAAGTTCACCACACTATAGTCCCATATGACCTTAAATATGAAGTAGACATGTATAGGCATTCAACTTAATAGAATGGCACCAAGAAATCATATGTTAAATCATAGTACAAGTTGTTTACACTAATTATATAAGTCCTTTGATATTATTATAATAACATATAAAGAACATATATACTATGAGAAACCTATATGTAAAATATAAAGGATGTGATGACTCTTTCTGATATTTCCATGAGTCCAATCAATATGAAATTACAACCTCAAAATCTATGTGTTTCACATGAGATGAAAATATATCATAACAGTGAAAACCAAAAACATAAATCCCATGTCCTGATAACTTGGACTTCCCTCTAGAAAGGTGTTCATGATGCTCTAGTCAAATTTTCATCACAAAATATGATACATTCCTATGTACCCTATCTAAGAACATCTAGAAAAAGGAAAAAAGGAAATTATATCCTTAGATACCATTTTGTAACATCACAAACCAAAACACTAGGTTTGAGTCGGAATACCACATGACCTCAGGTGCACCTCCTCATACACTAGAGGATGTCGACTAGTAACAAGGGTCTAAGGTGGAACCTTGGGGATACTATACCCTCTTATATAGTACGTAACAAAAACCAAATGAGTAAATGTTATACAATCATATTAATAACATACAACTACATACCAACTCTATGAAAGAATACAGACAAAATAGTATATAGTCTCAACAGTCAATTATAATAACAGCCAATCACCAACTAGGCCAATGAAGTATGAAAATAAATAGTTTTAAAATATTACAAGAGGATCTAAAACACCTATCATTACCTCACCTCGGTCTCCTAGAACATATCAATCCATCCCTCTAAATGGTAAAACCCAATCCCCATCCCAATATATACTTGAAAAAAGTGATGGATTCTCAAGTACCTAAGTGTCATGGTCACTTGATCAAGGTTCAACTAAAACTCAATAGGGTACCACCTACATAGTCCCATAACTAACTTGTATATGTAGTGTATGTGCATGTGATAAACTCAATAGAAACTGAACTGTTAATAAATAAACTACCCATGTAATACAAATAATCACTAATACATATATAAGAAATTACAACCTTATGTTAGGAAGTCATGCACTTACCAAGCTACCATAAACCCTAGTAGTACCGCCTTCAGCACCATTCTAGAAGAATATATTATATAGTTTTGTTTAACATTTGTGACACCATGAAAATTTATCCACATTTAAAGATGATAAATATGTCCCCTTATGTAACAATTCCACACACACCACCTTTTTAGGTGAAATTCACACCCCACTATTAAGGATATATCTTGCCATCCAATAATCATAAATATGCAATAAAATCATACAATACTTCCCCTCATAGAAATCATGATGCCAGATTGGGTAGTAGTTCCTATATATTAGAGAATAGTTAGGAAGGTTTCCCCCACTCTCGAAGCATGGCCCCTATTTAGGTAGTTGTTATCATCTTTTAGAGAACAATTAGATAATATTCCCCATCTCAAGAAGCATAGACCCCTTATAGGTAGTAGTTCCCATCTTTCAAAGAAAAATCAATCATGAAATACATTGATATAACATGATAGGTTAAAAATAATTTCATAATAATTATGATTCATAGCTATCTAAATCAACATGTGATTATGTATGAATCATATTTCTACTGGGTTGCACATGCACTGTCCATGAAATCAAACAATAACATAGGACTCATAAGCTACAGCCACACACCAGGTGATCAAAATTCAAATAAGTATTATAGGTGACACACACACACACCAGTTGATCAAACATCAACATAGTTCTCATAGTATACACAACCATTCAAGCCTATACCATTGGTAGTTAGGCAATAAGTCGTCACACAAATTTCAACATGTCCCTTGCCACATTTATAATTTATTAAGAAAATTCTTTTAATTACATAATATTGGGAATTTATTAACTAATTACAAAGGGGACTAGATTTTTGATTTTAAAATAATTAGGTCAATCAATTAAATATATTACATTTCATTCAAATTAAGGCTATGAATTAAGGATCATTGAACCAAGGTGGTGAACCTCATACCACATTCCAATAAACGATGCATATTTCTATAGGGTCTTGTACATAGAATCACCAAATTATAATGGGTCCAACTAACATCGAACAAAATCCCTACTACTTTTTAAAATCATCCAAGTGAATTTAGACTCCAACAATCATCTTGGGGTTCTTTTCATGTAGTTATAATTGCCTACCAGGATCCACAACTAATGACCCATTGATGGTATGCAACACAATTCAAATTTCAATCTAGAAAAAATTCTTCTTACTCAAAAACACAACAAAGGAAAATTTAATGTAATTAAATTAGAACCATTTAGAGAACCAATAAATGATGTTCCTTATCTAAAACATCATCCATTGGTTCTCTAGCCACTCTTAACATGCTCCTAGTCCTAAGATGGGAATAATCCCTACATAAATTCCATATTTTGAATGCTGATTCACCCCAATTTACCAAAACCAAATTAAATAATAATCAAGGGACATAAATTAATTGAAAAATACTGAAATAACACATGTTCATCAACATGGGACCTCCTCTAAAATTGTGCCACACAGTTGTTCCTAAAATTGTTCTTTCCATGTGAGCCCACTATTTTTTCTAAAATAATGAAATTTCTAACATAAATACCTAGAAACAAAGGGAGGGTGAATAAAAACAAATAATGATAAATAACATGTGAATATGAAACTATCGTTGTGATATGGTCATTCCTACATATCATAAATGAATCAAAATGTTTTGATAATTTCAGATAATACAATAACATATTATCAATTTGGACCATGTTTTATTTGTTTATATAACTTGAACATCTCTTTTATATTAAAAACATTAACTTTCACTCATTATAACCAAAATGGGTATCAAATTAAATTTCGTTCATTCATACATATTATAAATGAATTTGTGATCATTTTTTATATTTTCATGAAAATAAGATATAGTTTTCTTTGTTTTTTCCATTTGATAAACATTTTATAACACTTTTAAATCATTCAAAATACACATTTAGTAAATTCCCCATTGATGATAATATTTCATCATAAGCATTGTAACTTTAGTTGATCCATGCTACTAGATTTTAGGAAAACTTTCATGATATTTCTATAAGATTTTCAAGGTTTATTCACTTGCACAAGTCAATTATATAAAATTAAACTTTCCCTCGTCACTAACCATGACTATCCCTTTACAAGGAATATCCATACATGGTAACATCCAAGGAGCAAGAGACCCCAAATTTCCAATAAAAAACGTCATCATATAAAGGCCTCAAGATCTAAAATAAGGTTTCACTAAGGGTTAAAACACATGTAATGCCATCAAGGCACATCTCTCCAAATATTTCAATATAGCCCATCCTTAGACAAACCATGATGAGGGGAAAAGATTCATGGATAAATTATACATAATTACACTATGTGCCACATGGATAACTCCACATATTCCATAGAAGGAACCTTAATTAACCAATCCTTCCTAATGGCTACTCACACAAGGTTCTTTACGAAGATAATTAATGACCAATAATGACCAAAAAACCACACTAAACCATCTATGAAAATAGGGACTATAGAATCTTCACCATAGTTGTTTCCATCATTTTCGTTGTTATCTTTATCACCAAAGTTCACCACACTATAGTCCCATATGACCTTAAATATGAAGTAGACATGTATAGGCATTCAACTTAATAGAATGGCACCAAGAAATCATATGTTAAAGCATAGTACAAGTTGTTGACACTAATTATATAAGTCCTTTGATATTATTATAATAACATATAAAGAACATATATACTATGAGAAACCTATATGTAAAATATAAAGGATGTGATGACTCTTTCTGATATTTCCATGAGTCCAATCAATATGAAATTACAACCTCAAAATCTATGTGTTTCACATGAGATGAAAATATATCATAACAGTGAAAACCAAAAACATAAATCCCATGTCCTGATAACTTGGTCTTCCCTCTAGAAAGGTGTTCATGATGCTCTTGTCAAATTTTCATCACAAAATTTGATACATTCCTATGTCCCCTATCTAAGAACATCTAGAAAAAGGAAAAAAGGAAATTATATCCTTAGATACCATTTTGTAACATCACAAACCAAAACACTAGGTTTGAGTCGGAATACCACATGACCTCAGGTGCACCTCCTCATACACTAGAGGATGCCGACTAGTAACAAGGGTCTAAGGTGGAACCTTGGGGATATTATACCCTCTAATATAGTATGTAACAAAAACCAAATGAGTAAATGTTATACAATCATATTAATAAAATACAACTACATACCAACTCTATGAAAGAATACAGACAAAATAGTATATAGTCTCAACAGTCAAACTATAATAATAGCCGATCACCAACTAGGCCAATGAAGTATGAAAATAAATAGTTTTAAAATATTACAAGAGGATCTAAAACACCTATCATTACCTCACCTCGGTCTCCGGGAACATATCAATCCATCCCTCTAAATGGTAAAACCCAATCCCCATCCCAATATATACTTGAAAAAAGTGATGGATTCTCAATTACCTAAGTGTCATGGTCACTTGATCAAGGTGCAACTAAAACTCAATAGGGTACCACCTACATAGTCCCATAACTAACTTGTATATGTAGTGTATGTGCATGTGATAAACTCAATAGAAACTGAACTGTTACTAAATAAACTACCCATGTAATACAAATAATCACTAATACATATATAAGAAATTACAACCTTATGTCAGGAAGTCATGCACTTACCAAGCTACCATAAACCCTAGTAGTACCGCCTTCAGCACCATTCTAGAAGAATATATTATATAGTTTTGTTTAACATTTGTGACACCATGAAAATTTATCCACATTTAAAGATGATAAATATGTCCCCTTATGTAACAATTCCACACACACCACCTTTTTAGGTGAAATTCACACCCCACTATTAAGGATATATCTTGCCATCCAATAATCATAAATATGCAATAAAATCATACAATACTTCCCCTCAAAGAAATCATGATGCCAGATTGGGTAGTAGTTCCTATATATTAGAGAATAGTTAGGATGGTTTACCCCACTCTCGAAGCATGGCCCCTATTTAGGTAGTTGTTATCATCTTTTAGAGAACAATTAGATAAGATTCCCCATCTCAAGAAGCATAGACCCCCTATAGGTAGTAGTTCCCATCTTTCAAAGAAAAATAAATCATGAAATACATTGATATAACATGATAGGTTAAAAATAATTTCATAATAATTATGAGTCATAGCTATCTAAATCAACATGTGATTATGTATGAATCATATTTCTACAGGGTTGCACATGCACTTTCCATGAAATCAAACAACAACATAGGACTCATAAGCTACAGCCACACACCAGGTGATCAAAATTCAAATAAGTATTATAGGTGACACACACACACACCAGTTCATCAAACATCAACATAGTTATCATAGTATACACAACCATTCAAGCCTAGACCATTGGTAGTTAGGCAATAAGTCATCACACAAATTTCAACATGTCCCTTGGCACATTTATAATTTATTAAGAAAATTCTTTTAATTACATAATATTGGGAATTTATTAACTAATTACAAAGGGGACTAGATTTTTGATTTTAAAATAATTAGTTCAATCAATTAAATATATTACATTTCATTCAAATTAAGGCTATGAAATAAGGATCATTGAACCAAGGTGGTGAACCTCATACCACATTCCAATAAATGATGCGTATTTCTATAGGGTCTTGTACATAGAATCACCAAATTATAATGGGTCCAACTAACATCGAACAAAGTCCCTACTACTTTTTAAAATCATCCAAGTGAATTTAGACTCCAACAATCATCTTGGGGTTCTTTTCATGTAGTTATAATTGCCTACCAGGATCCACAACTAATGACCCATTGATGAATTCCATGTGTATTTTCAATCAGATCGCACCAAGATCCACCCTGTAAGAAGGAGGGATCTTAGATTGAGGATATCCAGACATCTATATTTCCCAAGAAAAATCAATCCAATGTAGGATAAAATTAGGCATGTCTAGTTGTCAAATGACCAAACCACCACACACTTAACGCCGCCCAGTTTTTTCATAATGGATAGCCAATCAGGTTCCAATAGCTAGCTAGGGGCCCACTATGTGTCTAGTGGAAGCTCACTAGCTGGTTATTCTTCTTTTCTTGGAAACCCAGATAGTAGAAGCCCCATTACCTAGTCATTTCCTCTACTGTATCCCATCTAATATAGCTTTAATTTCTAAAAACATATGACTCAATTTGACTTTAAATTATTCCTTCAATAATAATAACACCCTATAAGAGTTCTAAAAAATTAAGCGCACTGATTAGACAACTGGTTCGTTGAATTATAGATCTAATAAATAAATTACTCAAAATCCCTCTAAAATTGAAGTCTCATAATGACGTGGTCCATTACGAAAATAATGATAAAGTGGATACTTCCTTTTGGTATAATATTATATATTTTATAATCTTAAATACATTTCAGAATATTAAAAAACATACATGAATTCTCATCAAATTATTTCACATATGATATCCCACTAGAGAGGTCTTATATTCTATACACATTTAGGGGTTTTTTAACTCATTAAATAATGATGTGATTCCTTCCATGTCTCTATATGATAGTCTGATAAAACCCTATTAACATATATATCTTATATGGTATTTTATGTGTTTGAAGTAGTATTCTGAAAAAAAAGATTTTATTATTTGGAATATACCACTAATGGGCGTTGTGACCACTTTCCCTTATATTTTTACAAATATATTTGATAAACTCATTTATCATGGATAGAACTCATTTTTTTATACCTTATTTTAAATAATTTCAATGAATTTGATGAATTATAAACCTTATATAATAAAACTATCATCTCAAATTATTTATAACAAATTTTAGTTGATAAAAAACACCCCTTATCACATAATAGAAACAAGATAACCATACTCATCTTTTATTTAGATTCATCTAAGATTTATATATATTCCTTTGTATTCAATTCAATGATTTAGAAACCCTTTGTTTCATCATTTTAAATAAAAATACATGCTCTATTAATTATTACATTGATTTTGAACTCTTATATATTGGAAAAACTTTTAAAACATACATTTGTTATCATATACTCTTTAAAAATTTATGAATTGATTTTTATAACACTTATAAAATACATTGAATTTCTTTATATTTTCAAAATTTCCTTTAGGTATCTCAATAAATTACATCATATGAAAACATTTCCCTTGCTTCATAACACCTCCATAATATCTAAATGACCCAGAATACCTATTGAACAATCCAATCTTTTCCTTCTAGCTTAAAACTATACCCAATTATACTTTCAATATAGCACAATAGTCTAGACATCAAATGTAACGCAAGTGTATCCTCAAAAATTTCATAATATAGGATAAAGTTTTCTTGAATAAATTCAGATTATAGGAACATTCCTAATGATTATTAAATAATGAATTCTACTAACCAACAAAAACTCAGATAAAAGACTCAATCTCTATAAGTCATTGTCACACTCAACTACATTGTGTATATGAGTAGATACTAAAGTTTAAATTTTTATATTATATTAAATTCCTAAAAAACTCATGTGAATCATTTGATGCTTATTATGATAGTATATATTCACATTCTAAAAATCATCAATATGTGGTTACTCATAAAGGTATTTTTCTAACATGTATAATTTACTCTATAATGAATAAAAATTCATAAATTAAGTATCAATCTAAAAAGTTGATTACATTAATATTATTATTTCTTTATAATTGATCTAAAATCAATTTTTAATGATGATAATGGCATTTACCTACAAAAAATCTTTTACCATATGATTTTCATGTTTTACATTCACTTAAAAAGTATTTTTACTAAATTTTCTCAGACAAAAATGATGGCTACTTTAAAATTCAACATGTCCGTTAGTTATTTAAAATCCACATTTCAAAAAGAAATGAACATTTATTATAATAATACTCACCAATTTATCGATTTTGGTATAAAATCATGTCAATCATATCAAATATAACCCTTGGATGGTTGAGAAAATAACTCTGTGTCTAAACAATCGTATAGATAAACTCAATAATATTTCTCTAGAATCCTAACTCATAGGTTTTACTACTTAAGTGTGACCCAAATAAAATTCAAAAAACAAGGTATTGTGATCTTAGGTTCATTTCATTACTTCCTTCATTATAATGGATAATCCAAGGGCACCCTACTTTAGAATTATCCTACCAATTTGTATGATTGGGTTCTTCATATGAGTTTTCTTTAAAAGGAATAAAAAATATTGTTTATTAAAATGGGATTTAACATCACTATATTATCCTATGTATTAACTTTACATGTATGCATGATTTTAATTATTTATTTTAGAATCCTTATTCCATACACCATATGTAGATACCCGAAGCTTGATGTACATAGATATCACATTAATTTTGTGGAATACATAATACATAACAAAAACAGACACACAAGGACCGTAATAGTTTAGTGTCTTTGAAAACTTGGAACGTAATCTTCTAATCGTGGTGAAAGATCTTAAACGTCTCCCATAAAGATCTTCCAATTTTTTTTTCCTTACCTAAAACCTTTCTTTTAATCCTGGGGGAAAATAAATCATAAAAAGGGTGAGCTCAAATTCTCAGTATGGGTAAACAAAAGAAATATCAATCACATCATATTCATAAGAACATAACATTTTGGAAATCTTAACCTACAAAAGAGATCATAATTTCATAACATGAGATAAATTATAGTAGTGAAATGTAATCCCAATAATCATAACATAAAACATGAAACTTTGTGGAATACACACATAATCTTAGAGAATCATTTCTTATTAGTCAAGACTCATTGCTAAAACTATCTTAGTGGACAAAGTCCATTTCTGATCTGAGTTCATTCCTCGTTTCAGTCCTGTTTCACTGAACCGGTTTAACCTGCCATTCGAGCCATGTCTATCTCATGAGATATAAAATCTTTACCAAATGCATTGGAGGGAGATATAGTTCCCACCCATCTCATAATCATATCATTCTTATGTGTTCCACAAAATCATAAATCATACATCATTGCATAACCCATGTAATAAAAATGGGATTCTTAAACATCGTGACATCATAAAACAATTCATATAAGATAAATGAATTCATAAAAATAATTCCATCACAACATAATCAAATCAATGTAATAATAGGGATAGAAACAGAACCCCATATTATCTTAGATGGAAAATAATTTTGATAAAAAAAACTTGAACTTCATTCTTGAGGAAAATATCCTTTCTACTTCAAAAACATTTTTCCTTTCTTAAAATGTCATACAATTTTAAACTAAAAGAATTTGATTAAAAATAAACATGAAATCTTGTAAAGGAATATTCTTTGAAATAATATTTTAAAAATCCATTCATGTCATATAAGTTTAAAAAAACATTCTTCTCGTACTTTTGTCAGAAAAGTAAAAAAGTACCTCGTACGAAATATGACAAAAGATTCCTTTCATATCCTTTACTAAAAACTCACCGATGGGTAAAATTGTATTAAAACAATTGTAGGTGGATGGAAACAATATTACGTATTGAGGTAACATGTATGTGGATGATAAAATACACCCCATTAAATACCAAAGTATAAACAATCTCAGATAAAAATGAGATTGTGATATTTTCCCTTACCTTAGGTCCGATTTGCTTCGTAAGTGTCTAAACCTCATGTATAATGATTTAAATAATGTCATTTACTTATTCTAGAATAATAATTATTGTTATTATATCAACAATGGTCATATTCTTAGCTTCTTATTAGTAATATTTCATTGTTACTTGTTATTCAGGTGTTTATTGCTTTTTCTTCTTATGCGTGTTTTGTCGAATAAATTCTTATTATTCTTTTAGGTTATAGATACCTCATTCACATAATGTTATTAGTGTAATATATATCATATTTATTCATTCAATTCATTTATATAATCATTATGAAAATGAATATCATGTAGAATGAGTTGCATCACATTGTGGAGACGGTATTCCGTACGTACGCACGAGCGATGATATCGTTCCCATGATTGTGTAATTGTATTGGAGTGTATGTATACTATTTCCGAATCAATATCAATTTACAATAATAATATATAGTCATTATTTACACCATTATACCCATCCAAGTAAGGTGGTGGTGGAAAATAGATTACACCACGGCGTGGAGACGGTATTTCATACGTACGCACACGCGGTGATTTCGTTTTCCGTAGGATGGATAGATGGTGAAATATGGTTGTTTCATACATATAATAACATATCATTATATGAGTGATACTGATGTTATTACTTCATAATGAAACAACTAAAGAAGAATAAGTGGAAGAAGAAATAAAGTTGAAAGAATCGGTAACGGACATTACCTCTTCTTTGAAGAGCCTCTTTGAGACCACCTTTTAGGGAACTAAAATTGGTCTTTGAAGAAGACCAGGACGTCTAGGATGTTTCTAAGGAAGTGTAGAGGAGAACCCGGCTGGTTTTGGCTGATCTTGAAGGCTCAATGTGGTGTGAGGAAGAGAGGGAGGAGGTTCCCTTTTATAAGGGAGGAGAGGGGCACCTTTGGAAAACTAAAAATATTATTTTATTATAAAGTCATATTCGGGTTTAAATAGCTCCAAATTGATTTATTTCGAAGCTAAGGTGGGGATGGGTCGAAATACTCTCATAAAATAGAATTTAGACAAGTTTAGGTTCCTATTTTAACCATATCATTTATATTTAATTTTAAGTTAAATAATTTTACTTTTACCGTGTCTTCTTGTATTCTTAAACTAAAAGGTTAATAAACATACTATAACAAGACAAAAAGAACACAAAGTTGTTTATTATTAATATATATAACCTTATATAAGTCATTTGGCTGAAACTTATATTTTTAGGAATAAAATAACAATTAATAATATAATATTTGTTTTAAAAACTATTTTATGTCAATTTTGATACTGTTTGGTAATTGATTTTTGTGAAAATCATAACAGAACGATTAGTTCAAAAAAAGTGAATTCAATCAATAATAACATGTCATATTAACATAGAAAATTATTGTAATTAATAAAAAGTCTCAAATTACATTTATTTGCGTATTTATAACATCAATTATGTCAATATTTCATTAATAAAATAATTATTGTATCATCATTGTGTCATTAATAAATTAAATTATTTAATGCATCAAAATTACAAATTAGATATCATTATGTAGGAAATTTTTTTATATTTCTAATGAATACTTATAGTCGAATTTATCTTATGTATAACCCTATATTAAAAATGATTTACTTATTAAACATTGATTTTAACTATTTTAACCCTTCTTTAAATAAATTAATAATAAATTTCCTAATCTAATACAAGTGGGCCTAAATGGTCATATTTTATTCCTAAGGTTGTTTTTGGTCTAATTAAACTTATCCAATAGAATTAGGACATGTGTTAGGGTAATAATAATATCATTTTTACCCTTAATTACCCTATTTACTTTTAACCGTGGTAAAAAAAGTAAAAATTTACTATTCACCAAAAATTATTTTCATCTCATTGAACCACATTTTACTTACTAACATCAATCGTGTCTCTTAGATTTTTGAAATTCCACTCACATAAGCGTTAAAATTATGTTTTATGACAAATTCATTTTTTTAACCACTTAGTGGTTTCACTATTCATCAAAAAATGAATGTTTCCAGAAAAATACCAAAAATTAGGCCTAAGCTATATTTGATTTTATGACCTCAAAAATGATGACTATTTTACCAAATTCATAACATATCAGTTGCATTAATTAATGTAAAAATTAATTCCCATTGTCAAAACAAATAGCGTGTTCTTAAGAGATAATAACTATCAAAAGATTGACACTTGTTTATGTCTGGTTTAAATATGAAATTACATCCAATGACCAATTTTGTATTAAATTTTAAAAATATATTCTAAATATACTTTAAACCACTAAAATTAATAATTTATCACTATCAATTATTTGGATTAAAAAGGTTGTTTTTAATTAAAATTTAGTAATTTTCACTACTCATCAGAAAATGAAAGTTATCTGAAAAGTACCAAAATTTCACCCTAAGCTAATTTCAATATTCCGAATCCAAAAATGAAGTCCATTTTAAAATATAAAATTTTTAAAATTTCAAAAATTTGGTATTACTATTCATAACGGCTAGTTCATAATAATATTATAATAATATCTCGTTTAGTGAAACTCGGTATTGCGTACTACACACGCTATTGAAGAACGTCGTGATTGCGTGTAATGCAAGGCAAGTAAAGGATGCGTGTTGTGCAAGCTCCTTTTTCTGTAGAGTACGACACAAGAAATTAATGAAATTAAAAAGAATATTTTTCATAAAATCTCAGGGTGTTACATTCTACACCCCTTAAAATGAATTTCGCCCTCAAAATTCGTCGGGGTTATAAATGGTTTACGAATCAAAAGTTTCTTTAATAGAAACCCACATAGTAAAAAGGAATACCAAAACTTGGCTTTAAAAAATAAAGTATGAAACGTAACGGTTACCCAAATTAACTCATCACTAGGTTTCCATGTAGGAGAACATAGGTGAAAATATGGATATGGAAGAAAAATCTAACCATCAAGTTATGATGGAGAGTGGTAGATAACATGGCTATGAAAAATCCAACAATCACAAAGCCATAAATTTGTAAAGATCAAAGGTACCATCTGATTCATCAGTTATAAGAGCACTAGGACAACATTTTTTGTTTTCAAGATCATTTCCCTAAAGTTGATGAAATTGGAATTTGAAGAAATACTTTCGTGATTTTGGTACAGTCTCAACGTTGGTCATTCTTTGGACAATTTCCACTTCATCTCTTAAAGAAATGAAGTTGAATTTGTCATTCGTGATGTGTTAGCAGATCATGTGATAGAATGATGGGTCATTCCATCTATCTCAAACAAAAGGTTAGAAAAGTTATCAAAAAAATACATAAGTCCATCTATAGTGAGATTAATCATATATGGTTCCTAAAATGGACTTATACTTCATATATCATACTTCTTAATATAATAAAACTAGTTTCTACTAAACAGGGACTTCCTGTAGGCTAGTGGTTGGCGATAAAGGCCAGTCGCACTTCGGTTGTGGGTTCGATTCCCACAGCCTTGTCTGACGTGATGGGTTGTCGCCCATCCTGCAGGTTGTCATTTTTCTAAAACTACATTACTATAACATCCCATAAATAATATCGAAAAAACTTCTATCCTTAAACAATACTAAATTATGTCCAACATAATCCATTCCAATCATTACGCTTATCCAAAATACTGCTATCCAATCTCATATTATAGTGAAAACGATTACCAAAGAGTTCATACATCTAGCATGTTAATACCATCATTGATCCTCATATATCATGTGATATGTCTTATTGGTCACATTCCAAACATTCAAAGGCCTTAATCATGTATTCTCTTGAAAAAAAAAGAATACCCATTGAATCTTAGTGAAAACATGAGTGCTGTCAAAAGTTAACTCTTTTCGCATACCAAAACTTCAAACCATGATATAACTATTTCCTTATATCAGTCATGAGCTCATGAATACTATCAAACATTTCATTTTCTCATTTTCCCTTCATTATGCGTATATCATCTTTTTTCCAAAAATATCTCAATCACTTTCCATGGTTACTGGTACCATAAAATTATTGAAAACCACAATAGACCAATACATAAATATTCCAATATTCCACGATACTATATACAAAATTATTTTGGAATCCCATTACATAAACACTTAATCATTCCACCACATCGTTTTCATATTCAACATCACCAATAGTGATCGCATGTGACTTCCCTTTGTCCATTTCCTTAAGTGGCTGCTCATTTCGATCATCACTAACCCTTGGATTAGGGAATTTATTAGCATAATTCCCCATTTCCTTGCACTTGAAGCATTGAAGTGTTGGTGGTGTGTTCTCTGCAGTCTTTTCTTTATTCACATCATTAGAAACCCTTTTTCCATTCCTTTGACACTCAGCTGCTTGATGACCTTCTTTTCCACACTTAAAATAATTTCTAGTCCCTTTAAGACAATCTCCACCATGCTTCTTTCCACACTTTGAGAATAAGGAAACATTCATCTTCTTTTCACCATTATTCTGATATTTCTCCTTGAACTCCATCTTTCGTTTCTTGTCAAAACTATGAGATGGATAAGTAACACCAACTTCCATTTCTACCTTGATAGCACAACGCACAATTTCTTCATAGCTACTGAAGTCTCTTATAGCTAATGCCCTTCGAAGATTTGGTTTTAAGCCACTGAAGAATCGATCGATCTTACTCTCGGGATGGATAATAATACCAAAAGTATATCTTTAAAGTCTTGTAAAATTTTCTTCATAGGTACCAACAGATTCATCATCATTTTGATTTAGTTTAAGAAACTCCTTCTCCATCTTTGTTTGGAGAATACGTGGGAAGTACTTATTGAAAAATAAGTTCTTGAACTCATCCCATTCCATGCACTCAATTTCATCTCTTTGCCTTGTATTCTTGATAATATTCCACCATTGATCAGCTTAACCTTCCAAACGATATACTGCTAAGATGAATTTATCATGTTCAGAACATTGAAGAACTGAAAATATCTTTTCAGTGGTACTGATCGATTGTTCTTCAAAAAGTGGATCAGATGACCCACTGAAAGAAGGTGGATGTTGCCTCACGAAGGACTCAATAGAATATTGTTCCCTTATCTACTCATTTGGAAGTCCAGAATGATTCATAGCTTGTGTAAGTATAGCAATAAGATTTTGCACTCCATCTCCCATAACATTGGTTTGTTCAGGAGGACAATCATTGCATTGTCCATTGCATTGATCAACAAAGTTCATTCGGGTTCCAGCCATCGTCTAAAACCCAAAAAGAATAGTGTGAGAGGCAAAAATCATGCTAGGGAAAACAAAATAATAAAGGGGTAGTACCTTCAATATCTAACATCTTAGTTTTAATTCTAAGATCGTTACCGTAATTCTAGGACTATAACCTATACTTATACTTAACCTTAGGGACATCCCTAGACATACCTTATAAATATCTCTAGGGATCTCACTAAAGTTTTTGCATACTAGTTTCAAAAGGTTGAATAAACCTTTCCTCTGATACCAACTGTAGAGACCCGAAGCTTGATGTACATAGATATCACATTACTTTTGCGGAATACATAATACATAACAAAAACAGTCACACAAGGACCGTAATAGTTTAGTGTCTTTGGAAACTTGGAACGCAATCTTCTAATCGTGGTGAAAGATCTTCAACATCTCCCATAAAGATCTTTCAGTTTTTGTATCCTTACCTAAAACCTTTCTTTTAATCCTAGGGGAAAATAAAACATAAAAAGGGTGAGCTCAAATGCTCAGTAAGGGAAAACAAAAGAAATATAAATCACATCATATTCATAAGAACATAACATTTTGGAAATCTTAACCTGCAAAAGAGATCATAATTTCATAACATGAGATAAATCATAGTAGTGACATGTAATCCCAATAATCATAACTTAAAACATGAAACTTTGTGTCATACACACATAATCATAGAGAATCATTTCTTATTAGTCAAGACTCATTACCAAGAATATCTTAGTGGACAAAGTCCATTTCTGAACTGAGTTCATTCCTCATTTCAGTCCTGTTTCGCTGAACCGGCTTAACCTGCCGTTCCAGCCATGTCTATCTCATGAGATATAAAATATTTACCCAATGTATTGGAGGGAGATATAGGTCCCACCCATCTCATAATTATACCATTCTTATGTGTGCCACAAAATCATAAATCATACATCATTGCATAACCCATGTAATAAAAATGGGATTCTTAAACATCGTGACATCATAAAACAATTCATATAAGATAAAGGAATTCATAAAAATAATTCTATCACGACATAATCAAATCAATGTAATAATAGGGATAGAAACAAAATCCTATATTATCTTAGATGGAAAATAATTTTGATAAAAAAACATGAACTCCATTCTTGAGGAAAATATCCTTTCTACTACAAAAACATTTTTCCTTTCTTAACATGTCATACAATTTTAAAATAAAGGAAGTTGATTAAAAATAAACATGAAAACTTGTAAAGGAAGCTTCTTGGAAATAATGTTTTAGAAATCCATTCATGTCGTATAAGTTAAAAAAACATTCTTCTTGTACTTTTTTCGGAAAAGTCAAAAAGTACCTCGTACGAAAAATGACAAAAGATTCATTTCATATCCATTACTAAAAACTCAATGAAGGGTAAAATTGGATTTAAACAATTGTAGGTGGACGGAAACAATTTTACATATTGAGGGAACATGGATGTGGATGATAAAATACACCCCAGTAAATACCAAAGTATAAACAATCTCAGATAAAAATGAGATTGTGATATTTTCCCTTACCTTAGGTCCGATTTGCTTCGTAAGTGTCTGAAACTCCTGTATAATGACTTAAATAATGTCATTGACTTATTCGAGAATCATAATCATTGTTATTATATCATATATGGTCATATTATTAGCTTCTTATTAGTAATATTTCATTGTTACTTGTTATTCGGGTGTTTATTGCTTTTTGTTATTATGTGTGTTTTGTCGAATAAATTCTTATTCTTCTTTTAGGTTATAGATACCTCATTTACAGAATGTTATTAGTGTAATATATATCATATTTATTCATTCAATTCATTCAATTCATTTATATAATCATTATGCAAATGAAGATCATGTAGAACGAGTCGCATCACATCGTGGAGATGGTATTCCGTACGTACGCACGAGCGATGATATCGTTACCATGATTGTGTAATTGTATTGGAGTGTATGTATACTATTTCAGAATCAATATCAATTTACAATAATAATATATAGTCATTATTTACACCATTATACTCGTCCAAGTAATGTGGTGGTGGAAAATAGATTACACCACAGCGTGGAGACGGTATTCCTTACGAACGCACGCGCGGTGATTTCTTTTTCCATAGGAAGGATAGATGGTGAAATATGGTTGTTTCATACTTATAATAACATATCCGTATATGAGTGATACTGATGTTATTACTTCATAATGAAACAACTAAGGAAGAAGAAGTGGAAGAAGAAATAAAGTTGAAAGAATTGGTAATGGACATTACCTCTTCTTTGAAGCGCCTCTTTGAGACCTCCTTTTAGGGAACTAAAATTGGTCTTTGAAGAAGACCAGGACCTATAGGATGTTTCTAGGGAAGTGGAGAGGAGAAACTGGCAGGGGTTGGCCGAGCTTGAAGGTACAAAGTAGTGTGAGGAAGAGAGGGAGGAGGTTCCCTTTTATAAGGGAGGAGAGGGGCACCTTTGGAAAACTAAAAATATTATTTTATTATAAAGTAATATTCAGTTTTAAAGAGCTCCAAATTGATTTATTTCGAATCTAAGGTGGGGATGGGTCGAAATCCTCCCATCCAATAGAATTTAGACAAGTTTAGGTTTCTATTTTAACCTTATCATTTAGATTTAACTTTAAGTTAAATAATTTTACTTTTACTGTGTCTTCTTGTTTTCTTACACTATAAGGTTAATAAACATACTATAACAAGCCAAAAGAACCCCAAGTTGTATATTATTAATATATATAACCTTATCTAAGTCATTTTTTCGAACCTTATATTTTTAGGAAAAAATAACAGTTAATAATATAATATTTGTTTTAAAATCTATTTTATGTCAATTTTGATACTTTTGGTAATTGATTTTTTTGAAAATCATAACAGATAGATTAGTTAGAAAAAAGTGTATTAAATCAATAATAACATGTCATATTAACATATTAAATTATTGTAATTCATAAAAAGTCTCAAATTACATTTATTGGGGTATTTATAACATCAATTATGTCAATATTTCATTAATAAAATAATTACTGCATCATCATTGTGTAATAAATAAATAAACTTATTTAATGTCTAAAAATTACAAATTAAATATCATTATGTAGGAAATCTTTTTATCTTTCTAAGGAATATTTATAGTCGAATTTATCTTATGTATAACCCTATATTAAAAATGATTTACTTATTAAACTTTGATTTTAACTATTTTAACCCTTCTTTAAATAAATAAATAATAAATGTCCTAATCTAATCCAAGTGGGCCTAAATGGTCATATTTTATTCCTAAGGTTGTTTTTGGTCAAATTACACTTATCCAATAGAATTAGGACAAGTGTTAGGGCAATAATAATATCATTTTTACCCTTAATTACCCTATTTACTTTTGACCGTGGTAAAAAAAAGTAAAAAGTTACTATTCACCAAAAATTATTTTCATCTCATTAAACCACATTTTACTTACTGAAATCAACCGTGTCTCTCAGATTTTTGAAATTCCACTCACAAAAGCGGTAAAATTAAGTTTTGTGAAAAATTCATTTTTTTTAACTACCACTTAGTGGTTTCACTATTCATCAAAAAATTAAAGTTTCTAGAAAAATACCAAAAATTAAACCTAAGCTATATTTGATATTATGAACTCAAAAATGATGTATATTTTACCAAATTCAAAACATATCAGTTGCATTAATTAATTTAAAAATTAATTCTAATCGTCAAAACAAATAGCGTGTTCTTAAAAGATAATAAATATCAAAAGATTGACACTTGTTTATGGCTGGTTTAAATGTGAAATTAAATCCAATTACCAACATTGTATTAAATTGTAAAAATATATTCTAAATATACATTAAAAACACTCAAATTAATAATTTATCACTATCAATTATTTCAATTAGAAAGGTTGTTTTTAATTAAAATTTAGTAATTTTCACTATTCATCAGAAAATGAAAGTTATCCGAAAAGTACCAAAATTTCACCCTAAGCTAATTTCGATATTCCGAATCCAAAAATGAGGTCCATTTTAAATGATAAAATTTATAAAATTTCAAAAAGTTGGTATTACTATTCATAACGGCTAGTTTATAATAATATTATAATAATATCTCCTTTAGTGAAACTCGGTATTGCATACTACACACGCTATCGAGGAACGTCGCGATTGCGTGTAATGCAAGGCAAGTCAAGGATGCATGTTGTGAAAGCTCCTTTTGGTGTAGAGTACAACACAAGAAATTAATGAAATTAAAAAGAATATTTTTCATAAAATCTTGGGGTGGTACACCATATCAACATGTTTAAACCATATAGATGTGTAACACTTCACAAAACTCATAAGTTTTGTTGCAAACACAAACTAAAAGCCAACTATATTCATGAATATCCAAATGAATCTCATGTATAAGTTGAATGTAACCCTTTTTATATAAAGGATTAGAATCATATGAAATAAATAACCCTCATAAGTGTAAGATTGGAGTAATAGATAGTCAACCCCAACATTTCTGGATAAGGTATAAGCCTCATGGACAACGAGTAGTCTGACCTAAATTTCCTTTTCCTAAGGTTATTTTACTCATGAGAGGTCTCAATTCCATCATAATTATAACACATAATATATATAAACTATAATTAATCCTTAATAAAATCTCATAATCTATTAAAATCCAATTTCAAGGAAGAAGAAAACTAATTCATTTATCATAACAAGCAGGTAAATCCTTATATGCATGTATAACAATTTATAAAATCCATATAACACTTTAAAAATCATATATCCATTCATAATATAAAATTGTATTCATGAATAAAGATTGGGATAAACTATATAAATGAAAAATTCATAAATTTATTTATAATATAATCATATTATGAACAATTAATAAATAAATCAATTATAAACACTTTATAATTTAATATTGCATAATAGAAATTCCATAATCAAATAAATATAAACACTTTCTATTTATTCCCAACATGAACTCCTTCATATTATACATCTATATAGAATTTTATTTTAAGTATATAATATCTTGAAATATAAACATTATATATATTAACTATTAATATATTTGGAAAATATTTGTAATATTACATATTTCATATTATTTAAACCTTGATCAAATCATTAGTCTCATTTTCATATACTTTAAATAATTTCGTTAAATATGACCTTTAATTTTAACATATCAAATCAGTAATTATGAACAGTTCATAATATTATATATTTATTTATTTATATTATTTCATTGATTTTTTAATTTAAGAAAAAATTATAAATTTCACTTTTAATTTATATATATAAATTCTATATCCAAGTTATAAGTCAATCCATACAAATAAAAAAGTCGTTTAATATTAACATTTTTTAAAAAAATTTGATGCATGGGATGGATTCCCAACCAATTTCCCTACAGAATTTATTAAAAATTGATGTATTACAAGTAATTATCGACAAGTAATGATTCTACACCTTCAGAAAATAAAAGTGGTTACATTGAGAAAGAAGAAAAAAATGCATACCAATTAAAAATAAAGAGAGGAACTTTAAGTCTTAAAGAAAGTCCATCTTTCCTCCTTTTGAAATACATATACTCTATGCTCTTCAAAGTAAGTATATATCATCATAGCAGGAAGTAAAAAATGTAAACATGTAATTATTAAAGGAAAGAATCTATTTATAAATCCAGGAATTCAAGCCCAGGTGACCTATCAACAATTGGTTAGGAAGAGCATTCAAGAACCTCACCAGTGTAGCGACACCTCATCCATTCCATTGAAGATTTCATATGTAGTGGAACTAATAGAAAAACACTAATGAATAAAGATAAGAAGAAAGTAACCTGATGTTGATCCAAACCATAATTTCAAGGATTTTCCAAAAAAAATTAATTTCGGATCCCAAAAATCAATCAAAACAACCATGAATAGTTCATTACACATGTAACATCCTGGCATGGCCTTCCCTCAAACCGGAAGCTGGACTGGTCGCCACATGACCTAAAGTGAATCTCCTCGTATGCCAGAGCATTCCAACTAGAAATTAGGGTTAATGGATAGTTAGTGGTGAGACTATACCCTCGTATTCTGAGTGCATATTGGTAACGAATAATAAATCAGACAATAGCGGAATCAGATAAAAACAAAAAATCAACAAAATAAGAAAAATTTCCAATGCCAATTTATAAAATGCATGCATGTCATGGTGATACATATTTCAAATTAGTAAAAAATAGCATATTATACATCTTAGAACAAAATATTGAGAAGACTCAAAGATGCAAGGGAGATCTCCACAAGCATCTGGAGCACCCTCTAGGTCCATTGCTCCTAACTCCCAAGTACACATAAACAACCATAAGCATTGTCCATAGTCCTTCAAACAAGTAAATTCTTCTAGGGTACCCCTGTATAATAGAGTCCTGAGTAGGGTCTGAGATATACATCTCAGTAGGACGGGACCACCAGTTTTCTAGATCAATTATACAGTGTAATATAAAAACAATTGTGTGCATATATAACAAGATACAAATAGAACTGAATAAATAACCAACAACCTATATAGGTTCCAAAGGGACACCTGAAGATGATACCTTCTTTAGCCCGTAGCTAGAATAAAAGTGTTCATGAGAATCATAAAAGTATATTTACCATGAATAAATACCATTAAACAATTTACCAACTTATTATCTATTTAATCATTTATTATCTCAAGGGATCTCATGGTTCCCCATAACTCAATACAAACTTTGGCTCATGCTAGGGTTGAAGTGTTCCCTAGGTAAAACCATAACCTAGTACTTTCTTCTACTCATACTCAAGTCCTAATCATTCTCAAAATTTCTTTAATTACCCACATTCAACTCTGGTTTCTTTCATGTCTCTAACATAAATCATAAATCATTATTTCCATTCATTTAATGTTGAATTCCTTTGTCAGGCCCCCATATCTCAATTGGTGTAGATCTGCATATCCCACACTCTACTTTATCAGTCGGTGTAGATCCCCATGTGACACGCCCGGCTTTCATAATCAGTGTATACTTCCATGTATACCACTGCACATCGCACGTGATTTCATCACTTTTGAGGTAGAACACCTTGTCTAATGCCCCAACTTCTCAATCGGTCTAAAACGTCATGTCTAGAACCCACTTTCTTAATTAGTAAATAAAGCAATGTCTAGCACGTTATTCTCATTCAATAATGAATTAAAAAATTAATCAATCCTATCCTAATAACTAATTCCTCAAAAATTATCCACATCCATTCCATCTATAATCCAATGATTAGTGAAACACATCAAATCCACTAGTTAACTCAACAATTAACTAAGTCCACAATTCCATGAATTAAATCATAAAATAATTAATCTATCAACACAAATATCATTCAATAATTATGTATCCATAGTTAATTATCCAATTGAAATCTCAACTCATCATAATTAATCTCACGATTAATTATCTTGAACAACCTCAAGGAACTTAATTAATCCATCAATAATTATCTAAGCATAGCCAATTCCACATCTAATAATTAATTATCTATATTACAACCACAAGAACATAATTAATTCCCAATTAATTATCCCATTCCAAATCTCATATTTCCTAATTTATTTCCACATTTAATTATACAAATCATTACTATAAAAGAACATAATTAATCTACCATTAATTTTCTCAACATATCCAAGTCAAAATATCATAGTAAATCCCTTAATTAATCATCTCAGTTCACCTATTCAAATTATCATAATTAATCCTCTAATTAATTATCTAAATTCCAATATCCATGAACACAACTAATTCAGAATTAATAGTTTCAATATAACTCACTCATTAACTTATAATTAATCCCCTCGATTAATTATCTCAACTACAATTCCCAAATAACATAATTTAATCTCACATTAATTATCTCTACTAATCCTGTCCAATACTCATAATTAACACTAAAATCACATGTGTGAACATACAAGGGAGGAAATACATCTCCTAATTAATAAACCACATTTCTATAAATTAAATAGATTCCACTATGTAGGACAACATATAAAATCACATAATAGCAAGATAAATAACATATCAATGTATCACTATGTTTTTAGCTTGAAGGCAGCACACCTCAATTGAGAGGTTTTATTATAAAAACATGATTTTGTAATCAAAAATATAATTTTATACAAATAAAAAATTCATTCATAATTTTTAATAAAATTAATTATCAATAGTAATTAAAATAATTTATTTTGTTAATCAATAAAAATTGAGGACCCTACCTCAAAAAATTGTCCTAGTCAACATTTGTTAACATAAATAGCAATCTTCTCACACACACACACCTTCACAAAAGCGTTCATACACTTGAAATTCATTGCTTCCCCTAACAATAATTAACCACCACTCATAAATAGTGCGGTGGAGACCAAAACACACCCAAATAATTAACCTCAACACATTCAAACTATAAGAACCTTATTTAAGGGGTGGAAACCCCATTAACATGTATTGAGCCTTACCCGGCTTTAACATCAGTGAACTGAATCAAGAAGAACCGCCAAGCCTTCAACGCCAGTTGTCAAAATACGGGCCAATGGATCTGGGAACATCTTTCGCACCACCTAGAATCAGAAGAGAAGAATAAACTGAATCAAACCCTAGATTATGGTTTAAAAAAAAATATTGAGAGACTGAGAGCTGAAATGGCCGAAGAGAATAATCAAACACATGAAGATGGACTCACCTCACCAAGATGGACATGATTTTTGAATACATTGAAAGGATATAGATGAATGAAGAGGACACAAAGGAGGGGGTGGTGCACCTCACATAGAGAGAGCCGAGGGGAGGGGGTGCACCTCACCTACAGTGCACCTCTCCCTCCTCTACTCTCTCTCAAATCCATTAAAATCCTTAATTTAATTATAAGAATTAATATAACAATAATAATAAACCCCATGATATTATTATTATTATCCATAAATTAACTCCCCTCTTAGATAAACCCCACCATCCCGTTTACACCTCATTTAACAAATTTTATTTGAATTATCTCCCACACATTTAATTAAATAAAAACTAATTCTTACCTCATTTATTTAAATTTCATTCAAAAAATTTAATTAATACAACTCTAACTTGTCATTAATTAATTATGTTATCTTAACCGAATTTAATTAAATTAAACTCATATTTTGCAAGGATAAATTAAATTCCCCTTATCCATGAATTTAATATGATAAAATTCCAAATTCACAACATTAAATTAAATACCATTATAATTTTCAATTTTAATTAAATAAAATAACATGAAACACAAAATTTCGTAAGCTGCATGGTTTGACTTCCTTAGTCTGATAGATTGTGGACAGACCATGCAGAAGCTATTGGAAACTGGATTTAACACACAAGGCGATGGTAGTTTCGGTCTTCTCTTTATATAGGGTTTTTCAATGGTTTTTCCTCATTTTATTGGTAAGACCCTTGTTGTGGGTGGTTCAATCCCTATTGTGGCTTCTTCTATAGAGAAGAATGGTCTGTCATGTGGACTTCAGGTGGCTGCTGCTGCCGAGCATATCCCCTACAGATCTAAAATGGATTTGAATCTAGAAGTTGTGTGTGATGAGAGGGATGAAAATTGAACCTTGGATGGTGCTGCACTAAAGGATCAGAGGAATTTTTGGGTTCACGCGGCTTCGTTGGGGATGGTCGTTGTTGTCTTTCCCCGCAAATCTGAACCGGACCTGGTGGTTGCAGATGCAGGTGAGGTTGGTCATGTTGATGTTGCACTGAAGGTATGACATATGGATGATGTCGCCGATGCGAAACACATTTCCCTATGATGTCCAAGACTCAATCTCCAGCTATGGTGGAGGTTATGGGTTCCAAGGG
Source organism: Viscum album (assembly GCA_963277665.1). Classification (NCBI taxonomy): domain Eukaryota; kingdom Viridiplantae; phylum Streptophyta; class Magnoliopsida; order Santalales; family Viscaceae; genus Viscum; species Viscum album. The sequence continues at coordinate 2,097,277,649 of OY728122.1, forward strand.
ATTGTTGATTGAAGGCATTTCAGATTTGGTTGCCCTGTTCATGAAGCGACAAGGGTGATTGAAGATCATCGCTTGGAATTGAACCCAAATTGAAAAGGTGCCTTGGGAACTGTTGATGATCGACCTGTAGTGGAGAGGGTCATCATGGAGATGGGAATTTCATCTGATAAATTAACATATGCAGGTAAATCTAGTAAATCCCCCTCAGAAGTTGCAGGAGAATCTAAATGAAGGCACTTTACATCCATGCGCAATATAATTTATGAGCAAATTTTTAGGAAGGGTGACACTACTCACGTTGTTCCTAGAAGGGAGGTTATTATTGATAGATTTAAGATCTGTGAGCATTCAATTATAGTCAGACGTTTTCTTCCATGTTGAGGTAAAACATGGAGAATTGATGATTTGGCTCGAAAACTCACCTCTATATGGGGGTTCTCCGATTGGATATGCATACCTAAGGGTCGTGGATTCTTTCATATTATTCTTCCATAAGATAGTCTTAAGCGGAGAGCTTGGGGGTTTGGGTCAATTTCTCAAAATCCAATTATGGTTTGCTTTTTAGAATGGGATTTCCGTTTCAATCCTTTCTCTATTAAAAATACTAGAGTTCAGGTCTGGATCAAAATTATCGGCCTTTACTAGATCTTATGGCATCCTAAAATTCTATTTGACATTGCCTCTACAGTTGGAATTCAAATTAAAATGGACCAGACCACCAAGGCTACAAAATTTGGTCACTATGCTAGAGTTCTGGTTGAAGTTGATTTAAGTACATGTCTAATTCATAATATAGTCTTATCTGCTTTGGATGATGATATCTCTCTCAAGGTGGAGTATGAGAGATTTCCTGATTTCTTTCATGATTGCCAAGTTATTGGACATGCTAAAGAGAGGAGTTTTAAAAATGTTTCTTGTGCCTTTTTATCATTAAAAGGACATCATGGGACTTCTTGTAGGAATAAGTTGAAGAAACAATCAATGCAGGCTAATGCATCACGAGCAGTGGATGATGGTCCCCAAAAGATTTCCCATGAGCCTCAAGTGGATAAGGATTTAGATCCAGTGCATCAAATAGAGGAGTGCACTACTGGGGGTGAAGGTGACATGATGCCAGAATTGATTGTGGGAAAGGAGCAGGAAATAATGGACCCTATTCTTGAGGATCAAGGTGAGAGGATTTCAAGGACTCGCATGGAAATTGTCAAACTAAAGGATATAGAAGACATCAAGGGATGATTGGTTGAAGTTGAGGATGATTCCCCAAAAAATCAATATACAGTCAGGTTTTTTCCAAAGGAATAAATGTTGTGGTGGATGTTGAAGGATCTCAGCATGTTCCTTCTAGGAAAACGAGACCGAGGAGGGATTACTCATACCTGAAGTCAACCATGGTTACCAGGTCTCATGGCCCTCTAGACTTTGAGTCTGACTGGGATGGAGACTATGACACTTCCTATCAATGTGACTTTCACTTTTGAGTTCTTCCCTTTGTTTCTCCTTAGGTACGAGGGCATGTGTGCTTGTATAACCTCATCATTCTTCATGTTGTCTTTTGTTTTCCTTTTCTTATTAAGAAGGGATTTGCCCTAACCTTTCGGCTCACACACATGGCATACCCACAAGATTTGACTAACCATGTATAGACAATGTGAACGCCATTGCCTCACCTTTTATGGGCCTCATGGTTGACCAACAAAATTTACCTAATCTTGAACAACCCATGTGTTCCTCTCTGTCTTAGATTTTTTAAAACTGAGTTCTCAGGTCTGAGGCTCCCGAAACCCAATATTCTATCCGGGAAACTCATTAAGCATTTACCCAAGCCTAATATAAACACGTTTAATGATCCCCACTCATGAAACTTTATCATTAATCTTGGTTTTAAGACCAACCTATCCAATAAATGAAAAAGTTCAAAAACTTTTTTATTCTAACCCCGTTCAAAAACACAGGACTTTACAACACAACAAACTAATTCTGCACATAGCTAAAAAAAGATCATAGAATTGCCCAAAACCAGAAGTAATACATTCATATGCATGGTAGAGGAAATATAATGGAATATAAGAAAAATTAATTCTTTAAATGGACTTGGAAATGGTGGAGGATTCAGAATCCTCACTAGTTCAGAGCACAAACAAACCAAAAAATCACTAAGTTAGACCAAGCTCCAAATACCCTTCACAAATGATGAAAATCATCCCTAAAAGGACAATATAGAATCATTGATTCTTGAATTTTCACACTAAGGTTAAGGAGAACCTAGAAGAGTCATTTTTATATTATTTCTTTTAAATTGTTGGTCATGTTTTTTCTTAAATTCTTCTATTACTTTAATAAATATAATTTTTCTGAGTTGAAGGTATCCATCAGTAGACATTTCACAATGTTTATATTTATGGATTGTTAATGTATCATGATCATACATACAAGTGTCATGATCTTTCAAGATGTACAACTTAAGCTCAATTTGATAACCATCCCTCACTATAGGGTCATCATCATCTTCACAACTTCTATCATCCAAATCAGTTTCATCAGAAGATGTAGACAACTGTTCATCCACCACAGGTTGTGGAGGGATGAAGATTTTAACATTCATAGAGGATTTTCAAGATCTCATGATGATAGTTTTCTCAATATTAGAGTAATATCTATGTTTTCAACACTTTATGATATTTTGAGTGATGAATCCATATGCATCAACTATTTGGTTTTTATAGTTTTAGCACTCAATTTCATGAAGCATCTTAAATCTAAGAAGAATTATCATAATCATCATGAGAATATTACCCATAGTCCGAGTGAACACTCTATTTCTCAATTTACAGGGGATGATCCATTTTAGTAGTCACATGTTCGGAAGGTTTAGATTTATTAGGAAGTAATTTATTCTAATTTTTTGGTTGAGCCTTATGCACTGCCTCCACCAAATCCATGAGATTAGTAGGGGAGATATTTATTGGATAATGAGATATTCATGTTATCATTCTTAGTAGAAGGATACCCTTAATGACCTAAGGATTTAGATTCCAATATTTTCTTTCTGGTTTTTGGACCCAGATTGAGTTGAAATGTGAAAGGGGTGAGAATCATGAGGCTTACTCACACATATCTTGGTTGAATGACCAATTCAATAACACTTTTGGTAATAATCTGGAATGTTTTCAAATGAAAATTTCTGAAAAAATCCATATTCTCCATTTGGAATCCAAAAACGATTTTGCAATGGGTGTGAAATATCAACTGCAACATAGATTCTAGTGACCGGGGAACATGAAAGGTTATTAGTATCAGGGTATGGTTTGATGGGTTTCCCAAATAAACCAACAATCAAAAATAGGTCCTCTTTCTTAAAAATTTGGAGGGGAAGAACAGGGAATCTTAGCCAAATAGGGACAATAGGGAGTTCAGAATCGGTGGAGAAATCTATAGACCACATCAATCACTTCATTATGAAACAACAAAAAGGCCAGGAACCTCTCGTCAAAAACATATAGTACAAAGTTATAGCTATAAATTTGAAAATAATGTGCGAGGAGTTCAAGAGACCAATATGAAAATTCCCAAAACCAATATTTTCAAGGGTCTTTCTGAGGAAGATTAATTATGGTCTTTATTTACTAAATATTTCAAAAAGTAAAAATCAATGATCAAAATAAATATTGTGCACCTCTTCCATTGTAAAGAAAACCAATGAGAGGCCTTTGTGCCGGAATACCTTCAGGTTTATTTCTGTTTCCATTGTAGCTTCTTCAGCAGGCTGGTTGGACCTAGTGATGATGTCAATGAAGGAGCGATGAAAATCAAGGTTAGGATTTATTCTTTGTTCCCTCAGCGTGAAGTTCTCCATCACAGTTGTCATCCTTCTTCATAATATTAATATTTAATATTATGGATAATTATTTAATAAATATTGTATAAACATTTAACAAATTAATTATAAAACATAACAAATAATTTTTTTAAAAAATCATTATAAATTAAATAAATAGCCAAAAATACCTATCATGACTCAACCCACTGGGGCCAACCTGGTCGGAGATAAACCAAGCATGACAATCCCAAACCTAACTTCAATATGTTAGGGGCTAGAGACCAATTCCAGCCCATATAATGATGAAAGTAAATTATAACTGATACCTTAATGAATGCACAACATCTATCCCACATTAGGGTGCGATAATTGTCTAGAAATCTTAATGGCCAAATACAAGCCCCCCAAAACTAGAAATATAGTCCAACCTGCACATAAGGATGGTAATACTACCAAATTTGACTCTGTTATGAATCATGGTCTATATAGCCCAAACTATACTCTACCTTCTCATGATCCTCCTAGTAGTTCGTCGAATGTCCACTCATCTACATAGGATATGACATGTGCGGGTAGATCCCATATAGGAGTGAGTATAACATTATCCAATAGGATACAATGAAATTACTAAAAAAATCAAGAGTAGTCAGCTCATCAATACACAGGTATGTCAATTATGATTTGAGATATAATGATAATAAAAAACCCAGATATACTCATAACATGCTCCAAGTATTAAGGAGGTCACAACCACACTGCCAACCATGATTTTTTTTTTCAAGGATTCATGATAACACTCATCTTGGATAATCTACTCCACAATAAATGTTGTCAATGATGGTACTCATCTGAGATATTTTTTTCATCAGTCCTTTCCAAATAACTACTCAGGGGAACATTGAATTTCTTAAAACATAGATAGGGGATCATACCAAGGACTGTTGGGGGATTCCATAAACCCTACTAGATCAAACTATTGGATGTAGAATTGATTCCATATTCATGTTGGTCACACTGATACCATGGAACTTACCTAAGATGAAGAATCAATGGTAAATGATCCAACCTTGGTCACGTAGAGGGATACTACAAACTCTATCTGAGAAAAAACTCGTAGAGGGTATCAAAATCATGTGCCCATGTTGTAATGTCAAACCATATCCCCACATAAGGATATACCATTGAATCACACTCAACTAAACATAGTTTATACTAAAGATATAGAGGGCCTCACAATAACCATGAAAATTTACATGTTGTGTACTTTCACTATAAAGTGTGTATCAACTACCTTGGTTCTTCTCATGTACCATGACAAATCCTGTGTACCTTTGGTCATACCCATGTATTATACCCGCACCCATGTTCCTGGTCATGTCCCAGACCATGTTCCTTATGATTTAAATTAAAATCATCTAGCATCGAGTTACATGGAATGTGACATGTATCACGTGGTGTGTGATATTTTTCATTTCACATAAACCCAAGAAACAAATAAGTGCGACAACATGGCATGTGTTCTTTGGAATAAATGATGTGTATTTAGAATTTTCCAAGAAAATATCATGTTGTTATACATGTATCACCCACTTTTCCTTCACCAATTTTCATTCCAACATCAAATCAAGAAATCATAGATCATGTGTTGACCAATCCTCGACATCACTAAGGGATGGATTTCCACAACTGATTTTCATATTAGTCAGTTCTCATTGAACGGTGTCATCATCTCACACCAAACAATAATACAAATACCCTAATCTAAACTTGTTCCATCATTGATCATCCAAATAAGTCATCACACCTCAATCACACCCTCAATCATGATCCCTCCCTCGTAATATTGATCCATTTTTTCGAAGGAATGATTGTATAATTATTGAATTCCTAGTATTCATTGAACCTTCATCCAAAGAAATTTTCGGTGATGAATGTTCAAAGAAATGGGGGAGAAATGAAAAAATCAAAATATGAGGTAGACTTTTGTCAGGTTATCCTTGAATGTTTACCATTATAATGATAAATGAAGAGATATAAATAAAAATCCATTAATAATTTCCCCAAATCCTAGGTATATAAATCAACACCTACAACATGATTGACCTATGAATCAATCTATTAGTTTATTCGATTTTCTTTCATCAAGGGATAATCAAACGGTAAAATAAACCATTAAAAAAACACCTAAACTTAGGTTTTTATTGATCACTGACCAAGAAAGAATTTCTTTCATCATCGTTGTAGAGTTCATTGAATTTCATTGGTGAAACTGATCCTCGATCCATCATCATTGTTTTCCAAACTATCCTCCAATAGTACATCTCAAATATCTAGGTTTATATAGCTAACATTGATATTTTACCATTAATGGGATTAAGTTTAGGTGGGGTTGGTTCATTTAAAATAAAATAATAAGAAAATAAAATCTAATATATCATTTAATCTGTCACCCACAACCACACATTTTTGAACCGTCTAACACAGACAATGGGTATGTCATGCCTAGGGTAAAACCCATGTTATGGACTAAAAAAAGGCCTCATATTTTACATAAGAGATTCCAATCAATATTTATTCCATTATTTTATGAATATTAAACCACAATGATATAAATAAAATTAATATTTATGTAATATAAATATCAAACCTATCCATACATAGTATACTCACACCGTATCAGTGAATGGCTTGGAAAATATTCCTTAATTTATTTCAAATTCATGTAAGGAAAAAATAGGGATTTTATATTCTCCTAACTTTAGAGTTTTTTTGTTTCAAAAAAACCGAAAATACTTCTCAAAATGTAAAACCCCAAGCTTCTACGGTACGCTTCTCTTTGAATAATGTGATAGCGTGTGTTGTACGCAACATCGAGTTCTAACACGCCACAACCAATCAAACAAGCCGTTATGAATTGTAATACCTACTTTTTGAAATTATATATATATTATATTTCGAAATTAACTTCAGTTTTGGATTCAGAATATTGAAGTTATCCTAAGTTGAATTTTTATGAGAACATCCAATTTTTATGAATAGTGAAAAATACTTAAAAACAACTTTTTTAATCAAAATAATTTGTAGTGATAAATTATATTATTTAGTAGTTTTATAGTATAATTAGAATATATTTTTACCATTTTATCCAATGGTGTTCATTATAATTAATTTCACTTTGAAATTGGACATAAACAATTGTCAATCTTTTGATATATATTGTTTCTTAAAAACACGCTATTTGTTGTAACAGCGGGAATTAATTATAAAATTAATTAATGCAACTTATATGTTTGGAATTTTTAAAATTGACATCATTTCTGAATTCAGAATATCAATTATAGATTAGGGTGAAATTTTGGCATTGTTCTGAAAAACTTCAATTTTGATGAATAGTGAAACTACTAAGTGGTAGTTAAAAAAACTGAATTTTTTCATAAAACATAATTTTACCGCTTCTGTGAATGGAATTTCGAAAATCTGAGAGACATGGTTAATATCAAGAAGTATAATGTGGTTCAATGAGATGAAAATATTTTTTGGTGAATAGTAACTTTTTACTTTTATTTAACACGGTTAAAAGTAAATAGGGTAATTAAGGGTAAAAATGATATTAATATTACCCTAAAACATGTCCTAATTCTATTGGACAAGTGTATCTCGACCAAAAACAACCTTAGGAATAAAATATTATCATTTAGGTCCACATGGATTAGATTAGGACATTTATTATTATTTAATTCAAAGAAGAGTTAAAAGAATTAAAATCAAAGATTGATTACTAAAACATTTTTAATATAGGGTTATTAATAAGATAAATTAGATTATAAATATTCATTAGAAAGCTAAAACGATTTTCTACCTAATTATATTTTATTTATAATTTATATACATTAAATAATTTAATTTATTTATTACACAATGATGATGCAATAATTACCATAATAGTGAAAAATTAAAATAATTGATATTATAAATACACAAATAAATATAATTTGAGACTTTTTATGAATTACACTAATTTTCTATGTTAATATGACATGTTAGGAATTATTTAATTAAATTTTTTAGAAGTAATCATTCTGTTAAAAGTTTCACAAAAATCAACTATTGAATAGTGTCAAAATTGGCATAAAAGAGTTTTTAAAACAAATATTATATTATTAATTGATATTAAATTCCTAAAAATATAAGGTTCGGCCAAGAGACTTATATAATGATAGGTATATCTTTAATGGACCACTTTGTGGTTTCTTGGATGTATATAGTAAGTTTATTAACCATATAATATAAAAATACAAAGAGACATTGTAAAAGTGAAACTAATTAACTTAGAGTTAGTACTTACAGATAAGGTTAATATAAGTACCAAAACCTGTATAAATTATATTGGTTGAGTGGTTTTCGACCCATCCCCACCTTAACATTTAAATAATCCACTTTTGAGCCATTAGAAACCGAATATGAATTTATTATAAACTAATATTTCTAGCTTTTCCAAAGGTTCCCCTCACCCCTCTTATAAAAGGGCACTCCTCCTTCTCATTTCTTCACACCTTAAAAGCCTTTTGGTTCAGCAAAACTCTGACCCAATACTCTCACAAATTCCCTCACTACAACCTAGAGGCCTTATTTTTATCAGAAAGCCAACCTAAGGAGCCCTTTTGATCAAATCAAAAGGAAGAACCTGAAGAAGAGGTAATGATTTCACCACCCTTTTCCAAGTTCCTTTATTCTTCCACTTCTTCTTCCTTTGTTATTACCATTCTAAAATAATAACTCCAGTATCATATATATACTGTGATGTTATTATAAATATGGTACAACCATATTCAGTATTCTATCCAACCTTTGAATAACATGTCACCATACGTGCGTACGTACGGCTTACCGTCTCCACGTCGTGGTGTAATTGTTATTCAATATATTATTATTTGGATGGGTATAATAATGATGTGTAACTCATGTAAATAATAAATATAACATGTTAATTATTCATTATATATGATATAATATCCATTTATATATTATTTTAATATCAAAAGAATGATATTTTCACTTGTGCGTACGTACAGACTACCGTCTCCACGAACGCGATGAGATTCATTCTCCATCGTATCCATTCAAGTATAATTATCATTTGATGATTTAAAAATAATGTTTAAGGACTTGATATCATTATGTATATGAATAAGATACAACCTATCCATAAAAACATGGCTTATGCAACAAAACATATAAAAGATAACGATTAAGTTAACACCCGAAACGACGATAATTCTAAGATATTATTAACTAATCAATGTTAAAAGATCATATATGATATGATATTAATATATATGATTCCTGTATAATTTAATAACAATTATTTCACCATTATACAGGAGGTTAACCTACCCTCAACTAAGGAAAAGTGCAAGGTAAGGGTTATTTCACAATCTCTTCATTATCCGAGGTTGATTATACATAATAATCTACTGTGATCTCTTTATCATCCACATCCATGTTTCTTAAAAATGTATTTCAAAAAAATTTATTATTTAAAAGAATATGGGTTTAAGCCATTTATACCCTTGTTTGACTTTTTATAAGAGTTTTATAAAGGAATCTTTCCATCGTTTTCCAAACAAGGTGCTTTTAACCTTTTCGACAGAATTAAGGTAAGAATGTTTTTTTTAACTTATACGGTGGGTGCGGTTATTTTCTGCCGTTATAAAATCGTCGAAGCTTCCCTTACAAGATTATAAGAATACTTTCAAATAAAAATGTTTTATTTTATAAATATATGACTCTTAAATTATTTCAAAAATAGAAATAGATATTTCTCTAAAAAGAGTTTTGATTTCATCTATGTCAACATCCTTTGATGGATTTTACGCTTATTTGAAGTTGATTTATTATGATACAAAACTACTATATTGTATTGAAAGTTTTGTGATATGTTTGACTGTGGATGTGCTATTTTTATACCATTCATAGTTTATGACTAAAGTATTGACATTTCGTATGCTATTTTTAATATTAATGTTTATGTTATGTTTAAACATTTTCATATGGGAATGCATTGGACTTAATATGTGACGAGTGGAGCCTACTATAGCTTCTCGATGCATCGGTAGGTCTCATGAGACAAACTAGTGTCTTGGCACAAGGCCTTGGCAAAATCTTATTTGTAGTCTTGGCACGAGGCCTTGGCTATGTGGTTATGATAGTCTGTCATTATGCATTCCATCATTATGAAAGTGGTTATTGAATTTGAATGTGATTATTCGATTAGTATAATATCCATGTGAATAAGTAAATGGAATTATTTCATATTACTTTTGCCATAATATGTTGAAGTTCAAGTTTAAAAGGCTTCTATTTTAGTTATACATTTCCTTAAATGTTTATTCTTATTTATGAATGTTTCCGCTATATTGTTATCCTTACTGGGCATTTGAGCTCACCCCTTTTCTATGTTTTATTTTTCCCAGGGTATGAAGAAATAAATTATGAATGACCTATAGGGATACTATGTGGGGATATGAGTGTGGAATATGAAGAAAATATGTTGTTTTAGTTTTCATTTTTATGATCTAATGTAAGACTTATGAATATATCTAGTATTTCCAGGGCTACTGAACCAATCGGTCTTTCGAGATTTGATCTTTCTTGTGATCATGCCAATGTTATGTAATAATGCACCGACTCTAGGTAACTGGGGTCGGCGTGTTATAGTTGGTATCAGAGGAGGTTTTGTACAAACCTTGGAAGCTAGATTTAGATAAACTCTGATTAGAGCACGTAGACCTAAGATGAACTTTGAGGATTAGTATAGAAGAACTTCCTAGAATTTTGGTATTGTAGAGATTTTGTGAGTTTTACGAGCAATAAATCCCTATCTGGATACGAGTAGGTAGAGGCGGCTCTGGCACAGATGTACCTAGGGGTAAAACCCGAAAACACCGCTTTGAGCTAGACTCGAATGGGAACTGGTGCACGACAATGGGCCTTGCTGCACTCTTGGTTATGACACTCCCGAGGGATATGCTTAGGATAACTCTCATTTTCTTTACAAATCATTATGAAGGGTTTATGAGTATATACTTCCTCAAAGAAAACATTCTTATGATTATGGATTATATCCATAAATAGTTCAATTTATGGTAAGTGTTTTGTAAGTATGGGATTATGTATTTTGATTCATAAACTGATCTTGTTTATACCATTGTTTAGAAATGGCACCTAGTGGAAGAAATGGAAACTCTATCAATGCACACACTCCATGTAGGAATTTCCCTCCTGCTCAAGATAATTATAGTGGAGCTGGTGACGCAAATGGTGTCGATCAGCTAATCACCATACTGGGACAACTTACTCAGGTTATGAATAATAACCTTACCCATATGGAGCACCCTGATCCAAAGCATGGAGGATCAATGTTAGATCGATTCATGAGGCAACAACCACCAACATTCAATGGGAGTACAAATCCCTTAGTATCTGAGCAATGGATAAATTCCCTAGAGAAAATATTTCAGGCTTTGGGGAGTAGTGAAAGGGAAAAAGTTATCATGGCAGTTTTCCGACTCACTGGAGATGCTGATCAATGGTGGTCATTGATTCAAAACATGAAGGAAGATGATGAAGTTTTAAATATGGAATCGAGAGAGTTCAAAGATCTGTTTTTAGAAAAATACTTTCCTCTCAACCATCGAGCAGATATGGAAAGGCAATTTCTGAGTCTGAGACAGAAGGAGGATGAGAATGTCGCAAAGTATGAGTCTAACTTTACAAGGTTAGCAAGGTATGCTGGAGATTATATACGTAACCCAAGAATTAATATTGATTGTTTATTTGATGGTTTAAAACCATTTCTCTGTCGAGAATTAGTCTCACAATCCTTCTCATCGTACGAAGACATTGTCTCATGTGCTATCAAGACCGAAAAGGAATTCTCTAAGTCCTATGACTTTAAAGCAAAACAAGAGAAGAAGAGACCTTCTGATCAATCTGGGAATGGAAATAAGGGGAAGAAGGGAAAGGTTGAATATCCATCATGTGGTAAATGTGGGAAGAAACACCCCGGTACTTGCTTGAAGGGAACGGGAGTCTGATACAAGTGTGGTGAAAAGGCCACCAAGCTCGTGATTGCAAGGGGGAGAAGGAAGCCTCCAATGTTCAATGCTACAATTGCAGGGATATGGGGCATTATGCAAATGAATTTCCTAAGACTCAGGAGAACTTACCTCAGAAAAGGCCATGGGATCAAGGCCAAGCTTATGTTATCACTACTACTGAGTTAGAATCTCCGAAAGACATGGTGGCAGGTAATTTAATGGTTTCCTCAGGTTTATCAAATGCATTATTTGATTCTAGATCATCGCATTGTTTCGTATCTTCCCAGTTTGCTAAGAAAATTAGATATTTCCAATTTGATTTAACAAGGGAGTTGTCAGTTAAAACTCCTAAGGGAAGTATCATTGCAACAATGTTGTGTGAATCAGTCCCCATTAGAGCACATAAATGTTCTTTATCTACTGATCTCATCGTCATACCTATGATTGAGTTCGATATAATCCTCGGTATGGACTGGCTTTCGGACTATGATGCAAAATTTTATTATAAGAAGAAAGAGGCTACGATTTTTGATGATGATGATAAGGAACAACTTATCTTTAGAGCAGAATCGTCACCACCTAATTCTTATCTAGATCCACCCCCAATAGCTCAACTGAATTTAATTATTGGGGAGGAAGAGAATGAAATAACTGTGGGTGAGGAAAGGAATGTTCAAATAAAGGATGTACCTGTTGTGAATGAATTTGTAGATGTATTTCTGGAAGATTTACTTGGACATCCTCCAAAACGAGAAGTTGAGTTTTCCATTGATTTAATTCCTGGATCAAGGCCTATATCGAAGACCCCTTATAGAATGGCCACTGTAGAATTAGTTGAACTAAAGAAACAACTAGAGGAATTGAGTAATAAGGGATTTATTCGCCCTAGTGTTTATCCATGGGGAGCCCCTGTTCTTTTCGTTAAAAATAAAGATGGATCTATGAGGTTATGTATCAACTACATGGAGATCAATGCTATAACAATAAAGAACAGGTATCCCCTACCTTGAATTGATGATTTATTTGACCAACTGCATGGAGCTCAATACTATTCAAAAATTGACCTTCAATCTGGATACCATCAGTTGTGTGTGAAGAAGGAAGACATTCCGAACACAACATTTCAAACCAGGTACGGGCATTACGAGTTGACTGTAATTCCTTTTGGATTGACTAATGCACCCTCTGTATTCATGGATCTGATGAATAGTGTTTTTAAGGAGTATCTCGATGAATTTTTGGTGGTATTTATTGATGATATCTTGGTATACTCCAAAATATATGAATATCATGAAAATCACTTGCGCATTATCCTGAAGACTCTGAGAAGACATGAATTATATGAGAAGTTTAGCAAGTGTGAATTCTGGCTTCATGATATTTCTTTTCTTGGACATATTGTCTCTAAAGATGGAATCTCTGTTGATCCTTCTAAGACTAAGGCAATCCAAGAATGGCCAGCACCTATAAGTATAACTGAGGTACGTAGTTTTATTGGTTTAGCAGGTTATTATCGACGTTTCCTCCAGAATTTTGCCCAATTGGATAACCCATTAACGAAGCTCACATGTAAAGGGGTTAAATCTGTTTGGACAAAAGAGTGTGAAGAATGTTTCTAAGAACTGAAGAGAAGATTAGTCAATGCTCCTATATTGACTCTACCATAGGGGAATTATGGGTTCGTTATTTATAGTGATGCATCGAAGAAAGGACTTGGTTTTGTCCTTATGCATAATGATAGGGTTATTGCCTATGCATCACGACAGTTGAAAATTCATGAACAAAACTATCGTACTCATGATCTCGAGTTAGCAGCTATGATATTTGCTTTGAAGATATGAAGGCACTACATCTATGGTGAAAAATGTGAGATTTATACTGATCACAAGAGTTTGAAGTATATTTTCTCACAAAAAGAACTCAACATGAGGCAAAGGAGATAGCTTGAATTACTCAAGGATTATGATTGTACGATACACTACCACCTGGGGAAAGCAAACAAGGTGGAAGATGATTTGAGCAGAAAATACCATGGAGTTTTGAACGTGATGAGAATTGAAAGGGATCCAATTTTGATGGATCTAGTGAAGATGGACATGGGAATAATCAGGGAAGGAGAAATATCAATGCTTTTTCAAATGGTTGCCAAACCATATTTACTAGAAAGGATTAAGAGTTCTCAGACCGATGATAAAGAATTTCAAAAGAATATTAAAGCTGTGAATGATGGGAGACTGAGAGACTTTGTGTATGAAGATGGAATTTTGAAATTTGGGAAGAGACTTTGTATTCCCGATATACCTGATTTAGAAGGGAATTGCTGGATGATTCTCATAGTTCCAATTTCTCTATACACCCTGGGAGCACAAAAATGTATAGAGATTTGAAGGAACATTTTTGGTGGGACAACATGAAAAGGGAGATTGCTGATGTAGTGTGAAGATGTATGGTTTTTCAATAAGTGAAAGCTGGACGGAAACAGCCTGGAGGAGTTATGCAACCTCTTCCCATACTGGAGTGGAAATGGGACAATATTACGATGGATTTTGTCATGGGGCTACCAAAGACTCCTATAAGGAACGATGAAATATGGGTTATTGTTGATCGTCTTACCAATTCATCACATTTTCTTGCTATAAGAGAAGATCTACCCCTGTAACGTCTAGTAAGACTATATATTAATGAAGTTTTGAGACTTCATGGAGTACCCCTATCAATTTTTTCTGATCGTGATCCCCGTTTTACGTCAAGATTCCGGAAAAGTATTCAGAAATCCCTGGATACTGAACTTCATTTGAGCACTGCTTACCACCATCAGACAGACGGACAATCAGAACGGACTATTCAAACCTTAGAAGACATGTTGAGATCTTGCTCACTTGAATTTCAGGGTATGTGGGATTAATATTTACCTCTGGTAGAATTTTCCTATAACAATAGCTTCCATTCGAGTATTCAGATGGCACCATATGAAGCGTTATATAGAAATAGATGTCGTACACCAACCTATTGGGATGACATTGGTGAAAGAAAACTTGTAGGCCTAGAACTGGTGGATGAAATGATGGAAAAGGTGAAGGTAATCCAAAATCACATCAAAGCAGCTCAATGTAGGCAGAAGAGCTATGCCGATAATCGAAGGAAGGATTTGGAATTTCAAGTTGGTGATCATGTTTTCCTGAAGGTATCTCCATGTAAGGGAGTCATACGTTTTGGTAAGAAAGGTAAATTGAGTCACAGGTACATCGGACCTTTCGAAATTCTTGAACGAATTGGGGCTGTAGCTTACCGATTGGCAATGCCGCCAAGTCTCTCCAAAGTTCACGATGTGTTCCACGTATCTCTTTTGAGGAAATACATGTCTGACCCAACGTATGTACTCACCTATGAGGAATTAGAACCGGAACCCGATCTGTCTTATTGCGAAGGGCCCATCAGGATTCTTGATACAAGAGAACAAGTACTGAGAAACCGGATGACACGTCTGGTAAAAGTTTTGTGGAGAAACCATAAGATGGAAGAGGAAACGTGGGAACCTGAGGAACTTATGATGAAGAACCACCCAAGTCTTTTCATGTGATAATATTCTAGAATTTTTTAGGAAGAAATTATTTGAAGGAGGGTAGAATGTAACACCCCAAGCTTCTACGGTAGGCTTCTCTTTGAATAATGTGATAGCGTGTGTTGTACGCAACATCGAGTTCTAACACACCACAACCAATCAAACTAGCCGTTATGAATAGTAATACCTACTTTTTGAAATTATATATATATTATATTTCAAAATGAACTTCATTTTTGGATTCATAATATCGAAATTATCCTAAGTTGAAATTTTCTGAGAACGTCCAATTTTTATGAATGGTGAAAAATACTTAAAAAAATTTTTTTAATCAAAATAATTTATAGTGATAAATTATATTATTTAGTGGTTTTATAGTATAACTAGAATATATTTTTACCATTTTATCCAATGGTGTTCATTATAATTAATTTCACTTTGAAATTGGACATAAACAATTGTCAATCTTTTGATATATATAGTTTCTTAAAAACACGCTATTTGTTATAACAGCAGGAATTAATTATAAAATTAATTAATTCAACTTATATGCTTGGAATTTTTTAAAATTGACATCATATTTGAATTCGGAATATCAATTATAGCTTAGGGTGAAATTTTGGCATTATTCTGATAAAATTCAATTTTTGATGAACAGTGAAACTACTAAGTGGTAGTTAAAAAAACTGAATTTTTTCATAAAACTTAATTTTACCACTTCTGTGAATAGAATTTTGAAAATCCGAGAGACACGGTTAATATCAAGAAGTAAAATGTGGTTCAATGAGATGAAAATAATTTTTGGTGAATAGTAACTTTTTACTTTTATTTACCACGGTTAAAAGTAAATAGGGAAATTAAGGATAAAAATGATATTAATATTACCCTAACACATGTCCTAATTATATTAGACAAGAGTATCTCGACCAAAAACAACATTAGGAATAAAATATTATCATTTAGGTTCACTTGGATTAGATTAGGACATTTATTATTATTTAATTCAAAGAAGAGTTAAAAGAATTAAAATCAAAGTTTATTTACTAAAACATTTTTAATATAGGGTTATACATAAGATAAATTCGATTGTAAATATTCATTATAAATATAAAAAGATTTCCTACATATTTATATTTTATTTATAATTTTTAGACATTAAATAATTTAATTTATTTATGACACAACGATGATGCAGTAATTACCATAATAGTAAAAAATTAAAATAATTGATATTATAAATACACAAATAAATATCATTTGAGACTTTTTATGAATCAAAAAAATTTTATAAGTTAATATGACATGTTAGTAATGATGTAATTAAATTTTTTAGAATTAATCATTCTGTTATGAGTTTCACAAAAATCAACTATTTAATAGTGTCAAAATTGACATAAAAGAGTTTTTAAAAACAATATTATATTATGAATTGATATTAAATTCCTAAAAATCTAAGGTTCGGCCAAGAGACTTATATAATGATAGGTGTATCATTAATGGACCACTTTGGGGTCTCTTGGATGTATATAGTATGTTTATTAACCATATAATATAAAAATACAAAGAGACATTGTAAAAGTGAAACTAATTAACATAGAGTTAATACTTAAAGATAAGGTTAATATAAGTACCCAAACCTGTCTAAATTCTATTGGTTGAGTGGTTTTCGACCCATCCCCACCGTAAAATTTAAATAATCCACTTTGGAGCCATTAGAAACCGAATATGAATTTATTATAAACTAATATTTCTAGCTTTTCCAAAGGTGCCCCTCACCCCTCTTATAAAAGGGCACTCCTCCTTCTCATTTCTTCGCACCTTCAAAGCCTTTTGTTTCGGCCAAAATCTGTCCAAATTCTCTCCCAACTTCCCTCACTACAACCTAGAGGCCTTAGTTTGATCATAAATCCAACCTATGGAGCCCTTTTGATCAAATCAAAAGGAAGAACCCGAAGAAGAGGTAATGATTTCACCACCCTTTTCCAAGTTCGTTTCTTCTTCCACTTCTTCTTCCTTTGATATTACCATTATAAAATAATAACTCCAGTATCATATATATACTGTGATGTTTTTATAAATATGGTACACCCATATTCAGTATTCTATCCACCCTTTGAATAACATGTCACCATACGTGCGTACATACGGGTTACCGTCTCCACATCATTGTGTAAATGTTATTCAATATATTATTATTTGGATGGGTATAATAATGATGTGTAACTCATGTAAATAATAAGTATAACATGTTAATTATTCTGTATATATTATATAACATCCATTTATATATTATTTTAATATAAAAATAATGATATTGTCGCTCGTGCGTACGTACGGACTACCGTCTCCACGAATGCGATGAGATTCTTTCTCCATCGTATCCATTCAAGTATAATTATCATTTTATGATTTAAAAATAATGTTTAAGGACTTGATATCATTATGTATATGAATAAGATACAACCTATCCATAAAAAACATGTCTTACGTAACAAAACATATAAAAGAAAATGAGTAAGTTAACACCCGAAACGACGATAATTCTAAGATATTATTAACAAATAAATGTTAAAAAATTATATATGATATCATATTAATATATATGATTCTTGTATAATTTAATAACAATTATTTCACCATTATACAGGAGGTTAACCTACCCTCAACCAAGGAAAAGTGCAAGGTAAGGGTTATTTCACAATCTCTTCATTATCCGAGGTTGTTTATAAGTAATAATCTACTAGGATCTCTTTATCATCCACATCCATGTTTCTTAAAAATGTATTTCAAAACATTTTTACTATTTAAAATAATATGGGTTAAAGTCATTTATACCCTTGTTTTACTTTTTGTAGGAGTTTTATAAAGGAATCTTTCCGTCGTTTTCCAAACAAGGTGCTTTTAACCTTTTCGACAGAATTAAGGTAAGAATGTTTTTTTAACTTATACGGCGGGTGCGGTTATTTTCCGCCGTTATAAAATCGTCGAAGCTTCCCTTACAAGCTTATAAGATTATTTTCAAAGAAAAATGTTTCATTTTATAAATATAAGACTCTTAAATTATTTCAAAAATAGAAAGATATATTTCTCTAAAAAGAGTTTTGATTTCATCTATGTCAACATCCTTTTAAGGATTTCACGCTTATTTGAAGTTGATTTATTATGATACAAAACTTATAAATTGTATTGAAGGTTTTGTGATATGTTTGAATGTGGTTGTGCTATTTTTATACCATTCATAGTTTATGGTGAAAGTATTGACATTTCGTATGCTAGTTTTAATACGAATGTTTATGTTATGTTTAAACCTTTTTAAATTGGAATGCATTGGAATTAATATGTGACGGGTGTAGCCCGCTATATCTCCTCGATGCATCGGTAGGTCTCATGAGACAAACTAGTGTCTTGGCACAAGGCCTTGGCAAAATCTTATTTGTAGTCTTGGCACGAGGCCTTGGCTATGTGGTTATGATAGTCTAGCATTATGAATTCCATCATTATGAAAGTGGTTATTGATATTACATGTGATTATTCGATTAGTAGAATATCCATGTGAATAAGTAAATGGCATTATTTCATTTTACTTTTTCCATACTATGTTTAAGTTCAAGTTTTAAAGGCTTTTGTTTTAGTTATACATTGCCTTAATTGTTTATTCTTATTTATGAAAGTTTTCGCTATATTGTTATCCTTACTGGGAATTTGAGCTCACCCCTTTTCTATGTTTTATTTTTCCCAGGGTATGAAGAAGTAAATTATGAATGACCTGCAGGGATAGTATGTGGGGATATGAGTTTGGAATATGAAGAAAATATGTTGTTGTAGTTTTCATTTTTATGATGTAATGTAAGACTTATGAATATATCTAGTGTTTCCAAGGCTACTAAACCAATTGGTCTTTCGAGATTTGATCTTTCTTGTGATCATGCCAAAGTTATGTAATAATGCACCGACTCTAGGTAACTGGGGTCAGGGCATTACACAAAAAGTTATTGGTATTGAGATTTCATATGTATCTCCCGCCACTAAGTGGTCTCATGAAGATTCTTGTGCTACCACCGAACACGCACCCAAGGAATCACTCACAAACAATGGATATTCTCCTACCAATCATCAACCTCCAATGGGTACTCTACATACATAGCTCCATCCTTGATTTCCAGCTCACCTCAATTGATAACATGTAATGGGTCATTCATGTACCTCTTCAGTTGTGAAATTTGGAATACATTGTGTACTCAGTCTAAATGATAAGATAGGAACAAGTGGTACACTACTGTACTGACCCTACATAATATCTGCAAAGGGATAATGAATCTTAGAGATATCTTTCCACCTCGACCAAATATAAATGATCCACATCGAGATGAGACCATAAATAACACATAGTATCCCTCCTCAAACACTAAATTCCTCTTCCATCAGTCCTCATATGGATTGTAAAAGATATGGGCACTCTTCATCCACACTCGGATGATCTTCACCTTCTTTATCATCATTCACACCATCTTTGGGCCCATGATTTCTAACTCACCTAGATTATTTCAATATAATGGTGACCTATAGGGTAACCTATATAAATAATCGAATAGTGTGATGTTGTTAGTTGAATAGTAGTTTTTACTTCATGCAAAATCAACCAAGGTTAGTTGATCCTACCAACTATGGCCTAAGTCCAACATATAACCCCACAACATGTCCTCCAGAACCTAAATGGTGTTCTCAGTCTAGATGTCATTATGGGGGTGACATTTCATTTTCAACCATAATTGAGTACAAAAGGACTCCAAAAATACTCTCTATAATCATGATGTGAAGCGGGAATCATGGTTTCAAACAATCATTGAGGGGAATATATGAATCTAGACTATCACTGGTATTTAAAGGCATCCCAAGCTCTCTAATAAACTCTTCTTTTGGATATAAATGAAGTGTGTTGACTTGGGGAGTCATTCTATGATCACCCAGATGGAATCATATCCTCTAGGAGTCATTGGTAACCTGGTCATGAAGTATATAGATATTTCATCCCAATTACACTCTGGCACCTCAATGGGTTGAGTTAATCCAACTGGAACCTAGTGATCATCATTTACCTCCTGAAATGTGAGGCATTGAGGGAAAAACTCTATTTCACACTTCTTTATCCATAGACGCCATAATTGAGGATAATGGTTATGGTACATCTTCTCCATGCCTAGATGTACAACCAAGGGGTTTTTTGAAACTCCATCAGAACCTCCCCACACAATTTGACTGGTACCATCATTAGTCTTCAGAAATGGATGACATGATACCCATCTTCATAAAATCCATGAAGATCACATTCAGTGGATATTTGAGTATACAAGGTCTCATAGATGGTATATTTAATATGATTATACCTAATAGTCTATAGAAGCAATGGGGTAACAACTATTGAATAGAGGTAAGATGAAATGTCCTCCTCTTCTAAGGACAACAAGAATTAGGATAACTACTCCAAATCTTAGATCATCAATTGTGAACAATATGTGTTACTGGGATCATTTTCCACTACATTCCCCTTACATAGAGTAAAGACTCTCCCAAATTCATAATCCTAGATGAACTATAGCCACCACATATGTCTCATGTTAAGGAATTTTGGAAAGAAAATATACATTTTAGTATTTTAGTTAGAATAAACAATGAACCACTCATCGATAAAGTAGTGCCTCGACATCATCAGGTCGATAACTACCACTGCCAATTCAAGATTGTGGGTCATCTAATGTTTCTCAAGTGGTCTCAACTATCATGAACCATAAGAAATAACCACCTACCGTATAATCATAACACATCTAGGTTCAGTCCCTAAGGCATCATAGAACAATACATGCATGACACATTCCTTTAGAAATATCACTATGGGGGCACTCGTGAACCTCTTATGAAATTGAGGAAAAGCCTACTCGTACCTCACTATCCAAATGAATTGTTTTCCATTCTAGGTCAAGGTATTAAAAGATTTCAATATCCTAGAAAATCATTCATGAATCTTCTATAGTATCCTACCAACTCAATAAATCTTTTCACCTACTTCATGCTCTTGGATGGAACCCAGGCTAACATTGCCTCAACCATACGTGGGTCTACTAATACACCCACTACTAAGATGGAATATCCTAGAAAGGGGATCTCATAAATCTTGAACTAACCCTATTAGATAATCCCATATTGTTGGTTCTCTAAGAGTATGTCCAATACCATCCACAAGTGTCTTGATATCTCCTCCTCATAGACTAGTAACACTAGAATGTCATCAAGTCATTGCACTAAAAACCGGTCTAATAAAGATTAAACAATCTATTTCATGAGTCCCATGAACACTTATAAGGAATTTTTCAAACGAAAAGGATTCTCCAATCAATCATTGTGACTATAGTGACATCATAATGATGTTTTTGGTATATCCTCATCACACACTTGAAGATGGTGACAATTTGATCTGATGTTAATCTTTGAGAACCATTGTGCCCCACTCAAATGATTTAAGGGGTCATTAATACTTGGTAGTGGGTACATATTCTTCACGATAATCTGGTTAATGAACTAATAATACACACCAAACCTCATGATCTCATCCATATACTTGGAAAACTACACTAGGGTTGCACATGGGAAACATTGTGACTGAAAATTCCCTTCCTCTGCAAGTGATCCAACTACACCATATGCACTTGAAGATATTCAGGAGAAATTTGATATGAAAACATAGATATTAGGTATTTAATTGGGTGAAAGTCAGTATATAATTCTATCTCTTAGATGGGAGGTAATCATGCCACGTCCCTAGGAAAAACATCCACATACTCCACCACCACTACAGGAAACTAAAATCACATAGAATTCAGTACTCTATGGGTAATACTAGCCAAATGGTGAATATTCAGTTGTATCATCCTACGTATGAGACCATCCTTCTATAACCAAGTTTCCTTCTCAACCACGAAGGAAAATATCATCTCATAACTACGGAAACACAATATCCTCTTCCTAAAACAGTCAATCTGGGCATAATCTATAGAAATACAGTCCATTCCTAAGATGTAATCATAAGAACTCATCACTGATACAAAGAGATCCCATAAGAATATGTCACCTCTTACATTTAGGCCACACTTTCATAAGATGTGTGTGATCATTGAGTCACCTCTAGTAGGAGTCTCCAAGAGTAAGGTTCGATCTAAGGTCTCCAACGGAATCTATAATCCTCGAATAAGAGAATTGAAAAGAAAATAGCATCTCATAATAATTTCTATCCATATTTTAGATAAAGTATATAATACACATATAATACCATTAATAATCCCTAGATCCTCTGGGTCATAGGTTTCCACTCCCTACAGTAATTATCATCCTTATCGACCACCTCCTTGAACCTCACACGACCCACATGTGGGTGGTGGTGGCAATAGGTCAACCCGCCTGCCACCTTATACTTCTTTACCCATTCCTCTTCCACAACCACCACACTTTGGAACTCATTTCTCCCATTTTAACTCTTCCTAGGTGGTCCATTGACCATCTATCAATGTGTTGAATGACATGTTTAATAATCCCTTATGTGGTGTCCCTGACTGTCACAAGATAAAAACTGCCTCTCTATTGGATGAATCGAACCATCTTAAGAGCCATAAATTTTCAATCCTCTATCATGTGAATATATCCTAAAGTGTCTCACGTTTCTGAATCCCTTTGAATTCCATCATCTACCAACTATAGAGTTCTTAGCTCTATAGTTCCCACTACCAACACCCATTGTCATCACCTACTCTTCCAAAAATCTCACCACTACTAAGGAATAGTCAATCACTCCAACATTAGTGGAAATACAAAGATATATCACTAAATACCCAATATATTAGTGTAATCCCCACTCAAATGTTCATTATATGAATATTAGGTCTCAAATCACATCTATTGAGTATCGGGAGTGGTCAGTGAACCTAACTTAGTACTCCCTCATTGTCATGCTCCCTCGATTCCGTTCTAGAACCTTCTGAATGCGCCCTGATTACTATGTGGCTGAATAAAAATCTTTCCTAAATAGATTATCAAAATATGACTAGGATAAATCTATCCCATCATATGACTAAGTCACCAAACTACATCATCGCACAAAGGATCAATGAATAATACTCGTCTCTATGAACTCTATCTAATTAGTAGGTGTTCTCATAAGGTAGAAAATCTTTGGTGACCACCACATTATATTCCTCAGCATCATAGGGAGATGGATTACCCCAAAACCTAGGAGTTTTCTACCTATGAAATTCATCGAGGGAACTTATATTATACACATCCTTAGCTATTACTTCTTGGTAAATATACTTCTCAATGTGTTGTTTAAAAACTAGAAAACCAGCTAGAGGTACAACCTCGTTTATAGGTTCTTGTAATAAACTATCACTCCCTCATAAGATCACCCTTGTGATCCCATTATGTAATTCTAGTTGGTTATCCTCATGGAGGCATCATGAAATAAATAAGACACAACATGGTCAATGACTGTATCTGGGAGATGACTTAATGTGGGGATAGAAACCAAAAACAATTCATATATGATGCGTGTACAAATGTTTTCCCTACAACTAGTTCCTACATGTACCCAGTTAACATGATGGTTATCCGAATCATGGTGACTGGATGCATCAGTTGCTGCACAACCACAGGAATCTCTAAACTAAAAGATGAAATTGATACACATTAACACCATTTCCCCAAATCCCGTAATAAATATCAAATATATATAATCTCTAAATTCCATACCAAAGGTTGAAACACACTCCGATACCACTCTATCATGACTTGAACCATAGGGTCCTTCCTAGATAGTGATAATCTGAGCATTAATTCCCCACGACTATATTTAATTGGCCATGGGATAGTGACCAATGTTGAGTAAGAATATCCCATATATGAGAGGAATTATCCTAAGTACCTATACACACATACACATATCCAATCACATACAATGTTGAAAATAATGTACAACTGATATTGTAATGCTTGCATAATATCTATCCTACATTAGATTGTGGAAATGTACTAGAAAGAATAAAGGATGAATAAAATCCCACTAAAACTAGAAAGAAAGTCCAACCAGTCCAGAAGGAGGGGACTATTTTTAAATGAAACACTAGAATGAACCATGTTCTATCTATCCTAAACTATAATCCTCCTAGAACCAGTCTTCCTAGGAATCTTTTGAAAGGTTTTTCCTTTGAATAAGACATAACATGTGTGGGAAAAACCCATACAAGGGTGGGTATAACTATTAGGGTTGGTTCCTAAGAACCATGTTCCTTTTACTCTATGATAATATGTATTCATTTTAGAATATTAATAAAATCCTTATCATATCATGATTTTTTCTGCATAACATAGTATGTGATAAAGTCCTAAGAGTAACAGTCTCGCTGAATAGTCTTTCTAGTTCCCCACTATGATGTGAACCAAGAAGTTACATGACATTATTCTTAAATATATATTCTATAGCTAGATGAAATAATTTTTGGGACACAAATGATACAGACTATTATTCGTGTAGGCTCATATGAATTTTAAGTACCTTATCATGGTGTATGCCCCTAGTAATATCCAATTTAGGATATTATGAGAATAAGACCTACTAATAGTAAATCTAAATTTATATATTTTGTTAGATTTTCCTATATGTAGATGTTCGAATTGATTCTTAGACTATATGATTATTATTAATGAGTATTATAATTCAAGTACATGAGTAATTGTTGAAAACCATGATGACATATTTTATCAATGAGGAAAAACATGTTGAGTTCAGCATGAGTAATATTTCATTATTGAATAACATGAGAAAGGATTTTTCCCTTTTGTATTTTAATGGATATTAATATCTCATTCCCTTGAATTGAAATGATATAGCCTAAATAAATCCATGTCCATGGTGTTCTGTAGGGATGTTCAGTTTCTAGAAATCCATAGAAAGAGAGGTCGAGCATAATAGTTGATGGCACAAGCATGCAACCTATATAATTAGAGATACTGATATAAAGGGATTACAATGCACAATAATCATCCCTATGTGGTTTTATTTCTTTTTAACATTAATTTCTCTCTATATGGGTGACTTGGAATATTTCTAGATGATAACCTTGGACATTGGGTAGACTAAAGGGTTACACACTAATTGTATCTAAAACCTCAATTAAAAAATAATAATATTTATTATTTAACACACTGAATAAGTATTATTATCACATGTTGTTTAATAATTATTCATGTTTTCTTGATCACATACATTCCATCACCAGTTATTTGAGAGAATATTATGTGGTCAAAATATTTAAAAAATATTTATTATTTATTTGGTGAATATAATATTTATTTATTTATTGTTGAATAATGAAGTAATGTTTATTTGTTAAGTAAATAGTCATTATTCAGGGTCTGATAATATTATAGGGGATTGGAGGATTGGTTTCAAAGGTCCGGTGAGAAATAATATATATTTAATATTACTTTAATGAATAACATTAAATGAAATTCTTGAGTTTAGCACGTGTAAATAAATAATAATATTATTATTATTATTAGTTTATACATGGGGTTTATCTTGGATTGAGAAAAATAATAAGGGTAAATGTGTAATTATTATTTTCCAAATCTACAGATATATAAACCCAATTATATTATTTCTCAAAGATAGGAAATTATTTTGGTTGGGCACAATGATATCTAAAGAGAATCCTATTAAATACCTAAAGATATCCCTCTCCAAAAGAACTCTCAATAACAAAGAGTGATCCTTCTCCACCACCACTCTTAAATCTAGAAAGATCAACGAGAACCCTTCCTTGAAGTGATTCTCATGACGATTAAAGTTGAACAATGAAAGCATTAGGATATGTCATGTTGTTGCCTATAGATTCTTATGGCGATGTTTGGAGTTTTGTGGAACACATGTAGATCACTGCTGGGGGGAATATTTTCTTGATTCCTAAAACACAACGATGATACAACATAGAGACATTGTCTGATCCATTAATAAATAAATAATTCTTTTAGAGGTAATTCTTTAATTCCTTAAATTAGTTATAAATAATATGTCATGATCTGGAACTTTGGTTTTGGCATTTCCCTTATCTATATTCTTATATATAATTTGGTTGATCATGGTATTTATCATTATTTAAATCATGGATTAATCATAAATTATAGAAAGAGAAATTGAGTTGGACATGCCCGATCTAGTTCTTTTATTATGCCGAGAACATTCAAGTGGTACCATAGGGGAATTAAATTTATTTGTAATTATTTAAATATCATTGATTTTTTATTCATTTTTTTTTATTTTTCAATTCAAGTTTAATAATTTATTAATTTTAATTGTGATATCTTCTTTCATACTATTTGTTTCAAGAAAATATAATCGAATCATTAAATTTTTATAAACAAAATTCATTCAAAGAACACGTCTTGAGGACTTGAGGAGTCTAGTAAGACAAAAAAAATAGTACACATCTTCTAACCTATAGGTATACACTATAAACCCATGTTTAATGAACCCTAAATTAATTCGTGATTAATTTGAGCCTTGTAAAATTATTAAATGTGTAGTATTTACTTTCACATTGTGTGATGACTGGGCTAGCATGGAACACAATCAATGAGAGTACATACAATGTAACTTCCATACATTACATATAGTCCTTTAGTAACTAATGGTCCATGTATCTTCTTGCACAACCTAAATGATGAGTGATTTTAGAACTCAAATATGACACATATTGTAGCCCATGTACACCCCATGTACTCTATTTTTTTGTGGTATGGTTAAACATGGAAACCCTAGTCATGTGTCATGGATAGAGAGTGAGAATAATACATGAAGTGTAAATGAATGTACACATCGTGTTTTTTACCAAATTATACAGAATTAAGAATTAATTTATTATACTACTAAAACCTTATCAACATGTGTTTAATGTGGTTATTAAATTGATAGTACATGTTGTGTGATGGGTTATATATATATATATATTAAATGTCTAATTAATTTTTTGCATAATTTTTGGAACTACATATTGTGTATAAGTAGTAATATAGTTATTTCCCTACATGCATCAAAATATTACATGCTATATAAATACCATGTGCTCCATGTGGCCATTAAATTGATAGTACATGCCATAAAATTACATGATAAATCTTTTATATTAGATTCCAAATTAGAAAATATTATATGGATATAATACACATAGGTAGTTTATATGGGTAATTAATGTGTTGGATCCAATGTACATGTATTGTACATAGTTAAATTTAAATGAATTTAATTTTCTTAAGCTTATAATGTATGAACATCTCAAGTGAAATTCAGATGAGATATAGGATAAAATAATTGATTAACTAAAGAATATAATTTATTTATTTGTGTGTGATTAATCTTAAATAAGAATAACTATAATTGAATGAATTTTTTTTAAATACGTAATGAGTTGCATGTTTCTAGATGATCATGAGAATAGACCAGCCCAGTTTATATGATTTGTTTCTTTTAATTTATTATTAAATTAAATTGTTAATATTTTCACCATCAATTCTTCATTTTATAAGGGTATGTGTTCCTATGGTTTCTTTTATGTAAACCATATAACCAACACTTTGGATCCCCTGTCCAATATGTGAGTAAAATTATATGTAATGAATTGATCTTCCAATCTAGTGGAGGCGGTTCAAGTTTGGATTTGAGGAGAAACCAATCCAATATAGATACATAGGTAAATCGGTGGAATGATGCAACAGAAACCATAAAATGGTCCAAGGTATTTTATGCTAGGTTGATAGTTAATGTATCATCCACTAGATAAACTAACCATTAGTAAAATCACATGATCATGACACTTTGTTATTGAATTTCTTCTAAGTTTCATGGTTACTTCTTTATGGATGATTTTTTGTGATCACATGAATTAATGAATTAATAAGCATATAGATAAAACTATAATAAACATGATTTTGTGTGAAAATTCTCTAAGAAATGTTTAATAACTTAAATACATCCAATTAATATTAAAAATCATGTTATAAAGATAATAATTGTAAATTTATCCAAAAAGATAAAATTAATCAATTATATATATTATTTCAGTATAACCTTCCACTACTAAAGATAAAATCAAATCATAGTTAAAAGTGCTTGACCCGACAAAGTTGTGGTTCTTTCAATTATCTAGGAATTCTAAATTGAATTTTTAGGTTGAATTAACATAGTTCACATCAAGGGTTGACTACAAAATCAAGATGTAGGGTAACTAAGTGGTAAAGGTTGAGGAAATACAATTTAAGGATTTTAGGAGTGGAGAGTCCACTCAATAGATCAAAGAACTGTGATTTAATGTTGTTGGAATCTGGAATACCTACCTAAAACCCTTAAAAATATGATTATCCAAAGTAGTGGTAATGAGAAGGCGGATATGGATCCATACAACTAGAATGCCAAAGAAATAGGATATTCTGATGCCAATGGTGAGGAAAATTGGTTTTTGATAAATATTGGTATATTAATATAATATTTATTTATTTGCCTAAATTTTAGCAAATAAATTACTAAAACTATACTCATCATATTTATATGAATGGAAATAAAAGTGACATCAAACATATCACTAAAATCCATAATTGAGAAGGATAGCCTTCTCATAAGAATAAATTTCCAGGATTTTCAAAGGAGATTATGCATTATCATATTCCATGAATGGAAATTGTTTGTTCTAGAGTAACCTATTATTGAAGTTCCTTTTCAAGAAGTTAGTGAGGAAGAGTTTTCTCTCTATGAGAAACATTTTAAAGATATTATAGAAATTCTGTGTTTCATGTTATCATCCATGCCCAATGAGATTCTAAAGAAACATGAGGACATTGATGTGTATAGCATGATGTCTCACCTTTGGTATCTCTATCAAGACAATGAAAGAATGGAGATGTATGATATCTCTAATCCTCTATTTAATACTAATCTTGGAGATTCAGAACCAAATATGCCTCATGTAGTCAAGCATATTGGCTACTTTAAACTATTAGACATCTTAGGGATTAAATTCCTAGATGAGTTGTGCATAGATCTCATACTTCCATATCTTCCCAATTCCTTCTCCAATTTTATTATTAATTATAGCATGAGAAATAATGAAAAGAGTCTTTCAGAACTTCTTACTCGAATTCTTCATGTGGAAAAGGACATGGGGTGATAAAAATGTCACAACCCATTCATCACAGCCCACTTGGGTGATGATAAGCTGAGTGTGAATACCCCAATCCCACCACCAATAGGCTAGGGGATGGTGACCAGAACTATGTAGGGATAACCCATATATTGGATACATTATTCTAATGTACTTATACACATGAACATATCATCAATCTCACATAGTTCTAAGAAAGTAAAAAAAACCAACTAGAATTCTAAATGTATGAACATTATCTACCCATGTTAGAGTATGAAAAAAATTCTAAAAATGATCATGGGGCCAAATACAATCCCAAAAAAATTTTATATAGTCCATCCTACTCATAAGGATGGGACCACTTTCAAATTCAACCACCTAAAAAACTTAGTCAGCCTAGAAAAACTATGCTCTCCTTTCTCCCTACCCTCATAGTACACCATTAAAAGTGTCATCATCTATATAATACATGATTTGTGTGGGAAAAACTCAATTAGGGGACTGTATTAAAATGAAAATTAGGAAAACCCAAAATCAATATTAATAGAGAATTAATAGTAGTTAGTTCATTATGTCAATCTAGTTATAAAAACCCTTGAATATATTTTTAATTGAAAATCGGTTTCAAGTGGTCTCAACCAATACTGCTAGTCAGAGGATACCA
The DNA here is from genome assembly GCA_963277665.1 of Viscum album. NCBI lineage: Eukaryota > Viridiplantae > Streptophyta > Magnoliopsida > Santalales > Viscaceae > Viscum > Viscum album. The sequence goes on from OY728122.1 coordinate 2,097,308,028, forward strand.
CTAGAGGATTCAAGATAATGTTCATTCTGGGAGAACTCACTTTATGATCCATGATGTTATTGGGTAATCACATCTAAGAGTTCATAAAAATTGGGCCCCACCCAAGAATTACACATTGGATCTTAGAAGCTCTCATCATCCAAGTAGGGGATCACTATCAGGGTTACAGGGGCACACCATTAGGACTACTAGATCTGCCTACTTGATAGGGAGTTTAGGACTTGTGCATGGCGGTAACACTAGTACCATGAACCCCACATAGGAATGATAAATGATCCCATACTCATCTCATAGGTTGATGCACCAAAATCTATCCAATACTACACCCGTAGAGGGGATCAAAATCCTATGTGGAGGATTTAATGACCCATTCTACCCTACTAGGAAAGGAAGAAGGTATAACACTCAACTGAACCCTTTCTACACTGAATCGAATAATGAATCAAAGACATCTATGATGAATTACACAATGTGTGAATAGGGTATAAAGAATATAATTCTAAATTCAGACCTTCCTGTGTCTATACCCATGTCCATCTCCCTGTTCCCATGAACGTCAAGTTTTTACTATGTACACAATGTCATGTATGATTAACAGCTCAAATCATGTACCTTGTCCTTGTCTGAGTACAAAAATTATACTATATACTCAAACCATGATCATGTATCCTCTGTGACATGACATTCTACCTTCTTGAGGTCACAAAACATGTGGTAGTGTTCACACCACATGTGATCTTTATCTATTCCATGGAAACTCTAGCACTACATCTACGACCCCTTACAGTGTGTAATTCTAGATTACACGTCATGTAATGTAGTTTTTCCAAAAAACCGATGTTCCATCTCTGTATTATCATTCCACACCGCTCCCATTAAAAATCCTACAAAAATTCATGGAACATGGTTCATCCGACCCTTTTCCTTACTAGTAACTAGAATCTAGGATCTTATATTCTCATAAATCACTCTATCAAGCCACATCGTCATCGTCACTTGTAAAACCAAGAAGAATGAGGAACATTGGTCTGATCTTATCTTCCTCTAGTCATCCTAAACCATTACACCTCAATCACACACTTGATCATGAATCTCACCTATAGTATTAATCTGTTGTGCCAAATAATGGTCACGAAAAGATCAAATACCTAGTATTCAATAAACCACAGGCCAAATAAATTGAATAAGATGAACATGAAATGAAATAGGGGAGAAAAAAATAAACCATAAAAAATGAGGATTTATTTTTTATACCATGATCTTTTATCATATAATAAAAAATATGAATAATTAACAACAAAACAATAAATCAACCATAAAATAAATCAATCGTCAATGCATGAAGAAATTCTTATTTGTGGAATTGATCCACATTCATCATGAAAAAAATTACTAGGTTAAATATATATAAATTAAAATTCTTAACTTTATTTGGATATATCACTGGTGAATAATGATCAATCATTTTTGTCATTTGTGATATCCACAGCCTATTTTGGCGAATATGAACCTTGGTTATCGATCAATATCAGTTGTGTCCTCCATTATGTCCTCCAACAAATACTATATATATATAGGGTTATGTGGGTAAATATAAGATTACTTCATAACCATATATTTATAGGAAAACATAAGTCATGTAAAATTAATAAAATAAATTAATCTAAATAATTTATTTATTTAAAATTTCACCCACGATTGTGCCCAACACGAGCATCCAATACACCCAAATAATAGGTCTCAACTATGGTAAAACCTATACTCTAAACTCAGCAGAGGACTCATATTTCTAATATGAGACTCTTTTAAATAGTTATTATACTTTTTTGATAAAATTTCATGCATGTAATATTAATATATTTAATATTCTTTAAATATCAATTACAGGATCACTAGGACTCAAAATATCATGTCATCTTAATGCCTACCTTCAGAAATATTAATAGATATTTTTAAAATCATTACATCAAAAAACAAAGACAATACATTCTGCCCACCTAAGGTCTTTTGATCATGAAAAGAAAAAAATTAATAATAAAAAATATTTGGCCACTAAGGTCGCATTTGGGTATCCTTCTCCCAGGTTCTTTCTCTAAGATTCATGTGCTACCACTGGACATGCACCAAAGGAATCACTCTCCCATGGATGATCCAATAATGTTGATAATTGATCTCTACCTACCCCTATGAAAAGGTAGATAAATCCTCAACTTCTATCTCATCACAGTCGATAACATGTGAAGGGTCATGCACATTCCACCTCAGCTGCAACTCATGGAAGACGTCATGTACCCAGTCCAACTGTGGAGGTAGGTCCAAGAAGTATGTCACCTCACTTACCCTATGCAATATCTATAAATGGACAATTAATCCCAATGGTAGCTTTCCCCCCATACAAATATCTATAATCCAGGTCGAGGTGACACCTTCAGGAAAACATGGTCACCCTCCTCTAACTCCAAAGTCCCCCTTCATCAGTTCACATAGGAATTATAAAAGGTTTATGCAATCCTTTTCCACTTCTCAATGATCTGTACCTCCTCTATCATAGCTCACTCAAACTCTGGTTCCATGATTACTAACTCACTTGGATTAGTCCAACATAGTAATCACATATAAGGTCTCCCATAAAATTTCACGAATGGTGTCATAAGGATGATGGAATGTTATTTTTTATTTTACACAAACTCCCCTAAGTATAGGTGATCCTACCAACATTTTCCAAATTCCAACATGCACGCTCACAGTATATCTTCTAGAACCCGAATGGTCCACTCCATCTAGTCATCAGCCTGAGGGTGAAACACCATGATTCAATTGGGTCCCAAAGGCCTCCACAAATACTCTCTATAACCATGATGTGAATTGAGCATCAATGTTAGAAATGATCATCAAGAGAACTCCATGGATTTGGACTATTTCCTTTATGAAAATTTATCCCAAAAAATATACTAACTCTTCTCTTGAATAGCTATGAATTGGTCTCACATGGTGAGTTGGTCTACAATCACCTTGATGGAATTGTGTACTTTGGATGAGCAAGGTAAACCAATCATGAAGTCCATGGATATCTCATCCCACTTACACAATATCCCCATAAGGGGTTAATCTAAACCCACTTGAAGCTGGTTCTCATCCTTCACCTACAGACAAGTGAGTCATCGAGATACTAACTCTTCTTTAAAAAATCCATTTTTAGAAAACATAACTAACATTTAAGGCCATGTTATATCTTTTATACACCAAGTTGTACCACCAAGGGTGATTTATGAAGATCCCTCAACTCCTACTTGAACAATATCCCTAGTACCATCATCCTCCCTTTGAAAAATATAACATGCTCCCCACCTTCAAAAAATCCATCAGAAGAAAATCTATGTGATATCTGAGTATGTAAGGTTTCACTGTTGGTATATTCGTACTAATCTTCTCTAACACACTATAATAGTGGTGGGTTAACAACAATCAATTGAATACATGATGCACTATCATTTTCTATAAAGGGCAACTGCATGAGGCTAACTACTTTGACATCTTGGCCAATAACTGGGAACAAGATATCCAGTATAGAGTGTCCACCCCCACATTTCCCTTCCTGGGAGTATAAACTATTTCGAAGTCATAATCCAAGAGTTTCTCTATCCATCACCTCTTTCTCAATTTAAGATACTTATAAGACATTATATACTTCAGACTCTTGTGGTTATATTAGATGATAAATGATTCTCTCATAAGGAAGTGTCTTCGTATCTTTAGGGAAAATAACACAACTACCAACTGAAGATTGTGGGTCTTGTAGTTATTATCGTATGATCTCAAATATCATGACCCATAGGAAATCAAATCCCACCTCTACATCATCACACAACCATGTTCGGTCCCTTAGGCATTACAAAACACTACATACTCGATTCCCTCCTCCTGTAATCTCATTATGGGTGTTCTAATCACCCTCTTTCTTGACTCCAGAAAAGAATAATGACATCATTCCATACAAATAAAAGGATTACCATTCTATTTAAAAGTATACAAAGATGAAAATGTCCTAAGGAAATTGGGAAAAAATATCTTGTACTAGACATTCTACCCAAGGAATATCTGCACCTACATCATGCTACTTGGTGGATCCCAAGATAACACTACCTCGACTATGGCCAAGTCCACTAATACACCATTATTCAAGATGATGTGTCCCATAATATGGACCTCATGAATCTATAATTGACACTTCAAGATCTTCACATAAATCTAGTTCCCTTTGAGTGTGTCCAGAACCATCCTCAAGTGCCTCATGTGATCAACCTTAGATGCCATGTATCATTGGATATCATTGATTAAGACCACCAAATGATGGTCTAAAAATTGATGAATGATCTAATTGACGATTCCTAAGAAAACTAATGGGGTTTTTTTATTTTGAAAGGAATCACCATGTACTCATAGTGAAGGTAGAAACATTTGAATGTCACCTTCAGTATATCCTCATCCCATACTTTTATCTAGTGATAGCCTCATTGATGCAAATCTTTGGGAACCATAAATCCCCTCTCAACTTATCAAATGGATCATCTATCATTTGTAGTGGATACATATTCTTCACAATTACCTATTTTAGGAATGGATTATCCAAACACAACCAAAATCTCTTTTCAACCAACTTGGAAAATAACATTGTGGATTCCCAGGGGGGAACATTGTGCCCCAAGAATCCATTCTTCTATAAGTCCTCCAATAGCACTCTCAACACTCCATGATTTGTTGGAGCCCCCCAATATTCTATTATAGATATTGGGGAAATCGTCATTTGTAATTAAATATATATGTATATATATTATTAGGAAGGTAATCTCGACACATTCTTAGGGAAGAGCCCTCATACTCCCCCAACACCAAAGGAAATTAGTATCCTATTGAATCCAATAATCTAAGATTCATGATAACCAGCTAGTGAGTAATTGGTTTCACTCTCTTATATATGATCCCATTGTGCTCTTCCTGAATTTTCTTCTCAGCCATCACGGAAAACCTAGTCTCATCCTAATAGACACACCGCATCATCTGCCTAAAATAATTATTATGGGTATGAGCTATGGATGGTCAGTCCATACCTAAGATAACATCATAAGGACACATTGATATTATAAAGAGATCTTATATGAAACCTATAAGGACAATTTTGGGATATTCCTAACACTGAGAGGGGAAAGGAATCAGTGTTGGGGACCTTTTAAACCAATTGTAACTTTTTATCCCTTTACCTCTTTGACTTGCCAGGACAATAATTCAATTATTCCCTTTTCCCTATCTCATGCAAGTATATTAAATTAGTAAAGATATCACGTGATATTTTTACAAGTTTCACTACTAAAAAATCGTATATACGTCCTTGGAATGGTCAGAAATAATCCTGACAACACAACCACTAGAAAAAAAAATCATTTTTATGTGGTTACAACGATTTGGATATACCCTTACACTCATGTGGAACTTTAAAAATAATAAAATTGTTCATGTTTTACAGCACTTGGATAGATATTTATATTGAATCCCAAGATAGTATTCTCTTTATTGATAAGGATTTGTAACACCACAAAATTAATCCACCTGTTAAGTCTTGTCTAATGACACAGATCTGTTTTGTTCCTCCGCAAGCTTCTTCTTCACTTTTCTACTTACACAGCACCAAACAAGCGAATCCTCTTACTAATTCACAACAACATTCTTGGTAGCTACAAAAACTTCTTCTTTTGTCAATTATAATAATATGAAAGTGTTGTAGACTGATAAACACTAACTCTTATTTGACACAAATTATAATCAGCTAATATCAATTTAGTTACTACATCTTCTAGTCTTCTTTCCTCTTTATTCATTAGTGCAGAACCAACTACACTGAGATCGCTTCATCTTCATATTGGAATCAAAAAATTCTATTGTTATTATTAAATCAATGAAGAACAAATCAACTTAGAATTATCACAAGTCATCTTACCTTAATAATAGTCAATATTTTAGGTGGCCACAGTCTATTATTCTTGGTCACATAGTGGGGGTATTATACCCAATCATTGTATCACCAAATTGTTCTTTTTTAATCACTAAAATATTGTGAGTTTAACATGTGGTGAGTTTCCATGGATTATCTTCCTCACAGAGCATGATTAGGGTGTAAACACCTATCACATGTATGTTATATTTCCCCTTTGTGAATTTTCTAGGATTTTCAGCAAACTACCTTACACCCCAAGGTGTATTTCTTTACATACTACCCTTTTAATCCCCAAAAAACTTTTACTTCCACAAACTGTTTCTGATTCTACATACTACCTTTCTTCTATGAACTATCTTCTTTTTCATGAATTGACTTCTCTTCTATGAACTGGTCATACTTCCACATAGTTCCCTCTCTTCCATTGACTGCCTCTTCTTCCACAGATCATTCATTCCTCATGACCACCTAAGATATGTGGTGCCTCTACTCTCTGTGAACTACCTCTAATTTATGGAAAACTGCTGACCCACATACTATTAATGCCCAATGGAAAACCACTACTCTATGGAAGACCTTTTCTTAATGGGATTAATTTTCTTTCACATACCACTTCTTCCTCCACATACTACCTTCACTTCTGCAAGCCATCTAACTTTACATGGACTGCTAATTATTCCATAGACCAAATCTTCCTCTACGGACCCATTTCCTTTGAGAGTTACAAACACATAAAAAATACTTTGGTGGATGGTTCTCGCAAACTAATTCTCCCTTTAGGGAATCATCCTTGTTAACCTCTTATCCTTTGTGGAATTTCCCCTCTTAAACTATTTCAAAATTAGCTGAATTCTTCCCAGAGCAATGATATTTTCTAATGAAAATTTCTCTATATAATGATGGGATTATAGCTCTTTAAATAGGAAAAGAGATCTAAAAATCATTCTAATCCATTTTACCTAGACATTTGATGTGGTACATCCTACATCACAGATTTCTTCTCCCATAAACCATTTTTCCTATGTGGTCAGCATACCACCTCTCTTCCTTTGTGATGGCCAACTCCATCCACAAACAGAACACCATCTCCATTCCATGAGTGAAATCCCTTTAACATACCACAAGCCTCCTATGAACCCTGAGCCTCCCACAAATCATTTACCTTGCGCGGTCAGCATACCATGATTTTCGGTCCACATAGTGTTGTTATGTGGAATCCTTCCTTTTTTTATTTAATGTAACACCACAAGCATCCACGGTACGCTTCTCTTCGAATAATACAATAGCTTGCATTGTATACAACTTTAAGCTCTAATACACTACGACTAATCTAACTAGCCGTTATGAATAGTAATACCAACTTTTTTAAATTTTATAAATTTTATTTTTCAAAATAGACTTCATTTTTGTATTCAGAATATCAAAATTATCATATGGTGAATTTTTGGTATTTTCTGAAAAAAATCAAATTTTTGATGAATAGTGAAAAACACTTCGTTATTGTTTAAAACCAACTTTTTATTTAAATAATTAGTTATTTTATTTAAATATATACTAGTTAAAAATAGTTACATAATACCTATATATGTTCAATGTAATTCTTTGGAGTCATTTAATAATAATATTAGATAAATAAAATTTTATTGAACTTTTCCCCGCCTTTTACCAACCTTCTTGGCACACTTGAAAATTTGTATAAAACATAATTTTACCGTTTCTGTGAATTGAATTTTAAAAAATCTATGAGACACAATTGACATCAGTATGTAAAATGTGGTTCAATTAGATGAAGTTAATTTTTAGTGAATAGTAACTTTTGACTTTTATTTACCACGGTTAACAGTAAATAGAGTAATTAAAGGTAAAATGTGATATTATAATTACCCTAAAACATGTCCTAATTCTATTGGATAAATGTATTTCAACCAAAATCAACCCTAGGAATAAAATATGATCATTTTGGTTTACTTGGATTAGATTAGGACATTTATTATTATTATATTTAAAGAAGTGTTAAAAGTGTTAAATTCAATGTTTGATAACTAATCCGTTTTTCTTAAAAATGTATTTCAAAACATTTTTACTATTTTATACACTATGGGTTAAAGTCATTTTTACCCTTTTTTTAATTTTTTAAAATGTTTTGAAAACAATTTTCCCATCATTTTCCAAACAAGGAACTTTATGACATTTTCCACAAATTAAAGTAAGAATGTTTTTTAACTTATACGGTGGGTGCGACTATTTTCTGCAGTTATAACACCTTCGAAGCTTCCCTAACATTCTTATAAGAATATTTTCAAAATAAATGTTTTATTTTATAATTATGTGACTTTTAAATAATTTCAAAATTGAAAGAGATATTTCTCTAAAATATTTTTTATTTCATCTATATCAACATCCTTTGATGGATTTTACACTTGTTTGAAGTTGATTTATTATGATACAATATTCCATATTGCATTGAAGTTTTGTGATATGTTTGACTATGGATGTGTTATTTCAATACCATTCATTGTTTATGGGTAAAGTATTAACATTTTCTATTCTAGTTTTAATATGAATGTTTATGTTATGTTTCAACCTTTTTATATGAGGAATGTATTGGACTTAGTAAGTGATGGGTGGAGCCCACTATAGCTCCTCGATGTATCGGTAGGTCTCATGAGATGAACTAGTGTCTTGGAACAAGTCCTTGCAAAAATATTATTTTTAGTCTTGCCATGAGGCCTTGACTATGTGGTTATGATGTCCGGAATTATACATTCCATCATTATGAAATTGGATATTGATATTACATGGTATTTTTCGACAAGTAGAATATCCATGTGAATAAGTAAACGGAATTATTTTATTTCTATTTTCCATATTATGCTCTTGTTTAAGTTTAAAAGGCTTGTGTTTTAGTCGTATACATTGCCTTAATTGTTTATTCTTATTTATGAAAGTTTCTGCTATATTGTTATCCTTACTGAGTACTAGAGCTCACCCATTTCTATGTTTTATTTTTTTCAGGATGCAAAAAAAGTATATTATGACTGACCTGCAGGGATATTCATAGAGGGATGAATGTGTAAAAAGAATACACAATGTTATTATTTTTCATTTCAAAATGTAATGTGAAACATATGTTTGTATCTAGTGCTTAAAAGGCTACTAAATTGATAAGACTTTCCGGATTTGATCCCTTGTAATCATGCCAATGGTATGTAATAAGGCATCGAATCTAGGTAACTAGGGTCGGGGCGTTACATTTAATATCACCACTCTACATAACTCTTATGCAGTCTATGAACTTTTCTTGGGGGTCATCAAATTATTATTTGCAAACTCATTTTTGAATCCTCCTTCCTTTTCCAGAAAAAGAAATTCCTGATTTTGTGGCCCAACAATTTGGAAAACTCTATAAAATGGCACCACCTAAAATATCTGATTTGGTAAGAACACTAACACTATTTTGTTTTCATATGGATTTTTTGAAAATATTTTTATTTCATCATGAACATTATTTGTCGTGATATATAGTCTTTGATAGATCACCTTTAGCATCATAATATTTTTCAAGGAAAGTATTGAAACTTACCTATCTTCTAGAAACATCTTTCTTTCCAATAAAAACTGAATATGACTAGCAACACCTTTACTCCCCCATTCCTTCATAAGTATTTCATCACAAGTTCTCTAAAAAACTTATGATATTTGTGAAATAAAAATTAGGAAATCATCTTCATATTTAAATAAGAGAATTATTCAACCATTAAAGTACATCTAATGACATCTAATGAATCCATAACAATTCTCCTGGAATTGCCTTGAAACTCAAAGTCTTCAAACCATTCACATGTTCCTTGCAATATCAAGACATTAGGAATTCATCCAAGATCCATTAAATTTGGAAATAATTCATCATATTAACCACAATGAGATAATCTTATCTCATTGAACAACATTGAAAACCAATGACAATAATTTGACAAAAAATAAAATCCATACACAAAATGGGCTCTTCAATATCCCCCTTTGTAATTTTGGGAAATACCTTCAATGTTATTTACTAATGAATGTGTCAATATGTGGATGAATTATGTTCTCTCTCCCCTTTACCTTTCAAGATTTCATTTCATTTTATCTCCCCCTTATAGAAAAGAAATAAAAACTTCATGTGACAAAGGGTATCAATACATACATAAGTACTGTTCCATCCATAATTTCACTCTAAGTCTACTTGATTTGTACTTGGTGTAGAAAAAAAAGTGGATTTTATTTAGATAATAAAGTTGTCTATTTCCAACTAATCATGATACATTATGAAATGAGAACTCATATACTTATCTTCAAGCATTATTAACTTTCAATCCATGATGAAATTACTAAATATGAGATGATAATTTTTAAGAACAATCAACCTAAAACTCATTCACTCAATTTAATAAATGGATCAAAAATAATCATATGCAATAGGCAGAATATGGGACCTTGGGGAAATTCATTTCTTCTTATGTCACTAAATAATTCAATTTCTCCCCCTTTGTAAAATGTTTTTTATTTTTGATAGAAAAGGATGAGATATTTAAGAGAGACATACCTCTGCTAATTACATGATCTTATAGAGATTTCTAGAATAATTAGGTATGAAACAAATTGAAATAATAACTCTAGAACCCTATTCATTTGTGTCCCCATCAAGGGAAACACTTCTCATCATATTCATAATAGAGATTTTCATTAACAATGGATTTCATGAAATTATAGTGTGGATAATACACTACAATGGGTCTTCAACTTGTGACTATACATATTGGAAAACATTCACAAATTCACCATGGATGATCTTTTAGGACATTAATTCTTTATAATATTAGTAAATATGATCAAATCAAGATGCAATCTTACTTTTATTGGCTATCCAGAATAGGACATCACATTATTTCAACTTCATCAAAGATGATATTTCATCGTATTATTATTTTAATATCAATTGAGGAATAATTCAAGGATGGTAACTTCTTCAGTTTTGCTATCATGAAATGATAGCACCCACTACTTCTCATGTTCTCCCCCTTAGAACATGCTTCACCTTAAATTATCTATATTATCAATGTAAATACTATACATAAAGATTTAAGGGAATAAGGTGGATCCTTCTTGCTTCATTAACATGAACAGCATGGTTGAGATGATTTTCTCAACCAAGTTGCTCCATTTTCCCCAGTATTTATGCTTGCACATTTGAACATTTGTTCTGCTTTATATTTAAGAAACATGGATCTCTTTAAATCTGTTTCCCCTTTATGTGGAGAATTTATCTTCTTAACATCCTTTATCGACGATACATTATTACTCATTTTTAGGACTACTTCTTTTTCTGGTAGTGAGGTTAAACAATATTTTTCAATGTGGCCAGATTTCTTACATATCTCACACAGATCATCTTTAAAAAAATAGTTTCATTTTGTTTGTAACTTCTCATTCACTTTGTATTGATCATGTTTAATCTTTTCATTTCCATTTTCACTAGCCTTAGATTTTTAATCTTCATGTTTCCTTATTCTTTCCATTTCTTTAGGCCAAATAACTAACATGTGATTAGGAACTATTGTAGCAATTTTGGATATTCCACAGGGGTTCTTCTAAGTAGTTGTTTTAGATTCACCACCCTTAAACTTCTTGGATTTATAATACAAGGTCTTCTAAGTACTCTTATTTGAAATACTCTTGGGAGAATTTATTTTCACCACGTTCTTATGATTTCTTAACAAGGTAGATTCTTTATTCTTGTCCAGCTTCGGTGGTATTATTTTCTTATCAGGTTTGGATACATGTTTAGATGATCATGTACCAACATTGTAACCACTTCCATTGAACATATCACAGATGTTATGAAGCATTCCAAATTTTTTTGTAGTATACAGATGCTTCTAGACCTATAGATGTTACTTGTTTTTCTCTGGATTCCTCCCCCTTGAGATAGGATTCCTTTGTGCTTTTACATTTTGAGGATTGTACAAAAATTTTATACATAGTGTCCAAATATATTACAGCGCCAACATTGACCCACAAATCATGATTTCCTGATATTTTTTGTATCAATTTGTTGGATCCTCTTCATGATTTGTTATTTTTTTATGGAATCACATTACACATTTTTTACAATCAAACCTAGAAATAGTGGTAGGTATATTCTCACCATTCTTCATCCATACTTGTTCAGGTTTTCTTTTATGACCTGGACTATTCATGATAGTAGGTTTAGAAACATTAGTACAAGATAGTGTGGATGTTACTCAATTATTCTCAGCTTCCTGTGATAGATCATTAAGTGAATTCATGAACATATTATCACTTTTTTGAGTTCTTTTGATAGAAGAATCCTCCAATGAACATTGAGTGCCAGTAGAAACTATTTCCTTATTTCATGATTTATTAATATGTGTATTCTAAAAATCGGCCAACTGAGCTTCAAAATATAGAAATTTCATATTGAGGATGATTTTATGATCTTAAATAGTAATAATCTTATCTTCATAAGCCTTCTTTAATCTTTCAACATCCTCTTCATGCACTAGATCATTGGTTTATTACAAAGAGTCTAGTTTCTTGATCTTCTTGGATATTTCTCCAAATTGTAAACCTTTGATGTCAGTGTAATTTTTCAATTTGTATTCAAGATCATGGACCTTTTCTTTCACATTCTTATTGAATCCTCTATCTCTTCAACTTATTTGAGCAATTGTGAAGAGATTATTTCAAATTCCCTATTTATTTCTACAAAGGTTCCAACATTCCTAGAGAGCTTTAAACACTCAATAAATTTTTCTTGCAAACCTTTATCCAAAACATCAGTATCTTCTTCCATCTTGGTGATATCTTCTTGCATAAATTGAAAGACTCGACAAACAAGGGATACACTTTCTTTAAAAATACTATGCATAATAACTCTTAATCCATCAAATAATATTTCATGAGAATTTATATATTGATCATCACCACCACTTATGCTAGAATTTTAATCTTGTGGATAATTTTCAAACGTAAAAACACATACCTCATAATAACTTGAGGTAGAAAGTTTATCCATCTTTTTTGGGGAATCTTGATCCACCTACTCATTATGTTCTAAGCATGATATGTCTATATTGTCTGCAAGGCATAGAGAAACATATACATCCTTTTATTTAGATAAGAGGAAATTATTCTTCAAAATTATATGCTATTTATTTTTCCAATTCATCATGGTCTTGGTATATATATAATTACACTTAGAGATAACTAAATCTTCACCAAAACTATACTTCATTGTTCACTCAGGAAAGAAACTAAAGTCTTGTAAAGAAAATTGATTCATTTTATAGAATCGAAAAAAAGTGTACCATGGCTCTAATACCAATTGTAGGGACCAATTTGGGATATGAATAACACTATGAGGGGGCTGAATCAGTGTTGGAGACTTTTTAAATAGATTGAAACTTCTTATCCCTTTACCTATTAGACATGTTAGGATCTTAATTCTCTTAATCTATTTTCCCTATCACAGGAAGGTATATGAAATTAGTAATGATAGAACATGATATTTTTACAAGGTTCACCACTCAACAAGAGAATATTAGTCTTTTTCATGGTCATACATAATCCTCACCACACAACCACTAGAAAACAATCTTTTGCATGTGGTTACAATGAGTTGGATATTCCCTTATACTAGTGTTACACATAGAAAACAATCCAATAGTGCATGTTTTATAACACTTGGATGGATCTTTATACTACCTCCCAAGACAGTATTCCCCTTATTGATAATGATTTGTAACACCATAAAATTACTCCACCTATTGAGTCTTGGCTGATGTCATATTTCTTCTTCGTTCCTCCACAACCTTCTTCTTCACTTCGTTACTTTCACAATAGCACACACGAAACTCCTATTACTTCTTCCCAACATAAATCTTGTTAGTTTCACTAACATCTTATTATATAAGTCACAATAATATGAATATATTGTGGGCTGATGAATACTAACTCTTCTATGACCCAAATTATAATTAGGTGATATCAATATCTTCACCAAATCTTCTATCTCTACCCCTCTTTCTTATTCAGTGCAAAACCAACTGCACTATGATCTCTTGTTCTTCATACTGGAATCACAAAATAGCTTTGTGATTTTTAAATCAATTAATATTATCTCAACTTAGAATCATCAAAATTCATCTTCCTAGAATAATAATCAACTTTTTATGTGGGAACACTCTATTATTTTTGGTCACCCAGTGGGGGTATTATACCCAAGCATTGTTTCATTGAACCATACTTTGTGAATCACTATTAGCTGTTATTTTAACATGTGTTGAGTTTCCAAGGATTATCTTCTTCACAAAGTATGATGAGGGTGTAAACACCTATCACATGTACGTTATATTTCCCCTCTGTGAAATGTCATGTCTTTTCCACAAACTGCCTTTCACCACAAGGTGTAGTTCTTTGCATACTACCTTTTTCTTACTCAAACAACCTTTTCATCTATAGAGCATTTCTACTTCAGAATACATCCACTATTCTGTAGACTGTCTTATCATCCAGGAACTACCTTCTCTTTCACGAACTGACCCTTCTTTCATGGACTACTCTCTCTACTGTAGACTGCCACTTCTCCTGGAGATCGTTGATGCCTCACAGACCGCATATGCTATGTGGATCTCCTTTTCTCATTGAGCCACCTCTACATCATGTACAATTGATGCCCCAGGTATTTTTTATGCTCTTTGGACCACCCTTGATCCACAGATGGCCTTTTCTTCATGGTCCACCTTTCCTTACACATAATGCTTCTTCCTCCATGGACTACATCCACTTCTACTGACCATATCACCTTCCAGGAACTGATAATTATTTTTTGAACCAACTCTTCCTCCACTGACCCTTTTTCTTTTTGATATTATATCCCTAAAAAATCCTTTTTCAAACTCTTCCAATGAACTAATTCTCCCTTCACAGAATCCTCTTTACAAACCTTTTCTCCTTTGTAGAATTTCCCCTCATGAACTCATTTGGAATTAGCTGAATTATTCTCAGATAAAAGATGTTTTATAATGAAAATTGTTCTATGTAATGATGGGATTATAACTCCTTATATATTAAAATAGATAAAAAAATATTTTTAATCTATTTTACCCAAACATTTCATGTGGTACATCCTTCACTACTGATTGTTTCTCCCGTGAACTAATTTTACCTCTGAGGTCTGTATATCACCTCTCTTCCTTTATAATGGATGATTTCATCCACTAATTGATCACCACCTCCATTCCATGAATGATAATACATTTTTGTACCACAAGCTTCCCATAAACCACGAACCTCCCACAAATCGTTTACCTTACACTGTCTACATAGTGCTGCAATGGGGATCCTTCTTTTTTTGATTTTCCCTCACCGCTCTGAGTACCTCCTATGTGGTCCATGAACTGTTCTTTACTAACTCTTTTTTTAAAACACTTTCCTTTTCCATAAAATAAATTTTGGATTTTGAGGCACAAAATTTTGGCAAACAATAGAAAATGGCACCCCCTAAAATATCAGATTCGGTAAGAACACTCATGCTGCATCACTATCATCTGGATTATTCTAAAATATTCTCCTTTCATCACAAACCTTATCTATCATGATATATAGTCACTGATTGATCTAATTTAGTATCATCATATTTTTGGAGGAATGAATTTTGGTTTCCTTTTCTTCTAACAACATCACTCCTTCCAATCAAAATTGAATATGAATTGAAACACCTTTACTCCCCCATTCCTTTATAAGGCGTTTGTTACAACGTCTCTAAACAACTTATGTAATTTTTGAAATACAAATCAGAAAAGAATCATTATATTATATAGGATAATTATTCAACCATGGAAGGACATCCAATGTCATCTAATGAATCCATAATAATTTTCCTGGCATAACCTTGAAACTCAAAGTCTTAAATCCATTCACATGTTCTATGGTATATCAATACTTTGGGACTTCATTCAATATATGTTAACTTTGTAAATCATTCATCATATTGACCACAATGATATCTTCTTATCTCACTGAACAACATTGATAACCAGTGACAATTAGTTAACAACAAATACAATCCATACACAAAGTGGGATCTTAGAAACCTATAGCTCCAAACATTAGTTCAGGTTGTTTTAAAAATTTTATGATTGATGAGTCACCTCCTTTAGGAGTCCCTAAGTGTAAGGTTCGATCCAAGGGCTCAACCAGAAAATCGAAGTCATGAACCAGGGAAGTGTAAAGAAAGGAATGACTTTCACTAGTGTTGATCAGTATTGTAGTTCGAGTATAAAACAAATAGATCACTCCTTGTCTCATCTCTATATACTCAGGGTTGTAGGAATCCCCAACATTTATCTATCCTAACCCCTTCCCACCAACTCCCTAGGCCTAGTGTAGACCACCTAGGTGTGGTGGTGGAAATAATTCTAACCATATACCACCAATAACTTCTCTACCCACTCTTCTTTTACAAAAAACACCATGTATATCAGCTTGTTCCTACCTTGGTATCTGTCTAAGAGGTCCCTTAAATTTATCCCTATCAAGGTTCACACAATCTTGATAAACATATCCCTGACTATTTCTTCAGAAGAACCACCTCTCCCTTTGCTGAATCAAGACATCCCGATAGCCCAAAACTGCCGATCATCTATCATGGGACCATCTCTTAAAGGGTTTATCATGCCTAAATACTTAATTCTATCATTTGATACTAGATTATGAGGTCTCTACCCCGTTATTCCCACTACTAGCACCCATAGTTTCCTTATTCTCTTCCAAGAAGCTCTCCACAACTAAATCCCACTCCAGCACTCTAGTATTAGTGTAAATGAAAATAGATATCACTGGATCACTAATATCATGGTATAATCCCTATTCAAAGGTGTGTTCCCTGAAGAACAGATCTCATGCTATATCTAGGTAGTATCATGAAAGATCAATAAACCTTTCTGAATACTCTTCTGTGGTAATATTTCCCTTATACAAATGCATAAGATCATGTATGTGTATTGATCAGAACATGATTGGATAGAACTCCTCCCAAAATAGATTCTCAAAGTATATCCTTGAGAGATTTTTCACGTCATGTAACTGATTCACCAGACACCACCATCATCTATAATATACTTAAAGAAGACTCATTTAAAGGAATTTCATCTGACCTGTAGGCATCTTAATGCGGTGGAAAACACTAGTGACTACCTATTTCCAATCCCTATCCACTTAGGGGGGCTAGCTTGGACCAAAACCTAGTAAGAAGTTATCTATTGAACTTATACAGTGCACTCATTTTTATACATATTGAGCTAGTGTTGTCAGCACTATCTACTTCTCAATGGGTGATGGAATGACTAGAAAACCACCAAAATATTCCACCTCTGGTATAGGTCATAGTACCAAATCATCATCACTCGATGGATCATCCCTGTGATCATGTATTGTAATCTAAGATAAATGTATTCATAGATACATCCTAAAAAACAATATCTATCTTAGTTGAAGAGTGTATCTAGGTATATGACTCAATAAGGAAATTGAAACCAAAAAAACCACTCTTATATGAGGCATATACCAATGTTTTTTTCTCTTAAACCAGTGTCTATATGTACAGAGTAAATAATAAGTTTATTAGAGTATCGGTAAATGGTTACATTGGTCATATCACCAACACTAGAGTCCCTAAACTAAAATCCAAAATAGAAACACTTTAACAGTATTTCCATAAATCCTGAACCAATCAAATAGATATAAAAAAATCTAAACTCTTGTCCTTAGGTGTAACCAAATCCTCTAATATCACTCTTTTATGACTCCGCCCATCAAAGCCCACCTGTTCTGACACTCATATAAGAGGTTATGATTATTGTTCATTGGCCAGGAATTAATCACATATCTCTTAATATTTCATCATCATGTTAGGTGATTACTCCTAGGGATATTGGGGGACACCACAAAACCTACAGGATCTTCCTGCTGATATGGGATAGATGCCATGTGTATAGTGGTCACTCCAATACCATTCACCCAAACTAGGTATAATAGAGGATCCCACCCCGGTCACATAGGTGGGGAACTAAACTCTATAAAATACTATACTCATAGATGGGAACACAGTCCAAAACCGATGATGTAATGTCACAATGTACCCTCACATGAAAAGACCAAGGTATCACACCAAACAAAACCTAGTATACACTAAAAAGATGAAGGGTTATAAGTTAAATTTGAGGAAATACATGACACTTACATGTGGTACATGTCATGTACCACTAACTTCATAACTACCCATGTTCATTCTTGTAGTCATATTCTCTTTCCCATGTACCTTGGGTTCTGAGCATGTTCATCTGGCCATGTCCAAGTACATGACTCAGCCTATTTACCCCAAACATATCTGAGTACATGGCATAGACCATGTACTCAATCCATTCTTGTGAATCCATTAAGATAAATGGATTATGGTAGGGAATACATGGTGTGATATCCTTATATCTTCCATAAAAATCCTAGCCCCACATCATGGGACCTACCTAGGGTGTAATTCTATATTACACACCATGTAACATGGGTTTTCCAAAAACATGTAGTTACTACTCTACAATGTTTGTCCGTACAGCCACCACTGAAAATCCAACTATGAATTGTGGATTGGCGGAATGTGACCCTTATAATCATTATTCTTTATGATTATATCCTAGATCTATGTGAAAATAACACTGATGAGATGCACCACCATCATCGTACATCAAACCAAGAAAAATAAGGAACACCAGTCTAATATAATATGCCTCTATTCATACCACATTTTCAAACCATGATCTCACCCTTGATTATGAATCACATCCATTTTATTTATATGTTTTACTAAATAACAGTTTCACAATAATCAACTACCCTACATTCATCAAACTACAGGATAAATAAATTTCCTATGATAAATATGTGAAGAAATAGGGGAGAAAAACATAAACCATAAACATGAGGAATGAACTGAAGAATTATATCTATTTGGTCTCAATATTTTTTCATAAAATAGATAAACCAATAATAATTATCAACAATTAACAAATAAATCAACTATTAAATAAGTCAACCATTAACACCCAAATTAATTCTTATTTGTGGAATTGATCTATGGTCAACATGTGAAAAATAAATGGGCTGAATCAAAATAAATCCAACAAGCCACCTCTATTTTGATAAATCACTTTAAAAGAAAGATCATGTGTCACAATCATTGGAAATATCTAGAAGTTGTGTTGGAAAATACGATCCTTAGTTATCGATTGGGATCTATTCTGTTTGCCAAGAATGATTCCCATAGATCTTCTATATACCTAGAGTTATATAGATAAACCTAATATTTCTTCAAATCTATATATTTATAGGCAAACATGGGACATTGAAAATTAAAAAAATTAACTAATTTAAATAATAAAATTATTTAGAAATCAACCGACAATCATTCCCAACACAAGTATCTAACGCAGTCCAAGGTTTGGTCACACCTAGGGAAAACCCATGCACTGAAATAAATAAAAGCCTTAGATTTCTTATCCAAGACTATGTTCGAGAGTTATTTCACTTTTTTCAGAAAAATTGTGCTTATGTAATATAAATATATTTAATATTTTTTTAAATATCAATTCTGGGATCATCAGAACTCAGAATATTTTGTCATCTCAAAAAATATTACTAGATATATTTTGAATATTTACATGGAAATAACTGAGGTATTATAAAAAAACTAGATTTTATATGGTGAATAGGAAAAGTAAGAAAAAGTTGAAGGGTCCCAAGACTCATAACAAGTCAAAAATATCCCAAGAACCATCCTTATAAGAAGAAAAGATCCAAAGTCCGGGAAAAAAGAGGAATAAATATGGTTTTCCTATGTCAAGAATGGTCACTTGAAGAATAACTACACCTAAAATAAAGGGGAAGCTAATGGTGTGTTCATTAATTATTGTAATCTTTAAATATTTACACATTGGGTATTAAATATATTGTGTGGTTCTAACATCTGTATCCAAATATACAAACCAAGTTTGTTATGAAATATTTTTAGAGGATCTATGGATTCATGAGCATAAAATGGTATGAGGCAATATGATCTAGCCATTGGGGACTACCACCATTCATTCCCAGTAGGAATGATATTTGTTTTAAGAGATTTTTATTTTGTACCAATTGTTACAAATAAAATAATTTCTGTATCCGACCAAGATATAGATGTTTTAAATTTTATATTTTGAAATAAAAGTTATTTATTTTATAAAGGTAACATATGTTATGGTATGGAATGTTTAAATTATGGTCTTTATGTATCAAATTATGAAATCCAATTATTTTTAATTGATAAATAATCATGTTCACACAAATCATATAACACCCAACTATGGAATAACCATCTTGGTCATGTAAACGAGAAGATTTTTACAAATATATATCAAGATAGATATTTATACAATTTTGATCTAAAACCACTTCATAGATTTCATGCTTATTTATGAGTAAAAATAACCAAACCACCATTTGGTGGACATGATAAAAGGGACACAAATATTCTAGGATTGGTACAAACTAATGTGTGTGGACCATTTTTAGTTGAGTATAGAGGTCGGTATTCTTACTTCATAACTTTTACTGATGGATTGGGTGGATATAATTTTTCCTACTTGATAAGGTATAATTCTGAGTCCTTTGAGAAATTAAAATAATACAAGAATTAAGTAGAGAATCAAATTAGAAAGAAAATAAATAAGCTTCAATCAGATCCAGCAGGTGAATTTCTTAACCGGGAGTTTATTGAATTTTGTTGTGAGTTTGGGTTTATTTATCAAATAACTCCACCTTATAAACCACAGTGGAATGATGTTAGTAAAAATAAGAACCATAACTTACTATACATGGTAATAATTATGATGAGTCGTGCATATATTCTATTATCCTTTTGGGGATATGTATTAAAAATTGTGGCATATACATTAAACTGAGTACCAACTAAAGTACAAAATGGATTTCCCTTTATGTTATAAAGTACAAAGAAACCCATTCTACTGGATACACATGTATGGGGTTCTGAGGAATCTGTTAAGGCCTTATTAAAAAACAAACTTGCACCATGAGGCATAAAATGTATCTTTATAGGGTATCTTAAAGATACAAAGGGATACTATCTATACAACCACTTTGACAATAAAGTTATTTTTACCAGAAAATCCATATTTTATAAGAGGGAGAACATACTCAAAAAAAGTATAGTGGGATAAATATTTAATTTTATGAATATAATGCTAAAAATATAACAGAGTTAGTACTGGAATAGATCCATAGGTTCTCATAGAAGAAGTTGTTCCTAAAACCCAAGTACAGTGTAGGAGCATTAGAGAGGTAAACAATATTATTATTTATTATTTCACAATTTGAATAAATATTATTATCATGGGTGGCTGATTAATTATTCATGTTTTCTTGATCGTGTAAATTTCATCACCAGTTATTCGAGGGAATATTATGTAAGCAGAATATTTAATAAATATTTATTTTATATCTAATGATTATAATATTTATTTGTGTTTGGTTGAATAGTGAAGTGATATTTATTTATTAAACAAATATTAATTATACAATTTTTGAAAAATATTGGGGATGAATGGAAAATCGAGTTTAAAGGTTTGGGGAGAAATATAATATATTGAATATTATTTGAATAAATAATATTTAATTTAATTCATTCATTTAGTACATATCAATATATAATAATAATATTATTATTATAATAGATATGGGGTTTCATAGGAATTATGAAAAATAATAATGGTTTATATGCAATTATTATTTTCAAAAACTATCTCTATATAAAACCAATTATATTATTTATCTAAGAGAGACAATTCATTTGGTTGTGCATAACGAGATCTTGAGAGAATCCTCTCAAATCCATAGAGAGCTCCCTATCCCAAAACACTCTCAAGAATAGAGAGTGATCCTCCTCCACCATCACTCTCAAGTTTAGAGACATCAAAGAGAACCCTTTTTAATAAATTCTTAGTGTGATAATGAAAAACGACATAAGCATTAAGAACATTCATAATAGCACTCAGATATTTATACGATGATATTCAGAGGTTTGTGAAACATGTGTGGATCACTACTAGAGGGAATTTATTATTGATTCCTACAAATAAATGCTGGTATCATTTAGAGACATTGTTAGATCCATTAGTTAAGAAATAATTACTTACAAGGTAATTCATTAATTTCTTAAATTAATTATAAATGATATATTATGATCCTACACTTTGGTTCCATCATTTTCTCTTTTCAATATTATTATATTTAATTCCATTTATCATGACGTTTATCATCATGTAAATGATAGATTAATACTATGTTACCAAAAAATATGATATGGGAACTCCTAATATGGTTATTATATTGTGATTGAAACCTCCAATAACAATCCCCAAAAGGACACCCTAAAATGACTAATCGTAAAGCATTAAGATTATTCATCTCATCTATGCATGAGTATGTCAATCAAGATATGAGATATAAAAACAACAAAAAACCCAAATATACACATAATAGACTCAAAGTCTGAAAGAGGTCTTAACAACACTTCCAAACATATGATTCTACTTGAGGCTTCAAGGTATAGCTCATCTGGGAGAATACATTCCATGATCTATGATGTCACTAATGGCGCTCATCTAAGAGGTAATTATATTTGGTCCTTTCTAAAAAGTACTCACTGGAAATCCAAATTTCTCAATATAGAGATTGGGAATCATGTCTAGGACTACATGGGGAAACCAAAAACCCTACTAGATTAACCAACTAGATATGGGATTGATGCCTTGTGTATGGTGGTCAAATCAATACCACAAAAAATACCAAGGAAGAAAATAAAAAGTTAGAGGATACTACCCTAGTCACATAGGGGTTACATCGAACTCTATCTAATATAAAACCGATAGAGGGGATCATAATCCTATACTCGGGATGTAATGTCACATTATACCCTCATAGGGATTGACCAAGGAATCAAACTCAGCTGAACCTGGTCTATACTGAAGAGACAAACGGCCTCACACAAGAAAAAGTACATGGAATGTACTGCCAGTACATGTATTGTCTCATCAGACCTAGGTATTCCCATTTACCATGGCCCATACTCTTGTACCACTATTCATGCCCATGTATTCTTCTTGTGCTTGTTTTTATTTTTGTTCCCAGGTACCCTTCGGGGTACATGTCGAGCCACCAACATCGGGTCACATGGATTGTGACACTTTTCAAATGGCGTGTGATATTTTTTCTATTAATAAACCCTTCCTCAACTATAGGGGGACTAAACAGGATTTGTTTCTTAGGAATACACATTGTATAGTCAGGATTTTCCAAAAAAAATCCATGTTATACAATCCATCTTTCCCATTCCACCTCCACTGCTAGATCTGCTACCATCCAAGCCATTAATTGCAGATCTGGGGTTAACCACACCTCTACATCATATATGGTTGGATTATGGTAATTTATTTTTTTGGTATTTGGTTATCACTTATCCATGTTTTAACCAAACACCAGACTACAATAGGAATCAATAAATCTTTACTTAATGGATCTCTAATCATCCACCATTTTTATTTTAGCTTAATCAAAAACTGGATCAGGATCCCACACCCACAATATTGATCTATTATACCAATGACTAGTCATGAGATGATTTAATAAAAGGTATTCTTTGAATTTTTGTCCAAATAAATTACTAGTGATGAAATTGTAAATAAGTGGGGGAGAAAAGCACAAATCACAAAATAAGTATTGAACCTCAGACATTATTCAGGTTGATTGTTATTTTTTTATATTAAAATGATTAAAAAGAAAAATGAATAAACATACAATAATAATTTCCCCAAATCCCACTAAAATAAGCCCGTACCCAAAACATAATCGACATGTGAATCAATATGTTTGTAGATTAGATTCTTGTTCATCATGGGATAACAAAATGGGTAAATAAACTATGAAAAAAAATTCAGTACCTCTGGTATGGATCAATGGATATTGAATAATTAATCTACATCATCATCATTGGTGAGATCCTTGAATTATGTTGGTGAAAATAATCCTTGCTTTTTCATCGTTGTTCTACAAGCTCTCATACAATTGTACCTCTAAAATATCCAGGTTTATGCATTTTACCCATCAATTTTCACATTAATGGGATTAAATATAGGATCTTCTATTTCATGGATGGTAAAAAAATAATTTAATTAATAATTAATTTATTATTTAATATTTATCCCATAATCGAACTATAAACAACACTCAACACATACATAGCTTATATCGCACCTAGGGTAAAAACCACATTTCGGACTTAACGATGGTCACATATTTCCAACTTGATACTCCATTCATAATTTATTGCACTATTTTAGAAAATATATCTACAAGTGATATTAATATATTAAATATTTATATAATATCAATACCGACCATATTTGAGGATCAGAATCTCATTCCGTCTCAACACCTTACTTTGAAAATATTCCTTAATATATTACAAAGTCTTATAAGGAAAAAGTAAGTATGTTACAATACTATTTTACATAATTT
The DNA here is from genome assembly GCA_963277665.1 of Viscum album. NCBI lineage: Eukaryota > Viridiplantae > Streptophyta > Magnoliopsida > Santalales > Viscaceae > Viscum > Viscum album. The sequence continues at coordinate 2,097,332,701 of OY728122.1, forward strand.
ATAAATTATTTAATATAATTCATAATTGAAAAAATAATGAATAAAATTTTTATTATAAATTATATTTTGGATATAGAATATATCGTAGGTTGTAGTTGCCTCAATGTCTATCATATTTTATTATATATCATTTTTGATACATGATATATCCTTTAATAGCTATGGAATCAAATTTTACATTAGGTCATATGTTATCCCTATGGTACGATGCTGTTTTTTGGCATGAAAACATCATTATCATCCCATAATAATTCACATGTCATATGTTGTGATATGTTAAAACTAAATAATTTCAACTAAATCATCTATTTTGATATCTTTTACCATATATGACAAACCTATCATAGCTTATGTTGTTAGATATCATAAAAAATGTCATAAAATAAATTATATATCATATTTAACAATATCAAATTTAAAATCAATACAATTTCCAATTTTCATCATTTTCGGCCATGATTTTATGATTCATGAAGCATGGTGGCACAAGAGCCTTAGCCTAGTTGGTGAGGACTTGTCAAGTGCATCCAAGAGACCCGAGATCAAATCTGGGTGGAGACATATTTCTGAGACTGTAGTGGTACTATAGTAGTATTGTATTCATGTTGTAGCAGGCATTGTTTAGTACTATAGCAGCCAAAACTATTCATCAAACTGGGCCTCTGGGCGACCAGTTTGGTTCTCGGGTCCTGCAAGACTTTCGAGCCACCCAAGGCCTTCTACCCAGTTGTTTCTCAAGGAATTTGGGCCACCTTAAGGCCTTTGGGCCACCCCAAGGAAATCAAAACACATGATGTAGATGTACCAGTCAAACTACAAGAGACCAGGCTTCAGATGAGGATCAAGGCAGGAACATTCACTACAGTAGAGCTAACCAGAATTGGAAGAAAGAGAGGGTATGGCTTTTCCATCGGTACTAGGCCTATTCAACCTTCCATATACCAGCTAGCCGACCAGCCCTGTGAAGGTGGAGTGTTGATATAATAACCTCTTTTGGGGAGGAGCAATTCAAAGTTTTCTTGTCTGGGTGATTCCCTCTAAGAACTATGGGTCATGTAATTGTCTCTATGCCTTTGGGCCTTTTATGGGTTCCACCTCACCCCTTGAAAGGTGGATTATCAAAAAAAATGAAGGCCTTCGGGAAATTTTGACCGATGAAGCATGTGAAGCTTTAATACCATTGAAGGGGTTCTAAGGATTGAACAACACTTTTTCAATGCAATGGAATACATTAGAAAACTTAAATTTCCAATATCAGTATACACAAAACCAAAATCATGAATAAACAAAAAAATAAAGAATATCATGTTCCTTAAACTAATAATGGTTATTACCTCTTTCTACATAATAAATTATTATATATAATGATCCATTTGGAGAAACAACTTGTTTCCTCTTGTAGTGTATCCATGAGTAGATATCAATCACATAATGCTTCAGTGGGGTACTCTTCCATACCAATAGTATGATAGTACCTCTTGGTCATAAAGGGAATAGGACAATAGAGAATTTGGAGAATTAAAAAAAAGTATTTATAGTTTCATAAGAACACCATATCATGGTGATGGCCTCCATATATATCCATCAAGGTTTCTCCTTGAGTAGTCATGCATTTACTCATACATTCATAATCTGTGAGTAAATAACATGTTGGTTATAGCTCGTTGCAACTCATAGGCCATGCCAACTCTCCTGAACATTTCATCTTATAAACCATAATAGTGATAGTTTATATGTATGAGATATTTTAATGTTAATGTTTAATTCATCACTACCCATGTTAATAATATAATATGATTAACTAATATCATAACCCTTGTGATATCGTTATGTCACAAACTACAACATAGATAAAGAAAGTGTCATGATATAATTATATTACACCATATAATATCCACAAAAAATGATTATGATATACCTTATTTGTACATATTTCATACGATATTAGACATATATATTTTAAATTACAACATAATCTTGAATAGATCTAATATTTATAGAATTCATGGAATTTTTTTTATCATTTTTATCATATAAAAATCAATAATAATGTTTTATTATTTTGGAAATAAATTTTCATAAATAATAAAAATTATTATATTTCCTTTATTCAAGGATGTTTTTTCAATTTATGTAAGTTCATGTATAAAATTTTGATTAAATGAAATATAGTTTTCAATACATATATGAGATAGTTTTTTAGTTTGGGTTTGGTTTTTTTCACTTGATTTTATTTTTTAAAAGTATTATATGTGTGTGTGTGTGTGTAAATATATCTATATATATGTATATGTATATATATTCACTTCATGTGGGATTTGAATCAAAAAGTAAAATCTATGTTTGATCTTCAAGCTTAATCACATTAAGTAATTTTGGTAAACAAATAATTGATTCTTGAACTATAATTTTTTGAAATGTTTATTTTAGGGAAAATAATCCATCTTGATCCCATTATTATATTTTAAAAAAAGAAATAACATCTTAATAAAAAACCCAAAATAAATTATAATACAATTAACAATACTTAACCATTATTAATAATTACATCAGTGATGGGATTATGGTCAACTTTATCAATTATGAAGTAATTATTTGGGTCATAAATTTTTTTGGTTCCAATAAATAATATAACTTTTTATATATCATAATTGAATGTGTTTTCATACATTCTTAAAAATATAATTGGTTTAATATAAGACATTTAATTTTTAAATTTTTCATTTTGGATACATTTCTTGTGTAATTCAATCTTCCATAACTGGTTTTGTAAAAATAGGTTTGTTAAAAATTATTTTTCCATTTAAAACTACAGTTATAAAAGTAATTCTTATATATTATTTTAACAGTGTTTGTCATGAAAATGGGTTATAAACCCCTCTTTAAATATTTACAACACTAATTATAAATTATATTGATTGGGTTGTGGATATAAAATCATTATTTAAACCAAATATTACATTGAGTAATTGAGAATTATATATATTTTAATAGACACATTGAAATAAAGGGGTACTTTAACTTGACTTTAATTTTATAAATTGGTCATAATATAGACATAAACCTTTAGAAATATTTCTTATTCATTATTTGGTTACTTTTTTTGCTTAATATTAGTATACATGATTGTTTTCCAAGTTGTATACTTATTAATGGACTTGTGTAATAGTTATTTCTTATTTACTGGTAACATTGTTTTGAAACATGCCCATATGGTGAAAAATTATTAAATATGAGAATGTCTATTACTTTATTATGTTATGTATGTGATTAATATGTTTATTAAAGTGTGAATAAGAATGGATATCACTTTGATATATTGATAATATTGAAATTGTATTTTTGTGTGTGTTTTTATTATAAATTACATTTGTATATATTCCACTGATAGATGAGATAGTTTTAAAATTGGTAAGGGATATAAGATTTTTGTGACTTGTTATGAACATTCTCATTTAAATCAAGATGTTTTAAAAGACTTCCCTAACTTGGTATAGTCTATTCTCTTTCCTCTATATGGTTATATCACCCTAATAAGGTGGTATATATTTTTATTGGATCTCAAGCTAGGATCAAAGAATATTTTTACAGGCATGGACCCTTCCTATGTAGGGACCTATATGTTATGGTTAGTAAGTATCAGCTAACTATTTATATTATTTTTACTACCATATTTTGAATGATTTCAATGAAACTGATTCATTTTATATTTATCTAATTGTATATACTTCTCTAGGGATACACATATTTATTTATTGGGTTAATTGAGGCACTATTATCAGTGCACCACATATTATTTTTTTCTTATACCATGCATCTGAACTCTGAAGGAAATGTAGTTTCACTTGTTGTATTTTAGGTATGAATGGGTATGCAGGTAGCTATTGGATGTTTATTGAATTATTTTCCTTGGTTATTATAGGAGTAAGTTAAGACTACACTATGGTGTTAGTGAATAGGAGTCCATGCTTTCTAGGATCAGTTTTAGTAAACCACCACTTTTATTTAGATTATTATTCTAGATTAAGTAGTCTCTGACATTTTTCTCTGTGAATTATTCTATACATTCCCAAATTATATGCATCTCTTGACTGCATTCATATAGATTATTTTGTTTTATAGTATCAAACTATTAAAACACTTGTTTGAAGATTGGATATTTATTTTTATAATGTCTAATATATGGATAATCTATGTTAGGTTTTTTTTAAAAATGATTACAAGTTATTATTTTATTTAAGTTGGTAAACCACTCCCTGATGATAAACCAAGACTATTGGTGTTATTTTTCACCCCTAGGGGTCAAGGAATACTCTTGGGGAAAATGGTTTTCTGACTCAAGTATTTTTTGGGTATTCAAATCAATGTCATTACAAGTGTAATCATAGTACTATTTTAGGATTTCAAAGATCTTATATTTATATGAAAAAATTAGTATGCTGCGACTTATGGGGTGAATTATGTCCTTGTCTCATCAGCAAGACTGTGGTGGAATCAAATGTTACCAAGGATGACTAGGTATTCAGGTTGTCCACCACAAGTATGATTGATATTCTAATTTTTTGTATCCAAGGTATTATAAGGGGAAACATTGGGAGATGAATAGGTATCATTTGGGATATAATTTTTAAATGTTAACATCATTACAATTGGTAGGAAATAGATAAATATGAATTCATTATCCTTAATCAGAGGATGTTATAAGAATTAGGGTTTAGATTGGGATTATGAGTGCTATAAAACCTCAAGGCATTATTCAAGGGATGGAGAGTTGTCTCAGGAAGTCAAGTAATTATTTTATCATGGTTAGGGTGTACATTAAACAAAATGGATACTAAAGTAAAACTATATTAATGGGGAAGTGGGTGTTGTAATATTTGGTAAATGGTGGAGGAACCATCTTTTATGTTTTTTTAAACCTTGATGAAGTTTTAGTTCCAAATTCTTTGAAAATTGAGATAGAAGGATGTATGAAGGCTTAATGAATTTCTAATTTTATTCAGATTGTTTTGAAATGATTTTGAGGAGGATGAGATTGGTTATATATGAGTTTGGAATCCTAAAAAATAAATTTTGTTTTCTTCCTAGACTGTATAATATTTCAAGAAAATTGGAAAACTCTCATACATAAAGGATATTTTTTGGTGTGTGAGGGTCATGATGTGTAATGTTACAAGTGTTCGGATAAAATAAAAACTTTCCAATATGTAAATTTCACCATATGAAGGGGTTAAAATGTATGTTTTTTAAATTTAAATATCATAATGTGTGAAATTTACACTTACTTATGGGCACTCTTTATGTACGATTCCTCCTCTTATGCAGACATAGATAAGTGTTAGATGCACCTATGATATGTAAAATAACTATAAGTCTCCCTCTAATATGTAAAATTAACTCTTAAATAAGTATTATTAATTATGTGGAAATAGATAAGTGTGATGAGTAAGAGTATCCAATTTGATATAGAAAATTAACTTTTAAATATCACTAAATACTTAATATTCAATCAACAAAAAAGAATATATGTAAGAGAAAATAACATAGTATATAACGATACACATATTTTGAATGATTAGTTAGTTGTTTGGTCACCCTTTGATATGTAAGAGTAACCTTGGTGGTCTTTAAGGTTCATCGAGTAGTATAAAATTGGTTAGTTCTAGTAGTACCCCATTATACATAAGGGTTATAAAATAGTAATGGGAAGATATGTAAGGAACATTCCAATGACTAAGGATGATAGGTAAGAGTCTTAGAAGGAATAATATGTAAGTGATGAATATCATATTTTCATTTATTTTATTTTCTACTAGAAACTTACCTTATACCCATGGTTCTAAATATGGGGTATAGCCTATAAAACTATGGGTATTGGCTATATCCATGGTTCATATAAAACATGGGTGCATAATCCATCAATATAGTGTTATACCCAAGGTTTCTATAGAAACTGTTGGTATAGCCTATGAGGTCTCCATAATACCCATGGTTTAATAGAAACTGTGGGTATATATCTATAATAATAGTTATGAGAACTATGGATATATATTTTATCCTGAAATGATATTCTAATAGTTCATTGAACCACTAGAATAACTATATGTCCCTGACAAGTAGAAGCATCCAATCCTACCCTATCAAAAAAACAATGCCACAACCTATAAACAAAATAAAAAATATTGTCCCCATTTAATGCAGTACACTTATTATATATATAACATTTAAGAATAAGGTTATAAATAGTTTTCATCCCAATTAAAATATTATAACATACATGTGAAGTCTATATCATAAATTAATTTTATTCATTAAACATCATCCACTTATATATATTTACTATTAACTCAAAAATAGGGGCGATCAATATCTCCCTCATCACAAACAGTGCTTTTATAATCATCACCCACATCGGTGATTGGAGAACTAGCATTATCATCATAATTATTATCATTATCGTCACCACCGCTACCACCACCAACACCACCAATATCATTAGGTAGACCACCACTAGGAAAATTATTGGTAACACTCAGTACTTCATATATATAGTGAATTTTTTCCATACATAAATCCAAAAAATTAGCATCCTCTCATGGAAGTGATGGAAATATAACTAAAATAGCTTTAAGGACTAGTTTTTTTACCATTTTACATCTTCCACTCTCCTATAAAACTATTTCATTTGCCTTAGCTACTTTTTTTTTTGAGTTTTTTGTACCTCAGTAGTGTGATAAGTTTTATAGGTTCTTGGTGAAGGCCACTACCATGTGGGGATTATATTTTTCTTGGGTTAAAATTGGACTCTCCCACAGTTCTCCTCACCTAATACCTAACTAAAATGATCATTTGGTATGAATTTTTCATCATATTTCTCATCAAGGGACTCCAATGAACACTATTGAAAATATAAACAAGATATTTAATTACAAATTACATATAAAAATTTTAAATATCACTAAAAAACTTACAATCTTTTCCTATTTTAATGCATTTACAACACTTCCATCCTTTTCCTCTTACTCAAGAAATATATTTTTTCTCAAGAAACAAAGACTTCAATTCCCAATTCCACTTGCTATAAATGAAATTTATTAAAATAATATTAAATTATTGAAAAATATGTTTTTGATAAACCTATAATGAATTAAATTTTTAGTTGTTGAAAAAATCTATAAAATGAATAATAGTCTAAATATAAATTTAATTATAAATTTACTACTTGTGTCATAAATTAATAAATACATACTAATTATCATGCTAATGAAAGGTATGATATGTATTCCTCTTGTATGTTCATTTTGGTCCAATTATATTTGTGTTACATTATTTGGTTATTTAGTCACCTGGTAATTTTGATCATTTAGTCATTAAAATAATTTCATGATTAGGCTGTTTGGTATCTTTTTCATTGGTATATTTGGGAATTTGGTCAATCTATTAAATTATATTTATATTTTTTGGTCATTTTATTAAATTTGGGTGAGGTTGTTTCTTTCATTAATTAGTTATGTCATTTGGATCATTTTTTGGTCAGATCTTTTGGCATTATTGGTCATTTGGTCATTTATCTAGATCAATTGGTTCATTTTATGTAAGGTCTTTTTGGTTGATTTTGGTTTGTCCATTTTTATCATTTTTGGGTTAAGTCATTTTTGAGTTATATAAATTGGTTTATTATAGGAAATGTCATTTTGTTCACTTTGGTTTAGGTCATTTTGGGTTTGATCATTTGATTCATCTGTGGGGTATGTCATATTTGATTTAGTCCATTTGGTTTACCTTTGGTTACATCATTTGGTTCATTTTAGGGATATGTAATTTTTTTTAGTTAATTTGTTAATCTGTTCATTTTTTTGTTAAAACAGTTGGTTTACTTGGGTTTATGTTATTTATTTTATTTTAGTTTATTTAATTTTGTTTATTTTGGGTTAAGTCATTTTAGGTTAGGTAATTTTTTTTATTTTTGGGTTATCTCTTTCTTATGTTAGGTTATTTGGTTTATTTTTGTGTTAGGTCATTTAGTTTATTTTGGGGTTATGTCTTTTTTGGGTTAATAAATTTAGTCAATTATGGTCATTTGTTCATTAGTTATTTTGGGATTTGATCATTTTAACAATTATTAATTTTTTGGTTATGTTAATTTGTTCATATTGGGTTAGGTTATATATTTTTCTTCGGGTTATGTTACTTAGTTCATTTTTGTTGGGGTATTTACTTCAACTTAGGTTATGTCAATTTGTTAATTTTGAGATCTATCATTTGGTTCATCTTTGGATTATGTATTATTTGGGTTGGTCCATTTGGTTTATTTTGGGTTACTTCATTTGGTTTATTTTAGGGTTATGTACTTTTTTGGTTAGTTCATTTTTTTATTAGAATATTTTTTGATAGAACTATTTTTTTACTTGGATTTAGGTTATTTGAATTATTTTGGTTCATGTCATTTTTTTCATTTTAGGTTAGGTTATTTTGTTCATTTTTTTGTTATCTCTTTTTATGTTAGGTTTTCAGATTTATTTTTGGTCAGTTGTTTGATTTATTTTTGGGTTATGTGTTTTTTGGGATAGGCCATTTGGTTAATTTTGGTAATTTGGTCCTTAGTTTTTTTTAGATTAGGTCATTTGATCAATTGATCATTTTTTATGTTAATTAGTTCGTTTTTAGATTAGGTTATTTATTTATATTTGGGTTTAGTTATTTAGTTCATTTTTTGTTAGGTTATTTGCTTCATCTTGGGTTTTAAATTGGTTAATTTTGGGTTCAGTCATCTGGATCATCATTGGGTTATGTCATATTTGAGTTAGGTAATTTGGTTTATTTTAGGTTACTCGGTTTTTTTCATTTCCAGGTTATTTAATTTTTGGTACACTCATTTGGTCATTTTTTCATTTTTTGGTTAAAACAATTAATTTAATTAGGTTTAGGTTATTTGGTTTATTTTCAGTTATGTTGTTTTTTTAATATTGGGATAGGAATTTTTTGTTAGGTTATTTTTTCAATTTTGGGTCAAATATTTTATATGTTAGGTAATTTGGTTTATTTTGGGTTAGTTCATTTATTATATTTTTGGGTTATTTATTTTTTGGGTTATTTTATTTGGTTCATTTTGTTCATTTGGTCATTAGATTTTTTTTATTAGGTAATTTGATCAATTGTTCAATTTTTTGTTAGGTTAATTAGTTCATTTAGGATTAGGTTATTTTTTTTTCTTTTTTTTGGTTATTTAGTTCATTTTTTGTTAGGGTATTTTCTTTATCTTTTGTTTTTTAAATTAGTTGATTTTATGTTTGGTCATTTAGTTCATATTTGGGATATGTAATATTTGAGTTATGTCATTTGGTTTCTTTTGGGTTACATAATTTAATTCAATTTAGGGTTTTGTAATTTTTTGTTAGTTCATGTGTTAATTTTTTTCATTTATTTGGTTTGAACAATTGGTTTGCATAGGTTTATTTTATTTAGTTCATTTTTAATTATTTAATTTTTTTCATTTTTGGTTTGGACCCTTTAGGTTAGGTTATTTGGGTTATTTTGGATTAGGTATTTTTAGGTTAGATAGAATTCACCATTTAATCAAATCTACTAAAAAATGGGTTTTTAAAATGTCTCTAACAATAAACTTATCATCCATAAAAATATTAACAAATTCCACATCAAGGATCTAATGGTACTAAATTTATCATTCCCTAATTAAAACACCAGTACTTATATCAAATATAAACCATTATTCTGATGTGTTACATTGAAATTATAATACAAACAAAACCATATTAAATCCTGAACACCTTATAGGTAACTAATGTCCAAAAAACTATTACATAACCCAGAAAAATATAAATTACTTCTATATAATAATGTCCCAGACATAAAATATAATCTCTATGGATTTACCTTTTCTTGTCTGCCACTGGATTTTGGTTTATCAAAAAATCTACACTTAAACAATGTTTTACAAAATTAACATTACAATTTAGAATCCCCCAAAAATGTATCATAAATATATATTATACCTCAAAATATACTTAATTTAGAATAAAATTTGACAAATAACTCTCCTAGATTACATTGTAAAAAGTAATCATTTCAACATACTCACCCCTTTCCAAAACTAATTCTCATTCAGAAAATAATTTTACAAAACTTTTTTTCTTAAAAAGTAACTTTTTAAAGGTATTCAACCCATCTCAATACCTTTTCCCATTTTTAAATTAAAAATATAAATTATATCCTTACTAATGGGTTATTTATATCATTATATTAAAGGGTTTCATGAGAATAAAACTTAAATTTCAACATGAAAATATAACTAAATGGGGAATTTCCATCCTTCTATATTAAGGTGAAATTTTTAGACGGTAGTCTTAAAACAACATGAGTTTTCTTAAGGACTATCTTAAAACTATTTTATTGGATTTTAAACCCTTTTTATCACTATTTATGTTTTTATAATTCTTTAAAATCCAAATAAAATGAAATAACTACTTAAATACCAATATAAATATATATATATTATTACTATTCATATTAAAGTACCTAGAACCTCTCATGCTTGGGCATTGTAGTGTTCTCCAAAGTGTTCAAAAATTTCATATATTCTTTGTTATTTTTGTTTTTGTGATACATCCTTGAAAAAAGTCAATACAATTAATAAGAATTAAATTTTTAATACAAAACATTAACGATTAAGAGTACCTTAAACTCATTACTCTTACAATATGAAATCATGTATTCATATTGTGTTGTTGGATAGTCGGTGAATATTGGTACACCCTCTAAATTAGAACTGATTGTACTGTTTAAACTAACATATAACATGTTCTTATATGATCTCAACAACTCCCCATGATCCATCAAATGTGCGACCTTAGTAACTTTATTATCGGAAAAGTTAAACCGACACTCTAATGAACATGTTAATTCATATAAATACAATAATAATATAGATATCAATTTAAAAAAATTTCTTACCCATATCTCTACCCATGATTTCTTCCTTATTTCATTAATGATATGCCTCCATGAGATTGGTTCCACCAGAATGATATAAATGTACTTGGAAAAATATGACATAAAACTTCTACGCTACCTAGAATTTTTACCTATCATTTGATTATCCTCATTGTAATACAAAATTATCTATTTTTGATGATTCTTTGCTTCATGCATGTGGGTTCTCCCACATATCCTATTAGAATTCTCCAATGAATAATATAAAATTAAAAACAAAAAGAATAATTAACTCACACTAAAATATGAAAAAAATATGGGATATAATTTGAAAAGCTTATAAAAAACCTGATACCGGATACCCATTAGGATCTAATGAATCTATGGTATTTCTTGGACTGGTATCCTTTAAAGGATTTTCTTATTCCAATACATTCACTAATTCATCTGTACACACTGAAGTGGAAATTTAAGGAACATTATCATTAGATCCTTAATAGATAATAGGAAATTAAGGAAACATAAAAATGGTAGGATAAGTATAGAAGGGCTGGGTAAACATCATGGGATATAGATATGGTATATGTGGGAACATCCTTGGATGCAGCATTGAAATTGTGTGAGAATAAGAGTCTAAATAATATGGTGATAGAGGAATGGGTGGGAACATCCCTAGGGGGTCAAGTAGAGGATGAAAAGGTGTGGCAGATGGGGTGTCCACTGACAATTTAGGGTGTGAACAGGTATGATCGGTGCTCTGTGTAGCTATAGGATCACCCCAATTTAAACCCATAAAAGTAGGATTTGGAGAATTAAACTCTTGTTTAAATTAATATCCCAAAAAAATGATAAATAATAATTACATTACATTAAGTATAATTCAAAATAATAATAGTATAATTATTATACTCACTCATGGAACCAAAGGAGGAAACATTAGCTCATGCATCCATCGATCATTGTCAAATAATCTCTTCCTTCTGAATTCTTCAATATCTATCACAATCTACATAAGAATGAAATATACATTTTTTAGAAACTATTTTTAAAATTTTTGCATACAACATAGAATTCAAAGAAGTGACAGAAAATTTCATAACATATTTTAGTAACTACAATTTAAAACCAAGTTATATATTTTCTAAGAAACACATTTTAAACGTGCATTTCTAAATTGAAATAAATCTAATTAAATGAAACTAAAACAAAAAATACTAAAATAAATATATCATTCTAAACTGAAACCAAATTAAAGTAATTATAGTAGTTCCAACCATATAAACCCATATGATGGTAAACTAAATGAACTGTGAATATATATATGGTTTCTCCTATATATTACCACCACTACTTTAGGTTCAAAATAAATTATCACAATGGGACAATTTTAGTCATAAGAAACAATATTTTACTCCACACAAAATCTTGTCTCAGATGATCTTTCACAGAAAATAGTTGTTTTTTCATTGATTCCAGAATTCATGTTAAAAAGAAATAAATATCACCCTCTCATGATTTCTATGATAGGGTGATGAAAAAAAATTAAAAAATAATATATAATCTTTGATTTAACATAAATATAGATACTTTAATCAATTATACCTAAATAAATATTCAATAAATTATTCGATACAAAATTTTAATGAAAAATATGGACAAATTATCATTGAAATCCAACCTTTATAGAAAAACTTAGGGCTCATTAATCCCCCAAGAAATTATTTAAGAAATAATTAAATTGTTATTATAGTGTTTAATGTTATACTTACCACAATAAACCCTTCATACATATATATTCACGAGGATAAATTTTTTTAATCTCATCTATAATTTCACCTTAATCCCCTTTCACATTTAACAAAAAACATAATGATAATTATTTTAACATGCCACTTTTATTTTTTATTTTAATAGATATCTCATGTTCAATAGGTATGAAATTATTTCAATAATTTCAAAGATATTTTATTTTTACATTCAGGGTGATTGGAGCTTTGTGACATGAGCATAAAACATGGCATAACTTATGCATGGTCATACATGCTTCATGATTCCTCTATTTACTTCATGGAATGAAAAAAACAAATTACAAGTTCAAATATTTTATTTTCATGAAATCCACTTTTTTGGGATTAGTTGGAACCCACATAGAAATAAAGATACAACAACTTCAAACCCAAATCCAAATCAAATACAAAAGAGCACAAGTTGTATACCTATACTCAAATATCCACATACACTACCAATCTAAGGAGTTTTTATTAAAGTAACATCTACAATGATAGAAAAAAATAGGGAAACCAAGAAAATTCATGAAACAAAAAGAGCATCAAACCACATACCAAAAAATTTAAAAGAGTTGGAATTCCTTACTTATTATCATGAATGAAAACTCTTAAAGTCTAGAATGTAAAATCATGAACCAAAAACCACTAAATCTATATTTAATTAGTAAAAGAGAATGAATGCCTTAGATAGATTACGTGATTACATAGATAAAAACAAAAAAAATACTCATCATAATAGAATAAATATCCATAACTCACTAATTTGATGTTTAAGAAGATAAAAAACAAAATAAAATATTAAATTAGTGGAGATCACCAGAGAAGATGGGAGGTCGACGCTCACTTAGGTAAGGGAAATTTGGGTAAGATCATCGGTGAATGGGGGGAGGTTGGGAGCCACTGGATATGTGAAAATTCTATATAAATAGTTTATTAAAAATATTTTTAATATCCCAACCTACACCAACATTTAAAAAAAATCATTGGTATAGATTTATCTGTACCAATAGTTTAAAAGAACTGTTAGTATAATCTTGATCTAGGAACTCTATTCCAACGGTTCATGCAAATTGTGGGTATAGAGGCATGGGAATAGCCTCACTTTCTTGTAGTGACTCTATAATTCATTTTTAAAATCCCACCATTTTATCATTTTAAGATTAATTATCATATTTATATTTTTAGGAATAATTTGAGATTTATTTTGAAAATGGATAAATTATTGGTTTTTAATTGTTTTTTATTCATTTCTTAAATTATATTAAAAATAAATATCACAATTTAATAATTTTTTCCTTTAAAAAACATTTTACATTTATTATATAAAAATAAATTTCAAAAAGAAAATTTTATTATTTTTTATATTTCCATGGTAAAAAATCTCTTTGTTATTTTTTCATAAAATTTTATACAAATATCCAAATTGAAAAATACATTTTCTTTAAGATTACAAGATTAATGAGATAAATTTAATAGAACTAAAAAAATTGATAATTCCTATTATTTGAGTCCCAAATTTACCATTAAAGTTGGGCCTTGAAATTCATAACTATTTTTTTATGGTTTTTCACACGTCTCACAAAGTACTTGTATAAAAGATATATAATTTTTAAAGAATACAAAATAGGACTAGGAAAGGCTTAATTAAATATATATTCTATATAATTATCCATTTTAAGGGATATAAATTAATTGAAATGAGAAACTGTGAATTCAAAGTGTCTCCTAGTCTAGAAAAGTTTACTTTAGTAATTCAATCATATCATTTTCAACATGTTTCCAGTGAAGCTAAAATTTTGTGTGAGAAAATTAATGAAATTTAAAAAATATATATAAAAAAAATATTAGAGATTAATTATTTTAATTGTTCAAATATACTTGAAATATTTATTGATAGAATTGAATGGAAATCCTCCCCTTGCCTTCCTTATAATTTTACACCTCAACTTCCATTAAAAGGGTTATCCCTTTTTAGAAACTAATGAGGGAGATTAGTATTTGTAATAGTATTATACATTTTTTTTAAATATTATTTTTATTTTTATCTATTTATTTAATTTTATATTTTTCCCCCACCATGATTTTCTCATATTAATATATGTGGATAACTATCTCCCATTATTGTGTAAGGGGTAGTGGTGATTTTTTGAGTTCATTATACTTAAATGTATTTATTTATTTTATTCTGTTAATTTTAGTAGTGGTTAAATAAATTATAGTGAGAGGAAAACCTGATTTACCTAATTTTGTTATTATTAGTCCTTATTCATATGTATTCCTTCCCTTTACTATTTAAGTAAATCATATAGTGGAGTCTACCTTAGATAGTGTTAGTTAGTGAAGAATTCTCCTATCTGAATTTAGGACGATGATTATCCCATATGAAGAGGTCTCAATGTGGGGTAATAATAATTTGAATGGTAGGGTGTATAGTGAAATTTTTTAATCTATGCATTAAATTGTATAATGTGATTATATTTTTAAGTAACAATGATAACATCACTATGAACTCTTAAGAGTAGTAGTTTTCATTCATCCAAACCTCTATGTATCCCTAATTAATTTTTTATATATTCTGATATCATATGTATATATCATATTCATTTTCCAAAACCCTCATTATTGTATTTTACATTTAGTAGTAAATTTTTAGATAATAAATCATGAAAATAGAAAAATAGTGCTTGTGAGTTTCCTCCTTATGAGATAGACAATGGGTGTGCACTATATTACAGTCAAAAGTAAATAAAATTCATTAACAATGGATTCATGAAAAATCCCTTATATCATTAAGGGTCCCACATAGAAGGTTCAATATATAAGGGTCCCAATGTTAGACAAAAATTGAATATGATGAAATATTATAGATTTTTCTAAAATGATTAAATATTTATTTATTAGGTATAAAAGGGGTAAATATGAAAATTTTACGAGAACAGCATGGGTGTTCCCTAATTATTTCTACTCATTCTCATTCTTCCTTCCTATTATAAAACAATTTCATTTTTTTGTTCTTCATGTTATTATTAAATGGAGTAATTATGGATAATTATAATTATCCATCTCCATATTGTTTTTGAAATTCTTTCTATATCTTTTTCCCTTGCTATGAATCACAAATTCCAAGGTAGCTTTCAGAATTTAGTTAATCCACTTTTTGGTCCCAATATGAAGGGCATTTCATTTTTCTTATCTATGAAGAATCGGGGATGATGAATTCACTTAATATTGTGTTATTTCACTTAATGTATGGCACTCTATTAAATTACTTATGGATTTCTATCATTTTATGTAAAATTTGTGATTAGTTGAGATGAGAATTTGGGAATTTGGTGTCTAATGTTCAGGGTTGATACTAGGGGTGTTGCATACCATGTTTTTCTAGAATTAAATTATAGGTGGTCACCCAGTGTGATATTTAATTAATTATTCCCTAGGTATTGGTTATATAATTGATATTCATTTATTATTTAAATTAGTTATAATTTATTATTTTTTGAATTTATTTGATTTTGAGGTAATTAGGTCCTTATGTTGTTATATATTGGAAATTTGGGATTTTATGGGCTTTTTCATCATTGGTGGATGATATATTTTTTTATATTAAATGGATTTTATAAGAGGAAGATAGTCCCTAATCATCTCCCTAATGTTTATAAATTATGTTATGTGGCATGTGATGTGTGGTCATCAAATTTATATATTATTGGCCATAAATGAAAATATATCCCTTCCCTTTAATCCCTATTAGTAGAATGGGAGTGTCTCGGGTCACTAAGAACCCTTTATCACTAGTCTTGGATCCTTAGTCACTGACAGTCATGGACTTGACTACAAATTGATTATGTGACATATTCTCCCTATAGGGGTATAAATTAAATTAATAAATATAATAAAACTTATAATGTGTTCCTTTAGTTCCCTCTGAGTGGGTTATTCTGTTGGATTAGAAATTGTTGGCCTAGTAGTAGGACACCTATAACCTTTAGCTTCCTCAATCATGTGATGCTAGGCCTATAACACCCATCCTCTGCATAAATACATTTGTGTTATCTTTGTAATACGTTGGAATTGTGTCCAAGTAGGCCATGATGATTATGCCCATTAAGTGATAGGATTTCATCCTAGAGTTAGGAATGAAATAATATAACCCATGTAGAGTTTCTAAACATTGATTTATCAAAGGGGGATATAGTGGTTGCCCTAGTCTTCTATTAAATTTGGTGAGGGTTCGAGTGAGGTGGATTATATGGTTGTATTGTAGTTTGAATGTGGTGATGGTAGTGGGTTGAGTGCTTGAGATTACATCATAGAAAAATATAGATAGGGTTTGGGTGATTTGTAAACCTATGTTACCATCGATATATGGGTGATGATATATGCTAGTATACAAGATGAGAATAATTCATGTCTCCCCTCCCGCAAGGATATATGATTGTATATGGTGTAGAAACCATTCCAATCATTGATATATGATGTTATAATGGATAGGCACCATACCCCCAAATTATATATGATGGTATTTAAGGTAGGAATCATAATGAAACCCACAACCCCGACTCCTCTATATGGTGTCATAAACACATACTTTACATATTGTCTTAGATATCAAATATATATTCTGAAACCAAACCCTATGGTAATTACATTACATAACGAACATATAGAATAAAATAAATTCTTAAGATATTTTAGGTTTGAAACTTTCAGAAATTTGAAAAAAAATAATAAACTAGTAAATATCATGACTTGCTCAACTAATGAGCATTTTTTCCAAAAAATTACTTAATTATTATAAGTCTTTGTCATCTCCCAAAAATTCTTCCACATGTGATATCCTTCTAAATAAGTCATCTTTAGTACTTATATTCATAATTTATTGAATAGAAACATAAGAAATGGGTGAGATAAAACACCCAGTAATGGAAACATTTGACTGAAGTTTTCAATACACCTAAGAATGGTATACATTATATGGAAGGAATAAATAATGTAAATAATGAGTTAATCAAAAGAAACTAATATCATGATACATCCATGAAAAAACAAGAAAACATTGATAACAATAATAATAATCCTATAATGATATATTTCATAATGTTCAATATAAAAAACATGTGATTAAGGCCTTGTTCCAATACATTATACCAATATAGTGAGAGGTATTCACCAAAATGCAAGCAGTATGGTCTCATTAGACATGTCCAGGCATGGGGGATATATAATGTTGGGAACCATATATCACTTAATTAAATCCAAATCATTCACCGTAAGATTCAAAAAACATTTCATACCATTCCATAAATAACCTATGGTTTCACAAAAAATAACTATATGCGTATTGAAAGATATGGAATGTCAAAACATAATAAACCGTTGTTAGTAGTCAATAATTATAATATCTGGGTTTTTAGTGAGGTTTTTACCCTTTTAAAATAAATTTTATTTTATTTACCTAATTTGAAGTTAAATAGGATTTGAGGAGATTTTAGGAGAATTCAGGAAGGATCAGGTGTTAGATTTATGGTTTTAGAGAAACAGGATGAGGTACATCATCAGTGTATGCTCTAGATAACAATGTACCAAAATAGTGTGACCCAAAAATAGAAGGATCATGGTTTGATAAACTGTGAAAATGTAGATTATAAATCTTCAAATATATTTAATATATTGTAAGTTCATCCCACATGGTTTACATATGGTTTTTCTAACTGTACGATTAATCCATGAAGGATGTGGTGTTTCTATATATTAGGGATTCACATTTGGAACATTGTTTGGTAAATCATATGGAAAACCCTTGTTCCCTATTAAAATTATCGAACTTAATTTTTTTCTCATTTTCTTTTAAAAATATTATCTCCTCTCCTCCATATTCATTTATGCATAGCAGCCACCACAGCTCTCCCCATCTTCTCTCATTAGCTTTTAGGGGGTCTCCCAAATCTAACCTCTAATCCCATCACTATCAACCATTCTAGAACACCCTCAGTAAGGAAACCATCCAATATTATTCTTTTCTCAGTTTTATTCATTAGCATTGGTGTTACCTCTATGTGAGATAATATACCCTATTTACATTTATTTTTTCTAGTTTTCTAATTTATCTCATTCTAACCCAAATCTGACACTGATATAGAAAAAGGTGTCTTATACAGAACTTAGTTAGGTTTTATATTTCTTTTACCTAAAATTATAAATGTTTATAATTCATATATTTCTTCTTCCCATTGGAAATTTCATGTATTTAACCTAATAATTTTAACTCCTTTAATTATATTCCTAGACTTTGACATTGACATTCAATGACACCCCAAGAAACCATTTTAGGTGGGATACCTCAATGTAAATCACCCCATAGGTCACATTTTTCCTAACTCTTATGTTATGATTTTTTTAAATATGAATAAAACACCACTTATGGTGTGTCTGGTTTATCACATTGAAAAAACTCTTTCCCCTATGTAACCAAACCACCCCTTAGGGTTTTTTGTCTTATCATTTACAAGTGGAATGTCTTAATTGAATTAATTTAATTATATAATGGAATGGATACTTTACATGGACTTGTGATTATTTACCATTAATTTTAAAATTATAAAAATGTAATGGACACTTGCCCTTATGATTAATTACTTATTACATGTTGGATATAGTTTATGTAACCTGGTCACACTATTAATAGAGTAGCATACCTTGAGAAAGCCTTCAATTCCTGACCTAGAATTCCATGAGGGAACTTATATGATTCTTCTTCCTTCATTAATATGAACACCAAGTGGCACACCCATCTTCTTTTTAGTAAATGTATTACTTTGATGGATGTAATATAATAATGTCTTGGATTCATATAGATATATAGAAAAAATTAGAACATTTGAGATGATCTCTCGGGTTGAGATTGATGTCTTCGAACAAGAAACACCTTTGGTTAGTTCCTTGAATTTCAATCTAGACACACCCAAAACACAAGGATATATTTCCTTAGTTTGGTTAAGAACTATTAGGTATTGAATTCCAATGGTTTATCCCATATATTCCACTAAAATCCAAATAGACATATATCATGGGTTCTTTACCATGAGTTCACCTGAATTTTGAAAGTCACGAATTTCATAGGTCCTCCATGGATTCAAAATGGGTGTGCTTTGTAGAAATTACTAGACTTGTTTTGTAGATTCCTTATGGTTACTTATTTAGGGATTACATTTCATCACAGGTTAAAGAAGGTAAGGTCGATCAAGTATCCCATGAGGAATATACGCCTGCCATCATTTCTATTTATTCTACCATTTTTATTTATTATACACATACGTTGTTACATTTTATACTCGTGGATTATATTTTCATTAGATACTATTGGTTGTGTCCTAATGAGTTATAATCATGCCATATTTGGGCCACTGTATGGTACCTAGGAAGATATCATAGATATAGGTAATGATAGATGGATTCACCCTATTGAGGAATTTGATCACTTTTAGGTTTGGGAGAATGGTAGAAAAGGACAGAGCCATTACGTGATATTCTCAAGGAGATAGTTTCTCTAGGTATTTTTTCCTTTTTTTATATAGGTATTTTTTGTTTTCTTACTTCCATGTCTTTCCTACTTTATATGTTTTCCTATCATGACATCATCTATGTATGGTTATTTTGTTTACAATATGTATGTTTACTTTTTATCAATATGAATAATGTGTTTCCTTTATTTACCGCTATTTTTCACTATAATAAGGGGGTATAGTCTCCCAAATATATCACCATACACCCTAACTATTGTACAAAAGCCTGTAGTAAACAGGGAATCACAGTTGAGGCCTTTTGGCCAATAGGACAGACCACTTATCTATGAAATTTTTTGGGATGTCACAATGTGGTATTATAGATTCCATTTTTCATTTGTCTTGTTATTTAGGGAGTCATATAAAGGAGACAATGAAGTGTAAAAACTTGTTAATAATCTGTGCATGGGAGTAGATAACCCAAGTGCGGGGGGAAATCCAAGTTTCCAATGATGGGACTTGTTGTTCTAGATTTTTCTTATTTCAATTTTATTTTTTTCACCATTTGCTGAGGAAAATTATTTTGGGGGTTGTGTTTTATAGATTCCTACCCTTGGGCTAGTATGTCAAGGAAGAATTAGCTCATGCATCATTGTAGGAACATAGGGATTTATATTTCAAGCATATTCCATACCATTTATATCTCATTACATGTTTTTTATATTTTCAATTGTGTGTGTATTGGTTCTTATACATCTAACTTCTAACATTTCATATATGAAAAATAATTCATTACACAAAGTGTCTGAATAAAACTAAATAGTGTTTTCCCATATATCTTGATTGTGGGACCTTATTTAACAAATTTTAATGTTTTAAAATTTGTGTAACTTTTGTTACATATAGTGAAAATTTTAGCTGGATACAGTTAAATAGATTTTTAATTACAATTTATATTTTCATGCCTATATAAATTGGAAATGTAAATCTATATAAATGAATCATCATATATAGATTTGTTAGATTCTAATACTTGATATTAAACAATTGGTCGTAGTTAAATAGAATATTAATTAAAAATATTAATGTTTTTTCTTTATAAATATGGATTGGGAACTCATATAACTAAACCATTACATGTGGACTTACTAAATTCTAACTATTGAAAAAATTGATTTTCATTAAATGGGGAATTAAATTGAAACTTAAAGAGTGTTTTCCTCTATAACATGGAATTAGAATCCCATATAACTAAAATTTAATGATAAATAATTGAAGTATTACATTATAAAATTACTCTATAAATAAGTAGTTGGGTTAGTGTACCTCATGTTGAGAGTCCATGATCCTATCCTTGTTTTCATATATGTAATATCTTCATCCTTCTAGTGTTTTTTCAAGGTGTGTGATTGGAATTGTATATATATGCCTACATGATAGCCTTACGTAAAGAACCAAGAAGGTGAAAATAACCATACTCATGAAGTGGTGGGACCAAACCCACCTATGGTACCACCAGTAGTTATACTAGTATCACCTCAAGTAGTACCACCTATCATACCATGATGGGGAACTGACACCCACCTTTGAGAGGGTTTTCTACACCTTGTATAGTGTATGGAGGGAGTCCCAAGGGATACACCTACCTTGTCAAAGTTGACTAGGGAGTTCCAATAGTATCACCCACCTAATTTCTTGGGGGAAGGTGGTCCTCATGTGGCTATGTTAAGGATTTAGGCCATGCATACCATCTTTGAGCACCAATAAACTCCTCTAAATAGGTGGGTGAATCTTGTAGCCTATATGTTTCATGGATGTTCCAAGAGATATTTGGATGTTTTGAATCAGGCATATCAGTCCTAGTGTATGGTTTGGAGAGACCTCTATACTATTTTATATGACTATTTTTTTTAGTGATACTAAGAGTTGATCGAAATAGGGAATTCATACATCTTGATAAGGGTATTATATCCTTCATGGATTACTCAACTAATTTCACTGAGATCTAACACATTGCACTGACTTTTTCTTGTGATGGGATATTAATGGAAATTTGTTTTGATGATGGTCTCAGGCATTCCATATAATCCTAGGTGAACATATTATGATTGAATACCATCTCTAAAATAATGAACCAGATCCTTATCTCCATGAATAATTTGAGGGGATCTAAAGGTGAAAAGAAATGCGGTTTAGTTTCTAGGTTAGGTAGTGCATCATATAGTGGTAAAAAGTTTCACCTTGAGACATCTCATAGGGGTAGTGGTAGTTAGATTATATGAACCCATAGAAATGTGGTATTTTATTAGTGTGGAAGGCATGGTCACATGAAGACTTAGTGTGACAAGGATTTGGTTGAGTGATGATCCTATAGTAGAATTGTCCATCTCACAAAATTTTGTTGGACCATTCCACTAGTTCCTAGTGAGAGAGGATCTGAACTAGTTTCTATTTCTAGATTGGGAATTGTGGCACCATGTCAGGATAGAAGATGGATTGCCACAAGTCATTCAAGTATATGAGGTGTTGTATTTCAATGGAGGTAGACTCATGATGTGATTTGATACAAGAGTATATCTACTCAGTGAAACCATGTTATTTCTCAAGTTCATAGATCTAGTGAGTTACATGAATTGTAGTCTTTAATAAACAAGAATAGCATCATACCATCTATAGTATGAGATATGATATTAGTATCCTTGAATTTAGTATTTGTGTTATTTGAAATAGTTTCTTTGCACTCATCCATACCCACTTATTTTATGTAAATCCTTGGTGTTGATATTTAATACTTATGTTGGGTAATGTCTCTTGACACAATGTTGGTAATCTAATTAGAGAGTGTTTTTTGATTCAAGGAGTTTCCTCCAAATATAAGAAGCTACATTTTCTTATGTAACCTTTTTATCCTTAAGATGGATGTCCCAGAAAAAATTCTCATGATGGACTAGTTATAATATTGTTATGACCATGTTGATTTTTATTCTCGGATGGTGTCTTTATCATCATCCAAGGCTAGGAGATATTTTCAAAAGAGAGAATGGTATGTCTAGGAAAGTTGATCTAGACATAATCATCATCGGATGGGCAGAGAGTTGGCCAAAATTTCCAACCTTTTTTGTTGATAATCAATGAGTATGGTAGGTTGTCTTTCATCTAATGGAAGACTATTTCATAGATAAATTTCCTATGATACCTACTAGGAGAGAGGTAGAGTTCACCATCAATATTTTTCTAAGATATGATCTTGTATTTATACCTCTATATAGGATGTATCCTACTATGCTTTCGGAACTCAAAGGGAAGTTAGAGGACCTAGAATACAAGGAATTTATTTGACCTTAAACCTTTCCTTGGGGATCACCAATCATTTTATCTAAGAAAGTATATGGTTCCCTGAGGTTATGTGAGGATTACTTGTGGTTTAATCTATGCATGGTTAAGAACTAGTACCCACATCCTCATATATAAGATATATTCAAACAGTTTTGATGGGATTGGTTCATGTAGAATATTGATTTAATATTGGGATATCATTAGGTGAGATTCAAACCACTGGATATACCATGAATAGTGTTCTAAAGAATTTATAGACTGTATATATATATCTGGAAAGGTCGTTTGATCTAAAAAATTCACCTTCTTCCTTTATGGCCATGATGAATCTAGGTTTTCACATTTACCTAGATGCCTTTGTGGTAATTTTTGTGCATGATATCTTAGTTTACTCTCAGAATATACACAATCATGCCAAACATCTTAACATCGTACTATGAAACTATGAGAGCATCATCTAAATGAAACACTCACTGAGTGCCTTTTGTATTAGAAAAGTTCATTTCTTGGGTCACATTGTATCATAAGAAGGGGTATCTATGGATCCAGAGAAGGTAATATCCATTTTTTATGGAGATAACACTAAAAATGTTTTCAATATTTTAATCTTATTACAACTATATGGTTATTATTGGTATTTTATCAATAAATTTTCTCATATTAAATCATCACCTACAAAATTGAATAAGTAAGGTATAAAGTTTATATGGTCTGAATATTGTGAGAAGGCCTTTCAAGAGTTGAAATGAAGGTTTCCCTCAATGTCAATATTTATTTTTCCTAAGAATGGAAAATGGTACATATTTTATTATGATACATCATGTATTGGGATGGGAGATATTTTGATGCAAGGGGAATGAGTCATGGAATATGGGTCTCCTAATTTGAGGCCTCATGAGTTTAATTGCATGAAACATTACCTTGAGTTATTATTTATTATTTATGGATTACAATTCTAGACACATTACCCACTAGGGGATTCTTTCATGGTATATACAGACCATAAGATCCTAATATATATATATATATATTTTTATAGTGGGATTTGAACCTCTACTAGTAGATATGGTTTTAATATCTTCAGAATTTAAAATATTATCTTACTTCCCAATCAGGTAATAATAATGTAGTCATTGATGCTCTAAACTGAAATACTTGAGTTCAAGCTATTCAGAAAGCTAGTAGTGAATGGAAGTTGATTTCTATCATTTCATAAATGAATCTGGATGTTTAAGAGTTCCATGGTCCACCTGTCCTCATCGATTTTTCAATATATTCATCACTTCTATATAAATTGAAAAGGATAAAACTTCCACATCCTGAAGTATTGGTCTGGAGGTAAAGTGTTTATAATGAGGAGAAGCCCCTGTTTGGGCCTCTGATAAGGATGAGATCTTGTATATCCAAGGGATTGTCTGGGTTTCTACAGGCATGTGATAAGAACTAACTTGATAATATAATTATTCTAGTTGGTAAGTACATGCAAGATATGAAAAATCATGTCATGTCTTACATAACCAGTATTGGTGGATTGATATGAAAATGGGATATTTTCAGGTTTGTTACTTGGTGTTCCACCTGTCATTAGGTGACATAGGAACACCAATGGAATTTTTGTCCATTTACAATTTCTACCCATACCAAAATGGATATTGGACAATGTTACCATTGATTTTATAATGGGGTTACTTAGAATACCCTGAGAATATGATATTTTATGTGTGATCATGGATAGTCTAAAAAATTTTACCAACATATTACCTATTTGGGAGGACATCTCAACGGACCTATCTTGGGAGGCTATATATCCAAGAGATCATATACATTCATGGGATTATATATACCATTGTATTAGATAGGTATGATTATTTTACTTCTCGATTCCTGTAGGGGTAACATAAGGCTCTTGGTTCATAGGTAATTTTGAGTTTATCATACAACCCTTAGACCAATGGTCAGTCTAATCACACTATACATGTACTAGAGTATATGATCTATGACTATGTTCTTGATTTTAGAGAATCTTGGGAAAATCACTTTCCAATTTATAATTTTTCCTATAATAAAAGTTTCCAAGAGACTATTTAGATGGATCCATACAAATTACGCTATGATAAGTCAGGTTATTCACCTATGTGCCAGTTGTACGTATAGGAATCAGTGCTACCAGTACCACTTCTTATTCAGAAGATATCATAGCAGGTACAATTGATCATAAATCATATGGATATATCCCAGTCTATATAGAATTCATATATAGATGGTTTCATCGTCCTCTGTAATTTGAGGTGGGGGATTGGATTTTTATATGATTCTCACCTATATTAGGTTTTCGGTGGATTATAGGGAAAGTAAAGATAGAGAAAAGATTCATAAAGCCTTTTGAGATCATAGATAGGGTCGTTCGAGTATAATATCGAATATCTCTCCCTTAGCATTGTATGGATGTTCACGATGTATTCAATGTTTCTAAACTCCACCATTATTACTTTAACCCATCTCATGTGTCTGATTCTAAGTAAGTTGAGTTGAAGGCTAATGATTATTTTGATGAGTGTATAGTTGGTATCATCGATCCTAACATGACAACTCTCTAACATAGGATAGTTTTTCTAGTATTGGTAATATGGAATTGTGTCCATGTATAAGATGAGATTTGGGAATAAGAATAATTTATGTTCTTAGTGGGTATAGTTTTTCTCAGATGCAGCTCAACCACTCTTAGAAGAGAAACTTGGGGATGAGTTATCTTAAAGTGGTAAGGTTCTTAGATCCTTTACTTTAAACAAGGTATGTACCCTTTGAAATTATTTCTAAACTTCATGTTTTACTTAATTTTAATTTCCCCAGGGATAATGGGAGGTTTCGGGAGTGTTTAGGAAGGTTCAGGGCCTAGATTTATAGTTTTCTAAGAATGAGGATGAGGTAAAAGGTTAGTTCATGGTTCTTCTAACCATGCACCTAAACTGTGTTACATAGAAAAGGTAGGAGCACATTTTTATAAACCATGAAAATGGGTCCTATAAACCATACATGTTTTTAAATTTATTATAGTTTAATATCATATGGTGTTTGTGCTATTTTTCTAACTATGTGTCTAAACTGTGTGGTATGTGTTGCTCTTAGACAATAGGGACACACATTTGGAGAACAATTTGGTAACTATACGGCCCAATTGTGTACCATGTTAAAATTGGGTAAATTACAGTTTTTTCCTTTTTCATTTAAATCTATTATATCCTCTCCTTTTTCGTTTGTGCACAACATCCACCATAAATCTCTCCATATCCTAGGATTATTTGTTTTTTGATATCCCACATCTGACATCCAATTACATTATCATCAATCACATTGGAACACCGTAGATAATGATAAAAATACATTTCAAAATTTTATCATTTTATCCAGCATCGTTGGTGTTATATCCATGTGATCTAATATACCCTATTTATAGGTATTGTTTTCTGTTTTCTCTCATTCCAACCCAAATCTAAGGTTTATGATAGAAAAGGATTTTTCTATGGGTCCTAGGTATGTGGTCTATTAGTTTTAATTAAAATTATAAATGTTTATTATTTTTTTATTATGTTGAATTTTGAGATTTCCATTTTTTCCCCATAAAATGTTTAACAAATTTAATTATTCACATATACCATGACTTGAACCCTGACATAGACATTCTATGAGACCATTAGATACCCTTAGAGGTGGAAAACCTCAAACTAAACTTCCTCTTACATTGTGTTTTTTCAAACTAATTTGTCAAAATTATTACAAATAACCAAAACACATATTATGGTGTGGAATGTTTATCCCTTAGGAAAACCACATTCCCTATTTGACCAAAAAACCCTTTGGGTTTTGTTTGGATTGTCATTTATAAGTGGAATTTATTAATTTAATTAATTGAATTTTGAAATGACATAGATACATTACATTACCATATGATTAGTTCCTATTAATATTTAAATTATTAAATGGAATATACAATTGATTTTATGATTTATTAAAAATTGTGCATTGGATCTTAATTATGGAACTTGGTCACACTATTTAAGTGATGGCATGCCTCGATTAAGCCTTAGATTCCATTCCAAGAATGCCTTGATTCGACTCATAGGATTCCATCCAATTTATTAATGTGAAATCCAAGTGGTAAACCTATCTTTGGTTTTATCAATGTCTTACTTTGATGAGTTTCTCAACATAACATTGCATATTCTTCTGGATATCTAGAAAAACTTAGAATGCTCAAGACGATCTCTCAAGTTCAACTCAATATCTTCGAATAAGTAATTATTTAGGTTAGACCCTTGGATTCTAATTGATACCTGGACAAAATTGATGTATATATTTCCTTACTTTGAATAGAAAATCTTAGGAGTATAATTATAAGGGTTCTTCCCTACGATTCCACTCAAAACCAAATATCCATACATCATAGCTTAATTATCGTGAGTTGCCTAGAATTTAAAAATTCCAGAATTCCATGGGTACTTCATGGATTTGAAATGGGTGTTTTGGGAAAGGATTCCTAGAATTGTTACATGGATTACTTATGGTCACTTATTTCTAGTTTCCATGGTTTTAATACTTGGTTCTATTAACCAAATAAAGGGTACATGCTCAGAGACATTTGGCGTAAGCTGAATTTTGTATGGTAAGTTGGGTATCCCATGAGGATCCCAATCCTAACATGATATATATTTATTTTACCACTTTTATGTATTATACATATACATAGTTATGTTTTATATGCACAAAATAGATTTTCTTCTGACACCATTGGTGGTGGCCTACAGAGTTATACTAACACCTTGTTCGGGTCGACGTTTGTTACTAGAGCATATCTCATGGATATGGGTAAGGATAGAGGTAAGATCCCTACTATGGATAGTTGATATTTTTTATTATTGGGATAATTTTATTGTATGATTTATCTAGTGATCAAGATGCTCATGGAGAATGTTTCATTAGGTATTTTATTTCTTTTCTTATGAAATCATTGTTTGTTTACTTGTTATTGTGTCTTTCCTAATTTATATTTTTTGTTATCATGACATCATATGTATATAGTATTATTAATTCTAGATTTCTAATTACTTATTATATGTATGTATTATTTATTTACTTTATTTAACACTCTATTTCACTTTGAAAAATAGGTTTTAGTATACCCACCGTAGAAAAATATGCCCACAATGTTGGTCAGCAGCCTCTGCTACTTAGGGTGGATCGCATGAGGAATTATCCCCAATTGGACTGATCACTTATCTAGAAACCAAGTAAGGGAAATCACAATAATCATCTAGAACATAAATTATTCCCTATCCAATAAATATTATTTCTTTCTAGGTGAACATCCTTAGATCTGATTTTTTGTGAGTTGAGATATTCACGGTGTATTAGGTAATGAGTATATGATTAAGTCAACACTTAAATAACATGATCATAAGACATCTAGAGAAATAATTAATATGGTTTCAAAATTAATTATACATGATCTAAAAAATGAAACATATATGTATGTTGAAAAAAAATGTCACTCACAAAAAGAATACTTAGAATAGCATCACAAAAGAATGGATCAATAAATAAATTGTTTGATACTATGAATTTAATATCCAAGATGATAAATATAAATTATATTATAAATCATGAAACATAAATATTGTAATTAAAATCCTTTTTTATATGAAAAGGAAATTGTAATCAAAAAAATAATATATCTTTTAGAAAACATTTTCAAAATTAATGTAAAATAATAACATACATGTCACTTCCAAATAAAACCTCTCAAAAAGGTGATGTAAAATATTTTGAAAACCATTAATTTTGAAAATAATATCTTACAATAAATCATTGTAAATATAGAAATTTTATATTCATGAAATGATAATATAATTTAAAAACATGTGAAAATTAAATAAAAACCCCATTTTTTGAATACCTTTGTTTAAACCCCTCATTGTAAAAAGAGTAACAAAATATTCATTTATATAAAATTATATTTTTCCCACATACATATATAAATTACCATGTAATAAAATATTATGTTGGAATAACCCAATCAAGGAATAAATAATTTCATGATGAAAAAATATAACAGAAGGAAAGGAGACTTGAGTTATCAATATCCCTTATTGGAAATATACTCCATGAAGTAGTAAATATTTAAAAAGGGGGTTTTATGTTATAGAGATGTTAACAAAAAAATAATAAATAATAAATTAAAATTAAATAATGTAACAAAATTATATCAAATAAGTAAAATAGAAACAATCATAACTCAACGAATGAAAATTTAGTTACCAAAAGCCCTATAATTAGGGTAAAACAGAGTGAAAATCCATTTGATGAAAAAGAAAAAATTTGGATCAGTATTTCCCATGAAGAAAATAATACATGATAAATATACATCCATGGGTATTGAATAAACTATTTTATGGAAAACATGGGTCATAAAAGAAACATGTCTCAAGGAATTAGAGATTGAGACAAAGAACCATTGTGGATTTAGTAACATTTTAATAAAGTCACATTAAAAGAGAGGGATTAAAATTGAACACAAAATATCATGATTAAAATATATTTCCTGATATGATATCTTAAATAGGATCTTTATACACCAAATAAATAAAATTTGGTCAATAATATCAAATAAATCTCAAAGAGTGGAATTTGAGATAAAACCCCTTACCCCGGTCCTGATTCATTCTGCACGTGCACCAGATGTCTAAAAAAATAAACTAAGTTAACTAAATATATAATCAAGATACTTATTCATAAGTATAACTATATATACTTCTTATTTAGAATAATTATATACATACATACAAATATATATTATTTATTTTTCTATTTTCAACACCAGGTGTAAGTAATCATTATCTCTTTAAACTAGTATCATAAAAGTTGTTTTTTTATCTATTACTTTTAAAAATTAAATCACTATTAGTTCATATAATTTATTGGAATTTATTTTAAAAGATATTTTATAAAGTAATAATTTCATTTCATGCTAGTTTTTATTATGATCATTGAGGATAAAATTGGCGATGGGAAAGTTTCAACGATTCTTAATGAATGAAGGGTGACTTATTAATCAATGAGATAAATGTCTATATAATCTGAATAGAATAAAAACGTATTTACATATTAATATCATATTATGGGTTTAAATAATTTCTCACAATCATACAATATATAAATTTGTAGTATTTTTCAAGTAGGTTTTTAAACTGACTCAAACAAGAACCTATAATGATTAATGGAAGATTATGTGGTGGTTTAGTTGTAATATAATTAAACCAAAAGTATAATAATATTATTTAGTTTTATTTGTTTTATATATCATAATTTTAAATAATTATATAGATAATATAATTTCTATACATTCATTACATAGAAATGACATATCTTCTTCCTCTTGTTACACGCGTTTTAAACGATTGAAATAATGATAATCATTTTTTGATCATTTTATTAATAAGTTATTCAATTTTTCAAAATATAAAATTAATGATAACATGAAGATCATATTTATCATTTATTAACATCTTGATATCATCCATTAATGGTGGTATGAAAAAATAGATTACACTATTCCATGGATACGGTCGTCTGTACGTACGCAAGGATGATGATTCCGTTTTCATAAAATAGGATGAAGGTGTAATATGGATTATTATTTAAGAATATAAAATATAACATAAATATCATAATTATATATTAAATTATCTATTATGACTATAATTTTCAGTTAGTGAATGAAAACAAAACATGTGGTGTGGTGGATGTGGTGGTCTGAACAATGGAAAAATGATTGTTTCTTTTTTCATTATAGAATTGGGAAAGGTGGTTAATTATTGTACCATAATTATAATAAAAAACTGGTATATTAGTGGTTCTTATGTAATAATTTTAATATTTTTAAAGAAATTTTACGAGTATTAAGTTGAACATAATGAAATGGAAATGAGAAATGAGTAGTTAGAAATTTGTACCTCATTTCATGGATTATATCCTTTGCAATGGAGGTTAAGCCATTGGGGATGATATTTTGGGAATAAAAACATCTTGAAGGTAGATATTATTTTCAAAAAGAGTTTTTGGTTGATATTTGGAATAACTAAGTGTGTTTTAGTGTGATGGTATGTAAGTAAAGGTGATCCCCTTTTATACATGAAAAGTATGGCATTTTTTTAAATACCCAAAACATTTTAATAATGGGATGTCAATATTAGAAAAAGTGTCTCAAAAATTGATAAATGATGGATCAGGGAATAGATAAGGTTTATCCAAACCTCATTCACTCATTTCTAGACATTCTTTCATCATTCTTCAAGAATTTTACCACATCAATTATTAATTTTACAATTTTACCCTTTACCATGGAAACTAGTTTTTACCTAAGGTAATTTATCTTTATGCCTAAAAAATGGCCATTTTTAAATAATTTTTACCCAATTATTGAATATTATAAATCCATTTTATTTTATTTTATTACTAAAATTCATATAAATATTTTTAAAATTATAAATTTATAATATATTGATAAAAAGTTTCTAAACAATATAAATTATTTTCTAAAATATCAAATGTGGGTTTTTTAAACTAAAAAAGTATCTCCAAAATTATAAATTAATTTATAAAATATATAATTGGTCTTATAAAATGGTTTAATGAATTTACAATTCATACTTATGCACTATTAATTTCATAAAATTCATGTTGTTTATAAAAACTTTATTTTCACTATTCACCTAAAAAGAAATCTTTTTAGAAAAATCCAATAAATCTTCTAAAGAAAATGTTAATATTATAAATCAAAATATAATTTTCAATTTTAAAAATTAAAATTTATAACTTTTATTTTAAAATAAAATATGAGATTTAATGAAAAACTATTGTTATAGGAAAATAGCTTTTTAGAATATTAATAATTCTCATTCATATTTACTATAATTTAATAATTAAATTAGTTTTAACCAATTATTCCTATAAAATATATTTTATCAGAATTAATCACATATTTCATGAAATATAAATTCACATCACATAAAATGAAATATTAGAAAAAGAACATTTTTAAGAATAACATGATTGTATTAGTAATTTACGTTATATCAATTGAATTTTATAGGTATTAAAAGTAACCATTATATTCATTTCAATAAATATTTTTGAAAATTAGATTCTCCTATTAATTATCACTGACTAAATAGCTAGTTTTTAATATTATAAATATATAATGGTTTTTCTTAGTTTGGTGTTGTTTGTTAAGTAAGTTATCAAATACATTACCTTATTTAAAGGTAGTCATATATTAAAATATCAGGGTGTTACATCCACCCCCTTAACTAAATTGTTACCTCTCAATTTTACGTAACACGTAATAATTAAATTATGTGGTGATATTCTTAATATATTTATCATTTGGGATATAACTTCTAATATGACATCTACCTTTCTCTCTTTGGCTATTAAGTTATTTATGTAACATCCCAGGTAAATAAAGAATAATACATTTTCATATTTATTAATATTTGAGAATTGAATATTAATTTTACTTTAAAGGGGTTTCTATGTTCGATAGCGTACCCGATATGCAACAAAGAGTTTCTCTGAAATCTTACGTTGCACACTAGTAATAAAATAATATTATTTTAAATGGTAGTTAACACGTAGCCGTTTTATTGGTGGGAATAAATAGAAATAACTAAAATATGATTATATATGTTTGTTAAATGTTTTTACATTTATCCAATAAAGTATAAAGGCTTAAAATACAAAAAGAATTCAATTTTAGGCATACATACTCTAATTTCCACTAAAGGTCCACTTATCGCCTTTTGATGGCGAACCGTCATTAAATATAGTTTTGGTAACTCTTATAAATTCTATTGGACTAAATAAAATTCTTCTTTAGAATCGGGACATGAAAATTTACTTTGTGTAATTTTTTGGTATTTTTCTGATAAATATCATTTTTTTAATGAATAGTGAAAAATGTTGTATTTTAATTCAAAAACTCTTTTTAATTTAATTTATTTATATGATTAGATTATCATTAGAATTGGTTTTAAAGTTAAATTAGAATATATTTTTACCATTTAATCCAATAGTGGTCGTTGGAATTAATTTCACTTTGAAATTGGACTTAAACTAGTGTCAATCTTTTGATACTTATTGTTTCATAAAAACACGCTATTTGCTTTGACAGCGGGAATTAATTATTAAATTAAATAATGTAACTTATATTTTTTTTAATTTTGTAAAATAGAAATCATTTTTTAATTCGGAATATCAAATATATATTACGGTGATGTTTTTGTATGTTTCTGAAAAACTTCAATTTTTCATGAATAGTGAAACAACTAAGTGGTACTTAAAAAACTGATTTTTCATTTAAATGAAATTTTACCACCTCTGTGTTTTGAATTTCAAAAATCCTACATACATGGTTTCCATTCAGAATTAAAATTTGGTTCAATGTGATTAAAATAATTTTTTGGTGAATAGTAACTTTAAAGTTTTTAATCGCGATTGGAGGTAATTAGTGTAATTTAAGGTAAGAATAATTTTTTAATAATATGAAATGACCTAGACACATGTACTACCCTTATTGGATGTATCATGTCCGACCAAGACAACCCATGGGTCTATTTTTGGGACCCATGGAGCCACTTGGGTAAGATAAAGACATTAATATCTTTTTATTTAATGTTAAGGTAAAAATGTCACAAACATGAGTTGTTTTACTAAAACAATTTTTAAATGGGGTTATACAAGTCATATTTGTGACTATAAATATTCATTAGAAATATAAAATTATTTCCTACATCAATATATTTTTTTGATAATTTTTAGACATTATATAAATTAAATTATTTATGACACCATGATGATGCAGCGATTACCTCATTATTTAACGATTTAAATAAAATGAAAATATAATGTAAAATCAAAGACCTAAACTTGTCAAAAACCTATTGTATGGGTGTATTTCAAACTCTTATGACCTTATAATCGAAATATATAATTTTGGGACCTTTAAAATCCGAAAATCATTTTATAATAAAGTATCCTTTTATAACTTTCCAAGAGTGCCCCTCCTCTCCTCTTATAAAAGGCCCCCACTTCTACCACCTTACCCACACTTCCAAAGACTTTGTCTCGGCCAAACCCTGCCCATTTTATCTCTCCACATCCCTATATAACTCCTAGAATCCTCACTTTGGGAATAAGTCTTCCCAAGGAATCCTTTGAGCTCAAATCAAAAAGAGTTACCCGATTTAAAGGTAGTGTCTTCTCTTGTGTTCTTATGTTTTATTTTGCTTCTCCAACCCCCTAAACTCCTTTTATTAATTTATTTTGTAACAAAACAAGTATCTTACATATACTAGGATGTTTTTATAAGAAGGATTATATCTACACTTATACACACCTACATCTAATGGTTAAAGAACATACTGTTTCCGTTGATGGAGAATTTTTTCCTCACGAAACGATGATTGTTCAATATTATTTTAACACCTTAAAAGGTGGACTTTAAGATGAAACTATATTTATATATGATATATAATATGTGTATGTTTTACTTAAGCTTCTGTATTTTTCATTTATGGCATACCTTTATGGTTTCCATTATGGGTAAACGCGATATCTTCATTTTAGGAAGTGCGGACTACTGCCCCCTCAAAGTGAATTGATTCATTAATTCCATATGTGGGACATATAAAGGATTTAATTAATGATATTATATATGATATTATACTGGAATTATAATATACCTTCATATAATTATGATTCCATTCTATAAAAAACGAAATAGAAATGAAAGTAGCATTCATGCGTACGTACGGCTTACCGTCTCTATGAACTGTGCATTTCATTTCTTACCTCTAAACGTTATGTAATATTATAAATGCATGAATATACTAGATATATATGATATATATGATATCTAAATCATGAATATAATTCTTCATATAATGGATATCTTACCACATGAACAACTTGTAATTATAAAGAGTTTATTTCTGACTCAAGTACCAATGATCGTTAAAACGACCGTTATTAACATAAATAATAACATAGTGTTCATGACTTGGTAATAAGTGATATAAAAGGAATAATGAAATTGAAAAAAGTTCTAAACCAAGTAGAAATTAACTCATGTTTATTATTCAGGAGGTTAAAGAATTATCGAGTCAAGTCGGATCCAAGGTAAGGGAACTTCATAACCCAATTTATGTTCTTTGGGTTAATCTCCTACTTTCAAATTATGTCATGATATTATTATGTCCTATCTTGTATTTGTACTTTCTTTATGTGTACTTATATTGAATACACATAATAGATCTATTTTATTTTAAAAAGTATCTTTGTATGGGACTTCGTCTCAATCTCTTTTCATTGAGGCATATTTTGTTTTATACACAACTTTCTTTTATTCGGTATATAAACCCCTTTGACTTTTACGTTTATCCAAAAAGAATCTTTTTTATAAGAAGCGTTTTACTAAATGAAAAAAGGGAATGTTTTTGTCATACGTATGCGGCGACAATAACTTCTCCGCCACCGTGACCATTATTTGAGTTTCGTCTTCCTCTACAAGCCATACCTTTTTTAAATGAAAAATAAATACCATGTTTTACTTTTCTTTTATTTTGGTATTGAAAAGGGTTTTAATAATATTTTTATTTTATAAATGTGTTGTATTGATATCTTTTGATGTTTCCTTTATGCATGTTTTATATGATACGATTATGTTATGGTTCTTGGGCATTGTTATGAAGACGGGTGGTTCCGTGATAAACTAAGGGCGGGTGAGCCCAATATAGCTCTCCAATGCATTGGGTAACGTGAAGGAGTTAAACGTTAAGGTTTCTCCAAAGATATTTAGGGAATATACTATGATGGGTATTCCAAATGTAACCAAGAGGGTTACTCCCTACGTAAGAATGTTATGAATGCCTCAAGTTATCTTTATGTCTTATTATTTCTATGATTTATTCATGATTTGATGAGGTATGTTAAAGTGCTTATCTTTTATGGGTAAAGTATGATTTAATTCTTATGTATATATGAACTCATGTTTCCTTTCCATATTTTTATAACCCTTACTGAGCTTTTTATGCTCATCCCAAGTTTTTGAAATGTTTTTCGCAGGTCAACGGAAAGGTACACGATGTGATGATATTGTCAAGGAAGTGTCAAGAAAGAATCCAAGTTTTATTTTAAATATGTTTTTGTTGATGGGAAAAATGAATACTATCTATTAAGTTACCACTTGGTTTAAATGTGGAATGTAATTCAAGTTTTATGATCTAATTATCTAAAACTCTAAACCTGAAAAGATCCTCAATGTGTAATCTTGTAATAACTCACGATTATGTAAGGTTTAAGGCTGGGGCCTTATAATTTATATTTCATTAAATAGAATTAATCTTTCATAAACTAATATATTGTGGTATGTATATACCTTGATCATACATTATCCAAAATATACCTTTGACAAAAACCATCTGAATCTCCAAGACACTAGGCCATACTGAAACCATATGTTATTTTATAAATTAAAATTGTATTTAAACCTAAAATTATTTTAACCACTAGCTTATAAGGTCACACACTATTAAATATATATATATATATCATAATCCCAAAAGGGGGATAAAATTCACAAAAAATATCATATGTCACTTTTCATTAAATTTATAAGAAATTCCAAGTCTATCAATACTATTTATCAAAGTTTTCTCAAAAGTAATCAACCATTTATCACCTCAACCTTATGAATATTTTAAACCTATGTTTTTTATATATCTTAATCTGGTGTTCTCTAATAGTTATCTGCCAAAATATAAACCTATAAAAAAATCACTTTTCATGATTATTTATACCATTTAATATATGTTTATAACATTTAAATAAGAACTAATGAACAATAATCCCAATATTTTTCACATATTCTAATAACTTTTATAATGTAACAGAATATCATCAATAAATATCCATCATTAATGAAAAATAGATATGTGTTTTAAGATTTAATTTTTATTATAATATTAAACTCACTACCTAAGTTAATAATAGGAAACATACCTTTTCAACCATAATATTCATTTACTAAAATTATCCACCATTTATGTATTCTTCATTATTCTATTATAAAACATAATTGTTTTTAGAAACATACATTAATCAGGTTCAACTACATGATCATGTTTCAATCAAAATAATAAAACAAAAATTATAATGATAAGATGAAAAATATGAATATGAAAACATCATTATGAATACTTTTTCTGCAATGATTCCTTCTTTTTTAACATATAATACTTTTGGTTCACCTTATGACTCTATTTGTTAAATCATTGGTTATCTATATACAATTTTCTATCAATTTATATAATATAATTTTTTAACATCACACTTAAATCCTTTATAATGTTTCATAAAGAGAATTTAATTAACCAAAGAATATCCCCTAGTATTTTCAAACCAGGTGTCAAGTTAAGCCTCTATTTCATACACAAGGTGATGACTGAGTTAATAACCAATCCACACTTTTGGGGTTGTTACCCCTAGGTAAATTTCTACCAATGTTACATCTACTTATAGTATCCAAATAAAGATATAATTTCAAGGAAAATCATACACTCAATACTTTACCAAAACTTTAGGATGTCATCTTATACATAAACATACTCCTCATATTTTCAATAAAGATGTATTATCCTAATCCTAAAATAAAATGTGAATTGTTACTGTAATATTCAATATTATAATATCACAAAGGGTTATCTATGCCTCTGAAATTCTAATCAACCATAACTTTTAAACCCTTAAGTTATCCTATATAAATATATTAATCTCCAAAGTTAATTAAACCCTACTCTAATACCAACTGTGATTCCCTAGACTTTAACTCTTAGATCTGGTGTCATAAACACGTACTTTACATAATGGATTGGATACCAAATATTGATTACCATAACCAATCATCTAGTAATTACATAACATAAAGAAAATAATTTCATTATATACATTCCCAAGACCATTTAGGTTGACATATTTATAGAATTAGGACAAATAAAAGAAATAATAAATAGCATTCCTTTCTCAATTAGTGTAATTTTTTCAACTATATAAGAAACTGCATAATTATGATAAGTCATCAAAATCTCCTACAAATTCTTACACATGTTCTATATTTATAAACATGTCATGAATACTAATTTTACTCATAACCTAGGTAATGGAAACATAATAAATGGGTGAGCTCAAATTATTAGTAAGGGAAAAATATTAAAAAAATATATCCAAAAAACATAAGCACAGTATACATAATATGGAAGGGATAAATAATCATAATAATTACATAGCCAAATTAAATTGGCAGTATTATATAATAGGATCATAAACTAAAACATGAATATCAATAATAGTAATCTCATACTAATGGAATATATAATTAGGGATATCAAAAACATGTTTTCAAGGCCTTTTGTTAAGTCATTATACTGATATGGGATATGTATACATGAAAACACAGCTTTTTTGTCCCATGAGACCCATAAATTAACCAAAGGGATATATAATATTGATCCATAACCATCACTTGATTAATCCTAATGAATTCAATATAACATTCAAAAATACAATTCATATTATTCTCTAAAGAACCTCTAACTAAATAAAAATATGGTTATCCATATTATAAAAAATATAAAATGTCAATACATAATCAACCTACATTATAAGTCAATAATTATAAATAATATAAATATGTCCCTATATAATTAATAAATTTTATTTCTAAGTAGATATCCTCATATATGTATTTTTTAAAATGAGATGTTCAAACCATTTAGGGGAATAAGTATACAATTAATCCAATACTAGAATAACATGATCATAATCCTTCCATGGAAAGAAATTGGACGGTTCCCAAAGAACATATCCCTAGTATAATAATAAAAACTTATATGGGTGTTGATATAATCAAAAACCATCCTCACAAAAAGAACATTTTGAATGGTATCACAAAAAAAGGGATCAAGAAAAAAATGATAATGTGAGTTAAATACCCTAAAAATATATATATTAGAGTATAAATAATAAAAGATAAATCCCCAGAGGAAAATAATTTTGAATATTTAAAATGAATTTTAATTGAAAACATGAAATATCTTTTAGAAAACATTTTTAACATTCATATAAAATTAAAAAAAAATATGTGTCACTTCTAAATGAATCTTCTAAAAAATCCGTTATAAAATATTTTGAAAACCTTTACTTTTAAAAATAATCTTCAATAATTGGTCCTTGAAAATCAATAAATTTTACCTTTAATAAATAAATACTGGAAGATAAACCATATGAAAGTTAAAGGTTAAAAATATTTTTATTATTTTAAAAACACCTTTTTTTAAAACACAAATTGTAAAAAGACTAACAAAAACATTAATTTATATAAAATTACCTTTTTAACAATACAGGTAGAGAAATTACCATATAATATAATATTATTGTGGAATAACCCAATAATGAAATAGATATATTCATAATGAAATAATATAACTCAAGGAAATGAGACTTGAGATATCAATATACCTTATGATAAAAATACTCCTTGAAGTAAGAAATATTTCAAAAGGGGGGTTTTATGTGGTAGAAATTTAAATAAAGAAAATACAATAAAATATAATAAAATTCTATAATTTACCCAAATTATATGAAATAAGTATAAGAGAAACGATGATAACTTAATTAATAAAAATTTGATTTTCCAAAAATGTATTACAAATGGGGTAACAACTAAGTCAAATCCCATTTTATGATATGGAAATTATTTGTATTACTATTTCTATTTAATAAAAAAAATATAATAAATATATATCCATGGTCATTGAATATAAAATTCTATGGAAAACATGGTTCACAATGTAAACCTGTCTCAAGGAATTAGAGTTTGAGAAAAAACCTATATGGCTTGAGTAAACTTTTATTAAAAGCAAATTTAAAGAGAGGTTTTGTAATTGAACATAAAATACCATTATTAAAATTAAATTCAAGATATTATATCTCAAATATCCAGTATATACATCACATGAATGAAATTAGGGGCATATTCCCAAACATGTCTTAAATAGATAAATTTGAGATGAAAACCCTAACCTCGGTCCTGATGCCTTCTACACTTTCTCCAAATGTACTGAATAATTAAATTAAGTTCATTAAATAAAGAATAAATATTATTATTCATATGTATATACATTTATACTCCCCATTAATATTAATTCTATAGATATATATATTTGTTACTTTTTACTTATTTTCAACACTTAATGTAAGCAATCTTTATCGATTTAAACTAGTTTCATAAAAGTGGGGTTGGTATATATTATTACTCAAATTTAGATTTAAATTTAATCATATAATTTATTATAATATATGTTATAATATAGTTTATAAAACTATAATTTCATTTCCTAGATTTTTTTGTTATGATCCATGACGATAAAAATCGGTGATGTCATGTTACGGTGATTCTTAATGAATGAAGGTTGATTTCTTAATGGAAGAGTTAAATGTGGATATAACCTTAAAAAAACTAAAAACATATTTTAATATTTATATCATATTATATGATTAAATAATTTCTCATATTTATCGATTATATAAATGCATAGTATTGTTCAAGTAGGTGGTTAAACCAACCCAAACATGAACCTACCATGATTAATGGGTGATTATGAGGTGGTTTGGTTTTAATATCATTAAAATGGGAAAATAATGGTCCTATTTTATATTTATTAGTCTGATATATCATAATTTAAAATAATTATAATATAATTTTTATAGATTCAATTCTTAGAAAGAAAATATAATTTTTCTCTAAGTGTTCTCATTTTAAACGATTGAATTAAAAATAATAGTATGTGGATCATATCATTAGTATGTTGTCCAATTTTTTATACCATAGAATCAATGATATCATAAAAATAATATTTATCCTTGTATCTTTTTCTTATATTTATCCAAAAAAGTTAGTAAGGAAAAACATAATACACCATTCCATGGAGGCGGTAGTCCGCATGTATGCATGGATGATGATTTCATTTTCATAAAATAAGATGAAGGAGTATTGTGGTTTATTATTGAAAAAATTAAAATATGATATAAATATCATAATTATATATTGAATTCCCTATTAGTAACATCTTTTTAAGGTAGATAAAGAAAGTGAAACATGTTTCATCATGGCAGTTGTAGCCCCCTAACACATGAATGATGGTTTCATTTTTCTTAATAGAATAGGGAAATATGGTTAATGATTATCAAATAATTATAATGACATACCATTATATAAATTAAACTAATTTTTTCCTTTTAACATGGTTTAATGTAATTTTAGGAAGGATAAGTTCACATAAAGAAATAGAAGTGATAAATGATAAGTTAGAAAGTTTTTACTTTTATTATTTTAGATTTTACCACATTAACTAGTTTTTACCTATGGAAAATTATCTTTATGAATAAAAATAAAATGGACCTTATTACATAATTTTGGCCTAATTATTAAAAATTTTAAATAAATTTTATTTTATTAAATATATAAAAGACAAAAAAAATTAATTTTAAAATACTAAATGTATAATGTATCAAGAAATGTTTTTGCAAAATATAATTTATGTTATAAAATTTCAAGTATTGGTTTGTAAATTAAATGTAATATTTTTTAAATTATAAATTTCTAATTCATAATTATATACTAATAATTTCATAAAATTCCTGATATTTCTAAAAAATAGTATTTTCACTATTCACCTAAAAATAAATCTTTTTTGAAAAATCCTAAAAACATATCATAAAAAATATTTTTATGATGAATAAAAAAGAATGCCCATTTTTCAAATTAAAATTCTAATATTTTGAAAGTTAACCTTTAAATAAATATATGAGATATAATGAAAAACTATTTTTATAGGAATATTTTTTTAGAATATTAACCATTCTCGTTCACATTTCCTATCATTTACGAATCAAATTAGTATTACCCAATTTTTCTTATAAAATATTTTTTATCATCACTAATAACAGGTTTATTGAAATAGATATGCATCTCATATAAAAGGTAATGTTATAAAATACAATTCTAAGCATAAAATGATCATATTAGTTGTCTTATCTATATAAATTAAATATAATAGGTATTAAAATTGACCATTATATTTTTTCATATAGATATTTTTTATAGAGTTTATTAATATTTGTTCTCACTAATTCAACAGCTAGGTTTTAATGGTGTAAACATATTTCATTTTTGTTTTAGTTCAGTGTTTTATATTGATAAATTTATTTAACACATTGAATTATTTAAATGTAATTATTTCGTAAAATATCATAGTGTTACAACCATTCCACTCAATTATATATGAAATTATATTGGTTAAGATCCCTTCCCATCGATGATACATGATAGTATATGGGGAAGGCACCATCAT
Organism: Viscum album; assembly: GCA_963277665.1. Taxonomy (NCBI): domain Eukaryota; kingdom Viridiplantae; phylum Streptophyta; class Magnoliopsida; order Santalales; family Viscaceae; genus Viscum; species Viscum album. Next base: position 2,097,375,796 of record OY728122.1, read on the forward strand.
CCCTGGTGATAATCTTCCATGGGAGATCTTATGAATGTTTTCCCCAACTCATGTGACATTTTATATATTTCATTAAATTATAGAATGTGATATTGTATTGATTTATAGATGGATTAGTCTATATTGCATCTTTAATTTAGTTGAGTATTTTGATAACAAGTTATATGTTATTTCTATTGTTTTCTTCTACTCGGATATGAGGGTATATTCATACCATGATAACACCATAGACTCTCATTTATATTCAGAAACATCTATCATAAGAGGACGCATGAAATAGGTCACATGATCATCTGATCTTGCTACTATTAAGTGAGTCAGGTCTGGAAATTACGAAGTCATTTTAGATATTCACATATAAATGAATATAATCCTTGAGGGGTTGGTTTGATACACGAATGCCTAATAAGAAATAGCACCCTAGAGTGGGTAGTAGGCTTGAGTATGAGATGCATGAAATGTATATATGTATATGATAAACTTATAGTGGTTGTCTTGATTTGTGAGATTCCTTGTGATAATGGTACTATGTGTGGATGTTTCTCCCTGATTTGTGGCTAATGTGGGATGTGAAATATTGTTTAGGTGGGAGAGCCCAGTTATATTGAGATGAAACTCATGATATTAGTGATTTGTGTATTATAATTGAGGTTATAAGGACAAAATATTAAACATTACATATTCTAGTGTCTTTAGTCTAGAACTAACCTTCTTACATTCCCAAATATCTTTATGGCTTTGAATTTTAGAGAGTTAGGACATAACCATTAAAAAACAAACCCATATATTAAAAAGTGGTGAATTTTATTCAGTATCCATTTTTTTAAAATACAAAAACATCTAAAATATAACAAGTTTTCTTTCCCTGAAATTTATTCAACATTTTCATCTTGACATCATCATTTTCCATACTCGTCCTTAAAACCCTATGAAAAACATTTCAAAATGTTGGATGATCCTAAAAATCTCAATAAGGGACATAAAAAAAATAGAAACCACTAGTCTATAGATACTTATAAAAAACATTTTAATTCAAAATATACTTTTGGTTCAAAATTATCATTTTATTACTGAATAAATAAACTTCTATGCCTAAATATTTTCATAAAAAATCATAAGAATTTAAAAGGTAAAATAAAACTAATAAAATTTTATTTACAATATTGAAAATATTATGAAATATTTTCCATAATATTATAATTTTCACCCTAAAAAGGTAGTGTATGATTTAGTTTCCAACATAATATCATTATCTTGCCTTAAAAATAATAATATTTTTATAAAAACCATAAAAATAGTAGATTAATCATTTAGATAAATTGTAACATAATTTTTCATATAACTCTTATAAATGAAATAACCAATATAGTAAACTTCCATACCCAATGAATTAGAGGGATATCATGGATGCACACGTCCTTGGTTTGTAATAGAACCACCCATCCTTGGTTTATAACAGAACCAACCTTCCTTGGTTTATAAAGAACTATTCATCATCATAACAGTGTCCAATAACCATAACGTAATCATAACACATAAATCATGAATTATAAAAACATTAATTTCACCCATAAGAATGAAATTTTGAATATTGTGTAGGATTATAAGATACTACAAATGGCTAAAATGTGGTGAATTATAGTTTATAAAAATAAAGATTACAATTACATTTAACCTCTTCTTAGTTTATCAAACTGAAACTCTATTCAATATTTTCAAATCTGTTATCAGGCAAACATCATTCTGATAATTTTATATAGAAAGAGAGATAATAAAATTTTATGACAAAGTTAAAATCTCCATAAAAATGTACAACCAAATTAAATTTTTTAAAAATAATAAAAGAAAACTTTATAATGTTTTGAAAAAAAACTTATAGACATTTTATAAAATAATATCAACATTTTAAACATTAGTTTAAATGAAGTAAGTAACTGTTACATAAGGTATCTACAGTTAAACCAAAATATAAATTTTTGTAATTCTATAAGAAAAATACATTTATCAAAAATATCATAACAATTATGTCTCCCTGGCCCCAAAAGACCTCGATCACAAATACCAGACATGACAATATTCATATCCTCAGAATATCCCAATAAAACCTGATCATACACAATAATTAAAAATGAAAAACGTCATAATATATTTACAATAATTACACAAATGTATTAAAATAGAAAACTCTATAAATATTACAAATCACAAACGGTTAACATGATGTTACAAAGAAACAAAGTAAACATCAGAGAGACTGAGTTGGAAAAAGAATCAGCTTTAACTTCCTTAAATACACCTATATTTATCGTAAAAGATATAATATTCATATTTTATAACTCTAAAATTTGGTTGGGATCTTTTTAGATAAATTGTTCCTTCACTTGGAATGTTCTATACATACTTTTTCCGATAGTTATTTTTGTAGCATCGTCACAATGCGATAAAATCATCATTTTGATAGAGTAAATTTTTTTGTTTGATAATATTAATTTATTCATCTAGTAGAATGGAAATTACCATTGGATTGTTTTTATAGAGGTCCATTTATACATCATTTCTACCTCTACCTAAAAAATGTATGTCTAGTTTAAAAAGTGGAACTTCAATCAATGAGACATAATTATTCTTTGTAAGTTATACATTATAAAAGATTCATTTTATAAAATATGAGATCATCAAACCTGATGAATGAAGTACATGTCTGTCTGATTATAATGTTTAGTACAATTATAACGATATCCTAACTTAAAAAGATCATCTAATTATTAAGATCACCTAATTACCATTTATTTCTATGTTTAAAAAAAATGTGTGTGTTCAACAAAAAAATTCTAAACACATGGAAAGTATAAAGTTATTAAAACATGGTATTTATGAAAGTGTGTTTTTATCTTTAAAAAATTATAAATTATTCAAAGTACAATTTTTGTCTCAACAATATTCACATTTTTTAGAAGGAAAAAAATTAACATTAAATAGAAAAATAATGATAAATATAAATTTCACAAACAAAAAATCCCATTTTTACTATCACATTTAAGAACATCATTATTATTGTCTTCTTATTAAAATAATTATTCTTCATTCATTATTTTCTCCCACTATATTTATTTATCCCACTATGTATAATAATCATTGTCTAAAATTTTTATTAAAAAATTATGTTTTCTTAAAATTCTTAGGATAGGTTCATTTCTTAATTTCTTCTCCTTTTTGATTTTTAAAAAAATTGGAGATATAAAGTATACATGAATGGTTCTATAAGTCCTCAGTCATAAACATTACATAATCTTGAGTTAACTCGAGAATTTAAATTTAGGATCTTTTCAAGTTTAGAGTTTTATAGAATTAGTACATAACTAATAACACAAATTTATACAAAGTGGATACAACTAAACCAACATCCATTTATTCCACAATATAAAACCTTTTAAAAATAAACATGATTTATTTTATTGATAAAATCTTATTTAATTATTCCTTTCTCTTACCAATCCTTATACCCTATGAAAACATTTTAAAAACATGGTATGTGAATAAAAAAGATCAGTAAGGGATATAAAATAAGGGAATAAAACGTTAGTACATGAATATTTATAAACCCATGAAATCATAAGAATCCTAAAAATATAATAGCAATCATAATCATAAAGGTAACTTTTGGAATCCATATCATACTTACATTGTAACTTTCACAGCTACATGGGGAGTAACATTCATGGTTACATTTGGAATACCCATCACAGTATATTCCATAAATATATTAAGAGAAACCTGATTATTTAACTCCATCTATTTACTCAATGAATTAGAGATCTCTCATGGGCTAACCCACCATTTTATTATCATGGAACCACTCATATAAATAAGAAATTCCTAAGAACCATAAAATAATCATAACACATAAATCATGCATAAATAAAAACTAATATTTCTATACTATAGTCATAAAATATCATTTCAAGATAGAATAAATTCATTATGAAAACCATTTTCAATACCAAAATACCTAAAATAGAATATAGTATTTACTTTTCTTTTAAAAACCTTATGTCTTATAAAGGAATCCAAATACCAAATAATGGTCATGGTGGAGGATAGGCCATTGTCACCGCATATTTTTAAAAACATTACCTTTATCATTTAAAAAACACATCATATAAAAAAATTTCCTTCTGAAAACTATTGATTAAAATTAAAATTTGAAGTGGTTGATTATATACTGAATAAAAGAAGGTGGTGTATAACACCATAATATGCCTCGATGAAAGGAGATTGTGATGAAGTCCATTACTATGAGTTTGACTCATCAAGTACAATCTTTAAATTATTGAATAATATATGTAGATTAATTTCCACTTGCTTGAGAACCTTTTTCAAGTTTATTATTTCTTTTATATCACTTATTAACATGTTATTAAGATTATATAATTTTTTAAGTTCATATCAGAGTGTTTTTCAATATTTGGTACTTGAGTCGAAGATGAATATGGTTTTGATGTCACTAGTCAATGTGGTCAAAAGTAAAAAAATATCTATTATAGTATTCATGTAATAATTATCACTTTTATACATTAATAATAATTTTTAAATGAAACCATTAATTATGGTAATGAAAAATGAACAATATTATATTCATAGAGATGGTAGGTCGTACGTACGCATGAGTAACATTCTCATTTTTCATTGATCATTATGGAAATAAGGTAATTATTATTTTATCTTTCTAGAATGATTATAATAATATTATATTCATAATAATTATTTAAATATACTTATATATATCATATATGTGATGTGGTGAATAAAAATGATTCACATCACTTTGTCTATGTGATAGTTCACAAGTAAGCACGAACAAAGTTATTGTTTTTATGTGCATGGAAGGTAAGAAAATAACTAAAATATAATTATTTTAAAATGATTAATATTTAATGATTATCATATATGAATATTAATTCCATAATTATAACTGATATTGATATATGATAATGTAAAATGAACTAAATCGGTTCATAGAGGTGATAATTCAAATATACGCATGAATGATTAATTCCTTTCCCCTTTGATGGAAGTAGAGATGAATTTTGGGGATGAAATTAACATAACAACATCTCAGTATATTGAGGATATTGTAGTTATTATTTAATCTTTTAATAATAATATTTAAAGGAAGTGGAAGTATAAATAAAATAGAAACTCTTAAAAACTATACCTCTTCTTCAGTTGATCACCTTTTAAGAACACCTTAACACCTTTAAGGAGGGTGTTATGACTAAACTAAGGCCTCAAGAATGTGTTTATAGATTCAAGGAAGCGGTTTTTTCATATCTTTGCTGATCCAAAATCCTTTGTAAGTGTGAGTATTAGAAAAGAGAGGGTACCTTTTTATATGAGAGGGGAGGGTAAAACTTATAAATTCTTAAAATATTAAATTAATATAAATTAATTTTTTAATCCAAATGCTTCAAAATTAAAATATGTCTAAGATAATATAATTATATTTCTAAATCATCTCTTCCAATAATTTTTAGACATTTTTTTATTTTATTTTAAACCTTATTGTTTCATTTACCATAAATTATTCTCTTTTAATTTTAAAAGTGGTAACAACATTTTAATTATTAAGATGCTATTAATTTTACTTATATGAGAAAAATTTCCCATAATTAGACACATAATGAACTTTTAGATCTTATCATATTCACATTTTTATTTTAAAATATTTTTAGGATATATTAATAATTTAATAAATTTATATTTTTATAAAACATCAATTATGTAAATTTTTACACTATTCATTTTATTAAATTTAAATAACATCTAGAAAGAGATATAAATTTTAAACAAACCATTTAAAAGACTTATAACATGTCATATTCCCCTAGAAAATTCATGGATGACATAAAGTTTACCTAATAATATTTATTTTAATATTTATAAAATCATTTACTTGATTCATTCATTAATAAAGTAATCACTGCATTATCATTATCTCATAATTAAATTTAATTATTTAATGTATGAAAATTATAAATAAAATCCCATGATATAGAAAATATTTTTATATTTCTAACGAATATTTATATTTGATGATATCACTTGTAATAACTCATATTAAAATTATTTTAGTAATAATATATATGTTTAGATCATATTTTCCTTTAAATTAAACGTTTCAAGTGTCATAGTCAGACTCCCGTGGCTTCCAAATTCTTAATTGTCATCCCAAGGGTTGTATTGGTCGACCATATCTCAAAAAAGTAGGATTATGACAAGTATTACAATAGTCTTATATTATTATAATATTATTATTACCATTATCTACCTAATTTACCCTTTAGTCATGGTAAATAAAAATAATCACTAATGTTACTATTCATCATGTCCAAAAATAAAAGGTACCTATTTTCATAATTTGGACCTTATAATTCCAAATATAAAATCCATTTTTAAAAATTCAAAACATATAATTTTCAGTAATTAATTTAAAATTAATCCCCATTGTCAAAATAAGAAAATGTGATTTTTATGTAAAAACTATAACGCCCAGACCCCAGTTACCCAGAGCCGGTGCATTATTTTAATACATTGGCATGATTACAAGAAATCAAGTCCCAAAGGACTGATTAGTTTAACAGTCTTGGAAAAAAGATTACATACATTAACTTTACATTACAATTTCAAACACCAAACACAACATAGATAATTATTTGATAATTCCATTATTCCATTTAGATTAACCCTATATATCAATCATAATACACTTCTTGTAATCCTGGGAAAATAAAACATAAGAAAGGGGTGAGCGCAGATGCCTAGTAAGGGTAAATAATTTAGCAGAAGCTATAAACTTTTAAGGCAAGATGTGTGACAAAAACAATAGCCTTTTTAAACATTAACTTGAACATAATATGAAAAAAAAATCAAACAATACCATATAAACATGCACATATATATTCTAATAGTCTAATAATCAAATGTAATAACTAATTTCATAATGAGGGAAAGCCTAACGCCAGACATCATTACCACATATTCAAGGCCTTGTGACAAGACTACAAATAAAATATTGTCAAGGCCTTGTTCCAATATACTAGTTTGTCTCATGAGACCTACTGATGCATTGAGGAGCTATACTGGGCTCCACCTATCACTTACTAAGTTCACTTCATTCCTCATATGAAAAAGTTGAAACATAACATAAACATTCATATTAAAACTATCATAGGAAATGTCAATACATTATCTATAAACCATGAATGGTATAAAAATAGAACATCCGTAGTCAAAAATATCATAACTCATTCAATACAATATGGAAGATTGTATTATAATAAATCAACCTCAATCAAAAATAATATCCAGTAAAGGATGCTGACATAGTAGAAAATGATGAGTAAATATTTTTGAGAGAAATATCCTTTTTTATAAAATCATTTAAAAGTCACACATTTATAAAGGAACTAATTTAAAAGAGATTTTGAAATCAAAGTGTCTCATACCACTTTGAAACTTTTGAAAAGAATTATCATTTCAAAACATTCATGTCCATATAAATAAATCCTTAAAATCATTTTGAAAACATGGACATCAGTTAAAAAGATTTAGAAAGATAAATCTTTAAAACATTTAAAATTATGATCTTCATAAATTGTACCTTTCAAAAATCCTTAAAATATTCATTTTTAAATAATTTTTATGAAAAATGGACATGGATGATAAAAATTTCCCAGCAAATACTTACACATAAACAATCTCGGGTAATAATGAGATTAATAAATTAACCCTTACCTTTCACTTTCCATTAGTCGAGGGTACATTTAACCTCTTGTATGAAGATCATATTATATTATTAAATTATATGAGAACCATATTAATATTTATAATATCATACATGATTCATTTATGACTTTATACTACCCATTTAATAATAATTTCCATGTTAAATCAACATTTTGGATAATAATTGCTTTCTTTATCGTACGTGTTTTAACTTGTTACTCTTGATTGAATGACTTAGATCAAGATTTAAATAATTCCATAATATAAAACATGATTTATATATCATATATATTTAGAATATAAATATGTATAATAGACATATATATGAAATGAAAAACAACATTTATAGATACGGTAGTCCGTACGTACGAATAAATGTTGTTTCCATTTTCATATCGTATTGAACAGAACTTAGTGAATAAGATATATTTAAGTACATATATATATATATCCAGTAGAATTATTATGTCATATATTACATACTTTTTAGTAATATAAATTTTTATAATCATCGATTAATGGTGAACGTGGAAATGAATCTCATCGCGCCATGGAGACGGTAATCTGTACGAACGCACAAGAGATAATATCATTTTCATAAAAGTGTGGAATTTGATGGTATATTGGTTTTACAGAGACATTAGAATGTTACTTTTATTATTTATATACATATTACTCATTTTTATATCCATCCAAATAACATAGTGTTGAATAACAAATTACACCACAGCGTGGAGACGGTAAGCCGTATGTATGCATGCATGGTGACATTATCATTCATAAGATGGATAGAATAATGGATATAGTTGTTCCATATTTATAATAACATCACAGTATATAGAAGATACTGGAGTTATTATTTTATAATGGAAACAACAAAGAATGAGTAAGTAGAAGAATAAGAGAACTTGAAAGAGGGTCGTGAAATCATTACCTCTTCTTCAGGTTCTTCCTTTTGATTAGATCAAAAGGGCTTCATAGGTTCGCTTTCTGACCAAAGGAAGGACCCTAAGATTAAGGTAGGATAGTTGGGAGGATATTTGGTCAGAGTTTGGCTGAGCCAACTGGCTATGGAGGTTTAAATTTGAGAGAAGGGGAAGTTCCCTTTTATAAGAGGGGTGAGGGGCACCGTAGGAAAAACTTAAAATATTATTTTATAATAAATTCATTTTCAGTTTCTAATGGCTCCAAAATGAATTATTCAAAATATATGGTGTATATGGGTCAAAAAAACTCAACCAATAGGTTTCAGATAGGTTTAGGTTACCATATTAACCTTAAATTTTATATTTAACTCTTAGTTAAATAGTTTGACATTTACCATGTCTCTTTGTATTTTTATATTGTATTATTAATAAACATACTATAAAATTAAAATAAAACCCCAATTGGTTAATTAATGGCATATATATTATTATATAAGTCTTTTCTCAGAACCTTAGATTTTTAGGACTATTATATCAATTAATAATATAATATTTGTTTTCAAAACTATTTTATGTCAATTTTGACACTCTTTTGTATTTGTTTTTTGATAAAATAATAACAACATGATTAATTAAAAAAATACATTTAATAAATAATAACATATCATATTCACCTAGAAAATTCTTTAATTTCATAAAAACTTTTAAATTATATTTATTTTAATATTTATAATACCATTTATTTTATTCATTCATTAATAAGGTAATTACAACATCATCATTGTGTCAAAAATAAATTTACTTATATAATATTTAAAAATTATAAATAAAATACCACTATGTAGGAAATCTTTTTATATTTCTAATGAATATTTATAGAAGAATTTATCTTATGCATAACCCTATATTAATAATGTTTTAGTTATTAAACATTGATTATAACTCTTTTAACTCTCCTTTAAATAAATTAATAATAAATATCTTAATCTAATCCAAGTGGTCCTAAAGGGTCATATATTATTCCTAAGGTTGTTTTTGTTCGAATTACACTTATCCAATAGAATTAGTACATGTGTTAGGATAATAATAATATCATTTTTACCCTTAATTACCCTATTTACTTTTATCCATGGTAAATAAAAGTAAAAAAGCTACTATTCACCAAAAATTATTTTTATCTTATTGAACCACATTTTACTCCTTGATATTAACCGTGTCTGATGGATTTTTGAAATTCAACTCACTGAAGTGGTAAAATTAAGTTTTATGAAAATTTTCAAATGCTTCTAAGATGTGGGTAAAAGACGGTAAAAAGTTCGATAAAATTTTTAGATATCTAAAATTATTATAAACTGACTCCAATTAATTACATTGAATTTATATAGGTATTATGTATCTATTTTGACCTGAAATAAATTTAAATAAATTAAATAATTATGTAAATAAAATTTCAGTTTTAAACAATAACTCAGTGTTTTTCACTGTTCATCAAAAATTGAATGTTTTCAGAAAAATACCAAAAATTCACCCTAAGATAATTTTGATATTCCTAATTCAAAAATGAATTCTATTTTACCAATTTTAAAACATAGAAGTTTCCTTAATTAATTTAAAATTATGTCCCATTGTCAAAACCAAGAAGCGTATTTTTAAGAAATAATAACTATCAAAAGATAGACACTTGTTTATGTCTAATTTCAATGTGAAATTACTTACAATGACCATAATTGGATTAAACGGTAAAAATATAATCTAATTATACTTCGAAACCATTAAAATTTATAATTCAACACTATAAATTATTTTTATTAAATAAGTTGTTTTCAGTTAAAATGTTGTATTTTTCACTATTCACCCTAATATAAAAGTTTTCAAAAAAACACCAAAAATCAATTGAAACTAAATTATTATGTCCCTATTCTAAAGAAGAAGTTCATTTTGTCAAATTGAATATATAAAAGTTTCAAATATTTGATTTAAAAAGGGTTCTCCATTAAAAGGCAGTAAAATTGCATTTTTTTGAAAAATACTTCTTTTATCTAAAAAATGTATTTGTTCTTACATTATATATAAGAAACTCATAATATGGAATCTAAAATTATAATAATTATATAAAGTTCAAAATTCAATTAATACTATTCATAACCGCTTTTTAATGGCTAGTTTGGTAAGTCGTGGTGCGCATGAACTCAAAGCTGCGTATACTGAAAGTTATTTAATTACTTTAAAGAAATAACATACTATGAAATCTTGGGGTGTTACATTCTTCCCTCCTTCAATAAATTGCTTCCTCGCAATTTGAAATTGTTCTTTTAAAATAAAAGGTTGAAAATAAAAAATACCATTGTGGGAAAACCCACATCAGAAATTTGGATAATAAAATTTAGTCTTAATAAGAGGGTAAAAAATTATATATATATATATATATATATACTTGACAAGTAGAGTTTCATCCTTCAACTAATTCCTACCACAAAATCATCTTTCACTTCAAATGGTTTCAAAAAAATTCTATTTATCCAAATCGTATAAGGTTCAAAAAATAATGAATTTATAATTCATTTGAAAGACTATTTAAAATAAATAAATTATACAAACCATTACATCACAGAGTCTAGTCGTAGGTGATGAACCTTTGTCCCTCTTCGGTTGTGGGTCCAAGTCTTGCGGCCTTACTGGACGCGACTAGTTGTCACCTGACCTCTGGGTTTTCCTTTTTATAACAATCGAAAAATAACCTTAATAATGGTATCTAATTTTAAACTTAATCCATCCCAACCTTTATACGTATCCAAAATAATTATATCCAAACTCTCAGTCAAAAATTTATAAGGATGTTAAACACAATCAAGATCCTTTTTGCTAGGTAATAATATGTGAACGCCTTCATCGTGTATTCTTTTAAAACACCACAACATCCTGAATTTCCATAAAACCTTATTGATTACATTCATGTGCCCTTATTCGTTATAGAATACTAGATATACTCCTTCTATCCAAAAAAATTCATAAACTCCAAGAATGATGGAATATACAAATCATTAATCAGTTTCAAGGAAGTGAAGAATATTTAAAATAATTTATCTAAATCAACCATCTCTTATTCCAAAATCACTACCTCGTTATCAGGACCATATTAAGGATTACTTTTCCTTTAACCATGTATTTTCCAAGAAGTGTAGCTTAATATTAATCCACTTTTCTTAGAACCATATATTCTGAAATCCAGAATAAAATAGTATTGCAGTATAATCCTTATTTATCTCCATAATTCATGTAACCAGTATACTGTTGATATAACACTCAAATGAATTAATTTTATAATAACAACATAAGAAAACTAGTCATTCCTCTTCATATGAGGTAGTATCATAACTTGATTATTATCCAATAACATCATTTTTGGTATACTCTTATTGATTCACATAGTGTCTCAATGCCTAGCAGATAAAGCATTTTATATTTGAAAACTTTTTCTTACCCTTGCAATCATGTACTTGGTTTCCTTTTTCTCCACACTTATAACAAACTCTCATTCCCTTCAAGAATTTACCAATGTGATGCTTTCCACATTTATCACATATGGGAAAATACTTCTTTTACTTCTTCCCTTTATCCATCTTTTTCTCTTCCATCCTTTTATTCTCTTACATCCCTTCAATGCCATAGGACTCTGAGAATTATTTACTTATCTTATTAACACATGATATTATTTCTTCATATGTTGAGAATATATGGGCTAATATTTCCCTTCTAAATGTTGGCTTAATACTGTGAAAGATATGATCATTCTTACTCTTTGGATCATATGTATTGCTAGAGTTCACATTCCTTCTACCGGGCACCATTTCTATACAATGGCATACATTAGGTCAGTTTATGAATTGCAATGAATAATTAAAAACTTGTAAAATACCTAACATAAATTAAATAGTTTATGGATATAATCCATAAAAATATTTTCTTTGAGGAGGTATATACTCGTAAATCCTTCATAATGATGTGTAAAGAAAATGAGAATTATCCTAAGAAAATCTCTCTGGAGTGTCGTAACCAAGAGTGCAGCAAGGACCATTGTCATGCACCAGTTCTCGTTTGAGTCTATCTCAAAGCGGTGTTTTCAGGTTATACCCCTAGGTACATCTATTCTAGAGCTGCCTATACCTGTTCGTATCCAGACAGGGATGTATTTTCTTATAAAACTCACAAAATCTCTATATTACCAAAATTCTGGGAATTTCTTCTATACTAATCCTCAAAGTCTATCTTAGGGTAATGTTCTCTAATCAGAGTTTATATAAATCTAGTTTCAAAGTTTATTTCTAAACTTCCTATGATACCAACTATAATTCCCTCACCCTAGTTACCCAGATCTGATGCATTATGTTAATACATTGGCATGATTACAAGGAATAAAGTTCCTAATGACCGATCAGTTTAGCAGTCTGGGAAAATAGATTACATACATTAAATTTACATTAAAATTTAAAACATAAAACATAACATAGATAGTTCTTTGAGAATTCCATTATTCCCTTTAGATTAACCCTGCATATCAATCATGAAACACTTCTTGGAATCCTAGAAAAATAAAACCATAGAAAGGGGTGAGCTCATATGCCCAGTAAGGGAAAATAATTTAGTGGAAGCTATAAACTTTTAAGGAAAGATGTGTGATAAAAACAATAGCATTTTTAAACATAAACATGAACATAATATGAAAAAAAATCAAACATTACCATATAAACATGCACATAGATATTCTAATAGTCAAATAATCACATGTAATAACTAATTTCATAATGAGGGAATGCCTAATGTTGGACATCATTACCACATAGTCAAGGCCTTGTGCCAAGACTACAAATAAACTTTTTTTCAAGGCCTTGTTCCAAGACACTAGTTTGTCTCATGAGACCTACTGATGCATCGATAAGCTATAGTGGGCTCCACCCGTCACTTACTAATTCCACTGCATTCCTCATATTAAAAAGTTGAAACATAACATAAACATTCGTATTAAAACTAGCATACGGAATATAAATACATTAAACATAAACCATGAATGGTATAAAAATAGAACATCCATATTCAAACATATCATAACTCATTCAATACAATATGGAAGATTGTATTATAATAAATCAACCTCAATCAAAAATAATATCTAGTAAAGGATGCTGACATAGTTGAAAATGATGAGTAAATTTTTTTGAGAGAAATATCCTTTTTTTATCATTTAAAAGTCACACATTTATAAAGGAAGTAATTTAAAAGAGATTTTGAAATCAAATTATACCATACCACTTTGAAACTTTTGAAAAGAATTTTCATTTCAAAACATTCATGTCCATATAAATAAATCCTTAAAATCATTTTCAAAACATGGACATTAGTTAAAAATATTTAGAAAGATAAATCTTTAAAACATTTAGAATTATGATATTGATAAAGATTACCATTCAAAAATCCTTAAAATATTCATTTTGAAATCATTTTTAGGAAAAATGAACATGGATGGTAAAAATTTCCTAGTAAATACTTAAACATAAACAATCTTAGATAATAATGAGATTGAGGAATTAACCCTTACCTTACACTTTCCATTAGTCGAGGGAAAGTTTAACCTCCTGTATGATGATTGTAGTATATTATTAAATTATAACAGAACCATATTAATATTTAAATTATCATACATGATTGATTTTTGACTTTATAATACCCATTTAATAATAACTTCCATGTTAAATCAATATTTCGGGTAATAATCGCTTTCTTTAACGTACGTGTTTTAACTTGTTACTCTTGATTGTATCACTTAGATAAATATTTAAATACTTCTAGAATATAAAACATGATTTATATATCATATATATTTAGAATATAAATATGTATAATATACATATATATGAAATGAAAAACACCATTTATGGAGACGGTAGTCCGTACGTACGCATAAACACTATTTCCATTTTCATATCATATTGAACGAAACTAAGTGAATAGGATATATGTAAGTACATATATATATATATATCTAGTAGCATTATTATGTCATATATTACATACTTATTTGTAATATATATTTTTATAATCATCGATGAATGGTGAACGTGGAAATGAATCTCATCGCGTCGTGGAGATGGTAATATGTACGTACACACGAGCGACAAAATAATTTCATTAAAGGTGTGGAATTGGATGGTATATTAATTTTACAGAGATATTATCATGTTATTTTAATTATTTATATACATATTACTCATCATTATATCCATCCAAATAACATAGTATTGAATAACAAATTACACCACGGCGTAGAGACAGTAAGTTGTATGTACGCACGCTTGGTGACATTATCATTCATAAGATGGATAGAATAATGAATATAGTTGTGCCATATTTATAATAACATAACAGTATATAGAAGATAATATATTTATTATTTTATAATGGAAAAACAAAGAAATAGTAAGTGGAAGAATAAGAGAACTTGAAAGAGGGTGGTGAAATCATTACCTCTTCTTCGGGTTCTTCCTTTTGATTTGATCAAAAGGGCTTCTTATGTTTGCTTTCTGACCAAAGGAAGGCCCCTAGGATGAAGGTAGGATAGTTTAGAGGATATTTGGGTAGAGTTTGGCCAAGACAACTTGATTTGGAATTGTGAATTTGAGAGAAGGGAAAGTGCCCTTTTATAAGAGGGGTGAGGGGAACCTTAGGAAAAACTTAAAATATTATTTTATAATAAATTATTTTTTGGTTTATAATGGATACAAAATGAATTATTTAAAATATAAGGTGGGTATGGGTCGAAAAAAACTCAACCAATAGGTTTTAGATAGGTTTAGGTTACCATATTAACCTTAACTTTTAGATTTAACTCTTACTTAAATAATTTGACATTTACCATGCCTCTTTGATATTAATGATTGGTATGTTATATTTATTATATGGTATAGGTATATAATTAATTACTTAATTATAGTATTTTAATGGAAATCATAAATGGTTTATTCTATGTGGGATATAATAAGTATGACATTCATGGGAGGCATGAGCATATAGTTAATTAGAAATGTGATCATAGAAATGATGAAATGAATATGTATGTGTACTACATGGTTATCTAGTGGACTAGGCATGTTAGCTTTTGAATTATGGGATATAACTAAAGGTTTTATGGTTTTAATGGTATGTAAGGGAAACATAGGGGTTTACTTCTACTTGGGTATAAATTCTTTCGATATTGGGGGATGTTGATCACTACTGTTAGATTGGTTTAATGGTTAATCTCTTTACACTTGTTAAGAGAGTGAGATTTTATTGAAATTCATTGTAGGTTGATTGGTTCGATATAAGATTGTATTAAGGTATGAAAACATGGGGTTTATTAGGCATGGTTGTCCTTTAATGATATATAGAACATGTGAGTGATTATATTTAAGGAACATATATGAGATTAGGATATTAAGGTGTGTAAGTAATGTTAATCTAATAGGTAGTTCATGATAATGGATTTTAATTCAGGGTTCATGTATGTAATAGCTTTATTGTGTATGGATTTTCCATTTTGGGGATGTATGTGTGTATTCCCTTGAGTCATGTATGAGTTATAGGACCGTGAGTGGTGTTAGTGTGTTGTGATAGAGTCTATCACTTCCTTATTATGAAGCCTTAGAGCTAAAATCATATATCTAGTGCTAATAAACATATTCTTTAAATACCTACATTGAAAAAAATTAAAATGATACAAACATTACAATCCATAAGTCTGATATCAATAATAAATATTGAGTCACTTACACACTGAGGACTTTTTAGGTTTAGATTTTTTGAGATTCAAGAAAAAATTTCAACTAATAAAAAACATATATTTCACATCCAATTGGTATTTTTTCACCAAACCAAGGATTTATTATTTTAAATTAAGTCTATAAAATCTGCCAAAAAATTCTCCACATATCATAACCATCTATGCATATCATACATAAAATTATTATTCATAAAATGGGAAAAATATAACATATGAAGGGGAATCTCAAATGCTTAGTAAGGGTAGAGTAAAATTGAAACAATCATGAAATAAGAATGGAATAAATAATATGTCATGAATAAATAGTAATCAAATAGTTCCATATAATTGATAACATGAAAATGAAATATATTAATATATAAAATTACAATAAATAAACATACGGATAATAATAACCAATTTCATAGTGATGGATTGCATAATGAAAGAAATCATAATATTCCCAACATGGATATATTCTAATATATCTTATATAACATCAATGCCTCAGGATAAGATATTATTAACAAATTGGAAAGAATTTATCAAATACTAAATCTGGTTTATCTCATGATACCTACTAATGAATCAAGTGGATATATAATTTAGGTCCTCTATCATCACATAATAATTAAAAATTCATTTATAATATAAAATAAATGAATAATAATATAACACATATTCTACTTGTCTTAGTTATTAATAAGCATAAATATTAGAAAAAACATAAGGGATTCCAATACTTTCCCCAGTTAATAAATGAAATAAAATGATTGTATTCATCCAAAAAAAAGAAGGTGGATGGTATTATTAGTGTAACACCCTGACCCTAGTTACCCAGATTCGGTGCATTATTATATAACATTGGCATGATCACAAGAGATCAAGTATCAAAAGACATATTAGTTTAGTAGCCTTATAAATACTAGATATATAAATAAGTTTTACATTACATTATAAAATGTAAAAAAAACAGCAACATTGTGTCCCCTTTGAACACACCCATATCCCTTAGCCTATTCCTTCAGGATAATCGTAATATACTTCTTCGTATCCTGAGAAAAATAAAACATAAAAATGGGTGAGATTAGATATTAAGTAAGGGTAAATAATTTAGCAGAAGCTATAAAATTTTAAGGTAAGATGTGTAATAAAAACAACATCCTTTTAAAAAACATGAACATAATATGATTAAAATAAATTAAACATTACCATATAAACATGAACATTGATATTCTACTAGTCAAATAATCACATGTAATAACTAATTTCATAACGAGGTAATGCATAATACTGGACATCTTAACCACATGTTCAAGGCCTCGTGCCAAGACTACAAAATAAAATTTTTGTCAAGGCCTTGTGCCAAGACACTAGTTTGTCTCATGAGATCTACTAATGCATCGAGGACATATAGTGGGCTCCACTCATCACTTACTAAGTCCAATTCATTCCCCTTATGAAAATATTGAAACATAACATAAACATTCTTATTAAAACTAGAATACCAAAGGCCAATACTTTAACCATAAACAATGAATGCAATAAAAATAGAAAATCCACAGCCAAACATGTCATAACTCATTCAATACAATATAGAAGATTGAATTATAATAAATCAACCTCAATCAAGAATAATATTAATTAAAAGATGTTGACATCGTTGAAAAAGATTAGTAAAACTCTTTGAGAGAAAGATCCCTTTTGTGAAATCATTTAAAAGTCACTCATTTATAAAGGAAGTTATTTGAAATATATTTTTTAATCAAAGTGTATCATACCACTTTGAAACTTTTTAATGTAATTAACATTTTAAAACAATCATGTTCATATAAATAAATCCTTAAAATCATTTTTTAAAAAAAAAGATATTAATTAAAAAGATTTATAAAAATAAATAATTAAAACATTTAAAATGATGATCTTAATAAGGAGTCCCATCCAAAAAACCTTAAAATATTCATTTTGAAAACATTTTTATGAAGCAAGTACATGGATGATAAAAATATCCGAGTAAATACTTACACATAAACAATCTCAGATAATAATGAGATTGAGAATTAAACATTACCTTGTACTTTCCTTTGGTCGAGGGTACGTCTAACCACCTATATAGTTACCATAGTATGTTATTAAATTATAACAGAACCATATTCATCTTCTTGATATCATACATGATTCATTAATGGCTTTATACTACCCTTTTAATAATAATTTCTATGTTAAAATAACATTTCGGGTAATAATCGCTTTCTTTATCATACGTGTTTTAAATAGTTATTCTTGATTGTATTACTTATTTCATGATTTACCTGATTCTAGAATATAAAATATTATTTATGTATCATATATATTCAGAATATAAGTATGTATAATAGATTGATACATGAAATGGAAAACACCGTTTATGGAGACGGTAGGTCGTACGTACGCATAAATGTTGTTTCCGTTTTCATATCATATTGAACGGAAGTAAGTGAATGAGATATATGTAAAAACATACATAAATACATATATATATATATATATATATTTCCAGTATAATTGTTATGAAATATATTACATACTTAATAATATATATATATATTTATAATTATCCTTGAATGGTGAATGTGGAAATTAATCTCATTACGTCGTGGAGACGGTAATCTGTACGTATTCACGAGTGACAATATCATTATATTAATGGTGAAATAATATGTAATTAGATGGTATATAATATATACATAATAATTAATATGTTATATTTATTATTTACATCAATTATACTCATTATTATACCCATCTGAATAATGACGTGTTGAATAACAAACAACACCACAACGTGGAGACGGCAAGACGTACGTACGCACATATGGTGACTTTTCATTCATAAAAGGGATTGAATAATGAATATTTTTGTACCATATTTATAATAACATCACTGTATTTATAAGGTATTGGAGTTATTATTTTGGTATGGAAACAACAAAGAAGAGGAAGTGGAAGAAGAAAAGAACTTTGAAAGAGGTGGTGAAATTATTACCTCTTCTTCTGTTGTTTCTATTTGATTTGAACAGAAGGGATCATTATGATGGATTTATGAACAAATAAATCATTATAGGTCTAATTAAGGGTAGTTTTTAGGATATTTGAGTAGGTTTTGTCCGATCTAAATGTCTTTGGAGATGTGAAATTAAGAGAAGGGGAAGTACCCTTTTATAAGAGAGGTGAGGGTCACTTTAGGGAAAGATTGAAATATTATTTTATTATAAAATAATTTTCGGTTTCTAATAGCTCAAAATGTACTTATTTAAAGGATATGGTGTTTATGGTTTGAAACCCTCTCAACCAATAGGTTTTAGGCAATTTTAGGTCACAATATTAACCTTATCTTTTAGATTTAAGCCTTAGTTAAATATCTTAACGTTTTATCGTGTTTTCTTTTATTATTATAATACTTGGTTAATAAACTTAATATAAAAATACAAGAGAACCCCAAGTGGTTAATTATTGACATATATAACCTTGTATAATTAATTTGGTTGAACCATATATTTTTAGGAATATTATAACAATTGTTAATATAATATTTGTTCTATAAACTCATTTATGTCAATTTTGACACTATTTAGAATTTGGTTTTTTTTAAGTCAAAAAAACATTATTACTTCGAAAAAAATAAATTAAATCAATACTAGAAAGTCATATTGACCTATAAAATTAGTTTAATGCATAAAAAGTCCCAATTTACATTTATTTAGATATCTATAATATCAATTATTTTAATCATTCATTAATAAGGTAATTATTTCATCATCATTGTGTCATAAATAAATTTTATTATTTAATGTCTAAAAATTTATATTTAAATACCATTATGTAGAAAATCGTTTTATCTTTCTAATTAATATTTATAGTAGAATTTATCTTTTGTATAACCCTATATTAAAAATGTTTTATTTATGAAAATTTGAATTTAACACTTTTAACTCTACTATAAATAAAATAATAATAAATGTCCTAATCTAATCCAAGTGGATAAAAGAGGATCATATTTTATTAATAAGGTTAATTTTGGTTGAAAAACACTTATCCAATATAATTAGGAAATTTTTTAGGGTAATTACAATAACATTTTTACCTTTAATTACCCTATTTACTTTTAACCGAGGTAAATAAAATTGAAAAGTTACTTTTCACCAAAAATTATTTTCATCCTATTGAACCACATTTTACTTATTGATGTCAATTTATCCTCTAGTATTTTTTTAAATTCAATTCACAGAAGTGGTAAAATTACGTTTTATGAAAATTTACAAATGTGCTTAGAATGTGGGAAAAAGACGTTAAAAGGTTCAATAAAATTTTATACATCTAATTTTATTATAAAATGAATCCAATGAATTACATTGAAATTATATAGGTATTATGTATATATTTTTACTAAAAATAAATTTAAATAAAATAAATAATTATTTAAATAAAAAGTTAGTTTTAAAACATAATGCGGTGTTTTTCAATATTCATCAAAAATTGGATGTTTCTAGAAAAATACCAAAAATTCACTTGAAGATAATTTTGATATTCCAAATTAAAAAATGATTTCTATTTTACCAAATTAAAAACATATAAGTTGCATTAATTAATTTAAAATTAATTCCCATTGTCAAAACCAAAAAGAGGGTTTTTGACAATTAAAAACTATCAAAAGATTGATATGTGTTTATTTCCAATTTAAATGTAAAATTACTTTCAATGACAAAAATTGGATTAAATGATAAAAATATATTCTAATTATACTTAAAAACCATTCCAATTTATAATAAAACACTAAAAATTATTTTTATTAAAAAAGTTTGTTTCAATTAAAATTTATTATTTTTCACTATTCATTAGAATATGAAAGTTATGAGAAAAACACCAAATATTTATCGAAACTGAACTTTTATGTCCCGCTTATAAAGAACTAGTTTATTTTTATCAAATTAAATATATAAAACTTTCAAATATTGGATTTAAAAATGGTTTTCCCTTAAAAGGCAGTAAAATTGTATTTTTTGAAAAATACTTCCTTTATCTGAAAAATTGAATTTTTTTCTTATATTATGTCTAAAAAACACATAATATGGATGTTAAAATTATATGGAGTATATAAAATTCAAAATTAAGTTAATACTATTCATAACCACTTTTTGAACGGCTAGTTTGGTAAGTTGCGGTGCGCTCGAACTCGGTGTTGCGTGTAGCGCAAGCTAATGAATTAATTTAAAGAGATAACGTGCTATGTAATCATGGGGTGTTACATTCTCTCCTCCTTCAATAAATTTCATCCTCACAATTTGACATTGTTCTTTGAAAATAAAATGTTGAAAATAGAAAATACCTTTGTGGAAAACCCACATCGGAAATAGGGTTACTAAAATTTAGTCTTAATACGATGGAAAGGGAAATGAAAAATTCACCACAAAAATTAGGGTCTCAAATAGGAGACATTTGGTGGATATTATAGACCCAAAATTGGATAGAAAATGTAAATATTTATAGGGAGTGATTGAGGTCATCATTCACAAACAAGTGAACAATAAATGTAAAATTGAGGGCCTCAATGACATAAATATATAATGATTTAAAATATCATTTGTTCAACAAAAAAATGGTATTAGGATAACACATTTTTTGTTTAAGATCCTATCCCAAAAGTTTAAGAATTAATTTATTCATATAATAATAGAAAAAATTACTTCACAAGTAGAGTTTTATCCTTCAAGTAACTTCTACCACAGACTTATCTTTTCTCTAAAAGATAATAGAATTCAAAAATATTCAATTTATCCTAATAGTATATGGTTCTAAAAATAATTAATTTATAATTCATATATCATACCATAAAAAATAGATTATACAAACAAGGACATCCCATTGGCCAGTGGTAGGTGATGCACCCTTGTCGCCCTTCGGTTGCGGGTTCAAGTCTCACTGCCTTGTCGGACGCGATGGGTTATCACCCGACCTCCAGGTTGTCCTTTTTATAACAATCCAAAAATAATCTTAAGAAATGTTTTAACATTAAACAATAGTATCCAATGTCTAACTTAATTCATTCTAACCTTTAAACTTTTCCAAAATACTTCTGCCCAAACTCACAGTCCAAAATTTATAAGTAAGGTAAACAAAATAAAGATCTCTTTTACCACGTACTAACATGTAAATACCTTCATCATTTATTCTCTTAAAACATGGTAACACCCTGAATTACCATAAAACCTTATTGATTATATTCATTCTCCCTTATTCTTTATCGAATACTGGATATATTCCTTATATCCAAAAATGGTGTAAACTCCAACAATGATGGAATATACAAACCATTAATTAGTTCCAAGGTATTCAATAATATCCAATATACATTATCCAACTCAATTATCTCTTATTCCAAAATCACTATATCAGTATCAGGGCCATATTAAGGTTTATATTTCTCTCAACCATATATTTTCCAAAAAGTTTAACCAGCTATTGAGTCACTTTTCATTGTACCAAACAATCTCAAATCCTTACCAAAATAGTACTGCAGTACAATCCTTATTTATTTCCATTATTCACATAATTAGTACATCGTTGATACAACAATCAAATGACATAATTATTTAATAGAAACAAAAGAACACTAGTCATTCCTCTTCATATGTGGTAGTATCATAACTTGATTACTATCTAATAGCATCATTTGGGGCATACTCTGATGATTTGGACATTGATTCATGTAGTGTCTAAAATCCTTGTAGATGAAGCATTGTACATTTGAAACCTTTTTCTTACCCTTACAATCACGAACTTGGTGTCCTTTTTCTATACAGTTATAACAAACTCTCATTCCATTTGATCATTTACCAAGCTGATTCTTTCTAAAGTTATCACTTATGGGAAAATCCTTCTTTCCCTTCTTCTCTTTATCAATCTTTCTCTCTACCATCCTTTTCTTCTCTGGATTCCCTTAAAATCTATAGGACTCAGAGAATTATTTACTTATCTTATTAACACATGATATTATTTCTTCATGTGATGATAATATGTGGGAGACTATTTCTCTTCTAAATATTAGCTTAAGACCATAAAAGATATGATCCTTCTTACTCTATCGAACATGCATATTACTAGAGTTCTCATTCCTTCTACTAAGAACCATTTCTAAACAATGGAATACACTAGATTAGTTTTTGAATCACAATTCATAATTACAAACTTTTAAAATACCCAACATAAATTAAAAAGTCTATTTATATAATCCATAATCATAAAAATGTTTTCTTTGAGGAAGTATTTACTCATAAATCCTTCATAATGGTTTGTAAAGAAAATTTTAATTATCTTAAGAATTTCCCCCAGGAGTTTCATAAAAAAGATTAAAGCTAGGCCTTTTTTCGTGTACCAAGATACCTCGAGTCAAGCCCAAAACTCCTTGTTAGATTTTTCACTCTTAGGTATATCTCTGCCATAGCCGCCTCTACCTGCCTGTATCCAGACAGGGATGTATTTCTTGGAAAATACAAAAAATCACTAAATTACCAAAATTCTTGGAAAATGTTCTATAATAATCCTCAAAGTCTATCTTAGGGTAATGTTTCCTAATCAGAGTTTATCTAAATCTATTTACAAGGTTGTTGTTAAACTTTCTCTGATACCAAATTTAATGCCCCAACCCCAGTTACCCAGAGTCGGTCCATTATTACATAACATTGGCATGACCACGAGAGATCAAGTCTCTAAAGACCTATTAGTTTTATAGAATTAGAAATAATAGATATATACATAAGTTTTACATTATATTATGAAATGAGAAAAACAACAACAACATTGTGTCTCCTTTGAACACACTCATATACATTAACCTATTCCTTTATTTTAATTGTAATATACTTCTTCGTATCCTGGGAAAAATAAAACATAGAAAGGGGTGAGCTCATATGCCCAGTAAGGGTAAATAATTTAACAGAAGCTATAAAATTTTAAGGTAAGATATATAATAAAAACAATAGCCTTTTAAACAAAAACATAAACGTAATATGGAAAAAATAAATTAAACATTACCATATAAACACAAACATGTATATTCTACAAGTAAAATAATCACATTTAATAGCTAATTTCATAATGAAGGGAATCCATAATACTGGACATAATAACCACATAGTCAAGGCCTCGTGCCAAGACTACAAATAAAAATTTTATCAAGGCCTTGTGCTAAGAAACTAGTATGTCTCATGAGACCTACCGATATATTGAGGAGTTATAACGGGCTCCACCCATCACTTACTAAGTTCAATGAATTCCTCATATGAAAATGATGAAACATAACAAAAACAATCGTATTAAAACAAGCATACAAAATGTCAATAATTTAACCATAAACCATGAATGGTATAAAAATATCACATCCACAGTCAAAAATTTCATAACTCATTCAATACAATATGGAAGATTGTATTATAATAAATCAACCTCAATCAATAATAATATCCATTAAAGGATATTGACATAATTGAAAATGATAATTAAAACTCTTTATGAGAGATATGTCATTTGTGAAATCATTTAAAAATCGTGCATTTATAAAGCAATTCATTTAAAAGAGATTTTTAAATCAAAGTGTCACATACCACTTTGAAACTTTTGATAGGAATTAAAATTTTAAAAAAACATTTCCATATAAATAAATCCTTAAAATCATTTGTAAAACATGGAAATTTATTAAAAGATTTAGAAAAATAAATAATTAAAACATTTAAAATGATGATCTTGAAAAAGATTCTCATCCAAAAAACCTTAAAATATTCATTTTGAAAACATTTTTATAAAACAAGGACATGGATGATAAAAATTTCCTAGTAAATACTTACACATAAACAATCTCAGATAATAATGAGATTGAGGAATTAACCCTTACCTTGTACTTTCCTTAGGTTGAGGGTACGTTGAACCTATTGTATAATGACCATAGAATGTTACTAAATTATAACATAACAATATTCATATTTATGATATCATACTTGATTAATTTATGGATTTATACTACCCATTTAATAATAATTTCTATGTTAAAATAACATTTCGGGTAATAATCGCTGTCTTTATCATACGTGTTTTAACTTGATATTCTTGATTATATAACTTATATCATGATTTAATTGATTACAGAATATAAAATATTATTTATGTATCATATATATTCAAAATATAATTATGTATAATATATTGATACATGAAATGGAAAACACTGTTTAAGGAGATGGTAGGTCATACGTACGCATAAACGTCGTTTCGATTTTTATATCATATTAAACAGAAGTAAGTGAAGGAGATATATGTAAATAAATAAATATATATATTTTTATTAGAATTATTATTTCATATATTACATAATTACTAATAATATATATATTTATAATTATCGTTGAATGGTGAACGTGGAAATGAATATCATCATGTCGTGGAGACTGTAATCCGTATGTTCGCATGAGCAAAAATATCATTATATTAATAGTGAAATCATATGTTATTGGATGGTATATCATATATAAATAATATTTAATATGTTATATTTATTATGTATATCAATTATACTCATTATTATACCCATCTGAATAATGACGTGTTGAATAACAAACTACACCACGACGTGGAGACGGTAATCCGTACGTACACACATATAGTGACTTGTCATTCATATGAGGGATTGAATAATGAATATGGTGGTGCCATATTTATAATAACATCACAGTATTTATAAGGCACTGGATTTAATATTTTGTTATGGAAACAATAAAGAAAGATGAAGTGGAAGAAGAAAAGAACTTTGAAAGAGGTGATGAAATTATTACCTCTTCTTCGGGTGTTTCCTTTTGATTTGAACAAAAGGGGTCCTTAGGGTGGATTTACGATCAAATTAAGGCCTCTAGGTATAATTGATAGTTTTTTAATAGATATTTTAGTAGGTTTTTACTGATCCAAATATCTTTGGAGGTGTGAAATTAAGAGAAGGAGAAGTACCTTTTTATAAGAGAAGTGAGTGTAACTTTAGGAAAAGATTGAAATATTATTTTATCATAAAATAATTTTAGGATTCTAATAGATTAAGATGTATTTATTAGTATAAGGTGGTTATGGGTTGAAATACTCTCAACCAATAGGTTTTAGACAAGTTTATGTCACCATATTAACCTTATCTTTTATATTTAACCCTTAGTTAAATAGTTTAACTTTTACCATGTCTTCTTGCATTATTATAAGACATGGTTAATGAACTAACTATAAAAATATAAGAGAACCCCAAGTGGATCATTATTGAAATATATAACCTTATATAAGTCCTTTGGATGAACCTTATATTTTTAGGAATATTATATCAATTAGTAATATAGTATTTGTTTAAAAAATCCATTTATGTCAATTTTCACACTATTTAGTATTTGGTTTTTTTAAAAGTCAAAAAAAATTATTACTTTGAAAAATATAAATTAAAGCAATCCAAACATGTCATATTAACCTAGAAACTTAGTTTAATTCATCAAAATTTTCTATTCACATTTTTTTGGATATCTATAATATCAATTATTTTAATCATTTGTTAATAATGTAATTTTCGCATCATCATTGTGTCATAAATAAATTAAATGATTTAATTTCTAAAAACTATAAATAAATTACCATTATGTAAGAAATATATTTATCTTTCTAATTATTATTTATAGTCGAATTTATCTTATGTATAACCCTATATTAAAAAAATTAATTTTGAAAATTAGAATTTAACACTTTTAACTCTTCTTTAAATAAAATAATAATAAATTTCCCAATCTAATACAAGTGGATCAAAGAGGATAATATTTTATTCCTAAGTTTTATTTTGGTCAAAAAATACTTATACAATTTAATTAGGACATGTTTTAGGATAATAATAATATAATTTTTACCTTTAATTACCTTATTTACTTTTAACCATGGTAAATAAATTTCAAAAGTTACGATTCACCAAAAATTATTTTCATCCTATTGAACCACATATTACTTAATTATTTCAACCATGTCTCTAGTATTTTTGAAATTCAATTCATAGAATTAGTAAAATTATTTTTTATACAAATTTACAAATGTGCCTAGAACGTGGGTAAAAGACGCTAAAAAGTTAAATAAAATTTTATAAATCTAATTTTTTTATAAAATGAATCCAATTAATTACATTAAACTTATATAGGTATTATGTAACTATTTTTACTTAAAATAAATTTAAATAAAATAAATTATTATTTCAATAAAAAGTTGATTTTAAACAGGAACGCAGTGTTTTTCACTATTCATCAAAAATTGTATGTTTTAGAAAAATATCAAAAATTCACCCAAAGATAATTTTGGTATTACAAATTCAAAATTGATTTTTATTTTACCAAATTAAAAAAATAGAATTTTCATTAAATAATTTAAAATTAGTTTCCATTGTCAAAACCAGAAAGCGAGTTTTTGAGAAGTAAAAACTATCCAAAGACTGATATGTGTTTATGTCCAATTTAAATGTAAAATTACTTCTAATGACAAAAATTGGATTAAATGATAAAAATATAATCTAATTATACTTAAAAAACATTCAAATGTATAATTTGACACTATAAATTATTTTTATTAGAAAATTTGCTTTTAATTAAAATTTAGTATTTTTCATTATTCATCAAAATATAAAAGTTATCAGAAAAACACAAAAAAATTACCCGAACTAAATTTTTATTTCCCAATTATAAATAATAAGTTTATTTTGTCCAATTTAATAAATAAAAGTGTCAAATATTGGATTTAAAAAGTGTTTTCCATGAAAGGCAGCAAAATTTTATTTTTTGAATATAACTTCCTTTATCTAAAAAATTGAATTTGTTTTTATATTATGTCTAAGAAACACATAATATAGATGTTAATATTATTTTGAGTGTATAAAATTTAAAAAGAATTTAATACTATTCATAATCTCTTTTTGAACGACTAGTTTGGTAAGTCTTGGTGCGCTCGAACACGGTGTTGCGTGTAGCGCAAACTATTGAATTACTTTAAAGAGATAACATGCTATGAAATCTAGGGGTGTTACAATTAGATTATATCCCCAGTGAAATATAAGAACTTTTAAGGATATTGACTTGTATAAAAGATGAATTTATAAAAATAACTCTTTGAATGACACCACATAAGGAGAGATTAAAATTTTGATCACTTGATAAAATGAATTTAATTCCACAAAAGTAAAATAGTATAAGATAATTAAGAGGGTAATTCATGAAATATAATTACCAAGGAGATAGACCATTTTGAGATAAAGAGGAAAATGAAAGTGAAATCATAAAATATTTCTTATAATTTTTTTTAACAATGTCACAAAAAGATGAAGTAACAAGTCACTTTCCAAATTAATTTTTAAAGTGTTTATGTGAGGACTTTTTAAAATATTTACTTTAAAATGAATCTCTAAAAATTGAGTCTTTAAAAATATATATAGGTTATCCGAAGGAAATGGGGAGTGTAAGATAAAATATATGATTTTAAAGGACAAACCATTTTAATATTTTCAACTAATTATATTAGAACCAAAATCATTAAATATAGTAATAAATATTCGTATTTATAATATTTAAATATAATATTAAAAACAAAAAATATAATGCATATTTGTATTTCAAAATAATAAATTAAAATATTTATGGAAAGAAATAATATAAACATGGAAGAGAAAGAGATTATTGGAGAGAATTTTAATTATTCTTAACTTGATGTACTTTTCAAATAATTTTATAAAGAGAGAAAATTTGAATTAAAATTTTTAATTTTTTATATAGATAAATATAAATAATAAGACATTTGGGTGGAATAAAACAATCATATAAGAAAGAAGTTCAGGGGGAACCATTATAACTCAATGAAGGAGATTGGGGTTAACAACTTCCCTTATGAATTTAGTAGCTTTGAATCAAAAGATTTTGAGAATAGAACTTGAGATGGATGTGAAAATACCTTGAGATTCATCAAAGGTATGAAAATTATATCCATAGGGTAGTATATACACCGCATAAAATAAAACAAGTTTCATGGGTATCAAAGAATTAAAATTGAGACAAGAAACATTTATCTTAACTCTCAACTTCTATAAAAGAAATTTAAAATCCTATATACTAAAAATAACTATATTAATAACTTATTTAATAAACTTTCAAATATCTATTTCCTTTTATACCCTTCATTTTTTATCATTCCCTACATATATATTAGTTACTTATAGTTTATTTTCATCATGAGATGTTAATAATTTCATTCATTTTATACAATTATCATAATGGAAATGTTAGTTATTTTTTATTGATTCAAAATTAATCATTCCTATATTTTTAAAGTTACCAAAATAGGATTTATATAATTATTTATAATTTTCTACTTTCATTACATTATAGTTTTTTTATAATTCATAAAACTGAAATCAATGACGAGCATGTTTTGGTAATTTTTAACAAATAAGAAGTGGTATCTTAATAAGGATTTGGGAATTAAAATTGACATTATATAACCAAAATATATTTAATTATTAATATCATATATTTATAGTAATTTAATTCCCATATCCATCTATGATAGAAATTTATATTTTTGTTAATGTGGGTGGTTAAACCAACCTAAACAATAACATGTTACAATCAATGGATGAGTATGATTATGAATTGATTATAATATCATAATTATAGAGTCATAATGATATTATTTATATTTTATTAAATAGATAAATGAAAATTTATAATAGTTGGTTGATGAAGATAAGATAAGAAGCTATTATTTACAAAAAAAATCGTTTTTCTTCTTGGTATGCTCATTTTAGGCTGTTAAATTTACAATGATCGCTTATTATTATTATTTTTAATATAATTGATAATTTTCCTTTTCTGAATATTAATCATGTAAAAAATATTATATTTATTTATGAAATCCATTTTTAAAAACATCCATAAAAGGTGATGATGGAAGATGAAATACATCATTCAAGGAGGAGGTAGTTCTCAAGTAACATGAGAAACATTTTCATTTTTCTAATATATGGGAGGGAGAAACAATTGGTTTCCTAATTAATATAATAGAAGTTTTGTATACTATTGATATAATTTCATTATATGAGTATGTTTATAATAGGTTTGGAGGAGGGTGGATGATAAAAATAGACAAGAGAAATTTAGGGAGTGGATAATACTCTTGTTGAGAGTTTGAATATTATATTGAGAGATCATTTGAAAATGGAGGATTCAGGACTCTTTATTTTAGAAAAGGGATTCCAAATGTGTAATAGGATTATAGGATAGGTAAAATTTCTAGGTTTTCAGAAATAATTCTCAAGGGTAAGTGTTTCTTAAATTGGGTGTAATTGAGCTCTTTTTAGAGGTGATAAACGAAGAGAAAATACATAGAAACTAAAGTTGGGTGAAGGATATGGGTGGATTCACATGGTACATAGGGGTGTTAAGTGAGGAAATATTGGTGATACATGTGTTTATGACTTTAGCACAAAAAAATGTCTACTTTTTGTAACACCCTAAAATTATAAAATAAGAACACTTTATTTGATATCATACGCGACATGCAACACTAAGCTTAAAAAACCCACGAAATATATTTATTTAAATTGAATCTCTTTGATATCTTGTGGAACATGAAACCCCAAGCATAAATGAACAGTAAAAAAGTATTACATAATAACCTAGCTATTGAATTGTTGGATATGAATAGTAATAACTAAATTATAAAAAATATATGTTTTCAACATATAAAAACAAATTTATTTGTTATAAATTGATTGGAAAAAAATAATAATCAATTAAAATAAAATAAATGACTTCTAAAAAATGGTACTTTTTTCTAGAAGGAAATTTAGTCATTCTTTGCGTACATAGTTTAAAATTATTTTTTACCAATTTTAGAATTTTTTTTGATAAAATGTACTTTATTTTCAAGCTTATCCTATCAAAATTATCTTAGGATGAATTTTTTATATTTTTCAAAAAAGATTCATTTTTAGATAAATAGTTGAAAATATTGTTTTTTTAAACAAAATTTTCCTTTATATTATTTAGAAAAATAAATTATATTTAAATTGGTTTTAAAGTAAAATTAGTTCAATTATTTATTTATTAATACAATTTTGTTCATTTTCATCATTTTAATATTATATTTTATAATAACATTGTAAACTTTTAAACATTCTCTCTTTGAAAACATGCTTTCTCATCGTGTCGGTGGGATTAATTTTAAATTAAATTTTTTCCACTTCTGTGAATTGAATTTTTAAAAATGGATTCAATATTTGGAATATGAATTATTTTTATTATATAATAATTTCAACTCAATTTTTGACCAAAATGAATAGTGAAAATAATAAAAATTAGTTACATATTTAAGGTAAAAATGGGTTTATCAGGGGTTAAACTAAAATGATAAGGGTTAAATTGACCTAAAATCTAGTATTAAAACTATTTTATGTCCATATTTTCATCTTATCATGTATAATTATATATAATTCCCCATTTTTATCATTTTCATGTAAAAACATGAGTATACGTTTTTCTTTTCAAAAATTACAAGTGTTCTACTAAACTCACTTATAAAAAGCCACCTCATATCCTCTATTATTCTCACCTTAAAACCCTTTATTCATCTATGTCTTACCCAAATAACTTCCCATCATCCATAACCTCATCCTTAAATCCTTTTTTGGGTTATAAATACTTTCTTGGAATACTTTAGGCTAATCCAATAGAGGTGGTCCGAGAAGAGGTAAAATTCCTAACAATGTGTTTTTGTTATATTTATTCTTCCACGTCCTTCAAATATTATTTATCTATGAATATATAGTAACACAATTATCTCAAATATTCAGATATGTTGTTATGTTTGGGTCAATAAATCTCCTCTTCCCTCAAATGGGAAATGATAACATTACTCGTTTGTACGGCAGACTACTGCCTCCCAAACCGATGTGACACATTTTCCATAAACACCTCTCACGGTTGGGTATGATGATAGATATAATGTATATATATGATATTTATAAAATAATTATACCTTTGGAGTCACTATATAATATATATACCTTTTTAATTTCTATTCTATAGGGGATAAGATAGCATCGCTTGTGTGTACAGCGGACTATTGCCTCGTGTAGCGATGTGACTCTCCTTTCAGTACAACACCACATAGATGATATATATATAAGTATATTTAAGGAAATAATAAGATATATATGATATTATGAACACTTTTAAAGATAAAATATTACTTTCCTTTTTTTCATAATGATCATTGAAAAATGGAAACATTAATCTTGTGCACTTACAAACTACCATATCCATTATTGTAAAATAGTTCATTTTTCATAATCATAATTCATGATTGGTTTTAAAAGTATAATTGATGTATAAATATGATAATTATTTCATGATTATTATTCCATATATGTTTATATGATGACCTATTTGACCATAATCAACCTACCAAAGTCATTTTGATACATAATCCAAATATCAACAAAACATCTGACGTAAATATAATTGATTTAGTAATCATATATAAAAAGGTAATAGTTAAAATAAAAGGAATAAAAAAATTAAAAAAATTATTAATTCGGTAAATAATTAATAATTTTATCATTATGAAATATAAATAACATTTGTGATGAGTTGGACTCAAGGTAAGAGTTTCTCATCTCCCTTTATCATCTATGAGACATACGCTATATTCCCCACTTATTTCTTTTGTGTAGTGTATATACCTCCATTTTTTATGTTAAATCATTAATTCATATATCGGAATGGTATAGGATGTTTAATTTAATGTTATCTATTTCTTGGGGATTATGATTCCAAAGTTACCAAGTGTTAAGGGTTTAATTCACAATTTCGTCATTATTCGAGATTATTTATGTTTACATATCCCATGGGGTAATTATTTGATATTTATATCTTTAAATCAATATATTTTCTTCTAATCTAGTTATTAATAAAAAATTCATGTAATAGTACCATTTTTCCTCTCTTTGGTACTTTAAATGTTTAAGAAAATGTTTTAATGAAAATATAACTTTATTTTTCTCTTCAGTCAATAATATTTTTTCTTAAAAAATCATTCTTTCTAAAAATGTTTTCAAAAATGTTTCAAAATTCTTGAAAATATTTATTAAAAACATTTTTACCCATTTTTTAATTTTTAAAAAAATTATTTAAAATTAATCTTCTTTTCATTTTTTAAACAAGTCAATTTTCTAACCTTTTTACAGTGTAAAGGGAATGTTCTTTTTAACTTATATGGCATGTACATAATTAATTAACATCATGACAATCATTTATTTGAAGATTTATTTTCAAGTTTATAATGTTATCTAAAAAAATACCTAATATTCTAGAAATTATTAGTTTTCAAAATTTATTTTCAATGAAAAATATTTTTATAATATTTTATGAATTTTCTACATTTAGAATAAAAAAATGTGATTTTTGAAGAAAAATAATTTTCCTTAAGTAATGTTTCAAGTGATCCTTAAAAATCATTTTCCATTAAATAAAACACCCTTTTATGTAACTTATGATTTAATGGTGATATACTCCAAGCATACCATCCTTGTTATTTATATATATGGTTTATGATTAGTTTGACTAGGGAAGTACTATATTGATGTCGTTCAATTTACTCTGGTTAGTTTATGATTATGTTTATTGGTTGGAGAAATTATTTAAATTTCATATGCTAGTATAAATATGTATGTTTATGTGAAATATGTTTTACCCCTTTCACATGAGGAATGTATTGGACTTAGTAAGTGATGAGTGGGAACCTCTATAGCCCCTTGATAAATCTGTATGTCTCATGAGACAAATTAGATTCAATTTTGGTTGAGGCCTTACCCATTTATATATATATATATATATATTGGCACAAATACATGTTGGTATTTATATTTATTGGAATCATTCCTTGATAGTATTTTTTATATTCTTAGCATTATGTATTCCATCATTATGAATTCACTTATTGATATCCCCAGTGATTATTTGATTGGTTAGAATATACACGGTTAAGTTTTAATATCATGTGATTTTTTATATGTAATTATTTGATCTTAATTTATTCTTTCCATATTATGATCACGTTATTGATTAAATGGAATGTGTTTCAGTTATTTACCTTTCCATATTGATTATGCTTTATTTATTCATAGCTTACATTGTATTCTTACCTTTATTGGGCATCTAAGCTTACCCTTTTCTTATGATTAATTTTTCCTAGAATTCCAAGAATTGTTTTGTGATTTATTTTCAGTGATACGTTAAGGGGGATAATGGAGTTCTCAAATAAAATATTCTTTTTATTTTATATTTTAAATTATAATAAGAACTTCAAGTATGTATCTAGTTTACTAAGACTACAAAACTATTCAGTTTGTTGGGATATAATTCCTTATATCTTACACCAATTTAATAAACTATGCATCGACTCTAGTCTAATGGGTCTAGGGATTCTACATTTTCATATAAACTTAAAAAAATGAACCAATTTGAGTTACTCATTTTTAACCTTATTAACCTAGATTGAATTCTTTACCATGGTAATTATTTTTTACTAAAAATGTAAGATGACCTCTCTTACCAAATTTCAATATTATGATTCTTAATTTAGACTTTATTTAATGTAATTAAATTTCTAATTATGATAAAATTAACTTTTAAATTAAAAAATAAAATATATTTTTAAAGAAATTTCTTTTTATACATTTAGTATTTTTCATTATTATTTCATATCAATTGAAAATTAAGTGACTGTTATTATTTTTTCTAAAATATTTAAATATAATATTAGAGTAATAAAAATAGTTCAATTTAAATTATTCAAAAATTATACCACATTTATAAAAAATCTCTAAAAAATAATTTTTTAATGCGGTAACTAATATTTAGTATGGCAACTTGTTTTTATGAAAATAAATTTATTATTAAATTTGGGTATTCTGATAGAAAATATGAAAACCATTTTTGTATAATTAATTTTTATAGTTTATAGAAATTAATTTTAATATAAACATGCATAATGCATAAAAAAATTTATAATAAATGTATCGTTTAATAATAAAGTGAATTTATTCTTATTACATTCCCAGTAATAACTATTTGATGGATGATAATTTATATTTTATAAATAAATTTCATCAATATCATTCTTTAGCAATAATTAATGAAAAATTGCACAATACATTAAAAAAGTTCTATTAAAATTATAAATTTTATATTAAATAATTGTCACCAAATACTATTAAAAGTTTTTATTTATATTCTTAAAATTTAATTTTATAAATCCATTAATACTAAAATATTTCATTGACTTTTTATAAATACATCATATCATTCTTTAACAAAAATAATATACAATATATAAAATAAATTTATAAATTTATTTATTAATTAAATATAATACATTTATTTCATTATTTATTATTTGGGAATTATATTATTTAATATTTTTTACTGATAATAAACAACTTCAATATACCTATCATAAACATGTATATCTAATGACAATATTTCCCTCTATAAAAATTATATTTCTTCCATTACATTTTATAAATTCATTTCATTATAATTTATTAGATCATATTTCTCATTGCCCTAATTTTCATTTTATGTTTCACACATTCATTATCCTTTCATGGTGTTCTTTCTCGTTATAGGTTTAGTTGTTCTAATGGTGATTCTCAAGAATGAAGATGGTCCATGGGATCTCCTAGTTTTAAGGATATTATTCGTTTATATTTACTGTCCCATTTTAAATTATGTACTTTTAATGTATGTAATTTTCCATGGTATGTAATTTTCTATAAGTCATGAATTTATACCAACTGGTATTCTCTGGACTCACATTCCTGAGTTAATTTCTAATAAATATATTCTTTATATACTAATTTCAAAAACAACTGAATCCACCCAAAATTAACCATCCATAATTACAATATCAAAAAACAATATTGAGTAACTTACACACACATGGCCTTTTATATTTTGAGTTTTACATAGTTTATATAAAAGTTACAATAAAATCCATATCATTCGAATATAATGGTCATTTTTACCACTAAAATAAGGATTTATTATTTTACAAAATCTCCCAAAAATTTCTCAACACATCATACCCAAACAGACAAATCATACTTAACATTATTCTTAAAAACTTGAGGAAAAATGAATAAAATAATAATGATGAGATCAAACACTCTATAAGGGTATCATACAATAGAAGAAATAATAGAATAAATAAGTCATAATAATATAGAAAGAATAGATAATTATCAAATATTTTCATATAACAAATAACATGAGCATGTAATATATCCATGGATAAAATAAAAATAAATAAAGATATGGATTATAGTAACTGAGTTCATAGTGATATAATTCATAATTTCAATTGTCTTAATATTACCATCAAGGCCTTATGCAAAGGAATATTACATATAATGAAATACTCATACCAATGTACTATTAATAAAAGGGGGGAATACACCAAATACCCAAGATATTTTTTCTCATGATACATACCAATGCATTGGGTGATATATAATTTCATTCCCTACCTATCACTTATACAATCATCATATAAAATAAATAAATTAAAATAAAATACATAACTAACTTGCCTTTGTAATCCATAAATATCCATATTGGAATAAAAAATATACGAGAATTCAATACATTCCCTGGTAAATAAATGGAATAACATGATCATAATCCATCTAGATAAATAATGTTGATGGTATCACTAGATCATATACCTATTTAAATATAATAACTTTGAAATATATTGGCATAGATGATAGACACATTTATAAAAATAACCCTTTAAATAGTACCACAAAAGAAGAGATCAAGAATTAAATTTTTTGATTCTGTGAATTTAATTCCCCCAATGTAAAACGATTTATAAAAATTTAGAGTATAATTCATGAAATATAATTCCCTAAGAGATAAATCCTTTTGAGAGAAAGATGAAAATGGAAGTTTAAACATAAAATAGCTTTGAGAAAACATTTTTAACAATTTCATAAAACGACTACGTTACAAGTCACTTTAAAAATTCATTTTCAAATAGGTTATGTAAGGAATTTTTGAAAAAATAACTTTAATAATAATCTCTAATAATTGAGTCTTTATAAATACATACAAGTTATCTAGAATAAATTTTGAGTGGAAGATAAAATATATGACCATGAAAGGAAAACACTTTTTAATATTTTAAAATGACTTTATTGAAACTCACTTCATTTAAAAGATAAATAAATATTAAATTTGAATAAGATAAAGTTAATATAAAGATAAAAAAGATAATAAATATTTGTATTTAAAAATAATAAAGGAAAACATTTGTGGAAAGACAGTATATGCACATGGAAGAGAAAGATATTGTTGGAGAGGATGAGAATTATTATTAATAATTCATATTTTAAAATAAATTAATCAAGGAATAATATTTAAATTAAAATTTTATTTTTTATTAAATATAAATAAAGATTAAAATATAATATTTTTTTCTGGATAAACCCAAATATAGAAGAAATAATTTTAAGAGAACCAATATAACTCAAATAAGAATATCTGAGTTAATATAATCCCCTACAATTTTAGTAACTTTGAATTGAAAGACCTTGAAAAAGAGAACTTTTTATGGATTTTTGAATCCATTTAATTCCATAAAACTTATGAAAATGGTACCCATAGGGAATTATATACACCACAAAAAGTAAAAAAAGTGTCATGTGTCTCAAACAATAAATATTGGTATGAGGAACCCTTACCATAACTATCAGCTTCCACCAAAGAAATTTGACCACTTGTATAATAAAACAATTATTAATCTATTATTTTATATAATACTAACATATATTCCCTTTTATGTAATTAATTTATAACCATACCCTACACATATATCAGTTATTTATATTTTATTTTCAGCATCATATGTTAATAATTTTTTTCATTTTATAAAAGATTAGTAATCATAATATTGGTTCTTGTTTATTAATAAATATTTCTTAATTACCATATTATTAAATATACTATAATAGTAGTTCTATAATTATTTATACATTTCCACCTTCATTACATGATATATTTAGTTATGATTCACAGAAATGAAATCACCGAAGAGCCAATTTTAGTAATTTTTAATGAATGAAAGGTGGTATCTTAATATTGTGTTAATTATTAAACAATCCATTATAGAAGCAAAAAAATAATTATTCACATATTAATATAATATATTACCATTAATTAAGTTTCAATATCCATCCATCATATAAATTTATCACAACATTTGTGTAGGTGTTAAAATAGCCTAAACAGTAAGATGTTATAATCAATAGACGAGTATGATTTCAAGGTGATTATAATATCTTAATTCCAAAATAATAATGATATTATATATATGATATTAAAGATATAAATTTTAATGGAGAATTTTTGGATGAGGAATATAATATAATATGCTATTAATTACAAATAAGTAATTTCTTTCCCCTTGGTATGCTCATTTTATGTGGTTAAATTTAGAATAATAAATTATTGTTAATAATATTAATAGAATGATTAATTTTTCATTATGTAAATTTTATTACTTAATAAATATTATATTTATTCTATAAATCCATTTTTATAACCATACATAAATTTTGGTGATAAAAAATAAAATACATCATTCATGGAGGTGGTAGTATGCACGTAACAAGGGAGACATTTTCATTTTTATAATGGATAACATGGAGAAAGATAATTATTTCCCCATTAATATAAAAAAATTTAATTATAATAATTATAATTATGTAGTTATATATATATTTGAAATAGTTTTGAAGGTGGGTGGATGAGAAAAATAGGGAAGATAAAGTTAGAGAGTGGATAATACTCACATTGAGAGTTTGAATGTTCTCTTGAAGGATTCACTAATAATGGAGGATTTGGGATACTTTCTTGTGGACAAGGGATTTTAAAAGTGTAAGAGTATTCATATATAGGTAAAATGGGTAGATTTTCAATAGTAGTTTTAAGGTTAAGTGTGGTTTTAAGTGTGTGTGAGTGCGATCCTTTTATAGGTGAAAAAAGAGGGAAAAATCCATGGAATTAAAAATCAGGCAAGGTGTAATGGTGGAATCACTTGGGAGTTTGGAGTATAAAGAGAGTAAATATCGATGATAAATGTGGGTATGTATTTACCAACTAATTAATTTCATTTATAAGTTCTATTTTTCATGTAAACTTAATAAAATTTTATCCACTTTATGTTTCCCATTTGTACCCTAATTAAACATCTTTAAATTTTTTTACCATGGTAATTATTTTAACATAAAATATAAGATAACACATCTTACCCAATTTTGATGTGATTATTTAAAATTTTGAATACATTTAATATAATTTAATTTATAAATATGATAAAATTGACTTTTTAAACTTTTAAATTAAAACACAATATATAGATAAAAAATATTCTTTGTGGAAAAATTAGTTTTTATACATTAAGTTATTTTCAATCTTAATTACTGTCAATTAAAAATTAAATAAGTGTTAATATATTTTTAAAAAAAATTAATCATCATATTAGAGAAATCAAACCCAATCAATTCTATTAATTTAAAAATTACACAAAGTTTATAAAAATAATTCTTTGAAAAATAATTGTCTTATCATGAAAAATAATATTAACTTTGGTAACTAAATTTTATATTAAAAAAATAAAATGGCCTTATTAATAAATTTTCATATGATAACCATTTTATTATAATAAATTCCTAGATTTGATAAAAATTAATTTTATTATAATCACGCATGGCGCATAAAAACAATTTGAGGAAAAATATTTATATTAAGAAAAAAATGAATATATTTTTATTACATAGCTAATAATAATTATTTTATGGATATTAATTTATAAATTGTCATTACATTTCATTAAAATAATTATTTAGTAATGATTAATAAAAAAATACAGAACACTTAAAAATAATTCTTTAAATAATGTAACTTTTATATTAAATAATCTTCAAAAAATATAATTAAAATTAATTATTTATTTCAAAAAATAATAATTTTATCAATTTTTTTATGTTAAATTGTTTCATTAAATTTTTATAAATACATCATATCATACTTTAATAATATTATTAATATGTAATAAATAAAAATATTTTTTAAAATAAATATTTTAATTAAATATTATATTTTTATTTCATTGTTTATTATTTGTGGATTATATTAAATTAAATTTTTTACTCAAAATACTCATATTTGGTATACTTATCAAATACATGTATATCTAATGACCACATTTATAGTGACCATATTTCCAACAATCATATTTCCCTTTATAATGGTTATATTTCCCCCATTACATACTATTAATGCATTATATTCCAACTTATTATATCATAATTATTATTCCATTAATTTCATTTTATATTTCACAGTAGGATTTCTCATTTGATGACGTTATTTCTCATTGTAGGTTTAGTTATTCTAATGGTGATTCTCAGTAGTGAAGATGATATAAGGTATCTCTTAAATTTAAACATATTATTCTCTTCTATTTATTATAAAAAAATTAATTTATGTACTTTTAATGGATATAATCAACCATGGTATGTAATATTCCATGGTGTGGATACATGTTTTTATGTACCTTTGTTGCAATGATCCATTATGAAAAAATAAAGTGTTGTTAGTTTGATTTATTTCTTATGTGATTTACTAACAACTCGATTTTAAATATTTTAATAGAAAAAACATATTTTTGAATGATATAGATAAATCCTAAATAAATAAAATGATTCCTAAAACCTAGCGTGATACACTAGTTCCATGACCACATGGAGTTAATTCATGGGTTTTTTATGGGCTCAACAGACGATCACATACAAATGGTGATCGGATATGACCTAATAGTGGAATGGTATGGGATACCTTATTGTGATCATGATATATGTTATCACTATTGTTAATCAAAGCAGGGGTTTCTCTAGGGTGTATTCTTGTGTGATTAACCAGTGGGAACCGGTGTATTGGGATATTATTATTTGGTGTGATAATAGATCTCTAGTGTGAAAGTATAATGACTAAGAGCTCATGAGAATAGTTTTTATCCAAATGGTTAACTCATGTGAGGGATGATATATGATATTTCAAAGAATATAATTTTTGTTATAATGATTTTTGCAGTATTTTGAAATATTGAGAGGTTGATTAGCATGATGTGATGGGTCAGGGATCAGAAGAGTGCCTTAACTATGATGAATTAGGCACTAGCATGGTTCTAAATTGACTTTGGGATTGGGAAGGGTACATAGTGGGATATAATGTGAGACTTTCATGATGGTTATAAAGGTTTTATACCTTGATTTAAATGTATATGGATTGAGGGTACGATGGTGGAATATATCAGGTATAAGAAATCAATTTCACTGGGTGTTTTGGTAGCAAGGGAATCTAGTGTAAAGCTTGGGAAGTGGATACATTCATGGAATATGAATAGGGATCATGAGTGTTAGTGTTTGGATGATGTTGGTTTTTAATAAGGATGGTTCTCATGGATCTCTAATAAATAAGTTACTGTAGTGGGGAGTGTTTCATGGATGATTTAAGTATATAAGGATATATTTAAGTAGTTTTTTATAAACATCTTTAGTAACGTGTCAGTGGACCCAATTCAAAGTTGGTTATGGTTTTTATATATAATAGATTCTGGAAGCTAGGTTATGGGTGGTAAATATAAAATAAGAATATGTGGGTATTTATTAATAAGAATTGTGTTGATTCAATATAATCAATTATTGTTATCCACTAGATGTGGAATGAAAATCAGGAGGTATGACTGAATGTGTTTTTTGAAAAATGTGTCAATGGAGTGATTTTTTCAAGGGAATATTTGTGAATTTGAATAAAAAATTTACATGTACAATGAGTTTGGGACTTATATTGTAGATATGGTCTTAGAAGTGGGATTATGGATTCAGAAGAGAATAGTCAGGTGACTCTTGGTTGTGATGTCGAGAGAGAGATGGTCTATTATAGAATAGTTATGTCAAATTATGGACTGTGATTTTAAGAAGTTAGGAATATATGAATACGTATGTAAGTGGGAAATCATCAAGGGATTTTTGAAAATAATTATTTCTATAATACATGGGATCGAGGGTTTTGAGCAGTAGATTTAGTTTAGGTGTGATATTAGCATAAACATAAATAGTGGGAGACATGGGGTTTAGACCATTCATCAGGGATTAGTGATTGATATGATTCATTTATGATGAATAAGAATATTTTTCAAGGTTTATAATCCTTATGGTGAGTAGTTTTTAATGGTCACATAATTATGGTCAGTTAAAATTAAAGAAATTTTCATTTTTTTAGTCCCACAGTAGTGTGTGTTTTTAGAATTGAACTTGGGATTAGGATTATGATAATTTGAACATCTCTAGGATTTTTTCAAGGTCCTAAAAGGTTTCTAGAAAAGTCATTTAATTTTTAGAGTAGTTTCGGGGTGTCCTTGTTATGAAATGGAAACTGAAAAAAAAAGCTACATTAATGGGAAATTAGGGTTTGTATTATTTGAAGAATGGTGGAGGCACCATCATTTAAGTTTTGGTTATGTTTTGATGAAATTTTTGCTCTAAATGCTTTAACAAAATTCTATAATGATTTTTTATGGTTTAAAAAAAATTTAAAATTATTTTGGGAGTTTTGAAATGATTTTAATGTGGTTTAGATCAGTTATAGATGAGTTAAAGACACTGGAAATGAATTTTTAGTGTTTCTTTGGATTTCAAAAAAAACATAAAACATAAAAAAATACTATATATAAAGTTAATTTTTTTATATGGTTCATCAAGTATAAA
Source organism: Viscum album (assembly GCA_963277665.1). Taxonomy (NCBI): domain Eukaryota; kingdom Viridiplantae; phylum Streptophyta; class Magnoliopsida; order Santalales; family Viscaceae; genus Viscum; species Viscum album. The sequence continues at coordinate 2,097,419,267 of OY728122.1, forward strand.
TTTTATCATGTTTTAAAAAAATGGCTAAGTCTCCATTTGTAAAATTCACCTTGTAAAGGGTGGGGGGAAATGGTAAAGTCCGGGAAATGTAAGGGTCGCCATGTTTGAATGATTCTCTAATGTATTGTTCCCTCATACACAATATTCATTATCTTATGTAGAGTGGATAAGTGTTGAAATCCCCAATGATATGTAAAATTAAATCTAAGTGACCTAATAATACATAAAACTAACTCTTTGATACATAAGAGTCATCTTGTGGAAATAGCTAAGTTTTATGTGTAATAGTAACCCATGTGATATGTAAAATTAACTCTATAATTTCACTGAGTATATAAGATAAAATATCCAAAAAAGTAAATACATAATATTAAATAAATTATTATGTAAGGGTTCTCCTCATTCTAAAAATCAGTTAACTATTGGATCACCTTATGATACATAAGAGTAATAGTTTTGATGAGTAAGGTTCATCAAGAAGTGGGAAATTAGCTATGTCTGAGAACTCCGTATAATATATAAGGGTTATAATATGGTAAAGGGGTTATATTTAAGGGTCCTTTCCATAATATTTATATATATTCCCTATGAATATGGGTGATATGTAAGGTTTTTCAAAAGGAAGATACATAAAGCTTCCCATATGCAAGGTTCAGTGTGTAAGGGTCCCAGTGTTTGTCAGAAACTGAATATAATTAAAATTTTATAAATTTTTATAAAATAATTAAATAATTTAATTATTAAGTATTGAATGGGGAATACATACATTTGACCAAAACATAGTGGGTGTTCCCTGGTTCTTGCCTCTCTCTCATATTTTTCCTTCCTCTTAGAAAAACTTGATCCATTGTTTTTCATCATTCATTTTGTTTTATCAACAAGTAGTTATGGTGTGTCACCCCTTTGGTCACTGGTACATATTATTTTTAGTTTTATTTGTTTATTTATTTATTATTTGAATTCAAATTTTTTTTGAGTCTGAAAACAGTAATTTTGGTTTAAATAGGGATGTCACATGGTCAGCAAATTATTATTACTAACTCTGCAGATGACTGTGGGAGAGAGGTGTCTAGGGGATAGTCTATATTTTCACAGGCTTTACATGGTTTTTCTAACCATGTGTTAGTTTCTAGGGACCATATAGCCTTTTTTGGGTGTTAGTGGCTCCAACATAGTTGGAGCATGGTTTTCCAAACCATGTACCTAAGCAATGCAGATTTTCCAACTCATTAAAATTTAGTGTTTTTAGTAATTTTCACTTATGATTTTTTACCCCAACTCACCCCAATTCTTCACCATTCATGTATAACTTATTTACCTTGTCTTGTACATTCATCCCAATTTTTTATTGGTTAATCCCATTGGATTTTTAGTGGTATTACTTGATATAAGACTTGAATATCTTAATTTATTCATCCTCCAACCATGTTCTTCCATTTTTCTTCCATTTTCATGGATTTATGAAACTCTATAATTCCATGAGGAAAAATCTTGAGTTTTTTATTTGATATTTATTTTTTTATTAGTGTTTTAAGTTCATTATTACCCCTTGATTTTTATAGTTTTAATCAAAGGTGGTGATTTTTTATTTAGTTTCAGGATATGTGTCTCTATTTAAGTGTGTTCTTATATGGAATACATTTTATTCTTATTTTCTTTGGTTATGATCATAAAGGTACCTTTAAATTTTTAAGATAATTTTGGTATGTAAATATTTGTTTTTATTTGTCAAATTTTTTGGAAATTTGATGGTTTAAAGTGAATTTTCATTGTTTTGTCCTTCAATCCATGTTTGACCAGTTTCATACTCTTAGAACTGTATGTTTATGATCACAGCATCAGTATGGATTGGATAATCTGTTTCAAAAATCAGATTAACTATTATCACTATAGAGTCTAGTTTTTATCTCCAAATAAGAACACTCATTTTTTCTAGGGTTATTCGGACATAAGGTTAGAGAGTTAAAGACCCACTATCCCATATGTAGGATTGATTTTGTGCGAGTAGTATATGTTATTCTTTAATTTTGTGGTGTATGGATAATATGGCCCTCTTCCAATGGTGGTGGAACAGTACCCCAATGTATATCGGGATGATTTTTCTATGTTTTCACCCTAATGTGAGGTTGAGTTCACTATTAACCAACTCCCCAGAATAACACCTAATTCCTTAATATTATATCAAATGGGCCCTATTAAGATGGAGTTTATAATTTATTTGTGAAATCTTGAAAGAAATATAGTTATTCTTCTAACAAGATCACTATTCGTGTCTCTTGTTATTTTTGTAAATATTTCTTGTGAGATTATATGACATTTCATATATTATTATAATACAAATAAGGTGAATGTTAAAAAATAATTCATATTTCTTTTTATTGATGATATTTTTTATCAACACAGGATAGCCCAGGGGTTTTAGAAAATAGAACTGGGGTCAGGGTACCACCAGTTGAGGTTTTAAGAAGTTGATGTTCTAAATACTACCTTCAGGTAATTTTGAGTGTATATATATATATATTGTTTGGACTTACCAATTCAATATTTCTAGATAAATAAGGTCGTGTTTTTTGTTCATGTGATTTCTGAGAAATGGATTTCGTTGGACTATGAGAAGATCCAAGTGGTCATGTCCTAAGATAATCCCAAAAATGTGTTTGGGATCAGGAGATTTTTTGGGTTTGTACTGATACTAGAATTTATTTTTTTAGGAATTCTCTAGGATAGATTCCCCATGATAGATTTTAATTATAAATGGGTAAATTTGAGTATAGGAATAAGTGACTGAGATCTTTTGAGGAGTTACATGTTTGGTTGACATCAACTCCATTTTTTATTCTTCATGATCCTAATAAGGGATATTAATTGTACAATGATTACTTGCGTATGGGGTTGGGGTTTATAATAATGTGGGGTTATTGTGTGGTGGTGTATGTATCTCATCAACTATTCCCATATAAAAATAATTACACAACCAATGGCCTAGATTTAGTAGTCATGATGCATGCATTTAAGACATGGCATCATTACCTCTCGAGGGAGTAGTTCATGGTATATTTGGATCATAAGATCCTAATGTATATTTTTACTTAAAGGGACTTGAATATCAGCTAGAGACAGTGGGTAAAATATCTTCAAACTCTTTATTTCAACAATACCTATACCCTTAGAAAGGGGAATGTGGTCTATAATTCCTTGAGCAGTAATTTCCAGACTCATGTGATGAAAGAGTCTATAGATGAGTGGAGTCTGATGGGATTTTTGTTAATATAAGTTTCGAGGTTTAGAAGGATAGAGATAGTACATCCTTAACCAGTATTTAGGTCACACTCTCTCTTGTTGATCAGGTTCAATGTGAGGGAGTATCTTACCCAGACTTCTAGTAGATTAGTAGAGATTTATATAGTAAGGAGACGACATATGATTGGTCTAATGGTACCCTCTTTTTTAGGAAAGGAAAAGTGGTTCCTCTAACCTTTATGTAAGAGGTGATTCACAAGGGGAATTATTCTAGTTATTTAATTAAAATATGGACTAATAATATTTTTATAATCTGAGGAATTGATATTGGTATATTAGGATGAGACGTTAGGTTGGAGATTTTTCATTCTGAAGTTTTGTCTTTGATATGAGAAAACTATATCATCAAAATAAGCTAGTTTGCTTCAACCTCTCCCCATTTTGATGTAGAAGTAGGATGAGATCTTGGTGGTCTTTTTGATTGGTATATCTCATAATCCCATTGGAAGGAAATTATTTGGGTAGTAATGTATTGTTTTACTAAATTATCTTGTTTTATTTCCATTAAAGAGTCGAAAAAGGTACAGGAGCTTGGGAACATGTAATTCTGAGAGAGTATTTGGCATCATGGGGTTCCCACATATATATATTTTTAAATAGATATAGCTATTTTACTTCTTATATTTGTATGGGGATATGGGAAGCCATGGGAACCCATCAAAATTTTAATACAATGTTTCACCTACCGATGGATAGTCAAACTGATCCGGCCATCCATATTTTTTAGGGTATGCTTAGAAATTTTGTGCATACATTTGGAGGTTTATGGTAGAGTAATATTTCATTAGATTAGTTTTTTATAAAAAAAATAATTATTAAGAATTGATCAAGATGAAATATTTTGAGGAATTTTATGGGAGGTCATGTTTGTCCCCATAATGTTGGGATGAGTTGGGTGAGTTTTCCTTATTGGGACCAAGCCTTATCCATGATATGATAGAGAAAGTACAATTGGTTTGATATTGGTTAGAAATGGGATATAGTTTCTATAAATATTATTTAGATCATCATATTCACCCTTTAGAGTTTAGGGTAAGTGATCAAGTCTTTCCTTGGGTATTTTTTAGACTAGGATATTGTCTCTTGGGAAGTAAAGGGAAGTTGGTGTATGCATTATACCTAGATATTTCAAATTAGGGAGTGTATTGTGAAGGTAAACTATCAATTGGAATTTCCTTCTTGAATGAAATTGATCCATGATGTCTTTCATATATCCCAGTTGAAGAAGTACAATCTCAACCCATCTAATGGTGATAGAGTGGGAGTATTTGGAAGTGGGGCTTAATGCCGTCATTATTTAGCAGTCTATTCATATCCTAGATAATCATAACATGTTACTATATGGTTAATTGATCCCATTAGTCAAAGTTCTTTTTCAGTGTTGTGGCTACAACTACAATACAGTGAGTGGGAATCTTTAGTGAGGTAACAGTGGCCTCACCTATTTTCTTCTAAGGATCCTTGAAGAATTTTTGGGGGAAAAGGTGGAATGGTTAGGAGAATTGTGACATTGAACAAGTCACTGGTACAGCTTATTTTTAATTTATTTGTTTTTTTTCAAATATTTCCCTAGTGTTGGAGACTTAAAACATAATTTTGGGGGAAACAGGAATGGTGTGAGTTTAACACATGTTTAGTGGATGATTAGTTTTAACCATGCTACTAACTATGAAAGATAGGTGTTTAGGGGATAATGCATGTTCACATTGTCTCCAAATAGTTAGAAAAACTCTGTGAAAGTTAGAAGAATTGTATGGCATGTTTTGGGAAGGAAATGTTTTTTTGCATGGTTGGCACATGATTTTCCTAAAAGTGATTCCAAACCATGCCAATTTTCTACATTAATAAGGTTTGATATTTTTTCAAATTTTCCCTTATGAATTTTTACACCAACTCGCCACTCTTCCTCCCCATTCATGTTAAACCTCTACTATTTAGATAAGATTTTTTTACCCCTTTATTCCTTCATGAATTTCCTTTTATTATTTGTTTATATTCCTGAGGTATGCCTTGAATCACTCAATTTCTTCATCTTCTACCATTTTTTCCTTGGTTTTTCAATTTCATGGATTTATGAAACCCTAGTTTTCCATTTGTCTGAATTTAGGGTTTTGGATGGGGTATTTAAGTTTTTTATTGGTGTTTTAGGTTCATGAAGACTCGTCATACTAGATTATTGTGGTTTTCATTGAAGGCAATGACTTTTTTCTTGGTTTTGAGGTAGGTGTCTCAATTTAACGGTGTTTCTTCATGACTTAATTTTGGTTGTTTAATTTCTTTGGTTTTTCTTATAAATTTTCCTTTAAATTGTGGTTATATTTATGGTTTATCAATGATTTTTTAAATTCATGAAATGTGTTGGTAATTTTATGGTTTAAAGTAACTTTTCAAAATGAAGGGGTGTGAATGCATGAAATGTGTTTGATGAAATTACTCATAGAGGATTTATAGATTAAAATAGATTTTAAAAGGGGTTTTTAAAAGGTTTTTACTTTTGGTCTGATTATTTCTTGATTATAGGAATATATGGTTTATAAAATGGATATTTATAATTCTGTATGTTATTTTTTAAAGGAAAGGGAAAACCCCTTTTATTAAAAAGATAGAATAAATAAATTGGATGTGGAGGAAAGAAAACAAAAAATGTTACAAAAAATAGAAAAATGGACAAAGACTCCAATAGTAAACATTTTGTAACTTCTACCCTTTCCATGAGGAGCTCTCTAACATGGATGACAATCATGCTTCCAAATATCTCTCACTTTTTCTATGGAACATGAACAATATCTGAAGAAATAATCATACTATATTACTCCCTTTGTTTATGATCCAAATTTCCAAAAGCCAGATCATCAACATTGACAATATCCCATTTATCCATAGTAGAAGAGGAAACTCCCCTAACCTCATCAATTTTTAGCATCTTTAAAGCAAAATTGATTCTCACTTGTCCAGTAGTAGTACACGATGACCCTAATTCATCGATAAAACCGTAAAAATTCAAACCAAAAGCTCCAGGAAGAACACATTGTGCAGTCACAACAGACCCAGCCTCCAATTACATAGCCTCAATCTGAGCTAGAACATTCACATTAGAAGAACCCAAAATAGAGATCCTCTGGTTAGCAACAATTATAAAAAGGAGAAAACCCATCATATCCAATATGATCATTGACATATTCTTGAGAATAGTCTCTATCAGAATTAGCCACAACCTGTGACTTAGACTTGGAATTGCATATATAAACATATTGCTAAAATTTATTGCTTTTAAAACACAGCTTTTAGGAGAATCATCTTGCATATGAGAAGAAATGATCTATAAATTATTATAACTAAAAACTACATCAACCACCTATTTTAAATATGTCATGTAATGATTCAAAATGATAGGCTGCTAAGTTTTATCAACATCTAAAACACAATCCTTAAAAGGGTCAGTAAACACTAGGATAGAAACATCCACCAGATCAATTTTTGATTTCATAAAAACCTAGAAGAGCATGTTGAACTGGCTCAAACACAGTAATATTCATTGAAATAGGAAAAATACTAGAGCTAAATAAACTTTTATTTTCATCCTTGAATGAAGAATAAAAAACCCTTTCCAAAGAGCTTCAGATTCCTATCTACTGTTCCATGTGGCATACATAGAAGATGGAGTAAGACCAGGTACTCTATTGCTATTAATTTCAACAAAATCATTCACACCAACATCACCTGGTGGGATAATTACTTCTTTAATTAGACCAACAGATGCAGGACTATGTTTACAACTTTATAGAACATGACTAAACCTCTTGAAAGTGGATCATCTCAATCCCTTATGATATTTATCGACATTGTGACCAATATTACAACATTTATGATAAAAAATTGGTAACTTTTCCACATAAATATGTAACTCAAAGAGAAATTCATTATCAAATAGAACAATTGTGTTAATAAAGTTCAAACACATATTAATTTCAATAATAATATGGTAAAATTATTTGAACCTTTCCTGTTCGGTTTCTTTATCTAATTTAATTGGAATCCCAATAGTGGAAGAAACATCCCATAAAATTTTTGGATGCCAAAGATACCAACTAAGACTAATTATTGTAAATGTGTGGAATATGGGAGACTATTGTTGTGTTGATCAATTAAACAATTGAAGCCTTACATTATGTTATGCACTAGATATGAAGTGTTAGCCAAGGGGCTAAGGGTTTCCATGGAAAGTGTATTACCCATGGTACTAAGGGATTCCATGGAAATAATATTACGCATGGGATCAAAGGATCACATGAAAGGATTGTAGGTCTTGTGGAAGACCAAGAGTTATAAACTTTTTTACTCACTTAGTTAGTTATAGAACCATATCTTATAGTAATTCATCCTCAATGCCATTTTTTAGAGCCAATAATGCTTGTTTCTTGTGCCTTGTTTGATTTGGATGCCCTTTATTTTATACCTAAAACCCTTTTTTGGATATACGATCTTATTAATTTTTATTCTTATTTCATTCATGCATGAGTTGAATACGTTTATACCATGTGTATTTACTTATTTTTATTTGATCATGTATCACTCGTGGTTTTAAAATTTTGATTTTTTTTAAAACCCCAATTAATTTCTAAGAAAATGTCTTCAAACTAAACTTGTTTTGAATATGGATTCTAAACTAGAGATATTGTTTTTAATGGAGAAAGAACTTATATTGATTCATGGTGGTATCCTAGAAATATTTTTCCTCACACACTATATATCTCTTTGAGTGTATGTAGTCCTTGTTTTAAATACATGGGTAAAATTAAGGTAACCAATTAATTTAGTAGCTCTTCTTGATTATCATCATTCATGGTTGGTTTGGGATGTTAGAGATTCTAGTCCCATAAAATTTCGATTTTATGGAGAATTTTGAGATTTTGGATCATTTTGGATGTTCTGTATTGTCCTCTTTTTCCTTTTACCTATTTTGTGATTTTTTTTTATTTTTACTTAAGGATATCATGTATATGTATATGAAATAAGTTTTGGATGAAGATGATTATGATATAGGTTTTTTTCATTATTTTATATATTCTATTTGGATGTCTATATTGTTGTATGGTTCTTATTCACTAGAATGGGAGCCTAATTCAAGAATGGGTCATGCTATATTCTCAAGGTCAAAACCATTCCCAAATCGTAAAGTGTGATACCCTAGTGCTTTTTGCCAGCCCATGGTGATCGGGAACATGCATCGGGCCTTGTGGCGAGCTAATATAGGTGATGTGGAAGGTTGACCAAGGTTGTTTTATTACATGTAGGTAAGGAAAATTGTTCATGTTTATCTTTTTCCTATATATTACCACTATATTTTCATTCTTTACTAAGAATCTATAATTCTAAGGAATTTTTCATATTCTTTTGAATCAAAAATTTGGACCCAATATGAAGGGGGTTTTATTTTAATTTTATTAGAATATTTTAGGGGTATGAACACACTTGATATTGTAAAATTTAACTAAAGTTATGTCACATACATTAATTATTTAAGTATTTCAATTAGTTCAGTTAAATTTTATGGATCATTTGAGATAATAAATTTATACTTTTGTGTATTATAGGTCTGATTGGATTCCAAGTGTGGTTCACATACAATTTATCAGGGATTAAACTATGGGTGGTCACCGGATAAGATATTTATTTTATTATGAACAAATTATTTGTTTTGGAATAAATATTTATTATTATGTAAATTAATTATAATTTTTAAATAATTGAATTGAAATGGATTTGATGGAGTAGGGCCTCATGTTTATAAACTATGGATGTTTTGTCTTATCAAATATTGATCAGCATGAGTAGTCAATTTGTACATAATTTAAATTAATTTAGTATAATTTATTTGGTCCTTATATATCTCTCTAAGGCTTATGAATTACGTTATGTAGCATGACATATGCGGTCTTTCCACTTGTGCGTGATCAACCTTAAATGAGAATAAATTTTTTCACTTAATCCCCATTAGTAAAATAAAAATTTCTTGGATTGTGATAGACCCATGAATACTAGTCTTGGATCCTCGATCACTGATGTTCATGCATTTTAACACAAAAATTTTATGTGATATAGAGACCTTAGAGGATTATAAATTCAGTAAATGAACATAGTGGACCTCGAAATAGGTTCCTTCAGTTCCCTATATTGGAAATTGTATGCCTAAGGGAAGGCCACATAGAACCTTGAGTTGACTTATAACCTCTTAGCTAGTTTATTAGTGTATGTGGTGAGTTTATTCTCTTCCATTGGAATTTTTGTAACCAGTTGGATATACCATGGAAGGATTTATGTATACGTTAGGTGCGATAAAACTAATCCAACATAAATATGGTAGTGAGATGGTTTTATTTCCGTACCATCCCATTTTACTTGTATTTCATTGGTCATGTGTCAATTTTATCCATCATTTTATTGAGATTATTTTGAGGGATATTATGCACATTGAGAAATTGGCATTGAAACTAGAGTTTGGAATGAAATAACAGAATTTACTTGGGGTGAGCAAACATTGATGTGACTTAGGGGACCATAGTGGGTTCCCCAATCTTGGGTTGACTCTGGAGAGTGTTTGAGAGAGGTAGATAAAATGTTTATAGACTAGTATGAATGTGGTGGTGGAAATGAACTGTTTTCTTGAGAGGCTAACATAATAAAATTTAGATAGGTTTGGGGGAGTTACTAATCTGTATGACACTCATGGTATGGGTGATGATATATAATGGTATATGATGTGGGAACCATTCCCCCTAATGATATATGATGATCTACGGATCATTTAGTATTACCCATAATGGTATATGATGGTATACAAGGTTGGTGTCAATACCCCCAAGGATATATGATGGTATACATAGTGGGAACCATCCCCCTTGATGAATATGATTATATATGGGGTGGAATTCATACCCCCGATGATATATGATGGTATACAGGGAATGCATCATTCTCCCAATGATATATGATGTTATAAGAGGTGTAAACTATTCCATCAGATGATATATGATATAGTATGGGGTGGGAGCTTGTTCTGCCAATGATATTGATGGTATATGGGGAGGTCATTATGTCCCCCAATGTTATATGATGGTATAGAGGCAGGTGCTACTATTACCCTTGGTACTAATATATGACTTAATCAGATACATATTCCACTACCCAAAGTAGGTATAGTCACATCTGGGTGACTTTGATAGTACCCCTAGTCGTGATAGGTATTTTGTATACAGTTTTTTATTTATTCTCTCTAATAAAAACATTTTGTACATGCACTATTTTTTATTGGCGATGTTATCATTAGTGGTTCCATGATGAGTTATACTCAGACCCTACATGGGAGGCCCTCACACATTGGTACATGAAAATACCTCATGACTACAATTATAGGTAGGGAAAATGCCCAGTGTTGGAAGATTGAGATGGATAGATTGGACGTAGTCAACAAATAAGACCAGGTCAAGACTCGAGACCAGGTTTTGGTTTTCTGTTTTGATTATTTTTTTCTAGGTTGTATATTATCTTCCATGGGACATCTTATGGATGCCTACTTTCTCATCAGACATTTTTTATAGTTCATTTTGTAATAGAATGGGATTGAAAGTAATATTACCTAAATCCATTGATATTATATAGTATGATAGGGATTAGCATAGGGTATGACAAGCATATGGGAAAAGGTTTTTATTTAATCTTAAGGTTATATAATATTGGATTATATGGGGATATCAATTTAAATACCTTATATAGACTTATTTTATGACTTTGGGTAAATCACAATACCATGAATCATATAGTAAAATTTATTTGGAACTATTGGGCTACATTAGAAGGATTTTAATCTCTAACATACTTTAATATAAAAACTAAACCAATTCATAAAGATGAAATAAAATAGAGAATTATGGTTGAAGTATGCAAGATATGAAACTGAAGGCTTTACTCATAAGATTATGAAATGTATGATTAAATATGTGAGTGTGATGCATACATCAGGGATCATCCTTGTATATTATATAATGAAGTGTCAACCTTAGCAAGTGGGTGTACGAATCTCTTGGAATGAACTAGTTGAAACTCTCCCCTCCCATAGCTATCTTCCTGCATCCTTCTTTACTTTTGAGATACTAGCATAACATTAAGCCTCATGAATCCTACACATATATTTTGGGTGATTTGAAAAAATTTGTGAATATACATCATAGTGAAGAACATTTATGTTATTACTTGGTGATTTTCATAAAGCATAAAATAAGGAAATTACAATAGGAGTCATTGGTGAAATGTACACACATTTTTCATTTCCATCTTTTCATTATTTAAATGTCAATGGTATAAAGTACTTGTGATTCATGGTTTCTTTTATTTTTTTTTAGACTGATTAAACATTAATATTTTCTTAGAAACCTTTTAGTATTATCATATCTATTTCATGTTATTTTATTCATAAAATCATTTAAGAAATAAAGTTTTTCAAGATCATAATGAAAGTCATAGTACCTATCATAAAATATGACTCTGAAATTATTATGGAAAAATGAATTATAGCTTCTGATATCGAGATATCATAGAAACTGATTCAGTGTAGAATTTTTATTTTTGTATAGGTCAAAGCATTTGACTTTGTTATATCATATCATGTGATTTCAATTTCATGGGTTTCAAAAATAGATTTTTGAATTTATTTTATAATATCCTTATATAACATAAATTATAACTGCTTGTCATATTTAATGATTGGACTATCAGTCATATAGTACAACTGATTGTACAACAGTAGTTTATGTGTCATAAGTTTTCTATCATATCCCATGATTTATTTTAAGTTGTTAAATATGATTTTTTGAGAAAAAAAAAATTCCATATATTTTAAATTATGAATTGATTTATATAATTTATAAGTTGTTTATAAATTTTAATAAATGTCATTTTGGGATATTAATTTTTTTACAAGGTTCTTATAAGTTAATTAATTATAATGAGTTTATAAGTAGTTAATTAAAGGTTTATAAAATATTTATTAATAAATATTCCACAATATTAAGTGTCAATATTGGAAATACCTCTTAAAATTATATAGAAATACTTATACTTCAGATATAAATTTTTTATTTGAAAATTATAAGTATAACTTATAAAAAGTTTTATAAATTTTGAAAATAAGACAAAATAAAAATTGTTTATATTTTTAATTATGAATTATTCATATTAAAAGGTGGACTTATTTTAATAAATTATTTCAACCATGTAAAAAGGGTTTTGATATATGATATGATCAAAATATTAAATAAAAAATAATTATTAATATTTAGATTATATTTTTTTTAAATAATTGTAATTGAAATATAAAAAGTTTATATTTCATAAAATATAATATATTTAAATTAAAATTCTATATAATGAACAATATGAAGGATTTCATATTGATAATAAATATTAATATATTACATTTATATATCTATTGAGTGTCTATAATGAATTATAAAGTTTTATAATTTCTTATTTATGAATTGTTCTTAACTTTATATATTATATTTAAAAAATAAATAATTAATTATTATTTTATTTTATTTTTTTGTATATTCAGGTTTATAAATTTGTTATGAAATTTTAATATTATATATGATTTAATTCATGAGGCAAATTGATTCTTATAAAATTATCATGTCTTGTTAATTATGAAGATATAAAATTTAATATTTATCTACCTTGACCTTAGTTTTTAAGTCATGTTATTAGCATGAATTAGGCTATTTAATATATTTTTTACATATTTTGTATTAAAAAATTTATTAATTGGATTATCTTGTGCTTAAAGTATCTTTGGGTAAAGGAACTTCAAGTTGAATTTCCCATATGATAGGAGTCCTTTGAATTTTTCTAGAAAGGTGGCGGTTAGCTATTTATGGCCCTAGGATTACTCACGTGGAGATTATCATTAACATATAATTTTAAACTTTTACATGAAAAGATCAAATATCTTATCCAATGGATGAATTTATATATGTATGAATATGTTTGGCATCAATTTTAGGGTGATTAAAACAAATTGTGAGTTTTGTAGAAAGTTAAACATTAATATAGTGTGAACCTATTAATTTGGTGGATGGAATTGGTATTTTAAAACCAAATCAGTATAATCATGCATACATAAAGTAGTAAAACATGTGATAATAAATATTCATTTGATGAATTGAAAATTTAAAATGAATATGTTGTATAGTAAATTTGTGAGATCTTTAAAATAAAAACCTCTCAAATATAAATTGTGAGGTTTCATCCAAATTGGACTTATCAAGACCTCGATCATTTAATATGGATGAGCAAAATTTTTAGGTTACCATGGATTATATTGTGAAATAAATAAAGCAATAAGTTGACCCTAATGATTGGTATCCATATTCTTAGAATTTGATTTGGGTTACACATAGCTGGGAAACCCTAACAATTAAGATACCAGAGGAATAAAGTTGAGTGAATTAATATGATGGATTGGATAAAGGGTTTTCTACTCAACTTTCCAAGAATAATTTATGATATGATTGAGATAATGACATACTAAAATAAATAAATGGTGAGATAAATTCCATATAAAACTCATTACTTAGTGAAATATGGATCCTATCCCATTAATAGTTCTGATGTATTTAAATGGGGCCATCATTTTAGTGGGATTAATTTTAATAAAATTACTTATTAAATGAATATTAAACATGATAGTCATTTAATAAAATCTTATATTTTAGAAAATTGCATCATCATCATCAATATCTACTATAATATCAATATTAGATAAAGAAAACTAAATTGTAGTAACATCCTTGAATGGTATCAAAACTTGAGTATAGTTCTTAAGAAATAGGTAAAATTCAATTTGTTATGAAAACCCCTTCTCAATAAAGTGAATAGTGAATATCTTCAAAAAAACAGAAATAGATTCTTATGATATGAATATAAGGGATTAACTTCAAGTCTCTACGCTAATATTTTTTACCATGGAAATCAAGTTGAGAAATTAACATAATACCACATATAGTTCTAATTTTATTGACAACCTAGAAGGGATCTATCATGAACTACCCAGGCATGATAATGAGGTATTCAAGGCTCTATTTTGATATAAAATGAAGGAAGGAGCCTCAGTTTCTACTCATTTTCTCAATATGATTTGGTGTATCAATGAATTATACATACATTTTTCACATCTTAGAATCGATCTATCTACATACTTCATTATACAATCACTATTGGAAATGTTTTAATAGTTTTTTGTGAGTTACAATATTAATTAGTTGAATAAAAGATTACCTAATATCCTCAATATGCTGAGGATATTTGAGCAAGATATGGGAGGTCTAGGATAAAGTGTTATCATGATGGTGAAAAAGGAATATGGTAAAATGTTTGTCTTATAAGATAATAAAACTGGTCAGGGAGAGTCTAAAAAACCCCTTAAAATAAAAAAGAGGGATAGTGATTTCACTATGGAAAAATTTTCCATTAGAATAGAAATTGTCTATAATACATTAATGGTTGTAAGAAACCTTGTAGATATTACACCACAGTTATTAATGTTATAGAGTTAAATTTTTATATTATTATGGATATATAATATGAATTTTATGTTTTACAATTTTTGTAAATATATAGGAGTTTAGAAGTGGTGAAGTTGATGATGGGAACTAGAATCTTTGTTTCAAGTAATGGAGTTAGGATTTTCTATATTGAGGACTTGGATTCAAATACCCAAAAAATATTGGATTTTTTTAAAATGTGTTTCTTTTACCTCATTTTTCTTTTGAGAAGTGAAAGTAAATAATCATTGTTAAATTAAAAAGTTGAATTTTTTGATACATATGGTTTATGAATCTTCCAAGATCTATAACAAGCTTGAAAAGAAGATAGGGATAAAATTAGTTTTATACAAGATAATAATTTTATCCAATAATATTAAGAAATATGAGTCAACTATAAATAATTTAATATTTGATGAAATATTCTTCTTAATAAATTTAAGAAGACACATAATAAATTATATGATATCTAGAAAAAATTTATTTGTTAAATATTTATACTAAAAGGAAAAAAGAGTTATTTATTAGACACAAATAATTTTGAGTATCTTTGTATCATATTTAGATAAAAATATTATGTCTAAGAGTATATTGGGAGTGTGTTTGAACTTATAGAAGTTTAAATTTAACTATTAATATATTATACCTATCCGGGATCTTAGTGAATTTCACTTAATATTCTAAAGGATTTTAGGGTTTTCGGGTAATGATATAATGTAACATTTATATTAGTCAGTAAAATATTTCACTACTCTATATAAAGGGTTCCAATGATGATGATGATCAATATAGAAAAGTTATAAATTGATATTAGAAGTTAATAACATTGTAACATTAGATGTTATTTAGTTAAGGGGTTTGAATATGTTCATGGATTTGAATATTGGGAATATAATGACTAAGTCTCGACATTATTAGAACTAGATTACTTCATATATGTTATTCAAAAAAGATTTTAGTGGGAGTATTTTTTTGATATGGTTATATAAATATATTGTAGGAATTGCATATAGATGTAATGAGTTAACAAAACTCAAAAAAGTGAAAGAAACATAAGTATTCTTAAAAGAGTTTAACAATATAAAATATATCATAAAAAAGAAAATGCTTACTTTATCATTCCTTCACATTGGTTGTATATATTCATATATAGATATATATATTTCATGAAGTGTAATGATAACTATCCTTTATAAGAAATAATTTGAGTTATCCCTAACTAATTTTTATCATGGTGTATTATAGGTTATAATGAAATTTTATGTTTGGAATGAGAATTAATCTTATATGGAGATATGGAATATGATCATGAGGCATAAAAATTATTTGTGCACTGGATGACCCATTAATTATACCACACATAGTGTCACACACTATTTTTTTGTATATTCGGGATTCATTGTTCATGTTTGGAGTCCCCACACTTGAGGTTAGTGAGATATCTATCATGATATCCTTCATACTTTGATTAATTTTTTATTTAACCCATAATGACTAAATAAAAAAGGGTTATTGGATATGTTCTTGATCATTTTGTTGGTTGGAGGGAAACCAATGTGGGATTTTTCCTCTCATATGATGAGTATGATATCAGGGCCCCCAATTGAGATATAATGAGGAAATGTATGGCTATACATAGAAAGTGCATATGATATTCTTATCAACTTAGATGATGGGCATATGATGTGATCATCTACTAGATTAATGATTGGAAATGTATTCATCAACTTAGTTAATTTATACTCAGATGGTCGAGAATTTTTGAGGAGTCTATATGGGATTGAAATGCACTGTGTCTCATGGTTCCTTAATGTCTTGGACAAAGGAAACATATAAAATTGCATTCTACCATGTGATATGACTCGTGAACAAAAGTATAGGGATGCATGCATTTGATGGAGATCATGTTGGATCCCTTTTTATCTTGAGTACCATGGATGATTTGTTAGAGTTTACTCTTTGCTTAAATGTATTGATATAGTGATTTATATTTTTTATCAATGTTATCGAAGCCCATGGGGTCATACATTGTGGTTAGATGAATGGGGATTGATTTTTAATTAGAGGTATATTATAATTTTTCTATTGTTGTATATAAAATAGTTTTTGAATGATTTTTTCACAAGGTTATTTCAAATAATTTGATAAAAGGTAAAGTTAATGATATCTTTCCAAAAGTATTTTGGAAGATACCAAAAGAGTTTTTGATATGATTTCACAAGCTATTTTAGACGATATGATATTAGGTAAAATGGAATAAAAAGGTCTTCAGGAGATATTTCAAGTGGCATATTGAATGAAATATTACCTAAATCCATTAATATCATATATTATGATAAATATTATCATAGGGTATGATAAAAATATGTCAAAAAATTATAAAATACAAAGGAAATATCATATTTTATCATATATAGATGTTTTATATTCTATCTGGGATGGCATTATTTTATGAATATGGCTGAATTTTAAGGTAAAATTCATTTGTAACTGTTGTGATACATCAAAAGTATGTTAATCTATTACACACTTGACTATCATTAACTAAAATATTTTATAAAGATGAAATAGAAGAGATAATTGTGGTCAAAGGTTAAATGAGATGTAATTTAAGGATTCAATCATATGTTTATGAAACATAAGAGTAAATACATTAATTTGATGCATCAATCATGTTGAATACCTATATACAATAAAAAGGATTCTTGACCATGGGTAGTGGGTGTGTGATTATCTTTTAATTCTCTAGACAAATCTCCCCAATCTTATAGATTTATTCATTTATCCTTCTTTTCTTTGAGATACTTAAATATTGTGAAGGTTGAAGATTCCCTCCAAAATAAATTTTGTGATTCAATGAAATCTATAGATACACCTTGTAAAGAAAAATATTTTGGTTATTCATTATATATTTTCATAAATCCTAAAATAAGAAAATAATAATAATATAATTCATTATTAAAATTTACACACATTTTTTTCAAAATCACATGATTATTATTTCAATAGAATAGAGGTCTTAAGATTTATAGTTTCTTTTTTACTTTCGCTGCTTTTATTAATAAATAATTTATACTTAAAAATATTTTTGTGATATGTCATTTATTTTAGTTGTGGTGTTTCTTTTATTAAGAAGAGTATTGTGATGATTGGTTCTGTGTTATTTACATTTTTTTATTCTAATATGACATGAGGGTATAGTCTACTCATGGTAACACCATAGACCATTGTTTCATTTCAACAAACTCATGAGTATGGGGAGGTTAACCTAGGGCTATGTGTCACTCTGATATGATTACTATGGAGTGGGAGAGGTTGAGATAGTAAAACTTTTTGTATATTCTAATTCATCATATGGTCTATTGTAACATTAGGATTTGTGTGATTTATTTAGATTATAACTATTTTATTTTATTGGTTATAATTAATTAAATAAATAAAATTAATAAATTTTTTCATGAATACCTTATATTTTTATATTAATTCTTTAGAGTAACTCACATATTTTTTTATGTTAAGATTGATTATTTATTCTCTGAATAAAAATTATTTATATAATTTTTATACAATTTGAATTATTTATAATTATATATGATTTTTCTAAATTTTATACTACTGAGCATGCTTTTTGTATTTCCTTTCCACTTTTATGATATATATATATATATATCGTCATACATGATAAACTATATGATACTTGATATTAATTTTAAATTAGAGAAAAATATTTTTATAATCTTAAAAAAATTATTGGATGATGTTTTGAAAGGTGGTGGTTTTGAGAAGTTAATTTTTTAGAAATTAAAGTATAAAGTATTCTCTCAAATCTGATTTTTTTTTAAAATGATTTTTTGAAAACTATATTTTTTTCAAACTAATGGAGTAACGATTTATGAAATGGAATATAAATTTCTATAAAACTATGTTGAAATGAAAATGTGTTTAATAAATGAGAATTAGGTGGAAAGATAGGCATATGTGAATCCTAAATTATTCTTATAGTGGAGAGTACCATGAAATTAAATTTCATTAGTGATAGTATTTTAAGGAATTTAGCTATATAAGTATGTCTCTCATATTATAATCTAATGGTATTAAGGGTTTCATTACTTTTAAAAGTTACACATTGGAAGCATGATGGGTATTTTGATATTTATAGTATTGTGTTAACCATTATCATATCTTTTGGGTATTTAAATAATGTGGTATTTAGTGTTTTATACTTATTATGGGAAATACACATTGGGATTTTTTTAGATAATTTGGGATACACGTTAGTGTTTCAGTTGTGAATTGATGGTTATATAAGGTATTGGATTTTGGATAAGCATATGTTTTGGATTTTCATGGATGAAAAGTAATATGGTGGGAAGTGTTTAGTGATCCATGCCCTAATTAATAAATTAAATATTAAATTGTAATCAAATTTTGGAATTTTATATGATAAAATCATGATTTGTTTTGAATTTTTTGAATTTAATATGAAGAGAGGAAATTTATGATATTTTGTGAAGTTAAAAATATGTATTTTAGGATATAAATGTTGGTGGATAGGAAAGAAGGGGGTATTTTTGGATTTTCAAAAGCTATAATTTCTTGATGGTGGTAGAAGTTTTCCATTGGGTACCTCAATCACTTGTCATCGTGTACATGATAGAAAAACCAGTGGGGTTGTCCACACTAGGCTACCACC
The DNA here is from genome assembly GCA_963277665.1 of Viscum album. NCBI lineage: Eukaryota > Viridiplantae > Streptophyta > Magnoliopsida > Santalales > Viscaceae > Viscum > Viscum album. The sequence goes on from OY728122.1 coordinate 2,097,438,857, forward strand.
AGGTAGCTAATGGGATTCAATATGTACCCTATAGGTACTGTAGCAGTATTATAGCGGGAACTATAGCAGGTACTGTAGTGGGAACTGTAGCAGGAACTGTTTGGCACTATAGCAGCCGTGAATATGCCCTGTTTGGGCCTTCGGGCCACCGATTTGGTCCCTGAGTCCTATAAGGTCTTTGGGCCACCCAGGCCTTCGGGTTAGTAAGGCCTTTGGGCCACCTCAAGGCCTTCGGGCCACCTTAAGTTCATATGCAAACCAGACAACCTACAAGGAACAAACTCTACAAGGAGGATGAGCAAGGAGCTTTCACCACCGCAAAAGCTAAACGGATTTCATGAATGAAAGGGTATGGAACCTGCCATCGGTACAAGCCTTTGCACGCATGGGAAAGCCTATTCGAACAGCCATGTGAAGGTGGAGAGATGATTTCACGATGAAGATGATGGGGAAGAGCAGTTCCAAGTAGTTAGTCTGGGTTGTATGTAATGTTTGAAGCCTACGGGCAATGAATTCCTCTAAGGCCTATGGGCCATGTAATACTTATGCCTACGGGCCTTGTAAGAGTTCCACCTCACCACTTGAAAGGTGGATTATCAAAATCAATAAAAAATGAATGCCTTTGGGCCATTGGAGGAGGAATAAAGTCATTGTTTTCAATTTCTAAATTATTTAAAATGAATATTGAAATTATTTTCTACTATAAAGTTTAATAATCACATTTCGTTATTTTAACTACAGATTTTAATAAACAAAAAAATTCATCATGTTTTCTTGATTCATATATGTATTTTAAATTTATGTAAGTTCGTGTCTAAATGTGTTTTAAAGTGTTATATGGATTTTAGGACAAAAAGGAGGAAGTTTTTTTGTTCATGTTTGGATTTTATCACTTTATTTTATTTTTTCAAAGTGTTATATGGGTTAACTTGATATGTGATTTGAGTTAAAAAGGGAGATTTAATTAGGACCTTCATAATTAATCTCTTTGAGTAATTTTGGTAAATATTTATTTAATTCTGAAAAAAATTACAAGAGTTCTATATTTGGTAAAATATTATCTCATGATCCCATCATCATATTTTATAAAAAAATCACTTCTTCCCATAAAAATGAATGAATTATAATTCCATGAAAAATATTTAACTTTCGTTAAGAATTGCAACGATGAAGAGATAATGAAATGGTTAACCAAGTTGGAAAAGAATTATTTAGCTCTTAAACTTATTTAGTTTCCACATATAACATAAATTTTTATATACCTATATTGTATATTTTTTTATAAAGGTTAGAACATAGAATTGGATTTACATCAGACTTTTAGTTTATAAATTATTTATTTTGAAAAAACAAATTGTGTAATTCATTATTCTTTGATATGTTTTTTCAAAATATGTTTGTTAATAACTTTTTATTTCAAACTTTAGTTTTTAAAGTAATGATTATATATGTTTTTTATAAAGGGTTAAGTATTAAAATATATTTTAAACCACTCTTTTGATATCCATAAGAGTAGTTTTAAATTATATTGATTAGGAGTTAAACATAAAATCGGTATTTAAAACAAATCTTAAATTGATTAAATGATAATTATTTATTTTTAAAAAAAATATTGGAAATGAAGGGGTTCTTGAACCAAAATTTAATTATATAGAGTTATTATTATATAAACATAATTTCTAGGTAATATTTTTTGTTCCTTGTTTGGTGACTTGTTTATCTTGATACTAGTATACTTAATTATTCTCTATATTGTATTTTTATCCATGGATTAGTGAAACAATTATTTCATTTCTATGTGTATCATTGTTTTATATCATGATCATATGATGGATAAAGTTTTATGTATGAGTGTGTCTATTATTTTATTATGTTAAGTATGCGGTTTCTATATTTAGTTAAGTTTACATAAGTATGTATACCAATTTGATATATTGATCATGTTGAAATGGGATATATATATATATATATCTATATATATATATATTGTTATTGTAAATTACATAAGTAGGAATGTCACATACTGACGAAATGGTTGTAAAAATGGGATGGGCTACAAGACTGTCCTAACATGTTATACACTATCCAATTTCTATTAGGATGGGCTGCAAGAGTGTCCTAAATTGTTATACACTTTCCTATTTCCATCAGTATGGGCTACAAGATTTCCCTAAATTCATATACATTATTCCCTTTTCCCCATGATAGGTCTTTCACCGTGACTTGGTAGTAAATTTTTCCCTCAAAACCTGAGCTAGGATCAAAGTAGAATTTTTCAAGTTGGACCATTTTGATATAGGGAATTATATGTTATGGTTAGTAAGTATCTACTAGATACCTATTTTCTCACTACAACCAAATTGTGATTGATGTCAGTGAAATTTATTTATTGGATATGTATATAAATGTGTATAAATGTTCATGAATACACCTTATCATTTAGTGTGTGAGTCAAGACAATATTTTTGGTTCCCTACTAATTTATACTCACACCTTGCATTTGTATTCCGATGGATATGTAGTTTCAGAAAACCCCTTTCATATTTAAATAGGTATATTTACAGTTTTTTGGATGTCCATGGATTTTTGGGTCTTGGATGTAATAGGAGTAGGTTTATACTCCACTATATTATTGCAGTATAGAAGTCCATGTTTGGAAAGAGTAGTGGCGATGCATCTCTGATTTTATTTAGATTATTGTTCTATAGTATATAGTATCCAAAATTTGTCTATGGAAATAGATTTATAATTGTTTAAATTATATTCCTGTCTTGATTGTATTAATACAGATAGTGTTGTTTTATAGTATCATATAGTTTAACCAAGTTTCATAAGTGTGCATATTTTAGTTTATTTTATGAAAATATTCGATATGGATAGCTTATTCCATGTTTTTATAAAAACATGGTTGTGATTTATTAATTTATATATAGTGGGTAAATAATTCCCCAATGATAAACCGAGACCCACAACACTATTCATCAACCATTTGGGGTCGATTAACACTCTTGGGGTTAGTAACGGTATAATTCAGTTATTATTTAGATATCTAGGTCAGGGTCATTTTGACTCATGATTCAAAAATAAGTGAATGAGTTATCACCGTAATCATAAGAAATATAGGTGAATAAATCACCATCATGATCATAAATAATAAACATGAATGATTCATCACCATAATCATAAAAAATAATGGTGAGTGTTTTATCATTGGTAAAATAAGTATAATAGGTGAAAAAATTATCACCACTCTAATGAAAACCATGTGTGAAAAAGTTATCACTATGGTCATAATAATAACATGTGAGAATAGGTGATCACTAGAAACATAAACAAATCATGGTTTAATGGGTTATCATGATAAATATAAGCATAACAAGGGAGAATAAGTTATCACAATAATCAGAAATATTATATTTGAATGATATATCACCTCTATCATATTAATATGGGTGGATTGTTCATCGCCAATTTTATAAAAAAACTAAGGATAATAGGTTATCACTAGATTCATAAGATATTGATAAGCGGTTTATCACCATATGTATAATCAAAATAAGAGTGAATATATATTTAACATAATATAAACATAAGAAAAGGTTAATGTATTCTCTCTATAATATAAACATAAAATGGGTGACCTAATTATCATCATATTATATGCATGCAAAAAGGTTAATAGAATATCCCTAAAATATAAACATAAGAAAAGGTGACCATATTATCACTATTAATTAAATATAAAAAATTGTGAGTTGATCATCATTATAAGAATCATCATAGTCATGGTTTAATGGATAATCAATAATACTTATATTTAATCTAAACCCAACTTACTCACTAGCCACCTCGCATCCATCACATGGTACACCTGGGACACTTAAAGTTATGATCAACCTCCCATAAAATGAATTAGAGTTCCATAAAATTAACAATATCACAAGGTTAAAAATAATGTGGGAACTAACTATATAAATGTCCAATAACTAGGATAATTCACTCCTAGTATTCCCATACATAAGCTTCCCATCAACAAGGAATGTTCAAGGACACCATACATGGCATACTAATTCAATTAATAGTAAGTGAGCTCCTTAAGGGATCCATCCTATAAGTATCTCACCAATTTCAAATTATGGAATGGGTATCGATAACCATAGATAAAAATTATTGTTCAAATAGCCTATCAAATATTATATAGCCCATAGTCATCCCTTAAGAAACAGTAAAACCATATTTGATTCCTTTATGGTTTTTTCGAACACACCTACTTATTACCACATATAATACAATGCATGAAGATCAAATAAAATGATAGAAATATTTGGGCACAACTTACTATGTAGTGGTATATTCCCACTAGTCAAATATCTTTGATTAAATTAGGCTCAATCAGTGTATATCCACAAATTCATACAAAAACCAATAATTTTGAAATTTTATGAAAATAATGAAAATATGGTGAAAAGAAACTAAAATATATGGGATAGAGATCCTAGCCATACCTAGATCCATTAGAGAAGCGATCTGGGCTGGCCTATAAGGTGGGATATATGAGTTACTAATTAAGCAAAGTAGGTTAGACAACTCTACATACAATACATGTTACTAAAATAAAGTCCCAAATTGTACATTCATAAGTCCAATGAGCTTGTATACCGACCTATAGATCTAAAAATATATATATTTAATAAAAATTTCATAACTCTCATAAATTATAATTACAAAAAAACTATATCCAATTCATAAAATTAAATAAAAATTATTTATTTATAAAATATTAAATTAAAATGAAAATATATTTAGAAAATATTAAAATATATAGTTAGGGTTAACTTAACATGGTGATGTGGTGTAGTTGTAAAGGTTCAGAGGGTATAAAGGACATGTTGGGTGCCACTACTTTGAGAGGGGTTTCTATAGGGAGAAGTAATTTTGATATTATTACAACATATTTTTTAAATTTTTTAGGAACATGATTTAATATAACCTATATGTGATTATTACAAATGACCTAACAGGACCTACGGAAACCTGATGGGCTTATCCATGTGGGTTATAGGTTTCATATACCAATTCATTTTTTTATTTTTTCTTATACAAGATTGAATATTTAAGGCCCTAACCCACAAAAATCCAAGGTTAAATAGATAGGCTTGTAGGGTTTTGGGTTTTTTCATAGATTTATCCATAACCTAGTGATTCATTAGGATAGATTAAATTGTGGGTGAGGTTGATCGCACTCTTGAATTGAGAGAAATCAAGAGGTAGGGAGTGTTTATTGTGTGGTTGGAAAGGGGGGAGGGGGATTTGCGTTATAAATTAAATTAAATTTAAAATAAAATTAAAAAGAAAGAGGTCACTAGCTACCCAGTATACACCCATTAGATATATTTTATCTCATTCTCCACCGAATCAGAAACCACCAATAAATCAGGGTCCCACATTATCTAACACCCCTCCCATTTTATCCATCAGGTACCTGGTACTAGTACATTGGGTACTTTATGTTGCTATAAGTCATTTTTATGTATTTTATTATCATTTTCCCCCTAATTTAGAACCTCAACCTTCGGTAACAACTAAAACTATTAAAAATAACCCAAATACATGTTTTTTGAGAATAATTTAATTTCATTCACACCTCAGTATATAGAATTCATTACACAGTGGATGATATATTAGGTAAGGTTTCATCAATCTAGGCCTGAACCTATAATGAACCACATACCATACTCATGTTATTACAATATTTTTAACATATATATACATATATAGACATATAAATCTATATTTACAGTGTCTAAGAAATTAATAAGTTCATATAACACTTTTTAAAATGGACTATCTAATCTTTTATTTATATCTTCGTAACTTACTCCTAGAGCTAACCATACTCTTATCACTACTTGTGGTATCCTTGGGAGATATATAAATGAAGGTGTGATCTATAAATCCTATTCTGGGTGTAAAATAGGATACAAATGAAGTGAGATAACAAGATAGTCAATAATCATAACATTGAATCAGCATAGGGAAGTATCATAAACCCTTATATAACAACTTGTAACGGGATTCAAAATATTATAGAATAATGGTAAACATCAGAATCAAAAAATATGATACAAACACAAGACATGTCATCATAAAATTGTGAACAAGTATAATTATACAAAACATGTGCATAACATTATAGACAAGTCTAATTTTACCATTAACATATATAATGTTATGGACAAGGCTAATTGTGTCTATCCCATGAATAACATTATGGATAAGGATGACTATACTTAAACCATACATAATGATATCATGAGATATAAAGTGTTACCCAATATATTGGGGGGATATATAATTTCAATCCCACTAATCACATCATAATTCATCATGCATATGTGTGCCACCATGAAAAGAAAAATCATAAAACATAATAATGAAATAAATCAATGAGGAATAAATGAGTTACATAATAAATCCACAAATCTTTATTCATCAAATTATCATGTAAAATCATAATAAAATAAAGGATTAATAAATATTTGGTATTAATTATGAAAAGATTATTTTTCATGAAAATAAATCTCAAAGTGAATGGAAAATAATTAAAAAGGTGAAAGAAGAAGTCATAAAATGAAAAAAGGTATCAAAATTTTAGTAAAAGGAAAAAAATAATATTTAAAGAGATAAGATAATTGAGTCTTCAGAAAATAAAATAACAAATAAATATTTTTTGTGTAAAAATAAGTAGGTATTTTGTAAATCATATATAGAAAATAATATTTATAAGAGATGAACAACATAATAATGATTTTTGGAAACAATATATAAATTGAAAAAGATTCCCATATATGGTTCATTAGATTTAATGTAAGGAATAAATAAAAAGGGAAACAAAATGGGATGTATATGTAAATAACATAACAACTATATGTGACTTATCTCTTTAAATTTTGGTTTATATATTCTATTTTGGTGTATTTTGGAGGGCTTGGGGCTTGAAGGGGTACTAGAGGGGTCGGTGAATGCTTATGGAAAATGAGCTAGATATGGGGAGTTATTCTTGGAAATAGAACCCCTGGAAAAATAAATATGGAAGTATATTATAATATTCTTGTTCTGGAAAAGTATATCAACTCTACCACCTAAAATTTTTTGATTTTAGAATTGAGTTCCAATGGGACCTGCTGGGGCTTTTTTGAAATAGTATAAAATGTTATTTTTAAAACTCAAATATAAAATTTTACCTATTTAACCCTAAGTTAGAGTTTTTTCTCATAAATCACTCTTATTGTATTTATATCATTTCATACCTCTCCTTTGAACTTATCTAAAGGAATCCACCTTTCAACCTTGATCTATGAAGCTTTGATTAGTTGTGGGAGCTCACTCTTGGTAAGGTAAAGTTTAAAAACCCATGTATTTTTAATAATATATCAATTAATTAATGTTAATTATTATTAATTTACTTTAAACGTTTATATATGTCTCAAGGATTCTATATAATCAGTTATATTAATATTATATATCTAAAATTATGTTCACATTATACCATAAAAAAATTATTTAAATGATAAATATATTTTTAATATGTATTGTATTTTTATATATAAATAATTATTTAATTATTGAATATTTTTTAAATGGATATTTAAACTAAATAAATGTATTTATATTGATATAAATAATTTTATAAAGATATGGGACAAATATTATGGTTTTTCATTTGAAAAAGAAATTGTTTTTTTATTCTAACTAAATTGTTTTCCATATATTATATTGTTTTATTTAGAAGATATATTTATAAATTTTAAATTTTAAAATTGATAAAATTTAATTAATTTTTTATATCATCATGATAAAATTAGATTAGGGTGACTCTTTTATATTTTTATGAAGGGGATTATTTTTAGGTCAATAGTGTAAAATATCATGTTCTTCATTATTACAACTTTTACAACATTATCATGATATAAGAAAGAGAAAAAAATATAAAACTTTTGAATTAAAATATATATATATAAGGATTAAAATAAATCATTTGAAATTATTAATTTTAATTTCTAACCATATGCTTGATATTCTGGAACTTAAGTGATAATTTATTCTAATAAAAAACTATTCTTTGATAATTTTATTTTCACTAAGTATTCATAAGGTTATATTTAGTATTGGATTAATTTAAATGTCACATAAATCTCCTTGATTAAAAATTCCATTTTTATTCCATTTTCAGAAAGCCTCTTTAAGGAGAGCGGTAACTATACAAAATCAAGCCATCCAAAACCCAAATTTCAAATTTCAAAAGATAGAGAGGAACGCAGAACCCGAGAACTCGTGTGTTGTGCGCCAACCTGCATCAAGATCTGAAAAACCAAATACACATTTCCATAATCACCATCAAATTGTCAACAAATACCTATAATCATTATCACTTATGGAAACACCACTATCTCCATCGCCACCTATCATCGCCAACCGGAACAAACGAAACACAGAAGACCCAATAAACCAAAACAACATCATCGATGCTAAAAACCCTCATCGTCTTCGAGATCCAACACAGATAACCAGAACCCCTTCATTTAAATCAAAATAAAAACCACCAATGTAAGTGTAAACCAATTTAGGACACACCAGACGAACTTCCAGCCACCGAACAACACATCCCAAAACCTTTTTGTTACCACCTCTCTAAATCCAACTAGGATTTGAGCAGAAGAACATAAGGTCAGGGCAGAGTAGGAGAAACTGAGGGTGAAGGTTGTTAGAAACATCAAAAACCCCCTTCATCTTTAAGATCCAAAACCAATAAATTTCATGATAATCATTAATATACATGATTTTACTGAAAATTCATTTTTATGCTAAAAATGCATTTTTCTAAAAAACCTTTTCTTGTTGAGTTATGCGTAATTATATCAAATTAATTTTTACCACATATATAATATTAATCTAGTAAAATGGTTTTCATATTTATAATAATCATATTCAAATTTGGTAATATGTTCAATTTCATTTTCAAGCATAAAAATAAATAACATAACTAAAAATTTAGTCACTGTGGTTAAGGTTAAATGTGGTAAATGTTTAAACTAAGTGATAACGCCAAAAATATCACCAAAAAATGTACACATTTTATTTTATAGAGTGTATTATAATAATAATTAAAAAAAAATTCTAAATTATTTCCACTTTCTTTTAGTATTTCATTTATTATATATTAAGAAAACAAGTATTTACTAGACCTCCACTCCTCTCACTTATAAAAAGATCCCTTCACCACCTCACTCTTTCAAACACCTTGAAAAACTTATCTAAATAAATACATAAAAATACTCTCCCAAAATCCCATTCCCACATCTTATAGATTCTTTTTTCACCAAAATACCTATCTAAGAAGGATGAAGGAGAGATATAATGGGAGATGCCTGATAAAGAGGTAATTGTTTTAACTAAGTTCTTTAAAGTTTATTTATTCTTACACCTCCTAAAAATATATTATAAATATAGTAATATAATGACATTAGTTTCATTATTGTACATAAATGTTATTATGTTGAGGTAAAAACCATTATCTACCATACTTGAATCAACTAGAAAATGAAAACATCGCTCGTGTAACATACAGACTGCAAATTCCATGAACAATGTATTACATTTTTCACCACCACCTTAAATGAATAGTTATAGAAATGGATTTAATGGTTAAATAGGATATTTATAACATTATTAAGGTTCTATAAATATATTTTTTCTATTATATTAATAATATTAACAATAACTCTTCATTGTAAAATTTGACCCGTAGAACAAGCTTACCAATACACTTTGTAAGTGACAACATCCAACCATTATCTTTCATTTATATTCTAAGTATAAATATTCTTGAATATTATTTATTAATTTAATAAAAAAATATTTTGTAAAATTGATATTATAACTATGTAATAACCTTTTCTTATTCATTCAACACTTATAACATGCTCTTGTTTGGATAGGTTTTACCAATGACATAAATGATATTATAATGTTTATGTCATGAATGATTGGAAAAAATTAAATACCAAAAAAAATTTAATAATGATGAAATTTTTATTTTTTTAATGATTATATAATATCAATATATATATATATATATGTATATTTATTAATAAAAAAAATTATGAAAAAAATTACAAAAAAAAGATATTTTTAGCGTTTCGTGTGAACCATCGCCATAAGTTCTATAAAATATCCCTTGGAATCCAGAACAATATCAAAAACATTAATTATATATTCAAGAAAATTCTATAACGGTGAAATATAAATCTTAATAATTAGATTAAAAGTAAACAATCGTGGTTATTTTAGCCTTTAAAAACATGTTTATCAAGGAAGATTCAAGGAAAAGTAATTATTTCATGACCTATTGAATTAATTTATTTATAGACTTATATAGACCCCATTAAATGAAAAATATTGAGATTATGAAACCATTGGGTAATGGAATTTTCCATTAAAATTTAGCAAGGTTTTTTTTGTGATTATGAACTGATTGTCCCCAAAACGATTGACGTAGACATAATTACTAAATGAAACTTGATCATAAATGAGATAAAATGAATAATAATAAGGGATTAAACATGGGAAAAATCATATGAATATAAATAAATAAATTTTATTACTTAGGAGAGTTGAGGATGTATTAAAATAGTTAATACCTAAGGTGAGGGGGTTTCTCTTTTAATATTTATTTTAAATATTTTGAGTTTGACATTCAACTATTATCCTCAATTCCAATAATTACTCAAGAATTTTCATATATATAATTCAACGATTTATTAAGTCATTTTATTTTATATTTTACTTTCTTAACAAAGGTTTAAAAATAAATTTTTTAACATTTTACATATGGATCATTCTTAACATTATTTTAAAGTTGATAAAATAATGTTTTTTAATATTTACCGCTTGATCTATGTTTCCCATTATCTAATCTGTTTTTCATTATAAAGATTATTTTTTTAGTTTTTCATGGTATTATTGGTTAAATTAAATTCACATTTTTCTATGAATTTTTCATTTAAAAGTTTCATCAAATAAAAGTATATTTTCTATTATTTTTTGTGATAACTATAATTGATTATGCTTATGGGTTCAAATAAATGTTTTTATGATTTTAATGATAGAATTTCAAGATAATATATGTTTTATTCCTATTATGGTTATTATAAAATATATATAATGATAGTTAGGTCTAATATAACCCTTAAATTCATTGGGTAATGATTTATTATCCAGGTATATGATGTTGGAATTAACCGGTTATGTTATTCCATTATGGGTTTATAATGTTGGCATTAACTAGTTAATTTATTCCATTTATGTTTATTTAGAATTAACTAGTCAAGTTATTCTATTATGGGTGATGTGAGTATGATGATATAAGTAACCTTATGATTATGCTATTATTATTTATTATAGGATTTTTATGGAACTATTTTATCAAAGAACATGATATTAGATTTTGAAAGTAAGTTTATGTTTTTATAGGCTCAAAGATCTTTATTTAATGGATATAATGTTTCAAGGTTTTCAAGTATTTAAATAGACTAACAAGTTCTTATTTTTCTTCTATACCCCTTACTTATATTTATTCCCATCGCATGTTTTCAAATGTTTTTTTATAGGGATTAAGTACGAGTAAGAATGATTATGAATTCTATCTCTATATATGAGATATTGGCCTCGAATAAATAAAGTGTATTAATTAAAGATTATGGTTTAGTGGAAAAATATTCCATGTGTAGGAGAATTATGGGTTTTTTTGTGTAATGGTTTCTTAATTCTCTAAAACTCTAAACCAAAAAATTCATGGGAATGTGAGTAACAAAATATTTTTTATAAAGCATATAATCACGGGATGGTTATTTTTAGGATGTTATAGTTGGTATCTGGGTATAGTTTAGATACCTTTAGGTTTTATGATGTTGGTATAAAATCAATGTAAATATAATTGAGGGATTTTAGTGTGGTATTTACGGATAAAACATTAATTTGTAGTTATCCTAGTATGAGACTTTTTTTATTACTCTAATGGTTTCTATTTTTTTATCTAATTTATATCTATTTTATAATAGATTTATATATAGTTAATAGGGTGAATACAGTATAAATGAAACAATAATTTAATATCCTTATCAATAAGAAACTTAAAATGAATGGATTTTGAGCCAAGAAATTTTTGGTTGTGTTAATAAAATTAGAACATGTTATAAATTTTGGTACTTATACAAGAGAGCGTAAAAATTCCCCATAAAGGAACATGTTAATAGTGGATTTTATTCATGAAACAACAAACTTTAGAATTCGGTGGAACTTTAAAACCAATGCTATCGTAAGGGTGTTTAAATTTTTGGGAGTATATATTTTAAGATTTTTTTGTTATAGAATAAAAATTTAACTCTTACAATTTATCATTTTGAAGGTGAATTTGATTAATGGTGGTATTTAATTAAAACTACTAAGGTGTATAATGAAATTAATACCATGGAATGTAAGGTATTTAAAGATCTATTTCTTAATAAATATTTTCCTAAAGTGATTCAACTTAGAATAGAAATGAAATTTTTTGAGATAAAGGAAATGGAAGGGGACTTAGTTATTGTTTGTAAATAAACCTTTACCATATTAGAAAGGTTTGAAAACAATTATTCTATACCAAGAGAGTAAAATTGATAGCTTTTACACTAGTTTGAAATTAATTTTACAATGGTTGTTGGTCACTCAAGAATTTTTATGTTATGAGGACATTGTTCGATGTGTAGAGAAGATGGAGATGGAGTTTATTAACTCATATAAAGAAAAAAAGTTTAAAGATAACAAACTATTGATTTGGAAATCTATAGAAGGTTTTGATATGACTAAATTTAATTTTAAAATAATAAAAATTCATTTATTCCCTAATTATGGTAAAAAAACATTATGGTGGGTGTCTTATGGGGTTTGGTAGGTGTTATAAGTGTGGTAAATTTAGAAACTTAACTTGAAATTTCAAATAAATAAATAATGCATATCCTGATAATGGTTAATCAACGCCTTGTCCAGATTCTCAATCAGTAATGAACTATTTTAAATTTAATTAAAAAAGAAATTATAAAAATCAATTTCCTAGGAGAAAATCTAAAAACTAGAATCAATAAGATCATATGAATAAAGTTTTAACAATTTTATATGTTATTATAGCTGAATTTTAGGAAACTAAGACATACATATTAAAGGTATGAATTTTTTTTTATATTTTTACTTATGTTTAAAATAGAAAACATGAAAATTTTATAGTTTATGAATCTTAGGTCATGATTTATATTTTTGATTATAATAAGATATTATTAAGGAATAAGACCAAAAATATTGGATTAATTTTTATGAAGTATATTTTATGAATGAATGGTCTACATATGGTGTTTTGGGGGTTATTATGTAATGGTGTTTTTTTTGTATTCAACGTAATAAAAAATTATGAGGAAACAGTTTCTATAGGGGAAGAGAACGTTAGAACTAGGTTATTTTTAATAATACATCAAATTATTAATATTCATGATTGTAAATTTAATTTAAAAATGTATTTACACCACAATTGTGTTATATAATATATTATATAAACATTATATATTTAAAATTAAGTTCACTTAATGACATAAAATACTTTTTATTTAAAGGTTAAATATATTTTTAACATGTTTTTTATTTTTATATCTAAAGAATTATTTAGTTCTTAAATATTTTATAAATGAATATTTATACTAAATCAAAGGATTTATATTGAAATAAATAATTTTATCAAGGTATGAGATAATGAATATTGTTATTTATTTTCAAAAAGAAATGGTTTTTTATTCTAACTAAATTTTTTTCCACATATTATATGGTTTTATTTAGAAGTTAAATTTCAAAAAATTATAAATTTAAATCGATAAAATATAATTTATTTTGTATATAAACATGTAAAAATTAACTTAGGGTGAATTTTTTCTATTTTTATAAAAGGGTTGATTTTTAGGTGAATAGTGAAAACTTTTGTGTTATAAAATATCCTAACATTTAGGAAATTATCATGATATAATCATGACCTAAATTTTTAAAAATATTTTTTCTTTGAAAAATATGTATTTAAGGAGTAAAATAAATAATTTAAATTATTTATTTTAATTTATAAAATTATTCTCCACATAATTTAAGCTAAGTGATAATTTATTCTAGTAAAAACTATTTTGATAATTTTCATTTGATTAAGTATTAACAAGGTACCATTTGGTTTTGGATTATTTTGGAAGTCACATAACTTTCCATTTTTAGTAATAAACTAATAAATTTCATGAGAATTGATATTGTACATGATTTTGGTGAAAATTCATTTTTATGCTTAAAATTGAATTTTTCTATAAAACACTCATTTTCCTTGACTTATGTATACTTATATTAAAATTAATATTTACCACCAATATAAATTGAATCTATTAAAAAAATAATATTTATAATCACAATATTCAAATTTTTTAATAATTTCAATATCATTATTATTTTTAAAAATAAGTTACCTAAGTAAAAATTTAATCACCACAATTAATGTTAGATGTGGTAAATTGTTAAACTAAGAGATAAGATCACTAATATCACAAAAAAATGTCTCAATTTTATTAGATAAGTGGATTATAAACCTAAATTATCTTATATTCTAAATTAGATTAATTTGGTGCCACTTTCTTTGCATATGAAATTTAGTATATACTAAGAAAACCAGTATTTACAAGAGTACCACCACCCTCACTTATAAAATGATCCATTCACCACCTTACTTATCTACACACCATGAGCACATTATATAGAAAAATACCTAAAACAATATATGCCCCAATCTCTTTCCCACATCCTAGAGGTTCTATTCTTACCAAAAATACCAATCTAATAAGGCTTAATGAGAGACATGAATGAGGATACCCAAAGAAGAGGTAATAATTTTTAGTCAATTCTTTAAAGTTTATTTATTCTTCCACCTCCTCCAAATATATTATAATAATATCAATATAATGAAATAAAAATCATAATTATACTAAAATTATATTATGTTGATTGATCAACCATTATCTACTTCCCTTTTATTGATTAGAAGATAAAAACAACATCCATGTTACTTGTGGATTACCACCTCCATGAACAATGTATTTAATTTTCATCACCACTATAAAAATATGGTTCAAAAAATAAATATAATAAATAAGTATAATATTTAAAAAAATAAGATTTTGGAATGATAATTTTTCTATTCTAATAATAATAATAATAAATGATAATTATAAAATTTATTTCATAAAACTAGCATATTGTAGACTTTTTAATTGATAACTTCTTACCATTATATTTCATTTATCTTCTTCATATACATCTTATTGAATATGATTTATCACTTTAACAATATTTTTTAATCATTTCACTTCGAAAAAAAGTGATATTATCACTATACAATAACATGTTCTTACTCATTAAATAGTTATAGTGTGTTCTCGTTGGGGTCGGTGTTACCACCTATATGAACGATGGAAATACTTTTATGTTATGAATGATTCAGAAAATATAAATACTTATAATATCCTATAATAATGATTATTTTAAGTTCTTTTCATGATTATATAATATATATATATATATATTTCTGTGTATGGGTCTTTTAATAAAATAAATTCTTTTTATGAAATCAAAATTTAAAAAAAATGTTTTTAAGAATTCCACAAAAACCATCACCATAAGTTATAAAACAAATCTAGTTTTGGGAATTACATCGATTTAATATTTAATTTACTATCACTGTATTTTTCCTCAGAGTTGGTGTGGTTATTTGGGTGTCTCAAGACCCTATAATTAATATATTAAAATTATTAAATATATTGAAGTAGGCATGTGCATATTTTCATAATACATAGTTTTCCCATTGATTGGGACTATATTTGTAAAATTAGGGACCATAGTTATTTTTGTGATGTAGAGTTTACCTTAGGTGAGACATAAGATTGGTAGTCATTAGAAATGATATGGAAGGAAGTCGTTGGAAGTGTGTGCTAAATAAATTAAATGATAAAAAAATTTAATTCATTAAATTACCAAAACCTAACCTATCCTCATAAATATTTAATTAGGTAAAATATCAATTGTTGGTTGTAGAATCCTGGGAGATTAGACAGGATGAGGAGGGGTTTTTGTTTGTGATTAAGATCTCAGGACCATAGATTGATGAAGACCGAAATAAGGATATTCATGGGATGAATGACAGACATAGTGGAATCTTCAGAGATTGTTTTATTTAACAACAATTGATTCATTCTCAAGGAAGGTATGTTATTTTTGGATTTCTTCCCTTTCGGTTCAATTATTGATAATGGGTTAGTTGTCTTCTTAATTAAAAAATTTCATTCCTTGCATGATCTGTAAGTTTAATCAGAATTCTTGATCCCGGTAATTTTCTTTTGTCACACTCAGGATTCACCCTTTTTTGTTTCAACAATTATGGTCTTTAGTTGAGGACGCATCTGCCAATGATAATTCTCACTTGGTTTATGTTCCTCTTTAATCTTTCTTATTTGTGTTCATCATTGTCCCATGGGGTTTGCGATTTGACTTTTCCAGACCAATATGAGGGAGGTTGAACCTATGAATTCATGATGGTTTGATTAATAACCATGGGATCAATAGATTTAGGATATATCGAAGTGGAGAAATGGTATTTGGGTGATGGTTATGGGTTTTGGAACTCCATTTTTGGAAACAAGAGTCATGGTAGATCATGTGAGGGTGACAAGAATCCTAATTTTCAACCACCATAGGCTGGGAATCGATGATATAAGGATTTTTTCATTTTTGGTCTATTGGGAAAGTCAAAAGTATATCTTAGATGATTTTTCAAGGATTGGGACCCACTTTTGGTGATGAGAGGCATTACAGATGTCATCTAGGTCAACAGAAGTATCATTTTTCAGCCTTCAAAGTCCTAAAAATGATGCAAGATGAAGTTTCCTTCCAGATCAGGCCTCAAGTGGAGTTTTAGGTGATGTTGGAAGTGGGTTTGGTGGCGTTGGTGAGAAGAAAGGAATAAACCACATCTAGAATGAAAATATTGATTACAAATCATGTAATCCAAAATAACGCACATTATGTTTCACCATTTCTCATAGAATATTGTGTTCTAGGCCGCTATAAATATCACCCAATGTGTGGAAGACCCACACACCGTGAGACATTAGATGGGTATCCCATTCATGTACTAGAATTATATGTTAAGGTAATATATATGGATTATACATCATGTAGCTCCGAGTACACCCTATGTACCCCTACTTAGCCAAAGAAACCATGTTCAATTAGGAACATGACATGGACCCTAAGTGATCCCACATACCATGTGAGCTAGATGACACACCATGTACATGGGATTTTATATACTTAGTATGGAAATGGGACACAGCCATGATTATTATTTAGAGTACACCTATTGTAACAAAGAAGAACACATCATATACTTTTTCTAGTAACTTCTTACTCTAATAACTCATTCTCTAGGAATTATATTTGGGCCTATGAGTGGCCTATCCTGAGTAGTTTTTTTATAGGATGTGATGGTTTCCTTTTTGGAATTAAAATTATGATGTGAGGTGGTATTAGTGGTACACTTCATCAATGATGCTCATTAGGTGGAAGTGATTGGTTTTGATCATCAAAGAGGTTCTGGGTCGGTAATCCCCTAGCATGGTAGGGTGTGGGTCCCCTATACTCTTTATATAGGTAGACTCGGTACTCCCCCATCATTAATATCTAGAAGGGGTTTGGTCCTCCACTGGAGTAGTTCTCCCTCGGTTGTAGAGCATGGTGGTGAGGAGAAGTCCCTCCACCTTAATTCTTATGAGGTTTCGTGTCGTTATTAGAATAAGAGATGATACCTTTGAGAGTTATAGGATGAATCATAATTAGTATCTATTTATGAAGATAGAGATCCCTTTTCTCTCTTCACTTATATTTCTTAATAATCATATCTGATATTAGATTTCATTGCCCTCTTGCCTTATGGGCTGAGCTGGATTTTTTATTATGTTTCTTCCCTTTTGGATTTCATGGAATCCTACTATATATGTATATACTCACCCCTTCATAGAATTTTCATTTCTTATGTAGATGAGATAATTTTGTCGGTGACTTTGGTGGACTTAATATCGGTGGATATTATCAGTATGTGGTGGCATTAACCCTAATCGGTAGTGATACTATAAGATATTGATCTAGGTGAACCCTTTATTTTCCCTTTATGTTTTTAGATTATTTTTCCCCATATTTTTCAATTTGGGCATGTATTTTTTCCCTTATACTTTCTTATTACCCTATTTTACTTTGATATGTAACCTAGAGGTTGTTACATGCATTTTTACCCTCTAGAGGCTACTACTTTTTTATATATCTACACTGTTTAATAGAGCTAGGTTTCTGTGTGTGTGTACAGTTACATTAGTATAAGGCCTCCCATTTCAGTGTTATTCCTACTTGACACTTGTTTCCATCCCCTACCCTATCTGGAGTCGAGCTTGGTGTATCACTCTCATCTTACTATAGGCCCATGTAGATACCCTGACCCCAGTAACCTAGGTCTTTTGTCCATTTTTTAACATTGGAATAAGATACAAGGAATCTCATCCCAATGGACTGAATAGTTTAGTGGTCTTAGTAAACTATATACATACATGAATTCACATTACATTTTAAAACATAAAATGTTACACCTCAAAATTTTGGTAATTTTTTTCGAATTAATTTAATATTTTGATATTTTTTTCCATTCACGTAACACTGAAAATAGTTCTCAACTAAGTTAAATATTACTTTCACACTAAACCAACTTTTAGTACATTACATACAAACCTGAGTTCGCTTACGATACGCGTAACACCGAGTCAGCGTACAATACACGCAATACTAAGATTCTATGAAACATCTCTTTTTATTATTTTAATTATTAAAATAATATATTTAAAACCTAGACATTAAACTTAGTTATATGAATATTAATAACTACTTTTTAATTTTTTCTACCTTTTTCTATATAAATAAAACATGTGATTTTTAGTAAAGTCATTTTTATATTTAAAAACATTATTTCCTCGAATGAACAAATTTGAATAATAAAAGTAATTTTAGGCACATTTAGACATTTAATTTGATAAAATAAACTTAATTTTTGAATTTATAACATAGAAATTATCCTAGGGTGAATTTTTGGTATTTTTCTGAGAAAATTCATTTTTTGATGAATAGTGAAAAATACTGCTTAAAAGTTAAAACTATCTTTTTGTCAAATTAATTACTAATGATAAATAATATTATAAATATATTTTAAGGAAAAATTAGATACATATTAAATATACTAATACAATTCAATTCATTATAGTCAATTTCACTTTGAAACTGAATATAAAATCTTAACAAACTTTTGAACTTTTTCCTCCATTAAAACCAATTATTTCTTCCTATCTGAGGGATTAGCACAGATCTTAATTTTTTTTTATTTTGTGAATTTAATTTCAAAAATCTGACATAAACAACTATCTTAATTATAATATTTATCATCTAATAAGACCATGTTATTTTTTTATGAAAATGATTAGTAAAAGTGATTAAATTTAATCACAGTAGTTAAGGACAAATTAAGCTTAATTAGGGACTAAACCTTAAAATTAAGGGCCCAAATGACCTATAAACTTCTCCAAAACCTATTTTATGTCCATATTTCGGCCATAAACCTTACATTGTTGATTTTTTTTGGTTTGGTATGACTTTTTTTATGTAAGAACATGTCCACACCTAACTAGTTTCAAAGAATTCCAAATGATTCATTTTCATTTGCAATAAAAACCCACCACTTATACCCATTACTCACACCTATAAAACCTTTTAAATTAAAACAATATATGCACAGGTATCCTCCCAAAACTCTCCCCTTCAACCATGAATCCACCCATTGGGAATAAATCTTCTCAAGGAATACTTTTGGCACTAACCAAAAGGAGTTACCTGATTAAGAGGTAACATCTTCTCTCAAACTCATTTACATTATTTTATTTCTCCACCTCCTATACTCCTTTTATTCCATTATTGAGTGAAAAAAACAGTATCCACCATATAATATGACTTTTTTTTGAAAATTTTCTTACCAAAACCTTCACACACCTCCATCTAATGGATGTTAAAAATATTATTTCTGTGTACGGCGAACTACTGCCTCACGAAACAATGATTGTTCATTTCTCTTTTACCTCCAATAATGGTGTCCATTATGATGGAAAATCTTTCTATATATTTCATATATTATATTTAATATATATTTAAATTTCTTTATTCCTTTTACAACACACATCTACTTACTTTCCATTTGTTGTTAATATAATAATCTCATTAGAGGAAATGTGGACTACCGCCCCCTCAAAGTGATGTGATCCATTCACACACCACATGGAATTTATTAAGAATGGTTTTAATGAACATATATGAAATATATGATATAGTAATTCTAATTTAATAATGATATATATATCTCTCATTTACATACTTTCTTTCAATAAGATAATAAAGACGGAAACAGCGTTCATGCGTACGTATACTTATTGTCTCTATGAACGATGTATTACATTTAGTACTACTATATATTATAGATTATTATAATTACAATATAATGTATATAAATTATATTTATATCATGTTTTACATATTGGAATCATGATATAATTATAAGGACAAAATAGAAACAAATTAAGACACATGAGAAGAACAAAGTAAATTTTATGCGAAGTGAAACCTTAACATAGGATTATTAAAAATTGGGTAATATAAGGTTATAATAAAACATTATATAAGGCATAGACCTTAAAACATTACATAATATTAATTCACATTGAGGATCTTTTCAGGTTTATAGTTCTAGATAATTAGGAAATAACTATTATATCTCAACGATTACAAAGTAGACACATCTACTCAGTTTCCATTTTTTCACAAAATAAAAACTCTTGAACAAAAGAGTTATGTCTAGTTCCATGTTTTAGATAGAATGACATTTCATTGATCCCATCCTTGACCCTATTCCACTTTATTTCCTGTGAAAAACATTTCAAAAACTTGGGATGAGCATAAAAATCTCAGTAAGGGATATAAAAATATGGAAAGAAAACATTAGTCCATGTATACATAAGAATCAATGAATTCATACATTACTCATAAAACATAATCACTTTAACATAAGTCATGAAATAATAATATTTATGAATAAATCATAGAAATCATAAGACATAAAGGTAACTTGAGGCATTGATAACATTCTTACGTACAGAGTAACCCTCAAGGTTACGTTTGGAAAACCCATCACAGTATATTCCTTAAATCTCTTCAGATAAACCTTAGTATTTAACTCCTTCCCATTAACCAATGCATTAGAGAGCTATCTCGGTCTCACCCTCCCTTAGTTTATTACGGAACCACCCGTCTTCAAAAAAATTCCCAAGAACAATAACACAATTGTATCACATAAAACATGCATAAAGGAATCATAACATTTCCATATTTCTATCACAAGATATCAATACAACACATTGATATAATTAAAACATTATCAAAACCATTTTAAATACCAAAATAATGTAAAACATGGTATTTATTTTTCATTTTAAAAAAATTATGGCTTGTAGAGGAAGCCAAAACTCAAATAATGGTCACAAGGGCGAAGAAGTCATTGTGACCATATACATAAGACAAAAACATTCCTTTGGTCCTTTAGTAAAATGTTTCAGGTAAAAATATTCCTTTTTAATGAAATTAATAGTCCAAAGGGGTTTATACACCGTATAAAATAATGTCATGTAGAAATAAAAAGATGCCTCAATGAAATGAGATTGAGATAAAGTCTCGTACAAAGACAGTATCTTTAGATTAAGGATAAATAAACTACATAATTATGTGTGAAAAATATAAATACACCCATAATAAGTGGATATTAAGTGTAAAATAATCATAGTTCATCCTCACATATTCATAGTATGACATAATCAAGAAGTAGAGGTTTAACCCAAAGAATTGAAATTGGGTTAAGAAGTTCCCTTACAGAAATTCGACAGCCTAACGGCGTCACTTTAAAATTCAGAAAATGAGTTGATGAGAGATAAAAAGGGTATCTCAACACTTGGACATAAAATTTATAGTAATAAGAATATATAATAACATATCCTAACATTAATAAGATGTAAATTAAATGAACTAACAAAAATAAGTCTTTTAAAAAGAGGAGGGTGAAAGGTTCCCTTACTAATTTGGGTAACTTTCGAAACGTTCACCCCATGAAAGAAGTATTATAAAATTTTGATGTAAATACCCATAAACGAAAGTATATTACACAAATAGTAGAATAATGGGTAGTACATACACCACTCAATGGAGATAGTGGAAAATATAGCATGAATATCATGGGAATTAAAAGTGAGATAAAAACCCCTTACCTCGTTATAATAAATCGAGTCATATGAAAAAAGATAATAAGAACCAAATAAATCACATAATTCCATGAATATAAATAGAATCATGATAATATATATCAAATGGAAATACACAATACACCACAAGCAATAAATAATTGGCGAACACTGGAAATCTCATGGAATTAAAAGTGAGATAAGAAATCATTTTACCTCAAGTCTGACTTGTCTTGTTCATTTCTTTATATTCATGAATAATAAAATTTGGTCAATTAATAATTTCTTAAATACTTCCTTTAAAGTTTATTATTCAATTCATATCACATATTATCATGTTATAATAATTAGATAATTATGTGAGTTCATATCATATGTTTTGTCGATGTTCAGTACATGAGTCAACAAAGAACTTGTTTGAAGATAATTGCCCATGTAGTTATAATTAAATAATCTCTGAAATGGTGTTCATGATTTAAATATCATATATATCCCTTATATATGTATTTAATAATATTCCATAATGTTTGGAGAGAAGAAATGAAATGTACCTTTCATGGAGACGGTAAGTCATACGTACGCATGAACGCTACTTTCATTTTTTTGTAATATTAATGGAATTTAAAAGTAAATTCTAAATCGATATATTATAATTAGATTATAATATATATTTTATATAGGTAAAATAAGTTCATTAATTACATTATTTATAAATTTTCATGTTTGGAATGAACGAGTCACATCACATGAGGGGGCGGTAGTCCACACTTCCTCATATGAAATTATTGAATTTACACAACATGCAAAGCGTAAATGTATGTTTTAAATATAAAATATAGAATCATTGAGAGGAAATAAATATAATATATATCATATATAAATATAGTTCCATCATAATGTCCACCATGAAATGTGTTAAAATAATATTTAACAATCATCGTTTCGTGAGGCAGTAATTCACCACCCACAAAAACAGTATGTTCTTTAACAATTAGACAGAGGTGTGTGTAAGTATAGCTCTAATAATTATCATAAAAACATCCTAATATATTTAAGATACTGGTGTTTTTACTAAATAAAGTAAGGTGTTGGAGAATCAAAATAAAACAAAAGAACATAAGAGAAGACATTACCTCTAAATCAGGTAACTCTTTTTGATTTGAGCCAAAGGCTTCCTTGGGAAGACTTCTGCCCAAATTAAGGCTTCTAGGAGTGATATATAGATGTGGAGAGATAATATGAGCATATTTTAGAAGATCCAAGGGCTTGAGAGGTGTGGGTAAGGGGGTAGAGGTGGGGGTCTTTTATAAGAGGGAGGAGGGTCACTTTTGGAATGTCTTGAAATGTTACTTTATTATAAAATGGTTTTCAGATTTCAAAGGCCCCACAATGATATATTTTGAGTATAATGTGATAAGAGTTCTAAATACACCCATATAATAGGTTTTATACATGTTTAAGTCTTATATTTTACTTTATCGTTTCATTTTATTTAAATCGTTCATTAATGAGGTAATCATTTCATCATCATGGTGTGATAAATAAATTTACTTTTTTAATGTCTAAAAATTATAAACAAAATACCCTGATGTTGAAAATATTTTTAGATTTATAATGAATATTTATATTCTAAGATATCATTTATGTAAACAAAATTAAAATTGTTTTACTTAGGATATACAAACCTTTGTTATATTTCTCTCTTTTTTTAAAATAAATTCATAAATGTCACTATCAAACCCATGTGACTCCATGAGCCCTAAAGTTTAGTAAAAATATTCCCATGGTCTTCCATGACTGAAAAACGTGGATTTGGACACATGTTGGGGTCATTTTATTTTATTATGATATTATTTAATTACCCTTAACTACCCGATTACTAATTAATCACTATAATTAAATATAATTATCGTCGTTACTATTCATAATGTCCAAAAGAAAGAGTCTAAATTACATAATTTGGACCTTATTATTCCAAATATGGAATCCATTTTACCAAATTCCAAACATAGAAATTTCAGTAATTAATTTAAAAATAATTCTCGTTGTCACAACCAAAGAAGGGTTTTTAAGAAGTAAAATTTATCAAAAGATTGACTAGTTTTTACATCCAATTAAAGAGTGAAATTACTTCCAATGAACAAAATTGTATTAAGTGATAAAAATATAATTCAATTACACTTTAAAACCAATTAAAAGGACAATATATTTATATAATTAAATTATATGAAAAAGCGGTTTTGAAGTAAAATGCAGTATTTTTCACTATTCATTAAAAATGAACATTTGTCAGAAAAATACCAAAAATTTATCCAAAGTAAATTTGATATTCCAAATTAAAAAATGATTTCCATTTTACCAAATTCAAAACATAGAAGTTTCATTAATTAATTTTATAATTATTTACCACTGTCAAAACAAATAGCGTGTTTTTAAGAAACAATATCTATCAAAAGATTGACACTTTTTTATGTCCAATTTCAAAGTGAAATTAATTCCAATGACCACCATTGGATTAAATGGTAAAAATATATTTTAACTACACTGTAAAACCAATTAAAAAGATAATCTAACCATATAAATAAATTATCTTAAAAGGAGGTTTTGAATTAAAATACAGCATTTTCACTATTCATTAAAAAATGAACTTTATCGGAAAAATTAAAAAACGTTACACAAAGTAAATTTTGATGTCCCAATTCTAAATAAGAATTTTATTTTGTCAAATATAACACATAAAATTGACAAAAAGTATATTTAAAAAGGGTTCTCTGTCAAAAGGTTGTTAATCGACCTTTTAACGAATATTAGAATATTTATACTTAAAATTGGATTCATTCGCATTTTAATCCTCTATAATTTATTGGGTAATTGTTAAAATATTTAACAAACATATAAAATCATTTTGTAGTTAGTTCTGTTCATTCCCACCATTACAAAGGCTAGGCATTAACTAACATTTAAAATAATATTATTATATTATTAGTGTGCAACGTAAGATTTCAAAGAAACTCGTTGTTGCGTATTGGGTACACCATCAAACATAGAATTCCCTTCAAATTAATATTAACATTTTATTCAAAAATATTAATAAATATGAAAATTTTATATTCTTTATTTACCTGGGATGTTACATCCTTCCCCCCTTTTGTGAATTGTGTCCTCGCAATTTTAAAATTGGGCTCGGAAACTTCATTGAAAGCCCCACATCGGAAAAGTAGTAAATTAAAGTATCACTTTAAAAGAAAGAAAGAAAAGTACAAAGGTCACCTAAGATAATAGATACTTGGATTCCATTAAAACATAGATATGGAAGAGAAAAAAGGGTCAAGTTCTGATGGAGAGTGATAGAAAACATGTTTAGAAGAAAGTTTACCACCAGAAAATCGCAAACTTGTGATGGGTTAAATGGTATTTGATTCCCCAGTAGGAAAAGTTAACAGAAAATGTTTTTGTTTTAAGTTACTTTTCAATGAGGAATTTATTTTTGGGATTAACTAAAACATAAGGAAACATACTTACTTGTCATGTATACTTCATATTTTACTAGATTTCTAACACAAACTCATATTTTCTCCAAATTATGAGTGTTCAGGATGACGTGTTTGCATTAAGAGCGCTATAATCAACTTCGAGAGAATCACATAATCCACAAAAGATGAACTATATATTTCCCATATCTTAGGACCTTAACCAAAACCAAAATGGTTAGTATAAGATCATATAATCCCAAAAAGTATAATCCTTTATAAAAAGAAATACTACTCTTAATCTCCAAAATTCAACAAAAAGAACCCAAGGTTCAAGAAAGACCAATAAATAAATAGTTATCCATAAAATTATTCAAAGTAATCCAAACTAAGATTGAAACCCAAATCTCTGAAGGATTTAATCACATACTCTTCCATGGTAAATCTTAACATTTATCTCCAAATAACATCAGTTACTCTTAAAGTCTCATATTGAAAATTAATTAACCTAATCACGTATCCTCCCTGATAGGTTAATCATTTCCCTATATAACCCAAAATCAAATTATTCTTGATTCATAAAATCATCTAACTAAAAAATAATAAGTCATACTAACCAGGTACTTCACATAGTCCAGTGGTAGGTGATAAATACCAGTCGCACTTTGGTTGTGGGTTTGATTCCCTTAGCTTCATCCGACGTGATGGGTTGTCACACGGTTTGCATGTTGTCCCTTTTCAAAAACTACATAATTTTATAACATTCCCCAAAAAGAGATAAATTCATCAAAAATAACCATAACATATTTTAACCACAAAGGTTATCTAATAACTTTTGTTTTTCATCCCAAAATTTATTAACCGATAATTGTCTCAAATTCAAGGATCATATAAACCAAAATGGTTCTTTAAAACTATATCCACAAAAGAAAAGATAATTATTCCTTGAATAAAATTTTCATATATCAAACATCGGGGTTACACATACTATAAAAAGTCTCCTAATGTAATCCCATCATCAAAAGAGCCTTAATAATTTTAAGCATTTCACCATCCTAAAATCTACCATAACTCTTGAATCCCTTATATGTTGACTTCTTACTCATTCAATATTCTTCATGATCCATTAACCATTCCTTTCCAACTTATTTTGAAATAATTATTTTCTACAAACAAAATCATGAATCATATCCTAATATTTCAATAATAGGAAAGCATATGTTAAGAAATTGTCC
The DNA here is from genome assembly GCA_963277665.1 of Viscum album. Lineage (NCBI taxonomy): Eukaryota > Viridiplantae > Streptophyta > Magnoliopsida > Santalales > Viscaceae > Viscum > Viscum album. The sequence continues at coordinate 2,097,466,091 of OY728122.1, forward strand.
ATACCTTTCATTGGTCATTGTCAGTTTTTTCATCCTCAATTGGAATGGAATTAGGTATTGGTAAAAAAATATTTATACGATCCTGGTGATCCCATTCCTGAAACTTCTTCGTAGGACAAGTGTTTGCATAATGACCATGCACACCACATTTAAAACATTCAATTGATCCTTCATAAATAACTTCTTTCTCTTTCCTAGAGTCAACTAGATGCTTCTTTTTTCCATGAAAGGTTCTTGATTTATAACCATAAATTCCACATCTATAGAATCTTTATGTCCCTTTGAAACATTTTCCTAGGTGTTTCTTTCCACATCTTTGACACATAGGTTTCTAAACATTCTTACCTTTATTATTGTTACATAAACTTCTGTAGGGATTTGTTTCTCACATATATGATTCCATATAAAAATCACTAAGGTTTAGGTGGTCAATCATGACTCTAGATAGTTGGTTGAGAATAACCACAAGTGTTCTCATTAAAACTCCCATATCATTCAGTTTCTCATTCAGAAAACCGTCACAGTTTTCTTCACATCCACTGTTACTTTGGTGCCTGCTAGATCCAGCCATTTACTAAAACCACAATGTTCAGTGTGAGTATATTAGTAAAATCATTATATCATATCTTATTTGGAGGTTAAATACTAAGATATACTTATTCATGTTATCTTAAACTCATTCACTTTATAAAAATAACTATGACTCTATCTAAAATCCTAACCATTATAGTAATGTCACTTAAGCTTAAAGAATACCCTAACCTCTAAAGTTATCTAAACCGACCTTTGATACCAAATATAAGTCCCCAGACTTAAAAAATTACATAATCTTTAATTAAATTAATAATTCACAATGAGGACCTTTTCAAGTTTAGAGTTTTAGGGAATTATGACATAACTATTACATCTCAATGATTACAAAGTAGACACATCTACTCAGTTTCCATTTTTTTCACAAAATAAAAACTCTTGAACAAAATATTTATGTCTAGTTCCATGTTTTAGACAACATGAAATTTTCTTGATCCCATCCTTGGCCCTATTCCACTTTATGTCCTGTGAAAAACATTTCAAAAACTTGGGATGAGCATAAAAAACTCAGTAAGGGATATAAAAGTATGAAAAGAAAACATTAGTCCTTGTATACATAAGAATAAATGAAATCATAATTTACTCATAAAACATAAGTACTTTAACATACCACATGAAATCATAAGATTTATGAATAACTCATAGAAATCATAAGACAAAAATGTAACTTAAGGCATTCATAACATTCTTACGTAGGGAGTAACCCTCATGGTTACGTTTGGAATACCCATCATAGTATATTCCATAAATATCTTCAGAGATACCTTAGTGTTTAACTCCTTCGCATTACCCAATACATTAGAGAGCTATCTCGGGCTCACCCACCCTTAGTTTATCACGTAACCACCCATCTTCAAAAATAATTCCCAGGAACCATAACATAATTGTATCAGATAAAACATGCATAAATAAAACATAACATTTCAATATTTCAATCACAAGATATCAATAAAACACATTGATATAATCAAAACATAATAAAAACCATTTTCAATACCAAAATAAAGTAAAACAAGGTATTTATTTTTCATATTAAAAAAAGTTATGGCTTGTATAGGAATCCAAAACTCAAATAATGGTCACACCAGCGGAGAAGTTGTTGTCACCGCATACGTAAGATAAAAACATTATTTTTATCATTTAGTAAAACTCTTCGTGTCAAAATATTCCTTTTTAATGAAATTAAAAGTCAAAAGGGTTTTATACGCCGTAAAAAATAAAGTCGTATAGAAATCAAAAGATGCCTCAATGAAAGGAGATTGAGACGAAGTCCTATACAAAGACGGTATCCTTAGATTAAGGATAAATCAATTACATAATTATGTGTGACAAATATAAATACACCCAATATAAGTTGATATTAAGTTTAAAACAATCAGAGGTCATCCACACATATTCATAGTACGACATAATCAAGAATTAGAGGTTTAACCCAAAGAATTGAAATTGAGTTAAGAAGTTCCCTTACAGATATTTGACAGCCTAATGGCGTCACTTTAAAATTCAGAAAATGAGTTGATGAGAGATAAAAAGGGTATCACATCACTTATACATAATATTTACAGTAATAAGGATATATAAGAACATATCCCAACATTAAGAAGATGTAAATTAAAATACCTAACAAAAATAAGTCTTTTAAAAAGATGAGGGTGAAAGGTTCCCTTACCGATTTGGGTAACTTTCGAAATGTAAACCCCATGAATGAAGGATTATACAATGTTGATGTAAATACCCATAAATGAAATTATATTACACAATGAGTAGAATAATGGGAAGTACATACACCACTCAAAGGAGATAGTGGAAAATATAGCATGAATCTCATGGGAATAAAAAGTGAGATAAAACCCCTTACCTCGTTGTAATAAATCAAGTCATATGACAAAAGATAATAAGAACCAAATGAATCACATAATACCATGAATATAAATATAATCATGATAATATATATCAAATGTAAATGCACAATACACTACATGAAATAAATAATTGGCGAACAATGGAAATCTCACAGAATTAAAAGTGAGATAAGAAATCCCCTTACCTAAAGTCTAACTTATCTTGTTTGTTTCTTAATATTCCTGAATAATAAAATTTGGTCAATTTATAATTGATTAAGGAAATAAATTAAATATTATTATTCAATTCATATCACATATTATCATGTTATAATAATTAGTTAATTATGTGAGTTCATATCATACGTTTTGTCGATGTTTGATACATTAGTCAACAATGAACTTGTTTGAAGAGAATTGTCCATGTAGTTATAAGTAAATCATCTCCAGAATGGTGTTAATGATTTAAATAACATATATATCCTGTATATATGTATTTAATAATATTCTATAATGTTTGGAGATAAGAAATGAAATGTATCGTTCATGGAGACGGTAAGCTATATGTACGCATGAACACTACTTTCATTTTTTTGTCATATTAATGGACTTAAAAACTAAATTAGACATAGATACATTATAATTACAGTATAATATATATGTTATATAGGTAACATATGTTCATTAATTACATTATTTATAAATTTCCATGTTTGGCATGAATGAGTCACATCACTTGAGGGGGCGGTAGTCCACACTTCCTCATATGAAATTATCACATTTTCACAACATGAAAAAGCATAAAGGTATGTTTTAAATATAAAATACAGAATCATTAAGAGGAAAAAATATAATATATATAATATATAATTATAGTTCCATCGTAATGGCCACTATGAAAGGTGTTAAAATAGTATTGAACAATCATCGTTTCGTGAGGCAGTAATTTCCCACCCACAAAAACAGTATGTTCTTTAACCATTAGACGGAGGTGTGTATAAGTGTAGCTCTAATAATTATAATAAGAACATAATAGTATATTTAAGAAACTGGTGTTTTTACAAAATAAAGGAATAAAAATATTTTAAGGGGTTGGAGAAGCAAAATAAAACAAAAGAAAATAAGAGAAGACATTGCCTCTAAATCGGGTAACTCTTTTTGATTTTATCCAAAGGCTTACTTGGAAAGAATTCTTCCCAAATTGAGGATTCTAGGATATAGAGAGGGATTTGGAGAGATAATATGATTAGATGTTAGACGATCCAAGGGATTGAGAGATGTGGTTAAGGGGGTAGAGGTGTGGGCCTTTTATAAGAGGAAGGAGGGTCACTTTTGGAAAGTCTAGAAATGTTACTTTATTATAAATTGCTTTTCGGATTTTAAAGGTCCCACTATGATATATTTCTAGGATAAGGTGATAAGGGTTCTATATACACCCATACAATAGGTTTTAGACAACTGTAAGTCATATATTTTACCTTATCTTTTCATTTTATTTAAATCGTTCATTAATTAGGTAATCATTACATCATCATGGTGTTATAAATAAATTTACATATTTAATATCTAAAAATTATAAAAAATATACCATGATATAGGAAATCATTTTATCTTCCAAATTAATATTTATAGTCTAATAGATCATTTAATTAAACAAAATTAAAATGGTTTTACTTAGGATATACAAACCTTTGTTATATTTCTCGTTTTTTTTAAATTAAGTCATAAATGTCACTATCACATCCATGTGACTCCATGAGCCCTCAAGTCTGGTAAAAAGATTACCATGGTCGTCAATGACTCAAAAAAGTGGATTTGGACACATTTTTTGTCATTTTATATTATTATGATATTATTTTATTACCCTTAACTACGTGATTACTAATTAATCACAAAAAATAAAGATAATTACCGTCATTATTATTCATAATGTCCAAAAAGAAAAGAGTCTTAACTACATAATTTAGACCTTCTGATTCCAAATATAGAATCCATTTTACCAAATTCTAAACACAGAAATTTTAGTAATTAATTTAAAAATAATTCTCATTGTCACAACCAAAGAAGGGTTTTTAAGAAGTAAAATTTATCAAAAGATTGACTTGTTTTTAAATCAAATTGAAAAGTGAAATTACTTACAATGAACAAAATTGTATTAAGTGATAAAAATATAATTCAATTACACTTTAAAACCAATTAAAATTACAATCTAAATATATAAAAAAATTATATGAAAAAGCAGTTTTGAAGTAAAATGCAGTATTTTTCACTATTCATTAAAAATGAACATTTGTGAGAAAAATACCAAAACTTTATCCAAAGAAAATTTGATATTCCAAATTAAAAAATGATTTCCATTTTAAAAAATTCAAAACATAGAAGTTGCATTAATTAATTTTATAATTAATTCTCGTTGTCAAAACAAATAGCATTTTATTAAGAAACAATATCTATCAAAAGATTGACACTTGTTTATGTCCAATTTCAAAGTGAAATTAATTCCAATTACCACAATTGAATTAAATGGTAAAAATATATTTTAAATAAACTTTAAACCCAACTAAAAAGATAATCTAACCATATAAATAAATTATATTAAAAGGAGGTTTTGTATTAAAATACAGCATTTTCACTATTCATTAAAAAATGAACTTTATCAGAAAAATAACAAAAAATTACACAAAGTAAATTTTGATGTCCCGATTCTAAAGAAGGATTTTATTTTGTCAATTATAACATATAAAATTGAAAAAAATTATATTTAAAAAGGGTTTTCCATCAAAAGTTTGTTAATCGACCATTTAAAGAATATTAGAATATTTATGATTAAAATTGGATTCATTCGCATTTTAAGCCCCTATCATTTATTGGGTAATTGTTAAAATATTTAACAAAAATATATAATCATTTTGTAGTTAGTTCTGTTCATTCCCACTATTACAACAGCTAGGCGTTAACTACCATTTAAAATAATATTATTATATTATTAGTGTGCAACATAAGATTTCAAAGAAACTCGTTGTTGCGTATTGGGTACGCCATCGAACATATCATTCCCTTTAAAGTAATATTAACATTTTATTCACAAATATTAATAAATATGAAAATTTCATATTCTTTATTTACCTAGGATGTTACAAATTATATGGTAATATATATAATAATATAATTTTTTAAAATATTTATAATAAAATTATATTTATTATACAGAATCTTGTACGAGTATGGAGAGAGCCAAGACACAAGGTAAGGATATTTCATCTCACTTTTAATTTCTATGATATACCAGATATGTTCTCCACTCTTTCCTTTTGTGTGGTGTAGGTACTGAATGTGATTTTATTCTATTTATATTGTACTTAAATTTATGAGTATTCACATGACCATTTTAGAATCCTTATTTCATGGGGTTTAAGTTTCAAAAGTTACCAAATCGATAAAAATGTTTTGTCTCAATTTTTCTTCTTTGAGACTTATGTTTTGTTATGCCCCTAAACTCTTTTTTGAGGTGTACATACTTCCTTTTTACATGACATATCATGAATCTCAATATTTTCATGGTATTATATGATTAATTTAATTTCATTTTATTACATGGATAACATGATCCCAATATACCATGTTATAAAAGTTTATTGAGACAATCTCATTGATTTTAGATATTATTTATATTTATTATTCCTTTTATTAAATCTTATGATCCATCCCTCAATAATATTAATGAGTTTCTTTATCCTCTATTATTTCATGATATAATCATGTATTGGAACCATTTTCTACTCTTTGGTAACTAGTATAGTTAAGAATGTTTTTTTAGGAAATCCCAACTTTACCCTCTCTTCGGTCTGAAATCTATGTTTTCTAAAAAGAGTTTCCAAGAATATTATACAATTACCCTATAATATCTAAAAGACATTTTTACCCTTTTTTCACTACTGGAAAACTTGCCTATACCCATGGTTCAAAACCGTGGGTATAGCCCCCAAAACCGTGGGTATAGGCTATACCCACGGTTTTGGGAACCGTGGGCTGGAACGGCGTCGGGATAGGGGGTTCGGGCTATACCCACGGTTTTCAGAAACCGTGGGAATAGGATAGTCACAGCGTGGCAAGTGCATGGCCACTCTGGCACGAATTTGACCCCACGGTTCTCAAACCGTGGGGATTTATAGTCTTTAAAAAATGTATTGCGCAGGTTTTGAACCCCTCTCTCGCGCAGCAGCAGCCGAACGGGCCACCCAATCCGACCAACTACGCCACCATTTTTATTTGAAGTTATATATATATAAATATATATATACTAATATTTAATATTTTAATTTTATAAAAACAAACGCGTGTTTCGCGTCTGCACCCACTGGGTTTCGAACCCGTATTTCTCGCGGCAGCGCAACGGGGAAGGACCAACTAGGCTATATTTTTTATTCGTGTTTTTAATATATGTCTTTCTATATATATTAATATACAATGTTAAATTAAAAAAAACCGCGGCGAGATTCGAACACAGGATCAGTATACTAAACTCGCCAACGTAACTACCGAACGGACCAACCGAGCTCTGAAACTAATTGGTTAATTTATATTTTTGTTTATAGATATATTAATATAAGCCGTGAAAAAATATTTCCCCGCCAAATTTTTTTGGTGCTCCCGCCTAATTTTCTTTTCCCGCCTTATGGCGGAAAGCTATACCCACGGTTCTTAAAACCGTGGGTATAGGTCTTCAAAAAAGTTTACCCCAATGCCCACGGTTTTAAAGAACCGTGGGTATAGGTTATCCGAACAATCTCTATACCCACGGTTTGGGCCAAACCGTGGGTATATGTCTTAAAAAAAATGCATTTCTACCCACGGTTTGGAAAACCGTGGGTATTGGTCTTCAAAATTAAGTTATACCCATGGTTTTGACAAAACCGTGGGTATAGGTGACCTATACCCACGGTTCTCTAAAACCGTGGGTATAGGTGACCTATACCCATGGTTTTGAAAACCGTGGGTATAGAGGTACCCTATACCCACGGTTTTTTGCAAAACCGTGGGTATAGCTCTATTTTCCAGTAGTGTTTCCTTTTAACAATCTCTTCAAGGGAATATTATTTTCACTTTCTAAAAAAGTAACTTTTCTATCCTTTTTATCGTTCAAAAGGAATGTTCTTTTGAGCTCGTACAACATGTATGTATTTACCCGTCGTCATTTCCTTGAATCTCCCTTTACAATTTTAAAATACTTAATCATTAAGAAAATGTTTTTAAAAGTAATTTTCAAGGAAATTTTTTTTCGAAAATGTTTTGAATCTTCTTTTATATGTTTTCATGGAAAACTATTTTCAAAATGTTTTTAAGTCTTATTTACATGTTTTCAATGTTCTTTCAAAGCAATGGTTTTCAAAACATTTTCAAGATTATTTTATAAATTTTCAAGAAAAATAATTTTCAAAAAAAATTCAAGATTTATTTAAAAGTTTTTAAATTATTTTCAAATAAATGGTTTTTAAAACATTTTTAATCATTCTTTATATGTTTTCAACTTTTTTCAAAGGAAATATTTTTTAAAATGTTTTGAAGCTTATTTTAAAAAATTTCAAGGAAAAATGTTTTCACAATGATTTCATGTATTTTATATAATTTTTCAAGATATTTTCTAAGAAAATTATTTTCAAATGGTTTTATGTATTAAAAATCCTTTTTTAAACAAGAAATGATATTCTCCTTAAGAAATGTTTTTCGAGTATATTTCAAAATTATTTTTCATATAAGATGACATCTATTGTTATTACTCATGCCTTTATATGAAATGATATAAAGGTTCATTCATATCCTTTCTATGAATGAGTTATGATTAATGCTCTGGTCTTTATGAAACCAATTTATCCTTCATGGATAATATGTTTATGAAACTTATTTCTCTTTCATGGGTTGTATACTTTTGAAACCCTCTTATTTTCACAGGTTAGGTTTATGATGAAATGATTATGAAAACTATCTCTTTCGAATGGTTATGATACGTTTACATGTTTATGATACCCATTTCATTTCATGGGTTATTATATGTTTATTTATGATCTTGCAGCACATGTATATATGATTTCATTATGTGATGGGTGGGACCTATATCTCCCCACAATGCATTGGTTAAATATTTATATCTCATGAGACAGACAGGGTTGGAATGATGATTTACTCAATTTAGTAATATAGGGATAGAATGAGGGTTTACTCGGTTCAGTAATACAGGGTTGGAATAAGGGTTTACTTAGTTCAGTAATATAGGGTTGGGATGAATGTTTACTCAGTTTAGTAATACAGGTTTGGAATAAGGGTTTACTTGGTTCACTAATATAGGGTTGTAATGAGGTTTTACTTGATTTAGTAATATAGGGCTAGAATAAGGGTTTAGTCAATTTAGTAATATAGGGCTAGAAAGGGGGTTCACTCTGTTCAGTAATGGAATTTTCCCACTAAGATTGTCATGGAAGTGATGCCTTGGCTGTTATGGAAATATAATTATTTGATTATGTGTTTCCACAATTCCAATTTTTATTCCTATGTTATGTTTTCATGGATTATTCTCTCTATTTAATCATGATTCATGTCTTATGAACTTCCAATATTTATTCCATGATCTCTATTATGATCTTTGGTATATAGTGTATGATCTTTTATTTTCATGATCACATTATCATGCCCTTATGATCATGTTTATGATTACATGTCTTCCTTGTTTACCATTGCTGATCATTTTAGCTCACCCCTTTTATGTTTCCTTTCCCCCAGGTTATGATGATATGTACTATATTTGATATTTCTAAAAGGGTGTTAGTCAATAAGAACCTATTTGGAGATGATATAGCTCACATATGTATCGGTATTTATGTTTCCATGTTTCCAAAGGCACTATACCAAATACGGTCATTGGGAATCTATTTGTATAATGTTTAAGTATTCCTCAAAAGTTTTGTAATGTTAATGTTTTGAAAAAGAGAGGGTCTCTATAGTTGGTATCATAGCAAAGTTATAGTTAACCTTTCGAAACTAAGATGAGTAAACCTTAGTGATATCCCTAGGTTTATTTCTAAGGATATATTTAGTGATGTATCTAAGGATAATTATAAATATTAGTTAATGTTTAGGAAAATGTCATGGAATTTTGGTGAAGGATAGAGTGAGTTGTTTCCTAGAAATACATCCCTCTCTGGATACTAAAAGTGGATGTGTCTCTGGCCTAGATGTACATAGGGGTAAAAAATACAACAATATGTTCTAGGATTGATTTGGGGTAATATGGTGCATGAAAATGGGCCTTGTTGCACACCTGGTTTGACACTATTGAGGGATATTCTTTGGGAAATATCAAACTATTCATGAAACATTATGAAGTATTCAAATATACGTCATATATAAATAAACTAGTTTGAACCTAGGGTGTCATAGATTAAGGAAGGTGTCTTTATTTAGATATACTATAAGTAATTATTTTCATAAAAATGTGGTTTTATTCTATATTAAACAATGCTCACCCTATGCTTTTGGTTTTAGTCAACTGTGGGAATCGAAAGGAACTGGTTTAATATCGAATTTTATGGAAGGTTTTCTAATGAGTAGTTGGGTGGGATGATCACTGGAGTGAAATATGTCATGATCACGACTAATTATTTTTCATGAAACATGATTAATAATGTTTACCTTAACCATCTCTCAGACTCACCAAGGAAGATAAATAAGAAGTTCGCTGAGAGTTTGGGTAATATAGACCATAGAGGAAAGAATATTTGGTTTCCTTTGTGTCAAGAATTTGGAAAGAATTTCCTAAGTTGATTCCTTAGAGGGACAAGAAAGTATTTTAACTATGGAAAATAAAGATAAAAATAAAGTGAATATAAGGGAAAATAAAGAGTTTGGTTAATGAAGTGGATTATAATTTTGGCCTCTCTAAGTCATTATCAAAGGTTAAGTGTTTTAAGTGTAGAGAAAATGGTCATTATACAAATCAATATCCCAAGATGAAAGCTCCTGAAGGTAACCAACAAGTTGGTACAAGTAATGATTACATTGCTGATGATGATGATACTACAGATGAAATGTGAAAGTAAAGAGGTATTATGTAATAGGATGAGGTAGAATTGTTAATGGATTAAAGATGAAGTAATCAAAGTATTTATGTATTTGGATTCTAGAATTAAGAATGGTTAATTATGTATGGATTTTTCAGTTTATGTTTTTGCTAAGGATTTACAAGAATATGTTGAATGTTCATGATGGACTAGAAAGGTTATCTCATGAAAGTTAACATTTTTACTAACGGAAGGTAAGCCTTAACATGTTATTTATGTTGAGATAATGTTGTAAGGATAAAGATACATGGGATATGAATAAGAAAATTAGATAGTACTAATTACCATGGAACTAAGTAAAGACTTTTTATAGGTGGTTTATGCTACCACTAATGAAGTTTACAACAATTTTTGTATTTAAGGAGTAAATCCAATATACTTTGGAATGAGGAAGAATGCATGTTTTTCAAAAGGATTTATGGTAATACAGGTTGTTACCATGTTTTAAAAGAATATATGATGAGGTTATTCACATGCTTGGAATGTGACAACAAAGAGATACTTTTTTTATATAGTGAAATCAATGTTAAGCTAATTTCGTGACTCCCTTTATAAATTTTTGGATTTTCACCTTTGATAAGGGTTATAAGGTTAACCTTTCATGAAAAGTTTAAGTTATGATTCAGAGGAAGTATTTGTGAACTGAGTTTGTGTTGAAAACCTTGGCTAAAAGGTTATTTAGTGATAAACCTTATTTCAAGGATGTTCATCTTATATATTATTTTAGTGTGGTTTTAAAAAAAATACATCATGTATGTCGGGTGACAACCAATCAAGTCTATCAAGGTTGTGGGTCTTAAACCCATGACTGAAGGACGATAAGGGTTTAACACCTACCATTGGCCTATGTGATGTCCTCATAAATGTATATTTATTTTTAATGAATAAATATTTATTATGAACTATTAGTGTAAATTTTTATTTTTGTAAATTAATTCATATTATTTTTTTAAGAGACAAATAGTTAGACCTTTTATTCTTTATGGGTCTTAAGATCTGTTAAAGGAATATTTTAGTTCTTTTTTTGTGAAATTTAATTTATGGACATTCATTCCATGAGTTAATGTATGTATTAGAAATTTTTCAAAGCACTACCCAAGAATTAAAATTTGTTTATATAAATTTTTCAAGAATTAATCAACATTCTGAAAGTGATCAAAAAAATTAATACCTTAATTTTCTTTGAGCTGGTGACCTTTTAAATCATCATAAATTTATGAATTTGAGGCCCTAAAATTTCCTTTGATCATTCACTTGTTTTTAATTGATGACCTTAATCACTCCCTATAAGTATTTACGTGTTTCCTCTTGGTCTAATCTTCACTCCTAACATATGTTATCTTATATGGAAACCTAGTTATATGTAACTTTGGGTAACCATTATGGTTCCAAATTTCCCTTATTAAGGGAAGTATTAGTATCAATTTTTATAATTTAGGTTTAGATTAATGAAAAATTCAAGTATTAAACCTTTGATAACCCAGATGAATTTCGAGGGTGATATTCATTTTAAGGTGGGTAGAATGTAACACCCTGATATTTTAGGGAATTTTTTTCGAATTAATTTAATATTTTGATATTTTTTCACTTCACACAACACTAAAAATATTTTTTAACTAATTAAAATATTACCTTCACACTAAATCAACTTTCATATGTTACACACAACATTTAGTTTGCATATGATACACGCAATACTGAGTTGGTGTACGATACATGCAACAATGAGTTTCTACAAAAAATATCTTTCTATTATTTTAAATATTTAAAAAATATAACTATAATATATCCATTAAATGTAGTTATATGAATAGTAATAACAACATTTCAATTTTTTCTACATTTTTTATATATAAATAAAACATATGATTTCTGGTCAAGTCCTTTTTATGTTTAAAAACATCATTTTCTTGAATGAACCACTTTTAATAATGAAAGTAATTTTAAAAAAATTTATAAATTGAATTTTATAAAATAAACTTAATTTTTTAATTCATAATATCAAAATTATCCTAGTGTTAAATTTTTTTATTTTTATGAGAAACTTCATTTTTTATGAATAAAGAAAAATAGTGCCTTTAATTTAAAAAACTCCCTTTTGTCTAATTAATTATTAGTTATAAATAATATTATAAATATGTTTTAATTTTACATTAGATAAATATTAAATCTACTAATACAATGTAATTCATTAGAGTTAATTTTTGTTTGAAACTAAATATAAAATATTAACAACCTTTTGAAATTTTTCCTACTTCAAAACCCAGTTATTTCATCTTGCCTGTAAGATTAGCAATAATCTTAATTTTTCCACTTCTATGAATTGAATTTAAAAAATAAAAAATACACCATTTTATTCATTATAATATTTATATTCTAATAATACCATGTTAATTTTTGACCAAAATGATTCGTAAAAGTGATTAAAATTAATCATACCAGTTAAGGCCAAATTAATCTTAATTAGGGACTGAACCTTAAATTTAAGGGGCCGAATGACCTAGACACTTTTCCAACACCCATTTTATATACATATGTCTTCCATAAAACTTCCATTATTTTTTTTGGTTGTTTTTTATGACGTTTTTTAGGTAATAACATGTGCAGACCTAACTTGTTTCAAAATATTCCAAATGAGTCATTTTCCTTCCCTATAAAAGGCCACCACCTCTACCCAATCCTCACACATATAAATCCTTTTATGTTAATATAATATCTACACAATTATCCTCCCAAAAATCCCCCCTTATACCTTGGATCCTTCCTTTGGTCAGAAATATTCTCAAGGAAGCCCTTCGACATAAACCAAATGGAGTTACCTGATTAGGAGGTAACATCTTCTCCCAAGCTCCATTCCATTATTTTCTTTCTCCACACCATCCACTCTATTTACTACATTATTGTGTCAAAACACAAGTATCATCCATATAATTGTAGTTTTGTATTCAAATTATCTGACCTATACTTACATACACCTCCATCTAATGGAGTTTGAACATACTGTTTTTGTGTACGATGAACTACTTCCTCACGAAACGATAATTATCCATTTCTCCTTTACCACCAATCATGTTGGACATTATATTGTAAAATATATTTATATATTTCATATATTATATTTACAATGTATTGAAATTTATTTATTACTTTTACAACATGCATCACTTTACTTTCTATTTGGTGTTAATACGATAAGCTCGTTTGAGGAAGTGTGGACTACCGCCCCCTCAAAGCGATGTGATTCATTCACACACCACATGGAATGTATTAAGTATGTTTTTAAATACTTATATGATATATCAATGATAATTTAATAATTATATATATCTATATAAATACATATATATATTTCATTTACATACTTTCTTTCAATATGACAATAAAGACGGAAACAACATTCATGCATATGTACGGCCTGCCATCTCCATGAATGGTGTATTCCATTTCCTACTACTATATTTTATAGATTATTATAATAAAAATATATTATATATACCTGATATTTATATCATTTTTTACATTATGGAATCATGATATAATTATAAGTACCAAAGATGAAACAAATTAAGACACGTGCGAAGAACAAATTAAAGTTTATCTAAAGTGAAAACTTAACATAGGATTGTTAACAATAAGGAAATATAATTTTATATTAAAACCTTATATGATGATATATATAATAATATGATTCTTTAAAATATTTATAATAAGCTTATATTTATTATATAGGAATCATGTACGAGTATGGAGAGAGTCAAGACACAAGGTAAGGGTATTTCATCTCATTTTTAATTTTTGAAAGATACAAGCTATGTTCACCACTCTTTCCTTTTGTGTGTAGTATGTAATTTCTGTTATTGTATTATATGTATATTTTAATTAAATTTATTTTCATTCACATTCCCATTTTATGATCCTTATTTCATTAGGATTAAGTTTCAAAAGTTTCCAAATCAGTAAAAATGTTTTGTCTCAATTTTCCTTCTTTGAGACTAGTGTTTTCTAATGCATATAATATATTTTTAGAGGTGTACATAATTCCATTTTAAATTATATATCATGAATCTCAATATTTTCATGATATTGTATTTTTCATTTAATTTCATTTCCTTACATGGATAGCATGATCCCAAGATACCATGTTATAAGAGTTTATTGAGACAATCTCATTGCTTTTCGAGATTGTTTATGTGTATGCTTCATTTGATAAAATATTATTATCCATATATAACAAATATTAATGAGTTTTCTTATCATATTTTATTTCATGATATAATCATTTATTGGTAACAATTTATACTCTTTGGTACCTAAGATAGTTAAGAAAGTGTTTTTTGGAAAGCTTGGCTTTACCCTCTCTTCGGTTGGAAATCTATGTTTTCTAAAAAGAGTTTCCAATAATATTATATCATTCCCATATAATATCTAAAATCCATTTTTATCCATTTTTTATTTTATAAATCTCTTAAAGAGAATATTTTATTCTCTTTATAAATAAATAACTTTTATATCCATTTTATCATGAAAAAGTAATGTTCTTTTGACCTCGTATGACATGTAAGAATTTACCCACTGTCATTTCTGTGAAGCTCCCTTTGCAATGTTAAAAAGGTTAATAATTAATAAAATGTTTTTAAAAGTAATTTTCATGGAAAATTTATTTCAAAAATGGTTTCAAACTACTTTTATATGTTTTCGTGGAAAAAATTTTAAAAATGTTTTCAAGTCTTATTTTCAAGTATTCAAATTGATTTCAAATAAATAATTTTAAAAATGTTTTCAAAATTCTTTTATAAGTTTTCAATAAAAATTATTTTCAAAACTTTTCAATCTTCTTTTATATGTTTTCAAGAAAAATTATTTTCAAAAAAATTCAAAGATCTATTTATAGGTTTATAAATTATTTTGAAAGAAATGGTTTTCAAAAAAAATCAAGTTTTCTTTAAAAGTGTTCAATTGTTTTCAAAGAAAAAGGTTCTAAAAATGTTTTGAAGCTTATTTTAAAAGTTTTCAATGAAAAAGGTTTTCAAAATGATTTCATGTATTCTTTATAAGTTTTCAAGATATTTTCTAAGAAAATGGTTTTCAATTGGATTTGTGTATTAAAAATCCTTTTTCAAACAAGAAAGGATATTTTCCTCAAGAAATGTTTTTTAAGTATATTTTAAAATTATTATACATTTAATATGGCATCTATTGATGTTACTCATTCCTTTCTAGTAAGCGATCTAATGGTTCCAATAATATCCTTTCTATGAATGAGTTATTCTTAATTTCATGGTCTTTATGAAATCCATTTCTCTTTCATAAGTAATATGTTTATGAAACAAGTTTCTCTTTCATGGGTTTTATGCTTTTGAAACCTGCTACTTTTCACAGGTTATATTTATGATGAAATGATTATAAAACCTATCTATTTTGATAGGTTATGATATGTTTACATGTTTATGATACCCAATTTCATTTTATGGTTCATGGTATGTTTATTTATGATCTTTTGGAACATGTATGTATGATTTCATTATATGACAAGTGGGACTTATATCTCCCTCTAATGCATTGGTTAAAGATTTATATCTCATGAGATGGATAGTGGTAGAATTAGGGTTCACTCGAATCAGTAATACAAGGATAGAATGATAGTTTACATGGTTTGATAATACAGGGTTGGAACGAGGGTTTACTATGTTCAGTAATACAGGATTGAACTAGGGTTTACTCGGTTAAGAAATATAGGGTTGGAATGAGGGTTTACTTGGTTCAGTAATACATGACTAGAATGAGGGTTTACTCGGTTTAGTAATATAGGGATGGAATGAGGGTTTACTCAGTTCATTAATAGAGTGATGGAACAAGGGTTCACTTAGTTCAATAATACAGGGTCAAAATGGGGGTTCACTTAGTTCAGTAATGGACTTTGTCCACAAGACGGTCTTAGCAGTGACGCCTTAGCTACTATGGAAATCATATTATATGATTATGTGTTTCCATAATTCCATTTTTTATTCCTATGTTATGATTTCATGGATTATTCTCTCTATTTAATCATGATTCATGTCTTATGAACTGACAATATTCATGTCATGATCTCTATTATGATCTTTGATATATAAGGTATGATCATCTATTTTCATGATCACATTCTCATAACCTTATGATCATGTTTATGATTACATGTCTCCCTTGTTTACCCTTACTAATAATTTGATCTCACCCCTTTTATGTTTAATTTCTCACATTTTATGATGATATGTACTATGTTTGATATTTCTAAGAAGGGTGCTAGTCAACAATAACCTAGTGGTAGATGATGTAGCTCACATATGTACCAGTGCTTATATTTCTATATTTCTAAAGGCACTATACCAACTATGATATTTGGAAGTCTTTTTTTATAATATTTAAGTATTCCAAAAAAATTATGTAATTTTAATGTTTTGAAAAGTTAGGGTTGGTATATAAAATATAAAAAGTAATTTCTTTTAGAACACCATTATTCCCCTTATCATATTCTTGAATATCAATTACAAAACATTTCCTCGTATCTTGGGGAAAATAAAACATAATAAATGGGTGAGATTAGATGCTTGGTAAAGGTAATCGTATATAGGAATCTATAAATAAATAATTCATAATCAGTATGGAAAGTTAAATAACTGAAACACGTACCATTTAATAAAAAACTTGAGCATAATATGGAAGGAATAATTGATGATAAAATAATGCCATATAAATAATAACATGAGATTGAAAAATTAACCCTGGATATTCTAAATAATCAAATAATCACATGGAATATCATTTACTGAGTTCATAATGATGTAATTAATAATTCTATACATCTAAAACATAACTTTGAGGCCTTGTTCTATGACATCTAAATAAATGGGTAAGGAGTCATCCAAACCCCAATCTAGTTTGTCACATGAGACCTACCAATGAATCAATGGTATATTGGAGGACCCACCCATAACTTAATAAGTTCAATTCATTATTAATATGAAATGGGTGAAACATAATAAACATAAATATTCATATTAAAAAAATAACATACGAAATGTTATCACTTACCCCAATCAATAAACATAATCATAAACCATCCAGAGTAAAATGGTGAATGGTAATAAAATTGTACATCCACAGTCAAACTAATCATAAAACATCTAGAAAAATAATAAGTATGATATCAATACATCATATAATAAATGTACCATAAGTAAAATAGAGGTTTTTTTATTGATGAATATAAATAACATGAATGTATCGTTAAAACATTGTTTAGAAAAATAAGCTTTTCATTTTAAAAATAAAAATTTAGAAAAAAGTTAACAAAACATTTTCCGAATAATTTTCATTGAAAATAAACTTTTAAAAATTGTAAAATAATCTTCAAAAAATTATTGGTCATGGGGATGGATAATTCTAATCATGGTGTACGTGTTAAAATAAATATTCATTTAACATTTTCAGTAAAATCTAAACAGATATTGTTTTGAAAATGACATGAATATTCATTAAAACATTTTTTAAAAGTTAAAATGGGTAAAAATTCATTGAATAAATCATTATTTAAAATTTTAAAAACATTTTTGAAAATAATTTAAGAAAACATGGGTTTTGATTAAAAAGTAATTCTGATCGAAGAGATAAATAATGTCGGATTTTCTTTAAAACAATTATCAATAAGTTTAATTATTGAAGAGTGGTAAAATGGTAATATTACTTTAAAATTTTCATGAATAAATATACTTTAATAAAATATATTAATTTTAATATATAAATATCAAATAATTTCCTCAAGGAAGATGTAAACATAAACAATCTTGAATAATGATGATATTGTGAAATAAACCCTTACCACTTTGGTAACTTCTGAATCCTAAGCCCGATAAAAGAAATGAAAAAAAAAATGAAACTTAAAATAACAAGAAGATAAATATATTCATGATATAACATATCAAATGAAAATTATATATTCCACACAAAGTAAATAAGTGGTGAATATGTCATATGTCTCACAAGAGTAAAAGTGGGATGAGAAACCTTTGCCTCGGGTTTGATTTCATTAATACGTATTTGTACCAATTGTATAAAGATTTTAAGTATGTTATTAATTTATACCAGAACCATACTCATATTTATAATATCATATAAGATCCTCTTATAACATTTAACCACATTTTTTTTAATAATAATTCATTATTTTCATTCTTTCTTGTGTTAATTGCCTTGTTTTCTCATGTGTGTTTTTTCATGAAAGCTCTGGTTCATGTGAATATGATATATATATATATATAATCTTCGTAATTACAATAATCTTAAAAATATAATATTTACTCATTATATACATTTTTATAACTATTTATAAAATTTGTATATTGAAAATGAATCGCATCACTTCGTGGAGACGGTAGGTCGTATGTACGCATGAGCGATGATATCATTCCATTGCATTTAAAGGGTAAGGAAGAGGTTGATAAATTAATTTTATAGAATAAATATAATATAACATATCACATATATTAATTAATTTTATCCATATTACATTCCATGTAAATCATAAGTGAAAAATTAATCACATCACTTCGCAAGGCGGTAATCCACCATACAGACGAGTGACATTATCGTATTTGAAAAAGTAAAAAATGTAAAAAAGGTATATGTTATATAAAAATTACAGAACTATAATAGTATCATAAATAAAATATTCATGTGGTAAATCCATCATTATATCTATCCTTGAAATGGGGTTATGGAAAATGAACTACATAGGTTTGTGAGGCGATATTCTGCCTTACACATGATCAATGATTTTGTTTCCCATTTGATAGAAATAGAGAAGGATAAATATTATTCCATCAACATAATAACATATTATTATATGTTAGATAATTTTTCTATTATATTGGATTTTTTAAGACATAATTTATGTTGAAAAATAATAAATAAAATGAAAGATTGTTGTTAAGATAATTACCTTCTTTAAAAGAAACCTCCTTTAGCTCTCCTCTTGAAGACCCTAGGGATGGAATTTTGGGAGGAAAAGAATCTCTTGAATACAAAAATGGATTTTGAGGAGAAATTTTTTATGATTTTTGTATCCTAAGGTCTTTCGGGTGCTAATAAGTGAGGGATGGTAGTTCCCTTTATTAAGTGGGGAAAGAGAACCCTCTTCAAAATTACTTGGAAATTTCCCAAAAGAATCCAAAATGATAATGTAATTCACCTTTGAAAAGATTAAAAATGACCGTAGATTAAAAATTTGGAAGTATAAGGTGTAAATATGGCCATACAATAAAATTTTGACAAGTTTTTAGGTTATTTTAACCCTTATCCTCCTGGTTAACCCTACGATAAACTCATTTTTACCTTAATCGTAGTAATTAATTTTTACCATTTTCACTATTCATTTTGGTAAAAAATTAAGTTAACCTTATTATATAATATAAATTATACTGATAAAATATATTCAATCCATTTTCCAAATTCAATTCACATAAATAGAATATTTTAATTTAAAATTATACTCATAGATGCGATGAAAAAGTGGGTTTTCAAAGAGAAAATTCTCATAAATATAGAGGGTTTTAATATAAAAATTAAATATGAAATTCATTCCAATGACCTAACTTGGTTAAATTTTAATATAATTGAACGAATTTTACTTTAAAACCAATTTATAATATAATATATCTTTAAAAAAATTAAATAAAAAAATAATTTTTCAATTAAAATTCAGTATTTCCACTATTCATCAAAAAATGAGATGTTTCATAAAAATCCAAAAAATTGACCCTAAGATAATTTTTGAATGATTATCTAAAAACTTAAGTATTATTTTTCAAATAAATTTTCTAAAAGATTTAAAATTAATCAAAAAATTATGTGAGCAAAGTGCGATTAAACCGCCTTTTAGAAAAATATAGTTTTTCAGGAAACACTTCTTTTACATTGAAATTATTATTATTTTATTTCTAATAAACAGATAAACATTGAATTTATTTCATACATATGTAAACCATAAAATTTTTATAATTTATTTTGTCCTATTTATACCCTCCCTATTAATAGATATGTTATAATGGTCATGATTAAATAATAATATTTTAATAGAGTACCAAGTTCTATGTAACTCTGATGTTGCACGTGTAACACCCCAAGCTTCCACGGTACGTTTCCCTTTGAATAATGCAATAGATTGCATTATTCGCAACTTCGAGATTCGAACACACCGCGGCCAATAAAACTAGCCATTATGAATAGCAATACACAATTTTTGAAATTTTATACATTTTATTTTTCAAAATGGACTTCATTTTAGAATTCAGAATATCGAAATTATCTTAGGGTGAATTTTTGGTATTTTTCTGAAAACTTTCATTTTTTGATGAATAGTGAAAAACATTGTGTTATTGTTTAAAACTGACTTTTTATTTAAATAATTAATTATTTTAATTTAATTTATTTTAATTCAAAATAGATACATAATACCTATATATGTTCAATTTAATTCATTAGAGTCGTTTTCTAATAATATTACATATATAAAATTTTATTAAACTTTTCACCATCTTTTACCCACCACTTAAGAAAATTTGCAAATTCAAATAAAACTTAATTTTACCACTTGTATGAGTGGAATTTCAAAAATCCCAGATACGTTGTTGATATCAGTAATAAAAATGTGGTTCAATAAGATGAAAATAATTTTTGGTGAATAGTAACTTCTTACTTTTATTTACCACGGTTAAACGTAAATAGGGTAATTAAGGGTAAAAATGATATCATAATTACCCTGACACATATCCTAATTCTATTGGATAAGTGTAATTTGACCAAAAAATACTTAGGAATAAAATATGATCCTTTTAGGTCCACTTGTATTAGATTAGGACATTTATAATTATTTTATTTATAGAAGAGTTAAAAGAGTTAAAATCAATGTTTAATAACTAAACCATTTTTAATATTTGGTTAAAAATAAGATAAATTCGACTATAAATATTCATTAGAAATATAAAAATATTTCGTATATAATTATATTTTATTTATAATTTTTAGACATTAAATTATTAAATTTATTAATGACACAATGATGATACAGTAATTACCTTATTAATGAAAGATTAAAATAATTGATATTTTAAATATCCAAAAAAATGTAATTTGTGACTTTTGATGAATTATTATAATTTTATAGGTTAATATAACATGTTAGGATTGAAAATATGAATTTATTTCTAAGTAATAAAGTTTTTAGGACTTTAAAAAAAATCATTTATTAAATAATGTCAAAGTTGACATAGAAGAGTTTTTAAAACAAATATTATATTATTAATTGATATAACATTTCTAAAAATATAAGGTTCACCCAAATGACTTAGATAATGTTATATATATTAATAATGAACCACTTTGGGTTCTCTTGGGTTGTTATATTACGTTTATTAACCATATAATATAAAAATACAAAGAGGCATGGTAAATGTCAAACTATTTAACTAAGAGTTAAATCTAAAAGATAAGGTTAAAATGGTAACCTAAACTTTACTAAAACCTATTTTTTGAGATTATTTATACTAATACTCACCTTAGATTTGAAATAAATCAGTTCTTATCCATTAGAAACTGAAAATGACATAGTTATAATATAATATTTCAATCTTTCCCTAAGGTGCCCCTCACCCCTCTTATGAAAGGTCACTTCCCCTTATCTCAAATTCATAACTCCAAAGCCATTTGGATCAGACAAACCCTACCCAAATATCCTCTAAACTATCCTAACTTAATCCTAGAGGCCATAGTTTGATCAGAAAGCCAGCCTAAAGAGCCCTTTTCATCGAATAAAAATGAAGAACTCGAAGAAGAGGTAAATATCTCACCACCTCTTTCAAGTTATTTTCTTCTTCCACTTCCTATTTATTTGTTGTTTCCATTATAAAATAATAAATCCAGAATATTATATATACTATGATGTAATTATAAAAATGGTACAACTATATTATTTATTTTATCCATCCTATGAATAACATGTCACCATACGTTCGTACGTACGGCTTACCGTCTCCACGTCATGGTGTAGTTGTTATTCAATGCATTATAATTTGGATGAGTATAATAATGATGTATAATTGCTGTAAATAAAAAATATAACATGATTATTATTCTTTATATATGATTTACCATCCAATTATAAACGGTTTTAATATCAAAATAATGATATTGTCGCTCGTGCGTACGTACGAATTACCGTCTCCACGAACGCGATGAGATTCATTCCCCATCATAATCATTCAAGAATATTTTTCATTTTATGATTAAAAATAATGATTATGAACATAATATCATTCTGTATATGAATCAAATACATCCTATCCATAACAAACATGGCTTACGTAACCAAGCACATAAAGAAAAACGAATCAGTTAACACCTGAAACGATGATACTACTAAAATATCATTAACAAAGAAATATTAAGATCATATATGATATCATATTAATGTATATGGTTATTGTATAATTTAATAACAATTATTTCACCATTATACAATAGGTTAACCTACCCTTGACCAAGGAAAAGTACAAGGTAAGTGTTAATTTCACAATCTCTTTATTATCTGAGGTTGTTTTTACATAAGTATCTACTGGAACATCTTTATCATTCACATCCATGTTTCTTAAAAATATATTTCAAAACTTTTTTACTATTTACTATAATATGGGTTATAGTCATTTATACCCTTGTTTGACTATGTATAAAATGGTTGAAAGGAATCTTTCTGTCGTTTTCCAAACAAGGTACTTTTTGACCTTTTTTACAAAATTAAGGTAAGAATGTTTTTTTAACTTATACAGGGGGTGCGGCTATTTTCTGCCATTATAACATCGTCGAAGCTTACCTTACATGATTATAATAATATTTTCAAAATAAATGTTTTCTTTTATAATTATATGACTTTTAAATTATTTCAAAATAGAAAGAGATATTTATCTAAAAAAGTTTTTGATTTCATCTATGTCAACATCCTTTGATGGATTTTAATTTTATTTGAAGTTGATTTATTATGATAAAAAACATCCATATTGTATTGAAGGTTTTATTTGACTGTGGATGTGTTATTTTGACACCATTCATGGTATATGGATAGAGTATTTACATTTCGTATGCTAGTTTTAATACGAATGTTTATGTTATGTTTAAACCTTTTCATATGAGGAATGCATTGGACTTAGTATGTGATGGGTGGATCCCTCTATAGCTCCTTGATGTATCGGTAGGTCTCATGAGACAAACTAGTGTCTTGGAACAAGGCCTTGAAAAAATCTAATTTGTAGTCTTGGCACAATTCCTTGAATTTGTGATTATGCAGTCTCACATTATGCATTCCATCATTATGAAAGTGGCTATTGATATTTCATGTGATTATCGGTTAGTATAATATCCATGTGAATAAGCAAATAGAACTATTTGATTTTATCTTTTCCATATTATTATAAATTTCAAGTTTAGAAGGATTTTTTTTTAGTCTTACATTGCCTTAAATGTTTATGCTTATTTATGAAATTTTCCGCTATATTGTTATCCTTACTGAGAATCTGAGCTCACCCCTTTCTATGTTTTATTTTTCCTAGGATGCAAAAAAAATTATTATGAATGATCTGTAGGGATATTATAAGGGATATGATTGTGGAATATGGAGACTATGTTGTTGTAGTTTTTCATTTTATAATGTAATGTGAAACTTATGAATGTATCTAGTATTTCCAATGCTGCTAAACTAATCGGTCTTTCGAGACATTATCTTTTGTGATCATGCCAATTTTATGTAACAATGCACCAACTCTGGGTAACTGGGGTTAAGGCATTATAGTTGGTATCAGAGGATGTTTAGTACAAACCTTGGAAACTATATTTAGATAAACTCTGATTAGAGAACATTATCCTAAGATAGACTTTGAGGATTAGTATAGAATAACTTCCGAGAATTTTGGTAATGTATATATTTTGTGAGTTTTCCAAGAAATACATCCATGTCTGGATACGAGAAGGTAGAGGCAACTCTGGCACAGATGTACCCAGGGGTAAAACCTGAAACCATCGCTTTGAGCTAGACTCGAACGGGAACGGGTGCACGACAACAGGCATTGGTGCACTCTTGGTTATGACACTCCAGGGGGATATGCTTAGGATAATTCTCATTTTCTTTAAAACCCATTATGAATGGTTTATGAGTATATACTTCCTCAAAGAAAACATTTTTATTATTATTATTTATATCCATAAACTATTAAATTTATGTTAAGTATTTTACAAGTTTGGAGTTATGTATTGTGATTCATAAACTAATCTAGTGTATGCCATTGTTTAGAAATGGTGCCTAGTGGAAGGAATGTAAATCATATCAATGCACGTAATCCATGTAGGGATTTTCCTCCTACACAAGATAATTATAGTGGAGCTGGTGAAGCAACTGGTGTCAATCATCTTATCACCATACTGGGATAACTCACTCAGGTTATGAAAAATAACCTTACCCATATGGAGCACCCTGATCCACAACATGGAGGATCAATGTTAGACCACTTTATGAGGAAACAACCACCAACATTCAATGGGAGTAAAAATACATTAGTAGCTGAGAAATGGATAAATTCCATGGTGAAAATATTTCATGCTTTGGGAAGTAGTGAAAGGGAAAAAGTTGTCATGGTAGTTTATCACCTCACAGGAGATGCATATTAATGGTGGTCATTGATTCAAAACACAAATGAATATGATGAAGTATCAAATATGGAATGGAGGGTGTTTAAAGAGATTTCCTTAGAAAAATACTTTCCTCATGACCATCTATCGGATATGGAAAGGCAATTTCTGAGTCTGAGTCAAAAGGAGGATGAGAATATCACCAAATATGAGGCTAACTTTACAAGGTTAGAAAGGCATGATGCAGATTATATACGTAACCCAATAAGTAAGATTGATCATTTATTTTATGGGTTAAAACCAATTCTCCTTCGAGCATTAGTCTCACAATCCTTCTCATCCTACGAAGATATTGTCTTATGTGCTATCAAGACAGAAAAAGAATTCTCTAGGTCTTACGACTTTAAAGCAAAGAAGGAGAAGAATAGATTTTCTAAACACTCTGGAAATGGAAATAAGGGGAATAAAGGAAAAGTTTAACATCCATCATGCGGTAAATGTGGGAAGAAACACCCTAGTACTTTCATGAAGGGAATGGGAGTCTGTTACAATTGTAGTGAAAAATGCCACCAAGATCATGATTGAAAGGGGAATAAAGAGGTTGTTGGATGCTATAATTGTAGAGAAAAGGGGCATTATGAAAATGAATGTCCTAAGAGCCAAGTTAACTTACCTCAGAAAAGGCCAAGGGATCAAGGCCAAGATTATGCTATCACTACTGCTGAGGTTAAAGCTCCAGAAGATGTGGTGGAAGCTAATTTAATGGTTTCATCAAGTTTAGACAATGTTGTATTTGATTCTAGATCATCGCACTATTTCATATCTTCCCATTTTTCCAAGAAAATTAGATATTTTCAATTTGAAATAACAAGGGAGTTGTCAGTCAAAACACCTAAGGGAAGTATCATCGCAACAAAGTTTTGTGAATCAGTTCCCATTAGGGCATATAAATGTTCTTTATATGCTGATCTCATCGTCATATCCATGATTTAATTTTATATAATCCTCGGTATCGATTGGCTTTCGGACCATGATGCGAAAAATATATTGTAGGAAGAAGGAGGTTACAATTTTCGATGATGATAAGGAGTACCTCTTTAGAGTAGAAATGTCACCACCTGATTCTTATCTTGATCCACCCCTAGTAGCTCTACTAAAATCAATTATTGGGGAGGATGAGAATGAAATAATTATCGGAGAGAAAATGAATGTTCAAATAGAGTACGTGCCTATTGTGTAAGAATATATTAATGTGTTTCAATAGGATTTACTTGGACATCCTCCAGAGCGAGAAATTGAGTTTTCCATTGATTTAATCCATGGTTCAAGGCATATATCAAAGACCCCTTATAGAAAGGACACTGTGTAAATAGTGGAACTAAAGAAACAACTAGAGGAATTGAGTAATAAGGGATTTATTCGCCCTAGTGTTTCTCCATGGAGAGCCCCTGTCCTTTTTTCTAAGAAGAAAGACAGATCTATGAGGTTATGCATTGACTATAGGGATATTAGTGCTATGAAAATAAAGAAAAAGTATCCCCTACCCCTCATTGATGATTTATTTGACCAACTTCATGGAGCTCAATATTTTTCAAAGATTGAACTTCAATCTGGATATCATCAGTTGTGTGTGAAGAAGGAAGACATTCCAAAAACAACATTTTAAACTAGGTATGAGTATTACAAGTTTATAGTAATGCCTTTTGGATTGACTAATTCCCCCTCAGTTCTCATGGATCTAATGAATAATGTTTTCAAGGAATATCTTGACGACTTTGTAGTGGTATTTATTGATGATATCTCAGTTTACTCCAAAATCTACGAAGATAATGAAAATCACTTTTGCATTATTATAAATACTCTTAGAATAAATGAATTATATGGGAAGTTTATCATGCGTGAATTATGGATTTAGGTGATTTATTTTCTTGTCCATATTGTCTCTAAGTATTGAATATCTATTGATCTTTCTAAGATAATATAAATACAAGAATAGCCATCCCTGACAATTATAATTGAGGTATGTAGTTTTATTGTTTTAGCAGGTTATTATCGGTGTTTCATCCAAGATTTTGTCTGATTAGTTAACCCATTTACCAAGCTCACGTGTAAAGGGGTTAAATTTGTTTGGAAAAAAATATTGTGAAGAATGTTTTGAAGAACTAAAGAGAAGATTACTCAATTCTCCTCTCTTGAATCTACCATCACGGAATGATATGTTTGTTATTTATAGTGATACTTCAAAGAAAGGACATGGTTATGTTCTTATGTAGAATGATAGAGTAATTTCATATGCATCACGACAGCTAAAAATTCATGAACAAAATTTTCCCACTCAGGATCTTGAGTTAGAAGCTGTAATCTTTGATTTGAAGATATAGAGACATTATCTCTATGGTGAAAAATGTGAGATATATACTGATCACAAGAGTTTGAAGAATATTTTCACACAAAAAGAACTCAACATGAGGCAAAGGCGATGGCTGTAACTACTCAGGGATTATGATTTCACAACACACTACCACCTAGGGAAGGCAAATAAGGTGGCATATGCTTTGAGAAGAAAGGATCATGGAGTTTTGAACAATATGAGAGTTGAAAGGGATCCAATTTTCATAGATCTGGTGAAAATGGATATGGGAATAATCATGGAAGGTGAAACATCAATACTTTTCAAATGGTTGCCAAACCATTTTTACTAGAAAGGATAAAAAGTTCTCAGGCTGATGATGAGGAGTTTAAAAAGAAGATTAAAGCTATGAATGACGGGATATTGAGTGACTTTATATATAAAGATAGAATTTTGAAATTTGGAAAGAGACTTTGTGTTCCCGATATACTTTATCTAAAAAGTGAATTGTCAGATGATTCTCATAGCTCCAATTTCTCTATACACCTTGGTAGCACCAAGATGTATAGAGATTTGAAAGAACATTTTTGGTGGGACAACATGAAGAGAGATATTGCTGATTTTGTGTCAAGATGTATAGTTTTTGAACAAGTTAAATCTAGAAGGAAACAGCCTGGAGGAGTCACGCAACCTCTTCCCATACCTAAGTGGAAATGGGATAATATTACGATGGACTTTGTCATGCAGCTACCAAAGACTCCTAGAAGGAATGATACAATATGGGTAATTGTTGGTCATCTTACCAAGTCAGCACATTTTCTTGCTATAAGAGAAGATTTACCACTTGAAAATCTAGCAAGACTATATATTAATGAAGTTGTATGACTTCATGGAGTACCCTTATCGATTGTTTTTGATCGTGATCCCCATTTTACATCAAGATTTTGGAAAAGTCTTCCGAAATCCCTGGATACTAAACTTTGTTTGAGCACTACCTACCACCCTCAAACTGATGGACAATCATAACAGACTATGCAAACCTTATAATACATATTGATATCTTTCTCAGTTGACTTTCATGGTATGTGGAATCAATATTTACCTCTTGTAGAATTTTCCTATAACAATAGCTTCTATTCAAGTATTCAGATGGAACCATATGAAGCGTCATATGGAAAGAGATGTCACACACAAACTTTTTGGGATGATGTTGGTGAAAGGAAACTTATAGGCCCAGAACTGGTTGAGGAAACGATGGAAAAGGTGAAGGTTATCCAAACTCACATCAAAGTATCCCAAAGTAGGAAAAAGAGCTATGCTGAAAACCGAAGGAAAAATTTTGAATTTCAAGTGGGAGATAATGTTTTCTTGAAGGTATCTCCATGGAAGGGTGTTATATGTTTCGATAAGAAGGGTAAATTGAGTCCCAGGTACATTGGATTTTTTGAAATTCTATAAATAATTGGAGTTTTATCTTATCATTTGGCAATGTCTCCAAGTCTCTCCAAAGTTCATGATGTATTCCACATATCACTGTTGAGAAAATACATGCCTGACCCAAAGCATGTACTCACCTATGAGGAAATTGAACTGGAACCTGATATGTCTTATTGTGAATATCATGTCAAAATTCTTGATACAAGAGAAAAAGTGATGAGAAATCGGACGACTCGTCTGGTAAAAGTTATATGGAGAAACCATAAAATGGAAGAGGAAACGTGGGAACCATAGGAACTTATGATGAAGAACCACCTGAATCTTTTTATGCAGTAGTATTATAGAAATTATAGGATTAAATTATTTTAAGGAGAGAAGAATGTAACACCCCAAGCTTCCACGGTACGTTTCCCTTTGAATAATGCAATAGCTTGCATTATTCGCAACTTCGAGATTCTAACAAATCGTGACCAATCAAACTATGCATTTTGAATAGTAATACCCACTTTTTGAAATTTTATAAATTTTATTTTTAAAAATGGACTTAATTTTTGAATTTAGAATATCGAAACTAGCTTAGGGTGAATTTTTAGTATTTTTTTGAAAACTTTCAATTTTTGATGAATAGTGAAAAACACTGCATTATTGTTTAAAACCGACTTTTATTTAAATAATTAATTTTTTTATTTAAATTTATTTTAGTTCAAAATAGATGCATAATACTTATATATGTTCAATTTAATTCACTGGAGTCATTTTGTAATAATATTAGATATATAAAATTTCATTGAACTTTTCATCGTCTTTTACCCACCTCCTAGGAGAATTTGCAAAATTGCATAAAACATAATTTTACCGCTTCTATAAGTGGAATTTAATAAATCTAAGAGACATAGTTGATATCATTAAGAAAAATGTGGTTCAATAAGATGAAAATATTTTTTGTGAATAGTAACTTTTTAATTTTATTTACCGCGGTTAAAAGTAAATAGGGTAATTAAGGGTAAAAATGATATCATAATTACCCTAAAACATGTCCTAATTCTATTGGATAAGTGTAATTAGACCAAAATAAACCTTAGTAATAAAATATTATCCTTTAGGTCCACTTGGATTAGATTAGGACATTTATTATTATTTTATTTAAAGAAGAGTTAAAAGAGTTAAAATCAAAGTTTAATAACAAAACCATTTTTAATATAGGGTTATACATAAGTTAAATTATTCTATAAATATTCATTAGAAAGATAAAACTATTTCCTACATAATGATATTTTATTTATAATTTTTGGACATTAAATAGTTAAATTTATTAATGACACAATGATGATGCAGTAATTACCTTATTAATGAAAAATTAAAATAATTGATATTTTAAATATCCAAAAAAATGTAATTTGAGACTTTTGATGAATTATGATAATTTTATAGCTTAATATGACATGTTAGGATTGAACATATGAATTTATTTCTAATTAATAAAGTTGTTAGGACTTTAAAAAATCATTTATTAAATAATGTCAAAATTGACATAAAAGAGTTTTTAAAACAAATATTATATTATTAATTGATATATTATTCCTAAAGATATAAGGTTCGGCCAAATGAATTAGATAATGTTATATATATTAATAATGAACAAATTTTGGTTCTCTTGGCTTGTTATAGTAAGTTTATTAAACATATAATATAAAAATACAAAGAGGCATGGTAAATGTCAAACTATTTAACTAAGAGTTAAATCTAAAAGATCAGGTTAAAATGGTAACCTAAACTTGTCTAAAACCTATTGGTTGAGAGTATTTAGACCCATACCCACCTTATATTATAAATAAATAAGTTTTGATCCATTAGAAACCGAAAATAACTTTTTTATAAAATAATATTTCAATCTTTCCCTAAGGTGCCCCTCACCCCTCTTATAAAAGGGAACTTCCCCTTCTCTCAAATTCACAACTCCAAATCCATTTTTCTCAAACGACCCCTGCCCAAATATCCTCCCAACTATCCTCCCTTAATCCTAGAGGCATTAGTTTGATCATAAATCCAACCTAATAAGTACTTTTTATCAAATCAAAAGGAAGAATACGAATAAAAGGTAAATATCTCACCACCTCTTTCAAGTTATTTTCTTCTTCCACTTCCTCTTTATTTATTGTTTCCATTATAAAATAATAACTCCAGAATCTTCTATATACTGTGATTTTATTATAAAAATGGTACAACCATATTCATTATTTTATCCATCCTATGAATAACATGTCACCATACGTGTGTACGTACGGCTTACCGTCTCCACGTTGTGGTGTAGTTGTTATTCAATACATTATAATTTGTATGGGTATAATAATGATGTATAATTGATGTGAATAGTGAATATAACATGATTATGATTTTGTATATATGACATACCATCCAATTATATACGATTTTAATATCAAAATAATGATATTGTTGCTCGTGTGTACGTACGGATTACCGTATCCACGAACGTGATGAGACTCATTCCCCATCGTAATCATTCTAGAATAATTTTCATTTTATGACTAAATATAATGATTATGAACATAATATCATTCTTAATATGAATAAAATACATCCTATCCATAACAAACATATGTAACCAAGCATATAAAGGAAAATGAATCAGTTAACACCAGAAACGATGATACTACTAAAATATCATTAACAAAGAAATATTAACATCATATATGATATCATATTAATGAATATAGTTGTTGTATAATTTAATAACAATTATTTCACCATTATATAGGAGGTTAACCTACCCTCAACTAAGGAAAAGTACAAGGTAAGGGTTAATTTTGCAATCTCTTTATTATCCAAGGTTGTTTTTACGTAAGTATCTACCGGGACATATTTATCATCCACATCCATGTTTCTTATAAATGTATTTCAAAACATTTTTAATATTTAATAGACCATGGGTTAAAGTCATTTATACCCTTGTTTGACTATTTATAAAATGGTTTAAAGGAATATTTCCGTCATTTTCTAAACAAGGTACTTTTTGACATTTTCGACAAAATTAAGGTAAGAATGTTTTTTTAACTTATACGGTGGGTGCAGCTATTTTCTTCCATCATAACATCGTTGAAGATTCCCTTACAAGATTATAAGAATATTTTAAAAATAAATGTTTTCTTTTATAATTATATGACTTTTAACTTATTTCAAAATAGAAAGAGATATCTCTCTAAAAAGGTATTGATTTCATCTACGTGAACATCCTTTGATGGATTTTAAGTTTGTTTGAAGTTGATTTATTATGATACAAAACTTCCATATTGTATTGAAGGTTTTATTTGACTATGGATGTGTTATTTTTACACCATTCATGGTTTATGGATAAAGTATTGACATTTTGTATGCTATTTTTAATATGAATGTTTATGTTATGTTTAAACCTTTTCATATGAGGAATGCATTGGACTTAGTATGTGGCAGGTGGAGCCTGCTATAGCTCCTCGATGCATCAGTAGGTATCATGAGACAAACTAGTGTCTTGTCACAAGGCCTTGTCAAAATATTATTTGTATTCTTGGTACAAGGCCTTGACTCTGTGATTATGCAGTCTGGCATTATGCATTCCATCATTATGAAAGTGGCTATTGATATTTCATGTGATTATTCAACTAATAGAATATACATGTGAATAAGTAAATGGAACTATTTGATTTTATCTTTGCCATATTACGATGAAGTTCAAGTTAAAAGGCTTTTGTTTTAGTCTTACATTTCCTTAAATATTTATGTTTTTTTATAAAATTTTCCGCTTTATTGTTATCCTTACTAAGCATCTGATCTCACCCCTTTATATGTTTTATTTTTTTCTAGGATGCGAAAAATTATATTATGACTGAACTGCAGGGATAGTCTAAGGGATATGAGTCTGGCATATGGAGACTATGTTGTTGTAGTTTTTCATTTTATAATGTAATGTGAAACTTATGAATGTATCTAGTATTTCCAAGGCTACTAAAGTAATCGGTCTTTTGAGACATGATCTTTTGTGATCATGCCAATGTTATGTAATAATGCACTGACTCTAGGTAACTAGGGTTGGGGTATTACAGCGTACATCAAAATTTATCAATGAGATTGACTTCACTTAAAAAATAAATGTATCGTAAAGTTTTAGGATATTATATTATCTTATAATCTTGTTGTTTCTTGTCTTATATTCTATTGAATAGGATGTTCCTCTTTTAAAATATTGAGGTATTTTATTCTACCACCCCTTAAATAAATTATGTCCTTACAATTTAATCTTGATCTTGTTAATAACTGATTTGGAATTTAAAAATACTATTATTGGGAACCCAAATAATAAAAGGTTTAATAAAAAAATCCTCATAATAATAGATAAATATAAGAAAAATTCTCTTATAGAATAATACATAACAAGTTTTCTATATAGGATAACATTAGTTTAAAATGAAGATATAGATATGGAATAAAAGCATAAATAATTCTAGACAGTGATAGAGGTCATTTATCATAAGAAAGTGAATGATCAATTGAAATTTAAGGACCCAAAAACTATAAATATATGATGATTTAAAATACCATTAGTTTAATATAAATTAATGTATTAGGATAACATTTTGTTTTAATGTATTTTTCATAGAGTTTATTAATTCATTTAACATCTATAATAATAATATATGAAAATATACTTTATATCTTTTTATTTAATTCAAGAAATTCCATCCTTTGGTTATGCTTCAATAAATTCCCACTTAATTTCTTACTCCATGAAATGAATATCCCAAATGAATTTTTTTGTGCCTAAAACACTAAAATTACCTTTTAATATATCATAATATTCATAAAATAGTAACAATATATTACTCCTACCTTTAATAAAACCAAAATGGTTAGAAAAATTTATCCAATAACACACAAAGTTTAACTTAATTTATTTTATAAATAGTTAACCATAAATGTCATCCAAAATATGACTGAAAACATTTATATGGAAGGTTAATAAATCTACATTATATTTCCCTAGATAATATAAAGTTTCTCTTAATGTCACATTCAAAATATGTGAATACCTTTATCACCATAAAACCTTAATGAAATCATGCATGATTCTAAATATAAAATTTCAGTTTGTTGGATATGTTCCATAAATCAATACATGCATTAAACTCCAGCAAAGATGACATAAACCATCAAAAATATAACCAATTTCATAGTCGCCAAAACTATCCCATAAACATCTCATTATTTTCTCAAAATTGGGAACATATTAAGGGTCTTCCTCCATCAATCATGTGTTTTTCAAGAGGTTTAACTTATCAATGAATAACTTTTCTTGATCATTAGAACCATTCAGCACATGCTTTCAAATCCTTTAATAAATAATTCTATAATACAATCCTCATAAATTTCATTATTCTTATAACTATAATATCATTGATAAAATAATCTTATCACATAATTATTGAATTCAAACACACTGACTTTAATCATTCCACCTTTTTTGTAGTAATATAATAAGATGTATCTTTTTCCCTTATCTTATTTTTTAGTATATTCCCTTGACACTTGGGACATTCATTTTTATAGGGCCATGTATCCTTGTAGTGGAAGCACTACATATTAGAATATTCATCATTTCCCTTGAAATAATGATCATGATGGAGTTTTTTCCCACACTTAAAGAAAACATATTTTCCTTTTAATCATGTACCAATGTGTTTCCTTCCACAAGTATCAGATTTGGAAAGTCCTTTTTTCCCTTTTTCCCTTTATCCATATTTTGGTATTTCATACTTTTCTTCTATTTATTCACTTCAAATTCATAATACTTGGAGAATTATTTCTTTATTTTTATAGCTCATTATATTATATCCTTGTATATTTAGAAAGTTTGGGAGACTAGTTCCCTTTGAAATACTGGTATAATATAATCAAATAAATGATAATTCTTACTCTTTGGATTATGTGCATTGATATGGTTCTCATTACTTCCCCTATGTGGAATTTCTAAATAATGGGATACACTATATTTGAATATGACAATATGAAACATAATTTATAATCCCAAAAATTATAAAACACTTAACCTAAATTGAAAAAATTATACATATCTAGTCTCATTATCATAAACATGGTTTCTTTGGGGATATATTTATTTTCAAATCCTTTGTAATGGTAGATAAAGAATATGTGAATTATCCTAAGAATATACCCTAATAATGTTAAACCAGGTTTTTATTAAGTCTTGTTTTCATGCACAAGTGATGAGAGGGTTAATCCTATGTGCCTTTTTCAGAGTTATTTCCCATAGATACATTTTTACCAGAACCACGTCCACTCGTAGTATCTAGAGATGGATGTATTGTGAAGAAAAAACTCATACCATTCTCTTTACTAAAAATTTAGGATGTTACTATATACCTATACTTAAATTATATCATAGGTTTATGTTTACTAATATTTGTTTTCCTAAATCTTGTTCCCAAGGTTTCTACTAAACTTACTCTAATACCAACTATAGTAACCCTGACCCCAGTAACCCAGAGCTGGTGTCTAAATTATTAAATTTTTGTAAGATACAATGAATCAAATCATGAAGGACTGAATAGCTTAATAGTCTTGGTAAACTAGATACATAATTGAATTCAAATTATATTTTAAAATATAAAATATGAAAAGTATTTTCATTGAGAACACCATTATTCCCATTAGTATATTCATGCATATCAATCATAAAACACTTCCTGGTATCATAGGTAAAATAATACATAAGAAAAAGAAGAGATCAGATGAATAGTAAGGGTAATATTATAGTAGGGTCTAGGAATAAATAAGGAATAATGAATATTTTAAGATAAATAATTGAAACACATTCCATCTAATCAATAACTTGAGAATAATATGGAAGGAATAAATGATGATAAAATAATTCCATATAAATAATCACATGAGCTTGAAAACATAAGCATGGATATTATAACTAATCAAATAATCACATGTAATATTAATAACTGAATTTATAATGATGAAATTCATAATTCCATATATCTAAAACAACCCTTAAATTCCTTTTTCCAATAAATCTAAATAAATGGGTAATACCTCGGCCAAAACCCAATCTAGTTTGTCTCATGAGACTTATTGATGAATCAAGGGGTTATATTAGGCCCCGCCCATTATATAATAGTCCAATTAATTCCTCATATAAAAGGGGTGAAACATAATTAACATAATCATTCATATTTAAAAACTAACATATGAAATGTTAATAATTACTCCAATAAATAAACGTAATCATAAACCATCCAGAGTAAAATGGTGAATGGTAATAAAAATGTACATCTTCAGTCAACCTAATCATAACCCATATAGATAAATAATAATAATGGTATCAATACAATATATACTTAGTGTATCATAAGTAAAATAGAGGGATTATGTGGTTGATGAATATAAATACCATAAAAAGATCCTTAAAAACATTTTTGAGAAAAATAATATTTTAATTTTAAAAATCACCTTTCAAAAAAAATTCACAAAGAATTTTGAAAGTACTTTTCATTTAAAATAAAATTTTAACAATTAAAAAATTATAATCAAAACATTAATTTTACATGATTGTTTAAAATTTCATTGATGTTGTACATGTTAAAATAAATATTCCCTTCACATTTTCGGTAAAAGCTAAACGGGCATTATTTTGAAAATTACTTGAAGATTACTTTTAAAAAATTTAAAAGTAAAAATGAGTAAATTTTCTTTAATAAATAATTTTTAAAATCTTAAAAACATTTTTAAAAATCACGGGTTTTGAAGAAAATGGATTTCTGACTAAATAGATAAATAGGTTGAATTTTCTTAAAAATACTTTCTCAATCATTTTATGTACCAATGACTGGGAAAATGTTAATATTACTTTAAAAAGTTTATTAATAACCATATTTGATGAAAATATATTGATTTTATGATATAAATATAAAATAATTCCCCCAAGCTAGACGTAAAGATAAATAATCTTGAATAATGATGAGATTGTAAAATAAATCCTTACCACTTTGGTAACTTTTGAATCATAATCCCCGTAAAAGAAATGAAATAAAATAACACTTTAAATACCATGAAGATATATATATTCTTTATATAATATATTAAATGGGAATTATATACACCACATAATGATAATAAATGGTGAAAATGGCATATGTCTCATGTAAGTAAAAGTGAGATGAGAAACTCTTACCTCAGGTCTGATTTCCCTTATATGTGTCAGTATCTCCTATATAATGGTTTTAATAATTTTATTAACTTATAAAATAATATTATTATTATTTATAATATTTTATATGATATTCTTATAACATTTTATTACTCGTTTGTTAATAATATTCCAATATTTTCATTATTTCGTGTGTTAATTATTTTGTTTTCTCATGCACATTTTATCATGAAAGTTTATGTTAATGTGAATTGGATATATATATATATATATATATATATCATATTAAGAATTATAATAATTTTATAAATATAATATTAACTCATTTTATTCAATTTTATAACCATTTATGATGGTTTTACATGGAAAATGAATCGCATCGCTTTGTGGAGATGATAGGTCATACGTACGCACAAGCAACGATATCATTCCCTTAATGAGTGTAAGGTTAAGAAAGTGAGTGATATATTAATTTTATATAATAAATATAATCTAATATCTCTCTCATATATTATTTAATTTTACCCTTATTACATTACATGTGAAGAGTATGTGAAAAATGAATCACATCATTTCGCGAGGTGGTGGTTCGCCATACACACGGGCGATGTTATCGTATTTGAAACAAAATGGAACATAAAAAGGTATAGGTGATATTAAAATTAAATAAGTATAATAATATAATTAATATAATATAATTTTACTAATTACATCATCATATACAAAATTTAAAGGTTATTATGGAAAACAAACAACATCAATTCGTGAGGCAGTAGTCTGTCATACACATGATAAATGATTTCATTTCCCATTTGATGGAAGTGAAGACGGATAATTATTATTACATAAAAATAAAAACATAATAATATATTAGTGATATTGGTGTTATTGGTGTTATTATATTGTATGTTATAATACATAATTTAAGGTGGAAAAATAATAAATAAAATAAAAGATCTTTGTTAAGATAATTACCCTCTCTAAGAGAAACCTCCTTTAAATCTCCTCTTAAGGAATTTAGTGATGGTCTTTTGGGAGGAACAAGTTCTCTAAAATTTGTATAATGATTTTGTGGAGATATTTTCATAGGTTTATTTTATCCAAATGTATTTATGGTTGTGAATAAGTGAGGGGAGGGATTTCCCTTTTATATGTGTGGAAAGGAAACCCTATTGAAAATTTCTTTAAAATTGACAAAAACAATCCAAAATGATAAAGACGTTCGGATGAAAAAAGATTCCAAATAAACTTATATTATAAACTGGGAAGTATAAGGTGGGAATATTTCCATAAAATAATATTTTTAAAAGTTAAATCATTTTAACCCATATCTTTTTAGTTTAACCCCAGAGTAAACTCATTTTTACTATAACCACAGTAATTAATTTTTTCTATTTTCACTATTAATTTGGTAAAAAATTAGATAAACTTATTATATATAAAATATGGTGACTAAAAATATATAATCCATTTTACCAAATTCAATTCATATAATTTTCATAATTCCATTTAAACTTATACTCATAGACACGATGAAAAAGTAGGTTTTCAATGAGAAAATGTTCATAAATATAGAAGGTTTTAATATACAAATTCGATATAAAATTTATTAAAATGACCTAAATTGGTTAAAATGAAATATAATTTAACTGATATTACTTTAAAATAAATTTAAAATATAATTTTAATTTATAAATAATTTAAATAAAAATGTAATTTTCAATTAAAATTCAATATTTTCACTATTCATTAAAACAAGAAACTTTTCATTAAGATCCAAATAAATCACCTTAAGATAATTTTTATATGGTGATTTCAAAAATAAAGTTTATTTTTTCAAATAAATTATCTAAAATTGGTTAAAATTTAGTATAAATTTTGTGCACAAAACGTTACTAAACTGCCTTTTAGAAAAATACATTTTTTCATAAAATATTTCTTTTACATTGAAATTATTCTTATTTTGTTTCTAATATATATACAAACATTGAATTTATTTTATACATTTGTAAACCATAAAATTTTTATAATTTATGTAGTATTATTTATACCCACCAACTTAATGGTTAGGTTATAATGGTCTTGTTTAAATGATAATATTTTAATAGAGTATCATGTTTCATATATTGAAAGATATCAAAGAGATTGAATTTATATAAAACAAAATTTATCATAAAGTCTTTAGATGTTATATTATCTTATAAGCTTTGATTTTTCATGTCATATATGCTATCAAATAAGATATTCCTCATTTAAAATATCGAGGTGTTATAAACCAGGTGGGGTCTTAGTGGGTCAGGTCATGGAAAAGTGGTATCAGATAGGTTCAATCATTGGGGTGATTTTTAGAGTTAGAAATGTTTTCATTAATGGTTTGAGAACTTATGGAAATGGTGTTTTAGTGTATTAAGTTTAGATCTCATGCTATGGAACCTAGTGATGTTATGATGGACTGAATGTCCATACACCAGGGCTCTAAATAGATTTTTTGACTTGGAATATTATGGAACTAGTTGTGGGGAAACCTATAGCGACCCAATCCTGTTACATAAAACATTTCATGATTTTAAGCACAATTAATCATCAGAGTACACGCCAAGGATCGTTAAGTCTAGTGTCTTGGAAGACTAGGTACATATAACACAAAACATGGGGCTAAAATAAATACTTGTTTATTTAATCTCCATAAAGAGATTATAAATTCCTTTGATCACATACATCTCCCTAGGGTACCCTGGGGAACACATGAACAAAGGGATGAGCTAAAAATGACCAGTAAGGTAATGAACATAAGGATATATCTCAAGAACATGAGTTAAGAGGCATGACATAATGATATCCAAAGCATGAAACTTATGAAATAATTTAATATAAGCATGGGATCATATAAGCATGTAATCATATAAATGCGGAATATTCATAAATCATATCTTTAGTATGGGTCAAGGCTAACCGCCAATCTCGTTTCCCATTTTAGTATGGGTCAAGGCTAACTGCTAATCCCGTTTCACATCACATCTCATGAGACTTAACCTTACCCAATGCATTAAAGCACTATCTAGGCACACCCATATCAACATATTCATGAATATTCTTTCCACATAAATAATCTTTCCACTTAAATAATCATACATAATTAACCATACATAAACATAAGGGTACCCATGGAAATAATTGGGTACCACAATCATGACATAAAACATATCCAATGGGAATATCACGAAAGTGTCCATAAATGGATGGGATTAGAACATACATGGAAATTCATAGGGTAAAATTGTCATGTAACATGGTAAGTGGTTTCAAATATAAGTGACAATATATAAAAATGTATTTTAGAAACATTAGCATTAAAACATTTTTGTGCGGTTTAAAGGAAAACACTCTAGAGCATTTCAAATAGAAAAGAGGACATTCGTTTTTATAAAACCAGGATTGAACCAAGAAGGTTTTCATAATAAAAATACCTATTTTATAAATACAATGGTATTTTAAAACATAGGATAGAGTTCACTTGAAATTTGGGTAAAAATTTGGGAAGTCCCCTTAAAACAGGTTTGCTTATCGGAAAGTTATAAGGAGGGAATCATTCAAAATCATGTATATCCCAGAAAGAATATTATGAATGGGTATTGATATAAGAATCTTTTAAATATAACCTGAAGTCATAATACTCACATAGATAGATAATATAACACCATTTTGAAATAAATATAAGGCACCCAGAAAGAACAAAGAAGGTTCGGGTAGAATTCGTTACAATTTTATCGGCATGGTGTCGGGTGTGACCAGGAGGGATTAATGAGAGATAAATGGGGTTTCTCATCACTTATAAATACAGAAGGAATTATGGGGGAGGTTCTTAAACATACCCCATCATTTTCTAGTACACATAAAAAGGCATAGTATAGAGGACAATCTTGATTAAGAGAGAAAATGGAGAGGACCTCGTACCTTAAATCCGGTGGTGTTCTCCAGTTCTTATTAATGACCTGAATAAAAAAATTAGGCATATTAATTAATTATTTAATAACCTATTATATATTTAATATATTTATTATTACCCTTTTTAGTTCATTCAAATCCTTTTTGATTAGTTATAAGGTTCAATTTCATTGTTTGGCTCATTCGTTTACTTGGCTTTAAAAGATCGGTTCACTTATATTCAAGTTTGGATTATATGAAAGATGAAAGTGGTTGTACAGAATTAAAGTTCTATTATTTAGTTCAAATCCAGGAGATTATATGGTTTTAATTTTAATTAGGTTACTTAGAGTGATGTCGAATTATTATATATATAACCTTAGTGGTAACTGTTTTTGTTAATCGGTGGATTTGAATGCAAAGAATGTGTTTTTCATTATAACTTAATTACATTTGTACCAACAGATTAAAAAACCAAAAATAGGATATATTAAATATATAATAATCTAGTTCAACCATAACACAAAATTTTTAATTACCATAATTAAAGATAATAATAGAAATTGATAAACTGTTGTCCTTGAATGTGCTAAATTAGCACATCTCAAACGGTGCTTTCATTTCTATCAAAAAAAAGTTGGGGAAAGGGGAGAAGATAATGAATTATAACACTAGAATGAAGAAATTCTAGTACATGTATGTTACTGGATTTATCATACTATTATGGTGAAAGGAGGTGGGGAAAAAATAAAAAAGAAAAGAACTTAAAAGAAAAGAAGAAATTTGGGAAGAGGAATTTACCTCTTGAGACTTCCTCCTTTGAGAACCTCTTAAGGGGAGAGGTTTTGGTATTTTGAGGAGGATGATAGATTTTAGACTTTGGGGAGGACCTTGGGGAGAGATTTGGGCAGAAATTAGAGAAGTCTTGGAGCTTGAGAGGAGGGGAGAGAAGAGGGAGTGAAAGGGGGTTTTATAGTGAAGGAGAGGAGGGATTTCATGATATTATAATCATTAATTTATTATTTCTTCCCAAGACAAGGAATAGTAATTATTCCAAGACCAATAATATTAAATGGGTCATGTTAATTCTAAACATGGGTGGTGAAATCATCCATGATTCTAGGAATATTCTATTTAGCTTATAATGTATATATACGGTAAATTACCGTATTTTACTATTCATCAAAAATTCACGTATTTCAGAAAAATCTAAAAAAATTCACCCTAACCATTTTTCAACGTGTAGAATCCAAAAATGAATTCCATTTCTCAAAAATAATTTTATAAATATGATTATTTTAATATTTAATTAAAATCATAATTTGTTATCAAAAACCAGTTTTAAAACACTCATTAACTTATTCTAAAATATAGGTATATTGTACTTCTAACTTGAATATTATATTTATTCCACCATAGGTGTGGTAACTATTCATTAGGGTATATCACTATTCATAAGGGTATGTTACTATTCATTAGGGTAGGTTACTATTCACCACAAATTATTTTTGTTTTATTAGACTCCAAAAAACCTCTTGAATACAACCGTGCATGCCGGATTTTCGAAATTCCAAAAACATAAGTGAAAAACTTATGTTTAAAGGTAACTTATCACTTAGTAGTTAATTATGTTTTGTTTCCATCTTATTTTATGACATAAATAT
Source organism: Viscum album (assembly GCA_963277665.1). NCBI lineage: Eukaryota > Viridiplantae > Streptophyta > Magnoliopsida > Santalales > Viscaceae > Viscum > Viscum album. Next base: position 2,097,508,942 of record OY728122.1, read on the forward strand.
AAGAAGGGAATTTCCATTGAAAAGCTGTGGGTCGTTACATTCTCCCCCTTATGAAATTTCACCCTCAAAATTTTGTTTTACATACTAAGCCAAAAACAGGTGCGGGTAATTTTCCTTCATTGCTTTCTCCAATTCCCATGTTGCTTCCTCAAACATATTTTTCCTCCACAACACTTTGAAAATATGGGTTTTCTTGTTGTTTAGAAACTTATCTCTCCGATCCAGAATCTTTAATGGCTGCTCCTCATAGGAGAGATCATCTTCCAGCTGCACCACCTTTGAGTTTAGTACATGTGAGGGATCAGCTATGTACTTCCTCAAGAGTGATACGTGAAAAACATCATGAAATCGAGCCATATTTGGTAGAAGTGAAAGCTGATAGGCCACGGCTCCTATGCGGTCAAGGATCTCAAAGGGGCCAATATACCTTGGGTTTATCTTCCCTTTCTTCCCGATTCGCATGACTCTCTTCCATGGAGATATTTGAAGGAAGACTTTATCTCAAACATTGAACTCCAAGTCCCTTCTATGGTTGTTATCATAGCTCTTTTTCCGACTTTGAGTAGCTTTGATGTGTTTATGGATGACTTGAACCTTCTATGTCATCTCTTGAACAAGATCAGGTCCAAGTAGCTTTCTTTCTCCAACTTCATCCTAACATGTTAGAGTTCTACATTTCTTTCCATACAGAGCTTCATATGGAGCCATATGAATACTCAAGTGGAAGCTATTGTTGTATGAGAACTCAACCAATGGGAGATGATGATCCCAACCACCTTTGAATTCAAGAGAGAAGGCTCTTAGCATATCTTCAAGCATCTGAATAGTCCTTTCAGATTGGCCATCAGATTGGGGGTGATAGGTCATGCTGAAATTTAATTCAGTACTCAAAGAATGTTGAAGGCTCCTCCAGAATTTAGATGTGAACCTTGTATCGCGGTCAGAGACAATTGAGAGTGGAACATCGTGCAGTCTCACCACTTCCTTCACATATAACTTTGCAAGTTGTTAAAGTGAGAGATATTCTCGAATAGCGATGAAATGGGATGTCTTGGTGAGTCGATCAACCACAACCCATATCGCATTATTTCCCTTCGACATTTTCGAGAGACCCGTGACAAAGTCCATAGTAACATTTTCCCATTTCCACATAGGTATATGTAATGGCTGCATCATACCTTTGGACTTTTGTCACATAGCTTTAACTTGCTGACATACCAAGCACCTTGATATATATTTTGAAATCTCCTTCTTCATGTTATCCCACCATAAGTGTTCTCGGAGATCACGGTACATTTTGGTACTCCCAGGATGGATAAAGAAGGTCGAGCTATGTGCATCATTTAATAACTCCTTCTTTATCTCTGGATCAGATGGTACACATAATCATGTCCCAAATCTTACAACTCCTTCCTCATCAATTTTGATATCGGAGGATTTTCCATTTTTAATAGCTTCCACCCTTTTCTGAATTTCCATATCCTTTCTTTGAGAAACCTTTATTTTCTCCAAGAGGGACGGTTGAGTAATAATTTGAGAAAGGATCGATGATGTTCCTACCTTAATGATTCCCATGTCCATCCTTTGAAAAACTAAGAAGATCGGATCCTTTTCAATTCTCATCATTGATAAAGATGTAGGATCCTTTCTACTTAGAGCATCTTCCACCTTGTTTACCTTACCGGGATAGTAGTGGATTGAGCAGTCATAATCCTTGATGAGCTCTATCCATCTTTTTTGGCACATATTAAGATCTTTCTATGTGAATATATATTTGAGACTCTTGTGGTTAGTATATATCTCACATTTTTTCCAAAGAGATAATGCCACCAAATTTTCAATGCAAAGATCACAGCCGCCAACTCCAGATCATGCGTGGGATAGTTTTGCTCATGGATTTTCAGCTACCTTAAGGAATAGACTATCACTTTATCATTTTTCATTAGTACACAGCCTAAGCCTTTCTTAGAAGCATCATTGTACACCACAAAGAGTTCTCCACTTGAAGGGAGTGTGAGTACTGGCGCAATGATAAGCCTCTTTTTCAACTCCTTGAAACAGTCTTCTAATTCCTATGTCCAGATGAACTTTACTCCCTTCCATGTCAGCTTGGTCATTGGGTTTTACAATTGTGAAAAGTTCTTCATGAATCGTTGATAATACCCAGCTAGACCTAAAAAGTTGTAGATCTCTGTTACATAAGTTGGCCTTGGCCACTCTTCAATTGCCTTCATCTTGGAAGGGTCTATATATATCCCTTTCCTAGTGACAACATGCCCCAAGAATGATACTTCCTCCATCCAGAACTCACATTTACTGTACTTTGCATACAACTTCTCCCTTCGCAAAGTCTTTAACACAGTTTCCAAATACTCCTCATGTTCCTCCTTGCTCTGGGATTATATCAAAATATCATCAATAAAGACCACCACAAATTTGTCGAGGTAATCTCTAAAGAATCTATTCATTAAATCCATAAAAAATTTTGGAGCATTAGTGAGTCCAAAGGGCATCACTATGAACTCATATTGTCCATACCTCATTCGAAAGGTAGTTTGGGAATGTCTTCCTTCCTCACCTTTAGTTGGTGATATCCCGACCGAAGGTTAACCTTAGAGAAATAACTGGCCCCACGATGCTGATCGAACAAGTCATCTATCCGTGGAATGGGATACTTGTTCTTTATATTGATTTTACTGAGCTTACGATAATCAACATAGAGGCGCATTGGTCCATCCTTCTTCTTGAAGAAGAGGACTGGTGCACCCCACGGTGAAGCACTCAGGCATATAAAACCCTTCTCCATATTCTCCTGTAACTGCTTCTTCAGCTCTTCTAGCTCTACGGTGTCCATTCTGTAAGGTGTCTTTGAGATTGTCAGAGATCCAGGGATAATTTCAATTGATAACTCAACCTCTCAGTCAGGGGGAAGACCAGGAAACTCTTCGGGGGAATACATCAATGTAATCCCTCACGATGGGCATGTCTTCAAGCATGATTTTATCCTTTGTCTCAATAATTTTAGCTATGTATGCATGCTCATAAGTAAGCAATATCCAAACTTGAGACGAAGATTCTAAAGGATACTCATATTCCTCCTTGCACTTGTAAAGAATTAGAGGATGCTTCGGGATGTGAAGAGTAATCTCCCTTTCCTGGTAGTTCATGTTGGCCTGGTACAAAGATAGCCAATCCATGCCCAAGATAGCGTCAAACTCCACTAAAGGAAGTATGACAAGATTTTCTAGGAGGTTTAGTCCACAAACATTAACCAGGGAGGAGTTATATACCATGGATGCAATAATTTCCCCATTCGTTGTTCTCACAGATAACTTTTCCTCTGAATTTTGAGGTGGTGTTTGAATAGTTCTACTAAACTTGCAAGATATAAAAGAATTCGTAGAACTAGAATCAAATAGTACATTCCCTATTCTTAAATGAATAACAAGTATACCTGTCACCACATCGTTTTCTGGCTCCACCTCAAAAGTAGTGATAGCATAAGCCCTTCCTTGTTGCCTTGGAGGTTGTTGCAGATTGCCTCCAACAACCATTGGATTAGGGAAATTGTTCGCATAATGCCCAAGATCCTTGTAGTTAAAACAATGCACTTCAGGCTGGGTGTTGATCTGAACCTTCCATTTTTATTTAGCATTAGCAGGATTTTTCATATCCCTTCGGCAGTTCTTGGCCAGATGACCAAACTTTCCACATTTGAAGCAATTCTTGGTTCCCTTGAGACAGTCAACAAGATGCTTCTTCCCATAATTCTTGCAAAGGGGAATGTGAGACTTTTTTCCATCATGTGATTTGTTTGATGAACCACCCATGGTGTTCTCCATTTTTCACTTCTTGTCACTAGGCCCATGAGACCACTGAGAGTCTCCAATCTCCATTTCAACCTTGAGGTCACAACGGAAAATCTCCTCATAGCTGTCAAACTCTCAAATCACCAACACTTTTCATATACTCGGATTTATTCCGCTAAATAAGCGATCCACCTTGCTTTCAGTGTTCATGACAAAGCCAGAGGCATACCTTGCAGGCCTTGTAAAGTTCTCTTCATATTCCCTGATGGACTCATCTTCCTTCTGCTTGAGTCCAAAGAACTCTCTTTCAATCTTGAGATGGAGGGTTCGAGGAAAATATTTGTTGAAAAACATCCTCTTGAATTCCTCCCAATATATGGAATCAATTTCCTATTGGGACTTCGTATTCTTGATCAGTGTCCACCAGTGATCAGATTCCCCATCAAAATGATATTCTTCCAGTACTACTTTCTCTTCTTCTGAGCACTGGAGGACAGAGAAAATCTTTTCAATGGAGTTAATCCATTGATCTGTGAGGAGGGGATCATAAGACCTGCTAAACATGCGAGTCATTTTCTGCATGAAGGATTCTACGGAAACTTGCTCTTTCCTTAGAGGAGGGGGATGTTCCACCTGATTCAAGTTATTATTCTTAACTCAAGCCATCTGATCAAGTACTTCCATGATGTTTTGAGAACCTTCTTTCGTCACATCAGGCATGTCATTAGGGAAGTCATTACATTTCCTATCACATTGGTTGTTGGAATGTGTTCTTCTATTTCCCGCCATTAACTAAGAAAAAGAACGTATAATTAGAGGTCTTGAATACTTATATATTGAGCATAAAAAAGGAAACTTTGAACATTAAAGGATAAACTTATAATGAAGAAGTACATCCTAACTTGTGATTCCTTAGGTTTATATCTAGGTTATCCTCGATCTATTTCTTAACTTATTTTCTTGTGGGATTTTTTCCCTTAATAGTGGTTTGTACTAAGCTCGTGAATCTACCGAAGCATATCCCATGGGAGTGTCGTAACCAAGAGAGCATCAAGGCCCGTTATCGTGCACCAGTTCCCATTTGAGTCTATCTCAAAGTGGTGTTTTCGGGTTTTACCCCTAGATAAATCTGTGCCAGAGCCGCCTCTATCTATTAGTATCCAGACAGGGATGTATTTTCTTGATAAACCACTTACTCTATACTCACCAAAATTTAGGACTGTTTTCTTATACTTAGTCTCATCCTTAAGGGTCTCACTAAGGTTTTATATTACTAATATCCAAAAATAACTAGACCATCCTCTAATACCAACTATAGAAACCCAAGCCTTTTACTTAAAACATTTCATGATTTTAAGCATAATTAATCATCAGAGTACAATCCAAATATTGTTAAGTCTAGTGTCTCAGAAGACTAGGTACATATAACACAAAACATGGGGATAAAATAAAAACTTCTTTATTTAATCTTCATAAAGAGCTTATAACTTCATTTGAGCTCTTACATTTGCATAGGGTACCCTGGGGAACACATGAACAAAGGGATGAGCTAAAAATGCCCAGTAAGGGAATGAATATAAGGATACATCTCAACAACATGAGTTAAGAGGCATGACATAATGATATCCAAAGCATGAAACTTATGAAATCATTTAATATAGGCATGGGATCATATAAGCATGGAATCATATAAATGTTGCAGAATCATAAATCATATCTTTAGTATGGGTCAAGGCTAAACGCTAATCCCGTTTCCCATTTTAGTATGGGTCAAGGCTAACTGCCAATCCCGTTTCACATCGCATCTCAAGAGACTTAACCTTACCCAATGCATTGGAGTGCTATCTGGGTGCACCCATCTCAACATATTCATGAATATTCTTTCCACATAAATAATCTTTCCACATAAATAATCATACATAATCAACCATACATAAACAGAAAGGTACCCATGGAAATAATTGGGTACCACAATCATGACATAAAACATATCCAGTGGGAGTATCATGAAAGTGTCCATGAAAATAAGGGATTAGAACATACATGGACATTCATAGGGTAAAATAGGCATATAACATGGTATGTGATGTCAAATATAAGTGACAACATATAAAAATGTATTTTAGAAACATTAGCATTAAAATATTTTTGTGCGGTTTTAAGGAAAACACTCTAGAACTTTTCAAATAGAAAAGAGGACATTATTTTATATAAAACCATAATTGAACCAAGAAGGTTTTATTAATAAAAATAGTTATTTTATAAATACAATGGTATTTTAAAATATAGGATAGTGTTCACTTGAAATTTGGGTAAAAATTTGGGAAGTCCCCTTAAAATTGGTTTGCTTATCGGAAAGTTCTAAGGAGGGAATCTTTGAAAATAATGTATATAACCGAAAGAATGTGATGAAAGGGTCTTGATATAAGAATATTGTACAACTAACCAGAAGTCATAATACTCACATATATAGATAAGATAACACCATTTTGAAAGAAAGATAAGGCAACCCGAAAGAACAAAGAAGGTTCGGGTAGAATTTGTTACAATTTTATCAGCATGGTGTCGGGCGTGACCCAGAGGGATTGATGAGAGATAAATGGTGTTTCTCATCACTTATAAATATATAAGGAAGTATTGGGGAGGTTCTTAAACATACCCCATCATTTTCTAGTACACATAAAAAAGGCATAGTATAGAGGACAATCTTGACTAAGAGAGAAAATGGAGGGGATCCCTTACCTTAAATCTGGTGGTGTTCTCCACTTGTTATTAATGACCTGAATAAAAAAAATTGTATTATTAATTAATAAGTCCATAACCTCTTCTATATTTAATTTATTTATTATGACCCTTTTTAGTTCATTCAAATCCTTTTTGATTAGTTATAAGGTTCAATTTCATTGTCCGGCTCGTTTGTTTACTTGGCTTTAAAAGATCGGTTCACTTATATTCAAGTTTGTATTATATGCAAGATTAAAGTGGTTGTACATAATTAAAGTTATATTCTTTAGTTCATATCCAGGAGATTACATGGTTTTAATTTTAATTAGGTTACTTAGAGTTATTTCGAATTATTATATATATAACCTTAGTGGTAACCATTTTTGTTAATCGGTGGATTTGATTACAAAGAATGTGTTTTTCATTATAACTTAATTCCATTTGTACCAAAATATTATCGAACCAAAAATAGGATATATTAAATATATAATAATCTGTTTTAACCATAACACAAATTTTTTCATGACCATAATTAAAGATAATAATAGGAATTGATAAATCATTGTCCTTGAATGTGCTAAATTAGCACATCTCAAACTGTGCTTTCATTTCTTTCAAAAAAGGGTGGGGAAAGGGGAGAAGATAATGAAATATACCACTAGCATAAAGAAATTCCCGTACATGTATGTTACTAGATTTATCATACTATTATGGTGAAGGGAGGTGAGGAAAGAAAATAAAAAAGAAAAGAACTTAAAAGAAAAAGAAGAAATTTGGGAAGAGGAATTTACCTCTTGAGACTTCCTCCTTTGAGAACCTCTTAAGGGGAGAGGTTTTGGTATTTTGAGGAGGCTAAGAGATTTTGGACGTGGGGGAGGACCTTGGGGAGAGATTTGGGCAGAAATTATAGAATTCTTGGAGCTTGAGAGGAGTGGAGAGAAGAGGGAGTGAAGGGGGGGTTTTATAGTGGAGGAGAGGAGGGATTTCATGATATTATAATCATTAATTTATTATTTCTTCCCAAGAAAAGGAATAGTAAGTATTCCATGAACAATAATAGTAAATGGGTCATGTGAGTTCAAACCATGGGTGGTGACATCATCCATGATGCTAGGAATAGTCTATTTAGCTTATAATGTATATATACATTAAATTACCGTATTTTACCATTCATCAAAAATTCAAGTATTTAAGAAAAATATCAGAAATTCACCCTAACCATTTTTCCACGTGGAGAATCCAAAAATGAATTAAATTTCTCAAAAATTATTTTCTAAATATGATTATTTTAATATTTAATTAAAATCATAATTTATTATCAAAAACCAGTTTTAACACACTCATTAACTTATTCTAAAATATAGGTATATTGTACTTCCAACTTGAATATTATTTTTATACCACCAGAGGTGAGGTTACTATTCATTAGGTTATATCAATATTCCTAAGGGTATGTTACTATTCATTAGGGTAGGTTACTATTCACCAAAAATTATTTTTGTTTTATTAGACTCCAAAAAACCTCTTGAACACAACCGTGTATGCCGAATTTTCGAAATTCCAAACACATAAGTGACAAAATTATGTTTAAAGGTCACTTATCACTTAGTAGTTCATTATGTTGTTTTTCATGTGATTTTATGACATAAATATAAGAAGGGGATTTCCATTGAAAAACTTTAGGTCATTACAAAACCAATGGTACATACATCATATAATACTGGGTATTTTGAATTTCATGTCCTTGTTGGGTCAGATCCTGGGATATTCTCTTTGAATATGGTACATATTGATAATTTCAAATATGTTATCGTGATGAAAGACAACTAGGTTTCTGAGATGATTGTGACAACAACCGGTTGAGCAATGAGGCCTCAGTGAAAGGACCTATTCTTGAGGTGTTCCCTCCATGTGTTTATAAAGAAGTTCTTCCATCTTATGAGTACTGAACGACCTACCTATACTACTCTAGGAGGATGATTATTTACATTTTGAGCAGATGGTAACTCTATAAATATAAGAAGATTGTTTTTTAGAGACCCAAGCTTCTCATACATATATACTACATTTTTAGATTAATATTCATTACATCACACAAACACATGCATGAGGATTTTAATGGTGTAATGCCTTTAGAAACTTGGAAACATAAAAAACTAGTTAATAATAGTTCTACATCATCACCCACTTAGTTCCTTATAACTAGAACCCTTATTATACATATCACACATAATATATATCATCATAACTAAGGGAAAATAAATATAAGAAATGGTGAGATCAAATTCTTAATAAGGGTAAACAAGGGAAATACATAAACATAAGATGATCATAATGGTATGAGAACATGATCATAACATATGAAAATCATACAGTACATATCAAAGATCAAAATATTGAGTTATTTCATAATTATTAAAATCTCATAAGACATAAATCATAAGGAAATAAAATATCATAGTCTATGAGATCATATCATTGTCATAATACATGGAATTTTGGCATAAATATAAGCATATAAAATCATTTCCATTGTATTCAAGGATCATTTTCTTGCATATATTAGTGTAATGGGTTCACTCCCCAAACCATTTTAGTAATCAAGGTCCACTCCCAAGAGTATCATAGTGGACAAAGTCCCTTCATGAACTAGGTTTGATCCCCATTCCAATCCTATTTATCAAATGTAATCTCAATATTTACCCAATTCACTAGAGGTAGATATATGTCTCATCCATCACATAATTAAAATAAAATATATATGTTCCACAATATCATAAAATATCAACATTTTATAACCCCTGAAAATAAATGGGTTTTATAGAACATTTCATTAGAGCATAACCCATAGAAAAGAAACAGTCTTCAAATAAATTTTGTCATAATAAACATAAACATCCATAGAAATAATAAATATGGTATCATTGGATCATATCCTCAGTAATTATTAAATAACATCAAAGGATTTCATCTTATATGGAAAATAATTTTGAAATAAAAATCTCATGGAATGTTTCTTGAGGAAGATATCATTTCTTTCAAAATCACATTTTTAATATTAAAATTTTATAAAATATTGTATAAATCATTTTATTTTAAAATAACTTTGAAAAAATATAATATAAAATTGAAGGAAAATAATGGTCATGACAGTGGGAAATTCCATTCGTGTTGTACACCTTAAAACAAAGATTCCTTTCACATTTTTGGTAAAATCCAAATAAGACTTTTTTGAAAAACAACTTGAAGAGCCCTTTTAAAACTCTTTTTAAAAAGTAAAATATTGGTAAAAAGTCTTTAATAAATAATTTTTTAAATTTTAAAATATTTTTAAAAACATTTTTGGAAAACATGGAAATGGAATAAAAAGGGTTTTAGACCGAAAAGAGAAATCAAGATGATTTTTCTTAAAAATATTATTTTGGTATCTTGAGTACATAAAGAGGAAAATGAAATGAAAACGTGTATTTTAATTAAATAACTATAGTATAGGAAAATTAATGAATTTATTGAGAGATAAATCATAATATTTCAACATTTAAGGAATTATCAAAAATAATCCTGATAAATAATGATATTGTAACATCATCCTTTACCACTTTGGTATATTTTGAATCATAGGACCCGTTAAAGAATAAAAAGAAATTGAAATATTAATATCATGAAAGGAATTATATTCATTATATAACTTGTCAATGTGGTAGTATATACACCTTATAGAAGAATATAGGTTCATAACATAACTTATGTCTCAAAGAAGGAAATTTGAGACAAAAATCCCTTAACGCTTTGGTAATCTCTTGAATTGTAATACCCATTAAATAATAACATCAAATGAAATTTTAAATATCATTAAAATAATTATATTTATGATATATAATTTCAAATTTCTATTATATACACCACATAAAATAAATATGTGGTGAATATGGCTTAAGTCTCCTAGAAATAAAAGAGAGACTAGAAATCTCTAATCGCTTTGGTAACTTTCGAACCATAAACCCTAAGAAAGAGATATTCTAAAATAGATATGTAAATCCCCATAATTATAATGAGAAAGAAAATAAATTACATTCATGGATAGTATATACACCACATATAAGAAATAAGTGGTGAATATGGAACGTATCTCATAGATATAAAAGTGGGTAAAAATACCTTACCTCTAGTCTCGACTTCCTTCATACATGTTAGAACCTCATGTATAATAAATATAATTTTATTATAAATATATCAAAGAACCATACTTATATAAATCATACCATATATGATTTACTTATCACTTTTTATTACCCATTTATTAACAATTCCTTGTTAAAATCACATTTCGGGCAATAACTCTTTGTTTTTTATGCATGTTTTGATTTTTTTTATTTTTAGTCATATTAATTTGATCGTGGTTACATAATATAAAGAATGTTAACTATGATATAAATATACTATATTTTCAGTATATTTTTATTTAGAGTAATCCATAATATTTATAGACATAAAATGAAATGCATCGTTCATGGAGATGGTAGGTTATACGTACGCATGAACATTGTTTCCATTTTCTCAATAGATGTAATGAAAGAAAGTTAAATAGTATATTTAAATTATAGAATCATTTTTTCATATATATCATATATATTCATTCAATTTTCCAGAATTTCCTTTCATGCAATGTGTTAGAAAAAAATGAATCACATCGCTTCACGGGGCAGTAGTCTGTCGTACACACGAATGACATTATCATGTCCCCCACAGAATGAAAAATAAGTAGGTACAATTGATATCAAAATTCTAAAAGTATAATTATGTTAAAAATATTATATATATTTATTTAATGTAAGGTAATAATTTATATGTAGATACCATTTTTTTCTTTATAATCCTTTGAATTATTTCTAAATATATTTCCAAAGAGAGGCAAACAGATGGCATGTGATTCTGAGACCCAGTGTTCTTGGAATTAATTTTATAAAAAAATAAATATATTTTATATTGTGTGTGATCATATTTTTCTATATAATAAGATAACTCTTAAATGGTTGGTTATATCAGAAATTCAAGACCACAGTTGGGTCTAGAACATGATTTTTACCCTAGGGGTGATATAAAGTGAGTCGGCACGTGATGTTTAGACTCCCTGCTCATTGCTGGTGAATTTAAGTGAATTAATTAATTATTTTATTAATTAATTAATACATTTTTAACCTAAACTAAAATGGTTATAAAAGTTTTTCCATAGAGAAAAATTCTATTTTTGGCCTCATAATTTCTGGAATCCACCAGTGAGAGCTCCTTCCTCCTCCCTTTGGTGAACAATGATGAATCTCTGGATTGAGGAGAATAAAATCACGAAGAACATAGAGGCTCCTTCTAATCCTCAAATGGCCCGAAGGCCTTCATATTTTTTTTATTGATTTTATGATAATCCACCTTTCAAGGGGTGAGTTGGAACCCTTACAAGTCCTATAGGCGTAAGTATTTCATGGCCCATAGGCCTTAGAGGAATTCATTGTCTTTAGGATTCAAACATTACATAAAAAATAGACTAACTACTTGGAACTACTCCTCCCCAGCATCTTCATCATGAAATCAGCTCACCACCTTCGCATGGCTTTTCGGCTAGGCTTTCCTGTGCATGCACAGGCTTGTCCCAATGGTAGGTGTCATATCCTCTTATTCTTAAACTCTGTTTAGTTTCTACTATGGTGAAATCTCCTTGCTCGTCCTCCTTCTGAAGTTTGTTCCTTTATATGTTGTCTAGTTTTCAACTACACTTAAGGTGTCCTGAAGGCCTTGAGGTGGCTCGAAGGCCTTACTGACCTAAAGTCTTGGGTGGCCCGAAGGCCATAAAGGACTTGGGGACCAAATCGGTGGCTGGAAGGCCCAAACGGGGGAATATTCCCGGATGTTACAGTGCCAAACAGTACCTGATACAGTTCTGCATGGTTCTCGCTACAGTACTGGTGTAGTACCAAGAAATTAGCCTCCACATGGATTTGATCTTAGGTATCTTGGATGCACTTAAGGAGTCCACACCAACTGGGTTGAGGCTCATGTGATGAAAATTCATAGAGGTGCCTTCTAAACATTATTTGAATGTGTTCTTCACCAAATATTGATCCAAAACATAGGTAGGAATATTATTTGGTAATTTTATGCCTTGTATTAAATGTTTGAATAGATCTAATCTTGTTCTTTGATCTATGCCTTTATACAGCCTCTAGATGTTCCTGCATACAGAAATCTAATTTATTTTAATTTTTTTCTAACCCTTGATCACGTTCTTGATCTTTTGAAAATAAATATTGTTCAAATATCAATCAAACCTTATTTTTGTGCTTTTCTCCATCATTTCTATTCATGTTCTTCACCGGTTAGATCCCCGAGATCCCGATTTGATACTTTTTGGGTGACTAGAGCTCAATCGAGCACCCAGATATACAGTAGATTGATGAAATGATAATGGTTTTGCAAACCAAGTGTAGATCTGGAAAGATTATGAGGTGAGGATGAACAATCCAGTGGTTAATCATCATGAATGTGATGATCAAAGGCATGATGGCGTGTGGAACGTGTGATGAAACCCTCATCGATGACCAGAGATGATTTTTGGTGAATGATTGATGGAAAGCATGATTCACAGATAGATCCAATATTTTTGGGAGGAATCATAGTAGGATCTAAGGTGGTTTAAGTATATTTGGATCATTGGCCACAGATCTAGAAATATGGACTTTTTGGAGAAAACCTAATTACTTGTCTTGTACTTGATGAAAAACATAGCGTGTATCATCCGTCAGCGATGATTCTACGGTTTTTGAAATCTTAAGTAGGACATGAAATTTATTCCCCCTTACACACTATGTAATCCTTCCCATGTTTGACGAACTATATGAAGGACCAAACAGGTAGCGGTCTATGTAAAAGTACACGGACACAACTTAAGTACATGAGTGGCATCCCATGTGAAGCCACACGTTGTGTACTTGAGTAAATGGACATGAGGTCCAAGTACACAGACATGGGCAGCAGACATAACTCGGTCCTCTGATAAGTTGGGCACATCATGTATTCCACCTACACAGCATTTACCCCTACATGGATGGAAAACCATGTATCGGCTAGAGACATGAAAAAGTAGTGAATCAGGACCACATGGTGTGTGGGTCACCTCACACATCATGTTCTACTTGATCTCCTTTCAGTAAACTTCAAATTTTTTATCTCATTTGTTTGAACTCTGATTTTGGATTATGAGTATCCTATCCTGAGAGTTTTTTCATGTAGAATGAGATAGTGTTTGTGGTAGTATATTTCAATATATGATGCGAAAATGTTCAAGTTTAGAACCTTCTTAGGAGATTCTCGATAATTATTGTGATCAAGCAGGATCACTAGAGACCTTTTTGGGTGTTACCCTCCAACATGGCTAGGTATTAGAGTTCCTCAGTGATATTTTTGAGTTACCCTCAAGCAGGGATGGGAAGTGTTATTCCTCGATGTTCCAGGAATTACCCTCTAGTAGGGTTGGGTAGTGGAGTTCCCTAACATCTCTTCTATGTTATCCTTTAGTAGGGCTAGGAAGTGGAGTTCATTAATGTTCTGGTTGTTACCCTCCAGTAGGGTTGGGTAGTGGAGTTCCTCAAAGGCTTCCTTATGGTGTTACCCTCTATAAGGGCTAGGTAGTGGAGTTCCCCGATGACTTTCATGAGTGTTAACCTCTAGTGGGTCTAGGTAGTGGAGTTCCTCGGTGACTATCAGAGTGGGACCATCCTGTCATACCAAGGCATGGGATCATTACCTAGAGATTGTAGATATCGAACATGTGGAATAGTGATGAGACATGGTTTTACATATCCTAGAAATCATGATAAATTGGAACACTTTTCCCACGAAGATGCATTCTTGGTATGTGACCTAAAACTAAGAGGGAGAGTGTAAGAACCCAATTCTTATTTTTGAGGTACGGGTTTCTTCTTTTTTTTCCTTAAGTGTTTTTGAGAGAACAGGAGAAATGTGGGAAAAAATACCAATTTTATGGGTACACACCATGTACTTTTTTTCACACGTCGTATACTTTGGCCTTGTGGGATGAGAATATAGGGATTGTAGGCTTATCGACGATTAAGGGTGTAAAAACTAACTACATGTCATGTACTTAGTAATACATGTTGTGTAATCAGTCGGTAGGTGAACAGTGAGGTGGTGGAGAGTAGCCACTAGAGGAATAGTTAAAAAGGATATTACATGCCATATACTTAGTAATACATGTCATGTAATCAGTCGGCAGATGAACAGTGAAGTGGCGGAAAGTAGATGCCATAGGAACAGATAAAAAGGATAGTACACGTCGTGTACTTGAAAATACACACCGTGTAGTTATGTTTTTTCAGTAAAAACAGGCATTATCCTTCTCATTCGACAGAGGAGGCAGAGTACTCACCAGGAGCTATGGGAGAGGCGGTCGAGACTTGGAGGAGCTCCCAATCACTCACCAAGACTCCGATTCTTCCGTCGTTGATCTCATATGAACCGCGTGGGTAAGGTATTCCCTCTCCTTGAGTCTCTCTTTCTAATTATATCCCTAATGAAAGTTATTTGGGTTTGAACGGGTAATCGTTTATCTTATATCTACATCATTCTTGGCCATTTCGGGAGGCGGATTTCATGTATATCGATTAGAGGAGATCAAGGTAGGTGGTATTGTGTTTAATTCCAGCTGTTGAGTTGATTTTGTGTACCATTGTTCCATGCACCCATGTTCGAGGTGTCTTATGGCTGATACTTTGACTATTGAGATACATAGAATTGCATAGGTAATCTAATGAATAAGTATAAACTGCTGTTTGAGATCATTGCTTTGATATAGGGCCACTCCAAGGGTGTGTTTCCCTTGTTTAGTCGTTTGGCCAGGGTACCCATGTGTATATCATGATTATATCATGTTTTGAGTTTTCTTGAGAGGAAACATATATAAATTGATTTCTTATGCGTTGGTCTCGGCCCTGTTACTTACTTTTCCTATGGAATGCCTGAGGGCCAGGTTTTGTTTAGCCTGAGGCCAAGGTTATGTTTAGCCTGAGGGAAAAGTTCTGTTTAGCCTTACGGCAAGGTTCTGTTTAGCCTGAGCACAAGGTTCTATTTAGCCGGAGGGCGAGGTTCTATTTAGCCTGAGGGAAAGGTTCTATTTAGACTAAGGGAATGGTTCTATTTAGCCTGAGGGCAAGGTTTTGTTTTGCCTGAGGGAGAGGTTTTTTTTAGCCTGAGGGAAAGGTTTTGTTTAGCCTGAGGGTAAGGACTTGAATTTCTGAGGACAATTCTTACTTTGGATATTCACTATAGTGATTTCTTATATTGTACCTGCCAAGATAAATCACAGGATTGGTATTATTATTATCTTTCACTTGTTAGATAGCTTGGTGTGGTTTCTGCTGTGGCACTGGTATAGGAGATTTTTTGTCGAGGCTGAGTCTCAGAAAACTCGGAATTTAATTATATTGAATTGTTAAATAATTATTAAAATGGAAATGTAACTGGTAGTAATGGTTATTTTGAGTACTTCTTGGTTTACTGCATTTCATTACTGCACACTGTTGTTGCACATTTTCACTGATAGTTGGGCACGATCCTTTGTTGGTTGCCTACTGGGATTTATTTCACACACCCTATTTGGGTCATGTCTTGGGCCCAAACAGATTATATTTCTATAGGTGTCGATAAGGTCAAGGGTCCCTATACAGGTATATGATTGTTTTAGAGGAGTATGAGAGCATGGGACTGATATTAGGCTTGTGATGTTGTTGTGTTCCTATTGCACTGCTTTGGTTTTGTTTGGTTGTACTTTGTACCTTGTGCTGTATTGTATCAGATTGCAGTGTATCCTATTTTGACTGCTTTCTTAGAATTAGAGACATATTGCATCATCATATATATGATTGTTTTTTATCTTTTACTTCAGTTTTGTTTCCTATTTCAGGTCTATATTGTTTACTGCTTCCACTTTTGTATGCTTATATTTTTCCCGTTGTGCTACACTTTGACAAATGAGGGCATAGTTTCCCCATTATCATAGGTCATCACTGCTAGTCAGCAGCCTCTGTTATTTGGGGAAATTCACTTGAGGTCATGTGACCAACCAGGTTCGGGGAACCCATTGTGTGGCACTCGGATCCAGGACGTTACAAAGTGGTATCAGAGGATGTTTTTTCCCTAGGTTATTTTATTATTTGGAGACAATGAAAAGAGATAGATTGTTAAGGGATTCGGTAATAAACTAGGCCTGGAAGTAGCTATCCCATGTACAGGTAAAGGCCAGATTTCCACAAATTAAATTTTTATTTTCCCTATATGATATTACAGTTGATTTTATTTTCACCGTTGGGTGACGCACTTGTGGTGTGCTATTATATTTTTATACTTGGGTTCTATTTAGTTGCAACCCGATGAGATGAGGGTATGCAATCTCATGCATCATTTAGGAACATGTTAGAATCGCATGTCATACATAGTTTCCATTCCATGTAGGTGCATTAGAAATATCATGTTGTTGTGATAGATGTTGTGCTAGAAAATGCATGTTGTTATGATAGGTTCCTTAATAGATATTCCTACTATTGATAGGGTATTGTTACATGTTACGATTGGGTTTATGGATGCTAAACTTTGGTTCTGGAGGAGTATGGGCCCTAATGTATTGGAATTTACTGGATCATTGCCCTGTTTTTCTTGTTATAACATGTATAAGATGCCAAGCTTTGATTCACAGGGATTATGGGCCCTCGCGGATTGGAATTTGGCACTTTGGTGTTCATTTAAGTGTTTTTCTAGGCTCCGGAGTAGTTTCTAAGGCATACTGTCTGTAAAAACCCAGAATACATGTTGTGTAGTTTTGACTACATGCCATGTTTTTTTCTATTCAGGAAGAAATGAAAATTTTCTAAGTACATGTTGTGTACCTTATGTACAAGCCGTTTAGCCTCTAACTGTGTCATAGGTCGTGTGGGTAGAGACACGGGATAGGGAAGTTATTGTGGGAACACGTTGTGTACCAGTTGTACACATTGTGTAGGGTTGACCCTGTGTCTGCCCATGTGACTAAAAACACAGACAGAGAAATATTAGCTTATACACGTCGTGTCAATGCTGAACACGTCATGTCAAAGCTGAGCATGTCGTGTAGTGTAATCTTGGAATCCGGCCGTGTAACTAACAACACAGGTTAGTGTTATCTTTTCAAGTACACATCGTGTCCTTCTAAAACACGATGTGTTATATGAGCTATGTATTCGGCCATGTCACGAGCAACACAGTTTGGTGAAGCTCGTCTAGTACACCTCGTGTACCTACGGGACATGCCATGTAGTCTTGACCGATGAGATACTGAGTAGACTTGGTCGTGTGGCTGGGGGAACAGGGTGGTGTAAACACCATGGGTGGGTGTAACATGCCATGTACCTAGGGTTGAGACATGCCCAGGTCGGCATCAGAACACGACCATGTAAGGGCTTAATATTACACACTATATAGACCTTATACACACCGTGTAGTCTCTTTTTTTCAGTTCTTGTGGTTTTCTTTCCCATTTTCATTGGCACTCTTAATCGGACAAAATAAAACTCGACAGTAAATTAAACTAAGTCATGTGTTTGGCCTCGTAGAGTCATTCCACTGAGATGACCACGAGTTGATTTCCAAGAGAGTGGTGATGATTATACTCCAGAGATGGTAGGCCATGGGCTACCAATGGATCCTCTAGTAGTGCAAGATGTCGTGCCAACCGTTATACTGGATGTAGGTGCAGATGCATAGTTCCGTGAAGGCTTCATGCGGTTCATGCAGACCTTTCAAGGAGCACCGCTGGTTGCCACATCTATTGCTGAGAAGACACGTATATTCTAGAAGCAGCATCTGCCTACGTTTTCAGGGGATGGCGGATCATAGGCTGCGGAGTCATGGTTGGGTTCTGTACAGATGATCTTCGAGCATCTGGAGACGCCTCTTGGGAGGAGGGTCAAGCTCGCTACTTACATGTTGTGTGATTTCACCAAGAGATGGTGGGATGTTACCACCTAGACTAAACATCACTGAAACATGGTGTGGGAAGATTTCCAGGCAGTCTTCTATGAATTTTTCTTTCTCGAGATGCTAAGGGCATATCGAGCTCGAGATTTCATGAATCTACAGCAAGGCGCCATGTCTGTGATGGACTATTCTGCCCGCTTCACTGAGCTATAGTGTTTTATGGTTGCCTACATTGAATGCTATTGTAAACCAAGTGTTGATTATTGATTGGAACCTACAGGAAGCTAGTGGTGCATACCAGGGCGGTTTGGCACCATTCTTTAGTACTATTTATACTGCCAAGAGGAAGAGGCAGATGGATTTCTCTCACGGTGGTAGAACTAGCCAAAATAATTCTTCTGGTGGCCAGGTAATGTGCTACCAGTGTGGTAAAGAGGGGAACAAGAGACCTCAGTGTCCACGTGACCTATTGGAGTGTCAAGCTTGCGGCAATAGGGGTTATATTCAGCGTTTTTGCAGGGCGTTTCCACCAGGGACTAGTGAGAGGGGTTATGTTCAGACTCTACATGTAGGAGCAGGGCCAGTAGCTTCTTACCATTCAGGGAATTGGAATACATCAGGATGTTTAGGCCGAGGTGGTGGTCGTGCCCATGATAGCCAGACATCAGGATCTCAGAGACAGTAGTTTGGGTCAGCTCTTGGTATCTAGGCTGTGTCGCAGGGCCACGACACTGGGCAAACATATGCAGTGCAACAGACCCAATAGGAGCAGGATCCCAAACTTTCCACTGTCAGAGATACTATTCTAGTTGCTTCTGTTTTATCTTCTATACTTTTCGATATCGGTTCTATACATAGATTTATATTTGTGCCTACTGTGGAGAGCCTTGGACTCTTTGTTTCTTCTTCTTCTGATATCAAGATGTTAGACACTCTATTGGGAATCAGAACGGCAGGTGTGCGTCAGTGCAAGGAGTTCCCCCTAGAGGTTGGTGGGTGTCACCTTCTATGGGACCTCTATGTCTTAGAGATGACGGGCTATGATTTCATTCTCGGGATGGACTGGTTGGTACTCTTTCAATCCTTTGTAGATTTCTGTCATCGCAGGGTGAGTTTCATGTCACCAGTGGGCGGAGAGTTTCTATACAAGGGTGAATGGGATGTCCAGGTGATTCGAGCTGGACCCAAGCATCGTGGGTGAGGCAGAGTGACATCCCAGATTGAAAGTTTATATCTGGATAACCAGGTAACATGTTAGAAGTATTTCCCTCTAGTGGTTAATCGTTTCAGGGATGTCTTCCCAGATGACTTTTCAGGTCTACCTCCAGAGCGAGAGGTGTATTTCTCTATTGAGCTTGTGCCAGGAGCGGCACCGATGTCCATTCCTCCTTATAGGATGGCTACACCATAATTTCAGAAGCTCAAGAGATAGTTATAGGAGTTACAGTCTAAGGGTTTTATCCAACCCAGTATTTCTCCCAGGGGTTTCTCAATCCTTTTTGTGAAGAAGGCTGATGGTACCCTCAGACTCTATGTGGATTATCAGAAACTTAACCAATTAACAGTTAAGAACTGATATCCCTTATTGATTATTGATGGTATTTTTGATCAACTTTGAGGAGTACGAGTGTTCTCGAAGATTGACTTGAGATCCGAATATCATTAGTTACATGTTAGACCATCGGACATACCACTTACAGCCTTTTGGAGCAGATATGGTCTATACAAGTACTTGGTCATGTCGTTCAGACTCACAAACGCACCAACAGTTTTCATGGCTCTGATGAATCATGTGTTCCACCCATATCTGGATTCTTTTGTGGTAGTCTTCATGAACGATATCTTAGTGTACTCTCACACTCTACACGACCATGCCACCCATCTTGAGATCGTACTAAGTACATTGAGAGAGCATCAGTTATATTCTAAGCTCTCAAAGTGCCACTTTTTGATGGACCAAATTCACTTCCTGTGTCATATTATCTCAGAGGTAGGAGTTGCAGTAGACCCAAATAAAGTGAGAGCAGTAGTTTTCGGAGAGCAGCCTAATAACATGTTTGAAATACGGAGTATCTTGGGGATGGATGGTTACTAAATGTGCTTTAGACAGGACTTCTCTCGCTTATTGGTGCCATTGATGGGTTTTACTAAGAAGGGTATGAAGTTTGTATGGTCATAAGCTTGTGTGACAGCCTTTCAGGAGCTGAAGGGAAAGTTGACATCAGCACTAGTCCTGATACTTCTAGAGTAAGGGAAGATCTATACAATTTACTGTGATGCATCAGGTATTGGGCTAGGATCAGTGTTGATGCAAGGTGATCAAGTAGTTCTATACGGGTCTCAGAAGTTGAGGCCACATGAGAGGAATTAACCGACTCATGATCTCGAGTTGGCTACAGTTGTTCTTGCATTACGTTGTTGGAGACATATCTCTTGGGAGAAAAATTTGTGGAGTTTATGGACCACAAAAGTCTTAAATACATATTTAACCGGCGTGACTTGAATTTGAGAAAGCTATCATATTTGGAAGGCCTAGTTCTACGGGATTCAGTGGCAAGTGAGGACCCTCCTCCTAGTTGGACGATAGGTGATGACGAGGTACTATGTATCCATGGACGAGTGTGAGTTCCAGGGGATATACGTGAGGATTTGATGTGGTAATTTCAAGCTTCAGCTTGGGTAGTGCATCCAGGAGTTACCAAAATGTACATGACTTGAGATGTTAGTATTGGTGGCTGGGTATGCAAAAAGAGGTAGCTGGTTTTGTTACGAGATGTTCTACTTGTCATCAGGTGAAAGCGGAGCATCAGAGGCCATCTGGACTATTACAACAGTTACCCATTCCAGAGTGAAAACGGGATGATGTCATGATGGACTTCGTGACCAGGTTTTCATGGTCACCTCGAGGCAATGATGTTGTATGGGTTTTTGTGGATAGACTTACAAAGGTAGATCACTTTTTTCCGATCAAGGATACCTTCGGTGTTGACGATCTCAGGAAGTTTTTTATCCGAGAGGTAGTACGTCTTCATGGGGTCCCTCATTCTATCATTTCAGATAGGGATGCTCATCTTACATCTCATTTTTTGCAGAGTTTTGAGAGGGAACTGGGTACACAGGTTCTTCTGAGCATAGATTACCACCCATAGACTGATGGCTAGTTAGAGTGTACAATACAGGTGTTGGAGGGCATGTTGCGTTCATGCGTGCTGGACTTTGGGGGCTCTTGGGAGAAGAACGTACCCCTGGTTGAGTTTTCCTACAATAATATTTTTCACACAATTATTGAGATGGAACCTTATGAAGCTTTATATGGTAGGTAATGTCGATCACCCTTGTGCTGGTTGGAGGCAGGTGAGGCAGCTTTACTAGGACCACGTCTCATGCAGGAGACTTCAGAGAAGGTCCAGTTGATTCAAAAGCAGATGGCTATAGCACAGTCTTGTTAGAAATCATATGTTGATTGCCGTAGACGACCCTTGGAGTTCATGGTTAGGGATCAGGTTTTCTTGTGTGTTTCACCGAGGTAGGGACACAGTTGGATCAGAAGATAGGGTCAACTTTTACCGAGGTATGTAGGGTCGTTTGAGATTCTAGGGAGAGTCGGGTTGGTTGCCTATCGGTTGCAGTTACCATAGAGGTATTGGGCCATTCATGACATCTTTCATGTATCTCAGCTGCATCATTATCACTCAGACCCATCTCACATTTTTTAGCCCGAAGAGGTTGAACTTCGAGAGGATGTATCCTTTGAGGAGTATCTAATTCATATTGTTGATCGGAGCACGAAGTTTCTCTAAGTCCGGTCAGTTCCTCTCGTACGGGTGCTATGGTATCATGTCCAAGTGCTGGATGAAACCTAGGAGTGGGAGACCAACATATGTGCTCAGTGGCCAGAATTATTTTCATCTTTATCTTCACCACCCTTAGAAGGGAAATTCGGGGACGAATTGCTTTAAGGGGGGAATTTTGTAAGAACCTGATTCTTATTTTTGAGTTATGGGTTTCTTCATTTCATTTTATTTAAGTGTTTTTGAGAGAACAAGGGAAATGCGGAAAAAATCCCAATTTTATGGGTACAAGCCGTGTATGTTTTTTCACACGTCGTGTACTTTAGCCGGGTGGGATGAGAATACAGGGTGTGTAGGATTGTCGGCGATTAAGGGTGTAAAACTAACTACACTCCGTGTACTTAGTAATACATGATGTGTAATCGGTCGCTAGGTGAACAGTGAGGTAGTGGATAGTACCCTCCATAGGAACAGTTAAAAAGGATAGTACACGTTGGTTACTTAGTAATACACGCCATGTAATCAGTCGGAAGATGAACAGTGAGGTGGTGGAAAGTAGCCACCAGAGGAACAGATAAAAAGGATAGTACACACCGTGTAGTTATGTTTTTTTGTTAAAAACAGGCAGCAACCTCCTCATTCAATAGAGGAGGTAAAGGACTCACTAGGAGTTGTGGGAGAGGAGGCCGAGACTTGGAGGAGCTCCTGATCGCTCACTGAGATGATGATTCTTCCGCCATCGATCTCATTTGAACCACACGGGTAAGGTCTTCCCTCTTCATGAGTCTCTCCTTCCAATTATTTCCCTAAGTTAAGTTAGTTGGGTATGAATGGGTAATCATTTATCTCATATCTACGTCGTTCTTGGTCATTTCGGGAGTTTCCTTTCATGTATATCAATCAGAGTACATCAAGGTAGGTGGTCTTGTGTTTAATTACAACTGTCGAGTTGATTTTGTGTATCGTTGTGCCACGCGCCCATGTTCGGGGTGTCGTATGGCTGAGACTTTGACTGTTGATATACCTAGAATTGCATAATAAATCTAATGATTAACTATAAACTGCTATTTGAGATCGTTGCTTTATCTAGGGTCACCCCAAGGGTGTTTTTCCCTTGTTTAGCCATTTTTACAAGGTACCCGTGGGTATGTTGTGATTATAGCATGTTTTGAGTTTTCTTTAGATGAAACATATATAAATTTCTTTCTTATGTGTTGGGCTCAGTCCGGTTACTTACTTTTCCTATGGAATGCATGATGGAAAGGTTTTTTTATCCTGAGGGCAAGGTTCTGTTTAGCCTGAGGGAAAGGTTCTATTTAGTCTGAGGGAAAGTTTCTGTTTAGCCTGAGGGAAAGGTTTTGTTTAGCCTGAGGGAAAGGTTCGGTTTAGACTAAGGGAAAGGTTCTGTTTAGCCTGAGGGAAAGGTTCTGTTTAGCCTGAGGGAAAGATTTTGTTTCGCCTGAGGGAAAGTTTTTATTTAGCCTGAGGGAAAAGTTTTTTTTAGCCTGAGGGTAAGGACTTACATGTCTAAGTACAATGTTTACTTTGAATATTCATTATGGTGATTTCTTATGTTGTACCTACCAAGATAAAGCACAGTCTTGGTATTATTATTATCATTCACTTATTAGATAGCCTGGTGTGGTTTCTGTCATGGCACTGGTATAGGAGATTGTCTTTCGCGGCCGAGTCTCAAAAAACTCCGAATTTAATTATATTGAATTGTTAAATAATTATTAAAATGGAAACGTAACTGGTAGGAATGGTTATTTTGAGTACTTACTAGTTTACTACATTTCATTATTGCACAATCTTGTTGCACATTTTCACTAACAGTTGGGCACGGGCCTTTGGTGGTTGCCTACTGGGATTTATTTCTCACACCCTGTTTGGGTCATGTCTTGTGTAACACCCCGATCTTCCACGATACGCCTCTCTTTCAATAATGCAATAGCTTGCATTGTACGCAAGTTCGAGTTCTAACACACCGCAACTAATCAAAGTAGCTGTTATGAATAGTAATAACCACCTTTTAAATTTATAGAAATTTTATATTTCAAAAATGGACTTCATTTTTGTATTCCTAATATTGAAATTAGCCTATGTTGAATTTTTTGTAATTTTTCGAGAACTTCCAAATTTTTATGAATAGTGAAAAATACTTAAAACAACTTTTTTAATCAAAATAATTTATAGTGATAAGTTATACTATTTATTGGTTTTAAGGTATAATTAGAATATATTTTTACCATTTTATCCAATGGTGGTCATTAGAATTAATTTAACATTGAAATTGGACATAAACAATTGCCAATCTTTTGATATAAATTGTTTCTTAAAAACACGCTATTTGTTGTAACAGCGGGAATTAATTATAAAATTAATTAATGCAACTTATATGTTTGGAATTTTGTAAAATAGACATCATTTTTGAATTCGGAATATCAATTATAGCTTAGGGTGAAATTTTGGCATTGTTCTGAAAAACTTCAATTTTTGATGAATAGTGAAACCACTAAGTGGTAGTTAAATAACTGATTTTTTCGTTTAAATGAAATATTACCACTTCTGTGATTTGATTTTCAAAAATCCTACATACATGGTTGTCATTAAGAAGTAAAATGTGGTTCAATGAGATCGAAATAATTTTTTGGTGAATAGTAACTTTTAAGTTCTTAATCGCGATTAGAGGTAATTAGTGTAGTTTAAGGTACAAATAATGTTATAATAATATGAGATGAGAATGACACTTGTCCTACTCCTATTGGATGAGTCATGGCCGACCAAGACAACCCATGGGTAAACTTGGGGACCCCATGGAGCCACTTTAGTTAGAAAAGGACATAAATACCTTTTATTTAATGTTAAAGTAAAAAAATGACACAAACATAAAATGTTTTACTAAAACAGTTTTTAAGTGGGGTTACACAAGTCCAAATTTTGATTATAAATATTCATTAGAAATCTAAAAAGATTTCCTACATCATAGTATTTTTTTTATAATTTTTAGACATTATATAAAGTAAATTATTTATGACATCATGATGATGCAGTGATGACCTCATTATTTAACGATTTAAATAAAATGAGAAGATAATGAAAAATCCAAGGCTTACACTTGTCCAAAGCCTATTGGATGAAGCTATTTCGAAACCTTATCACCTTAGCCTCGAATTATATAAGTGTGGGACCTTTAGAATCCGAAAAGCATTGTGAAATAATGTAACATTTCAATCTTTCCAAAAGTGCCCCTCCTCTCCACTTATAAAAGGCCCCCACCACTCCCACCTTATTCACACCTTCAAGCCATTTGGCTCGGCCAACCTCTGCCCAAATACTCTCCCAACATCCCTCTATTACTCATAGAAGCCTCACTTTGGGCAGAACTCTTCCCAAGGAAGCCTTCGGCTCAAATCAAAAAGAGTTACCCGATTTTGAGGTAATGTCTTCTCTAATGTTGTTTTGGTTTATTTTTCTTCTCCAACCCCCTAAACTCTTTTTATTCATTTCTTTTGTAACAACACCAGTATCCTCAATATACTAGGATGTTGTTATAAGAAGGATTCGAGCTACACTTACACACACCTACATCTAATGGTTAAAGAACATACGGTTTCTGTGGATGGCGAATTTCTGCCTCACGAAACGATGATTGTTCAACACTCATATAACACCTTCAAAGGTGGCCATTAAGATGTCACTGTTTTTATATATGATATATATTATGTTTATGTTTTACTTATGCTTCTGTATTTCTCATTTATGGCATACTTTATGATTTCCATTATGGTTAAAACACGATAATTTCATTTTAGGAAGTGCGGACTACCGCCCCCTCAAAGTGATTTGAATCGTTAATGCCATATGTGGGGTGTATAAAGGATGGAGTAAATGGTATTATACACTATATTATACTGGAAATATATTAAACATTTATATCATTATGATTTAATTCCATTAAATATGAAATTGAAATGAAAGTAGCGTTCATGCGTACGTACGGCTTACCGTCTCCATGAACGGTGCATTTCATTTCATACCTCTAAATGTTACGTAATATTATAAATGAATGTATATACTGTATATATATGATATATATGATATCTACATCATTAATATAATTCTGGATATAATGGATATTTCACCACATGAACAACTTATAATTATAAGAAGTTTATTGTTGACTCAAGTACCAAAGATCGACAAAACGACCGTTATTAACTTAAATAATTACATAATGTTCATATCATTGTAATAAGTGATATAATAAGGATAATTAAATTGAAAATGGTTCTTAATAAGGTAGATATTAACTCTAGTTTATTATTCATGAGGTTAAAGAACGGTTGAGTCAAGTCGGACACAAGGTAAGGGAATTTCTTAACCCAACTTCCATTCTTTGGGTTAATCTTTTACTTTCAAATTATGTCCTGATATTATTATGTCCTATTTTGTATTTTTTTTACATTCTTTATGTGTACCTATAGTGAATACACATAATAGATCTATTTTATTTTAAAAATGATCTTTTAAGGACTTCGTCTCAATCCCCTTTCATTGAGGCATATTTGGTTTTATACACAACTTTATTTTATACGGTGTATAAACCCCTTTGACTTTTATGTTTATTCAAAAGGAATATTTTTATACGAAGCATTTTGCTAAACGACAAAAGGGAATGTTTTTCTTTTCGTACTTATGCGGAGACAACGACTTCTCCGCCGCCGCGACCATTATTTGAGTTTCGGCTTCCTCTACAAGCCATCATTTTTTTTTAATGAAAAATAAATACAAAGTTTTAAATTTCTTTTATTTTGGTATTGAAAATGGTTTTGAAAGCGTTTCTATTATAACAATGTGTTGTATTGATATCTTGTGATTGAAATGTGGAAATTTTATTTTTCCTTTATGCATGTTTTATGTGATACGATTATGTTATGGTTTATGATATGTTTAAACCTATTCATGTGAGGAATGTATTGGACTTAATAAGTGACGGGTGGAGCCCGCTATAGCTCCTCGATGCATCGGTAGTTCTCATGAGACAACTAGACGTGGAATTGGCCGAGGCCCTTTCCCAATTTGATTTATGGTTTTGGCCGAGGCCTTAATCATTTTAGACGTCTTGGCCGAGGCCTTGACAAAATGTTTCAGAATGTCTGGCATTATACATTCCCTCATTATGAAAGTGGTTATTGATATTGCATGTGATTATTCGACTAGTAGAATATCCATGTGAATAAGTAAATGGCATTATCTCATTTTACTTTTGCCATATTATGTTGAAGTTCATGTTTAAAAGGCTTTTGTTATACATTGCCTTAAATGTTGATGTTTATTTATGAAAGCTTCCGCAATATTGTTATCCTTACTGAGCATCTGAGCTCACCCCTTTCAATGTTTTGATATTTTCCAGGATGTAAAGAAGTATTTTATGAATGACCTGCAGGGATTGTCAGAAGAGGATATGAGTGTGGTCTATGGAAACTTTGTTATTGTAGTTTTTCACTTTATGATGTAATGTAAGACTTATGAATGTATCTAGTGTTTCCAAGGCTACTAAACTAATCGGTCTTTCGAGACTTGATCTTTTGTGATCATGCCAATGTTACGAAGTAATGCACCGACTCTGGGTAGCTAGGGTCGGGGCGTTACATCTTGGGCCCAAACAGATTATATTTCTGCAGGTTTCAATAAGGGAAAGGGTCCCTACACAAGTAAATGATTGTTGCAGAGGAGTGGGATAGCATGGGACCAAGCTCAGGCTTTCGATGTTGTTGCATTCCTGTTGTACTACTTTGTTTTTTTTCTATACTTTGTACCTTGTGTTTTATTGTATCATATTGTAGTGTATCCTATTTTAAATGCTTTATTAGAATTAGAGACGTGTTACATCATCATATATATGACTATTTGTTATCTTTCACTTCAGTTCTGTTTTCCATTTCAGGTCTATATTGTTTACTGCTTCCACTTTTGTATGTTTATATTTTTACAGTTGTGCTACACTTTGACAAATGAGGGCATAGTTTCCCCACTATCGATCCTAGGCCCTCGCTGTTATTCAGCAGCCTCTGGTGTTTGGAGAAATTCGCTTGAGATCATGTGACTAACTAGGTTTGTGGCACCCATTATGTGGAACCCAGATCCAGGACGTTAAAAAGAGTCAGTCCCATATAAAGCAGATAGTATCAAGGTGTGGTGATTGAGATCCTTAGACTTCGGTGTTTAGGGTAGACATTTGGGGTGTTGGGCATCATTGATGAAATTTTGGAACTATTGGATACTCATCTTCTTGGTTATATCTATGAGATAGATATCCCCTTACTCTCTCATTTGGGATTCTTTGACTGATCATATATATATATAATATTTATTCTGGATTCACACCTTGGATTTGGATACTCTCCTTCAATGAGCGGTGAAGAATCATGAGGTTTACCATCCTTAAATGTTTATCTTCTCATGGTTGGATTAGTCTACTCTCCTTCTATATGTGGAAAAGTATCAATGGGTATTTTATCTACTCACCATGTTTAGCCCCTTATTCTTGGACAAGCATACTTTTACTCTTGGTTGGGTTGATTTTTAATCTTTCATTGTACCTTGTTTTATCTGCTTCTTTCCTATTTAGTTGTATCTCTTACTACTCCCCCTTAACCCTTTCAGAGTGTTCTACTGGGTATGTACATACTCACCCCTGCATGGGGTTTTCCCACATGTGTCGTGTCTTTTTCATATGGCAGAAAGTTCAACCATGAATTTAGAAGAGTTTATGGATATTGGGTTCTTAGACCATATACGGTAGTCATATCTTGGGATACATGAGCTTGGATCTCTCACCTATTCAATATTTTCTTATTTTTTAAGTTGTGACATATTTTTGGTCGAGTGTGTATTTTTTCCCTTTACATTTTAGTATACACTATCATAATTTTGTACTGACAAAAGTTTCATTCATGATTAGTTTAATTTATAGTAGTGTTGCATATATTTTTTCCTCTATAGGTTTTCATTGAGTTAGTTGTGTGTGTGTGTCTAGGTTATTATTAAAAGGACTCCCTGAGTTAGTTATGTCTTTGGTTATTGTCTCCACCCCCTGGCCTATGGAGGCGGGCTTGGGGTAGTTGCAGCTCAAGCCCCAACTTGGGTTGAGTCATGAAAAGTTAAATAGTATATTAAAATTATAGAATAATTTTTGTGTTATATATATAACATATATTCCTTAAATTCACCTGAATTATCTTTCATGCAATGTATTAGTAAAAACCGAATCGCATTGCTTTGCAGGGTGGTAATCCGCCATACACACGAACGACGTTATCATATCCCCAGAGAATAGAAAGTAAGAAGGAATATGTGATATCACAATTCAGAAATTATAATTATGTTACAACTATTATATATATGTATAAATTCATTTAATATATCCTTATTATTATCCAAATAAAATATAGATGAAAAAGGTATCACACTGGTTCACAAGGTGGTAGTCCATCATATGCATGAGTGACGTTATTGTTTTACAAAAGGTAGGATGGTAAGAAGGTAGGTATGATATTATAATTAAAAAATTTTAATAATATCATAAATATATTATATAAACATTAAATGTATCATTATATCCATCAGTGATAGGTGGTGATATAAAACAAATAACATCAGTTCATGAGGTGGTTGTATGTCGTACACACGAGTGATGGTTTTGTTTCCCACTTGATGTAAGTGAAGATGGATATAGGTTTTTCTATTAACATAATAATATCTCAATATATTTTTTATAATATTGTTATTGTATAATTATATTTTAATAAAAATTTAAGAATTTGGAAGAAGAAATAAATTAAAAACACAAGTTTAACAATTTTATCTCTTCTTCAGAGAATCTCTTTAGGTTTATACCTAAAGCCTTCTTATAAGGTTTTCCTAATAAAACTAAGGAATATAAGAATTTTATAGGTAATTAGGGAATATTTTTGGATATTTATTCCCCAATACAAAGGGTTTTTTAGGTTTAAATAGGGGATAATATGTTTTTTCCATTTATAAATGGGGGAGAGGACACGCTTGGAATTTTTGAAAAGAATAAAATGAACCCACATTTTTTCACATGAAAAAAATATAAAAGGTGACATTATTAAACCTAAGAGGTTATTAGTTCTACATATTTTCAAAAAATGGTTTTTGGACAAGTTTCTTGGTCATGTTATTCCATATCATTTTATTTTAACCCCCAAGTAAACTCATTTTAACCTTAACTGTGGTAATTAATTTTTACTATTTTTACCATTCATTTTGATAAAATATTAAGTTGACCTTTTTATATAATGTTAATTATTCTAATTCCAAACATGGAATCCATTTTTCTAAATTTTATTCACATAATTGTAAAAATATAATTTTAAATTAATCCCATGGATGTGAAGAAAAAGCGGTTTTCCGAAGAGAAAAGTTGCAAAAGTTTAAACGGTTTTTATATCAAAATTCAATATAAAATTGATTCCAATTAATTAAATTGGATTAATATATATATAATTGAACTAATTATACTCTTAAAATAATATTAAAGTAAAATTTATCTTGTAAATTATTTGAATGAAAAGGATGTTTTTTAATAAAAACCAGTAGTTTTCACTATTCACTAAAAAAATTAACTTTTCAGAAAATTCTCAAGAATTTACAACAAGATAACTATGAACTGATGATTTAAAAATTTAAGTTTATTTTTTAAAATAAATTTACTATAATTATAATAAAATAATTTTAAAATATCTGTATAAAAGAAGATA
Organism: Viscum album; assembly: GCA_963277665.1. NCBI lineage: Eukaryota > Viridiplantae > Streptophyta > Magnoliopsida > Santalales > Viscaceae > Viscum > Viscum album. Next base: position 2,097,540,070 of record OY728122.1, read on the forward strand.
AAATTGTTTTTTAGAAAAAATACAGTTTTTAAGTGGAAAATTAGATTTATTCTTATCTCATACTTAGAAAGCATATAAAATGAATGTTAAAAATTAGAATGAATATATAATATATAAATTTAATATAAATAATTAACTATAAGTGATTTATTTAATTTTTTGAGATAAAACACATTTTTGTACAAAAAATACATTTTCAAAAAATACTTACTTTATTTTCAAATGGTTTTTATTTTCACTTATTATTAATTGGTCACTAAAGAATTATTTTTATATACATGTGTAAAAAAATCATAATTTATTTAATCTCATTCATACCCTCCATTATAACAGTTAGGCGATAACTATAACATTAAATAATAATATTTTAATAGCATGTCATGTTTTCTTTAAAATTATTAGTGTGTATAGCGCAAGCTATCGAAGAAATTAAATTTATTTGAATTTTTTTTTTATATAATATCATGGTGTTACATTATACCACCTGAAAATGAATTTATCCATAGAAATTCGTCACTCCAACAAAACAATGATGACACTTCTACCTCATTACATCCTCAGGTTCCCACATAGCTTCCTCAAACTAGTTGTTTCACCACAAAACTTTTACCTGGAGAGTGGTTTTGTTTCATATCACTTTATATATATGATCCAGAATCTAAATGGATTGTTACTTATAATAAATATCATTCTCTAGTGGAATGACAAATTTTTTTAATATATTTGAAGGATATAGTATGTACTTCCTCATTAGAGATATAAGGAACACATCATGAACTTGAGAGAGGTTTGGTGGAAGCAATAATTGATAAACTACCATCCTGATATGATCAATAATTTCAAATGTACCAATATACCACGAGCTTAACATTACATTGTATCATAAGAACAATTTCATCTGTTGGTTTCACGTCAATGAATTTAAACTTCATCACCTACTCTAAGCGATGATCTTAATATGTCTAAAGCACTAACAAATAATAAGATCCATAAAATAATAAAAAACCCAGTCATTATATCTCTAGTTATTATCAAAAACTAAATGTTTATAATAGGTTATTTACTATGAATAAATCTTCATATGGTGAAATAATACATTAATCTATATAACCTCATCCAATGTTAAAATTAAACCATTCCAAAAATGGTTAACCTTATGACCCTTAAAAAATTCAAAATTTATAAATAATGTCACTAAATTTCCCAAAATAAACTTATCATTAATCCCCTAAATATTATTAAGTATGTTATAATTGTCACATTCCAAAAAAGGAATATATTGGTCATATATTCTCCAGAATCATGGTTATAACTAGAATTTCCATAAAACCTCAATGAAAACATACATGCTTCCTCATTCCTTAAATAAAACCACATATTATAGAATATGTTAAATAAATCCAAAAAAATAGTAAACTCCATTAATGATAACATAAACCACTTTTTCAAAAAATCATTAATCAGTTATAAATCCATAAATACTATCTAATTTTCTGAATCCATATCAATCATCTCATTACCCAAACTAAACACCATTTTCTCAACAGCAGGAACATATTAAGGGTTATCTTCCCTTAATCATGTGTCTTCCATAAAATATCACCACACCATTAAATCACTTTTCTAGGTTATCAATAATATTTAACATATTCTTGGAAATACTTACCAAAAAATTATATTGAATAGACCTTATATATTTCATGATTCATATAACACAATTCTTGAATTCTAATAAATAGACACTTCAAACATTCCACTTCATTATTAAACCATTAACTATGATGAATAATTTTATTCCATAAAACCTATTTACTACTATATGAAATGTAAATCACATCTTAATAATATTAATCCTAAATTTAAGCATGATTCTTATGTTTAACATAAAAAAATACAATTAGAATAGCTTATACCTTATAATTTTCATTTACAGTCTATTCATCATCAGTAGTATAACCATTACTCATACCACCTTGTTGATTCTCTTCAGGATAATTCCCCCTAGGAAATAAATTTTTATAATTCCCATAATTTCCACATTTAAAACATTTATCTATTGACAATACCTTAGGGAGACCAATATTCTCATCCATTTAATTAATTGAACTTTTCAATTTCCCTTGGAAATTTATTACTCTATGGTCTTCTTCTATACAGATAAAACATCTTCTAAATCCTTTCATACATTAAAGTAGATGATTTTTTCAATCTTCCTGGAATATAGAAAAATGGATCTTCTTTCCATTATGGTCTCCACCACCTGAACTCTCAATAAACTCAATCCTTTCCTTATTTTGTGAGTCTTAGAGTTGGTTAAGTTGTATATTATTAATCTTATATCATGATAAATTATTAGGTATAATCGCAATATCCATAAATCCAATAATCATACCATTTAGTTTATCATAAACAAATTTTCTATCACATTCAATGTTAATCCAATTCCTTTTGGTTCCCGCCTTTGACAAAAATCAAAATTATAATGTGAAAAATAATAATCATAGTGAGAAGCCACATAATCATGAAAATTTTAAAGGATATCTAAATCATGACACATTATCTTCAAAATATGACACCTTAGGTTTAAACTAGGTCATTCATGGTCATTATATCTTCAAATCATTCCTGATGGTTCATAAAGATTTTCTAAATTTTCAAATTATATCCCCCAGAAGTGTCAAACCAGGTTTGAAAAAAGGCTCGTTTCAATGCACTAGGGGATGATCAAGTTCATCTCCAAGTTCCCTTTTTGAAGTTATTTCCCCTAGGTACATCTATTCCAGAGCCACATACACTTATAGTATCCATGCGGAGATTTAATTTATTGGAAACCACTCACTCTATCCATTACCAAAATTCTAGGTCATTTTCCTATGCTTTGACTCATACTGAAAATTATCCTTCAATATATCCCTAGATATATCATTAGAAATATTCATAGGGATATCACTAAATATTTCTCATATTAGTTTCCAAAGTTTAACTAAACATATCCTATGATACCAACTATAGAGACCAAAAATTAGCATACATATATATTATGTATTTTTAGATGAATATTTAGTATATTACACAAACATGAGCCTAAGGATCGTAAATGTGTAGTTCCTTTAGAAACTTGGAAACATAAAAAACTAGTTTATAAGATTTTTACATTGTCTCCCACTTAGTTCCTCATAACTAGCACTCTTCTTAGACATATCACGCATAAAAACTATCATAGTAACCAGTGGAAAAGAAACATAAGAAAGAGTGAGATCAGATGCTCAGTAAGGGTAAACAGGGGAAATACATAAACATAACGTGAGCATAAGGATATGAGAACATGATAATAACGTATGAAAACCATACCCTACATATTAAAGATCAAAATATTGATTCATGGAATTAATATTGGTTGTTTATAATACATAAATCATAATGAAAACAAATAGAATGAGCCATAAGATCCTAACATTAACATAATACCTAGAATTATGGCATACACATAAGAATTCAAAATCATCTCTATAGTAGTCAAGGATCATTTTTAAATCCATCATAGTGGAATGGGTTCACTCTCCAAACCATCATAGTAGTAAAGGTTCACTCTCAAGACTATCATAGTGGGAGAATTCCCTTACTAAACTAGGTTAACTCCCTATTCCATTCATGTTTATCTTATGAGATATCAATATTTAACAATTCATTGGAGGGATATGTTGTAACACCTTGAAATTATAATGTAAGAACATTGTATAATGTGTATGGTATGCAACACCATGTATAGAAGGGAATATAACTTCCCAATAATTTAGGATATATTGAATATTTTAAATAAATTTGATCTATTATATAGCATGAAATGAACATGATATTGAGATATCTTGTGTCTCATGCAACAACGAGTTTCTTCGATATCTTGCATTACACGCAAGACCATGTTTTACCAAATACTATTAATAGTTTTATTTAAAATGAAAATTTTCTCATAGAAATTAAATTATTATTTACATATTGGATTAAATAACTTAAGAAAATATGGTTAAATTCATTAGTTACCAATTAATTATAAATTAAAATATAAACTAATTGAATATAAAGGAAATGTTTTTATAAAGAACTATTTTTATGTTCCCAAAGGAAATTTATCTTAAAAAATTGAATTAATTACTATTAGTGAATGAATATAAATAAAATTTATATATTATATATTCAAAAATATTTTTTTACATTAATTTTATATATTTTATAGGAATAAGATAAGAATAAATCCAATTTTAAGCATAAAATGTTGTATTTTTTTAAAGGCTATTTTACCACCTTTTAAGAGAGAACTTATTTTAAAACTAAATTTTGACACTTTTATAAATTCTATTTGAAAAAATAAACTTCAATTTTGAAATATTAATGTAAAAAATAACTTAAGGTGAATTTTTGGTATTTTTTTGAGAAGTTTCATTTTTTTATGAATAGTGAAAAATAGTAAATTTTAATTTAAAATTGAATTTTAGTCTAAATAATTTATTATGTTAAAATATATTTTTAATTTGTTTTAAAGTAAAAATATATCAATTATACATATATTAATCCAATTTATTTAATTTTAATTATTTTTTATATTGAATTTATAAATTACAACTTAGTAAACATTTTGAACATTTTCACATTAAAACCCTGCTTTCTCACACTACTGGAAATATCACCTATAACCACAATTTAAAACTGTGGGTATAACCATTGAAACCATGGGTATAGGATAAAATCACGATTTCAGAAACCGTGTGCTGTAGTGTCGTCACAATTGGTCTATACCCACGGTTTTCTGAAAACTGTGGGTATAGACTAAGGAAAATTGATATTACCCACAGTTTATTAAACTGTGGGTATAGATGTATACCCATGGTTTTCAAACCATGGGTATACTGATTTAAAGTGACCCATATTTACCCATGGTTTACCAAACCATGGGTATAGACAGGTTCCCCAGGCCGAGCAGCTACACCTCCCTATCATTCTGCACCTGCACCTGTATTAGCACATATACATGGAATGTCAAACTGGATGTTCGATAATCAAACCAAATCCCCAACATCTAAACAACTAAACTAGAAGTGTCAATCCACTCTATGGATGGTTAAATACATGATATACTCTATATAAAAATATCATCCTTACCACATACATATGAAAATGAAAGCACAATACTGGAACAAGATGATTTACAAAGTTTAGTGAAAAGTCTACTTTCTTTGTTGGTTAAATGAGACAACAATGATACTCTAATAATATCAATACTAATTGTTTATACAACGTGACTATAAAAATCCATCAAATGGTTATACACCCTATCCTTTATTCAAAAATTGGTTATACACCACAATTTAAAACTCCTTCAGTGATTGGTTATATACCCCATCTAAAAGCCTCCTACAACTGTTTATTTACCCCATCCACAAGCCCCTTTTTAGAGTTGATCAGGTGTAGAAAAAATAGACTTATTTAAATGGTATTCCTCAAAAATAATGTTGGATCACTATATCTTGTGTCTAACTACTTGGATAGCTTTAACATCTTTTGAGAAAGGTATACTTGTCTTGAAACTTCCTCTGGATCTGGGATGATTTGGATCTACTCAATTTTCAAAATTATGGAACTTCATCCAAAACTTTTTCCTTCTAGTTCTTCTTCTTACAAAACTCTATGCTTCTGGTTCTTCATACCTCCTTTGACCCAAATGCACTTTTGATGAAAGTAGATCATAAAATCCCCTTCTTCAACTCTTTTGCTTAGTAACTCTCAATATCTCATTCTCAATATTCCCTCTTTTTCATATACTTAACTCATGTGATGTTCCCCCTTTATATATGAGGTTTTCCTCTTATAGATGTGGGAATGTATGGGCTTCAATTTGAAATTCTGACTACCTCAAGAATTGACTACTTTACTATCTTCCAAATATATTAGTATTTGACTTTGTCAATGCTCCCACGTAATTCAGCATCGGCTATATTTAACTCATACTAAAATCTCATCTTGAATCATGAACATTCCTTCCATGAATATTTATAGTTTAATGTTTAGCTCAACATCATCATAGTTATTAGATTTATAATAATGTAATTCCCTTTTGTAATCTTCCAAAATGTGTTCTTTTGATGTAATTAATATGCTCATTATGGTTCTTCTGTTTCCTCAACTCGAACTTAACTACAGCCATTCTTAATATCCTTCTATGACAACCACTAATCACTTTATTAGAAACTATCCAACAATGGCATCCTCAAGAGTCACTTAGACTCACATCAGTAGTATAATGCTACCCGAAAGTAACCTCCATCAAAAGGAGTCATTCCTTCTAAAAGACTCCAATATATATGGTCCCCAAACTCAAGAGTTATACCTCAATATCTCTAATCTTGATCAAACGGTCTCAATACACAAAGTAAAACAACGATCTCATCATTGAAACTACTTGATCTCTCCTATAATGATTCATCCAATTGAACATTAAACAACACTAGTTGACATTCACAAGACATTTTTAAATAATGAGCTAACACCCTCACACAGGCTTTGCAGCTCACAAACCAACCCCATGAAGAATCTAAAACCAAACCATAAAGAAATTATCCTACTAAACATTAAAAAATAACAACCCCATTTAAATGGACTCTAAAAGCGATAGGATCCCACCAATATAATCTATGTGTAAAAATTCTTAGAATGTGGTACTAACAAGTCCACCTTCCCATCCCCTCCCCCTCCCTCCCCACTTCCCAGTTCCTCCCCCAGCCCCTCCCCCTCCCCCCTGCCCACTGCCTAGCCCCTCCCCCTCCCCACCTTCCTAGCCCCTCCCCCTCCCCCACTACCTAGCTCCTCCCCCATCTCCTCCCCCTCCCCCGTACCCAGCACCTCCCCCTCTCTCCCCACTGCCCAGCCCCTCCCTCTCCCCACCTGCCCAGCCCCTCCCCCTCCATCCCCACTGCCCAACACCTCCCTCGGCCCCTCCCCATCCCCCCTGCCCATCCCCTCCCCCTCCCTCCCCACTACCCAGCCCCTCCCCCTCCCCACCTGCCCAGCCCCTCCCCCTCCCTCCCCACTACCCAGTTCCTCCCCCTCCCCCTCCCCCTCCCCCCTTCCCATCCCATGCCCCCTGCTCAGTCAAGTAGAATGGAATATTTAGAGAAACTTTTGGATAAAAAACACCTGAAATAAAATACACAAACATGTATTGAAATTTCATTCAACAATTGATATATATACAAAGTATCCACCATAAACAGAAAAAGTTATCAATATTCAAGACTTTCTCATGTTAAAAGATTACAAAATCAAGAAAAATCATAAGGGTACAACCTCCTGAAAGTACACCATGATCCATGATTTCTGAATAACATCCTGATCCTTTTCAAATGCGATGACAGTTCAATGTATCCAAAACATACACAAATATATAGTTGAATATTAAAATTAAAAAGTTGGAGTAAAACCTGAATGAGGATTCCACTGAACAGACTTTCTATTTTGAGTTTGGAGTCTTCCTAAAATAAAAAAACCACATTAATAAATTAGATAAAGGAAAGAATAAAACCACAAACATCATATGAAACATCTAAATCAGATAGTGAACTCAGAATATTCAGATAATTGTCAAATCACATACCAATAATTCAAGTACAATGACATATTTAGAGAAAAATTTGGATAAAAACACATGAAATAAAATACACAAACATATATTGTAATGTCATTCAAAAATTAATATATATACAAAGTATCCACCATAAACAGAAAATGTTAAAAATATTCAAGATTTTTCGCTTTATAAAGATTAAAAAATCAGCTCCTCATCTCACCCCTGCCCAGCAAATTCCCCTCCCCCTCCCCCTCCCCCTCCCCTCTACCCAACCCCTCCCCCATGCCCAGCTCCACCCCTGCCCATATCCTCCCTTATGACAAGCTCTCCCCCTACCCAGACCCCCCCCCCTCCCCCTCCCTCATGCCCAGCACCCCCCTACCCAGCCCCTCCCCCTCCTCCCTCATTCCCAACTTCCCCTCATGCCCAGCCCCTCCCCATCCCCCTCCCTCATACCGAGATCCCCCCTTACCAGCCCCTCCCCCTCCTCCCTCATGCCTAGCTCCCCCCAGCCCAGCCCCTCCCCCTCCCCCTCCATCATGCCCAGCTCCCCCTGCCCAGCCCCTCCTACTCCCCCTCCCCCTTGCCCACCCCCTCCGCCTCCCCCATATTTACTTTATACCAATCAAAGATGAGATTAATTGACATCCCAAGGAATATAGTTTTTTAGGAAAATAAAATACACAGGGAAAGTGTTTTAGTTTTTGGTGTCATGACTGAACTGTGTAACAATATAATCATAAATCGATGACCAAAAGGGGAAAGAAGAAATGAGTGCAGGTTACTTTCCTTTCCTTGTAGAGAAATCATAGTCTTGATCACATTAACACCACACTTTTGTGCCAGGGTTCAAGGTATTGCCTCAAAAGAAACTTCAGCAGCTTCGTAAGGCCACTGTTTAGAAAGAAACCAAACACAAAAAATATGAATCACTCCAGGAACTAAAAATCAGTGCCTTTACGTTTAAAGAAAAAGATCATAAGCAACTAAACCTTCTCAATGCCTTCAATAGATAAGCTCTTCTGCTTCAAAGTGGAGGACACGGTCATACTCTCCTGATGAACATCCTATGCATGTCGAGTATATGAAAGAGAGATTAATTCAATGAAGCCCCCTCCCCTCCCAGCCCTCCACTACACCCCCCCCCCCCTCCCAACCTTCCCCTCCCAGCCCCCCCCCCCCCCCCCTCCCTGCCCTCCACTATAGCCCCCCCATCTCAGGCCTCCCCTCCACGGCTAAGGCCAAGATTATATGGCCAGATAATAATAAACACACCAAACCATAAAAAAATATGTGGAATGTGAAAATTACCTAAGGATTGTCAAATAACACCCCTAATGAAAACATAATCCAAAATTCATTTCATAAATAAATAAATTCACATACAAGTTGTCCACCAATACAAAAAAAAAAGTAAACACCAATACAAGTCTCTCTATTAAGTCAAAAATGGAGGGGATTAATATCCCCCCATCACCATCATCGTTATTCCCATGTCCAGCATCATTATCATTAGCAGCAACATCATCAGCAACATCATCACCAACCACACCATCAGCATCATCATCAGCAATCTCATCACCAACAACAGCATCAGCAACATCCCCACCAGCTCTATCGCCACCACCGTCATCGCCACTGGGACCCTCATGGGAATCACCTGAGGCATTATTTAAAGATCGCATTGATGCAATACATGAAAGAAAAGTTTCAGAAACCTCTGATGGTAGTGACTGACTCAAAACTGACATAGCTTTCATGAAATGTTAATTCATTAGCTTACTTTTTTCACGCTCCTATAATACTATTTTCTTTGTCGCAGCTAATTCAGCACATGCACTTTCCAACTAAGAGGACTTAGAGGCTTTAGAGGAGTCTGATGATGACCAATAACTAGAGGGGACAATTTTTTTCCCTGGTCTATAATGGAATCTTCCGGGATTATCTACACATAACACCTGGCTCAAATGATCATTTGTCCCTAAGTTGTCAGCTTAATTCTCATCCATGGACTCCAAGGCAGACTGTTGAAATTATAAACATATTAAATTATGAATTTAGTATAAATGTTTGAAATATAAATAAAAAAACTTACAATTTTATCTTGTTTTTGTGAATTAACTGTAGGTCCATCTTTTTTTCCCAATGGAAGAAGAATAATTTAGCACGAGGTACAGGACCTTCAATGACCAATACAGCTTGATGCATACGAGAAAAGAAAAAAATTGGATTCTAACCATATAGGATAAATGAAAAAAATTGGATTCAAGTGAGTTGCAACAAAGACCTACAAACATTGAGGTAAATGACATTCATAACTGATTGGTGGTTTTCTGAAATGGTTTTCTGGCGTGGGTTTCAAGGAAATATACTAATTTTTTAGGAAAAATAGACAAGCCTTCTCCTAGTATAAGATGTGATTTCTAGGATAGATGGACTAACCAAGGGAAGTCATGAATAAGTTGTGATGACATGTTATAAATGAGGACATTATTTTAATTCAGATGAATGTACCAACTGCTTCTCATGCTCAAGCATTGTAGTGCACCCCAATGTGTGTAGATATGTCATTTCATCTTTGTTTTTTTTCACTAAAACTTCTTAAGAAACAAAAAAACAATACAAGTAATAAAAATTAAATTTTATATAAAAACCATTAAACATGGGTAGTAACTTATACTGTTCAGTCTTCCAATGTGAAATCATTTTTTGATATTGACTTTTTTGATAGTCAGGGTTTCTGGTACACCCTCTAACTCAGTACCCACTCTGCTCCTCCAACCAATATGTAACTCATACTTGTATGACCGCCAATACTCTCCCAGATCACTCAACCTAGAATCTTTGGCAGCTTCACCGTTAGGAAAAGTTAAAGTGAATCTGCAATGAACATGTTAAGTCATATAAATACATTACTAATATAAATATAAATTTATAAAATTTACGTACCCATATCTGCACCCATGCCTTATCCTTGATGTCAACACTGATATGTCTCCATGAGACCGGTTCCACCAGAATGATATCATGATATTGGGATAAATTATCCATGAAACTTATAAAATTCTTAGAATTTTTACCTACCATTTGATTTTGAGATTTTTAATCCACCATAATTTGAGTTTCATGATTCCAGACATCTCGCATTCGAGTGTGCCCACGTTGCCTACTAGAAGATCCCACTAAATAAGATAATAGGTGAAAAGAGAAGAGTTAACTGAAAATACAATAGTACAAAAGTGAAATTCTATAATTTGAAACATTTATAATAAAAAAACCTAATTCAGGATTCTAAATAGGTTGTGAGGCATCCGTGGACTATGCTGGATCAGCATCCTCTGAAGGAAGTATCTATTCCACAGCATGCTCTGGCTGATCTTCATGAAAAAGAGTGGAAATTGAAGTAAAAGACTCAATATGTGTAGGATGGATGGTAGGAAAATGAGGTGGCATATACATGTCAGAATATGTGTAGTGGGTCTGGGGATACATGAATGGATATAGAAATTGTGCAGGTGAGAACATCGGTCGAGTCGGCGTGGACATGGAATGGGAAAACGAGTGTAAATAGGATGATGCCGGCAGCATGTATGGGAACATCCTAGGGTTCTCAAGTGGAGGGAAAACATGTGTAGTATATGGGATGTCCACTGATGGGTCAGTGTGGGGAGTGGTAAGACGGGATCTCCGACTAGGTCTAGGAGGATCCCTTCTTGGTCCCATACTGGGAAGAGGAAACTCTGGAGTTTTATATCCCTAAAAATACTTTTATCTAAAATATGAACATGATATTATATGTAATGTAGAAGATAAATATTAGAATTGTTATACTCACTAAAGACAACTCACACTCACGTCTAATAGGATCAACATCAAATAATCTCTTCTTGCGAGCTTCTGTAGTTTTCTTCATAATCTGTATAAGAATGAAATAAATATTTTTTAACAACAATTTTTAAAAATAATACATAAAACTTAGAATCCAAAGAAGACAAAAAATGTCCTAACATGTTTCAGTAATGATAATTTACAACCAAGCTATACAATTTTTAAAACCACATTTTAAACCCAGTTTTCTGAATTGAAATAAATATAATTAAATGAAACAAAACCAAACAGTACTAAAACAGACATATCATTCCAAACTAAAACTAAATTAAAGTAATTACATTATTACCAACCTGAGAAACTCATGTCAAGGTAAACTGAATGAACTCTGAATATATATGGTTGCTTTTATATATTACCCTCCATTACCTCAGGTTCAACATCATCTCTCACAATGGGACAATTTGTGTCATCAAATAAAATATTTTGGCTAACACTGATGGTGGATTCAATGGTGAAAATTTCATCCCCAACGCCGTGAAAAATATGTCTTGGGATTACTTCATTAATGACACCGTAATCAGGTTTCAGATGATCTTTCACATAAAACACTTGTTTTTCCATTGATGCTAAAATGTATGGTTCATCAATATGCAGGAATCGACTCAAGTCATTAACTCTATATCCACAATCATCAATAAATGTACCATGTCGCGTCACTGAATAAAACCATTTACATTTAATCATAGTGAATCGACCTTGAGAGTAGTAATCCAATAACAATATTTTCTCAACCAGTCCATAATAATATACATATGCATATCGAGGTCGACTATCTGATGCACTAGAATAACAATATGTTCTTGTAGTTAACATAATTCCATCATTTTGTGTTCTCATTTTCACCGCTCTATCTGTTGTAACAAATTTATATCCATTTATTATTAAAGATTTTCATTCACGAACTAAAGAATTGGGACCAAAAGCCAATGCTCTTAATTCTTGAGAAATGAAGTCAGCAGTAAAATCAATACCTGGAATACATATGAGTAATATAATTAAATATATATCTATATTTTAAGGTATTTAATTTAATGGTCATACCTTTTATTTCAACCAAGATGGAAACTCTTGGCTATGCATAGCCTCTCTCCTTATCAATGGAAAAGACCGATGAACTCTACTTATAAGTTTTCTATGTTCTCTACATAAAATGACAATAAAAGTATAAGGTATATGTGATATGATATCGTATGAGATAACATATATATATTCAAATTACTTACTTGATATAGGAATCAAACAAACCACAATTAAACAATATTGTACGATGTACCATATTCTACTCTTCAAATCTCAATGTAACCAATGTATATAACCCAACAATTCCACCTATTTGGGGAAGAGATGGAAACGAGGGATGAATTTCCTCATACTGCTCATCTTCATTTCTCATTATTCGATTATGTCTTGTTCTCACATCAGACAAATACATTGAATAAAAATCCATAAATTCTTGGGCCAGATAACTCCTCACAATGGAACATTTAGGATAATTATTATTTTAGACATATGATTTCATTGTGCACATATTTCTTTCAGTGGGATGCATCTACCAAAAAGAGACTGGTCCCCCAAGAAGTTTCTTAGTTGGAAGATGAACTGTTAAATGCATCATGCAAGTGAAAAAGTATGGAGGAAATTTTTTTCCAACTCACACAGAATTAACGGTGCCTCTTTCTGCATTTTTATCAACAATGATTTGGATAATCTTTTAGCACAAAGGTCTCTAAAAAATGAAACAACCGAATCACTACCACCCTTACATTATTGGAAAGAAAATGCTGAATTGTTATTGGAATCAATTCATGAAGAAGGATGTGACAATCATAAGTTTTTAGGGATTTCAATTTCAAATGTCTTTTTTTGACTTGTTTAGATATGTTATTGGAATAGGCATCTGGAACCTTGATATTCTCTAATATTTCCAAAAATTGATCTCTCTCTGTCAGTGTCATCACATAAGAAGAACAGGGAACTTTCCATTTGTTTTCACTGATACAAACAAGATGTAGTTCTGGTTGAATACCCCAATCCAATAAATCCTGATGAGATTAAAAGTTATCTTTGGTCTTCCCCTTAATATTAAAAAGAATTGAAAGCAACATTTCACATATATTTTTCTCAATATGCATTCTGTCTAAACAATGACGTAACAAATTAGTAGACCAATATCAAAACACAAAAAAAATACTTCTCTTTTTCCAATTGTTAGTGACTTCAGTATCAGAATTCTTCCTCTTTTGAGATTTCAAATGACCTTTCCCTAATAAAAAGCTGAAATATTTCAATTCATTAAGCACATTACTTCCTGACATACATTGAGGTGGTTCTTTAGTGTCAACATTATTATCAAACCTTCGAGGATTCTTCATGTATTGATGATCCATTTGCATGAATCGGTAATGCCCCATGAAACTGAAACTACGAAGATATTTAAGCATTATTGATTGTGTATTCTTCATACAAACGGGTAATGATAGTTTTCTCTTCGTGCTCCACCCAGACATCATTACATAGGTAGGGAAATCATTTATCGTCCATAGAAGGGAAGAACGCATCTGAAACGTATTCTTTGAAGAAGCATCAAATGTTTGAACACCTAAATCCGAAAGTTATTTCAACTCTTTTATTAAAGGCTGTAAATACAAATCTATATCATTACCAGGATCCGAAGGTCCAGATATCAGTATACTAAACAAAGTGAAAGGTTTTTTCATACACATCCATGGAGGAAGATTATAAACATGAAAAAAACTGGCCATGTGCTATGAGTAGTAAGCATCTGACCAAACGGATTAAAACCATCACATGATAGGCACAATTTGACATTACACACCTAGAGCAGAAAAATCATGATATTGTACATAAAATGTATGAAATGCTAATCCATCTACAGGATAGACTATCTCATCATTACCTTTAATTCTCTAAACATTGTGACATTTCATATTGACTGAGATTTCTAGAGACATGGATAGATTTTGAATTCTATGAATCAATGGAAAGTGCCACCTGATGTTCTATGGAACATGAGATGGTGTTACATCTATATTTTTCTTCCACCAAGATGTACCACATTCTTTACAGTCATTATATTCAGTTGTTTCCTCCAAAAATAAACTGAAATCTTTTGGACAAGCATGGACTTTTATAGTTGCCAATCCAAGCTACTTAATTAACTTCCATGCCATGTAATGATTTGAGGTAATATCTGCACCATCAGGAAGCAAGCCCTTCAGAAATGTAAGAATATAATCAATGGCGGTATTAGAAATCCCATACATGGTTTTTCCATGATATAACCGCATTAAAAATTCCAACTTGGTCATTTTAGTACATTCTTGATATATAGGAGTTTTGGTATCATCCAACAAATTTTTCACTCTCTCAACATCATCATCATCAATATTTTCTTGATGTGTACTGATATCATTGTCTTCTTGCACTATCATGCTATCTCCCTCAAAATGATGCACATATAGAAACCAATAAAATATCAAATTCTCCATGTCACTTCATTCATTTCGTTTATGAACAGTTTTTGATTAAATCGTCTCTCCATGGTGAAACCAAATATTATAGTTTTCTTGAAATTCAAATTTCATTAAATGGTAATGAACTTCTTCTCATCTTAACCATGGTCTTCCAACACAATTATAGCAGGGACACTGTATACAACCTCCATTTAACGCATTGTTAAATGAAAAATCTAAAAAATTCTCCAAATTATTTAGAAACTCGGTTGAAATATGATCGGTATAATACATCCATATTATAGCCATTACATAACAATAAAAAAATTATCATTCAATCAACAATGTAAATCATATTTAAAAAAATCATTACAATCAATTTTATTATTAAATTAATCAAAGCATAATAGTAGCTAACAAAACATATTTAATGACAAGAGGAGTCCATGATTGAATAAGTAGGAAAAATGGAAAAAAGGTATACCTTGAGATGTAAACTAAAGAAAAAAAGTTAAAAAAGACACTCCCAAGTGGTCATTGATGGGGAATAAAAAATAACATTTCAATGTAAAATACTCCTTTATAAATATAGAGGCATTATACACATGGGAAGAAAATTTTATTTTAATAATATGAATTTATAATTTTATAGATTATTTGGTAGGGGTTATTTGATGGGGAATAAAACATTAAACAAAAATAGATTAGTTATAACTTTAATTTTTTGGAATTAATATTGAAAAAATGTTTCAAGGTATCCTACAAATTTTGTACAACATGATGCTTAAAAGATATACTTTTTGTGGATTCTCTTGGAACTTTGGAATATTTGTTCATATGGAAAAGATATGTTTTTTAAAATATAAATCATGATATAATTGGGAGTATTGAGAATCAATGTTTGGGGGTTTCAACCCCTTTAAATGAATAAAAGTTAGAAACATATTGTAAATTCTATATAGAAATCACAGAACATGGTTGATATTCTTGAATAAGTCTATAGAAGGTGTGACCATCCTATTCATGATGAAAATTAATGCCTCATCATTATACCATCCTGAAACAATTTGAGTTTTAATACTCAAAAATCGTCAAAATAAGAATAGAAAAGTGAAGGAGAAAGATTTAGTTGTTGAAGTTTCACCCAAAGTATCCAAAGGGGAAAGTCCATGGATCTTGGATAGTGGATGTTCCGCTCACATGATAAAAGATTTAAAAACATTGAAATATATTGAAAAATGAAATGGATGATTATTTACCTTTATAAATGATGGGTCACTAAAGGTTAAAGGAACTAGTTTAATTGTTATTGGGAAACGGAAGATTAAATCAAAAAAACACTCTTTATGTTGATGGATTAAAACACAATATATTAAGTGTTTATCAACTTCATGATAAAGGAAATATTTTTTTAGTAATTATGGGTTATTATTTTAGAACATTGATGATGGAAGGGTGGTTGAAAGAGGATAAGAGTGCTAGAAGCAATTTATTCCAAGTGGGTGATGTTGAAAATTCATTTTATCTAAGCATGAATGAATAGAATGAATTATAGTATCTGAGGATTAGAGAATATAAATGTTCTGTTTTTTAAAAAGGATATGGACACTCTTTTTATTTTTATAGGAGATGATAAATAGAGAATATATAGAGAGTGTTCCTTATTGGGGAGACTTAGGGAGTTGGCAGTTGAAACTTAGAGAAGAGTTCATGTCTTGTTCCCCATGTTTTTTATTAAGGCGGTGGTGATTAGATCTTAATTAAGACATTGCTATTATAGTGTTAATCTTTAATCTGAGGATTAGATAATTAGGAAAACCATTATTCATTACAATATTTCAGTGTTTAAAAAACATTTTTAGTGTTTGATTACTATGAAATTGTTAATGAATAAAATCCATTCAGGGATATTGAATGAAATATTTATGTTTTATTTACATGAATCATATTAATTGATGGGTAATAAGTGAATTAAAGATAAGTTTAAGAAAAATTAACAAATAAAATCCATCAAATTTCTTGTCTACATCATGGTCGTAACGACCCCTACTTTTTATATGGGAATTTACCATTGAATAAATTATATGTGTGATATTTTATAAAAAATAAACAAAAGATTATTAGAAATTCAGAACTTTACATTTCCATAATATGATCATTGGCCATTATAGATATTAGAGATGTAGTTGTTATAATGTGATAATTAAAATTGGTTCATATTAAGGGTAATGATGAGAGATAATTTATATATAGGGGTAAATGATGGCCTCAACTAGTAGGAAATAACATTTTTGAAACACAGTAATTTGAGCTTGGGAAAATAGTTGGATACAAAGGGTTGGTTTACTAATACAAACCAAAATACTTAACCTTTGGATAGATGGAAAGGATCCCTCTCCCAATGTGTTCTAATATTTTTCAAGTATTGTTTGAATTGATGAAAATTTAAGAGGGGTGTGATTATGGTAAAAGGAGATAAATTCAATAAGTGGTGTTAGATTTATTAGATATATTAATTGGTATAAAAATATAAAATGGTATCATGTCCTTATATGACTCAATAAATGGTGTTGAGAAACCACGTTATATTTGTATACTAGATCTGGAATTTCATCTTGTGATGAAGAGGCTCAAATGATGTAGAGCCTCATAGAGAATTAAAGTTGTTTCAAAGCCTCATATAAAATTTTCAGTTGTGTTAAGTGAAATTTGGTAATTGATAAATGATATCATTTCATATGTAAAATTGTATAAGGATACTAAAATTAATAGAATATAATACATGTAATTAATAATAACTTTCATGGAATTTGTGTTTATTTATTCATGTACTAATAATGTGGTGTTAGGTTATTGTTTTTTCTAAGATACCAAAATTTTTAGGAAGTAACGTTTCATAACCAAAAAATAGTTACAATGTTTGAAGTATTATCTATATAATTAGTGTAAATAACTGAATGCATTTAGGGGGATTTGGGGATGGGAACACATAAAATGTTTATTCTTATCCATAAAAAGGAAATCCATGTTAGGGAAAGAAGGTTCATGGATATCAAGTGGTGTCAGAAGTCTGTCATGAAAAAGTAATATCTATTAGTTAAACATGTGGTGTGACTCACACACTTAGTACTTTATTGTTTATTTTCTGATGGTTTTGTGTAATTATGATTGATATTATAGGATACGTAGAAGAAATAAAAATCTCAAGTTATACATTTTAATATAAGTAAGTGAGTCGCATGCACAGCTTTGATGTTATTGACTATATCAAGTTTAGAATTATTAGGATTAATGTAGTCATAAATAACTCAATGATAAGTAGTAAATTAAATAGCTAAAAATATTTTAGTAAAACATGGCGGAAGAGAGGAAATGATTAAAATCCTAGAAAATAAAAATTTGGAATTATTTTTATTTAACAAGTGGAATTAATAGTGGTAAAATATCCATAGGTTTAATCAACACATGGTTTACAGATAACCTAAAGGTTTGAATGTGGTAAATGGATCCAAATTTTCAAGAGTTGGAGTTTGAGGAATAGGTTGAAAGAGATCAATATCAAATAGGTTGTAAATAAATTTAATGAGAAAGGGGGAGAAAAAACTCTCCAAATATGGATTTTAAAAGTTGAGGAGAATAAAAATGTACCAATAAGGATTTAGTGGAGACCATTAAAAATATAAAACATGTATTGTATGGATGAAGGGGGAGTATAGCTAATAAGGTAACCCTATGTAATTATCTAATAAAGGGGGAGAATGAAAATAAAAATATGTATACAAAGACCATTTTAATTATATTTAAAAAATGGGGAGTGAAAATAATACACCATAAATATGTATTCTTTTGAATAATTTATAGTTAAATGTTAGTCTGGAATTTATAGTAGTATTATCAAAAAAATATAAAGGGAGATAAAGTTTCAACCAGGAGTTTGTGTATTGGATTTGTTTAAAATAAGTGTTATGTTTTCTAATAAATAATTGTGTTTGATAATAGAAGTCACAAATTGGAGTTTTGAGATTTTTTGGAAGTTATTTAGGAAGATAAGTTGAAGAATGGTAAGTTATGAAAAGTGTTTTGTAATTGGGGTTAGAGATGTTCTAGAAGTGAAGTTGTTAAAAATTTAAAACTTGATATTCTAAAAGTAAATTGATAGTGGATGTAAATGTTGTTCATTCTGGATGTAGTACGTTACAGAATTAGAGAACCAAGTTGTTCTGGGAAGAATTTTTCATTAACTAGAAGTTTTGAAGTTAAGTATATAAGTTTTATTTAAAGTGTAAGTATATAAATTAATTAGGGAATATAAGTTTGATGATTTTTGGATAAGGTTAGAGCTTTTTAAGATGAGTAATTGGCTGTTTTTGGAAAATTAAGTCTTGAAATTGAGCACATTGGTTATTCTGGAAGTTATAGGAATAAACCATGGAATAAACACAAGTATTGCTCCATGATTTATATTTAAATAAAACTGGGAAAGGAAATTAAAAACATTAACTTGATATACATAATATCTTCCATGTTGATGCATAATAAATTGTAGAAGAGGAAAAATTAGTAAAGTTTATATAGGATCCTATACATAAGGATTACCTCAAAAATAAAAATCACACAAATGGGTTGATCTATACTTGTAATCTAGAAAAGGATAACACTCTTTTTATATATAAGAGTAACTTATTCCAATACTTATGTTTTTTTCTAATTCGGAGATTGGAAAAGGAGAACTAGTGAGAAATAAATCAATATTAGTGTGTAAAGACTATTCACAAGTTAAAGGAGTTGAATTTGATGATACCCGGAGGAGAGGGAGCCAAGTGGGGGGAGTGGGGACGTCGCCAGAGCTGGGGGAAGTGTGGAGAAGGCCGGTATGTTGAGGCGGAGATGAAGTCTAGGAGGTCCAGGTCGGGAGCGGAGGCAGAGCTGGGAGGTGGAGCCAGGAGGCGGAGACCGGTGAGGGGATGAGATGGTCGGGAGGCGGAGGTCGGATGTCCGAGAGGCAGAGGTCGGAGAGGGGAGGAGAGGGTTGGGAGGCGGAGGTCGGATGGCTGGGAGGTGGTGGTCGGGGAGGGGAGGACAGGACTGGGATTCAGTGGTCAGGGAGGTAGGGTTGAAGTGGGGGAAGTGCGATGGAGCCTGATACTTAGGGGTTGAGTACCCACAGTTTTAATAAAACCGTGGGTATAGACAATTAAAAACCATCTATCCCCACAGTTCTTTAAACCATGGGAATAGATTCGTGGGGATAAACCCCATTTCTAGTAGTGTCATCCCATCTACGGGATTAGTTTTAAATTAGTTTCTTCCACTTTTGTGTTTTTGAATTTGGAAAAATGGATTAAATATTTTTAATAATCCTAATTTATAATTTTTATTAATGTAAAATTATTTTTTCACAAAAAATAATAGTGAAATAAATTAAAATTAATTACAGCGATTAAGGTGAAAATGAGTTTACTTAGTGGTTAAACTTCAGTCTTAAGGGTCCAAATGACCTATAAACTTATCCAAAACCAATTTTTTGGAAATATTTAGACAATATATCCAATTTTATCTAAAAAATTTCATTATTTGAGGCACATTATGTAAGTGAGACCTACCAATAGTGTTTAACTTTTGGTATTTACAAGAATGCCACTCCTTCTCCATTATAAAAGGTCACTCACCCCCACACTTATTCACACCTCTCAAGACATTTATCTTGACAAACCCCTGCCAATATCACTTCCAAAAATCCTTACCCTCACTCTATAATCCTTTTTTGTAAAAAAAGGAAAACCAAGTAAGGATTTTGGTATAAACCAAAAATAGTTAACTGAAGAAGAGTTAATGTTCTTCAATGAGCACTTTTGTTTTATTTCTTTCTCTACCCCTTCAATTATTATTATATATTGATTATATAATAAACTCAATATATTAAATATAGTTATATTTTTTATGCTATGTTTATGACCTAAAACCATACACACTTGGTCTCACCCAAATTTACCCAAGTTTTTAGGGTTAAGCAGTCGCTTGTAGCTTATCTTGGGTTGTTAAATCCCCATAGACCGAAAAAGTAACCTACAGACACGTACATTCTATGGATTGTTTTTGGCTATGAAGTTGCCAAATTTAGGTTGATTTTAGACGCATTTCAAGTAATTATAAGAGACTTAAGTGAACTCAATTTAAAATAATGAGTTGATCCTAGGTTATCACTTAGGGTGGATTAGATGCATTCCTTTTTCAACTATTTCAATTTCTTATATTTGGGATGGGTTCATTTAAAGAGATCAAACAAAATCATCACGTACTGGTTTAATTCCTATACACACTAATACTAATCAACTATACACTTAAAAGATCAAAGTTTTGAGCACTCCAAGGTAAAGTTTTGTATTAGCACTTGAAGTATGTGGCCTTAAAATTCAACAAGGACAAAGATGTTTTGAAATCATCAAATAAAAATCTCAATTAAAAGAAGTGATTAGAAATTAATTGGATTATAAATAAAATATAATTCATACCCTTTATACTCCCTTAGATCAACCAATAAGTCGGCTATCCCTCCATTGATTCTATGGTTTCAATGGAAGTGTAAAGTAGACTCATAAGGGAGGAAATTGAGAAGTAAAAAACAATGAAATAACAATCACTCCACCATTGTGTGATAATTTCACAAGGTCTGGTATGAATAAATTTACACCTTGAACCAATAGTATCAAATTTATATGAAGAAAAATATAATAAGAGAATAATAATAACTTTTATTAAGAAACTAATGTGAATTTGACAATTTACATGTAAAAGACAAACTTGAGACAACAAAATCGCAGCATAACATTACAATGAAAGAATTCTCAAAATATCCCTAAATCCTCCAACAACACTGCCTTAAATAGGAATTTTTGGAGCCTTGGGTCTATCCTCTAATATTTAAAGTCATCCCACTTGAGTATGGTAGGCTTAGGGTGGTGCAAATCTTTTGGAACTTAGAATTTTTCACTCTTGACCCAAGGTGGCAGCCAGCTTGAATCCACCAAAAATATGCGTCAAAATGACCTTCTAAATGGCCTAATTAGAGTGTTTAATTGAATAAGAAAATGGAGATATGGATTTCTTTTAACCTCCTATAAAATTTCATCCCAAATGGACTTTTTTTTGTTAGATATTATTTAAATGGTGGGATGTTTTTCTAGGCCATAGAATCTGGCCCAGAATTTTATCTCCAAATTGGGCCGCCTAGAACTCCATTCAAAAATCAGAATTAGATTTTTCCACTATTTAATTAAATGTTACCCATGATTTCCTCTATCTTAATATATATTTTCATAATTATTGGGCTTGGATATTGGCTGATAAAGTAGTTTTATTGGGCTGATGTCTAGTTCACTTCACCCAGAATGTTGTTTGTTCAAGGTCAACTTTGGTGGTCTTCCAATATGAATATTCAAGTACTCAAAAAGTATGAATTGTTACCAATGTAATTAGAAACCATAAAATTAAATATGAAAATAAAATCAAGATCATTGGGTACTTTAAATGATGTTCAAAAATGTACCATGTAATAGTGCATTTTAAGAAGGAACTATAATATGAAATAATGTTCAAAGTGTAAAATGCACTAAAATGGTGTTTATGAATAATAAATAAAATTAATATTATATAAATTAACAATTAATATTATCCTAATTCAGTTTATAATCAACACTTCCATCAAATGTAATATGCAATCATCGTTAGTGTGTACGGCGGACTACTGCCTCACGAACCGATGTCTTTCATTCTTCGATTACCACCTTTCAAGGATGGGAATAAATATGGATTTATAGTTTTCATATTATATATATGATATTTATAAATTAATTATGATTCTGAAATTATTATATAACACATACCTTCATTATTTCCATTTTTTTGGGAATACGATAACATCGTTTGTGGATATGTGGACTACCGCCTCCTCAAAGCGATGTGATTCATTCACGCTTTACATAGAATGTGTTAAGGATGTTTTTAATAAAAATATGTGAAATATATGACATAAAAATTATAATTTAATTATAATAAACATATATATATTATTTACTTTTCTTTCTTTCGATATGATAAGAAAATTGAAACAGTGTTCATGTGTACATACAACCTAGCATCACCATAAACGGTGCATTCCATTTCCTACCACAAAATTTTATATATTACTTTAAATACACATATAATAAATATATATGATATTAAAATCCTGATTTAACTTCTATAAATGATTAAAAAATGATCTATGTAAAAAGAATAAAAAATAACAAGTCAAAATATACTAAAAACAAGGCAATTAATTCCCAAAACCATGAAAATAATAAATTATTTTTAACAAATGGGTGATAATATGTGATAAAATGATAATATATGAAATTTTAATTATTAATATGGTTCCATTATAAATTAATAACATGCTTAAAACCATTATAAAATAGTTTAAATAGCATTCAACTAAAAGTAAGTGAAATGTAAGGGGATTTCTAGTCTCACTTTTTTTCTGCGAGACTTATTCTATATTCACTACTAATTTATTTTGTGTAGTGTATATAGTTCCCTATGAAAGGTTATTTCCTGAATTAAATTTGTTTCATTATATTAAAAGTTTTAATTTATTTTATTTTTTCATGAATCTCATGATTCAAAAGTTTTTCAAGAGGTAAGGGATTTTAACTCAATTCACATCTCATTGAGTCTTGTTTGTTATTATGCACCAATTCACTTTTATATGGTGTATATGATACCCATTTAACATGTAATATAATGAATTATTCATTATTCATGGTATTTAAAGTTTCACTTTGAACTATTTTTTTCTAAGTGGATTTGACTTGAAATTTACCAAGTGATAAAAATTATTTTCTAATATAACTTTATTTTATGATTGATAACTTTATCTTGAAGAAATATTATTATTATAATATTTTTTAATTATAAATTTCATTTGTCTTAAATATAAATATTATTGTATGATGGATATGATTATTTTCCAAATTTTATTCTATTTTTATTTACAGTGCTTACTTTTAAATTTTTTAATTAATAGGGAAATATTGATAAATCTGTATCTTTTATTAAATATATATATTTGAAGATAAGGAATGTTGATTAATTAAATTTATTATTCTATATATGAAAAATTATTTGGATCTGAAGTATTTGGTGGGGCCTGGTATAATATAGCCCCTCAATGCATTGGTATGTCTCATGAGACAAATTAAGTTGGCCAAATTAAATGGTTTCTACCTGTAGTTTTAAACCATCTTTTGAAAGGTCTCAACAGTAGAGGTACCATGATGGTTGAGATCCTAGAATAAAATAATTAAATAATTTCCTTCATTCATAATTTTATTATTATTATCCAGGATATTTTCACTATGAAAAAATATAAGGTTTCATTTCATTTTCAAAATATTGATTAAATGGAAAGTGTTTTCAGTTATTTATCTTTCCATATTATTTATGCCTTATCTAGTTATTTAAATGGAATGTGTGTTCAATTATTTACCTTTCCATATTGTTTATTCCTTGTACAGTTATTTAAAAGGAATGTTTGTTCATCTATATACCTTTCCATATTGATTATTCTTATTGGTTAATCATAGCTTATGTTATACTTAACACTTACTGAGCATTTTATCTCACCCTTATTTTGTTTCCTCTCCTCATGATATAAAGATGAATTCTTAGAA
The DNA here is from genome assembly GCA_963277665.1 of Viscum album. Lineage (NCBI taxonomy): Eukaryota > Viridiplantae > Streptophyta > Magnoliopsida > Santalales > Viscaceae > Viscum > Viscum album. Next base: position 2,097,564,762 of record OY728122.1, read on the forward strand.
TGAGTTTTAAAGTATGGTACAAATTTTACTTTTCTATGTATTGTGTTTCATACTCTATTCCCAATGTAAAATGGGTATCTTGTATGTATCTAGTTTCTAAAACAGCTAAAATTTTTAGTTCTTTTAGATTTAATATGGAATCTATACCAATATAATAAAGTAAGACACCAGATCTGAGCTAGTGGGGTCAGGTTATTACAAATATAGGTCCCACACTTCACATAATTAAAATCATACATAAATATTACATAATATCATAAAACATTCATCATATCAGAACACATGAAAAAATAGGTTTCATATATCATTTCACCATACGTAACCCATAGAAAAGAAATTGGATTCCTAAACATCTTTTCATAATAAATATAAACCATTCAAGGAAAGAAAAAATATTTTATAATTGGATCATATCCCCAGTAAATATTAAGTACCATCAAAGTATTTTATCTAATGTGGAAAATTATTTTGAAATAACAATCACGTGGAACTTTTCTTGAAAAGAATATCCCTTCCTTCAAAATAATATATTTAAAATTAAAAATTAATAAAATATTGGGGAAATAGTTTTATTTTAAAATAAAATTTAAAAATTATAAAGTAAACTTAAATTAAAATAACTGTAATTAAGGAAAAAAAATCTATTCATGTGGTACACCTTAATACAAATATTTCTTTCACATTTTTAGTAAAATCCAAACATGCCTTGTTTTGAGAATGAAATGAATATTATATTTAAAAAAATTAAAAATGGGTAAAAATTATTTAATAAATCATTTGTGTAATGTTAAAAAAATATGAAAACATTTTTAGAAAACATGGATATGGGAGAAAAAGGGTTATCAACAGAAAAGAGAAATAAAGACAGTTTTTCTTAAAAATAATCTTTGATCCCTTGAGTACATAAAGAGAGGAAAATGAAATTAAAACATGTATTTTGATGAAATAAACATATGAGAATAAAATTCATGAAGTTATTTAGAAATAGGACATAATATTTCATCACTTAAAGTATGATCATAAACAATCCTGATAAACAATGAGATTGTGAAATCTAACCTTTACCACTTTGGTATATTTTGAATCATAGGATCCATTATTGAATAACATAAAATTAAGCTTTTAATATCATTAAAATAATGATATTAATTCTATAACATGTTAAATTGTTATTATATACACCTCATATAATAAGATATTTGCATAACATAATTTATGTCCCAAAGAAGGTAATTTGAGACAAAAATCTATTACCGATTTGGAAATATATTTAATCATAAAACCCATTAAAGAATAACATCGAATGAAAATTTAAATATCATTAAAATAATTATATTAATGATATATCATGTCAAATTTATAGTATATACACCACATAAAATAAATCAATGGTGAATAGGGAATAGGTCCCCTAGAAATAAATGAGAGAGTAGAAATATATTACTGCTTTAGTAACTTTAAAACTGTAAACCCCATAAAAGAGAGTTACTAAAAAATAAATTTAATTATACATAATTATTATTATAATAAATATAAAATATATTCATTATTAATATATAAACCATATATAATAAACAAGTGGTGAATATGACATGTATCTTACAGATATAAAAGTGAGATGAAAAATGACATACCTTAAGTATTGAATTACTTCATACATATTTTAAACTCAATTAAAATAAATATAAGTTTATTATAAATCAATTAAATAAACATAGTTATATAAATAATACCATATATGATTTAATTATGACCTTTTATGACCCTTTTATTAAAAATTCTTTTTTAAAATCATGTTTCAGGCAATAACTGCTTTATTTTTTTGTATGTTTTGATTTAATATTTTTGGACTTACTACTTTGAGAATGGTTCCATAATATCTATAATTTTAACCATTACATAAATATAACATATATTCATTATATATTTATTTTTATTAATCCATTAAAGTTAGAGATAGAATATGAAATACACCATTCGTGGAGATGGTGGGCGATACGTACACATGAATGTTGTTTCCATTTTCTCGACGGATGAAATGACATAAGTTAAATAATATATTAATTTTATAGAATAAATTTTATGTCATATATATCACATATATTCATTAAATTTACCTTAATCCCCATTCATGAAAAGCGTTACTGAGAAACAAACCACATCGCTTCACAACACGGTAGTTTGTAATACACACAAATGACGTTATTATATCCCCTGCAGAATGAAAAGTAAGAAGGTATATGTGATATCATAATTACAGAAGTATAATTATGTTTAAAATATCATATATATTCATTTAATCCATCCTTATTATCATCCAAATAAAACTGAAATGAAAAACACATCACAGCGGTTCACAAGGCGGTAATTCACCATACACACGAGCGACGTTATTGTTTTATAAAGGGTTGGAAGGTAATAAAGTAGGTGTTATATTATAATTAAATAAGTATAATAACATCATTAATATCTTATATTAAAATTAAATTCATAATTATATCCATCTGTGGTAGGTGGTGATGGAAAATTACTAACATCGGTTAATGAGGCAGTAGTCTGACGCACACACAAGCAATAGTTTTGTTTCCCATTTGATGGATGTGGAAATAGATAAATATTATTACATTAACCTAAAAATATTTTTTCATATGGTAGATAATTTTTTTATTATATAATAATATTTTGAGAATATTTTAAGGATGGGTAATAATAAGTAAAACAAAAACACAAGTTTAAGAATTTTACCACTTCTTCTAAGAACCTCTAAGGTTTATACCTAAATTCTATATAGGAAGGTTTTATAAGAAAAATAAGACCTATAATAATTAAATATGGATTTGGGGAATATATTTTTATATTTATTGTCCAAAATAATTTTTTTGGATGTACAAAGAGGGGGATAGGGGGTGGCCTTTTATAAGTGGGTGAGAGGACACACTTGGAATTTTAAAAAACAATAAAGTGTACCTACCATTTTTCATATTCCAAAAAGATATAAAAAGGGCCATTATATAACCTTATAAGTGATAATGTATAAATATTGCAATAAAATTTGTTTTTTACAAATTTCTAGGTCATTTTACCCCTTATATTTTTAATTTAACCCCCTATAAACCCGTTTTAACCTTAACCTCGGTAATTATGTTTTACTATTTTTACTATTTATTACAGTAAATTTTTAATTTTAATTTATTACATAATATAAATTATGATTATTAAAAATATTTAATTCATTTTTATAAATTAAATTCACATAAGTAGAAAATATTCATTTAAAACTAACCTCGCAAATGCGTCGAAGAAGCGGTTTTCCAAAGAGAAACGTTTCAAAAGTTTAAAAGGTTTTTATATCAAAATTCATCATAAAATAGATTAAAATAACCTAAATTGGAATAATAGATATATAATTTTACTAATTTTACTTTTAAAACCATATTAAAATAAAATTTATCTTATAAATGCTTTGAATAAAAGACAGATTTTTAATAAAACCCATTATTTTTCACTATTCACTGAAAAAATTACCTTTTGAGGAAATTCTTAAAAAATCAGTCCAATATAATTTTTAAATTATGATCACAAAATTTAATTTAATTTTTTAAAATACATTTTAAAAAATTGTAAAAAAAATAATTTTTAAATATTTGGGCAAAAGGCTACAAAACTATTTTTTAGAAAAATACGATTTTTAAGCGTAAAATTGGATTTATTCATATATCATACTTAAAAAACACATAAGATTAATTTTAAACATATAAATTAATAAATAATATATAAATTTAATTAAATTAGACCACAAAAATTGTTTTATTTAATTTATTGAGATAAACCATGTTTGTGCGTATAAAAATAGTTTTTCAGATAAGGATTTCCTTTATTTTAAAATGGTTTTTATTTTCATTTATAATTAATTGGACACTAAATAATTAATTTTATATACATTTTTAGACAATATATTTCCATAATTTATTTAATCTCATTCAAACCCACCATTCCAATGGCTAGGAAATAACTATCATATTAAATAAAAATATTTTTATAATATGACATGTTTCTTTTGAACTTCGTGTTTTATGTAGGGAAAGCTATCGAAGAAATTAAATTTATTTGAAAAATATGTTTCATAAAATCTCAGGTTTTTCTAGATACATGAAGTTTAAGCATGTTTCAAGATTTCTAGTTATATAGACCGTTCATTTTTCATGATTTCCCAGACCCTCAGGCAGTAAAGAATTGGCTCGAGGTAGATGTCTGAGTTTTCCAGCTTGTGCAGATCCTGACTGATCAAATGGTTATTCTCACAACCAATATATTCTTAGAGAATTAGATAACTATTAGTATATGTTTATGTAGATCCATGATGAGGTGACCCTCTCTTAGGATAGAGATGACCATCTCTTTATAGATGTTACTTTCCAGCAAACTTGGGGTAACTGAGGTTTAACTCAAGATAATGGCTTGGGTTTCCCACATTTTGTGTAACCCCTCCTAGTTATATGGTGGTCCTAACATCTAGAATTATTTATGGAAATTTTGGGTGTTAATGGATCCCTATTTTGGACATTTCTGATGTGGCTTCAAGAATTTATGGATGTGGGACACTTCCCCCTCCAAGATGTGTACTCTTATGATGTGATTTAAATTTATACAGGAAAGATAATGACACAAAAAGTAGATAGTGTCAAGTTATGGTGGATGAGTTCCTCTTATTTGAATTTTTTAGGTCATCTTGTATGTTCTATGGTGTTGGTATAAACCCTAGTTGTGGGTAACTGGTGGCCAAGTATAAGGATAGCTTTAGGCGGTGAAATTTTATGACCTGGACGTGCCAGTGGTGATCTAAGGTATAAACCATGTCATATCTATTTTAGATTCAGTTTTAATAGACATAGACATATTTCAATCCTTCCTTGATTCATCCCTTTTTGATATGTAGATATTATAGTGAATCTTTTATATCAACACTTTCATTTAAAGACTCCTATTGAAGAATTTTTTGTGATTGCACTTCGCTTCTGGTAGTGTGACCTAACTCTTAGAGGAGAGAGATTCTTGTGGAATATTTCTATTGAAAAATGAGACCCTATGATGATTTTCAATGTGTTCAAGTAGATGGGATGATTTTTTCCTTCATTAGATAGAGGTAATCTCATGAAAAGTAGGATAGTCTCATATATAGGAGGATACAACCAACTTCTCATTTGATGGCTAGTATGACCCATGGAGTGGTGGATGCTATGATAAGATTTCTATCAGACCCATTATGTCCCATTAGGTGGATTCGATGTTGTTTGTAAAAAACGTGGATGGGATCTTAAGTCTCTTGATTGATTACCATAACCATGATCAAGTGAAAACCAAGGACAAGTACCCTTTTTCAATTATTGGTGACCCCTTCGACCAGTTGAAAGGTGTGAGATAGTTTTTAAAGTTTTACCTCATATGTGACTACCATTATTTAAGTGTTTACAAGGATGGTATTTTGAAGATAGAATTCAATATAGATCTAGGAATTATGAGTTCTTACTGATGACCTTTGGTGTGAAAAATTCCCCTACAGTGATCATGGAACTTATGAATTGGATCTTCCAGCCTTTCTTATATTAGTTCATGATTTCTTATATCGATTCCATTCTTATATACTATTCATATGAGGTGGTTCACCCCTAGAATTTTAGGGTAATCCTAGACTAACTTTTGGATCACCAATTATAGGTTAATCTCTGAAAGTATCAATTTTGGATTTTAGAGGTTCACTTTTTAGGGAATGTCATCTATGGGCATGCGGTATCCATAGACTCAAAAATGGTTAATGAAAAACTTTATTAGGATCCACCCAAGATAATTTTTGAGGTGAAGAATTTACTTAGATTGATAGAGTACTATTATACATTTGTTATAGACTTTTTTACAATTACAGTCCCTTTTACTACATTGATGTGGAAAGAGAAATTATTTTCTTATCTTGAATAGTGACAAAGCCTTTGAGGAGATGAGGTGAATCTTGATCTATGAGTCTATGTTAGGACTTCTAGAAGAGGGATTTAAGTCTGTATTGTTTTTTGATGCCTCCAGAGATAGGTTAATATGAATGTTAATGAAAATACAAGAAAACATTACTAATGGGTCGATAGTTGAGACCCCATGAGCAGAACTATGTGACCAACTAAATGGTTTTAGTAGTGGTAGTTTTTTCTTCAATCTGTGGATGTGTTATCTTCTGGGAGATAATTTCTTTGTTTTCTCGGACCATGAGAGTCTCAAGTACATCTTCACCCAAATATATCCCAACCTGAGATAGAGGTGTTCGTTGGAGTTCCTATAGAATTATAACTACAAGATATTCTATGATTTATGGGAGGTAAATTTAGTGTTAGATGCCATTAATTTTACATCCCATTATCACTTTGTAGAGGAGGAGGAAAATTATTTTTCCTCATTTTATCTAACTCTAATGGTGGATAGGGATATAGAGTATCTTCATTCAATGGTGGTAACACCACCACTTCCTCTGTGTGTGTGATAGTATTAGTTGGGGGACATAAAATGTGAAGTTTTATGTGACTATATATAATCAAGAGATACACCAAATGGGTTTTCTAAAGTTAGGGAGCATGTTATCTTTTTCCCTCGGATGGATGATGGTTCTGGTCACATTGTGTGAGGAGGTGTTGTTTAAGTCTTATAAATCCCCCTTATCAGTACATAAAGTAATGTTAATGATGTACCAAGACCTTAAATAGTGGTTTTGATATGATGGAATAATGTGGGGTGTTGTCGAGTTTCTCTTCTGATGCCTCACATTTCAGCAAGAAAAGTATGATCATCAGGTTTTAGCATATATGAATCATCTTATTGAGTTTTCTAAATGGAAGAGGGATGGCATATAAATAGATTTTTTGATGGGTATTTCATGTAAAGTGGGAGTATATGATTTTATCTAGGTGATTATTAACCGACTTACCAAGCAGACACACTTCCTTTCCATCTTGGGGCAGTGTTCGGTTAAGAGTATAAGGTATTTATACATGCAAGAGATCATATGATTTCATTGTCTATCGAGGATGATTTTCTCCAAACATGATGCTCAGTATATATCATGGTTGTGGAAATGTTATCAGGATGATTTTGGGAACTAGATATGGATGATAAAAATGTTTCACCCCCAAGTATATGACCAATCTAATCAGACCATCCAGGTTTTGGAAGAATTATTTCAATCCTATATGTTGGTTTTTAGTTGAAGTTGTGTGGGTCACTTACCATTAGTGGATATCACTTATAATAGTATCCATAAATTCACTATTAGTATCAAAAAATTCTAGAAACTTTATGAGGGTATTTATGAGTCCCCCTTATACTTGACTGAGGTTAGTGAGACTTCTCTTGTTGGCCCAAAACTAGTGCTTGAAAAACCAGAGAAGGTATTAGATAATCTGTGAGTGTTTGATGATAGCTAAGTGTAGACATAAATCTTATATAGACTGTAATGCCCCAAACCCAGTTATCAAGAGTCTGTGCATTATTTTAATACATTGGCATGATTACAAGGAATCATGTCCTGAAGGACAGATCAGTTTACCAGTCTTGGAAAATAGATTACATATATGAATGTTACATTACAATTTCTAAAATAAAACACAACATAAATAATCCGTTGAGAACAAAATTATTCCCCTGGATTAACCCTGCATATCAATCATAATACACTTCCTCACATCCTGTTAAAAATAAAACATTAGAAAGGGGATAGCACAGATACTCAGTAAGGATAAAAATATATCAAAAACTATAATAGATAAGCCTAAACATTTAAGGAAATGTCTAAGACTAAAACAAAATCCTTTTAATATTAAAATCCAGCATAATATGGCAAATATAAATCAAATAATTCAATTTACTTATTCACATGGATATTCTACTAGTCGAATAATCACATGTAATATCAATAGCTAATTTCATAATGAAGGAATGCACAATGTCGGACATCATAACCACATAGTCAAGGCCTCGTGCCAAGAATACAAATAAGATTTTTTTCAAGGCCTTGTTCCAAGACACTAGTTTGTCTTAGGAGATCTACTGATGCATCAATGAGCTATAGCAGGCTCCACCCATCACTTACTAAGTCCAATGCATTCCTCATATGAAAAGTTTGAAACATAACATAAATATTCGTATTAAAACTAGAATACAAAATTCAAATAATTTAACCATAAACCTTTAATGGTATAAAAATATCACATCCACCATCAAAAATATCATAACTCATTCAATATAGTATAGAAGATTGTATTATATTAAATCATCCCCAATCAAGAATAATATCCACTAAAGGATGTTGATATAGTTGAAATAATATAAATCATTTAAAACTCACACAATTTATAAAGGAATTCATTTAAAAAATATTTTTGAATCAAAGTGTACCATACCACTTTGAAAATTTTCAAATAAATTAACACTTTAAAACAATCATGTCTACATAAATAAATCCTTAAAATTATTTTGAAACATGGACATTAATTAAAATATTTCAAAAAATAACTATTTAAAATCATTTAAAATGATGATCTAGTTATAGAGTACCTTCAATAAAAAAATAAAATATTCATTTTTAAAACATTTTAATTAAACATGGATATATATGATAAATATTTCCCAGTAGATACTTATAGATAAACAATCTCGGATAATAATGAGATTGAGGAAATAGCCATTACCTTATACTTTCTTTTGGTCAAGGGTACATTTAACCTCCTGTATAATGATAGTAGTATGTTATTAAATTATACCAAAACCATATTCATATTTATTATATCACACTTTATTCATTTATGGATTTATACTACCCATTTAATAATAATTTCTATGTTAAAATAATATTTTAGGTAATAATCGCTTTCTCTATCATACATGTTTTAACTTGTTATTTTTGATCGTAACACTTATATCATGATTTAATTGCATCAAGAATATAAAAAAATATTTATGTAACATATATATATTCAGAATATAAATATTTATAATAGATAGATATATGAAATGGAAAACACTATTTATGGAGACGGTAGGCAGTACGTACGCATTAACATCGTTTCTATTTTCATATCGTATTGAAAAGAAGTGAATGAGATATATATGTATATATATATATAGTAGCATTATTATTTCATATATTACATACTTATTAATAATATATATTTTTATAATCATCGTTGAATAGTGAATGTGGAAATGAATCTCAACGCGTCCTAGAGACGGTAAGCCGTACATACGTACGAGTGACAATATTGTTCCATTGATGGTGAAATAGTATGTAATTGTATGGTATATTATATATACATAATAATTAACATGTTATATTTATTATTTTCATGAATTATGTTCATTATTATGCTCATCTAAATAATGAAGTGTTGATTAACAAACCACACCACGACGTGGAGACAGTAAGTTGTATGTATGCACGTATGGTGACTTTTTCATTCATAGGATGGATAGAGTAATGAATATGGTTGTACCATATTTATAATAACATCTCAGTATGTATAAGGTACTATAGTTATTATTTTATTATGGAAAAGATCAAATAAATAGGAAGTGGAAGAAGAAAATAACATTGAAAGAGATAATGAAGTGATTACCTCTTCTTTGGGTTCTTCCTTTTGATTTGATCAAAATAGAACCTTAGGTTAGATTCTAATCAAAGTAAGGCCTATAGGTTGAGTGAGGGTAGTTGGGAGGATATTTTACCAGGGGTTAGCTAAGACAAATGGCTTTGGAGGTATGAAATTAAGAGAAGGGGAAGTACCGTTTTATAATAGAGGTGAGGGTTACTTTAGGAAAATCTTGAAATATTATTTTATTATAAAATTATTTTCGGTTTATAATGGCTACATATAAATTTATTTCGATGATAAGGTGTAAATAGTTCTAAATCCTCTCAAACAATAGGTTTTAGACAAGTTTATGTCACCATATTAATCATATCTTTTAGATTTAACTCTTAGTTAAATAGTTTAACTTTTACCATGTCTTCTTGTATTTTTATATTACATGGTTAATAAACTTACTATAAAATACCAAGAGAACCTTAATTGGTTCTTTAATTACATATATATCATTATATAAGTCCTTTGGATGAACCTTATATTTTTAGGAATATTATATCATTTAATAATATAGTATTTGTTTTAAAATCTCATTTAAGTAAATTTTGATACTATTTAGTATTTTCTTTTTTTGAAAGTCAACAGAACTTCATTATTTCAAAAAAAAATACATTAAATCAACAATAACATCATATTAACCTTGAAAATTCATTTAATGCATCAAAAGTCTCAATTTACATTTATTTTGATATTTATAATATCTATTATTTTAATCTTTCATTAACAAGGTAATTACAACATCATCATTGTGTCGTAAATAAATTTAATTATTTAATGTCTAAAAATTATAAATAAACTAGCATGATATAGGAAAACATTTTATATTTATAATGAATATTTATAGTCTAACCTATCTTATGTATAACCCTATATTAAAATTGGTTTAGTTATTAAACTTTGAATTTAACAATTTTAACTCTTCTTTAAATAAAATAATAATAAATGTCCTAATCTAATCCAAGTGGACCAAAAGGATCATATTTTATTCCTAAAGTTTATTTTGGTTTAAATAAACTTATCCAATAGAATTATGACATGTGTTATGGTAATTATAATATCATTTTTACCTTTAATTACTCTATTTACTTTCAACTATGGTAAATAAAATTCAAAAGTTATTATTCCCAAAAAAATTATTTTCATCCTATTGAACTGAATTTTACTTATTGATATCAATTTTGCCTCTCTTATTTTTGAAATTCAATTCACAGAAATGGTAAAATTATGTTTTATGCAAATTTTTAAATGTGCCTAGAAGGTGGGTGAAAGACGTTAAAAAATTCAATAAAATTTTATACATTTAATATTATTATAAAAGGACTCCAATAAATTACATTGTACTAGTATATTTATTATGTATATATTTTAACTTTAAGATAAACTTTTAATTAAAAATAATTATTTAAATGAAAAAGTCAGTTTTTATCTACAACGCAATGTTTTTAACTATTCGTCAAAAATTGAATGTTTTCAGAAAAATACAAAAAAATAATGAAAAGATAATTTTGATATTACAAATTCAAAAATTATGTCAATTTTAACAAATTAAAAACATTTAATTTGCATTAATTAATTTAAAGTTAATTCTCGTTGTCAAAACCAGAAAGTGGGTTTTTAAGAAGTAACAACTATCAAAAGATTAACATGTGTTTATGTAAAATTTAATTGTGAAATTATATCTAATGACCTAAATTATATTAAATGATGAAAAATATAATCTAATAATATTTAAAACCACTCAAATGTATAATTTAACACTACAAATTATTTCTATTACAAAGGTGGTTTTTAATTAAAATTTAGTATTTTTCACTATTCATCAAATTATGAATATTATCAGAAAAACCCCAAAAATTTATCAAAACTAAATTTTTATGTTCCTATTCTAAATAATAAGTTTATTTTGTCAAATTGAATATATAAAGGTGACAAATATTTCATTTAAAAAGGGTTCTCCATTAAAAAGCGGTAAAATTTCATTTTTGAAAAATACTTCTTTTATCTGAAAAATTGAATTTTTTTTATATTATCTCTAAGAAACACATAATATGGATGTTAAAATTATATTGAGTATATAAAATTCAAAATGTAGTTAATACTATTCATAACCACTTTTTGAACGGCTAGTTTGGTAAGTCATGGTGTGTTCGAACTCGGTGTTGCGTGTGGCGCAATCTATTCAATTACTTTAAAGAGATAACATACTATGAAATCCTGGGGTGTTACATTCTCCCATCCTTAAATAAATTGTGTCCTCAAAATTTTAAGTTTTTCTTTAAAAATAAAATGTTTAAAATCGAAAATACCTTTGTGAAAAACCAACATCGGAAATAGGGTCACTAAAATTTAGTCTTAATAAAAGGGAAAGGGAAATGAAAAAGCCACCACCAAATTATGATCTCTTATAGGAGAAAATTGGTGGAAATTAGAGAAAAATAATTGTAGGAAAAACATAAATATTTATAGGGAGTGATTGAGGTCATCAATCACAAAAAAGTGAACAATAAATGGGATATTGAGGGCCTCAAGGCCATAAATCTATGATAATTTAAATATCATCAGTTCAACACAAAATATGGTATTATGATAACACATTTTTGTTTTTATGATCACTTCTCTAAAGTTTAAGAATTAATTTCTTCATAGAATAAGAAAAAAAATAATTGACATGTAGAGTTACATCCTTCAACTAACTTCTACCACAAACTCATCTTTCACTCCAAAAGATAATAGAATTCAAAAATATTCTATTTATCATAATCATATAGAGTTATAAAAATAATGAATTTATAATTAATCTACTAGACCATAAAAATTACATTATACAAACCAAGGCATAATGTAGGTCAGTGGTAGGTGATGCACCCTTGTCGCCCTTCAGTTGCGGATTCAAGTCTTACTGCCTTCTCAGATGCGAAAGATTGTCACCCGACCTCTGAGTTTTCCTTTTTATAAAAATACAAAAATAATCTTATGAAATGCTTTAACCTTAACAATAGTATCCAATGTCAAACTTAATTCATTCCAACCTTTATACTTATCCACAATACTTCTGTCTGAACTCATAATCCAAAATTTATAAGGAAGTTCACATAATATACATTTGAATACCTTCATCAAGTATTCTCTTAAAACATGGTAACACCCTAAATTACCACAAAACCTTATTGAATACATTCATACTCCCTTATTCCTTATAGAATATTTGATATACTCCTTAAATAAAAAAATGTTGTAATCTCTAACAATTATGTCATAAAAAACATTAATTAGTTCCAAGGTAGTCAATAATATCCAATATAATTTATCCAAATCAATCATCTCTTATTCCAAAATCAATACCTCTGTATCAGGACCATATTATGGTTTATCCTTCCTTTAACCATGTATTTTCCAAAAAATTAACTTGATATTGACTCACTTTTCTTGGTAACACACAATCTCAAATCCTTAATGAAATAGTACTGCAGTACAATCCTTATTTATTTCCATAATTCATATAACCAGTACATCGTTGATACAACACTAAAATGAAAGAATTCTGTAATAAAAACTTAATAACACTAATCATCCCTCTTCATTTGATGTATTATCATAACTTTATTATTATTCAATAGCATCATTTGGGTATACTCTAATGATAGGGATATTGATTTAGGTAGTGTCTCAACTCCTTACAGATGAAGCATTTTACATTTGAAAACTTTTTATTACCCTTGAAATCGCGTACTTGGTGTCCTTTTTCTCCACACTTATAAAAAACTCTCATTCCCTTCAAGTATTTACCAAGGTGATTCTTTCTATAGTTATCACATATCGGAAAATCCTTCTTTCCCTTCTTCCCTTTATCCATCTTTCTCTCTACCAACCTTCTATTCTCGGGATTCCCTTCAAAGCCATAGGACTTATATAATTCTTTACTTATCTTATTAACACATGATACTATTTATTCATATGATGAGAATACATGGGAGACTATTTCTCTTCTAAATATTGGTTTAATACCATGAAATATGTGATCCTTCTTACTCTTTGGATCATGTGTATTGTCGGAGTTCTCATTCCTTATATTGGCCACCATTTCTAAACAATGGAATACACTAGGTTAGTTTATGATTCACAATGCATAATTCCAAACTTGTAAAATACCTAACATAAATTGAACAGTTTATGCATATAATCCAAAATCATAAAAAAATGTTTTCTTTGAGGAGGTATTTACTCATAAATCCTTCATAACAGTTTTTAAGGAAAATGTGAATTATCCTAAGCATATCCCCCGGGACTGTAGTATCCAAGACTGCAGTAAGGCCCGTTGTCGTGTACCAGGATACCCCGGGTTAAGCCTGAAACTCTTTGTCAGAGTTTTCAATCCTAGGTACATCTGTGCCAGAGCCTCCTCTACCTGCTCGTATCTAGACAAGGATTTATTTTTTGGAAAATTCACAAAATCTCTACATTACCAAAATTCCAGGAAGTTATTCTATTCTAATCCTCAAATTCTATCTTAGGGTAATGTTTAAAAATCAGAGTTTATCTAAATCTATTTCCAAGGTTGTTGTTAAACTTCCTCTGATACCAACTTTAACGCCCTAACCCCAGTTACCTAGAGTCGGTGCATTATTTTAATACATTGGCATGATTACAAGGAATCAAGTCTCAAAGGACCGATCATTTTAGCAGTCTTGTAAAATATATTATATATATGAATATTACATTAAAATTTCAAAAATAAAACACAACATAAATAATCCTTTGAGAACGCCATTATTCCCCTATCTTAACTCTGTATATCAATCATAATACACTTTTTCTTATCTTAGGAAAAATAAAACATAAGAAAGCAGTGAGCTCAGATGTAATACCCCAAGCTTCCACGGTACGCTTCTCTTTGAATAATGAAATAGCTTTCGTTGTACATAACTTTGAGCTCTAGCACAACATGACCAATCAAACTAGTCATTATGAATATTAATACCCAGTTTTTGAAATTTTATAAATTTAATTTTTTAAAATGGGCTTCATTTTTGGATTTGTAATATCAAAATTATCTAAGGGTGAATTTTTAGTATTTTTCTAAAAAATTTCAATTTTTGATGAATAGTGAAAAACACTATGTTATTGTTTAAAACTGACTTTTTATTTAAATAATTATTTATTTTATTTAAATTTATTTTAAGTAAAAATAGATACATAATACCTATATTAGTTCATTTTAGTTCATTAGAGTCATTTTATAAAAAATTAGATGTATAAAATTTTATTGAACTTTTTAACGTCTTTTACCCACCTTCTAGGCACGTAAGAAAATTTGGATAAAACGTAATTTTACCACTTCTATGAATTTAATTTCAAAAATATGAGAGACACAATTGAAATCAATAAGTAAAATGTGGTTCAATAGGAAGAAAATAATTTTTGGTGAATAGTAACTTTTGAATTTTATTTACCATGGTTAAAAGTAAATGGGGTAATTAAAGGTAAAAATGATATTACAATTACCCAAAAAGATGTCCTAATTACATTGGATAATTTTATTTTGACCAAAATCATCTTTAGGAATAAAATATGATCCTTTTGGTCCACTTGGATTAGATTAGGACATTTATTATTATTTTATTTAAAGAAGAGTTAAAAGTGTTAAATTCAAAGTTTCATAACTATGCCATTTATAATATAGGTTTATACATAAGATAAATTAGACTATAAATATTAATTAGAAATTTAAATATATTTCCTACATAATGATATTTTATTTATAATTTTTAGACATTAAATAATTTAATTTATTTATGACATAATGATGATGCAGTAATTACCTTGTTATTGAAAGATTAAACAAATTGATAGTATTAATATTACAATAATTGTAAATTGAGACTTTTGATGTATTCCATGAATTTTATAGGTTAATATGACTTGTTAGGTTTTATTAAATAAATTTTTTTCAAAATGATAAATTTGTTATAACTTTCACAAAAACAAAATACCATATAGTGTCAAAATCGACATAAAGGAGCTTTTAAAACAAATACTATATTATTAAATGATATAATATTCCTAAAAATATAAGGTTCGGAAAAAGGACTTAGATAAGTTTAGATATGTCAATAATGAACCACTTGGTGTTCTCTTGAATTTTTATAGTAAGTTTATTAACCATTTATTATGATAATACAAGAATACATGGTAAAAGTTAAACTATTTAACTAAGAGTTAAATCTAAAAGATAAGGTTAATATGGTGACATAAACCTTTATAAAATCTATTGGTTGAATGGTTTTTAACCCAGACCCACCTTAGCCTCACAAAAACATTTTGTATCCATTATAAACTGAATATGATTGTATAATAAATTAATATTTCAAGCTTTTACTAAAGTGACCATCACCTCTATTATAAAAGGGTATTTCCCCTTCTATCAAAATCACACCTCCAAAGCCATTTGGATCCACTAAACCCTAATAAAATATCCTCCAAACTACCCTAACTTAAAACTATAGGCCTTACTTTGATTATAATCCAATCTAAGTAGCCCTTTTGATCAAATCAAAAGGAAGAACCTGAAGAAGAGGTTATAATATCACCACCTCTTTCAAAGTTCTTTTCATCTTTCACTTCCTATTTATTTATTTTTTCCATACCAAAATAATAACTCTAGTAATTTATACATACTATGATGTTATTATAAATATGGTACAACCATATTCATTATTCTATCCATCCTATGAATGACAAGTCAACATATGTGTGTACGTACGGACAACCGTCTCCACATCATGGTGTAGTTTGATATTCAACACTCCATTATTTAGATGGGTATAATAATGAGTATAAATTATTTAAATAATAAATAAAAAATGTTAATTATTATTTTTATATGATATATCATCCAATTACATATGATTTCACCATTAATAGAATGATATTGTCACTCATGCGTACGTATGGATTACCGTCTCCACGAACGCGATGAGATTCATTCCCCATCATAACCATTCTAGAATAATTTTAATTTTATGATTAAAAATAATGTTTAAGAACTTAATATCATTATTTATATTAATCAAATACATCCAATCCATAACAAACATGGATTAAGTAACAAATCATATAAAGTAAAACGAATTAGTTAACACCCGAAATAATGATACAACTGAAATATTATTAACAAATAAATATTAGAAGATCATATATGATATCATATTTATGTATGTGGTTATTGTATAATTTAATAAAAATTATTTAACTATTATACAAGAGGTTAGCGTACCCTTGACCAAGGAAAAGTACAATGTAATGGTTAATTCTATAATATCTTCATTATCTGAGGTTGTTTACACATGAGTATATACTAAGGCCTATTTATCATCCACATTCGTCTTTCTCAAAAATTTATTTCAAAACATTTTTACTATTTATTATAATATGGGTTAAATTCATTTATACACTTGTTTTTCTTTTTATAAAATGTTTATAAAGGAATCTTTCTGTCATTTTCCAAACAAGGTCCTTTATGACCATTTCGACAAAATTAAGGAAAGAATGTTTTTTAACTTATACAGTGAGTGCAGCTATTTTCCGCAATTATAACACATTTGAAGCCTCACTTACAATATTATATAAATATTTTCAAAATAAATGTTTTCTTTTATAATTATGT
The DNA here is from genome assembly GCA_963277665.1 of Viscum album. NCBI lineage: Eukaryota > Viridiplantae > Streptophyta > Magnoliopsida > Santalales > Viscaceae > Viscum > Viscum album. The sequence continues at coordinate 2,097,582,099 of OY728122.1, forward strand.
AACTTTTAAATGATTTCAAAATAGAAAGAGATATTTTTCTCAAATAGTTTTGATTTCATGTATGTCAACATCCTTTGATGGATTTTTCACTTGTTTGAAGTTGATTTATTATGATACAATATTTCATATTGTATTAAAGGTTTTGTGATATGTTTGACTATAGATGTGTTATTTTTATACCATTCTTGGTTTGTGGTTAAAGTATTAACATTTCGTATGTTATTTTTAATATGAATGTTTATGTTATGTTTCAACCTTTTCATGTGAGGAATGAATTGGACTTAGTAAGGGATGGGTGGAGTCTTCTATAGCTCCTCGATGCATCGGTAGGTCTCATGAGACAAAATAGTGTCTTGGAATAAGGCCTTGACAAAATCTTATTTGTAGTCTTGGCATGAGGCCTTGACTATATGGTTATGATGTCCGGCATTATGCATTCCATTATTATGAAATTAGCTATTGATATTACATGTTATTATTCGACTAGTAGAATATCCATGTGAATAATTAAATGGGATTATTTGATTTATCTTTGCCATATTATTATGAATTTTAATTTTAAATGGAATTTGTTTTTGTCTTATACATTTCCTTCAATTTTATACTTATTTATAAAAGTTTTTGCTATATTGTTATCCTTACTAAGAATCTGAGCTCACCCCTTTATTATGTTTTATTTTTTCCAGGATGTGAAGAAGTATATTATGATTGACCTGTAGGGATAGGCTATACGATATGAGTGTTTTCAAAAGAGACACAATTTTTTTGTTTTTTATTTCATGATGTAATGTAAAACTTATGTATGTATATAGTACTTCCAAGGCTACTAAAATAATAAGTCTTTCAAGACTTGATCACTTGTGATCATGCCAAAGTTGTGTAATAATGCACCAAATCTAGGTAACTAGGGTCGGGGTATTACAGTTGGTATCAGAGGAAGTTTAGCACCAACCATAGAATCTAGATTTATAAAAACTCTTATTATATAACATTACCCTAAGATATACTTTGAGGATTAATATAGAAGAACTTCCTAGAATTTTTCTAATGTAGAGATTTTTTGTATTTTACAAGAAATAAATCCCTATCTAGATACGAGCAGGTAGAGGCATCTCTATAATAGATGTACCTAGGATTGAAAAATCCAACAAGGAGTTTCGGGCTTGACCTGAGGTATCCTGGTACATGACAACGAGGCTTGCTACACTCTTTTTTATAACACTCCAGGGGGATATTCTTAGGAGAATTCACATTTTCTTTACAGAACATTATGAATGATTTATTCATAAATACTACCTCCAAGAAAACCTTTTTTTATGATTATAGATTATATGCATAAATTGTTCAATTTATGTTAGGTATTTACTAGTTTGGAATTATAAATTGTGATTCATAAACTAATCTAGTGTATTACATTGTTTATAAATGGTGCCTAGTGAAAGGAATGGAAACTGTATCAATGCAAGTAATCCATGTATAGATTGCCCTCATACTCAAGATAATTATAGTGGAGCTGGTGATGTAACTGGTGCTGAACAACTTATTATCATACTGGGACAAATCACTTAGGTTGTGAATAATAACCTTACCCATATGGAGCACCCTGATCCACAACATGGAGGATCAATGTTAGACCACTTCATGAGGAAACAACCACCAACATTCAATGGGACTACAAATCCATTTGTAGCTGAGAAATGGATAAGTTCCTTAGAGAAAATATTTCATGCTTTAGGGAGTAGTGAAAGATAAAAAAGTTTTCATGGAAGTTTATCAACTCATGGGAGATGCAGATCAATGGTGGTCATTAATTCAATAAAAAAATAGGATTAATAATTATAAAATATGGAATAGAGGGAGTTTAAATAACTTTTCTTATAAAAATAATTTCCTCATGACCATGGAGCATATATGGAAAGAAAATTTCTGAGTCTGTGGAAAAAGGAGGATGAGAATGTCGCAAAGTATGAGGCTAACTTTACAAGGTTAGAAAGGCATGCAACAGATTATATACATAACACAAGGAGTAAGATTGATCGATTATTTGATGGGTTAAAACCATTTCTCTGTCGAGAATTAGTCTCACAATCCTTCTCATCATACGAAGATATTGTCTCATGTGCTATAAAGACAGAAAAGGAATTCTCTAAGTCTTATGAATTTAAAGCAAAGTAAGAGAAGAAGAGATCTGTTGAACACTCTGGAAATGGAAATAAGGGGAAGAAGGGAAAATTTTAATTTCCATCATGCATTAAATGTGGGAAGAAACATTGTGGTACTTTCCTAAAGGTAATGGGAGTTTGTTACAAGTGTGGTTAAAAAAGCCACTAATCTCGTGATTGCAAGGGAAAGAGAGAGGATGTCAATGTTGAATGGTAAAATTGTAGAGAAAAATGTAATTATAAAAATTAATGTCCTAAGTTCCAAGGAAACTTACCTCAGAAAAGTCCAAGGGGGTAGGGACAACTTATGCGATCACTACTACTAAGGTTGAATCTCCGAATGATGTGGTGGCATGTAATTTAATGGTTTCCTCAAATTTATCCAATGCTTTATTTGATTCTAGATCATCACATTGTTTCATATCTTCCTAGTTTGCTAAGAAAAATTGATATTTCCAATTTGATTTAACAAGGGTGTTTTCATTAAAAAATATTAAGGGAAGTATCATTACAACAAAGTTTTGTGAATCAGGTTCCATTAGGGCATATAAATGTGCTTTATCTGCTAATATCATCATTATTCCCATGATTGAATTTGATATAATCCTCAATATGGATTGGATTTCGGAACATGATGTGAAAATTTATTATAAGAAGAAGGATGTTACAGTTTTTGATGATGATAAGGAGTACCTTATCTTTAGAGTAGAAATGTCACAATCTGATTCTTATCTAAATCCACCCCCATTAGCTCTACTAAATTTAATTATTGGGGAGGAAGATAGTGAAATAAATATGTTTGAGTAAATGAAAGTTCAAATAGAGGATCTAACTATTGTGAAATAATATGTTGATGTGTTTCCAGACGATTTACCTTGACATCCTCTAGAATAATAAATTGAGTTTTCTATTGATTTAATTCTTGGTTTAATGTCTATATCAAAGACCCTTATATAATGGCCACTTTGTAATTAGTGGAACTAAAGAAACAACTAGAGAAATTTAGTAATAAAGGATTTATTTGCACTAGTGTTTATCCATGGGGATCCCCTGTTCTTTTTTCTAAGAAGAAATGTGGATCTATGAGGTTGTGAATTGACTATATGGAGATCAATGCTATAATAATAAAGAACAAGTATCCCCTACCTCGCATTGATGATTTATTCAATCAACTTCATGGAGCTCAATATTTTTCAAATATTGAACTTTGATCTGGATATCATCAGTTGTGTGTAAAGAAGTCAGACATTCTAAAAACAACATTTTGAACTAGGTATTGGTATTATGAGTTTACAGTAATGCCTTTTGGACTGACTAATGCACCCTCTGTTCTCATGGATCTAATGAATAGATTTTTTCAAGGAATATCTTGATGACTTTGTAGTGGTATTTATTGATGATAACTTGGCTTACTACAAAAGCTATGAAGATCATGAAAATCACTTTCTCATTATTCTAAATACTCTTAGAAGAAATGAATTATATGGGAAGTTTAAAAAGTGTGAATTATGGCTTTAGGTGATTTCTTTTCTTGTCCATATTGTCTCTAAGGATGGAATCTATATTGATCCTTCTAATACAAGATCAATACAATAATTTACAACACCAACTATTATAATTGAGGTACGTAGTTTTATGGTTTTAGCAGGTTATTATCAGTGTTTAGTCTAATATTTTCCTCGATTATTTAACCCATTAAACAAGATCACATGTAAAGGGGTTAAATTTGTTTGGAAAAAAGATTTTGAAGAATATTTTAAAGAACTGAAGAGAATATTATTCAATTCTCCTATCTTGACTCTACCATCGGGGAATGATGGGTTTGTTATTTATAGTGATGCTTCAAAGAAAGGACATGGTTGTGTCCTTATGAAGAATGATATAGTTATTGCCTATGAATCACAACAGCTAAAAATTCATGAACAAAACTATATCACTCATGATATTGAGTTAGCAGCTGTAATCTTTGATTTGAAGATATGGAGACACTATCTCTATGGGAAAAAATGTTAGATATATACTGATCACAAGATTTTGAAGTATATTTTATCATAAAAGAACATAACATGAGGCAAAGATGATGGCTTGAACTACTCAAGGATTGTGATTTCACTATACACTACCACCTAGGGAAGCCAAGTAAGGTGGAAGATTCTTTGAGCAGAAAGGATCATGGAGTTTTTAACAAGATGAGAGTTTAAAGGGATCCTATGTTCATGGATCTAGTAAAGATGGATATGGGAATAATCATGGAAGGTGAAACATAAATACTTTTTCAAATGGTCACCAATCTATCTATACTAGAAAGGATAAAAAGTTCTCAGATATATGATGAGGAGTTTCAAAAGAAAATTAAAGTTGTAAATGATGGGAGATTGATCGACCTTTTATATGATGATAGGATTTTGAAATTTGGGAAGAGAATTTGGGTTCCTAACATACTTGATCTAAAAGAGGAATTTTTCGATGATGTGCATAGCTCCAATTTCTCTATACACCCTAGTATAACTAAGATGTAAAAAGATTTTAAGGAATGTCTTTGGTGGGACAACATGAAGAGGGAGATTGCTGATTATGTGTCAAGATATATGGTTTTTCAATAGGTTAAGGCCAAAAGACAACATCCTAGAGGATTAATGCAACCTCTTACCATACCTGAGTGTAAATGGGATGATATTACGACGGACTTTGTTATGGGGCTACCAAAGACTCCTAGAAGGAATTATGCAATAAGGGTCATTATTGATCATCTTACCAAGTCAGTACATTTTCTTGCTATAAGAGAAGATTTACCACTTGAACGTCTATCAAGACTATATATTAATGAAGTTTTAAGACTTCATGGAGTACCCCTATCGATTGTTTATGATTGTGATCCCTGTTTTTACATCAAGATTGTGGAAAAATATTCAGAAGGACTTGGATAATGAACTTCATTTGAGCACTAACTACCACCCTCAAACAGATGGACAATCAAAATGGACTATTCAAACCTTAAAAAACATGTTGATATCTTTCTCATTTTGCTTTCAAGGTATGTGGGATCAATATTTAACTCTGGTAGAATTTTCCTATAACAATAGCTTCCATTCAAGTTTTCATATGGCACCATATGAAGTGTTATATGGAAAAAGATGTCTCACACCAACTTGTTGGGATGATGTCGGTGAAAGAAAAATCATAGGCCCAGAACTTGTTAAGGAAAAAATGGAAAAGGTGAAGATTATACAAACCCACATCCAAGCAGCACAAAGTAAGAAAAATAATTATGCCGATAACCGAAGGAAGGATTTGGAATTTCAAGTAGAATATCATGTTTTCTTGAAGTTATCTCCACGGAAGGGTGTTATATGATTTAGCAAGAAGGAAAATTAAGTCCCTGGTACATCAGACCTTTCGAAATTCTAGAAAGAATTGGAGTTATAGCTTACCATTTTTAAATGCTTCCAAGTATCTCCAAAGTTCATGATGTGTTCCACGTATCACTGTTGAGAAAATACATGCCTGAACTAATGCATGTACTCACATATAAAGAAATAGAACTGGAACCCGATTTATCTTATTGTGAAGATCCTATCAAGATTCTTGATACTAGAGAACAAGTGTTGAGAAACCGGACGACTCCTCTAGTAAAATTTCTCTAGAGAAACCATAATATGGAAGAGGCAACATTGGAACCTGAGGAACTTATGATGAAGAAACACATGAATATTTTTATACAGTAGTATTCTACAAATTTCGGGGAAGAAATTATTTGAAGGAGGGAAGAATGTAATTTTTGATGCTACTTTCCATCATAGAGTCTAACGAATGAAAAAGGAGAATACCTTAATCACAAAGAGATTAATCCTTTGAAGAACATCAAAAATTGACAAAGACATAAACAAGGAACTCTGTAAGCATGGGTCGCACAAGTTTCATTATGGTTGTGCAAGTATACTTGCACGCCACATATGGGTTGCGCAAGTCACTTGCACGCCCTATTCTTTTTTCTCTTAAGGTTCTCTGGTGGCCTATAAATACCCCCTGTGGGCACCCCATTTCGAGGACGAAAAATCCAAAACTCAGATTTAAGATCTTTTTGCCCAAGTCTCCGTCTGAAGTCTTCTGAACACTTCCAAGGTAATTATTTACCTAGAATTGAAGCTCTAAAGAGGAAGAATAAGGCCTAAGTATTATAATTCATCAATACTAGCGCACCAATGTGTCCAGCCCTTAAGGGAAGTGATGACACTTGTGCGCCATCTTTCCCTCTCAAGGAAACTTGCGTGCCACCTATCTAAAAGCCTCTAGGGATGATACTAAGGGCTCCAATTCAAAGTTTCCCAAGTATCACATCACAGGTTCTTCATTTCCCAAGTGAACTTATGTCGCGCATGTATACTTGTGTGACTAGGACTTGCGCACCAGACCAATACTTGTGTTCCTCCTTCCAATTAACTTCCTTTCCACAAATTCACCTCTCCTCTTCGATATTTAGCCTTCAAAACCCTCTTCAAATCCATTCATGGCATGGTTCCTTTGTTGGATTCCTTATATAAAAGGAATTCTATGGAGAATCTCTCAAAACCTTGTGATTTACATAACTTTATGTCACTAAGGTTAGAGATTTCCTGCATTCAACCTCATCCTTTAAGATGAGAAGATCTTTAATCTAGGAATCCTCCTTAGAAGTAATCCCCAGTCTTAATTTATTTTGATTTGGGCTTCTTTATTAGGAATAAAACCCAATCATAAGTCCCATTAAATTGGGCCTCCTTTTTAGGAGTAATTCCCAAGTTACAAATCCCCTTAAACTTTGGGCCTCCTTCTCAGGAGTAAGTCCCAATCATAATTTCCTTTTGATTTGGGCATCCTCCTTAAGAGTAAGCCCCAAATTAAGAATCTAAATCTTCATAAAGCACAAATACCTTTATGGACCCTATTAATGGGAATCCTCCTTAGGAGTAAGCCCCAAGCCCCCCCTAATTCGGGCATCCTCCTTAGGAGTAGGCCCCAAGTTAGAGTATCCAAATCTCCATAAAGCACGAATATCTTTATAGACCTTGTTCCTAGGCTTCTTTCCGGGAGTAAATCCTAGTCTTCACCTACTTGGGTAGTCACACATACATAAGTCCCATATCATTCCTTATGACCGCATCTTTCGTGGAACAAATTGTTAGGTTTACTGATACCCCTTGTTTCTCATACCGAGCATGACTCACGTGAGATTAGAGTGTAAAAGTAACCACGACACATCTCTTTGGGCCGTTAATCATACGTAATCCCCACAATTCTTAATCAAACTATGTGGACTTTGATCTCTGCCTTAAAAGTAGAGTACGTAGGAATCCTTTATAAGGTTCAATCCTATCACCCATTAATTATCATATGTCCCATATGAAGTTAAACTATATCTTAATTCCTGAACTATGTGGGTTCTGATTCTTCTTTAACAAGGATACGTAGGTAGCCCATCTACGGGTACGATCCCAACTCTGAAATAATCCATGTCCTTCTGAATGACAATAAAATTCAAGTGCCCCACTAATTGGCTTTAAAACCAGTATGGTCATCATAATGACCAAGATATTTCTATATAATGTGTTGAAGGATACCATTGACTAAGAATCTCTAATAAATACGGATGATTCTCTATTGATGAAGAACCTCAAATACATATAAAAGATTCTCTAAATCCCATACATATCAATCATTGATTGCAAGATCTAAAGGAAGAACTCATTTTCATGATTGGTAAATTAATAAGGATTAACAAACATAACTTAAATCTATAAGAGAGTCCTGGAGTAGACAATAATTCCTCCAAAAAAGGTGTGATGAGTCTTACCTCCCATCCTCTCAACCAATGCAAATTCTTAAGTCTCATCAGTTCATAACTAATGGGCACCTACCTTTGGAAAGTAGGTCCAAATGGATATATAATCATTGGATGTTTCCAGTTCTATGAATAAACCCATTAGAAACTAATTGGAAAGTTTGAACATTAAACAAAAAACTTCATCCCCATTTCTAGAAGACATAAAAATGGTGAACCCGACGTGAATCCTTAACCAAGTTAAATGATTTTTTACTTATTTGTTAGGCCCCTATTTAACTTAATGTGAGGGAAAACAAAGCAATAAATAACATATGTGCTCATACAAAAGATGTAGTAGTAAAACTTATCTGGATTATGTCTGTTATATCAAACAGTCACTCTTTTCCAAGATCTCTCTACGTTATAGAAATGGATTCTCTAAAGTTCACACTTGTGAATGCCTCGACTGCTACTCCTACTGGATCCTTGTCCGCTTTGAAGATGACATCACCTACTCAGAATCTTCAACGCTAGGTCTCAAATGCACTGGTTAAGGAATACCGACAACACGGTACCATTCCGACTCTGGAGGCTGCTCGACAAGCCCTCCAAGTTAACAATTCCCCCTGGTTGTCTGGACAGCGATGACCAGTGATCAAGAAGCAGGCAGTGCTAACCACCGTTTCCAACCGTTTTGGGTCGTTATCCCTGGAACGCAATAACCAGTCCCTCCCATATTATAGGGAGGTGAATGAAAAGGTCACTCAAGGCCTCGGTTCAAGAAGGCAGGATTCCTTCCAGAGGAATCCCACTAACAATCTCCACCAGACTCATGCAGTAGTGCACCCTCAACATGATGAGGGTATCACCTCTAGGCATTCGGCTCTAGTTCCTCAAATCCGAGCATGCAAGAAAAACCGTCAGAGGTGAAATTCAGGCAACAGGGAGCAGGTTCTTACTTCTTCCCCCTCCGGAGAAGTCCATCAAGCTAACTTTATAGAAAGCAACGAGAGGGCACACATATTCATCCATTCTAACCCCGCTATCTAGCAGACTCATCTGGCAGCAACCCACCAATCCCGTCAGGAAATTCTGGCGGAGTATTATAGGTAGGCATATACACCTGTTTATAATTAATCAACAAATCAGCAAGCTCATATGACTACACCCAAAGAAGCTCGTCAATCTAATATGGTGGCAACTGATAAGCAGGGACATACACCTGTTTACAATCAACAATTCTGTCAGCAGTATTTTGTAATAGTATTGAAGGAAATTCATCAACCATACTAGATGAAGAATACACATCAGGCACATACACCTACCAATGTTCATCAATTCTACCAACAGCCACTTTTGGTGGCACCCGGTGAAGTCATTCGGAAAGCTCCGATGACAAATTTGGAGCAGACTCAAATCTCTTCCCCTATGAATAAGTACTGTCAATATTCACTGATAGGAAAAAGAGGACAGTATTAGGAACATACACCTACTCCAGACACGGAATGGATGTATATTCCCATTCCAGTAGCTAAATTCACCAAGCACATTCTAACAATGGTGAAAGAGAAGAATCAAATCCATGCCCATATTCTGGATACCTGTCAGAATATTATAAAAACTTCAGTAGTATCACAGGGAAGTAATCATAGAATCTATCCCTATCAATGGAGTGACTCATCAATATGTCACTTCGGAATAGATACACACCTTTGTCCCAGTCCAGGAGGGTTGTGGGACATACTCCCCCATATCATACGGACAATAAAGCCCTGCACATACACCCGATTTGAATGGAGATAATCAGCCTAACCTAACCATTTCTCCTGAGAAACCACATACACCTTCCCATAATAACCACTTTCATCAAAAATTGGTTCCTTAAGTGAGTAAGAAGGTGTCTAAGAAAAATACATGTTCAGCACAGTCGAGAAATCAAGAGCCAATCTGTAATAAGGCCTTGCTCGATGCTGGAGTTCTTGAAGCCCTCAGACAATTATTTGTTGCAACTCAAGATTCTACTCTCTCATTTCCTAATAGTGGGAACAATAATTCCGAGGGTCTTCATTAGACACTTCTTCATGAAGTCTTTCTTCATGACAGTTCGGTCTATTTTGAAGTATCATCTTCATATGAGAGCCACGATAACCCTCTGTGTGTCCAGAGAGCAAGGAGCAAGAGGTTTCATCTTTTGTTGTAACCCACATTGGTGGTCCTCCCCATGATGATGAATTTAGCTGCAAAAGTCCTCTCTGCAGTAGTAATTCGCATTGCCTGGAAAAATTTTCAAAGGACAATGTAGTAACGAGAAATCCCTATTATCTTAAGGCACATGCAAATTTGAAGTCAGTCATGTCTGGTGTTTTACCACTAGCAGGTGAAATACTTTCTCAATCAGAAGGTAGCCCGGGGTGTAGGTCATTCTCCAAACCACCCATGGATCATTCATCTTCTAGTTTGATAAATTAATTCTCTACCAATCTTGTTGAATCTGATGAAGTAATGAAGAAGCACCAGCTTTGGTCTAATCAGGTAGAATAATCTTCATTGAATGATAAAGAGGATGTGCTGAATATGAGAAAACAACTGGAAAAAGGTGAAGTACCAGTCATGTTTTGGCCTTTGGCTGACTCTCAGTATGATGTTCCAGAAATGTTGACAGAAGATTGTATTCATTATATTCGTCTCAACATGTGGAAAAATCTTTGTCACTTAAAAGAGAAAATATAATCCTATGATGAATATGAAAATCATGTTATGATAATAGAAGGGTTGCAACGTCAAATTTATTTGGCATCTCTCTCAATTTCCCGATATCCAAAGGTTGAAAAGAAGTAGAGATCCCTTCATCTTGTAAGCTTTGGCACACTAAAAAGGTTTCGCCAGTTAATTACCAATGCCCCATCTGGTATTCATATCAGGGGATGGGGTGTTTATAGAGCACTGCATTTCACTATACTCTCCAGTCAACAAAGCCTGCCAAAAATGGTCTCATGCAATGTTATTGCCCATGGCCGGCCATATCCAATTGGTTTTTTGTGTAATCAAAGTCTTGCTCAGGAACAGGCCTCAACTAGTTCTTCCCAAAGTTAGGAATACAAAGAACAAGTTATAGAATTACTCTTTCACCAGGAAAATGAGAATATCGAACAAGCTTCTCGTTTAGAGAATGTGCATCATTAGGTGACAGAAGTGTCAGAAATCATCCAACGGTCATTTGATCCAGGTGATTTGAGTGGATGTAGGTTGATGCATCCAGCCAATTTCTAGACTAAAGTCCACAAAATCACAAGATCTTTTAAGAAATTCTCAGATGTAGCAGCTCAAGAACCACCTCATCTTTCCAGACTGGGGACACTTTTAGCTCAGTCCTTGGGATCAATATATGGGATTCAAGTAGTTGAGCAGGGAAAGCTGGAACAATCCCAGTCCTCCAGACTGGGGACTTTTTCAAATCCTCAATCTCTTCCTCAACAAAATTTAGTCTTCTCTCGATTAGGGAAGAATCCACAAGAGGAACGCAGAGATGAATTATCAGGAGATTCCCTCCAAATTACAGTTCATAAAAAAGTTCTTGATGGATCAACTCAACAAAAGACAATGTCTCATAAAGGACATGGAAGAAGGAAATATCACAAAAATACCGATAGAGGGGATGAAATGCGTTATGCATCGATAAAGTTCATCAATGTCGTTGTCACTAATCCCCCAGAACATGAGGTTCACTCAGAGGAATCAGATGAGGAAGTTCCTATTAAATAATATGTACACACAGAGGCAAATGAATAAGGTGTGCATACACAAAATCAAAGGCTTACCTAGAATCTAGGTATTCCTTCAAATAACCAACTCACCCTCTCCGAAGGGCGTCTAACAAGGGGCAAGGAAAAAGTCAGGTTACATTCTACACTTCCTCTGGAGAAGTCCAATCACTCTCATTAGAGGAAAGGTTCACACAGCAGGAAGAAGAAATGAAGGAGTTAAGGAGGTTGAATGCAGAACTACTTCATGGTAGTCTTCCACCTAAGCATGTTGAAGTCATTCAATCAAGAGAATTTGTTGCAGCTACTGATATGGATCAATAATATCCTCCTTTACCAGTACACCCTCACAGGTCTAATCCTATGGTCCATGTGCAACAACAACCAGTAGTGCTACCATCAGTTGCAGTACCAGTCACCACACCTGTCCAAATTCCAGTTATTTCATCTGCTCAGGCCCAAGCTCAACTATTTATTTCTCAAAAGTTAATGACTACCATTGAGTCATTAACAGCTTAGTTGGAAGCTATGGAGGGAAAACGTTCACTAATTCAACCAGAAAAGAGATCTTATCCTGAATGGGTTGATGCAATTCCTCCCCCATAAAATTTTGTGAGTACCACATTCTCAATTTTTAATGGTTTGGAAGATCCAGAACAACACTTAACACATTTTTTTTCTCGTTGTGATCCTATGATGGGAACTCCTCAACAACAAGAAGCAGTTAAGCTCAAGTTTTTTGTACAGTCATTACAAGGACCTTCTTTTGTCTGGTATACAAGATTTCAATCTCGGTCAATTACTGGGTGGGAGGATCTCCATCAAAAATTCCTTCTTCAATTCAGCTCAATGTTGCCAAAGACAACAGTTTTTTATTATACAAGTTTTAAGAAAAGGGAGAATGAAAGAGTTTCATATTTCATTACTCACTGGAATGGGTTAACATATTCTCTATGCTTAGCACTCCATTAAGAAGAGTTATTGCCAATATGTGTGGAAAATTTGAGTGATGAATTATGCACACCATTGATCCCAGTGAAATACACAGGAGGGTTTCGAGACCTTACTTCAATCGCTCAAAAGATTGAATATTATCTTACAAATACTAAGGCTAAAACTCGAGTAATTCCATCAGTTCTAGGAAGGAGAATGGGGAAAGCAGAGACTGCTACAGTAACGTTTAAACAAGCACATTTTCCTACTTACACTTCAAAACCTTCATCATATCGAAGGGCTCCGCCTCCTGAGTGTTAAGAAAAATGGTTGCCTCGTCAAGATGATCAAAGAGATCAAAGGTGGAAAAATTTTGAAGATTTGAAGAATAAAGTTTATTCTTTCCGAAATGAACAAGTTCCTGGTTACTTCATTTCTCCTCTGGAAAATAATTTGGTTCAGTTACCAAGGCATAAAAGGGCGAACAAGGAAGGAGATGAAGACCTCCCTAACTATTTCCCATTTCATCAGATGTTGGGGCATCCCATTAATGAGTGTTTTTTCTTCAAATACCTTCTACAAAAGATGGTGGACTCTAGACAGGTAAAATTGAAAGGTTCTCCATCCCAGGTAGCATGTGTTAATGCTATAGTTCCAGAGGAAGAAGGTGAGTGGCACAAAGTCAAAAGAAAAAATGCATAGAAATATGATGATTGGATGGTCGGGAAAACAATCAACCGAACTCATGCAATTTTACGAACACAATTGAATCAACCAATTGTGTCTTATGCTATGAATGCCATAACAAAACCCCCTTCATCAGAAGGAAAATCTTCAAAGAGGCAGCATAATTTAAAGAAAGAAGAGCAGTCAGAAGAAGATGATCTCATGTCAAAGCCTAAGTTGTCTTTGACTCTGGAAGATTTTATGCCATCTACTTCAAAAGCACGGGCACCGCCCCAACAAATGGTACAACCTAAACTGGCTAATCAGGCAGAATCTTCTTCAGATAAAGAGATGATCTTTGGTTATATTAACATGATTCACTTAATAGATCCATATGCCAATCATAGTTTCGATCTTGATAAGCCTGAGTTCCCTGTATCAAACAGAGGAGTTAGAGTGAATTCCAGAGGTTTAGGATACATGGGAAGACGTGGATATTTCAGAAGCCACTACTCCAATCCTACCCCTAATAAAACTGTATATGCAGCAGAAACTCGTGGAAGATCCCTTTAGCGGGCTCAACAGGAACAAGAAAGTTCTTCCACATATGGAAGATTCAGTCCTGGCACAATTATTTTGGAGGATCAGTTGGAGGTTACACCTTCTTCCTCTCAGCAAATAAATATACCTAGTCGGTCTAATATTCCAAATCCAGGAGTATTTCCAACTCCTACCCTGATACAAGATGCATCTACTTCTAAAGAATTAACTTCTAAGGAACCTGCGAAACCACATGTTCTTGTTGGTAAATGAAGACCTTTGGACTAAAAGCATGATGTCTTGAAACATTTGACCCAAGTACCGGACAAGTTATCAATTCTGGACACCTTGAATCTATCAAAGGATCTTCAGGAGGCACTCATTGAGGCTTTGTCAAGTCCTCAGGAATTCAAAACTGAAATTGATGCGGATAAAGTATACCATGTAGAGAATGATCCTGCAAAATTCCATGCAGTGATATCTTTTATAGATGAAGATGAATATGATGTTGTGTGTGGACATATTAGACCTTTGTATTTATCTAGCAAGGTCAACGATGTAGACATCCGACGAGATTTCATTGATAATGGTTCAGGATTCAACCTCATCCCTATTCGTACACTTCGTCAATTGGGCATCACCGAATCTGATTTATATCCTTCTACTTTGATGTTGCAAGGATATGATAAATATTAACAAGAACCCCTGGGAGATATTACACTCAGAACTCATTTTGGAGACCTTGTATCAAATTCATATTTCACGGTTGTTCTTTATGACACAGCCTTCAACATTTTGCTTGGAAGACCTTGGCTACATCAACATGCGGTTATCCCTTTATCATACCATCAATGTATCAAATACTGTTTCAATGGTCAAATTGGGACATTATATGGTGTTAAAGCCCCATTCAAAACATGTGAATCTCAATACATTGAGGTGGAATTCTATCACATGGAGGGAAAGGAGATATCCACAACAAAGGAGGTTACCAAAATTAATGATCCATATGGTTTGGAAAATATTCCAGTAAACCCATTCAGACATGTGAGTACAGATTATGTGTTTCCTATCAGTCAAATTGATAGGATAGAACAAAATCCAAATACTCTTATAGAAACTTCCATAATGTCAATTGCAGCAACCAAGCCAGATAGCATGGGAGAAATTGGTGATTCACCAAGCAATGATGAAAGCTCAAATGGAGATGTCTTCATTTGATCCATTGAAATCCGGTAATTCTATACTTCGTCAGCCAGGCCAGAAGAAGTTATAACAATGGCATAGGTGAATGATGATGTTGATTCACAATCCATCATCTCCTCTTTATTACCCAAGGAAGACCCTTCATCATTAATAGGGTCAGAAATGGTAGCATCTTCTTCAAGATGTTCAAATTTTAACTTCTCTCCTGATCATGGAAATTTTGCTTCATTATCTACTATGCAAGTAGAAACCAAAGAAGTAACACATATTGAAGAAGAAGAGGAAGATCTCAGGGATGCTCCTCCATCATTTGAAGAAGTTATCTTTTCCATTGTGGATGAACTCAGAGAAATAAATCTGGGTACAAAAGAAGATCCATGCTCCACTTTAATTAGTGCGGACATGACTCTTGAAGATCAAGAAATGTATATTTCATTTTTAAAGAAAAATTGAGATATATTTGCTTGGAATTATACATAAATGTCAGTTCTTGATCCCGATGTTGCCACTAATCATTTGGGTTTACCATAAGAACATCGAGGATTCAAGCAAGCCGCAAGAAGAACACACCCAACTTATGCCTCCAAAATTGAAGTTGAGGTGGATAAGCTTATCAAGGATAACTTCTTCATAGAAGTTCAATATCCCAAATGGATAGCTAATATTGTCCCTGTGAAAAAGAAGAATGAATAAATTAGAGTTTGCATTGATTTTAGAGTTCTTAATCGGCATTCTCCTAAGGTTGATTTTCCAGTTCCGGTCACAGAACTCTTAATTGATGCAACAGTTGGATACGAAACTCTTTCCTTCATGGATGGATATTCTAGGTATAATAAAATCCAAATGGATCTATAAGATGAATAATATATAGCCTTCAGATCCCCTCAAGGTCTGTTTTTCTATCAGGTAATTCCCTTTGTCCTGAAAAATGCAGGTGCAACATATCAATGTGCCATGCATCATATCTTCAAACCCTTTTTAGGGAAATTTGTTGAATATTATGTGGAGATTTTTTAGTTAAATCCAGACAATGTTCTAATCATTTGGATGATTTGGAAATCATATTCTACAAACTTCGACAACACAATTTGAAGATGAACCCCTTGAAATGTGCTTTTGGGGTAACCTCAGGAAAATTTCTCAGCTTTTTTGTACGCCATCATGGTATCTAAGTTGATCATGAGAAGAAAAAATCAATCCTTGGTATATCACCTCCTTGAAATTTGAAATAATTAAGAGAACTTCAAGGACACTTGGCCTATATTCGGCATTTCATCACCAATCTGGAAGGAAAATGTTTACCCTTCACCAAATTGATGAAAAAGGGAGTTACTTACCAGTGGACTGAATAATATCAATACGCATTCAATATTCTCAAGAAATATCTCTTGAGTCCACCAGTATTAATTCCACCTATTTAAGGAAGACCACTTATTCTTTATGTGACAGCTTTAGAGCGATCATTGGGTGCCTTCCTTGCCCAAAATAATGATACTGGGAATGAAAACAGTCTTTACTATCTTAGTCGGACTATGCTTGAGGCAGAAACTCGATGTTCAAGTATTAAAAAGTGTTTCCTTGCATTAATATTTGCAGTTTAGAAATTGAGACACTACCTACAACATCATGAGGTCAAATTGGTATCTCGCAATAACCCACTCAAATTTATCCTTAGTCATCCAATGCTTACAGGATGTCTAGCAAGGTGGGTAGTTATTTTGCAGTAGTTTGATATCCAGTATGTGTCTCAAAAGAAAATAAAGGGTCAAGCTCTGGCTGATTTCCTTGTTGAACATCCTTCAGTAGAAGATACATCTTTAGATATTGAACTTCCTAATGAGGAATTATTCTCTATTCAAGATAATCCTCAAACATGGGAGATGTACCTTGATGGTACTTCCCGAAGTCCAACAGGGAAGAAATTGGAAGATCCTAAATTCAACAAAGTTGGGTTAGGAATTGTGCTTATTTCCCCAAAAAAAGGCAGTGTTACCCTATTCCTTCTTATTGTTCGAAGGTGGTAAAAATAATAAAGAAAAATATCAAGCTCTCATTGCCGGATTGGAGTTGGCGCTTCAGGTATAGGTGAATCACTTAAAGGTTAAAGTTGATTCAGACCTGGTAATCAAACATGTCAATGGGGATTATGCCATCAGAAAAGAAGAGTTAATACCTTTGTATGATTATGTCACAGAGTTAATGGCTGAATTTCCTTCGGAACCGGCATTTTCTTATGTCCTGCGATCACAAAATGCTCAAGCTGATGCACTGGATAATGTAGCCACAACCCTAGAAGATCCAAATCGGGACGAAACAATCATCAGTATTGCCCAACGTCATATAGTTTCACCTTATGTTCAAATCAGAACAGAGGAAATCAATGAAATTAGTCTCATTTCTGAACCATATGGTCATACTATAGGATGGATGACACCTATCAGGGAATACCTTCAAAATGGAACACTCCCACCTGATAGAGTCAGGAAAGAACAAGTTCGGCAATGTGTGGTCAATTTTAGTCATTATGATAGCCCAGATCACCTAAAAAATTCTCTACAAGTGAGGTTTTGATGGAATTATCTTCATATGTATTGATGGTGAAGAGACAATGGCTGTTATGAAAGAAGTACATGAAAAAGTCTATGGTGCCCACCAGTCTGGACATAGACTATCTGATTAAATTCGAAGGCTTGGATACTTTTTCCCTTCGATGATACAATATTGTGTTGATTTCATTAAGAAGTTTCATTCTTGCCAAGTATATGCCAATTTTATTCATCAACCACCAGAGTTTCTCCATACAGCTAAATACTCATGGCCATTTGCCACATGGGTAATGGATGTAGTAGGACCTTACCCTTCAGCTAAATCCAAGCATTTTAAGTATATTCTTACTACTACTGACTTTTCCAAATGGGCAGAGGAAATATGTCTCAAAGAAGTTAGTTCTAAAAGCATTATTAGCTTCATCAAGTCAAACATCATTAACAGATTTTGTGTCCCCCATACCATATTGACAGATAAGGGCATCAACTTCAGTTCATCTGAGGTAAGGAAGTTGTGTCAAGAATACAACATCAAATCCAACCATTCATTTCGGTATCATGCAGCGGCCAATGGATAAATAGAATCCTTCAATAAGACTCTTTCAAACATACTGCAAAAGATGGTGGATAAATATAAGAAATCATGGCTTGATAACTTTTTCATGCTTTATGGGATTATTGAATCACCACCCACACTGCTACGCGGTCAACTCCATATTCATTGGTATATAGAACAGAATCAGTCTTTCCCATTGAAGTTCAATTACATTCACTCAGAGTATCCATTTTTGATCAGTCATCTACAGATGAACAATCTCAAAAGAGATTGGATGAATTGGAACAATTAGATGAAAAAATATTGTGCACCCTACACCACTTGAAAGTCTATCAGAATCGAATTGCACGGGCTTTCAACAAAAAAGTTCATCTTCCTTCATTCATTTAGGGAGAATTGGTATTGGTTCTCAAAACTCCAATGATACCAGGGAATAAGCCTCCGAAAATTGAGTGAAAGTGGGAAGGACCTTACTCAATACATAAGGTCTACTTCAATGGAGCTTATTCTTTAATCTCAATGGATGGAGAACTCATCACGACTCCAACCAATGCAAGATTCTTGAAGAAATATTTTGTGTAACACAAATACACCTTTGTCCAACATGATGATAAACTGTGTTGTCCTAGCTACATGACGCTAAACTATGCAGCACTGGTCCATGCATATGACCTTAAACTATTATAGAGTCCCTTTACTCCTTACTGCAAGACTTTAAACTGCATAGTGTCACCTTCGTCCAATATGATATTAAACTGTGTTGTCCTAGATACATGATGCTAAACTATGAAACACAGGTCCATGCATATGACCTTAAACTATTTTAGTCCTTACTGCAAGACTTTAAAATTGCACAGCCCCCATAGTCCTCACTATAATACTTTAAACTACATAGTCCCTCCATTGTTCAACATGACGTTAAACTATGTTCAATCCCTTATATGTACCATATGACATTAAACTGTGAATTTTTAGGGTTGTTGTTACCTCTTGTTTCTCACACTGAGTATGACTCATGTGATATTAGAGTAAGCTTCAACCATAACACTCTCTCTGGGCCGCTAACCACGAGTAATTCCCAACTTCATCTTTGGGTTGTCCTCAAATACAAATTGATCACCAATTCATTCTTAATCTAACTATGCGGACTTTGATCCTTGCCTTATAGGTTGGGTACATAGGCAAACTTCCGAGGTTTAAGCCCAACACCAATTTCATCACGTCGGTTCACCTCCATCTCATACGATGTTGATCCGTGAATCATCCCAAAAACAATTTCTTCACGTTGGTTCACCTTCGTCCCACATGACGTTATACTGTGTACATCCCTTTTGTCCCTACTACATGACACTAAACTGTGCAGCACCATCGTCCTTGCTATATGACGTTAAACTATACAGTCCCCCATTGTCCCTCACCTGAGAGGGAATCATCATTGACATTGGTCTCCAACCATGTCTTATTCTAAGGATTACGTGATTACATGGCAATGCCTAAACTTTTAATATTGGGTCAAACCATCATTGCACTAAAGTCCCCTTTCACCCTTCACTTATATGAACCAAATCTATACAGAGCGTATTTCAAGAACTATGTATGGCTTGATTCCCATCCTTATGGGATACGTAGGAATGTTCTAGAATCCCTCGAATCCAGCCCCAAGTTTTTGGGCCTAACCCCAAATTCCACTTTCAGTCCCTTGGCTGAAAAGCCCCCTATCAAAACATGAATGTGGTATGAAAACCCTGGTCTTCATTCACATCAGATTTATAAAACACAAAATGTGTATTCCTTATTATGGTCTGAGATCTATGACCCTAAACTAAGATCTCTTACACTCTTGTCCCACATGACGTTAAACTGTATTTCAAGAACTATGTATGGCTTGATTCCCATCCTTATGTGATACGTAGTGAAGTCCATCATTTCAATTCCGGACCCAGACACAACATTATTATGGTCAGCATTAGTCTATGTATCTCCTTCATGTATTGGACAATACCCATTTTCATGTGTCATACTCCTAACCTTAGATACTTCCAGATCTCCATAACCCTTTTCTTGACTTCTGGTCATAAAATATATGATACTCAGGAATTCTTTTTCCTGACTATGCAGCACGTTCCCTTAGGTGGCCTTGCATAAGTAGTCTACATAACAGACATGTCAGCCAAAAGATACTATTATTTGACTATGCAGCCAATTCCCTTAAGTGGCCCTACATAATTCAACCCCTTAACGGGTTTGTCAAATAGTGGTTACTTAATTCTTGGGAGGAAAACCTGTTTTTTCCTTATTTTTCTTAACAACAATATGTAGGGATCTACAAAAATAGTCATCCTTAACATATTTGTCCCATAATTTTTTTCATGATCTAAAAGTATTAAAGTATATGGTTTATATTTCCCTTCCCTACGTTTGGGTCAGACCTTAGCAGGAGTGACATTCATCCAATTCTTTGACAATATTGATTGGAAATAACCTCTCTATATTCAAGTACCTCTCTCCATACAGCAGACTCTATGCTTTGGAAATTTTGAATCTCCATAAACTTTCACTGGATTTTTAGCAATAGAAAAGTAAAATTTATGAGGGTTCTTTTGCCTGGCTATGTAGCACGTTCCCCTAGGTGGCCTAGTATAAGTAGTCTACATAACGAACCTGTCATCCAAAAGATTCTATTATTTGACTATGCATCCAATGCCCTTAAGTGGCCCTGCATAATTCAACCCCCTAATGAGTTTGTTAAATAGTGGTAACTTCACTCTTAGGAAATACTTCCTATAATGTCTTTTAGCCCTTTTTTCATATCATTCCTCATATTCAAAATTTCTTAAGTCATATTTTACATGTTTTCCCCCATACTTGAATATGGTAATATGTTTTTAGATAAATTATCAAGGAATTGAGTCAATTTTAATCCATTCGTTCAAAGATATTCGACCTTAAACATTAGCCTTTTTATGTCTGACATGCATGACTTTAAACTACCCATAAAAGACAAGGGAACTCTGAACAAAAGTAAATGCCTAGCTCACTAAACATACATTTCATATGATTTAGGTAATATTGAGAAACAAAAAGATTAAAAGTTTGTAGGGTTATTTTTATAATCCTAGAAAAAATCAAACTATGCTTACTAGGCCCATTGGCTTAGGTGAAAATTTAAAAATAGGTAGCAAGAGAATGCAGAAACAAATGATTGAAGATGAAAGTGTATTTCATTGATGCACAAGAGTTAGAAGGAATTCCACAGGCTGGAGTCTCTTCTCTTTTTCATGAATTACAAGAGGCTTTCAACATAACTCTTCATTTGATTTACGGCATCCCGAGCTTCATCAGCAGCCACCTGGAATTCATTAATTCGACTGGATACAATAAGAGACATAGTGATACCATCTCTTCTTGGAAAAATTGTAAAAGAATGTTCTTGAGTGTGGTTTGAGAAAATTTTATGATGATCAAATAGTGACTCTGTTTCTATCCAAGAGACTTGGAAGATGGATACATGGATTTGAGAATGGAGCATTGGAAGTAAAGAGCCATTTGGAGAGAATACTCTTTTTAGATATTGTTCTAATGTCATGATAGTCTTCTCTCCACCAAGCGGCAGTGGAAAACATATCATCCTAGGGCTTTTCCATTTTCATATCTGTAAGTAAATGTCATGGAGAAAAAATTTGAAAGTTCACACCATTATTACTGCTCTTAATGCACAGTATAACCAAAATAGAGGAGTATCAGTGCGGCTGCATCTTAGGGGTATAGTTCTTTGCATCTGGAACGTTGACTCATTGCAGATGACCATAGACACATAGAGGCAAGTAAATGATTTGTGGGAAATTAAGATGATACTTCTTCAAGTAATTGTCCAAGTATGGGAGAGTGCTATCGCAGATATTATAATAGTCATGGCCAACGATGTTCATTATATCATCAATCTGTTTGCTAGCCAGTTCATCAGCTGATCCAATTCTTCTAGGAGCCATTGAATCTTCACAAAAATCAGATAATTAACTTTTAAGTAAGTTGGTTTTTCATAAAATTTGTGAAGAAAATTGAAAAAAATGGCTAAGACATTAAGGCGCGCAAATCCCATATTAGTGTGCAAGTCCCATATTGGCATGCAAGTCCAAGTAGTTCACGTAAGTTTTACCACGCTAGTACTGGAGCGCAAGTCAGAAACTCACTATAGAAGCATGACACAAACAGAAGCACGGATGAGTGGAAAGCCAAGTCACTTGCGTGAACGAGAGCTACTTGCACGCCGAGATCTCATAAGCGTTTGAAACTGAGTGCTTTACACGAAGTGGTGCTGCATATTTATAGGTGAAGCCATACCCCTACGTTCTAGACCCTGCATGCCAGAAGCATGCCTGCGCGCCTACTGATTGCGCGTCACAGTACCTTATTTCTTGTTTTCCTCAGAGTCAAATCCTCTTTCCTTTTTCAGATCCAACTCTGAGGGGGGAATTTTGTTGATGCTTCTTTCCATCACAGATTCTAACGAATAAAAAAGGGGGATACCTTAAGCACAAATAGATTTATCCTTTTAAGAACATCAAAAATTGACAAAGGCGTAAACAAGGAACTCTGTAAGCATGGGTCGCGCAAGTTTCATTATGGTCGTGCAAGTATACTTGCGCGCCACATATGGGTCACTCAAGTCACTTGCGCGCCCTATTCTTTTTTCTCCCAAGGTCCTATAATGGCCTATAAGTACCCCCTGTGGGCCCCCCTTTTCGAGGACGAAAAATCCAAAACTCAGATTTAAGCTCTGGTTTCCCAAGTCTCCATCTGAATTCTTCCGAACACTTCCAAGGTAATTATTTACGTAGAATGGAATCTATAAAGAGGAAGAATAAGGACTAAGTATTACAATTCATCAATACTTGTGTGCCTGATTGTCCAGACCTTAAGGGAAGTGATGACACTTGCGTTCCACCTTTCCCTCTCAAGGAAACTTGCACGCCACCTATCTGAAAACCTCTAGGGATGATACTAAGGGCTCCAATTAAAAGTCTCCCAAGTATCACTTCATAGGTTCCTAGCCTCCCAAGTGAACTTATGTCGCACAAGTATACTTGTGTGACCAGTACTTGCACGCCAGACCAATAGTTGCGCGCCTCCTTCCAATTCACTTCTTTCCTCAAATTCACCTCTCCTCTTCAAGATTTAGCCTTAAAAACCCTCTTCAAATCCATTCATGTCATGGTTCCCTTGTTGGTTTCATTATCTGAAAGGGATTAATTAGAAAATCTCTCAAAACCTTGTGATTTACATAACTTTATGTCACTAAGGTTGGAGATTTCCTCCATTCAACCTCATCCTTTAAGATGATAAGATCTTTAATCTGGGCATCCTCCTTAGGAGTAAGCCCCAGTGTTAATTTATTTTGATTTGGGCTTCCTTCTTAGGAATACAACCCAATCATAAGTCCCCTTAAATTGGGCCTCCTTTTCAGAAGTAAGTCCCAAGTTACAAATCTCCTTAAACTTTGGGCCTCCTTCTCAGGAGTAAGTCCCAATCATAATTTCCTTTTTATTTGGGCATCCTCCTTAGGAGTAAGCCCCAAATTAAGAATATAAACCTCCATAAAGCACAAATACCTTTATGGACCCTATTAATGGGCATCCTCATTAGGATTAAGCCCCAAGTCCCCCCTAATTTGGGAATCCTCCTCAGGAGTAGGCCCCAAGTTAGAGTATCTAAATCTCCTTAAAGCACGAATATCTTTATAGACCTTGTTCCTAGGATTCTTTCCGGGAGTAAATTCTAGTCTTCACCTACTTGGGAAGTCACACATACATAAGTCCCATATCATTCCTTGTGACCGCATCTTTCGTGGCACAAATAGTTAGGTTTACTGATACCTCTTTTTTCTCACACCGAGCATGACTCACGTGAGCTTAGAGTGTAAAAGTAACCATGACACATCTCTTTAGGTCGTTAATCATACATAATCCCCACAATTCTTAATCGAACTACGTGGACTTTGATCTCTGCCTTAAAAGTAGAGTATGTAGGAAGCCTTTCTAAGGTTCAATACTATCACCCATTAATTCTCATATTTCCCATATGACGTTAAACTATATCTTAATTCCCAAACTACATGGGTTCTGATTCCTCTTTAACAAGGATACTTAGGTAACTCATCTGTGGGTATGATCCCAACTCTGAAATAATTCATATCCTTATGAATTACAATAAACTTCAAGTGTCCCACTGAGTGGATTTAAAACCAGTATGGTCATCATAATGACCAAGAAATTTCTATATAATGTGTTGAAGGATACCATTGACTAAGAATCTCTAATAGATACGGATGTTTATTTATCAATGAAGAACCTCAAATACATATAAAAGATTATATAAATCCCATACATATCAATCATTGATTACAAGATCTAAAGGAAGAACTCATTTTCATTCTTGGTAAATTAATAAGGATTCATGAACATAACTTAAATCTATAAGAGAGTCCCGAAGTAGACAATAATTCCCCCCGAAAAGGTGTGATGAGTCTTACCTCCCATCCCCTCGACCAATGAAAATTCTTAAGTCTCATCAGTTCACAACTAATGGGTACCTACCTTTGGAAAGTAAGTCCAAATGGATATAGAATCATTGGATGTTTCTGGTTCTATGAATAAACCCATTAGAAACCGATTGGAAAGTTTGAAACTTAAACAAACAAGGTCATCCCCATTTCCAAAAGAAATAGTAACACCCCAAGCTTCCATGGTATGCTTCTCTTTGATTAATGAAATAGCTTGTGTTGTTCATAACTTTGAGTTCTAGTATACCATCTATCCAATATTGTTTTTTTAATTTTATTGAAAAAAGTAAAACCAAAAGAAGTTCAAAAAAAGAGGAAGGCCAAAAGGAGCTCCCCCTAGAAGGAAGCCTACGGGGGTCTGAGGTAGTGTAACCCGAGGGCATCCCCTTTAATAAAATTGATCCCCTTGGATTTAATGTTTCCACACGTGTGTAGAAACACATCCACCATGCTAGGGTACCCCACTGAGGCTAGTTAGTCTACCATCTTGTTCCCCTCCCTCTAGGTATGTCGTACACTAATGTTTCTATTGAGAATACGTTTGCATTTCCTGATAGTATAGCATATCGACCAAGGTGTGACACCACACTCTTTCAATGAATCATGGACAACCAAGGAGTCCGTTTCAACTTTTGAAATTTCCATCACCTACTGCCTACACAAGGTGAGGCCAGTGAGCATATCCATAGCCTCCTCTTAGAGAGAGGATCCCTGACCCAGCCTGGCCGAGAAAGCTAAGTAAACATATCCAATCAAACTAGCCGTTATGAATAGTAATTCCCACTTTTTGAAATTTTATAGATTTTATTTTTTAAAATGGACTTCATTTTTGGATTCGGAATATCAAAATTAGATTAGGGTGAATTTTTTGTATTTTTATGAAAACATTCAATTTTTGATGAATAGTGAAAAACTCTACAATATTGTTTAAAACCGATTTTTATTTGAATAATTATTTATTTTATTTAAATTTATTTTAAGTAAAAAGAGATACATAATACCTATATTTTTTCAATATAATTCATTGAATTCATTTTATAATAAAATTAGATGTATAAGATTTTATTTAACTTTTTAACGTCTTTTACCCACCGTCTTGGCACGTTAGAAAATTTGAATAAAACGTAATTTTACCGCTTCTGTGAATTGAATTTCAAAAATATTAGAGACATAGTTGAAATCAGTAAGTAAAATGTGGTTCAATAGGATGAAAATAATTTTTGGTGAATAGTAACTTTTGAATTTTATTTACCGCAGTTAAAAGTAAATAGAGTAATTAAAGGTAAAATGATATTATATTACCATAACACATGTAATAATTCTATTATATAAGTTTATTTCATCCAAAATCAACCTTAGGAATAAAATATGATCCTTTTGGTCCACTTGGATTAGATTATGACATTTATTATTATTTAATTTAAAGAAGAGTTAAAAGTGTTAAATTCAAAGTTTAATAACTAAACCATTTTTAATATAGGGTTATACATAAGATAAATTAGACTATAAATATTCATTATAAACATAAATATATTTACTACATAATGGTATTTTATTTAGAATTTTTAGACATTAAATAATTAAATTTATTTATGACACAATGGATGATGCAGTAATTACATTATTATTGAAAGATTAAAAAATGATATTATAAATATTAATATAATTGTAAATTAAGAATATTGATGTATTTCACTAATTTTATAGGTTAATATGACTTTTTAGGGTCGATCAAATAAAATTTTTTCGAAGTGATAAAATTTTTATGACTTACACAAAAACAAAATACCAAATAGTGTCAAAATTGACATAAATGAGTTTTTAAAAACAATACTACATTATTAAATGATATAATATTCCTAAAAATATAATGTTTGGTCAAAGTATTTAGATAAGGTTATATATATCAATAATTAACCACTTGGGGTTCTCTTGGATTTTTATAGTAAGTTTATTAACCATTTATTATAATAATAATAATAAAATACTTGGTAAAAGTTAAACTATTTAACTAAGAGTTAAATCAAATGGATAAGGTTAATATGGTGACCTAAACCTGTCTAAAACCTATTGGTTGAGAGTTTTTCGACCCATCCTCACATTATCCTCAAAATAAATCCTTTTTGATCCATTATAAACTGAATATAATTGTATAATAAATTAATATTTCAAGCTTTTCCAAAAGTGACCATCACCTCTCTTTTAAAAGGGTGATTCTCCTTATCTTAAAACCACACCTCCAAAGCCATTTGTCTCATCCAAACCCTGCTCAAATATCCTCCCAACTAACATCACTTCAAAATAAATACATTAATTTGATCATAATCCAACCAAATTATCCCTTTTGATCAAATCAAAAGGAAGCACCTGAAGAAGAGGTAATAATTTCACAACCTCTTTCAAAGTTCGTTTCTTCTTCCACATACTCTTTCTTTGTTGTTTCCATACCAAAATAATAACTCGATTACCTTATACATACTTTGATGTTATTATAAATATGGTACAACCATATTCATTATTCTATCCTTCTTATGAATGATAAGTCACCATACGTGTGTACGTACGGACTATCGTCTCCACGTCGTGGTGTAGTTTGATATTCAACACTTCATTATTTGGATGGGTATAATAATGAGTATAAATAATGTAAATAATAAATATAAAATTTTAATTATTATTTATATATGATATACCATCTAATTACATACTATTTCATCATCAATAGAATGATATTGTCGGTCATCCGTACGTACGGATTACTGTATCCATGAACGCGATGAGATTCATTCCCCATCATAACCATTCAAGAATAATTTTCATTTTATGATTAAAAACAATTTTTAAGAACTTAATATCATTTTTTATATTAATCAAATACATCCTATCCATAAGAAACATGGCTTACATAACAAATAATATAAAGGAAAATGAATTAGTTAACACTCGAAACAATGATACTACTGAAATATTATTAACAAAGAAAAATTAGAAGATCATATATGATATCATATTTATGTATGTGGTTCTTGTATAATTTAATAACAATTATTTAACTATTATACAAGATTTTAATGTACCATTGACCAAGGAAAAGTACACAGTAAGGGTTAATTCTATAATCTCTTCATTATCCAAGATTTTTTATACGTGGGTATCTACTGGGAACTCTTTATCATCTACATATGTGTTTCTTAAAAATGTATTTCAAAAAAAATTTACTATTTCCTAGACTATGGGTTAAAGTCATTTATACCCTTTTTTGAATTTTTATCAAATTTTTATAAAGGAATATTTTTTTTGTTTTTTAAACAAGGTCTTTTACGACCTTTTCGACAAAATTAAGGAAAGAATGTTTTTTTAAGTTATACGGTGAGTGTGGATATTTTCTACCATTATAACACCTTCGAAGATTCCCTTATAAGATTATAAGAATATTTTCAAAATAAATGTTTTCTTTTATAATTATGTAACTTTTAAATGATTTCAAAATATAAAGAGATAATTCTCTCAAATAGTTTTGATTTCATCTATGTCAATATCCTTTGATGGATTTTACACTTGTTTGAAGTTGATTTATTATGATACAATCTTCCATATTTTATTGAATTTTTTGTGATATGTTTGACTGTTGATGTGTTATTTTTATACCATTCATGGTTTATGGTTAAAATATTAACATTTTGTATGCTAGTTTTAATAAGAAGGTTTATGTTATGTTTCAACCTTTTCATATGAAGAATGCATTGGATTTAATATGTGACGGGTGGATCCCACTATAGCTCCTCGGTGCATCGGTAGGTCTCATGAGACAACCTAGTGTCTTGTCACAAGGCCTTGACAAAATATTATTTGTAGTCTTGGAACGACACCTTGACTATGTGGTTATGATGTTCGTCCTTATGCATTCCATCATTATGAAATTAGCTATTGATATTACATGTGATTATTCAACTAGTGGAATATCCATCTGAATAAGTAAATGGAATTATTTGATTTATCTTTTCCATATTATGTTGAATTTTAATTTTAAAATTCATGTGTTATAGTCTTATATATTGCCTTCATTGTTTATGCTAACTTATGAAAGTTTTCACTATATTTTTATCCTTACTGAGCATCTGAGCTCACCCCTTTCTTATGTTTTATTTTTTCCAGGATATGAATAAGTGTATTATGATTAACCTATAGAGATAGGCTATGGGATATGATTGTGTTCAAAGGATACACAATGTTGTTGTTGTTTTTTATTTCATGATATAATGTAAAACTTATGTGTGTATATAGTACTTCCAAGGATACTAAACTAATCGATCTTTTGAGACATGATCACTTGTGATCATGCCAAAGTTATGTAATAATGCACCAACTCTGGGTAACTAGGGTTGGGGTGTTACATCAAATGCTCAGTAAAGATATTAATATAGTGGAAACTATCATAAATAAGACTAAACATTTAAGGTAATGTATAAGATTGAAACAAAATCCTTTTAAACTTTAACTTCAGCATAATATGGAAAAGATAAATCTAATAATTCCATTTACTTATTTACATGGATATTATACTAGTCGAATAATCACATGTAATATCAATAGCTAATTTAATAATGATGGAGTGCATAATACCAAACATCATAACCACATAGTCAAGGTCTCGTTCCAAGACAACAAATAAGATTTTGTCAAGGCCTTATGTCAAGACACTAGTTTTTCTCATGAGACCTACCAATGTATCGAGGAGCAATAGCGGGCTCCACCCATCAGTTATAAATTCCAATGCATTCCTCATATGAAAAGGTGGAAACATAACATAACATTCATATTAAAACTAGCATACAAATTGTTAATACTTTAACCATAAACCATGAATGGTATAAAAATACCACGTCCACAGTCAAACATATCATAACTCATTCAATACAACATGGAAGATTGTATTATAGTAAATCATCCTCAATCAAGAATAATATCCAATAAAGTATGTTTATATAGTTAAAAATAATCAATAAAACTCTTTGAGAGAAATACCCCTTTTCAAGAAATCATTTAAAAGTCACATAATTTATAAAATAATTCATTTAAAAGATATTTTTGAATCAAAGTTTCCTATACCAATTTGAAAATTTTGAAATAAATTAACACTTTAAAACAATCATGTATACCTAAATAAATCCTTCAAATCATTTTGAAAACAAGGACATTAATTAAAATATTTAGAAAAATAAATCTTTAAAAGAATTTAAAATGATGATCTAGTTAAATAGTCCCTTCCATAAAAACATAAAATATTACTTTTTAAAACATTTTAATGAAACATGGACATATATTATAAATATGTCCCAATATATACTTACATATAAACAATCTCGAATAATAATGAGATTGAGGAAATAATCATTACCTTGTAATTTCCTTTGGTCGAGGGTATGTTTAAACTCATGTATAATGATCATGGTGTGTTATTAAATTATACCAGAACCATATTCATATTTATGATATCATAATTTATTCATTTATGGATTTATACTACCCATTTAATAATAATTTCTATGTTAAAATAATATTTCAGGTTATAATCGCTTTCTCTATTGTACATGTTTTAACTTGTTATTTTTGATCATATCACTTATATCATGATTTAATTGAATAAATAATATAAAACATTATTTATGTATCATATATATATATTCATAATATAAATATGTATAATAGATAGATATATGAAATGGAAAACACCATTTATGAAGATGGTAGGTTGTACGTACGCATAAATGCCATTTTCGTTTTCATATCGTATTGAATGGAAGTAAGTGAATGAGATATATATGTGTGTGTGTGGGTATATATATATCCAGTAGAATTATTATGTCATGTATTACATACTTATTAATAATATATATTTTATAATCATCATTTAATGGTTAACGTGGAAATGAATCACATCGCGTCGTGGAGACAGTATGTTGTACGTATGCACGAGCGACAATATCATTCCATTTATAGTGAAATCATATTTAATTAATGGTATATTATATATACAGAATTATTAACATGTTATATTTATTATTTTCATCAATTATACTAATTATTATACCCATCCAAATAATGAAATGTTGAATAACAAACCACACCACGATGTGGAGACGGTAAGTCGTATGTATGCACGTATGGAGACTTTTTCATTCATAGGATGGATAGAATAATGAATATGGTTGTACCATATTTATAATAACATATCATTATGTATAAGTTACTAGAGTTATTATTTTAGAATGGAAAAATCAAAGAAATTGGAAGTGGAATAAGAAAAGAACTTTGAAAGAGGTGATGAAGTAATTACCTCTTCTTCGGGTTCTTCCTTTTGATTTGATCAAAATGGATAATTAGGTTGAATTTTGATCAAATTAAGGCCTATAGGTTTAATTGAGGGTATTTGGGATTATATTTTAATAGGGGTTGGCCGAGCCAAATGGCTTTGGAGGTGTGAAATTAAGAGAAGGGGAAGTACCCTTTTATAAGAGAGGTGTGAATGATCCTACCAAAAAATTTTGGTTATGAATTCCTTTTTAATTATAATATGGGCATGATAATGCATGCATGGATAAATTAAATAAATTAATTCACATGATATCAGTATTGTATGCTCCCATAAGGGGCTCTGCGGCGATTAGGTTTTCCATCCGTCGTCGCCTTCCTTCCCCGCTGGCTGCTCTATTCTTGGATCTCACCTTGGTGCGCTCACGGTGTGGCTACTCTTAGCTCATGTGGACTCATCATCATCATTATATTCTCACATTGTTTCTCAACCTCTTCGATTTTGGAGGTGTGATGATGCCCTAGGGTGCGGGATCTGTGCTGAGTTATGGGGTTTCGTCGTGTTCCGTCTTGGGTATTTGTGCTTTGGGTAAATCTGGTCATAGGGTGCGATTCTGAAGGCAGCAAAGGGTTTTGCTTCAATATTTTGTTGTTTTGTGCTGGATTTGGTGTTAATTCCGTTTAGGTGATAATGGGTCATGCTTGGCTCCTAAAGTTTTTATTCTCTGAGGAGGTTATTTCATTCAGGTATGTGGTTTTGTTTTGGTGTTGCTTGTCACGTCGGCGTGTCTGGTGACAGACTGGGTTTTCTTCGGGCGGAGTTGTTACTCCCTGATGATCTGCGGTTTTATATTTTGTTGAGCGGTGGTGATGATGATTTGTTGTGGTTTTGGAACTGCGGTGATTGTTCTATTTTCGTTCATTGTTCTGGTGATGTCACTTCTGTAATAGTGTTTGAGCTTGCTGAGGTGAGGTGGGTGGTTTGTTCTCACCGACGCCATTGGATTTGTGGCGGTGCTAATGATCAGCGGTGTTCTGCGGAGGAGGTTCCAGCGATGATTCTTCTGACGGTCTCGCCAATGACCAGTAGTGGTGATGTGCGTGATGTGATGCAGTGTGATGGAGTTCGACCTGCAGTGATGGTGATGTAGTGAAGGCGACGTGTGATGATGGGTTCAAGAACCGAGGTGTAGATCATGGTGTTTGATGGATGTGTCTTGGTTTGAATTTGAATTTTGAATTCTGGATTTTGGGGACTGTTTTTAAGGGTACCGGGAACTGATAAACAGGCTTTTGAAAAATGAACAAAAAATGTTTCGCGGGTGAGGGTTACTTTAGGAAAAAATTGAAAAATTATTTTATTATAAAATAATTTTTGGTTTATAATGGCTCAAAATGGATTTATTTCTAGTATAAGGTGGTTATGGTTCGAAATAATCTCAAATAATAGGTTTTAGACAAGTTTAGGTCACCATATTATCTTTATCTTTTAGATTTAGCTCTTAGTTAAATATTTTAACTTTTACAATGTCTTCTTCTATTTTCATATTACATGGTTAATAGACTTACTATAAAATTCCAAGAGAACCTAAAATGGTTCATTAATGACATATATATCATTATATAAGTCCTTTGTATGAACCTTAGAATTTTAGGAATATTATATCATTTAATAACATAGTATTTGTTTTAAAAACTCATTTATGTAAATTTTGACACTATTTAGTATTTGGTTTTTGTGAAAGTCAAAAAAACTTGATTACTTCGAAAAAAATAAATTAAATCAACCCTAAAATTCCATATTAACCTATAAATTTTTTGGAATGCATCAAAAGTCTCAATTTTCATTTATTTTGATATTTATAATATCAATTATTTTAATCTTTCATTAATAAGGTAATTACTGCATCATCATTATGTCATAAATAAATTTAATTATTTAATGTCAAAAAATTATAAATAAAATACCATGATGTAAGAAATATTTTTATCCTAATAATAAATATTTTTAGTCGAATTTATCTTATTTATAACCCTATATTAAAAATGGTTTAGTTATTAAAATTTGAATTTAACACTTTTAACTATTATTTAAATAAAATAATAATAAATGTCCTAATCTAATCCAGGTGGACCAAAAGGATCATATTTTATTCCTAAGGTTTATTTTGTTCGAAATACACTTATCCAATATAATTAGGTCATGTTTTAGGGTAATTATTTTTACCTTTAATTAGCCTATTTACTTTTAACCGTGGTACATAAAATTCAAAAGTTATTAGTCCCCAAAAATTATTTTCATCCTATTGAACCAAATTTTACTTACTGATTTCAATCGTGTCTCTCATATTTTTTTAAATTCAATTCATATAAGCGTTAAAATTATGTTTTATGCACATTTGCAAATGTTCCTAGAAGGTGTGTAAAAGACGTTAAAAATTCAATAAAATTTTATACATCTAATCTTATTATTAAATTACTACAATGACTTAAATTGGACTAGTATATTTATTATGTATTTATTTTTACTTTAAGATAAATTTTTAATTAAAAATAATTATTTAAATGAAAAAGTCAGTTTTTATCTACAACATAGTGTTTTTCACTATTCATTAAAAATTGAATGTTTTTAGAAAAATACCAAAAATTCACCCAAATATAATTTTGATATTAAAAATTCAAAAATGATTTTAATTGTACCAAATTAAGAACATATAAGTTTCATTAATTAATTTAAAATTAATTCT
This sequence comes from Viscum album, assembly GCA_963277665.1. NCBI lineage: Eukaryota > Viridiplantae > Streptophyta > Magnoliopsida > Santalales > Viscaceae > Viscum > Viscum album. Next base: position 2,097,615,887 of record OY728122.1, read on the forward strand.
CGTTGTCAATACCAGAAAGCTTGTTCTTAAGAAGTAAAAATTGTCAAAAGATTGACATGTGTTTGTGTACAATTTAAATGTTAAATTACATCCAATGACCTAAATTATATTAAATGATAAAAATATAATCTAATTATACTTTAAAATCACTCAAATTAATAATTTAACACTATAAATTATTTCGATTAAAAAAATTATTTTTAATTAAAATTTAGTATTTTTCACTATTCATCAAATTATGAAAGTTATCAAAAAAACACCAAAACTTTATCCAAACTAAATTTTTATGTCTCTATTCTAGATAAGAAGTTTATTTTTGTCAAATTTAATATATAAAGGTGTCAAATATTGGATTTAAAAAGGGTTCTCTATTAAAAGCTGGTAAAATTTCATTTTTTGAAAAATAATTCTTTTATCCAAAAAATTGAATTTGTTCTTATATTATGTCTAAGAAAAACATAATATGGATTTTAAAATTATATGGAGTATATAAAATTCAGAATGTAGTTAATACTATTCATAACTACTTTTTGAACGGTTAGTTTGGTAAGTTGTGGTGTGCTCGAACTCAGTGTTGCGTGTGGTGCAAGCTATTGAATTAATTTAAAGAGATAACGTAATATGTAATCTCAGGGTGTTACATAGAACGATGTGGTAGACCTTCGTAGTTTAAGTAAGGAGACCATGTATTCTTGAGAGTCACCTCAATGAATGGATTTTGGAGTTTTTTTCATGGTATTAATATTTTCCTCGATATTCATCAGGCCGTATGAGATTATACATAGGGTTGGTGAGGTTTCATACTAATTTACTTTATCCCCATAGTTAGACCGAGTGTATGATGTCTTCCTTGTGTCACATCAGATTAGATATGTGCATGGCCCATCACACATTATATACCAAGGAGATCCAAACATTGAGGATAGCATCACCTTCTCAAAATACTTAGTGGTGATCAAGGATCGATAAGAGGGGATCTATCATGGATGGACTATTTCTATTTTTTAGGTACTTTGGAGGCATGGGAACATCTAAGAGAGCTTCTAGTAGTATGGGATCCAGGTGTGGGCTTAATACCCTCACCCTTTTGTGTATCTTGGTATTTTTGGGGTGAAAATACTTAAATGTGGGGAGAGTTTAACAATTGTATTTTTGGGAATTTGATCCTTTGAAATTGCTTTAAGTATATCTAAATTTTTCCTTGAAGTTGGCACGGTGTTTTGGGTGTCATAGAACCTCAGAATTAATATATTAGATATATTAAATATATTAAATATTTTTCATACATATTTTTAGAATAAATGATTTTCCCATTGATTGGGACATCATATGGAAAACCTAAGACCATAGTTGTTTCCAGGACATGGGGTTTATCTTGGAGATGACATATGGTTGGCTGAAGTCAGATGTTCAATGGGAGGAATTCATTGGAAGGGTGTGTTAAATAAATTAAATGATTAATATTATTTAATTTTTAAATTTCCAAAACCTAACCCTCTTCTTATAAATATTCCATTATGGTGAATCTTTGGGGTTATCCACATAACCCTAGAAGATTATATAGGATTAGAAGGAGAAGACACCATTGGAAATGATGAGATCCATACCATGGATCAATGACAAACAGAATGATAATATTCAAGGAATGAATGAAGAATATGAAAAAATCTTTAATGACATAATTATAAAATATTTTCTTCACTAATGATCAAATCTTTCTCAATGTAGGGCTCTTTATTTATGTATTTCCACACTTTTTATTTGATTGTTGAGCATGGGTAATTATTCTTCTTTGCATGATCCATAAATTTAATCAATATTCTTGATCCTGGTTATTAATTTTCATTTAACCCATGATTCACCCTTTTTTATTTCCACAATTATAGTCATTGTATAAGATTTCACAAACCGATGATAATTCTCACTTTTTTCATCTCTCATTTTTGTTCTTCAATTTCTTCATCGTTGTCCCATGGAGTTGGAAATTTGACTTTTCTAGACTGGTTTGAGCATGAGAAAACATATTAATTTTAAATGGTTTGATGAATGAACATTGTATTGATGTATTGTGGATGGATCGAGGTGGAGTAATATTTTTTAGGTGATAGCTTCGGGTATAGAAACCCTATTTTGGCAATGAGAGGCATGGAGGATCATGCATTGGTGATGTGAATCCCTATTTTTGTCCACTATAATACATAAATCAATTATAAAAATGTTTTTTCATGATTTTTTACTGATAATGTGAGTTAATGGAAGATCGTGGATGATTTTTTAGGGATTTAGACCCCCTTTATAGTGACTGGAGGTGTGACTAACCTTGTCTAGGTCAACAGAAGTACCATTTTATGACCATCGAAGACCTAAAATGATGGTGGAGGAAGTTTCCTACCATATCAAACCTTGGTAAGAGTTTTAGGTGATATTGTATGTGGATTTGGGGTATCCAATTGTAGTGAAGGTAGAAACCAAGTCTTTCATGAAAATATTGATCACACGTCATGTAATCTAGAAGAACAGAAGCCATGTTTCTTAGTTTCTCACAAAAAATAGTGTTTCAAGACACTATAAATATCACAAACTATGTAGAAGAACCACACACTATGTGAACTTGTATGGTTATCCCAGTAATCTACTGTATGTACATGCTCATTCCATCTTTATGGCCCACACACAATGTTCCTCAGATTACACCTTTTTTGCCCCTTCTCGTCTAGAGAACACATGTGTAGTGAGGAACACATATTAGACCTTAGGTGGTACTAAATGATGTTTCACCTATATAACAAACCATTTATGTGGTATTTTACATGCTGAGTTCAGTAGTGAGACACTTCTAGGATTCAGATTCAGAATACATCCCACATACCCCATAAGAACACACCATGTACTTTTCCCAGTATCTTTTACCTTATGTATCTCCTTCTTCAGGACTTGTATTCTGGCCCATGATTAGGTTTTCCTAACTAGTTTTCCCTACTGGTTTAATTTGTTTTATAATTATAGATATGATGTGAGGTAATATAAGTGGGACACTTCTTTAGTGGCGCTCAGTGGGTGGCAGTTATCAAGTTTGATCATTAGAGAGTTTTCGGGGTTGGTACTCCCTTGTTGCATCAGGGAGTGGGTACCCCATAATCTTTATATAGGTAGTCTAAATACTTTCCCAAATTACATATATAACATTTCATCTATCTATAGAGTGTTACTCCACCATTATCGAGCTCCAAAGGAGATAAGGTCCTCCATTGGAGTAGTGCTCCTCCAACTGTGGAGCATAGTAGTGAGGAGCATGCCCTCCACCTTGATTCTTGTGGTGTTGTCAATGATTATTTTCATTATATATGGGGCCTTTGGTAGATATATTATGAATCATAATTCTTATTTGGTTGTAAATATATATATCTTATTTCTCTATTCTATTGGGTTTCTCTATGAGCATATCTGATGTTGGGTTTCTTTACCCTATCACCTTATGGGTTGACCTAATTATTTTATTATATTGATTGCCTTTTAGTTTTAAAGTAATCTTACTAGTTATATATATACTCACCCCTACATGTTTTTCCCATGTTTCATGTATTATTAAAATGACAAACTATCGGCGGTGACTCTGGTGGACCTGGTATCCATGGAGCTTATAAGTATGTAGTGGCGTTGACCGTGTTTTGTGGTCAGACTCTGGGATCTTGAGTTGGGATTTCCCTTTATTTTCCCTTTATATTTTTTTCAGATTGGTTTTCCCCCTATATATCTAGTTGGGCATATATTTTCTCCCTTATACTTTTTTATTACCTTGATGCTCTTTGATATGTATCCTAGAGGTTGTTTCATTCATTGTTTACTCTATAGGGGATATTACTTTGTTATATCTCTACACTATTTCATGGAGTTGGGTGCGTGTTCATATATAGGTACACAATTATAAGGTATCACATTTCAGTGTTTTTCCACCCCAGTGCTTGTCATCAGCCCCTAGCCTATTAGAGGCATACTTGGGGTGTCACTCTCGGCTTACTATCAGCCTAGGTGGGGTCTCGATGGGTTGGGTCATGAAAAATTCCAAAACATTTCCATGGGACTCCAAAAATATATCAAACACATTTGTTAAATATTTATGAATATTATTTACTTCTAGAATTTCCATCTTAACAATAGGATTATAAGTGATCAATCATTTTTTAAACCTTAAAAAAATCTTATCAAGGAATATTCATGGAAAAGTAACTATTTCATGACATACTGAATGAATTTGTTTCTAGAATGATATTGAACATATATCATGACACATATAGAGATTATGAAACTATTGGGTAAGGTATTTTTTCCATTATAAATATACTGAATCTTTTTTTAGGGTTTTGAATCGAACAACCCAAAAAAACAAGTGTAAACTATACTAATTTAGTAACTAAATGAAACATGATAAAAAAATGATACAATAAGAATAATAAAAAGATAATAAACCTAAAAAATGTACTGAAAAAAGAAAGTAATTAAATTTTATTACTTGGAAGGGTAGAGGATGTACAAGGTGAGTCGAGACTCAAGGTATGGGGATTTATCTTTTAAACATTATTTTAAATGTTTTAAAGTTTTCCTTTCAACTCAGTTTCCTCCATGTCAATATTATTTCAAGAATATTATTCTATACATTTCAATTATTTCTTTAGGTTATATTATATTATATTTTACTTTATTTATAATGGTTTAAAAATGAATCTTTTTAATGTTTTCCATATGATTCATTTTTTACATTCTTTTAACGGTGTGAAAAGAATATTCTTTTTAACATTTACTATTTCATCACCTTTTCCCACTATTATGTATGTTCTTTGTTATGAAGATTAATTTTTAATATTTCATGGTTTTCCAAATTAAATTCAATTACCATTGTTTTGTGAATTTTTTATTTTAAATAATTATCAAAGAAAATGATAATTATTTGTATGATATAACTGTAAGTTATTATGATTATGGGTTCAAATGAGTGTTTTTATGAGTTTTATGATACAAGAACAAGACCATATGGGTTTTATTCTTGTTATATTTCTTTGAAATTATATATTATTATGGTTTGTTCTAATATATACCTCCAATGCATTGGGTAATGATTTATTCAATAGTAAAATCAACCTATCTCTATGGTGTTAACCCATAAAAATAATCAATAAAACCCCTAGGGTATCCACTCAACACTATAGGAGGTGGGATTATAAAACAAGAGTCAATAGAATCAAGGGATATATTTGATAATTGTAAATATATCATTCCGTTATAATGAATAATAGGCCCCACCCTCACCGATCTAGAATCTCACTCAGCCTAAAAGACATGAGAGACTCCATCAGAAGATAAGAACAGAACTTGATGATGATCACAGCCAATATGGGCCTTAAAACTAATCATCCAATCCATTCCATTTATAAAACTGAAGATATGAATATCAAGAATGATAAGGTCCCACACCACTTCAAGTTTATCTATCATCAATTTACATTAGAGACATCAGAAACCATATTCAAACCTTTTTCCCAAAGTCATGGAATGATCCAACAAGAACGAAATAAGTTATGAATGTAATACCAAAACAATAATTAACTTTAATGATATAAATAAATTAGTGGCACATAAATAAAATAAATCTAGTACAATAAAGGATGAAATTATCATTGTACCTCTAAAAATAGTTGGCCTTGCCTCAGATTCTTATGATTCATACTCCACGGTGTATATTCATCCATTCTATACTCCTCTATGAGATTTCTTAGTTTTATGAACATCCCCCTTCACTTAAGGATAAGTCCTTACAAACCTAGGGTAATAAAAACAAACCTATAATCCCTTTTTGGGAGTGGATCCATACTTCTTTCCTTGGGAAAAACTTCTAAAAAAATACTGAGATGACCAGATTTTATAAAACGATGACATGTCCGGGGTGCTTCTTTATAGTTAGGCTTGGAATGACTAGGACTTCCACACAGATTGAATACAACCAACTATTATCCTAATAAATCCCCTAAAATTATTCCTAATGAAAACTTTATACCTTTACATTTCCTTTTCTATCTAGAAAACACACCCTGGTTAACAACTGCAGTAACTAAAGTTCCACCTAAATTGGTCTTCATATCTATGTCTGCCTCATCCATATCCACCTTGTAAACCACCTCTAGAAAGGTTGAAAGGCATAAAAGAATTATTATTGATCAAAAATTGACCCTCAAACCCATCTCAAACCTTTAATCCTTAAGGTTAGAAAACACACCCTTTCTCTAGAAAACACACCCTGGTTTTGGGTAGAATACTCCAAAACCACGTGCTCTCCTTGCTCTAAGGTTAGAAATTCCTCAGTCTTAACCACAAAAAAACATTTTAGGATAAAACTGCTTGTTGAAGATTTTTTTAAAATATTACTAGGTAAGATCATTATGTAACTTGTCTTGCAAAATAGAGTCCCACCATCTCCTTCCCGGTCCTTCATGAATATATGTTGAAAACCCCACCTTAGAGTCCTCAAGCTTTTTCAAAAAAATGGAAGATACTTTCAAGCTACTCAATCCACTCCTTGGATTCCTGGGGTCCTTTGTCACCATGTAATATGGTTGGATTCTATGTGGTAAATTTTGATCCATGATCCACTATTCATCCTCAGTGTTTAATACCATCCTAACCTAGAGCCTCTTATAGGAGTAATCTTCTAATAAACACATGATAATAACCAATCATCTTGTGATAAAATTCCCAAATCATAAGACCAACTTATAGAATCAATATAAATTTCTTTAAACATTAAGTATTTAATGCGATTTTGAATTATTTGAATGAAATATAAATCAAAACAAGGAATATTATCATTTAAATAAATCCTAAATCTAGTTTATTTAAATAACTTCAAACACCAAGTATCAAGATAAGCAAAAATCCCTAACCACCCATGGTAACTTGAGTCTAAACACGAAAGTGAGCTAGCTAGGAATGCTCCCGCACCTACTACCTAAATTCTAACAGTCCTAACTCCTATCTATCAAAGACCATAAACCAAACCTTGGAAGTTTCATAACACTTCATTTTGGTATATCCACTCTGATATCATTTTGTAATAAAACAACTCGGGTCAACTGGAAAAGTCACCCAAGAATTTCAACCATTAGGTGTTGTGCAAAAAGACATCCAAAAAGTCTCATGTATAACCAAAAAAATAGAGTAAATAGAGGAAGAAGGGTAAAACAAATTATGACACATAAAACATCAAATCCAAAGGTATAAACTTGAAATTAAAACAAGACAATCCATAAACCAAAAATTTGTGTGACCATCCATCAACACCAAACTTCCCTACTATGAAGGTAATGAAAACCAAGAGAAGGTGATGAAATACCTGACCCCCTTAATTTTACCTAATCCCTTTAGAACCATATGTACAAAAACCCAAAGGTAAAATTAGGGTTTGATCAAAATTCCCAGTAGGATTTCACCAAATAATCTATACAAAGTAAAATACCATGAAATCATTAGTTTTGGATTTAAAACAAAAACCAGTTTATAAATAATTTCTGGAATTGAAACCATTTTTAAAAGAATCATTTGGTTTTCCTAAAATCATTCCATATTCACATAAACCATTAATATATTGAATACATGTGAGATAATAATAATTAGTGAGTACATAATAAAACCCAACCATGGATACACCATATGCTAAATAAGTGAGCAACTAACCATGAAATATATCATCATGTTTAAAACCAAATGTAAATGGAAAATAAAAAAAATTAGGATCTAGACGATGGGAATACATACTTGAAAATATAAATAAAAACAATAATCCAAGATTCATATAAATCCAAAAGATATTTAGTTTTTTTACAATATATCGATATCAAAAAACTCTAGTTGAATTACACACACTAAAGTTAAAATTCCATTTCCTGAAGCACCCAATGTTCCAAATGTGTAAAGTTTTCCAAAAACCCATTTAAAAACAATTCTCATCATTTATAAAACATTTTCATAGTGAATCTTCGCCACTTTCATGATTGAAAATGTATTTCAAAATAAAAACAACCTTTAATTCATTTCATCAAGATACATAGTATGAAAAAATATATTTTTAAAGAAAACCCCCTTTAAAACATATATCTTGAGAATAAAATTCACTTTCATATAAAATCCATAATTTTCAGAAAATAAACTAACATAATTCAAAATAAAATAAAGTAATTCATGAATTGGGACTATTTTATAGAGACACCTCCCTTATGAATGGGGAGAAACCATAAATAATTGATCTCCTAAAGTTGGTGTTGAATTTTATCAAAAAGGGGCATCAGACGCCTTCTAAAAGATCTCTTGGGTGCCTAATGTTCAAGATAGAAAGTTTTTATAAGACCTGGTTTGAATGGGAATTGGATATTTATAGTACAACTAAAATTTTGATAGCCACGATGTAGCCTCCTAGACCATGGTGAAAAGGTGATAGAATATTCCTATACAACGGCACAATGGGAGGGATAATGTTATAGCCTATCTAGTAAAACTGTTTCAATGAACCATAGTACACGTCTTATATTTCATGATATGTATATATAGCACAGTTAGGATCACCATACTGTAGATCCCCATTACTAAAATAGAACTACGTTACAGACAACTACCTGCAGTGAAACTACCCCAAATTTGGAAGAACAACCCAAACTTAACCCTCAAAAGACTATGGTGAAGTAAAATCCTCCACAATATAACACTCAACTTTCCTATTTTTTAGACATTCTCCAAGCCACAACTATGCCAAAAATGATAGTGGCACCAAAATTACACCTCCCAAACTCCATGCTACAACAGCCTTTTCCACACCATAGCCAACATATTCATGCCATATTCACTCATGCCTATGGTGTAATCTCCTATAAGAGCATAGTTTTACTCTAAAAAATAGAATGATCCAAGAGAAAGATTAAGGATAATTAGAAAAATGGGTTAGAAGTACCTAAGGGATGATGACGGGGTGTCACACCCAATAAGTTTTTTTCTACAAATTATTAATATTTATCCTTAAAATTAGATAGAAATTTGTTCTTGGAATCCATTAATATAATATCTCATAGGTAGTTTATAATTAATTTTTATAGATCAAGAATTACCTTATCTTGTAATTATTTATACATTGTAAAATTCGGTTGACCATTCTTTTCGAACCATCATTCTGGTGGAGGAATAAAGGAAAGATTCACACTAGAGACGATCCACATGTGTACCAAGAATCTTTGAATGTTACAGTAGGGATCTCCGAATGCTATTATGGATTTCCCAACACCTTGTGTCATTCATTATTGATCACACCTTTAGAATTCTAATGATCCTTTTTGGTTTCTCTTGGTTACCTCACAACTATAGAGAGTAAATTAGGGTCACCAATACTCATGGTACTTGAAGTTTTATTGAGAATATCTCAAAAATTGTGAGAATTCTTTGGTGAGTTAAATTTTGTGCACTAAAATTTTAGAAAACCCCCTATTTTGAGAATTCTTTAGTTATGTAATTATTGATCTACTGTTATAATATTATTTCTATAAAACCCCTTTAATGTTTTTTAACCCCTATCATACCCCATGTCCAAATAATAATATTATTATTATTATTTACTTAAAAAACACATAACCTGTAGACTAAATGAATATTATTTTTCCTAGATAAATAAATTAATATTTATTCAAATAATATTCCATTCTCACCAGACCATAAATTAGTCTTATATTCCTCCCCATTATTTATTAGACCATGTATAATGCCTATTTATTTAATTAAATAAATAAATATAACTATATTATATACTGATAAAGAAATACTTGCAATAAACCTAATTACATATTATTCTTCAAACTTGAGAAAAATATTCAAACATACCTATTAAACTCATATAGAATTTAAACAAGGTTCTTAGATACACTTAGTGTGTGACCCTCTAGGTCCCTTTCTCAATGGAATTAGGTTAAACAACCTAAATTTCAATTTTAAAATCTATAAACATTTCAAGTCACTATAGATAAAATATTTAATGTATCAATGACATTAAAACTTTTACAAACACTTATCGTGTAATATAATTCCTTTGACCTGATATATCTTTCAAAACATGTTTCATAGCATATGTCATCAACCTATGTATTTGGATATCTTTATTTCACTTTTCAAAACTAAAAAAACTAATAAACTACTATGGCCATGGACCTAATCTAGTTGTTCTATTCCATAAAAGATCCCGAGGTATTCACTTTCAATAGAAGGGGCAAATCCTCTCTCACATTATTCATTAATGTTATGCCACTCATGATGAACCCAATGTATCTAACTTCTCCATGAATTCTTATCATCATGGTTTATGAAATAAATCTAATAATATGAGTCATGAAATGTAATAATAGTAATAATAGAGTCAAAAGATCATTACATAGGTCCATATATAGTAATATCCAATAAAACTTGAAACATGTGAAATTCCTAATGGCGAGTTCATTCACATAACCTCTCATCTTGAAGATTACCTAGGGTGAACACCATGAGAAGGTATCTCAATGTCTTATGGGCCTCCTGCTCTAGATAGATTGTATCATCTTTGTCCCATCAGATAATATCATCCATCCATAGAACATGGGTTTAAGTGATACTGTCATAACATCTAAAGTATCTCATCATAGTGAGGAATCATTATGTAATTTCGATGTGGCAAGTATCCTTAGGATTTTATCACATTCACTATCACATAGAAGAAAAATTAGGATGTGATAATAAATTATATTATATTCTATTATAGCACCCTGAATATATAATGTAATTGAATGTACAAGGATAATTGGTTTTAGGGCACCAACAACTCCAATAGACTCCCAATTGCACTAAAACCAACTAGTATAAATTTTAATACCACTATATATAATGATATTAATGATTCTATAAATATAAGGATTTTTTCAATGGTTCTACCACATTCTCCTGTATGGATACTCTACTCATTGTGGCTTCACATTGTTGATAAAAATTCCTCAAGAGATGAAACATAGAGAGTATGTGCTTCATCCTTTGGTGAGGCCTTATCTCTTTTTCGAGGGGCACCACTATAGTATTATTACAATACACTATGATAGGGTTTAAACTACTCAACACCACACCAAGATCCTGGATTAAGGTTTTAATCTAATATGATTCCTTAACTGTATTATAATATACAATATACTTGGATTCTACTATAGAATTAGCCACAACTGGCTGTTTTGAGATCTTTCAGATAACAAATACTTTATTGAATATTAATACATATCCCTATTGTGATCTCATGTCATCCTATTAAGTTAAGAAACTATCATTTGTGTATCCCTTGATGACAAGATATGCACCTCCTTTATCTACCAAATGTGCATCCTTCATTTGCCTCAAATACTTAAGGATGGTCTTAATAGATGACCAATGTTTTTCTCATAGATATTATTGATATCTTCTTGAAATTTTTAGAGAATAATCAATATCAATTTTTTGTACATAACATGGAATATATAATTGATCCTATCATAGATTCATAAGGGATACCACTCATCCTTTTTCTCTCCTATTATTTCTAAGAACACATTTTCTTGGAGAGATAAATTACTTATGACACTGGAACCAATCCCCTATTGGATTGTACCATATTGAATCTCTTCAAAATATAGTCAATATATATACCTTGACTTAGTCTAACAAACCACTTGGATATATTCTAAATAATCTTGATCTTGAGTATGTAGGATACTTCACCTATGTTCTTCATAGAGAAATACTTGTTGTACTAAAAATTAATTATTTATTTTCTTTTTGAAGTAGTCTCTTTATGGTTGAGTGGTAACCAGTGGGATACAAAAAAAAGGATGGACAATTAAAAATTAAAAAAAAATCATAGATAACACACAACCCAAGAAGATCATAATTCACTCATGTCAGCCAAAGTCTCGTTTCCTATAACCATCATCATGAAACCCACTATCGTCATCGTCGTCCTAGAACCATGGTTGAGGACGTCATTCAAACACCACCATTCATCGGAGCCCATAAAAATCCATCATAGCTATCATAAAACATCATAAAAAAGTCTTATTCATCCCCCATTAAACCAAAAACAACCAAAACACCAATACAGATCAAGCTCACCGCATTAAATGCATACATCATCGACACAACACCATCGTGAACAACATCGATGGCCGCCACCATAACTAAACATCATAATATAAATACACCATCGACAAATAGTAAGAATACCTAAAAGGAAATAAAAAAACCCTTTATGAATGTTTTAATGAAGAAACACTGAAAAAACTTGAAAAATCAGTAACATCTCCATTGATGAAGCTGATTCCAAATCACAACATCACCGTCATTGATGGGATTACACTAGGAATATTGACTACCTACCCACACATACTAAAACCACATTATTACCACTATTATAGATTTTAATTGTATATGAGTAAATTAATTTGAGGTCTGAGTGGGGGATGGAGTAGTCGAGGGCTCTGTATAATGACATCGTCAATGAGGCATAAAACCTGGAGCTAGAAAAACCTAAGAAAGCTGGATTGACAGTGCCTTGAAATTCATGTACCACCGAACCACAATCCCAAAACCTCTTTGAAACCACTACTCTATAACTGACTTTGATAGGCATTGAGGGATATGAGGTTAGATAAGGTTGAGTGTCCAAGGGGTTCAATAGTAAGCAACCTATGACGGGACCCAAAATCCTCCAGAAGGAAGATTTCATCATTATGAAATTGAACCAGAGTGCCTTCACCAAAGTGACATGAGGAACATGACCAAAAACAAGGGAAATAAGAAAAAGCAAACCTCTAAGGACACATAGGGGATAGAACCCAGGAGGAATCCATGTGGATGGAGAAGGAATAAGGAAGGAGGAAAAAAGAGGGGGGAAACAAGGAGAAAAAGAATAATGTCACTCAGGTGCACCATCGACCCTATAATGAATATTTTTAGGAGGAAACCCTAGTTAGGTACAAGAGAGATAGGGGATAGAGATGGTGGATAATGGGACCATTCACATTAGGTATAATGTATATTGGAGAAAACACTTTTTCAACTCTTACTTAACTGGTTTTAAGTATAGAAACTCATTTCCAAAAAACAATCTATCATCGACATATACTCCCAATAAAATGATTGTACTCCTACTAAACCATCTATAGAAACAAAAATCCAATTCATTCTTTAAGAAACTATGATCTCAGATAGATTTATCAAAATGAATATTCCATGACTTTATTATATACTTTAACACATAAATGGATTTATGCAATTTGAGTATTTTTTGGAAATACCTGGAGTCACAAACCGTCTTGGTTATGTCATAGAGAAATCTTTCTGATGGTTCCAATTAAGGAATTTTGTTTTGATATCCAATATCCAAATATCATAGTATTGAAATGATACTATATAAAGTATAATTCTGATGTATTTAAACATGAAAACTAGGGAAAAGTATTCATCGTAGTCTATTCCATGATGTTGTTTAAACCTTTTATCCACTGTCCATTCTCTATAGGTACTAAATTTTCCTTCCATGTCCAATTTTCTATTGAATACCCATTTTTATTCAATATTATTTACATCAATTAGAAGTTCAGCCAAAACCCATACTTGGTTCACATGGATGGAATCCATCTTAGAATTCATATCCTCTTTCCATTTAGTATCATTTGATATCTCTACTACTTCCTTATAGGGTATAGGATCATAATTGTCCAATAATAATGATTATTCATCCTCAATGACTAGAAAACTATAGCGAACTATTTATCTAATCTATTAGGTGCTCACATATAGTACTTTTTTTTCAAGAATATCTTCCTCCATAGGGATTGTTGGAAGTTTTTTCAATACCAAATCATATGTATCTTGAGCATCGAATTCATAAAATTCAATCTTACTTCCACTATACTTATTGATGATATTCTCCAACTCTAGAAACATTTCCTTTGGACCTAATGTGACCTTTTTTTGAGGTTTCATATTGGTAATAACCCTTCATTTCCTTAGGGTAACCTATAAAGATACACTTCATGACCTGGGGTGCCAATTTCCTACCTGAAGTGGCCATAAAAAATGCCTCTCAACCCTATACACATAGGTTTTGTTGAAACCAAGAGATTCTAAGATGGTTTTTATATTAAGTAAGGTTGAATAATTAGTGAGGAGGATATGATTGAGTGTTTTGGATTTTTTTGTCAATAAAAAATCTTATTCTAATTTTAATTTTATGATTCCATGTGAAATTAACTTTAAGGTTATAAACTTCAAGATTGGTTTATCATGATTCAGGTATTTTATGAATTGGTGAAGAATATTATGAGAAAGTTGGACCAAGTTAGGAAGGACACACCCATGGTGGAAGGTGTGTTGGAGAATCTAGGAAAGGCCATGCCCATAACATGTGTTTTGTTGTAAAGTTCATTCCTAAAATGGGAAACTAGAAAGGGACCATACCTACTGTGGTCCCCATGGTGGTCTTTTATTATGATTATGTGAAACAATGATGCCAAAATATTCATGGGGAAGTTTTTGGTGTTTATGTTGTCTCCTTGAGTGAAATGGGAATTCCCAAAATAGTTGTGGTGGTGTCTATTAGTGAATATAGTTGAAAAAACAAGCATACTGTTAAAATGGACAAAGGAGAATGACCACGCCTATAGTTTGACAAGCCATGGTCAATAGATAAAGATGCTTTCCAAAATGGGAAGAGGAAAAAAACATGTCCCATGGTAGAAGAATTTATGGTCAATAGGTAGAATATTAGGTCAAATGGGTATAAAATGAGGATTTCTCTTCTGGTGGTTTGAATTTTGAAGTCAAAATAGCCAAGTATTTTTCACCAAACTATAGTGCAATCCGTGTTAGGAGGATCATTTATTTTAAGAGATATTTTAATGATGTGGCTTCATGAATGACTCAATGGATATATAAATTGATCTATAAGGTCATTTTTAGCAGCATCAATGATATATAAAAGATCAAAAATATCCAATGGATCAAAATAAAGTGGGATAGTTGAGTTGGTTGAAGGAAGTTTAAGGATTAAATTCAGATTTGAAAAAAAAATCAAATTGGTTCTTATATTTAGTAATTTCTATTATGAAAAATATGAGGAGTGTGTATGTGAAGTGAAATGAGTTAGTGGTGTGTGTGAAGTAGAATAATAGAAAAATAATAATAATTAAAGAGGAAGAATAAGTGGGTGTGAAAATTGGAATAGAGTGAAGAGATCATACCTAAGTTTTTATAAGTTGAAGAAAAAGAGGAAGAGTGGAATTACATTAATGAATAAAGGTTATTCCTAGAATGATTTATTATTTTTTATATTAATTTATTCACAGTTTTAATAGTATGGTAATTATTTTAATAGTTGGTATACTTTTAGTAACAATAGTACAAGGGTAAATCTTACTAGTTGTACCTACATCTTGAAACTAGTGGGTAGTATGATCTTGATGAAATTTGGATCATTACAGGACTAACCTTATCATTTTGATAGGTGTTCCTTGTAAATATACATTTCCCTTTGTGCGTGTTTGTTGGATAGAGATCAAGGTTCACTTTAACTAATGGTGAGGGTTATTTAACCAAGTAAACTTAAAAAATAATTGTATTACTGATTCACCCCACCCCCTCTTAGTGATTCTTTACTAGTCCTAGAGGTGTATTTTCAACTAGTATCAAAGGAGATTACCCTCATTAGTGATTTTATTTTTAAATTTTTAGATGGATTTTATCTCTATTAAAAGTGTGAGTCACTGAATTTATAGTGTGTGCCTTTTAAAATAATAATTTAAAGAACATAAAGGGTATTCCAATATTTGATGGGAAAATCTATCACATATGGAAAGATGGGATGTTTTCATACCAGTTATCTATCATCTATGATTGTTTTTAAGTTACAATTTATGGGTTTATTCCCTGATCTAAAGTTGTTTCTATGACAATAAAATACAATAGGGATTCTAAAAATGATGTTTAGGTAATGAATTTTATTTTTTTATCACTCTTAGAAAGTTATTTTTTAAAATTCAAATGGCTTAAAACCAAAAACATATATCAGGGAAATACTTCATAATATCTATGAAGGAAAGACCAAAGTTGATTGAGATAAATTTTAATTTTATATACTTAAGTATGAATATATTTGGATGCATGATGATGAAATTATTAATAGTTTATTCACAATGTTAAATGAAGTTGTGAACATAATTATAGAAAATTGTGATAAGTCCAAAATGTGGATATTATTGAAAATATCTTGCATATATTAATATATAATTTTGATTCTAAAGTCTTTATATTGGAAGGAAAAGATCCCAGTGATATTTATCTTGATGATTTTCATAGTCTTTTAATATATTATGAAATGAGGAAAGATGGTGTTATCAAGAATAAGGTGAAGTCTGAAAAAGAAATATCTTTTAAGGCCTTAACACAATAGGCATATAAAGAAGGTTGATGAATAAGTTTTTCATTATATTGATTATAATTTATATTTTAAGTTAGATAAGATGATGTCTGTAATCTATAGAAATGTGATTAGTGTAAAGGTAAGTTTCAAAGTTCATATTCCACTAAAATGTTTTTGTTTTGGATCATTGGGACATTTGGTTACAAATTTTCCAAATTTAAAAGAATATGGAGTCAGTGATGAAGAAAAAGAAGTGACATAAAGATTCTTTAAGAAGGTATCATCAAAGTTTAAAAAAACATGGGTTTATTATAAAGTTAAGAGAAATAATTTCTCAAAATTCAATAAGGTAAATTTCTTATCAAAGTGTGAAAGCAATGATAATTGTGATAAAAAATAGAAAATTGAGATTTTGAAATACTTTGATGAAGAAAAATTCATTTATAAGGTGGATGAATAATAATTAACTAGTGAAATTTGAGGTAAAGTAGAGTAAAATGAATAAACTAAGATGGAATTTGAGATGAAAATATAACTTAATGAGTTTCTCTCAAAGAACTCTAAGTTGGAAAAGGAGATAAAAAATATTAAAAAGGAAATTCAATTTTCCAAAAGCAATGAATCAATTCATATTGAAGAAAAATAAAAAATTCATAAATAATTTAATTAATTGAAGAAACTTTTTGTTAAATAGAATAATTTTAGAATAAATATATAAGAGTGAAATATAAAATTAAAGTGTTTAATATTTTACAACAAAATATTATGAGTATTGAAAAATAACTTGAAATTTTTAAGTTGAATCTCCAGAACTCTATTCATAAATTTGTGGAAAGATCAAGTTAATATGGAACTCATGGACATCAAAAAATATTAGTCAAAAATGAATATAAAAATCATGAATGAAATTTTGTTTTTTATGTGAAAAATAATAAATCAAGAAGTGAAATTTTTTACTAAAATAAATTTATTTTATAGATTCAAGAAATTATGAGTATATATTATTTAATGAAACAATTTCTATAAGTGGTTAAGGTAAAATGGATGAAAATAAGTTTTAAATAAAAAATAAAGAGTCGACAGTCCACCAAAATTTTGGTTTGTAAAAAAGATCCAAGATTAATAGTGAGAATAATGTTAAAATATATGTTCACATTTCTGGATAGTATGTTAGTTTTAATGGGAAATATTCCTTTTATGGTTATTGTTGGAATTGTTGAGTTTTTGGGAACATATAAAGGATGTGTTGGTTTAATTACCAATGAAATTATGAGATTATATGGTTTAGAAGACAAAAATTTAGGGGGAGTCACCCCATTCAAAGGAGAATAATTCATAAACAAACTTGATAAATATGGATTAAAATGGAAAATAGTTTTCAACTATTTGAAGATGTTTGTGAATGATATAAGAAATATGGTAATTTTTCAAAAGTATGTATTATTATGGTACTATCCCAAATGTGCTCAAGATATAGTGTAAATAAGTATCAAAAGAGGAATGAGAAAGGCAAAGATAAAGATCTGGTTTGTGAACTTTTCTAAAAAGCATCAAAAGGAGATTATTCATCGATTTTGGATAGTAGTTGTTCCTCACATTTGACAGGAGATTTTAATTTCATAAAGGATATTGAAAAATGTATATAAGTATTTGTGACCTTTTTAAATGATATATCACTCAAAATAAAAGCCATTATATCAAAATTGATTTGAAAATATCAATTTAAATCCATGATCATGTTGCATGTTTAAGGATTAGAACACAATCTTCTTAGTATGTCTTAGTTATGTAATGAAGGAAATGAAGTAATCTTTTAGAAAGATGGATTTTTTTGTGAAGATCTTGAAATATTTATGTATCTGGACAAGAGGACCATGGACAATAGGCAATTTTTTCATATTGGTGATTCTGAAAATTAGTTTTATTTAAGAAAGAAAGAAGAAAATAAATTTTGGAATCAAAGACTTCGTTATCTTGGAAAAAAAGAATATTTGTAAAATTATTCATTGAGGTAATTTTTTGTGATGTTCCTAATTTTAAAAGATAAAGGAATTGGATGTGATCTACTTTTCAAAAATAAAATATTGAGAATACTCCACATAAGAAGGTTGAAATACAATATACTCATCCTTTGAGTTATTTCACTCAAACATTTGTGAGCACATGGGGAAGTAATAAATGAATTCATATAATTATTTTATTTCCTTTTTGGATGAATTTACTTTAATTACATGTATTATGTTTATGAAACATAATTTAGTGGCTCTAAAATGGTTTAAAGGTTTCAGGAGAAGTCTTGATAAATAAAGTGGTTAATCCTTGAAAAGGATTCAAAAAAATGATAATGTTGAGTATACAAGTATAATATTTGAATCCTATATTGAAAACATAGAATCTGACATGAAATCAGTGCACTATACACACCTCAAAAAATGGTGTGTTTGAACAAAGTAATCGAAGTCTTGTAGAGATGGATTAAACTATATTAATAGAGAATGAAACATCTCATTATTAATGGAGACAAGCTATTGGTGTATCATTTCATATTTAAAATCATTTTCTTTATAGGTAAAATTTTAAAATTTCATTATATGATATGTATTATAATAAATATCTAAGTTTGAAGTATCTAAGACTATTTTAAAGCCCTTTCATTATCAAAGTTAAAGTTTAACACCTGTGAAAATTTTAAAGAAGAGGTGTTGATGATATCTTCCTCGTTCATCCATAAAATGGAAGAGGATATTATTATTACCACAAATAAATAGAAAATATTTTTTATTCTATTGATGTGAAAGTGATGGAACATACAAATAAAGTAAACTTGCATAAAGAAGTAAGATCCATAAGTGATTATAATGAATCTATTTCTATGAAACTTTAAGGTGAAGTTTTAAAAAATATTGATAATTATGGATAAGTTCAAGTTGAATAAGTTGATTCAAAAAAATAAATTTATGAATAACAATCTTGTTCAAATCAAATATGTGTGAGAAGAAAAGTTCAAGTTCAAAATATCATTTTAAATCATATAAACAATTAAAAACTTTATCTTTTTTGGTTTAGGCATTAAAATATTTATATATATATATATCTAGTTTTTTCCTCAAAGTCAGCATGGTGTGAGGGTGTCAAAGAAACATAGAATTAATATATTAAAAATATTAATATATATGTAATCACGCACTCACAACCTTTCAAAACAACTATTTTCTCATTGATCGGGACCTTATATGGGAAATCCATGACCACAGTTGATTCCTAAATGTGGTGTTTACCATAGCAACAACATAAAATTGGTCAGTGTCGGGAGTTCAGTGGAAATTGATCATTTTAAAACATGATAAGTGGTTAAATAATGTAAGTTATTTAATTAAATTAAATAAAATAAAACACCTACCCTTTCCATTTGGTTTTCACACATGGTAGGATGGAGAGGGTTTATCCCTCATTTAATGGATGGACTGAGGAGGATGAGGGGAGTAGGTTCCACTGAACATCTTCTTTGACATCTATAAAGACTGGATCAAGGTGAAATGGCATATGAGTGTGGTTTTGGACCTGAAGCATTAGTTTTTTCACCATAAGGTATGTGGTTTTGAGTTTCAAGCCCTGATCCCCAATAGGTGTGTTATATTAAGGTTGTAAATCACTATTATGACTACTAAAGGCCCATTATGGGTCAATCTATTCTTAATTGAGGGAAATAGGGGTTTGGGAGTCTTGTAGAGATTTCCAGTTTGGAAATCCCAATCACATAGCATGTAGTTCAGGGGAACACACCATGTGTTCTTCCCATTGGGGGAAGAATGAGTTTTTAGGACTACACTCTTTTTACTTAGACTACATTCTATATAGATATATATAGCCAGTATAACAACCCTTCTCTTTATTACACACTAAAACGTGTTTTATTACATAAAATTTCACTAAAGACAACATTGAGGATTGAGAGTTATAGTGTATTGGGAAATTAGGAACATTACATAGCAACTTAGAACATAAAATACAATATCTTTATTGAAAACTTCTTTTACATGACCACAACATTCCTTCGTACTTAGCATTGCATGGGATAACCTGAGGACATGCATAATAAAAGGGTGAGCTATAAATTCTATTAAGGGATTAAACAAGGCATAAAATTAATAATACAATACATTTTAGGCCCTAGGAATATCAATGGAGAAAAATATAAACATGAACATAAATTCATAATATAGCATGGTTATCATAACATGGAAATGTGGCAACAATATTTAACATGATATTATCTTGAGATAAGGATCATTGCACATGGAGCATAAGTAAACCCTCATTACACATAAATTAGAATGAGTAAAACCTCATTGAAAATTAAGTAGCATTATTCAAAACTCATTGCACATTATGTATCATGATAATATTCTTTACCCAATGCATTGGAGCACTATCAGGGCGCACCCTTTAAAAATATTTCATTTCAGGCATAAGTGTGTCACATAGATCATACAACATGGATTCAATAAACATCATAATTTATTCCATGAATAAGATATGTGGAATATATAAATTTAAGTCCTAAATCAACAAGTACAAGTGCATAAAGTTTAATACCCTTCATAGGGAAATTGGTATGGTATTCACTTATAAGATGATTTTGGAATGGGAAATTTTGGTGTAACTTCGGCAGCATAACGACGTCAAATATAAATTTTAAAATGGGTTGATGAGAGATAAAGGGGTCTCTAATAATTTATACATGAAATTAAAAGTGAGGGGGTCATGGAATATAATATACCAACATATTTAATGGGATTTATATTCATAATATAAAATAATCGTTAGAATGTAAATGAGGAGAGAGAAATCCCTTACGGAATTTTGGCATGGTAACAGGTGTACATGGGAGACATTAATGAGAGATAAAGGGGTATATAATAATTAAAACATAAGTAGGGAAGTGTAGGGGAGGTTAGAAATCATACCACAACATTTTTAATTGAAAATAAAAGGGAATAACAATATAATAAAACTTGGACATGAATAAGGAAGGAAGGAAAGTCAGGATCCATTACTTGGAAGTGTGATCCCAAAGGCTTGGGAGAGGATTGAGAGACAATTATTAGGATACTGGGGAACTTTGGGAGGATTATAGAGAGATGATTTCAGAATTTTTTTGATCTTAAAATGGTTGTAGTGGATAGTAATGGGAGATTGAGTGGGTTTATATAGGAAAGAAGAGGGAATTCCTTATTATTTAGGTTTTGGACACTACACATTAAACTAATCAAAAAAACAAATCATACTTGGGTTTTTGCCCATGGTTTTTTCCAAAGTGTAGTGGAAAACATTATTTTATAATTAAAATGGCCAAACTTATGAAAATATTAAGCTTTATTATGTGTAGGTGAGTCACACTCTCAAGAAAATCATTTTAAAATGTTAAAATGTTTTACATGTCTTGGAGGGTCCACTAAGGCACCGTAAAATTAATGAAACAACTCAAAAATCACATTATTTTAAAGGTAAAACATATATTAGCCTAAAAACCGTTTATATTATTTTATTACATAACTATTGGTTCATTATGATGTCATAAAACACATTATATATTTAAATAGTATTTAATTTTTACCCAAAAATTCGACTGTCTCAGAAAATTATGAAAAAATCACCATTAGATAATTTAAACATCATGAATCAAAAAATAATATTCATTTTATCTAAATAATTTTCTAAATATGTGAATTTTTACTTTTAAAATAAAAACCAATATTTATCAAAAATTCATGGGTTTTGACAAAAAAAAGATTTCAAACCTTAATAAAAATTACAATTGTATTTATTAAAATTATACGATCATTTATATTTAATAAAAATTAATTTAGTAATAAATTTTTATTAAAATATTATTTAATTCCAAAATCCATTAATTCATCCAAATATATTTCTTAATTTAATTTAAATATTACATAACCCCTTATAACACTCGCATAAGACCTAAGGGTTTGGTGTGTGATGGTGATAGACTCTCGGGGTGACTCAGATAACATCGCTCAGATGGAAATATTTATTAACTTCCAATTCTCCCATAGGAAGTTCCATTAAATAATAACATGTTGAATCTCATCTTGGGATTGGTCAAGAGTGAAGCCTTGTGATGCTACCTCCTTTTTTAGATCTAAAAAATGGTATTCATATGGATAAATTCTACTGGATAAGGCCATTACTTTCTTTGTCTGAGTAAATTGGATTTGTTAAAGCCCTATATTTTTTCTAATCATGTGATCATTGTTCAATGGTTATATTAGCAACGGTAAAAATTCTTAATGGTATTTTAAAATCCAAAAACATAAAACCAGGGAAGTGAATATGTTTTATATAACAATTTACATAATAAGACATTTAATTAGATAAAAAGGAATTTTCATTAATAAAATTTTGGGTCGTTACAATCTTCCCCCCTTAAGAAATTTTTCCCTAAAAATTTCCTTTTCCCACACTAAAATAGATGAGGGTAACTCAGCTTCATCACTTCCTCTGATTCCCACATTGCTTCTTCAAACTTGTGGTTTCTCCACAACACTTTGATGAGAGGCATTGCCTTATTTCATAGAGATTTTTTCCTACGATCTAAGATCTTCACCATCTTATCTTCATAGGAGAATTAATTCTCAAATGGCACCACCTCTAGATTCATTACATGTGATGGGTTAGGTATGTACTTCCTCAAGGGTGGTACATGGAATACGTCATGCACTTGAGACAGGTTCGGTGGGAATGCTAGTCGATAAGACACTACTCCAATGCAATCAAGGATCTCAAAAGGGTCTATATACCTTGGACAAAGCTTTCCCTTCTTCCCAAATCTCATAACTCTCTTCCATGGTGATATGTGTAGGAACACCATGTCTCCCACATCAAACTCTAGGTCTCATCGATGATTATCAGCGTAGTTCTTTTGTTGAATCTGAGCAGCTTTAATATGTTGTTGGATGGTCTTAACCTTCTCCACCATGTCTTAGACCATTTATGGACCTAGAAGTTTTTTCTCCCCAACTTCATCCCAACATGTCGGTGTTCTTCACCTCTTACCATAAAGGGCTTCATAAGGAGTCATTTAGATGCTTGAGTGAAAACTGTTATTGTCATAGAACTCAACCAGAGGAAGATATTGATCCCATTCTCCTTTTAAGTCGATTGAGCATGCTCTCAACATGTCCTTAACTATTTGGATAGTCTTCTCAGATTGGAAATCAGTTTTAGGATGATAATACATACTAAAGTTCAGCTCAGTATTCAGAGCATGTTGGAGACTCTTCCAGAACATAGAGGTGAATCTTGGATCTCGATATGATACAATTGATAGTGGTACTTCATATAACCTTACCACTCCTCTGATTTATATCTATTCTAGTTTATCCAATTATAAATCATCTTGAATTTCAAAGAAGTTTGCAGTATTTGTAAGACGATCCACAAAAACCTAGATAACATTATTTACTTTGGATTTATTCAGAAGTCTAGTGAAAAAGCCCATGGTGATGTTCTCCCATTTCCTTGTTGGTATTGGTATTGGTTTGATCATTCCCTTAAACTCCTACCTCTCATCCTTCACTTGATGACACACCAAGAACTTTTATGTATACTCAGTGATCTCCTTCTTCATGTTATCCCACTAATAATTCTCTCAGAGATCTTGATACATCTTTGTGTTTCATGGGTGAATGGGGAAATTTGAACTATGTGAATCATCCAAATGTTCTTTCTTTATATCTGGATTTGATGGAACATGTAGTCTTGACCCAAATCTCACAATTCCTTCTTCATTAAAATTGAACTATGAGGATTTCCCTTTTCTGATAGTTTCCACTTTCTTCTAAATTCTCATTTCATCCTTTTTAGTATTCTTTAACCTTTCCAAAAGAGACGTTTAATCAATCATTTGTGAAAAGATTGATGATGTTACCTTCTTTATGATTCCCATTTCCATCTTCATCAAATCTAAGAATATTGGATCAATTTCAATTATCATCAATGAAAGAGTTGTTGAATCCTTTCTACTTAGAGCATTTGTCACTTTATTTGCTTTCCCAGGGTGGTAATGGATTTAAAAATCATATTCATTGATCAGATCTAACCATATTCATTAGTGCATGTTCAACTCTTTCTATGTGAATATATACTTGAGGATTCTGTGATCCATTTATATTTCACACTTCTCCCCAAATAGGTCATTTCACAAAATTTTTATAGTGAATATTACTACAGCCAACTCAAATCATGTGGTGGATAGTTTTTCTCATGAACTTTCAATTACCTTGAAGCATAGGTAATGAATTTGTCATTTTTCATCAACACACAGCCCTGGAACTTCTTTGAAGCATCATTAAATACCACAAAACATTCTCCGCTTATGAGTAGTGTGAGAACAGGTGTAGTTATAAGCCTCATTTTCAACTCCTTGAAGCTCTTTTCTCATTCATCACTCCAAGAAAACTTGAATCCCTTCCAAGTTAGCTTGGTAAGATGGTTTGAAAATCGTGAAAAATTTCTCACAAATCAATGATAATATCCAGCTAACCCAAGGAAGTTATGGATATCTGTCATAGATGTTGGCCTCATCCATCCCTCAATTGAATTTTTCTTGGAGGGATCCACAGATATCCCATTTCTTGTGATGATATAACTCAATAATGAGACCTCCTTTAACCAAAACTCACACTTTTTATATTTTCCATAGATCTTCTCCTTTAAAAAGGTCACTAGTATAGTTCTTAGATGCTCCTCATGCTCCTCCTTGGTTTTGGAGTATATTAGAATATCATCTATGAAGACTACCACAAATTTATCAAGGTAATATATAAAGGCTTTATTCATAAATTCCATGAATATTACTGGATCATTAGTGAGTTCAAAGGGCATTACTATTAATTCATAGTTCCCATACCTTGTACAAAAAGTAGTCTTGGGGATATCCTCCTTCTTCACCCTTGGTAATATCCCGACTGTAGATCTACCTTGGAGAAGTATTATGCTCTATGTAGCTTATTGAACAAGTCATCAATTATTGGGATAGGATACTTGTTCTTTATCATGATTTTTTTTATCTCGCGACAATCAATACAATGGTGCATTGACCCATCCTTCTTCTTAACGAAGAGGACTGGTGCACCCCATAGTGAAGCACTTGGGCGTATAAACCCTTTATCCAGATTCTCCTATAGTTGTTTCTTTAGGTCCTCAAGCTCTATAATAGCCATTATATATGTATTATTGGATATTGGAAATTCCCTAGGTATAAGATCAATCAAGAATTCAACATCTCTTCTAGGAGGAAGACTATGAAATTCCTTGGGAAACACTTCAGAGAATTCCCTCACAATAGGTATATCTTCAAGGATGGTTTCTTCTTTAGACTCAATCATCTGAGCAAGATACGCATGCTCATAGGGCAGTAATATCCATGCTTGAGATGATGTTTCTAAAGAAAATTCATCCTCCTCCTTGCACTTGTATATAATTGGGGGTCAATTCGCCATATGGAGAGTGATTTCCCTCTCACGGTAATTTATGTTCTCTCTATATAAGGAAATCCAATCCATCCCAAGAATGCATAAAATTCCAATAGATAGAGTATGAAGAGGTTTTTTGGGAACTTCAATACACAAATTATGATAGGGTAGGAGTTATATTCATGGGATGTAATGATTTCCCCACTTGTCGTTCTCACCGACATCTCTACTTCCATGAATTGTGGTGGTGTTGGGATTGTTCTACTAAACATTTAGGATATAAAAGAATGCGTAGAAACAGAATCAAAAAGTATGTTTTCTATTCTTGAATGAATAACTATTGTGCCTATCACCACTTCATTTTTGGGGTTCAATTCAGTAGTAGTGATGGAAAAATATCTTCCTTACTTCCTTGGAGGTTGTCGGTTGCCTCTGAAAACCCTTGTCTTAGGGCACTAGTTTGCAAAGTGCCCTTGTTCTTTGCATTTGAATCAATGAACAGTGCTTTTAGGTTCGAACGAAGTGTTCCTCTCCTATGTCGCAGTAGCAGGTTTTTCTTTTCAATAGTTAATGTCCAGGTGCCCTTATTTTCCACACCTAAAGCGTTTCCTCATCCCCTTCAGGAAATTTCTGGGGTGCTTCTTTCCGTACCATTGGAAAGTGGGGTGCTCTAATTTCTTAGCACCGTTGGATTTATCTATTGGACCACCAGAATTAAAGTCCATTTTCCACTTCTTATCTCCATTATACCCCTGAGATTATCTGATCTCCATTTCAACCTTGAGGGCACATCATAAAATTTCCTTATAGCTATCGAAGTCACGGATTTCTAGGGATTTCCATAGGCTAGGTTTTAGCCCACCAAAGAAGAAGTCAACCTTGAATTCAGGGGTAACGACAAAGTCGGAGGCATATCATGAAAGCCTTTTGAATTTTTCATCGCATGCTCTGATGAATTCGTCACCTTTTTTCTTAAGGTAGAGGAAGTCCCTTTCCATCTTAAGTTAGAGGGTGTGAGAAAAATATTTATCGAAAAACATTTTCCAGAAATCCTTCCATTACAATGCCTCAATATCTTCCTCAGGATTTGTATTTTTGATCAATGTACACCATTGATAAGCTTCACCCTCCATACGATAAGCATCCATAAAAACCTTCTCTTATTCAGAACATTAAAGTATGGATAATATCTTCTCAATGGATTTGATCCAATGTTCAACGATTGAGGGATCAAATGATCCATTAAAAGTAGGAGTCCTTTTTCTCATGAATCTCTCGATTGTAGATTTTTATTTCTTGGGGGGGGGGGGGTTGTATGTTCCTCTTGACCCATTTTTCTATTCAAAACGTGTGTTAACTAAGAGTGTATTATGACAATGTTTTAGATTCTCGCTTCCATCAGATTGGGCATCTCATTAGAACAGTCATCACATTGATCTTCACATCAGTTGTTAGCATGATTCCTCTTATTACCATCCATTGGATTGAATAAAAGGAAAGTTAGGGGTAACACCTAAAGTGAAATCCAATTAAAAAAGGGATAACTTATAAATTACATTTATTTCCTTAACTTATGAATTTATAGGCTTCAATCTATGTTATCCATGATCTACTTCCTAAAATATATTCTTAGTGGCATTTTTTATTCCCTTAAAAATGGTTTATACTAAGATTATGAATTTACCAAATAATATCCCCTAGGAGTGTCAAACCAAGAGTGCATCAAGGCCCATTTTCATGATCCAGTTCTAGTTTGAGTCTAACTCAAAGTGTTGTTTTCGGGTTTTACCCCTAGATACATATGTTCGTGAGCCACCTCTACTTGTTTGTATCTAGATAGGGATGTATTTTCTTGATAAACCACTTACTATATACTCACCAAAATTTAGGGATTTTTTTATTATAATTATTATTATCCCTAAGGATTTCACTAGGGTTTTCTAATCCTATTCCCAAAAATAACTAAACCTATCCTCTGATACCAACTATAACAACTCTGCTCTTTATTACACACATAAACATGATTTATTACATAAACTTGCACTTAATAAAACTTTGAGGATAGATAGGTATAGTGTATTAGGAAATTAGGAACATTACATAACAAATTAGACATAAAATACAACATATTTATTGAAAACTTCTTTTACATGACCACAACATTCCTTCATACTTAGCATTTCATGGAATAACCTAAGGACATGCATAAGAAAATGGAGGGCTATAAAGCCCAGTAAGGGAGTAAACAAGGCATA
Source organism: Viscum album (assembly GCA_963277665.1). Taxonomy (NCBI): domain Eukaryota; kingdom Viridiplantae; phylum Streptophyta; class Magnoliopsida; order Santalales; family Viscaceae; genus Viscum; species Viscum album. The sequence continues at coordinate 2,097,644,128 of OY728122.1, forward strand.
ACATGAATAATAAAATACATGCTAGGAAATATGCATATAAATGGATAATAATAGACACATGAACTTAAATTCATGATATAGTATGTTTATCATAACATGGAAATTTGGAAACAACATTTAACATGATATTAGCATGATCCAAGGATCATTGCACATGGAGCATGAGTAAACCCTCATTGAAATTGAATTATCATGAGTAAACACTCATTTCACATGAATTATAATGATTCAACACTCATTTCACCTGATTTATCATGATACTATTCTTTACCCAATGCATTGGAGTGCTATCAGGGCACAGCCTTTAAAAACATTTCATTTCATGCATAAGTGTGCCACATAGATTATACAACATGGATTCATTAAACATTATAATTTATTACACAATTAAGAGATTTGGAATACATAAATGTAAGTCCTCAATCAAAAAGTACATGTTCATAAAGGTGAATACCATTTATAGATAAATGGGTATAGTATTCACTTATACAATGATTTTGGCATGGGAAATTTTGGTGTAACTTCGGCAGCATAATGGCATCCAATAGAAATCATAAAATGGGTTGATGAGAGAGAAAGGGGTCTCTCATAATTTATACATGAAATGTATAGTGAGTGTGTCATGTATTATAATATCCCAATATATTGAATTGAATTTAGATGCATAATATAAAATAATTTCTTGAATGTAAATGAGGAGAGAGAAATCAATTACGGAATTTCGGTATGGTAACAGGTGTACATGGGAGGAATTAATGAGACATAAATGGTTCTATAATCACTAAAACATAATTAGGGAAGTTTAGGGGAGGTTAGAAATCATAACCCAACATTTTTAATTTAAAATAATAGGGCATGACAATATAAGGAAACTTGGACATAAATAAGGAAGGAAGGAGAGTGAGGATCCCTTACTTTGAAGTGTGATCCCAAAGGCTTGGGAGAGGATTGAGAGAGGTTTCTTGGGAGATTTGGGCACCTTGGGAGGATTCTAGAGATATGAGTTTAGATGTTGGTAGAGCTTCAAATGGTTTGAGTGAAGAGGAATAGGATATTGAGTGGGTATATATAGGAAAGGAGAGGTAATTCTTTATTATTTAGGTTTTGGACACTACACATTAAACTAATCAAAATAAAAAACCCTCATAGGTTTTTTTACCGTGGTTTTTTCCAAAGTGGAGTGGAAAACATTATTTTATAAGGCCAATGGTTGAACATATTAAAATATTAGGTTTGTTTATTTGGAGGTGAGTCACACTCTCAAGGAAATCATTTTAAAATGTTAAAATGTTTTATAAGTCTTGGAGGGTCCACTAAGGCACCATAAAATTAATAAAAAAATTAAAATCACATTATTTTAAATTTAAACATATATTTTACAAAAATTACTTTTATATTATTTTATTACATCACTATTGGGTCATTATGATTTCATAAAACATATTATATATTTAAACGGTATTTAATTTTTACCCAAAAAATTGACTGTCTCAGAAAATTATGAACAATTTACTGTTAGATAATTTCAATATCCTGAATCCAAAAATAATATTCATTTTATCTAAATAATTTTATAAATATGTGAATTTTTACTTTTAAAATAAAAACTGACATTTATCAAAAATTGATGGGTTTTGAAAAAACAACTTTCAAACCTTAATAAAAATTACAATTTTATTCATAAAAATTATACAATAATTTATATTTAATAAAAATTAATTTAGTAATAATATTTTATTAAAATATTATTTAATTCAAAAATCCAATAACTCATCAAAATATATCTCTTAATTGAATTTAAATATTAACTTAAAAATACTATTTGTGCTTTTAAAACCATTTACAAAGTAACAATAATAAAATGAATGTATATTATTTAAAAAAATAATGCACATAATCATAGTGCTAGTGTATTGGTACATAACCCCTTATAACATCTACATGATACCTTGGGTTAAGGTGTGTGATGGTGATAGACTCTTGGGGCATTTTGGACAACATCACTCAGGTGGTAATCTCTATTAACTTCCACTTCACCCGTAGGTGGTTTCGTTCAAGATTAAAGTGTTGAAGATCGGCTTGGGATTGGTAAAGAGTGAATCCCAATGACGTTACCTCCTTTCTAAGATCTGAAAAATAATCTTCCTATGGAGTAATTCTACTAGATGAGGTCAACACTTCCTTTATCTGAGTAAATTTTATTTGTTAAAGCCCTATATTTATATTAATCATGTGATCAATGTTCAACAGCTATATTAGCAATGGTAACAATTATTAATTGTATTTTAAAATCCAAAAACATAAAACCATGAAAGTTAATATGTTTTATATAACCATTTTACATAATAATACATTTAATTAGATCAATAGGAATTTTCATTAATAAAAGTTTGGGTCATTACAGCCAGGTTGTTGAGTAGTGTGGAAGATGGTTTCACATGCCATGTACAAGAAGTACATGCCATATAGTGAGACATGTCCATCCATCCAAGTATATGGTAAGACACCCCATGTAATGGTTATAAATTTCCATATAGAAATACACACCCAAACCCTAGGTATACATGGTCTCGAACACAGTTGGGAACATGGGCATGGTCCAAAGGACACAGGCATGGGTTGGGATACATAAGACACATTGTCTATGACTAAAGATAGATTTAGGCCATGTGTAGTTGAAAAAATTCCAAATAATCTAGGAGAGGATGCATTTCATGTTACCCCATGTAAATATTGTGCACTTTTCTATGATATTTACACCTTGTGTATCTCCTTCCTTGGGACTCGGATTTGGGCCTACGAGTAACTTATCCTGGTCAATTTTCTATATAGAATTCAATGGTTGATTTTTTTTGGTATTAGAGATACTAAATGAGGAGTTGAAAGTTTGACGCTTCCTTTAGAGATTCTTGGCTGGTATTAGATATTAGTTTAGTAATTAGAATTTTTTTAGAGATGTTTGACTATTTCAGTAGGGTGTGGGTCTCCCATACCCTTTACATAGGTAGAGTTAGAACTACCCCATACTAAACAGGTTGTGGGTCCTATATCTATGGATTAGTTACCCCATTATCATCAATCTCTAATGAGGAGCGTGTCCTCCATGGGAGTTATTATTCCCTCGGTTATAGATCATAGTAGCAAGGATTGATCCCCTACACTCAAATTCTTGAGAGGTTGTGTGTGATGATAGAAATCAAAGTTGGGCCTTTGGACCTATTGGATTACTCATTGTTCTTATCTAGTATGTGGAGAAGAAGATCCAATTTCTCTCTCACTTGGGTTTTTTTTATCATATCTGATGTTGGGTTTTTTGTACCCTCTTTCCAATGGGTTGAGATAACATGTTCTTTCTTTGTTTCTCCCTTTTTTGTTCTTGGGGTGCCTAATGGGTATGTATATACTCACCCCTACATGATCTTTATCTACATATGTTGTGTCTTATGAAAATGAAATGTATATCATTAGTGATATTGGTGGACCTAGTTTCGGTGGATCATATAATATCTTGGCACTTACTATGTTTAGTGGTCAACCATGGAGTTTCTAAGCTAGGATCTCATCCCTCTTCACTTTTTCACTAGTTATTTTCAATTTGGGGCATTTTTCTAGTTGGATATATTTTTTCCCTTTTATTCTTTTATACTATGGTGTTGTACATTGATTCTTTCCTAGAGGTTGTTGCATGAATAGTTTACACTCTAGTTATTCAATATTTTATTATATATCTACAATGTTTCATGGAGTTGGTTGTGTTCATATATGCAGGTACTCAAGCTAAGGCCTCCCATTTCAATATTTTCTACTTCATTCTTATCACCATCACCTTGACTATTAGAGTTGGGTTTGTGGTGCCTCACTTGGATTACCTCTAGACATGCATGCCTCGGTGGGTCGAGTCATGATATAGTGGTATCATGTGTGTTCTTTCCATGGGTTAGTGTTTGGATTTGAACTTGTTGTGAGGATTGGTTTGGGAACATAGGTAATTGGTGTTGAAGTATCTCAAGTTTTTATCTTAGGCCATGGGACCCAATTTTGGTGCATATCATGATATATCCAATCACTATGACTCTTTACTACCTTCTTATTGACTCTACATACTGATACATCAGTTGTAGGGAACCAATGGTACATGCATCATATAGGATTGGGTCTTTTGACTTTCATGTCCTTCTTAAGTCATCTCCCAAGATATGTTCATCTAAATATGGAACATCTTGATAACTTTTATGATTCCTCCATGGTGATAGACATCTGGGATATCGATACAGGATCTTGAATAAAATTAGTTGAGTGGTGATTTCGTGGTTTAGAGACCTACTCATGAGGTGTTTCCTTCAGGAAAGCATAGAGTGGTGTCCCCACCTATTGATCAGTGCATGGATCCATCTCTAGTGTTTTGATCAAATGATCGACTACCTATTAGGAATTCAATAGCCTCAGTTGGTATGGATGATTATGCATACAATCCTAGTTCATTTCACAGGTTCCAAAGATATATACCCCTAAGGTTTTAAGATTAGCCAGACCCTCACGCAGTGGAGGATTGGCTTGAGGTGATGGTTTGAGTTTTCAGGATTCTATAGACCCCATATGATTATATGGTTGAACTTGTGTCTAGTATTATTAAAGGATAATTAGGTCACTGGTAGAGTTTGGTTACTTAGACCCTTGATAAGGTGACAATCTCATGGTTAGACTTCTAATAAATGGTTCACATTAATTATTACCCTTCTATATTGAATATTATATAAATTTAAAAGATTCTCAAGTTATAGAGGGGGATATGTCATTTAAAGAGTATACTATGAGTTTTAGTAACCTCACATGTTACTCTCTTGATATGGAGTGATATGTATACTTCTATGCATGGAAGTTTGAGTAGGGCCTTTACTGATATATCCATGCTAGTGTAGTCTCCCAATGTGTTCCCACTTATATTTAAGTGTTGGAGTGGGATATATTTATATATATCTTCCTAGAATAGTTATTTTGAGTATCTAGGTATGTAAGTGGAAATCATGGGGTTCATTCATTTGCATTATATAGAAGGCATTTTTCATTAGGGTCTTAGTGCAGGAGGCATACTCATGCCTAGACTCAGAAATGCATATCAATGGCATAAGGTTCATGTAGAGGATCCAGTCATCTATGATAGGTATGATTCTATTATTATTATGGGTTAGGTCACATGTCTCAATACTTCCCAACCTTACATGTTGAGGATGGTAGGTATACATTGTATGGACCACCATGGTAGAGGCAGTGTCTTGAATTGGGATCTCCCAAGTATGGTCAGGGTGGCCCCAGGTAGGTAGTACTGATAGAGGAGTAGGTGGATCCCTAGAGGGATGAGCTATTGGTGGAGTTATATGCTATAAGATACTTCCACACCACCACTAGGTGGCCCACGCCAGGACTAGATGGCTAGTGTTTGGGGGTGTGGTCAGTTTCAACCTATGAAGGGATATGACCAGGCTTCTCATGAGATGATTCAAGGCACGATCTGTATCTTTTATACTCTTTATCAAGTACTTTTATACACAGGTGAAAATCATTCCTTTATCTATATATCCCTATTGTGAGATCTAAATCTTCACATTGAGACTTTATCCTATAATTTATGGCTAGAGGTTCCTACAATGTGTTATTCCTCTATATCACACATCTAATAGCAGTGCGGGTTAGTGCTTAGTGGAGATACTTTCTCATGGGACCACTTGGGTATCATGATTAGACCTTATGATATCATCCTATTTATGTACTAGTCATTAATAGTGTGTGTCTAGATTGACTTTAATCATATGAGAGTTAGATGCCTTCGTATAGATGGGATGAGATTCTTCTTCGTGGGTGAGAGAGATATTTTGGTTGAGAAAGTGGGGTTCAGGAGTAGGAAGTTGTAACCCATAACCCATAAAATGTAAAGAATGCCCATTGGTGTAGTGGTCTCTTTAGGAATTCATATTTTTGTGGTGGTGGAGGATTATATGGACGTATTTCCTAAAGATATACTAAGACTACCACTGAGGAGAGAGATTGAATTCTACATTGAATTTCACTATAGGACTAAGCCGGTATCTTTTGCAGCATATTAGATGGCCCCTACCTAGCTTCTATAACTTAGGTTAAACTTGGAAGAACTTTGAGTGAAATTTTTTATCATACCCAATGGGTCCCCCTAGGTGGATCTAGTTTTTTTCATAAAGAAGGGGGTGGGATTTTAAGGCTTTGTGTTGACTATCATCACCAGAATTAATTAATGATAAAGAACAAGTACCCCTTTCCAAGGATTTAATACCTTCTTTAATTTTTAAAGTTGTGAGTTGGTTCTCAAAAATCGATCTCGGGTTTGTATACCATCATTTGATGGTTTTAAAGGATGATATTCTAAATATAGAATTCTAATATCACTATGGACACTATGATTTCTTAGTAATTCCATTCAGTGTGACTAATGTCCATCTTGTGTTCATGGATCTTATGAACTGAATCTTTCAGACATACTTGGATCAATTCATAGATTTCTTTATCGATAAAATTATCATATACTCTACCTTACATGAGGAGCATTCATAGAATTTGAGGATTTTTGTAGACTTACTCATGGATAACTAACTTTATGGTAATATCTTATGGTGTCTTCTTTGGATTCTAGAGGTTCACTTTATGGGGAATGTCATATCTGAGCATGGTTTAGTTATGGATCTGGTGATGGTTGATATAGTGCTTTCTTGAGAACCACCCAAGAGCGCATTAGGGGTCCAGAGTTTCATTGGTGTAGCGGGGTAATGTAGGAGTTTTGTGGTAGTATTTTCTAGGATAGAAACACCTTTGAATGCCTTATTGTAGAAAGGTAAGACATTAACCTAGATTGATTGGTTTCAAGGATCATTTGAGGTTTTAAGTTATTGACTAACTTGTTCCCATATTTTGAGGCTATCAGAGGAGGGAATTGAGTATGTGGTGTTCTTTGATGTCTCTAGAGATGGGATCTGTTTCGTATTGATCTAGAGGTAGGTGGTGATCACTTATGGGTAAAGACAATTGAGACCCCATTAGTAAAACTATATGACCCACAACTTAGATTTGGCAGTGGTAGTATTTGCCTTGATATTTGGAGAGGCATTACCTTCTGGGTGAGCATTTTATAGTTTACTCAAACCATTATAGTCTCAAGTATATATTTACTTAGAGAGATCATAACATATGACAGAGATGTTGGTTTAAATTCATATAGGAATAAAACATTAATATACTCTATACTCTAGGGAAGGTCAATGTGTTGGCAGATTCCCTTACTAGGAAGCCCCATTCTTTCTTGTTAGAGGAGTCATCTAAGAAATTGTCTTTTTTGCATCCAATCTTGGTTGAGGATATTGGTTCATCTTATCTTCAATTTATGGTGGTTTATACACCACTTCTTCAACATGTGAGAGAGGCCTAGCTATGAGACATCAGTTGTGAGGTTCTATGTGACCACATATCCTCAAAAGATGCAGTAGACATGTTTTATGAAGGAGGGGATCATGTTATCTTTTTCTAGGGAAAATAGTGATTCTGATCAAATTATGTGAGGATGTGTTGATGGAGTTCAATACTTCTCCCTTGGTTGTACATCCCGGTGTGTAGAATATTTATAAGAATCTCTAGTGGTACTTTTGGTGGGTTTTCATAAAGTAGATTGTTCTCAAGTTTGATTCTTGATGTCTCATATATCAGCATATAAATGTTAAACATCAGGATCCATCAGGTTTGAATCAACCTATTGATATTTTAGAAAGGAAGTGGGATGGAATATTAATTTATTTTGTGATAGGAATTTCACATATAGAAAGAGGACATGATGCTATATGGGTTATTTTTTACTAACTCACCAAGTCAAAACACTTTTTTTTTCATCCATGAGGAACTTTTGGTTTAGAGTATGGGGTAGTTGTACATGTTCAAGATTATCTGACTTCATGGGGTACCCATGATTATCATATCCAACCATGATGAATGGTTTATGTCATAGCAATGGAGAGTTATGTGGGAGGATTTTGAAACCTAGTTATAGATAAACATGGAATTTCACCCCCATACTAATGTCCAGACCAAGTGTACTATCTAGGTATTGGAGGATATGCTAAGATCCTATGTGTTTTACTTTGGCTGGAGCTAGGAGGATCACTTACCATTGGTATAGTTTTATTATAATAACAACTATCAATCTACAATTGTAATAGAACCTTTTTAGGCCCTGTACAGGATACCTTGTATCTCACCCTTGTGTTGGAGTGAGATTAGTGAGACATCTCTTATTGAGCCAAAGCTAGTGTGGCCCATGATAGAGAAAGTTTAGGTGATCTATGAGAATTTTAGTATAGCCCATAATTGATAGAAATATTATGTAGATCAATGTTATAGGAAATTGGAGTTTGAGTAGGGAGACCATGTTTTCCTAAGAGTCTCTCATGGATAAGGATTGTGAATATTTTTCTAGGGAATCAACTAACCTCATGTTTTATCAGTCTGTTACCTATACTTTAGAGGGTTGGTGAGGTTGCTCATTTCTTATCCTTACCCCCATAGTTGGACATATTTCATGAAATCTTTTATGTGTCATGGTTGAGGAGGTACATGCACAACCTGATGCACATCATCAATGGGGGTAAGATTAACATTGAGGACAGAGCCACCTTCTTAGAGTTCTTAGTGGTGATCAAGGACTAAAAATAGAGGATTATTCATGTATAGACCATCCCTATGGTTTGAGTACTTTGGTAGTATATGAAAATGTAAGAGAGATATTGGGAATGTGAGACTTAAATATAGGTTCAATACCCTCGCCTTTTTATGTAGCTTGTGATTTCTAGGGTGAAAATACTCGAAGGATGTGAGAATGTAATGACTTCAGTTTTTTTGGTTTAGTCCTTTGAATATTTATATATATATATTTATATATATCTGGTTTTTTCCTTGAATTCAGTGTTATTTTTTGGCATCATAGGACCCCATAATTATTATATTAATAATTTTAATATATATAGAAGAGAACTCATGAATCCTTTATCAATAATGGTTTTTTCATTGATTGAGACCTCAAATGGGAAATATAAGACCATGGTTGATTCTGGAATGTGGGGTTTGACCTAGGTAAAATATAAATTTGTTCAATGTTGGTAATTTGATATAATTATATCATTGGTGGATATGATAAGTGGTTAAATAATATAAGTTATTTAATTTAATTAAATAACTTCAAACACCTCCCCCTTCTATTTGGTTTCCATACACTATAGGAGAGATAAGGTTTATCCCTCACTACTAAGGGCCCCCTGGTGATTGATCTATACTTAATCAGTTCAGGAAGTTCATAGAGATTTCTATTCGAAAATCCTGATCACACGATGTGTAGTTCAGGGGAACACGCTGGATGTTCTTGTTATTGGGAGAATATGGAGTCTTTGGGACTACACATAATGTGCATGGACTACACACTGTGTGGATATACAATCCATGTGGCCGAGTAGTTGGGAAAATGGTTTCACATGTCATGTACTATAAGTAAACTCCATGTAGTGGGACATGGCCATGCGGTCAAGTTCATGTGATAACACCCCATGTAAGGGGTCACATGCACATGTATAAGTACACATGCAGACCTTGGGTGTAAACAAGCTCAGACATAGCTAGGTACATGGGCATTGGATAGAGGACATGGTCCTGGGTTGGGCTAGACAATACATGTCATGTACATATGTACATGTCATTTATGACAAATTGTATAGCCAAGACATTTACAATTGAGGACACACCTAGGTGTATAGGATAGGCCACATGTTGTGTGACCCCATGTACACACTAATTATTTTTCTATGATATTTCTACCTTGTGTATCTTCTTCCTTGGGACTTGAATTTGTGTCTGCAAGTAGCCTATATTGAGAAATTTTCCATGTATAATGTGATGGTGGCCTTCATTTTGGAAATAGAGATAAGACACAATGGGTTATGAGTAGTGCACTTCATTTTTTGATGCTTGGTCGATGTTAGAGATTAGGTTAGTCATCTAAGAGATATCAAGGTTAGTACTCCCTTATCCCACCAAGGTGTGAGTCCCCCATACTCTTTACACAAGTATATTTAGTACTCCCCCATAATACAGAGGGTACATGAGCTATATCTATGGACTAGGTACTCCATTATCCTCAAGATCCAATGGGGAGTGGTTACTCCATAGTTGTTAGTTCTCCCTCAGTTGTGGAGCGTAGTGATGAGGAGAAGACCCCTCAACTCTGATTCTTGATAGGTTGTGTGTGATTATGGGCTTCATAGTTGGACCTTTAGAGCTACATGATGGCTCATAATTCTTAGTTGTTATCTAGATATGGATATCCCCTTTCTCTATCTATTGGGTTTTTATTGAGCATATCTGATGTTGTTTTTTATACCCTCTATCTTATGGGTTGAGCTAACTCTTTCTTTCTATGTTTCTCTTTTTTTGGATCTTGGGGTTCCTATTGGGTATCTATATAATCACCCATTCATGGGATTGTCCCACACATGTTGTGTTTTATATTTATGATATTAAGATCGACATTGATATTGGTGGACCTGGTTTTGGTGGAGCATAGCAGTTCTTGGTGCTGACTATATTCAATGATTGACCATGGAGTTCATGAGATGAGCACCTATCAGTCATCCCCTTTTCCCCAGTCATTGTTAAGTTGGTACCTTATTTCTGGTTGGGAATTTATATTTCCCTTTTATTATTTTATATTGTGTTATTGTACTTTGATGATTTCTTAGAGGTTGTTACATGCATGTTTTTCACTCTAGTTGTTAAGTCTTTTATTATATACCTATACTATTTCATGGAGTTGGTTGTGTGCATATATACATGTTCTTAGGCTAAGGCATCCTATTTTAGTATTTCATACTCAAGTATTTTCATTAACCAATTTATTATTTATGGTGGTCTTTTGGTCTCTCTCTTAGCTTACCATCAGCCAGGAGGACCCCAGTGGGTCAGGTTGTGACATGATAGATTCAAACTAGGAGAACCTTGAGGATAACCTCTCATATCATATTATTCTCTCAAGAAAAGGATTATATTTTTCTATGTCAAGAGAATTATACAACTTAAATGTTGAAGAATTTGGGAATAGGGTATTCAAAACCTGTTTCTACACTAATTTAAATGGGTAAAATTTAACTAAATATGATTAGTGAAATGAATTTGATCCAAGAGAATTATGGAGTCTAATTATAAGTTTACTTTATTTGACAGCTTCAAGACCAGATATAGTGTATGTTGTTACACATTGTACTAGATATCAAATTTTTCCAAAATTAACTCATTTAATGGATGGAAAGATAATTCTTAGATACATCAATGGCATATCAAAATATGGATTGAAATATGATAGTAAAGGGAAGTGTGATTTGTTTGGTTACTCAGATATAGATTGGTCAGGATGTGTTAATGATAGGAGGTCTAAATATTGTGGAGAATTATATCTTAGAGAAAGGTTTGTTTTTTGGAATTCAAGTAATAATAATTTAGTCAACTTGAAAACTATCAAGGCTATATATGTGTCTTCCACCCATGCCTCAACAAAACTTATGTGGATGAAGACTCAACTAGAAGAATTAAAAGTTAAAGTGAATTTTTCATTATATATGGTATGTGATAATCAATGTTCATTTAATATTTAAAATAATTTAGTTCATTATTAAATATACAATAACATTTATATTCAATATCACTTCATAAAAGATCTAGTAGATAAGAAAGATTTAAAATTGTAATTTGTTCTTATAAAGGTACATATTGTTAATTTGTTCACCAAGACACTGTCAAAAGAAGAATTTCAAAATCTAAGGTTGAGGCTAGGTGTTCAACCTCATTCATTATAAGACTAATTTATGGTGTTTCTATCCCCTATCTCATCTTCTATTTTTATAGTGTTTTCAATGGGTGAGAAACTAAAAACATAAATATTTCCTTTATGTTTTTTTCTATTATTTTTCAAAGGGGGTATATAATGTAGGGGAGTATTCATTGATATGTGTTATCTTTATATTAAAAGTAATCATATATTTAGAGAGAGTTTTTAAAATGTATATTCTATGATTTTAGAATGTGTGAAATATTTTAACAGTTTATTATAAGTGGTTGCAAAAACAAATTAGGTTTGAAATGATGATTTTGTGATAATGAAGTGTCTTATATTAAGGAATTTATATATAGATCGCTATATTATGGTTATCAAGGTATTATTTATTCAATCTTCTTGTTTCATACAATGATTTTTCTTACTTAGGCTTATAATTTTTAAATGGTGATCCATTGATAATTTTTGAAAATTTTATAGTGATTTATGATCCTTAGTTGAAAAAAAAATCCAAACAGGGGGATTGTTGAGCCTAAGAGGTATTGAGATGGTTGTTATGTTAAGTAAGGTTGAAGAATTGTAGAATATGGTATGATTGAGTGTGTTTAATTTTTTTCAATACATAAATAATATTTAAATTTTAATCAGGTGATGAAAATGTGAAATGATCTTCAAGTTTATAAACATCATGATTGGATCATCATGATTCAATAATTTAATGAAGTGTTAAAGACTCTTAACATAAATGAGGGCCAAGATAGGAATGCCACACCCATAGTGGAACTAATTTTATATAATCTAGTAAATGACATTCCCATAGTGTGGGGAATGTTATTAAGTCTATGCCCAAAATTAGAAACTAGAAAGGGACCACACCCATGGTAGTCCTCATAGTGGTCTTCTATTGTTCCTGTGTGAATTAGATAAGGAAAAATGGTCATGTGGAAGGTCTTGGTACTTATTTTTTTACCCTGTATGAAACAAGGAGGCCCAAAATGGTTTTGTTTGTGTCCACTAGAGATTTCAATGGGAGAATCATCTTGTCAAAATGGATAAAGGAGAAGGACCACACTTTTGGTTTGACAAGTCATGGTTGAAATGTAAAGATTTTTTCCAAAATGAGTAGAGGCAGAATACCAAACTCTTAGTAAAAGAAGTCAGGTCAGTAGGTATAGTGAAAAGACAAAATGGGAAACAATAGGGGGAATATGTCCATAGTGTTTTTCATTTTGAAGGAAAAATGTCTAGGTATTGTGCATTAGGTCATGGTGCAAGCCATGTCAAATGGGGTCATTTTTTCAAGTTTTTTTGATGATGTGGATTCCTAGATGACTCAAGGGAAATCTAACTTGATCTATAAAGTTTTTTTAGAAAAATAAATGGAATATGGAAGATTAACAAGATACAATGGATCAAAATGAAGTAGGAGTAGTTGATTTGGTTAAAGTAAGTTGAAGGTTTAAATTCAAATTTAAAAAAATAAATTGGATGTTATACTTGGTAATTATTATTTTGTAAAGTTTGAGAAATGTGTATGTAAAGTGAAATAAGTGAGTGATGAGTGTCAAGTAGAAGATAAAAAATAAGAATAATTTATGTGGAATAATAAGTGGTTGTGAAAATTGTCCTAGAGTGAAGAAATCATACCTAAGTTTCTATAGGTTGAAGAAGAAGAGGAATAATAGCACTATATCAACAAATTAATGGTATGTAAAGTATTTATTGTAATTGATATCAAGTTCCTTATCATTGATATTGTGTGGGAAAAACTATCATAGTTGGTAGACTTATTATAACATGAGTACAAGGATAAACCTTGCTCATTGTACCTATATGTTGAAACTTGTGGTCAGTATGGTCTTAGTGAAATTCAGATCATGACAAGGACTAGACTTGTCATTTTGATAGGTGAACCTTATAAATATTATTTTCCCTTCATGTGTTTATCTTGGATAGTGATCAATATTCAATTTAACCAGATATGAGGAATGTTTCCCTAAGAAAACTTAAAAATTAATTGAATCATTGATTCACCTCCCCCCTATTCAGTGATTCTTCACTAATCAATGAGGTGTCTTTTCAATTTTGAAAACATTAAATTATTTATATACATTAACTTTTATGGTATTTCATCCTTTTCTTTAGTTGTAACCTGTTTCAGTGTTTCTATGCCATATTTTTTAATGCATATCCCCAAAAGGATAATGAAAGATTAGCATGACTCATTGTCAACACCACTGTATCCAACAAGGTATGGTTCCTCATTTCACTTAAAATATTTCACTATAGAGTATATGCAGGATTGGGTTGACATAAAATTTAACACTCCTATAAAAGTTTGATAAAGACTTTTCTTAGATATTAACTACCTTGATCTGATTGAATCTTATTTATCTTCTTACTAAGATAATTCTCTACTTCGTTCTTGAATTCCATGAATTTCTCTAGGGATTTTTACTTTTACCTCATTAAATAGATGAAGTAATATCTACACAATTTATCTATAAAAGTAATGAAGTGTGAGAATCCACCTCTAGATTCAACAGGAAATGGAATTCACACATTATCGTTTACCAATTATAGAAGCTCTGTATCCCTTTCACATGTACCATTAAAAGTTGGTTTAGTCATCCTACCTTGTAAACAATCAAGACATTTTTCAAGTGTTTTTAGCTTAAAAGGCTCAAAATACCCTTCTTGATAGATATTTATCAAGAAATTCTAGTTTTCATGACCTAAAAGGTGATATCACAACTGGGTGTTATATGATTCATGTGAACTTATTTTTTTATCAACTACCATCACTTATTTTTCAAAAAAAATAATACATAAAGACCATTATTAACTCATTTGATATAATAAAAAATGTTTTCTTTATAAAAATAACATTCATTATTTCCATACATGAAAACAAAATAATTTATATCAAGATAAGAAACTAATATGATATTCTTATTAACACTGGACACATAATAACAATTATTTAAATCCAATATAAGTTATATTTTCAAAGTGAGGTGGTAGTCTCCAACAGTCATGGAATCTAACCAAGATCCATTTGTGCCTCAAAGACCCACCTCATCTCTGAAAACCCTCCTAAATATATTTTTTATTGTATTTTGATATATATGTGAGAATCACAAGCAATATTTAATACCCAACTAGTAGATAATGATAATTTTCACTTGATAATGAATGTACTTGAAGCTTCCCCTTACTTATTTTGTGTACATTTATTCATCTAGTGTCCAATATCTCCACATGAAAAATAAATAGAATTTTGTTCCTTTAATATCCTTTGTATATTCCTCTTCTTGGATGGTCACTACTCATAAGCCTTGAACTTAGAGTGAGAATTTGGTCCCTTTGTCTTGTTATTTAATTTATACACCATAAGGATAATAGATTTTGTATGCCCCATGTCCTTATCATATTGTGTAATAGGAATGAGAAGTTTTGTAAGAGACTTATAAACAATTATTATATTCTAATTATCAATAAAACAGAAAAAACTTTGAGGTATTGAATCCAAAATGAGATCTATGCACAACCCATCTGGTATCTTAATGACTAGGATGTCCAAGCGCTTCATGTATTCAATCATCTTAACCACATGAGGATTGACTGGCATCGACTCTCCAATATTACACGAGAATAGTATCTTAGAGATCTAAAATCTCTCTTGCCTCACTTTTTCTTGGTAAAGATATTAGAAGCAAGACAATATGCTAAATTCATTCATGCTTTCATAAAGCTTTTGAAACTCACTAGATATAGTCGATAGCGTAAAACACTAGGCATATACTACATTGTCTATGTTTTTTTCATATAAATTTAATTCATTCTCACTATCCTCGTTTCTAGTTGGCTCAAGAACTGGGGATTCTAGTACATATAATTTCCACTCTTGGTATAGTACAATACATAAGAATCTATACCATTCCTAGAAATTGGAGTCAATGATAAGGCCATCCTTCTCAAGGATAAATTGAAATGATAATGTTGATTATGAGTTATTTTTCATTTATATAATAAATATAGTATATTTTAGTAATTTCCTTAATTACTAAAAGTGTGAAAAAAATAAATTGTAATTATTAGTCTTGAACAATTTTATCATGTCCCGATAGACATAACCATAAAACTCAAATTATTTTTTCACAAGGATAATATAGTGTCTAGGATCTATATTTCCATTCTCAAAACCCCAATGAGGGTTGTTCAAGCACTTGAAGGTATTTATGTAGGAAGGTCTTTTCCAACTACTAACTTGTATTTCCTTGATCCATTGAGTGGAATCCCTAATCCTAAAATCTTAGACTTGGATTTCCTCAACAGTTGACTTTGGATTTATACCAAGCCTATCATGGGCTAGTTAAACTGATATAAATGTGGTAAAGTCAACCAAAAATTTTATTTAGAACTCCTCTTTAGTTCAAAGCACCAAATTGAGGGTTGGTCAAGCCCTTTGAACCTATTAGTTCCATTATAAATCAAGTAATGGAAGGATATACCAACTTAATGTTTTATTTGAGGGATTTTACCTTTTATATTATATATAAAATAAACCCATTTTATCAAACCACATTCTTGTTATTATTAAGTGAATCTAACTTAAGTGATTAACCATGTATAGATAAAGTTTATGCATAATCTAGTTTATTTAATTATATCTTGAATGCTTTTTAATTCATTTATTTAATGAGATTTCCAAACATTCAAAATAAATGATTAACCATAAATATGATATAAATAAATGAATAAATTGGTATGATCATTATCATTATCTAATAGTTGGTTTATTTAGCAGATGAAAACTAAATTTTAGACCCTAGGGGAAAATCCACCTTGATCCAATTCTTGGATCAGGATACAGCATTCCACATGTTCACCTATGTATCTTCTTGATTGGATTTTCCTCAGCTTCGAACTTGAGTTACCTCCTATCACCTAGGATATTCATCCATTAAATATTTATTTAATCTCATGAGGGTTAGTAGAACCTAAGGATGGGTTAAAGGGTGTTTACATAAAATAAACCACAGATACATAGGTCCATACATAATAATGGGGAGGGGATGAAATGCATGCCATCATTTTAATTTAATAATAATTATTACAAAAACCATGAAATAAGTTAAATTAAAATTAAGAAATCATACATATATTGGTCTAGGATAAGGATCATCCAATGCATGTAGGAAATATTAAAAATTAATCTAACCATCATTCAATTTAATTTCTTCTTTATTATTAAGATAAACACACTTGAATTGATTCAATTCAATTTATTTATTTATTAATTCCCTTTATCTTAATAACCATATGAATTCTCTTGGAGGTACTCATTGTAAATTAAATATGGAAAATAAATTTCTTGACCATTAATTACATATAATAACATAGAATTAATTAAGAATTTATTAATTATGAAAACCATTATTACATTGTTAACATATCAGATGTTAATGGTGTAATTAGGTTTTTAATGTTGTAATTAATTATTATTTATGTAAATTAATTCTTTTATTTATTGGGAGACTACACGGAATATACTAATGAGCTACATTCCATGTTCCTCACTTTCCATTTATTTTTTATAAACACCTAAGGACTCAATTTATGTTATGGTTGAGTTACATGGAATGTACTAATGAGCTACACATCCTGAATTCTATTTTCCATGTGCCTACAACACCCACATGTGGACTCATCATATTCTTTGAACATGAGAAATAATTATTCAAGCAGCATGTATTCCAGATTCATGTTATTTATCTCATTAATGAAACAGCATTTCAGTCCCATTTGGCATTATGATGTGTATTTTACAACACGGTTTGCACAAATTTTGCTACTAAACCATGTAGACTACACTATGTGTACACTATATACACATTGTGTGGACCAACAAACTATGTGACATACTATCCCAATCAACAAATGATTTTCATTAAAAACACCATTTTTATTACTTATTAATGAATCAAGTATCTCATGACATGTCTAGGTGTAGTGTACTTGGGTACACATCATATAATTTCAGTCAAACAACATGTATATGTGTCTATAATCCTAAATCCCTAGAACCTCCTAATGGAATCTCTAATCATTTTTAATTTGTTCTTAATCTATTTAATATGATATGAAACTTCAATGAATAAAATTAATATGTCTAAAACATGTTAATTAAACTCTGGATTATAGAACGAATAAACTAGAAGTGAAAAAATAACAACAATTTCATATAATCGATTAATGAATAATAAATTATTATAAATTATTATTTGAATGCTCTGATAACTATTAAAAGTTATAGGGTGTGATAAAAGTTTTCATGTCCTCATCCAATAAGTTTTTTTCATCAACTTCTTTGGATTTATTCTCATAACTCGATATAAATGCATTCCTATAATCCACCAATATATAATCTCACATGTAATTTACATTTAATTTAGATAGATCAAGAATTACCACATATTTTAATTCTTTATACATTGTCAAATATGGTTGAAACTTATTATCATACCATCATTTCAATGGATGAATCAAAGGTATATTTCCCCTGGTAGTGATCCACGCATGCACCAAGAATCTCTAAATGTTGTGGTAGGGTTGTCTGGATATTAGTGTGGATGTACCAATGCACCACATAATTCATTGTTGATCATGCTTTAGAATTTGAATAATTCTTGTTGTATTTTTTTGGTTCTCACAGAACTGGATAGATTAGAGGAGGATCTCTAATGCTCATGGTACTTGGATCATTATTTAGAATATCTCTGAATTGAGAGAATTCTCTGGTGAGCCAAATTTTGTGCACAACATTTTTTAGGAAAACTCATTCTTAGAGAATTTTATAGTCAGGTATTTATAGATCTTCAGTTAGAATATTATTTTCAAAAATCCACTTTAATATACTCTTGACCTTTAGTATACCTGATGTAGAAATATTATTATTTACTTGACTTGTGCATAGCCTATGGATTAATTAAATATTATTTATTCTAAATAAATAAATTAATATTTATTCAAATAATATTCCATTCTCACCAGACCATAACTTGATGTGATCATCCTCTTCATTATTTACTAGACCATGTATAACACCTATTTATTTAATTAATTAAATAAATGTAACTACATTATATGATGATAAATAAATTCTTTTGATCAACCAATAAACCAAATTAAATATTATTTCTCAATATTAATAATAATATTCTAATATACTTATTAAACTCATATAGAATTTAACTTACATTATAGGATACACTTACTGGGTTACCCTCTAGGCCACTTTCTTAGTGGCATTAGGCTAAACTACCTAAATTCCAATGTTAGTGTCTAGAAACACGTCAATACATATATAGAGAAAAAATTTAATGTTACAATGATATTCAACAATATTTAAACCATTAACATTTAATATGATCACCTTTATCATAATGTCTCTTGTCAAATAGGTTGCATATCTTGTTTTATCAAACTATATATTTGACTCTCTTTCTTTGACTTTCTAGAACTGTACATGCTGATAAACCACCATGTCCATGGACTTAATCTGGTTGTTTTGTTCTATCAAAAGAAATTAGAAATCTAATGTAAGGGATAAATCATATCTCGCATTATTCATTAATTTTATTCCATTCATGATGCACCCAACATATCCAAATTTTTTAGGAATTATTATTATCATGGTTTGTGAAATATATCTAAGCACACTAGTCATGACATGAATTAATAATAATCTTAGAGTCAAAGGATCATTACATAGGTTCATGGATAGGAATATCTAATGATAGATAAAACATGTGGAATTACTATTAGTGGTTCCATTCTCATAACCTCCCTTCTTGAAGATTACCAAGGGAGAAAATCATGAGAAGGTGTCTCAATGTCTTATGATGCTCCTACCCAAGATATCATGTATCGTTTGTATCCTATCAGAAAATATCATATATCCATAGACCATGGGCTTAAGGAATACAGTCATTGTATCTAAAGTCTCTCATCATAGTGGTGGATTTTTATATACTTATGACACTGAAAGTATCCTCAGGATATTATCACATAAACAATAACATAGAATAACAATTAGGATGTTATAATAAATTATATTATATTATATTAAATCACCATGAATATTCAATGTAATCAAAAGTATATGGGTGGTTAGTTTTAAGACACCACCAAATCCAACACTTAGAATGGATTATGTAACTTCTATAAGTTTCAAGTCAAGGAACTTCATGAAATGATTCTATAACTTCATAAATTATGAGTTATTTCTAGTTCCACCATTCTCTAACCTTTCAGGGTGGTATAACTCCTTAAGCGGTCGAGGAGTGGGTCAATCACCTTCATCAGATCTTTGAGAGTACTGAGACACCTAAGAAGCACCAAGATATGATATCATCCTTTATGGTAAAAGGGGTATCACATCAGTGGTGGGACTTAATACTAGAAATTAAGAAGGATTGGGATATAACCTGTAAAAAATTACAAGAGTATTATTCAAGTATTTTTGTCTTGAGACTTTGCATTAGGTGAAGGAAAAAAGAGTTTATAAATCTTTAATAGGTCTCGATGACGGTTAGGGATTATACAACCAAGTTTACTGAACTTATCCAAATTTCTCTATATTTAATTTGATATTAGAAATATGAATCAAGGTATGTTGATATGGTATTGAATGTTTCACTTTAGAATTAGGTTATTCTTTTAAACCTTCCAAAATTCTAAAAATTAGTAAAGAAATCTATTTTAGATAGAACTAGATCTAAGGGAAGCTTAAGAGTAGGTTCTCAAATATCTTGTCCAACTATGGGTGATAGTTCATCTAGTATTTAGAAATGATAATGAGAGGATATGAGAAAGTGTGGATCTTTCCATTAGAGCCTAAGAAATGGTGTACCTTCGACTCCTAGTATAGGAAGGACTTATGAAAAGTGTTACTAGTGTGGGAATTTGAACCACATTAGGATATATTACACTTATCAATCTAAGAAATTCAATTTATGAAATCGTTATGGTTATCTATAGAGTTCCTTCCATTGTGGTTCATTTGAGAGCATCAGGTAGTGTAATTTTGATACTCAAGTGTCTCAGGAACAATCCATAACTTAGTACACTAGGGGATGCTATCCAAATTTTGGGAGGTCTAGTGGAGTGAGTGAATGTTAAATAAAATGTTGAGTGGCCTCAATTCAATAAATAGTGTAGTAATTTACACATCAGGGTTGGTAAAAAGTTGTAGTATTATGTGGCATACCAATTTACCATTGATTATGGAGTAATTCTATCTACTTTTATATGTGTTATTTCATTTTTCTGTACATTAACTTGGTATTTATTTGAAATAGGTTCATTAAACTCCATTATTTCTATTAAATTTCCATCTCTTTAGGGGTTTAAATTGTAATATTTATATTTGTATATGATCCTTGATACTCCAATGGGAAAATATGTTATCCCAAGGTGAGTAGATAGAGACTCAATATGGGTGTGAATTGAGTCCATTTAAAAAAATCTAATTTAAACTTCCATCTTAAGTCAATGTTGATTTTTCCCTCTTTCTTTAAGAAATTAATGTAGTGGTAGAATAATAAAGTAAAAAGATGAGAACATAATGATGTATAGTGGTTCATATCACAAAAATACCCTAGTCCACTCCACCAATACTCTACTCCATGAGTTTAGTGATTTTACTAGATCATTCACTTTCTTGGGGACTACCCATATTGAGTGCAAGTAGTCATAACTTATTTCAAGGATTTTACTCAGCCTTTAGTTTCTTTTATAAGGAACCTCGACATATTAGAAAAAGAAGTTGACACTTTACTACAACGGAGTACAATAAATCAACACTTAGAGAAAATTAATAAGATGTAGAAGGTTGATACAGCTTCAAAACATAGTTTCCTCTATAATTTATAGATGATAAGGATATTCAACAAATCACAATAGTAGCCAAAAGATCTTCAAGTATAATACAGGATTCCTTCCTCCTTCAAATAGAAATAGATAAAATATTATTCTTCTTTTGAATAGGTTGCCTCATTATTTATTATTTTTATAGTGAGAGAATAATATATAGAGAGAGAGAGTATTTCAATTCTTGCCTCAAAGTTGTTGAGCAGCAAATTTATAGATCAAAATTATTCAAAACAACTATTTTTATTTTTCTCGAACAAAAATACTCTCTACCTTTCTTTGAGAATCCCAAAAAATATATAAAAATATATTTCATATCCATTATATATTTTCTTATGGTTTCAATTTTTCACCATTCCTTTATTAGATAACCATAAAGAATAAATATTCCATATTTAGAAAATATATTAGGCCTAATATGTCCTTAATTTTCTCACAAGAATCAGTATACCATAACCTATTAGATCATATGTGTTATCAAGGAATATATTTCTAGATTTGGAAAATTCCAAACCTCTTGATATTGATGATAATAAATAACTTCACCTTTTTTCAAAATGCTTCAATAGTAAACATCTCCTTCCGAAATATATTACTTTCAAATATATAGAATATAATTAATTTGTAAGGTGAAAACCACTTTTTATAGATTCATAATGATTTAACAATGAGTATAATCTTGATAAATTATATAGAATAACCCATATATGATTACAGTTGAATTAAATATCAAAACTGTATAAAATAAGATTATGGTTACTTCCAATATTTATAGTAAAACCTCATTCATTACTTATGATCTCTTATACTAACATATTTCTGCACAATGTATTCTGTGAGAGTCCTTCCAGTGAATGTGACATTTTCTGTCATGTTGCATCATGAGGCCTCCTTATGGTTATCAGCAGATTTTAGATAGAGAGAATAAGATTTTCCAATTCATAAAACCTCTTTCATATTCAACTATAATCATTAATTTAATGTTGGTTGAGTTCCTATAGCATTTTCCATAATTTTGAGATTGAGAAACTGAGTCCATTCAAGTCATTGAACTCATTATCCTTCAAGAAGTGTCTTAACACTGATTTCGGTTAATCCATTATTGAATTCTCCACTTCATCATATAGATTCTATTTTACTCAAATCATAAATCATATGTGTATCCACATTCTGTTTATGCTTCTACATGATGTGGGGTGTTTGAAGCTGATATGGAGTTTACTATGGCATTAAAAATAAGTTGAGATCGTAGAGTTTTGTTTCGATTTTAGTTAGTGTGGATCCTTACTCCTCTTTGATAAGAATTTATATTTCAATTATATTTGAATTATTATAGATTATATTTCCCATCAGATCAGTTTATTTTTTTGTATGTTTTATGTAAATTCATAAAGGATATTTTTTAGGATAATGAGTATAAGATATTTCTACTCACTATGTAACATAATTCCATATGAGTAATATGTTTATATTACACTTAAGATAATTATCTTAAATCCTCATAAGATATTTCTTAGGTCACTATTACATTTAGATAATTCTATTATTCCAGTAAGATAATTCAAACATCCACATAATATAATTTCCTTTGTCAAAAACAACCTAAAAATCTGTATCATCTTGATATTGAAAGATTTAGTCAATTTTTAAACCTTATAAAAAGCCGATTAAAAATTCAATATAGTTTAATTATATTTATATAATTTCAATATATTTCCAACATATCAAGTAACACTTAAATATTACTACTATATTTTGATATATCATCAAAACAATATAGCTTTTATATTCTGAAATCTGAAGAATTCTGAAAACATTGCAGAGACTTTGGTCATTTTTTAGAGTATCCAAATGGAAATTTCAAATTTCCTTTAAATTTAATGAAATATATATAAAATTTTTATATTTATTATTAAATAAGTGGTGTAAAATTATGAGATTCATATCTTGAGTTATCATTCAAAAACAGAGGCACATATAATCTGGAAAACTCCATAGCTATAAAAAAACTTGCAGAACTTTAGTGAATTTTTAGAGCATCCAGACAACCCTATCAGTCTTTGTTTAAATTGAATGAAATGTAGATATTTATATTTTCTATATATACCAACATTTTAACATAATTCATATAACTTTATCTTGAGATATAATTAAAAAAATAAATCAATTATAATTTGAAAATTTGTTGTATGACTAAACACTTGTAACAACTTCAGAACAAAAATGAGAATATCAAATGAATGAATCAACCTTCATTGTAGTTGAAAAAATCCTAGATAATATTCTTATATTTTTAATAAAATATTATTTATGAAATTTTGATTATTTTATCTCTATATTTATTCAATATACAGAGAAGTAGTAAAATGGATTTCCATATTTCTGATTTCCAAGACTCTTTTCACCTGAAAGAACCTATTCTAACCAAAATTCTTAAAAAAAATGTGATAAGTTATATAATTTCCATAGAATAGTATAATAACAAATATACACAATTAATAACATATAATAACATATATAATAGTAGTTAATAGATAAGATTAGATTTAATAGATGAATAAATCAAGGTAAAAACAAATAAAACAAAGAGAGGGTGATATAATTATCAAAACACAAATGAGAATGACAAGGAGCCACACAACAAAATAATTTATCAAATTAATAAGTTTCCTTTATATAATTTCAT
The DNA here is from genome assembly GCA_963277665.1 of Viscum album. Taxonomy (NCBI): domain Eukaryota; kingdom Viridiplantae; phylum Streptophyta; class Magnoliopsida; order Santalales; family Viscaceae; genus Viscum; species Viscum album. The sequence goes on from OY728122.1 coordinate 2,097,668,634, forward strand.
TATTTCTTTATATGGAAGTTTTTGGGGTATTATGGTCTTAAATATGGAATATTTCGATGTTATTCTAGTAATGGATAGGTTGAACTAATTCCTAACATGTATCAACTAATTTGATTGAAGGGTGTCTTTATCATCACCAGTTGGTACATAGTATACCCTCTATAGAGAGTGGGATCTTTAAGCAAGATGAGAAGTTCCTGGCTAGAGGTAGGACAAGGATATTACTACATAAATAGTTAGTCTCATATTTTTAGTAGAGTCTAAATGAAATTTGGTTTTTCCTCTTATGGTATACCTCTACTTAGATGTATTCCTGAAGAATTTTATGGAATACCACATGATCAAGAGGTTGAATTTATGATAAATATTATTTTGGTAACTAAACCTATTTTGATCCCTCTATATATAATAGATTTAATTTTGTTATGAGAGTGAAATATGTATTTGTGATAACTTGAATTGATGAGATTCATTAGGTTGATAAAATCTCCTTAGGTTGCTTTGGTACTTTTTTTCAAGAATACTGATAGGATTATTTGCCTCGATGTAGACTACTAGAAGTTAAATCTTGTCATAATTAAGAACAACTACCCTTATCCTAGAATTTATGGTATTTTTTATTAGTTCGGGGGAGAAATATGGTTTTTGAAATTTTTCATTCAATTGAGTTATCAACAGGTTTGGGTCAAACCAAAGAACATTATTAAGACTACTTTTTATAGCCGATTAAAACATTTTGAGCATTTAGACTTTCATTTTCGGTTGACTAATGCTTTATATGGCCTCATGGAATTAAAAAAAATATTTAATCCATTATTTGGATTATTTTTTGTGGTATTTATTAATGAAAACATGATTTACTCCAAGTCTTGGGATGATCATGCTTGACATCTTCGAATTGTATTGGAAATATTATGGGAGAACCAGCTATATGTTAAACTGTAAAAATGTTCTTTTTATATCCAGAAATTTAAATTCTTGGGGAATTTGATATTTGAAGTGGCTATTTTAATAGACCTTGATAAGGTGGAATTATTTATGTTATGTAAAATATAATTGAATGTATTCAAGATCAAAAAATTTCATGGGATCACAAGTTACTACAATCATTTCAACCAAAAATGTTCTAGGGTAAATACTCTAAAGATTACATTGAAAACTAAGTGAGATAAGTTTATATGTTCTGATCAATGTGAATAAACCTTTAAATAACTAAATATAAATTTAACCTCAACTCATAATCTTATCCTACCTCATCTAACTTAGGTATTTGATGTATACTATGATGCATCCTTAGAGGGCCTTGGATGTATACTCGTACATGATAAATGGGTAGTGTAGTATGGTTATAGAAAGTTGTATCCACATGAAATGAACTACCTTACCCATTACATGTAATTGGAAGTTATAGTTCTTTCATTAAAGTATTTAAGTCACTACTTGTTAAGTGAATTCTTTATACTATACACAAATCAAAAAATCATTAAGTATGTATCCTCATTGAAAGAAATAAATTTGAGGAAACTTCACTAGGTGGAATATCACTAGTATTTTTACATTGATATTTAGTATTCATCAGGTAAAGGAAACATGGTTTTATATTCTCTCAACATGAAAATTCACCCTAAAAAGGTAAGGAAGGTAAAGGATCAGTGGAGAATAATGACACTCATGGATGAACTTGACTTGGAAGTGATTGAGGATCATAGTGTGGAACATTTACACAACATAAATCTTATATCATCAATCATAGAGTGAATTAATTACTCCCAAATATCTAATTCATTTTATAATATTATTCAATAGAAACTTGATGGTGGGGGGATCCTCAATGGTTGGTTATATGATGCATGATTTTTAACATTTGTCCATGGGAGACCATAGTTCCCACAAGCATAAAAGAAGAAGTAATAAAGGGGTAAAAGACATCTAAATGGTTAATACACCCATGGATCACTTATATGTAATGTGATATACATCACCAATTCTAGTGTCCTAGACAAAAGAAGGATGTTATATAATTTTTATCAAGATGCATCACTTTTCAGCAAGTGAAGGTGGGGAGTAAAAATCTAACTAGTACACTCCAGTCACTCCCTTCTCTATTATAGAAATGGGATGATATGATAATATATTTTGTGACCAATCTTACATGGACTTCTAAAGGTAGGATTGTAGTTTAGGTAATTATTGATCATCAAACTAAAACCATCCAATTTTTGTTGATCAATATGGATTCTCCAGTTAATGGGATTAGAAATTTATGTGTCAATTAAATTTTAAAGCTTCATGGAATGATTTTTAGTATTTTTTCGGAAAGGGACATGACGTTCACAACTTAGTTTTTGTAGGGGATTTAATATGATTTGGGTTCATTGGTAAAATTGAGTATTGTTTTTCACCTACAAACTAATGGAAAATATTAGTGAACTATTTGTATACTATATGATATTTTAGGAGCCTATATTATGGACTTCAATAGATCATGTAAGGATCACCTCTCTTTAGTGGAATTATCTAAAAATAACAGGTATCAATCTTCAATTCAAATATCACTGTTCAAGGCTTTATATGGGAAACAGTGTTGTTCTCCCTAGGATTTGTGATTGTTAAATGATTGATCCTAAAATTGTTCAGGATATGACTGGGCATGTGAAAATAATTTATAAATATATTATAATATCCCAAAGATTACAGAAATACTATGCCAATCAGAAAAGGAAACCCATAGAATTTAAAGTGGGTGATTGTGTTTTTCTCTAAATCTCACCAAGGTTAGATCCCAGACAAATTGGAAAGTAAGGGAAACTAACACCTAAGTATATTAGGCCTTTCAAGATATTGGCTCGATTCAAAGATGTATCTTATAATATTTCTCTTCCTATGAGATTCTACTCCTTCTATAACACATTTCAATATCCAAATTGAAGAAGTGTGTTTTAGACCCTTCATATGTGATTTGATATGATGATGTTGAGCTTATGGATGATGCATATTATATAAAGAATATGATATTTATTGTTTATTACTATTTAAAGGTGTTATGGGGTAAGTTCAACCCTTTGGTTTGAGTGAAGTGGTGGCATGGGCAGCTTCAAGATGAGTAGATGAAGTGCTAGTGGTCGAACCTATTTTCTCAATGAGATAATTGAAACTCCTTGGGGATGAGAAGGCTAATAATGGGGATGTTATAAATAATTTAATCTTGATAGTTGAGTTGTCTATTTAAATTAATATTTTAGATTCAATTATTGAGATCATTTCCAAAAATTTGGACAAAGGATGTGAGTTCTACCTAGAATCATAACTCCTATCGAAAGTCTAGTGTAAGTATACTAGAATTATAATGGGTTTAGAAGGGGCTACTAATTCTCCCACAAAAACTCCACTATATTTCAAATGGATTACTAGTGGTAAATTCTAGTACTTTTTTATAAGTGGTATAAAATGAAATTTTTAAAAATTAAACATAAAAATTAACCCATTCAATCCCCAGATAGATTTTTTCTATAATGGTCTATATTTTTCCAAAACATTTTTCATTTCATAGATATTTATTTAGTCTTATTGTTTTTTCTATTGGTTTTTATGGGTTTATAATGTTTATGTTGATTTTTGTTACCAAAAAAGTTCTGTGTTTAAAAATAATTTTATTTTATTTTTCTAATCAGGACATATTATACATTGATTTTAAATATTTTTTGCAAATAAATAATATTACATATCAAAAATATTTTTACGAATGATTTTAAAATATCATCCATTCATTAATTATATATTTTTAAGTTATATTTTCTTATATATTGAGTTTTATGAAAGTAAATGATCTTGATTGTATAAAATATATCACATATCACACATGTGTGTGTGTGTGTTGTGTAGTTATATGTTATTCATTATATATAAATAATGTTTTTTTAAAATGTTGCGAAATGTTTATGCTTTGGAACATGTGTGTATGTTTGTTTGTATATATTAATTTTTTATAAATTACATAATTATATATATGTGTGTAAGGTTTTTTGAAAAAAGGGGGAAAGAAAAAAATGAATAAAATATTTTTTGAAATAAAATGTTGTGATTTGAATTTGAAAAAATAGGTATATTTATAATTAAATGAGAAATTTATTATTTGAAATTTAAATGAAAATTTCTTGATTTAAAACTTGTATTAAAATTAAAATGGGAAATCTCATTCTATTATTTTTCAATTAAAATTTAAAGGTAAGCACATGAATTTAGAAAAGTTAAAATGATTAGTATAGTAAAAGTGGGGATTTGAATATGAGATTGGAGAGATAGTGGAAATTATGGATTAAAAATTAAATAAATAAAAGTGTGAATTTAATAGAAATAGGAAACATTTATAACAATTTGGAAAGATAGTAATTAAATATATATATATATATATAAGAAAATGTACATAATGGATGGAAGAGTGATAAATGATATAAAAATACAAGAAGAAATTATGTAATAACAAAATAGTGAAAATTAATAATATCCAATCCAAAATGGGACATTTCTAATCTAAAATTAATGAAGTGTTATTATGTTCATAATTTGAAAAAAAAATAATGTGACAATAAAATGAATAATTCTAATTAAAATGTATGTGATGTATGGAATAGAATGGAAAATCATGTGAAATTATTAATTGAAAAAAAATCATTATATAATAATTCTGAGGAGGGGTGGAATATAATGAAAATTATATACTAATTTGATAGAAAAATACTCAGTGAGACTCAAAACTGAGATCTCACCCCTATTTATTTCTTTCACTAAAATTATTAAATAATTTAAATGGTGATAATAAATCATCATGTGAGGGATCTATTTATTAAAACAAATTGTGCCTGGGCTAAAGTGTTTCTTTAAAAATTAAGAATATATAATCCACTTCTTCTCCCCATGTTTTTTTATCAAATTGGATAATCAGTAAAGCATCATCAAAATATTGTTAATGGCATTCAAATAACTATTTTGATTCTTATTGGGTAAGGGTTTTCCTCATCTGTATCGCAATAGACATCTTGTAGTGAAATATCGAGCCTCCTTCCAAGTAGGGGATCTATTACCTCTCTTTTATTTGTTCAAGTGTGATTTTATCATGTTTTAGATTATTTTGGATTAATTAATTTTATTAACTATAATCAAATAATAATATGGAAAAATAATCGCATGTGTCCAATAATCTGGAAATTATTAAAGGAAGAAGAAAAATGATTAACACGTGTTGTAATATATTCTTAATACATTCTCATTACTATATAGAGTTGAAATAGTATTATTTCACATGGTGTGAATATTATTATTAATTTGGGAATAAATGAATGCATTGATTAAATTCTATCTTATTAATGATTTAGAAATCATATGTTGATGTTATTCTTATTTATTTGAAATTATCACTTAATGAATGATAATTTATTACCATTCCATAAATTATATGATAAAGATAAAAAAAATGATTTCATGAAAAATATTCACATTTATAATCTATAAAATTATTTTAGAGAGATAATACAAATTATTGAATGAAATATCATTATTTTCATAATTTGGGAATTACAGAAAGAGGGAAATGTCATCACATACTATTTAAATGTTATTTTAACTTCTGATAATTAAATCAATAAGGAAGGGTTATTTTATGCAGCAAAATAAATTTATTATTCCTTAATGTATAAATTTATGAGTTGAGATAAAGAATGAGATTATGCATAAGGTTATCACTATTATTTATAAATTGGAAATCACATGTTGTGATTTATGAATATTACTTCATAATATATAAATTATCTAAGAGAGATAAAATAAATTATATCATGTGGAATAATCAAAAATAAATTAGATTATGAAAATTAGATAATCACATGTTTTAGTATTATCTACTTAATAATTCATGATTAAAATTATAAGTATAGTTCTGAATATTAAAGAATAAAAATAAGAATTATCATATGTTTAAATAATTAATATGTCAAAATGTGGTGATTATATGTTTTTTTAGGATTTAGTGATCACATGAGATTTATATTATTCTTAACACTTCCTATTTTTATTTATTATATATTGTGATATCTATTTGGAGTTATATTGTTTTTTTAGTAAGTTTAATTTCTTAAAATGAGTAAATAGTGTAAAGATGATTATATTAATTCGTTAAATGAATGAGGAACAAATAGATTAACTATTGATCATATTGGAGATAATTATAGAATTATAGAAACAATTATTAGAGCCTATTTGTGCTAATTTATAACTATTATTAGTTACTAACTATGGGTTGCTTGATGTGGAAAACTCATGCATAATAAGTTAGTTAATTTAATATGATAATTAAAATGATTATTGATAATAATAAATTTTGGGGGATGAACAAGTCCATAATTTATTGTGGGGGGATTGAAAGTCTTGATGCCATTCCCTTTGTGCCTTTGTTTGTGTGAAAAAAAAAATACATTTAATATGTATTTAAGATCTAGGATAATTAGAACATTTATGTTATTTTTGATAACTGGATATAGTTGAAATATTTAACATGCAATGGGTTGGATGCTAGGAGTTATATTGATAGTTGGTTATATGTTCAGAAATGGGTTAGGAGATCGGGGCTATAATGATGGTGTAGCATATTGTACTATGTGAAATAGTGTGGAAATTACATCAGGTGGTCAAGAAGAGTTTAAAGTGGGGATTTCTCGTCGATATATTTATTTCTTGATGGTTACTTTAAATGGCATGATGGATAACTGTTATTTATATGATCGGTGTCTAATTGTGGGATGTAGCTTGATTATATAAATGGAGAGTACATATAAATGATATATATTAGGTTTATTACTAGTGTAATTAGATGAATAATAAATTATTAAATATAATTTAGTAAAAGAATGAGGTTGGTTATTGATGTTATAATTGATGATGACATGCTTGAGACTATAAGCAAGAGAACTTATGGTGTCAATGGCACTAACTTAGAAGATTATGATATTGATCTTGGAAAATTAATATGGAATAATATTAATTAGTGGATAATTAATTAATTAATTTGAAACTTAATTCTTGTATTCTTATTTGAGACCAAGACCCTAGAAGTGGTAGTCAGTGGTATTATGTGATGATAGCGGCAGATGAGTATATGGTTAGGTAGTTACCCTTAGTGTGGTTGTGTATGAAATTATTTATATTTTCTGATTTCATATGATACCCCACATGAATCATTAGGGAAACCAACAACCAAATGTTTTTTGGGGTATTTTTAACAACATCCAAGATGGTGAGGGAATGGATGACTAACTTATCCCTTTCCCCCACTCCCCCTACAGACATATATGAGTAGGTGTATCCTGAATTATAATGGCTTTTAGTATAGGGTGTGTTCCTACTCAGGCTGTGATGGATTATAATTTTACTATACAATTATGTTCAGGTTGTAATTGCTTGAGGTATAGCATATACTTCCATCTAGACATGTTGGTTTTGACTTCCCATGGGTATACATGCATGGGTTGTGATGACTTGAAGTATAATGCGTGTACACAAGCTTTAGTGGCTTTTGGGAATACGCTTGGTTACTAATATGAAATTATAATGATGATATGTCAAGTTTCATAGGGTGTAGTAATGGTTGTGATAATATTTAACAAGGTGTAGGATGACTTGTAGGAGAGATGAGCATAGAATATAGTCATTGGGGTATGAGAGCTAGAAACCAGTGGAGAAGTGGAAGTGGGGAACCATCATTTATATATATGATTTTGATATATAATGACTTACTTATATGTATTACTTTTTGAATGATTCATGGTGAGGATAGGAAAGTAGTATTACCTATTTAGGTTATGTGTTATATTCATTTATTTATTCACTGGGCTTTAGCAAGCTTCTTTCACATTTTTCACAAGAGTTTTCAGGGAGGATCCTACTGAGTAACATGTTATGTGAACCTTGCATATATATAAATTTTTTATCAAGTTAAAATTATTTAGTTGGTGATAGAGCTAGAAATTACTAGTTTGAGGAGTGTTTTAGGAGGTTTTGGAGCTTTGTGATCATTTTCAAGGATTTGTCTCTTTTGTATTTTCATTTTTATTATATCTAGTTATGTATGGAATCAGATAATGTCTTAGGATTACTTATTTTATTTATGTATGGTGTTATTTGTTGTGTTTATCCTCTTATGCCTCACTCTTTAAATATTTATAGATGGAAATTCCTTCCATCTGTATGATTGATATATCCTTGGTGCTTGTCATCAACCCATGGCCTATTGGAGGTGGGATTTGGGATTATTATTTATCTTCTTTCATTTATAACCTAGGTGGAGTACATTTGGAGGGATGGGGTCATGAAATTTTCATAATTCACTCTCATGGGATTTCTCACATGACTTCCCTCTCTTCTTAACCACTCTAAAAGAATCCACCTTTTAACTTTGATCCATAAAGCGTTGATTGGTTGTAGGATCTCACTCTTGGTATGGTAAGGCCTTGGATCACCACCAAAATTCCTTATTATCATTTTTTCATTGAAATGGGCATAAATCTATTTTAAAAATATTTATCACTTCTGGTATTGTTATGATTCTTTAACCTTCTTCTGGTTTGAGGGCTATAGAAGGTTGTTTTGTGTGATCTTATGGTACTACCTTAGTTTCTTTATATAATTTCAAATTTATTATCAATAATAACCTAAGTCTTAATTATATTTTGGTTCTAGGCTGATCTTAGGATTTATTTGGTGTCTTAATATCTTCATTGTACCCCAAAGAACTACTCTACAATTTATTTAGTATGAAACCCCCTTTTTCACTCATATCAATTAAGGATTGTATTATAAACAGTGTAAGGCTGAGTGAATCTAACTAGAACCCAAGGATTTGTATCTAATAATTACTTCATCAAATGGTTTTATATATGAAATTGATATAACCAAAGCTATTTTAGTTTTATTTATTTTTTGGAACATTTTGGTTGGTAATGGACTCTTATACCATGATTTTTAAATGATAAAGTATGCCTCATGGTTTCTTTTAGTGAAAAATATAAATAATAATCAAGCCTAATATTTTTATTGTTTCCATTATTCTTGATGTTTTTTATTTGATACAATATATATGTTATTTTAATATCCTACAATTTTAAAATAAATACTATGTTCGATAGCATACAAGATACGAAACGCTAAGCTTATACAAACTAAAAAATATTATTATTTTAATATGACTTCTATAATCTAGTCATTGAACTTTCAGGTATGAATTGGATTAAATAAATTACTAAATTTATATATATATATAAAGGTCATACTTAACACAAATGTATTGATTAATGATTACTAAATAACCACTCAATTTTTAGTAAAGTCATTTTATTCTTCAAAAATATATTTTCTTCAAATATGTTTTTTATTAATTTGTGTGAGTTATTATTATAATTATTTTTTAGAAATTTTATAAATTCTATTTTTTAAATCATCATATCAAAATTATCTTAGATTTTATTTTTGATAATTTTCTTTGAATTTTCTTTTTCAATGAACATTGAAAAATACTAATTTTTATTGAAAACTATATTTTTGTTTCAAGAATTTAAAAAGTAACATTTTGTTTTAAAATGTTTTCAAAGTAAAATTAGTTATATTATATTATTAATAATCTAATTAAGTTCATTTTAATTAATTTTATGGTTGAATTTGGTATAAAAACATTGTTATACTTAAAAAGGAATTTTTCTGAAAAATATTGTTCATTGAAGTTTGGGTATTTATCTAAAATTAGTTTCCATCACTTATATAAATTTAATCTTGAAAAACTGATTCCATATTTTGAATCAATAGGTTCAAATTTTTTAAAAAAAATTGGCCATTGTGAATAGTGACTATAGTGAATATTTCTCACCTCGGTAAGGGTAAATTGGGTAATTAATGTTAAAAATAATATCATAAGGACTAAACATAACACTATCACTTTCCTTTAATCTATTTTATGAGTTTTTTCAACCATCATCATACAATATTTTAATTTTTGGCTATTTTTTTGCCATTTTTCTTTGAAAATTACTTATATATTATTTTAAATAAATATAAAGTCAAAAATGTCACTCTTTTGCATTTAATATCTATAATATTTTGTGACAAGGATAAAAAAAATGATTATTAGTTATAAATATTTATTTTAAATATAAATTATTATTTTTTATCATGGTAATTTATTTTTAGTTTTTAGTGATGAAATAATTATCTTAAATGTTAATAAAATGCCAACACAGTGTTTGTCCAAGAAGTAAAAGTAAACAATTTTTAATACTCTAAAATTAATATTTTTTGGGGTTAATTTTAGTATAATATGAATTTTATAGATGAAAATAAAAAATTATAGATGTTTAAAAGTTTTATATTTTAATTTAATTAATGTTATGTTGTTTTCAAAGTTAAATTATGTGAATAGTTCTTAAAATGACATTAATAGTATTTTATGTTAAATTTATTTTATTAAAATATTTAAAAAAAATTAAAAATATAGAAAGAAGACAATTAGGATCATAAATGGTCAAAAAAATTATCCATTGTTCATTTATGGTCCAATTGTCACCATATAAGTAAAATTACAACATTTTAATATTGGAAAAGTCATTACCATGATTACGGTTAAAATTAGTTAACCAAGGGGTTAAACCAAATGATAAGGTTTAAAATAAACCTATAAAAATTTTATTTAATAATTATATTAAGACCATATATTCATTATATTTTAATTAATCTATTTTTTTAACCATTTGGAATGAGTTGGACTTATATGTTTATATAATATTTCATGTATTTCCAAATATGACATTAATGATATTTTATAATAATTTTTTTTATTAAATGATTTAAAATTCTAAAAAATCTTATAATCAACCAAGTGCATGGGATATGGTTTAAAATATCAATAATTATCCATTTACTAGTCACTTTTCCTTTTAAAATAAATTTCTTGACCTCTAAAGAGTAAAAAACATTGATATCACGGTAATTTTTTCATTATTATTTTTAAACAGGTTGGGAATGAGACCCCTTTTATTAAAAAATAAAATTCCTATTTTAAATAGGTTTGATAGGAATCCAGTATAATACCTAAATTACTAGTGGCATAAGTCCCAATTCAACATGGATCGAAGGCACAGTGACCTGAAGTTCAAATCATGGCTTGAAATCCAAGAGTAAAAAAGTCAGCACTAGATCATGTCACCAGTCAAACGTCACACCCCCCCCCCCCCCGCCAGAAAACATCATAGCATGAGTCCAGTCCAAAAAATTAACTACCCCTTCAAAAAATAACACATCATGTTGTAAAGTGACATCAAGATAGGGAAACCCTCCAACCACAGTGTGGGGGAGGTCCAGAAAATATGTTTTATTACACCCATCACTCTTTTGAGCTGCCCACCTAGTGATGCTTACATGGTCATTGCTTGCATCACCTTATAAATTTACTTCATATTCATACCAGTAAAAAGTGTAAAAATTTTATGGTAGGGCACTCGTCCATCCTAAAATAATGGTATGGAAGTCTAGATGATAAGTGTCAACATGCCTATCCCTCAAAATGAGGTCACCCACCCGACAAAGTCGTTACACTTCCATCCTGATGCACCAAAACGATTTCATGGATCCTAAAATTTTTCTTTCTACCACAAGGGAGATCCGGGAGTTCACATGGATCAAATACCAAATGATGGACCAAAATCTCAAAATCCCAAGGAAATCCATGGAGAAACCTCAATGTCCTACATCCACCACCCAAAGAAACACCACAGTCAATGTTGATGCATCTCACGCCACTGATGACACCTCTACAAACTGATATCCATGGAACCCTCTTGGATTACACACTACCATAATCAATATAAAACCAAATATTACCACATACCGAATACCTTGTTGTTTATCTCTCTGATGTCTCACCGTTTTCATCACTTGTGACAATAGATATCATCGTCGCCCATCCTAATGTCATGCTACCAACCCTATCTCTATGATTGTAACATAGTTAATTTTTCATAATCATATTTCATGTTTTATTTTAAAATTATAAATAAAGTATGAAAATTATAATTATTTCACTATTATTATTCTTGATACTATGTAATAATTACCTCGTTAACTATTATCAACATACTGAAGTCATTTTGAATTTATGAACTGAACATCCTCAAAATACGTAACATGGACTTTAACTGATTAAGTACTTAAATATTTCATTGAAATAAATTAAATAAATGGTTTAAGGATAATTTATTTATCCTTAAAAGTTTATTAATAAGTAAAATAATCTATAAAAGTTTATAATATAAGTGTTAAAGGACTTACATGAAAAGTTTGGACTCGAGGTAAGGGATTTCATCTCAATTTCACTTCATTGAGGAATGTTTTAATGTTATACATATAATTTCTTTTATATAGTGTATATAATAACATTTTACATGTTATATCATGAATTATTCATAATTAATGTTATTTTAAGTTAAAATTCAAATTATTTCATCCAAGGGGATTTGACTTTACAGTTACTAAGTGGTAAGGGATTTCTTAACTCAATTTCCTTTTATTGGGTTATATAACTTCTTCATTGATTATATAACGTAAAGATTATGTTTGAAATGTAATTTTTTTTATTTATGTTGTATTTATGATTATTTTTTGTGTAATTACATTTTTTACACATAATATCTCTATTGATTAATTCTCAATTCAATGGTTTAATCATTATAAGGGTTATTCATATCAAATTTTATTTCTTTGGGACATACGTTTATGTTATACACCTATATTATTTTATGATGTGTATATACTTACCCTTTAAAATTTCATATCATTAATATCATTATTTTCATGATATTTAAAATTTCTTTTGAATTTATTCTTTCATAGGGATTAAGATTTAAAAGTTACCAAAGTGTTAAGGCATTTATGTTTCAATCCCATTTTAATCAGGATTGTTTTTTCTTGGATTTAATTTGAGGAAATTAATGATCCGTATTTGATAAACCCATTTAATTTTTCTTATCCTTTTAATATTTCTGAAATTTTTATGTTTAATCACCATTTTTCTCTCTTTCGTACTCAAAATGGTTCAAAAATAATTTAATAAAATTCGGCCTTATTTCTCCACTTTTGATCAGAAAAACTTTTTATTATATGTCTATGTTTTCTAAAAAGTTTTCAATAATGATTTTTACTATTATTAAATTATTTTTTAAAGTCATTTTTACCCATGTTATACTTTTTGTAAAAAGGTTTAATAATAATATTCTTTTCAATTTATAAATAATGTACTTTTTATCAAATGTGTGAACAAAATATTTAATTTAAAAATTATGCATTGAATGAAATTTCTTGACATCATGAACTCTAAATGCTTCAAATTTTCATATAAAATTTTCCATATTTATTACCAAATAAATTTTTTTAATAATATTTTGTAAATTTTTAGTTTTTAAAAGTGATTTTCAAAGTGGAAAGGGTATTTTCTTCAAGAATGTTTTTAATGGTCTTTTATGGTACTTTTATTCATTAATAATAACAACCCTTTATTTTACTTATTCTATGTTGTAGATATGTTGTAATGAACCATTAACTTTCTTTATATAGATGGATTATGATGATTGGTTTAAAGATATTATCATGAAAACAATTTAATTTCCTCTAGTTAACCATGTTATAAAGGAATGATGGTTGTTTTTAAGGGTGTTATGTTATAAAGTGAAATATTATAACTATTTTACACATGAATGGTAATTGAACATTATTTATGATTATAGGTGATACCCATAAAGGTTATAAAAATGGGTGATCCTGATACAACATATATGAATGGGAGATCCTAATGCAGCTTATACAAATGGGTGAGTTCGATACAACTTATGTGAGGGTGATTCTAATATATTTCTCTAATGAATTAGGTAATATTAATTGTATTATAAGTATATAAGGAGGTATTTAACCAGTGAATTTTATATTATGGATTTAAATGGGATCCAATTATTTCTAACATAGGTTATGAAGATAAAATTACAAGATACCAATATATTTACTTTATGTTTTCTATGGTTTTTTAATGATTACCTTAAACAATATTGATGTCACATGGATCATGATTATTGATTCATATAAATATTGTCTTCTATTAAAGTTTTATTCCATGTTTCATGATTAATTATCCATGTATTAATGGGTATGAATTATTTTATGTTATGCTTATTCACTTTGATTATGTAGTCACACCCTTATACTCCTCTTATGCTCACTGATGAGATATAATTATTCATGCTTATGTTTACCCTTTTTGAGTGTTTGATCTCACCCTAATTGTATTTATTTTTTCCTAGTTTATGAAGAATTTTGTTAAATGAATTATTTCTAGAAAGGTTTCATGTGAGAATAATTTTATAGGATATGTTTAGGGTGTAATGTGGAATAAGAAAATATGTATATAGTGAGAAAAATACAAATTCGGAGATATGTGTATTATTATATAAGAGTTTGTCCTAATTATATAAAGATTGAAAACTAAAATTTACTTGGGTATATATGTGATTTAATATTTCCCTTTTGATGTTGAAATTTTTTAATGGTTGAAATTGGGCCATATTTTTTTGTATCAAATCCAGAAATATAGAGATAATGTTTTAAGATCCGGATTCTAGGAGTATAGGTTTGAGGATTTTATAGTTGGTATCAAAGTAGGGTTTAGATAACTTTGTATATTAGGATATTTTCACATGAGGTTGACTTGAGAGTTATGGATAGCATAATGAGTTTATAAGTTTAAGGTTTTGCAAAATTTCAAAGGTTTATACACCCCTTTTGAGGTTTTAAGTGATGATATTTTGAAGTGATTAATGGTATTTTGGGAGACTCTTTATTTGGTTGAGGTATTTATAACCCATAAACATAATATTAAGGATTATTTTGGAAGAATTATATTACATTTTTTGGGGGTGTAATCTAAAAGGTATGAAATAACATTTGAGATTAAAATATTCTTTAATGTTATGGTTATTGAGGTCATTTGGGATACAGAGTTTTTTATTTATGGAATCATATAGATTGAACCTTTGGTGTTATTATGAACATTTTGGATTAAAATGTATTATTTTTTCATATAAAGGTTTATACATTTCAAATATTACCTTACCTTGTGCTAACCATTTCATTTTTAATTAACATTTAAATATAAGATGAATATAATATTATCATTTTGAGGATTATGTGATCCGTTAAAAGTTCATTTTAGTGACTTTGACATGAAACATTCATCTCAAATAATCATCATTGGAGGAAAGGATTATATTGTGGTGTAAATAGATTAAAATGTGAAATTATACATGTTAATTAACTATATTTTCATATGTTATTAGTCTATATGGTAAAGGAATTATTCAACTCTGGAAAAAAGATCTTGAAAAAAAATTATCCTATTACCTTCATTTCCAATGAATTTATTATCTTTTCACACCTCTATGTTTTATAGTTTTGTGGTAATTAACTTTCTCATGTTCATTCAATTTATTTTGATATATGTTCTATGTCAAACTCAATCATTATTTGGACATTAATTTTTCTTTCATAACTATATTTTAACATTCTACTAATGTTATTCTATTTGTAAACCTAGTTATGTGTTATTCCTAATGGCCTTCATATTTACATTTCCTTCTTTTCTAGAAGAAGTTTTGTAAACGTTTTTATGATATGGAATTTCAAAAAAGGTATTTTCAAATGTCAAACCCTTAATTATCATGCTCGAGTTCAAATTGAGAGGATGCAATTTATTAAAGGGGTAGAGAACGTAATATCCCTTGATTTTAAAATAAAGACTATAAATGATAGAATACAAAATATTAATATTTAAATATTACTATCATAACCTATCCATTGAATAAGAAGGCATGAATATAATTAACCAAATTATGAAATATATATAAATTATCTACTTAACACAAATTTATTGATTAATTATTAGGAAATAAGCAATCAATTTCTAGTAAAGTCATTTTATTCTTCAAAATTTGTTTTTATTGCTTTTTGTGGGTGAAAATTATAATTATTTTTTATAAATTTTGAAATTTTATTTGATAAAAATAATATAAATTTTAAATCATCATGTTAAAATTATATTAGAGATATTTTTTGAGAATTTTATGAAAATTTTTATTTTCCAATAAAAAATGAAAAATACTAATTTTTATTGAAAATTGTACGTATGTTTCATACATTTACAAAGTACCATTTTTTTAAATGGTTTAAAAGTAAAATTAGTTCTATTATATTATGGACAGTCCAATTAAGTTCATTAGAATCAATTTTATTATTAAATTTGGTATAAAAATATTTTTATACATAAAAAGGTATTTTTCTGAAAAACTATTTTTCATAGTGTTTTCTATTTTTATTTAAATTAATTTATGCCAATTATAGAAATTGAATCCAAAAAATAGATTTTATATTTGGAATCAGGATCTTTAAATTTGGAAAATATGTCACTTTTATTTTTTATCATTATGAATAGTAACCTTAGTGAATATTTTCCAGCATGGTAAGGGTAAATCGGGTAATGAAAGTTAAAAATAATATTATAAGGGATATAAATAACCATAACACTTTAATTTAATATGTTTTATGAGTGGGGTTCAACCATACTCATCCAATATTCTAATTTATGTTATTTTTTCATTTTTCTTTGAAAATGATATATATTATTTTAAGTAAATATAATGTAAGAAATGTCACTCTCTTGCTTTTAATATCTTTAATATTTTGTGACAGGGATAAAAACAACTTATGTTCAGTTATAAATATTTATTTTAAATATAAATTATTTTTTATAATTTTAATTTATTTTAAATTTTTATTGATGAAATAATTACCTTAAATGTTTATGCAACACTAACATGATGCTTGTACAAGAATTAGAAAAATAAAATAAATAATTATAAAAAATCTAAAAGTAATATTTTTTTTATGTGAGTTTTAGTGTCACAAAAATTTTATAGATCAAAATAAAAATTATGGGTGTGTTAAAAGTTTATATTTGAATTCCATTTCTTCTATGTTGTTTTTAATGTCGAAATATGTGAATAGTTCTTAAAATGACATTAATATTATTTTATGTTAAAAATATTTTATTAAAATATTTTAAAAATATGAAAATATATAAATAGGATAATTAGGATGATAAACGGTCTAAAATTTCTTCTTTTATCCATTTATTATCCAATTTTCACCTTATAAATAAAATTATAACTCTTTAATATTGAAAAGTTCAATACCATGGTTTAGGATAAAATTTGTTAACCAAGGGATTAAACTAAAAGATAATGTTTAAAATGATATATAAACCTATATAAATTTTATTGAATGATTATATTAAGATAATATCCAATTTTTAATCAAAATAATTCCATTTTCTAACCATTTTTGAGGAGTTAGATACATATTATTTTACAATATTTCATGTATTTCCAAAAATGTTATTAATGATATTTTAGAATAAATAATATTTTATTAAATGATTTAAAATTAAGTAAAAAATATTATGTTTGGGTAATTAAAATAGATATGGTTGAAAATATCTATCATGGTCCATCTTTGGGTCACTTTTCCTTTTATAGTAATTTTCTTGACCTCTAATTATTAAAAAAACTTTCATATCATGATAATTTTCAAAAGGGTTAACAGTGGTTAAAACTAAGATATAAGCATAAAAACATTACCAAAACCTATCCAAATTTTATTGGATAATATTATTTCAACTCATACTCATCTTATATTCAAATTATATTAATTTGGATCCATTTTTTCTTGAAAATTAATTTATATTAATTTAATACTTAAATTAATTTCAAAAGTGTACCTCCCCTCACTTATAAAAGGGAACCGTTTATCCTCCATTCCTCGCACCTTTTCAGAACATTAGTTTAAAACATACCAGAAAAAATATCTCAAAATATCTATTCCCTTCATCCTAGTGGCCTTGTTTTTTACATAAAACCAACCTTATAGGGAATAAGGAGTAAATCAAAGAAGGTTTTTTGAAGAAGGGGTATAGATTTTAATTGAATGTTTTAGTTTTATTTATTTTCTACCTCCTTAAATACTTCCTAAACCATGATTATATTATAAAATCAGTATATTAAATATAATTATATGTTATTATTTTTATTTAATAACCTATATCCATCTATTTATTCCATAAAATGGGAAATGAAACCATCATTCATGTGTACCGTGAACTACTTCCTCACGAACCAATGTAATTTGTTTTCCATCACTACCTCTCAAGAATGGTTATAATGATAGATTTAATATATATATATATATTATATTCATTACATATTTATCATTTTTAAAATATAATATATCATTTAATTTCATACCTTTCCATCCATTGAAAATTGATAACGACGTTCATACGTATGCGTGAACTACCACCTCCACAAAGTGATGTGATTCGTTTTTCATCACCACAACATATGGATGATATATATAAGTTTTTGTAATTAAGTAATATAATATTTATGATGTAATAATAATTCCATAAATTTAAAATAATACTTATTGTCTTTCTAACTTGATTATTGAAAAAGGAAACGTTACTCATGCGTATGTACAACCTATTGTCTCTATGATTGTAACATACTTCATTTTCTATAAACATTTTTAATAGTTAGTTTTAAAAATATAATTACTGTATAAAAATTATAATTATTTCATTATTTTTATTTTTTATATAATGGAATAATTATCTCTTGGACCATGTCAATATACTGAATTCATTTTGAAATTATTAATCGAACATCTAAAAAATACCCAAAGTGGACATATCTGATTAAGTAATTAAATATTTTATTAAAATAAATGAAATAAATCCTTTAGGATAATTTATTAATCCTAGAAAATATTCTTAAGAAATAAAATAATTGATATAAGTTTATTATATATGTGTTAATTTATATACAAGGAAATTATGGACTTGAGGAGTAAGGAATTTCGTCTCAATTTAAATTCATTAGGAATGTTTTAATGTTATGCACCTAAATTATTTTATGTAGTGCATATACTACCCTTTTACATGTTATATCATGAATTATTCATAATTAATTGTATTTTATATTTCAATTAAAATTATTTTATCCAATGGCATTTGACTTGAAAGTTACCAAGTGGTAAGATATTTCTTAACTCAATTTCCTTTTATTAGATTATATCAAATTCTTCATTGATTATATAATGTAAAGACTATGTGTGAAATGGAATTTTTTATTAATGTTTTATTTACACTTTTTTTATGCGGATTTACATTTGTTACACATAATTTCTCTATTTATTAATTCTTAATTAAATGATATGATTTTTATAAGGGTTATTCATCTCAAATTTTCCTTCTTTGAGACATACGTTTATGTTGTGAATCTATATTATTTTATGAAATTTTTATACTAACCCTTTGAAATTTTATATCATGAATATCCTTATGTTTATGGTACTTAAATTTCTATTTTACGTTATTCTTTAATATTACTTATGGTTCAAAAGTTACCAAAGTGGTATGGGGTTTATGTTTCAATCCCATTTTAATCAGGATTGTTTATGCTTAGATTTCCTTTAAGGTAATTATATGATCCTTATTTTATAAACCCATATCATTATTCTTATAATATTTATATTTATATAATTTTTAATTTTAATCACCATTTTTCTATCTTTGGTACTCAAAATTGTTAATAATTTTTTTAAGAAAAGTCAACCTTATTTATCCTATTTTGGTCAAAAAACATTTTTCTTCAATAACCATGTTTTCAAGAATATTTTTTAATATTATTCAATGATTATTTAAATTAATTTTTACCCATGTTTTAATTTAAAAAAATGTTTTAAAAATAATCTTATTGTCATTTTCTAAATAAATTACTTTTTACCGAAGGTGTGAACAGAATCGCTTTTTAACAATTACTACATGAATAGAATTTTCTGCCATAGTGACCACTCGATTATTTGAATATTAATTTACAAGTTTCTATTGTTATTTTTAAATAAAATATTTTTACTAATATTTTAATAATTTTTTGTTCTTAATATTGATTTTAAAAGTGGATAGGGTATTTTTTAGGAGAATGTTTTCAATGATCTTTTTTTGGTATTTTTATTCATCAGTGACAACAAACCTTTATGTTACTTATTCTCTAATTGAGATATTTTTTAATAATACCATCCATATTCATTGTCTAAATAGCTTATGATGATTATTTTAAATATATTTTATTGAACATCATTTCTTTTCCATAGGTTAACCAAGATATAAATAAATGATAGTTTTTTTTCAATTGTTTTATGTTATAAGGTGAAAACTTACTCATGAACAGTAATTGGAAATTATTTATGATGTTGGGTGATCCCAATATAGCTTATATAAATATGTGATCCTAGTACTGCTTATATTATTGTGTGATCCTAGTATATCTTATATGAATGGGATATCCTGATACTGATTATATGACAAGTCAACCTGATATAGCTCTCTAATGTATTGGGTAATGATCCTTGTCTTATAAGGCAATAAATAGGGAGTTAAACAGTGATTATTCTCCTATGGATTTAACTATGATCCAATTATTTTTTATATGGGTTATTAATATAATGTCTCAAGATACCAACATGTTTTCTTTATGATTTCTATGGATTTTTTAATGATTCCTTTGATCAAGATTGACATCACATGGCTTGTGATTATTGATTATTATGAATCTTGTCTTATGTTAAAGCGTTATGTTGTGTTTCATGATTGATGATCCAAGTATTTATGGGTATGAGTTATCTTATATTATGATCATGAACCTTGATTATGTCATCATATCCTTATTCTCCTCTTATGATCACCGATGACGTTAAATTGTTAATGCTCATGTCCACCCTTACTGTGCATTTGAGCTCACCCTTCATATGTTTCCTTTTTCCCAGGATATAAAGAATGGTGTTAAATTAATTAAGACTATTAATGTTTCATGTAAGAAAAATTTTATAGGATATATTTAAGACATATTATGGAATAGGAAAATATGGTTATAGTGGGAAAAATACTCATTTGAAGACATGGGTAATGTAATGTAAGAGTTTTTCAAATTATTTAAAACTCTAAACCTAAAAAGTTCTTTGGTATGTGAGTGGTATAGTATTTACCATTTTATGTTTTAAGTTATTAATGGTTTAATTGGACCACATTTTTTGGTATTAAAGCAAGAAATGTAGAGATTATGTTTTAAGCATCATATTTTGGGAGTATAGGTTCATGGATATTATAATTATGCCTACATTCTTTAACATTTAATAAAATCATTCATGATTTGATATAAGATATTGATATTTATTCTATAAAGGGGTATTTTATGAATATGTATGAAAGGTGTTCTCATACACCTATTAGTTATGTAAAGTATTCTTATACTTGTACCATTTATCTTTCACACTAGCCTTGTTCTATTGTTGCATTACACTTGAGTTTATGATAGGTGGTTAGGGTGGGTGGTGACATCCTACTAGGTATACCATGATCATTTGCAATACAGGACCCTCTCAAGATGTGTGAAAACCCATTTTATCCTAATATAGGTAAAAAAAAGTTCCAGAACATGGATTACTATTGAACTTAGAGTTTAGAACATGGATGGTTCCTTTTCCTTCCATTTTTAGGGCATATAAGACAGATTTATAGATGTTTTCCTCGATATACATCATGAATGATTTCACATTGAGATTCCACCTATGGGCTCTTTAGGCCTTTTTTAGTTAACCAAACTTGTATATATTCATTTTTTTGTCTAGTATTACCTAATTTGATGATTGTTTAGACGTTTTTGGGGTTGTTAGGTTTATGTTAGTCTATATTCATGTCATTTAATGCTTCTTCTGTTTTTCCTTACTATTTCTCATGGATCCATTCTATCTAGTTATAACCTTGGAGTTCTTGGACCTATTTAGTCAAGATAAATTAGGCACATACCACTTTTCACCTATTTTATTTATTCCTAGTGGTAAACAATCTCCCACTTATACTTAATTCAACCCTCGGTGTTTATGCAAGCCTCTGGAGATCGGGAGGTGAACCTGAGGTATTGAGGTGACCCTACCTAATACCATTTTTGTAATCATGATAAGGTAATTACAATATATCCCCAATAAAAAGGAATAAATTTGGAAGCATATAAACAACCTAAATTAAGCACATTAAAAATGTAGAAATATGAAGACGGAAATAGGAGGGTGATAGAATCCTTATCATGAATCCTTGACTTACTTTGAATACTCTGCTAACTTTATAAATTTTAAAGTCTTATTCATTAATTATTTGCTTCAAACCCTTTTTATATATATTTTATATATTATAATACATTTTTATCATGTTTTATTCAATTATTAACTTAATATTGTTCACTTTGGATATTTCAACATTATTCGGTTTATAATTCCAAAACTACCTTGATGTAATGGTAATGGTTGAAGGCCACTTTACAATGTCTTCATAAGATCTAAAAGGGTCAAGGTATATGTTTCATATCATTCCAAAAGTTATGGAGCTCAAAATATCATTATATAGTTACAAATGCTGAGAATCTCCCTCAGTAAGCCAATTTTTAATAGTTAAAAATGATTATGATTTTTTCATTTAATATCAATATTATCATTCCTATTTTATCAATAAAAAATAATAAAAATGATGTTATTTTATAATTATATTATATTCAATCATGAAATTAATTTTTATGAATAAACATGAAGGAAATAAGTGGAAAATAAAATAGCATTGTTCACTTAGGTAGTGTAAAACTACCCTGAGTGAAACAATGTTTATTAAGAGAGTTTGAAAATAAAGAGGTAAGATAATAAATATTATAGTTTTATACCAATAAAAAGGATTATTAAATTTTTTTAAAAATTTAATTTTTATTTATTGATTATATTTAAAATGGGTAAGTGAATAATTGAAATGGAAACATGGGTTTCAAAACCCTCAACCTGCACCTTAAGTTGCCTCCTTTGGATTAAATCCAAATCCTTTAAAGGAGGGAATTTTGGTCACACCAAGGTATTGAGGACATGTCTTGGGGAGTTTATAGATATATTTGGATATAAATTTTTAGAATTAAATAGTTTTGTAAGTGAGTAGAAAGAAGTAGAGGAGGGTGTTTATATTTCCAAGAGAGAGGGTGTTTTAGAATAAAGTATTAATTATTTTATTACATAGGCCAAAGATAATGAATTTTATTGATTACTATGACTTTTATTAGTGTATTATTAAATAAAATATGTTTCTATAACATTAAAACTCATCCAAATCTGAATGGAATCTTGGAAATAATTTATTAAAGGTAAAAAATCAATAATAATTTTTTTATTAGAATGAAATATAATTTAGGTCATGAAAAATGATTTATAGATTTTTAAATTAAGTTTATTTTTTTAATTCATTATTTGAATCATTAAATACATTTTAAGTCATGAAATATAATTTATAAATTTTGAATCACGTTTACTTCATGATGATGTCATAAAACTTACGGTATTTTCAAAAACTGTATTTTTACTATTCACTAAAAAACAACCTTCTCAAAAAAATCACCCTAATATAATTTTGAAATGATTATTCAAAAAAATGAATTCTATTTTATCAAATTTAAATATAAAATTTAAATAAAATTATACGATATATGGGAAAATAATTATATTTTAAATAAATACTATTTATTTTTTTTATGAGTGACCACATTCGTATTTTTTATTATTTATTATTTATTAAATTATTTATAATTATTTAGAGTATATATCTTAATAAAAAAATTATAAGTTGGATTATTATAATATTTTACATAAAAAATAATATTTTACTAAATAAGTTAAAACATGTAATATTAAAATGTATACTTGTTTTTCATTTAAGGTATATGATTTGAGAATTATTTTTATATAATTATAACATTAATATTTACTTATTTTTACTCACTATAAATACTATTTTTAGGAATTTCAATGTTCTCATTGATTTGGTTACCATTTTAAAGGTTAGTTATTATTCTCAATGGCCATATACTATTCTGATAATCACATAATCATTATACTTCCTATAAATACCTCTTATTATTCATTCACTCATTTTTTTATCAATTTTATTGATATTTAATTTTAAATATTCAATCTTGTTTCTAATAGTTTGTTTTATTTTTACATTGTTGCTCATATCTGTGATAATTTTAGGAGACTACGTTTCACTAGAATATCAAGTTCTAGTTTTAATATTTACTTGTGTTTAATGTTAAATTATACTATTTTTATTTTATAAAGTATACTTATAATTAAGATTTAATGTTTTATACTAATGGAATAAAATTTTGTTTGTTTTATTATGTTGTGTATAATATTTATACTCTATATTATACTAAACATGTATTTAGAGATGGGAATTTTCATATCTAAATTTTTGATTCATTGCATTATTCCCCCTTTAAAAAATTTCACCATCAAAATTTTAAATCAAACCCTAAGATGTAAATATATAAGAGTTTCTTTTTTATTACATCCTTAGGTTCTCATGTTTCCTATAAGTAGTTATGATTCATCCACAGTACTTTGACAAGATGAGTGGTTTTTTTCATATTACTTTATCACTATAATCCCAGATTTCAATAGGTTTCTCCACATAAGTGAGATAATGATCCAACTGTTCCACCTCTATATTTAGTAAATTTCAAAGAATTATTGTATACTTACTCAAGAGAGACACATGGAACACATCATGTACTTGAGATATGTTTGGTGGAAGGGTAAGTCAATTAGAAACACCCCTAATATGATCAATAAATTTAAGGGGTTTATCTAGTTGGGACTTATCTTTCCCTTATTTAAAAAACTCATAACTCTCTTGCATATAGATATTATGAGTAATAATTTATCCATAACCTCAAAATCCAAGTTCCATTTACAATTATCAGCATAGCTCTTTTTTCAACTCGGAGCTGCCCTGATGTGTTATTGAATGGATTGGACTTTGTCTATCATATATTCAACTAATTTTGATCCTAATAGCTTACTTTTATCTAAATTATTCCTAATATTTTAAATTTATATATTTCTTCCCATATAAAGATTCAAATATAAACATCTTAATGCTTCATTGGAAGCTATTTTTGTATAAGAACTTGATCAGAGGAAGGTATTGATCTTGAAGGTTTTGGGGCATAGCATAAGTAGTTAGGCCCATGAAAAATAATGGTTTTTCATTAAATCATTTTTATTTCCCATCGGAACTATATGAAATAGAAATCATATAATCTATAAGATAAGATCATCACATATAATTTATAATTAATTTGATTCAAGATTAAGAATTTCCTTTAATTAGAATTCCTTCTTCATTGATGATTCAAGTGAGACCTCTTATCATATCATTGTTACGTTAGAGAGATCAAGGTTATATTCCCTCTTTCAGTGATCTATATTAGTTCCAAAAACCTCCAATCGTCGTCATATAATTCTATGGGTGCTATCATGGATGATTATAGTGATTGTATCAATCACCGTTAATCACTATATAATCCTTCAAGACATAAAGGAATTACTCTGATTCTCTCTAGACTCTAGCGGGTAATGGCATAGGATTTCCCTCTATTCTTTAGAGTGTTTTAGTAGAAGATATTTTTAGGGATTTTTAGGATTCTCTCTAGAAAAATTTGTGCACAATGGTGTCTAGAAAAATCTTTTTCTATAAAATGATATAATCATGTATTTATATACCTAGGGTTAGAGAATAAATAATTTCACATGATCCCTTATTAATCTCTTAATCCTCAGAGAACCCCATGTCTAAATATTATTATTATTATTTATTTTACATGTACTAAACTCACAGATAAAAAATATTATTTCTTTTAATATATAAATTTATATTTACTTATATGGTATTTTTTATATTATTTCTCATAGAAACATTAGGCTCTACCCTCCAATCCTCTTTAGTATTTATCTAACATTAAATAATGTCTATTTATTTAAATAAATAAATTTCACTTCATTATATGATGATAAATAAATAAATATTATATTCACTATATCAGTAAATAAATATTTATTAAATTTTCATGTAGCCAAATAATTTTTTTTTTCTATGTGAATATACCATATATAAATAAATTTTATAAATTCATGTAATTAAATAAATAATTACCTAGTGAATAGATATTTATTTAATATTTAACTCACCTAATATTCTCTTGAATAACTGGTGAGTAAATATATTCGATCAACCAAACATGAACAATTATTAAATCATGTTGTAAAATAATATTTATTCAACATATTAAATTCATAATGAATTTAATTAAGGTTCTGGATACACTTAGTGTGTAAACCTTTGGGCCCCTTTCTTAGTGGAATTAGTCTTCACTACCTAAAGTCCAAGGTTAGAATCTAGCTACACGTCAAGGATCCCATAAAGAAAGAAGTTAATTTTGTAACATCATATAGCCTCATATGAATTCACACTGTGTAATCTAATCCCTTTTTCAAAATATCTCTAATCAAGAAACTTGTATACTGGTGTCATCAACCTATGTTCTTGATATATCTTTCTTTGAAATTCTAAAAATGAACTTTCCTATTTAACACCATGGAAATAAATTTAACCAACCAGTTTCATTCTCATCAAAGTTCCTAAGATATCAACTTCTATTAAAATTTTGAAGGAAAAAATCCTTTCTCACGTTATTCATTAATGCAATATCACTCATGACACACCCAATGTATCCTACTTCATCATGAGAATATTTGGTTTTCATAAATACATAAAAGTATTCTACTCATGATATGTATTAATAATATTCTTCAATTCTAAGGATCATTACACACATTCACATATTGGAACATCCAATGACACATATAAATGTGTATTTACTACTGACAGGTCATGTTCTCATAATCTCTTTCTTAGAATACTACTAAGGATGTACATCGTGAGAAGGTGTCTCAAAGTCCCATGAATCTCCACCCTTGATAGTATGTATCATCTTTTTTTTTATCAAATTATATCATCCAACTATATAAAATGTATTTAGGAATACTATCATGGAACTTCTAAGTTATCATCATAGTAGGAAAATACTATAACCTTTTAGTGTGCATATACCCTTATGAAATTATCACATATATATCATATAGAAGAAAATTCATCATGTGATGAGATATAAATTAATATCCCACCCTATGAATATTCCATCAATCAAATAGTATTTGGTTCTAGGGAACTAACTCAAAGAGATCCCTACCATATTTAAATTCTATAGAATAAGCTCTTAGAATTTCTCCTAGATTTCAAATAAACCTTTCATATTAAAAATATATTTGAAGATAATATACCATAATAAAGTTCAAATTTTTGTTCAATTATTTTGAAGGCTCTTTTAAAATTTTGAGGTGAACCTTGGATCTCAATCAGATACAATTTATATTAGTGTTCCATGTAACCTCACCAATTTTATGATATGTATATCTCATCATGTTCATTGAGTAATAATTCTTCCCAAATGATAAAAAAGTGGGAATTATTTGTAAGATGGTCCACCAAAACCCATATAAAATTTCTTCCTTTATGTGTTTTTCAAATAATAGTGAAAAATTTTATAGTGTTCCTCTCCCATTTCCATTTTGGTGTATATAATTTTTTTATTAACCCCCTGTAATTTTATCATTTTTCTTTAACTTTTTGGTATACTAGGAACTTGGAAGTATATTCATCAATATCTCTCTTCATATCATCCCATCAGAAGTGCTCTCAGAGATCTCTATACATCTTTGTTCTTCCTTTGTGGATATATAGTGTTGAGCTATGAGAATTATCCAATAACTATTATTTATCCAAGGTTTTTATGGTAAACATAATCATGTCTTATACCTTATAACTCTATATTTATCAATATTGAAATCTTAGAATTTCTTTTTCTTTTTCATCTTCGTGTCAACCCTTTACACCTCCTTAATTTTTTCAAGATGGATGTTTGAGCAAGGTATGATGGATTACCTTCCTTTACGATTCCCATTTCTATCCTATGTAAGCCTAAGAATATTGGATACCTTTTAATCCTCATCATGGAGAGGTTTTCAGGATCCTTTATACATAGAGAATCTACCACTTTTATTTTCTATTATGGTAAAGGATTGAGCAGCCATAGTCTTTGATTATCCCTAATAATTTTTATTAGTGTATGTTGGGATCTTTTAATTTGAATATATACTTTATAATTTTATGATTAGTATATATGTCACACGTTTCTCCATAGAGATAACACCTCCAAATCTTTAAAGTAAAGATTACTTCTACCAAATTTATATTTTGTTTCGGGTAAAAATTTTCATGTACCTTAAATTATCTTGAGGAATAGGCCTTTAATTTGTCATTTTTCATGACTAAATAACACAATATTTTCTTTTAAGAATCACTATATATCACAAATCCTTACCCAATTTAGGGTAGCATGAGTAAAGGTGTTTAGACATGAATTTTCTTTAACTCCTTGAATCTCTTTTCACATTCATCAATCCAAACAAACTTTACACCATCTCAAGTTATCCTGGTTAGTAGGATTGACAATCATGAGAAATTTATAGAAAATCATTAAACGTGCCCAACTAATTTTGGGAAACTGCAAATATTTTTCAATATTTTTTGTCTAATCCATTCATCAATTTCCATAGTCTTTAAAGGATAAAAATATATCCCTTCACTTATGATAACATGCCCTGAGAATGTGTCTTGGTTCATCCTGATGTCACATTTAATGTATTTTTCATAGAAATTATCCTTTCATTAAGTATTTAACACAATTATAAAGTATTCTTCATGTTCTTCCTTACTTTTGGAATATAATATAATATCATCTATAAAGACTACCCCAAAATTATCATGGTGGTCTTTAAATACTCTATTAATCAAGTCCATAATGTTTTTTAGAGCATTATTGAGTCTTAATGACATTAAGATGAAATCATAGTGTGTATATATTTTATGAAATATAGTATTGGGAATATGCACCTTTTTCACCTTTAATTAATGATATCTTGATCAAAGATCAATATTTGAGAAGCAATGAGCACCACATAGTTGTTTTAACATGTCATCAATTCACAACAGGGATAATTTATCCTTATCGTGATCATGTTAAGCTCGTGATAAATAATGAATATATATATATTAAACCATCCTTATTATAGATAAATAATATTGGGTCATCCTATGGAAAGGCACTATGGAATATAAAACCCTTGTATAAGATTTCTTGTAGTTTCTTCTTCAAATATTCCAATTCAATGGAGTACATCCTATAAGGACTCTTAGATATAATCAAATATCTAAGAATAAGTTATATAGAGAACTCATACTCTTAATCAAGATGAAGAATAGTTAAATCTTTAGGGAATACATCATCATATTCCCTTGAAATGGGCATGTATTCCAGGATAATACTTTCATTTTCCTCAATCATTTGATCTAGACATGCTTCCTCATAGGGGAATAATATCCAAAATTTAGAATGAGTTTCCAAAGGAGTTTCATAATTCTCTTTACATTTTTATGGAATATTAGGATGGTTTGGGATATGGGAAGTAATTTACCTCTCTTGTTAGTTGATAATGGCTCTATATAAGAAAAAATTATTCATTCTCAATATATAATTGACTTCTAACAAAGGTGGTATAACTAATTTTTTAGGAAGATTCTACCCAAAAACGTTAATTGAAGAAGAGTAATATAATTGAGATGCAATGATTACACTTCTTAGTTTTTTCACTATTATATTATCCTTCATATATCGAGGTGGTGATTAAATATTTCTTTATAACTAACATGATATAAATGAATGTGTAGATATAGAATCAAATAAGATATTCATTATTATATAATGAATAACAAGTATAACTGTCACCAATTCATTTTCATGCTCCACCTCAAAAGTGGTTATATCATAAGATCTCCCTTTTTCCTATGACTTTGGAGTTTTTGGTTGTTAGTTATCCTCAAAAACCCTTGGATTAGTGCATTGAAATTTATAGTTTTTATCTTCCTTACAATTGAAACATTATAACATGGAGAGAGGATTGAGAAAAACCTTATTTTCATCCATTATATTTATTAGATTATTTATTTCCCTTCAACACTCATTAGCATTATGACTTTCTCTTCCATGATTGAAGAATCTCATGATTCCTTTAAGGTTTGTTTTAGGGTGCTTCTTCCCATATTTTTGAAATGTGGATAATTGAATCTACATCCCTCAATAAGGTTTATTAGTTAAACCCCAAAAGTTAAAATCTGTGCATATCTTTTGTTCTCCATCCTCATGGGACCATTGGGATTCACCAATAACTATATCCACATTAAGGGTACATCAAACTATTTCCTAGTAGCTATTAAATTATTGAAAAGCTAAATATTTTCAAATATTTATCATTAAACTACTAAATCTTTCAACCTTGATTTCAGAGTGAATGACAAAGCCAAAGGCATAAATTTCAAAGGTTATAAATTTTTCCTCATACAACCCAATATACTCATCTTCCCTTTTCTTGATACTAAAAAATTATCTCTCTAATTTAATATAGAGAGTGTTAGGAAAATATTTATTAAAAAAATCCTTGAATTATTCACATTCCATCAAGTTGATGTCTTCCTTCATCTTGGTATTTTTTATTAGTGTCCACCACTGATTGACTTCTCCCTATAACTAACTAATAAACAAGATTACTTTCTCTTACTTAGAACACTGGAGCATGGAAAATATTTTCTCAATATAGTTTATCCATTGCTCTATGATTAAAGGATCATATAATATGCCAAAAGGTGGTGTTTTTTATCACATAAATGCCACAACTTGATTCTTATTTGGAGGAGTTGGGAACTCCACATAGTTCAAGTTATTATTCATAGCTTGATTCAATTGAGAAAACACAACCATGAGGTTTTATACTACTACTCTCAACATATTAGGTATCACATTGAGGATATCATCTTATTACCCATCGCATTGGTTTTGGGCATGATTCCTCCCATTTTTAGACATTTACTAAAGAAATGAGAGTTGGGTATGAGAATAATTTAATTAAAAATAATATATAAATTATGATTATATTAGTAAGATATCATAAATAAAATTTAGATCTTGTCTTATAACTTCCAAAGTCTCAATCTAGGTTATTTATAGTCCAATTCCTATAAGTTTCTATTACTTAATCCCCAAAAAACTAGACCTTCTAATACCAACTATAAAAACATGTATCTCTTACACATGTCATTGTATATATTTTTTAACATATAAAAACCCAAAAATATTTAGGTATAGTGTCATTGGGAAATTAGAAACATCATACAATACTTTTTAAAATGAACTATATAATATTTTATTTGTATTTTCATAACATTATCTTAGACTGTATCATAATCTTATCTATATATGGAGTATTCTAAGGTCATATATAAAATAAATTGTGTTCTATAAATCCCAATAAGGGTGTAAAGTGTGATAAACATGGGGGGATAACAAGAGAGCCAATAATCATAACATGGAATAAATAAAGGGAAGTATCATATACTATCATGTAAAAACATGGCACAAGAGTCAAAATATCATAGAAGTGTGGTAAACATGAGAATAATAAAATGTGGAAAAAACATAAGAAATTTTATCATAACATTATAAATAAGTCCAACTTAACTTTTCCTACACATAACTATAATCTCCCAGTCAATATAGTTGTATCATTGAGAGGGGGAGGGGTGAATCAGAAATATCTTTTTTTATATGTTTCCTTGAAAAAGAAACAACTTTTTCCTCCTATTAAAGATTTATTTCCCTACTTAAAACAATTCAAACACACATCCACAAGAACACAAGAATTTATAAGATTCACTATTCAACAAGAATAGTTATGTACTTAGTATGGTTTGTAAATGATCCAATACCACACAATCCACTAGAAAATAATACTTTGTGTGGAAAAAACGAGTAGGATATACCCTTAAACTTGTGCAGCACTATGATCAATACAACAGTGCATGTTAATCAAGTAGCACAAAAAGATATAATAAAGTTTTTGTAACAAACATGTTATGGTGGTTCTTGGTAAGAACTTCTTAGACTTTTTAATAAAACTCAATCTGATTTCCCAGTCTGATTATCCTAGTACAATTGATCAATACAAAAAATATATGGCACTTGAAGAGTATAGTTGAGACAACTATGAACTACTTATTCAAACTAGAAATCCCAATATGATGATCTATTCCAATATAATGATCATTTAAATATAATAATCAGTTCAATATAATGATCAGCTTGATATGTTGAAATCTTGTCAATTATCCTTTCACTTTTCTCTAGCATCACTTTTTTAAGAAACACAATCTAAAAACCAATTCTTCTCTCTATAATTTCTTCAATACTCAACCTTATTTACTCCTTTATGTAAAGAGTACCTCTATCAAAAAGTAAAAAGTACTTTAAATTTTATACTTTCTCCAAAAATGGTTTGGGAAGGATTCCTGAAAATTTTTCTACTCAACAAAATTACCTGAATCATACATTAATTTTGAATTTTTGATGCATATTGACTTCATCAACTATTCTCAGCACTTCTCAAACCTTCCCAAATCTTCTAACAACATCCGCTCTGCTTCAGTATTTCTTTACAAACATTGGTCTGATTTTAAAATATTATTACTTCATTAGAATGCTTTGTACCAATTGCATGTATGAAAAAATAAACATCGTTTGGATTGCTAGATATTATTTCTTCATTATGATGATATATACTAACTGATGAAAACAAACATATTCTTTAATCTCTTCATAAAAGATTCATATACCCCTTTGACAACACTTTCAAAACCTTATATATGAGATTATTCTTTATTTTTCTTCATACCAATGATCCTGAATCAGATTAACTTATTAGTTTCAAGTTACTTCTACTTTTCAGTCTTTCCTACATTATGAAAATCATAGTCAACTTTAATATGATGGCTCTTGACCCACTTAAAAACAATAAAATTAAACCTAATGAATGGTTGACTACATTGTTGATCGGTCTCTAACATTACCTTTTTAATCGACTCTAACTACTTCAAATTCTTTTCTTCATCATCGATCCTATACAATTCTTCCTCTGATGATTATGAAGGAATATTGAATCCTATGGACTGGTATAAGTATCTTTGAATTTAGAAACTTCCTTATTTTCTGAATATGATACCAATGACTTTTCGACACAAACACTTTTTGTCTTTGATGAATATGATGACATGTTGAATCTAATGGATCAGTATTAGTAGCATCTTTCTTTTCTAAATACAGTTCTCATCAACTTTTTTTTCACAAACTTCTTCTTGTATAATGACTTCCTACATGACTTTGAATACACTGAAGATCATCTTTAGTGTCATCTAACTTAATAAGAAAAGTATTGTAAATTCACTATCTTTTATCAATATCTTTCTTTCCTTCTCATCTCGAATACGATTTTCCTGAATACGATCAGACTGAATATGATTGGAAGAATATTTTTCTCCCCCTTTATTTCATCAATCTTGCATCACAAGTTTTATAGAATACTTATGATTTATGAGAAATAAAAAATAGTAAAGCATCATCATATTTTTATTATAGTCATGCAAACTTTGATTCTTACTCATTATGATCAAACATTTTATTCTGGACTCAGGGTAAGGTTGATCATCCTTTTCTTCCAATAATCTTATCCCCAATATGGTGGACCTTTTCAAACATTGTGAGTCTAATTTCTTAAATATGATGGTCAGTCCGATTTTCAAAAAATACAAGGTGAGGTGATTTCCTTTATTCTTAAACTTTCTTGAAAACAAAAGAAAATACCTAAATACAAGTATCATCCTTATCATCTTGGTCTTAACAATAACATAATGTAAAATTTTAACTGTACATATCTCACACATGAAATTATGGAAAAGGATAATTATACATGGCCCACATATAACATTATAAACAAGGATAACTATATGTGTCCCACACATAATGATCTCATGAGATATAAATCATTACTAAATAGATTAGGGGACTATATAATCAAGTTATACTCATCATATTGTAATAAATCATGCATATATGTACCACATAGAAAAGAATAATTATAATGAATAAAAAATAAATAAACACCTGGGGAGGAAATGAGTTATATAATAAATCTGTAAACTATTATCTGTCAAGGAACCATGTATTATCCCAAAAAAATAAGAGATTAAGTAATATTAAAATTTTATTATCAATGGATCATTTTTCATGAAAATAGATCTCAAATTGAATGAAAAATCATAAGAAAAGGAGAAGAATAATCCATAAAATGAAACACTTTTTATCAAACTTTTAAGAAAAAAGGGGAGGTAATATTTAAAGGTGATATTAACAAAAAGTATTCACAAAACCATAAATAAACCAAAAAAAATTTGTTAAAATAATTACGGTTTTTTGAATTCATAGAGGTAAAATAATTTTTATATGAGTGGAATAGCATGGGAAGAATTTGATAAAAAGTGTGATAAATTAGAAAAAAATTCCCTTACAAGCTTCATTGGGATTGAATTAAGGGATCAAAAAAATGAAAACATAATGGAATTCATATACATAGTAGAAAGGAAGAAATAGAAATAATAAAGGAAATAAATTAATCACATTAGAAAGGTTAAAATAGGAAGAGAGGGTGGTGATAGATAACATGTCATTAAGAATCAAAAAGGCAGATTGAATACTCCACTAGCTTCTTGAATAGTCAATTTTCATTCATTAATCATTTTATTTAAAATCTTTTTCATATTGATTTTATCCCTTTTAATACATTTTTATCATTTTTAACTCATTTATTAGATTTATATTATCTGTATTGACTATTTAGATGTTGTTAAGTTCATATTTCTAAGACCACCTTAATGTAATGGTAATGGTTTAAGGCCACTATATAATGGTTAAAAAAGATATAGAAGTGTCAAGGTATATATTTAATATCATTTAAAAAGTGATAGAGTTAAAAATATCAGTAGATAGTTACAAATTCTAAGAATCTTCCTTGATAAGATTCTTTTTTACAATTAAAAATGATTATGATTGTTTAAATTTAATATCATTATTACATTGCCTATTTTATAATTTTATAACCATGGAAATGATATTATTTGATAATTATGTTATATTAAATCATGAAAAAAAATAGATATGAAATGATTCTTTTAAGTGACTTTTAAAAAGAAGAGATAAAGTAATCAATATTATAGTTAGTGTAAAACTATTATAGGTTAAATAAGGTTTTTAAGTGACTTTTAAAAAGAAGAGATAAACTAATAAATATTATAGTTTTATAAAAATATTAAATTATATTAAATTTTTTATTTAAAATTTACTTTTTATTGATTAATTATATTATAGAATCTATGAAAAGATAATTTAAATGGAAATGTGAGTTTGTAAACACTTACTTCACACCATGAGGTGTATCCTTTGGATTGAACTTAAATTATTTGGATGAGGGACTTTTTACCACACTAAGGGATTGAGGAAATGGATAAGGAAGTTTAGAGAGGTATTTAGGTAGGTATTTAAAAATAGTTTTGGAAGTGGGGATAAATGGGTGGAAGATGGGTGGAAGATGGGTGGAAGATGGGTGGAAGATGGGTGCTTATATAGCCAATGGGGAAGGATGTTTTAAAATAAAGTATTTATTACTTTATTACTTATTAAAAACACTATGACTTGTATTGATTCCTATTAATTTTATTAATATATAACTAAATAATGGGAGTTTGTTTTACTTTGAAACTCAAATAAAACCTAATAAAATCTTATAAATACTTTATTAAAGGTAAAGTATCAAAAATAGTTTTTTCATTAGAATAAAATATAACTTAGGTATTTAAAATTGATTTATAGTCTTGGAAATTGAATTTACTATTTTTAAATTCATCATTTTACTCATTAAATATATTTTAAGTCATGAAGAAACTTTTATAATTTTTTTGTCATATTTATTTCATGATGATGTCATAAAACTTATGGTATTCATAAAAACTATATTTTTTACTATTCATCAAAAAATAATTTTTTCATAAAAATCAAAAAAAATAAATCATAAGATAATTTTAATGTGATGATTCCAAAAATTAATCCTATTTTATATAATTCAAATTTTAAGAATTATAAATTTAACCTAAAAATTAATATTTTTCTAAATAAGTTAAAACATACATTATTAAAATTTAAATTTATTTTTCTATTAAGTTATATGATTTGAGAATTATTTTTATAGAATTATAATATTTATATTTACATATTTCTGCTCATTATAAATATGAATTTTTATACATTTTACTATTATAGTTGGTTCAGTTACCATTTTAACAGTTAATTATTATTCCTAATGATCATATATTATTCCAACAACCATTTAATCACCATACTTCATATAAATACCTCTCATTATTCATTCACTAATTATTATATAAAAGTTATTTATATTCCATTTTCAAATGTCAATCATGTTTCCAATAGATTTTTTTAATAGCATTGTTCACATCCATGATAAGTTTTGGGAACCACGACACACCAAAATATATATTACTTCACCTTAACTAGTGGGTATCCATAAAACTAAACATAGTGGGTTGAGGTAGTTTAAAGGATGGGGTAGTTTGGGAAAGAAAATAGATATAATGATTTATAAAAATAAATGTGATTTTTAATTTATATAAATAAATAATGTTTTAAATTAAATAATACTGTCAAATATAAAACTAAAAAATTAATCATTTTTTATAACCTCATATTTATCTCTAATCATTAAAAAAATAATATTTTCCTATTTTAAAATTATATATACCTAATTAAATTTTATAAAAAAGATAAAATTGATAGTATAAAATACTTTTATACTTTGGGTGGGAGGATCAGGTCGAACTAACTAAAAAAATAGTGACATAACTATAAGGACCCGACCTTAAAACATTACATAATCATGAATTGGATGAATAATTCACATTAAGGATCTTTTCAGGTTTAGAGTTTTAGAGAATTAGGTCATAACTATTACATTTCTTTTCAAAAAAAATTACAAATTAGAAACTTCTACTCAGTTTCCATTTTTTTCAAAAAACAAAAACTCTTGAAAAAAAGAGTCATGTATAGTTCCATGTTTAAGATAGCATGACTTTTCCTTGATCCCATACTTGACCCTATTCTTCTTTAAGTCCTATGAAAAACATTTAAAAACATGGGATGAGCAGAAAAAGCTCAATAAGGGATACACAAAGAAGGAAAACTGTTTGTTTTTCAAAACAACAAGTAAACCATTAATAATTTATCATAAGTAATAATTTTCTCTATTATGAAGTATTAAATACTCTTCACTAAATAAAATATCATTACTTGCCCTTTTGTAACCAAAAGATTACCATAAAACCCATATAAAGAACAAATAACATATAAAGGTAACTTGGGACATAAACATACTTAAATTCAATAACCATAAGGTTGACTTCCACTAATATCACTAAATGTAATATTCATACGGCCAACATCCATACCCAATTCATTGGAGCTTATAACATAACCACTTGTCCTGGTTTTCACAGCACCACCCATCACTTGGTTTATCATGTAACTATCCGTCAAATGTCCAAGTACCATTATAAAATCATAACACATAAAACCAATATAAAGGTATGATAAAATTTCCACATTTCAATCAGAAAATATCATTTAAATATATTTACATAAAATAATCCTTTATCCAAACCATTTTCAATACCAAAATACATAAAAGAGTATATGGTATTTATTTTCTTTTAAAAACATTATGGCTTGTTGAGGAAGCCAAAGATCAAATAATACTCGCGGCGGTGGAAAAGGTCGTTGTCACCGCTTATGTTAAAAGGAACATTATTTTTTTCATTTAGTAAAATGATTCATAGAAAAATATTCCCTTTGAAATAAAAGTCAAATTCAAAGGGTTTTATACACAGTATAAAATAAAGTTGTGTATTAATGAAGATATGCCTCAATGAAAGGAGATTGAGACGAAGTCCCTTACCTCATGTCTGACTTGACTGGATCGTTCTTTAATCTCCTGAATAATAAACTAAAGTTAATCTTTACTTGCTTAAGAATCTTTTTCAAGTTTATTATTCATTTTATATCACTTATTACCATGTTATAAACATTATGTAATCATTTAAGTTAATAACATTCGTTTTGTTGATATTTGGTACTTGAGAGTCAAAAATTGACTTCTTATAATTACATGTTGTTCATGTGGTCAAAAGTTTATTATATCCATAATTATATTCATGATTTGGATATCATATATATCATATATATTCAGTATATATATGTATTTATAATAGTACATAACATTTGTAGGTAAGAAATGAAATGCATCATTTATGGAGATGGTAAGCCGTAAGTACGTATGAACGCTACCTTCATTTCTATTTCGCATTTTAATATAATTAAAACATAATGTTAAAAATTTATATTATAATTACAGTATAATATAATATATAATATTGTTACCTCTATCCTTTATACATCCCACATATGACATTAACGAGTCATATCACTTTGAGGGGGTGGTAGTCCGCACTTCCTCAAATACAATTATCGCGTTTACCCATAATGGAAACCATAAAGGTATGATATAAATGGAAAATAAAAAATAATAAAGAAAACATAAACATAATATATATCATATATAAATACAGTTCCATTACAATGTCCACCATGAGAGGCGGTAGGAGGTAATTGAACAATCATCGTTTCGTGAGGCGTTAGTTTTCCATCCACAGAAACAGTATGTTCTTCACCCATTAGATGGAGGTGTGTGTAAGTTTAGTTCGAATAATTCTCATAAAAACATCCTAGTATATTTATGATACTGGTTTTTTAATAAAATAAGAGAATAAAAAGAGTTTAGGGGTTGGAGAAGTAAAATAAAAGAAAAGAAGTTAAGAGAAATCGTTACCTTTAATTTGGGTAACTCCCTTTGGTTTGAACCAAAATGGTTTTTTGAAGTGCCTTATGCCTAAGGTAAGGATTATAGGTGGAAGATGAGGATGTAGGGATCTTAATTGGGTAGAGTTTGGACGATCCAAAATGCTTGATAGGTGTGAGGAATTGGTTATAAATGTCTCCTTTTATAAGGGGGGTAGGGGCTCTTTAGAAAAGTGTGAAAATATTATTTTATTATATAATGATATTCAGTTTCTAAAGGTCCAAAAATCATTATAGTCTAAGATAAGATGACTCATGGTCGAAATAAAATCATACAATAAGAATTGTACAGGTTTTGGATGTTATTTTAATATTTATAATCTTATTTATTTAAATCATTTATTAATGAGGTAAATACTACATCATTATTGTGTCATAAATAATTTAATTTATTCGATGTCTAAAAATTATAAAAAAATACCATGATTTAGGAAATATTTTTATCTTTGCAATGAATATTTATAGTCAAAAATATTAATTATATAACACCATATAAAAATTAATTTACTAACAGATTTTTGTTTATGTCATTTTTGCCTTTACTTTAAATTAATTAGTCTAAAGTATCATTATCATTCATAAGTGGATCCATGGGGTCCCAAAATCGACCCAAGGATGCCCATGGTAGGCCATTACTCATCCAATAAGTTTAGTACAAGTGTTAAGTTAATTTTGAATTATTATAATATTCTTTTTACCTTGAATTACCCTATTTACCTTTAACCGCGGTAAACAAAAGTCAAAAGTTACTATTCACCAAAAATTATTTTCATCTTATTGAATCACATTTTACTTACTAATAACAACCATGTATATCATATTTTCGAAATTCAATTCACAGAAGTGGTAAATTGTCATTTAAATGAAAAAGTCGGTTTTTTTAACTACTACTAAGTGGTTTCCTTATTCATCAAAAATTGAAGTTTTTCAGAAAAATACCAAAAAATCAGCCTAATCTATATTTGATATTCAGAATTCAAAAATTATTTCTATTTTAAAAAATTATAAACATATAAGTTGCATTAATTAATTTAAAATTAATTCCCGTTGTTAGAATAAATAGCGTGTTTTTAATAAACAATAACTATCAAAAGATTGACACTTGTTTATGTCCAAATTCAAATTGATGTTAATTTCAATGAACAAAATTGGATTAAATGGTAAAAATATATTCTAATTACACTTTAAAAACAATTAAAAATATAATCAAACCATATAAATAAATTATATTAAAACACAGTTTTGAATTAAAATACAATATTTTTCACTATTCATTAAAAATGAACTTTATCGGAAAAATTCCAAAAATTTAAACCAAGTAAATTTTGATGTCCCCATTATAAAGAAGGATTTTATGTGGTCAATTAGAATGTATTAAAGTGACCAAAACTGTATTTAAATAGGGTTCTCCATTAAAAGGTGGCAAATCGGTCATTTAATGTAAATTATGCTTAAAATTAGATTCATTCACATTTTAAGCCTCTAAATTTTATTAGATAAATGTAAATACATTTAACGAGTATGTATAATCATATTTTAGTTAGTTTTTTTCATTCCCTCCAATACAAAGGTTAGGAGTTAACTTCCATTTAAAATAATAATATTATATTATTAGTGTGCAATGTAAGATTTCAAAGAAACTCGTTGTTGCATATCAGGTACACTATCGAACATAGCAACCCTTTTAAAGTAAAATTAATATTTAATTCACAAAAATTAATAAATATGAAAATCTCTTATTCTTCATTTACCTGGGATGTTACATCCTTTTCCCTTTTTGGAAATTGCGTCCTCATAATTTTTATTCACTTATCAAAATAAGTGGGGGTATTTATCCCTCATAGCATTTTTATATTCCCATGTTTCCTATTCAACCATATGGTTTTTCCAAAAAACCATTACCTAGTGAATTACCTTATTCCACAACACTTTCTCACTTCGGTCAAGAATCTGGACTGGTTGTTCTTCATAAGAGAGATTCTCTTCCAACTGAACTACCTTTAGGCTCAAAACATGCGATGGATCTGGTATATACTTTCTCAACATCAAAACATGAAAAACA
The DNA here is from genome assembly GCA_963277665.1 of Viscum album. NCBI lineage: Eukaryota > Viridiplantae > Streptophyta > Magnoliopsida > Santalales > Viscaceae > Viscum > Viscum album. The sequence continues at coordinate 2,097,709,845 of OY728122.1, forward strand.
TTATGTACCTATGATAAACTTGGAGGTAAAGCCACTCTGTACTCAATTGATCCAACTTTCCATAGGATTTCATAACGTCCAATGAACCTCAGACTCAACTTTCCCTTCATACCAAAACGCATTACACTTTTCCATGGAAAACATTTGAGAAAGACATGATCACCTATGACAACCCTGATTTTATTACAAACTTAAACATGATTTATTACATAAAACTTCACTTGATACAACAAAGAAGATCGAGATGTTTAGTGTCTTTGGGTCTTAGGATCATTACATAAAAACTTGAAACATGAAATACAACATCTTTATTGAAAACTTTCTTTACATGACCACTACATTCCCACGTACTTAAAATTGCATGGGATAACCTGAGGATATGCATAAGAAAAGGGTGAGTTATAAAGCCCAGTAAGGGAATACACATGGAATAACATGAGGAGTACAATACATGTTATACATTATGAATATCAATAGATAACAAGAGAAACATGAACATAAAGGCATGATAAATTATGATAATCATAACATGGAAATGTGGAAACAACACTTAACATGGAATTAGCGTGAGCCAAGGCTCATTGCACATAGAGCATGAGTAAATCCTCATTGCACATGAAGAACGAGTAAACCCTAATTTCACTTGAATTATCATGATTCAACACTCATTGCACATGACGTATCATGATACTATACTTTACCCAATGCATTGGAGCGCTATAAGGGCGCACCCTTCTTAAACATTTCATTTCATGCATAAGTGTGCCACATGGATCATAAAACATGGATTCATAAAACATAATCATTTATTCCATGATAAATGAATGTGTAATTCATACATGAAACTTTATAATCAATAAGTAAATGTGCATAAAGGTGAATACCCTTGATGGAGAAATGGGCATGGTATTCACTACACAATGGCATTGGCTTAGAAAATCGGTGTAATTTTTGCAGCGTAACGGCATGACATAAGAATTAATAAAAATGGTTGATGAGAGAGAAAGGGGTTCCTCATAATATTTACATGTAATGGAAAGTAATGAGGTCATATAGATACATGTCCCAATAATTTTAATGGAATTTATATTCATTATACAAAATTATTGCTTGAATGTAAATGAGGAGAGAGAAGTTCCTTTCGAAATTTCGACATAGTAACGGGTGTACATGGGAGGCATTTAATGAGAGAGAAAGGGGTCTCCCATCATTAAAACAATAATAGGAATGTATGGGGGAGGTGCAAAACCATACCCCAGCATTTATAATTGAAATCAAAAGGGCATAACAATATGAAGAAAATTGGACAAAAATGAGAAAGGAAGGAAAAACCCTTACTTGGAAGTGTGCTTCCAAAGGCTTGAGAGAGGCTTGAGAGAGGATTATTGGGAGATTGTGGAACCTTGGGAGAATTCTAGAGAGAGTAGGTCAGAGGTTGTACGAACTCCAAAGTCTTTGAGTGAGGAGGAAGTGGGAGCTTGGGTGGGTTTATATAGGAAAGGTGAGGGAATTCTTGATTATTTAGGTATGGGACCCCTTATATTAAATTAATCCAAACCACAAACCATCCCATGGTTTTTGACCATGGTTTTTGGAAAAGGTAAGAGTAAAACAATATTTTATAAGTCCAAAGTCCGAACTTCTTAAAATAATAGGGTTGCTTATGTGGAGGTGAGTCACACTCCCATGGGAATTAATTTAAAAAGACAAGGTGTTTAATAAGTCTTGAGGGGTCCATTAATGCTTTTAAAAGTAAATAAAAAACCCAAAATCACATTATTTTAATGTTAAAATATATATTGGCTGAACATAAAGCTTATATTATTTTATTACATCACTATTGGGTCATTATGATGTCATAAAACACATTATATATTTAAACGGTATTTAATTTTTACCCAAAAATTTGACTGTCTCAGAAAATTATGAAAAATTCACTGTTGGATAATTTCGACATCCTGATTCCAGAAATAGAATTTATTTTATCTAAATAATTTTCTTAATATGTTAATTTTCACTTTTAAAATAAAAACTGACATTTATCGAAAATTCACGGGTTTTGACAAAAATGGATTTCAAATGTTAATAAAAATTATAATTGCATTCATAAAATTATAAGATCATTTATATTTAATAAAAATTAATTTAATAATAATATTTTATTAAAATATTATTTAATTCAAAAATCCCTTAATTTAATAAAATAGAATTCTTAATTAAATAATAACTAAAAAAACTATTTGTACTTTAAAAACTATTTACAATGTGTCAATGATGACAAGAACGTATATACATTATTATATACAAAAAAATAATGTACATGAACATAGTACTATCGATTTGTTACATAACCCCTTAAAATAGCCGCATAAGACCTAAGGGTAAGGTGTGCGATGGTGACAGACTCTTGGGGTGGCTCGGATAACATCGCTCGAGTGGTAATCTCTATAAACTTCCACTTTTCCTGTATACAGTCCCGTTCGAGCTTGACATGATGAAGCTCATCTTGGGCTTGGTCAAGATTTAAGCCCAAGGACGCCACCTCTTTTCCTAGCTCTGACAAATGGGCTTCGTATGGAGCAATTCTACTGGATGAGGTCATCGCTTCTTTTATCTGAGTAAATTGGATTTGTTAAAGCCCTATATTTATACTAATCATGCGATCACTGTTCAACGGCTATATTATCAACGGTCAAAATTCTTAACATAAAACCAAAGAATTTAACATTTTATATAAACACAAAGAGATATTTAATTAGATCAAGAGGGATTTCCATTAATGAAACTTTGGTTTGTTACAAAATTCCCCCCTTAAGAAATTTCACCCTCAAAATTTTCCTTTTCTTACACTAAAACAGATGTGGGTAACTCAGCTTCATCATTCCCTCCGATTCTCAAGTCACTTCTTCAAACTTGTGGTTTCTCCACAACACCTTGACAAGGGGAATTGTCTTATTTTGTAGAACTTTTTCTCTATGATATAAGATCTTCACTGGTTGCTCCTCATAAGAAAGATCATCTTCCAATTATACCACCTCAGAAAAGAGTACATGTGAAGGGTCTGGTATGTACTTCCTTAAGAGGGATACATGAAAGACATTATGTACTTTTTCCATGGTAGGTGGAAGTGTTAGTCGATAGGCCACAGCCCTGACACGATCAAGAATATCAAAGGGGACGATGTACCTTGGACTTAACTTCCCTTTATTTCCAAACCTCATGACCTTCTTCCATGGAGATATGCATAGAAACACCAAGTCTCCAACTTTAAACTCAAGGTCTCATCGACGGTTATCTGCATAACTCTTATGTCGTCTCTGGGCTGCCTTAATATACTACTGAATGGTTTTAACCTTCTCCACCATTTCTTCGACCATTTTCGATCCAAGCAGCTTACGTTCACCAACCTCATCCCAACACGCCAGTGTTCTGCACCTTTTCCCATAAAGGGATTCATATGGTGCCATTTAGATGCTTGAGTGGAAACTGTTATTATAAGAGAACTCAACCAGAGGGAGATGTTGATCTCATCCTCCTTTAAAGTCCATTGAGCATGCTCTCAACATGTCCTCAAGTGTTTGGATAGTCCGCTCTGATTGGCCATCAGTTTGAGGATGATAATCCGTACTGGAGTTCAGTTTAGTATTCAGAGCATGTTGAAGACTCTTCCAAAACTTAGAGGTGAATCTTGGATCTCGGTCAGACACAATAGATATTGGTACTCCATGCAACATTACCACTTCCCTGATATATATCTATTCCAATTGATCCAATGAGAAATCCTCCCGAATAGAAATGAAGTGTGCAGTCTTTGTAAGACGATCCACAACAACCCAGATTGCATTGTTTCCTTTGGATGTCCTTGGAAGTATGGTGACAAAGTCCATGGTGATGTTCTCCCATTTCCATTCTGGTATGGGCAATGGTTGCATCGTCCCCTTAGACTTCTGCTTCTCTGCCTTCACTTGCTGACACACCAGGAACTTTGATTTATATTCAGCGATCTCCTTCTTCATATTATCCCACCAAAAGTTTTCTCGAAGATCTCAATACATCTTTGTGATCCTTGGGTGAATAGAGAAATTTGAACTATGTGCATCATCCAAAAGTTACTTCTTCAGCTCCAGACTCGATGGAACACATAGTCTTTTCCCAAACCGCATAATTCCTTCTTCATTAACATTAAACTCCGAGGATTTCCCTTTTTTTATAGCTTCCACCTTTTCTTGAATTCCCACATAATCTTTTTAAGCATCCTTTAACCTTTCCAAAAGAGACGGTTGAGAAATAATTTGTGAAAGGATTGATGATGTTCCCTTATTTATGATTCCCATGTCCATCTTCATCAAGTCTAAGAAGATTGGATCCTTCTCAATTCTCATCATTGATAGAATCGCTGGGTCCTTTCTACTTAGGGAATATGCCACCTTATTCGCTTTCCCAGGGTGGTAATGTATTGAACAGTCATAATCCTTGATGAGCTCTATCCATCTTCTCTAGCGCATATTAATCTCTTTCTGTGTGAATATATATTTAAGACTCTTGTGGTCAGTATATATCTCACATTTCTCCCCATAGAGATAATGCCGCCAGATTTTCAAGGCAAAGATCACCGCTGCCAACTCCATATCATGCGTTGGATAGTTTCTCTCATGGATTTTCAACTGCCTTAAGGCATAGGATATCACTTTATCATTCTTCATTAGCACACAGCCTAAGCCCTTCATTGAAGCATCACTGAATACCACAAAAAAATTTCCACTTGTGGGTAAAGTGAGAACGGGCACAGTGATAAGCCTCCTTTTCAAATCCTTGAATCTTTCTTCGCATTCATCACTCCAAGAAAACTTTACTCCCTTCTGAGTTAGCTTGGTAAGAGGGTTGGACAATTTTGAGAAATTCCTCACAAATCTTCGATAATATCCAGCTAACCCCAAGAAGCTACGGATATCTGTTACCGATGTTGGCCTCGGCCATACCTCAATTGCATCTGTTTTTTAGGGATCCACAGATATCTCATTGCTTGTGATGATATAGCCCAAGAATGAGACCTCATTTAACCAGAACTCACACTTGCTGGAAATCCTTTTTTTTTAATTTTCCGAAAACTGGTTTAGGAGAACCGGTAACCGCACAATCCAGAAATTTCAAATTTCAAACATTCAAAAAACAAGGATCCATCAAGCCACCTATATCCACGTGACCACCTCAAACCACACACCCACCTCTGGATGCGGGTCATCGCAAATCCCAACACTGCCTCTGGCCATGTCGCCGGCGAGAGAGTCTGACTATCTGCATCCATCAACGTCATCGGAAAACAACAGATCGCAGCCATCACAATATTCAAACCATTCACCGGTATGAAAACGCATCATCGACGTAAACCAAAACCATCACCGCAGTCGAAAGTCCATCCACACACTCAAAACATCATCCTTGAACCATTGAGGAACAGATTCAACCTATGCTCATGAAAACGCATGAACAGCAAGATCTAATCTAAAGAAGCAGCAACGCCCATGCCAAAACACAAAAAGGAATCACCACCCGCAGATCGGGATAGTGCCTTAAAAAAATCACTGCAGTTCAAAACCCCGCAAAGGAACAAAAACAGGAGAAGAAAAATAAAAACCAGCAGATCCTGCCACCACCGAACAAAAGAGCTGCATCAGGCACAATGAAACCCTAACTCGCTCACCAGAGAAAAGTCAGAAACCCACAAACCTCTGACGCATACGCGCAACCTTCAAACTAGGAGAAACTCACCACAGGACCACCACAAGTTGCCGAACAGAACTAGGAGCGCTCCGAAGAGTTTGCTGGTGATGATCCGGACTTACACCCACAAATCTAAAGAAACAACCGCAGGAGACCATAGTGCATCACCACGAGAGGAGTCCACGAGGCCGCATAACGCCATTGCAGCAAAGAACCTCCACCAAAACCTGATGAGCGTGAGGAGAAATGCCACGCCATCCACAGCGACGCAGCTCGCTGCGGCAAGAGAGAAACCCAAGGGAGATCCCCTTACGGGCGCATCATTCAAATTCTCAAACTCACACTTGCTGTACTTTTCATAGAGCTTCTCCTTGTGCAAAGTCTCTATTACAGTTTTTAAATGCTCCTCATGATACTCCTTGGTTTTGGAGTATATTAGAATATCATCTATAAAGACTACCAAAAATTTGTTGAGGTAATCTCTAAAGATTCAATTCATTAAGTCCATGAAGATTGGTGGAGCGTTAGTGAGTCCTAAAGGCATTACTATGAATTCATAGTGCCCGTATCTTATACGAAAAGTAGTCTTGGGGACATCTTCCTTCTTCACCCTTACTTGATAATATCCTGACCGTAAATCTACCTTGGAGAAGTATTGTGCTCCACGCAGCTGATCAAACAAGTCATCGATCCGTGGAATAGGATACTTGTTCTTTATCGTGATTTTGTTAAGTTCACAATAATCGATGCAAAGGCGCATTGACCCATCCTTCTTCTTGATGAAGAGGACTGGTGCACCCCATGGTGAAGCACTTGGGCATATAAACCCTTTATCTAGATTCTCTTGTAGTTGTTTCTTCAGCTCTTCAAGCTCTACAAAAGCCATTCTATATGGAGTCTTGGATATTGGTAATGCCCCGGGTATAAGTTCAATTGAGAATTCAACATCTCTTCTAGGAGGAAGATCGGGCAGTTCCTCGGGAAACACTTCAGCGAATTCCCTCACAATAGGCATTTCTTCAAGGATGGTTTCTTCCTTGGACTCAATCATCTGAGCCAGATACACGTGCTCATAGGGCGGTAATATCCATGCTTGAGATGATGGAGCTAAAGTAGATTCATCTTCCTCCTTAGACTTATAAAGAATCGAGGGTTGATTCTCCATATGGAGTGTGATTTCTCTCTCCTGACAATTTATGTTGGCTCTATATAAGGAAAGTCAATCCATGCTAAGAATTTCATCAAATTCCACTAGAGGGAGTATGATGAGGTTTGCTGGGAAATTCAATCCATAGATTATAATAGGAGAGGACTTATATTCATGGGATGCAATGATTGACCCATTTTTCGTACTCAATGACATCTTCACTTCCATGATTTGTGGTGGTGCTGGGATTATTCTACTAAACTGTAAGAACCCGGATCTTTTTTTCAGGTACGCTTTTCCTTTTTCTAGAGTTTTTGAGAAAAATGAACTTTCTGGAAATTTTTGAAGTACACTCCGTGTACTTTCTGAGTACACGTCGTGTACTCTTTTCTCGCCAAAGCTGTGTGTTGGCCATTTCTGGGCCACACACATGGTGTGTAAGGGTGACGTGGAGGCTGATTTTGGCGGAGTACAGAAAAGACCTAGTACACTCCGTGTACTCTAAAATTACACGTCGTGTACTTTCTTTTTTTCATTAAACGGATCGGGGTCGCGCCTGACGCACAGAAGTGTCTTCTTCTCCAGGTTTCATTTGTCTGAGAGCGACTGTATGGCCGAATATTCTCCAAGTCTTCGTGCCTCTGTCCAACCTCCTTTCCAGCCGTTGTCGATTGCATTGTAAGCACAGTGGTGAGTTCCCCGTTCTTCTTTAGCCTTGTTTCTTGATTACTCCTCATTTTCAAGTTATCATAGGTTGAGCGTTTTGTGCGTTTTCTCAGATATATGTCGTTCTAAGGAGAATCTTTCATCATTTTTCACATATATCGATCTACTGGGATCGAGGTAGGTGGTTTGTTGTCCTACATTGAATGTCCTTGAGTTTTTGGTGCAAAAGTGTCGGATACCCATGTATCGGGTATCTCGGGTTAGGGTTTTGATCCTGTTTTGTTATCTACCTTAGATTTATTATATGATTGAGGTTATTGGATGATTAATAATTACTTGTTAGCATGTTTTAGGATCACCCCAGGGATTTTTCCCCTTGTTTTGGTCGTTTATTGCCGTTTGGTGTGGTTTTTCCTATGAGGCAACCCTTTTTCACATTGCTAGTATGCCTATTGAATTGATTGCATCTATTGCTTGTTGTTTATATGCTTTTGGATTCTTGTAGCTATTAGCCAAGTAGTTTCTAAACTTACTTAGGCTGTTAATAGTAGTTTATGCATGACTAAACTACTCAGGGCTGAGTGAACCTGGTGTGGTAGACTAAAGGGGGAATTGACGATTAGGGCTTCCCTAGAGAGTCTTTTATAATTATTATCGATCACAGGACCTATGGGAATGGCACTTTGTGCTTCCTCAGAGTGTCCTTAGTTACGTAGCGAGACTATAGGGGGAATTAGACGTAAGTTCTTCCTTAGAGAGTCTATATCTTTCGTTGCAAGACCACAGGGGAATTAATGGTGAGAGCTTCCTAGAGTGTCTGTGCTTTTGTACGTTTACTTGACTAGAGGGGTTTTCTAGTAGGATCCACCCAGAGAGTTAGTGTTTTATTTGTTGGTTGGTTGTGACGATTCCACCAAGCCAAAGAACAAGCTTGGGTTTGTACTGCTTGCTATTTAGGTAGACTGCTGAGTTACCTATTGTGATTACTTGCTTTCCTTGGAAGTATAGATCTGTTGCTAGGTTCCATGGTTGATAGCTAAATGATTGTACTGAACTAATAAATAACTATGAATGGAGTTTGGTAGTATTTCTTACTTTAGTGTACATCTGCTTCTCTACTGCATTTATTTCCTTTACTTTTGTTATATTACTCACTGATAGTAGGGCATGGATCTCGTGGTGATTTCCTAATGGGATTAGTCTCACACCTTGTTTGGGTCCTTCTTTTCGGCCCAAACAGGTTATATGGTTGTAGGTGTGGATAGGTATTGTGGCCCTTCTACTTCGGGTACATGATTGTTGGTTGGAGCTGGAGAGAATATGACCGAGCTTAGGCTTGCGATGTTGCTGGAGTTGCTGTTTAATTTCATACATTTTTTTTCAGTTGTATTTCAGCACGTTGTTGTGTTTACTGCTTTCCTTAGATACTTGTACCTACTGCATCATTATCATTATCATTATGTGTTCATTTCTTCCGTTGTTTAGTTTCAGTGTTTGTATGTTGTTTACTGCTTCCGTTATTTATTGTTATTTTCTTGCCTTGTATACCTTACCAAATGAGGGCATAGTTTCCCCAATAACTTACCAAGGCCCTCGCTGCTAGTCGGCAGCCTCTGGAATTTGGGTAAATGCACTTGAGGTCATGTGGAGAAGTGGGTACGGGGCACCATTGGAAGGGCTCCAGATTCGGGTCGTTACAAAGTGGTATCAAAGGAGTTCCTTCCTTTTCTACTGACTTACTGTTTAGCGAAATTAGACAGGGATAGGATGGAATAGGTGAATGGTAAATAGATGTGCTCGGGCATTCTAGAACCCGTGTATAGGTAAAAGGCCAAATTACCTTGAATATTGAAAGTTTTGAGTTTTGTGAATGTTACAGTTTAATTGATTTCACCGTTGGGTGATGCACTTGTTTTGTGTTGTTACTGTTTATATGATTGCAGTTCTATTTTGTTGCAACCTGATGAGATGAGGGTATTCCATCTCATGCATCATATAGGCACATGTTAGAAGATCACATGCCATGCATTTTTCCCTTCCATCTAGGTTGCATTAGAGATTTCATGCTGTTGTGATAGGATTTGTGATAGACAATGCATGCTGTTGTGATAGCTGCTGTGATAGAATACCTGCTATGTTGATAGGGTATCGTTGTTTGGAGCCTTCTTATCATGGACACCAAACTTTGATCTTAGAGGTGTTATGGGACCACGAGGATCATAATTTGGTGGGTCATGAGTTCTTATACTATTCGCTTGTTACATGCATTGTTAGGATGCAAAGCTTTGATTCGCGGGGAGTATGGGCCCCCACGGATCGGAAATTGGCACCTTAACCTCTTTTTTTTCTGTGTTTTCTGGGCTCCGGTGCAGTTCTGAGGCTACTGTCCAGAAAAACCTAGAATACACGGTGTGTACTTTATAGGTACACACCGTGTAGTTTTTGGTCGTGTCACTGACCATGTGGACAGGGACATGGAGCTGCAAATGGTTTTCAGGAACACACTGTGTACTCTAGGTGCACGTCGTGTAGGGGTTAACTAGGAGCCCGGTCGTGTAACTAACAACACGGTCCAGTTAATGCATGTTTATTACACGTCGTGTTTGATATGCACATGTCGTGTATCCTTTCCCAGGTACCCGCCCATGTCTTGAAAAACACGGGTCAATGTTATCTTTTCTTATACATGTCGTGTTTGTTCGGAACATGCCGTGTAAGGATCAGCCAAGTAACCAGCCATGTCACGAACAACACGGGCTGAGGTTTCCCTTCAAGTGCACGTCGTGTCCCTAGGGAACACGCCATGTAGTGTCGACCATGTGGCAGGCTGTGTCTCTAACAACACGGCCCAGGTAAGGCATGTCCAGTACACACCATGTCTGCCTCAAACACACCGTGTAGTCTTCAGCTGGGACAGTCTGTGTGACTTAGTCATGTAGGAGTAACTGGGCAGGTAGAAGAGGGGTAGTACATGCCGTGTAGTTTAATAACATGCCGTGTATTCAGGTTGTTTATACAGCCATGTATGTCCAAGGTACACGCCCAGGGTAAGATTTCTGGAAACACGATGTGTATCAGTATTACACGCAGTGTAGTTATGTTTAAAAGTTTTCCCTCCTATTCCATTTTACTCTCCTTTGTTTCAAATGTGTTCATCTTTAATGAAGGTGTATTTTGGTCTTTCATAGCTATGGCACCGAGACATCCTCCTGTTGCACGCCAGGAACCAGGCAGCGATCGTACGCCTGATACGACTGATCAGGGACTGCCAGTAGTTCCACGCATCGTTCCGGACATGGAACCTACAGTGATTCCAGACACTGGTGCTGACACTCAGTTCAGAGAGGGTTTCATGAGATTCATGTAGACCTTCTAGGGAGTTTAGCATCCTGCCCCGACTATGGCAGAGCTGACGCGGGTCTTCCAACAGCAGCATCCTCCCACTTTCACAGGGGATGGAGGACCTCAGGCTGCAGAGTCATGGATAGAATCCATGATGTCCATCTTCAAGAATATAGAGACGCCTCCAGAGAGGAGGTTGAATCTCACGACGTATATGCTACGAGACTTTGCCAAGAGGTTGTGGGACATAGTCTCTCAGACGGGGTGCCATTAGGCTATGGCTTGGGATGAGTTCCAGCGTATGTTTTACGACTACTTCTACCCAGCGACGCTGAGGGCCGATAGAGCCAGGGAGTTCATGAGCCTGCAGCAGGGTACTCTCTCAGTTATGGAGTATTCCTCCCGCTTCACTGAGTTACAGCGATTCACTCTCGTTCTGGGGAATGACGAGCTGTTTCTAGAGAGGAAGTTTGAGGAAGGCCTCAGACTGGAGATCAGATCACAGGTGAATATATTTCAGTTGACTTCTATTACTCTGATAGTCAAGAAAGCACTCATCACGGAGAGGAACCTAAGGGAGACTGGAGTTGTGGACCAGGGAGGTTCAGCAACCAAGGTTGATTCCCTCCACATAGACAGTAGGAAGCGTCACCGAGAGTCTACCCGAGGTGACCCGAGGAAGCGAGGTATTTCTTATGGTAGATGAGATCCCTCTTCTGGCACCCAAGTGGTGTGTTATCAGTGTGGGAGGAGAGAGAATAAGAAGCCCCAGTGCCCGAGGGACCCAGTGGAGTGCCGATCCTGTGGCAAGATGGGTCATCTGCAGTGTTTCTATAAGGTTCCCCTTCCAGCGGCCAGTGAAGGAGGATCAGTTTCGACCCCGTGTCCAGGAGTAGGATTACCAGCTCCACAAAAAACTGGGGTATGGAGTTCTGCAGGTTTTTCAGGTCATGGCAGAGGTTGTGGATGCAGTGGTCAGGCTCAAGGAGGAGCAGCTCAGGGTTTTTAGGCTACACAGGTCCGCGGTACCAGCCAGACTTTTGCTGTAGAGCAGATTCATCAGGAGCAGGATCCCGGACCCTCTACAGTTTGAGGTACGATCTTAGTAGCCTCAGTTTTATCTTCAACCCTTTTCGATACTAGTGCTTCACATAGCTTTATCTCTGTTGCTGTCGTGGAAATCCTTGAGCTCTGTGTCTTTTCGTCTGCTGACATGTTGACTCTCGACACGCCTTTGGGAACGAGGATATCTAGCGTACGTCAGTGCAAGGAGTTCCCTCTCGAGGTTGCAGGGTATCATTTATTATGGTACCTCTATGTCTTGGAGATGATGGGCTATGACATCATTCTTAGTATGGACTGGTTGGTTCCATTCCAAGCAGTCGTCGATTGCTATCGCTGCCAGGTGAGTTTCGTATCACTAGAGGGCGAATCTTTCCTTCATAAGGGCGAGTGGGATGTTCAGGCGAGTCGAGCCGGACTCGAGCATCATGGGCTAGGAGGAGTTACGGCCCAGATTGATAATCTTTATCTGGATGACCAGGGGACTTCACAGTTAGATTTTCCTTCAGTGGTTGATCGCTTTCCAGATGTCTTTCCAGAAGACTTTTCAGGTTTGCCTCCGGAGTGTGAGGTAGACTTCTCGATTGAGCTCGTTCCAGGAGCAGCACTAGTGTCCATTCCTCCCTATAGGATGGCTACCCCTGAGTTGCAGGAGATCAATAAGTAGTTGGAGGAGTTTCAGGCAAAGGGTTTCATCAGACCCAGTACTTCTCCTTGGGGTTCGCCTATTCTGTTCGCGAAGAAAGCAGACGGTACCCTTAGGCTTTGCATGGATTATCGGAAGTTGAACCAGTTGACAGTCAAGAACCGATATCCATTTCCAAGGATTTATGATCTCTTCGATCAGCTTCGAGGAGATCGGGTGTTCTTGAAGATCGATTTGAGGTCCGGTTATCATCATCTGCACGTTAGACCTTCAGATATACCCCTGACAGCCTTCAGAAGCAGGTATGGTCTCTACAAGTATACGGTTATGTCATTCGGTCTTACGAATGCGCCAATAGTTTTCATGGAACTGATGAACCGAGTGTTCTATCCTTACTTGGATTCCTTCATCGTGGTCTTCATGGAAAATATATTGGTGTACTCTCACATTCGACACGAGCATGCAACCCATCTTGATATCGTTTTGAGTACACTAAGGGAGTATCGGCTTTATGCTAAACTCTTGAAGTGCCACTTTTGGATGGATGAGATTCACTTCCTGGGTCATGTCATCTCAGAGACAGGAGTATCAGTAGACCTAGAGAAGGTGAGAGCAGTAGTTACCTAGAAGCAGCCAAAGAATGTCTTCGAGGTACAGAGATTCTTGGGGCTGGCTGGTTACTACAGGCAGTTTATACAGGACTTATCACGCCTAGAAACACCGTTGATGGGCTTGACTAAGAAGGGGGTGAATTTTGTTTGGTCAGAAGCCTGTGACTCAACCTTCCAGGAGCTAAAGGGGAGATTTACTTCAGCACCGATCCTAGTTTTGCCGGAGTCGGGCAAGAGCTATACAGTTTTCTGTGATGCATCTGGCATCGGACTTGGAGTAGTGCTTATGAAGGAGGATCAAGTGGTTGCGTATGGATCTCGGAAGTTGAGACCACATGAGAGGAATTATCCTATGCATGACCTGGAGTTGGTTGCGGTTGTTCATGCTTTACGTTGCTGGAGACATTACCTTTTGGGAGAGCATTTTGTGGTATACACTGACCACAAAAGTCTCAAGTACATCTTCACGCAGCGTGACCTGAATCTGAGACAGTGGAGGTGGGTGGAGTATCTCCAATCCTTTGATTTCGAGCTTGCCTATACGCCTGGGAAAGGCAACGTAGTGGATGATGCACTGAGCAGTAGAAATCAGATACAGGCAGTTCAGGAGGCCAGCAGTGAGTGGCAACTAATGGCTCTGTTCTTGGAGATGCATTTGGAGGTGCATGACAGACAGGGGTAGCCTTTCCTATCTTCTATGGCTATTACCTCTGCACTTCTGGACCGAGTCTGAATGAGGCAGCTGGTATATTCAGAAGGTCTAGTCCTACGGGAAAGCATGTCAGGAGAGGACCCTCTTCCCAGGTGGACCATTGGCAAGGATGAGATCTTTCATTTCTGGGGACGTGTATGGGTGCCAGTAGATATACGCGACAAGATGATGCGAGACTTCTATTCCTCCGTTTGGGCAGTTCATCCTGGCGTCACCAAGATGTACCGTGATTTACACTGCCAGTACTGGTGTCCAGGTATGAAGAGAGATATGGCTGGTTTTGTCATGAGATGTTCCACCTGTCAGCAGGTGAAGGCGGAGCACCAGCGACTAGCAGGGCTTTTATAGCAGCTACCCATTCCAGAATGGAAGTGGAACGACGTCGCGATGGACTTCATGACTGGTTTTCCAAGATCTTCGAGAGGAAACGATGTGGTGTGGGTCGTCGTCGACAGGCTTACAAAGGTTTCTCACTTCTTTCCAATCAAGGATACTTTCAGTGTCGATGATCTGGGACGACTTTACATCTGGGATATCATTCGTCTGCATGGAGTTCCACACTCCATTATTTCAAACAGGGATGCGCGCTTTACCTCTCGGTTCTGGCAGGGACTTCAGAAGGCCTTGGGTACATAGGTACTTTTGAGTACAGCATACCACCCCCAGACTGATGGCCAGTTCGAGCGCAGGATCCAGGTGCTTGAGGATATGCTCCAAGCATGCATCCTAGACTTTGGCGGTTCTTGGGAGAAGCATATTCCTCTAGTGGAGTTTGCCTACAACAACAGTTATGAAGAGACCATTCAAATGGTGCCATATGAGGCTTTGTATGGTAGGTCATGCCGATCACCTTTATGCTGGCTGGAGGCAGGAGAGGCAGCTTTTCTGGGACCTCGTCTTGTTCATAAGACTTCAGAGAAGATAGAGATGATTTGGAAGAGGATGGATATAGCGCATTCTCGACAGAAGTCTTACGCTGATCAGCGGAGACGACCTCTGGAGTTCGAGGTCGGTGATCAGGTTTTCCTACGTGTTACCCCGAGGTTGGGACACAAGAGGATTTGGAGATAGGGTAAGCTTTCACTACGTTATGTCAGGCCGTTTGAGGCCTTGGAGAGAGTTGGGCCAGTTTCCTATCAGTTGCAACTACCTCAGAGGTATCGGGCCATTCACGACGTCTTCCACGTCTCTCAGCTCCAACGTTACTTTTCGGACCCGTCTCACGTCTTTCATCCTGACGAAGTCAAGCTTGAAGCGGATGCATCGTTCAAGGAGCATCTTATTCGGATTGTCGATCTTAGTACGAAGGTTCTCGGCGGGCAGTTTGTTCCTCTAGTATGGGTGTTATGGCATCATGGGAGAGTACAGGACGAGACTTAGGAAAGGGAGGCCAATGTACGATCGCAGTGGCTGGAGCTGTTCAGGATTTCTTCTTCTCTACCTCATTAGGGAAATTCGGGGACGAATTTCTTTAAGGGGGAAAGTTTGTAAGAACCCGGATCTTCTTCGCAGGTACGCTTTTCCTTTTTCTGGAGTTTTTGAGAAAAATGAACTTTCTGGAAATTTTTGAAGTACACGCCGTGTACTTTTTGAGTACACGCCGTGTATACTATTCTCGCCAAAGCCGTGTGAGGGCCATGTCCGGGCCACACACACGATGTGTAAGGGTGACGTGGAGGACGATTTTGGTGGAGTACAGAAAAGACCTAGTACACACCGTGTACTATAAAAGTACATGCCAGGTACTTTCTTTTTTTTCATTAAATAGACCGGGGTCGTGCCTGACGCACAGAAGCATATTCTTCTCCAGGTTTCGTTCGTCTGAGAGCGATCGTATGGTCGAATATTCTCTAATCCACCATTCCTCCATCTGACCTCTGTTCCTACCGCCTTCGATTGCATTGGAAGCGCAGTGGTGAGTTCCCCGTTCTACTTTATCCTTGTTTCTTGATTCCTCCTCATTTTCAAGTTATCATAGGTTGAGCGTTTTGTGAGTTTTCTCATATCTATGTCATTCTAAGGGGAATATGTCATCTTGTTTAACATATATCGATCTAATAGGATCGAGGTAGGTGGTTTGTTTCCCTACATTGAATGTCCTTGAGTTTTTGGTGCAAAAGTGTCGGATACCCATGTATCGGGTATCTCGGGTTAGGGTTTTGATCCTGTTTTGTTATCTGCCTTAGATTTCTTATATGCTTGAGGTTATTAGATGATTAATAATTTCTTGTTAGCATGGTTTAGGATCACCCCATGGGTTTTTTCCCTTGTTTTTGTCATTTATTTCCGTTTGGTGTGGTTTTGCCTACGAGGCAACCCTTTCTCACATTGCTAGTATTTTTTTTAACATGGGAAAGTGGATGATTATTTAATTAAAAAAAATTTGAGGTAAAAGGAGATTTTATTAATAAAAAGAAGGTGGGAGAAATAGATGATTACACGAGTCTGAATTAGGGGATTTTACAGACATCCCTAGCATAGATGGGAATGAGATCAGAGGGAAGGTCATCCATCCAAAGAAGCTCGTGGCTAACACCAATATTTGCAAGTGCGTTAGCAATACGGTTATCTTCCCGATATATATGTGTGGTGATGAAGTTGAGGCCAACCATATATTTCAAGCAATTTTTCCATCGGGAAGTGAGAGGCCAACCGAGCTGAGTGGTGCCATTCCAGATTGCTTGGATGATTGTCGTAGAATCACTCTCAATCCATATATTGTTCCAATTGTGCATTCTAGAAAAATGTATGGCATGTATAACGCTCATAATCTCAGCTTCAAGATAAGTAGAGAGGCCACATGATCCATAGAAACATCCAAGAACCTGGTCCATGTGATTTCTAAAAATAGCTCCATAACCTTCTAGTCCTGGATTGCCTTTGGAAGCGCCATACACATTTATTTTGATCCAACATAGAGGAGGGGGGTCCAGAAAACTTCAATGGTATAATGGGGACGAGGATAGTTCCCCTTGACCCCGACATGCCTGATAATTTCAAAGTCTCTGACCGATGAACTGCAAGTGTCTTTTTGGATTGAAGCCGCATCTTGAATGGCCATTAAAATTTTCGTTTTACCTGCATTGATTTTGAAAGAATTAGTATGAAAAATCAAATCATTTCTTCCATACCAGATGACATGAAGAAGTTCTGCAATAGATGTGAGCCAAAGGTTTTTGATTTTCTTAGAGGTAGTCCACTCTGTGCATCTTTGAATCTGCATATTAATGATGTCAAAAGAAATCCACCTGCATTCAAACATGTCAAGAATATAGTTCTAACAGTCGTTTATGCATGACTAAACTGCTCAGGGCTGAGTGAACCTGGTGTGGTAGACTAAAGGGGGAATTGACGATTAGGGAATCCCTAGAGAGTCTGTTATAATTAGTATCGATCGCAGGACCTATGGGAATGGGACTTTGTGCTTCCTCATAGTGTCCTTAGTTACGTAGCGAGACTATAGGGGGAATTAGATGTAAGTGATTCCTCAGAGAGTCTATATCTTTCGTTGCAAGACCACAGGGGAATTGACAGTGAGAGATTCCCTGAGTGTTTTTTCCTTTGTACGTTTACTTGACTAGAGGGGTTTTCTAGTAGGAGCCACCCAGAGAGTCAGTGCTTTATTTGTTGGTTGGTTGTGACGAGTCCACCAAGCCAAAGAACAAGCTTGGGTTTGTACTGCTTGCTGTTTAGGTAGACTGTTGAGTTACCTGTTGTGATTACTTGCATGCCTTGGGAGTATAGATCTATTTCTAGGTTCCATGGTTGATAGCTAAATGATTGTACTGAACTAATAAATAACTGTGAATGGAGTTTGGTAGGATTGCTTACTTTAGTGTACATCTGTTTCTCTGCTGCATTTATTTCATTTACTTTTGCTATATTAATCACTGACAGTAGGGCACGGATCTCATGGTGATTGCCTACTGGGATTAGTCTCACACCCTGTTTGGGTCCTTCTTTTTGGCCCAAATATGTTATATAGTTGCAGGTGTGAATAGGGATTGTGGCCCTTCTACTTCGGGTATATGATTGCTGGTTAGAGCTGGAGAGCATAGGACCGAGCTTAGTCTTGTGATGCTACTGGAGTTGCTGTTTACTTTCGTACATTGTTTTTCAGTTTTATTTCAGCACGTTGTTGTTTTTTCTGCTTTCCTTATATACTTGTACCTGCTACATCATTATCATTATCATTATGTGTTCATTGCTTTTGTTGTTTAGTTTTAGTGTTTTTATGATGTTTACTACTTCTGCTATTGACTGTTGTTTTCTTGCCTTGTATACCTTACCAAATGAGGTCATAGTTTCCCCAATAACTTACCAAGGCCCTTGCTGCTAGTCGGCAGCCTCTGGCATTTGGGGAAATGCACTTGAGGTCATGTGGAGAACCGAGTACGGGGCACCAGTGGAAGGGCTCCAGATTCGGGTCGTTACATAAACTTTCGAGATATAAAAGAATGCGTAGAACATGAATCAAAAAGTATGTTCTCTATTCTTGAATGAATAACTAGCATACCTGTCATCACTTCGTTTTTGGGGTTCACTTCGGTAGAAGTGATGGAAAAAGCTCTTCCTTGTTGCCTTGGGGGTTGTTGGTTGCCTCCGAAAACCCTTAGATTAGGGCACTGATTTTCACAATGCCCCAGTTCTTTGCATTTGTAGCATTGAACAATGCGTTGAGGTTAGAACGGAGCATTCCTCTCCTCTGTCGCTTCTGCGGGTCTTTCTTGCCGACAGTTAACAGCTAGGTGCCCTTCTCTTCCACACCTGAAGCATTTCCTCATCCCCTTAAGGCAATTTCCAGGGTTCTTCCTTCCGCACTTTTGGAAAGTGGGGTACTGGATCATCTTAGTACCATTGGATTTATCCATCGCACCACCATCATTGAATTCCACCTTACGCTTATTATCTCCATGATACCCTTGTGATTCTCCGATCTCCATTTCGACCTTGAGGCCACATCGGACAATTTCCTCATAGATGTCAAAGTCACGGATCGCTAATGCTTTCCGCGGGCTGGGCTTCTTCCCACCAAAGAAGCGGACAACCTTGCATTCGGGGGTAATGACAAAGCTAGAAGCATATCATGAAAGCCTTGTGAAGTTTGTCTCGTATGCTCCAATAGATTCTTCTTCTTTTTTCTTGAGGGAAAGGAAGTCCCTTTCCATCTTAAGTCGGAGGGTGCATGGAAAATATTTATCGAAAAACATCTTCCAGAAATCCTTCCATTCTAACGCCTCGATCTCCTCCTCAGGCTTCGTATTTTGGATCAACGTCCACCATTGATCATATTCACCCTCCATATGATAATCCGCCAGGATAACCTTCTCTTATTCAGAACATTGAAGGATGGAGAAGATCTTTTCAATGGAGTTGATCCATTGTTCAACGATCGTGGGATCGGATGATCCACTAAAAGTAGGAGGTCTTTGTCTCATGAAGCTCTCGATAGCGACTTGTTATTTCTTAGGGGGGGTTGAACGTTCCTCTTGACCCATTTTTCTATTCAAAACTTTAGTTAGCTGAGAGAGAAGCATGACAAATTTCGCGATTCCCGCTCCCATTGGATTGGGAATCTCATTAGTATAGTCATCACACTGATCTTCACAACGGTTGTTAGCCCGAGTCCTCTTATTATCGGCCATTGGATGTAATAAAAGGAAAGTTATGGGTAACACATAAAGGGTAATACAAAGACAAAAGTTGATGACTTATAAATAAAATTTTATTTCCTTAACTCATGAGTCTATATGCTTCAATCAAGGCTTTTCATGATCTACTTTCTAACATATATTCTTAAGGGATTTTTTTTAATTCCCTTAATAAGGGTTCATACTAAGATTGTGAATTTTTCAAAACATATCCCCCGGGAGTGTCGTAACCAAGAGTGCAGTAAGGCCCATTTTCGTGCACCAGTTCCCGTTCGAGTCTAGCTCAAAGTGGTGTTTTCGGGTTTTACCCCTAGGATACATCTGTGCCAGAGCCGCCTCTACCTGCTCGTATCCAGACAAGGATGTATTTGCTTGATAAACCACTTACTCAGTACTTACCAAAACTTAGGGATGTTTTTATTATACTTAGTCTTGACTCTAAGGCTTTACTAGGGTTTTCTAATCTTAATCCCAAAAATAACTAAACCTATCCTCTAATACCAACTATGACAACCCTTCTTTTATTACAAACTTAAACATGATTTATTAAATAAAACTTTACTTGATACAACAAATAAGATCAAGAGGTTTAGTGTCTTTGAGTCTTAGTATTATTAAATAAAAACTTGAAACATGAAATACAACATCTTTATTGAAAACTTCCTTTACATGACCACTACATTCCCTCGTACTTAGCATTTCATGGGATAACCTGAGGACATGCATAAGAAAAGGGTGAGCTATAAATCCCAGTAAGGGAATACACATGGAATAACATGATGAGTAAAATACATGTTATACATTGGTAATATCAATATATCACAAGAGAAACATGAACATAAAGTCATGATAAAGCATGATAATCATAACATGTAAATGTGGAAACAACACTTAACATGGAATTAGCATGAGCCAATGCTCATTACACATAGAGCATGAGTAAATCCTCATTTCACATAAAGCACGATTAAACCCTATTTGCACTTGAATTATCATGAGTCAACACTCATTGCACATGATGTATCATGATACTATACTTTACCTGATGCATTGGAGCGCTGTAAGGGCGCACCCTTCATAAACATTTCATTTCATGCATAAGTGTGCCACATGGATCATAAAACATAGATTCATAAAACATAATAATTTATTCCACGATAAAAGAATGTATAATTCATACATGAAACTTTATAATCAATAAGTAAATGTGAATAAAGGTGAATACCCTTGATGGAGAAATGGGCATGGTATTCACTACACAATGGCATTGTCTTAGAAAATCGGTGCAATTTCGGCAGCGTAACGGCGTGACATAAGAATTCATAAAAATGGTTGATGAGAGAGAAAGGGTTTCATCATCATATTTACATGTAATGTACAGTAAGGAGGTCATATAGATACAAGTCCCAACAATTGTAATATAATTTAGATTCATGATACAAAATTATTGCTTGAATGTAAATGAGGAGAGAGAAGTTCCTAACATAATTTTGGCATAGTAACGGGTGTACATGGGAGGCATTTAATGAGAGATAAAGTGGTATCCCATAATTCAAACAATAAGAGGGCAGTATGGGGGAGGTGAAAAATCATACCCCAGCATTTATAATTGAAATTAAAAGGGCATAACAATATGAAGAAAATTGGACAAAAATGAGAAAGGAAGGAAAAACCCTTACTTGGAAGTGTGCTTCCAAAGGCTTGAGAGAGGCTTGAGAGAGGCTTATTGGGAGCTTGGGTAACCTTGGGAGGATTATAGAGAGAGTAGGGCAGAGGTTGGATGAACTCCAAAGGCTTTGAGTGAGGAGGAAGTGGGAGCTTGGGTGGGTTTATATAGAAAAGGTGAGGGAATTCTTTATTATTTAGGTTTGGGACCCCTTATATTAAATTAATCCAAACCAAAAATAATCCCATGGTTTTTTCCCATGGTTTTGGGAAAAGGGAAGAGGAAAACAATATTTTATAAGTACAAAGTCCTAACTTCTTAAAATAATAGGGTTGCTTATGTAGAGAGGAGTCACACTCCCATGGGAATTAATTTAAAAAGACAAGGTGTTTAATAAGTCTTGAGGGGTCCATTAATGCTTTGAAAAGTAAGTCAAACAAACCCAAAATCACATTATTTTAATGTTAAAACATATATTGGCCGAACATAAAGCTTATAGTATTTTATTACATCACTATTGGGTCATTATGATGTCATAAAACACATTATATATTTAAACGGTATTTAATTTTTACTCAAAAATTTGATTGTCTCAGAAAATTATGAAAAATTCACCATTGGATAATTTAGATGTCCTGATTCCAGAAATAACATTTATTTTATCTAAATAATTTTCTAAATATGTTAATTTTCACTTTTAAAATAAAAACCTACATTTATCGAAAATTCACGGGTTTTGACAAAAATGGCTTTCAAATCTTAATAAAAATTATAATTGCATTCATAAAATTATAAGATCATTTATATTTAATAAAAATTAATTTAATAATAATATTTTATTAAAATATTATTTAATTCAAAAATCCCTTAATTTAATAAAATATAATTCTTAATTAAATAATAACTAAAAACACTATTTGTACTTTAAAAACTATTTACAATGTGTCAATGATGACAAGAACATATATACATTATTATATACAAAAAAATAATGTACATGAATATAGTACTATCGATTTGTTACATAACCTCTTAAAATATCCGCATAAGACCAAAGGGTAAGGTGTGCGATGGTGACAGACTCTTGGGGTGGCTCGGATAATATCGCTCGAGTGGTAATCTCTATCAACTTCCACTTTTCCCGTAGACGGTCTCGTTCGAGCTTGACATGATGAATCTCATCTTGGGCTTGGTCAAGAGCGAAGCCCACGGATGCCACCTCTTTTCCGAGCTCCAACAAATGGGCTTCGTATGGAGCAATTCTACTGGATGAGGCCATCGCTTCTTTTTTCTGAGTAAATTGGATTTTTTAAACCCCTATATTTATACTAATCATGTGATCACTGTTCAACGACTATATTAGCAACGGTCAAAATTCTTAACATAAAACCAAAGAAGTTGACATTTTATATAAACATAAAGAGATATTTAATTAGATCAAGAGGGATTTTCATTAATGAAACTTTGGGTCATTACATCACCTACCTCAAAAGAAATATCCTTCCTCTGGTTATCCGCATAACTTTTTTGTCTGCTCTGAGCTGTTCTCATGTGCTTCTGAATCAACTAAACTTTCTCTACCATCTCTTCTTCCAATTATGGTCCCATCAGCTTCCTTTCACATACTTCATCCCAAAAAGCTGGATTTCAAAAATTATTTCCATATAATTCCTCAAATGGATCCATCTGTATACTATAATGAAAACTGTTATTATAAAAAAATTGAACCAAAGAAAGATGTTGGTCCCAACTTCCCTGATAATCCAGTGAACAAGCACGTAGCATATCCTCCAAGGTCTGAATTGTTCATTCTGACTGGCCATCTGATTGAGGATGAAAATCTATACTAAAATTTAATTTAGTACCCAATGACTTCTGAAGGCCTTTACAAAAGTTAGAAGTAAACTTGGGATCACGATGAGATACAATAGAGAAGGTAACTCCATGTAACCTGACTATCTCTTTAACATACAACCGAGAAAGTTGGTCTAGAGACAAAGTATCTCAAATAGGAAAAAATGAGTAGATTTATTCAATCAATCAACTATAACCCAGATTGCATTATTACCTAGATATGTCTTCGGTAATCCCACAACAAAGTCCATGGATATTTTTCCCATTTCCACTCTAGCACTGGTAAAGACTGAAGAATCCCTTTCGGTAACTACCGCTCTGCTTTAACCTGCTGACAATTCAAATACTTCACAGTAAAATCAGAAATATCTCTTTTCATTCCATCCCACCAGTAATACTCTTGAAGATCTATGTACATCTTTGTACTACCAGGATTAACTGAAAACAAAGAACTACGAGCTTCACATAACAACCCATTATTCAACTGTGAATCAAAATGCACACATAATATCTTCCCAAACCTCAAAACTCAATCATTATCAATGTTAAAATCAGGAAACTTACCCTTCTGAACCAACTCTACCTTTTTCTGAAACTCACTATCTTCTTTATGTGCTTGCTTTATTTTGTCTGATAGAGATTATTTCACTGAAACTTGAAACAAAACAGAATAATTTTCTGCACCAATAACTTTTATGCCAAAGTTCATAAAATCAAAAACCAAAATATCTTATTCCAAACGTAGCATGGTTAACGAGACATTACTTTTTCAACTCAAATCATCATCCACTTTATTTGCTTTTCCCAGATAGTAATGGATCGTGCAATCATAATCCTTGATTAATTCCATCCATCTCCTTTATCTCATGTTCAATTCTTTCTGAGTGAATATATACTTTAAACTTATGTGGTCAGTATATATTTCACATTTTACTCTATAAAAATGATGCCTCCAAATTTTTAAATCAAAAACAACAGCAGCTAATTCTAAATCATGTGTAGGGTAATTTTACTCATGAGGTTTCAAATGACGTGAAGCATAAGTAATTACCTTATCATTCTGCATAAGGACACATCCAAGTCCTTTAAAGGAAGCATCATTGTAAATAACAAACTCGCCATTTCTGGAAGGCAGTTCCAAAACTTGAGAATTCACCAATCTCCTTTTCAATTCCTAAAAACAATCATCACATTCTTTTGTCTAAATGAACTTAACACCTTTTCGAGTTAACTTAGTCATTGGAAAAGATAACTGTGAAAAATTATCAATAAACCTTCGGTAATAACCTACTAAACCAAGAAAACTGTGGATCTCGATTATATTTGTGGGTATTTTCCATTCTTCAACAACTTTTGTTTTTGCAGGATCAACAGTTATGCCATTTTTTGAAACAATGTGACCAAGGAAAGAAATTTTTTGTAACCAAAACTCACACTTTCTGAATTTCCCATAAAGATTATTTTCTTTTAAGGTTTGAAATATAACCCTTAAATGACTTTTATGCTCCTATTTACTTTTAAAATAAACTAAAATATCATCAATGAACACAACCACAAACTTATCCAAGAACTCACGGAAAATTCTATTCATAAGATCCATGAATACAGTAGGTGAATTGGTTAACCCAAAAGGCATAAATAAAAATTCATAATGGTCATATCTAGTATAAAACATGGTCTTCGGAATGTCTGCTTCCTTTACTTTCAACTGATGGTACCCCAATCTCAAGTCAATCTTCGAAAAATACTGAGCTCCCTGGAGCTGATCAAACAAATCATCGATATGAGAAAAAGGATACTTGTTCTTAATAGTGATGTTATTCAATGCTCTTTAATCAATGAAAAGTCTCATTGAACCATCTTTCTTTTTAACAAACAAGATAGGAGCACCCCATGGTGATATGCTAGGTCGAATGAAACCTTTATCTAATAACTCCTACAATTGCTTATTTAACTCTAAAAGTTCAATTTGAGTCATTCGATAAGGGGGTTTTGAAATTGGCTTAGCGTCAGGAACTAATTCAATAGTAAATTCAACTTTCTGATCATGTATTATACTAGGCAACTCATCAGGAAAAAAATCAAGGTACTCATTTACCCCTGGCACATCATTAATATGAATAGTTCCTTTATTTTCAACAATATGTGCAAGGTAACATTCATTTATATCTTTTACTAGTTTCTCAGCTTCCTGATATGTTATCAAAAGAAAGGGTTCATTCTTGTACACAAACTATAAATCTTTCTGAAATGAAACCTCTTTAGCTCTACATTCAATCTTATCATGATAAACAGACATCCAATCCATGCCCAAAATAACATCAAACTCTACTATAGGTAAAACAATAAGGTTTGCAGGTAGATTCTTCCCACACACATGGATAAGAAGGTTCTTATGTTTTCTTTTTGTCTCAACATTTCCTCCAGGTGTTTTTATCATATGTTCTATATTCATATTTTGAGATGTAATTCCCAATTTATTAGTAAACTTCTCAAAAATTAAAGAGTGTGTAGACCTTGAATCAAACAACACATTGGCATAATCTGAACAAACAAACAGTGTACCTGATACTACTTCATTTGATGGACCAACATCTGTTGAAGTAGTTGCAAAGGATTTCACCACCCCTTTCTGCTTGTAGTCTTACTACTTTCTCTCAGTTGAGTTCTTCACTGGAAACTCATTTTCATAATGACCCATTTCATTCCACTTAAAACATCATACCGATGGCTTTTCATTGCCTACTTGATCATCTTCCTTACAGTTACGAGCAATATGACCAGACTTACCACACCGAAATCACTTTCCAGACTTTGATAAACATTCTCCAGTATGCTTTTTACCACACTTCTCATAAGTTGGATATTTAATTTTCTTACCTCCAGGATTCTTTGATGAATTCTTTCCCTTTTCCTGCCAACTGAACCTCTTATTCTGTAGTTTGTCAACAAACACCTGATCATCGGAAAACTCCATTTCCACCTTCTCCACAAATTGGAAAAAAAATTATAACTTTTGAATTCACGATAGGATAATGCTATTTGATATCGTGGCTTCAGTCCTGATTAAAATCAATTTATCTTACTGTCAAGATCTCTGATGAAATTTGGAGCATACCTTGCTAGTCGAGTGAATTTTTCTTCATAAGCAGCCACTGAGTCATCCTCCTACCTTAATTCTAGGAATTTTTTTTCCATTCTAAGACGAACCACCTTAGGAAAATATTTCTCAAGAAACATACCTTTGAATTCATACCAATTAATAGCATCAATCTCCTCACTATCCCTGATATTTTTCACCATCGACCACCACTAATCAGCTTCACCTTCAAAATAGTAAATAGTGAGACTAACCTTTTGATGTTCTGAACACCCCATGACATCAAAAATATTCTCCAGTGCTTTAATCCACCCTTCATCTAGCACAAGGTCAGATGATACTTTGAATGATGGGTGATGTTGCCTCATGAAATGCTCCACTACTGACATGTTCCTCTGCGGTTGATCTGGCTGATCTCGTGCATGGATACCACCACCATTTATAGCCTGAGTCAAATGTTCCATTACTACAACAAACTATTCAGTTTGATTCCAACCATCTCAAGTTGCTGATTTGGAAGGTTGTATTCATCCTAATGTTGTCCCAACATAGCTGCCCTATTTCCTCTGCGGAAAACCATTATGAACATGGAAATATCTTAGGTGAAGCAACATGGTAATCTGTAAATGCTATATCATTAACATAAATTAATTTATGGATGTTAATTTAACAATACCCTAACTCTTAAAGTTGTATAAACCAACCTATGATACCAACTATAAGGACCCAGCCATAAAACATTACATAATCATGAATTAGATGAATAATTCACATTAAGGATCTTTTCAAGTTTAGATTTTTATAGAATTAGGTCATAACTATTACATTTCTTTTCAAAAAAAATACAAAGTAGAAACTTCTACTCAGTTTACATTTTTTTTACAAAACAAAAACTCTTGAAAAAAAGAGTCATGTCTAGTTCCATGTTTAAGATAGCATGAATTTTACTTGATCCCATCCTTGACCCTATTCTTCTTTAAGTCCTGTGAAAAACATTTCAAAACTTGGGATGAGCATAAAAATCTCAATAAGTGACACACAAAGAAGGAAAACTGTTAGTTTTTCAAAACAACAAGTAAACCATGAATACTTTATCATAAGTAATACTTTTCACCATTATGAAGTAGTGAATACTCTTCACTAAATAAAAGATCATTACTTACCCTTTTGTAACCAAAATATTACTATAAAACCCATATAAATAACACATAACATATAAAGGTAACTTGGGACATAAACATACGTAAATGGAATAATCATACGGTCTACTTCCACACATATCAAAAAATGGAATAGCCATACGGCCGACTTCCATACCCAATGAATTGGAGGTTATAACGTAACCACCCATCCTGGTTTTCACGGCACCACCCTTCATTTGGTTTATCATGTAACTACCCATAAAATGTCCAAGTACCATTATAAAATCATAACACATAAAACCAATATAAAGGAATGATAAAATTTCCATATTTCAATCACAAAATATCATTTAAATATATTGACATAAAATAATCCTTTATCAAAACCATTTTCAATACCAAAATATTTAAAATAGTATATGGTATTTATTTTCTTTTAAAAACATTACGGATTATTGAGGAAGCCAAAGATCAAATAATACTCGCGGTGGTGGAAAAGGTCATTGTCACCGCTTATATTAAAAGGAACATTATTTTTGTCATTTAGTAAAACTCTTCATAGAAAAAGATTCCCTTTGAAATAAAAGTCAAAATAAAAGGGTTTTATACACCGTATAAAATAAAGTTGTGTATTAATGAAAATATGCCTCAATGAAAGGAGATTGAGACGAAGTCCCTTACCTCGTGTCCGACTTGACTGGATCGTTCTTTAATCTCCTGAATAATAAACTAAAGTTAATTTTTACTTGCTTAAGAACATTTTTCAAGTTTATTATTCATTTTATATAACTTATTACCATGTTATAAACATTATGTAATCATTTAAGTTAATAATGTTCGTTATGTCGATATTTGGTACTTGAGTCAAAAATGGACTTCTTATAATTACATGTTGTTCATGTGGTCAAAATTTCATTATATCCAGAATAATATTCACGATTTTAATATCATATATATCATATATATTCAGTATATATATGTATTTATAATAGTACATAACATTTGTAGGTAAGAAATGAAATTCACCATTCATGGAGACGGTAAGTCGTACGTACACAAGAACGCTACTTTCATTTCTATTTCACATTTTAATAGAATTAAAACATAATGATACATAGTTATATTATAATTCCAGTATAATATCATATATAATATCATTAACTCCATCCTTTATATGTCTCACATATGGCATTAACTAGTCATATCACTTTGAGGGGCGGTATTCCGCACTTCCTCAGATGAAATTATCGCGTTTACCCATAATGAAAACCATAAAGGTATGATATAAATGGAAAATACAGAAGAATAAAGAAAACATAAACATAATATATATCATATATAAATACAGTTCCATCATAATTTCCACCATGAGAGGTGGTAGGAGGTAATTGAACAATTATCATTTCGTGAGGCGTTAGTTTTCCATCCACAGAAATAGTATGTTCTTCACCCATTAGATGGAGGTGTGTGTAAGTGTAGTTTGAATACTTCTCATAACAACATCCTAGTATTTTGAGGATAGTGGTTTTGTAATAAAATGAGGGAATAAAAAGAGTTTAGTGGTTGGAGAAGTAAAATAAAATAAAAGAAGTTAAGAGAAATCATTACCTTCAATTTGGGTAACTCCCTTTGGTTTGAACCAAAATGGTTTGTTGAAGTGCCTTCTGCCTAAAGTAAGGCTTCTAGGTGGAAGATAGGGGTGTAGGGAGATTAATTGGTCAGAGGTTGGATGATCCAAAATTCTTGAGAGGTGTGAGGAATTGGTTAGAACTGGTCTCCTTTTATAAGGGGGAGGGGCTCTTCAGGAAAGTGTGAAAATATTATTTTATTATATAATGATATTCAGTTTCTAAAAGTCCAAAAATAATTATAGTCGAAGATAATATGAATCATGGTCTAAATAAAATCATACAATAATAATTGGACAGGTTTTGGATGTTATTTTAATATTTATAATCTTATTTATTTAAATGATTTATTAATGAGGTAAACACTATATCATTATTGTGTCATAAATAATTTAATTTATTCAATGTCTAAAAATTATAAAAAAACTACCATGATGTAGGAAATAATTTTATCTTTCCAATTAATATTTATAGTCAAAAATATTACTTATATAACACCATATAAAAATTAATTTACTAAAAGATTTTTGTTTATGTCATTTTTACCTTTACTTTAAATTTATTAGTCTAAAGTGTCATTATCATTCATAAGTGGCTCCATGGGGTCCCAAAATAGACCCAAAGATTCCCATGGTAGTAAATTACTCATCCAATAAGTTTAGGACAAGTGTTAAGGTAATTTTGAATTATTATAATATTTTTTTACCTTGAATTACCCTATTTAACTTTAACCGCGGTAAACAAAAGTCGAAAGTTACTATTCACCAAAAATTATTTTCATCTTATTGAACAACATTTTACTTAATAATAACAACCATTTATGTCATATTTTTGAAATTCAATTCACATAAGTGGTAAAATTTCATTTAAATGAAAAAGTCAGTTTTTTTAACTACTACTAAGTGGTTTCACTATTCATCAAAAATTGAAGTTTTTCAAAAAAAAAAAAAATTAAGCCTAATCTATATTTGATATTCTGAATTCAAAAATGATGTCTATTTTACCAAATTCTAAACATATAAGTTTCATTAATTAATTTAAAATTAATTCTCGTTGTTAAAACAAATAGCATGTTTTTAAGAAACAATAACTATCAAAAGATTGACACTTGTTTATGTCCAAATTCAAAGTGATATTAATTCCAATGACCAAAATTGGATTAAATGGTAAAAATATATTCTAATTACACTTTAAAACCAATTAAAAATATAATCTAACCATATAAATATATTAGATTAAAACGTAGTTTTGAATTAAAATACAATATTTTTCACTATTCATTAAAAAATGAACTTTATCGGAAAAATTCCAAAAATTTACACAAAGTAAATTTTGATGCCCCCATTATAAAGAAGGGTTTTATTTGGTCAATTATAATGTATTAAAGTGACCAAAACTATATTTAAAGAGGGTTCTCCATTAAAAGGCGGTAAATCGACCATTTAATGTAAATTATGCTTAAAATTAGATTCATTCACATTTTAAGCATCTAAATTTTATTGGATAAATGTAAATACATTTAACGAACATGTATAAAAATATTTTAGTTTGTTTTTTTCATTCCTTCCAATACAACGGCTATGAGTTAACTTCTATTTAAAATAATAATATTATATTATTAGTGTGCATCGTAAGATTTCAAAGAAACCTGTTGTTGCGTATCAGGTACGCTATCGAACATAGAAACCCTTTTAAAGTAAAATTAATATTTAATTCACAAATATTAATAAATATTAAAATCTCTTATTCTTCATTTACTTGGTATGTTACAATAACCACCTAACCCAACCTGACTCAAAGAAAAAAAATTAACCCACCTTATCTAAGTTGGTTTGGCAGATTTTTGGTTTCATGAGTGAGGCATATTGAGTTTGGTTGGTTTTGTGATTTTGAAGTTTGTTTCACACCCCTAATCTCTTACATAAATAATTAATATATATTAATAATAATATATTATATAAAAAAGTTATTATTTATAAAAGAATTATAATAATATTAATAATTATATATATTTATATATAGTAATAACAATAAAATGTTATCTAAAAAACTTGATATATATTTGTTTTTAAAATTATAAATATATATGATATAGAGGTTGAGGCCGTGAACAAAGTGGTCAAGGCTCATTTATTGAAAAATAATGAGTTACAAAAGTCTAAAAGGAGAGATTTGCAGTAATCATTTTCAAAGAAATAATTCAAATCAATAGGTATCTCAATGGACCAAACAATATTTGTACTGGAAAAGTTAATAGAGGAAAGGAATTATATAAACTCAATCAATAAATTATCCATGATCCATAAGTTATGGATGGTACTACTTCTAATATAATGAATATTGGTGGTGGAATTTCTTTCCAGCAACAAGTTTGACCATCCCCTTTGCTTGGAAAAAAAGATGCATTGATGATACTAAGCATATCAAATTCAAGAGAGAGAGGGGGGGTGGTAGAGAGAGATAGAAACTCCATGGACCCCATAGAAGCATCCAAGAACAATATCATTATATAACTTGAGCACAGTGTCACAACCTAAGTGAACAGTATTCCCCTATGAAGCACTGTCCATATTCACTTTAATCCATCCTAGAAATGGATTTTTCCAAAAAAACATAAAATCAAATAGTAAGTGGTTTAAACTTACTCACAATTCCAAGATCCTTCAAGACCATGAAATCATTTAGAAAATTATATTAACAATAAAAATTTAAGGAATTATTTTCCCTAACAATATTAATAATCATTGAAAAGGTAGAATGAAATTTGAAGGGGGTGTACTGTTGTAGATAAGAATTATGAGAAGACCATAACATGTAAAACAAATCCATAGTATCATCCTGGTATAGATTGAAGATTTTTAGGGAAAATTATTGATTTTAATAGATTCAAAGCAGATATGGGATTGAAACATATATTGGGCATGGCCCTTATAACAAATCAAAAAGGGAATTCCATGTAGATGAGGTCATTGCACAACATAAGAAAAGATGATAATCATATTCCATATACCGATAAAAAATCACACATCTAGTACAAAGAGAAATTTCATAAGTTTTAAATAAATCATCATTGTGGATTATATCATGAGAAATTATCAAGATCAGATCAATCCTTGAGGGAATAATCCAAGGTTTATTGAGTTTATACATCAAACAAAATCTAGTAGGTAAATGGCCAGATATTAAATGATAAAAAAATCTTGGTGTTTAGCACACCATTTCATGAAAGATCAAGAGTTCATTATTAGGAAGAAATTTATGGTTTCCAATAATCCTTTCAATTTTATCCGGAAGAGAATATCGGGTCTCATCCATTTGTTCTTTGATAGAGACATGAAGATCCAGTGATGGGTTGTCACTGTCAAGGGAGTTGGGAAGGGGAATACCCATCCAATTATCAATCGAAAACTTGAGAGAATAATATTTTATATCAATACATTTTAAATGATATATAATATTTGAGTAAGAATCCTTAAGAACTATCAAGATAGATGAATATAAGTAGTGGAAGTTGGCAGATATAAGTTTCTTTAGAAACCTAGACCTGAGGAAGCCCAAAGCATCAGACATAGCATTTAGTAGTATCCACATAAATTGTTCCTTAAGAGAGTCATTAAATCTTCTAAGGTTCTAAATACCCAAACCCCCAACAATAAGGGGTTTATAACAATTATTCTAAGCCATAGTGACTATTTTATTTTTATAAAATCATCATTATATATATAGTGACACGTATATAATAAAGATATTCAACTCAAGTTTCTAAATGGACAAGTTTAACTATTAATATTTTTTATCTAAATTTTCATGTTAGTGTAAATTTTCAAAATAAATTTATATATTTATAATAGGGGATATGGTGTGTGTATATACATAGTAAATTAAAAAATCACATGGTGAATTGTCAATTTACACAGAAAATTGTCAAATCATGTAGTGAATTTATATAGTACATTTATAATTTTCATAGTGATTGTTTAAGTCATAAGTAAAAATACATAATATATTTTCAAATTTCATAATAAATTATAAAATTAAAAATTAAATTGTCAATTTACACATTAAAATTTTCATCTTACAAGGTAAATTATCACTTTACATAGTAAATTGTTGCTTTATAAAAAAATTACAAATAAAAAATAATAACTAAAAAACAATAGTTACAATCATTACATCAATATATATATATAATATTAAAACCAATACATCATTCATATAATAATTTCATAGTAAATTTACCAGCTCTATTACATGGTTAATTTTCTAATCAACAAGCCTGGAATTAATATATATATAAAACAACACTTAAAACATAATTATTACCAATAAATTCATACCATTGATTTATAATTTAGATAATAAATTGATAGAAAACATATTAAATGATAATATCACAATTTAAAGTTAAATTTATATAATAAATTTAAAATTAACATTATAAAGTAACAATTTTCAAAATAAATCTTCACATTGAAATTATATTATGGGTAGAAAAATATTAAATTTCTAATCATTATCATTCATTATAAATTTACATAGTTTATTTAGAGTTTATAGTGAAATTTTACATAATAAAGTGAAAATTATTATCAAAATATGTTTTATTCATTAATTTTTTAGTAGATATATATATAAAATTACATAATAAATTTTGTATATATAATTAAAACAATAAAGTCAATATAATTATGAGAATTAAATTTATATAGTAAATTGGTACTTTAAATATATAATTCAATGATTGTGTAGTAAATGACTAACTAACCTTATAGAGATATATATTAAAAAATACCATCTAACATAATTATGAACATTGATTTTATACGCTGAAGTTATAATTTATATAGTGAATTAACAAATTACACATTAAATGACAACATGCATATTGAAAAAGGTAAATTTATATAGTAAATTAAAAATTTACATTGTGAATTTACAATTTTTACAGTAAATTATAGTTTATATAATAATTTTTCATTTTATATAATAAATTCATGATTAACAATGTAAATTTATAGTTTATAAAATAAATTTTCAAAGTAAAAAAATAAATTTTTAATTTACACGCATTAAATTAAAAATAAAAATGATGATAAATTTGAAATTTACATACTCATGGGAAATTAAATTTAAAATATTTTTTAGCATATAGTATATACACACACACATACAATAATTATAGAAGGTTTTAAACACACACTAGTATAAAAAAAGGCGATCGGCGTATTGATCCCACGATACACCCCAACCCCCCCCCCAACCGAAAACCACCCTTGTACCAACACAAGATCCAAGGGTGCGGCCTTAGGCTGCACACCCTGCCCCACCCCACCCCATCTAAAGCACCAACACTAAACTTGGTGTAAACAACATAAAAAATATAAACATTATATAAAAAAGTTATAATTATATAATAAATGTTATACAAAAAGGTCAATAACAATAACAAAAATAATAATATAAATATAAATATTATATATATATATATATATATATTAAAATAATAATAATAATAATAATTTTTTGAAAAATATATAACATAAATTCATTAAAATGGTCAAGGAGGAGGATGTAAATAACTGCAAATAAAATCCACACACGCGTGTAAAAATTTACTCAGAGAGACTCGAACTCAAGACCTACCCACATGTTCTTATTATTTCTATTCATTGAGTGCTTTCTTTAGTTTGCATATTATTTATTGGCCATTATCTTGTCCTTCCTTTTCCACCAGGTGAGATTTCAAGTGTGGTGGAATTATATATTTGGTTTCATGTGCTACCTCCCTAGGGGTCTCCTTTTCTTCACCCCTCAAATTAGATGATTCATTATTACAAATCTAGTTTCCTTTTCACTATTATTAAATTTTTTTGGAGGTGACTCGAATATCTAGATTCAAGGTTCTATCACATGATGGTTAAGGAGATGTTTCATAACATTGGATAAGGCTTAAAGGTGACTCAAGAAACTAGATTTTTGTATATGGTACATTTCATTTTATCTATGGATTTTCAATTTTGGTCATATTTGGAGATGACATGGGTTTAGGGGATCAT
Organism: Viscum album; assembly: GCA_963277665.1. Lineage (NCBI taxonomy): Eukaryota > Viridiplantae > Streptophyta > Magnoliopsida > Santalales > Viscaceae > Viscum > Viscum album. Next base: position 2,097,744,849 of record OY728122.1, read on the forward strand.
GGGTATCTATTAGAATTATTTTTTATATCATTTACATGGGGGTTCTAGGATTATGATCTAGTTCTCCTCTTTATTGATACTAGGGTGTGGAGTGGTCGATATTTTAGGGAAACATTAGTTTATAAACCCCACTAGAATCTGTCTTGTACATTTATTTCTTATCTTAGTGTTATTTAAGAGATATATGTATTCTAGGGTTAAGTATATCAGTGGAATACCCCTCTTGGTTTTTATGTGTTTTGTTGGTTTGGTTTTATTTTTTCATGGGTGATGTTTTTTTCTATTGAATCTTGTTTAGCTATCATCAATGGTTATCTATTATCTTTGTGTTTATCTATTTTCATCTCTAATAGAGATGACCTTCTAGAGATGGTAAAGTTTTTTGGGGGTTCTCGTGGATTTTTATTTTGACTATTGAAGATTGAGGATGGGTTTCAACTTTAATAGGAAATGTGGGTTTATGAGGGTAATGAGTAGTGTTGTGGTTGTGTTTTTATTCTGGCCTTAGAGGTTCTTTGATCTTATTTGGCTAGTGTTGTGGTCATCAATAATTTTTACTGGACACCATGGTATGACCTATTAGTGACTGGGTTTGGTGGTTGACATTGTGATTAATGTTAGATGGTGGTTTTAGTGATAATGATTTAGTGATGATGGTATAATAATCAGTTGATGGTGAGTAGTAAGTGTCTTGGTTTGTGTTTGATTTATTATATATCCCTCATTCAGCATGAGATATGATCGAATCAGAAGATTGGGATACTATAAGACAGGAGGATTGAGATTACTTTATCTTTGATAGGTGTGTTTTGCCTTTTGATACATAGGAAAGCCCTGGGTCATTAATTTATTGGTGTTCTAATGTGTTTTTTTGGGCCTTATCCCATGGTTTTTATTAGTTATTGGTCTAGTTTCTCTAGATGTAATTGGTGTTGTCTATTAATGCTTATATTTTGATGTTTGAATGAAAATCCTAGTCCATTATTGTTCAGTTGATAATATAGAACTAACTCTTGGACTAGTGGATTTGATGAAACATCTTCATATTGGATATTTTGGAAATTTAACTTTTGGGTTTGTCTATATATTATGGTTATATTTTTTTTTCAAGGTTCTTCTACTTGAACTATTGTATGGAATTAAATATTTTAATTTGTTTCAATAATAACAATAATATAGAAACAATATTATTATTTAAATAACATTAATAATAATAATATATAAACATTAATAATAATAATAAACACAAATGTTACTATATAATAATTTACTAATGTATAAGAGGGAAATAGATTCATTATGGGCTATAAAAACAACCAAATTTTTTATTATATTTGATTTTAATGGATGAGATGAAAATTTTCATCTTGCTTTACATGGGTTTCCATCAAATAGTTCCATAGATGGAAAGTGAAGAGAGTCATTATAATAATGAGATAATTATCCTATCTAGTGAAATTTTTCATTAAAGGGAAAAGTTTCATTTTTTAGTTCATTTTAAAAATATATATATAGTGAAAAAATTATAGTGGAATTTATTTACTGAAATTTTATCAAAATAAAGAAAAAATATAATATTTTATTTTATTTTAACATGAGATTTTTTTTAAATAAAAAGGCAAGGCTCAACGACCCCTTTATTGAATAAAGAAAAATGAGTATAAGGAGGAGAATATAAGAAAAATATATCCACCAAGACAAAGTTTATATTGAACGGGACTGGGTACTCATGATGTGATGAGAGGAATACGCGCCCCTACCATTAGGGATCCTTCCTCTTCTATATGTCTTCACCTATACCCATGGTCCTCCACTATCATCTAGGAGTTCGACATCAATGAATTCCTTCATTTATTCATCTCTAAAAGCACGATTATCACATTGCATGTATTCTTCACAACTTCCATATGCAAGAAAATCAAAATAATTATGTGTTCTTACAATATAAAATTTTCCCTTTTCTAACTGATTGATGTTGTAAGAACCTGGACCTTTTTTTCAGGTATGTTTTTCCTTTTTCTGTAGTTTTTGAGAAAAGAGGAGTTTTAGAAATTTTTTAAGTACACGTCGTGTACTTTATAAGTATACGTCGTGTACTCCCTTGCTGTGTGAGGTTGTGTGCTGGCCGTGTCTGGGACACACACACGGCCATGTAGGGGTGATGTGGAGGCCGCTTAAAGAAGAGTATGAAAAATCCTAGTAAATGTCGTGTACTTCAAAAGTACACGCCGTGTACTTTATTTTTTTCATTAAACAGACCAGGGTCATGTCTAATCACCAGAAAACACTTCTTCTCCATTTTCTTCAACCGAGAGCATCTCGTACAGCCACGAATCTCCTCTGATCCCCCGAGCCTCCATCCGTTCTCCAAATCGACCGCTTTCAATTGTGTTGGAACCACAACAGTAAGCTCTTCCTTCTCCTAGAGCTTCGTTTTCTAATTCCTCTTCTTTTTCATTTTATCATGGGTTGAATGTTTAGTATGTTTTCATATATCTACAACGTTCTAAGGAGATTCAAGCCTCTTGGTTCAATTATATTGATCTCCTAGAATCAAGGTAGGTAGTTTGTGCCTTTCCGTTCAAGGTCTTTGAGTTTTATGTGCAATTTCCACCAATACCCTTGAATGGGGTATTGCATGTTTACCGTTTTCCCCTGTTGTTTTTCCTGCCTTGCTTGTATGCTTGTGTAGAGATAATTTGGTTATGTATGAGGATAATTGCTATTCTTGGACGTTTTTTCCATGCCTTGTTCTGTTTACGACCTTTTGGTCTTGTTCATCCTTTGGTCATTATACCTGTTTTCCATGCCTTGTGACCGTAGGATAGAGTTTTGTTCCCTGACGTGCTTTTTATTCTGTAGACTGGTTATCCAAGTAGATTTTTAGGTTTACTTTGGCCTTATAGCATTATTATGCACTGACTGGCACGGGGTCGTGAGAACCTGGTGCTATAGACTACAAGGGGATAGACCGAGTGAGCTTCCTCAGAGAGTCCTGGACATTATAGACTATAGGGGATAGACCGAGTGAGCTTCCCAGAGAGTCTTGGATATTATAGACCATAGGAGGATGGATCTAGTGAGCTTCCTCAGAGAGTCTTGAGCTTTATAGACTATACGGGGGTAGACCGAGTGAGATTCCTCAGAGTGTCTGTGTTTTGTTTGAATTCCCTTAAACCATTCCAGTCTATAGGAGGAATTGACCGAGTGAGCTTCCTCAGAGAGTTTGTGATATACCTGAGGCTATAAGAGGAACTTACCAAGTGAGATTCCTCAGAGAGTCTCTAGAATTTGGGGCTATAAGGGGAATTAACTGTGTGATCTTCCTCAGAGATTCCCTGACTACCTTAGACTATAAGTGGAATTGACTAAGTGTGCTTCCTCAGAGAGTCTTATAATTTCGTATGACCAAACCAGAGGGGTTAGGTTGAGTGTACTACCCAAAGGGTTGTTGGTACTTCTTGTATAGGACCAAAGGGGATGGCTGTGAGTACATCCTAGAGGGATTCCTATTTGTGTTTAGTTGTTTGCTTCACTGATGCTTGATGATCTGTGGATTGTTTACTGTTGTGTGTCATCCTGTTTACTGCTTACTGTTATTACTTACTGTACTATTACCTTCCATATACTCAATGTCTATTAGGCGTAGATCTTCAGGTGGTTTCCTACTGGGATTTAGTCTCACACCCTATTTGGGTCATGCTTTTGGGCCCAAATAGATTATATTGCTGCAGGTATAGACAAGGGAAAGCACCCTTCGACTTCAGGTACTTGATTGCATTGGAGCAGGAGAGCATGGGACCAAGATGAGGCTTGCGATGTTGAGGAGTTTCTTATCCGTTTCCTTTTTTACTTTGGCCTAGTATTGTATTCACCATTGTGACTTGTTTGGCTATTTTCTTAGACATATATATCATGCATCATATATATATGTGCTCCTGTTGTTTACCATATTTAGTCTTCTGCTATTCGCTTGTGTATGGATTGTTTACTACTTCCGTTATTGTTTATTATTTCTCTTTTCCACTGTGTACTCTGCCAATGAGGGAATAGTTTCCCACTAACACACTCAAGGCCCTCGCTGCTAGTTGGCAGCCTCTGGCGTTCGGGGAAATGCGCTTGAGGCCATGTGACCAACCGGGTACGGGGCGCCTCTGGGTGGCTTCCGGAACCGGGATGTTACAAATGTCAAGAGCATTAATAGAACCATCAGGGTCATTTTATACAACCCTAACCTTAGCGTATTTGGAGATGAGGCCAAAAGATGGTTGAAATAGCTTCACATTGGGAGTTTGAACTCCTCCTGCACCTTGATTAGAATCCTGTTGTGAGCAAGACACCACCATTAGAATGTCTTCAGTTTCTGATTTCCTCCTAGGAAGGGATTTAGAATCCGAATCTACTTTCAAAGCCTTACCATGAATAGATTCCATGTCTTTGTTTTGGACTGGTTATGAGACATCATCCACCTATACAAAAGATCATGAAACTATAGGAACATAGTTCAATTTTCATTTGACAGAGAAATTATCCAAATCCATTTTGCATGGTGTATGAGAGTTTGAGTTGGAGATCAAAGATGAATCATATAGATGAGTTGTAGTAGCCTACTCCATATGATTACTAGAAGAGTTTTCAATATCCATCGCTACATAACCTTTCTCAGGTGCATAATTGAACTTTCTATTAAATCCCTGCTCAGCGGATAATGATACCTTTTTGTTTTTTGGATTTCAAAGAGAGGGAAGCTTCGATTTTATCATTACCTTTGCAACCCTTAGAGGCCATTGATTTTTTTTATGCCACATTTCTAAGTCGATAATATCTTGAATGGAGAGCTCCTTGTCACACTGGGTATCATCAGACTCTTCTTCATCTTTTTCATTATCTACACCAATATGAGAGTATTCTTTTCAAGATTTACAATGATGGGATTAACTAACCAAATCATCCCAAGACATTTTTGTCTTATTAACCATCAACAGTTCATGATAAGACACTAACTTATCTTTATCATAAGTAAATATGGGGGTATCCTGAGGTAAGTTCAATGTACACCCATCAGACTTAGTGAAACACTCAGTTCCAACCAATACATGAATCTTTAAAGGACCATCAACATATTATTGATTTTTAAAAGAATTAGCATGTGTAGTTACATTCTCAAAATAGTGTTTGGTATCTTCAACTTGTTCATTGGGCTAGAAAATGGGTAAATTCATAGAATTTTTCTTTTTCTGACATTTATTATAGTCATTTCCCTTTAAAAGACAGTTTGAAAAAATTATATTCCCCCTGTAGTTAGAGATAAGATGACCAAAGAAACCACAGGCTTTACAAAAGAGTGTGTTTTTTCATACTCAATCCTAAGGCTAACTTCATCTTTCAACATGAGATTCAACATGGTGACCTTTGGCTAAATTATAGTGTATGATGGGAATGATATGACATCCACTTTTGATGATGTATTAATTCTACAAAAATATAGCACAAATATTTATCCTATCTATTCGATATATTTCAAATTTCCAACAATTTCAATATTTTAACTATAATACCTAAAATACCCTCATAGACCAACACCACCTTTACCACCAAACGACATCATCTCTCCTTTATCTGAACTTTTCTTACAATAATAAATTTAGATCTAGTATATTTTATCCAAATGATATCAAAATTTCAATTCATCACAATTGTGATATCGAGAAAAATAATTCTATCCCCATATATGATAGGTTATTGTAAACTTTAACTTTTTCACTTTAGATACATGTTTGCACTATAAATTTAAAGTATATTTTTTTAACTCTTAATATATATTTTTTATACAGATAACATCTACAAAAAAACATACATATATATAAATATATTTAAAAATTATTGATTATACACACATATAAATATTAATAAATAAATATATATATATATATATAATTTATTTTTACATTTGTACATGCACACAATTTAAATATTGTAAAGCCCGAGATTTTAGTATATATTCTATTAAATAAATACCATGTTGAAAAACTTGTATCACATAAAAAAAACTAAACTAAAACAAACCATGACATATTTTATTACATTATAAGATGTACATCATGAGAAATATCATTAGGAAATTACAATAAGTAAAACCTCGAGTAAATAAAAATATTAAAAAAAAGTTTTATTATAAAAGAATTTATTTAAATTCTTTTCATATTATTATTGTTGTTGTTTTTGAAGAATGATGTATGTGTTATAATACCAATTAATTGATTAAAATTTAATGGTTAGAAGATAAATAATTAATGGGATATTATTAAAACTATTTAATAATAAAGGGATGTTTTTCAAATATTTGTTTTTAACATTTTTTGTAATTTTATATTAAATTAAATTGATTTCTTTTAAAATATTATTTTAATAAAATGCTTCAATTTATAAAAAAATATATCAACACACTTTTAATATTAAATGATATGAAATAATATTAAGAACACTTAACTTTTAAAAAACATTTTTTAATAAAATAGTTTTTCATTGTATTTTATGTATTTATTTAAAAGTTAAATTCAAAAATTTTAAATTATTAAGTTGATAAAAAAAAAATTTTGGATTAAAATGTCAAAATTATCTTATAGTGAATTTTTGTGATTTTTCTGGAGATGAAAATTTGTTTTAATGAATAGTAAAAATATAATTTTTAGAAATATCATAAATTTTATGACATCATCATAATATAAGCATGGATAAAAATTTATAAAACCATTTTCCTGACCAAATATATATTTATGTAGTAAAATAAAACATTTAAAAATGTTATTTTAAATTTATAAATCTATGTTTTACATTTTAGAATCTTAATTATATTTTATCTTAATAAAAAAACTATTTTTGGTCCTTTTTCATTTAATTAAGTATACACATGATGTCATTCGGATTTGGATTGGATTCAAAGTCACATAATTCTATTTTTTAATCATAAACTAATAAATGTCATTGGAATCAATATTATGCATAATTTTGGTATAAATTTATTTTTATTCTTAAAAAATATATTTTTTTTTAAAAAAATATTTTTATGCATTATACATTCATTATTTTAAAATTAATTTTTGTCACTTTCAAAAAAGGAATATAATAAAATGGTTTTTCATATTTGGAATCATCATGTTTAATTTTTTTAATAAGGAAAATTTTATTTTTAGACATAAAAATAAATTACTAAGGTAAAAAAATGTCACTGTTATAAAAGATAAAATATAGTAAAGGTGTTAAACTAAAGGGAAAATACATAAAATATCTTTAAATGAGTGGATGAGGGATTTCTTTACCTCCCCTCATCTTATCTTTATTATTTATCAAATTTCCATCCATTTTCCTTGAAAAATAATTTTCTTTTTATATTAATTAAAAATTATTTGTAAAAATATCACTATTCTCACTTATAAAATGTTTACCGCCCCTAAACCTATTTAACTAAAGTCACTAGGTTTTTTATTACATGGTAATAAGAATACATGAGATTATTTTCCCAAGATCAAGGTTTAGTAGTCCCCAAGTTACTTGATACATAAATATTATATTACTTCATGAAAAATTACATCATTTGAGTATAAATAATTATTTATTAGTGTTATGCATAGGAACAATCATATATAGTATTCCACTTCATTATTTGAGAATATGGGGGAAAAGTAAATGGTGAGATCAAATGATCAGTAAGGGATAGCGTATAATAGAAGAAAATATGGAACGAGCAATATAATGGGAACATATAAATAATTAATGCCACATAACATAATCCATGGATGGGAAAGGTAATAAATGATTAAATTATCACATAATTATGGAAATTTTAGGAATGAATAATGTCAAACATGATAAACATATCATTGATCCCTTGTACCAAGACATCATACATGAAGGGTAAGGATGGTCCCATTAGCATATTTTAGTTTTCTCCTAAAACATACTAGTGCATAGAGGGGATATATAATTTTGGGAACCACCCATCTCAAAAAAATTCAATGCATTACATCACATACTAAATGACCATGGTCTATACATGGTATAATGAACAATATAAAAATACTTAACATAACAGATCTATGATGCTTATCTTATAAGATATTCCAATATAAAACAAAGGATTATAATGTATAATAATAGTTTCCCCAATTAATAAATTGGTAAGGATATCTAGTATAATTACCTTAACTCATATTAGGAGTAATTATGCATTCACAATGTTTAAATAATCACCCTTAATTGGTGAAGAATATTGAATTCCAGTTATTGGGTACATTCAGTGACTAAGATGATCAAGGTGCTTAAGTAAATGAATACATGAATTTACAATGTTAGGATATCACTACAGAGATTAAACATACATAATTTGTATATAATATATTCAGATCCTTTATTGTGGTTTATAAAGATCATGTGAATCATCCAAAGCATATCCCTTGAGAGTGTCAAACCAGGTGTGCATTTAGTAAAACTTGTTGTGCACTAAGTGAAGATCGGGTTATTACCCAGCCAATATTTTTTTGGGTTGTTACCCCTTGGTGAATTTGTACTAGTGTTGTATACACTTGTTTATATCCATATAGAGATTTCATTTCTATTAAAATCACACACACTTTACAAAAAATTAGGATGTTTTTACAACTATGGGAAATTTTGAGAATTTTAATAGCTTATAAATGTATTATAATGAGAGGGAATGGTTATATCTAATAGATAATATAATAAGGAATTTATAATAATGATCTATAATTATATTTCTTATTGAAATGAAATGGAATTGGAAAGGATTTCAAAAATAAAAGAAGAGAATATGTTAGAAACCCTTACCTTGAAAGGTGTCTTCTTAAATCATTACATGATAACCTCAAAGCCTTGGAAACTGTATAGAGAGACTATTAAGAGAGAATATGGGGGAAGATCTATGATAAAAGTATTTAGAGTGAAAAAAAATGGGATAATGGGTAGGTATTTTTAGAAAATGAGTGAGGATTGTTTATTAATTTCTAAACATGAGCCTTGGAAGCATAGTTTGTGAAAAATGAAAAACCATTGGTTTACCTAGGGTTTTTTATAATGATTTTTGACATATTTGAGTTTAATAATTAAACTTAATTTTTTTATATTACTTTTTCCATGAGAATATAAATTTTATACAAAATAGTTTTTGGAAAAAACCTTAATTTCTATTTTAGACTTTGGAAGGTTATTTATAGTTTTTGAAAATCATTTTAATTAATTAAAATACCTAATATTAATAAAATAACTTATTTTTGGAAGAGGATTCAATTATTTTAATTATTATAACATTTTTTATATTATAATTATGTCATAATAATTACTGAATATTTATATTGTATTTTACTATTTACCCTAAAACTTGATTGTCTCATAAAATTTTGAAAATTTCACCATATGGTAATTTAGACATGATGATTCCTAATTTAAATTCAATTTTATGAAAATAATTTTCTACATATGTGAAATTTAATAATTAATTAAAATACTTGTGAATTTTGAAATCACACATTTCATGTTAAAAACTAAAAACTTATTTCTATGGCATATGTATATAGTTCCATTATTATTTATTTATGAATATATATGTTTTAAATAAGCATTTGGGGGATTAATCGAGTGGTAAAGGATCCCCGTAATCTAGTATCATACCCGAGTTCAAATCTGGGTGGGAGCGAATTTCCATAGGCAGGCAGTGACGGAAGCATGACGTAGGAAAATAGTGATGCAGGCATGATGCGAGCATGATGTCGCACTGGTTCTTCAGTCCATTTTTTGGGACTTTGGGCTATGTAATGGGCTTCATGCCAACTGGGACTTCGGTTCATGTACTGAATAAATAAGGATTTATGGGTGGGATATCCCTTGGGGGGATATATCTTGCCTTTCTATTCTGTGTATGTGGTGTGTGTGTGTGTTTAATGTAATTGTACCCTCAAGCATGAAATATATATATGTTTTAAATAATTTATAATTTGATTATTACCAAATTATTTTATCATTTTTATTATACACTTATATGTATAATTTTAATATTTCTATTATAATGGTCATATTCCTAATAGTTAGATTCCAATAATCATATTATCCCTTGTATATACACTTCATTTTTTAACATTTAAATTCATTCATTTAATTCCCTTAGATACTATGTATATTCTTATATTTATTGATTTCTTCATAATAGTAATGTTCTTCATATACTTATTATTCTTTTTTGAGTATGATCCTATGGAGTACAAGATTACGATGTTGTCCCATATCATTACTTATTTTATAGAAATATTTTTATTTTTTATTATAAATGTAATTTCCTAGTTTTTTGTTATATTATTATATGTTGTAATATATTACATTATAATAAAACATATTTATTCATTACTATAATTTTTCTTTTATTACATTCCACCCTATGAAATTTTATCCTTGAAAATTTAAATCAATCTATAGAAAATGTGGATAATCATTTATCATTGTATATTTAGGTATCCAGGTTACCTCTTCCAAATATTGATTCCTCCAAATAACCTTCATTGTCTCAATCATTTTATTTCGCAACACTTTCTCTCTCGAATAAAGATTCTGAATCAGTTCTTCATTGTATGAAAAGTAAAGTTCCAATTAAACTTTATCCACTATCAAAAATGGAAAGGTCCTAGAATATACTTCCTTAGAAGTGATATGTGGAATATTTCATTCACTTGAGATAGTTTTGGTGGAATGGACAAATGATATTCCATGATGCATACCCACTTTAATATTTCGAATGTTCTATTGAACCTTTGGGTTTGCTTCACTTTCTTTATAAATCTAAAAACCCCTTTCCATGGATATATCCTCACGAAGATATGGTCTCTAACTTTGAATTCAAGATCCTTTCTTTGATTGTTCGCATAATTTTTCTGTCAACTTTGGTCCACCTTAATGTGCTCCTGGATGGATATTACCTTATATAATATTTATTTCACAATTTTTGGACCTAATAAATTATTTTCTCTAAATTCATCCTAACATATTAGAGTCTAAAATATTTTTACATAAAATATTGGGACCACTTTTGTGTATGAGTTGTATTTTTTTTCAACAGTTTTCAATACTAGTCAAAATAAAGAATTGTCTCCAAAGTTAATAGAGGTTGGTTGAATTGATGATACCTAGATAATTGTTATTGATTCATAGAATTGGATGACATTATTGGAAAATTATTCATGTTGTTCAAAATATATGATTGTTTCACTAGTCCTAAGTTCTTAAAACTTATGTTAAAAGTGACATAAGGTTTACAACAATGAAGTATCATCCATTGAGGATGATTTAAGTGTTATAAGTGTTTTATTTGGAATTCATAATTCAAAAATGAAATAAGAATAAGGATAATGGTTAAAGAAGTGGTTATTTATTCTTATTTGAAGAGGGTGTCCATGCATGTTTGAACTACTAAGTGGCCATGCACTTTATACTTAGAATTATTTTTCTGGGATTACTTAAAAATATGGGCCAACTCACTAGGCAGCCAGCCAACCTCAACCTGAGGCACATGCGGGATAGAATCGACCGCACCCAAGGGGAAGCCAGCCAGGCCTTCCCATGAGTGTTAGGGCTATGTGTAGGCATGCAGGAGCACACGGTGCAATGCCCACATAGAGGGTGGGTGCAGAGAATGCCCACAGAGAACACAGTATGGGGCGGTACCGTGGAGGGAGGGAGTAATCTAGGCTGATGACGGAGCGCATTGATTAATAAACTAAACTCCAGCTGCTTTGTGATTTAGATGTGGGACAAGAACATGTGGATATTTTTCATCATTTAAAAACATGGGAATGATCTTGGCTATCCATATCATCTACGCCTGTGGTTTAATCTTCATTATCCATCATCTTGTGCCTTATGTGTTTGAACAAGAGTCGTCCAATGCACACCATAGTCACATTGTCTTCTTCCTCCTGCCACTACTTTCTGGTGTCGTTGCTATCTACCAGAGCTGATAAAGAACCATGATCTGATCACTAAGGAATAACATGTTGACATTTTGAAGTTCATAGGAGTATACTAAGACCATCCATGGAATTTTCGTCTTTCATGCATGTGATATCTCAATAAATAAGGCTTGACCAAAGGAAAATGGAGTTTTCGAGGCCACGTGGATTCAAGAGTAGTTTTAAAACTATATTCATGACATATTTATCACATGCATGAAATTCATTCACTATAGATGAGGCACTCATTTGAAAAGGAAACTCACCGCAAGTATTGGCATATCTTGTACACGGGTTGGAAGTTTTTAAAAACCTAGGATCTCAGTTATTCAAAGAAGAGATTTTGAAGAGCATATCATGAAATATTTTAATGTGGAAAAGATCTATTCCTCGCCTATAAAAGGATCCACACCAATCTGAGAAGAGATATTTACCTTCCACACATTCAATTGCTCTTGTTCCAAAATAAAGCACTCCCTGGTTCGATGTTCTGCAAGAAGGAGAAAGCTGGTTTCCGCATGCCTTCAAAAAGTTCTATGCACTCTTAAAGTGACCTAGAAAAGAGGAAGTCATATTACTTTTATGTGAAGAAGAACCACGAATGCATAATTGGTTTCCCAACCCTCTTTTTGATTCGTGAAGGTGATATCACAAAAAAGTAATCAATGTAAGCTCACTCGTGTTGTGCCTTGCAAAAAAAGATCCATGAACCATTTTGGTTCAATGAAGAAAGAGAATTCTACATCCCTTTCATGAGGAATAAAAACCATGTACCCCAAGGTCTTCACAAAGGTAAAGATTTTTCTCTTTACATTGAAGAACCCTACTATTTGTAGGAGATCCGTTTGAAGAAGAAGGGACTAGCATGGAGGAGGCAAGTTCATACATGTATGAACTCATTTGCATGACTTGAAGAAGCCCATGACTTAGTGTGGTTGAGAGAAGAAGAAGACTCGTGAGGAAAGGGGTAGTGGATACACACATGCACTCGTATGTGAAAATAAGTGAAGGTAGTTCATGTCCAAAGGCTTATACCTATTAGGGTTTGTGTACAATAAGTAAAGAAGTGGACAGATTGTGTTTGGTTGTTTGAAAACACACCATATAACTTGTATACAAATAGAGAAAGAAAATTAGACCAAGATTGTGTGTGCTTGTAAAGAAGGAAGAAGTGAAATTAAATAGGTTATGCATGCTTTCATGAATATGTAAAAAGGGTGCAATTCAGTTGAACAAAGATTAATTGCACCAAGAAGAAGACAAGAGGATAGAAAAAAGAAGAGAAGCTACATGCATGATCTCGTGCATAGGAAGAAGAGAGAAGAATATAATTCTGATGATTCCAAGTAAGATGATATTTAGTGTTTGAATAATCACAAAGGTGTTTGTGATTATATCCAAGAATAAGAGAAAGAGTGTTAGTGCATTTGGTTGTTGCACTAAATAATAAAAAAGAAGAATAAATAATAATAAGAAGTGTGCATTCAGTAGTTGCACTAAAGAAGTAGATTGAATGTAAAAGATCACCAATTCGGCACTTAGATGTAAGCAGCATCTCATGATAGAGAGAGAAAAAACTTACATTCCTATCTATTGAAGAGAAATTTAAGTAATTAAACTGAGTAAGACTTCACCTAGGGTAGTGAGCCATGGGGAGTCAATGGAAGTGATCTGAGGGAAGCAGTGACCTATCCCTGAACCTTTGTAAAGAAAGTGTTCCTAGGATAGAGTGATTATGCTCGAACCTTTGTAATCCATAGCTAGTGAAGAATAGTGGAATTAGGTAGGACTGAAAACATATCGGTGTATGCTCCTTGGACGTATCCCTTAGTGGTGAACCAAGTAGAAGTGTTTTTTTGTCCTTCTGTATGTGAATGTTTTAATTACTGCACATATCCATCATACAGGTACAAACAAGCTCCTTCCAACATGGTAAAAAGATCCAGAAAAGAAGGGAAAAGGTTGACACCCTAGTTCCCCTCCCCCCTAGGGTTGTGTAGGGTCCTTTATAAAAGGATTTATATGGTGTTATTTTAATGCTGGAGTGGTATCTGTTATTGTAAGAAAACTCCAGTAGTGGTGATTATTGATCCCAAATTCCTTATAAGTCAAGAGATCGTCACCTTATTATAACTTCTAATGTTTTTATAATCCTTCCAGTCTACCCATACATTTGAGGGTGATAAGTTGTACTAAGATTAATCTCTTTATTTAAAGCCTTATAGCGACTCCTTCAAAATTTTGATGTAAACCTAGAGTCATGGTAAAAGAATATGGATAAGGATGTGTCATTAAGTCTCACAAATTCATTTATATACAACCTTGAAATATAGTTTAGAGGGAAATATTCTTTAATTAAAAGAAAATGATCATACTTTTTAAGGCTTTCCACAATGACCTATATTACATTATTCCCCTTGGATTTATTAAGGATTCCAAAAACAAAATCCATAGTAATATTATTTTTATTAAACTTTGGTATATATAAATGTTTTATAACACCCTTGGTATGTTTTTTTAAACCTTAATTTTTTGGCATACTAATAATATTGAAACATAATCTGCAATCTATCACTTAATATTTTCCCACTAAAAAGTTCAAAAATATCCCTATACATATTCATACTACCAAGATGTATAATAAAATTTGAACTATGATCTTCATCCAACAAATATTTCTTTATATCTTGTATTTATGGAACACATAACCTTTTACCAAACCATAAAACTCTATCATCACCAATATTGAAGTCTAGTAATTTTCTATTCTTCACATCTACAATATTTTTCAATGAGGACTTATCATTGAGGTATAATTTCTTAATCCTCACCAATAAAGAATTTTAGGTAATTACATATAATAAGAATAATGCTTCAACTTATATTATAACACCCATGTCTATCCTTACTAAATACTTGAGAATTTAATTATTCTACACCCTCATCATGCATAGGATGTTATGCCATTTTCTACTCAATGTATCAACTACCTTATTTTATTTCCCAAGAGGATAATGTATAGAATAATCATAATACCTGAGTAGTTCTAACCATCATATTTACCTCATATTAAGACCTTTCTGAGTAAAAATGTATCTCAAACTCTTATGATCAATGTATATATCATATCTCTCTCCATAGATGTAATGTATCTATATCTTTAGATAAAATCCAACTCCAAATATTGCACTGGATAATTAAACTCATATTTATTTAGATATAGAGATAAGTAAACCATCACTATATCATTTTCTATTAGAACACATCCAACACCATTTCTTAATGCATCAATATAAATTAAAACCCCTTATTTACTAGATAGAATGGTCAATAGAGATTAATTTACCAATATCCTCTTCAATTCCTAAAATTTATCTTCACATTATTTTTTCATGTGAATTTACCCCCTTTTTTATTAAATTGGTTAATGGATTATCTAATTCAGAAAAGTTTTTAACAAACGACTGATAGTTTCCTGCTAATCCAAGAAAATTACATATTTCAGTTATGGTGGTAGGTCATGTACATTCTATGAAAAAAATTGTTTTTGAAGGGTCAAGAGATATAATATCCTTGGATATGGTATATATAAGAAAATTTACTTGTTTAAGTCAAAATTCATACTAAATTTCCTATATAACTATTTCTTCCTCTAAACCGCAAGCACAAATTATAAATGAGTTTCATGATCCTTGAAACTCTTATATTATATAAGAATACCATCAATAAATTCGACCACAAACTTATAAATATAATAATTTAATACTCTATTCAAAAAGTCTATAAACATATAGGGTGTATTGGTTAACAAAAAAGGTATCACTATGAATTCATAATGACTATACCTTATGTGAAATTTTATATTTGGTATTTCCTCCTTCTTAAAATTTAACTAATGATAACTAGAATATAGATTAATCAATGAGAATTATTTATCCCCTTGATGTTTATCAAAGATTTCATCAATACGAGGCAATGGGTATTTTTTATTTATATTAATTCTATTGATTCCCCTATAATAAACACATAACCTCATTGATCCAACCTTCTTCTTCATGAATAAAATGGGTGCTCCCCATAGTGAAACACTTGGATGAATGAACCCCTTATCACATAAGCCTTGTAATTTATTATTAAACTCAACTGACTCCATTGGATCTATTTTATATGGAGGCTAAGATTTATGTTCTGTATTAGGGATAAGATCAATGTAGAATTAAACTTCTCAATCAAGGGGAAATTCAGGTAATTCATTAGGAAACATATCAATATACTATTGCATAATGGGTACATCATCTATTCTCAGAGCCTCATTACACATCATATATTGAATCTAATTCATATATTCCTCAAGGATCTCATTAATCTAAGATATTGGGGGTAGTTCTAGGTAAGATTCAGGTAATGAAATCTCCCCATGAAAATATTAAATTTCATAATTAACTTATAACAACCTTGAACCTTTGCTCCTAGAATCTAGTACTTAAAACATAATATCTATATTTTTGGATTTCATACCAAAAAATGTGACCCAATTTTAACCTTTTTAAAACTTTCAACATAAAAAGGGAAATATTGGATCACCTACATACCCAAGTAATTTTAAGGTCTAGAGTTTTAGAGAATTGGGAAAACACTTACATAACAATACCCATGTTATCAAATGAGTATTTTTTTCCACTATACCCAGTATTTCATATTCCAAATTATTCCTTAAACATTACCACAAAATTATTCTCACATGAAACCTTTCTAGAAATAATTCACTTAATAGTATTTTTCATAACCTATAAAAAAATAAAACATAATAAGGCTGATCAAAATCTTTTAGTAAGGGTAAAAATAAGCATTAATAATTGAATGTAATTAGTGAGCATAAGAGGACCATAAGGTTATGATGACATAATTAAAGTTCATGAGCATAACATAAAATAATTCATACCCATCAATATCTATATAATCAATCATGAAACATGGAATAAATCTTTATCATAAGGGAAGATTCATAAGAATCAATAATCATGATCAATGTGAAGTCAATATTGATTAAGAGAGTAATTAAAAAAACCCATAGTAAGCATAAATAAGCCATGTTGGTATCTTGGAACATTATCTTCATAAACTGTTTTAGAAATAATTGGAGCGCTGTTAAATACATAAGAAAAACCTCACTAGTTAACTCCCTTCTTATTTACATATATTATATGGAGCATTGCCCAATTTTTTGGAGAGATATATCAGGCTCACCCATCGTATAATCTATATCGAGTTCACCCATTCATATAAATTGTATCAAGGTTATCCATTTGTATATTTTGTATCGGGATCACCCATTTGTATAAGCTATATCAATACCACCCCTAATCATCAATAACTTCTAGGTGTAATTCAGGCATAAAATTGTTATAATATTGTACTTTATAATATAACACCCTTGAAAACAACTATCATTCCTTTATATCTTGGTTAATCCATGGAAAATAAATAGGTTTCATGGAAATATCTTTGAAAAATCATTATAATACATCCAGATAAAGAAGATGGATGGTATCATTACAACATATCCCCAGTAAAGAATAAGTAAAATAAAGGGTTTTTATCATTGATGAATAGAAGTACCATAAAAAGTTCATTAAAACATTATTTATAAAAATAACCTTTCCACTTTGAAAATAACTTTTAAAAATTAAAAAAATAGAATATTAGTAAAAAAACATTTTAAAATAACCGTGGAAATTTGTAAAGTGAAATTTAAATCATTGAGTGGTCATGACTGTAGGAAATTCCATTCATCTCATAATCATTAAAACAAAATTTCTATTTTCACCTTAAGTAAAAAGTACCTTATTCAGAAAATGAAATGAATACTCTTTTTAAAAAACATTGTAAAAAGTAAAAATTGGATAAAAATTAATTTAAACAATCATTTAATAATAGTAACAAACATTCATGAAAACATTTTAGAAAACATATATGGAATAAAAATGTTTTCTGACCAAAATAGGAGAAATAAGGTTATCTTTTCTTAAAAACATTTTCTGAACCATTTTTAGTACCAAAAAGAGAGAAATGGTACATAAACATAAAAATTATAGAAATATATAGAGGATAAGGAAAATGAAATGGGTTAATCAAATAATTATCATATAATTTTCTCAAAGTAAATCCAATCATAAACAATTCTGATTAAAAGAGGATCGAAACATAAACCCCATACAAATTTGGTAACTTTTGAATCATAAGTCCTATGAAAGAATAACTTTAAATGAAATTTTAAATATAATAAAAATAATTATATTCATTATATAACATGTAAAAAGGGGTATTATAAACACATCATAAAAAATGATAGGTGCATAACATAAATTTATATCCCAAAGAAAGAAAATTTGAGATGAATGGCCCTTACAAAGATCATATCATTGATTTAAGAATAGATCAATATAGACATAATTATAAAAAATTTAAATCTATGAAAAATAATTGTAAATAAATCATAAATGAAACAATTTATATTTCACACATTATCTTTACATTATATAATCAATGATGAAGTGATATAACCCAATGAAAGAAAATTGAGTTAATAAATCTCTTACCACTTAGTAACTTTAAAGTCAAATACCCTTGGATGAAATAAGTTTAATTGAAAATTAAATAAACATTAAGTATGAAGGATCCATGATATGACATATAAAATAATATTATATACACCATATAAAAGAAATTAGATGCATGATATTAAAACATGCCTCAATGAAGTGAAATTGAGAAAAAAAACCCTTTCCTCAAGTCCAGACTTTCTATATATGTCCTTAAACACCTGTATAATAAACTTATATCAATTAAACTTTTATAGGATTAATACCTTATCCTTGAACCATTTTTTCAATAACATATTTATTTACTTAATCATTTAAGTCCACATCAAGTATTTTGAGTATGTTTGGTTTAGAATTTCAAAATGACTTTAGTATGTTAACTGTGGTCAAAAAGGTAATTATTCTATCATATGAAGAATAATAATAATGAAATAATTATAATTTTTATAAATTAATTATAATTTTAAAACCTAACATTAAATATTGTTATGAAAAATGAACTATGTTACAATAATTAAGATAGTTAGTCGTACATACTCATGAGTAACGTTTCCATTTTTTGATGATCATAATGGAAAGAAGGTAAGAATTAATTTATATTTACATAATGATGATTATATAATAAATATAATATTATTTATTTAAATAAAATTATATATATCATCCATATGATGTGGTGGTGAAAAACTAAACACATCACTTTGTGGATGAGGTAGTCCACACATACGCACGAATGGCGTTATCATTTTTCAATGAATGGAAAAGGTAATAAATTTTATGAAATATAATCCTTAAAAAATGATAAATATTTCATTAATATCATATATATTTATATATATATATATATATTAAATCTATAATTATAACCATTCATGATAGGTGTGATGGAAAATGAATTACATCAGTTCGTGAGGGGGTAGTCCACCGTACACATGGACGATGGTTTTATTTCCCATTTGATGGAAGAGGGAGATGGATATAGGTTATTAAATTAACATAATAAAATATAATTATATTTAATATAATTATTTTATTATATCATCATGTTTGAATAATATTTTAATGAGGTAGAAGAATAAATAAAACTAAAACATTCGATTAAAAGTTATACCTCTTCTTCAGAAAACCTTGGATATGTTAGACCTTAAGCCTCTTAAGGATTATATTATGATAAAAATAAAGGACTCTAGGATGTGGTAATTTAAGTTTGGAAAATATTTTTGTAGGTATTTTCTAATCTAAAGTGTTAAAAAGGTGTGAGGAAGGGAGGAGATGAGGTGTCCTTTTATAAGTGAGGGGAGGGGCACTTTGGAAATACATAAAGTATTAAATTAATATAATTTAATTTTCATGAAAAATGGATCCAAATTAATATAATACAAATATTAAAGGATTATTAGTCTAAATACTCTCATAAAATAAAATTTGAACAAGTTTTTGTAATTTTTTATCTTTATCTCTTAGTTTTAACTCCATGCTAACCCTTTTTGACAATTACTTTGATATCAATGTTTTTACTCTTTAGATATCAAAAAAGTTACTATAAAAGGAAAATTAACCCATAAATTGAACATGGTTGATATTTTAAACAATATATCATTCACTTGTATGGATATAATTTTTTTTAAAATTTTAAATCATTTAATAAAATATTGTTTATTTTAGAATATCGTTAAGGTCATTTTTTGGAAATGCTTGAAATATTATAAAATAATATGTGTATACCTCATGAAAAATGGTTCCAAATTTGCATAGATTCTAAAATAATGAGTGTAGGGTATTAATATAGCCATAAAATAAAAATATTATAGGTTTAGATATCATTTTAAACCTTATCTTTTAATTTAACAGCTTGTTTAACTAATTTTAACCTTAATTGTAGTAATGACTTTATCAATATTAAAGAGTTACAATTCTACTTATAAGGTGAAAAAATTATCAAAAATAGAAAAGGGATGAAATTTTAAACTATTTTTCATCCTAATTGTCAAATTTATATATTTTTTAAACTTTTAAATATTTTAATTAAATAAATTCAACATAAAATACTAATAATATCATTTTAAGAACTATTCACATAATTTGACTTTGAAAATAATATGATTGTAATGGAATTAAAATATAAACCTTTCAAACATCCATAATTTTTTATTTTAATATAAAAAAAATTTTGGACACTAAAACTCACCCAAAAAATATTACGTTTAGAGTTTTTAAAATTATTTACTTGATTTTTATACTGAATGCATAAGCATTATGTTGGCATTGTGTAAACATTTGAGATAATTATTTCATAAGTAAAAAATAAAAAAATTAACATGATAAAAAAAAATTATATTTAAAATAAAAAATTATAATAAAACAGAGTTTGTTTTCATCCCTATTAAAAACTTTCATAGATATTAAAATCAATAGGGTGACATTTTTTACTTTATATTTACTTGCAAAAATATATATGTAATTTTCTAATAAAAATGGCACAAAATTTCCATAAATTTTAATATTTTATGAGTATTGTAGAACCCTACTCGTAAAATATATTAAATTCTAGTGTTAGGGTCATTTTTATTCCTTATCATATTATTTTTAACCATAATTACCTGATTTACACTTACCGAGATGAAAAATATTCACTACAGTTACTATTCATAATGACCAAAAATGAAAGGGAAATATTTACCAAATTTAAATATCCTGATTCCTGGTATAGAATCCATTTTATAGGATTCAATATATAAAATCAAAATAAATTAATTTAAGATAAAAACACAAAACGCAACGAAAAACAATTTTTCAGAAAAATGCCTTTTATGTGTAAAAATGTTTTTATACCAAATTAAACCATAAAACTGATTCCAATGAACTTGGGTTAATAATAATATACTATAACTAATTTTACATTTAAACTATTTTAAAATAAAATATTACTTTGAAAATACTTGAAACAAAAATATAGTTTTCAATAAAAATGAGTAATTTTCACTAATCATTGAAAAATCAAACTTTTCAGAAAATTATAACAAATTCACTCCAAGATATTTTTGAAATATTTATTTAAAAAATGATATCATTTTTATAAAATATAATTTCTAAAATTTCCAAAAATTAATTATAATATTAATTCACAAAAATAAATAAAAAATTTTTTTGAAGAAAATGTATTTTTGAAGAATAAAATGATTACTAAAAATTAAGTGCTTATTTCCTAAGAATTAATCAATAATTTTTTTAGGTAGGTCATATATATATTTTTTATATTTAAGTTAATTTTATTCATACCTACCAATTCAATAAATATGTTATAATGGTCATATTTAAATAATAATATTTTAGGTTTTGTTTAAGGTTGGTGTTGCATATCTTGTACACTTTCAAACAAAGTCATTATTTTAAAATCTCAAGATATTATCCTATCCCCACCCCCACCCCCCACACCCACCTAATAAATTACATCCTTTAAATTTGAACATGATTTCAGTAATCAAGGTTTTGACATTTAAAAATACCTTTATTGAAATCCCACATCATAAAAAGGGTTAATAAATAATCCTCTTGAAAAGAGGGTAAGATAAATATGAAGGTCATTTATAATAACACATAACTAAGTTTCTAAATAGAATAACATTGGTGTAAAGTTAAAATATGGATATTGAGGAAAAAAATAATGTCTAAATAATTATGGAGAGTGATAGAGAACTTTGATCACAAGAAATTTAATGATCATGTGAAAGTTAATGACCACAAAACCATAAAACATTAAGGTGTGAAAAAGATCGTTGGTTCATTGGAAATAAATTTAATAGGATAAAAATTTTGTTTTAAGATATTTTTCCTAAAGTTAAAAAATTATTCTACCATCTAGACTAAGAACATAAAAAATATACTTACTTGATAAGTATAATTCCATACTTTAATAAATTTCCAATACAATCTCATGTTTTCCTCTAATTATGAGTATTAAAGATGAATTTTTCATTCCTAAGGCACTAAAATTAACTTATAATGGATCAGATAATGCTTAAAATGATAACATTTTATTCTTATTTTATTTTAATATTAACTAAAACTGAAATGGTTAGCAGAAGGTAAGATAATATTCAAAATTTATAAACCTTCATATAAATAAATAATACATTTTACACCAAAATTTCCACAATAACACCAAAGTTTTAACTTATATCATTCCATAAATCAATAAACCTATATCCTAAATAACCTTAATAACCTCAAAATTAAAGAATTTTTTAACCTCAAGGTTATTTCATGCCTTTCATCTTACACCCCCCAAAAATTTAAAATAATTATTTCAAAATTATACATTATGTTTAACATATGGGTTATATAAAATTAAACCTAATAAAGAGTCTCCAAAAATATCTTTAATTTCCTTTAAATCTCATCACTTAAAACCATAAAAGGGGTGTATAAGAATTTAAAATTTTTAGAAACCTTAAACTTATAAACCCATGATGTTATCCATAACTCTTAAGTAAAACTCACATAAAAATATCCAAACATCAAAAGTTATCTAAACCCATCTCTCATAATATCTATGATAGCCCTGAACCTATACTCTCAGAATATAATGCTTAAAACATAATCTCTATATTTTTAGATTCAATACCAAAAATGTGACCAAATTTCAACCATTCAAAAATTACAATATCAAAAGGTAAATATTGGATCACATACATACCCAAAGACCTTTTAGGTTTAGAGTTTTAGATAATTAGGTTAAACTATTATATAGAAATACCCATTTCTTCAAATGAGTATTTTTCCAATATAACCATCTTTTACTATTCCACGTTATTCCTTCAACTTATCCAATAAAATTCTTCTCACATGAAACCTTTATATACATAATTCATTTAACATCATTCTTTATAACCTGGGGAAAAGGAAACATAAGAAGGGTGAGATTAAATTCTCAGAAAGGGTAAACATAAGCATTAACAATTGAATGTCTTCAGTGAGTATAAAAGTAGTATACGGGTATGATGACATTATCAAAGTGCATGAGCATAACATAATAGAATTAATACCCATAAATACATGGATAATCAATCATGAAACATGTAACAAAGATTTAACATAATAAAAGAGTCATAATAATCAATAATCATGGGTCATGTGGTGTCAATCTTGGTAAAGGGAATCATTAAAAAACCCATAACATGCATAATGAAAACATAGTAGTATATTGGAATGGTATCTAGATAACACATGTCAAAAATAATTGGATCCTAATTAAATCTATAGTAGAAACCTCACTTGTTAACTTCCTCCTTCTTACCTTGTAATACAAGGAACATTACCCAATGCATTGAAGAGCTATATCAGCCTCAACCATAATATAAGCTATATCGAGCTCACTCGTTCATATAAGATACATTAGGATCACCCATACATATAAGTTCTATTTGGATCACTTATTCATATAATCTATTATGGTATCACTCGTATTCGTCAATAAATTCCAAGTGTTGTTTATGAGTAAAATAGTTATAAGATTTCACTTTATAACATAACACACTTGAAAATAACAATCATTCCTTTATAGCTGGGTTAAACCTTAGAAAAGAAATAAGTTTCATGAAAATATCTTTAAAACAATAATTTTAAGTTATACATAGAAATAATATGGATGGTATCGTTATAATATCCCTAGTGTAACATAATTAAAATAAAGGTTTGTTGTTATTTCTGAATAGAAGTACTGTAAAAAGATCACTAAAATACTCTTAAGGAAAATAACCTTTCCACATTGAAAATAAATTTTAATAACTAAATATTTCCAGAATATTATTAAAAAAAATTATTTGAAAAGAACAATGTAAACCTAAAAAAGGAGTCTTCAAATCATTGAGTGTTCAAGATGGTGGGAAAATTTGTTCATACTGTAAACGTTAAAACAAATATTATGTTCAAACCTTTGGTAAAAAGTACATTTTTCAAAAAAAAATCCATGGATATTTTTTTAAACCATATTGTAAAAATTAAAACATGGGGAAAAATTAATTTAAAAGATATTTTAAGAATAGTAAAAGCATTCATGAAATCATTTTAGAAAACATGGATATGGAAGAAAAAGGTTTCCTGGCTGAAAGAGGAGAAATATGGTTAACTTTTCTTAAAAACATTTTCTGAACCATTTTGAGTACCAAAGAGAGAAAAATGGTTCTTAAACATCAAAATTCTAGAAATATCCAGAGTATAAAAAATATTAAATGGGTTTATCAAATAAGGATCATATAATTTACTTAAATTAAATCCAAGCATAAATAATATCGATTAAAATCATATTTAAACATAAACCCCTTACCAATTTGGTAACTTTTGAATCATAATACCTATTAAAGAATAACTTCAAATGAAACATTAAATATCATGAAAGTAAGGGTATCATGATATAACATGACAAATGGGAAGTATATACACCTCATAAAAGAATATAGGTGCATAACATAAATATATGTCCCAAAGAAATAAAATTTGAGACAAATAACCTTTATAAAGATAGAAGGATAACTGGACTAGAAAAAATAGTGGGAAGGGTGAAAAATGAGGTTACCCAAGTGGATCTAGGGGTGAGGGGTATAAATACTCTAATGGATTGGTGTTTATTTTGTACTCTAAGGAGTAGATGTTTGATAAGTCATTAAACATCAAATTTCTTAAATAGGACACTGATAGAATATATGAGAGAGATATTTGAGTGGATCTCAATGTGGATCAACAATTTTAGATCAACAAATAGGATAGGATTATGGATTGTGGAATAAATGAGGGGAACATAAATTTAGAGGAGTACATTTAGACTAGGGACAAGAAGGTTTGTAATTTTTAGGACCCTATCAAGGATGATCCAGACAAGGAAGTTTCTTCCATTGACTAAAGCCTTTATAGGGTAAAGGATTCTACCTATTTTAAATTCCACTTGAACGGCCTGGTAATTTCTTGTGTGGTGTGATTTTTTCAACTGGTTGAATTTTTTTTGGGTTCCCACTTACCCCCTTTTAAAAGTGATTCTTGAAATAAAAAATTTCATTTGGAATATATACACCATATAAAATAAATTAGGTACATAACATTAAAACAAACCTCAATAAAGTGAAATTGAGATGAAATCCCTTACCTAGAGTCCAGAATTTCTATGTATGTCCTTCAACACCTATATAATAAACTTATATCAATTATTTGATTTATTAATAATATTTTCCAGAATAAATCCATTACTATTAAACCATTTATTTCATTTATTTCAATGAAATATTTAATTACTTAATCAGTTATGTTCTTGTTGGATATTTTTAGAACATTTGGTTTATAATTTCAAAATAGATTCAGTATGTTTTTTATAGACAAATAGGTAATTATTATATAATTTATAGAATAATAATAATGAAATAATTATCATTTTTATACATTAATTATTATTTTAAAACCAACCATGATATATGGCTACAAAAAATGAATTATGTTACAATCATGGATACGTTAGGCCATACGTATTCATGAGTAATGTTTCCATGTTACAATAGTCAATATATAATGTAATGTCTTGAATCGGGTTCCACATACCGGTGCCCCAAGATGGTTCACTGCATGACCTCAAGTGTGTCTCCCTATATGCCAGAGGCTGCCGACTAGTATTTATGGTCCAATATGAAACTTGGGAAGACAATACCCTCTTCATCAAAGCAAGATAATAGCATAAATCAATATATCAATAGTAAATATAATAAAAAAAACCAACAAGTACCATGCATCTCATAATAAATTCCCAAAATAGGGAAAGTGACTATAAACCAAAATAGTAAATATGGTATGCCATGTAAGTGTCAATTGTTGACTGAAAATCCAAAATAAAGACTCAATGACAACTCCCAAATAGGTCCTGACATCATGCTTAGTCCCCTCATCCATGATCTTTCCTGAATCCCAACTCATCCATCTAGCATAGGTAATTTTCCCTTATCCTAACCTGTAAAAATGAAGTCTACTTGGGTACCATTTAGTTTCCCAATAGGGTGTAAGTATAACTCAGTATAGCACCACCCATTGTGTCTAAAGAAATATCCAGTCTATAATAGTGTATGCAGTAGTATATGGAATAATAACTAGGTCAAGAACAAGTGAATAGGTTTCACATTTTTTTACATTATTTAATTAATATCATTGTCCCTCAGGATCTCGGTGAAACTCGTGTCAATCATACCTACTTCGTCCCATGCTGGAGTCTAAAGAATATTGTGTTCGACCAATACTTCAATTCATAAGGGCTTTCATTATCACTCAATTCCAATTTCACTTTGGTACCTTGGAGCATCGGTCCAAGTACCATATCATGGATTCTTGGAGCATCAGTCTGAAATCATTATCATGGATAATTAGAGCATCAGTCAAGCACTAAAATCATGGGTACATGGATCATCAGTCTAGCACCATTGTCAAGGGTACTTACAGTATCAACCTAGAACCAAAATAACAGGTACTTGGAGCATCAGTCCAACACCATTATCATGGGTACTTAGAGAATCAGTCAAGTACCAATTCCTTTCCATTATTCACACATAACCAATATCAACATAAATTAACTTTTATCAAATATACAATATGGTACCATTTCATTTACAAAAGATCCATTTAACATTATCCCAACCCTTTAACAACATCAGCAAGTATTCTATAATTATTTAACCCAATTACCATCAATTATATCATATCTATTTTAAAACTTTCACATTAAGATAAATAATCATTTATAACATGTTAACATTATTAAAACATTCACAAATGATTTAACTTCTTAACCCCTCTAATTCCTCCACTTACATTCCATAATTATCACTTTAAGGAAATTAGCACACCACTTGGGTAGCCATTAAACCTGGTCTCATAATCTCTAACAGCTCCAATGGGATCCATGAATGGTCTCAAAAATTCATAGGGATTAAATTCACTTTTCTAATTTTAAATTTAATTACACAACATGGATATGAAATGATACAACTACCAAATAATACCATCATTAAGACAATAGGAATTAGCATGTAGAGTGACAACCTTAGGGGAGTTGACGAACATCTTCCAAACTTTGGCCTTTTATTCAAGGTAAAATTATAAGGACCCAACCTTATTACATACATAATATTGAATTTAGTCAAGAAAACACTTCCTTTTAAATTTAATATCTTTTCAAGTTTATAGCTTTAGAGAATTAGGACAATACATTCATGACATTACACATTATTACAGAGTGGATACCATAAAAATAGTTTCCATTTTTTTCAAAATATAAAACATTAAAACATAAAAAAATACTCCTTGACAATTCTTAAACATTTAACATGGATTCATTCCTTGTATTACACATCCATTAACCTGTGAAAAATCATTTAAAAACTTGGGATGAGCACAAAAGCTCAATAAGGGATGGAAAAGAAGGAAAGATCACATTAGTCCATGAATACTCATAACATGTGAAATCATTTTCAAAAGACATTCTTGTCACCCATATATACTTAATTTGTGTAACATGAGATTTAAACAAGATCCAAACAAAACATGAGTATATAAATATAATCATAAAGGTATCTTGGGCATTAATTACATAATCTTATAACCATTCTTGGCTACCTTATAATTTGTAACCCTCACGGCTACCTTACTTTGTGTAACCATCGCAGTTACACTTGGAGTAACCATATGGCCGACCTCCAACTTAATCATACCCAATGAATTATAGGGAGATATAGGTATCAACCTTCATCATAAATAATTCCCAATAACCAAAACATAATCATACAACATGAATAATTCCATAAAAACATTTCTTTGTAATTTCTTAAAACCAAATTTAAAAAGAGGATTTTTAAAGAAAATCCCCTTATAAATATCATACAATTGGAGAGAGACTTAATAGAGTGGATGGAGTGTGTATATATACTGTAAATACACATAATAAACCATAATATAAATATATCCCATCACACAACCAATTTAAATAGCACATAAATAATGAAGTAGAAGGTTAACCCAAATAATGGAAATCAGGTTAAGAATTCCCTTACCTCAGGTTTGTCTTACTTCCAACTTGTTTAAAACTTATGTATAATGGATAAAAGTGTTATTAATATTTTAAATAAACATGTTCATTTTTATAAAATATTATATGATCATTTCATAACATCATTTCACCCTTAATTGTTGGTATTTTTCCCCTTGCATTGTTTTTGGGCGAATTCTTTACATGATTTCTATGATTGGTTCATGGTGGACATTCTTATAGATTGGAAGTGAAACTCCAGAATTGTAATGGAGTAGTATTTACATATATCCAGTAACATAAATTATTCCATTTATAATTTTTAATTCTTACATGAGGATGATTTATAAGTTTAAACATTAATGATGTTCGTTTAGATCTTTTAGTGGTTCTTCGATAACAACAACCTCATTTTGTCTTATAATTTAGAACCATGAGTACAAAATAATTCCAGAACCATGGATGAGAAAAAATATATATATTATAACCTGGTTCAATCATAAAAATTTTTTTGATGACCAGACTTGAAGGAATTAATGCAAATTGAAATCACATCGTCCACGATGTCGGTAATTCAACACATCACGGACAATATTTTAATTCCTTGAATAAATGGGGGAGGAGAAAATTAATGATGATGAATTTTCCATGAACATGAGAGAATACAAAATATACAAGATTCTGGAGCTTTCATTCCTCTTGGTTAATAGGAGGTGAGGAAAGAAGAAGAAAATAAATGAATCTTAAAATAAAAGAAAACTTGATAAATTTCTCACGAAAATTCGGCAGCCTAACGGCGTCTCTTAAAATTTCATAAAAATAGTTTGATGAGAGGAAGGGGATATATTATAATTCATAAATAATATGGTTAGTAAGGGGGGATATTTAATGAAATATTACATCATAATCCAAAGTTAATGGAAGATAATAACATAAAATGAAAGAAAATAAAGAAAATAAAAGAGGATGTTTACCTCCTGATCTCTTCTCCTTGAGATCCTCCTTAAGGGATATGGTTTTGGTCTTTTGGTGAGACTATCATCTCTAGGACGTGGGGAAGAATATTGGGGAGGGAATTTGGCAGAAATTAGACTATGCTCAAGGCTTGAGAGGTGTGGGAGGAATAGGGGAGTGAGGGTGGTATTTATAGTGGAGGAGAGGGGGTATTTTTCATTATTTTAATCATTATTATAATATTTTTGCTCAAGACTATGAATAATCTTAATTCATGTGACCCAAAATAGTAAAAATGGAATTTTAGTTCGAACCAAGTGGGCTTAAATCATCCTTGAATCACCTAGGATTCATTAAATCAAGTATTTATCATTTATCGTATTTTATCGTATTTTACTATTCATCAAAAATTCTTGAATTTCAGAAAAATCCCAAAAATTTACCCTAAACCTTTTTCGACGTGTAGAATTCAAAAATGAAGTCCATTTTTAAAAAATAATTTTCTAAATATCATTAATTTAATTTTTAAATAAAAGCATACTTAATTCAAAAATTAACAGTTCTAATTCTATAACTACTTCTTTATGATAATGAAAAATTAACATAGATGCTATTATCTTAAAGCCTTAATAAAATAAAATAATAATAAAATTTACTATTCATTAGGTTCATATAACTATTCATATTACTATTCATAAGGTTATGCTACTATTCACCAAAAAAACAAGTTGGTTCCAATAGACTTCAAATAACATACTGAACATAATTGTAGATGATAGTTTCTTGAAATTCAGAACATAGAAGTAGAAAATTTATGTTTTAAAGGATAATTAAAAATATCTACTTAAAAAAAAGTTTCATTCATTTCTATTTATTTTTAGAAAAACTTGGGGTGTTACAAAAATGACCAAAAACAAAATGAAGACAATATTGGATCAAAAACTAGGATCAAGATACAAAAAAAAAATAAGATCCGTTAAAACCTAGATATATACCATCAAAAATGGGAGGATTCATACCTCTCTAAAGAGAGAGAAATATGAGAGAGTGAGAACCTAAATCAAGGAATATATCACATACCTAAAAGGAGTCAATTTCTTCCGCTGGATCTTTGATTTGTAAGAGAATAGGTTAGAGAAGCCTAGAAATACTCTAGGGAGCCACTAAAAATGAAGGGATTCGATTTATGTTGAGTGGGGGTGATTAGGAATAAAATTAGGGGTCCTATAGTTTTTAATTAAAATTTTAGGGGTTTAAAATTCTGCATGCATGGTTTCCTAGATGGGCCACACAGTTAGACAAACCATGGTTCCTCAATATACCACCCTACTATATGGGGTGCATGGTTTGTTAAACTGTGTGCCAATCATCTAAAAAACCACTTTCTGGGGTGAATGGTTTTCTGGGGGAGGTTACATGGTTTAGGAAAACTTTAATCCAACCATTCACTACCCAAAAACCCCTCAAATACTTCTAAAACTCACCTGAATTCACCAGAGACAATCCCCAACCAAAATAAGTGTAAAAAATTGGTAAAAGGTATCTAAAAATGAGTAACAAAAGGTCTTGAGAAAATTCAGGATCATACACTCTCCCTGCCTTATAACAACTCATCCTCGAGCCACACTCCCAAGAACCACTAAGATTTCATGTTGAAAAGGTCGGGCTAATGGGACCTCATATCTAATTCCCTTTTCCAAGTTTCCTCTTGAACACAACCATGCTACCACAACACTCGGACTCACAAAATTCTATTTCCCCACAAAACTTTCTCACTAAGATCCATAACAATAATTGGGCACTACTGCAAATATGGATTTTATCAGCACTTTTTTTAGTACTGATAAAAGTAAAAAAAATTAATAAAAAGTTAAAAAAAAAGTTAAAAAAGAATATATAATGTGGGGGGGAGCTTTTAACAGCGCTTGACCCCCCCCCCCTATCTGCGCTAGGCAGACCCCCCCTCCAACTCTCTCGCGCACTGCCCTTATCCGCGCATCCCCCACATCCCTGCGCACCCCTCCCTACTTCCACCCGAACTCGAACTTGAGACCTCCCCCCTTGCACGCCTGCACCTTTACCACTAAGCTATTTAGTTTTTTTATTAATTTAATGATATATCTATTTATATATATAGTTATATAGTTATATTTATTTGTATATTAATATAGATTCATATTAATATAAATATATTTAGTTATATTAATACATATATATTTATTCATATATTAATATATATATATATATATATTTATTCGTATATTAATATATATTTATATTTATTTATATATATATAGTGATATTTATTCGTATATTAATATAGATTTGTATTAATATAAATATATTTAGTTATATTAATACATATATATTTATTCATATATTAGTATATATATTTATTCGTATATTAATTTATATTTATATTTATTTATATATATATTTTAGTTATATTTTTTTATCTGTATATTTATTTGTATATTAATATATATTTATAAGATTAGTTTTAAATACATTTATAAAATATGTTTTTTGTGTGTGTTTATAAATAAATACATACATATATAAAAAAACACACACACACACATATATATAAATTTTTGAATAAATACATATATTTGTGTATTTGAAAAGCCATAGAATGTTAAAACGACCATAACTTCTAGTCCATAAGTTTGTTTCAACTCCACAACCAGTAAAATCAAAGAAAATGAAACAATATTCAATATGATATGTGTTATAGGCCTAATGGACATCCAGATCAGAAGTTATACCAGTTTGAATGTAACAAAATTAGGGTATCCCGACTAAAAACTCAGTTTTGGAGGCCTTATGGGCCTTTTTGGGCCTCAAAAAATGTGACAGAAGGTTTCATTTGATCACTAGTGCATAGATCTTATCGCAAGCTTCGATTTGATATACTGTAGAGCTCAAAAAAACACCTAGATAAAAATTTATGGTCGTTTGAAATTTGAGTTACATTTTCATCTTATTTTAGATCTTTTGTTAATTTTTTTGATTTTATATCTTCAAATTGTTATTAAATAATTATTAATCGATGATAATTAAAAAATTATTAATTAATAATATTTTTTAAAATATTTTAAATCCATTTTCACTAAATTTTTTATATATTAAATGTAATACTCTATTTATACTTATCTAAAACATATTTAAAAAATATTTATTATATTTATATCAATATAAATATACTTATATAACAATATATTATTTTTCATGATTTTTTTTTAAAATATAAACTTTATCAGTGCTAGTAAAAAGTGCTGATAAATCCCCCCCTTTATCAGCGTTAATAAAAAAAGCATTGATAAAGGGTGGCGTTACAGAAACCTAGTTTTGTGGTAGTGACTCCTCAAAGGACACATCAGCCTTGATCTCAACATCATCAAAATCGATCACCTGAGAAGGGTTGAGGTTATACTACTGAATTTTTGACATGTGGAAGACATTTTTCATAAAACTATACCTATTTGGTAGAGCCAATCGATATGCCACTAGTATGATCCTCTCCACAATCTCAAATGGGCTGAAAACCCTAGGCTCCAACTTTCCATGCTTCTGTATCTGATGGTGTCCAGATCTCGATGAAACCCAAAGGAATATATGTTCACCCACTGTAAACACAAGAGGTTTAAAATTTAGATCATCATAATAATTCTATATAATATTCTTTGTATCCATATGTTTATGAATCAATTGAGCATATTCTGACATCTCTTGGATGAGACTCAGTCCCAACAACTTTGACTCACTCACCTCCATCCAACATAAAGGTGACCTGTATTTCCTACTATAGAGTTACTCATATGGTTCCATATGAATGGTCACATGATAATTATTTTTATAGGAGAAATCAACTAGTTCCATGTTCTTCTCCAAAGATCCACCAAATTCTAGGATGCATTCCCACAGCATATCCTCCAACACTTGAATAGTATGCTTTGATTGTCTGTATTTCTGTGGGTGAAACGTTGTACTCTGAAACACCTAAGTAACAAGATCCTTCTGAAATCCTTTCTATAAGAATTAATTAAAACATAGATCATGATCCAAAACCATACTTCACAGCACCCCATGAAAATTCACTATCTCCTAAACATATAAGCCGCCCAATTAATCAATTGTGATGTTTCTTAGATTAGAAAGAAATGGGTCACTTTTTTCAACCATTCCACAATCACCCATATCATTTCATTCTTCCAAGGAGTCCTCAAAAGACCTACCATAAGGTCTATGGTGAAATTTCCTAATTTCCACTTTGGAATGGGTAATGGTTGTAGAAGCCCTATAGGTCACTAATGCTCAGCCTTCACTTGATGATAGGTGTAGAATCATATAAAAAAACCTAAAATCACCTTTTTCATTCCCAAACACCAATAAAGTATCCAAAGATCATAGTACATCATGGTAAAACCAAGGTGCACCTCCCGATTTGATGCATGAAACTCATGCATCATCTCTTCCTGCATACAAGTAGGAACAACAACATGACCAAATACATAGATGATCTCATCCTCATCTATAATCCAATCAAGAGGTTCTCACCACATTCAAAATTTTCCCTCAATGCTTGACACTCTAGATACTCATACTATATCTCCTTGATCTGGATCAACATCATAGGCTCAATGAATAAGGACACAAGGATCGTCTGTTTTTTCTCCTCTTGAACATCCATGTGCATCTCAGCCACCAAACCCATCATCTTACACTCCAAAATGGACTCCTGAACTTCCTGAGTCTATGTATTTTAGCTTAAAGCATCAGCAACAATATTTCATTTCCTTGGAATATAGTCCATATAAAAATCAAAAGATTACATATACTCAACCCATCTTCACTGATGAATATTTAAATCCCATTGATAAAAATGTACTTAAGGATTTTCTGGTTAATAAAAAAATCTTTTTCCCAAAAGGAAATTTCACTGGCACTTTAAGGCATAAACCACCGCTTCTAACTTTAGATCATCCATAGGATAATTTTATTCATATGGAATCAACTATCATGATCCATATGCCACTACTCAAACACTCTACATCAACATTTCCCCAAGTCTAATTTTGGATGCATCGCATAACAAGTTATACTCCTCAGTTGGCTTGGGTAGGATTAAAATTGTTGCAGTGGTTGAATGCTTATTAAGCTACTGGAAGGAATTATCACATTATCTATAACATTTAAACTTGATACCATTTTTGGTTAGTCCCTAAATTGGTGCTTCCAAATAATAAAAGTCCTTGATGAACCTTCGGAAATAGTCTGCCAAACCCAAAAAATATTCAGATATCAAAAACATTCTTGTGATACTCCCAAGAAACAAATACCTAAACTTTTTTTGGGTCCACTAATACACCATCCTATAAGATGATGTGACCTAATAAATTAAGTCTATTAATCTAGAAACTATAATTATATATCTTTTCACATATATTATTCTCTCCCAGTGTACTCAAGATGATGTCAAGATGTTTGTTATGATCGTCATGACTCTAGGAGTACACCAAGATGTCATCAATGAAAACAACCAAAAAATAATCCAATTATGGGTAAAATATTTGGTTCATTAAAGACATAAACACAATAGGAGCATTCTTTAATCTAAACGGTATTACAAAAAAACTCATAGAGGCCATACTTGCACCTGAAAGCATTATGTGGTATATCAGAAGGTCTTACTCTCAACTGATGATACCTTGACCTCAAATAGATCATATAGAACACAAAATCCCCCTAAGGTGGTCAAAAATATATTCAATAAATGGAAGAGTATAAAAGTTCTTAACTTTCATCATATTTAACTTTTTATAATTGATGCACAAGCACAATGTTCCACCATCTTTCTTGGAAAACAAGATTGGATAACCCCATGGTGATGTACTAAGATAGATAAATCCCTTATCCGTTAATTATTCTAGTTGATTCTTAAAATCTTGAATCTCTTCTGGTTCTGTTATCTATGGTGAAAGGGAAACTTGTTCAGCTCTAGGCATTAGCAAAATTGTAAACTCAATATCTCTCTAAAGTGGAAGTCCTGAGAATTCATTAGGAAGAACATCTTGAAACTAATCCACTATGGGAAGAAAGACACTATGCTTAATAGACCTATTATCCAAGTAAATACTCACAACCTGGGAAATGATATCCCTTGGTGGATGATGAATTGGCCCTACACAACCTGCCTGGATATCCCATTTTTCATGATGAACATATATTTCACCCTTATGATATGTGAAGGTTACTCTCTTATGGTAACAATTGATGTGGGATCGGTACAATACCATCCATTCTATACTCCAATTCAAGTAAAAACCTGACATATTAAGTACATACATATCTCAATGGAAATTATAATCACCAACCTTGAGGGAACACCACTTAAATAGATAGATTTCATTAGACTTTACACACAATGGGGTGTCGATTTTCATAACCCCACACATAAACTCCACCATTAGACCCAAACCCTCCACAATTCGAGTAGATATAAAATAATTTGAATCTCATGTATTAAATAAATCCCTAGAAAGAATATAATCTACAAGAATTTTACCTCTAAATGTTGATGTCCCAACCTTGTTAACAACAAGTGCAAGCTGAACTACATGAAAATGACATGTCCCTCTAACTTGTACTCTAGTCTGAGTCCTATATGTTTCACTTCTCTTATAATATGATCTCTCTTATCTTGAAGTACCATGCGCATTTCCCCAACTGGCATGGCCAATAGAACCTCAACTACCAGAATGGTATGGGGTAGAAGACCCCCTTCTAGTTCTCTGGGTCATCCTAGGTCCTCTATCACTTCCCATCTATCAAGGGTTCCTAAAAAACATTTTTTAAGTATCCCATACTATTTATTTCTTGGAACTCCACCAATGGTTAGGGACAATAGCTACGAATATGACCTGACCTATTACATTGATGGAAAAACACTCGATCGCTACCCTGAGCAACTAATCCTCTCCCAGGGTTACACTATCCACTACTGCTCTGGTGAACGTTCTCATAAAAACACTTCCTACCCTCAAAATACGTACTTCCTGGTCATCCAAGAGAATCCTCCTACCCTAAACTATAAAACTCCTTCAGGTTCCCCTTAGAAATGAGAGCCTGATTCACTATCTCAGTAAACTTCTTCAATTAGAAGATATTAACCTAGGACATAATCTCACAATCAATTCCATCCTGAAAACTTCTCTCCACATCTACCTCATCTCTGACTAGCACTGGGTCAAATCATTGTAAGTCGATGAAGCAACCAACATAGGCCATCACTAACATGATTCCATGGGTTAACTGCATAGAATCTTCCTCCCTATCCCATATTAGTGTCTCTAGTTAAAAGTGTTCCAGGAACTTCTTATGGAAGTCCTTCCATACCATTCCCTCCAACTTATCCTCTCGAGGCTGAATATCACACCAGTGCTTCATTGTTCCTTGTATCATATAGGATAATAATTTGAATCTTTTCTCTAGAGTAGTCTCTAAATGATCCTGGATTTTTTGGATAGACTCAATCTAGAACTCTGGTGCCTTAGGTCCACCCTCTATAGAGAACATCAAAGGGTACTGCAACTAGAACTCCCAATTCAAATCATACATATTCTGCACAACTCATCCTAAGTCTCTTTACATGAACTACATAAATTTATCAATGTTATTATATAACTTATCTTCCACCCATTCACCTAGAACTATTAGGGCCACTTTTCCCACTGCTAGAGGCTCATTTCTAGCAATGCCCTCCAGTCATCCTACCAACAAACATCGTCGTGGAGGCATGTTTCTATAATGAAAAACACATGTCTCAGGAAACATAACACATCATTAACACATTTTCAAAAGAGGTATTCACATAAAGTGACAAAAATTCATCCCATATACATTTCCCTATGGAAAAACCCATGGCACTATCACTACCCTCAACCATCCCTAGCATAGGTCATGGATAAAATTGGATAACAAACTTTTCTCATTTATAAGTTTCCCATTATACGCCCTTTTTAACCATTTCACATTACCATGTTTTAACATATTTTAATAATTATGAATTTATTATTAGGAACTATTTCTTTTATATCACATAAGTAAAGAAGAGAATTTTCATTTCCCATAACTCACTCATTGCCTTCTTTTTCAAGCATGCCTAAAATGATGCATGTCACATATATCTTTGAGTGCCTAGAATGATTCATACATACTCAAATATCTTTCCATACATGTCCATGAGTAAAATATCAAAAAATAATAGCACCACACATGTGAATCACCCAAGGTGAAATAACATTCAATTATAATAGAAAAAATTAAGAACAACAATCCCACCCTAGGAACTTGGGTTTTACCTCATACATGGGTAAGTTAATCCCATGAACAAGCTCATTATCAATACCCAAAACATCATATTATCCTATCTAACTTCCCCAAATAGTAAAATAACTAAAAATAAATCCTTCCTATGATACCAATTTTTAATGTCCTAACTCGGGTTCTATATATCAGTGCCCCAAGATAGTTCGCCACATGACCTCAAGTGCATCTCCCAATATTTCAGAGGTTTTCGACTAGCATCAAGGGTCTAACATGAAAATTGGGAAGACTATACCCTATTTTTTAAAAAAATAAAACAAAACAAAACAATATATAAATAGTAGATATAATAATTAACAATAACCAACAATGACCATGTATCTCATAATAAAGTCCTAAAATATCGAAAGAGACCATAAACCAAAATAGTAAATATTTTATACCTTGTAAGTGTCATGTGTTGACTAAAAACCCAAAATAAAGAGACACTGACAACTCCCAAATGGGTCCTAACATCATGTCAGATCCCCTCATCCATGATTGTTCCCAAATACCAACTCATCCATATAATATGGGGAATTTTCCCTTATACTGAATTGCAAACATGATGTCTACTCAGGTACCAATCGGTGGCCCGAGTAGGGTGTGAGTACAACTCAATAGGCCACTACCAATAGTAAATAAATCAATATCTAGTCTAAAAAAGTGTGTTTTGTAGTATAAATAATAATAAATAGGTCAATAATAAGTGAATAGGTTCCACATTTTTTTTAACATTATTTAATTAACTATATTAGAAATTGAGTTATTGGTGACACCCGAGTCAATTATACCTACTTTATCCCATGAAGGAGTCTAAACCATATATCATAGGACCAAAACTTCAATTCACAAGTTAGATCATTATCACTCAATTTAAATTTCATTTTGGTACCTTGGAGCATTATTCCAAGTACTATATCATGGATTCTTAGAATGTCAGTCCAACATCATTATCATGGGTACTTGGATCATTAGTATAGAACCAAAATAATGGGTACTTGGATAATCAATCCAATACCATTATCACATGTACTTTGATCATTAATATAGTGCAAAAATCATAGTTACTTGGAACATCAGTCTGGCACCATTGTCACACGTACTTAAAGCATCAGTCTAGCACAAATTCTATTCCATTATTCACATATAACTAGGCTCAAAATCAATGACATTTTATCAAATATACAACATGATACCATTTATTTAATAATGGATCCATTTAATCTCATTCCAACCCTTTAGCAACATAAACAAGTATTATCTAACCATTTAACCCAATTACCATCAATCATCTCACGTCTCATTAACACTTCCATGTTAATCTAAATAATCATTTATTACAATTTAACATGATAAGAAAATTCAAAATTAGTTTAATTTCATAAACCCCATAATTCCCTATTTTCATTCCACAATTATTGATTTAAGGAAATTGGCACACCCCTTGGGTAGCCATTAAACCTGGTCTCATAATCTCCAATGGATCCAATGTGATCTGTGAAGGGTCTCAAAAATTCATAGGGATTTAATTAACTTTTCTAATTCTAAAAATTATTGCACGATGTGGCTATGAAATGATACAAATACCACATAATATCATTATCAATACTATAAGAATTATCATGTAGACCACCTACCATAGGGTCATTGATGAACATCCTCTAAACATTGGCCCTTCATTTGAAGTAGAATGGTCAAAAACACAATAGAAAAGATGATATAGGGTGAAGACCTAGCATCAAGATCCAATCAAACAAGTTACATTAAA
Source organism: Viscum album (assembly GCA_963277665.1). Taxonomy (NCBI): domain Eukaryota; kingdom Viridiplantae; phylum Streptophyta; class Magnoliopsida; order Santalales; family Viscaceae; genus Viscum; species Viscum album. The sequence goes on from OY728122.1 coordinate 2,097,784,602, forward strand.
AAATATATCTATACCATCAATAATGGGAGAATTTTTCTCTCTCTAAAGGGATAAAAATATAAGAGAGAGAGAATCTAAATCAAGGAAGATATCACTTACTGGAGAGGAGTTGATTTCTTCCACCAGATCTTCGATTCACAAGAGAAAAGGTTTTAGGGAATATGAATCTTCTTAGGAGCCTCCAAAAGCAAAGGAATTTGATTTAGGTTGAGTGGGTGATTAATAATTAAAACTAGGAGTCTATGAATTTTTAATTAAAATTTTTGGGGTTTAAAAGTCCATGTGCATGATTTCCTAGACAAGTAGCATGGTTAGATAAATCGTGCACCCTAATTGTGTGCCCCTACTATCTGATGTGAATGGTTTCTCCAAGGTAGGCACATGGTTTCTTAAACTATGTTTCAATCATACAAACCCTCACTGTTTGGGGTGAACAATATTTTGGGGAGGATATATGGTTTGGGAAAATTGTGCACCAACCATGTACTACCTAAAAAACCCCAAAAAGCTTCCAAAACTCACTCGGATGCAACTGAGACAAACCCCAATAAAAAGGAGAGTAAAAAGGGTAAAAGGAACCTGAAAAATAGTAATGGAAAGTCTTGAGAAAGGTTGGGATCTTAAAATCTCCCCAGCTTATAATAACTCATCCTCGAGCTGAACTCCCAAGAACCACTAAGATTTCATGGTGAAAAGGTTGATCCATTGGAATTAAATACCTTCTTACCTTCCCCATGTTTCCTCTTTAACATGACTATACATCCACAGTACTCAAACTAATGGCATGGTCTTTCCTCGCAAAACTTTCTCACTACAATCCAAAACACGAATTGGGTGCTCCTGAAAGGATGCATCAACCTCAAGATCAACATCATCAATATAGATCACATGAGAAGGGTCAGGATGATACTAATGAAGATGTGACATGTGGAAGACATCGTGTATAAAACTACACCTATGTGGTAGAGCTAATCGATTTCTGATCCTCTCCACGATATCAAACAGTCCAAAAAACCTAGGCACCAACTTTCCCTACTTCCAAATATGATGGTCACCTAATCTCAGTGATACCTGAAGGGATGCATAATCACCCACTATAAAATCAAGAGGTCAAAAACATCGATCAGTATAATAATTCTATCTACTCTGTATTGTATCCATAAATTTCCAAATTAAATGAGCATGATTTGATGTCTCCTACATAAGACTCAGTCCCAACAACTCTATTTCACCCACCTCAATCCAACATAAATATGACCCACATGGACTACCATAGAGTGCCTCATATGGTGACATATGAATAGTATTATAATAATTATTATTATAAGAAAACTCAACCAGTGATAAGTGCTTCTCCCAAGATCCACCAAAGTCTAGGATGAATTCCCGCAACATGTCATCCAACACTTGAATAGTATGCTCTAATTTCCCATCTGTATGTGGGTGAAAATCTATACTTAGAAACACTTGATTAACAAGTGCCTTCTGCAATCCTTATTAGAATCATGAAGTAAAATGTGGATCCTGATTTGAAACCATACATTGTTACACCCCATGAAAACACACTATCTTCCAAATATATAAGTCACCCAACAGATTAACCATGAAAATTTTTCATATTAGAAAGAAATGGGCCACTTTTTTCAACTATTACACAATTTCCCATATCACATAATTCTTCTGAGGATTCCATGGAAGACCTATCACAAGGTCTATGGTGACATCATCTCATTTCCACTTCGGAATGGGGAAGGCTATAGAAGCCTGACAGGTTGCTGATGTATGGACTTTACTTACTGATAGGTGTATCATCATGTCACAAAACCTATAATCTCCTTTTTCATTTCTAGACACCAATTATGTCTCCAAATATCATGTTACATCTTGGTCAAACTAGGGTGCACCTCCCACTTTGATGCATGAAACTCATTCATCAGCTCTTCCCACATACAAGTAGGCACAACAACACTGCCTCGAACATTGATGATCTCATCCCCATCTATAGTCCAATTGGGAGGTATCTCCCCGCCTTCAAAACTATACCTCAACCCCAGACACTCCAAATCCTCTTGTGTCTATGTATTTTGGCTTAAAGCATTAGCAACGCTATTTCCTTTTCCTGATGTATAGGCCCGATCAAAATCTAAATATTTCATATACTCAATCGATTTTTACTATTGGATATTTAAATTAGGTTTAGAAAAGATGTACTTAAGGCTTTTGTAGTTAGTATAAAATATAAATCTTTCACCCATAAGTTAATGTCTCCATAAATTTAAGGCATAACCCACCACTTCCAACTCAAGATCATGCATAGGATAATTTCATTCATGTGACCTCAATTGTCATGATCCATATGCCAAGTACAATCCTAGATGCATTAAAAAACAAGTTACACTCCTCACTCAGCTCGGGAAGGATCAAAATTGGTGTAGTGGTCAAACCACTACTGGAAAAACACCCTATACCAACGGTTCCAAACCGTTGGTATAGGCCCCCAAACCGTTGGTATAGGCTATACCAACGGTTTGGGGGACCGTTGGCAAGTAAGTCGTGGCAATAGGTCTATACCAACGGTTTTGTGAAAACCATTGGTATAGGCTCTATACCAACGGTTTTGAAAACCGTTGGTATAAGTAATTGGAAAATATATACCAACGGTTCTCAAAACCGTTGGTATATGTATTTCAAAAAAGAAACACCCGGTGGGATTTGATCCCAGGACCTCTAGTTTATAGCTGAAAGACTTAACCACTAACCTAACATGACTTTTGTTAACATAATTCCATAAAAATATATATGTATTGTTCTAATTATTTTAAATTTTGATATATATAATGTTCTCTGTAGGTTGATTCCAAAAAAATCACTAGACTTTTCCCAACGGTTCTCAAAACCGTTGGGAAAAGTCTAGCTTTTTTGTTTGGGATGTTTGGCCGAAGCTTGAATTTTGGAGGCCCTTTTCCAACGGTTTTGGAAAACCGTTGGGAAAGGGTAGCCTATCCCAACGGTTTGCCCAAACCGTTGGCAAAGGGCCTCCAAAATTAAACCTTTCCCAATGGTTTGGCCAAACCGTTGGGAAAGGGTACCTATACCAATGGTTTGACAAACCATTGGTATAGAAGCGTTGGGAAAAATCATTTTTCCAGTAGTGAACACTTTTTTTAACTCCTAGAAAAAATTATCACATGCTTCAGAAAATTCAAACTTGATACCCTTTTTGGTTAGGATTTAAAGTGGTTCTTCCAAATGAGAAAATTCCTTGATGAACCTTCGGTAATAGCCTTCCAAACCCAAAAATCTTCGGATATCAAAAAAATTATTGGGTTGTTCCTAAGAAACAACTGCCTAAAATTTTTATGGGTTCACCGACACACCATCCTATGAGATGATGTGACCAAAGAAATAAACTTTATCATTCCATAAACTACACTTAGATAGTTTTTCATGTAACTGATACTCTCTCAATGTAATAAAGATTATTTCTAGATGTTTGGCATGATCATCATGAGTTTGGAAGTACCTCAACATTTAATCAACAAAAATAACCATAAAATGATCCAAGTATGGGTGGAATATTTGGTTCATTATGTTCATAAAGATAAAAGGATTCTTTTTAAATCTGAACAGAATTACAACAAACTCATACGGGCTATACATTACCTTGAAATCAAACTATGGTATAGTAGAAGGTATCACTCTAGCAATTGATACCCTAAACTGAAATAGATCTTAGAGAACACACAATAACCCCTTATCTGGTCAACAATATCATAGATACACATAATAGGATATTGGTTATTAATTTTCATCGTATTAAACTTATTATAATTGACGCACAAGTGCAACATTCCATAAACTTTCTTGGAAAACAAGACTGGAGAAACCCATGGTGATGTATTTGGATGCATCAATCCCTTATCCATTAATTCTTCCAGATGAGTCTTAATATATTTATGCTCTACTGGTTCCATTATATAAAGAGGAAGGGAAACTGGTTCATATCCAAGCATTATCTAAATCGTAAACTCAATATCTCTCTCAGGTAGTAGCCTTGAGAAGGCATTAGGAAAAACATCTTAAAATCAATCCACTATGGTAGGAAAGACACTATCATTCAAACCCTCATAATATAATAAAATAATCAAAACCTGGGTAGTGATCTCCCCCAATTTTTGATGAATTGGACCCACATGGCCTGCCCAAATATCTCATTCTCCATGATGAGCATATCTTTCACCATCAAGAGATGTAAAGGTTACTCTCATGTGATAACAATTGATGTGGGATCGGTATGATACCATCCAGTCCATACCCAAAATCAATTCAAAACCTAAAATCTCAAGTATGTATAGATCCTAAAGGAAATGATACTCACAAACCTAGAGGGAACTCCCCTTGCATAGATTGATGTCCTTCGACCATACACCCAATGAGGTGTCGATTATCATAAACCCACACACAAGATCCACCATTATACCCAAACAATCCACAAGTAGAGTATATATAAAATAACGTGAATATCCTATATCAAATAAAGTGAAAGAAATCATATAATCAATAAGAATTGTACCTCAGAAAGTTGATGGCCCAGCCTCGCTATCACCAAGTGTAGGATGAACTGCATGCAACTGACCTGTCCCTCTGGACTATGCTCTAGTAAGAGTCTCCTATGTTGCATTGCTCTACTAATATGGGAACTCTTATTCTGAAGTACCACGTCTTCCACTCCGAATGACATGGCCAGAAGAATTTCAACTACCTGAATGGTACGGGGCAGAATACTCCCTTCTAGTGCTCTATGTTAGCCTATTCCCTCCATCACATACCATATATTGAGGGTTCCTACAAAACCTCTATAAGTGTCCCATCCTACCACATGCTCGGCACTCCACCGGTGGTCAGGGAAATTAGCTATGAAAGTGACCCAGCCTACCACATTTATTTCAAAACACTGTATCACTAACCTGAGAAATTGATCATATCCCTTGGCTACTCTGTCTGCCAGTGATCTGTTGAAAATTCTCATAATGACGCTTCCTACCCTTGGAAGTCGTACATCCTAGTCATATAGCAGAATCCACATGTCCTATACTAGAATCCTCCTTCAGTTTCCCCTCAAAAATGGGAGCTCAATTAACTAACTCTAAAAACTTATTCAATTAGAAGATATTAACCTAGGAATTAATCTCACAATTAATTCCATATTGAAAACATATTTCCACAGATTCCTTATATTCTACCAGTAATGGGACAAAACACTGCAAGTCAATGAATTAGACAATGTATTCTATCACTAGCATGCTTCCCAGGGTCAACCGTATAAACTCTGACTCCCTCTTTTATCCTAGTGTCTCTGGGTAAAAGTGTTTTAGGAACTTCTCTAAGAATTCCTTCCATACCATTCCCTATAACTGCTCCTCCGAAGACTAAACATCCCACCATTATTTTTTTGGTCCCCATAACATATAGGCTACTAATTTGACTCGTTTCTCTATATAAGTCTCTAAATGATACAAGATTGTCTGGATAAACTCGATCTAGAACTCAGCCACCTCAGGTTCACCCTCTTTGGTGAATTTCAGAGGGTGTTACAGTTGGAACTACTGAGTTAGGTTAGATATATTCCACACAACTCAACCTGGGTCTCTTTCCATGAAATGCATAAAGCGATCGAAGTTCTCATAGAATTGATCTTCTTCCACTTCACCCAAAACTATCAAGGCCTCTTGTCCCACTACTGGAGGTGCATTTCTAGCATTTTCCTTCTATCATCCAACCAATAAACATCTTCATGGAGGCATGTCTCTACAATTACAAGCACAAATATCTGGAAACATATCACATCATTAACACATTTTCACAAGATATATTCACATAAATCCATGAAAAGTTATCCCACATATACTACCCCATGTTCAAAACCGGGACACTATTGCTACCCTCAACCATCCCTAACCTGGGTCATGGCTAACATAGGGTATCAAAATTTTCTCATTTAAAATTTTCCCATTAGATGTTCTTTTTAACCATTTCAAGTTACCACTTTTCAACATCTTTTAACAATTATACATTCATCATTATGCATTATTTATTTTAAATCACACAAGTAAAGAAGAGAATTTTCTTATCATATAACTCACTCATAACCTTCTATTCCATGAATTCCTAAAATGATGCATTTCACATGCCTAGAATGATGCATACATACTAAAATATCATACCATACCAGGTCATGAGTAAAATACTAGAAAACAATAACCCCACAGAACAAGTGAATCACCCAAGGTAAAATAACATTCAACTATAACAGAATCATTAAGAATAACAATCCCACCATGGGAACTTGGGCTCTCAATTATACATGGGTTAGATACTCCCATTCACAATCCCATTTCCAAGACTCGAAACATCCTATTCTCCTACATAACTTTTCCAAATAGTAAAATGATTAAAAATAAAACCACTCTCTAACGTCCCAACTCAGGTTCCACATACTGGTTCCTTGAGCAGGTTCCCCACATGACCTCAATCACGTCTCCCTCTACACTAGTGGCTACTGACTAACAACGAGAGTCTAACATAAAACTTGGGAAGGCTATACCCTCTTTATCACAGTAATATAATAGCCAAAATCAATATATCAATAGTCAACATAGTAAAAAACAATAACCAACAAGTATCATGCATCTCATAATAAAATACAAAAATAGGGAAAGTGACCATAAATCAAAACAATAAATATTCTATGTCATGTAAGTGTTAATTGTTGAATGGAAAACCAAAATAAAAACATAATAACAACTCCAAAATGGGTCCTAAAATCATGTATGTTACCTTTTTCCATGCTATTTCTTGAATCCCAACTCATCCATCTAACATAGGGCTTTTTCTCTTATCCTAACCTACAAACATGAAGTCTACTTAGGTACCAATCAAAGAATAAAGTATGGTGTGAGTACAACTCAGTAGGCCACCTCTAATAGTGTCTAAAGCACTATCCATTCTATAAATTTTTATGTATTACTATAAGGAATAATAAATAAATCAAGAATAATTGCACAGGTTTCATATTTTTTTTAAATTATTTAATTAACTGCATTAGCCCTCGGGTTTTTAGTAACATCTAAGTCAATGATGCCTACTTCGGCTCATGTTAGAGTCTGAACTATATATCATAGGATTAATACTAAAATTCACAATGGATTTCATTATCACTCAATTCCAATTTCATTTTGATACCTTGGAGTGTCATTCCAAGTACTATATCATAAATTCTTGGTGTGTTAGTCCAGCATCATTTTCATGGGTACTTAGAGTATAAGTCTAGCACCAGAATCATGGGTACTTGGAGCATCATTCCTACACCATTATCAAGAGTACTTAGTTCATCATTCTAGCACCAAAATCACAGGTACTTATAGCATCAATACATCACCATTATCATGGGTACTTAGAGCATCAGTCTAGTAGCAATTATATTCCATTATTCACACATAACCAAGCTCGACATCAATGACCTTTTATCAAATATAAAATATGGTACCATTTAATTTACAAAAGAGCCATTTAACATCATTCCAACCATTTAGAAACATGAACAAGTATTATTTAACAATTTAACCTAATAACCATCAATCATAATACATCTCATTAACACTTACATGTTATGAAAAATAATCATTTATAACAATTTAACGTGATAAACACATTCACAAATGGTTTAATTGCATAAACCCTATAATTCCCCATTTTCATTATACGATTATTTTTTAAGGAAAGTGGAACACCCCTTGGGTAGGAATTAAACCTGGTCTCATAATCTCCATAGGATCCAATGGGATTCATGAAGGGTCTCACAAATTCATAGGGATTCAATTCAATTTTATAATTTTAAATGTAATTGTGCAAAGTGGTTATGAAATGATAAAACTACCACACAATATCATCATAAATTCTATGGGAATTAGCATGTAGACCACCTTCCTTAGGGTCATTAACAAACATCCTCCAAATATTTTCCATTTATTTAAGGTAAAATGTCCAAAAACACAACTGTGAAGATGATCTTGGATCAAAACCTAGGATCAAGATCCATTAAAACTTTGATTTATACCATCAATAATGGGGGATTCATCCCACTATAAAGGGAGATAAATATGGGAGAGAGAGAGAACCTAAATCAAGGAATAGATCACATACTATAGAGGGGTTTATTTTTTCCATTAGAACTTTGATTCACAAGATAATAGGTTTGAGGAGCCTAGTAATCATCTCAGGATCCCCCAAAAGTAAAGTAATCTAATTTAGGTTGATTGGGGGTGATTAGGAATATAAACCATGGGTTTGAGAATTTTTAATTAAAATTTCAGGGGTTTAAAAGTTTGTATGCATGGTTTCCTGTATGGGCCACATGGTTAGAAAAACCATTCACCCTAACTGTACACCCCTACCATCTAGGGTGCATGGTTTATCTTAGATAGGTTCATATTTTGTTAAATCATTCACTAACTGTGAAAACCCCTATTGTATAGGGCGCACGGTTTTCTAGGGGAGGCCACACAGTTTTGGAAAGTCGTGAACCAATCATATACTACCAAAAAAACCCAAAAAACTTCCAAAACTCACCTGAATGCACCCAATACAATTTCCAACCAAAAGGATAGTAACACAAGTGTAAAAGGTACCTAAAATCAAGTAACATAAGGTCCCAAGAAAGGTCGGGATCTTACATGGAAAGAAGTTAAGTATTATTTTATCTTTCCAAAATGATGATTATATCATAAATATAATATTATTTCTTTAAATAAACTTATATATATCATCTATATGATTTGGTGATGAAAAATGAATCACATCAATTCATAGAGGTGGTAGTCTACACATACACATGAACGAAGTTGTCATTTTTCAGTGGATCTAAAGATAAGAAAGTATTTAATATAATATCTTTATAGAATGATAAATATGTCATGAATATCATATATATATATATATATATATATTAAATCCATCATTATTACCAGCTGTAAGAGGCGGTAATGGAAAATGAATTACATCGGTTCGTGAGGCAGTAGTCTTTTGTACACATGAATGATGATTTCCTTTCCCATTTAATGGAAGAAGGATATGGATATAAGTTATACCGTTAACATAATAACATATAAATATATGTATTATACCTATTTTATTATTCATCATGTTTGAATAATATTTTAAGGAGGTAGAATAATTAATAAAACTAAAATATTTTATTAAAAGTTATACCTCTTCTTCAGATAACCTCCTTTTATTTACACCGTATACCCTCTAAGGTTGGTATTATGTTCAAAAAAGGACTCTAAAAAATGGGGAGTAAATTTGGGGAGAGATTTGGGTAGGTATTGGTAGAACTAAATTGCTCAAAATATGTGATTAATAGAGGATAGAAGGTTCCCTTTTATAAGTGAGGGGAGGGGCACTTTTGGAATTGCATAAAGTATTAAATTAATATAATTTAATTTCCATGGAAAATGAATCAAAATTAATATAATTATAAGATAATATGAGGAAGAGTCTAAATCCTTCCATATAATAAAATTTGGATAGGTTTTGGTAAATTTTTTACCCTTATCTCTTAGTTTTAACACCCCCCTGTTAAACCTTTTGACAATTATCGTGATATTAATGCTTTTACTCTTTAAAGGTCATGAATGTTACTATAAAAGAAACATGACCCCTAAATGGAGTATGGTTGATATTATCAACAATATCCCATTAATTTACATGAATATAAGATATTTTGGAATTTTAGATCATTTAATAAAATATTTTTTATTATAAAATATCATTAACATAGTTTTTGGAAATACATGAAATGTTATAAAATAATATGTGTATAACTCATGAAAAATAGTTCCAAAATGTTATGAATTTTAAGATATGGTTGATATGATATTAATATAATTATAAAATCAAATTTTTATAGGTTTATATATCATTTTAAACCTTGTATTTTGGTTTAACCCTGTGGTTAAACAATTTTAACCTTAACTGTACTAATAAATTTTTTAATATTAATGAGTTATAATTTTACTTATAAGGTAAAAATGGGATCATAAATGGAAAACATATTAAATTTTATATCATTTATAATCCTAATTATCTTCTTTATATATTTTTATAATTTTTAAATATTTTAATAAAATAAATTTAACACAAAATACTATTAATGTCATTTTAAGAACTATTCACACACTTTGACTTTGAAAATAACATGAGAGTAATATAATTAGAATATAAATATTTTAAATGATCCTAATTTTTTATTTTGATCTATAAAATTATTAGTACACTAAGAATCACCCAAAAAATATTACTTTTATAGTTTTCAAAATTATTTACTTTATCTGTTTACTGCTTGCACAAGCACTATATCAGTGTTGCATAAGCATTTAAGGTAATTATTTCATAACTAAAAATTAAAAATAAATTACCATGATAAAAAATCATTTATCTTTAAAATAACCATATATAAGTGAAATTAATTTGTTTTCATCCCTCTTACAAAATATTATAAATATTAAAATAAAGAGAGTTACATTTTTGACTTTATGTTTACTTAAAATAATATTTCATTTTGAAAGAAAAATCTCAAAAAATTTCAATAAATTAGAATATTTTATCAGGGTTATAATGAACCAAGCCTTTTAAAAAAATTATTATATGATTTTAAGCATAATTAACCATGAAATACAAACCAAGGATCCTAAAGTCCAGTGTCTTTGGAAGATTAGGTATATAATTAGAAAGCATGAAACCAAAATAAAAACATATTTTATTTAATCTCTATAAAGAGATACTGACTTAAGTTTATCTCTTAAATCTACATAGGATAACCTGGGGAATATATAAACAAGAGTGATGAGCTAAAAATCCAAGTAATGGAATAAACATAGGAATAAAGCATGGCACGTGGGTTAGAAGGCATAACATAATGACATAAAAAAGGAATGTAACTTGAATAAACATAAGGAATAATAACATGTAAAACATGGGATCATGTAATAATGTAATCATAGTAATTTGGAAACAACATACAAAGTGACATAAGAATGATTCAAGGTTAACTATCAAGACCATTGCAAATGGCGGACAAAGTCCCATAAAGGAATCAGGTTCACTCCCTATCCCAAAATGACATCTCATGAGACTAAACATTACCCAATGTATTAGAGTTATATCTGGGAACACCCATCATATCATGTTCATTCATATGTGTTCCACATTAAGAATCAAAAATAAGAGATAAACATAAGGGTTACCCATGAAAAGAATAGGTATCGTAATCATGTCATAAGGTATAACAAATGGGCATATCATAATGGAGTCCATGAAAGAATGGATTTAAATCATACATGGAAATTAATAAGGGAAAACAAGAATATATGATGATAAATAATGTCCAATTTAAGTGAAAAAATATAAAACTATGTTTAAGAAACTTTATAAATGAGCTAATTTAGTGCGGTTTAAGGGGAAAATATTAAAGAGTATTTAAAAATAAAAAGGAATAATTTTTTGCATAAAACTAGAAATGAACCAATATAGTTTTTTCATGATAAAATTATTAATTTTATAAAAATAATGGTATCTAAAATTAGATTATGTAGTGTACTTGAAAATGGGTATGAAATTGAGAAGTTCCCTTTAATTGGGCTTGCTTATTGGGGAGGATTGAAAAGAGAAACTTGTAAAGCATGTATTTCCCCGTCAAATAAAAATGAATTGAGCTAAGTACATATTTTTGGAACATACAAACAGAATTTAGGAGGATTAAATAATAATAATTATGAATTATATTGGGGTAAAGAGAGAGAAAGCGTAACCTGAAAGAAAAAAATGAAGGTTCTGAGAGGATCTCTTGTCATATGTCTGAAACTATCCTGAACTTGTCTTAATATCCTGGATAATCAAATTAAATCCATTAATTAATTAATTCAGAACCTAATATACATTTATTTTATTTATTATAATTTTTTAACTTCATTTATGTTCATTATTATGAGTTATAGAGTTTAATTCTTTCATTATGTGAGTATTCATTTTCTTGGTTTTCATGATCGGTTCGCTTGTATACAAGTATGAAAGTTCATATAAAATGATAATAATTATACAGAATTTAAATTATATGTCATTAATGAACTTATATAAGTTTAAATGGTATTATATATCATCTTTTTATATGGTATGAGGATGATTCATTAGATAAAACGTTAATGAAAATGATTTAATTTATTTTGGTGATTTTTAGGATCATCACGAACTTATATAATTTTATTTAATATAATGTTTATATAATGGTTCAAAAAAATTATATGACTTATAATATGTATAATAAAATCTAATTTAACCATAATTATGGTTTTATGATAGGCCTTGAAGTCTATAATGGAAAATTAAAATGCATCGTCAATGATGATGGTAAATTGACACATCATGGATGATGTTTTCATTTTTAGAATAAAAGGGAGATGGGAAGAGGTTTGATGATAGATATTATATTAATATAATAAAATTATATTATATATAAGATATATGAGTTATAATTTCACTTGTATAATTATATGTTATGATAGGATAAGTAAATAAAACAAAATGAAAATAAAACAAATGAAAACGAAAGAGGATTTTACCTCTTGAATTTCTTCTCCTTGAGAACCTCCTTGAGGCGCTTGGGTTTGGTATTTTATTAAGAAAACAAATCTTATTAATGTGTGTAAGAGTATTTGGAATAGTATTTTGTAGAATTTTTACAACTTTCAAGACTTGGGAGGTGTAAGGAGAAGAGTTGGTTAGGGTGGTATTTATAGGGGAGGAGAGAGATGTTTTTTTATTATTTTATTCATTTGTTTATTATTTTGACTCAAGATAAGAAATAGTATTGATTATTATGAATAATTATTGTAAATAGTGCATGTGATTTTAAACTAATGTGTTCTTACATTAGTCATGAATCAAAAATTCATGTATTTGGCTTAAAATGTTAAATACCGTAAATTACAGCATTTCACTATTCACCAAAAATTCAACTATTTTAGAAAAATCCCAAAAATTAAACCTAAATTTTTTTTGATGTTTAGATTTTAAAAATGGACTCCATTTTATGAAAATTATTTTATAAATATGCGAAATTTAATTTTTAATTAAAATCACCATTTATTCGAGAAATACTGATTTTCATATTATAGCTAATTTTATGACACTTTGAAGAATTAATTAGGGTCTCATAAAATTATCTTATAATTATAAAAAATATCAATTTATGAATCTATTTTATGAAAATAAATTTTACTTTAAATCATTATATTAATCATAAATAAACATTTATATTTTATAAAAATTCCAACACTTAATTTATCATTTTTAAAACATTTATTTATTTATACCATGATATAAATATATAATTTTTTCACTTTTAAGATTCCTAAATTTTATTTATACTTTAATAGGTGAGATTAATATTCTATTTTTTATATTAATATTCCTAAGGGTCACGTTAGTATTCCAAAGGTCAAGTTACTATTCCATAAGTATAGGTTTCTTAATTTTTAAGAAATTCCTATTATTTCATTAATTATTCATTTATAAAGTTTGTATTGTGTTCTCTATGTTTTTTTATGTAATTTATACTATATGACATAATTATAAGAAGGTAATTTTCATTGATAAAGGTTTGGGTTGTTATATTCTTACCCCCTTAATAAATTTCTCCATCAAAATTACATTTTGCATACTAAGGTGAAAATAGGTGAGGGTACTTCTCCTTTATTGACTCTTTTGGTTCCCATGTTGCCTCTTCATATTTATGGTTCTGACATAATACTTTGACCAGGTGAGTATTCTTATTTCATAGAACTTTATCTCTATGATCCAAGATCTTCAACAGTTGTTCCTTGTAAGAGTGATCATTCTCCAATTGTACCACCTCTGAATTCAGTACATGTGAGGGATCTGGTATGTACTTCATCAAAAGGTATATGTGGAATATATCATGCACTTGAGACATAGTTGGTGGAAGTGTTAGTCGATAGGCCACAGCTCCAACACGATCAAGAATCTTGAAGGGGACGATGTACCTGGGACTTAACTTTACTTTCTTCCCAAATATCATAATCCTATTCCATGGAGATATATGGAGGAATACCATGTATCCAACCCCAAATTCCAGGTTATGTCAATGATTATCTACATATATCTTCTATCAAATTTTGGTTTCCTTGATGTGATGTTGAATGGTTTTCACATTTTCTACCATTTCTTTGACCATTTTAGGTCCTAGTGGTTTACATTCACTAACTTCATCCCAGCATGTTGGTATTCTGCATCTTTTCCCATAAAGGGTTTCATATGGAGCCATTTGGAAGCTTTAATGGAAACTATTTTTGTATGAAAACTCGACCAAAGGAATATGTTTGTCCTATCCTCCTTTGAGTTACATATAACATGCTCATAAAATTTCTTCTAGTGTTTGAATAGTCTACTCAGATTGGCCATTATTTTGAAGATGATAAGTCGCACTTAATTTTATCTCAATGTTTAGAGCATGTTAGATAATTTTCCAAAACATGGAGGTAAATATCATATCTTGATCAGATATAATCAATAGTGTTACTCCATTCATTCTCACCACTTATTTTATGTATATTTATGCATGTTTTCCGAGTGATAATACCTCTCAAATTGTGATAAAGTGGTCTGTCATTATAAGATGATCCACAATAACCCATATAGAATTATTTACTATGGATGTATTTGGAAGTCCAGTGACAAAATCCATTGTGATGTTTTCCCATTTCTATATTGGTATGGGTAATGGGTTAATCATCCCCTTAGTATTTTTTCTTTCAATCTTCACTTTCTAACATACTGATCACTTTGATATATATTCAGTGATCTTTTTCTTCATATTGTCCCACCAATAGTTCTCTTAGAGATCTCAGTACATCTTTGTGTTTTCTAGGTAAATAGAGAAGGTTGGTATATGTACATAATTTAGAAGATCCTTCTTTATATCTAGATTGGATGGTGCACATAATCATGACCCAAATATTACGACTCATTCCTCATAAATTTTTGAACTCTAAGGATTTCTCTTTTCTGATAGCTTTCACCTTCCTCTGAATTTCCACATCATTTATTTGAGCATACTTTATTTTCTCCATGAGGGATGGTTGAGCAATAATTTGAGAAAGTATTAATGATGTTACTTACTTAATAATTCCCATATCAATCCTTTTAAAATCTAAGAATATTTGATCCTTCTCAATTATCATCATTGATAATGTTTCAGGATCCTTTCTACTTAGAGCATTTGTCACTTTATTTGTCATGAGAGGATGTTAATGGATTGAGAAATAAAAATCCTTGATGATATCTAATCATATCCATTGGAACATATTAATCTCCTTCTATTTGAATATATATTTGAGGCTCTTATGATTTGTATATATCTCACACCTCTCCCCATGGAGATAATTCTTCCAGATTTGCAACCTAAAGATTACAGCTGCTAACTCTAGATCATGCATGAGATAGTTTTTCTCATTAATTTTCAATTGCCTTGAGGTGTAATCTATAAATTTATCATTTTCCTTCATTACACATCCTAATACCTTCTTGGAAGTATCTCTGTATAACAAAAAGATTTCCCCGCTAGTCAGAAGTGTGAGTACTAGTATAGTGATAAGCCTCTTTTTTAACTCTTTGAAGCGGTCTTCACATTCACTAGTCCAAAAAACCTTTACTCCCTTCTGATTTATCTTGTTAATGGGTTTTAAAATCATGATAATTTCTTTAAAAATAATCATTAATACCCATCTAGACCAATGAATCTATGTATCTCCATTATAGATATCGGTCTGGTCCACTACTCAATTACCTTTGTTTTAGAAGGGCCCACACATATCCTTTTAATGGTGATAAAATTCACCAATAATGATACTTCCTCCATCTAGAAATCACATTTACTATACTTTTCATATACTTTCTCCCTTTACAAAGTCTTTATCATAGTATTCAAATGATTCTCATGTTCCTCCTTGCTCTTGGAGTATATTATAATATCATCAATAAATACTACCACAAATTTGTTGAGGTAATCTCTAAAGACTATATTCATTAATTCCATGAAAATTGATAGATAATTGGTGAATCTAAAGGGAATCTCTATGAACTCATAGTTTCCATACCTTTTTCGAAAGGTAGTCTTGGAAATATCTTCCTTCTTTACCTTTAATTGGTGATATCCCAACCAAAGGTCCACCTTAGAGACATACTTGTCCCCACATAGTTGATCAAAAAAGTCATCTATCCATGGCAGGGGATAATTGTTATTTATCATGATTTTTTTAAGCTCATGATAATAAATAAAGAGGAACATTAATCCATCCTTATTCTTGATGAAGCATACTGGTGCACCCCATGGTGAACCACTCGAGCATATAAAACCCTTGTACAAATTCTCTTGTAACTGCTTCTTCAATTCTTCCAAATCAATGGTGGTCATTATATAAGGTGTCTTTGATATAGTCGGAGATCCAAGAATAAGTTCAATTGAGAACTCAACCTCTCAGTCAAGAGGAATACTAGAAAATTATTTAGGGAACACATCAGTGTAGTCCCTCAGTATGTCTTTGATCATGATCCACTCCTTTGTATTGATCATTTGAGAAAGATATGATTGATTATAAGGAAATAATATCCACAATTATGATGATGATTCTGAATGAGATTCATCCTCCTCTTTACACTTGTATAGAATTATTGGATGCCTTGGGATGTGAAGAGTGATCTCTGTTTCCTAACAGTTGATGTTAGATTTGTATAAAGATAGACAATCCATGCCCAATATAGCATCAAACTCCACTAAAGGAATTATGAAAAGATTTTTTAGGAGGTTTAGTCCAAAAACATTAACTAGGGAGGTGTTATAAACTTTGGATGCAATAATTTCCCCATTTTTTGTTATCACATATAACTTAACCTCTATAGTTTGAGTTGGTGTTTAAATAGTTCTACTAAAATTGCAAGATATTAAATAATGTATAGAACTAGAATCAAATAGTACATTCACTATTCATGAATGAATAACCATTATACTTGTCACCACATCATTTTCAGGCTCCACCTTAGTAGTAGTGATAGAATATTCACTTACATGTTTCCTTATAGGTTTTTGTTGTTGATTGCCTCCAAAAAACCCTTGGCTTAGGGTAATGGCTCGCATAATGCCCATGTTCCTTGTAGTTTAAACATTTCACTATAGGTTAAGTGTTGATATAAACCTTCCTTTCTTCCTCCTCATTTTTTGTATTATTCATATCCATTTGGTATTTATTATCCATATTCCCCCATCTTCCACATTTTAAGCATCTCTTGGTTCCCCTTAGGCAGTTTCCAGGATAATTCTTCCCAAACTTTTGACATGTGGGATGTTGGGTTTTCTTTCCATCATGGGATTTATCTGTTGATCCTTCAATATTAAACTCCATTTTATACTTTTTATCTTTAGTCCACTAAGAGTCTCTGATCTCTATTTCAACCTTAATGGAACAACATACAATCTCCTCATAGTTTTCCAAGTCTTAAATCGCCAGCTCTTTTCATAGAATCGACTATAATCCAATAAAGAAGTGATAGAACTTGCTTTCAGTGTTCATGAAAAGGACAGAGTAATATCGGGAAATCCTTGTAAATTTTATCTCGCACACCCCAATAGACTCATCTATCTTTTGTTTCAGTCTGAGGAACTCCATTTCCATATTAAGATGAAGATATTGGGGAAAATACTAAAAAATATTTTCTTGAAATAGTCCCATTCCATGTAATTAATTTCCTCCTTAGAATTCATGTTCTTAATCAGTGTTCACAACTAATTGGATTCCCCATCAAAATGATATACTTCTAGTATTACTTTCTATTCTTATAATAATTGAAGGATGGAGAATATATTCTCAATGTAATTAATCAATTCTTCCATGATGATGGGATTGTGAGATCTACTAAATATGGGAGGAATTTATCACATAAAGGATTCAACCACAACATGCTCTTTCTTATGAGAAGGATGGAATTCCACATGATTCAAGTTATTATTTATAACTTGAGCTATTTGATCAAGTACTGTCATGAATTTTTGATCACCCATTCCTATCAGATTTAGAATTTCATTAGGGAAATTGTCACATTGCCTATCATATTGATTGTTAGCACGGGTTCTCATATTTCCAGCCATTAACTGAGAAAAAGAAAGAAAAAATAGGGGGGCTTCAATACTTGTCTAATAATTATATAAAAAGAAAAATTTGAACATAGAAGAATAAACTTATAAATGGAAATTATATCATAACATGTGATTATCCAAGTTTCAATCTAGGTTATTCATGGTGATAGATTTATCCCTAGGGTTTTTACTAACATTTTCTGATCCTAATACCTATAAATAACTAAACCATGATCTGATACCAACTATAATAGACCAATCCTTTTACACATATTATTACATGATTTTAATCATAATTAACCATGAAATACAAACCAAGGATCATAAATTTTAGTATCTTTGGAAGATTAGGTACATAATTAGAAAACATGAAACCAAAATAAAAAACATCTTTTATTTAATCTTTATAAATATATATTAACTTATTTTTATCTCTTAAATATTCATAGGATAACTTTTGGAATACATGAACAAATGGGATGAGATAAAAAGCCCAGTAAGGGAATAAACATAGGAATAAAACATAACACATGGGTTAGAAGGCATAACATGATGACATAAAAAGGCATGGAACATGAATAATCATAAGCAAGAATAACATTTATAATATGGGATCATGTAATCATGGCATCATGGGAATTTGGTAACAACATACAACAAAAAATAATCATGAGTCAAGGTTAACTTCCAAGACCATTGCACATGGCGGACAAAGTTCCATAAAGGAATTGGTTTCACTCTTTGACCCAACATGACGTCACATGAGACTAAACATTACCCAATTCATTGGAGAACTATCTGGGAACACCCATAATATCATGTTCATGCATATTTGTTCCACATGAATAATCAAACATAAGATATAAACATAAGGGTTACCCATGGAAAGAAATGGGTATCATAATTGTCTCATAAAGCATAAAAAAAGGACATATCATAATGGTGTCCATGAAATAATAGATTTAAATAATACATGGATATTAATAAGGTAAATTAATTATATATAATTATAAATAATTTCCAAATTAATTTAAAACATGTAAAAATATTTTTTAAGAAACTTTAGAAATAAGTTATTTTAGTGCGGTTTAAGGGGAAATATTAAAGAGTCTTTAAAGAGAAAAAGGCATAATTGTTTTCGTAAAACTAAAAATGAATCAAAATATTTTTTCATGATAAAATGATTTATTTTATAAAAATAATGGTTTATTAAAATATATTATGGAGTGTTCTTGAAAATGGGTATGAAATTGAGAAGTTCCTTTAATTGGGCTTGCTTATCGGGGAGGATTGAAAAGGGAACCTTATAAAACATGTATTTCCCCATCAAAGAAAGAAGATTTGAGCTAGGCACATATGTTTGGAACATAAAAAATAATTTAAGATGATTAAATAATAATATTTAGGAATTACATTGGGGTAAATAGAGATAAATCATAACCTGAAGGAAAAAATGAAGGTTTGGAGAGAATCCCTTACCTTATGTCTGAAACTATTCTACAATTGTACTTAATGTCCTGGATAATAAAATTAAATCCATTAATTAATTAATTAAAAAAAATATTATACATGTATTTTATTTATTATAATTTTTTTAAGTTCATTTACGGCCATTATGATGAGTTATAGAGTTAAATTTTTTCGTTTTGAGAGTGTTTGTTTTCTTGGTTTTCATGATTGGTTTGCTTGTATAAAAGTATGGAGGTTCATGTAAAATGAGAATAATTATCTAGAATTGAAATTATATTTTATTAATGAAATTAAATAATTTTAAATGGTATTATATATCCTTTTCTTATATGTTATGATGATGATTAATTGGATAAAATGTTAATGAAAATAATTTAATTTAATTTCGAGGTTTTTACGATTATCATGAACTTATATCATTTTATTTAATATAATATTTATATAAGGGTTAAAAAACATTATATGAATTATAATGTGTATAATAAAATATTATTTAACCATAATTATGGTTTTATGACCATCCTTGAAGGTGATAATGAAAAATGAAAACACATTGTCCATGATAATGGGGAATCGACACATCACAGACAATGTTTTCATTTTTAGAATAAAAGGGATATGATAAGAGATTTGATGATGGATATTCCATTAACATAATAAAATTTCAATATATATAATATAATATAGTTATCATGTCACTTGGATAAGGGGAATTTAATATAGGATAAGAAAATAAAATAAAATGAAAAGAAAATATATGAAAATGAAAGAGGATTTTACCTCTTGAATTTCTTCTCCTTTAGAAACTCCATGAGACACTTGGGTTTGGTATTTTATTGAGATCATAAGATCTTGGAAATGGGGAAGAGTCTTGGTAATTTGATTGGTCAGAATTTGGACATGTTTCAAGGCTTGGTATGTGTGAGGAGAAGAGGTGGTGAGGGGTGGTATTTATAGGAGAGGAGAGGGGTGTTTTTTTATTATTTTATTTATTTGATTATTATTTTGGCTCAAGACAAGCAATAGTATTGATTATTGTGACTAATTACAGTAAATATTCCATGTGAGTTCAAAATAATGGGTGATTACATCATACGTGACTCAAAAAATCATGTATTTGTCTTAAAATGTTAAATACTGTAAATTACCGTATTTCACTATTCACCAAAAATTCAACTATTTTAGAAAAATCACAAAAATTAACCTCAAAAAATTTTCAGAATATAGATTTCAAAAATAGACTCCATTTTATGAAAATAATTTTATAAATATGATAAATTTAATTTTTAATTAAAATCATCATTTATTCGAGAAATACCAATTTTAATATTATAAACGATTTTATGACACTTTGAAAAAATAATTAAGGTCTCATAAAATTATATTATAATCATAAGATAATAAAATATTAATTTATGAATATATTTTATGAAAATAATTTTTTTAAATCATTATATTAATTTTAAATAAAAAATTATGTTTTGAAAAAATACCAACACTTAATTTATCATTTTTAAAACATTTATTTATTTATACCATGATATAAATATATCATATTTTCACTTATAAGATTCCTAAATTTTATTTATAATTTCGTAGGTGAGATTACTATTCTATTAGTCAGATTACTATTCATAATGGTCACATTACTATTCCAATGGTTAAGTTATTATTCCATTGGTATAGGTTCCTTAATTTTTTAGAAATACCTCTTATTTCATTCATTATTTATTAATAAAGTTTGTATTGGGTTCTATATGTAATTTTATGCTATTTATACTATATTAAATAATTATAATAAGGTAATTTCCATTAATAAAAGTTTGGGTTATTACAGGGATGGTTGAAAACCACTCATAAAATAGATTTAAGGTAAGATTTAGGGTTATTTTTATTCCTTATCATATTATTTTTAACCTTAATTACCAGATTTTCCCTTACCAAAGTGATAAATATTCACTATGGTTACTATTCATAATGACCAAAAATAAAAAGGACCTATTTACCAAATTTTAAAATCCTTATTCAAAATATTGAATCCATTTTTCAGGATTCAATCTCTAGATTTAGTGTAAATTTATTTAATATAAAAATACAAAACGTAACAAAAAATAGTTTTTCAGAAAAATGTCTTTTTAAATATAAAAATGTTTTTATACCAAATTCAACCAAAAATTGATTCTAATGAAATTAATTAGATTATTAAAAATATAATATATCTAATTTTACTTTTATACCATTTTAATACAAAATTATACTTTTAAATTTCTTGAAACAAAAATATACTTTTTAATAAAAAACTATATTTATCACTATTCATTGAAAAATCAAACATTTTTGGAAATTATAAAAAAAATACACTATAAGATAATTTTGACATTATAATTTAAAAAATTATATCCTTTTCCAAATTTAATTTTTGAAATTTCCAAAAATTAATTATAATATTCAATCACAAAAAAATACAATTTTTCAAGAAAACGTATTTTTGAAGAATAAAATTACATTACTAAAAAACAAGTGCTTATTTAAATTTTTATTGGAATGGAATATTTAAAAAATCCCAATATAATGGGATCAAATCTTATTCCATGGTATTTACATGAGATTACTCTACTTATTAATCTTAATCAAGTCCCCTCCTTTTTTTCATTGATCGATTTCTTTTTTTAATATTTCTTTCATTTCCTTTTCATTTGTTTGGATAATTACGAGTCACAATAATTCCTTTAACATCTAGACTAAGAAAATAAAGAAATATACTTAATTTACAATTATAATTTCATCATTTAATTAATTTCCACCACAATATCATCTTTTCCTCTAATGATGATTATTCAAAATGAATTTTTTATACTTGAAGTACTAAAATCAACTTCTAAGAGATCACATAATCCTCAAAAGGATAATAATATATTTTATCTATCTTTAAATATTAACCAAAACTAAAATGGTTATAATAAGGAAAGATAATATCCAAAATGTATAAACCTTCATATGAATAAATAATAAATTTTTCTTTATAATTTTCACAATAACACCAAAGGTTTAGCTCAGATCATTCCATAAATAAATAACCATATATCCCAAATAACCTCAATAACCTCAAAATTAATTAATGTTTTAACCTCAAAGGTTATTTCATACCTTTCAGTTTACACCCCCCCAAAAAATTAATATAATTATTTTTAAATAATCATTCACATTAAACCTATGGGTTATATATAACTTAACCTGATAATGAGTCTCACAAAATATCATTAATCCCCTCATAATCCCATCACTTAAACCCTCAAAAGGGGTGTCTAATCCTTTGAACTTTTGAGTAACCTTAAAATTATAAACCCATGATGGTATCCATAACTCTTAAGTTAACCTCAAATGAAAATATTCTAATCTCAAAAGTTATATAAACCCTGATCTGATACCAACTATAACATCCCCAAACCCATACTCTCAAAATTTGGTTCTTAAAACATAATCTCTACATTTTTTACTATGATACCAAGAAATTGACCCAATTCTAACCATTTAAAACTTAAAATATCAAAAGGGAAATATTGGATCACTTACATACCCATGGACATTTCAGGTTTAGAGTGTTAGATAATTAGGACAAACTCTTGTATAATAATACCCACATCATCAAATGATTATTTTTCCCACTATATCCACCTTTTCATATTCCACATTATTCCTTCATATCAAATAAAATTATTCTCACATTAAACCTTTCTAGACATAATTTATTTAACATCACTCTTTAAAACTTTGGAAAAAGGAAACATAAGAAGGGTGAGCTCAAATGCTTGGTAAGGGTAAACATAACTATTAACAATTGAATGTCTCTAGTTAGCATAATAGGATCATAAGGGTATTATGATATGATCAAAGTGTATGAGCATAGTATAAGAGAATTCATACCCATAAATACATGGATCATAAATCATAAAACATGGAATAAATCTTTAACATAATATATGATCTATAATAATCAATAATCATGATCCATATGACGTTAATCATGATCAAGGGAACCATTAAAACCCCCATATTAAGCATAAAGAAAATTTGTTTTTATCTTGGAAAAATATCTTCATATACTATTTAAAAAAAAACTAATGATTGGTTAAATATATAAGAGAAACTTCACTGGTTAACTCCCCCTTCTTTCCTTATAAGATAAGAAACATTACCCAACGTATTAGAGAGCTATATCGGGCTCACCCGTCATATAAGCTATATCAGTCTCACTCGTTAATATAAAATGTATCGGTCTCACCCATTTATATAAGTTTTATCGGGCTTACCCATCATCATCAATAATTTACAAGTATCATTCATGAGTAAAATAGTTATAATCGTTCACTTTATAACTTAACACCCTTGAAAACATCCATCATTATTTTATAGCTTGGTTAACCAATGGAAAAGAAACTGGTTTCATGAAAAAATCATTAAAATAATAATTTTAAGGCATATAAATAAATAATATGGGTAGTATCATCACAAAAAAAAACTAATTCATCATAATTAAAATAAAGGGTTGTTTTCATTGATGAATATAAGTACCATAAAATATCATTAAAAATATTCTTGAGGGAAATATTCTTCCCACTTTGAAAATTGTTGTTAAAAACTAAAATATTATAAAATATTAATAAAAAAATTATTTGAAAATAACCATGGAAACTTATAGAGTAATCTTAAAATCATTTAGTGGTAAATATGGTGGGAAATTTTGTTCATGTTATAATTTTTAAAATAAATATTTTGTTCACACCTTCTATAAAAAGTACCTTATTTAGAAAACTACAAGAATATTGTTTTTAAACCTTTTTTTAATTAAAAAATGGGTAAAAATTAATTTAAAAAATAATTTAATAATATTTTAAAACATTATTGAAAATATTTTATAAAATATAAATATGTAATAAAAAAATTTCTGATTGAAAGAGGAAAATAAGGTCGACTTTTCATAAAAACATTTGATAAACCATTTTCAATACTAAAGAGAGAGAAATGGTAATTAAACATAAAAATTGAAAAAATATATATAGGATAAGAAAAAATAAATGGGTTTATCAAATAAGTATCATATAATTTCCTCAAATTAAATCCAAGTATAAACAATCTCGATTAAAATGGTTTTGAAACATAAAACCCTTGCCACTTTGTTAGCTTTTAATTATAAGCCCTATGAAAGAATAACTTCAAATAAAACTTTAAATATCATGAAAATAATGAGATTAATTATATAACATGTCAATGGGGTATTATATTCACCTTATAAAATAATATAGGTTCATAACACAAATTTATTCCCAAAGAAAGAAAATTTGAGACGAATAACCCTTGCAAAGATCATATCATATAATTGAGAATTAATAAATGGAGAGATTGTGTGTAAATAATATAAATAAATAAAAATAAGTTTAAATAAATAATCCATTTAACATATAATATTAACATTATATAATCATTTAAGAAGTGATATAACCCAATGAAAGGAAATTGGGTTAAGAAATCACTTACCACTTGCTGACTTTCAAGTCAAATCCACTTAGATTAAATAATATTAATTGTAACATAAAATAACATTAATTATGTAGGATTCATGATATAATATATAAAATGGTATTATATTCACCATATAAAATAAATTAGGTTCATAACATTAAAACATACCTCAATGAAGTGAAATTAAGACCAAATCCCTTACCTAGAGTCCAAAAATTCCATGTATATCCTTTAACAATAATATAATAAACTTATATAAATTATTTTATTGCTTAAGAAACTTTTATAGGATTAATAACTTATCCTTAAAATATTTATTTAATTTATTTAATTGAAATATTTAATTACTTAATAAGTTAAGTTCATGTTGGGTATTTTGAGGATGTTCGGTTCATAATTTCAAAATGACTTCAGTATGTTGATCGTGGTCAAAGAATTATTTGTTATACAATATCCATAATAATAATCATGGAATAATTATAAATTTTATAAATTAATTATACATTTAAAACTAGTTATGAAATATGGTTATGAAAAATTAACTATGTTATAATCATGTAGATGGTAGGTCGTACGTATGTATGAGTAATGTTTCCATTTTTCAAAAATCATGATGGAAATAAAGTAAACATTGTTTTATCTTTAAAAAGTTATGATTATATCATATTATTTCTTTAAATAAACTTATATATATAATCCATATGATGTGGTGATAAAAAATGAATCACATCGTTTTGTGGAGATGGTAGTCCACACGTATGCATGAATGACATTATCATTTTTCAATGGATGTAAAGGTAAGAAATTATATGATGTATTATATTTAAATAATGATAAATATATCATTAATATCGTATATATACATTAAATTCATAATTATATTCATCTATGAGTGGCGGCTATGCAAAATGAATTACATCGGTTCGTGAGGTGGTAGTCCCTCGTATAGATGAACAATGGTTTCATTTCCCATTTGATAGAAAAAGGATATGGATATAAAATATGAAATTAAAATTATAACATCATAGTATTTATAATATACTTATTTTATTATATCATCGTAGTTTAATAATGTTTTAATTAAGTATAATAATAAATAATAGTAAAACATTCGATTAAAATTTATACCTATTCTTCGGAAAACCTCATTTTCATTACACATTAAGCCCTCTAAGGTTGGTATTCTGGTCAGAAAAGGACTCTAGGTCATGTGGAGTAAATTTATAGAGATATTTGGGTAGGTATTATCTGATATAAATTTCTAAAATGGTGTGAGTAAGGGGGAGAGGATGTTCCCTTTTATAAGTGAGGCGAGGGACACTTTTGAAATTACATAAAGTATTAAATTAATATAAATTAATTTTCATAGAAAAATGGATCAAAATTAATATAATTAAAATATAATATTAGTATGAGTCTAAATAATATCATATAATAAAATTTTGATAAGTTTTGTTAATTTTTTTACCCTTGTCACTTAGTTTTAAACCCCTATTAACCCTTTTGACAATTACCGTGATATCAATGTTTTTTACTCTATAGAGGTCAAGAAATTTACTATAAAATGAAAAGTGACTTATATATGGACCATGGTTGATATTTTCAACCATATAATATTCACTTGTACAAGGATAATATTTTTTTAAGTTTAAATCATTTAATAAAATATTATATATTATAAAATATCAATAATGACCTTTTTCGAAATAAAAGAAATATAATAAATTAATATGTGTCTAAATCATGAAAAATGGATCCAAAATGAAATTAATTTGAATATAAGGATTGTTTTTTATTAATAAATTCATCCAATAATATTTTTATAGGTTTAAATAACATTTTAAATCTTATCTTTTGGTTTAATCTATTGGTTAACCAATTTTAATCTTAACTGTGGTAATAACTTTTTCAATATTAAAAATTTATAATTTTATGTATAAGGTGAAAATTTGATCATAAATGGGAAAGGGATTAAATTTTTTAACCTTTATCATCCTAATTTTCCTCTTGATGGATTTTATAATTTTTAAATATTTTAATAAAATAACTTTAATATAAAATACTATTAATGTCATTTTAAGAACTATTCACATAATTTGACTTTGAAAACAACATGACAGCAATGAAATTTCAATATAAGCATTTAAAACATACCTAATTTATCATTTTTATCTAGAAATTTTGTGGGAAACTAAAATTCACACATAAAAATATTAATTTTAGAGTTTTTAAAATTATGTACTTGATTTTTATACTTCTTGCACAAACACTGTGTTGGCGTTGCGTAAGCATTTAAGGTAATTATTTCATCACTAACAATTAAAAATAAATTATCATGGTAAAAAAATACTTTCTATTTAAAATAAACATTTATAACCAAACATAATTTTTTTCATCCATGTCGCAAACATATTATAAATATTAAAATCAAGAGTGACATTTTTTACTTTATATTTTCTTAAAATAATATATATGTCATTTTCCAATAAAAATTTTAGAAAATTTTCATAAATTATAATCTTGGATGATTATAGTCAAAACCCACTCATAAAATATATTAAATACAAGTGTTAAGGTTATTTTTAGTCCTTATTATATTATTTTTAACCTTGATTACATGTTTTACCCTTACTAATGTGACAAATATTCATTATGGTTACTATTCATAATTACCAAAAATAAAAGGGAATTATATACCAAATTTTAACCTCATTATTCCAAATATTAAATCCATATATTATTATTCAATTTCTATAAGTGTTAGAAATTAATTTAAGATAAAATCACAAAACTCAATGAAAAATAGTTTTTTAGAAGAAAAAAACTTCTTAAGTATAAAAATGTTTTTATACCAAATCCAACTATAAAATTGATTTAAATGAACTTAATTGAATTTTTAATAATATAATAGAACTAATTCTACTTTAAAACCATTTAAAAATAAAATGGTACTTTGTAAAAGCATGAAATAAAAATACATTTTTCAATAAAAAACAGTATTTTTCGCTATTAATTTAAATATAAAACATTTCAAAAAATTATCAAAAATTAAATCTTAGATAATTTTGAAATTATAATTTCAAAAAAATTAAGAAATTAATTATAATATTCAATCACAAAAATAAGTAAAACCAATTTTTGAAGGAAACATATTTTTGAAGAATAAAATAACTTTACTAAAAATTGAGTGTTTATTTCCTAAACATTAATCAATACATTTGTGTTAATTAGGTCCTTTATATATATTTCAAAAAAACTCATTACTATTCATATCTATCAATTCAAAATCTAGTTTATAATGGTCATATTTAAATAATAATATTTCATTTTCCGTATAAACTTGGTGTTGTGTATCCTATATGTTATCGAACATAGTCTTTCTTTTAAAATGTCAGGATATTACATGCCTCATTAATACTAACTTCCTTCTACCTATAATAGATTCTTGGTTTATATTTGAATATCTAATACATCACTAATATTACATCAAAATCCACCATCAGTATGATGATTATATTCATGACTATACAATACCCATGAATTCTAATTTGAATTACTTGATATATCTTCATTACAATTAAAGTACCACTCAGTGTTCTAACTAATAAATCACTCTTTAATGCATTGGGGGTGATTTAATATTATTAGATAACATGAATGATATAAATGAATGTGTATACAAATAAACAAATAATGTATTATCTAGATTTTAGGGTATAATCAATGTACCTATTATCACATCATTTGGAGCTTCAAATTCAACGATTGTCATTGAAAAATCTAAACCTTGATATATTGGACTATTTTGGGAATGATTCCATTGGATATTATGTCATTGATTATATAAATTACCCATATACTTATATTTAAATCATTTCATGTTAACTACTTCTCTCTTTCCTTTACACTCTTGAGCTTGATGACCTTTCTCTCCACATTTAAATCATACACTCAACCCCTTTAAGCAATTCCTTGGGTGTTTCCTCCAACATTTATTACATACAAGGAACTATTCTCTTCCTTTCTTTTCCTTTCTAGGTATTATTCCCACTTGGTTATTATTCATCCTCTTCTTCTCAATTTTTCCTTTGTAAATGAATGATTTTGAAAACTCCTTCTCAACCTTGATAACACTTGTTACAATCTCCTCATATAATGAAAAGTTCTGAGTGATCAGTGATCTTATAAGACTTGGATTCAAATCATCAAAGAAATTATCAATATTAATTTTTGGTTTCTATAGATAATCCACAACATACCTCACTAATATTATGAAATTATCCTCATACTCAGACACTATTTTTTTCCTTTTTTCATGAATTTAAAAATTCCTTTCCATATCAGTATGTTTCTCCCAATGAAAATTTTTCTCCAAAAAAATAATTTTAAATGTATTTTACTCAATGTATTAAATATCCCTAACCTTCTTAGTATATTTAATCAGGTACCTCCATTGGTCAGCATCTCCCATTAAATGATACACAACTATGATAACTTTTTCCTTCTTAGTACACCCCAAATCCATAAAGATTTTTTCTAGGGACTTAATCCATTGATATACCACCATGGGATTAGTGGACCCACTAAATTATGGAGGTTGTTTCCTCATAAAATTATCTAAATATATTGATCCTTGTTGATGGAAAATAAGATACTCCAAGTAGGCTAGGTTATTTATCATAACCTGAGTCAATTTCTCTAGTATAGTAATAATTTTTTCTGCACCAATAATAACACCATTATTTTGATTATCCAGAAAATCCCCACATTATCATCGATTGTTGGCCTGGTTTCCATTTCTTCTATCTGGTTCCATTATTTATCAAATTTCATGTATTAGTTAGTAATACTATAAGATGCTAATATATAATATAATACTCATGTATCAAGTTTCCCTAAAATATGGCCTTATGCATAAAATACCTATAAAAACCCATTATAAAATAATCTCTATAATTTTATAAAGGTATAATCTATTTTCTGTTATTGCATACTTTTAAATCTAATTCCAAAGGTTTCTTCCAAACCTTTATCTAATTCTAACTATAATTCTGCTAACCCTATTCACCTAGAGTTTTTGGGTTATTTATTACATGGTAATCAGAATGCATGAGATTACATTCCCAAGATCAAGGTTCAGTAGTCCTCAAGAGAATAGATATATAAATATTACATTATATAAAGAAACATTACATCATTTGAGTACAAATAATTATTAATTAGTATTATTCATAGGTCTGAGCATGCATAATATTCCACTTCATTTCCTAGGGAAATAGAAAACAAAAGTAAAGGGTGAGCTCAAATGCTTGGTAAGGGATAGTGTATGGTGGAAGCTAATATAGAATAAGAAATATAATGGGAACATATAAACAATGGATGTTACATAATATAATCCATGGATGATAAAGGTAATAAATGTGTAAATGATCACATAATGATAGAAATTTTAGGAATTCATAATTTCAAACATCATAAATATATCATTGAGTCCTTGAGCCAAGATATCATACATAAAGGGTAAGGATGCTCTCATTACCCTGTATTAGTTGTCTCATGATACCTCCTAGTGCACTAAGTGGCTATATAATTCTAGGACCCACTCATCACATAAAATTACAATGCATTCCATCACATACAAAATGATCATGGGTTGTACATGGCCTAATGAACAATATAAAAAAACCTATTATATCTTCTCAATAAATATTATATTATAAAATATAACCATATAGAACATTACCATGTAGAACAAAGGATTATATGGTATGAAAATAGTTTCCCCGATAAATTAATTAGTAAGGATATCTAGAATAATTCCCTTAACTCGTATAAGGAGTAACTTGGGATTCATAATTTTCAAATGAATACCCTTAAGTAGTGAAGAATACAGAATTGCAGTTACTGGGTACTTGCAAGGACTAAGATGATCAAGGTTATTGGGTAATCAAATATATGTATTTGTAATGGTAGGATACCACTTTTGAGATATAACTTACATACTTTAGGTAAAATATATTCAAATACTTCATTATTATTTGTAAAGTTCATGTGAATCATTACATGTATATCCCTTGTGAGTATCAAACTAGGTGTGCAGTTAGACCCACCAGTTATGCACTAAATGAAGATTGAGTTATTACCTGATCAACCTTTTTTAGGGTTCTTACCCCTAGGTTCATCTGTACCAAATCATAAATCGACTTTTTTTATCTAGATAGAGATTTAATTTCTTGGAAAACCACACACAATTTACTTTACCAAAATTTATTATGGTTTTACGGCTTTGGGAAATTTTGAGCATTATAAAGACATGTGAATATATTCTAATGAGAGGGAATTGTGATCTATCATTGATAATATAAAAAAATTATATTAATGAATTATAATAATAATTATCATTGAAATGGAAATTAATTAGAAAGGATTTCAAAAATAAAAATAAGAGAAGATGATAGGAACACTTACCTTGAAAGGTAGCTTCTTAAAGCATGAGATAAGAACCTTAAATCCTTAAAAACTCCCAAAAGAGACTCTTGAGAGAGAAAATGAGGTTTTATTCATGTTCAATTTATTTAGAGTAAATAGAGATGAGATAATGGGTGGGTATTTATATAAAATTATGGAGTATTGTTAATTAATTTCTGAACATAAGCCTTGAAAATATAGGTTGTGAAAAATGAAAAACCATTGGATTACCCTTGTTTTTTTATCATGGTTTTTGATATTAAAGACATTTTTTGACATATTTTAGCTTTATAATCAAAATTAATTATTTTTTATCCCTTTGGCCATGGTAATATAATTTCACCCAAAATATTGTTTTCAAAAACCTTAATTTCAATTTTATACATTAGAAAGTTATTTATAGGATTGTAAAATAATTTTAATTAATTAAAATACTTAATTTTAATAAAATAACTGGTTTTTTTAGGATTCAATTATTTTAATTATATATCATTTTTAAATTATAATTATTTCATAATAATTACCAAATATTTATATTTTATTTTTCTATTTACCTTAAAATTAGATTGTCTCATAAAATTATGAAAAATTAACCAGATCCTAATTTTTATGTGTTGATTCCAAATTTAAAGTAATTTTTATGAAAAATAATTTTCTATCTATGTGAAATTGAATTATTAAATAAAATACTTATGTATGTTGAAATCACACATTTTTCGATAAAAACTAAAAACCCATTTCTAAGGCATATGTATATAGTTACATTGTTATTTTTTAATGAATATATATATATATATATATTGTAAATAATTTATAATTTTATTATTACCAAATTATTTTATCTATTTTATTATACACTTCTATGTATAATGGTAATATTACTATTACAACATTCAAATTCCCAATAGTTAGATTCCAATAATCAGATTCCAATGGTCATATTACGCCATATATATACACCTTATTTTAATATCTAAATTCATTTATATCATTCCCTTAGATATCATGTTTATTCCTATTGTTATTATTTTCTTCATAATAGAAATGTTCCTTGTATATTTGTTATTCATTTTTGATAATGGTCCTCTAGAGTACAAGATTATGATTCTTCCCCATATCTTTACTTGTTTTATGGTACTAGTTTTAGCTATTATTATAAATGAAATTTCATAGTTCTTTTTTTATCACTCTATGTTGTAATGTATTACATTATAATAAAACATGATTATTCATTATAAGAATTTATTAGGTATTACAAAGGACCCCTCCACCACCCATAAAAATCCACACCTAAATTTTGAATTTCCCTCCATACTTTATGATATTTTCTTCCCTAATTAGATTCTCCCATATTGGTTGGATTATATTCTTTAGATATTTCCCATATCCATTTAAAACTAAGAAGGTTTCCAAGAGGATATATAATTTCTTCTTTGTAAGTAATAACTTTTTACCTTTTTTTCATTTATCTTCTTCAACCACCTCTTATAAATTATAATTTATCTCTTTAATAACATCTGAATTATATCACTGTACTTTTTAAATTAAGTTATTATAATTAAATCACTTAATAATCATACCCATCTATTAATTATAGCATGTTCTTGTTTAGGTAAGTTTAACCACCTATATGACCGATGTTATAAATTTTTAACATATATAATTGTGAAAAATTAATTATTTATGATGTTAATAGGTAAATAATGTTTTTTATTATTATAATGGTAATATTAATATTTAATAAATTATTAATATACAACCTTTTATTCATTAAAAATTATCAATAAAATCACATTATGGATTTCATTTTGGAGAATCAGATTCAAAACTCCCATGGAATGAATCTAGAACTTCATAAAATATTATGGAACTTATATTATAGTACCTTGAATATTATTTATATAATTAATTCACAAACATGGAATGATAATGGAAACTATTATACAAAAACAGATAAGGAACGGTTAAAACTACTAACACTAATGAACAATATTAACTAAAAATAAGCAATAACTATAAAATAAATGAATATAAAAGATTAATATAAAAGGTAATAAATATGAATAAGGTTATAAAATATATATTATATGAGTTTATAGTTATTAAAAAGTAGGTTAGAGTGCATCTGACTATGTGGGAATCTGAGGTAAGGGTTCTTTGTCTAAATTTCAATTCCTTAATACAAATTTTATATTTTGAACTATGATTTCTTTTATATAGCATACTTACTACACTATTATATTCATGTATAATTAATATAGTTTACTTTATGATATTTTAAAATCTATTTCTTGATATCCCTTTGATTTTATTTTGATTCATATGCTACCAAACTCCTAAGGATTTGTATAGACTCAATATCCTTTCCTTGAGTCATGCATTTTCTTCATCGAGTATGATTTTATATGTTTAATTTATTCTATAACATTATTGTATTATATTCTATTTTCAATTTATTTTATGGGGATTTACATTTGTTTCTCATTATTTCATTTTCAATTAATTATTATTTTATGAAATATAACATTGTAAGGGTTTTTGTTAACTCAATTTCCATTCATTAAGTTATATCTTTTTCTTCATTAATTATGTTATTCTAATATTATGTAAGTTATAAACTATGAATGTTTTAGGTTTTATTTCCACTTTTTTTATTTGGATTTACATTTCTTTCACATGATCTATTTCTTGAAATATTCTTACTTCACATGTTATGATATTTGTAAGGGTGTTTTTGACTCAATTTATTTTTCATTGGTTCAAAAAATTTATTCCTTGACTATAAAATTTTAAGTTTCTTATTTTATAATATTTATTTATTTAATATGTTATTTTTTTCTCTTTGTGGAATTTACATTTTCACATCAAAATATTCTTCTTTTATGGATTACTTCTTTCTAAAAATGTGACATTTTTATGAATAATTATCATCCTTGATGATAGCTCTTTCTTATCCAATTATATAAAATCTTATATAATTTTTATATCACTATTTATATTTTTATAAAAAAAGGAAAAAATTAAACTATTTCTCTGATGTAGGTTTTTCTTTAAAAATGACTAAAAATATTAAAAAGACATTTCCATTCATATTTGTAAGTTTTTATTTTCCACCCCATATTTATTTAATTAAACTTTAATTATTTTTAATATTCAATTATTAGGGATTATTTTAAAGGTATTTTTATAAAAAATCTATTTACCTTCTAAAAAATGATTTCATGAAAGTGACATATAACTTTAATGTTTTACAACGATGATAAAATGTTTTCTGAAAAATCTTTTTATGACTTTGCTTTCATTTTCCTCTCTCTATCTCAAAAATTTCTACCTCTTATGGATTAAATTTCATATTCATCCTCTAAGTGATTTTATAATTTACTTATTTTTGGATATTGAATTTTTTTATCGACTGATCTACCCTTGGTGTCATTTTAGGTGATACCATTTGAAAATCATTTTCCATCCATAGGTTTTTCATGATATAATGAATGGATGA
Organism: Viscum album; assembly: GCA_963277665.1. NCBI lineage: Eukaryota > Viridiplantae > Streptophyta > Magnoliopsida > Santalales > Viscaceae > Viscum > Viscum album. The sequence goes on from OY728122.1 coordinate 2,097,819,821, forward strand.
TTTCATGTGGAACATATATGTATGTTATATCATTACATGACTAGAGGGGTCCTATATATCCTTCTAATACATTTTTAAAGTATTATATCTCATGAAATAATGATGGGGCATGAGTTTTGATTCTCGATCCATTACGAGATGCGGGTAGTGATTCTTGATCCCATAAGTTTTAGAGAGAAGGTAGTGATACCTAATTCACTAGATTATAATGGTCTTGGTAGTTACCCATGAAATATGTTATGATTAACTATTCTTATGCTTATGTCATATTTTTATATTATTTAATATACCTATGTTTTAATGGGTATGATTCTCTTATGTTATGTCCATACACTATGATTATTTTCTCATACCCATATTCTCATCTAATGCTAACTTGTGATCTTTGATTATCACTGCTTATATTTACCTTTACTGAGTGTGTGATCTTTCCCTTTATTATGTTTCCATTTCCATAGGTTATGAATAATAATATTATGTATGATATGTTTAGAAGGGTATCTTGTGTGGATAATTCTATGGGAGATATTGAAGACTTACTATAAAATAATAAATTCTTGGAATAGTAAGGAAAATATCCTTTTATGGGTTTTATTATGAAAGGTTTTTATAAATATATAAAACTCTAAACCTAAAAGGTATTGGGGTATATAATTTACTTAATATTGGTTATTTATATTGTAATTAAGGATGGTTAAGTTTGGGTCCTATATTTGGTATCAAATCCAGTGTGTAAAGTGTGTGTTTTTAGCACTTTATCTGGGAGTATAAATCTCAGGTCGTCTTGATTGGTATTAGAGTAGGATTTAGATAAATTTAGAGGTTAAGATATAAGGATAATTAAGAGTTCTAGATACCATCTTGGGTTGATAGTTTTAAGGTTGATCATAAGTTCAAAGGCATAGATTCCCCTTTTTATGACTTATGTGATTGGATTTTAAGGTGATTAAAGATATTTTGGGTGATGGTTATTGAATTTTAGGAATAATACATGAATAATATATAGATAACCATAGGGTTGTTATATGATCCGATGTTGAGGTAATTATACTTAATTGGGACAAACGGTTAATTGATTTTGGAAGTATAAGATGAGATAACATTATGGATTGAAAAGTAATTAAATTTCAAGGTAATTCACCTAATTTTGGGAAAAGATTAATATATTTTTGGGAGTATATATGATTAAGGTATATTGATTGGTATGTAATTAATTTTTTTTTAGGATAAATGGTAAGTTGATTTCTGGGAACATGGGTGCCCAAGATTTTTGGGTTTAGAATATAGTAATAATGATCTTGGTAAATCAGAGTTTATTAATTTATTGGGATTAGGTTATTGATATTAAGAAGATAAAACTTAAGGAAATCTAGTTTGAACTAAGAGAGTTATATATTGAACCAATAGTGTCATAGTTGAACCAAATGTATCTTGAGTTAAAATAAAGGTTCCATAGGATAATACACTTAAAATTTATTTTTTATATTAATATGTTTATCAATTATTATCATCACTATTTTGGTTTTTGTATTTAGTTGAAAAATAGATCATGAAAATAAAGCTGTAAAAAGTGTATTTCTAGAAACCCCTATGTCTTATAGCCAATTAAGCGATCATATTTGGCACAAATGGTTATGAAAAATAAATATCTAAATATATATCTATTGTGAGGTAAAAATTGATTCTCTTAGTCTTTCCTAATATGTTGAGGTTTATATATCATTAAAAAGTATATCTTGAGTATTACCCTCATTTTTTAGCAATGGAATTTCAAGGGAGAAATTCTTTTAAGGGAGGTAGAATGCAATACCCCAAGATTTTAATATGTATTCCTTGAAATAAATTCTATATTGAATAGATTATATCACATGAAATACTGAACTAAAATGAAATTTGACATATTTTATTACAATTAAATATTAACATTAGGAGAAAAATCATTAATAAAATTACAATGAGTATAAAACATCAGGTAAATAGAAAAATAATAAAGTAATTTATTATAAAAACACATATTTAAATTCCTTATATTTTATTATTATTATTTTTAAAGGATGATTTTATGTGTTATAATACTGATTAATTTATTAAAATTTAATGGTTAGAAGATAAATAATCGATGGTATGTGATTAAAACTATTTAATATTAAAAAGGGTATTTTTTAAGGAAATATTTTTAAAATGTTGTGTATTTTGATCTTAAATTAAATTGATCAATTTTAAAGGATTATTTTATTTAAAAATTTCAATATACAAATAGATGCATGAACACCCTTTTAATTAGTTATTGATATGGAATAATATTAAAAACACTTAAAGTTTTAAAAGTCGTTTTTTAATAAAAATGGTTTTTCATTATATTTTATAATTTTATTTAAAAGTTTAATTCCAAAATTTTATAATTTTAATTTGATAAAATAAACTTCATTAATGTATTCAACATTTAAAAATTGGGTTAGTGATAATTTTTTAGATTTTTCTAGGAAATTTTATTTTTTAGTGAATAGTAAAAATATAGTTTTACAAATACTGTAACTTTATTAAAATCATCCTGATATAAGAATGAATTAAAAATTTATTAAACATTTATATCAACCAAAGATATTTTTAAATAGTAAAATAAAGTATTTAAAAAATATTATGTTGAATTTAGAAACCTATGTTTAACATTTTGGAACCTAAGTTATATTTTATTCTAATAAAAAATTATTTTTTACCTTTTTCTTTAATTAAGTATTAAAATTATTCTATTCAGTTTTTTATTATTTTTAAATTCATGTAATGTTCCTTTTTTAATCATAAAAAAGTAAATTTCATTGAATCAATATTATGCACAATTTTTTCCAAAATTCATTTTTATACTTAAAATATAATTTTTTTCTTAAAACTATTTTTATACATTATGAATTTTTTATTTTAGAATCAATTTTATTCACTTTTATAAATTTAATATAATAAAATATTTTTTATATTTTTAATAATAATTTTAAAATCATATAATAAGGTCAAATTTATTTTTAGATATAAAAAGAAATTACCCTGTTAAAAAAATAGTCACCACGGTAAATGCTAAAATATGGTAAAATTGTCAAATCAAGGGTTAAAGACATATAATAGTATAAAAAATTATCTTTAAATGAGTTTATGAGGTATTTATCAACTTACCATCATATTATCTTCATTATTTATCAAATTTGGATCCAAAGTCCTTGAAAATGTCTTCATTTTATATTATGTAATAAGTATTTATAAAAATATCACTCCTCTTAGTAATAAAATGAATCATAAACCATCCCTTTAAATCCACACATAAAATTTAAATTCCCTTCCATACCCTACCATATTTATTTCCCTAATAATTCAAACCTATATTGGGTGACTTCTAGACCCTAAATATTACTTATATCCCTTCAAAACCAAGAATGTTTCCAAGATGTGATATGATTTGTTCTTTGTAAGTAATAAATTTTTACCATTCTTTTTCTTTTATATTTTTTCACCCACCTACTATAAATTATGATTTATCTCTTTAATAACATATAAATAATAATATTTTATTTATATAATTATTTTATTATAACTAAGTCACATCATAATCATGCTCATCTATTGATTATAGCATGTTCTTGTTTGGGTTGATTTTCCCACCTACATGAACGAGATTATAAATTTTATAATGAATGATTAAGGAGAGTTAATTAATTTTATGTTATGATAATAATAATTAATTTTTGGGGGGGTTTTGGAATGTTAATATTAATATTTAACTCATTATTAATATTCCACCCTTTATTCATTAAAATTTATCAAAATAAGTGTGTTATAGATTTCATCTTGGAGAACCGTATTGGAAACTCCCATGAAATGCACATAGAACTTCATAAGATGTTATGAAACTTATATTATAATACCTTTACTATTATAGATATTATGAACTCATGAACATGGAATAATAACCAAAATCATTAAACCAAAATAAACAAAGAATGATTAAAACTACTAACACCGATGATTAATTTAAACTAAAAAATTGTAATAAATATATAATTAATGAATATAAAATATTAATATAAATGGTAATAAATTTGAATAATTTTCTTAAATATATTTATAATTATTATATGGTTATTTTATAGGAGGTTAGAGCATGTACGACTAAGTAGGAATCCAAGGTAAGGGTTCTTTGTTTGGATTTCAATTTCTTGGGGCGTGTTTCATACCATCCACCTCGTTTTCTTTTATATGGTTTAATTACTAACATATTTTATTTATATATAATAAATATATTTTATTTAATGATATTAAAATTTTTATTTCATGATCTCATATGAGTGTTATTTCGATTTATAAGTTACCAAATTTATAAGGATTTGTATGGAATCAATCTCCTTTTATTGAGACATGCATTTTCTCTATTGAGTATGTTCTTCTAAGTTTGGTTCATTCTATTAAATTATTTTATTATATTTTATTTCCTATTTATTTTATAGGGATTTACATTTCTTTGTCATAACATATTTTTCAATTTATTCTTATGAAATATAAAATTTTAATAGTTTTTATTAACTCGATTCCATTTCATTGAGTTATATTTTTCTTAATAGACTATGTTATTATAAGATTATGTGAATTGTAACCAATGAATGTTTTAGGTTTTATTTATACATGTTTTATATGGATTTACATTTCTTCACATTTACTGTGTTACATGGTTTCATTCATTACACGTGGGCATTGATCAGATTAGAATTTATAATTTCCCAAACAACACTTGACAACTAAAGCATAGCATAGTGGCAGTACGGGGTCAAACCCACAGAGACAACTTACAGGAAAGCAACCCAATGGTAAGAAAAATTTGGAATGGATTTCTCCCATTCACTATTTTGTTTTTTTTATAAAAATAATTATCTTGGGATTACTTAAAATTGAAAGGAAGGGTTCAGGGTTAATTTCAAGGGATAGTTAGAGGAAAATCCTAATTCCAACTTGGGATATACCTATGGAATAGGATACAAAGTGTTGAAAAAATCACTAATTTGTCTTGGTCCAACCAATTTGATTAAAATAAGATGGAAAATAATCCTTGGTCTATTGATATTTGACAACATAATCACATTAATCTTGGATTTTAGGTAGAAAGAATCACAGGCTATTAGTCCTAGCCTAATCAACTCTAACTAGGTCATAGTTGTTCGATTAAACCTCTGATGGTCAAGGTAGATGCAATAAAATGAGATTGAAATTTGTTTTAAACTTTTTTACTATCTATAGTATTACTAAGATTTTGTTTTATATGTTCATTAGGTTCAAATACACCCCTACACTCTACCCCTAACCCTAAGTGGATTAGTCATAGATGACAGTATTGAATAAAAGCAAGGAAAGAGGTTGCAACATGCTCAACATAATGAATAAACAGTTCAAAGAAAATAAATACATAATTGAAATCATATGAAAGTAATTAAAAACTAACTTGAACTTGAATGATGAAAAAATAAATAATGTAGTGAGAATTGAAGTTGTACAACAATCAGTATTGAAATTGGAATGTTGGAACAACAAGGAATAACAAACGAGTCTTTGAATCCAAAAATGGAAATAATGGAGTTCTTGAAATAATTAAATAAAGAAATGGAAACAAATAGGAATGAAAATAGGAAAAAAATAGAAAATAACAAATGAAATAAAGTTGGGATTTTGGGATCCTGCTTTGCGCTTCTAGGTTGCTGAATATTTATAGAGCTTAAAAGGTACACGAAGTGAAAATGGTTCACATCGTGTATGTTATTTGAGTGGCTCCTACTTCTAGGATTTAATTTCATGTAACTATCTTTCATGTTGTTTACTTAAAATATACAAAATTCTCTGAATATTTTATATCCCATGGATTTCGTGGATTGATTCTTCAGCGGAAATTATGATTTAAACTTTTCACATCATATAACAAGTCCAAGTTGTGTATCTCAACAAATTTGGAATATCAAGTATTTTATGACATGTAAATTGGATTCACATCATGAAATTGGCCCATGCCTTGTATTTTGGATTTACGAGCTGTCCTTCAGCTCATAGGTTCTCTTATTGAGGAGTACACAACATGTAATGCAAATTCATGATGTGCAAAGATGTTTTTTTCATTTTTTAGTATTTCTACATTGAGTCTTGAATTCCTAATTCCTAAGAAAAAAAACCAAAACCCAGTTTATTATAAAGAAAATTGTGATTAAAAATTAATGAAATATATCCAAAATATGTATATGAATTCATCTAATCACACATCATCTATTTCTTGATATATTCTTACACCACATGGTATTATATTTGTAAAGGTGTTGTCGACTCAATTTCATTTTCATTGGGTATCAAACTTTTTTCCTTGAATATACACTTATAAGTTTCTTATATTCTATAATTTATTTATTAAATATAGTATTTTATTTTTCTCTATGGATAATTTTCATTTTCACATAAAAATATTCCTCTTTTTTGGATTCATTATTCATAAAAATTTGAAATATTTAAGAATAATTCTCATCCTTGTTAAGGGATATTTATCCTTCATGTCCATATTCTTCTTACCATAAATGTTTATTTTTTTTATTTTTTAAATCTAAGTATATATAATATTATGTATTTTTTATCTCTCTTTATCTTTTTATAAAAATTAAAAAAAATCATCTCTTTCTATAATATAGGTTTTTCTTTAAAACTACTTAAAAACATAAAATGAATTTCCTTTCACATTCGTGCATTTTTATCTTCCAATATTAATTTTTTTATAAAAAAATTAATTGTTTTAAATGTTTTTTTTTTGGTATTATTTTTAAGAGAGGTTTTAAAAACTTTACCTTTCACCTTCTTTAAAATGATTTCTTAAAAGTGACATGTAACTTTGACTTTTTACGACAATGATAAAATGATTTATGAAAACTCTTTTTATGAATTTTCTTGAATTTTTTTCTATATCTTCAAAATTTATATATCTTATGTATTAATTTTCTTGATCATCCTCTAAGTTATTTTATGATGTAATTATTTTGGGAAATTTAATTTTGGTATGAATCAATCTAATCTTGATGTTATTTTATGTGTTATCGTTTGAAACCCATTTTATTTCTTTGCAGTTTTCATGATATAATGATGGTTGATACCATGTGGCACACATATGTATGGTATATCATTATGTTATGGTTATGATCCTATATATCTCTCTATGAATTGATTAAAGTATTTTATCTTATAATACAATCATGAGGTGTGAGTTGTGATGCTTGATCCACTATGTGACCCAAGTAGTGATGCCTAGTCCACTGTGTTATGAGATGCGAGTTGTGATGCTTGGTCCATTATGTTATGGGACACAGGTAGTGATGTCTAATCTAAAAGATTATAATGGTATTAGTATTTAACCATGATATATGTTATGATTACCTATGCTTATGATTATTCCACATTCCTATGTTATGTCACATGCCTATTTTTTATTAGGTATGATTCTATTATGTTATGTTCATGCCCCATGATTATGTTTTCATACTCATATGATCATCTTATGATCACTTATGATCTTTGATCATTACTAGTTATGTTTACCCTTATTGGGTGTTTGATCTAACCCTTATGTTTCCATTTCCTTAGGTTATAAAGAAGAATATTACGTATGATATGTCTAGAAGGGTATCATGTGTGGAGAATTTTATAAGAGATATTGAAGACTTATTATAAAATAATAAATTATTGGTATAGTGGGAAAATATCCTTTTGGTATGGATTTTTTTATGAAAAAGCTTTTTCCTAAATCTCTAAAACTCTAAACTTAAAAGGTCTTAAGGTGTGTAAGTGACCCAATATTGGTTATTGATATTGTAATTAAGGATGGTTAAATTTGGTTCACTATAGTTGGTATTGAAACCAATATGTATAGGATATATTTTTATCACCATATCTGGGTGTACAGTCTCAGGTCATCTCAAATATGTTTTACAAAATGACACTCCAAATTCTATTGTATAAATTTATATTATATTTTTAGTATACACTACATATACCAATTAATTTTTTATACTTGCATATAGATAATGATATTTAAAAATTAATGACTATACAAACAATTAAAAAACTATATATGCATATATATATAAATATTAAAATTAATGAGTGTTTACCTACATTCATACATGTATATGTTAAGTATATACATACATATGTACATATATTTATATTTATACATATATATATACACATATGTACATTCATATATACAAAATAGTATAAGTATATACATACATACATACATATATTTAAATATAAGTATATACATACGTATATACATAATTATATATTAATATAATAATATAAATATATATTAATACAATTATATAAAAATATACATATATAAAATTATGTGTAATTATAAGTATACACATGCACATGTACTATAATGAACCAACCTAGATCAACCTAAAACGTCAACCGAGATGGCCTACCACAAGACCTGAAGAGCATTACCGGTCACCACGAGATATCAACAAGAACCTAAGTATCAATATAGGAAAGAATGGGAATGGTTTAACCCTGAAGTCACCAAGACGTGTCTCATGTACCAAAGGAAATACATATGAATATAAAAATAAAACAGAGTACAAGAGGAAGTCTAAACACAAACATGAGATATAACAAAGAAAAGTACCAATGGTCCAGAACTTATAAAAAACCATGAGCCAAGATTCTATCTCTGTGTGAATATCAATCACCACCATATCAAACCACCTGAGGATTACGTCGACTAAGAGGGTCCTCTAAGCTATATGACACCCTTCCCTTTACCTAAATCTAGTAAAACCAAGTCTACAAATTCCTAAAGGTATATTTAGGGTGTGGGTAAATTCCCAGTAGGATACCACCATGAATATATAAAAATAATTTCACCATGAAATCATTAGTTATAGATTTAAAATAAAACAAATTTTGTGAAGTTGTTCATATAAAAACATGTTTTCATAAAACATCCCTTTGGTTTTCATTTTTAAAACAATCCATATACCAAGACTTAAGAAAAAGGAAGTAAAACATGTTTGGTTAAATAAATGGAAATAACCAATCAATCCATTCATATTAAAACAATTTGATAATTAAAGTAAAATCATCCATGTAAGGTCTACTAATGATATGAAAATGGGATATAAGGAGTATACGATACCAGGACATCCAAGGAAATCTATCCAGCATAGTGAATCTTGGGTCCCTACAAAGATATGTATCCCAAGTTCTTCCACAATGGAAAAGGTCTACCATTATATGCAATATAATCCAAGTCCAACATTTTCAAATTTATCTTTTTGGAATTTCATTTAACCCTTAATGTTTACCAAAACTATTTTTAAAGAAAATCCCCTTTAAAACATTTTCTATCAACACCAAAGATCAAGTAAAAATCATGGATTTCAATTTATACCTTAACAATATTATGATAATCATTTTCATATTACAATAACATTAAAGTATTCTATGGGAAAGAATCTATTGGATATAGACACCTACCTCACCAATAGAGGAAACATCGACACCTTTGAATTCAATGATGGGAAATGAAGAGATATAGTCCTCACAAACCTAAATCTATAAAGAACATCATCAGTTATCCTCCCAAAACCCTAGATATAACCATCATATTCTAATTGGTTTCCAACGGATCAAGGGGGGAAGAGATTGAGGGCCGATCTAGAGAAAAGAGGGTAGATCTAGGGGAGATTCAAGCATACCTAAAAGAGATCCACCCAAATCAATTAATAATCACTAATGAATCAAAGGGAGGGTTTTATAGAATATCATAGAGGGTATGGTGTGATCATGTGATAGATTATGAGGATATTAGATTTAAAAAAGACTAGGGGAATCAGGGTAATTTTACATTTTAAGAAGTTTGGATTGAGTCACATGGTTAAGAATCATGGTTATATAAACTATATTATAACCATTTAATAGTTGTTATACCTTGAAAAATGAAGCATATGGTTACCTAAGTATAGTCATATGGTTAGATAAACCATGATCAAGCCATGTGATGGCCTCTAAACCCAAATCAATTCATCTTCATGGTCTTCCTGGTGGCTCTCATGGTTAGACAAACCATTCTCAAACCATGAAAATCACCACTGGAAATAATAGATCCATATCATATGGATACTACATGGTTACTAATAATTGTGAACTTAAACCATGTCCATATCATGTTTCTCCCAAATTTCCAAATTTTCAACCCCCCCCCCCCCCCCCGACTCTCAAAAACTCCTTGAACCGAAAAAGGGTAAGAAAATTGTCTAGAAGAAAGCATACTTGTGACCTAGAGGGAATCATAATTATCCCCACCCTAAAACATTTTATCCTCATAAAGTGCTCAATATTATAGAATCATGAATAGATAAGTCCATTTCTATCTAATAAATGCTTCCTTCTCCCATGTCTCATGGATATCTCATCCGCTCTACTAAAAAAATGGACCAAAGGGATCTTTTTACCACACAAAACCATATCTTGATTATCTATAATCTGAACTGATTGTTCAGTCACTGTGGTATCAAGTTCAATATTGAAATCCTATCATTTAATCACATATGATGGATCTTAATGATACTTATTCATCTGGTAAACATGGAACACATCATGAATCGATGTCAAGCGAGTTGGTAAGCCCAAGCGATATTCCTCCTTTCAAAGTTGGTCAATGATCTCAACAAGACCAATATACCATAGAAATAACTTACCCTACTTTCCTAAGGGATGGTTCCCTAACCAATGAGAAACTTTGATAAAAACCTGATCACCAACCTCAAGTTATAACGGTCATCGATGGTGATCATCATATGATTTATGGTGACTATCTGTCACTAACCTCTTACAAATCAATTGTACCTTCTCTATCGTCACTCAAACAAGACTCGATCCCATAAGTGATTGCTCTCCAAGCTCTACCCAACACAAAGGTGATCTACATGGACATCCATACAACACTTCAAAGGGTATAATTTTAATCTAATCCTGATGGCTAATGTTATAGGTAAATTTATTCATGGTAATATGCTTCAACCATGAACCAATAAAGTCAAGCATGCTTTACCGAAGAAAATATTCTAGAATCCAGATGGATTGCTCAGTCTGACCATCCATTTGAGGATGATACAACTTGCTTAGCTTCAATTGGGTACCCATCACCTCTTATAATCCCCTCTAAAACCAAGATGTAAAGTATAAGTCCCTCTTAGAAACAACTATAAAAATCAACCCATGTAGCTTCTTGATCTCTTGGACAAACAACCACCTAATCTATTCTACCTTTTTTGACTCCTTAATTGGAAGGAAATGAGTTGATTTAGTGATTAAATAGATGATCGCCCAAATAAAATCCTTTACTCTTGGAGTCTATGGTATTATAATCATGAATTAAAAGGATATTTTATCCCATTTAGAAATTATAATGGGTAAGGGCTGCAACAAACTAGTAGATCTTTGGTGCTCCACCTTAATCTTTTGGAAAGTAAGGCATTATGACATGAATCTGATAATCGATCAGCTCATCCCTGGACAAAAATGTCAATAAATAAAGTTGTGATACATTTTGGTAGATCTTGGATTCACAGAATAACTCAATCGATGTCCACCATCCATTAACTAATTCCTTGGAGCTATCAAAATGGCCAATCTTCCTCAAAAAATGAAAACATCTTTAGGAGACTAAGACCAATCACTCGAGGTATCCCCTCCATATATGATTTTACTAAATTGATTTCAATCAATGTATGTTGCTTGATAAATATGAATATGGTCATAAATGATGAATCAACCTTTACACAAGCTAATAATACCTTACCATTAGCCTCTTCCACTTCCAATCTCATCTCAGTAAATAGACTCATCAAAGACAACTCCTCTACTGATTCCTTCAAGGATTGAGTTAGTAACTTCATTTCATTGTGTTAGTGACCAAATTCCCTATTCCATGTGTATATGAAATATCAGTATCAAAATTTTGATGATATTCAAACCAACATATTTGTCATAAGTTCAAATCCCTTCGATGATCTTATTATCATAATATACTATAAATCATTCCCCAAAGAGATAGTGGTATAAATTCTTGAGAGTGTGCATCATAATTACCAACTCAAGGTCATGGGTAGGATATTTATTATCATGAGGGTGTAATTGGAGAGAGACATAGGCTACCTCCTATTTTCCTTGTATTAAGATAAACCTCAACCTAATGCCTAAGGTGTCACAATAAACATCATAGCTCAAACCGAGATCAAGAAGAATCTGAACTAGAGATGAAATCAATATTACTTTTAGTTCCTCAAATGATCTTTGACACTTATCATTTCAATTGATCTTCACACCCTTATGGGTTAACTTTTCCATTAGAGATTCAATATGGATAAGTCATAAACCAAATGTATGTAATATCCTCCTAAACCCAAGAAGTTTCAAATTTCAAACACATTTTTGGGTTGATCCCACGAAATAACTACCTGAATCTTATTAAGATACACTAAGATTCCCCTCTCAGATATCACATTCCTTATAAACATCAATTCTAATATCCAAAACTTATATTTAGATAGCTTCCCGTATAAATGATATTCTTTCAAGATTCTAAGGACGATATTTATGTGATCATTATGTTCCTCCTCTATCTTGAAGTACATTGATATATCATCAATAAAGAAAACTATGAACATTTCTAAGAACTAATAGAAGATATTTTTTATCAATACCATAAATATGAAAGAGTGTTATTAAGACCAAATGACCTAACTAGGAACTTGAAATTCCCATACCTACTCTTAAACACTGTCTTAGGTATGTCTTCTTCTCAAAATCTCAAATGATGCTACCTAGATTATATTAAAATCATATAAAACCATTAGGATCCTATGATTTGATCAAATAATTCATTGTTCCTAGGTAATGGATAATTTTTCTTAACTATCACCTGGTTAATATTTTGATAATCAACAAAAAGTCGAAGGCTTCCGTATATTTTTAAAAAAAATAGGACTAATGAAACACAAGGTGACACACTAAGATGGATAAATCCCTTAGACTAAATATTTTCAAGTTGAAATTTAATCACCTTAAACTTAGTAGGTTTCATATGATAAGATGGTATAGAAATGGGTCTCATACTATAAATCTAGTCAGTAGTGAACTCATCCTCCCTCTGTGGTGTTAACCTATAAAAAACATCAGGAAAGATCCTAGGATACACACTCACCACTGTAAGAAGTGGAATTCTTAAATTCTAGTCTATGGCATTAAGAAACATCTCTAATAATTGGAATGAGTTCATTCTAGTAGAAGGAAAATAGACCCTTCTCTCCCTAATATGGGATCCCACTCACCCTAAAAGATGTGAGGGACTCCATAAAAAGAGAGAAACTAAACTCGATGATGATGATAATCAATTTATTCCTTACAATTGATAATACAATACATGATAATAATAAGGTCTATGATATCAATATAAATAACCAAGAAACCCCATATGAATTTAAAGTTGGAAATCATCACTTAACACTTTGGGTATTTAAATCTTCCTCCTTCCTCTTTCCCAATGAAGTGTAAAGATATATCTTGAAGGGAATAAGCTCTAAATGAAAACCTAACATATAAATCAACTTAGATGATATGAAGGGATGATATTCATCAGTATCAAACAATTCTAGAACCATATAATATGCAATAAATATTGTACCTCTCATAGTAGTTGGACTTGCTTTAGATTTATTTACTGCATAATCTACTACCTAAAGATGACTATCCTCATCTATTCCTTGCAGTTTATTCACAACATGAGTGTCCCCTTTATCATAAGAGTGAGATCCACCTACTTTTGATGTGCCAAACTTTAACTAAGATCCTTTAGTAATCATGGATCCAACCTTTCTTCCTTGAGATGCCTTTCTATAGAATTGTTAGAGATGACCAAACTATCCATGGATATATAATGCTTTGAGTTTTGTCCTATTATCAGTATTTGTGTGGCCATATCTCTCATAGTGGATACATACTACAAGTCTCTATAATGACTTTTTCTTCACACCAATGCCACTACCCCTGACATGGATCTCCTTACTTCCTCTTCTGACTAGAAGACACATCCTAGATTCCCCTTGTGGTTACTGAAAATCTATTATTACCAGTATTCCTAGATATGTTTTCCTCTACCATAGTTTTTTTATCAGCCACCTTAACCAAGTTTAGTAGGCACAAGATAATCAAAATCAACTAAATATTCACCCTCAAACCTCCGAGATTTAAGTCAATCATTAGAAACAAGATCAGTTGATAAGTTCACTAACTCGGTGAAATGATTAAAATACTCCATAACTGACCATTCCCCTTGATCCAAAGTCACAAATTCATGATTCTTCACAAAACGAAACATTTTATGATAAAAATATATATTTAAGGACTTCTTGAAAGTGGTCTAGGTAAGATATTCATGCAATTTATCTTACATGATGGAATTACACCATTTCCTTCTCATCCCTTATAGAATATAAGTGGAAAACCCCCACCTTTGAGTCCTTTAGAGTCTTAAAGAAGTGGAAAATCCTTTCAATCTATTAAATCCACTCCTCAATTTATTAGGTACCTTTGTCACCATTAAAGATAAGTATATTCTTCTTGGTAAACTCTGAAGCATGGTATATCATTCATTCCTAGTTTCCAACACCCGTCTAACCTAGAGTCTTGATTGTCTAGATAATTGCTTCCACCAATGAAGGTTATAATGGAGGATTCACATATGAAACTCATATCACATATTCCTCTCCTAGATTCATATGGGCTCTTATAAGATGAATTATCTATGAAACACAAAATATAACACATTTCAAGTAAATGAATATAACTTTAGATCAAAACATGAACATCAAGAATCTATACTAAATCCCTTAAACCACAAGAATTTAAGGCAAAAACCAATTCATCGAATGATATATGAAAAAATTAGAAACCACCATAAGATAGGATAAGTTTATCTAAATAAACCCCAAAATCAAGATTAAGCTTAATGAAAAATCCTTGACCACCATGGTTACTCGAGATCAAATACAGAAGTGAACTAGACAGAAACCCTTCTACACTTACTACCCAAGTTTTGAAGGTCCTAAATCATATCTACCATAAACCCCAAAAAAAACCTAGGTAGTTTAATTACACTTTAAACTAGTTATTGGATATTATACTAATTTTTAATGATCCATCCCAGGTTAACCTTGTGAGAATGGTATAGAGTAAGAGGTTTCCAACCTATGATACCAATTGTGAGAATGGTATAGAGTAAGAGGTTTCCAACCTCTGATACCAATTGTAGGATCGAAATATAATATGAGATGCTCAATATACAAGAGGGGGTTGAATTGTATACTTTAAAAATTCCTTTGGAACCTTTAAAGTTAGTTAAGAATAACTAAGATTTCCTTAAGCAAAGGAAAGGACTAAGTTTAACAAAGTTAAACTAAGTAAATTCACAACACCTCTAACACCGAACTAAACTTGGAAAGAGATTCCAAAAGTAGGTTCCGGAAATATGGTTCCGGAAATTGAAACTTAACAGAAGTTACAATATGAGATTCTACCTTAAAGCGTATAGAATCTAAATGAATCAGAGTAAGTAAGGAAGTATAAGAAAGTTATACTTTCCTTAAGATAAAAATTGTAGCGGAATAAAGACAAGTAGTAAAACTACTAGTAACAAGATAATAGTCTTTTAACCCAAAGAGAAGGGTATCCAACAACCTTGGATAAAGGTCCCTTGATTTATACTTTCAAGTAAGTCTATCTTACCCACACCAGGGTAAGCCCTCGATACGAAGATCGGAGTCTCTGTCTTGCTATCCCCGCAAGCCCTCAACTTCAAGGTAGTTGGTAACCTCTGTCTTTCTCAGCAAGAAAGCCCTCGATCTTTAAGGTAGTCGGCACCTCTGTCTTTCTCATCAAGAAAGCCCTTGATCTTTAAGGTAGTCGGCACCTCCGTCTTTCTCAGCAAGAAAGCCCTCGATCTTTAAGGTAGTCGGCACCTCTATCTTCCTATCCCTGGAAGCCCTCGAATGTAATCACCAACATTCGGAATCGCACTAAGCTTTGAGAGTTAATAAGAGACTCTCTCTCTAGAAATCACTTCAACAGCATGTAAGCACTTTTTTCAGCAATCAGCATATTAGCCATCAGCTTCGAGCTCTTTCAAATGAGCTCCTATTTATAGGTAAGGTCGGCTCCTCTCCAACGGTCATATTTTCCTTAAATATCGGAGGGACCTTTACACGTGTCACTTAGACAACGGTTAGTTTATAACAAAATGGACGACATCGTTTTATAACAAAGTGAGTGTAACTGAATGTACGACATCTTTTTAAACTCTAACATAAAGGTTCGGAATAGAAACTTCGGAGTGAAGGTTCGGAATGAATAAATTCAGAGTGTATAAAACAATGATAATCAGATTCTGTTTAATAGGTGAATTCAGAATGAGAATTCGGAATAGGAATTCGTCATCAGAAATCGTAATGAGAATTCATCATCAGAATTCGTAATGAGAATTCTTCATCAGAATTCGTAATAGGAATTCTTCATTGGAATTCGTAATGAGAATTCTTCTTCAGAATTCGTAATGAGAATTCATCATCAGAATTCGTAATGAGAATTCGTCATCAGAATTCGTAATGAGAATTTGTCATCAGAATTCGTAATGAGAATTCTTCATCAGAATTCATAATGAGAATTCGGAATGAGATTTCTTCATTAGAATTCGTAATGGGAATTCTTCATTGGAGTTCGTAATGGGAATTCTTCATTGGAGTTCGTAATGGGAATTCTTCATTAGAGTTCGTAATGAGAATTCTTCTTCAGAATTCGTATCCTGAATCTGGAATAAAACTTAGTCAGAATTCATATCCGGAATTCGGAATGAAACTTCCTTATAGTTCTTGTCCAGAATCTGAACCCTAAAACAGAATGCTTTATATCAAAGTTTCAATGATTCCGAGAAAATGAATCTGAAACATATATTTAAGAAAAATATGAATGAAAATATGATAAGGATAATTTTTCTTATAAAAGCGATTTTCCTTAAGAAAGCAATTTTTCTTATAAAAGCAATTTTCCTTAAGAAAGCAATTTTCCTTAAAAAAGCAATTTT
Organism: Viscum album; assembly: GCA_963277665.1. Classification (NCBI taxonomy): domain Eukaryota; kingdom Viridiplantae; phylum Streptophyta; class Magnoliopsida; order Santalales; family Viscaceae; genus Viscum; species Viscum album. The sequence goes on from OY728122.1 coordinate 2,097,837,024, forward strand.
CCTTATAAAAGCAATTTTCCTTATAAAAGCAATTTTCCTTAAAGATAAGGTGTTTGTGATTTTCAAAACAAGAAGGAATGGAAAAGTCATAAAGAAAACCTTATTGACTCAACAATCTCCCCCTTTTTGGAAAGCACAAACATCCTTACGAAAAAGCTATTCCAAGAAGAAAGAAACACAATAAAGCTTATCTCCCTTGGTTTAAGGATATAGATGAATACAACTAAATCCCCCTTAGGCTTTGAAACTCTAAGGATCATATTCATATTTCCGGAGTGATGTTTCATAAGAAGGTCTTCTTTAAGAAAAAACTCCCCCTTAAACAAACTCTTATTAGAGTTCTTTTTCCTTGGGTATTTTTCTTTCTCCCCCTTTGATAAACTCTTATTAGAGTTCCTCTTTTTCTTAAGGATCTTTTCCTTCTCCCCCTTTGTGATTTTCAAAAAGAATTGGAGGGAATGGAAAAACTTAACAAAGTACCTGAAAAATTAGTAATGACAACAATAGAAACAACAAGTACGACTTTTATTAAAATTAGAATCTCGACAACAAAAAAAATACAACAAAAAGATCGGATTGGTCATTTCGGATCTTTCTCCTTCGACATTAGCCCCTTAAGAATCGTCTTGATCTTCTTTAAGTCTTTGTGATCTTCCTCTGCTTGCTTCTCTAAGACGACTATTCTTGCTGACTGAGCTTCAATTATTTCTTCCTGAGCCTTCAACTTTTCTTCCTGAGCTTTCATCTTCTATTCCTGAGCCTTCATCCTTTCTTCAAACTCGATCCGATAATCCCTTTCATATTTCCAACTTTGATTAACGGAATTGAGCTTTCCATTCAGATCTCTCACTTCCTGAATCTGAAAGTTCTTTTCCTCTGTCAATTTCTCTTCGAAGGATGCAGTCAGCTCATTAATCTTCTTGTCTTCGGTTTCAAAGGCATCCTTAACATTATCTTGAAACTCATCAAGCAACCCCATCTCTTCCACATTTTTCTTCGACCAGCTTGTCATCCTCTTACAAGATCTTTTATGAGCTTCGTAACCAACAAAGAATGTTTTGAACTGAGCTTCAATCTCAACACACTTATCCATAACCAACGATACGGAGTCGGTTTTCTGATTCAACGCATGTTGGAGCATCTGACATCGTGAATCAATACATGAGAAGGTTGGAATGGTTCCCACCAACTTCTTCAAGGACTGAACAACAAAATCGTGCCCCAACGAGGATGACTCCGAATCTGAAATCTTTCTAGGAGAATTTTCTTCCTCAATAAGCTCCAACTTCCTCTTAGAAGAACTACCAGCTTCCTTCCTCTTTCTTACTACTGAGCTCGGAGTCTCGGTAAGAACTTTATTTCCCTTATCTTTTTCCGGAATGGAATCCTGTTCCGGAGTTTTCTTTTCACTGTCAGAAACTTGAACAACCAGATCTTCCTCATTAGCAACTTCTTGAACACCAACCTCTACATTTCCCATCTGAGCAATATCATGTAAAAGTTGTTCTTCTTCTCCATGATAGGAAACTTCTTCTTCTCCTTTCCCTTCTTCCATCGCAGGAGTAAGTAACTTCGAAGATTCAGCTTCTGAAGTCCGGAGTGATAAGTGTTCCGAAGGAGTTCCCTTGTACTCATCTACCTGTTTTAGAACATCTCCTGTCTCACCACTTCCTTCAGCAGCCTCTTCAACTTGTTCCACTTGTTCTACTTCCTCAGTATTTGTGGCAACAGCCTCTTCCGAAGCAACAAGATTTCTTCCTGGAGTCTCAGGTAGAGATTCCAGGGAAAAAGTTCTCGGAACTGGAATTGTTGCTGAAACCATTTCATTGAACTTCAACAACGCTTGGACTGCCTCAGCTTCTGACATTTTCTTCTTAAGCTTCTTTTCCTTAGCTTGTTTCTCAAGATCATCAGCAGCTTTCTCCTTCAAAGCTTTAGCTTCCGCAGGGTCCAATCCAAAATACGGATCCCCTTCTTTCCTCTTCTCTTTGTCAGCTCTCCACTTTGTAACAACCTCATCAGGATAGGTCTTCTTCTTCTTAGGCTTTGGAGGTGCGGAGTGGACTTCCTTAGACTTGGGATTTTCTACTTGCTCTTCCACTTCTTTCAGCTTTCTCTTCCTTACTGGCTTGGATGATTCTGGATCAGCAGATTTCGGAGCTACTTCTTCTTGTGGAGATAGATCAATAAACTTACCAGACTTCTTGTCAAAAGATATATTCATTATTTTAAGCGTGCCATCACTAAGCAGCATGATCTTGCAAACTTTCGGCTTAGAACTGCAAGCTACCTTGAAAGATTCTAGGCACCGAACTATGAGCTTTGATAATATTGCTGGGTACATGATAATCTGAGCTCTCAGATTCCCCTTCTTCAAATTCTCAATATTAAGAAGAATATGCTTCATCAAGTTAAACTTCCTTAGATTTATCAGGAAATCTAAGATATATATCTCAATCTTCTTCAAGCTATCCTTATCACCTTTTCTCGGTACGATAAGCCCTTGCACCCATAACTCCATAATCCGGGAGTTTGTAGATAGGCTTGAAATTTTTGGAGCCTTGTCATCATCCAATCCGAGAGTTTCTAAGGCCTTTTCCTTGTTGAAACTACCCTTGGAGTCTGGCAATACGTGAGAAATAAACTCAGCTTCACCTTCATAAGATAACCCTACCAAGCTTGCAGCCTTGGTGTAAGAAAGCTTATATGTCTTGCCATACGATTTGAATGAAAATTTCTCTCTATTATCTTCCTCGAAGAAAGCAACTGACTCATAAAACTCAACAAGCAAATCAGAATAAACTTCATCTTGGTTGCCGGTTTTTGATACCGCAACATCCTCCCAGCCATTCAACTTGATATTCTTTGAAATGATAGAATCGTAGTTGCTGAAGAAAGTCGGATGAACTAACCTTTCTCTGTATACTAACCAATGAGATATAGGCTTGGTTGAAGACATTTCTTGAGATGCTAACTCTGCAGACATTCGGATCTGAAGTTCTCTGGGAAATTCGGAATGGAGAAGACTGAAGTTCGGAGCGGAGAAAACTGTGGTTCGGAACGGCCTTAAATCGGAGAGTCAGAGCTTCAGCACGTGAAAGCTTGAAACCGATGTGGGACGAGAAAATATGGTCCCCTTTATATAGGCAATGGGATGACGGTTCACCTTCCACGGTTGATCTAACGGTTGGAATGAGCTGCGATCAGATCTGACGGTTGAGAACTTGAATCCGATCTTTTTGAGGTTTTATTAAAGCAAAGAATTAAGAAAACTATACTTCGAAATCATAATACGAGAAAATACCAACAAGTAAAATATGATTATGAAAACTTCAGTAAGGAAATCATACCTTTCGTATTAGCTTAGGAAAGTTATTCGTAATGGGTAATATAAAGATGACTACGAAAAACTTACTACGAAAAACTAAATACGAAAAACTCAATACGAAAAAGGTAAATACAAAAAACTCAATACGAAAAACTCAATACGAAAAACTTAATACGAAAAACTTAATACGAAAAAACTAAATACGAAAAACTCAATACGAAAAAGCAAATAAAATACTTGTTATGGAAGATTCAGTACGAATGTTCCGTTATGAAAATACCAGTACGAAAGTTTTTCATTCTGGAAATTTTCAATACGAATACTTCCATTCCAGAAGTATTCTGTACGAAATTATCCATTCTGGAAAAGTTTCATTCCGGAAGTTTTTATTCCGGAAATCTTCGTTCCGAAAAGTTTGAAAACAAATTTTGAAAAACTTTGTTAAACAAACAATCGTATGTACTCCCCCTATAAAAAGGAGTTTATTACTGTAAGGAGATTTTTTCAGCAGAAAGTTAATTAAGAAAGATTACCTTACGGTTATCATTCCTAACTTCTGTTTAATATATTCAAATCTATCAGAAGGCAAAGATTTTGTGAATATATCAGCAAGTTGATCTTGCGTTCCAATAAACTAAAGAATAATACCTCCTTTCGTTTTGATAATCCTTTCAAAAAATCTTTTGTTACCAGTCATGTGCCGGGAACATCCACTATCCATGTACCATGTATTGTTGCTGGTACTTTCTTTATTTTCCTGAAATCAAGAAGAAAATTAGACTTTCGGAATCCAAACTTGTTTGGATCCGAGATTTCTAGACAATAAAATTTTTGGTACCCACATTTTCTTAGAAAAGTAAGCTTTGTGAAATCCTAGAGATTGGGTTTTGTTTAAGGAACAATTCTTTGCCCAGTGACCACCACATTGACATTTAGTACAAAATGGGGCACTTTGAGGAACAAAATAATTGTTACTGAAAATGGGTTTTGCATGGGTATAACCAAATCCGGATTTATTTCTTAATGGTCATATTTGGGAATACATCTTATCAAAATTTTCTTTACCATGGGTAAAGTTTGATAAACACTTCTTTAAGGAAAAAATTTCGGACTTGAGTTTTACAACCAAGTTTTTATCCTCAAAATCATTAGTTTTAGAACTAGAGTTAGGCTCAAGAATATTTTTCTTAGAAATTACTTTTTCTAATTCTTTAGAAAGTTTATTCTTCTCAGAACTTACTTCCTCAAGATTTTTTGAAATATTTTCAAAATCAGCATTTTTCTTATCAAGATCTCTAGAAAGATCTGATATCTCTTTAGTAAGAATAGAATTCCTAGAGTTTGCCTTATCGAGTTTCTTGTTGAGTTTGGAATTCTCAATCTCAAGAAGTTCAGCAAACCTAGAGACTTCTTCATAAGTAGGTAAAGTATTTTCCTCATCAGAAGATGATTCTTCATCATAAGAGTTATAATATTTACTATCATTAGGATTTAAAGAAACATTGGTCAATTATTCAGCATTTCGTACCTTAGCCATAAGACAATAATTATCAATAGGTAATTTGGATATAAGACCAAGATTCTTCTGTCCTGAAGATTCATATTCAGAAGATTCATCTGAAGAGTCACCACCACTGGCACTCCAGGTGTCATTAGCTTTCAGAACTTTCTTAGCTTTGGCTTTATAATACTTCTTCCTGTTCCTGTCTGAATGTATTTCCTTCCTTTCTTTCTTTTTGAGCATAGGGCAATCTGGTCTAATATGTCCAGCTCTTTTGCATTAATAACATGTTACTTCTCCATCTTTCTTATCTTTCATGTCCTTTTTCTTATACTTGGATTGAAAGTTTCTCTGTCCAGCTATCTTGTTCATCCTTCGAGCAAGATTGGATAATTCATTTTCTGAGACTTCACTCTCACTAGATTCGGATTGGAAAATAACTTTCTTAGACTTGGATCTGGTTACTCTTTCAGGAGTCTTAGCTTTCATCTGATTAGAAGTTGTAGTAAAAGCAACAGTACCATTTCCATTCTTCTTCTTGATGTTGTCAGCATCTCTCTTCATTCTAGTTTCATGTTGTAGAAGAGTTCCAAAAAGCTCATCAAGAGTAATTTGAGTGACCTTCCTGTTCTCATCTATAGCTGTTCTCTTGGATTCCCACTCATTGGGCATAATTTCAATTATCTTGTCCACAAGAGCTTCATCATCTAAACCTTTCTCTCCCATAGACTGCAGACTATTGACAATGGTCATAAATCTCTGTTGAACTTTACAGATAGGTTCTCCATAAGGAAAAGTGAAGCCATGATATTCAGCTCTAAGCATAGCTCTTCTAGTCTCAATCACCTTAGAAGTCCCAAAGTGTGTAACTTCTAACTTCTTCCATATACAATTAGCTGCTTCACAAGAAGAAATTTGGCTATATATGTTTCTGGTCATTGAACATAGTAAAGTGTTGCGTACCTTATAGTTGAGTTGATATTCTTGCTTTTCCTGGTTAGTGAAAGATCTGACTTCCTTGTCAGGAATTTTATAATCACCAGTAAGCATCACAAAGTTATCTACTCCAGTATTGATAACAAATGTCTTCATACGATCTCTCCAGTATTCATAGTCATTACCATCAAATATAGGTGGTCTTGTAGGATTCAGATTGTCAATCGAACCAACATTAATTCCTGCCATACTAGAAATAACTTTGCACACAAACTTGTTAGTAGAAAAGATTCGTTATAACAAAGTTCGGAATAAGAAAAGTTCGGAATGGATAAATCTTAATGACAAAGTTCGGAATGGAAAAGTGAGCAAGAAAAACTTGTATGTGAGTACAAGTATTTCAGTAACCTGCTCTGATACCAAATGTGAGAATGGTATAGAGTAAGAGGTTTCCAACCTCTGATACCAATTGTGAGAATGGTATAGAGTAAGAGGTTTCCAACCTCTGATACCAATTGTAGGATCGAAATATAATATGAGATGCTCAATATACAAGAGGGGGGTGAATTGTATACTTTAAAAATTCCTTTGGAACCTTTAAAGTTAGTTAAGAATAACTAAGATTTCCTTAAGCAAAGGAAAGGACTAAGTTTAACAAAGTTAAACTAAGTAAATTCACAACACCTCTAACACCGAACTAAACTTGGAAAGAGATTCCAAAAGTAGGTTCCGGAAATATGGTTCCGGAAATTGAAACTTAACAGAAGTTACAATATGAGATTCTACCTTAAAGCGTATAGAATCTAAATGAATCAGAGTAAGTAAGGAAGTATAAGAAAGTTATACTTTCCTTAAGATACAAATTGCAGCGGAATAAAGACAAGTAGTAAAACTACTAGTAACAAGATAATAGTCTTTTAACCCAAAGAGAAGGGTATCCAACAACCTTGGATAAAGGTCCCTTGATTTATACTTTCAAGTAAGTCTGTCTTACCCACACCAGGGTAAGCCCTCGATACGAAGATCGGAGTCTCTGTCTTGCTATCCCCGCAAGCCCTCAACTTCAAGGTAGTTGGTAACCTCTGTCTTTCTCAGCAAGAAAGCCCTCGATCTTTAAGGTATTCGGCACCTCTGTCTTTCTCAGCAAGAAAGCCCTCGATCTTTAAGGTAGTCGGCACCTCCTTCTTTCTCAGCAAGAAAGCCCTCGATCTTTAAGGTAATCGGCACCTCTGTCTTCCTATCCCCGGAAGCCCTCGAATGTAATCACCAACATTCGGAATCGCACGAAGCTTTGAGAGTTAATAAGAGACTCTCTCTCTAGAAATCACTTCAACAGCATGTAAGCACTTTTTTCAGCAATCAGCATATTAGCCATCAGCTTCGAGCTCTTTCAAATGAGCTCCTATTTATAGGTAAGGTCGGCTCCTCTCCAACGGTCATATTTTCCTTAAAGATCGGAGGGACCTGTACACGTGTCACTTAGACAACGGTTAGTTTATAACAAAATGGACAACATCGTTTTATAACAAAGTGAGTGTAACTGAATGTACGACATCGTTTTAAACTCTAACATAAAGGTTCGGAATAGAAACTTCGGCGTGAAGGTTCGGAATGAATAAATTCAGAGTGTATAAAACAATGATAATCAGATTCTCTTTAATAGGTGAATTCGGAATGAGAATTCGGAATAGGAATTCGTCATCAGAAATCGTAATGAGAATTCATCATCAGAATTCGTAATGAGAATTCTTCATCAGAATTCGTAATAGGAATTCTTCATTGGAATTCGTAATGAGAATTCTTCTTCAGAATTCGTAATGAGAATTCATCATCAGAATTCGTAATGAGAATTCGTCATCAGAATTCGTAATGAGAATTTGTCATCAGAATTCGTAATGAGAATTCTTCATTAGAATTCGTAATGAGAATTTGGAATGAGATTTCTTCATTAGAATTCGTAATGGGAATTCTTCATTGGAGTTCGTAATGGGAATTCTTCATTGGAGTTCGTAATGGGAATTCTTCATTAGAGTTCGTAATGAGAATTATTCTTCAGAATTCGTATCCTGAATCTGGAATAGAACTTAGTCAGAATTCATATCCGGAATTCGGAATGAAACTTCCTTATAGTTCTTGTCCAGAATCCGAACCCTAAAACAGAATGCTTTATATCAAAGTTTCAATGATTCCGAGAAAATGAATCCGAAACATATATTTAAGAAAAATATGAATGAAAATATGATAGGGATAATTTTTCTTATAAAAGCGATTTTCCTTAAGAAAGCAATTTTTCTTATAAAAGCAATTTTCCTTAAGAAAGCAATTTTCCTTAAAAAAGAAATTTTCCTTATAAAAGCAATTTTCCTTATAAAAGCAATTTTCCTTAAAGATAAGGTTTTTGTGATTTTCAAAACAAGAAGGAATGGAAAAGTCATAAAGAAAACCTTATTGACTCAACAAACCTGACACGTCACCAGAGATGGTCGACCACAAGACCCGAAGCGCTTTCTTGATCAACATGAGCTAGGGAAAAGCACCTAGGTATCAATATAGGAAATAATATGAATGATTTAACCCTAAAATCAACAAGACACATCTCATGTACCAAACTAAATACATATGAATATAAACCCAAAACAAAGTGTAAGAGGAATTATAAACATAAACATGAGACATAATAGGGAAAAGGATCAATGGTCTAGAACTTGTTAAAAACCATAAGACAAGAGTCAATCTCTATGTGACCATTGGTCACCACTATCCTAAACCACTTGAGGATGACTTCTACTAGGAGGAGTCATCAAGATACATGATTCACTTACCTTTACCTAGGTACTACAAAAACAAGTCTACAAATGCATAAATTCATATATATGGTGAGAGGTAATGACCAGTAGGATACCACCATGAATCTATAAAAATTATTTCACCACGAAACCATTAATTATAACACTAAAATAAAACTAGTTTTATAAAGTAGTTCATATAAAAACACATTTTTCATAAAACATCCCTTTGGTTTTCCTTTTTAAAACAATCCATATCTCAAACCTTAAGAACATGGAGGTAAATAAAAATTTGATTAAATAAGTGTAAATAACCAATAAATCCATTCATATTAAAATAATTGGGAATGAAAAGCTCAAGAATCCATGTAATGTTTACTAACAATGCACAAATGGGCCACAAGATGGAGTCTACGATACCAGGACATCCAAGGAACTCGAGTCGGCATAGTGAATCCTAGGTCCCTACAAAGACACATGTATCAAGGTATTACCTAAGTGAAAAGGTCTACTATTACATGAAATATAATCCAAGTCCAACATTTTCAAATTTATCTTTGGTTCATTTCATCAAACACTTAAAGTTTATAAAACTATTTTTAAATAAAATCCTCTTTAAAACATTTATCATCGCAACCAAAGATAAAATAAAAATTGTGGATTTTAATTTGTCCCTTATCAACATCAAGCTAATCATTTTCATATCATAAGAAAATTTAAGTATGCCATGGGAAAAAAATCCATTAGATAGAAATGCCTACCTCTCCAATGGAGGAAATGTCTTAAAATTTGGTGATGTAAAATAAAGATATTCAGTCCTCAAAAACCTATATCTACAAATAAAAACATCAATTATCTACCCACAACCCTAGATACAACCATGACAACATTATTTCATTCCAATAAATCAAAGGGGAAGAGATTGAGGGTAGATCTAGAGAAAAAAAGTATAAATCTAGAATTGATCTGAACATACCTTGAAGATATCCACCCAAATCGATCGAGAATCACCAAGGAATAAAAGGGAGAGTCCTATAGATCATAATAGAGGGGTTTTTTAAATTTAATGAGGTATTAGGAGGAGATTATAGTTAAAAAGAATAAGGGAGTCTGAGTAATTTGTATCACCAAAAAAATATAGTTTAAAAGAATGTTATGCTTGATATATTGCTTAACACAAAACATTGATCTTTAAACAAACTGTGATATACTATAAAAATATTATTATTTAAATGTGACCAATATGACCTAACCGTTAAATTGGTGGTATAAATACCATTATATTATATTAAGTAAAGAATAATCCCAAAATTTCACTTTCTTGATTTTAATATCTCTAATGTGTTTTAACAAGGATAAAAAAAGTCATGAATGGATGGTTATTTTTAATATGAATATTTTTTTTTTGAAGTTAATATATTTTTAATTTTTAGTGATGATATAATTACCTTAATTTTTTATGCAACGCTGACACAGTGCTTGTGCAAGTAGTAGAAAAATCAAGTAAATGATTTTAAAACACTTACAAAGTAATATTGTATGGGTGGGTTATAGTGTTTCATGAATTTTTTAGATAAATATAATATATTAGTGATTTTTTAAAATTTTATATTCAAACTACTTTACTATCTTGATATTTATTTCAAATTCAATTATGTGAATAGTCCTAAAAATGACTTTAATAGTATTTTATGATAAATAATATTTTATTAAATGATTTAAAATTAATTAAAAAATATATTTGGATAATTTAATTGAATATGGTATATAATATCAACCACCATCCAATTATGTGTTACTTTCCCTTTTATTGTAACTTTCTTTACCCCTAAATAGTAAAAATATTTTTATCACGGTAATCGTTAAAAGGGTTAACGAGAGGTTAAAACTAAGAGATAAGGGTTAAAACATCACATAAACTTGTATAAATTTTATTTTATGAGAATATTTAGACTTATATTCACCCTTTAATTTAAATATATCAATTTTTTCCACTTGAATATGAATATTAATTTATATTAATTTAATGCTTTAAGTAATTCTAAGGGTAACCCTCTACTCTCTTATATAATGACACCAACCCTCCTCTCTTCATAAAACTCAATGAACCATGTATATAATCCAAGACCTACCAAAATATCTTACCAAAATTCTTCCCCATAACTTAGAGTCTCCAATATCATTAAAATACTAACTTATAATACATTAGGTGTAAGCCAAAGGTTGTTTTGTGGAGAAGACGTATAAGTCTTAACTGAGTGTTTTCATTTGATTTCTTCTTATACCTCCTTAAAATATTCTTAAACCATGATTATATAATAACATTGGTGTCTAAAATATACTAAAATGTTATTGTGATTATGTTACAACCCTTTTCATCTCCTTTTCCATCATATGGGGAACAGAAACATCATTTGTGTGTACATGTTGACAACCACCTCTACAAAGAGATGTGTTTTTTTATCACCACATAAAAAGGGTGTTTATTATGGATTAATTAAATAAATATAATTTTTTAAATATAATATATTTCTTAACTTCTTACCCTTCCACCCATTAAAAATGATAATATCGTTCATACATACGTGTGGATTGTCACCTCGATGAAGTGATGTGATTCATTTTTCATATATACCTTTCATGGATGATTCTAAAATTGAATTTATTATATAAAATTATAATTATTTCATGATTAATATTATGTATTTAACCATGATCCATTTGAACATGATCAACTTAATAAAGTTGTTCTGTGATTATGAACTGGTCGTTCTCAAAACATTTGAAATGAAGTTAATTGATTTAATAAATATATAATCATGGTAATAAATGAAATAAAAGGTATAATAATAAGGTAATATACCTTAAAATGTTCTTAATCAAGTATAAAATTGTAATATTTTTATTATATGTGATATAAAGTATATACGTGGTGAGTCAGACTTGAGGTAAGGGGTTTTTTAATTCAATTTCATTTCATAGGGTTGTATTACTTATTCATTGTATATATTATGATAAGATTATGTGTATATTAACATAATATTATTTTATTTTTTAATTACAGTTGTTTTATTTATATTTTCATTTGTAATAAATAATCAATTCCTCGATTAATTTTCACTTCAATATTACAATCTTTGTAAAAGTTTCTCATCTCACTTTTGCTAATGTGATATGTATGTCATATTCACTACTTGATTATTTTGTGTAGTGTTTATATTGAACCTTTTCTATTTTATATCATTAATATATTTATATTAATGGTATTTAAAGTTTCATTTTAAGTTATTTCTATCAAGGGGGCTATGATGAAAAGGTTACTAAAGTTGTAAGGATTTATTTCATAATCTCATCCTTATTCAAGTTTGTTTATATTTAATTTTCTATTGGGGAAATTATATTATATTTAAATATTAACCCATATATATTTTATTATACTATAGTTATTTTTAGAAATTACAAGTTCCCCTTTCATTTTCCCCTCTCTAAGTACTCAAAATTCCAAAAAGAATGTTTTTCAGGAAAACTGAATTTGTTTTCTATTTGATTGGGAATATTTTTATTCCATGTCAAAATTTTCATTAAAATTTTTTTAATAATTTTTTTAATATTCTATACTGATTTATGAAAGTCATTTTTACCCATTTTTTTACTTTCTATAGAAAAATTAAAAGGAATCTTCTTGTCATTTTTCAAATGGGGCACTTTTTACCAATGGTGTGACCAGAATCTTTGTTTTAATGCTTACCACATGAAAAAATTTCCCCACCATCATGACTCTTATTTTCCTTAAAGATTCCTTTACAATTTTACATGGTTTTATTCAATGAAAATTTTTTTCCTAATTTTCTTGAAATTTTTATATTTTAAATAATTGATTTCAAATTAAAATGGGTATTTTCATCAAGAAATGTTCTAGTGATCTTTTAAAAAAATAATCTAATTCAACGTCCATTAATGAGTCTTAGGATTTAATGGGGATATAATCTGACGATACCATCCACCATATTTCTATGTATGTATTATGATTATTTTTTACTAAGGAAATTATTGGCATTCTATATATTAGTTCTTCTTATACAGATTGTTATTAATCATTAAGGTGTGTTGATTAAGTTTTGTTGTTTATTCATATGATGAATGTGTTGGAATTATTAAGTGATGGGTGGAGCCTAAAATTACATATCCACTCAATGAATCAGTAGGTATCATGAGACAAAATTAGTTTGGTATTTGGCATATTCCTTTCCCATTTATACATGATTTCTTAGCCTGAGGCCTCGATAATAAGTTTAAGATGTCTAACATTACACATTCCATCATTATGAATTCATATATTGGTTTCTATATGATTATTTTAATATTTATGATATATAAGGATGTGTTTCAAACTCATGTTATTATTTTTATAAACTTATTTGATCATCATTTATTCCTATCATATTATTCATGCCTTATTTATTATATGATAATTTATACTGTATGCATTCCATTATTGATCATATTATCTCACTATTTTATTTTATTTATTTTCCCTGGGATTTCAAGGAGTTTACTATTATTGATATATAAGGATATTCTATCAGGGATAATAATGTTATCAAAGAAAATATGATGGTTTGTTTTATATTTTCAAATTCAAAGTGATATTCAGGCATGTATCTAGTTTTCCATGACAACTAAACTATCCAATCCTTTAGGATGTGATCCCTTGTATCTTATGATAATGTAGTAAAATAACCACCAACTTTGGGATACTGGATTTGGGGTGTTACTATTGGTATCAAAAGAAGTTTATTAGGACCCTTAAAAACTATATTTAGGAAAACATAGATTATAGAACATACCTCTATGATAGATTATATGGATAAGTCTAAGTATAATATAATATTTTGAAGCTTGGGTAAAGTAGAGATTATATGGTTTCCCTAACAAATACATATTTTTCTAGATGATGTAAAGTGGGTATGGTTATGGCATAGACACATCTAGGAGTAACAACTCTAAAAGGGGTGTATTGGTTATTAACTTTATTATCATCGGTGCACGATGAGTGGGCCTAATACTGCACACATGGTAGTCACTCTCGATGGATATTCTTAGGTTAATTAACTGTTGGGAAAAATCCCTTAATGCATCATTTAAGCATTTTTAAGGTGATTGTGTTTGTTGACAAAGTGGACATCTATGTTGTGATTGTTGACAAAGCAAACCATGACATACAAATTTGTTGAAAAAGGGGATTTCATGGTGGCATGTCGATTTCAAGAGATGTGGTTAACGATCAATGTTTGATTCAAGAATATCGACAAAGTAATGGATGATCTAGAGGTGGTACAAAAAGAGAATATACAAGGTGGTGTCGTTTTCCAGTGTTTGCCAAATTTTTGGGCCAAAAAATTGACAAATGGAGAAAGGTGGTTTTGGAAAAGAGACTTGTGTGCCATTGTCTTGAAGGAGAGTAAACATGCGCGCCCTATTTTTTTCAAGATCATAACATCAAAATATGGCAAAGGGAAAAGGGGCGCCCAAGTTTTAGGGTTGGTCGCGCAAGTGACTTGTGCGGCAGAGACTTGTGCGCCGAAACTTGCGCGCCGAGGGGAGACTTTTGTGCCGTCGTGCAGGGTGTCCAAATGCCTATAAATAGAGGTCGACCCCTCCTCATTCGATATGAGTTAAACACTTAGAGAAAATCAGATCTCCCGTCACACAGGTGTGGTGGTCACGCAAGTGGTTGTGTGGTCGCGCAAGTAGAAGTTGTGCGCCAGTTGACTGATGTGCGTCCAAAGTGGTTTGGGAGAGGAAGGAAGGGTATCGCCCAAGTTTTGAGTTAAAGAAGTGGGTGTCACGCAAGTGGTTTGGTGACACTTGTGTGCAATGTTTTGAAGAAGCGCGATAGTTGGTGGTTGCGTGCCAATATTGGTTTGGGCGTAAAAGGGTGTGAGTCGTGCAAGTTTGGACTTGCAGAAGCTTGTGTCGTGCAAGTGGTTGAGGTGGACTTGTGCGCTAGTTATAACTTGCGTGCTGAGACTTGCACACTAGCTTAGAGAAGGACTCCAGGTATTTTTGAAGCATGACAGTGATTCAGGGCTGCGTGAAAGCTAAAAGATTGCCTGATACCTTCGGTGCAAAGTGAGATTCATCTACGGTTGAAAGTTTGACTTCAACAGAGAATATACATAAAATAGAGGATGCATTCATTAGTGATAATGAAGAGACCTACAGGTCTATAAACTATGATTGGATCCTTTCCAGAGTATTGATCAAAGGAAGAGGAAGAAGGTGATCCACTCCACCGTCAGTGAGCCAGAGAGAGAGAAACAGGGAGTGACCCTTGGGAAAGCAGTGAGTTGATCCTAAACTTTGTAAAGGAAGTGAGTCTGGGAATAGAAGTGATCTATCCCAAACTTTGTAAATAGTAGTGCGCTTTTAGTGGATTTGGTACATCGTCACATCGCTGGTGTATGCTCCTTGGACGTACCCCAGTGAGGGTGAACCAAGTAAAAATTGTTGTGTCCTGTGCATGATTTAGTTCTTGTTTATACTTTGCTACAGGAAAAGAGAGAGAAGAGTGTCCTGCTTAACAGCGATACAAGATCAATAGGGGCAATTGTTTTAATCTGTTATACCCTGATTCACCCCCCCTCTTAGGGTATCTAACCTAGTGGACCTAACATTAAAATTTTTGTTATAAACCATTCTGATGAATGAGAGGATAGAACCTGCGGAAAATTATGATATGACACGGTGGTATGGAATAAAATTGAAGTGTAATGGGTGGATAATTATAAGGTTTATCATAAGTTTAAAGGCATGGATACCTCTTTTGAGGTTTTATGTGAGATGATTAAGGATATTTTCAGATAAATGTATGGAATACAACCCTTTGGTTTAGCTTGTGTTTTAGTGAAAAAATTATTTGTGGAATAATTATTTTATATTTTGTGGACATAATTTGAAAGGTATCAATAACCATTAGGTTTAATATGATATTTTATACTAATATAGTTAATTGGGATAAAATGGTTATTACATTTTTGGAGCATATGATTTATCATATAGATAATCATGAGATTAAGAAGTGATTTGGGGACTAGTGATTAATTTTATTTTTGATGAAGTTCACTGTATTAGTAAAATTGTATGATTAAGTTAAATAGAAATATTTTTTGTTAATATAGGATTTTATTTTAGAAATAAAGGGTGGATTGTATTTTAGAAGCATATATGATTTTATTGTGGATTTACAGTGATTGGGAATATTTATTGAAATGGTTAGCATATTTTAGAGATTATATGATTATGGAATATACATTTTTAGTATATATGAGTGATTAATATTGTTTAGAGATTAATGTTAAGTTATTCTTGGAAGAATATGTGATAAAATCATTCTAATATTTGAGATTCATTTTTATGTGGCATATTTTGAATATTTTTAAGGTTAGTTATTTATGGAATGATTTAAGTTGAACTCTGGGTGTTATTATTGAGGATTTGGAGACTAATGTAGTGTTTCTTTATATAAAGTTTTATTAATATTGGATTATCTCAACTTGTGATAACCATTTTGGTTTTTTATAGAGTTTGGAGGAATAAATTATTATCCTTTGATGGATATTATAATTCATTGAAAGTTAATTTTAGTGATTTAGACATGAAAAATTCATCTTGAATATTCATTTCATGGAGTAAGAGATGAGATAAAAGTTGAAATTGATCGAAGCACAACCAAAGTATGAAATTGTGCTTATTAAATGGAAATAAATCAAGAAAGTGTATTTTCTTGGGTTATTTATTTTTATGGTAAAATAATCCCTCAACTCTAGGAAAATATCTTGAAATAAAATTGTTATCCAATTACTTTCATTTTTGATAAATTTGTAATCCAATTACTTTATTTTTTGTTATAATGAATATTAATAATGATAAATACTTATCACTATAGTAAAGGGTAAATTAGGTTAACTATGGTTAAAACTAATGTGAAAAGGTTTTAAAATAACCATAAAACTTGACTTTAATATATTTTATGAGTTACGTTCAATCATCCTCATAAAATATTTGAAAATATGGCATTTTGGTTCCATTTTTCCTTAATAAAGACCGTTATATTATTTTAAGTAGAGAATAATTCTAAAATGTCACTATCATGGTTTTAATATCTCTAATATGTTTTCACAAGGATAAAAAAGTCATGAATGGTTCTAAAAGGTTATTTTTGTTATGAATAATTTTTTATGATGGTAATTTGTTTTAAATTTTTAGTGATGAAATAATTACCTTAAATTCTTACGCAATGTCGTCACAATGTTTGTGAAAGCAGTAGAAAAATAAAGTAAATGATTTTAAAAAACTTATAAAGTATTATTTTTTGGATGGTTTGTGGTGTTCTAGAAATTTTATATATAAATATAGTTTATTATTGATGTGTTAAAAGTTTATATTTGAACTACATTACTATCTTGATATTTTTTTAAAGTCAATTATATGAATAGTCACGAAAATGAATTTAATGATATTTTATGTTAAATAATATTTTATTAAATGATTTATAATTCATAAAAAACTTAACATTGTCTACGTAAATGTGATATGGTTTAGAATATAAAAAATTTGTCCAATTATGGGTCATTTTTCATTTTATTATAACTTTCTTGACCCCTAAAGACAAAAAAACATTGTTACCATGGTAATCGTTAAAAGAGTTAACAAGATGCTAAAACTAAGAGATAAGGGTTAAAAACATCACCTAAACTTGTCTAAATTTTATTTTGTGATATTATTTTAACTTATTTTCACCCTAAATATATCAATTTAGTCCCGCTTGAACATGAAAATTAATTTATATTAATTTAATACTTTAAGTAATTTCAAGGGTCCCCCTATAACCTCTTATATAAGTACATTGACCCTCCTCTCTTCCTCACACTCCATGAGTAATTCATCTTGTCCAATACTTACCTAGATACCTTCCCAACCTTACTCCCCATGACCTATAGGGTCTGGTGTCATCAAAATACCAATCTAAAAGGCTTAAGGCGTAAGTCAAAGGTGGTTTTCTGAAGAGGAGGTATAACTCTTAACTGACCGTTTTCATTTTATTTCTTATTATAACTCATTAAAATATTCTTAAACCATAATTATATAATAACATTAGTATCTCTAATATACTTAAATATTATTATTATTATGGTAAAACCTTTTTCGTCTCATTTTCAATCATATGGGGGATGAAAACATCGTTTGTGTGTATGTGTGGACTACCACCCCCATGAAGTGATGTGTTTTATTTTTAATCACCACATCATAAGGATGGTTATTATGGATTAATGAAATAAATATTATTCTAGAAATAAAATATATTACTCACCTTCTTACCCTTCCTCTCGTTAAAAAATGATAATGTTACTCGTGCGTACATGTGGAGTACCACCTCCATAAAGTGATGTGATTCATTTTTCATGTATGTATTTCGTGGATGATTCTAAAATTATATTTAATATATAAAGATAATAATCATTTAATGATTAATATTATTTATATGATTAAACCATTACCCCTTTGACCAAGATCAGCCTTCCAAAGTTGTTCTTTGATTATGAACCGAACATCCTCCAAATATCTGACATGAACTTAACTGGTTTAATAAATATATAAGGCATGGTAATAAATAAAATAAAAGGTATAATAATAAGGTAATATACCTGAAAAAAAATTTATCACGTATAAAATTAATATAATTTTATTATACATGAGATAAAGTACGTACGTGGCGATTCGGACTCGAGGTAAGGGGTTTCTTAAACCAATTTCATTTCATTGGGTTATATTACTCATTAATTGTCTATATTACTACAAGATTATGTGAATAATGACCTATGATTATTTTATGTTGTAATTCCAATTTTTTTATATGTATTTACATTTTTAACACATTATCACTTCATTGATTAATTCTCACTTCAATATTATGATCTTTGTAAAGGTTTCTTGTTGCACTTTTGTTTTTGTAAAATGTATGTCATATTCACTAATTATTTCTTTTTTGTGGTGTTTATACTACCCATTTGATGTTTTATATCATGAATATATTTATTTTCATTGTATTTAATTTTTTATTTTAATTTATTTCTTTCAATGGGGTTATGATTCAAAATTTACCAAAGAGGTAAGGGTTTATTTCACAATCTCATCCTTATTTGAGATCATTTATGTTGAAGTTTACATTGGGTGAATTATATGATATTTCTATCTTAAACCCTATCTATTTTATTCTAATATATTTATTTCTATAAATTACAAGTTTCCCTTTCATTTCCCCCTCTCTAAGTACTCAAAATTTCGAAAGAATGTTTTTAAGTAAAATCGAATTTGTTTTTCTATTCAGTTGGGAATCTTTTTTTTTCATGTTTATATTTTATTTATATGTTTTCAAGTTTTTTTTACTATTATTAAATGATTTATTAAAGTAATTTTTACCCATGTTTTAATTTCTATAAAAAGGTTTAAAATAAATCTTCTTTTTATTTTTCAAAGAAGGCACTTTTTACCAAAGGTGTGACTAGAATGGTTGTTTTAATGGTTATCGCATGAATGTATTTCCTCACCATCATGAATATTATTTGCCTTGAAGCTTTTTTTACATGTTTGTATGGTTATTTTAAAGAAAAAATAATTTTCCTAATGTTATGAAAAAAAATTAATTTTTAAAATAATTGATTTTAAAATGAAAATGGAATTTTCCTCAAGAAATTTTCTTGTGATATTTTAAAAGTATTTTCATCTAAGACAACATCCTTTGATTAATATTATGTTTTACTGGGGATATACTCTAATGATACCATCCACCATATTTTTTAGGATGACTTATGATAATTTTGATCAGGAAAATTATTGGCATTCTGTATGCAAGTCCTTATAATATGGATAGTTATTAATTATTAAGACATGTTGATTAAATTGTATTGTTTATTCATAATATTAATGTGTTGTGATTATCAAGTGATGGGTGGAGCCTGAAATTACAAATCCCCTCTATGTATTGGTAGGTATCATAAGAAAAAAATAGATTGGATATTTGGCATATGCCTTACCCATTTATGTATGATGTCTTGGCATAAGGTCTCGATAGTAAGTTCAAGATGTCTAGAATTATTCATTCTGCCATTATCAAATCGATTATTAATGTCCATGTTATGATTTGAATAGTTATAATATCAATGGATAAGTTTCATGATCATGTGATTATTTGTATGTCATTATTTGATCATCATTTATTCTTGTCATATTATTCATGTATTATTTATTCTATGATAGATTTAGTTGTACACATTTCCTTATAGAGCATCTAAGCTCACCCTTTTATTTTTTTACCTTTCCCCAGGATGTTAGTAAGTTTACAATGATTGATATTCAAGGATACGATATAGGGAATAATAATGTTCTCAGTGAAAATATTATGTTGTGTTTTACATTTTCAAATGCAAAGTGAGATTCAAGCATGTGTCTTGTTTTCTAATACTATTAAACTATTCAATCATTCGGGATACAACCCCTTTTATTTTTTGTCAGTCTAATAAAATAACCACTCACATTGGGTTACTAGAGTCGTGTTTTTGCATAATTTTTTGTTTTAAGAAGTTCAGATCGGGTCGCATGGTTAGGTCGTGTTGGTTCCAAGTATAGTGGAAGCGTGCGATGGTGGGCGATGTATTAAAATTTCTTTTAATATTAAAGTTACTTGAAACCATGAGTGAGGATATTTCACATCAAATTTATAATTATTTTATTTAGATTGGAATAAATAAATTACTTGGGCTTGGTGTCTTTCTTCATTGATGAATTTTGATCATCCAAAAAAATATTTTGGATTTCCTTCATTACACTTGTGAGGATCCCATGATAGAATCCCTCTAGTGGTGATCTAAACGTGCTCCTTTGATATTTTAGCAACGCCAAACCATCTCTGGGTGAAAGAATAGGGAATAAAATGTCTTGTGTTGTTTGTTTTTGATCGCTCGTTCTCCTTTCTTGAAGAAATATCTCTAGCATTTCTTGTTCTTGATTTGGAGAGAGATGGAGGAGATGAAATTGAATTCATTGTGTGCAGAAATTCTCTATTTTTCAATTGCGATAGTCGATCCTATACACAATAGACATAACCATCTATTTATAGAGCTAGGGTTTAAGTTAAAATAATTATTTAATTGCATGTCGGTCATTAAATAATATAATAACTTTTAATAAATCCCATTCCACATAACAAAATATTAATATTACTATTTTTGTGTGTGCCAACTTACACAATAAAAAATATTATTTAACTAATTTGTTAATTAATATTTATCATCAGACTTGGTCTTGGTCTGTTCAAACTCCTCTATCATTTATTGAATACTCGAATAAAATATTGTATTCTCTTAAATAAATATTTTATTCATAAAGCAGTAAATAAATATTTATTAAATATATAATAAAATAAATAAATATATTGTATTCACAATCTGATGAATAAATATTTATTTAATTTATATGATCAATAAAACTTGAATTAAATTATTCCTCAGTCTTGAGAATAATATTTATTCCATTAATTAAATTCAAATAGAATTTAATCGAGATCAACAAAAATACTTAGTGTGTGACCCTCTATGATTTTTCTCATTGGCATTAGGTGGGATTGCATAAAGTTAAAAATTACTATCTAGCAACGGGTCAAGATACCCGAGATAAAGAACTTAATGTCGCAATGATGATGACCACATATGAACACTCATTGTATAATATAATCTCTTTTTCATAGTATCTCATTAAGCAGGTTGCACATCTATTTCACCAACTTATATGTTCGATACATCTTTCTTTGACTATCTGAAATAAACTTTGTTACACTATAGATATGGAATTTAATGTGATGGTTCTATTCTAATAAAAGGGTCAAGATATCAACTTCCATAAAGACGGAAGGAAAAATCCTTCTTCGACTTATTCATTAATGGCATATCAGTCGTGACACACACTACATACCCTACTTCCCACCAACATATTGCGTGATGGTTTTGGTCGGTAAATATAAGCGCACAAGTCATGACATGCATCAATGATGATCATAAAGTCTAAGGACCATTACACACACTCACAAATAGAAATATCTGATCACACAAAAATATGTTGAATTCCTACTGGCGGTTCTGTTCTCATAATCTCTCACCTTGGAGATTACCAAGTGTGAACTTCATGAGAAGAAGCTTCATCCGCTTATGAGTACCCATACCTAATGATCTATATACCATGTGTTCTATCATAGTGCGTTATCCAATCGCAGAACTATATTTAAGAGATATCGACATAGCATCTCAGAGTTCTCATCATAGTGGGAAACTGTTACGACCTTGTCAATGCGATGGATATTCTAGCACATTATCACATCAATGTTATGCGTAATAATAATCAATGTGTGATAAGTTACTTATATTAATATTCACTTCTTTGAATATAAAAGTAATCTAAAGTACAAAGTAGTTGGTTTTAGAGCACCAACTCCAAAAAACTCCCACTTACACTAGAGTTAAACGCTAATGACTGGTTAGTGTTGGGAAAGATGGCAAGCGATGAATGCGAAAACAACAAAAAACATGAACGCACAGTGGAGAAATCTTTCCCTCAAACAGAGGATGCGTAGCGACAAAAACAGGTGTAGAAAATAAAATTGACACTAGAAATTTTTTACGTGGAAAACCCAAAAAGGGAAAAACCACGGGACCTTGTCCAGAAAGAGGGATCCACTAAAATAGATAAGTACACGGTAGAGACTCCCCAAAAATGAAAGGGATCTCAAAAGTAATACTTAGAAAATAGTGGATCAAAGTCGGAGAATAGATGCAGTCTTGATGAAGCCTAAAAAGAAGAAAGCAGCCTGCTAAAGAAACCCAAATAGATCTGACCGTGAAAGCAGAAGATTGATGTCCGAACAAAAGTGCAGATGAAAAACACCGGGATCGGATCAAAAACCACCGCAGATGAAAGCCGATCAAATCAGAGTAGTTCCACCGGTTGCAGATCTGAAAACCGCTCCTTGAAAACGCAACTGCACTGCCTCCAACCTCTACCAAGAGAAGAGTCGCACACCTCATACAAATAGAAGATGAAATCTCATATATCTCCTAAAAGATATCTCATATCTGATTAAAGATATTAAATATATCTCATCAAAGATATAAAATATATCTTCTCAAAGATATCATATATATATATTCAAAGATATCAGATATATCTTGTCAAAAATATCAAAATATCTTTTTTTAAAGATATCGGATATAAAAAATATTTATCGGGGCCAGATGAGGAGGAGCCCCAACAAACTCCCCCTCCGACTCAACTGGGGATCATCGCCAACCCTGCAATCAGTCGGCAAGTCTCAAATTTTCCTCTGGGTAAACTCTTGGTCAACATGTCTGACCCATTGTCATCAGTGTGGATCTTCTCAAGCTCTAACTGTCTCGAATCAAGGACATTGCGGATCCAATGATACCGAACATCAATATGTTTCGACCTACCATGAAAAGTAGGATTCTTTCCCAAACAAATAGCACTCTGACTATCAAAAAATAAAACATATCTGTCTTGATTAAAATTGAGCTCTTGAATAAAAGTTTTCATCCACAACAATTCTTTGCATGCCTCTGTAGCTGTAATAAACTTTGACTCTGTGGTAGATAAAGCAACACATCTCTGCAACCTAGACTTCCAAGATACAGCTCCCCCTGCAAAAGTGATCAAATATCCTGAAGTAGACTTCCTCGAATCGATATCTCCTGCCATATCTGAATCTGTAAAGACACAAAGAATAGGTTCCCCTTTGCCAAAACACAATCTCAGATTAGAAGTACCACGAAGATAACGAAAAATGTACTTCACTTCCCTCCAATGCTCTATGCCTGGATTCGATAGAAAATGACTGACCACACCAACTGCATGATCTATATCAGGTCTAGTACATACCATAGCATACATCAAACAGCCAACGACAGATGAATAAGGTATGTGTTGCATCTCCTCTCTCTCTTCATCAGTAGAAGGTGATTGACTGGTGTTGAGCTTAAAATGTAAAGCAAGAGGAGTACTAACCACTTTAGCTCTATCCATAGAAAATCTTTGAAGAACCTTCTCAATGTATCTCTCCTGAGATAACCACAATTTCTTGGCCTTCCTGTCACGGGAGATCGTCATGCCAAGAATCTGTCGTGCTGGCCCCAAGTCTTTCATCGCAAAAGACTGACAAAGATCCTTCTTCAATCTGTCAATTCTAGAAGCATCATGGCCAACAATGAGCATATCATCAACATAAATCAGCAGTATAATAAAATCATCATCAGTAAATCTCTGAACAAACACACAATGATCAGAAGATGTCTTCCTGAACCCTGATGAGAAATGATAGATTCAAACTTTTTATACCACTGTCTCGGAGCTTGCTTCAAACCATACAAACTCTTCTTCAATCTGCAGACATGATTCTATTTACCTGTTTCAACAAAACCCTCTGGTTGCTACATATAAATCTCCTCCTCTAAATCTCCATGGAGGAAAGATGTCTTCACATCCATCTGCTCAATCTGCAGATCCAAACTAGCAGCCAAACCAAGAACAACCCGAATAGAAGACATTTTGACAACAGGTGAAAAAATCTCATCAAAATCAATACCTTTCTTCTGAAGGAAGACTTTAACAACTAACCTTGCCTTGTATCGGGGAACATAACTGGATTCTTCATTCTTAATCCGATAAATCCACTGATTTTGCAAAGCTCTCTTACCTGTCAGTAACTTCACCAGCTCAAAAGTGTGGTTGTCATGCAATGATGTCATCTCGTCATCCATTGCCACAACCCATATGTCCTTCTATTCACTTTCCATCACCTCATCAAAAGATTATGGTTCTCCCCCTTCAGCGAGGAGCACATACTCATCAGGTGAATACCGAGTAGAAATGGTATGATGCCGAGATGACCTCCGGAGTGGAACTACGGGTTCATTGATAACCCCAGGAACCGGATCATCAGAAACAAAAGGTGCATCAGAAATATCAACTCCAACCTGTTCACCCTGAGCATCATTCTGCACATCAATGTGATCATCTGAATCAACAATATGAGGTAAATGTAAATCAGAACCTGACTCAAGACTAACAAAACCATCAGAAGTTGGAGAAGTGGACTTTTCTCCCTTATCAATATCTGTAATAGTCTGGTCCTCTTTAAACACTGCATCTCAACTTCTGACAAGTTTCTTCAAAGTAGGATCATAAAACCTGTACCCAAACTCATCGTGTCCATACCCAATAAAAATACACTATCGTGACTTATCATCCAACTTGGATCTCTCATCTCTAGGCACATGAACAAAAGCCTTGCAACCAAAAACTTTCAAGTGATCGTACCTGATCCTTTTTCCATACCAAAACTTATCGGGAGTGTCTGTATGCAAAGCAACTGAAGGTGATAAATTGATAATATAAGCAGCAGTAAGTAAAGCCTCACCCCAAAAGTGTCCAGGAAACTTTGCTTCCGAAATCAAACAAAGAACTCTTTCCAACAAAGTCTTGTTCATCCGCTCAGCTACACCATTTAGCTGAGGTGTCTTGGGAGGTGTCTTCTGATGCCGAATACCTTCCTGCCTGCAATATTGATCAAATGGACCACAATACTATCCCCCATTGTCAGTGCGAATACATTTCAATTTTTTTCTGATTCCCTCTCAACAAAAACATGAAATTGCTTAAAAACACCGAGCACCTGACTTTTGGCATTCAAAACATAAACCCAGAGATTTCGTGAGTAGTCATCAATAAATGTCACAAAATAAAGACCGCCACTAAAGGTCTTAGATTTCAAAGGACCACAAACGTTTGAATGTACTAATTCAAGTACCTGTGACTTCCTGTATGGAGGATGACTGCTGAAACCCACTCTGCTCTATTTCCCAGCCATGCAATGATCACATGTGTCCAATTTGACACTCTTCAAATCTGGAAGAAGATTTCGCTTAGCCAAACAACCAATCCCTTTCTCACTGATGTGACTGAGCCTCTTATGCCACAACTTGGACGAAACACTGCACTCAACAACACAAGCAGTATCACATGAAATAGATGCTCTAGTCCAGTACAAACCTGATTGCTTCTTACCTCGAGCCACAATCAAAGAGACCTTGGAAAGATTCCATTGGAAATCACCAAATGTGTTGATAAACCCTTCATCATCAAGAATGCTGGTAGAAATAAGATTCAAGCGAACCTCTGGGGCATGTCGAACATTCTTCAAAATCAGCTTACTTCCAGTACTGGTCTCTAAACAAACAGTCCTGATACCTACGACATTAACATGACCATTATTACCCATCTTCAAAATCCCAAAATTACCTGGGTTGTAAGATGTAAAGAACTCCTTCTTTGATGTCACGTGAAAACAGGCACCACTGTCAACAACCCAGCAAGAATGACCAGAAGCAATATTAATGGAGTCATAAACAATAACAAAATTACCCCTTGTAGCGGCAGCGACATGATCATCTCCATCGATATTCTTCTTTGGCTGATTTTCCTTCATTCTGTTTTCTCTTTTCAAGTGATAACAAAACTTATTAACATGCACTTTCTTACCACAATGATGACATTCAAAATCTCTCTGCTTTGATCTAGATTTGCTTCTGCTTTTACTCTTTCCTCGACTGCTCTGTCCCTGATTCTTTTCCTGGCTTCTCCCCTTGTTCTCTGTGACTAAAAGCTCTGAAGATTTCTCTTGAGTACGTCTCCTTACTTCTTCATTCAAAATAGAAAACTTAACAAAACTGAATGTCACGGCACCATTAGGAGCAGAATCGGTTAGAGTAACACGTAAATTCTCCCAAGAATTAGGTAATGTGTTAAGCAATAAAAGTGCCAAAACCTCATCTTCAAAATTAATACCCATGTCAGACAACTTATCAAAACATCCCTGATATTCACTTAAATAATCAGAAATAGACGTACCTTCTCTGTACCTCAAATTCATCATTTGTTAGAGAAGAAACAATTTATTTTTTCCAGTCTTAGAAGTATAGGTAGTCTCGAGCTTCTCCCACAATGTTCTGGCGTGAGAGATGTTGAAAATGTGGTTCATCACGTTGTCTTCGACCCATTGGCGAATGAAGCCACAAACCATCTCATGCTCGAACGCCCATTCTTCATCTGACATCCTTTCTGGCTTCTGGGTACTAAACACTGGAAGATGCATTCGCTTGACAAAAAGCATATCCTTCATTTTAAGTCGTCACATATGATAATTGGCACCATTCAATAAAATCATCCGACTATAATTGGATTCCATAATGAATATGAAATAAAAATCAAACTCTCTGATACCAGATGTTGGGAAAGATGGCAAGCGATGAACGCGCAAACAACAAAAAACACGAACGTGCAGCGGAGAAATCTTTCCCTCAAACAGCGGATGCGTAGCGACAAAAACAGGCGCAGAAAATGAAATTGACACCAGAAATTTTTTACGTGGAAAACCCAAAAAGGGAAAAACCACGGGACCTTGTCCAGAAAGAGGGATCCACTAAAATAGATAAGTACAAGGTAGAGACTCCCCAAAAATGAAAGGGATCTCAAAAGTAATACTTAGAAAATAGTGGATCAAAGTCAGAGAATAGATGCAGTCTTGATGAAGCCTGAAAAGAAGAAAGCAGCCTGCTAAAGAAACCCAAATAGATCTGACCGTGAAAGCAGAAGATTGATGTTCGAACAAAAGTGCAGATGAAAAACACCGGGATCGGATCAAAAACCACCGCAGATGAAATCCAATCAAATCAGAGTAGTTCCACCGGTTGCAGATCTGAAAACCGCTCCTTGAAAACGCAACTGCACTGCCTCCAACCACTACCGAGAGAAGAGCTGCACACCTCATATAAATAGAAGATGAAATCTCATATATCTCCTAAAAGATATCTCATATCTAATTAAAGATATTAAATATATCTCATCAAAGATATAAAATATATCTTCTCAAAGATATCATATATATCTTGTCAAAGATATCAGATATATCTTGTCAAAGATATCAAAATATATTTTTTTAAAGATATCGGATATAAAAAATATTTATCGGGGCCAAATGAGGAGGCGCCCCAACAGTTAGTCATCACATGTTAAACATGCTTCTGCTGAGTATGGCTATAGTTGTTAGGCCTACCATGTTTTTATGTCTGGGGTTGGTTAAAATACATGTCTGTGTGGATAATTTATTTTCTGCAACATTAATATCTTGAGAAAATCCCTCAAGTATTAATTTAACTGAGTATTCACCTCTTGTTCACATGTTAGAATCCTGACATCCTTACTAAATCCATAGTCATAGTTTATCATAAGATGGTAAAACTCTTACTTTTTGGTATCACCCAAAATTGGAATAGGATGTTTCTAAATCGCATACACAACATGTATATCATAAATGCTTCAAGTTATTAGTCTCACAAGGTTTTGACCATATATAATGACCACACAGATTGTGTCATTAAAACCGCTAACCGGTGTAGACTACACGGTGTGTACACCAATACACACGTTGTAATCCGATAACCATGTGCTAGGTTGGCCAGTCAACACGCAGCGTACACCACGTGTAATTATTGTGTGGTGAGTCGTGTATCCCTCGGTGCATTTAGATGCAGCGCACTAAGGTACACGATGTGTACTTATGAGTACACGCCATGTAACCCTGTCTTATCGAAAAAAAATTGGCAGTTCCCCGATGGTATCTCCAGTCATTTTTCATATGTTCTTAGACCTTTAAGAAAATAAAACATTAAAATAATCATGATTAATATTTCAAAACATGTTAATTTAAATCCGATTAAATAATGAATAACATGAAATGAAAATTAAACAACAATTTCACATAAATCAACAATCAAAGAAATAATTATAAATTTAAACGTGACCGCTCTGATACCACTTGTTGGTTTCGGACGCAGCGAAAGCGTGCAATGGTGGATGATATGTTAAAAAAAAATATTCGAGTTGTTCGAAACCATGAGCGAGGATCTTACACGTCAAATTTATAATTAATTTATTTAGATTGGAAGAAAGTAATTACCTAGACTTAAGATCTTTCTTTGTTGATGAACGTTGATCATCTGAAAAGATCCTTTCGGATTTCCTTCGTTGTGCTTGTGAGGATCCAATGATAAAAATCAATCTAGTAGTGATCCAAAAGTGCTCCTTTGATCTTCGAGCAATGTTAAATGATCTTCAGGAGCTAGTATGGGGAATCAAATATCTTGCGTTGTTCGTTCTTGATTGTTCATTCTTCTATCTTGAAGTAATATCTCTAACGTTTCTTGTTCTTTGGAGGGAGGGAGATGGAGGAGTTGAAATAGAATTCATTGTGCGCAACAATTCTCTGTTTTTTTATTGCATCAATCGATCTTATACACGATAGATATAATCGTATATTTATAGAGCTAGAGTATAGGTTAAAATAATTATTTAATTGCATGTCAGCCATTAAATAATATAATAACTTTTAATAAACCTCATGCCACATAATAAATAATAATAATTATTATTATTATTATTTTGTGGCATGCGCCAACTTACACAATAACAAATATTATTTAACTGACTTGTTAATTAATATTTGTCACCGGACTCGGTCTTGGTCCGTTCAAACTCCTTTAACATTTATTGAATACACAAATAAAATATTTTATTCTCTTAAATAAACATTTTATTCACAAACCAATAAATAAAAATTTATTAAATATTCAATAAAATAAATAAATAAATTTTATTCACAATTCGATGAATAAATATTTATTTAATTTATATGATTAATAAAACTTGAATAAAATTATTCATCGGTCTTGAGAATAATATTTATTCTATTAATTAAATTCAAATAGAATTTAATCGATATCAACGGAAACACTTAGTGTGTGACTCTCTATGATTCTTTCTCAATATCATTAGGCAGAGATTTCATAAAGTTCAGGATTACTGTCTAGCAAAGGGTTAAGGCACCTAAGAGAAAGAAATTAATGTCACAACGACGACAACCACATACGAACGCTCACTGTATAATATAATTCATTAGTCGTAATATCTCATCAAACAGGTTGCACGTATGTGTCACCAACTTACATGCTCAACACGTCTTTCTTTGACTATCTGAAATAAATGTCGTTACACCATGACTATGGAATTTAATCCGACAATTGTATTCCAATCAAGGGACTGTGATATCAACTTTATAAAGATGGAAGGGATAAATCTTTTATCGACTTGTTCATTAATGACATGTAAATTGTGATGCACCCAACGTACCCTACTTCCCACAAACATATTGTGTGACAGTTTTGGTTAATAAATCTATGCTCACGAGTTATGACATGCATCAATGATAATCTTAAAGTTTAATAACCATTACACACACTCGTAGATAAGAATATCCGATGAAACCAAAACATGCGGAATTTCTATTGGCGGGTCTGTTCTTATTATCTAACACCTTAAAGATTACCAAGTGCGAACTTTTTGAGAATAAACCTCATCCGCTTATGAGTACTCACACCTGGTGGTCTGCATACCATGTGTCCTTTCACAATATGTTATCCAACCGCAGAACTATATTTAAGAGATGTCATCATGACATCTTAAGGTTCTCATTATAGTGGGAAACTGTCATGACCTTATCAATACGACTGATACTCTAGGACATTATCACATCAATGTTATGCAGAAGAACAATCAATATGTGATGATTTATTAATATTAATATTCACTTATTTGAATATACAAGTAATTTAAAGTACAAAGTAGTTTGTTCTAGGTCACCAACTCCAACAGGTTGCACGGTTAGAAAAAACGTGTGGTAGTTACCATCCCTTGAAAATTGAAGCGCATGGTTTCCTGAAAATAGTTGCACGGTTAGACAAACCGTGCTTAGGCCATACGACAGTCGTTGGACTCAAACTCATTCATTCGCATAGTTCTTTTTGACGACTCACACGATTAAACAAACCATCCTCAAGCCATGCAAACCACCACCCAAATTAACAGAGTCATATCATATGGTCACCACACGATTACTACTAACCGTGCTTCAGACTCCTAAATCTCCAAATTTTCGACCTCAGCTCCCGGAAACTCCTCAAACCGATCACGGGCAAGAAAAGGCTCTAGAAGAAGACATACTTGTGACCTAGAGGGCGTCACACGTACATTCCCGTACACGAGTATACACACACATATATACATTAACACACACACACACACACACATTACTATGCATACCTATGCACGTACATACATAAACATAGATTAATACAAGTATGAGCGTAATAAATGTATACATGTACATATATTTGTACATATATATTAATATAAGTAGATACATACATATCAATGTAATTATTTACAAATACCCCCCCCCCCCACACACACACACACATATATATATATATATATATATATATCTGTGTTTGTGTGTGTGTGTGTGTATAAGTACATATAACTCTAAGTATGTACATGTTTGCGTGCAGAAACACATATAAGTATTTACAAGTATAATTATTTGAAAGCATGTATTGATATAACTCTATAAATACATACACACATCGACATTAAAATAAGTATACATATGCATATGTATTTATAAATAACATATATATTTATATTGGGTACAGGGGATTACAGACCACGAACAACACACACACCTAGAAACCCCAATGAATCAAGCTCCATCACTCCCCATTGAACCTGCTTTATTACATATTTATGATTTGAATGCCAATGCTCTTGATGATCTAAAAACCTAGCTGAATGTGACTTGAAAGTTTTCAAAGGAGATGACCTGAAGTCTCGAGTAAGCTAGTTTGCATCATGTCATGTCTCTAGTCTTTACGTCACGCCATCCCATATTAGTTGTCATCGCACTGTGTTACCAGTCTTGAAAACTGCATCGCCCACCCCCGTCAAGAATTGTTTCGTCATGCTGCCTTCGACACACCGGGGCAGGACACTTATCTATCCTATCTCGGAGACCCATGTGGGAAGATGATTGAATGATACGTGATATGAGGTGTAGGGGGCATTTTGGACAAACACTTTTAATATTATTTTAAACCACAAAAAACTGAGGGGAATGACATTTAAGGATCAAAATGGGTCCTTAATTCGAGTAAAGTACCTGTGTTTTAGACTAGAGTGGAATTTAATTTAAATTTAAAATTAGTAATCTTTTTGGTCTTTTGTTGAGATTTTTTCATTTTTTGGTCTCAAATCGATATTAATTGTCAGTTTTTATTCTCCCCCCCCCCAAAAAAAAAACAAAAAAAACAGGGTCCCAGATCCGCTGCCACGCAGCAAATATTATACGCGTCACTCCCCGCCCGGAGATCGGATGCGTATCCATCCAGGACCCTCCCGGCGCGGCAGAGGATTCCGTCATGGGGTACCGTGGGATCATTTTATTTTATTTTGTTCCCTTTTTATTTCCATTGTTTTTCTGGGAGGAGAAGCGAGCCGTTAGTTTCTAGAAAAAGCTGAGAATCCGTAGTTACCGGTCGTTTCTTTAAAACTAGTGGACGCCCTCTCGCCCCTCCCTCCTCATCCCGGGCTCCATCCCCATATCGATTTCAATCTTTGATTCGGAAATGGCGAATGCAATGCCATTCTTCCAGTTGAACACCGGAGCTAAGATTCCGTCAGTCGCCTTAGGCACTTGGCAGTCTGACCCTGGCCTCGTCGGGGACGGTGTCGCTACTGCCATCAAGGTTGCTTCTCTTCCATTAGCTCTCGCATTTACGCAGTTATATTAGTTTGTCGGTATGATCAGGTGCCTATGGTTAATATGCATTTCCCTTTATGTACATACATCTATATATGTATGCTACTTCTACAGTGAAGCGTGGATATAAAATTGCCTTTGACGGATTATGTCATCTTCGGACGGATTTCTCTGTAGAAATCCACAGTTCATGACTACTAATGACGATAAAAGCAGTTATATTTGTTCGTTTGACGGTATGATCGTATGCCTATGTTTAATATGCATTTCCCTGTACGTGCATACATCTGGGTATGAATGCTATTTCTACAGCGAAGGGTGGATACAAAATTGCCTTGGACGGATTTTTGTCATCTCCGGACGGATTTCTCTGTAGGAATCCACAGTTCATGATGTTTTTATTATCTAGCATAAGATTATTAAGAAATGCACCTCGTCTAGGCTAGGCCAATCTATAAAGCTTCACGGATAACGTTTCTGTCAATTGCTCACAGTTGTCTCTAGTTGCTGCAGATTTTGTTGGCTATACAAGCTGAGAAATATGAGGAATAAAAATGGCACACAAGGCAACAAAGTCTTTCAAGCTTTGTATTTCACATCTATCTTCAATGGATTACATTTGCTCCAATATATAGGCTATTCCCAAAAATGAAGAGACACAAAAAATACGCAGCATTTATGACGGAACAAAAAACCAAAGCAAAGCTTTAAAAGCATGCATAGGAAAATAAACGGATGCATGGGGAAAGGAAGAGCTGCATGGGAGGACTTTGGGAACACTGCTGCTTTGTAAACCCAATTGACACATTTATTTTGGTTTGCATTTCCAACACTCCTCTTTAAATCAAAACGGGTTTCATTCCGAACATTGTTCTTAGTTTTTTTGAATGCATCTGTCGGTAATGCCTTTGTGAAAATATCAGCCACCTATTCCGTAGTACGACAATATTTCAATTTTATCGTTTTCTGCTTCACATGATCTCTTAGAAAATGGATTCGAGTATCAATGTGTTTGCTTCTTCCATGATGCACTGGATTTTTGACTAGTTCAATAGCCGACTTATTATCCACATATATGACTGTGGATCCATCATGTTGGGAGCACTTTGTGTATAAGGTTGTATTTGTTGTCAACAGTTGTCAATGGAGATCAAAATGAAAAAGGAGATGAAGAAGAAATCTCAAGTTATTGAGAGTGATAAATTCAGACGATTATTGAACTGATATTAAGTTCAAAGTACATGTATTAAAGGTGATACATTGTCTACAACAATGAAACCATCTCAGAGAGTTGAAGGGCTTCAAGTTATAAAGTGATCATGCAACATCTCACCGTTCAAAGAGACCATGCAAAAACCTACTTGAAGAGACATGCATCATTGCATGAGGGATCATGTGAAGATTTGAAGATTTAAAAGTGATCGATCAAAGACTATATATCATGATAGATAAGGTTCGTGATGAAAGCAGATGATTGTTGAAGAAGGAAGATGACAATGAATTAACATGAGTGTTCTTGCCGAATCAGATATTTAAGAATTTCTGTATAGGAGTGAACGAGATGCAGAACGACGAAGGAAATCGGCAAAGGAAGCAAACCACGTACCTCGGAGCGTGGACCGCGTACCATATTTGGGAACGGTTCGCGGTCGCGTACCATGTAGCGGGAAAGGTACGCGGAACGGTTCGCAGTACCGAAAATGGTTCGCCGCGGAAGGAGTTGCGGTACGCGGAATGACTTGTCGTTGGCAAAAGAAATGCAGTATGCAGATCGGTAGACGCACGGTTGTTGCGGAAACGCCTGGAGTTGCAGCGACAAAAACGACGAAAAACAGAAGAGTAAAAAGGAAAAAAAAAGAACAAGGACACAAAGTTTTACGTGGTTCGGGAATAATCCCTACATCCACAGAGAGGCAGAATAATCACTATAATCGGGAGCACAATTACAAAGATTTTTTCGATAACAAACCCTAGCCCGAAAATGGTCTACAAATGGAGAGAAAGACGATCACTGTTCCACCAACCGCACAAGAAGTCCGCGTCGCTACAGTGAAAAGACGGCTACCAAAGTCAAAAGTGCTACAGTGACTGTCGGCTGGAAGTCCAAAAAGCTACAGTATAGTTGACTTCGAAGTCCGCACTGCTACAGTGCCTGTCGGTCAGCTCTGCTACAGTGGTCAGAGATGCTATAGGCCGAAAAATTGGGCCGGGGACCTACGGCCCCCGGACCCACAGAGCAGGGGCGCGTTGCCCCTGCAACCCCCAATTAGCTCACCGCGGGAGCTCGACCCGCAACAATTGCAAGCCACAAACATTCGGCCCAATTGGATTGGCCTACACCAATCTAACAACGGTACGCGGTGAAGGTCTGCAGTTCGCAAGAGGGGCGCAGTACACGGTGGAGGCTTACCGTACGCGGATGAAGTTCAGTATGCGGTGAAGTTTGTCCCACATTGAAAATCTGGATAAAACAGATTAGCGAAATTTGCGGAGTTATTTGCCTATATAAGGAGTGCTAATCCCATCATTAAGTGAGAGCGAATTCGATAAGAAAATATCATCGCAGTGGAAGAACTCGGTTAGGTCCGAAAGTGGTACGCAGAAAAGATTCTGCGTAGGACAAAGTGGTACGCGAAAGACGAAACGGTTCACGAAATTGGAAGGAGCAGTCCGCGGAAGAGATTTTGCGTACGAAAAAGTGGTATGCGGGAGATGAAATAATTTGCAGAATTTGAAGAAGAAATCCACGGAAGGAAGAAATGGTACGCCAAGGCAGTACACAAAGGTGGTGCGTGAAGGCAGTACGCGAAGGTGGTACGTAGAGGCGGTACGCTGAGGCGGTACGCTGAGGCGGTACGCAGAGGCAATACGCGGAGCACGCACGGTGCGCAGAGCAGGTGCGGTACGCGGAGCAGGCGCGGTACGCGGAGCAGGCGCGGTACACGGAGCAGATGCGATACACAGAGCATACGTGGTACGCGAAGCAGGCGCAGTACGCGGAACAGGTGTGGTACACAGATCAGAAATAGTCCGCAGAATCAGGGACAGTTTGCAGAAGCAGAAACATCATAAAGGGAGTATGAGATTCTAGCGAAAAGAAGAAGTTTTAGTGAATTCAGTAATTGCACTAAAGGAGAAAACTGAATATAAAAGAGCATCAATTCGAGACTTCGATGTAAGCAGTGTCTCGTGCTGAACAGAGACCAAGACTTTTATGCCAATCTGTTGAAGTGACCTTCAAGTTGATAAACTGAGTGAAGACCTCTCCAAGGCAGTGAGCCAGGGGGAGTTTACGGAAGTGATCTGAGGGAGGCTGTGAGCTATCCCTAAACCTTTAGGCAGTGTGCCTGGGACAGAGTGACTGTAGCCGAATCTTTGTAATCCACAGCTAGTGAAGATTAGTGGAATTAGATACGACCGACAACTTGTCGGTGTATGCTCCTTGGACGTAGCCCTTAGTAGTGAATCAAGTAAAAGTGCTGGATTGTCTTTCTGCATGTGAATGTTTTAATTACTACACATATCCGTCATACAGGTTTAAACAAGTTCCTATCAACGTGGGAACAAGATCCGGTAAAGAAGAGAAAAAGTTGATATCCTGATTCACCCCCCCTCTCAGGGTGGTCTAGGGTCCTTCATATCTTGCGGATGGTTCATCTCCTTTAGCAAATTTCTCAACCAAATTCCTTCAAAAACAGTGGATGATGCCGTCACGTACTCTACTTCACATGTGGATAAAGCGACCACACTCTGCTTGAATTCCACGTGAAAGCATTCGATCCAAGAAAAAATACATACCCAGTGGTGTTTTTTCTTTCATCTTGATCACCTCCCCAATCACCGTCTGAGTAACCATATAGTTTTGCTTCTTCATTGTATGTATAAAAAAGGCCAAAATCCATCGTTCCTTTGACGTACCTGAGGGTTCGTTTTGCTGCTAGCCAGTGCGACTCTTTTGGTGCTTTCATGTACCTGCTTAAAAGCCCAACACTGTAGACAATATTTGACCTTGTGATTGTGAGATACCTTAGGCTTCCAATCAGACTCTTGAACAAAGTCGGGTCAATGCTTCTTCCTTCTTCATCTTTTGTCAGTTTTAAACTTGTTGCTACAGGTGTGTTTACAGTATTGCAATTGGCCATCTTGAATTTTTCAAACAACTCCTTGACATACTTCTTCTGAGATATATAGATGTCACGACCCGTCCTCGGGACCCGCGCCGTGACTACCCCAAGCCCGCCTCCCATAGCCCAGGGGCTGTCGACTAGCACCAAAGGCGTAAATCCCGACAAAAAGGGGAAGACATTGTCTTTATAAAGTAAACAAACACCACAGAGTAAGCCAACAGAAGTAAACACTAAGTAAACTGAGTACAAAAGTAAGTGCGGAAAGTAAATGAGCCAGAATACAAACCCAAACTGAAAGTAAAGTACAACTGGAAAGAAAGTACAACAACTGAAAAGTAAAGCAACAACGTCGAGCTGTCCACTGGAAGTTCCACCTGAAGGGTGGGTACAGATAGTCTCCTCAGCTCCTCGGGTCCAGCCGTCCGCTCCGTGTATGTCCCGCCCAGTGGTCCACCTCCAGGTACCGACTTGCTCCACAAGCCTCAATCACGATCAGCGCTGTCCGTCGTCTGCATCCAACACAACGTAGTGCGGGCATAGCCCGTGCAGGGGTGAGTATACGTTACTCAGTAGGGACCTCGAGACCCCCGAAGGTCTCCCAGAATCCACAAAGAATAATCCACAAAGGAAAGATACAAGCACGAAGTAACATCCAACACTACTTAGGTATATGCCCATACATATACCTAAGTCATCAATTCCAGTTCGGCTCCAACATTCGAGCCCAAGTTCGATCACGTCCACACATGATAGTACAACCCAATCCACACAGGAAAACACAACTCAATCCACATAGGAAAGCATGTCAATCATATCGAAGATAAAGATTGAAAGTCAAGACTCAGCTCACACAGGTATACTTCTTTGTAAGGTGATAGTGATGATCAGATGTAGCCACTGATTCATCTAAGCTGGGACCCACGTAGGATACTAGACCAGCTAAGCTGTCGGACCCACGTAGGATACAAGACCAGCTACTCTGTCGGACCCACGTAGGATACAAGTACAGAGTCAAATACCGCCGACCCACGTAGGATACAAGAACAGTAGTACTGCCGGACCCACGTAGGATACAAGAACAGTAGTCATCGCCGTCGAACCCACGAAGGATTTCAGTACGGTCGTCATCGCTGCCGAACCCACGGAGGATTTCAGTGCAGTCGTCGTCGTTGCCGAACCCACGGAGGATTTCAGTGCAGTCGTCATCGTCGTCGCAGTCGCAGCCAGCTCTAGGGTTCCCGCACACAACATGCTCGATTCCGGGAGGGTCCGCTCCACGAGCCAAGGGGGGTCGTTACATCAACTGACACGTAGTTCGGAGTTGATGTATCCCAAAGTTCCGTCTCGACAAAAAGAACTCAACGTGACAGACGACGCGTCAATCGGACGCCCAGTCTGAGAGTTATTGGCCTTTTCGTTCCAGGGGTCCGGTTGGTTTTTAAGTCAAAACCAACTCGACCGTATTCCAACTGCGTCCAAACCTCGAGCGGAGTAAGCCAAAAGGTTCGTCTCACTAAGAGGAATCCAACAAAGTCGACAGCACGTCAATCGGACGTCCGGAGCTCAAGTTATAAGCGTTTCCGCTCCGAGGGCCCGGTTGGTTTCGTGTTCGAACCAACCCGGCCGTACCCAAAGTTCTCTGAAACCTTGAGTGTAATATACCGAAACGACCGTCTCGATTCAAGGATCGCATCGCAACTGACGGTGAGTCGATCGGAGGTCCGTAGCCCAAGTTACGAGCATTTAAACGAATCTGTTCGGTTTTAGGGGGTTTTGGGCCCGAACCGACCCGGTCCAAGACCCCCTAGGTCGGCCCGAACCGGGTCGACACGACCCGGGTCCGGGTTCGGCCCATCAGGGCGCGGCCCGGCCCGGCGCGGGCGGCCTGGCCCGGTGCGGCCGGTCCGGCGGCGTGGCCCGCGTGGCCAGCGGCTCGGCCGTTTGGCCGAGCGGGATGCGGAGGGGGGCGTTGCCCCCCTTGAATGAAGAAACGACCCCCATGAGGGGGGCCCGCCTCTTGGCCAGCCGGGGGTTACGACCCCCAGTCCTTCCGAAACGGCCGGCCGGTGCTGCCGCCGCGGGACCCCGCGGTCCCGCCTCTCCGAAGCGCCGGCGGTTCCGGCCACCCTTCCTTGCACCGCCGCGGCGCGACAGCGCCGCGCCCCTCCGCCGCGGCCTGACTCAGGCCCCGGCTTCTTTCGGCCTCAACGGCGCGGCGCGACGGTGCCGCGCTTCTTCGCCGCGCTTCTTCGCCGCGCTTCTTCGCCGCGCTTCTGCGCTGCGTTCCTCTTTGTTTCCGCGCGGCGCCGTTGCACCGCGCTGCCTTTGTTTGTGCCGCAACAAGTACAACATCAAAAAGGGTGGAGGGTCGGCCGTGTTCGTGCGGTCCGACCTCCTCCCGTTATAACGATAACAGGCGGCCCAAAAATTAAAATAACTTCGACAAGCAAGCACAAATTTAATCCATTAAATTTGAACTCAAACCCCTACCTTGATGAAGTCGTCGAACGAGGTTCGTCGCAGGAAAAGGACGTCGCGGAAGACGGCGTCGCGGAAGACGGCGCCGCATACGTCGTCGGTGTTCGCCCGAAGAAGGATGCGGCGCGTCGTCGTTCTCCGAAGAAGGGGTCTCTTACCGGCTGTGGAGAGGAGAGGAGACGGCCCGACGATTCCCTTGCGGTGATGGAGTTCTTCGTCGTAGACTCGCCGTTCTTCGCGTTCTTCGACGAGGAAGAAGATGTTCTTCAGAGCGCAAGAGTCCTCTCCTTGTTTCCGCACAACGAATCAACCCCCAATAAAATAAGACATTGTCTTATTTTATTAACACACACGCATGCCAACATTAAATTTGAAATTTAAAAAGATTCCATTCAATTAATTAAATTAATTGAAGAGCCTTTAACAGTCCATTAAATTGGGAGAGTTGACCTGACATTAAAAGGGGGTGCGGGTGTGTTACACAAGAGGAAGTTTAATGGAATTGAAGGGGTGAGGCTCGTGTGGGCCCCACTTCACTAATATCCTACCAAGTGGAGTTTGGATGTAGTAGGCCCCACTCCAACATCCATGCATAGGTTAAAACTACTTAGAATAGAAAATAAAAATTGTGGCACAAATTT
The DNA here is from genome assembly GCA_963277665.1 of Viscum album. Lineage (NCBI taxonomy): Eukaryota > Viridiplantae > Streptophyta > Magnoliopsida > Santalales > Viscaceae > Viscum > Viscum album. The sequence goes on from OY728122.1 coordinate 2,097,876,651, forward strand.
TTATTTCATTCTTTAGTTAACCCATTTATTTAATAAACTCACCCGAGCAAACGCAACTCAAGAAAAGGTGTTCCTAAGCAAATACCGGCGCTGCGATTCCATCGGTGCCCTCGGATTTTGATTCTGAGCACCAGTTCAAAAGTTAGGAAAACTCGCTCGTCCATTCACTGAACGTACCCGAGCTAAACTTTGGAAAATGATTCCGGGCACACCGGGCCTCGGAATCAGGTGTTGACAGAAACCGCGTACTCGTAATATACCAAAGAAAATTAAGAAAAAAGTTTCCCTTGAAATTTACGGGTCTTTACAATAGATGCCGCCATGTTTTTCTTTTACTTCAATGCCCAGAAAAAAGGACATGAGATTTCCATCGGTCATCTCGAACTTCTTGAACATGGCCCCCTTGAAATCATCGAACATTGGTCGACTATTCCCTGTAAACAGCAAATTATCAACATACAAGCATGCAATAAGTATATCGCCACGATCATTCTTCTTGATGTAAACTGCATGCTCATATGGACATTGGGCGAAACCGTTCTCCTGAAGATAGTTGTCGATGCGTGCATTCCAAGCACGTGGAGCTTGCTTCAACCCATAGAGAGCTTTCCTCAGTCGATACACCTTGTCTTGCTCCCCTTGCATAACAAAGTCTTCAGGCTGGTCAACATAGATCTCTTCTTCTAGAATTCTATTCAGGAACGCAGACTTCACATCTAGTTGGTAGATCATTCAACTGTGATGGACAACAATAGAGATAATCATCATCACAATATCAAGGCGAGCAACAGGAGCGAAGACTTCTTCATAGTCCACCCCATACTTTTGTTTATATCCCTTTGCTACGAGCCTTATCTTGTATCGATCGATCTTATCATCAGCATTTCGCTTGATCTTGTACACCCATTTGACGTCAATGGTTTTCTGGCTATTAGGAAGTGTGGTCAGCTCCTATGTGTCATTTTTCTCTATAGCATGGATTTCTTCTTCCCTAGCCATTCTCCAACTTTCTTCCCTTATGGCTTCCTGAAACGTTAGAGGCTCATGACCTGCATACAAGCAAAAAAGATTTACCTCTTCGGTCTGCTCATAGATGTCACTCAAATTTTTCATCTTTATAGGCGCCATAGGTGAGGACGAGCTGACCAAATTTTGATTTGATGGAGTGCTTTCAGGAGTGATGGAATGCTCTCTTGGACTCTTGTGTACTGACGATGCGCCCGAGGAAGGTGTTGCGGGCGTTTGCTCCTGATGATCATGTATTTCCTTCGGCTCTTCCGTTTCAACTGAAATATCTTTGTTTGATTCTTCATCATTCCATTTCCATGCTTTTTCCTCACTAAAGACCACATCTCAACTCACCACTAATTTATTGGTTAGTGGATTATAGAGCTTATAGGCTTTAGACTCTTCACTGTAGCCGATGAAAATGCACTTTTCACAACGATCATCAAGCGTCCTTCTTGCTTTTGGAACTTGAGCGTAGGCAACACACCCAAAGATTCTTAGGTGTGCCACGCTCGGTTTGTAGCCGCTCCATGCCTCTTGTGGTGTCAAGTTTCTGATGCTCTTGGTTGGACACCAATTGAGCAGGTAGGCAGTACATGCCACTGTCTCTGCCTAGAAGCTCTTTGACAGGCTTTTCTCCTTCAGCATGGTCCTCGTCATGTCGAGGATGGTGCGGTTCTTTCTTTCTACATTGCCATTCTGCTGTGGCGTATAGGCAACAATATATTGTTGTTTGATACCTTGTTTCCTGCAGAAATCTCGAAATGCATTTTAAGTGTATTCTCCACCTCTCTCATATCTGAGTACTTTGATTATGTAGCCACTTTCAGCTTCAACACGAGTTTTGAAAGTTTTAAAGATTGTAAATGCGGAAGATTTTTCTTTGATCCAATACACCCAAAATCTTATTCTGAAATCATCGATGAGGGTAATAAAATACATATTACCTCCAAGTGAGGGTGTTTCAAGTGGTCCGCAGATATCAGTGTGATCCAACTGAAGCTGTTCATTTGCTCTTCTGGACACTCCACAGGGAAAGGAGTTCCTTTGTTGCTTACCGAGTGTACACGCCTCACATACATGATTTGGAACTTCAATCACCGGCAAGCCACGCACCATGCTTGATGAGGATAAAAGTTTAAGGCTGTTGAAATGGAGATGCCCAAAGCGTAGATGCCATCTCCATGAGTCATTCTTCATGAGTCCAAAGAGACACTCTTTGGACTTTGTGTTGATATGTAGCGGAAACATGCGATTCTTCGTCATTTGGATTTGAGCAACAAGTCTCCTGTGAGTATCTCTTATAGACAAAGAAGAGTTTTCCATGTGTATGACACATCCCTTCTCAAGGAGTTGCCGATATTGATGATATTATTTTTCATGTTTGGCACGTAATACACATTAGAGATGTAATTTGGCTCACCATTCTTCTGATAGATTTTGATTTTACCTTTGCCAATCACAGGTACCTTTGATGAGTCGTCAAAGCTCACATCACCATTAACTTCTTCGGTGAGTTCCTCGAACAACTCTTTGTTACCGCTCATGTGGTTGCTTGCACCCGTGTCTAGATATCACACATCTGGCCGTTAACATGCCTTTTCTTGCGCGAGGAGTGCGGTGACTTCTTCATGGTGAGATGCTTCAGCATAGTTAGATCGTTCATCTTGACCCATTTTGCTCCAACACTCGGAAGCATAATGGCCAAATTTCTTACAATTGCGGCATTGAACATTCTTTGCGTTTCCAAGACCACGTGTAAATCGGCCTCCACCATTTCCTCTTCCACGGAAACTGGTAAAATTTTATTGCTTTTGTTGATGGCTTGAATGATATCCACGTCCTCTGCCTCTTGTACGATGACCGCCTCGTTGCATTTGCCCATTCTTTTGTTCTTGTAGATTCAACTTGGACTCTGAAGCATGCTCCAGTGTTGAACCCGCATTCTTTTGCATTCGTTGCTCATGCACTTGCAACGACCCCATCAGTTCTTCAATGGACAGTGTTTCCAAATATTTTGATTCTTCGATTACCACAACCACATGCTCAAACTTGATTGTGAGAGATTGAATTGCTTTTTCAATGACTCGAATGTCCTTCATTTTTTCACCATTTCTTTTCAAATTGTTAACAATAACAATTAAACGTGAGAATTAATCAGAGATACTCTCACCGTCATTTATGTGCGCCGCTTCGAACTCCGCTCTTAGTGTTTGAAGACGAACCCGCTTCACTCGATCAACACCTTTGAAGATGGTGCCAATGGTATCCCAAACTTGCTTGCTTGATGTTGCTTCGACAATCTTTTCGAACGTTGATTTATCCAACTCTTGATAGAGGAGAAACAACGCCTTGTTGTCTTTCTTCCTTTGATTTTTGAGGGCCGTATTTTCTTTATTCGTGAAGACGGCTTCTTCCTTCGTAGTGGGTACTATTTACTCGTCGGTGATGATCTCCCATAATTCTTGTGATCCGAACAACACTTTCATTTGGATGCACCACCTTTCATAGTTGTCCTTAGACAACTTCGGAACTTGCGGCTGGATTGCGGTGGCCATCTTCGTAAAAATTGAGGATGCCTTGATACCCTCATCTGATACCAGTTTGTTGGCTATACAAGCCGAGAAATATGAAGAATAAAAATGGTACACAACGCAACAAAGGCTTTCAAGCTTCGTATTTCACATTGTTTGCAGCATTTCTTGTTTGCTTTGTATTGTTGTTGCTTTGATCTCTTTTATTTATGTGTCCAAGCTGGGTACACTTAGTTTGAGAGGAGTGTTGGAGTCTGTATCCCACATCGGACTTATGGTCTGATGTGGTCTTAATTATTCATTATACAAGAACCTCAAGCCCTCCTTTAGAGAGCACCTTGGGGATTCAGGTCTATCTCCTTTTATCATTCTAAATGGTATCAGAGGGCGGTCTTTATACCCGAGCCCTCCGGTCTTTTTCTTCTTCCTATTCTGGTCTTGTCTGATGTCATCTTTTTTTTTTATGGGACTTGTGCTCCAAGCTGGGCATGTCCAGCTTGAGGGGGAGTGTTAAACCCTATTTTTATTATTCTGAGTATTTCCGAGTCCCACATCGGAATACTCCTTTATGTATTCCGTTTTCTCAATCTATAAAAGAAGGCCTCCGCCTCACCTTGAGGTAAGGAGATTTCCTCTTCTACATGGTATCAGAGGGTAGTGTCTAAACCCAAACCCTCCCACCCATTTTTTCCTGCCTTAGGTTTTCCAGAATCCCCCTTTGGGGGGCGGGGCGGCGCCCCCCCTATCGCCAGTGGGGTTGGTATTTTTTTTTCGGCCGCCGCCCCTTCGGGCTCGTTTCCCAGGCGGCACTCCTCCAGGTTCGTTTCCCAGGCAGCCTCCCGTTTCTGTCCGGCGCCGCCCGATCCCGACGCCGTCGCCTGGCCACCCGTGTCTCCCGATCCCGACAGTTCTTCCCGACGGCGGATTCCCGGTGCCCTTCGGCTCCCGACCCTCCCGCCTAGGTCGCAGCTCCCGGCCTTGTCGCACCTCCCGATCTCGACGGCGCCTCCTGGTCGCGCCTTCTGATCCCGACGGGATCCAGTCGCTCCTCCTGCAGCGGTTATCCTGCGACGGCCTCCCCTCTCACCCTTTGACACGACTCGTCCGGCCCTTGCACCTCCGTCCAGCCCGAGCGGCACCCTCCCCTCTGCGGCCATCCTCTCGCGCGCGCCTTCCTTGTGCAAGACGCCTGACAGACCTCCACCGTCTCTCCGCCTCCCGCACGCGACGACTCTCCTACTGCACTCTAGGCGGACGACCGGCCCTGCCCCGCTACTACGTCTCCCAGTCCCCGACGCGGCGACTCCCGTCGGCATCCCCTACTCCCCATCCCTCACGACGCCTCCTGGTCCCGACGAGGGCTCCCCTCCTATGCGCCATCCCCTCCAGTGCGCCAGCCCCCCCCCCCCTAGTGCGCTGCTCCTCTGCAAGGCAGCCCTCCCGCCGGTTTCATCCGCTCCAGTCCGTCAACTCTCATTGTCCGACACTTCCTTTGATGACCGGCCCACCCGTGTGGTATTCCCGGCGACTCCGACGATCGGCCCGTCTGTGCGGTTTTCTCGGCGACTCTGACGACCGGCCCGCCTGTGCGGTATTCTCGGCGACTCTAACGATCGGCCCGCCTGTGCGGATTTCCCGGCGCTCAGTTGATCGGCACCGCCAGTGCGGCTTTCCCGACGCTCCGTTGACCGGCACCGCTTGAGCGGCTTGACAAATCTTTTTCAGTAGTATCATCCATCTTTGTGAGGGGGGAGCAACAACCATGACGATTTATCTTTGTTTTATTCTATTTTGTCTTGTTTTATCATCAAGCTGGGTATGTCCAGCTTGAGGAGGAGTGTTTGCAGCGTTTCTTGTTTGCTTTATATTGTTGTTGCTTTGGTCTCTTTTCTTTATGTGTCCAAGCTGAATACATCTAGATTAAGGGGGAGTGTTGAAGTCTGTATTCCACATCGGACCCGATGTGGTCTTAATTATTCATTATAAAAGAACCTCAAGTCCTGCTTTAGAGAGCACCTCGGGGATTCAGGTCTATCTCCTTTTATCATTCTACACACATCTAATGGTCTGAGTGTCCATGTAATGAATTCATTTTAGGATGATTGACGCTGCACAAATTATTTCTTAAAATGCAGTCAGCGTTCTTATTAATGCACAGAAAATGTACAAGCGAATCAGTAAGACTGAACCATTTTAAGGAAAGACGAGGTAACTGTTATGACTCCACCTGCCTCGTGGAAGCATCCCGTGTTTCTTTCTACCCACATTTTTGAAATGGTGGCTATAATTGCTTATGCTATCTTCTCCCTTCCAAGCCCCCCACCAAAGGCACTTCCAATACCCTTTCAACATATTTTGTGCCACCTCAACTGCCCATTAAATACCGGTGCACATGATCTGATTGGGCGTGTTTCTCCTGTCACTAAGCATTTGACTTTGATTCAGTGTTGTTTTTGTGGTGTGATATTTGGTGATAGTTTGCGGCACATGTTGTAAAGCTGTCCTATTCTCACCCATTATGAACTGCTTTCAAGTCTGCTCTGACCTATGTAAAATATGTTGATTTGAGCCTGAGTAATTGCACTTGTGTTCTGCAGGTTGGGTATCGCCACATTGATTGTGCTCAAGTTTATGAAAATGAAAAGGAGGTAACCATTGTTAATATAGTTTTTGTTTTTGTCTGGGAAAAAATGAGAACTTAGTGTCTCGGCTGGTCCTGTGGAACTTGTGATTTTATCATCTATTATGCAAACTGTGTGTTTTATTTTTCTTCACTTCTTAGATCGGTTCGGTCTTGAAGAAGATGATAAATGATGGTGTTGTGAAGCGTGAGGATCTGTGGATCACCTCCAAACTCTGGTTTGTTTTATTTTCTATTTTTCCCATTAAATGATTTAGTTTGCAATGCTTCATTGCATGTTTATTCCTACTTTTTTCTTTAATAGTAGCCCGATGGTTCTGTAGAATTTATTATCCCCGCAGCTTTAAAATGTGAAAGCACATGCAGGTGTTCTGATCATGCACCAGAAGATGTTCCGAAGGCCTTGGACAGAACTCTGCAAGATTTGCAGCTTGACTATCTTGATCTCTACCTTGTATGGATTCTAGACTCATATTTTTAGAAAACTAAACCTGAGCAGTATATTATTGCTTTTCATGATCAATCACTAAAGCAAATTGATTCCTGCAGATCCATTGGCCTGTTCGTATGAAAAAGGGTTCTGTTGGATTCAAGGCTGAAAATCTCGTCCAGGCAGATGTACCTTGCACATGGAAGGCGATGGAAGCTCTCTATGACTCTGGCAAGGCTCGAGCTATTGGCGTAAGCAATTTTTCAACAAAAAAACTGGCAGATTTGTTGGAGGTTGCGCGGGTCCCTCCTGCTGTTGACCAGGTGGAATGCCATCCTTCTTGGCAGCAGGCCAAGTTACATGAATTTTGTAAATCCAAGAAAGTTCACTTATCTGTAAGTAGATGAATCTTTTTTTTGAACGGTAAGTAGTAGATAGTAGGAAACATAAAATTCAAGTGGCCATCCGGTCTTTTTCAGGGCTATTCGCCTCTGGGTTCTCCCGGTTCGACATTTCTAAAGAGTGATGTGCTGAAGCATCCAATCTTGATCATGGCTGCTGAGAAATTGGGCAAGTCCCCCGGACAGGTTGCCCTTCGCTGGGGTCTCCAGATGGGCCATAGCGTGCTACCTAAAAGCACAAAAGAGGCAAGGATCAAAGAAAATCTTGATGTGTTTGATTGGTCCATACCGGATGAGCTGATGGCCAAATTCTCTGAAATTGAACAGGCCAGTTTTCTTCTCCCCTCTTGTTTGGATAATCAGTGTTTTTGCTCAAATGCCGGGGTGATTCTGTACCGTGCAGGCTCGGCTCCTGAGAGGCACATCATTTGTTCACGAAACGCTCGGGCCGTACCGCAGCATTAAGGAACTGTGGGACGGTGAGATCTAAGGCCGGTCATTAGATGTTTTGATCTTGCTATGCAGAGGGATAGTGTCCCCTCTCAATAACCCAGTGCAGGATTTCAGTGATAGTTGTGCAAGGCCATGGATGGATATGTACTTTCTTTCATCTTTGGGCCCGTCGTTGCCTGAGAATGCTGGCTCTTTTTTCTGTTTTGCTCTGCATTTTTCTGTAGCGCTTGGTTATTTCATGGCTTCCACCGAGTCTGCCCATCAATCAGGTAAGGGGTTGCTTTGATGTTCTCTTTGATGGTGTTTTTTCCTTGTTTTTTACATGGAGAAGATATTTGCTTGTCAGGCTTCCTTGAGATTCTTGTGGAATCAATCAACATAAGCTGTGTAAAAGAGATCAACTTTCAATATGTCATATTTTTCTGGAGGCCTGATATGCGCGCACATATATATATATATATATATATATATATATATATATATTTAAAGGTTGAGGCCGAAGCCTCATTTATTATTAAATTAAAGCAAAAAAATACATTTTGAGTTCTTCATGTAAAAATGTCACTCATTTGATGAAAAAGGATCTACTGTCAACATGTCATTTACATGCTGCATACATCAAGATGATTGTCACTGTTGATCAATTATAAGTAATCATACCATTATAAATAAAATGAAGATCATTGACGATTCTCTAGACGTAGTGCTAATTTGATGAATTTTAAAATTTGAACATTCAATTTTGTTTATTAAATCGTTTTCAATATCGGAAACAAATAAACAAAAAAGCAAAAACCATAAACAATTCCAATCAACAGGAACGAAAAAAATGATTCAACAATGAGAGCAAATCACGAGACATGGAAGTATGATATACAGAGCAACTTGCAAAAATTTTTGGGACAAAATTCTAATGTATACAATGATTCAATTTAAACATAAATAAACATCACGGAATCGTTAGTTTTAAATCCAGAATCAAGATATACAGAACCAGAATCGTGAAAACAGTTTCACAGTATAATGAGAATAAATAATAGCATGCTCAACGTGCATTACAAAAAAAAAAAAAAAAAAAAAAAAATTGATTTGCCAAAACATAACTGAAGCCAAAAGCAGTTCGAGACTGATAAGAATCAAGTGTTGTTCAACATGCAAAGTCAATAAAATAGTAAAGCAGGGAAGAACGAGATTTCGTGTTTCAATCTAAGTTAGATTCATGTGTATGAGGCAAGAGCATCATGAGATTTTACTATCAAAAATAGAATGAAATGTACAACATAGATGAGTTGGAGAAGGACCATGACTGAGCAAACTATTTGAGAATGAAGTTCTTATCACTTCATGAGTTCGTGGTAAAGCCGAATCTAAAAAAATCAACATCCACTCCTGAACAAGACGCATGCGACTCATACATCATTTATAGAAATGTGTATGATGAATTGGAGTACATGATTTCATCATAAAAGATTCACATCTTCATCCAAATGTTCATGTTTTGATATTTAATGCAACATGAGAGCATTGTTTGAATTCATCCATTTTGATACCAGTTTTGTGTTTTGATCATAACTTTTTATATGCTGATCCAATTCATGTGATTTTAGTTTTGTAGGATTTCGGAAATATTTTTCTACATATCATTTAACTGGAGCTAGAGTTGGATTAGTCATTTAGAGGGCCATTTTGATCATGGAAGATGACACAACATTTTTATCCTGCATCCTGGATGATCTGTGATGTTTTTGTTACTGGGAAAAATCTAGAAGCCTGATTGCCTTGAAACTTCATGGATATCACGAAAACATGTGGGCCTAAATAGTGTTAAAAAAATCAGTGTTCAATTCCTCAAATTAGCGGCCCAACCAAAGCATTTACTAAGGTCCCGAAACCTATCAACAGATTGAATCACTTAAAAGAGTGTTGGGCACATATCTCCCAAACTATCAATCCAAATAAGCTCAAAATTTGCGTTAAGATAGAGAAGAGCATGGGGAAGAAATTAATTAAATAACAACTACGGAGATTTCTTTATTTTCAAGGGCATAAATGCATAAGAAACTGGACTTACAGAATTTGAAGAGTATGTATGGCTGATAAAGTTGACTTTACTATTTAGGCCATAAAATGGTGAGGAACAACTTTCTAGTTTATCAGTTTTCGAGATTCGGCCGTCTTATGGTTCAAACTGGTGTCAACTTTCGAGACACTGATTTGGAGGGAAACCACCCACCCCTCTTGCCTATAAAATGACGCCTCCACTTTTATTCAAGGGGTTAACATTTTCATAAGTAAAGTAAAGAACTTTGGCACGTCCAAACCTTGGTCTAGGGCTTGAGGATCTGCCACACTCTAGCTCTAACTAGAGAGACCCCGCCTCCTCTCTTTTTATTCATTGTTTCCCTCTTTTCTTTGTTGTAACCTATTAAGTGTTGTTTCAATTTCATGTTTAATGTTAACACAAGTTTCCTCGTCTTCTCTTAACTCAAATCACCTTCTCTAGATTTGTTTTTATGTTCCTAAAGTAGTTTAAATTTTGTTGGAATCCTTCTCCTCAATCCCCTTTCAATTCAATTGCAAGTGCATGTTATTTTCATTTCGTTCATGTGTGTGAGTTTGGTTAGTCTAAATCTTTCCTTGTCTCATTCTCTTTTCTTTTTGCTTTTCTTCATTAGTCTACATCCCAAGCCACTTTACTCTCCATTTCTATGGCTGAGTAAGCATTCCTTTGAGGCGAGACCTTAGCTAGGGATGATGGATTAATCGAGCACAACTACACTTCACGATCATCAAATTGATGTTGTGTGTCTCTATCAAATGTGTCATGGACTATTGATGTAGGTTCCGGGCGTAGCGGAAGTGCGGGATGGACGATGTCTAACTTTAATTTTTAGCATATTCAATGAACAATCTGAGATCAATACGACGATGAATGCCAGTATCCACAGAATTGAAATAAGGATTTAGGTAAAGAAATAGAAACCCTGAACCAAGAGAGAGAATCAAAATATTTTGTTTATAATTAATTAAATTAAATTAAATAATTACCTCCAATGTGATTCTTTCTTCGTTGATGCGTCGACCACAGATCTGCAGTGCGCCTTCGTTGCGTTGTAGAGATCAAGAGTAGATCTCCTCTAGCGGTGATTCACATGTGTTCCACGTATCTCTAGACGTCACCGAATGAGTCTCTGGGTGCTAGCACGGGAGATCCTTGCGCTTGCGATATCCGCCTTTAATCACATTGAGAGCCGCTTCTAAAGCATTCTCCTTAATCCGGTGGAGGAGGATCTCTCTCATTCTTGAGAGCGTTCTTGGAGAGGGAAGAACTCTCTAGGCTTGAGAGCTTTTCTCCAATTCGTTGTGCACAACACGATTGACTAGCCTATGAGTTTCCCCCTTGGCCAATTAGAGAATAATGTAACCGAGAATTTAATTCACCAGGTAATCATAAAATAATTTGCATAGGAGCCTTAATTATTTTATTAACCAAGTGAAACCCCCCATGTCAAATAATAATGTAAGAACCCGAATCTCTTTTCAGGTATGTTTTCCTTTTTCTGGAGTTTTTGAGAAAAAATGAATTTTATGGAAATTTCAGAAGTACACGCCGTGTACTTTCTGAGTACACGCCGTGTACTCTGTTCCGGCTCGAAGCCGTGTGCTGGCCGTGTCCGGGCCACACACACGGTGTGTAAGGCTGAGGTGGAGGCCGGTTATTTCGGAGTACGGAAAAATTAGAAGTACACGTCGTGTATTTTTTTTCATGAAACGGACCGGGGTCGCGTCAAACCCTCATATTCACCTTCTTCTCCAGTTTTCGGCCGTCCGAAGCGACCCGTACGACCGGATCTTCGACGGACGACCGCCTCGTCGTCCGTTCTCCGATTCGAGCACGATCAGTTGCGTTAGAAGCGCAGCGGTGGGTTCTTCCTTCTGCTTTAGCCTTGTCTCTTGGCCCCTCCTGGTTTCCAAGTTATCGTGGGATGAACGTTTTGTGCGTTTTCTCAGATCTACGTCGTTCTAAGGGGAATCTGTCGCCGAGGTTCACGTATATCGATCTCCTAGGATCAAGGTAGGTGGTTTGCGCCTTTATGTAGAAAGTCTTTGAGTATTTTGTGCAAATTCCACCAATACCCTTGAACGGGGTATTGCGTGTTTCCTGTTTTGCCCTTGTTTTTTGCCTGCTTTGCTTGATTGCTTTAGTAGAGGTTATTGCTTCTGATTAAAGTATTTTGTTTGCGCTCAGTTTGCTTTGCCATACTTGTTCTGCCTGTTTGGCGTTTGCCAGTTGCCATGCCTAGTCGTAGGATAGTGAAACTGTTGATTTATTTTACTGTGGAGCCTTAGTTGATAGCCAAGTAGTTCTTGAGGTTTACTTGGATGAAACACACACGCGCTGAGCATGTTTAGTCACTCAGGACTGTGAGAACCTAGAGTAGCAGACCAAATAGAGAATTGACGGAAGAGCTTCTCTAGAGTGTCTTTTAAATCACGATGCGAGACCAAGTGGAGAATTGACGGAAGAGATTCTCCAGAGAGTCTTTTAATTACGACGCGGACTATAGGGGGAATTGACGTTGAGTGCTTCTCCAGAGAGCCTTTAGCACGATACGAGACTATAGGGGGAATTGACGGTGAGTGCTTCCCCAGAGAGTCTGCTTAATTACGTAGCTGAACCAGAAGGGTGAGACTGTGTGTGCCTCCCAGAGGGTTGCTAGTACTTAGAGGTTGAACCATAGGGGTTAGACTGTGAGAGCTACCCAGAGGGTTACCTGTTTACTTTTGTTGCTGGCTGCTTACTTGTGTGTTATGCTTGTTAGAACTGTGGAATGTAGCTGTTGTGCTTTTCTGTTTACTGCTTCTTGTTTTAGTACTGCCATGTATTCATTGACTGTTAGGCACAGATCTTTGGGTGGTTGCCTACTGGGATTGTATCTCACACCCTGTTTGGGCCATGCTTTTGGGCCCAAGCAGACTATGTTGCTGCAAGTATAGATAAGGGCAAGCGCCCTTCTACTTCAGGATCTTGATTGCACCGGGAGCTGGGGAGCATGGGACCGAGCCGTGGCTCGCGATGCTGAGGAGCTTACTTTGTTTTCTTTTGCAATTGGTTTCAGTTGTATTTCAGCACGTTGTTGTGTTTACTGTTTTTCTTAGATACTTGTACCTGCTGCATCTTTGTCATCATAGTTATATATCTACATTGCTTCCGCTGTTTGGTTTCTGCTGTTATGCATGTTGTTACTGCTTCTGCTGTTTATTGTTGTTTCTTACCTTGTATACCTTACCGAATGAGGGCATAGTTTCCCCACCGACTCACCAAGGCCCTCGCTGCTAGTCGGCAACCTCTAGCGTTCGGGGAAACGCGCTTGAGGTCATGTGGCGAACCGGGTACGGGGCACCAGTGGAGGGGCTCCGGACTCGGGACGTTACAAAGTGGTATCAGAGGAGTTCTTTTCTCTTGCTTTACTGTTTAGAGACTTTAGCCAGGGATAAGACGGATTCGGTACTTGGTATTAAGTTGTGCTCGAGAGTAGCTAACCCGTGTACAGGGAAAGACCATACTACCTCGTTAAATTGCAGTTTGCTGGTTTTGAGTTTTATGGTTGATATGTTTTCACCTAGAGTGATTCACATGACTTGTACGGTTATTGTTTTGATATTTCGGTTCTATTTCTGTTGCAACCCGATGAGACGAGGGTATGCCATCTCATGCATCATATAGGCACTTGTAAAAATCACATGTCATGCATTCTTGCCATGCTATCTAGGGTGCATTAGTGATTGCATGCTGTTGTGATAGACTTTGTGTAGATTATGCATGCTGTTGTGATAGTTGCTTGATAGATTCTATGCTGCTATGTTAGAAAACTGTTGTTCTGTTTCTTGCTTAAAATGAACGCCAATTTTTGGTTCTTGAGGTGTTATGGGCCCTCACGGATCGGAATTTGGCATCTTTTCCCTCGTTTTTGGTGTTTCTGGAATTCTGCGCAGTTTCTGAGCTACTGCCCAGAAAAACCCAGAATACACGGCGTGTACTTCTCAGGCACACGTCGTGTAGTTTTTAGGCCGTGTCACTGACTGTGTGAGCAGAACACGGTGTCGTGAGAGTAACTTCGGGAACACGCCGTGTACCATTGGTACATGGCGTGTGAGTTTGGAGCCGTGTACCCGACCGTGTCACTAACAACACGGGTCGGGGAAGCTCGGGTAGAACACGTCGTGTCCGTAGGGAACATGCCGTGTAGTCCTGTCCAGGTACCCGGCCGTGTCACGAACAACACGGGTCGGCGTGACCTTCCTTTCCACACGCCGTGTTTGTTAGGAACACGCCGTGTAGTCTTTCCCAGGTACTCGGCCGTGTCACGAACAACACGTGATGGTGTCGCCTTCGCCTATACACGCCGTGCTTGTTCAGAGCACGCCGTTTAAGGTCCAGCCATGTAGACGGCCGTGTACTCAACAACACGGACCACCGGAGCCTTGTCTAGTGCACACCGTGTTTGTTTCGAACACGCCGTGTAGTCTCGGGTTGAGTCGGACCGTGTGGGTTAGCCATGTAAGGATACTCGAGCAGGGGAATTGTTTTCAAGTACACGCCGTGTGTGGGGGACAACACGCCGTGTAGTTTGTAGTGTACACGACTTGTAGGGAAGGAGTACACGCCCATGTCAGTGGTTTCAAAAGACACGCCGTGTAGTTTTATACACGCCATGTAGTCGTGTTTTGCAATCTTGTGTTCTCTGTCCTTGTTTTCTTGATCCAAGGTGTGCTTTTGAACTTTTAGAGCTATGCCTCCGAGACGTCCTCCGGTCGTACGTCTATCGTCGGGCAGTGATCAGACGCCAGATATGGCTGATCAGGGACTTCCTGTCGATCCCACAGCCGAGCCAGCCTTGACACCGGTTGTCGTACCAGTTGTAGGCGCTGATGCGCAGTTCAGGGAAGGTTTCATGAGGATGATGCAGGCCTTCCAGGGAGCACCGCCTCCTGCCTCGTCTATGGCAGACTTGACGCGGGTTTTCCAGCAGCAGCATCCTCCCACGTTCTTGGGGGAGGGAGGACCTCAGGCTGCAGAGTCATGGCTGGAAGCCATGCTGACTATATTCGAGCATCTGGAGACGCCTCCAGAGAGGCGGGTCAAGCTCGCCACCTACATGCTCCGAGACTCTGCCAAGAGGTGGTGGGACGTGATCTCACAGGCGGGTCAGCAGCAGGCTATGACTTGGGAGGAGTTCCAACGCGTGTTTTACGACTACTTCTACCCGGAGACCCTGAGGGCCGATCGAGCCTGGGAGTTCATGAGCTTGGAGCAGGGTACTCTATCTGTCATGGAGTATTCCTCTCGTTTCACTGAGCTGCAGCGTTTTACACCCCTTCAGGATGGGAGTGGGGTGTTCTTGGCGAGGAAGTTTGAGGATGGACTCAGGAGGGAGATTCGCTCACAGGTGAACATCTTCCAGCTGACTTCCATTACTTCCATCGTCAACTAGGCACTGATTGCGGAGCGCAATCTGAGAGACTCTGGAGCTGCAAGTCAGGGCGGTTCTGCTTCTAGAGCTAGCTTTCCTTCAGATGACAGTAAGAAGCGCCGTAGGGATCCTACGCGCGGTGATTCGAGGAAGCGAGACACATCATCAGGCAGCCAGGTGACATGCTACCAGTGTGGCCGGACAGGGCACACGAGGCCGCAGTGCCAAAGAGACCCCGTGGAGTGCCGATCTTGCGGCAAGTTGGGTCACCTTCAGCGTTTCTGCTAGGTTTTCCCACAAGTAGCAGGTGACCGGGGTTCTTCCATGAATCCTCGTTCAGGAGTAGCCCCACCAGTCTCTCACCAGTCAGGGAACTGGAGTTATTCCGGCCGTTTGGGCCGAGGTGGAGGTCGAGGCCGTGGCGGTCAGCCACCAGTCCCTCAGCACCAGCAGGGAGGTTCAGCTCAGAGTGGTCAGTCAAGGGCGCTGGGCCGCGGTGCAGGCCAGTCTTTCGCCATGGAGCAGACTTATCATGAGCAGGATCCCAGCCCTTCTACTTTTCGAGGTACGATTTTAGTAGCCTCAGTTTTATCTTCAGCCCTTTTCGATACTGGTTCTACTCATAGTTTTATCTCTGTTTCCGTTGTGGAGAGCCTTGGACTCTGCATCTTTTCTTCTGCCGACTCGTTGACACTAGACACACCTTTGAGAATGATGACATCTAGTGTACGTCAGTGTAGAGAGTGACCTCTCGAGGTTGCAGAGTATCGCTTCTTATGGGATCTCTATGTCCTAGAGATGACAGGCTATGATGTCATCCTTGGCATGGATTGGTTGATTCCCTTTCAGGCAGTCGTCGACTGCTATCGCCGTAGAGTCAGTTTCATCTCACCAGAAGGTGAATCTTTCCTTCATAGAGGTGAATGGGACGTTCGGGCAAGTCGGGCAGGACTCGAGCATCTTGGGCTAGGAGGGGTGACAACCCAGATTGCTAGTATTTATTTGGATGACCAGGGGACTCCACAGTTGGACTTTCCTCCAGTGGTGGATCGCTTCAGGGATGTCTTTCTAGAGGACTTTTCAGGTTTGCCTCTGGAGCGTGAGGTGGACTTTTCTATTGAGCTCGTGCCAGGAGCGGCACCGGTGTCCATTCCTCCCTATAGGATGGCCACACCTGAGTTGCAGGAGCTCAAGAAGTAGTTGGAGGAGCTACAGGCTAAGGGTTTCATCCGACCCAATACTTCTCCTTGGGGTTCGCATGTTCTGTTTGCGAAGAAGGCAGACGGTACCCTTCGGATTTGTGTGGATTATCGGAAGCTGAACCAGTTGACGGTCAAGAACCGATATCCTTTGCCGAGGATTGATGACCTTTTCGATCAGCTTCGAGGAGCCCAGGTGTTCTCGAAGATCGACTTGAGGTCCGGTTATCATCAGTTGCACGTTAGACCATCAGATATACCTCTGACAGCCTTTAGGAGCAGGTACGATCTTTATGAGTACACAGTCATGCCGTTCGGTCTCACGAACGCACCTGTAGTTTTCATGGCGCTGATGAACCGAGTGTTCCATCCTTACTTGGACTTCTTCGTCGTGGTCTTCGTGGATGATATCTTGGTGTACTCTCACACTCGACACGACCATGCCACACATCTTGAGATCGTTCTGAGTACACTGAGAGAGCACCAGCTTTATGTTAAACTCTCGAAGTGCCACTTCTGGATGGACCAGATTCACTTCTTGGGTCACGTCATCTCAGAGGCAGGAGTATTAGTGGACCCAGAGAAAGTGAGAGCTGTAGTTTCCTGGGAGCATCCGAAGAACGTTTTTGAGGTACGGAGCTTCCTAGGGCTGGCTGGATACTACAGACGCTTCATTCAGGATTTTTCTCGTCTAGCAGCACCTTTGACAGGTCTGACCAAGAAGGGGGCGAAGTTCTTATGGTCAGATTCTTGTGAGTTAGCCTTTCAGGATCTGAAAGGAAGGTTGGCGTCAGCACCGATACTAGTCTTACCAGAGCCAGGCAAGAGCTACACTGTTTACTGTGATGCTTCAGGTATCGGGCTGGGAGCTGTGCTTATGCAGGGAGATGGAGTCGTTGCGTACGGGTCTCGGCAGTTGAGACCACATGAGAGGAACTACCCCACGCACGATCTGGAGTTGGCAGCTGTTGTTCATGCCTTGCGCTGTTGGAGACACTATCTTATGGGAGAGTACTTTGTGGTCTTCACTGACCACAAGAGTCTCAGGTATATTTTCACTCAGCGTGATCTGAATCTGAGGCAGCGCAGGTGGGTCAAGTATCTTCAGTCTTTTAATTTCGAGCTTACCTATACGCCGGGAAAGGGCAATGCCGTGGCTGATGCTTTGAGTAGGAGAACTCAAATTCAGGCAGTTCAGGAGTCCAGTAGTGAGTGGCAGCTGATGGCTCTGTTCTCTGAGATGCATCTGGAGGTGCACGATAGACGGGGACAGAATCTTCTATCTTCTGTAGTTTTTACCTCCACGCTACTTGATCGGGTACGGATGATGCATCTATCAGACTCAGAAGGCTTAGTCCTGCGGGAGAGTGTGTGTCAGGAGAGGACCCTCTTCCTAGATGGACAGTGGGCGAGGATGAGATCTTGCGTTTCCAAGGACGCGTATGGGTGCCAGCAGACATACGCGAGGAGCTGATGCGGGATTTCCATTCCTCAGTTTGGGAAGTTCATCCTGGCGTCACCAATATGTATCGGGATCTTCATCGCCAGTACTGGTGGGCAGGTATGAAGAAGGATTTTGCTGGTTTTGTCTTGAGGTGTTCTACTTGTCAGCAGGTGAAAGCAGAGCATCAACGACCAGCAGACCTTTTACAGCAGTTACCCATTCCGGAGTGGAAGTGGAATGAGGTTGCGATGGACTCCGTGACCGGGTTGCCGAGGTCACCTCGGGGGAACGATGCTGTTTGGGTTGTCGTCGACAGACTTATGAAGGTTGCTCACTTCTTGCCGATCAAGGAGACCTTCAGTGTCGATGATCTGGGACGAATTTACATCAGGGAGATCATTCGTCTGCATGGAGTTCCGCGCTCTATTGTTTCAGACAGAGATGTGCGCTTCACCTCTCAGTTCTGGCAGGGACTTCAGAAGGCCTTGGGTACACAGGTACTTTTGAGTACAGTATACCATCCCCAGACTGATGGCCAGTCCGAGCGCACGATCCAGGTGCTTGAGGATATACTCCGAGCTTGCATCCTTGACTTTGGCAGTTCTTGGGAGAAGCATATTCCTCTGGTGGAGTTCGCCTACAACAATAGTTTCCAGGCGACCATTCAGATGGCGCCATACGAGGCTTTGTACGGTAGGCCATGCTGATCACCCTTATGCTGGCTGGAGGCAGGAGAGGCAGCTTTACTGGGACCTCATCTTGTTCAAGAGACTTCAGAGCAGATAGAGCTGATTCAGAAGAGGATGGCTACAGCGCAGTCTCAACAGAAGTCTTATGCTGATCAGCGGAGACGACCTCTGGAGTTCAAGGTCGGTGATCAGGTTTTCCTACGTGTCGCACCGAGGTTGGGACACAAGAGGATTCAGAGACAGGGTAAGCTTTCACCGTGGTACGTCGGGCCGTTTGAGGTCTTGGAGAGAGTGGGTCCGGTTGCCTATCGGTTGCAGCTACCTCAGAGGTATCAGGCCATGCACGACGTCTTCCACGTCTCTTAGCTCCGATGCTACTTTTCAAACCCGTCTCACGTCTTTCATCCCAAGGAAGTCGAGCTTGAAGCGGATGCGTCGTTCGAGGAGCATCCTATCCGGATTGCCGATCGTAGTAAGAAGGTTCTCCGCGGGCGGTCTGTTCCTTTGGTACGGGTGCTATGGCAGCACGAGCGAGTACAGGACGAGACCTGGGAGAGGGAGGCCGATGTATGATTGCAGTGGCCAGAGCTGATCGGGGTTTCTCCTTCTCCGCCTCGTTAGGGAAATTCAGGGACGAATTTCTTTAAGGGGGGAAGTTTGTAAGAACCCAGATCTCTTTTCAGGTATATTTTCCTTTTTCTGGAGTTTTTGAGAAAAAATGAATTTTCTCGAAATTTCAGAAGTACACGCCGTGTACTTTCTGAGTACACGCCGTGTACTCTGTTCCGGCTCGAAGCCGTGTGCTGGCCATGTCCGGGCCACACACACGGTGTGTAAGGCTGAGGTGGAGGCCGGTTATTTCGGAGTACAGAAAAATTAGAAGTACACGCCGTGTACTCTAAAAGTACACATCGTGTACTTTTTTTTCATGAAACGGACCGGGGTCGCGTCTAACCCTCATATTCACCTTCTTCTCCAGTTTTTGGCCGTCCGAAGCGACCCGTACGGCCGGATCTTCGACGGACGACTGCCTCGCCGTCCATTCTCCGATTCGAGCACGGTCAGTTGCGTTGGAAGCGCAGCGGTGAGTTCTTCCTTCTACTTTAGCCTTGTTTCTTGGTCCCTCCTGGTTTCCAAGTTATCGTGGGATGAACATTTTGTGCATTTTCTCAGATCTACGTCGTTCTAAGGGGAATTTGTCACCGAGGTTCACGTATATCGATCTCCTAGGATCGAGGTAGGTGGTTTGTGCCTTTCTGTAGAAATTATTTGAGTATTTTGTGCAAATTCCACCAATACCCTTGAACGGGGTATTGCGTGTTTCCCGTTTTTCCCTTGTTTCTTGCCTGCTTTGCTTGATTGCTTTAGTAGATGTTATTGCTTGTGATTAGAGTATTTTGTTTGCACTCAGTTTGCTTTTCCATGCTTGTTCTGCCTGTTTGGCGTTTTCCAGTTGCCATGCCTAGTCGTAGGATAGTGGAACTGTTGATTTATTTTACTGTGGAGCCTTAGTTGATAGCCAAGTAGTTCTTGAGGTTTACCTGGATGACACACACACGCACTGATCATGTTTAGTCACTCAGGATTGTGAGAACCTAGAGTAGCAGACCAAAGGGAGAATTGACGGAAGGGCTTCTCCAGAGTGTCTTTTAAATCACGATGTGAGACCAAGTGGAGAATTGACGGAAGGGCTTCTCCAGAGAGTCTTTTAATTACGACGCGGGCTATAGGGGGAATTGACGTTGAGTGATTCCCCAGAGAGCCTTTAGCACGATACTAGACTATAGGGGGAATTGACGGTGAATGCTTCCCCAGAGAGTCTGCTTAATTATGTAGCTGAACCAGAAGGGTGAGACTGTGTGTGCCTCCAAGAGGGTTGCTAGTACTTAGAGGTTGAACCATAGGGGTTAGATTGTGAGAGCTACCCAGTGAGTTACCTATTTACTTTTGTTGCTGGCTGCTTACTTGTGTGCTATGCTTGTTAGAACTGTGGAATGTAGCTGTTGTGCTTTTCTGTTTACTGCTTCTTGTTTTAGTACTGCCATGTATTCATTGACTGTTAGGCACAAATCTTTGGGTGGTTGCCTACTGGGATTGTATCTCACACCCTATTTGGGCCATGCTTTTGGGCCCAAGTAGACTATGTTGCTGCAGGTATAGATAAGGTCAAGCGCCCTTCTACTTCAGGATCTTGATTGCACCGGGAGATGGGGAGCATGAGACTGAGCCGTGGCTCGCGATGCTGAGGATCTTACTTTGTTTTCTTTTGCACTTGGTTTCAGTTGTATTTCAACACATTGTTGTGTTTGCTGTTTTCCTTAGATACTTGTACCTGCTGCATCTTTGTCATCATAGTTATATATCTACATTGCTTCCGCTGTTTGGTTTCTGCTGTTATGCATGTTGTTACTGCTTCCGCTGTTTATTGTTGTTTCTTACCTTGTATACCTTACCGAATGAGGGCATAGTTTCCCCACCGACTCACCAAGGCCCTCGCTGCTAGTTGGCAGCCTCTGGCGTTTGGGGAAATGCGCTTGAGGTCATGTGGTGAACCGGATACGGGGCACCAATAGAGGGGCTCCGGACTCGGGACGTTACAAATTACAACAATGTTATTATTTCTTGACATGTGCTTAACTTGAAAATTACAATTAAATATTATTATTTCTCATTAGACCCGAAACTTGGTTCGCCAATCCTCCTCAATATTTATCGGGCCTGAAATAACAACTATTTATTTATTAAATAAATATAACTGAATTATTCACCGATAAATAAATAAATATTATATTTACTAAAATAGAAAATATTTATTTATTAAATATTCCGTCCGTAATATATTCTCTCGAATAACTAGTGACGAAATAAATGCGATTACGAATACATGAATAATTATTAAACCACAACCGGGAATAATATTTATTCAACTTGTTAAATAATAAATTATTTAACTGAGATTCCGGATACACTTAGTGTGTGACCCTCTAGGTCTATTTCTCAGTGGCATTAGGCAAACCTGCCTAAAGTCCAAGGTTAGCATCTAACAATACGTCAAGGTAGCCATAGAGAAAGAAGTTAATGTCGCAATGGCATGTTACCTCATACGAATGCTTATCATGTAATATAATCTCTTTGTCTTGATATCTCCAATCAAGCGGGTTGCATGTAGGTGTCATCAACCCATGTGCTTGATTTCTCATTCTTTGACTTCCCAGAAATTGAACTTGCCTATAGAACACCATGACCATGGATTTATTTAGGCTATATCGTTTCCATCAAAGGACCTGAGATATCAAATTCCGTTATGAAATAGAAGGGACAAATCTTTTCTCGCATTATTCATTAATGCAATATTATTCATGACGCACCCAACATATCTTACCTCACCACAAACATATGTCATCACGGTTTTCGCTAATACATCTAAGCACGCGAGTCATAATACCCATTAATAATAATCTTAAAGTCTAATGACCAATACACACGTCCGTAGATAGGAACATTCAATGAAACTTATAAATGTGAATTTTCTACTGGTGGGTCTCGTTATTATAATATCTCCCCGGACATTACTAAGGGCATACACCATGAGAAGATTCCTCAAAGTCCTATGAGTCTCCACCCCCGATAGCTTGTATCATTTGTGTCCTTTCAAATGATATCATCTGGATATAGAACATATGTTCAAGAATAGTGTCATGACACTTACGGGTTCTCATCATATTAGGGGTCCTCTATAACCTTTTAGCGTGACAACTACTCTTAGGACATTATCACATACAATGTCATTCAGAAGAACAATCATGATTTGATAAGGAGTTTATTAATATCCATCCAATGAATATATGTTTATCATAAAGTATAAAAGAAGCTGGTTCTAGGGCACCAACTCCAATAGACTTTCACTTTCTCTAGAACCAACTGCTAACAACTTTCAGTTCGCTAGCTCTCACATGATACTCATGCTTCTATTGAGATATGTCTTTTGTCAAGGGGTCTGCCACATTCTCTTCCATAAATACTCTGATCACTGTAACTTCACTCCTTTGATAAAAATCCCTCAAGAGGTGATACTTGCGGAGTATGTGCTTTGTCCGTTGATGTAACCTTATCTCTTTTGCAAGAGCCACCACTGTAATATTATCAAAATCAAATGTGATAGGGTCTTTACTGCTAGGTACCACATCAAACTATTGGACAAAGTTTTGAATCCAGACGGCTTCCTTAGCTGCATCAAAAGACGCTATATGCTCAGACTTCTCTGTAGAATCAGCGATAACTGGCTGCTTTGAACTCTTCTAGCTCACAGCTCCTCCGTTGAGACATAAAACATATTCTGATTGCAACTTCAGATCATTCTGATCTGTCTGAAAACCAGCATTAGCATACCCTCTGATGATAAGCTTCTAATCTCCTCTATAAACCAAGAACATATCCTTAGTTATTCTGAGATACTTAAGGATATTCTTAACAGTAGTCTAATGCTGTTTTCCTGGATCTGCTTGATATCTGCCTACCATGCTCAGTGCATAGACAACATCAAGTTTAGTACATAACATGGCATACATGATAGATCCTATCGCTGAAGCCTATGAGATCTTACTCATTTTATCTTTCTCCTGTTGTGTATGGGGACACATTTTCTTAGAAAGATGTAAACCACGTGACACTAGAATCAATCCCTCTTGGATTGTTCCATACTAAATCTCTTTATTATCTGGTTAATATATGTACTTTGAATTAGTCCAAGCAACCTCTTAGATCTATCACGAATGATCCTGACCTCTAGAATGTAGGCTGCTTCACCTAAGTCCTTTATGGAGAAACACTTGTTCAACTAATCTTTAACTGACTGTAAGACTGGTATGTCATTTCCAATAAGTAATATATTGTTAACATATACTACTAGGATAACGACCACATTCCCATTAAACCTTTTGTAAACACACGACTCACATTCATTCTTAATGAAATAAATTCCCTTATGGCCTTATCGAATAAAATATTCCATGACCTTGATGTTTGCTTCAATCCATAAATGGACCTCTACAACTTACAAAACCTTTTGACATCACTTGGTGTCACAAACCCTTCTGGTTGTGTCATATAGACATCTTCCCGAAGGTTCCCATTAAGGAATGCATTTTTGACATCCATATGCTAAATCTCATAGTCATGGTAAGCTGTTATGTAAAATATAATTCTGATGGATTTAAACATGGAAGTTAGAGAAAAGGTTTCATCATATTCAATTCCTTGACGTTGTTTAAACCCTTTAGCCGCTATCCTTGCTTTATAGATACTTACTTTACTTTCCATGTCTAGTTTTTTCTTAAATACCCATTTACATCCAACAGACTTTACATCAATTGGAACATAAACCAAAACCTAAACTTGGTTATGATATATGGAATCCATCTCAAAATCCATAACTTCTATCCATGTTGCAGCTTCTGAGCTCTCTAATGCCTTTTTTGTAGGAGATAGGTTCATCATTGTCCAAAAATAATGACTCACCATCCCCGTTGACAAGAAACCCATATCTCTATGGTTCCCTTACCTCTCTTATACTCTTACGCAGTACTTGTATTTCAGGAACTACTTCTTCCACAGGGACCTGTGGAACTTTTTTCCTATACCAAATCTTGTGTATCTTGAGCATCAACTTCATCGAAGTCATTCTTTCTCCCATTATCCTTTTTGAGGATGTGCTCCCTCTCAAGAAAGATGGCTTATCTGGGGATAGTTACTTTCTTGTCTGAGGGTTTGTATAGGTAGTATCCATTTGTTTCCTTAGGATATCCTATAAAGATACACCTTGTGCCGCAAGGTGCTAGTTTGTTTCTTGATAAATCCTTAACAAACACCTCGCATCCCCATACACGTGTATACGAACAAATGGTTTTCTTTCCACTCCATAACCTGAAGGGAATTCCATTTTCCACCTTACTTGGTACTCGGTTTAATGTGTATTCTGTAGTCTATAATGTATATCCCCAAAAGGATAATGTAAGATCTACATGACTCATCATCGGCCTTACCATGTCCAATAAGATACAGTTCCTCCTTTCACTAATACCATTCCACTGTGGTGTATAAGGTGGAGTGAGCTGAGATAGAATCCCAAACTCCCACAGAAAGTCGATGAAATATTGGTTAAGATATTCTCCACCTCGATCTGATTGAAGCTTCTTTATCTTATTATCAATATGATTCTCTACTTCATTCTTGAATTCCTTGAATTTCTCAAAGGACTCAGACTTATACCTCATCAAGTAAATATATCCATATCTACTCAAGTTATCAGTAAAAGTTATGAAGTAAGAATATACACCTCTAGATTCTACTGGAAATGGTCTACACACATCAGTATGTACCAATACTAGATACTTTGTGGCCCTGTCACCCTATCCACTAAATGGTGGTTTGGACATTTTCCCTTATAAACAAGCATGACATCTATCAAGTGAGTTTAGCTCAAAAGAGTCTAAATAACCATCTTGACAAAGCTTTGTTAAGAACTTATCGTTTACATAACCTAGATGGTGATGCCACAACTGAGTGTTATATGAGTCATGTGAACTTGATTTGTTATTGATTTCAAACACTTGGTTTTCATAATTTAATACATACAAACAGTTATTTAAATGTGCCATACCATAACATATGTTTTCCTTATAAAAGAAACAACTTTTATTTTCTAATTTGAAAATAAATCCATATGTATCTAAACTTGATACATAAATTATGTTCTTGGTAACACTTGGTACATAATAACAGTCATGTAAAACCAAAATCATCCTAGTTGGCAACGAAAGGTGGCAGTCACCAATGGAAAGAGAAACCAGTCTCAAACCATTGACAGCTTGTAGATCCACCTCTTCTCTGTCAATTTTTCGAAATCTAATTGTTTCCTACATTTGAATACAGATGTGAGCACCAAAAGCTGTATCTAATACCCAATGTGTAGAAATGGAAAGATTTCACTTGATAACAAACACACCTTTGACTTCCCCTTGCCTCTGGGTGTAGTTCCTCTTCCAGTGACCTAACCTGCCACATGAAAAACACACTGCATCCTTTTCCTTGCCCTACCTTTGGATCTTCTTCTTCTTGGTTGGACGGTGCTCGGGAGATTTAGACTGTATATAGGTATTAGGCCCCCTTTCCTTGTCCTTCCTCTTCCAATTCACCATAAGGACTGTGGGTTTGTCACGCCCCATGTCCTCATCCACTTGGATATTCTAAGTCAAAAGTTTCGATAGACTCTTCTCATTATTGCTCATATTATAATTCACAATAAAACTAGAGAAGGTCTTAGGTGGTGATGATAGCATGAGATCTGTACGCAACTCATTCAAGAATTTAATCCCTAAGATGTCCAGACGCTCAATGTATCCAATAATCTTGACTACATGTGGCCCAGCTGGTGCAGACTCTCCAAGATTAGTGGTGAAAAATCATTGGAGATCTCATTCATCTCTTGTCGTGCCTTCTCTTGATAGAGATCCTGAAGGTGAGACATCATGATATAAGCATCCATTTCCTCATGTTTCTTCAAGATCTCATTGGTCATGGATGATAACACGAGACACTAAACATCCATATTTTCATTCAGATGTTTCTTGTACACAAAGATCTCCTCATCACTCGCCTCATTTCCAGGCGCAACTAATAAAGGTTCTTCTTACACATATAGTTTCCTTTCATGGTGAAGGATAACCCAAAGACGTCTTTCCCACTCCTGGAAATTAGTGCCAATGAGAAGGCTTTCCTTCTCAAGTATGGATCACAATGGTATCTTTGATTTCATTTTTAATTTCGTTTCTACAATTAAGATGAACAGAGTTTTAGTAATTTATCTGATAAAATTAAGACAAATAAATAAATAAATATTCATTAGTCTTCCACTATTTTATAAAAAATCTCAATAGCCCCCACCATTGGTTTCGGAATATCATGTTGCTTGGATATTCTAGAGAAAAGGATCAATATCACTCTTCACATTACCCCAACTTTGGCTGGTCAAGCAATTTGAAAGGTTTTAGGTTGGCATTCCAAATTCCAACTACATTAACTCAGAGCTCCTTGACCCGTTGAGTGAACTCCCCAATCATGAAATCCTTAATTTTGGATTTCCTCAACCTTTGCCTCTCAGTTACACCAAGTACTGTTTTGGCAGTCAACCCTTGATGTAAACTAAGTCAAGCCAACCTAAAACCTCAAATTAGAATTTCACGATAATTGAAAGCACCCCAACTTTGGCTGCTCAAGCACTTTAAACTATGGTTCGATTCTAACCGAAGTAATGGAAGACTATACCGACTTAATATTTTATTGAGGTATATTATCCTTTATTCATAAATTTTCATTTATTATCTTTTCACATGCTTGTTAATATTAAGTTGGATAAGCTTAAGTGATCAACCATGTATTAGATAATATTTACGCATAAGCAAGTTTATTTTAGTTCCATAATGCATGCTTGTTAATTCATTAATTATGTGATCGCGACAAAAAATCTATAATGAATAACCATACAAATGATAGAAATAAAATAAAGGGTATGATCATGAGCTTGTTCTAATGGTTATTTTATCTAGAGGTTGATAAACTAACCACTGACCTAGGGGAGAAACACCTTGAACCAATTAGGTTTGTGTTTACAGCTTTCCACCTATCCACCTTTGTATCTCCTTGAATTGGTTTCGCCTCGTCTTCTAACTTGAACCATCTCCACTAACTTGGGAGCTCCATCCATTAGACATGCTTTTACTCACACGTAGATAATGGTTAAAATGGGGTTTACATAAAAGAAACTATGAGCACACAAACCCTATATATTAATGAGGAGAGATGGCACGCAAGCCAACAATTTAATTTAATAAATTAAAAGGAAACCAATCACATAAAAAGGTCTAGTCTAGCTCATGATAATCCATATGCATGCAATGAATTTACATATTTAATAAAACTAGCATTCAATTCTTTAATCGTTCTTATTTAAGATAAACCACGCTTGAATCGATTAATTATTATCTTTAATTAATCAATCCTTTTATCTTAAACCTTTTTCTGAATTTCCTTGATATTCTCATCCATTATAATTTTAAAAAAATTAGAATTCATTTAAAATTTACCTTGTACATAACTTGTAACTTGGAGGTAACCCGGTGAATACCCGTCCAAAACTACCCAACATGTATTATACTTGTATACACTTTATTCTTTGTGACATGTAGTATGCACGTAGAATTATGATTGTAATACAACTCATACATGATGTGAAAATATTTGAACATTACACAAATGTTAATTAAACACACACACACACGCACACACACACACACACACACACACACACACACACATATATATATATATATCAAACACTTATCACATGTTGTGTCCCAGCTTTATGCCAACACGAAGGTACATGTATCAAGGGTTACATAATATAATAATAAATTTTAAATCTGCATAATCTGGAAAGCATACATGGTTTGTAGATCCAACTACATGTCATGTACCCTCCTCACCATCTATCTGAAGTACATGCCTGGGGAAATGGCATGTGAGGTGTACTTCAGAAATCTTCGGTGTACACGGCGTGTCCAGTGGGCCACACACTGTGTTGACTCCACGTTACATAGTAACCGGTCGGCTAAGCCATGTATTGGATGCACGGACCGACCCTAACATGAAAGGGACTACACGCTATGTCCAGTGGGCCACACAACATGCAGTTCTGCTGACCATGGGCCAGTCTGTCCTAGTCAACACGCGGTGTAAGAATTAACTACACCACGTGTCATTAATGCACACAGGTTGATTAATTTCCGAACTACTCTTGATGCATTAAACACAACTACATGACGTGTAGATCCGACTACATGACATGTATTGCTGTGTTACCTGGACATAACCCTTGGCACCTCTGGATGAGTTCCTCGATTTAATTTTAATCAAAAAAATTAATCATTTCTGTTAGATCTTCGAGAAACGATAGAGGAAGAACATATCTTGTAATTTAGATTAAAAGAACAATTAAACTTGAATTAAAAATCTAAATTATTAAAGCATAAATCATCAAAAAATTATTTTAAATAATTATAAAACATAATATGCCCACTCTGATACCATTTGCAGGTTTCGAGAGCAGCAGAAGCATAGGAGGGACGATGCCCAACTTTAATTTTTTCCATATTCAATAAACAATCCAAGATCAATACGACGATGAATGCTAGTATCCACATAATTGAATCAAGGATTTATACAAAGGAATAGAAACTCGAAACCAAGAGAGAGGATCAACATATTTTGTTTATAATTAATTTAATTAAATTAAAGAATTACCTCCAATGTGATTCTTTCTTTGTTGATGTATTCGACCACAGATCTGCAGTGAACCTTCGTTGAGTTGTAGAGATCAAGGGTAGATCTCCTATAGCTCTGATCCACACATGTTCTACATATCTTTGAAAATCGCTGAAGGAGTCTTCGGTTTCTAGAACATAAGATCCTTGCACTTGCGATGTACACCTTCGATCACCTCGAGAATCACTTCCAAAGCATTCTCCTTGATCCGGTGGAAGAGGATCTCTCTCGTTCTTGAGAGTGTTCTTGGATAGGGAAGCACTCTATAGGCTTGAGATATTTTCTCCAATTTTCCATACACAACACGATTGACTAGCCTATGGGTTGCCCCCTTGGATAATTAGAGAATAATGTAACCAGGAATTTAATTCACTAGGTAATCATAAAATAATTTTCATAAGATCCTTAGTTATTTTATTAACCAAGCAAAACCCCCATGTTAAATAATGACAGTAATGTTATTATTTTTAACACGGGATTAACTTACAAGTTACAATTAAATATTATTTTAATCAAATAATATTTAATATTATTATTTCTCACCGTACCCGAAACATGATCTTCCAATCCTCCTCAATATTTATTAGGCCTTGAATAAAAACTATTTATTTATTAAATAAATATAACTATATTATTTGCTGATAAATAAATAAATATTATATTTACTAAAATAGAAAATAAATATTTATTAAATATTCTATCAGCAACATATTCTCTCAAATAACTAGTGAAAAAATAAATGCGATCAGATATATATGAATAATTATTAACCCACAATCAGGAATAATATTTATTCAACTTGTTAAATAATAAATTATTTAACTGAGATTTTGGATACCCTTAATGTGTGACCCTCTAGGCCTCTTTTTCAGTGGCATTAGGTGAACCTGCAAAAAGTACAAGGTTAACGTCTAGCAACATGCCAAGGCACGCATAGAGAAAGAAGTTAATGCTGCAACGACAGATTTCTAATTATTTGAATTCCTGTAAATTGAACTTGCCTATAGAATACCACGACCATGGAATTATTTAGGCTATATCGTTTCCATCAAAGGGCCTGAGATATCAACTCCCATTATGGAACAGAAGGGACAAATCCTTTCTCTCATTATTCATTAATGCAATATTACTCGTGATGCACCCAATATATCATACCTCACCGTGAACATATGTCATCATAGTTTTCTCCAATACATCTAATTAAGTGAGTCATAATATCCATTAATAATAATCTTAAAGTCTAAGGACCAATACAGACGTACGTAGATAGGAACATCCAATGACACTTATAAATTTGGATTTCCTACTGACAGGTCTCATTCTCATAATATCCTCCTGGACATTACCAAGGGAGTACACCATGAGAAGGTGCCTCAAATTCTCATGAGTCTCCACCCATGATAGTCTATATCATTTGTGTCCCATAAAATGATATCATCCGGCTATAGAACATATGTTCAAGAATAGTGTCATGGAAATTTCAGGTTCTCATCATAAGAGGGATCTGCTATGACCTTTTAGTGTGACAACTACTCTTAGAAGATTATCACATACAATGTAATGCAGAAGAACAATCATGATGTGATAAGGAGTTTATTAATTTCCATAAAATGAATATATTTTTATCATAAAGTACAAAATAAGTTGGTTATAGGGCACCAACTCCAAATATTGACACCTTTGATGGATTTTGAGTGTTCTATGGATTATTGGATCTCTTGGCTCATAGCAGTTCATGGATTATTGATCCATTCATCACCAATATATGCACATGAAATAGATTTTTATTTGAGGCTTAGATTATCACTTAAACTTCATAGAAACCCAATCCTTCACATATCACATTGTGAATGGTAATTTGACGTGATATTTTTCAATGCTCAATGAAATCAATCCATTAACCCCCTATCCTTTGTTATCACCTTGAATTATTATAAATAGTTTCATTCAATGTAAATTGTGTCATTCTTATTAAAGCTATGCAAAAACAAACCCCCCTTTTCATCGATAAAAAACTTCAATTGGTTCCAAAATAAGAGTATCATCATCGAAGATTCAACCTGAGTGCCACTATATACATTATAAAAAAGCATCAATTATTTAATGGAAGATATGTGACAGTCGAATACACATCAAATTGGAACGATTGTCAAAGATAGTGGTATAAGGAATTAATTGTTCTTTTTTTTGAAATAAATAAATAAATAAATGGATTTTATTTTTGAAACCCATTTGATTTTAATGAAATAGTCATGTTTTCCCCCCAAAAAGTGAGAGGCATATGTAAATCCAATTGCGGGGAGAATGTGTTTGTGGAACTAATTGATGACCTCAAGAAGGATCTTTAACATGAGTGCCTTTAGGCCTTGTCCAAAGAACTCAATGAGTTATCTGAATACTTTCCTGAGTTTCATAAAAATATGGTGAAAGAATAATCTGAACCACTACATTTCCCTATATTTACTGAAGATATTGTGGAGCAGACTAAAAAGGCACTAGAAAAGTAAAATATGTTGCCAAAACATTTTTGTGCATTTCAAGAGGTACTCCATAAGGAACCCGAGTTACAAGATAAACCAATAAAGGGTGCTGATTGTACTTTGGATTCAATTTTATTTGACTATTCTCATAATAAATTACAAAAAAACTCTACTTGTTTTAATATTACAGGCTCAACACCATGGATTCATGCTCTAGATGATGAGGACAAAGAAGGTACCACTGTTGGATTAATGTATTTTTAAAGAGAAGATAGAGGATCCCATTTTGAAACTCATTGATGCACATGAGGATATTAGAACCAAACTAAATATTCATGAAGAATCTATTAGTCAAGATGAACAAAATAAAAATCCATTTTTCAAGAATGAAACAAAATACTTGTTGGACTAAATCATTCCTCAAGTTTAAGGCCAAAGGGAGGAGCCCTATATTCTTTTCATACTCCCACTAAATTACAAGTACATTGACAAGGAAGAGAAGACATTTTTCAATGAACATTGGGTTCTCCCAATGAAAATTTTCTATAATCACACTAGATCTAAGAAAATATGGTGGTTTAAATGGATAAAACCACATCCATCATTAGACTATGGATAGTCCACTCCAACTGTCTGGTTGTAAACATAATAAATACATCGCTTCTTGGGAGGCAACCCAAGTTTTCTTTTAGCTTTTTAGGTCATTCATTTGTTTTTAGTTTTATTTAAATGAATAATGAATCTTTTTAAATTTTTATAGGAAAAAGAGAAATACTGAAGCTTCAGCTTGAGAGGCCACCTACACCAAGAACCATCTCAAATAATACAAAGCCCACTTTTACCAGAAATGATCCATTCATGGATGGAGAATGATACCAACCCAATCAAAACCAGGAAGCACTCCTTTGACTCTCTCTCTCTATCTCTATCCCTTTCTCCTTCCCACCCTCTATCTCAATCTTCCTCTCTCTTTACCCTATTCACCCTTTTCTCCATCTTTTGTGTGTTTCTATAAAATTAAAGGAAAAAAATTAATGGTTACTCGTGATTTTTTTGATATTTTTTCAAACCATTTTGGGAGAGTCAAAATAAGTATTTTCATCTCAAACATTTTGTATTTTTATCCCCAATTTTGACCAATACCTTTTATGTTAATCACACTATCTTTTGAGTACTCAAATTTGGATTATAAAATGAATTTTCCCCCTACCCGTGAGGTAAAAATTGAGGTTTCATGACAAGGTAATTTAATACCATCTTTTCCCCTTTTGTGTTTCTCACCACCAATTATGAATCTGGATTTTGTTGATCTTCGAGCTGAATTTTTAAATTTTTGTGTGAATGAGAATGATAGAGGCAATTTTTTTATCCACGTGAGAATCACTTTATCCAAATAGCCTCCCTTAACCTTACATTGAACCTATTGAAAACCCAATTGAGTAAATGAATACCCCATTCTTGATAGCCACATTATAACGCATGACCTTGTGCCACCCAACAATCACTTGGATATTGCACACATGAATTGATGAAATTTAAGTGTAGGGAGAATGTTTTTCATTGAGGCTTTTCATTCATTGATCTTTATCTAGTCTTTTTTTTCTTGGGGAAAACATCATATTAATGTGGGGGAGAGATTGTCTTATGGAGAAGATTGGAAAAAAATTTCATTATCATATCATGTCACATATTTTTAGATATCTTATTCCAAAATCGTTCAAAAAAATTCAAAAAATAAAAAATAAAAAAAATAAAAAAAACAATAAAAAAGAAAAAAAATTATTTAAAAAAAGGAAAAAAGAGGAACACTTCCATTTGTATCATCATCCAAGTTCTTATGATAGTTTGATTTCTTTCTCCCTATCACACTTTCTCAATTACACTAATGTTTTATTTCTAAAGTTTGTTTTCCCTATGAAAAAATGTGTTTTGAATTCCTTTGATGTCCCCTTTCATTGGTTATACATGTTTTTTCCAAGTTGATGTTTTTACCCCACTTTCCCCAGTTTTTATCTATTTTCCCACCATCCCAAAAACCACATAAAAACCCCTTAAAAATAACTCTTGATAAATGTTTAAATTAGGATGTGAATGAATGTTGAGTTCCCTAACAAACTCATAGATCATCACTCTTGGCCGGTGAATGAGTGAACTCCATTTAAAAGGAAACACCATTGTGAGATGAGTGAATCATGCATGGGAAAATTTTCAAATTATAAATTTGTGTAAGAAAAATGAAAATAGTATTGGACACAAAATTTAGGAATGAATAGGTTTTGAGATTCATGGTGGATTAGTGAACATGTTATGATCCCCCTCATTGGTGAAAAAAAATGTTGAGATCAGTCCATGGATGATCATGGGTTTTCATGTTTTTTTGAATTTTGTTTTTCCTAATGATGTGCACTAAAATGAGTATGGGGTATTTGATAATTCACATTCATTAAATATTTTCAAATAACTTTGTATGCTGATTTGATCATAAAAGATTTACATTTTCATCCAAATTTTCATGCTTTGATATTAAATGCAACATGAGAGCACTGTTTGAATTCATCCATTTTGATAACAGTTTCATATTTTAGTCATAAATTTTTATATTATGATCCAATCCATGTGATTATTATTTTTTAGAATTCTTGGAATATTTTTATACATATCATTTAATTGGATCTATAGCTACATTGTTCATTTGGAAGACCATTTTGATCAAGAAAGATGATATAACATTTTTATCTAGCATCTTGGATGACCTGTTATGTTTTTGTTACTGGAAAAAATACATAATCCAAATTTAATTGAAACTTTATGGATACTATGAAAACATATGTGCCTAATTTTTTTTTTAAAAACTAGGGTTCAATTTCTCAATTTATTATCCCAACCAAATTATTTATTGAAGGCCCTGAAATATGTAAAAAATTAGATCACTTAGAGTGTTGTGAACATATTTCCCAAACTATAGGTCCAAATAAACTATTTTTTTTGTGAAGATAGATAAAAAAATTTGGAAGAAATTAATTAAATTTCATCCATTGAGATTCCTTCATTTTCAAGGTCATAAATGCATGGGAAGCTGGACTTATAGAATTTGAAGAGTTTGTTTGGCTAGAAAATCTGACTTTACTATTTCATCTATAACTTTGGCTACTAGTGTACAATCAACTTCAATTTTTTTGGGAGGATCATTAAGATGGACATAATTTTTTTTAGTATATTATTTTTCTAGATTCAACCTTACTATGGTTCAAACTAGTGTCAACTTTCAAGGTATTAATTTGGAGGGAAACCGATCACCCCTCTTGCCTATTAAATAGTGCCTTCACTTCCATTCAAAGGGTTAGAATTTTCAAAAGTTAAGGAACTTTTTATCTTACACACCTTGATCTATGGATTGAGGATCCATCACAATCTAGTTCTGACTAGATAGACACCTCCTATCACTTTTCTTCATCATTTCTCTCTTTGATTTATTGTAAATGTAGAGACTCAGTTTTTTCCTTGTAAGAATTTGAAATATTTCTACATATATTTCCAGAGAAAGGTGCTGATATGATGTGTGATTATAAGGTCTGGTGTGCTTGGGATTAATTTTATAAAAATATTAAATATATTTTCTATGATACATGCACAATTTATTAAAGAAACTGTGATAACTCTTAAACAGGAGCTTGGATCAGAAATATGAGACCATGGTTGATTCCGAAACACACTGGTTACCCTAGACGCAACCTAAAATAGGTCAGCATAGGGTGTTCAGATATCTCTTCTATTGGTGGTATGTTCATTGGATTAATTAATTAATTAATTAATCAATTCATTCATTCATTTAACCTAGCATGTTTTTCCTATAAATCATTTGTTATGGAAATATTCCTAGGGTTAGCCTCATAACCTTATAATCACCGAGCGAAATTCTTCCTCTCCTTCCATTGGCAGATCACCTCAGACGAAAATGAAACTTTGGATTAGAATAGAGTAGGATGCAGTGAATATAAAAAATTCCTTTGATCATTGGTGGGTGAGTTCTTTGATGAAAAATGATCCAATATCCAGTAGGACTCATCAATTTTTGGATTACACCCATTTTGATTAAATTTATTGAGCAAATAGATTCATTTATTGGATTTACGCCAATTGTAGCCTAGGCACACACCCATGTATTGAAATTTTAAAATGGTTATTCTTGTTTTCTAACTCGAATATCCCCATTCTTGATTGTTGGCCAAGAATTCTTGGTCAATGATAGTTAATTTGTTTTCTTATGCCTTTCTCCCTAATTTACTTCACGTTCTTCACCAGTAGGACCTCATGGTCCCAGTTTGAAATTGTTATGTGGTATCGAGCCTGATCAGACCCTTTAAATCATGATGAAATAATGAAAGAGGCATGGATCAATGAAATGAGGATAGATTTAGAATGTTTGTGGGTCGTGGATGATCGTCTCAACCATTAAAGGTCGGATCTTCGAAGGCAGAAGTATCCAAGGCATGCAGTACATATGAGTTTATATGGAATCAATTTGGATTTAATTTTCTAGCCACCAAAGGGCCATAATCCATTGATTGATACTAGATCCACAAATCACAGGTGGAAATGAAGGTAGAATCGAAGAAGAATGACTGTATTCATGGCACAAAAAGTGGATTTTAGAATCTTGAAAAATATCAACTATATACCATGTACCATGATGAACACACAATGTGTAGCCCCTTGGTTGTGGTGACTAGGGATTTGGGGTTTTATAAGGACGAAATGCCATATTGAATTCCCTATACATGGTGTACCCCCTTCCCCGTGTGGATGAGCCGTGTGATGGAGCACACAACTAGGTGCATGCCATGTTCTTGAGTACACAAACATGAACCGATAATATGGGTGGTAACCTATGTTCAGAGGCATGCTTTGTACTAAAGTACATAGACATGAGGCAAAGTACATAAACACGGTTCAGATACACAGACATGACCAAGCACATGAGCGGGACCCCGAGTGGCATGGGCACACTATGTATATCCCCCACACGTTGTGTACTCCTACATTATTAGAGAGACATGTACCTATAGGGACACAACTAGGTAAAAAAGTGGGACCACACACCATGTGGGTCCCCTCACATGTCATGTACCCCTTTACCTCTTTTGAGGAAACTTCAAGCTTCCGTATCTCATTCGTTTAGATTTAGATTTTAGCCTGTGAGTAGCCTATCATGAGTGTTTTTCCACATAGAATGTGATGATGCCCCCAGTTTTGGATTTTGAGATATGGTGTGCAATTTTCCAGGCATGATGTTTGGTTATGTGATGCTCGATGACTTAGATTGGAACCCTCTAGCTGAGCAGGGCATGGGTCCTCTACTGTCTCCCAAGTGGAACCCTATAGTTAGGCTGGGCATAGTTCCTCAATGACTCCTAGAGTGGAACCCTCCTACTGGGTAGGCATGGGTCCTCTATCTATTATTGAGTGGAACCCTCTAGTGGGGCTGGGCATGGGTCTTAGATGACTCCTAGAGTGGAACCCTCTTGCTGGGAAGAGCATGGGTCCTCTATCGACTCCCAAGTGGAACCCTCTAGTTAGGTTGGGCATGGGTCCTTGATGACTCTTAGAGTGGAACCCTTATACTGGGAAGGACATGAGTCCTCTATCAACTCCCGAGTGTAACCCTCTAGCTGGTATGGTCACAGGTCCTCTATGAATTCTAGAGCGGAACCCTCCTACTAGGCAGGGCATGGGTCCTTTACCAACTCCCGAGTGGAACCCTCCAGCTGGGATGGGCATGGGTCCTTGATGACTTCTAGAGTGGAACCCTTTAGCTGAATGGTCATGAGTCCTCTATCACTGAGTGGAACCCTCATGTTTTACTAGTTAATGGGTCCTCTACCTAGTTATTATGGCCCCTCGACTGTGAGACATAGTGATGAGGCATGGCTTAACTTGGATGGTTACTTCTAGGAATACACATAATATGTTAGGCATCGTTGGGATTCTTTTGAATTTTTTTGTGACTCTTCTTCCTGGGATGAGCTGTGAGATGGAGACCCCATTTACTATATCATATGGGATTATTTTGACTGATCATATATATATATATATATATATATATATACACATTTGTATATATACCTTTGGATTTGGTTACTCTCCTTCCATGGGTTGCTAAGATGCGTGGGGTATGCCATGTGCTTTCTGTGTTTAGATTCTCATGGTTGGATGAATCTAATCTCTTGCTATAGGTGAAAATTACTTGATGTTTAGTTCATCTACACACTATGTTGATCCCCATGTGTTTGGATGAGGTTACTCTCTGCTGGTTTGGGTTGAGATGTTCTCTTTTAATGCTTTCTATATCCTGTTTACTATCTACAGTATTTCCTTTCCTATTGTATCTCTTACTGACCCTCTTCATCTTTTGGTTCATCCTACTAGGTATGTATATACTCATCCCTATATGGGCATTTCCCGCATGTGTCGTATCTTATGCTGATGACAGATAGGTTGATGGTGACTTCAGAGGAGATTAGGTATACTGGGTGCTGTGGACTGCATATGGTGGTTATATCTTTTAGATCAAGAGATGGTCTCTATCAATGTTTTAATTTCTAGTTTTGTTAGTTGTGACATCTTTCTGGTTAGGTGTGTGTTTTTACCCTTTACTTTTCATTTTACACTATCATATTATTATATTGTCTAGAGGTTTTACATGCATGGTTGTCTCCTTATTTTTTTGAATCTTTTACTATTATTCATCTATACTTATAAATTGAGATGGATGTGTGTGTGTAAAAGTTTCTAGGAAAAGGAATCCCCATGTTAGTTGTGCCTTTGGCACTGGTCACCAGCACCTGGCCTATGGAAGTGGGCTTGGGGTAGTTGCAGCTCGAGCCCCGACTTGGTTTGGGTCATGATAGATCCATATAAAAGGTGGTTCAATCCTTGGGATAGTGTTTGGAGTGGTCCCCTTATAAGGTCCTGGTTGGGATTAGGGAAGAATGCTGAAGTGTCTCAGGTGAGGCTCTCAGGATAGGAAATCCAGTGATGGTGTAGGTGACTGATGTATCAATTCACCTGTACCTTGACTACCTATTTATTGACTCGACATACCAAGACATTGGTTGCAATGATCAACAATACATGTAAAATATATGATTGAGTTTTTATCTATCCTTATTGAGTCATCTCCCCATTGTTATATATATGTATACATATATTCACATCTAACAGTGGTACATCTTGATTAAAATTTTAGGATGCCTCTACGATGAAATCCAACCAGTATAGTAGTTTTGGATTGTGATAACGATCTAATGAGCGATGAGGCCTTAATTTAGGTTTCATCCCACATGTTTTTTCCTCCAGGTGGGAAGGTAGTAACACCTCCACCTGTCGAGTAGCAGATTATCCCAGAAGATTAGGTTGAGGATGAATGCAGGCTTAGTGCACTCCATGAGTTCCAGCACTAGAGGCCTCCAAGTTTTCTCGGTGATCCATATACTCAAGAAACAGAGGATTGGATAGAGTTAGTGGTCCATATCTTTAGGATTATTCATACCCTGATGGATCAGGTGGTTTCATTGGTAGCTAGAATTTTCCACGGAGCAGCTGGGCACTAGTGGAGCCTTGTTACATAGATGCACGATGAGTCAATACCCACATGGCCCTACTTCCAGTAACTATTTGAACTCATTTCGGATTCAGGAGCTTCTAGAGATACAATAGGGAAGTATAATGGTGGCCAAGTATGCAGTGAGGTTCACATACCTTATATGATAGTCCATTGACATGATCTATATTGACTAATTTTGAGAAAAAAAGTTTGAGCAGAGACTCCGTAGAGAGATCCGTGCCAGTGTGGTGACCTTGGGAATCCCCACCTATGCCAGGATATTGTAGCAGGTACTAGTGAAAGAGAGATTTTTGTCAGAGGGAAGCTAGAAAGATAGAGCTAGCAGTGGGTGTCACATAGCTAAGTCATCTATAGTAGTTAGAAAACACCAATTGGAAGGATCTAGACACAGTAGATCCTTTCACGATCAGACTCAGGCATGTGGTCATGAAGTACATGGACAACTTAGAGAACCAGGGAATCACGAAGAGGGTCGATGCTATGATTGTGACATGCGAGGTCACATAACATGTAATTTACTAATTATAAGTATTGAGGAACATAGGTAGGTAGCTGAAGGACCACCACAGTAGAGGCAGTTCCGTGATCAGGGATCACCCATGCAAGGGCAGGGTGGTTTCTAAGGAGGCAGAGTTGGTAGAGGAGAAGATAGAGATATGGGTGGTAGATGATGATATGAGATCCTTCCAACACCACCACTAAGCAGCCCATGTCAGACTCAGGGAGCTGGAAATCGGGGTCTCAGACAGTTGTAGGCTCTGGTGGCTTATGACCCCATGGCATATGAGATTATTAGAGGTATGATCTATATTTATTCTACTATTTCTTTAGTATTAGTAGACACATGTTCCATTAATTATTTCATCTCTATACTTATGGTGTGAGATATGGATCTCCCCGTTCAAGTGCCAGCCCAAAAAATTCGTCTTGAGGTTCCTATATGAAACAATTCTTCTGTATCTTTTATCTTCTGGCAGTACAATCTATAACTTGGAAAAGATAAGTTCATGTGAGATCTTTTTTTCATCACGATGGAACCCTATGACATCATATTGGGTATGGATTGGTTGTCCATGGTCCGAGCCCAAATTGACTATTACCATAGACAAGTCATATACCTACGTACTGATGGGATGAGATTCACCTTTGTGGGTGAGAGAGATCTTATGGAAGGGAGAACAAGTTTTGTGAGTAGGAGACTACAACCCATCACCTATCAGTTAGAATGCATATCTCTTGGGGAAAAAGGTTCTTCAGGCATCTATATTCATTCAATTATGGAGGATTATATGGATGTTTTCCTAGAGGACGTTCTGGGGCTACCACTGAGGTGGTAGATGGAGTTTTGCATCAACATACATCCCGACATTGCTCCGATATCTTTTTTGGAATATTACATGGACCCTACCGAGCTTTAGGAGCTACAATTACGGTTGGAGGACCTTCGAGAGAAGGGTTTCATTAGGCCCAGTGTGTCCCCTTGGGAAGCTCTAGTGTTGTTAATGAAAAAGGTGGATGAGATATTGTGTATTTTAATGGATTATCATTACTTAAACCATCCCACTATAAAGAAAAATTACCCCTTATTGAGGATTAATGACCTCTTTGACTAGTTGTGATGCATGGGATGGTTCTTGAAGATCGATCTCCAATCTGGCTACCACCAATTGAGGGTTTGCGAGGATGATATTTCAAAGATGGAATTATGATGTCACTATGAACACTATGATTTCCTAGTGATTCTCTTTGGTGTGAGGAATTCCATCACTGTGTTTATAGCTTTGAAAAACTAGGTATTCTATCCATACTTGGACTAGTTTGTGGTCATATTCAATGATGACATACTCATCTACTCTGCATCAGAGGAGGAGCATACAAAGCATTTGAGATGGTCCTAGATTTGCTTTGAGAGCACCAACTTTATGGAAAGCTCTCAAAGTGTCAGTTTTGGATTCACGAGGTTCACATTCTAGGTTATGTCATTTTTGAGCATGGTTTAGCTGTAGAACCAGTGAAGATCG
Organism: Viscum album; assembly: GCA_963277665.1. Classification (NCBI taxonomy): domain Eukaryota; kingdom Viridiplantae; phylum Streptophyta; class Magnoliopsida; order Santalales; family Viscaceae; genus Viscum; species Viscum album. The sequence continues at coordinate 2,097,917,427 of OY728122.1, forward strand.
ATGCAGTGCTTTCTTGGGATCCACTCAAGAGTGTGTCAGAGGTGTGGAGATTTCTTGGCTTGGTACTGTACTACAAGAGGTTTGTGGAAGAATTATCCAGGATTTCAGCTCCTTTGACCACCTTTACACGGAAAGGACAATCATTTACCTAGAATGAGAAGTACCATAGGGCCTTTGAGGAGTTGAGGCTGAGGATGAAGAGTGCTCTTGTGTTGAGATTATCAGAGGAGGGAATGGAGTATGTAGTGTATTGAGATGTCTCAGGAGCTGGGCTCAGCTTCGTGTTGATGAAACAGTAGGCATTCATCACATATGAGTTGAGGTAATTGATAACCCACAAGAAAAACTATGTAACTCACAAACTAGAGAATGAAGCGGTAGTATTCACATTGAGAATGTGGATACACTACTTTTTGGGGGAGCAATTTTTTTGGTTTACTTAGACCATCAGAGTCTCAGGTATGTCTTCATGCAGAGAGACTTGAACTAGAGAAAATAATGATAGTTGGAGTTCTTGTAGGACTATGACTTTGAGATAGTATATACTTTTGGGAAGGGAAACATAGTAGCAAATTCCCTTAGTAGGAAGTCTCAGACTTGCTTGATACAAGAGGCTTCTGAGTAGTTGACCTCCATATAGCTGACCTTGATGGAGCAAGAGAGTACATTTTATCTTCAATAGATAATGTTGAATCCTCCATTTCTCAAGCGTGTGAGAGAGTCAAAATTGGGAGATATTGATTTTGAGGTCTTACATGACTAAATATCCATAGTTGATTCACCATATGAATATTCTGTTGTGAATCATGTCATATTTTTCCATGTTCAGATAGTGGATCTAGTTATAATGTGAGAGGAGGTGATGCAGGAGTCCCACACTTCTCCCCTAGCTATACATCCTAGTGTGGGGAAGATTTATAGGGACCTTTGACGACATGTTTTGGTTGTCCTACACGAGATAGAGTGTAGCTGAGTTCATCTATCGGTGCCTCACCTATCAGTAGGTGAAGGATGAGAACCGGATTTTGGCAGGCTTTTTATAACCCCTTAAGATCCCAAAGTGGAAATGAGACGACATATCCATGGACTTTGTGACAGGGATTCCTCACACAATTAAGGTCGATGAATCCATCTAGGTGATGGTTGACTAACTCATGAAGTCATCACAATTACTTACTATCAGAGAGCAGAGTTCATTGGAGAGTTTGGGGTAGTTGTATGTACGGGAGATCATTCGCCTCCATGGGGTGCCCTCAATGATTGTCTCTAACCGTGATGTGAGGTTTATATCATTATTGAGGAGAGTCCTATAAGAGGAATTTAATACCCAAATGAGGATGAGTGTATCCTTTCACCACCAGACTGATGGGAAGACTAAGCGCACTATCCATGTGTTGGAGGATATGCTGAGGGATTACATGTTATACTTTTCTAGAGATAGGAGGACCACTTAACCCTAGTATAGTTTACATAAAACAAAAACTATCACTCTACTATTGGTATGACACCTTTTGAGTCCCTGTACGGGAGACTCTACAAGTCACCCTTATGATGGATAGAGATCGGAAAGACATATCTTATGGGTATAGAGTTGGTGAAGGTGATGATAGAGAAGGTCCAAATTATATGTGAGTGGATGAGGATGGATTAGAGTAGGTAGAAATCTAAATAATATCACCATTGTAGTCCCTTTGAGTTTAATAAGGGAGAACACATTTTCCTAAGAGTATCCCCATGATGAGGATTTCAGAGATTCAGTCATGGAGGAAATCTATATTTGAGGTTCATCAGGGTTTTCAAGACCATGAAGAGGGTTGGTGAGGTTTTTTACAGCATCACCCTACCCCCACAATTGGAGTGGGTGCATGAAATCTTCCATATGTTGAAACTGAGGAGATACATGCATGCCCCCACACACATCATCGACTGTGGAGAGATGGACATCAAGGATAAATCCACCATTGCGGAGCACCTGATAGTGATCAAAGATCAATAGGAGATGACCCTGCATAGCCGAACCATCCCCTTGGTTTCTATGTTGTGGTAGCACATAAATGTGCAGGAGAGCTCCTGGGAGTGGGATAACCAAGTGCAGGCTCGATATCCTAAGTTTTTTGTTCAGTTTTTATTTTCAAGGATGAAAATCTTAAAGGAGGTAATTATGCAGAGACCCATTTTTTTCCTTATAAGACTTTGAAATATCTCTACATATATTTCTAGAGCCAGGTGCTGAGATGGAATGCAATTTTGAGGCCCGGTGTTCCTGATATTAATTTTATAAAAATATTAAAAATATTTTATAATATGAATGTATAATTTCTTAAAGAAAATAGAATAACTATTAAACAGGAGATCAAATCATAAATTCGAGACCACGTTTGAGTCCAGAATGCATTAGTTACCCTAGGTGAAACATAAAATAGGTTGACATGGGGTGTTCAGATATCTCACCCATTGGCGGTACATTTAGTGGATTAACTAATTAATTAATTCATTTAACCTAACATGATTTACCATAAATAAAATTTTAAGTAAATCTTCCCATGGTTATCCTCATAACCCTAGAATATCTAAGTGATATTCTTCCTCTCCTTCCATTGGAGGATCACCTCAGACGATGACAAAACTATGGGTTCGGGTAGATCAGGACACAACAAATGCAAAAAACTACCTTCAATTGTTGATGAGAGAATTATTTGAAGACGAATGATCCAATATTCAGTAAGACTCATCAATTTTTGGATTACACCCATTTTGATTAAACTAATTGAGCGGATTGATTTTTTTCTTGGATTTACACCAATTGTTTCCTGAGCATGCACCCATGTATTGAAATTTAAAATTGATTATTATTATTTTCTAACTCAAATATTACCATTCTTGATCATTTTATAAGAAAACTTGGCCAATGATGGTTAAAACATCTATTCTTATTCCTTTATCCATAATTTTCTTCATGTTCTTCACCGGTAGGACTCCACGGTCCTGGTTCAACATTTATGTGAAGTAACGAGCTTAATCGAACCCTCAGAATCATGATGAAATGATGAATGAGGAATAAATTAATGAAATGAGGATAGATTTGGGATGTTTTTGGGTTTTAAATGATTGTTTCAACTATAGGATGTTATATCTTAGAAGGAGGGAGGATCCGAGGTGTGCGATGCATACAGGTTCACATGGAATCAAACCATATTTGAGTTTCTAGTAACTGGAGGATCTAAATCCATCAACCGATGCTATATCCACAAATCACTGGTGGAAATGAAGCCAAAATCAAACCATAATGGCTGGATTTGAGGTGCAGAGAGTAGATATGAGAATATGAAAAAATCCCAACCAGACATCGTGTACCACAATGAACACACAACGTGTATCCCCTTGGTTTTGGTGGCTAGGGTTTTGGGGTTTTATAAGGATGGTACACCATGTATATTTCCCTAAACATCGTGCACCCCCTTCCTTATGTGCATGATCTGTGTAAAAGAGCACATGGAAAAGAAAACACCATGTGGACAAGTACACAAACATCACTATATCACATGGGAAACACCCTATGTTCAGAGGCACATCGTGTACTAAAGTACACAGACATGGTTTGGATATATAAACATGGCCAAACAAACAGGCAGGATCTCGAGTGTCATGGGAACTCCGTGTATATCCCACACACATCGTGTATTCCTACATTCTTGGAGAGACATGTACCTCTAGGGACATGTCCAGGTAATGGACCGAGACCACACACTATGCATGTCCCCTCACACACCGTGTACCCCTTGACCTCTTTTGAGGAAACTTCAAGCTTCCATATCTCCTTCGTTTGGACTCATATTTTGACCCATGAGTATCCTATCCCGAGGGGTTTTCCATGTATAACATGATGGTGCCCTCAGTTTTAGATTTTGAGATATGATGTGGAATATTCCAGGAATGACACTTGGTTAGGCAATGCTTGATGACTTAGAGTGGAACCTGCTAGCTGGGAAGGGCATGGGTCCTCTACCGAATCTTGAGTGGAACCCTCCAGCTAGGCTAGGCATGGGTCCTAGATAAATCCTAGATTAGAACCCTCATATTGGGTAGGGAATATTTCCTCTACCAACTTTTGAGTGGAACCCTCCAGCTGAGCTGAGCATGGGTCCTCAATGACTTCTAGAGTGGAATCCTCCTACTGGGAAGGGCATGAGTCCTTTACCGAATCCCAAGTGGAACCCTCCAACTATGTTGATCATGAGTCCTAGATGAATATTAGAGTGGAAAACTCTTGCTTGGAAGGGAATGAGTCATCTACCAACTCCCAAGTGGAACCCTCATATTAGGCTGGGCATGGGTCCTCGATGACTGCTAGAGTGGACCCTCCTATTGGGAAGGGAACGAGTCCTCTACTGACCCCTGAGGGGAACCCTCTAGTTGGGCTAGGCATGGGTCCTCGATGAATTATAGAGTGGAACCCTCTAGATGGGATGGGCATGGGTCCTCTACCACTGAGTGGAACCCTTCTATTGTACTAGGGCATGGGTCCTCTACCACTGAGTGGAACCCTTCTGTTGTACCAGGGCATGAGTCCTTTACCTAGAGATCATGGATCCTCAAATTTACATCACAATGATGAGGCATGGATTGAATTGGAAGTTTTATGAAAAGGGAATCTCTTTATTTGATCCACAAAATCACATCATGAGGATGTGTTTTGTAAGGTTCATCTGTAACTTCATATGCTTTATTCACACCATGAGTTTAGAGGTCATGTTGTTTGTGCAAGTTTTCTCTTATACTTTTTCAAAATTTGGTGCTTCAAACTGCACATCATGACAAAAAATTCATGGCATAAAGAATGCATGAGATATTTTTAGTGTTTTTATAAATATTTGGTCACATATTAAAATATCAGATCACATCATGAAGGTATATCTTGGTGAAGTCAGTGATTATGTTTAAAGGATCTTGCACAATGTAAGGAAGTTCTACCCCATGAGATTTTCAATCACAAAATATGATTGAAGGGTTTGTGAAATGAAAATTGTTGGTCAGATAAATATGTCAATAGGGGGAGGGGGTGATTTTACCTTTTAAAAAATAAAAGTGTAAAATGAAAATGAAAAGTTTAAAATAAAATGATTTTGATATGAAAAAATAATAAAGTGATAAATCGATTGAATGATAGTTTAAAAATTTTATCGAAGTTAAAAAGTTAATATCCAAGTAAGTTAAGTACAAAAACAATTGAATCAAATTTATGAAAGTATATAAATAGATATATGATGATGCAATTTAATAAAGTAAATAGAGAGAAAACATAATTGATAATAAGTTTAGCAATAACTCAATGTAAGTACCTATTTCTCCCCCTCAACTCTAGAGGCCAATGTTATTGATCCCTTGATCATATTAGTTATCAAGAAACCCATCCCTAATAATTTTGGTTTGTGATAAACCTCTTGATCTTTTCCAGTATCTAGAGAACCCATCCATCACTTTTTTAGAGTGAGAAACTATTGGAGAAAGGTAATGATAATAGATATGTTTTCTTGAGAAAACCCATTACAATGTTGCTCAAAAATATCTTGAAAGGATGATTAAAATTGGGATGAGATATTTGAGATAATGGGTGAGAGTATTTCATAGATTTAGAAATGGAAATGGATCTTTGAGAGGTTTTTGAGAAATCTAGAACTTTTGTGTTGATTATACCAGAGAGAATAGTTGGCAAGAAAGGTTATTCTACAAGGTTATAAGGGACCCCTTTTATAGGATCCAAGAAGAACATGAACATTCGGGAATTAATCAGGTATAATGAAGATGAATAAGACTACCATAATGGCTATTTTGACCATAATAAAAGATATTTTGGAGAAGTTTCTTCAACACCATTGGATACCTGATAGCCTCCACCAGGTATCCAATGGGATACCTAGAACTAGGTGTGCTTTTGGAACTGGTACCGACTAGATGGTACACCTCCACCAGCTAGCCGATGGAATCCTAGAGGATGAGCTCAATTTTTTCCTTCACCATTGGCTGTCCAATGGGTCTTCTACTCACTAGGAATTTTGGACACATGGAACCAGCTATTCGGTGCCTTGAAACGGGTAGTCGGTGCAGCCTGCTACTACCCAACTTCAAAATAAGCCTCTTCCTTCCTTCTAATGAATTCATTGGATCTTATGACATTATTCCATGATATTGAAGCATGATAAAAGATATGGTTAAGCCTCTAAAAATACTTAAAAATATATTCAATATTTCATGAATTTCCATCACTTGTTATTCAATAAACATTGAAACTTACTCAAATAAAACTGTTAGAAACATAGGTGAGCATTTTTTATTACTAAAACATGATTAGATAGAGAGAGAGAGGTACAAAAACCTCCCCCATTTTGATGACCACAAACAATTAACATAAAAAGATAAATAAAGTGAAAAGTAAAAGTGAAAGAAAAGAAGTTCAAGAGATTAAAAATTTATTCAATGAGATTAAGGGGTAAATATATTGAGCATGTTTTAAACAAGTGTTGGGAAAAAAATACCTCAAGGTGAATTTTTAGTGTTTTTGGGTTGATTATGTTTGTTGAAAAAGTAGGTTGAAAATGTTAGTTGTGGATTTCTAGCATGACTATTGACTAGGTATGTTGAAAAAGCTTCAAGATGGAGGTATAAAAGCTCTATAAGTGGTTCAAGAAATATGGATTTTCAGGATTTACACCTGAAAATATAGAAAAATAATGAAATTCATGAAAGATAGATTTTTTTTATGAAATATTGGTGATTCATAGAAACGTTTTTTACAAAATATAATAAGTTTCATGACTACAAAAATTCCCCTGAATGTTTTTCAAGGGTGGTGATTTTCACGAACAGATTGAATAATTTCAAAAAAAAGGCAATGGTGAGTGATAAAGTTTTATGAAGGGGAAAAAAATATACAAATAGGTTACTACACCACTCCTTTTAGTGATAGATAAATAATTAATGAATATTAAAAAGATTTGATTTCATGAAAGAGTTTTGTGAAGGATTTTCTTATGTGAAGGTTTCATAAGAAAATTAGCTCGGTTAAGAAACAAACTTATGTCGATCTTACTAAGGTATTTTGATGAAATTTTAGAGATATTTATTAAAGTTTGTGAGTTTCAAAAAAGTGATAAGTTTTATTAAGTATTGGAAAGTATTGAGAAATTTGAGAAATGGTTTTCACAAAAGTGAATCTTACACAAACCAAAAGGAATTTCCTAGAAATTATATGGTAAAGTGGTATTCATTAATTGTATGAAAGTTGAGCTTTATGATAAACCAAATTAGGTGTAAAAATTATTTATTTAGGTGATCAAAATAATAATATTTTAAAAAATTAGTGAGAACACTTTAGTTGAGAGAGTAGTTAATTTTCAAATTGTGATTGGTAGTGAACTAGGAGGGACAACAAGTTCACTCCAAACTTTGTAATAGAAGTGAAATTTAGTGGATTTGGTATATAAGAACATTTCCTATGTATTATCCTTGGATGTATCCCAGTGTGGGTAAACCAAGTAAAATTTCTATGTCTCATTATTATTTTCATTTTTTCTCATACCTTTCTTTAGAAAATGTAGAGAATAGTGTTTTGTTTAATGATGAAACAATATACAAAATGGAAAGTTGTTTTAATATATAATACCCTGATTCACCCCTATTAATGCATTTAACCTAGTTGGGATAATAGTTGGTATCAAAGGGAAAGGTTAAAATCAGTGTTTCTCTCTCAGCTATTGCAATGGAGGTTGTTAACCACAAAGGGTTTTTCATCTTTGATGGAAATAATTTTGAGTTGGTATATCCTATAACAACAATTTTGGGACCTATAACAATGATTCCAAACTATTGGTATAGGTTTTTCTCCAATAGTGTACCTTCACTGACTATCTTACCCTTTTAGTTTTTACTAAAGGTGATGTGACCTCATTCTATTTTATTGATTTGATTGAATTTGGAGAGGTATCAACACACACGGCATGAGAAAACACAATCTAGGTACCAAAATTATTCTTAAATTTTGATTAAAAGACACTTTTCATAAAAAATAAACGGACTAGAGTTTTTTGTTACCCAAAATATTCGGGTCCACTAATGTCATCCAATAACGATTTAGGAATCTAGATTGTCTTGGTATGAGATTTTATTTCAAAAAATTTGTATGAAATATGAATTGATTTTGGTATCCCATATCATGAATTCTTAAAAAACATTCATATATTAAATGATCAATTATTTTACAATAATTTAAAAATTTATCTTTCAATAAAACTTTAATAAAATAAGTTTTTGATTGATTATTAGAGGTGCTTGCATGATTTGAGTAACCAAGAACAACCCATTCTTTTTCATGTCTTTAGGATCCCAAAATTTTATTTAAAATATTTTCTCCTTAGGTGAATTTAGAAAGAAATAATTTGGGGTCATTAATGGTAGATTCAAGTTTATTAACATCTAGTTGATTATTAACTTTTATAGATAATTATTCTTTTTTCATTGAAGAGGGGTTCCTTTTCTTTTTGAAATTATTCTTTTTCTTGAATCACTTGATTTTATTTCTTATCATGATATTTATATAAGTAATAAAGTTTATGAAAAATATTTTTGAGTTTACCACACATGTATTTTATGTATTCATAATTAAGGTAACTGAATGAGTAAGAAGAAGAAGATAAAGGGGAATAATTAGGTGAATAAGAAGAAGAGGAGGAAATTTAGAGAGGGGTAATAACCTCAACATCTACATCAATATGTTCCATAAGGAACTTAGGGATTTAGTCACTTGAAGAGGATAAGGGTTTTGAGTCCATGGAGTCATCAATTTCCCTCCATGTTGTGACTTTTTAAATCCTTCTTACCTTTATTCTTTTCTTTAATATTATTTTTAGAGATAGGGCATTCCGACTTGACGTGAACTTTCTTTTTTTACATTCATAGTATGACACTTATGGTTACACCTTTTTATTTACCTTCTTGGATTGATTGGAAAATTTCTTCTTCTTGAAGAAATTTTTCATGTTCTTTATGAGTTGAGAAAAGTCTTAAATTTCACCTCTAAATGATTCATCATTTTTATCTTTGAAGTAAATGATTTATTTATTTATTTGACTTAATTGGACTCCTTCTCTTCTTGTCACTTTATTTTTATTTAATATGTCATTAGGGATCCGATGAGTTATTCAATGGTCATTTTCTTCACATTTTTTGATTATTGAATGTTTTTTACTTTGAGATCCTAGGATATAGATAAAGTCCACATGAGTTTCTTTATGAGTGGTTTTGTAGATAAATCATCATCGAGTTACTTTCTACCATTAAAAATGTCATTAAAACTCATAAAAATGCTAGTAATAAATTTATTAGAATGCATAGATAAGATTTCAAATTCTTGATGATACATATCCAATATAGCGACTTTTACTCTTTAATTGTGCCTTAATGTGTGACTTATAATAATTTTCATTTTGCATAATCCATTTTGGAAGTAAAAAATGATTAAACTCATTATGATCAATACCAAAATGTATGGAATTTATATCTTTTCTATTAAGTTAAAAGTTCTTAACATATTCAGGAGTCCATTTTTCTCTATATTCTTTAGTTAGATAATAACCACACATTAACATTTTCCAAACAAGGTAAATAATACTTCCAAGAAAAGTTGACATCCAATTATTCCAATAGGTGTAATCAGTTCCATAAAAAATAGGAGCATGTGAATAATTATTATATTCTATAATAAAATCATACTTTGAAATCAATTAATATTTGAAAATAAAATTGAAATACATTTTTGAAAAAAATAATTTTTTTATAAAAATAAAAAACACTCATTTGTTACCAATTATTGGTCTAAGAAATATGTTAAGAGGTAAGAGGGGTTAATTTACCATCTAAAGAATAAAATCAAAAAATTAATATGAAAATTTTAAAATAAAATGATTCTGATACGATGAAATAATAAATAGATAAATTGACTGAGTGACAGTTGATAAATTAAATCCGAGTTAAAAAGTTAATATCATAAAAAAATTTTAATCAAATTTATGAAAGTGTGAAAATTGATATATAATGATGCAATGTGATAAATTAATGAGATAGAAAAAAAAATTGATAAGGATTTTTAATATATCTCAATGTGATCCCATATGTATCCACCCCTCAACTCATATAAACCAATTATAATTCCACTCATAAATCTCATGAAAGGATGATTAAAATTAGGATGAGTGATTTGAGAGAAAGTATTAGATGATTTGAGAGATTTATAAATGGAAATGTAACTTTGAGAGGGATTTGAAAAAGCTATAAATTCGATAATGATTCGACTGAAGAACATAGTTGTAAAGAAAGGGTATGTTCTAAGGTTCCAAGGGACTCATTTTATAGGCTCTAAGAGTATCGAGAACATTCTAGAATTCCTTAAGTTTAATTAATATGAGGAAGATCACCATAATAGACATTTTTTCCATAATAAATTGTATTTTAAAGAAGCTACTTTGACACCACCAGGTACCTGGAAACCTCCAATGGGTAGAAGATGGGATTCTTGGAACTAGTTTTGCTTCTGGAACAGGAACCATCTAGTTGGTACACCCCCACAGGCTGAGCAATGGACTCATGGAGGATAATATCAATTCTTCCTTCACCATTAGGAGATTAGTGGGGATCCACAAGCTAGTTGGTGGGTATTCTACTCACTGAGAATTCTAGACACATGGAATATTCTGGATAATGCTCTACACTAGGTAGATGGTGTAGCCTTTTGTTGTCCAACTTCAAAAGGAGCCTCTCACCCTTCCTAATAAGGCCTTCCTTGGATCTTATGACATGATTACATGATATTTAAGCATGATAAAATAGAGGTTCAACCCTTTAAGAAGACTTAAAAATAGCTTGAATATGTCATGAATTTCTATCATTTGGTATTTAATAAACATTGAAACTCACTCAAATGAAAGTTTTAGAAACACAGGTGAGTGTTTATGACCATGAAAAAACAATGAGAGAGAGGGGTACAAAAAAAACCCACCATGAAAAAGCTATAGGGATCTGATTTTGGAGTCTTAGATTACGTTTCCTCAATTATAAAGATGATTATGTGAAGCTTTAAACCACAATGCATCTCATATGGTAGTTTTATATTAGTTAAGGAAGTAATTGACCTATCATGAAATGAAGGAGGATATCATGCCATGATTGATGGAATCTAGAGAGTTTTAACTGAAATGATGATGTGGCTATCTCATGATGGTTGGGTGGTTATTAGAGAAACTAATAGCTACCAATTAAAATTAAATAGTGGGGATTTGATGGAAGATGATCCAAGTGAAGGACTTGAATTAAAGTAAGTTGTAAGTTAGTTATTGTTTGAATTTAAAATTTTAAACTAAAATATTCTATGGATATAGGGGATATTATTGTTTATAATTGGAAGTATCACACATAGAATAGATTAAAGAGAAATAACGAAGATCTATAATAATAATATCACTAGTTTAGTTTATTGAAATATATGGTATTTAAGTGAAGTATAATAAATATGAGTTTTTTTAAAGATTAGGTTTGGAAAGATAAATCTAATTTTTATACCATTGAGGATCTGGAAGTGAATATATTAGAAACATATAGAATACCCTTGTGATTTAGTCTTGATTATTTTTATTTATATCTTGTGAGTTCAGCTTATGTATCAATTATAACTTTGTATCCCTCTTTAAAATAGTGTGTGGAAGAGAGGAAGAGGTTAGAGAAATTGGAGAGTCATAAAATCCTCATAAATATTGCAATCATGTATTAGTGAATTAGTGTTTAATTGGAACATCAACACACTTTTGATATGTTCTCTTTAGTTAAAGCCCTTTTAGATTGAACCAAGTAAAAATCACGTGTCTATGATCTTTATTTATTTACATTCGATTGAACATGAAAGATAAATTCAAATAGTCTTTAATAACATGAAGGAAATATAAAATTAATAAAAATAAAAGAATAATGTTTCAAGACATGTTAATTCACCCCTCTCTTAGGGTGTACAATGGGGCCATAAGGCATAAAAAGTGGTATCAAAGCCACCAGTTATTTATTGAATCTATAGATAGGAAGATGAAATCATAGATAATATTATGAATTATAAGGTAATATCCTGATTTGATGTGAAAAATTATAAAATTTGAAAAAAAATATGATGTCACATATACGATCACTTGGGATCGATGTATACTCAACAAAAGTTCATGGAATTTAGGTTAGTGATTCCACCATAAGATCTATGACAGAAGCATATAAGAATTTGTTTAATGATGATGATAAGACTCAAAATTACTTATCATGGTCTCTATCTAATCAAATATATAATAAGGATATGGATTATCCCATAGTAAAATGAATTTGGTATAGACTTGAAAATATCTTTGAAGGATATAACAATGATAAAGAAGAAAAATTACAGGGTTTTCAAAACAATGATTTGAAAATGAATACAAGTAAAATTTTGGTTGAATTAATTAATCATATCATTGAAGTTATTGATTTAATACATGGACCCATACATTAAGTCGTGGATTTTAATATTATAAATAAAATTATCTAAGGGTTTCCACCAATATACAAACAAAAGGTGTCAAAACTTGAAGAAATTAACTTGGAGAGTTATATCTTGATGAGTTAGACAACGAGATGGTATTATAAAAAATTAGAGTGAATTTTTAGTTCTATTTAGAAAAAACATATAAAGAGATAGAATTTAAAGCATCTAAGAAGAAATATTTTTGAGTTGCATAAATTGAATAATATATAAGTGACGATTTATTATGACATGTAGTAAGTAAGTTTAAAATAGGCAAAGGAATAATTTAAGGCAAGTTATCTTTACCTTAATTTTTTTGTGGAAAAATTATACATATCACTATTACATATTTGAATAAGTTTGATGAAGAGGATTATGAGTTTTAATTATTTCCAAAACAAAAGAATAAGTTTCACTCTAGAAGGAATTTAAATTCTGTAATTTCAAGTGGAAAGAAGTTTTAGAGAAGATTATTGGTTATCTAAGAAGAATAAGACAATGAGGAATATTTTTTGTAAGGTATTGAGGTTGATTTTATCTTTGATACAAAAGATGTAATGATGGATTCATTAGATAATTATAACATTGAAGTAGCAAACAATGATCAATAAGAGGGAGTTTTTTTATCTCTAAGTATAATTAGAATTAGATCTTGAGGATATTGATATACAAATAAATAAGAATAGAAAAATTAAATGTTTTTTGAAAGAGTCTTTGAGTTATATTGATGAACCTGAAGTATAAGTTGACCTTGTAGATAAATTAGTGAAATAAGGTGAGAATAATCATGTGAAATGTGAAGAATATATGAATATTTAATATTTAAGAACAATCCATGATCATTGATGATCTTAATATGTTTTTTATGAAGTTTAAGAAAATTTAAACACTTGAGGAATAATTTGTATCCTTGAGAAATAATATTGAATCAGAGATCAAACCATATGGTTCGAAGAATAAACTTCAATGTGGAAAATTTTTAGATGAAGTTTTAAAATAATTATTGGATCAAGACATAAAGACTTTTAAAGAAGTTCTAAGTACTCAAAGACAAAGTTTTTTAGGTAAAAATGGTTTTGGTTATGATGATGAAACATCAAAGGTAAATTATATAAATATTAAAAGCATATAAAATTATAAGAAATAAGAAGGTTCTCAACCTTTGAGAATATACCAAAAATCAAGGAGGTATTCAAAAACATGTGATTTATGGAGAAATTAAATGAAAAGGATATTTCCTTTTATGAAGTGTTAGTTTTTTGGTTTTATTGGCCATACTATGTCCTATTATGGTGAGGATGAAATTTATTTAAGAGGATAATCTATAAGAGGTAAGTAAAGGAGATCCAGAAGGCATTCTTCTTACCAAAATAGAAATTCATTATATGATTAATATTTTAATTGTAAAATATTTATGCATAAAGTAGTATATTTTAGGAAGATAAGTGGTATATATTTTTATATAAGTTTAAGGAAAATGGATACAAGAAAAGACAATTAAATTACTTTAAAAAATATGTTTTATCCTCTTATTTAAAAGAATTATATCTGATGGATTATTCTGAAGAAAATGATAAGATAGTAACAAAAATTTCAACTCATTTTTAAATCTCATGGAAGGAAAAAAAAATGATTAATAAGAAGAATTTAGATGAAATTTCCTTGAAAGAATCAAAGAAATGTAATGCTTGTATTTTGGAAAATGGGTGTTCATCTCATATGATAGGTAATATTAATATGTTGAAGAATTTTAAGGGAAGATTTATTGGAAAACAATGTTTAAAAAATGATGGAGTATTAATGATTAAAGTCAGTGGTAAGACCTGGTTTACTATTGATGAATTGAAGAATATTGATGTACTTTTTATTAATGATCTTCTATATAACTTATTGTGCATTAGTTATCTTTGTAACTTAGACTTGTAAGTCACATTCAATCAAAAATAGTGCAGTATCAAAAGAAATAATATGGTGGGGTGGGTTATCTTTTGAAAGGTTAGAGGACAAATAATAATCTTTATCAGGTAGATAGAAAAGCGAATTCACATCTTCTAAAATTGGAAGAAGAAAATAATTTATGGCACCAAATACTTGGCTATATTCATCAACATAGTATAAATAAATTATAAAATTTGAATTCTAATGTTGATATTACTTTGTTAAAGAGAAACAAAGATAAATTTTGTGATTCTTACTTGAGAGGAAATATGGTAAGAAATTCCTATCATCCAAATAATAAAAGAGCATCAAGTTTATGGAATTTGGTTTACATTGATCTATGTGGTCCAATTTTCCAAGATAAAAAATATGGTGATAAGTAATTCATCTTATTTATTAATTATTATAGTAGGATGAGATGCAGCATGTATGTTCAATCAAATATAAAAGTTTTTTATTGCATAAAAATATTTCAAAGAAGAGTAAAAACCGAAACTAGAAGAACTATGAATATTTTAAGATTAGAAAATAGAACAAATGAAAAATATTATAAAGTTAAAAATTACCTTAAAAGTAATGGTATTTAGTATAAAGTATCTTTGGTGATAAATCCCCCAAAAAATGGGGTTGTGGAAAGAAGAAACTGTATAGTGAACAACATGGCATGAACAATGTTGATAGAAAGTGGAATATCATGTCACCACTAGAAAGAAATTGTGAAACTGTCTATGTATACTCAAAATAGGTCATTACCCATTCTATAAGTATATAAGACACTATATAAAGTGTTTCATGGAAGGAATCCCTCTTTAAAGCATCCTGGGGTATTTGTAAGAAAATATTTTATTCAAATTAAAGAAGGAAATTAGTGAAAATATGATGGTGAAGCGGATGAAAGAATATTCCATGGCTATTAAATAAAGATTAAGGTCTATGATTATTTAAATAAAAGGTATAACAATATTATTGATATAAGTGACATGAAAGTTATTAGAAATAAATCCAAAGAAAATTCTGGAAAGTTTGTTTAAGAAGAAGTATTTAAAGAACATGAAGAGATGAATATAGATTAGAGATAATATAAAAATATTCAAGTGTATGATGATTTTAAAATTAAATCAGTTTAATAACAAGGTGAAGAAGGAAGTTAACCTGTGAATCAATCAATAAATAAGAGAACACAAATATATCTTATCAATATTATTGGAGAGAAATATTCTCTAACTTAGACTTAAAGGATGAGGAGAATAGAGAACACTACAATATTATTTAAGATTGAACCACCCACATTTTAAGAATAAATAAATAATGATTCATGGATAAAATCCGTGAATAAATAATTTAATCAGATTGATAAAATCAAACTTGGGACCTTATAGACACAACAAGACACCAAAATGTGATTGTTGCAAATTGTGTCATCAAGAACAAGTGTAATGAAGATGGAAATGTGATATGGAATAAATTAATGATGATATGTAAGGTTTATGAATAAGTTGAAGGTATTTATATCAAATAAAAATTTTATGAGTAGAAAGAATGGAGCCTATTAGAATTTTTATTACAGTGGAAGTTTAAAAGAAGTTTAGAGTATTTTAGATGGATGTGAAGATGACATTTTTGAATGGAGTATTTAATAAATAAGTATATATAAATAAATGAGTTGGATTTTTTATTGGAAATGATGATTAAAAAGTGTATAAGTTAAGAAAGGGCTTGTATAGCCTAAAACAAACACCTAATGCTTGGTATGAATTATTGGATAATATCTTGAAGAAGATAATGTTTAATAGAGAAGTTAGGGGAATAATTTAGTGGTGAAGTCTCCCAATAATCATATATAAAACCCAATTTTAATGTCAGGTGGGAGAAAAATACCGTGGTACTATAGCGAGGTACTGTAGTAATGATACTATTCACCTAATTTGGGTTTTCGAGCCATGTATTTGGATTTCATGCCATTGGTCCTTCGAGTCACAAAGGTTGGGCCTTTAAGTCTCTATATTAGAGAAACTTCTAATAGATAGAGTGCAAGACTATGCGATGATTGTCACCAGAAAAGTTAGACTAGACATGGGGAGGACCATCTATGGAATAAAAAGCATGCAAAAATACATATGCCCTATGAATATCTATATAGGGTGGCAATGAAGGGCCTCATGCATGATGTCAGAGTGATGATATGGAATGTATATGGTAGGAAGGTGGGGAAAATTTAAATGTAGTACTTTTGGTCCACTTATCCAAGACCTATGTGCCTCTGGACCTTCGATCTATGTAAGGATTTCCTCTCAAACTAGTTTAAAATAGGGTTTATCTATAAAATAAAAAATTAAAGGCTTTTGGGATAGGATTAAGAGAGAAGGATTTTATCATAACCTCTATGTTAAAATCTTAAAATAAGAATGGTTTATGGTGATAATGTATGTTTATGAATTAATTTTTAGAGGTGATAAGCTCAATTAAGTTGAAATTTTTTCTATATTAATGAGTTATGAATTAAATATTTCAATGATTGATGAAATGATATATTTTATTGGGTTGAGATTTCATCAAATTTAAGAGAATATATTCATCTTATAGGTGAAATATGAAATGTAAACATTGAATAAATTCAGAATAGAATATTGAAAGATAGTTTCAACTTCGATAACAGTTAAAAAAACCAAAAAAAATACATGGAAAATGAAGGAGTATACCCAATACTGTATAAAATAATCATTTCAAGTTTATTCTATCTTATTTTGACTATACCAAACATTTTCTATGCTACATGATTAGAATCATGTTTCCAATGTTGTATTAAGAAGTATAATCTTCTAGGAATGAAAAGAATATTGAGATATGTTGAAGGAAAACTAAATTATAGTTTAGTATTCAAGGTTTGAAGTGATATGGATTTAATGGATTATTCAGACACTAATTGAGTAGGCAATGTTATTGACTAAAAATCCATAATTGGTGGATCATTTTACATTATAAGTAATTATGTTGGATGGATAATTAAGAAAAAAAATCATGTTTCTTTAATTACAGAGGAAGATGAGTATATTCCTATTATCAAGGACTATACACAACTTATATAGATGAGTAAATAATTAAAAGATATTGTGAAGGGATGAAATGAACAAAGATGATTCAGTGTGATAAAAAAGAGAAATTAAATTAATGATTAATCCAATTCGAAACTCTTGCATGAAGCATATTGAAATCTGGTATCATTTCATAAAGGATAAGGTGAAGAAAAAAATTGTGAAACTATAATTTTTTTTAATAAAACATCAAGTGGAAGAAATCATTATCAAGACATTGAGTGTTCCTATATTTGAGAAGCACCGATTGAACATTTGAGTTCAACCAATTCCATAAAATTGAAGAGGCACAGATGCCTCTCTCCCTATTGTATATATTTTTATATTTTGATATAGTATTTATTTTTAGGGTTCTTATATTTTAATGGATATAATAATAAAGGGGGAGACACTATCCATAGACACTGCTAAAAAGAAAGAATAAGTTTGATATGAGTTTTATGGACAACATTTTAACACTTAGATATTTATCTTATTTTCTATAATGATCTTTGACATGCATAGGATTAAATAATTAGTTGAATATCATTTTCTATATTTTCAAACAATGATGGAATAATGATCTGAATTATAAAGGTAAATATCTTTTTAATTTTATTGTTAAATAAGGAGAAAATCTTAGAATTTCTGGAAGATATGATGAAGGGGGAGCATTATTGAATAAACATATTTGAATATTGACATAAATATAATTGAAGTAACATATTTAGATATTTAAAAAATAATCATTTATGGAAAATATTGATATTTAGAGACTGATAAAAAAAATTAAAAGGGAGATATTGTTGTAATTATAGGTTGTAATATTGGATTTATTATCAATTATAAGTTGTTTGGAAGTATTGTGAAAGAGTTTTAAGAATCTGGAGTTAGTTTTGGAAGTTGTAGAAAAAGGTAAATTCACAATTTGATCCATGAATCATGTTATGAGTATATATTTCATAAGTTTCATTTAGAACTTAATATGGTTCATTTATACCATAAGTTTTAAGGTTGTGTCGTAAAGAAAGTTTTTTTTAAGGTTTCTATTGTACTTTTTAAAAATTCAGTGTTTCAAATTTCCTACCATGACATAAACGTCATACTCTGAAGGATGCATGGGATATTTTCAGTGCTGCTAGAAAGAGCTGGTTAATTCATAAAATATCAGATCAATTCATGAAGGTATATCTAGGTGATTTTATCAATTCAATTTAAAGAAAATCATTATCTGTAAGGAAGTGTCAGGACATGACAGGTTCAATCATAAAATAGGATTGAAGGGTTTATTCCATTAACACCCACCATGAAAACACTATAGGGACATGATCTTGGAGTCAAAAATTGTATTGACTATATTAAACAGATTGTGTCGTGAATCTTTATGCCACATCACATCTCATCTGGAGGTTTTGAATAAGTTAAGAAAGAAACTGACCAGTCTTGCAATGAAGGAGAATGTCACATCATGATTGATGGAATCTAGAGATTTCCAATAGAAATGATGATGTGTCTATATCATGATGTATGGGTAGTTATTTGGGAAACTATCAACTACTAATTCGAATTAAATGGTGGATATTTGATGGAAGATGATCCATGGGAAGCATTTGAATTAAAGGAAGTTGGAAGTTAGTTATTATTTAAATTTTAAAATTCAAATTTAAAGATTATTTAGATATATAGGATCTTTTCATGTATAATTAGAAGTATCACACATAGAATAAAGTAGTGACAAATATTTAAGATCTAGAATCATAATATTTTTAGTAAATATTATTGAATTATTTGGTACTGAAGTAAAGTGTGTTCAATATGATTTTTTTTAAATACTAGATTTGGAAAGATAATTAAGATATGCATATCACTTAGGATTTAGAGGTTAATATAAGAGGAACACGGATAAAAACATTTTTTAGTGTTGATTATTTTTATTGATATCTTACGAGTTTGACCTATGTGCCAATTATAACTTTGCATCCCTCTTAATAGTAGTGTGTGGGAGTAAGGAAGAGGCTGTAGACCTTGGATGATAAATGAGGTATTCTTAAATCTTGTAATCATATACTGGTGAAGTAGTAGTTAATTTTAAAATCAATACACTATTGATATGTTCTCCTTGGATCTTGCCATTTTTTGGGTGAACCAAGCAAAAATCGTGTGTCCATGCTCTATACTACTTTACATTTGATTGAACATATAAGATAGATTCAAGGAGTCTTTTCTAACATGAGTAAAATATATGATTAGTCAAAAGAGAATAAAAAAGTTTCAAGACATCCTAATTTTCCCCCTTCTAATGGTGTACAATAAGACTATAGGGTAGAACTGACTATGAAATCTACATGTGAATGGAGTTCATGACACTCTAGGAGTTTAAGGACAAGCTAAATTCAAGGAAAGAAAATTATTCTCCCAAATTGGATGAATACAAAAAATTCATGTGACTCATACACCACTTACAAAAATGATCAAGAATAATTGAAATACAACAAAGAGAACTCATTGAGTTGAAGACCTCTTATTATGGCTTTATATCACCTCCTCTTTTATGGATAATTAATCCACCTAGACGATGTAGATAATTATTGTTGTCTTGTTCTAGCATTCAATATTGGTGTCTTCCAATTTCACTAGTTGCGAACCATGATCTCCATACAAGATAATAAATAAAGCCTCTTTGTTTCATCTATAATGGAATAACACCAATCATTAACCAATAATTGGAAATCACAAACACCAAATTTCTCCCTCCCAACCCCCCTCTCTCTATTGATGAAGAAGACCACTGATGAACTAAGAACACACCTCCCTTAAATATCTCTCTCTTTCTCTCTCATTGAAGCTAAGAAGAACATGTTAAAATCAGGATTTTTTAATGAATCCATGTTAAGGAACTAAAGATCTATGATAATAACCTAGGTGTAAATAGACAAAACATATCAATCCATAAAAAAATATTTTTTAGGTTACAAATCTTGGTAGATCAGAAAAAGTACCTCTAGTGGAAGGATCAAGAGCCAGGATCATGAACCGCTCAGATGGGACATAAGATGGGCCATGGTTTGGTAGCAAGAAAAGAAAAGGATCCACTTAAAATAAGATCATGATAAAAAACAACATGAATCATAAAATAAATCATATAAAGATGCATGATATGGATAAAAATGAATGTGATGTGATATGGATAAGTGAAAAATAACATGCCAGAACAGATGGGCTAACACATATAGTGGGTCCAAGGAAAATACAAAATGAAACAACCCAAAATTAATATATCACACTTTATGCATAACATAGTAATCCAAGTAGTGTATCTAAGACATTCTAATATCTGAAAAACATGTCAATTGAATCATCAATACTATGCTGAGGAATTCACTTAATAAGACAAAGAACAGATTCCGTGGTGGGTATCTCCCATGAAAACCGAATTAATGAATCAAAATTCTGTCCTATGAGTTCTCAAGGAATTCCCTTAGGAATATAAGGATAGATCAAGTCTTACCATTCCTACAAAGATAAAAAGGTTCCCAATAAAAATCAACCTTTTACTCATTCCATTTATAATATATGTAATCATAGGCCATGTAATACTCATGCCAAATAATCATTCAATAAGTTAATTCCATTACCTTTCATTAACATGATAAGGTGAATTGGGGACATGTAACGAATATCAATTAAGTTATATTATCCAAGGCCAAATTATATATATATATATACATACTTTCCATTTAACAATTTAAGATTCATTCATGAAATTGAGGTAATTACCTTATCAAAGTTCAATTAGAATAGACCTGAATGGTGTCCCAAATAATCCCAATAAGGGTTACCAAGGAATAAACGAGGAACAAACCATAAATGGGTGGTCCGCATTGATGTCTCAACCTATAATGGTTTCAAAATCTGTTATTATATCCATAGCTTATAATTTAAAAAATTTAATTAAAGAAGATGTATTTAAGGAGAAATGCCTGGTGAAACCAGTGTGCACACAATGGAAACATTTTATACGTGGAGATACATTAAGGGATCACTCATATACCACATACCTTATGACTTTAGTAGATTACTCATCTAGTATCATCCCTTAGTTTGGCCTAGATCTGAAGAAAGTAGAAGAATGGAAAGATTTCCTAAAAATAGGGCATATGAGCTTGCATAAAAATAACATCATCGATAGGAATAATAATGAAGAAAAGAGCCCAAGGAGTGAACCGCTTATCGAGAGGAATGTAATGAGATAATTGGATCTCAATTCTAAGTTTGGATGGAAGAATTGTCCAAGAACATAGGTGTAAGGGGATTGAGAGCTTCTAATGGGAGGAAGAAAGGAGCTCATGTATGCTGGAAATAATAAATAAGAAGGGGGTTTAAGTTAATAAGGGGAGAGGGGACAAATAGACATTCCCCCCTTTTTAACTGGGTCACATGGTTGGCCAAACCGTGCACCAACCATGCACTAACCATGCATGTCTTACTATCCAAAGAGGGGGCTCATATGGTTCTCACACATAATTTGAGAAACAATGTGAAAAACATGCCATTTTCATCTATAAAAAACTATATCATTTTCACGTGGTCACGTGGATTGGTTCACATGGTTAGGGAAAACTGTGTGGTCCTCTACTGTGCACTAAAACACCCTAAACTGTTAGTAGAAACCATGTAGACTGGGAAACATAATTTTTACTAACTGTGAGACTCATCTGTTTCTTCCACCGATTGAGGTTTTGGGATCAAAAAAACATTGGACACCCTCATTTCCTCTATAACCTAAATAGGAATTAATACTAGGTCAAAACCAAAGATTTAAAATGAAAATTAAAGAATCTGTACCTCATGAAAAAACTAGGTTCGTATAGTCTTCCCCCTTAAAGGAACATGTCCCTGAGTTTCCCTTCCAAGGGTGGTAGAATGCTATCTAAATTCAATTCTAGCCAGTGAGCTTGTACGTCAGCCTCCTAATACCAAGTCTCATTCTATACATATCTGTTCCTCTATAATACTTTCAAAAAATGTAAAGAACCACTTCATAGAGCCTTCATGTTCCGGTAAATAATGTGTATGGGAAACTCCAAAAAAGAAGCATCAGAATCCAATTCAACATCATTAGGATCAAAAGTATGAGACGAGTTAGCATGATAATGGAAAAGCGATGAAACATGGAAGACATTGTGTATGGAATGGTACCTATAAGGTAATAGAAACCAATAGGCTACTAGTTTGACTCTATCCAAGATCTAAAAAATCCTAATAAATTGAGGTGACAACTTCCCTTTCCTTTGTGTCCATCTATGCCCAAGTCTAGGTGATACCCGCAAGAAAACATGATACGTGACCTCGAACTCTAGTGGTCATTGATGGTGATTTACATATTATTTATATCTAGAATGATTGGTATACATACACTTTCTGATCAATTACACCTACTCCAAAGTATCCTACATGAGACAAGGCTCTAGTAGCACTGCCTCCCCTACCTCTAACTAGTACAAAGGTGAATAGAATGACCTACCATACAAGGCCTCACACAGATCCATCAAAATATTTTTCTAAAAGATATTATTGTAGAAAAACATAAAAATAGGGATATTCTTATTCTAAGAACCATTGAAATCAAGGAAAAATTCTTGGATCATGTCCTCGAACACTTGTATATTCCATTCCGACTAGCCATCGACTTGAGGGTGAAAAGTTGTTCTTATAAGTACCAATGTACCCAAAGCTCTCTATAAAACCTTCCAAAACCTTGATGTGAAAGGAGTATCCCTATCTAAAATGATAGTTCATGGGGATACATGTAGACATATAATCTCACAGAAATACAGTCTTCCCAACTCTTCAAATGATAAAGTCTCCTAGATAAGAAGAAAGAGGGATACCTTTTTTAGTATATCCAAGAATACCCAAACTATATTGCTACCCTGAGGCGACCTTGGTAAGAAAACCAAAAAATCCATCATGACATCATCCCATTTACACTTCCAGACTGGAAACAAATATAAAAATCTAATAGGCCATTGGTTCTCCACCTTCACCTACTAACAGGTTGAACACCTAGTGATAAAACCTATAATATGACGTTTCATCCCAAGCCACCAATACTAGTGATGTATATCACAATACATCTTGGAGATATCTGTATGCACTACCCACTGAGAAGAATTTTATTCTCACATAATATTCTATCTCATGTCTATAGAAACCCAGATTCACCCATTTTTATATAGAATGTTGTCTCCATCAACAGACCAATCCAGAGTTGGGTCCTTATCAGAAATACTCTCCCATAGGACCAATCCTTCAAGCTCTGAGAACTACCTTATATTTACTCTATCCAAGAGTGATGAGGTAACTGCTAAGCTAGTAAGAAAAGGATTCCCATGACTCTCATGAAACTATATATGCATCTTAGAAAAGAGTACCATTAATTTCCATTCATTACTGGCTTCCTGTATGGTTTGTGCTTGAGTTTTCCAACTCAGCGCATCAGCTAACACATTTCCCTTTCCAGGTGTATATGAAATCTCAAAGTGAAAGGACTGAAGGTATTCAACTCATCCTCACTGTCTGAGATTAAATTCACAATGCATAAAGATATATTGAGGCTATTGTGGCTTGTATACACAAAAAAGAACTCCCCCATTAGATGATGTCTTTAGAAATGAACATCATAGATAACTTCTGCTAGATCAAGATCGTGGATTGGGTAATTATGCTCATGAGTTATCAAATTCTGAGACCCGTACACAATGAATTGATCCTCCATCATCAATAATTCACCTAGTCTGATTCCTAATGAATCACAAAACACTATATAGCCTCTACCAAGCTCTTAAAAAATCAGAATTGGTTTTGAAGTAAGCCTTCATTTTTCCTTCTGAAAGTCCTTCTCGCATACTTCAGTCTACAAGAACTACACACCATTATTAGATAGAACAGTAAGATGTGAAAAAAGGAATGATAATTCCTATATAAAATTCATGTAATATCCAACTATCCCCAAGAAAATCTGTATATCAAACACATTCTTTGGATGATCTTAGGAAAAAACAACAATCAGCTTCTTTGGGTTAATGAATACTCTTTATTCCAAGATACTATGACCCAAGAAGTGAACCTTATAAATCTAGAAGTTTCACTTTGTGATATTAGCATATAATTGCTAGTATCTTAGTGTATTCAAAATGATCTCAATATTTTTTGCATGGTTGATTTGATTATGAAAATACACCAATATTCTATCCAAAAAAACCATGATGAAGGGATCCAAATAGGGGTGGAAAAACCTATTTATCAAGGAAATGAAAATAGTGGGTGCGTTTTTAAGGCCGAACCTTATAATATGGTACTCATTAAACTGTAGGGGATTCAGAAAGCCATACATGGTATATCTAAAGGCTTTAATCACAATTGATGATAGCTTGATCTCATTTTTATTTTTGGGAACATCCTAGCTACTTGGATCTAGTAGAAGATATCATCTATTCAAGGAAAAATATATTGTTTCTTAACCGTAGGCTGGTTCAATCACCGGTAATCCATACATAGCCTAAGGGTACCATCTAAATTCTTGGTGAAAATCATGAGTGAACCCCAAGGAGAAGTAATAGATCAGATAAAACCTTATATTCCAAATACTTTGACTATCACTTGAGATCCTAGAGCTCAGTAGGTTCCATACTATATGGAGGAATAAATATTGAGGCTTCTCCTATAATGATCTTTATTGTAAACTCAACCACTCTCTCAGGATATAGTCTAGAGAAGTAATTTGGGAAAAAATCCCTAAAAAAATACACCACTGGTGGAAAATAATCTATACGTATTCCCTATCCCTCTAGATAAATGATATAAATTTGAACTATTACTCCACCTAGCCCATGATTCTCTGGTCTATCTCTACTTTTCTAAATATTCCAATCACCCTTGTAAAGCTAACTACCACCCTATGGTGATGTAAATGATACCATGTGGTGATAGAAGTCCACATAGGAATGATAGATAACCAAAAATTCCATCTTGAGAATGAAATTGAAGCCCATCATCTTGAAGATAACGTGGTTACATAAGAAACAATAACTGCCTACCTCAAGAAGACAATCCTTTAATTGGTGTATACCCTCTAACCGCACACCCAATGGTGTGTCTAGGGTCATCACCCCACATAAGTACTGAATTTATATCTTGAGACTTTTCATAACAAATAAAGAGATAAAGGAGTGAGAGGCACCTATATAAAATAAATAAGATATGATAGTAGAGGTTACTAGAATAGTGCCTTGTATAGTAGATGGTCCGACACTCTGAATCTCAAGTATTGGCTATAATTCATGCAAATGGCCTGATCCATAGCCTTGAGTTATATCTGGACTACCCTGAGTAGTTCCACTATGCTAACACTGATAATTATAATTATAGTTACCATGACTAAGATCTCATCCTCAACCTATCTAGCTAGTGCTACTCAAGATTCCTACCTGATGTGACATAATTGATATTTCTCTTGAAATTGGAATTTGTACATGACCCCTTCTACTAGAAATAAGAAAAAAGGTCTGAAATAACCTCTAAAGATGACCCATCCATCAGCAATCACAACAATCAAGTAGGTCTCTATCACACTAAGGATTCACATGCCCCTTCCATCCACACCAAAGACATACGATGAAGCTAAAAATGTAGATACTATATCCACCAATAATCTAATGAGAAACCTAAAGGATATTCTTCCTTCTATAAGAAGAACTACTACTCTATCTCATCCTTGAACCTCTATTCCTAGTACTATAAACTTTCATCAATTTTTTCTCAATGGTAAGATCATGGTTCACAATATTAGAAAATGTAGACAGGTGAGAGACATTCACCTATGATCGGATGGCATACCTGATCCCATCCTCAAAGTTCTTACTCTCAATAGCTCATCACCAACAAGACGTGGTGAAAAGAATTTAAACTCAGTGAAATGTAGTTAATAGTCAAAGAAAGACATAAAAAACTACTATAGGTTCATGAACTCTCTAGCTTGGCCATATCTTAGCATGTAAGGGAAAAATTAATTATAGAATGTAGTATGGAAGTACACCCAGACCATGCTCTGATGAAGACCATCTTGGGAAACCACATCCCACCAGAACTTGGAATAATCATGCAGTATATAGGTGGAGATCTTGAACCTACTCTCTGGATGTGTCTCCAGATTCTCAAAGATAGATAAAATTAACTCTAGCCACGACTTAGCAGCCTGAGGACCATCATCCCCTGAGAAGATAGAAAGATTCTACTGCTGGAACTTGTGAGTCATATTAGACATCATAGGTTCAAGTTGTGGATCATCCTACATAGAATTAATCAAGCATAAAAAAATATCTCTAATATGATCATCAATTCCCAATTAGGGTGCAAAAGGCGATGCCGCTGGTGGAACTACTGGAGGCATCAATGGTGGATTAGCGGACACCAACTATGAAGCATGATCATTACCACTATACTGGAACATGACTAGAGGAATTCATGGTGGAATACATCTAAAATTTCTAGGTAAATTCCTTAGAACAATATTTGAAAGTAGATAAAACTATAATGGAAATAGAAAAAATTAATAAGGGTTCACTACCCAACATACTATCCCAACTACTCACTTAGAAGGATAGGGTATTGGTAAGTATTAAAGTTTGATTTATAGGGGTTCCAATATCTAGAGGGTCAATTTAAATTCAAGGATGAAAACACTCTTTATATTTAAACAGATTGTGTCATGAATCTTTATGCCACGTCACATCTCATCTG
Source organism: Viscum album (assembly GCA_963277665.1). Lineage (NCBI taxonomy): Eukaryota > Viridiplantae > Streptophyta > Magnoliopsida > Santalales > Viscaceae > Viscum > Viscum album. The sequence continues at coordinate 2,097,944,820 of OY728122.1, forward strand.
GAGGTTTTGAATAAGTTAAGAAAGAAACTGACCAGTCTTGAAATGAAGGAGAATTTCATGCCATGATTGATGGAATCTAGAGATTTCCAATAGAAATTATGATTTGTGTGTATCATGATGTATGGGTAGTTATTTGGGAAACTAACAACTACCAATTCGAATTAAATCGTGGAGATTTGATGGAAGATGATCCATGGGAAGCATTTGAATTAAAGGAATTTGGAAGTTAGTTGTTATTTAAATTTTAAAATTAAAATTTAAACATTATTTAGATATAGAGGATATTTTTATGTATAATTAGAAGTATCACACATAGAATAAAGTAGTTATAAATATTTAAGATCTAGAATCAGAATATTTTTAGTAAATATTATTGAATTATTCGGTATTGAAGTAAAGTGTGTTCAATATGAGTTTTTTTAAATACTATATTTGGAAAGATAATTAAGATATGCATATCACTGAGGATTTAGAGGTTAATATAAGAGAAACTTGGATAAAAAACTTTTTTTAATATTGATTATTTTTATTGATATCTTATGAGTTTGACCTACGTGCCAATTATAACTTTGCATCCCTCTTCATAGTAGTGCGTGGGAGTAAGGAAGAGGCTGTAGACCTTGGATGATAAATGAGGTATTCTTAAATCTTGTAATCAAATACCAGTGAAGTAGTACTTAATTTTCAAATCAACACACTATTGATATGTGCTCCTTGGATGTCGCCATTTTTTGGGTGAACCAAGTAAAAATCGTGTGTCCATGCTCCATACTACTTTACATTCGACTGAACATATAAGATAGATTCAAGGTGTCTTTTCCAAAATGAGGAAAAGATATTCTTAGTCAAAAGAAAATAAAAAAGTTTCAAGATATAGCATCCTGCCTTTTTTTCACATAAACTTTCATTACATTATACAAAACTGAGGATCTTGAAGGTTTAGTGTCTTGGAAACCAAGAACTTAATACATAAAACAAAAAAAAAAACATTCTTCTTAAACACTTGAAAGGATTCTCCTTATGTTTATCCTAGGTTCATTACTACATCTCATAACCTAGGTACATATATCAAAACAAAGGGTGAGCAGAATGCCCAGTAAGGGAAACAAGGGAAACATTTAACATGTGAACTTGAGATACATCAATAAAGTCATGAAAAGAACTTTAAGGCATGAGAATGAAATCACGAGGCATATCATGATAAAAATAACATATTTCATAACTTGAATATGTGGCTACAAAATTTAACAAAGACAATCATTTCCGTTTCACCAAGGTCCATCCCCAATGTGTCAATAAAAATTACCAAGGTTATTCACCAAGGTATCAGTCTACAAGGTCATCTCTAGAGATTAAGTCTTTACCCAATGCATTGGAGCGCTATCAGGGCGTACCCTTAAATTTGTCTTTATCATCATGTGATACATATATATCATCATCAATCATTTCATAAACAACCCATATAGCATAAAAGAAATGGGTTTCATTTCATAATCATAACGTTTTAAAAACTGCTTTAAAGACATGATCTTTGTGTCACTTTAAAACCCACAGAAAAGGAAGGTGGGTCTCATATATGTAAATACCATAATTTAAAATATAAAAACTTGGTATATATGTGAATAACCCTATATAGGAGATATCTTTGAGTATTAACTTAATAAAATAAAAGAACTTTAGAAAAAGGGAGAGACATTTTGAGACGGAAATTCGGCAGCATAAAGGCTATGTTACGAGGTTTTAGAAAACATTGAAAAGAGAGAGGACATGGGTCAACCACTCATAAATAATCCATTAAACAGTAGGGGAACATAATATAAAGGGTTTAAGAACATGTTAATTAAATTTGAAAGACAGAACATATGAAATGAAGAACATGAAAGGAAGACAAAAAAAATATTTCTCTTATAAAAATTCGACAGCCTAACGACGTCACTTAAACTTCAACAAAAATGAATTGATGAGATAAAATAGGGTCTCTCATCATATGAACATAAAATATCAGTATGATATATTTAGAGATAATACCCCAAAATAATAAAAAGGAACATGAAATACTTGACATGAAAATAGATCTTGAAAACGAGAAGGGTGAAAGAATCCCTTAAAAATTCGGCAGCCTAACGATGCCACTTAAACTTCAACAAAAATTAATTGACGAGATCAAATAGGGTCTCTCATCATATAAACATAAAAGATCAGTATGATAGATTTAGAGATCATAACCCAACATAATAAAAAGTAACATGAAAGACTTGACATGAAAATAGATCTTGAAAACGAGAAGGGTGAAAGAATCCCTTAAAAATTCGGCAGCCTAACGGTGCCACTTAAACTTCAACAAAAATGAATTGAAGAGATCAAATAGGGTATCTTATCATATGAACATAAAAGATCATTATGATAGATTTATAGATCATACCCCAACATAATAAAAAGGAACATGAAAGACTTGACATGAAAACAGATCTTGAAAATGAGAAGGGTGAAAGAATCCCTTAAAAATTCGGCAGCCTAACGGCACCACTTAAACTTCAACAAAAATGGACTGAGGAGATCAAACAGGGTCTCTCATCATATGAAAATGAAATATCAGTATGATATATTTAGAGATCATACCCCAAAATAATAACAAGGAACATGAAAGACTTTACATGAAAATAGATCTTGAAAATGAGAAGGGTGAAAGAATCCCTTAAAAATTCGGCAGCCTAACGGCGCCACTCAAACTTCAACAAAAATGAATTGACGAGATCAAATAGGGTCTCTCATAATATGAACATAAAAGATCAGTATGATAGATTTATAGATCATACCCCAACATAATAAAAAGGAACATGAAAGACTTGACATGAAAACAAATCTTGAAAACGAGAAGGGTGAAAGAATCCCTTAAAAATTCGGCAGCCTAACAACGCCACTTTAACATTCTTAAAATGAAATGATGAGAGAAAGAGGGGGTCTCTCATCATATGAACATGAAAAGGGAATTAAGATGAATATAAAATAACATCCTTAAACATAATATCATGGAGCATAAAAGAAATGACATAAAAGAGATTACTTGAAAAGAAAGAGAGAGGTCGGATCCCTTACCTTAAAACGTAACTCTTAAAACTCAAAGGTTGGGACCTTTAGGGCTTGGGGGCACCTTGGGAGGACTCCTTAGGAGGTAATGAGACCAGAGCTTCGTTGGGTGAGAGTTGGGAGTCGAATGAATGAGAGGATGGCTTGGTATTTATAGGGAAAGTGAGGGGACAAGGCATTAATGGCCAAGGGACACCTCATTGGTGGTTTTGAAAAAACCATGGGCTTGCCCATGGTATTTGCCCATGGTATTGGCCACTTGGAAAACCTCATACAATAATTCATCACCTTTGGTCGGCCAAACCTTAAAATATCTCATGACATCATCATGACACAGTTATGATGTCATTAAACATACCGAAACCCTAAAACTGTATTTTCACTATTCATCGAAAATTCAACTTTCTCAAAAAAATCCCAAAATTTCACCTTAACCAAATATCGATGCTTTGATTTCAAAAATGAACTCCATTTTATAAAAATAATTTTCTAAATATTTTTAATTTAATTTTTAAATAAATACACTATTCACCGAAAATTCATTTTTCTCAGAAAAATCCCCAAAAATTACCTTAACATAATATCGATGCCCCGAGTTCAAAAATGAAATCCATTTTTTAAAAATAATTTTCTAAATATTTTTAATTTAATTTTTAATTAAAAAACACTATTCACCCGAAAAAACTAATACTTGAATAATAATTTATGAAACCGTTATTTAACCATTTTATTGAATCACATTACTTAATCAAGGTGCCTAGATTATATTAATACTTTCTTTAAGTGAGATTACTAATCCATTTGGTCACATTACTAATCTTAAGCATAAAATCACTATTCATAATTTACTATTCATCAAAAATCAAGTTGATCTTATTAGACTCTAAATTTCGTACTGAACATAATTGCAGAAGACCATTTTTTGAAAATCATTACACATTTTTAATTATTTAAGGTTTACATAAACATTTTTAAAATATACTTTTTCTAAAATTCATCAAAAATATGCATACTATATTTATCCGGTCATTTGAAAATTCATAAACTTCATCATAAGAAGAAATACCAATTTTTCTTTAAAACAAAGGATTACACAAGGCAGTTAAGGTCTCCTTACATAGCCCCTTATCACACCAGCATAGGACCTAAGTGTAAGGTGTGCTAAGGTGAGAGAATCCGAGGGAGGCTCGACCAACATCGCACGAGTAGTAATTTCTATTAGTTTGAACTTCTCACGAAGGCGATTCCGTTATAGCTTCACACGATGAAGTTCGGCTTGGGTTTGGTCCAGAGCAAAGCCCCGTGGTGCTACCTCCTTCCCAAGTTCCGTTAGATGGGATTCGATTGGCCCGAGACTACTGGATGAGGCCATCGAATCTATATTAATTAACCAAGGTCACTTGCAACATTCATTTTTCAATGGTCATACTGACTAACATCATATAATAGTCAAAAACCAACGGTATCATTTTAATTATACTAATGTTATCAGATGAAAAAGTTTTGTTGAGTATAAAAAATAAAATAACACACAAAATTAGGAAACAAGATTTATTCAAAATTTCGGGTCATTACAATCTTCCCCCCTTAAGAAATTGCGTCCTCGCAATTTTTAAAATTGGGTTTTGAAATTTCATTGAAAGTCCCACATCAGAAAAGGAGTCAGTAAAACTATTACTTTAAAAGAAAGAAAGGGAAGTACAAAGGTCACCCGAGTTAACCCATACTGGGATTCCATGTAGGAAAACATGGACATGGAGGAGAAAACAAAGGGTCACATTCTGAGGGAGAGTGATAGAAAACATGATTATGAGAAATTTAACAACAAGAAAATCACAAACTTATGATGTGTGTAAACGGTCTTTGATTACCCAGTAGGAAACTTAAACCAACAATGTTTTTGTTTTACGTTCCTTTTAATAATTTTGAGGAATTCATTTACTACAAAGAATAAAAACATAAGGAAATATACCTACCTTCAAGTAGAGTTTCATCCTTTAATAAGTTTCTACCGAAACTAATCTTTTCTCCAAACAATGAGCATTCAAAACAATTTGGTCTCATCAAAGCACAAGAATCATCTTATTGAGAATCACATAATCCATCAAAGATTAACTATATATTTCTTATATCTTTAAACATTATCCCAAAAACAGAAAGGGTAAGATAAAATGACTCTTCCAAAAGAAAGAACCCTAGAGGAAGGAAAACTAATTTAAATCTTCAAAGGTCCATGGTACTACCCAAAGTTCATCATAGACCATTCCATAAATAACTGTTCTTAAAATTCCTCAAAATAAACCAAATTAAGATTGAAACCCAAATACAAGAAGGATTTGATAACATAATCTTCCAAAATAAACTTCACTCTTCATCTCCAAACAACATCAAACACTCCTAACATATTATAACAAAAGTAGCTAACCTAAACATATTTTACCCAAGATAGGTTAATCATTTCCATAAGTAACCTAAATTACTATAAGTCCACCTTAAATTCATCGATTCTTCAAAATATAAGTCAACCTTTACTCCTCAACGAAAATAACGTAGTAATCTATTTACCTCGATCATATAGGGTCCCCAAAATAGTGAATGTATTCCAAAATAATAATCATCTTTTAATCCCATAATCATCTCTGTCATATTAATACGGAAATCGTCGCATTTCCTATCACATTGGTTGTTGGGACATGTTCATCCATTTCCCAACATTAACTAAGAAGAGAAAGTATAATTAGGGGCTTAAATACTTAGCCAATAATCATGAAAAGGAACTTAAAGCATATAAGGATAACTTGTAGAATAAAAGTATACCCTAACTTGTGATCTCCTAGGTTTCAAACTAGGTTATCCATGATAATATATTTTTATGTGAATCTTTATTTTATTTTATCTTTGTTCCTTTAATAATGGTTCATACTAAGCTTATGAATTTACCCAAGCATATCCCCCGGGAGTGTCGTAACCAAGAGTGAAGCAAGGCCCATTGTCGTGTACCAGTTCCCGTTCGAGTCTAGATCAAAGCGGTGTTTTCGGGTTTTACCCATATGTACATCTGTGCCAAAGCCACCTCTACCTGCTCGTATCCAGACAGGGATGTATTTTCTTGGCAACCCCTTACTCAATACTCACCAAAATACCAGGAAGATTTCCTATATTTAAAATTTTCTATAGGGTTCTTCCTAAAGTTTTCATATCCTAATTTTCACAAATAACTAAACCATCCTTTGATACCAACTATATCATCCCGCCTTTTTATCACATAAACTTTCATTACATTATACAAAACTGAGGATCTTTATGGTTTAGTGTCTTGGAAACCAGAAACTTAATACATGAAACAAAAAAAAAACATTCTTCTTAAACACATGAAAGGCTTCTCCTTATGTTCATCCTAGGTTCATTACTGCATCTCATAACCTGGGTACATACATCAAAAGAAAGGGTGAGCAGAAGGCCCAGTAAGGGAAACAAGGGAAACATCTAACATGTGAACTTGAGATACATCAATAAAGTCATGAAAAGAACTTTAAGGCATGATAATGAAATCATGAGGAATATAATGATAAAAATAAAGTATTTCATAACTTGAAGATGTGGCTACAACATTTAACAAAGACAATCATTTCCATTTCACCAAGGTCCATCCCTAAGGTGTCAATAAAAATTACCAAGGTTATTCACCAAGGTATCAGTCTAAAAGGTCATCTCTAGAGATTAAGTCTTTACCCAATGCATTGGAGCACTATCAGGGCGCACCCTTAAATTTTTCTTTATGATCATGTGATCCACATATATAATCATCAATCATTTCATAAACAACCCATATAGCATAAAACAAATGGGTTTCATTTCATAATCATAACGTTTTAAAAACTGCTTTAAAGACATGATCTTTGTGTCACTTTAAAACCCACAGAAAAGGAAGGTGGGTATCATGTATGTAAATACCAGAATTTAAAATAGAAAAACTTGGTATATATGTGAATTCCCCTATAGAAGAGAGAGATTTGAGTATTCACTTAATAAAGTAAAATAACTTTAGAAAAAGAGAGAGACATTTTGAGACGGAAATTCTGCAGCATAAAGGCTATGTTACGAGGTTTTAGAAAACATTGAAAAGAGAGGGGACATGGGTCACCCAGTCATAAATGATCCATAAAATAGTAGGGGAACAGAATATAAAGGGTTTAATAACATGGTAATGAAATTTGAAAGACATACCATATGAAATGAAGAACATGAAAGGAAGACAAAAATAAGATTTCTCTTATAAAAATTTGACAGCCTAACGACGTCACTTAAACTTCAACAAAAATGAATTGACGAGATCAAATAGGGTATCTCATAATATAAACATAAAAGATAAGTATGATAGATTTAGAGATCATACCCCAACATAATAAAAAGGAAAATGAAATACTTGACATGAAAATAGATCTTGAAAACGAGAAGGGTGAAAGAATCCCTTAAAAATTCGGCAGCCTAACGACGCCACTTAAACTTCAACAAAAATGAATTGACGAGATCAAATAGGGTATCTAATAATATGAACATAAAATATCAGTATTATAGATTTATAGATCATACCCCAACATAATAAAAAGGAACATTAAAGACTTGACATCAAAATAGATCTTGAAAACGAGAAGGGTGAAAGAATCCCTTAAAAATTCGGCAGCCTAACAGTGCCACTTAAACTTCAACAAAAATGAATTGACGAGATCAAATAGGGTATCTCATAATATGAACATAAAATATCAGTATGATAGATTTATAGATAATACCCCAACATAATAAAAAGGAACATGAAAGACTTGACATGAAAACAAATCTTGAAAACGAGAAGGGTGAAAGAATCCCTTAAAAATTCGGCAGCCTAACGGTGCCACTTAAACTTCAACAAAAATGAATTGACGAGATCAAATAGGGTATCTCATCATATGAAAATAAAAGATCAGTATAATATATTTAGAGATAATACCCCAACATAATAAAAAGGAACATGAAATACTTGAAATGAAAACAGATCTTGAAAATGAGAAGGGTGAAAGAATCCCTTAAAAATTCGGCAGCCTAACGATGCCACTTAAACTTCAACAAAAATAAATTGACGAGGTCAAATAGGGTCTCTCATAATATGAACATAAAATATCAGTATGATATATTTATATATCATAGTACAATATAATAAAAAGTAACATGAAAGACTTGACATGAAAACAGATCTTGAAAACGAGAAGGGTGAAAGAATCCCTTAAAAATTCGGCAGCCTAACGACGCCACTTTAACATTCTTAAAATGAAATGATGAGAGAAAGAGGGGTCTCTCATCATATGAAAATGAAAAGGGCAGTAATATGAATATAAAATAAAATCCTTCAACATAAGATCATGGAGCACAAAAGAAATGATATAAAAGAGATTACTTGGAAAGAAAGAGAGAGGTCGGATCCCTTACCTTAAAACGTAACTCTTAAAACTCAAAGGTTGGGACCTTGAGGGCTTGGGGGAACCTTAGGAGGACTTCTTGGGAGGTAATGAGGCCAGAGCTTCATTGGGGGAGAGTTGGGAGTCTAATGAATGAGAGGATGGCTTGGTATTTATAGGGAAAGTGAGGGGACAAGGCATTAATGGCCAAGGGACACCTCATTGGTGGTTTTGGAAAAACCATGGGCTTTCCCATGGTATTTGCCCATGGTATTGGCCACTTGGGACACCTCATACAATAATTCATCACCTTTGGTCGGCCAAACCTTAAAATATCTCATGAAATCATCATGACACAGTTATGATGTCATTAAACATACCGAAACCCTAAAACTGTTTTTTTACTATTCATCGAAAATTCAACTTTCTCAGAAAAATCCCAAAATTTCACCTTTACCAAATATCAATGCTTTGGTTTCAAAAATGAACTCCATTTTATAAAAATAATTTTCTAAATATTTTTAATTTAATTTTTAAATAAATACACTATTCACCGAAAATTCATTTTTCTCAAAAAAATCCCCAAAAATTACCTTAACATAATATCGATGCTCTGAGTTCAAAAATGAAATCCATATTATAAAAATAATTTTCTAAATATTTTTAATTTAATTTTTAATTAAAAAAACACTATTCACCCAAAAAAACTAATACTTGACTAATAATTTATGAAACCGTTATTTAACCATTTTATTGAATCACATTACTTAATCACGGTGCCTAGATGATATTAATACTTTCTTTAAGTGAGATTACTATTCCATTTGGTCACATTACTAATCCTAAGCATAAAATCACTATTCATAATTTAGTATTCATCAAAAATCAAGTTGATCTTATTAGACTCTAAATTTCATACTGAACATAATTTTAGAAAACCATTTTTTGAAAATCATTACAAATTTTTAATTATTTAAGGTTTACATAAACATTTTTAAAATATCCTTTTTTCTAAAATTCATCAAAAATATGCATACTATATTTATCCGGTCATTTGAAAATTCATAAACTTCATCATAAGAAGAAATCCCATTTTTATTTAAAACAAAGGATTACACAAGGCAGTTACGGTCTCCTTACATAGCCCCTTATCACACCAGCATAGGACCTAAGTGTAAGGTGTGCTAAGGTGAGAGAATTCGAGGGAGGCTCGGCCAACATCGTACGAGTAGTAATTTCTATCAGTTTGAACTTCTCGTGAAGGAGATTCCGTTCTAGCTTCACACGATGAATTTCGGCTTGGGTTTGGTCCAGAGCAAAGCCCCGTGGTGCTACCTCCTTCCCAAGTTCCGTTAGATGAGCTTCGATTGGCCCGAGACTACTGGATGAGGCCATCAAATCTATATTAATTAACCAAGTTCACTTGAAACATTCAGTTTTCAACGGTCATACTGACTAACATCATATAATAGTCAAAACCCAACAGTCTCATTTTAATTATACTCATGTTATTAAATGAAATAGTTTTGTTGAGTATAAAAAATAAAATAACACACAAAATTAGGAAACAAGATTTATTCAAAATTTCGGGTCGTTACACAAGGCATCCTTATTCACCCCATTCTAAAGGTGTACAATAAGACTATAGGGTATAACCGGCTATGAAAAATACATGTGAATGGAGTTCATGTCACTCTAGGAGTTTAAGGACTAGCTAAATTCAAGGAAAGAAAATTATTCTCCCAAATTGGATGAATACAAAAAATTCATGTGACTCATACACCACTTACAAAAATGATCAATAAGAATTGAAATACAACAAAGAGAAATCATTGAGTCGAAGACATATTATTATGGATTTATATCACCTCCTCTTTTATGGATAATTAATCCACCTAGACGATGTAGATCATTATTGTTGTCTTGTTCTAGCATTCAATATTGGTGTCTTCCAATTTCACTAGTTGCGAACCATGATCTCCATACAAGATAATAAAGAAAGCCTCTTTGTTTTATCTATAATGGAATAGCCACAATCATTAACCAATAATTGGAAATCACAAACACCAAATTTCTCCCTCCCAACCCCCCTCTATCTCTTGATGAAGAAGAGCACTGATGAACTAAGAACACACCTCCCTTAAATATCTCTATCTTTATCTCTCATTGAAGCTAAGAAGAACATGATGAAATCAGGATTTTTGAATGAATCCATGTTAAGGAACTAAATATCTATGAGAATAACCTAGGTGTAAAGAGTCACAACATATCAAGCCATATACAAATGTTTTTTAGGGTACAAATCTTAGTAGATCAGAAAAAGTACCTCTAGTGGAAGGATCAAGAGCCGGGATCATGAACCGATCAGATGGGACACAAGATGGGCCATGGTTTGGTAGCAAGAAAAGAAAAGGATCCACTTAAAATATGATCATGATAAAAACAACATGAATCATAAAATAAAGCATATAAAGATGCATGATATGGATAAAAAATGAATGTGATGTGAGATGGATAAGTGAAAAAATATAAAAAAACATGCTACAACAGATGGGATAACACATATAGTGGGGCCAAGGAAAATACAAAAGGAAACAACCAAAATATAATAAAGAAAAAACCCCAATGAAAATACTATCCCAACCCCATAAATTCAACATTTAATAAATGCAATTTAAAAATATTGAACATGGTAATATCAAGTGAATATTTAAAAAACATTTTACAAAAGGTTTTTGAGAAAATATAAATTCAACAAAAAATGTAATTTAATTAGAAATCTAAATAAATATAATTTCACATCTACCTATTAAAAACACCAAATCCTTGCTTGTAGAAAACTAGAACATTCTAATATCTTCTCCTTTATCCCTACCTAATACATATAAAAATACAATAAGAGCTGTATGCATATTGAGGTGTATATGAACAACATAACCATGCTGACCTGATAGGATTGCATCAACTGGACCCAATTTTATCCCAAGATATAATGTGAATGCATATATAAAAAGTCAATGTAAGCACTATGCCAAAATAGGCATTTAGTAGTGTTTTAAACCACCGCTAAATCATTTTGTGATGGTTTTGGAAAACCACCGCTAAATCGTGTATTAGCATTCATTTAGCGATGAATTATCAAAACCGTTGTGAAATGATTTAGTGATGGTTTTTTAAAATCAGGGGAATAATTTATGGTGGATTAAACCGCCTCTAAATCATCCCGTGATGGTTTATTTTATTTTATTTTTTTAATTTTTTTTAATTTTCATAGTTTTTTTAAATTTTAATATTTTAATATTTTAATATTTTTTAATTCTCATAAATGATTTATTGATTTATTATTATTTATTTAATACTATTTTCTTATTTTATTATTCTCATAATTAATTATTAATTTTTTTATCATTTTATTATTATAATAATAATAATAATATTATTGTTAATTGTTTTAATTCTCATAATTAATTTATTATTATTATTATTTATTAGACACGTAATTAATTAATTAATTAATTTATTATATTATTATTTTTGTTAATTTTTTAATTTTTATAATTAATCAATTTTTTATTACTATGCATATGTAAATGCACATGCACATACACATGCCATATATAGAAATTCTGCGTTGGGTGAGATTTGAACCTCTTACACATTGCTTATTCTCCAAAGACTTTACCACTATAGTAGACTCTTCATGTGGTGAATAAATAGAATTCAACATACTTATATATACATTGATTGAAAAAATAAATAATACATAAAAACTCAATTAAAAAAAAATTAAAAATTAAAAATTAATAACTAATAACCAATAATTAAACATTAATAATTAATAATTAATAATTAATAAGTAATTATTAATATTTAATAATTACTAATTACTGATGAGCAAGGTTGTATTGTGCAACCACTGACCACAAAATTTTTAGGGCATGCTCTATAAGAAGATGAGTCCGGGCATTCTGATGTTCAAGAGAGTGGATTATCTTCAAGAGATTTAGAATGCCTTTGGTTCTTCAAGAATGTATAGTAAATGAGGTAATGATTCAGATGATGTAAGTGATAAGGAGAAGCGAATGGTTTTATTAAACACCACTCTTTTTTGATCTACGAGAAGTGGTGAGCCTGTTTCTTTTAAGGATGATGTTTTAAATGGAAAGGGAAAGATGACCAACAATGAAGGTCAGATTCCTTCAAAAAGAAGGTTGTGGAAGGATTATTTCAATCTGCTCTAGAATGTGTCTACTAGGTCATCTTCCAAGGTATCAAAGATCCAACTCACTCTGGAGTAGGAAAGATCCAAGGAGAGGATCCTTAGGATCCTCAATCAAGTTAACTCATAGTCAGACTGAGAAACTACTAACGATGTCAATGATTCTGATTATTTTATGGTTATGGAAATGATCCTATCCCTTTTTGATTTATAGCATTCTTTTTTGGATGAGCGCATGTCTCTTTGTATGACCTTGTTATTTTTCTTGTTTGTTTGCATTATTTTTCTTTCACTTTTAATAAATAGTCAGGGGCTTTGGCTTCTAACTAGAACTTTTTTGTAAATAATATACAATATATAAGTAATGTATAAATAATAAATAAATTAAAAAATAAATAAATTAAAAAATAAATTAATATTTGATAAATAAATAAAAAATTAACAAATAATAGATAATAAATAATAAATAATAAATTACGAATAAATAAACAATAAATATATAAAAAAATATATAATAAATAAGTAATTAATAACAAGTTAATAATAAATTAATAATAAAATAATAAAATAATAAATAATAAAAAATAAATTAATAATTAATGTATAAACAATAAACAAATAATAAATAATAAATACATAAATAAGAAATAAATAATAAAATAATAATAAAAAATAAATAAAAAATAAATAAATAGTATATAAGATGTTAATAAAAAATTAATAATAAAATAATAGTAAATTAATAATAAAATAATAATAAATTAAAAATAAATTTATAATTAATGTATACACAATAACTAAATAACAAATAAACAAATAAAAAATAAAAAATAATAAATAAATAAATAAATAAATAACAAACAAATAAACAATATATAAATAATAAAATAATAAAATAATAAACCAAAAATAAATAAATAATATATAATATATAAATAATAAATAATAAATAATAAATAATAAATAATAAATAATAAATAATAAATAATAAATAATAGATAATAAATAATAAATAATAAATAATAAATAATAATAAAATAAATAAATAATAAATAAATAAACAAATAAATAAATAATAATTAAATAAATAAAAAAATAATAAATATATATATAAATAAATAAATAATAAATAAATAATCAATAATAAATAAATAATAAATAATTAATAAGTAATTAATAAATAATGAATAAATAAATAATAAATAATTAAGTAACAAATAAATAAATAATAAATAATAAATAAATAATAAATAACGAAAAAATAAAAAATAAAAAATAAATAAAAAATAAATGAATAAAAAATAAAAAATAAAAAATAAATAAAAAATAAATAAATAATAAGTAATAAATAATAAATATATATTAAATAGTTATTTAAGAGTAATTTGATAATAAAAATAAATTAATAAAAAATAAAAAATAAAAAATAATAAAAAATAAAAAATAATTGAATAAATAATAAATAATAAATAATAAATAATAAATAATAAATAATAAATAATAAATAATAAATAATAAATAATAAATAATAAATAATAAATAATAAATAATAAATAATAAATAATAAATAATAAATAATAAATAATAAATAATAAATAATAAATAATAAATAATAAATAATAAATAATAAAGAATAAAGAATAAATAAAAAAGAAAAAAGAAAAAAGAAAAAAGAAAAAAGAAAAAATAAAAAAGAAAAAAGAAAAAAGAAAAAAGAAAAAAGAAAAAAGAAAAAAGAAAAAAGAAAAAAGAAAAAAGAAAAAAGAAAAAAGAAAAAAGAAAAAAGAAAAAAGAAAAAAGAAAAAAGAAAAAAGAAAAAATAATAAATAATTTCATTGCCTATATTAAATAGATTGTGTCATGTATCTTTATGCCACATCACATCTCATCTGGAGGTTTTGAATAAGTTAAGAAAGAAACTGACCAGTCTTGCAATGAAAGAGAATGTCACGTCATGCTTGATGGAATCTAGAGATTTCCAATAGAAATGATGATGTGTTTATATCATGATGGATGGGTAGTTATTTGGGAAACTAACAACTACCAATTCGAATTAAATGGTGGAGATTTGATGGAAGATGATCCATGGGAAGCATTTGAATTAAAGGAAGTTGGAAGTTAGTTATTATTTAAATTTTAAATTTCAAATTTAAACATTATTTAGATATAGAGGATCTTTTCATGTAGAATTAGAAGTATCACACATAGAATAAAGTAGTGATAAATATTTAAGATCTAGAATCAGAATATTTTTAGTAAATATTATTGAATTATTTGGTATTGAAGTAAAGTGTGTTCAATATGAGTTTTTTTAAATACTAGATTTGGAAAGATAATTAAGATATGAATATCACTGAGGATTTAGAGGTTAATATAAGAGAAACATGGATAAAAACCTTTTTTTAGTGTTGATTATTTTTATTGATATCTTATGAGTTTGACCTACGTGCCAATTATAACTTTGCACCCCTCTTAATAGTAGTGTGTGGGAGTAAGGAAGAGGCTGTAGACCTTGGATAATAAATGAGGTATTCTTAAATCTTGTAATCATATACCAGTGAAGTAGTAGTTAATTTTCAAATCAACACACTATTGATATGTGCTCCTTGGATGTCGCCATTTTTTTGGGTGAACCAAGTAAAAATCGTGTGTCCATGCTCTATACTACTTTACATTCAATTGAACATATAAGATAGATTCAAGGTGTCTTTTCCAACATGAGGAAAATATATGATTAGTCAAAAGAAAATAACAAAGTTTCAAGACATCCTAATTCACCCCCTTCTAAAGATGTACAATAAGACTATAGGGTAGAACTGACTATGAAAACTACATGTGAATAGAGTTCATGTCACTCTAGGAGTTTAAGGACAAGCTAAATTCAAGGAAAGAAAATTATTCTCCCAAATTGGATGAATACAAAAAATTCATGTGACTCATACACCACTTACAAAATTGATCAAGAAGAATTCAAATACAACAAAGATAACTCATTAAGTCGAAGACCTCTTATCATGGATTTATATCACCTCCTCTTTTATGGATAATTAATCCACCTAGACTATGTAGATCATTATTGTTGTCTTGTTCTAGCATTCAATATTGGTGTCTTCCAATTTCACTAGTTGCGAACCATGATCTCCATACAAGCTAATAAAGAAAGCCTCTTTGTTTTATCTATAATGGAATAACACTAATCATTAACCAATAATTGGAAATCGCAAACACCAAATTTCTCCCTCCCAACCCCCCTCTCCCTCTCTTGATGAAGAAGAGCACTGATGAACTAAGAACACACCTCCCTTAAATATCTCTCTCTTTCTCTCTCATTGAAGCTAAGAAGAACATGATGAAATCAGGATTTTTGAATAAATCCATGTTAAGGAACTAAAGATCTATGAGAATAACCTAGGTGTAAAGAGTCACAATATATCAAGCCATATACAAATGTTTTTTAGGGTACAAATCTTGGTAGATCAGAAAAAGTACCTCTAGTGGAAGGATTAAGAGCCAGGATCATGAACCGCTCAAATGGGACACAAGATGGGCCATGGTTTGGTAGCAAGAAAAGAAAAGGATCGACTTAAAATATGGTCATGATAAAAATCAACATGAATCATAAAATAAAGCATATAAAGATGCATGATATGGATAAAAAATGAATGTGATGTGAGATGGATAAGTGAAAAAATAAAAAAAACACGCAAGAACAGATGGGATAACACATATAGTGGGGCCAATGACAATACAAAAGGAAACAACCCAAAAATAATAAAGAAAAAACCCCAATGAAAATACTATCCCAACCCCATAAATTCAACATTTAATAAATGAAATTTAAAAATATTGAACATGCTAATATCAGATGAATATTTAAAAAATAGTTTACATAAGGTTTTTGAGAAAATATAAATTGAACAAAATGTAATTTAATTATAAATCTAAATAAATATAATTTCACATCTACCTTTTGAAAACACCAACTCTTTACTTGTAGAAAACTAGAACATTCTAATATCTTCTCCTTTATCCCTACCTAATACATATAAAAATACAATAAGAGCTGTATGCATATTGAGGTGTACATGAACAACATAACCATGCTGACCTGATAGGATTACATCAACTGGACCCAATTTTATCCCAAGATATAATGTGAATGCATATATAAAAATGCAATGTAAGCACTATGCCAAAATAGGCCTTTAGTGGCGGTTTAAACCACCACTAAATCGTTTTGCGATGGTTTTGGAAAACCACCGCTAAATCGTGTATTAGCATTTATTTAGCGATGAATTATCAAAACTGTTGTGAAATGATTTAGTGATGGTTTTTTAAAATCAGGGGAATAATTTACGGTGGTTTAAACTGTTTCTAAATTATTCCGTGATGGTTTATTTTATTTTTTATTTTTATTTTTTTTAATTTTCATAGTTTTTTTAAATTTTAATATTTTAATATTTTTTAATTCTCATAATTGATTTATTGATGTATTATTATTTATTTAATACTATTTTATTATTTTATTATTCTCATAATTAATTATTAATTTTTTATCATTTTATTATAATAATAATAATATTATTGTTATTGTTAATTGTTAATTTTTTTAATTCTCATAATTTATTTATTATTATTATTATTTATTAGAAACGTAATTAATTAATTAATTAATTTATTATATTATTATTATATTATTTTTTTGTTAATTTTTTAATTATTATAATTAATAAATTTTTTATTACTATGCATATGTAGATGCACATGCACATACACATGCAATATATAGAAATTCTACGTTGGGTGAGATTTGAACCTCTTACCCATTGCTTATTCTCCAAAGACTTTACCACTATAGTAGACTCTTCATGTGGTGAATAAATAGAATTCAATATACTTATATATATATTGATTGAAAAAATAAATAATACATAAAAACTCAATTCAAAAAAATCATAAAAATTAAAAATTAAAAATTAATAACTAATAACCAATAATTAAACATTAATAATTAATAATTAATAATTAATAAGTAATTATTAATATTTAATAATTACTAATTACTAATGAGAAAGGTTGTGTTGTGCAATCGCTGACCACAAACTTTTCAGGGCATGCTCCATAAGAAGACGAGTCCGGGCATTCTGATGTTCAACAGAGTGGATTATCTTCAAGATATTTAGAATGCCTTTGGTTCTTCAGGAATGTCTAGTAAATGAGGTAATGTTTTAGATGATGTAAGTAATAAGGAGAAGAAAATGGTTTTATTAGACACAACTCTTTTTTGATCTATGAGAAGCGGTGAGCCTGTTTCTTTTAAGGACAATGTTTTAAATGGTAAGGGAAAGATGATCAACAATGAAGGTCCGATTCCTTCAAAAAGAAGGTTATGAAAGGATTATTTCAATATGCTCTAGAATGTGTCTATTAGGTCATCTTCCAAGGTATCAAAGATCCAACTCACTCTAGAGCAGGAAAAATCCAAGGAGAGGATCCTTGGGATCCTCAATCAAGTTAACTCATAGTCAGACTGAGAAACTACTAACGATGACAATGATTCTGATTATTTTATGGTTATGGAAATGATCCTATGCCTTTTTGATTTATAGCATTCTTTTTTGGATGAGCGCATGTCTCTTTGTATGACCTTGTTAGTTTTCTTGTTTGTCTACATTATTTTTCTTTCACTTTTAATAAATGGTCAGGGGCTTTGGCTTCTAACTAGGCCTTTTTTGTAAATAATATATAATATATAAGTAATGTATAAATAATAAATTAATTAAAAAATAAATTAATTAAAAAATAAATTAAAAAATAAATTAATATTTGATAAATAAATAAAAAATTAATAAATAATGGATAATAAATAATAAATAATAAATTATGAATAAATAAACAAAAAATATATAATAAATAAGTAATTAATAACAAGTTAATAATAAATTAATAATAAAATAATAAATAATAAATAATAAAAAACAAATTAATAATTAATATATAAACAATAAACAAATAATAAATAATAAATACATAAATAAGAAATAAATAATAAAATAATAATAAAAAATAAAATAAATAAATAAATAATATATAAGATGTTAATAACAAATTAATAATAAAATAATAGTAAATTAATAAAAAAATAATAATAAATTAAAAATAAATTTATAATTAATATATACACAATAACTAAATAATAAATAAAAAATAAAAAATAAAAAAATAAATAAACAATAAACAAATAATAAAATAATAAACCAAAAATAAATAAATAATAAATAAATAATAAATAATAAATAATAAATAAGAAATAAGAAATAAGAAATAAGAAATAAGAAATAAGAAATAAGAAATAAGAAATAAGAAATAAGAAATAAGAAATAAGAAATAAGAAATAAGAAATAAGAAATAAGAAATAATAAATAATAAATAATAAATAATAAATAATAAATAATAAATAATAAATAATAAATAATAAATAATAAATAATAAATAATAAATAATAAATAATAAATAATAAATAATAAATAATAAATAATAAATAATAAATAAATAAATAATAAATAAATAAATAAATAAATAATAATTAAATAAATAAACAAATAATAAATAAATATATAGAAATAAATAATAAATAAATAATAAATAATAAATAATAAATAATAAATAATAAATAATAAATAAATAATAAATAAATAAATAAAAAAAAAATAAATAAAAAATAAATAAATAAATAATAAATAATAAATAAATAATAAATAAATAATAAGTAATTAATAAATAATGAATAAATAAATAATAAATAAATAAGTAATGGACAAATAAATAATAAATAATAAATAAATAATAAATAATAAATAATGAAAAAATAAAAAATAAAAAATAGAAAATAAAAAATAAAAAATAAATAAATGAATAATAAATGAATAATAAATAAATAATAAATGAATAATAAATAAACTATAAATAAATAATAAATAAATAATAAATAAATAATAAGTAATAAATAATAAATAAATATTAAATAGTTATTTAAGAGTAATTTAATAATAAAAATAAATTAATAAATAATAAATAATAAATAATAAATAATAAATAATAAATAATAAATAATAAATAATAAATAATAAATAATAAATAATAAATAATAAATAATAAATAATAAATAATAAATAATAAATAATAAATAATAAATCATAAATAGATAAATAGATAAATAATAAATAATAAATAATAAATAATAAATAATAAATAATAAATAATAAATAATAAATAATAAATAATAAATAATAAATAATAAATAATAAATTATAAATAATAAATAATAAATAATAAATAATAAATAATAAATAATAAATAATAAATAACAAATAATAAATAATAAATAATAAATAATAAATAATAAATAATAAATAATAAATAATAAATAATAAATAATAAATAAATAATAATAAATAATAAATAATAAATAATAAATAATAAATAATAAATAATAAAATAATAAATAGATTTAAATACCTATAAATATATATTAATATAACCAAATTTATTTGAATATATAAACACACATTTATGTTAAATAAATATATATAAACACACTCAGATATATAATTATATATTAATATAAATATATATATATATATAAACACAAGTAATATAAATATCTATATATATATATTTACACATATATGATATAAAAATATATAAACATAAATATGTATAAATATTTTCAAATGTATATAAATATACACAAATATTCATAAATTCATATAAACATATATATAATTGACAATAAATAACCAAAAGGGGGGGGACTCAATAATTCCAATACCATCAAATCAATAGGAATGTAAATTAATGGAATAAAATCACAAACGACATAAAAAGCACATGAATACACTCTTAAATGAAGATAAAATCTCATCGAATGTGTATGATATATATATATTGTAACACCCCAAGATTTTATGAAAAATATTCTTTTTAATTTCATTAATGTCTTGTGTTGTACATGACACCAAAAGGAGCTTGCACAACACGCACCCCTGACTTGGCTTGCATTACACGCAATCACGACCTTCCACGATAGCATGTGTTGTATGCAATACCGAGTTTCGCTAAACAATGATATGTTATATAAACTAGCCGTTATGAATAGTAATACCCAATTTTTGAAATTTTATAAATTTTATCTTTCAAAATGGACTTCATTTTTGGATTCAGAATATCGAAATTAGCCTACGGTGAAATTTTGGTATTTTTCTGAAAAATTTCAATTTTTTATGAATAGTGAAAACACTAGGTTACTATTTAAAAATTGACTTTTTATTTAAATAATTTTTTATTTTATTTATATTTATTTTAGGTCAAAATTGACACATAATACCTATATAAGTTCAATGTAATTCATTGGATTCATTTTATAATAATTTTAGATATATAAAAATTTTATTGAACTTTTCACCGCCTTTTACCCACTTCCTAGGAGAATTTTCAAATTTACATAAAACTTAATTTTACCGCTTCTATGAATGGAATTTCAAAAATCCGAGAGACACGGTTGATGTTATTAAGTAAAATGTGGTTCAATGAGATGAAAATAATTTTTGGTGAATAGTAACTTTTTACTTTTATTTACCTTGATTAAACGTAATTAGGGTAATTAAGGGTAAAAATGATATTTTTATTACCCTAACACATGTCCTAATTCTATTGGATAAGTGTAATTCGACCAAAAACAACCTTAGAAATAAAATATGACCATTTAGGCCCACTTGGATTAGATTAGGACATTTATTATTAATTTATTTAAAGAAGGGTTAAAATAGTTAAAATCAAAGTTTAATAAGTAAATAATTTTTAATATAGGGATATACATAAGCTAAATTCAACTATAAATATTATTTTTAAAGCTAAAAGGATTTCCTACATAATGGTATTTTATTTGTAATTTTTATACTTTATATAATTTAATTTATTTATGACACAATGATGATGCAATAATTATATTATTAATGAAATATTGACATAATTGATGTTATAAATACCCAAATAAATATAATTTGAGACTTTTTATGAATTACAATAATTTTATATGTTAATATGATATGTTAGTATTTATTTAATTAACTTTTTTTGAACTAAACATTCTGTTATGATTTTCACAAAAATCAATTACCAAATAGTGTCAAAATTGACATAAAATAGTTTTTAAAAAAAATATTATATTATTAATTGTTATTTTATTCCTAAAAATCTAAGGTTAGGCCAAATAACTTATATAAGGTTATATATATTAATAATAAACAACTTGGGGTTCTTTTGGCTTATTATAGTAAGTTTATTAACCTTATAGTGTAAGAAAACAAGAAGACACGGTAAAAGAAAAATTATTTAACTTAAAGTTAAATCTAAATGATAAGGTTAAAATAGAAACCTAAACTTGTCTAAATTCTATTGGATGAGAGTATTTCGACCCATCACCACCTTATCTTAGAAATAGCTCAATTTGGAGCTATTAAAAACTGAATATGACTTTATAATAAAATGATATTTTTGGTTATTCCAAAGGTGCCCCTCTCCTCTCTTATAAAAGGGTACCTCCTCCCTCTCTTACTCACACCACTTTGAGCCTTCAAGATCGGCCAAAACCTGAAAAATTCTCTTCTCCACTTCCCTATAAACATCCTAGAGGTACTGGTCTTCTTCAAAGACCAATTTTGGTGCCCTCAGAGGAGGTCTCAAAGAGGCGCTTCAAAGAAGAGGTAATGTCCGTTACCGATTATTTCAACTTTATTTCTTCTTCCACTTCTTCTTCTTTAGTTGCTTCATTATGACGTAATAACATAAGTATCACTAATATACTTATATGTTATTATAATTATGAAACAACCCTATTTCACCATCTATCCATCCTACGGAAAAAGAAATCACCGCGCGTGCGTACGTACGGAATACCGTCTCCACGCCGTGGTGTAATCTATTTTCCACCACCACCTTACTTGGATGGGTATAATGGTGAAAATAAATAACTATATATGATTATTGTAAAGTGTTATTGATTCTGAAATAGTATACATACACTCCAATACAATTCCATGATCATGGAAATGATATCATCGCTCGTGCGTACGTACGGACTACCGTCTCCACGATGCGATGAGATTCATTCTCCATGTTAACCATTTAAGAATGATTATAAAGTATATATAAGAAATAATAATGAAATATATGACATTATAAAGCTACTAGATTTATGTATATATATATATGTATGTCATCTACTTAATTCCATTCAACTCAATAAGGAAACGAAAACAACGTTCATGCGTACGTACGACCTACCGTCTCCATGAATGGTGTATTTATTTCCATTTATCAATCTATTATATATATGTATATTCTGAATATATATTATATATAAATCATGTTTTATATTCTGGAATTAAGTAATCATTATCTAATTAATCATATGAATAATTACAAGTCAAAACATGGATGAAAAATGAAACGATTTTACCCAAAACGCTCTTTAACATGGAATTTACAAAATAACGGGTAATATAAAGTCATAAGTGAACCATATATGATATCATAAAAATGAATATGATTCTGTAATAAGCCAATGAAATTATTTAAATCATTATACAGGAGGTTTGGATACATACAAATCATATCAGACATAAGGTAAGGGATAATTTTGTAAATCTCATTTTTTTATCCGAGATTGCTTATACGTAAGTATTTACTGGGGTTATTGTTATCATCCAAGTCCATGTTTTCTAAAATTGTTTTTATGTATTTTTAATTTACTTTTTACCCATTTTAAATTTTACTACATGGTATGTAAGGAATCTTTCTTTTGTTTACGTTACGAGGTACTTTTTGACTTTTCTGACAAAAGTACGAGAAGAATGTTATTTTTAACTTATATGGAATGAATGGATTTTTACGGTTTTATAAAGCCTTATTTTCATAAAGATTCCTCCAAAATATTTCATGACTATTTTCAACAAAATCCTTTTCTTTTAAAATTTCATGACATTTTGTGAAAAGAAAATGATTTGGAAGAAAAAAGGATATTTTCCTCAAGAATTCATTTCAAGTGTTTTATCAAAACCTTTTTTCATCTAAGATGACATTATTTCATAT
Organism: Viscum album; assembly: GCA_963277665.1. Taxonomy (NCBI): domain Eukaryota; kingdom Viridiplantae; phylum Streptophyta; class Magnoliopsida; order Santalales; family Viscaceae; genus Viscum; species Viscum album. Next base: position 2,097,968,709 of record OY728122.1, read on the forward strand.
GTGTATGTTTCAAGTATAATGTCTCTATGATTTACATGGTTTCACCTTTATAATTATGAAATGATATCCATTTCTTTTATATGGATTATGTGATGATGGGATGATGTTTATGAAACCCATTTTATTTATTGGGTTTTTATGAATGATGTATGTTTATTTTGTGGCACAAGTAAGAATGATTTCATTATGAGATGGGTGGGACCTATATCTCCCTCCAATACATTGGGTAAAGATTTATATCTCATGATATAGACATGGATGGAACAAAAAGTTAAACCGGTTCAGTAATACAGGATTGGAACGAGGGGTGAACTCGATTCAGAAAGGGACTTTGTCCACTAAGATGGTCTTGGAAGAAATGCCTTGGATACTATGGAAATCATATCATGTGATTAATGGTTTTCCACAATTACATGTTTTATTCCCATTATATTTTATCATGTTTAATGTTCTATTATGATATATTCCTTACGTACTTCCACGATTTATGTCTTTACTCAAGATTTTGATGTTTAAATTTCATGTTCATGTTTTTTCTTCCAAATGTTTATGGATTGTTTTATGTTATCTATGTTTTCCCTTACTGAGCATTTGAGCTCACCCTTTTTATGTTTATTTTCCCTAGGAAATAAAGAAAGGTTTTAGGTAAGGAAATAAAAAGGGGAAGATTGTTATGGGAGTTGTTGAAGATATTTCAACATGATTAGAAGTTTATATTCCGAGTTTTCAAAGACACTAAACTATTACGGTCCTTGTGTGTCTGTTTTTGTTATGTATTAAGTATTCCGCAAAAGTAATGTAATGTCCATGTACATAAAGATTTGAGTCTATACAGTTGCTATCAGAGGCAAAGGAGGTAGAAATGTATATGATCCTTGGGAACTCTCACATGTGAGCGTTGGACAAAGCATGGCTCTCCGCCCAAGGGCTTCATGAGGAAATGGCTGCCACTGGGGATGGTGGTGTGTCCCTCCCAGGGGGTGTAGCCACCCATGGAGTGCCCTAATAGGTATCAATTATAGTCCACTGGAAGTAATTCTAGACCGTTATATATATATATATACTTAAATTTATTTAAATATATTATATATTAATATTTATTTACATATATTAAAGTATAAATATAAATATATAAATATTTATTAATACACATGCACATGTATATATTAACATTATTTATATATATGTGTGTATATATTCATATGGTTTTAAGGTCAATTCATTTATATACTATATTTAATGATAATGATATATTTATATAAAAATACATTTATATATGTTGTATACACACAATATTATTGACACACAAGTACATATTTATGTTTCTCAAATACACAGCCAAATATTTACATATATATGTATTTATTTATACATATTAGAATACACACATAAATATTGATTTTTTATAGAGACACACATGTTTATAAATAAACATTACTTGTATAGGTACATATATATATAAATTAATGCATTTTTATAAGGTAAATAAAATCAACAATCATTTATTTTAAATTAAATGAATAAAAAATATTTATTTACATATGGTTTATATGTTTAAAAATACATTTCTATGTAAATATGTATTTATACAAGCGATTTATTATAAGTAAATATAAGAAAATATGCATATATTTAATTATAAATAAAACTAAATTGCGAAAAATAATAAAAATTTAAAACCATAATATCAATATAAATCTAAGAACTGGTAATAAATTCAGTCCCCATTGAAAAAAATACAATAAGACCCCCTTAAACGAGGCTGAAATTCCATCGAATGTTAAAAAATTGGGATACCCTGACTAAAAACATAGTTTTTGAGGCCTTCTAGGCTTTTTTGGCTTAAAAAAATGTGACTGGGCTCCCCCCAATCATTTGAGTGTAGATCTCATTGCACACTTCAATTTGATATATGATCGAGCCCAAACAAATACTCGGATAAAAAGTTATGACCATTTGAAATTAAATTTCAATTTCATACTTTTCTTAAAATGATAATAAATTTTAATATCTTAATTATTACATAATTTAAATCTAATTTGGTTTTAGTTCATTTTATAATCTTTGATTTGACTGGTTTTGGAGCTAAAAGAGACTCCCCGATCAAAAGTTATGGTTAATTGATTTTGATGTCTGATTTTTAACTTATTAAAGATTTATTTTAAATTTCATATTATTATTAACTAATAATTATAAATATTTATTAATTAAAACATTATAATTAATTAAAATTATAAATAATAAACTATATATTATAATAAATAATAAATAATAAATAAATATTCTATTTTTTTTATTTTTTCCCTTTAATTTAGAGGTGGTTTTTTAAAACCGCCGCTATTTCACGATGTTTTTCTAAAAACCACCTCTATTTCCCAGTGGTTTTTTAAAAAATTTCAATTAAAAAATAGATATATATTTTTTCTAAAAAAAATTAAAAATAAAAAGTAAATATTTTAAAAACATTTAGCAGTGGTTTTAAAAACCGCTGCTAAAAAACTGCCATGAAAAAACCACCGCTAAATCGGTTTTTCTTATAGTGAAGGAAAATAAAATACTATTTAATTAAAATAATAACAATTAATAAGAAAATATAGTTGTCATGTTCTCACCAGACCACTATAACACTCCACTCTACCTATTTTGACCTATATTAGAATGATAGAATTGTTGGCATAAAAGCTCATGAAGTTATCCAATAGATTAGGTGTAATGTAGAACATGGAGTATCCTATGTTCCAAGGTGTAACCTATCTTAGAAAAATAATACATATATCAAGTCATTACATAGTTAGAGAAAATAATTCTTATCCCATGGCATCAACCAACTAGGGAAAACAACACATTTCCCATAAAATCACATTATAGGGAAGAATAAATAATATCTCAAGAATCACATCCTTGAGAAAAATTACCCATGTATTAGGGAATAACATATCTATTGAAAATCATATATATCCCAATGTTCTATCTATCCATGGAAAATAATCAAATTTAAATGTCATTGAAGGAATCTAGTACATGAAAAAGTGTAAAACAAGTAAATTTAACATTCTTATACAATATTTTTCATGAAACAAAAGATCTAGCATAAAATTACCCGATTCATTAGATAGATTACATAATAGTAATTCAAGTATAAAAATCAAAACTCAGAATGATAAATACATTGCCTCAATGGTGTAATGAAATCCCAACATGCTCTACTCATCTTCAGATCACTATAGCTTCAAGGAAACAAAGGAGTAACACTCTAGATCATCTAAACATGCACCGAAACTCCTTGATCATTGATATTAGACTCACATGTTCTAGAATAAGAGATCTATGTGCCTTAATATGAATACATGGTCATGGGAAGAACACAAACTTTATATGATAAGGTGGGATCGATCTAATATTATTCTTATCTCTTGTTTCAATCTCTCTAAACCTTGATAAAATAAGTATGAGAAGTGAAATTAATTCAAATAATGTTTGTCATTATTTATGAATCTAATATGGGTTTTAATACTTATGTTAAACTTTCCTTTATAGAACTTTAATCTTTAAATAATTTTAACCTTTAAAACCAAACCATTTTTTCATGAGTGACTTAGTTAACTCAATGTAAGGGTGAAAAATATCTCATCACTCACATGTAACACTCTAACATGTCTCAATATAAAAAAAGATCCATCAACTTTTCCCATTCATACCAAATTAGTTTAGCAAACCTTGAATAAATAATATTCATTCAAATATCCATTTTTATTATATTCACTTATTTTAACATAAATAACTTATGGATTACTTGAGATATAAATTCAATTTTTATTATTTTAAACTTGAATAAAATATAATTTAATTTATTAAATCATTTTTTTATGATCATTTATATTCATATGTTCAATGACCAATGAACGCGGGGATCACTTCATCCTAAACAACAATTCATTTGAATATGGTGTAACTTATGGATATAATTATTTTGACCCTCTACGACCTATATCTATAGTAGTGAGTCATATTCATAAACCAATCATAATATCTAATAATAATTCATGAACCCTATAGAGATAATAATACATTATAGCTATGATAAACTCCTACAAACACTTACTATATAATATAATCTTTTTGTCTCATGATATCTTATAAAGAAGGATGCATACTTTGTGTCACTATCATTTCATGATTTTTTTTTATTATTTTGACTATATTGGATGAAATTGACTTCATCTACCATTATCATGGATTTATTCAAGGAACTACCATCCCAATCAAATGAATAAATATTTATTATTCTTATACTTGGAAGAAAAAAAATCCTATCTTGACTATTCAATCAATTTCATACCATTGATGATGCATACAAGACATGATACCTTATATAAAAAAATTATGGTTTTATTTTCATGAATCAAATTATGTGATTGAATGATACACATTGATAATGAACTCAATTAAAGAGGATAATATACATGCTTGTATATCAGAACATCCAATGATACCCAAAACATCTGGTGTTCCTATTGGTGGGTTAGTCCTCATAATCTCTTATGCTTGAGATCAACAAGTGAAAACTTCATGAGAAAAAGAATTAATGCTTGTGACCCCCACACTTGATAATTAAAAATCATTTATGTTCCTTCATTATGATATAATGAGACCATAAGACATATGTTTAAGATTACTTTTATAGTATCATGAGGTTCTTATTATAGTTTAGAACTATTAAATTTTTTTGATATGAAATATAATATAATTTTTTTCCATTTATAGTACTTGAAAAAGTTATATTATTATCATGGTAAGTATTAATCATTAATATATCACACTTTATACATAACATAGTAATCCAAGGAGTGTATCTAAGACATTCTAATATCTGAAAAACATGTCAATTGAATCATCAATACTATGTTGAGGAATTCACATAATAAGACAAAGACCAGATTCCATGGTGGGTATCTCCCATAAAAACCAAATTAATGAATCAAAATGCTGTCCTATGAGTGATCAAGGAATTCCCTTAGGAATCTAAGGATATATCAAGTCTTACCATTCCTACAAAGATAAAAAGGTTCCCAATCAAAAGCAACCTTTTACTCATTCCATTTATAACATATGTAATCATAGGCCATGTAATACTCATGACAAATAATCATTCAATAAGTTCATTCCATTACCTTTTATTAACATGAAAAGGTGAATTGGGGACATGTAAGAAATATCAATTCAGTTATATTATCCAAGGCCAAATGGTATATATATATATATACATACATTCCATTTAACAATTTAAGATTCATTCATGAAATTGAGGCAATTACCTTATCAAAGTTCAATTAGAACAGACTTGAATGGTGCCCCAAATAATCCTAATATGGGTTACCAAGGCATAAATGAGGAACAAACCATAAATGGGTGGTCCGTATTGATGTATCAACCTCTAATGGTTTTAAAATTTGTTATTATATCCATAAATTATAATTTAAAAAAATTAAATTAAAGAAGATGTATTTAAGGAGAAATTCCTGGTGAAACCGGTGTGCACATAATGGAAACATTTTATAGGTGGAGAGACATTAAGGGATCACTCATATACCAAATACCTTATGACTTTAGTAGATTCCTCATCTAGTATCGGCCCTTAGTTTGTCCTAGATCTGAATAAAGTAGAATAATGGAAAAATTTCCTAAAAATAGGGCATATGAGATTGCATCAAAATAACATCATCGATAGGAATAATAATGAAGAAAGGAGCCTAAGGAGTGAACCACTTATCGAGAGGAATGTAATGAGATGATTGGATCTCAATTCTAAGTTTGGATGGAAGAATTGTCCAAGAAAATAGGTGGAAGAGGATTGAGAGATTCTAATGGGAGGAATAAATGACCTCATGTATGTTGGAAATAATAAATAAGAAGGGGGTTTAAGTTAATAAGGGGAGAGGGGACAAATAGACATTCCCCCCTTTTTATCTAGGTCACATAGGTTGGTTACATGGTTGGAAAAACCGTGCACCAACCATGTACTAACCGTGCATGTCTTACTATCCAAAGAGGGGGCTCATACGGTTCTCACACATAATTTGAGAAACAATGTGAAAACCAAGCCATTTTCGTCTATAAAAAACTATATCATTTTCATGTGGTAATGTGTATTGGTTCGCATGGTTAGGGAAAACTATGTGGTCCCCTACCATGCACTAAAACACCCTAAACTATTAGTAGAAACCATGTGGACTGGGAAACATAGTTTTTACTAACTGTGAGACTCATATATTTCTTCCATCGATTGAGGTTTTGGGATCAAAAAAACATTGGACACCCTCATTTCCTCCATAAACTAAATAGGAATTAATACTAGGTCAAAACCAAAGATTTAAAATGAAAATTAAAGAATCTGTCCCTCATGAAAAAACTAGGTTTGTATAGTCTTCCCCCTTAAAGGAACATGTCCCTGAGTTTCCCTTCCAAGGGTGGTAGAATGCTATCTAAATACAATTCCAACCACTGAGCTTGTATGTTGGCCTCCTGATCCCAAGTCTCATTCTATACATAGCTGTGCTTCTATAATACTTCCAAAAAATGGAAAGAACCACTTCATAGAGCCTTTATGTTCCGGTAAATAATGTGTATGGGATACTCCAAAAAAGAAGCATCAGAATCCGATTCAAAATCATTGGGATCAAAAGTATGATATGAGTTGGCATGATAATGGAAAATCTATGAAACATGGAAGACATTGCACATGTAATGGTATCTATGAGGTAATAGAAACCAATAGGCTGCTTGTTTGACTCTATCCAAGATCTAAAAAATCCTAATAAAGTGAGGTGAAAAATTATCTTTCCTTTGTGTCCATCTATTCCCAAGTCTAGGTGATACCCGGAAGAAAACATGATCCATGACCTCAAACTCTAGTGGTCATTGACGGTGATTGACATATGATTTCTATCTAGAATGATTGGTATACATACACTTTCTGATCAATTACACCTACTCCAAATTTTCCTGCATGAGACAAGGCTCTAGTAGCACTTCCTCCCCTACCTCTAACTAGCACAAAGGTGAATAGAATGACCTACCATACAAGGCCTCATACAGATCCATCATAATATTTTTCTAAAATATATTATTATAGAAAAAATAAAAAATAGGGATATTCTTATCCTAAGAACCACCAAAATCAAGGACACATTCTTGGAGCATGTCCTCGAACACCTGTATATTCCATTCTGACTAGCCATCGGCCTGAGGGTGAAAAGTTGTTCTTAGAAGTACCTATGTAACCAAAGCTCTCTATAAAACCTTCCAAAACCTTGATGTGAAATGAGCATCCCTATCTGAAATGATAGTTCAAGGGGATACATGTAGGCATATAATCTCACAGAAATACAGTCTTCCCAGCTCTTCAAATGATTAAGTCTCCTAGATAAGAAGAAAGAGGGATACCATTTTTAGTATATCCAAGACTACCCAAACTACATCGCTACCCTGAGGCGACCTTGGTAAGCCAACCACAAAATCCATCATGACATCATCCCATTTACACTTCGAGACTAGAAACAACTATACAAATATAGTAAGCCATTGGTTCTCTACCTTCACCTACTAACAGGTTGAACACCTAGTGATAAAACCTATAATATGACGTTTCATCCCAAGCCACCAATAATAGTGATGTATATCACAATACATCTTGGAGATATTTGTATGCACTACCCACTGAGAAGAATTTTATTCTCACATCATATTCTATCTCATGTCTATAGAAACCCGGATTCAACCATTTTTATATAGGATGTGGTATCCATCAACAGACCAATCCAGAGTTGGGTCCTTACCAGAAATAATCTCCCATAGGACCAATCCTTCAAGGTCTGAGAACTACCTTATTTTTACTCTATCCAAGAGTGACTAGGTAACTTCTAAGCTAGTAAGAAAAGGATTCTCATGACTCTCATGAAACTATAGATGCATCTTAGAAAAGAGTACCATCAATTTCCATTCATCACTGGATTCTTGTACGGTTTGTGCTTGAGTTTTCCAACTCAGCACATCAGCTAACACATTTCCCTTTCCAGGTGTATATGAAAGCTCAAAGTAAAAGGACTGAAGGTATTCAACCCATCCTCACTGTCTGAGATTAAATTCACAATGCATATAGATATATTTTGGATCTTGTGGCTTGTATACACAAAAAAGAACTCCCCCATTAGATGATGCCTTTAGAAATGAAAATCATAGATAACTACTGCTAGATCAAGATTGTGCTTTGGGTAATTATGCTCATGAGTTATCAACTTCTGAGACCCGTACACAATGAATTGATCCTCCATCATCAATAATGCACCTATTCTGATGCCTAATGAATCACAAAACACTATATATCCTCTACTATGCTCTTAAAAAATCAGAATTGGTGTTGAATTAAGCCTTCATTTTGTATTCTGAAAGTCCTTCTCACATACTCCAGTCTACAAGAACTACACACCATTATTAGATAGAACATTAAGAGGTGAAAAAAGGAATGATAAGTCCTATATAAAATTCATTTAATATCCAAATATCCCTAATAAACTCTGTATATCAAACACATTCTTTGGATGATATTAGGAAAAAACAACAATCACCTTCTTTGGGTCAATGAATACTCTTTATTCGAAGATACTATGACCCAAGAAGTGAACCTTATCAATCCAGAAGTTTCACTTTGTGAGATTAGAATATAATTGCTGGTATCTTAGTGTATTAAAAATTATCTCAATATTTTTTTCATGGTTGATTTTATTATGAATATACACCAATATTCTATCCACAAAAACCATGATGAAGGGATCCAAATAGGGGTGGAAAACCCTATTTATCAAGGAAATGAAAATAGTGGGTGCATTTTTAAGGCTGAAACTTATAATATGGTACTCATTAAACCATAGGGACTACAGAAAGCAATACATGGTATATCTAAAGGCTTTAATCACACCTGATGATAGCTTGATCTCATTTTGATTTTTGGGAACATCCTAGCTACTTGGATCTAGTTGAAGATATCATCTATTCAAGGAAAAATATATTGTTTCTTAATCGTAGGCTGGTTTAATCACCGGTAATCCATGCATAGCCTAAGGGTCCCATCTACCTTCTTGGTGAAATGCATGGGTGAACCCCAAGGACAAGTAATAGATCAGATAAACCCTTATATTCCAAATCCTTTGACTATCACTTGAGATCCTAGAGCTTAGTAGGTTCTATACTACATGGAGGAATAAATATTGGGGCTTCTCCTATAATGAGCTTGATTGTAAACTCAACATCTCTCTCAGGATATAGTCAAGAGAAGTAATTTGGGAAAAAATACCTAAAACAATCCACCACTAGTGGAAAATAATCTATATGTATTCCTTATCCCTCTAGATAAATGATATAAATATGAACTATCACTCCACCTAGACCATGATTCTCTGGTCTATATCTACTTTTCTAAATATTCCAATCACCCTTGTGAAGATAACTACCACCCTATGGTGATGTAAATGATACCATGTGGTGATAGAAGTCCATATAGGCATGATAGATAACCAAAAATTCCATCTTGAGAATGAAATTGAAGCCCATTATCTTGAAGATAAAGTGGTTCCATAAGAAACAATAACTGCCTACCTCAAGAGGACAACCCTTTAATTGGTGTATACCCTCTAACCGCACACCAAATGGTGTGTCTAGGGTTATCACCCCATATAAGTACTAAATTTATATCCTGATACTTTCCACAACTAATAAATAGATAAATGAGTGAGAGGCAGCAATATCAAATAAATAAGATATGATAGTAGAGGTTACTAGAATAGTGCCTTGTATAGTAGATGGTCCGACAATCTAAATCTCAGGTATTGGCTATAATTCATGCAACTGGCCTGATCCACAGCCCTGAGTTATAGTTGGACTACCCTAAGCATTTCCACTATGCTAACACTGATAATTAAAATTCTAGTTACCATGACCAAGATATCATCCTCAACCTGTCTAGCTAGTGCTACTCAAGATTCCTACCTGATGTGTCACAATTGATCTTTCTCATGAAATTGGAATTGGCACATGAACCCTTCTACTAGAAATAAGAAAAAAGGTCTGAAAGAACCTCTAAAGATGACCCATCTAGCCGCAATCAAAACACTCAAGTAGGTCTCTATCACACTAAGGCTTCACATGCCCCTTCCATCCACACCAAAGACATACAGCGAAGCTACCAGTGCAGATACTATGTCCACTGCTACTCTGATGAGAAACCTAAAGGCTATTGTTCCTTCTATAAAAATAACTACTACTCTATCTTAGCCTTGAACCTCTATTCCCAGTACTATCAAATTACATCAATTTTTTCTCAATGATAAGATCATGGTTCACAATATTAGAAAACGTAGATAGGTGAGAGACATTCACCTATGATCGGATATCATAATTGAGCCCATCCTCAAAGTTTATTACTCTCAATAGATCATCACCAACAAGAAGTGGTGAAAAGCATTTAAACTCAGTGAAATGTAGTGAATAGTTGAATAAGGACATAAAAAACTTCTATAGGTTCATGAACTCTCTAGCTTGGCCATATCTTAGCATCTGAGGGAAATATTAATTGTAGAATGCAGTATGGAAGTCCACCCAAACCATGCCCGGATGAAGACCATCTTGGGAAAACACATCCCACCAGAACTTGGAATAATCATGCAGAATATAGGTGGAGATCTTGAACCTACTATCTGGATGTGTCTATGGATGCTCAAAGATAGATAAAATTACCTCTAGCCATGACTTAGCAGCCTGAGGACCATTAACCCCTGAGAAGATAGAAAGATTCTACTGCTGGAACTTGTGAGTCAGATTAGACATCATAGGTGCAGGTTGTGGATCATCCTACATAGAATTAATCAATTATAGAAAAATCTCTCTAATATGATCATCAATTCCCAATTAGGGTGCAAAAGGTGATGCTGCTGGTGGAACTACTGGAGGAATCACTGGTGGATCAGGGGACACCACCTATGGAGCATGATCATTACCACCCTACTGGAACATGACTAGAGGAAGTCATGGTGGAATATATCTACAATTTCTAGGAACATTCCTTAGAACAATATTTGAAAGTAGATAGAACTATAATGGAAATAGAAAAAATTAATAAGGGTTCACTACCCAACATACTATCCCAACTACTCACTTAGAAGGATAGGGTATTGGTATGTATTCAAGTTTGATTTTTAAGGGTTCCAATATCTAGAAGGTCAATTTAAATTCAAGGACGAAAACACTCTTTATATTTAACTTTTCCTCTTCATTTACTAGAAACCATTTCATTTATTATACAAAATTTATATTTTAAGTTTTTAAATGGTTTTATACATATCACACGGTTCAATTAAATAGATTTTTATTCCTAGTATATAAAGGCCCATACACTATAAATTAAAATCGACACCCATTTAATTACAAATATCCCCCTTTACATTCAGTCTTAGAATGTAATGGGTAAAATAATATAGCTTGATTTTTATGAATTAACATTTTCAATTTATAATTTCCCATACACATTATAAATTTAAATTGTTAGTCATGTAATTATAGTCAAATACCAACTCATGTAACCAGGTTTACATAGCTTATATGGGTTAAAATTGGATATTTAATATTTCACCATCAATATATATAGGAAAATACCATTAAGTTTGATGTTGAAATTTTAAACAACCAATTTCCTTCCCTTTAAGAAGATGTTAGTGGAAGAAACATATATAAAAACCAAGGCTCACTCAACAATCACATGCAACAAAGGTGATAAAAGAAGTAAAATTCACCTATATAGAATGAAATATGCATGGCATGTGAATCTTATGTTCCTATGATAATTCATGTAATAATGATCCTTTCCATATAGGGCTATGGTAAAATATCCCTAAACCATAACATATATCACAATTCATGTACATCACCCAATGGTGAAAGTATATCAACTACAATAAGTAAAATATATAACAAAAATTTATGATTCCCATGAAAAATGTTATTTACTCCAAATGTGGTTTAGATACTCCTAGGCATGACTTATGACCAAGTTACAACACATTCATAATCTCCTTTATACCATCCTAAAATAGTAAGACAAGAAAAGAAACACTTTGATACCACTTTATGACATCACATACCTAGTTCAATCCTACGTAACTGAACTCGGTCTGGACTCAAACACACTTCCCCATACGTTAGAGACTTCCAAATTGCATCGATGGCCTAGGGTGTGTCAATGGGGAGACTATTCCCTCAAGTCAAGATAAATAATATAATAATAATAATAACAGAGAAGGCATCATAAATAAGAATAATCATCAATGTGATAATAATCAACATAATAACTGTAAACTATATCATATACAAATTGATGATGGAATTCCTATACAAAAGAAAACCAGGAATACATAGAAGCAAGAAGATGATACAACATATGCTATATAAAATAATAAAAAAGGTGAAAAATAACTATCCAAGCATCTAGAGCACTGTCCTAGTCAACTACTACTATCATCATCCCAACCTAAAGATATAAATTTAGGGGTCCAAAGTGGGACTCTTCCCCTTTTCCACACTTGTTATAATATAATATTCCTAGGTACCAATGACATCCCAGATAGGGTGTGAGATAAATCTCATTAGGCCATCACCAATGGTGTCTATAAAATACAATATGTGAATATAAACTGAAACAGTGTGAAGGTATATACATATAAAAGTAAATCAATACAAATAAACAACCCAGGCCTACTTCAGCCTCAGCTGGTGGCTGACATTTGATCATTTAATTAATTATGATTCAGTTTATAATAAAGAGTCCATATATAAATGGTATCATCCGTACTAACAAGGTAATAATAATAATAAAGTATCCAAGGTGCAACAAAGGCATCCTTGACCTCATAAGTTGAGCCAACTAATAATAGTATCACATGAAGTTTGGCTATAAGGGGTATAAGTGTAATCCAAGGGACCCAAGAAATTCCACTATAAAGGATACTAACTAAGTCCATGAAGATCGTCTATAGTAATCCCTAACTAATATTGATTGGTCCTAATGGGGTGAATCCATGGTGCTGCATGTCTGAAGACATCAATCCTAATACAAGGAGTGTATCAAAGGAATTCTAATATCAAGAAAATATATCAATTGAATCATTGTTACTATTCCAAGGCATTCATGCAATAATAAAATGACTAAATTTCATGGTGGGTATCTCTCATGGAAATTGACTCAATGAATCAAAATGGTGTCCTCTGAGTGCTCAAGGAATTCCCTCAAGAATCAAAGGCTGGATCAAGTTTGACCATTTCTATAAAGATAAAAAGGTTCAAAGTAATAGAAAACTTATACTCATTCCATTTATAACATATGTAATCATAGTCCATGTAATAATCATTCCAAATAATCCTTCAATAGGTTCATTCCATTACCTTTCATTAACATGAAAAGGTGAATTTGGTAAATTCAACCAATATTAATTCAATTATATTATCTAATGAAAAGTGATATATATATATATACTTTATATTTAACAATTTAAGATTCATTCCTTAAATTTATGCGCTTAACTTATTAAATTTCAAGTAGAAAAAACTTGAATGGTGTCCCAAATAATACCAATTTGGGTTACTAAGGCATAAATGAAGAATTCCCCCTAAATGGGTGGGTTTAAATGAGGTATAATCCTCTAAAGGTGTTGAGAGTTTTATTAGAGTTATATATGACAATTTATTCAAATTAAATTAAATCAGATGTATTTAAGGGGAAATTCCCGATGCAACCAGAATGTGTACAACAGAATCATTTTATAGATGGCGATACTTTAAGGGATGAGTCATATAACACCTAGCTTATTCTTATAGTATATTCCTTATCCAGTATCTGCTATTAGTTTGTTCTAGATTGGAAGAAAATAGAATAATGGATGAAAACCCTGAAAATAAGGTATATGATCCTACATAAAAATAACATCATCGATAGGAAGAATAATGAAAAATGGAGCCTAAGGAGTGTAAAACTTACCAAGATGAATCCAATGAGATAATTAGATCTTGATTCCAAGTTTGGATGTAAGTATTATCCAATAAACTTGGTGAAAGGGGATTGAGATATTATAATAGGAGGACTAAAGGACCTCTTGTACATTGTAAATAAAAAAGAAGAAGGGGATTTAGGTCAATAAGTGGATATGGGAAAATATGCATTTCCCTATTTTTAACTAGGTCACACAGTTTGGATGCACAGTTGGCTAAACTTTAGGCCAACTGTGTGTGGATTACAGTCTAAAGAGGGGGCTTGTATGGTTCATGTGAATGGTTTGAGAAATCATGTACAAACTGTGCCATTTTCCACTACTAAAAATAGTGGTATTTTCCCACAGTCATGTGTCTTGGGTTTCATGATTAAGGAAAACCGTACAAACATATACTATTCACTAAAACACCCTACACAGTTAGTAGAAACCATGCAGACTAATCTACATATTTTCTACTAACCGTGTATCCCAATTGTTTCTTCCACCAGTCGGGGTTTCGAGATTTTAATAAGCCCCTGACACCCTTTTTTCCTCTATAACCTTACTATGAATTCATACTAGGTTAAAACCAAAGAATTAAACTAAAAATTTAGGGATCCATACCTCAAAGAAAAATGAGGTTCTTATAAATCACACTTTTACCGTGTTATGGATTTAGTCATTGGGTTGGCTATGTTTTCCTCCATGGATACTCTACTAACTGTGACTTTATCACCTTGAGTAAATTCCTCCATGAGATGATATATACCAAGTATACACCTTTTATTATTTTTCATAACTTAACTTCTTAGCCAATACTATTGCTATAATATTATTAAAATATACATTGTGATAATATCATACATTCTTGATATAATACCAAGATCTAGGAAAAGGTTATCTTTAATACTACTTCCTTAATTACATCAAAAGTCACTACATACTTTAATTTTATATAATTGGATAACACTAAATTTAATGTGTTTCTATTACTCATTTACTTATCTTAACCATGAAACTAGATTAATTTGATCTATTTTAATGATATATGTCCCCTTTGAAAACTATCTATCCTTCATCTCCAAGTACCAAGAACACATCCCTTATACTTTATCAAGCACTATTGGATAATTATAAATGCTACCCAATTTAGTTCTCTTAGATATATTTTATATTTTCCCACTATACTTTATGTATAGGTAATATCAAATATAATATATAACATGACATATGTGATAGATCTCATCACTAAAGCCTATGGAGTTTTACTCATCAATTTGATTTTCTCTTATGTCTTAAACACATAATATTGGAGAGATTATTCAATGTTACATAGTTATAAATTCCTTGTTGAATTGTACCAACTTTTATTTCCAAATACCCTATCAATTTACATATATTGATATTGTTCAAGAAACACATAGATTAATCTTAGTAGATCTTGTTCCACATAATTTAGGTTACTACTTGTAGTCAATCCTAGAGAAAGGTTTTTTAATTATTCTTAAAAAACTATAAAACTAATATCTAATATATATATATATATTATTAATATATTTCACTTGTAAAACCAAGGATCTCCCAATAAACGTTTTTTGACACATGGAAAAATAACCATCCCATGATTCGATGCCTAATTTTATCCCTAAAAAGATCCCTGCAACATGACCATTATATTGGCTTCTATTGATTTCACAAACCCATATTATTATATCTTATAGATATTTTTCAAGAAGTTTCCATTTAATTATATGGTTTTTTAATTCAACCAAAAAATATAATAATCATTATCAGTTACTAATGAATTTATAATCCAAATTGATTTCAACACATGATTTAGTGAAAATGTTTCACCACAATCAATATCTTGAGTTATATTAAACCTTTAAAAACTAATATTTCTCTATAGAAACTCAATTTACCATCTACATTTAGATATTTCTTGAATATCCATTTGGACCTAGTGGGCTTTACATCATCTGAAGATACTACAAAAATATGAAATCAATTTTGGCACATGGAATGTATTTCTAAATTCACACCCATTTTTCCATTTTTACTTTATTTATATTCATTACTTACTTATAAGATGAGGATTAATTATTATTAATTAATAATATATCACCTAAATCTGTGAATATAAAAACTATCTATTTTTTTAACCTCACTATAAAGTATATGTATCTAGAATTTTATTTTATAAAATATCTTGCAAAACCTGTTCCTATACCAACCACTTAATCATATCAAGCCTTGAAATTATCTAAGGGTGATTAATGGTTTGGAATGGTGTAGATAAATAAAAATATTCATAGATAAGGACTATAAATGTTTGGTTTATTAAGTACCTAATTTAAATAAGGCTAAAAAAATTGATTTCATTCTGGTCCATATTTTAAGCAGATCAGTCCGTAGAATGACCCATATTTGAAATTAATATTTAACTCAATTTTAATCAAATAAAAAACACTAAATATTAAGAAATATTAAATATTAAACACAAAATATTTATCAAATAAATATTAATATATATATATAAATATAAATTTATCACATACTTATAGATATATTTATTAATCATAAAAAATTATACCTGAAATTTAAATAATGTTAAATTAAATTATAAAAAAATTATTCTTGGTCCATGGGACAGACTATATATATTATGGTCATCCCTCTTAGACTCATGACATTTTATACCTAGTTTGTTTAAGCACATTTAAAATTTGATCAATTTTTGGCTAGTCTATCCCACTCTATAAATACAGATTGGTAGGCTTGCCCTATGGGCCCAAGACCTATTAAGAACCCCTAAATTTATCTAAGTCTATCTTTCTAAAATTATCTTAAATAGATATTTTCACCATCTCATAGAAATATATTCTCTTTCTTGAATATATTTTTTTCCTATCTCATGGATATATGTAATTTACTTTATAATGTTATAATAATTACTGAATTAGAATTAACAAAAAATTCACATATTGACACACGAATTTGTGACATAATGAAATTATTTAATATCATAAATCATATGAAATTACATAATTCATTTTAGTTGGAATATGGTTAAGTGTTAATGACTTCATTTTCAAAACATGTTCCAAAAGAGATAATGGAAAAACTTCAAGGATTGCGAGACTCATCACCAATCTCACCATGATAAGAAAGGTGTAATTCCTCCTTTTTAATTACATCATGAATCTGATGTGTATAATGAAGCGTGGATTTAGGAATAATCTCACTCTATATTTTATGTTAAAATAAATATTGGTTAATATATTCTCCTAATAACCCACCAAAATAAAATTTTATCTTCTTACCAACCTCATTCAATACTTCATCTTTATATTCCATAAATATCTTAAAGGAATCTAGTGAAGTGCATGAATCTACCTATAACTTATAATTTAAATAGTTTATATATCTTATTGTACCAATTATATAATCTTTTTTCCTTTATCACCTTAAATACCAAAATGTTTCTTGGTCACTATACCTTATAACCGATCATGTCAAATACCTAAGAGTTTTAGCGCAAAAGTGTATAAGCACCCTACTTAGTATATTTTAGGAAATTTTATTCTAGTTTTAATTGAAAAAGTATTATCTTTCCATATCTGGGTAATATTTGAGCCTTATATTTATATTAATCATTAATTTACAACACAAGATATATCTGATTCAAGTATAATTAAATTGCTATTCAAGTATAGTATAACATAATTTTTTCCCAAAATTGAAATAATAACCAAATATTTATAAAATTGAAACTAAGATAATGTATTGGTAACAAAAAAAATAATAGATTTAAAATTTAAGAACCTCTACCTTAGTAATTATGAATTTGTGATATTTACTAGCTGATGTAGGAGTTAAATTACATTATCAACTTGAAAAAATACCAATTTTGATAAAAAGTGCAACTTTTATGACATTATCATAATAAAATAATAAATTAAATGTTTTTGAAACATTTTTCTATATAATATATATATATATATATATAAGTAAAATAATATATTTAAAATTACTTTTTTATAAAACCAATGAATATCATTTTGGAAAATAAAGTAATATTTTACTCTAAAAAACTGTTTTTTTCGATTATATTAAGAATTACTTTTCATCACTTATAGTTATTAAATATATGAAAATTTATTTCATATTTTATATAAACATGATAATTTTTTAATAAGGCCAATTTCAACTTTGGGCATAAAATTATGATGATGAGGATTAAATTTAATTACCATGATAATGAGAAAACTATTATTTTCAAAGAATTGTTTTATTAATATTGTGTAATTTTTATCCAATAAATTGAATTGATATATTTTTAATTATTAATATAATATTATGTTTAAAAAAATATTTAATTATATGAACACTCATTTAATTGGTAATCAATTCTAAATAATATTAAGAAAACATAATGGATAAAACACCATTTTTCTGTAAAAAACCAATTTTCTATATATAAAATGTTTTAATTTAAAAGTTAATTTTATATTATTTAGAAATTAAATTTGATTAAATTGAGATTAAATTTAGGTTTATCCCACCCAAATTTGGTAATATGGGTTATTATATTTTTATTAAAACATAAATTACTTAGTTAAAAACTAGTTACCAAGGTAAAAATAAATAAAAAGGTAAAAGTAAAAACCTAAGAACAAACGACTAAAAACATGTTTAAAAAATGTATTGAAATAATTTATTGAGGCTTAATCAACCAAATATCTACCAAAATACATTATTTATAACTTTTGGAGTCTTTAACCCTTGAATAGTATAATGATATCATTGAAAATTAATGGATGCTGTCAAAAGCGCCATTTTCTTCACTTATAAATGGGGACACTTACACCCATTCATGCCACGCCCATTTTGTAGAATTAATTAATGAAACCCCAAAATTATTCTCATAATTTAATCCTATATCAATTTTATAAGTGGTATTACTTATTTATCTTAATCCCTTCATTTCCAAAGATGCTTTCAAGAGAAAGTTCAATGTCCCAAAGTGAGTATTACATAATCCTCAATATTTTATTCTCAATATTTATCCTCATAAAATATACTTACCATAATAATATGATAAAATATTTATCATTATTTTAATTAAATTTTATTATATTAATTTAACAACATTTATTTATTCATTTCCATCTACTTAGAAAAACAAAATGATGTTAACCATGCGTTGTGCAAACTTCCGCCTCCACAATGTAACATTTTTCATTTTTCAAATTGTTTTTATTTATTTATAAAATAAAATAAAATATTATTAACCAAATTAAAAAATATAAATAATATAATTATTCTTTTTTTATAATGATATTATTCACTTCCTTCACCATACTCACCCATAGAGATATAACGTGTTCATGTTTGAGTTGGTTTGACCACCTATTTGAATAATGCTGTAAAACTCTATCATGGATGACTATGGGTGACTAAATAATAATATTATTATAATTTAATAAGAAATTAAATATTGGTTTTAAGTTATATAATTTTTATATTATTTATTCAAATTATTATTAAAATATCATATTTGATCACTAAAATTGCCAAAATAAGCCGACACCGATTCAATTTTCACACAAGCATAAGAAAGAAATATATAATAAATAAAAATAATATGATAATAAATGATCCATATTTAATTAAATATATAATTTTTTTCCTAATAATGTATCTAATAAACTTAATTTTATTATTCCAGATGTTAGGCGCATGTGCAGAATAAATCGGGAACAAGGTAAGGATTTTCATCTCAAATTTATATATTTGAGACATGTTTGGTATTATGCACATAATTTAATTTATATGGTATATATAATACCTATTTAGTATATAATATCATGAATTATATTTTAATAATTATATTTTAAGTTCAATTACAATTCCTCTCTTTCAAGGGGTTTTGATTTAAATGTTACTTATACCGTAAGGGTTTTTTGTCTCAAAATTTAATTCCTTGATACATGTTTATATCATGCACCATGTTTTAATCTGAATGGTGTATTCAATTACCATGGATTTATCTTTAGTATATATTTTTTTATTTATGTGAAATACTAATCCAAATTAGTTCCTTTTTATCAAATGGATTTTACTCAATTTTTTACCTAGTTGCAAAGATTTTTGGGAATTCATTTTTCATTCATTGAGTTATAATAATCATATTAGACTTAAAAGTTGGGTAAATTCTACCAATTCATTATGTTATGTAGTATTCTATTTTTTATATTAATTTATGTTTCTACCACATAATACACCTTTTTCAAAACTTCTTACTGCAAGGAGTTTTTTCTCTTATGGGATATTGATAACTCAAGTCTCCTTTCCTTTAACTATATTTTTTATTCATGAAATTAATTTTCCATGATTGGGTTATCCAAACATAATGTTTTATTATTATTATTTATTTTATAATCCTATTTTGGAAAATATAGTTTGAATACAAATTATATTTTTACTCTTTTTATAATGTGGGATTTCAATCATTTGATTTTAAAATATTAAAAATGTGCCTTTCATAATAAAATGTTTTGTATTTGGATCCAAATTTATTATAAAAAAATTATGTCATTTTCAAGGACCATTATAGGATATTATTTTTATAAGTAATTTTTTTTAAAATCTTTCATTTTACATTTTCAAAAGTTACTTTTAAAAGCGACATGAATGTTTTTATTTTATATCAATATTAAAATGTTTTCTAAAAGATATTTTAAGTTTTCACCTCAATTTTACATTTCTTATTAAAAAGGATTTACACTCATGGGATTTATTTTACTTGATTTATTATTTAATAAACATATATATTATAATTTAGGGGATTAAAATTGATATATCAAGCAATTATATTCTTGATCCCCTCTTGTGTGATACCGTTCGATGCATTTTTTTACACAGATATTTTTTATCTATATCAATATACTTTTGAGTTTACTTTGTTTCACTGGGGTTATGTTCTTTTGAAACCATAAATCTTATTCCTATAGTTGTATTATTATTATTGTATTACATCATTAACTTAGATATATACCATTAATCCATATAATTTTATCTTGAGGGATGATTAAATATAAATATATTTGATTTATTGATCAAGGAATTATTGAAAATAAATATTTTTTTTATTACAATACAAATTTTTATTGATAACTTAGCAAAGTTGACTCTGTATTTTTTAACTAACAACTTTATTCCTTCAGATGGTTTATGTTCATGTTATACCTTTATTTTATATGGGTATGTAAAGACCCGGAATTTCCATAGATTTTTTTAAGTACATGATAATTTTACGAGTAAGAAGTTTCTGACGACGCTTGATTCCGAGGCCCGGTGTGTCCAAAATCAATTTCTGAAGTTTTGTTTAGCTACGTTTAGTGAACGCACGAGCGAGATTTTATATCTTTTGAACTAGTGCTCAGAACTGAAATCTGAGGGCACCGTTGAACTCGTAGTGTCAGTGATTACTTAGTGAGACCTTCACCACAGTTTCTTTTTAACGAGAATGGAATTTAGATATTGGATGTTTTTAATTAAGTTAAATAAAATAAGAGATAAATTATTTTTATTTTGTGGTAGTTAAAACCTCCAAAGGAAGGTTGGAGGTGGGGGCCACCACACCCTAACCTCTCATGGGAGGTTATGTTTGTGGGGCCCACCCAAGCATAACCTCCCTTGGGAGGATATTATTAGTTGGGGCCCACACGAGCTACAAACCACCCAAACCCCCCAAACTTCCATTGAGTTAATGAAGCCAACCCTCTCTTCATTTATTTGTAACTTTCCACCTTCCCTCATAAGTGTGCCAAACCAAAAATTAATTAATGATATTAATTAATTTGAAATGGTTTGAATTCTTTATGCCAATGAATTAATAATATGTCTTGTTTTATTATTTTGTGGTTGGCATAATCTTTTGGTGGAGCCTTGGAAGAATTGAGAGAATATCCTCTCAACGAAGAACACGAAGAACCGTCACCATCTTCTTCCTTCTTCAACCGGGGCAAGAAAGGGAAGTGACACCCATGAATAACACCAACGTCGTATTCGTCTTCATTACCTTCAAACGCTTGTCCACCATCGATGAGTACCCCCTTTTCCTCCGACATCAACAGAACGACACCGCCTCCCCGTGACTCCGTCAATGAATACCGACAAGCGAGGTAGAGAGTTTTGTGTTATTTTATATTTGAATATAAACCTTGTTCTTCGTCGATCAAAGTTATGGTATGAGAATCACCAATTTCTATCATCGTAACGAGGAGGGCTCGGGCTGCACGAACACGGTCCGACCCTCCCCTTGTTTGTTCATGTTCGATGATGACGACATGACAAAGAGGCGATGACGACGAAGACGACAAACAAGGTCTGCGCTACACACGGCCTCCGTGAACCGCGATGCCCCCACGACACCATGGCGCCCTAACCGCGCCCTAGCGTGTTGCCCCAACGCGCTGCCCGCATGCCCCGGTGCGGTTCCCACGCCCCGGTAACCTGCCCGGCCCCTACCGGTGGCCGACCCGGCGCCCCCCCGCCCTGCCGGTGGCCCGCCCTGTGCCCCTGTTCCCTACCGACGCCCCCGCGCCCTATCGACGGCTTGCCCAGTGCCCCCGCGCCCTGCCGACGGCCTGCCTGATGCCCCCACGCCCTGCCGACGGCCTACTCGGCCCCTACCGGCGGTCTACCCGATGCCCCAGTGACCCCGCAACACCCTGACATAGTCTGCACGGTGCCCCGGTGTGCTGCCCATGCCCTAGCGCGCTGCCCCGGCACGCTGCCCGGCCCCTCGACGCCCTGCCCGGTGCACTCGCGGCCTGCCTGGTGTCTAGCCAGCCTGCCTGCGCCCCACGCAGCCTGCCGCTGACCTCCCGATGGCTCACCTCCTGAGCCACACTCTTCGTGGAGTTGGCCGAATCGCCCTCGTAGTCCATTGGGCCAAGCCTAGTGGACCGAGCCTAACTTAGCAGGCCGAACCACCCTCGTAGTCCGCTGGGCCGGGCCCAGCAGGCCGGACCTAACTTAGCAGGCTGACCCACCCAACGGGCAGGGTCAGACCCATCGGGTCTATTCGGGTTGACCCAAACCGGGTCGGCTTAAACTGGGTTGGGCCGAGTTGGTCCGACTGGGTCAGACCGGACCCGGGCCCACTACCGACCCTTTGCTTACTTGGGCCATATCTTTGGCACCGGACGTCCGTTTGACGAACCGTCAGTGGTGCTGGTAATCTCGATGAGAGATGGTCTCTTTGATAATTCCCCACTAGAGTTCAGGGTATAGTTGAGATACGGGCGGGTTGGTTCGTACACGAATCCCACCGGACCCCTGGGACTAAAAGGCTAATAACTCACAGACCGGGTGTCCGATTGACGTGCCATCTATTGCGTTGAGATTCCATTGACGAGACGGACCATTGAGATACTTCTACGTGAGACTTCACTACAGTTGGAGTTTTTCCCAGTAGCTCGGGGAGCGGATCCTTCCAGTGATGAGCAGACAGAGTGCGGAGACCTAGTAGCTGACAGACCTGACGACTGCTTGACCGATTCAACTAGCCCAGTGGGGAGCGCCTGGTAGTTGGTGGCATACCCATGGTGGAGGAGCGCCTGGTAGTTGGCGGCAGACCCGCGGTACTCGACAGGAAGAGTACCTCTGCAGGCTAATAGGGGGAGCGCTTAGTAGTTGGCAGCATACCCACAACGGAGGAGCGCCTGGTAGTTGGCAGCATACCCGCGGTACTCGATAGGAGGAGTACCTCATCATTCCAAGGTTAGTGAGAAGCACCTTGGTGTCGTGATAGGCCCACTGTTCTTGACAGAGGAGGAGTTC
This sequence comes from Viscum album, assembly GCA_963277665.1. Lineage (NCBI taxonomy): Eukaryota > Viridiplantae > Streptophyta > Magnoliopsida > Santalales > Viscaceae > Viscum > Viscum album. The sequence continues at coordinate 2,097,992,630 of OY728122.1, forward strand.
TCTAGCAGCCGTGGTTTTGATAATGAAAATCCTGGTTTGATCTGAGTCAATGACCTTTGTGTTATCCTCATGATTGAGATGGGTTACTAGACAACTTAGGTATATGTATGGGCATATACCTAAGTAATTTTTATCCGTTGATTCATACTTTTTAGTTTATCCTTGTTGGATTTTGTGAGACCTTAAGGGTCTCGGGGTCCCTACTGAGTATCGTTATACTCACCCCTACACGGGCTATGCCCACACCTCATTGTGTTGGATGTAGACGATGGACAACGCTGACCGAGGTAGAGTGTATGAGGACTGGATGGTACCCGGAGGTGGACCTCACGACGAGACGATACCTGGAGGAGACGGACGGACGTGGAGTACTGATGAGGCTATCTATACCTACCCTTTAGGTAAGATCTGTGGTGGACGATCTAGGAGCTCCTAGACACCCTCCACCTATTTTTCTTTTAGTTGTACCTGTTTTGTCTTTTCCTTGTACTTTATTGTTGTGATTGTATTTCCGGCCCCTTTTACTTTCCGTCACATCTTTTGTACACAATTTTTACTTAGTGTTTTACTTCCAGTTGTGTACTCTGATTGTGTATGTTTACTTTTAAAAAGGAAATGCCTTCCTAGATTAGGGATTTACGCCTTTGGTGCTAGTCTCCAGCCCCTGGCCTATGGAAGGAGGGCTTGGGGTAGTCACGGCACGAGCCCCGAGGACAGGTCGTGAAAAATTGGTATCAGAGGATTCAGTTCTACTACAGAACATATGACTCTGATATTTATTTTCTATGAAGCAATAGTGTTAAGTGTACCGAGTGTGGTTTTCAGTTTAGGGAGTCCAGTGTTGGTGCGGCGGCCGACGTATCAGTACACCAGGACCCTGACTAATGATTTCCGAGTTAGTGCATGAAGACACTGATTGCGTGTGTGTTTTGAAAGTTTTTCTTTAAGTCAGATCAACCAGGTCAGCTCACCGGGTATAATCGTTTGACTGTGTCGCATCTGTTTCTTTCAGGATGCCTCCCCACAGAAGACCAGTTAGAGCCCCGAGAGTTGTACGCACTGACATCCCGCCGAGCGATGAGGCCTCAGTGTAGGGCCCCTTTTCAGTTGAGGCACCAACGGTACCACCGCCCATTGGGACACTGATTCCACCATCCCCAGCAGTAGACGATGCACACCACTTGAGCACGCTACACGAGTTCCAGTAACAGAGGCCACCCAGGTTCTGGGGAGAGACGGACCCATAGGCAGCTGAGGATTGGCTGGAGGTTGTGGTGAGAGTCTTCAGGCTAGTAGGGACACCAACAGACTACATGGTGATCCTTGCTGCCAGCCTCCTTCAGGAAGCAACATGTAGATGGTGGAGCCTGATGCTCTAGGTCCACGATGAGGTAGCACTACTCTGGACAGAATTTGAGATCCTGTTCTGGGAAGAGTTTTTCCTAGCCACCCTTCGAGCCGTGCAGATACAAGAGCTACTTCATTTGCAGCAGGGCAGCATGACAGTAGCGCAGTACTCAGCAGGGTTCATTGACCTCTCACGCTACTCCATAGATATGGTATGTGACCCATTCTCCAGGACCTGGACCTTCGAGCAGGGACTTAGGAAAGAGATCAGAGCCTCGATGATCTCCCTCATCATCCCGACGCATGTGGGGGTGTTAGAGAGAGCCCTCCTGGTAGAGAGTTTATTTGCTGAGCAGTCACCATGAGTGAGACCTACTACTAGTCGATGCAGAGTCTTATGCAGCTGGCAGTAGACAGTTGTCAAAGAGGTCCAAGAAGACCAGACCTATAGGTGGACGACCGCACGACTCAGGATCAGTTGTGTGGAGGACCCGACGTGGATACAGAGCCAGTCATGCCAGGAGCGGACATTGGTACTCATGCAGAAGACATGGTCACATGGCTCGTGACTGTCAGACCCACCATGCTGATGATCAGCAGTCAGTTGAGGGACCTCCCAGGCAGAGGCATAGGTTCGATCGAGGCGGTCCGCAGGACATAGGCAGACGTGGTAGAGGAGCTGGTCGAGCAGCTGGCAGTAGTCGATGTTATGAGGTGCTACCACCACCACCACCAGGAGATCCACCCCGACTGCAGGGAGCAGGTGGAAAGGGGAGAGCTTTGCTTTAGCCAGCTGAGGCATATGACCATGGCGCTTCGGAGATGATTTGAGGTACGATCTGTGTCTATTCCACCTTAGATGTAGTTCTTATAGACATAGGTTCCAGTCATTCTTTCATATCCACTTCCCTTGTTTAGAGCTCAGAGATTTCGACGGAGCCGTTGGCTCGATCCTTATGGCCAGAGACTCCTACGGGAGCAGACTCGACGATTACGCACTGGTTCTGACAATGAGAGCTTACTCTAGGAGGTGAGAGCTTCGGCTGGGATATCCTTGTAGCGGCGTCGAGGCCTTACGACGTCATCTTGGGTATGGACTGGTTATCTACAGTCCATGCTCAGATCGACTGTATTAGGTGCAAAGTGCGGTGTGTCCACACGAATGGGACCAGGTTCACCTTCGCCGGTGAGACGGGAACCTTTTCAGCACAGGGTGGACTTACTCGGAGGAGGGTGCAGTCGATCACTCACCAGTTGGATTTCCTTACCCTCGAAGTTGTTGAAGTGGAGAGTCCGACTTATCCTGTAGTGGTGGACCAGTACACAGATGTTTTCCCAGAAAATGTTCCAGGACTACCTTCTCATATAGAGGTGGAATTCTACATTGACCTGTACCCCGAGACGACACCAATATCTACTCCAGCATATCGGATGGCTCCTGCTGAGCTTCGTGAGATGAGGGTACAACTAGAGGACTTTCAGGGAAAGGGATCCATCCGGCCCAGTGTTTCTCCCTGGGCAGCCCCGATTCTATTTTCCAAGAAGGCGGATGGGAGATTGAGGATCTGTGTCGACTACCGTCGCCTGAACCAGGTGACCATGAAGAACAAGTACCCACTCCCGAGAATTGACGACCTCTTTGATCAGTTCAAGGGAGCATGATGTTTCTCTAAGATAGTCCTCAGATCAGGCTATCACCAGCTCAGAGTTCAAGACGAGGATGTGCAGAAGATGACCTTCAGGTGTCGTTATGGACACTACGAGTTCTTGGTTATGCCCTTCGGCGTAACCAATGATCCAGTAGTGTTCATGAGTCTCATGAACAGGATATTCCAACCTTACCTCAATCGTTTTGTCGTAGTCTTCATCGACAACATTCTGATCTACTCGACTACATAGGAGGAGCACACCTACCATTTGTAGGTAGTACTGTACACACTCCAAGAGCAACAACTTTATGATAATCTCTCGAAGTGCCAGTTTTGGATTCGATAGGTTAACTTCATGGGACATGTCATCTCAGTGGCTAGAGTTGCAGTGGATCCAACAAATATTGAGGTAGTGATTTATTGGGAGCCACCCAGGAGTGTGACGGAGGTACGGAGTTTCCTGGGCTTGGTTGGATACTATCGGAGATTCATTCCAAACTTCTCCAGAGTTGCAGCACCACTATCAGCCTTGAAGAAGAAGGGAAAACCCTTCATGTGGTCAGAGAGATGCCATCAGAACTTTTAGGAGCCGAGGAAGAGGCTGACTAATGCCCCAATTTTGAGGTTTCCATAGGAAGGAGTAGGGTACATAGTCTACTGAAACACATCAGGGACTGTACTCGGGTGTGTCTTGATGTAGGAGCGAGCTGTGATCACGTATGGTTCTTAGCAGTTGAGATAACATGAGAAGAACTATGCTACCCATGACCTGGAGTTAGCAGTAGTGGTCTTCGCCTTGAAGATGTAGTGGCACAATTTGATGGGAAAATGTTTTACCTTATACTCTGATCACAAGAGTCTCAGGTATATCTTCTCTCAGAAGGACCTAAACCTAATACAACGACGTTGGATTGAGTTCTTCCAGGACTATGACTTTGAGATAGTCTATACTCATGGGAAAGGGAACGTTGTAGCAGATTCTCTCAGTAGAAGGACTGGTATTCAGCTGATAGGAGAGGCGGTAGAGCAGATGGATGCCTTGTAGATATACTTTGTGGATAGGGATGTAGTAGCCTATCTTCAGTCTCTTACAGTCACTCCTCCACTTCTTCAGCGAGTCAGGGAGGTGCAGCGTGGAGACGCTGACTATGAGACACGACGTGCTCAGATATCCACAGGGTAGGCACCTGATGGATTTACTGAGGTGGGGAGCACGTCATCCTCATTAGAGGATGTACCCTGGTACCAGTTTCACTTCAGGAGGAAATTTTGGCAGAGTTACACAATTCCCCTCTAGAGGTATATCCAGGAGTGGTGAAGATGTACCCGGACCTTTGATGATAGCATTGGTGGCCAGGTATGAAGAAGGCAGTAGTGATGTTTGCCTCATGGTACCTCACTTGTCAGCAAGTGAAGGCAGAGCACCAGGTACCAGCAGGCTTGGTTCAACCTTTAGAAGTCCCATAGTTGAAGTGGGATGGGATATCCATGGACTTCGTGACGGGTCTTCCACATATATCCAGGATTCATGACTCGATATGGGTGATCGTTGACCGACTCACCAAGTCATCCCAATTCCTACTGATCAGAGTGCAGGGATCATTTGAGATCTTGGGACGCCTCTATGTGTATGATATAGTGAATTTACATGGAGTACCTTCCTCGATTGTCTCTGACCAAGACGCATGGTTTACTTCCCAGCCATGGAAGGGGTTGTAGGAGGCTTTCGGGACACAGCTACGTCTGAGCACCGCCTTCCATCCTCAGACAGATGGTCAGACCGAGAGGACCATTCAGACCCTCGAAGACATGCTCCGTGCATGTGTCCTCGACTTCAGACACAGCTGGGAGGATCACTTGCCTTTGGTGGAGTTTTCCTACAACAACATCTATCACTCCACCAGAGGTATGACACCTTTTGAGGCCTTGTATGGTCGGCCTTGCAGATCGTCACTGTGCTGGACAAAGCTAGGGGAGTCAGCACTAGTGGGACCAGAGATGGTACGGGCTACCACAGAGAAGGTTCAAATAATCCAGGAGCAGATGAAAACTACACAGAGAAGGCAGAAGTCGTATGCTGACAGGAGACATAGACCTATAGAGTTTGAGGATGGAGACCACATCTTTCTATGAGTCTCACCTCAATGAGGTCTAAGGAGATTTGGCCTAGGCAAGAAGTTATCTCCACGATTCATCAGACCTTTACAGGTCCTCAGTAGAGTAGTCGAGGTGGATTACTACCTGGATCTTCCACCTCAGCTACATCGGGTGCATGACGTCTTCCATGTATCTCAGCTAAGGAGATACGTGCATGACCCTTCCCACATCATCGACCACGAGGAGCTGGACATCGATTATGGGGAGACTTTCACAGAGGTTCTAGTGGAGATTGAGGATTGACAGGAACATGTCCTACATGGATGGTCGATACCTCTAGTGCACGTTTTTTACTAGCACGAGAACCTCTAGGAGAGCACATGGGAGTGGGAGGCTCAGATGCGTGATCAGTACCCCATTTGTTCCCTTAGTTTGAGTTGTAGCTTACGAGGACGTAATTCCATGAGGTGGGGAGAATGCAAAGACTCAGAATTTCCATGGAATTTTTTTTCTTAAATATATGGGAATTTTAGGAGTCTGTAGTTTCTGACGGCGCTTGATTCCGAGGCCTGGTGTGTCCAGAATCAATTTATAAAGTTTTTTTTGGGTACGTTCAGTAAACGTACGAGCGGGATTTTATATCTTTTGAACCGGTGCTCGGAACTGAAATCTGTGGGCACCATTGAACTCATAGCATCCGTGATTACTTAGTGAGACCTTCACTGCAGTTGTGTTCTAACGAGAATTCAAGTTAGATATTGGAGGTTTTTAATTAAGTTAAATAAAAATAAGAGATAACATATTTTTATTTTGTGGTAGTTAAAACCTCCAAAGGGAGGTTGGAGGTGGGGGCCACCACACCCTAACCTCCCATGGGAGGTTATGTTGGTGGGCCCCACCCGAGAATAACCTCCCTTGGGAGGATATTATTAGGTGGGGCCCATACGAGCTAAAAACCCCGTAAACCCCCCCAAACTTCCCTTGAGTTAATGAATCCAACCCTCTCTTCATTTATTTGTAACTTTCCAAATTCCCTCATAAGTGTGCCAAACCAAAAATTAATTAATGACATTAATTAATTAATTTTAAATGGTTTGAATTCTTTATGCCAACGAATTAATAAGATGTCTTGTTTTATTATTTTGTGGTTGGCATAATCTTTTGGTGGAGCCTTGGAAGAATTGATAGAATATCCTCTCAATGAAGAACACAAAGAACCGTCACCATATTCTTCCTTCTTCAACCGGGGAAAGAAAGGGAGGCGACGCCCACGAAGAATGCCAACATCGTCTTCGAATTTTTCACCTTCGAACGCTCATCTACCAACGAAAAGTACCCCTTTTTCCTCCGACGTCAACAGAACGACGCTGCCTCCCCGCGACTCCGTCAACGAATACCGACAAGTGAGGTAGGGAGTTTTGTGTTATTTTATATTTGAATATAAAACTCGTTCTTCATCGATCAAAATTATGGTATGAGAATTGCCAATTTCGATCACCATAACGAGGAGGGCTCGGGCTGCATGAACACGGTCCGACCCTCACCATGTTTGTTATTGTTCGATGATGACGACATGACAAAGAGGCAACGACGAAGAAGACGACGAATAAGGGCCGTGCTACCCTCGGCCTCCATGAACCACGCCACCCTCGCGGCGCCCCGGCGTGCTACCCGATCCCTCGCACGCTACCCCAGCGTGCTGCCCGCACTGCCTGCCCGCATGCCCCAGTGCGCTGCCCACGCCCCGGCGGCCTGCTTGGCCCCATACGACAGCTAGCCCGGTGCCTCCGCACCCTGTCGGGGGCCTGCCCGATGACCCCGTTCCCTACCGACGGCCAGCCCAGTGCCCCCGCGCCTTGCCGCCGGCCTGCCCGGTACCCCCGCGCCCTACCGACGGCCTGCCCGGCGCCCCCGCTCCCTACTGGCGACCTTCCCGGCGCCCCTGCGCCCTGCCGGCGGCCTGCCCGGTGCCCCCGCGCCATGCCAGCGGCCTGCACGGCGCCCCTGCGGCCTGCCCGGCGCCCCCGCGCCCTGCCGGCAGCCTACCTGGCCCTTTACGGCGGCCTACCCGGCACCCCGACGCCCTGCCCGGTGCCCCCATGGCCCCCTTCCGTGGTCTGTCCAGCGCCCTGGCACGCTGTCCGGCACCCTGACGCCCTGCCCGATGCACCCACGGCCTGCCCGGTGTCCAGCCGGCCTGCCCGTGCCCCGTGCGGCCTGTCGCTGGCCTCCCGACGGTCGACCTCCCGAGCCATGCCCCTTGTGGCGCTGTCCAAATCTCCCTCATTGTCTGCTGGGCCGAGTCCAGCGGACCGAGCCTAACTTAGCAGGCCAAACTACCCTCGTAGTCCGTCGGGCCGGGCCCAGCGGACCAGACCTAACTTAGCGGGTTGACTCGCCCAACGGGTGGGGTCAGACCCATCGTGTCTGTCTGGGTTGACCTAGACTGGGTCAGCTCATATGGGGTTGGGCCGAGTCAGTCTGACTGGGTCGGACCAGACCCGGACCCACTACCGACCCTTTGCTTACTTTGGCCATATCTTTGGTACCGGACGTCTGTTCGACGAACCGTCAACTTAACTGGTAATCTTGATGAGATATGATCCCTTTGAGAATACCCCACTAGAGTTCGGGGTATATTTGAGATACGGTCGGGTTGGTTTGTACACGAATCCAACCAGACCCCCGGGACTAAAAGGCTAATAACTCACAGATCGGGCATCCAATTGACGTGCCTCCTCTTGCGTTGAGATTCAATTGATGAGACAGACCTTTGAGATAATTTTACATGAGACTTCACGAAAGTTGGAGTTTTTCCCAGTAGCTCGGGGAGTAGATCCTTCTAGTGACAAGCAGACAGAGTGCGGAGAGCTAGTAGCTGACAGACCTGACAACTGCTTGACCGATTCAACTAGCCCAGCGGGGAGCACCTTGTAGTTGGCGGTAAACCCATGGCAGAGGAGCGCCTGGTAGTTGGCGGCAGTCCCGCGGTACTCGATAGGAGGAGTACCTCTACAGGCTAATAGGGGGAGCGCCTGGTAGTTGGCGGCAGACCCACAATAGAGGAGCGTCTGTTAGTTGGCAACAGACCCGCGGTACTCGATAGGAGGAGTACCTCAGCAGTCCAAGGTTAGTGAGAAGCGCCTTAGTGTCGCGAAAAGACCACTATTCTCGATAGAGAAGGAGTTCTCCAGTAGCTGTGGTTTCGATAATGAAAATCCTTGTTTGAGCTGAGTCAATGACCTTTGTGTTTTCCTCATGATTGAGATGGGTTACTAGATAACTTAGGTATATGTATGGGAATATAACTAAGTAATGGTTATCCATTGATTCATACTTTGTGGTTTATACTTGTTGGATTTTGTGAGACCTTGAGGGTCTCGGGGTCCCTACTGAGTATGGTTATACTCACCCCTGCACGTGCTATGCCCACACCTCATTGTATTGGATGCAAATGACGGACAATGATGACCGAGGCAGAGTGTACAAGGACTGGATGGTACCCGGAGGTGGACCTTACGACGAGACGGTACCCGGAGGAGACGAATGGATGTGGAGTGCTGGGGAGGCTATCCATACCTACCCTTTAGGTAGGATCCGTGGTGGATGATCCAAAAGTTGCTAGAAACCTTCCAGCTATTTGTCTTTTAGTTGTATCTGTTTTGTCTTTTCCTTGTACTTTACTATTGGGCTTGTATTTCCGGCCCATTTTACTTTCCAGCACATCTTTTGTATACATTTTCTACTTAGTGTTTTACTTCCAGTTGTGTACTCTGATTGTGTATGTTTACTTTTAAAAAGGTAATGCCTTCCCAGCTTAGGGATTTATGCCTTTGGGGCTAGTCTCCAGCCCCAGGCCTATGGAAGGCAGGCTTGGGGTAGTCACGACTTGGGCCCCAAGGACGGGTCATGACAAGGGATAAGTAATGACATTTCATATGTTGTTTTTCCAATATAGATGTGAAAGGACTAGTCAAAATATATATGACCACAGAGAGGGGGAGGGAGTGAATTAAGGATATTTTCTTAATTTAAAATTAGTCATTTCCTATGGTTAGAGATAATTGAATCTTCTGAAAAAACAAGCAGACCCATAAAAACACAAGTATTTACATGGTTCACTACTCAATAATATTATCTAGACTTGTAAGATCCCTACCTTTATAGAGATTCCTCATGCACCTTTTTTTCTCCTAATAGGATTACAAGGCTCATTGAACCCATTTATTTATTAATGAAAGATCCAATTGAAGGATCATCTCTTCTATATTTTTGGTTATAAATCTTCCATGTTGTTGTGTTTCGAATGTTCTATTTCTATTTGGGGATTTCAGATCAGTTAACATCCATCAATGACCTTAAGGTAGGTAATATAAATGTCAATTACCATATTATTTATTTTAATTGCATGTATGTAATTGTGAAATTTCAATTTCCACTGTGGGAAATTTCATCCTAAACTGAATCGATCAATTGATTTAAAATGTGATTTTGAAATTGGTAAATGTTGTGATAATAAAATTGGTTGGAATTGTGGTTTTGAAATTAATGAATAATGGTTGGTAAAATGTGGTTGATTAATGATTTTTTTAAACTGGTATCCAGCCCAAGGGTGTGTCGATAAGATGGAAATAATTATTTATAATTTGTGATTTCTTGATAAACGAAATTGTGAAATGGGTGAATAATGAATTATGATAATTGATGATAAATGATTGGAAATATGGAATCATGTGATGTGATATCCGTGATTGAGTTGTGGGATATGGACTACTACTCCAAATTCCCATGGGGTTCTAGAACGTCTCTCTAGCCCCCCAATATATTTATATATACATGTGATCACTAAGTTCTGGGATATGGGATTCTTCTACAAACACCCATAGGGTGACAGACTGTTTCTCTAGGACCCCATTATTTTATTATGAAATTGTGATTAAATAAATAATGTGAACCCAGGATGTAATGTAATGTGATATCCTTTGTGGATGGTTCATACTTTGGCATGGGTCAGTAGGTATTGATGGTTTGGGTGTCATTGTGAACCCAAGGTTTTATGTGGTTAATTAAAGAATAATTTAAATATGAAAAAATGTTTAATTTATTTTTTATACAACTTTATACACTATGATAGATTGGGTATTGTTTTAGACAGTGTTTGGGTGGCCTACTAATTTTTACTTACACACTACTCAGGCTGCCTGATCAGTACCTAAATATACTTTATGTTTGAAGGATAGGATAAGAGAAATATCCCTTTGTTATATGGTTGATTTGGGATGGAGCATGGACCAGGGAACCAAATATGTTTTCAAGACCTTATTGGGAGTTTTCAATATGTATTTATTTTGGTTTTTCTTTTTATGCTTTACAAATATAAGGCATGAAATATCTACTACTGTGGTTTGGATATTATTTTCCTATTTTGGTTGATCATGTGATACTGGTTTGTATTGGTAATGGAATTATTTTGGTTATTGTTGTTATCATTTGGATATTGGTTATTTATTTCCACTATTATGATTCTTTGATAAAGATGGTATAATATCCCCATAACAAATACTAGACCCTTGCTATTAGTCTGCAGCCTCTGGTGTACAGGGAGACACACTCGAGGTCACGTGACCAACTGACTTGGGGCATCGGTGCGTGGAACTTGGGTTGAGATATTAAAAAATGGCATCAGAGTGCATTTTATTTTCTTTTTAGTTTTCTTACTATCTGGGAATGGTAGGCTAGAGACTAGGATGAGTTGGGCCTTGGTCAATATCTCATGCATGGGAGTATCTAACCCTTGTATGAGGGTAAAACAAAGTACCCAGGGTGGGATTTCTGTTACTAATATTTTCTATTACAGTTGAATATTATTTCGCCTTGGGTGAAGCACTTGTTGTATAATGTTATTGTTTTATAATATTTAACTCATGGCCTGGTATGGAATGAGAGTTGATAATACATGCATCATTCTAGGAACACATGATTTTATGTGACATGCATAATTTTAAGTATGCATATAAAAGTAGGTTTAGAGTGAGTTCTTAAAAATGAAATTATTTTCTATGTTTGAGTTATTTAAGACAAAAAGGTGTCTAATATAAAAATTTACATTTTTAAATGATTCTAAATGTGGTAATTTGAAATAGATAAAATTTATTTCTAATGAGAAACTTGATTTATGAAAGTGTTTTACACTATGTTATCCATGACCTAGGTGAGAGATGGGTGAGATTAGTTTTAGTACCTCAGTTTTGATAGTGTGAAGGTGTATGGGGGATGATCTTTTATGGATTATTGTGAACCCATCTTATATGAATTTGTTAATGATGTGTTATGTGTCCTAATACCTGTGTTTGGAATTTAGAGAAATGACTCCCTGATGATTCTTGTTGATAAGATTATAGGAGGATATGAGTAGAAATGTTCCTCCCGCATTGGAACCTGAGGCCCTGATTGTTACGAGTGAAGGGTTAGGAGAGCAGTTCCAGGAGAAATTTGGTTTCTTTATACAATTTATGGAAAGTGACCCATGGTGGGATGTGTGGAATATATCTGACTTGACATGGTATTTCTAGTTGCAACACCCTACAAAATTCAATAGAGAGGGTGGACTTGAGGTAGATGAGTTTTTCATTGAGTATATCTAGATGATTCTTGACCATTTAGAGACTTCTACCAAGAAGAGAGTCAAACTGACTATTTATATATTATGTGGTAAAATGAATCATTGGTGGGACATCCAGACTTAGGATGGACAACTAGAGAATATGGAGTCGAATGAATATCAAGAGAAGTTATTGGAGAACTTTTACCCTAAGATGCTCAAGAAAGAGAGGGAATTAGAGTTTATGTGGTTGACCCAGTGGAGTATGTCTGTGATGGAATATGATGGTCACTTCACATATTTTAAACACATTGTTCTAGTGTTGGAAGGAGATGAGGATAAAATAGAAAATAATTTCTAGGATGTGCTTAAATGTGAGATTAAGTTATAGGTTAATATCTTTAGGTTGAAGAATATTTCTAAGGTGGTGAATTAAGCTCTCATTTCTAAGGGAAACCTAAAGGAGGTTTCTAGTGGAATACTGATGGTTTATTCTGGATGACTAGGAGGTATGTTTTCCAAGAGTAGGAAGCTTCACCATGATAATGTCAACTAGGGATATAGAAAATAGAGTGTCTAGGGAGAAGGATCAATTACTCATAGTAGTAACTGAGTATACTACCGCCAGTGTGGTAGGTTGGGTTACTATAATAACCAGTGTCCATGACCACCAGTTGAGTGACAATATTGCAGAATGATGGGTAAATTATAGAGGTATTGTAGAAATAATCTACTGATGGGAAATGAAAGATTAAACAGATAGAGTCAAAGTATAGATAGGGGGTCTTATACCTTATATCAGTCAGACAGTTGGAGTTCTTCTAACCACAGTGGTGGAGGTAGTGGATGTGTTACATCAGAATAAGTGTGCCTATATAAACAAAGTGGTGCAGGTCAGGGGACTTGGAATGTATCATGGGTAATAGAGTAAATATATTGGCATGAAATTAATCCTACACTTGTGTATAGCAAGGTTGGACCATTTATATTAAGAGGCACTATTTTTTCACCTTCTACACTTTCTAGTGCCTTATTTTATACAAGAGCCTCTGATTATTTTATATCTTCACAACTTGTGAACGGTTTGTGTCTAGTAGAGGATTTTGTAAATGGGTTTATGAATATTGAAACAATATTAGGATAATGGTTTAAGGACATGTATTTATGTAAGGGGTGTTCTCTCAAGGTTAGGGAGTATTGTTTTCTTTGGGATATTTACATACTCAACATTTTAGGCTTTGACTTGATTTTGGCTATGGACTGGTTTGCAGCATACCAAGACCACATTGATTGTTACCAAAGGATAGTGATATTTATATATCCAGAGGGTAACAATTATGTTCATCATGGAGAATAGGATATCCAGGAAGGCCATGTAGGGCCAGTTCATCAGTAACTGGGGGAGCTCACTGCCTAGGTTGAAAGTCTCTTATTGGATGACAAGGGTGTGAAGCATGATGTCTTTCCACCCATAGTGGGCTGGTTCTAGTATTTGTTTCCTGAATAATTCTCAGGGTTTACACCTAATAGGTATGCTGAGTTTACAATTGAGCTCATTTTTAGAGTTTATCAATTTTATATTACACTTTATAAAATGACACCAATAGAGCTTCAGGAGTTTAAGATTCAGCTGTAAGAATTTATGGATAAGGAATTTATCTATTAGAGTACATATCCTTGGGGTTATCTGGTATTATTTTCTAAGGTTTATGGGACATTATGGATATGTTTTGATTACTGTAAGTTTAATTGGATGACAAAGAATAACTGATATCTTCTTCCATGTGTCGATGATCCCTTTTACTATTTGATAGGATCTTGTGTTTTCTATAAGATTGAATTGAGATTAGGGCATCATCAGTTAAAAGTGAGGCCATATGATATACTAATAATATCTTTCAGAAGTAGGTATGGGATATATAAGTTTGTATTGATGCTGTTCAGGCTAACGAATACACTATCTATGTTTATGGCCTTGATGAATCAAATTTTCAACCTGTAACTGGATTAATTTTTATTTGTTTTTGTGGATGATATCTTGGAGTAGTTCAAGACTCATGATGATCATGACCAAAATATTAACATCATCCTGAGTACACTAAGAGAGCATAGGCTATATGCCAAGATATCTAAGTGTTAATTATGGACCGACATGCTACATTTCTTGGGTTACAACATCTCAAAGGAATGTGTGTCAGTGGACCTAGTGAAAGTTCAAGAAGTGGTTTCTTGGGAGTATCCCATGAACATTTTTTATATCTGAATATTTCTGGGGTTATAATGCTATTATCATATGTTCGTCTAGAACTTTTCCTACTTGGAATAACCACTTTTGGGCTTGACCAAGAAGGGAATTAAGTTTTAATGGTCTAGATCATGTGATAATGTTTTCCAGGAGTTGAAGAAGCATTTGACCACCACACCAATTTTGATCCTACCAGATCCACATGAGGAGTATATAGTGTTTTGTGATGTATTGGGGATAAGAATTGTAGTATTATTGATAAAGGTGGATCATGTTGCAACATATGGGCCATGACAGCTAAGTCCACATGAATGGAATTACCCTATAAACGATATCGAGTTAGTTGTAGTGGTTTATGCCTTGAAGTGTTAGCGACATTATCTATTGGGTGAAAATTTTACTATGTATACTGACCAAAAAAGTTTAAATTATATATTTTTTCAGTGATATTTGAATCTATGGAAGTGGCGATGGGTTGAGTATATAAATTATTGAAACTCAACACTGATGAATCTTGTATCTCCGGTATTATTCACAGGGGGGGTCATCCTAGATCCTAGTGGCTCTGTCATTATCACTTTCAACACAAGTTTTGGCCACTGCCATGCTCTTCTAGACAAGGAGATGGCCCTCCTTATAGGTCTTTGACTTTTCCAGCAAAAGAATATCTCTATATCAGTAGTGGATATTAATTCCTTGGTTCTTCACAACTCACTAAAGGGCATTGGCAAGGTGCCGTGGTATATCATTTATACTATCAGATAGTGCAGAAATTACCTTAGTAGAGGCATGAAGGTTCTTCAAAATTGGAGGGAGGGGAACAAAGTAGCGTAATTTCTGGCCTCTACCGCATCCAAAGGTACTAATATCACTTTTTTTCCATTCTGAATTCATTACCTCCAGAGGGAGTGGCTCTGGTTAGAGGGGATTCCCTTGGATTTCACTACTTTAGACCTCCTTGAGAAACTCTCTTTGTATGCAGTGACCTTAATAATAAAATTCATGATGATTATGATGATGAGATAACATATACACTTGAGAAAATAAATAGTGTTTCTGAATCTTTAAGTAGGTGGAAAAAGACTCATGCAGTTTAGGAGTCTAGTTCTGAGTGGAAGATGATGATTTTATTGTAGTTTAAGAGGGATAAGAGAACATGACCCTCACATTAGTATCACTAGAGTCCATAATTTTGAGTCATAATAGGGAGATATTTTATGAGGATTTAGAGTTTTTGACCTTGAGGGAAATCCTTAAAAGTTGGGCAGTCACCTTCAGATTGGATCATAGATGAGGATGATGCCATGTTTTTGTGCCTATATGTATGTGAGAGGAACTGATGTGTGAGTTTCATTACTTGAAGTGGGAAGTAAATTTGGGTTTGAACAAAATATACCATGACCTAAGTTGATAATATCGGTTTCTGGGCATTAAAAAGGAGATTGCAAGGTTCATGACATGATTCTCTGTAAATAGGTGAAGGATGGAAATCAATGACCTAATGGTTTACTACAACTATTTCCCATTCTGGAATGGAAGTGATATGACATTACCATGGATTTCATGGTGAGTCTTTTGAGGGTGCCTTGAAATAATGAATAAATTTGGGTGATTGTGTATTGAATAGTGAAAGTATCCCATTTATTGCCCATCTGGGAGACTTTCTCAGTGGATCAGTTGGGAGGCTTATACGTTCAGGAGATAGTATGTCTACATGGGGTGCCATAGAGTATAGTTTCAGACTATAACTCATGTTTCACTTTGTGCTTCTAGAAATATTTGTAGAAGTTTATGGGTACAAAGGTATATCTAAGTATTAATTTCCACCCACAGACAGATGGATAGTTGGAATGTACAATACAGGTTTTTAAGGATATGCTACAGGCATGTATTATAGAATTTATTGGGTCTTGGGAGAAGAACTTAGCGCTTGTTGAGTTATCCTATAACAATAGTTATCAGGTCACAATTTATATTTCACCATATGAGTCTCTTTATGGTAGGATATTAAAATCACCTCTATATTTGATAGATTCAGGTTAATCAGAGCTATTGGTATACAAGAGACATTGGAACAAGTTCATCTGATTTGGAAACATATGGCTACGACTTAGATTAGGTAGAATTTTTATGTTAATTGACATCGATGACCCCATGAATTTATAGTGGGTGAATGTGTGTTCCTTTAGGTGTTACCTAAATTAGGTCACCATAGGATTTAGAGGTAGGTCATGTTGGCACCTAGGATTGTTAGTCATTTTAATATTGTGGAGAGAATCATACCAATGGTGCACTGATTGGATCTTCCATAGAGGTATACTGCTATGCATGATGTTTTTCATGTGTCACAGCTTCAACAATACTTCTAACCCTTCTCATGTGATTGATGTTGAATATTTTGATCTTGAGGATTATGCATCCTTTGAGGAGAATTTTATTTTCATTATGGATCGTAGTGATAAAGTGTTATAGGGAAATACCATGTCGATAGTTTGAGTATTGTGACAACATGGATATTTTTAGGAGGAAACATGAGAGAGATAAATAGATATACAATCCCAGTGAACTAACCTTTTTACCTCATAATATTATAGATTCTTGGGTATACAGCTTGAGGAAGATCTATTATAAGGTGGGGACACTGTAAGATCTCGACCTTTTTGGAGATTCCTCGTGCACATTTTCAGCTCTTTGGAGGATTCTAAGTCTCATCAAACCCATTTCTTGATAAATTGAAGATTATATTGAAGGAAAATATCTTCTATAGTGTTGGTTCTATATCTTTTATGCCATTGTGGTTTTGAACATTCTTCTTTAATTTAAGGATTTTGGTTTGGAGAATGTCCGTCAACGACCTTGTGTTAGGTGATCTAAATGTTAATTCCCATAGTCTTGATTTTAATAGAGTATATGTAATTATGAAATTGAAATTACCACATTGGTCAATTGCATCCTAAATTGAATTGATCAATTGATTTAAAACGTGATTATGAAATTGTTAAGTGTTGTGATAATGAAATCGGTTAGAATTTTGATTATGAAATTTATGAATAATGGTTGATGAAATGTGGTTGATAATTATTTTTGAAACTGGTATCCACCCTTTTGGTATTCCGATAAGATGAAAATAATGATTTTTAATTTTTTCTTTCATGATAAATGAAATAGTGAAATGAGTGAATAACAATTTATGATAATTGATAATAAATGGTTAGAAATATAGAACTATGTGATGTGATATATGTGATTGAGTTGTGGGATAGTGAATGCTCCTCTAAATACCCACGGGGTTCCAAAATTCCACTCTAGTACCCCAATATATTTATGTATACATGTGATCACTGAGTTATGGGATATATACTACTTCTCTAAATACCCACGGGGTGCCACACTACTACTCTAGGCCCCTATTGTTTGATTTTGAAATTGAGATTAAATTAATAATGGAAAACCATAATGTAATTGAATGTGTTATCTTTTTTAGATGGTTTAAAATCTGGCACTGGATGAAGCATGCATTGATGGTTTGGGTGTCATCATGAACCTGGGGTTTTATGTGGTTAATTAAATAATAATTTAAATATGGAAAACTATTTACTTTATTATTATATTTTATTATTAATACAACTGTATACACTATTATAGACTAGATATTGTTTTAGATTCCATTGGTGTTGGCCTACTGAGTGGTACTCACACCCTACTTGGACTGCTTGATCATTACCTGAATAGACTTCATGTTTGTTGTATAGGATAAGGGAAAGAACACTTTGTTAGATGGATGATTTGGGATAAATAATGGATGAGGGAACTAGACATGATGTCAGGACCCTCGTGGGAGTTGTTATTGTGTCTTTATTTAGGTTTTTATTTTAACACTTGACACATATAAGGCATGAGATATCTACTTCTTTGGTTATGATATTTTTTTCCTATTTTTTTATCATGTGATACTGGTCTATATTGGTTATGGAATTATTTTGGATATAATTCTTATCATTTTTATATTGGTTATTTATTTCCATAGTTTTGATAATTTTATAAAGAGGGTATATTATCACCATGATAAATACTAGAACTTCACTACTAGTTAGAAGCATCTAGCATATGAGGAGGCATGCCTGAAGTCATGTGACCAACCAGATCGAGGAACCAGTGTGTGTCACCCATTTTGGGATATTAAAAGTCCTTAGCATGGTTTATAAATAACCAAAGACCAGAAAAACACTAGAAAAAAATCCATTTGGTGGTTTACATCAAGAAGAAAATATTATTTACTCACATTGGACTATATTCCTTTGACAATGAATGTTCTCCTTATATAGATAAAATGTTACAATAATTTTTTCAATAATAAAATAACATTCACCAATAGGCTTCAACATTGTCACTATGACACTTTATTTCATTAGAATTTACCATTGTAAGGAAAGATCTTATTATTATTTAATTTTTTACACAATAACAAATAAAAAATTATACTACTATTATTTTCTTCACAACTTCCAACCTTTTAAAAGTCTACACACACAGATTCATAACAACTGTATAAAAAAATATAATATAGTGACAATTACATTTTCTATTTCTTATTAATTTGAATATTTAAAACACTGTGTAAATAATTTAAAATTCCAAAACATCACAAATCTCAAATCTAGTTATATAACTTCTATAATAAACCGCTTCTGTAATAGATTGAAAATGATTTTAAACTTGCATAAAAATCACATATAATTTAAACTATTTTAAACTTTCATTTACTCTATATTAAATCCACATAAATAATTGACAAAGCATCAATGCATGCATAATATAAAATTAATCTTCATGTTAAACTCAAGATTTTTTATATTTATATTTGTGAAAGTAGAATTGGATATGTGAAAAGATTACATACATCATGAATTCAGATGGGTAAAATGACCTATGATAAATACTTGGCTATGTATATTATCTATGTTCCAAATTCTCATACATAGATCATTCAGGTATGTATATTTTTCTACATGAATCCTTTAGCTACATTAATCTTTTAGCTATGTGAAATGGCTATGTAAATATCATATATAAACCATTTTTTCTATGTAATTAACCTACATAGTTCATTTGGATATGTAATTTATTACATGAATCATTTTGATATGTAGACTCATCCTTGTATATCATTCAGCTACATGATTCGACACTTTTTTAGTCAGTTATCAGAATTCCCAAATATCATGTTCTTTAAGATTATGCATTCTTCCTTCTTTTAAAATTTCATTCAATAATAATTTGAAAGAATCATGATAAATATTATCATGATATTTTAACATTAAAATAACAATTCATCTTTTATCAATTGATTTGATACATGGTAGCACCACATTTGACAAATTTTCTTTTCACAACCCTTTATATGATCAAACTCCTTGTAAAACTTATTTACGTGCTTAATAAAAAAGACAATATCATAGATAAATCCATTCTAATTTCCTATATTCTTCAGAAATAAGATAGTGAAACCTCTAAGTCTAAACAAAATCACCCATTATATTTTGTTATTAATAAAGGAACATAAATCACTGAATTTATAAAACTCAAGAAATAGATCACAATACAACATTTTTAATCCTATATAAGTTAGCGTGGAGTAGAAAACAAGAATCATTGAATAGTAAGACCATGCTATCCATAAATTAATGATTAGAAAACATGACTAAAAAAATTCAACTTCTTTTACCAGAAAAAATATTATATCTTGTATAGAAAACAATATTATATTTACTTTAACAAACTATTAAAATAGTTTAGTTCAAACATGCAGACATCACAACCTACCACCTTTAAAAACTCCCCCAAATATATTCTTCCCCTTGGTAGGTCAAGAACATATCAATGGATAGATTTCTTCTATCATATTTCTCCCCCTTTGACAATAATATCCAAATATAACAAATGTGAGGGGAAAAAATTACATACCTTAACCTCGTGTTGGGCGAGGATGAACACCCAACTTTAACATCAGATTCTGAAAAGATTCTTTTGATAAATTCTTGGTAAAAACATAAAAAATATGCTCTTTTTTTGGAATATACACTAGTTTTATTTCAATTATTTCCACTAGATCTTTGATAAAGTGATATATAATATTAATTAACTTTCTCCCGGAATATTGAATATGATTCTTTGATAAATTGATTAAATATTGATTCTCACAACCAAGAAGAAGTGGAATCTTCACCTCCACCTTTATATATTCCAACCATGTCTTTGTCCACATTAATTATGTTATATCTTGAGTTGAAACCACATATTCTACCTCATAATTTCTTAAATTCATTAAGATTTGTTTCTTGGTGTTCAAACATAAACATATTTCACATATGAGGAAAACTACACCTAAATTGGATATTCTTTTTCCCGAATGGCCTGAAGACCTTATTTTTTTTATTTTTGATAACCCCCATTTCAAGGGATGAGGGGGAACCCTTACAAGACCCTTTGTCTTATATATTACATGACCCTTAGGTCTTAGAGAAAATATACACACTATAACTACATGGAACTGCTTCTCCCCAGCATCTGTATCATGATATCATCTCTCCACCTTTGCATGGCTATTAGACTAGGCTTCCCGTGCATGCATAGGCTAGTCCTAATGGTAATTCCATACCCTCTCATTATTTCACATCCATTAGATTCTTCTCTGGTGAATACATCTGCTCTGAATTCTCAACACAATCCTCCAAGTTTGTATCAGTATAGAAAAAAAAATCAGTCTTTCCCATACTGTCATATATCAACCCAAAATAAATTATACCTTTTACATATAGGAGAATTATTTTTCTAACTAAAATATGAGACTATTTTGGTTAACTTTTATACCTATCATAAAGAGTGGAAATATACAATAAATCTGGCCTTGAAGTTATAAGATTTGACATGCTTCCAATTAACTCCCTAAATTTTTAGGATCAACATTCTTTCCTTGGTCCAAATTTGATAACTTTATTTAAATTGAAATGGGCGTGGAAATAGGATTAAAACATTCCATGACAAATCTATTTATAAATTCCTTATCATAATTCTCTTGAGAAAGGAAAATGTACCTTTTATTTTGATAGATTTTTAATCCAAGAAAGTATTTCATTTCTCCCAGTATAGACATTTCAAATAATTCCTTAACCTCTTTAGAATATTTCTTACGCATTTCTTTATCATTTCCTAAAAATTTTATGTCATCTACATAAATAATAACAAGGAGAGATACATCATTTTTATATTTAATATAGAGATTAATATCCACTCTCTCCTTTCTAAAATTAAACCTATTCAAGATGGTTTTAAAATTATAATACCACACTATTAGGGATTGTTTTATCCCATATTAAATCTTTATTTAACCTAAAAATACATTTTTTTATCTTTTCCAAGAATGAAACCACATGGTTACTAAATATAAACCTCCTCTTCAAATTTAACATTTAAAAAGTATGGTTTGAAATCCATTTGGAATATCTTGTATTTAATTTGTGAAGCACTAGAAATAAATATTATTATAATTTTAATCCTTGAAACTGGGGTAAAATTATCATAAAATTATATTCCTTCAACCTATAAATATCCTTTACACACCATCCTTACATTCTTTCTCACTACTTCTCCCTTATCATTCAATTTGTTTAAGAAAAACCACTTTTCCTCAATGACATTTTTTCTTCATGATTGGGTACCAACTCCTAAGTTTCATTATTCTCTATCTGATCCAATTATCCATTCATAGAATCAACCCATTCTTGATGCTCCATTAATTATTTAATATCTCTTAGCTCAACTTTTTAAAATAAGGAAGTTTATGCTATCTATAAACTTATTCTTATCAGAACCCATTGGATTTAATATCTAATGATATTTTTAATATCCACTTTATTTCTCATTATTTAGTGGTATGGATGAAGTTTTTACTCATCACCTAAAATAAACGAATCAAAATCTTTATCCTAAATAGCTTAAACATCATCACTTCTGTTAAAGACATTATCATCTTGTTTGAAAGCTTCATCTTCACTTCATTTTATATCATTAACTGATTATAAAACTTTCTATTTGAATGTTCCATCATTTTTAAATCATAAAAATAAATAATCATTTTAGTTTTCTTGTTGTATAATCTATATACTCTACTATTTGGGGAGTATCCAATAAAGGTGCCATCAAATATGTTTTGGCTAAACTTCCCAATATTCTCACCTTTGACTTTGATAGTGCAGGGACTGCCAAAAACACTTAGGTATTTCAAACTTGTGGTTTCTTTGTAATACATATTTTAAGGAGTAATATCAGAATTTGGATATAAAAACAATGATTATGAAAGTGGATTGTGTCACCAATAGTTTTTCTCCAAAATAATCAAGAAGTGTCATGTTAAATTATCATAGTTCGATCCATCTCCACCAAAATTATATTATTTATTTTAGAGGCACCATTATGCTATGTTGTTTTTGGTGCACTAAGTTCATGGAGAATGACTTGATTTTCTATATAGTACTTAAAAATCCCATTTTAGAACTCCACACCATTATCAGTTTGAATATTTCTTCATGAAATATCTACGTTTCTTTTCAGAACTTCTCCTGAAACTCTTAAACATTTTGAGATACTCTTATTTATGTTTCAAAAAAAAACTTGAAATTTGAGTAAATTTATGAATTAATGGAATAAATTATGTATCTATGTTTGTTGATTTCTTTAACAAGGGCCCACATATGTCATATTGTAAAATCTATAAGGGAGGAGTTGAATGTATCTCAACTTACTTATGTATTGAGTTTTGAATTCCATTTTTGACACATCGAATAACACCAATATCTTATTATTTTAATGTTAGGAATATCATGAATACTTTATCTATTTATCAGATTTCTCATATTACTCTAGCACATATGTCCATGCCTCTTATTCCATGACTGATTTTATTCCAACATGCCCAGATACCATGAACTCTATTCATCACTAACTTAATTTTTTCCCTTTGTCTCTTGTTATCTTTCAAAAACTTTACCATCTTCAATACTTTAAAAATAAATCCATATATTCTGAAAATAATTTTGTTTCATTCATCATAGAGCTATAAAACACTTAACAAGTTGTGTTTCAATCTATTCATAAAATGGATATTTTAGACTTTAACTTTTATTTTCCAATGATAGGAGATCCAATTAATCTTATTCTAATAGTCTAATTATTTTAAAAAGTAACTTCCACTTCTTTGTAATCTTTCACATACTTCAAAAACTTTAAATCACCAATCATATGTGAGAAACCCCCACTATCAAATATCTAGAGACTCTCTCATTTTATAGATTTGAGAGTAGTTTTAACCAGTACAACCTTCTATTTTTCATTTTATTCCTTCACATGAGGATTTTGAGATTGGATATATAAACTTTTTTAAGATGGTAACATCATAAGACATCCTTTAGTAAGATTTTTAGTCAGATAAGACATTTTAAAAATAATTTACAATGGTTTAAATCTATTTTAAATCTTTAAACTAGAATTTTCATGTTTTTATTTTTGAGTGGGTTGACTCCCCATAAAACTATGATATTTATGTCTTATAAACTCATTGTAGAATTTATTATTGAATTATAAAATTTTAGATATATGTAAAAATCCTCCACAATATCAGAAACATCCATAAAAAATATATTTTCTTTTGTAACCTATATACTATTTATAACTATGTAACTATCTTCCAACATCCTTTTGACCAACAATATTTGATCCTTTTTTATGAACAAAAATTTTGGTATAATATTGAAATATTCTACTTGAAATTATGATTCATTTCATCCTTAATAGAGACTCTAGTTTTCATAGTTTTTTCCTTTAATGTTTAAGTTTCTAGAAATTATAGAATTTTGGAATTCACTTATTTTAGCCACATAAATGCTCATATTTCCTCAATTGTTATTTAGAATATCTTCAACCTTATTACCAACCTTTAAAGATGAATTTTATTGATGTTTTTTATCATCAACCTCCTTATAGTTTTATGCAACCTTTGTAACTAAATTTTGGAACTTTGGTATTCCTTATTCAGTTTCAACCATTTTCTGTTGAGTAAGGTCAAATTCCTTATCCTTCACCTTAATATATAGTTTTGTAAATTTTATTTCTTTAATTTCATATTTCCATCATTATGTTTTTAAACTTTTCCCAGATTCCTTTAGAAATTAAAATTCCTTTAACCTTCATAAATTCACTTTTGGAGAGAGAGGAAAGTATAATATTTATGTCCCTCCCATCATTCTCTAAATTCTTCTTATCAACAACTGTTAAGAGAGAACCATCAGTTGGAGGAGAGAAACTATCTATAGCAGCTTCAAAACATAATATCTAATGAATATAATATAATTTAACATTTTTTAATTCTATATATGATAATTATTTCCATTTAAGATAGGAATACCCTTACTATTAATTGAGTTTTAAATATCCATGAAAACTTTCCTTTTCTTCAAACTTTTGCAAAGAGTCAATAGAGGAACCTCCACTGATACCAATTGAAAGTACTAATAAGGATTTGTGTGATCACTGATAGGGGGAGGGGGTGAATAAATGACCTTTTCTATTTAAGTTTTCTTAATTTAGAAACAAACTTCACATCTAGTTAGAAAGAATCAACTCTTCTAGAAAATAAAAACAAGCATACCCATATGAACACAAGTATTTACAAGTTTAAATACTCAATAAGAGTATATAGTCCTTGGAATGATTTAGAAATAATAAAATTTTATAAAAACACTATAAAATAATCCTTTTAGTGGTTAAAATAGTAAAATAACATCCTTCATTTACATTTCACCATAGTCCTTCGACAGTTCATGTGATATTCACATAGATAAAATGATATAACAATTTTTGAAATAATAAAATAACCATCACAAATAGATAAACAATGTTACTATGGAAATTTATTTTTTAAAACATTCCATTTAGTAGTTTAGATCTTATCATTCTTTTATTTTTTGAAATTAAATGAATAATACCATATCCTTCTCTTCTTTTATTCAAAACTTCTCACTTTAAAAAAATATTCCACACAGAAAGATTCACAAAAACTATCCAACAAAATATCATACAGTGATAGTTAAAATTTATCTTTCTTCTTAATTAAAATATATAAAAAATCATATAAATAATTTTGAATTAAAAACACTAGAAATATTGTATCTATTCACTTCCATAACTTCCCTAAGAAACCAATTTCTTTATAGTTTGAAACTGCTTCACAACATGCTACAAAATCATAGCTTCTTCAAACTCTTTTAAACCATAATTTTCCCTATATTAAATTCACATGAATAAAAAATGAAGCATCACTTCACACATGGTCTAAAATTAATCTTTATTTTGAACTCAAGAATTCACATACATGTATTTGTTTAAGAGGATTTGGCTATATGAGTAAATTCCATACCTCCTGTATTCATATACATTGAATCACTTAAAAGAAAAATTCCTCTAACTAGATTAGATACATACGTACATCAATCATTCAGGTATGCATATTATTATAAGTGAAGCCTTTAACTACATGAATCATTATTCTATGTGGATCAGATACAAAAATCTCATACGTGAACCATTTATATTTGCAATTCACCCATGTGAATAATTTTCCTATGTATTTAAAATATATGAATCATTTGTATATATAGATTCAACTTTGTGAATCATCCATTTACATGATTCCGTAATTCTATGCTTAGTCACCATACTTCAAAAATCTCATATTCTTCAATATTATGTCTTTTTTCCTTATTTTAAAACTTCATTCAAGAACGCTTTGAAAGAATAATGATAACTTTTATCATGATATTTGAACTTTAAAAGAATACTTAAAATTACACCGATTTATTTGATACACAGTAGCACCATATTGAAAAACTTGTCTTTTCATAGCCCTTTATGGGATCAAACTCCTTGGAAAACTTATTTATATTCTTGAAAATAAAAGATAATACAATAGATAACACCGTTTATATTTCCCATATTCTTCACCAAAAAGATAGTGAAACCTCTTGGTATCAACAAGATGATTATTGGAAAATTGACTATATATTGTTTGACTATCCATCTTCTTTCCCATGACAAGTTATGATCATATTATCCCATTTATTAACATCGGTAAAAAAATTGGCATTTTGTATATTTTTATTTGAATACATATGATTATTGGAAAGTAGAATATGTATTATTTTACCATCAAATTTCTTTATCTGGATGTATTATGATCATGTTATCCCTTTTATTGACATGAGGAAAAGTATTGGTGTTATTTATGTTATTATTTTAAGATGTATTATTATTGTAAAAGGTGATTATGAATGGTTTATTAATTTTCTCATGCAATGAATGAATTATACTTAAAAAAGTGATGGGTAGAGCCCAATATTATTTAAACCCTTGATGCATCAATTGGTCTCATGAGACAAAACTGCTTGAGTTTTAGTGTATACTTATCCCCATATCAATATTGTGTCTTGAAAAAAGGCCTTGATAACATGTTTTGATATCTAAAATTATTCATTACTTCTATATGTGATCAGTAATTATTATTATCCATGCTTTAATTTATTTTCATGGATATAACATGCTCCCAGTTTTAATTTTTTTATGGAATTATAATGATTACTTACTCCTGCTATAATATTTATTTCATGTTTATTTTATGATTTCCTTTACTAATAATTTGAGCTCACACCTTCATATATTTTCATTTCCATAGGTTATGAAGAAAACAATTACACATTATATGTCTAATAGGATAGTTTTTATGGAGAATTTACGGGAAATATTGAATATTGTTTATGAATTAGTGGTTTATTTTAGTATAAAAAAGTCTTATAGTTGAGAAAAACATGGGATTTATTAGATTATTCTTAGTCTTAATTATATAAATCTATAAACCTAAAAGGTATTAGGAGTGTATGTAATGAAATTTTTTCTCTAAGCCATGTAATTATGATATAATTATGTCTAAAAATATATAGTTTGTATAAAATCCTATATGTAAAGTATGTGTTTATATACTATACGTGGGAGTGCAAGTCTGGGGTGTCTCAGTTGGTATTAGAGTAGAGTTTAGATAACTTTGGAGTTTAAGATGTCTATTAAGGAAAATTTAAGGGTTTATAAGTTAAGACTGATCATTATTTCAAGGGTTTAGATACCCTTTATGCCTGTTCAAATAATATTTAATATTTTAAGGATTAGGATAAGAGAAATTTAGTGAAAATACTTAGAATAAGTCTAAATAAAGGATAAAATCTTGATGTTCTGGTAAAGTCTTGAGTATATGGATCCCTTATAAATTAAATCCATATCTGAATAGTATAAGTGGATGCAGTCTCTAGGAAAAATGTACTTTGGGGTAATAACCAAAAAAGGGTAGATTGGGTATTAACTTGATCATTATCTGGTTCATAACAAAGAGGCCAAATTTTACACCTAGTTTGACACTTTGAAGGGATATTCTTTGGTTATTCACATTATCTTTAATAACCATTATGAAGGATTTAAGTATGATGTTTACTAATTAGGTTAGAGAACATAAAAGGAAAATAAATATGGATAACCAAGGATTGAATTAAGAGATTCATATGTTGAAAATGAAGGTGTCATAGGGGAATAAAATCCTTAGATTGAGGATTCCATATTCATATTATTGATTTTATCATAACCATTTTGGTTTTAGTATTTGGTTTAAATTAGATTACAAAAATAGAAGCTGAGAAAACTATGTATCTAGAAACCACTATGCATTATAACTGAATAAGTGAGCATACTTAAATGGTTGATAATTTTAGTATATTCTATTTTATGATGAAAAAAGGTGTGTATCCTTATTATACCTAAGTTAGTGAGGTTGATATCTTAATAAAAATTAAATCTTGATACTCTTAGATATTTTCATTAGTGATTGATATTTATTGATGATATTTTGGTATATTCTAAAAGTTATGAGGATTATGTGATACATCTAAGGATTTTTGTTCAATATTTCTACCTTAAATGTTTGAAAATATATATTAAATGGTGTAAATAACCTTGAAATTTGATTTTATTACAAGTTTATATTTTAGTGATAACTTTTGAATAACACATGATTTAGAGACGAACAAATCCTAGGTTTAGTATACATTTGATGTTGATATAATAAAGAGTTGATTGATTCTAAAAAAAAAGTTATAGAGTATTGGTAACCTTGGGATTGATAATTAATTCATGATATTTTTGGTGAATTTAATCTCATTTTTGGAATTTTAGAATATATTGACTAGTGTGTGACCTTATGAACCAATGGATCATACATTGAAGGGTTAAAGTTAACATTTGTTTTTGGAAGGATATATGGTTTTGATGTGGTTTAGTTTCATCGATATTCAAATGGTTTTGGGAAAATTATGTTATGTATAATATATGATTAGGGTATATACATACTTATGCATGTGAATATATGGTTCGATAATGTTTTCTGAAGAAATATAAGTAACTTGATATGGCCTAAGAGAGTAAGATAAAATTCATATTAGAGTTTACATCCTTAATGATGAATACGTTGAGAATACCATCACCTACTTTCTTTAATGAGTAATAATTAAAATTGTGAGGTCAGAATTTTTTTTGGGGGGGGGAATGTAACACCTTGAGATTTTAATATAATACTTCATTTAAATGATATAAATGTGTTTGATATCTTTCTTTACACACAACACCAAAATAAAACAAAACCACAATATATTTAGATAAAAATATAAATATTAAGTATTATTTTTAAAATCTAGCCGTTGAATTAGATGGAATTAATAAGAGTAACCTCTTTATGAATATACATATAAATAAAATAAAGGATACTTTTAATATGAATGAAAATAAATTAGTTTAAGTAAAATGAAATATAATATAATCTATTATTTAGAAAAGTATTTTTATTAAAATTACCATTTTATGAAATATGAATTTCTATTTCAATAAATGTTTGATTAATAATGATAAATTATGTTTGATATTAATAATTGGTTAACATCAATTCAGTTGGAAAATGATATGAAATAATAATAATAATAATAGTTAATATTTGGAAACATTGTTTACCAAAAAATAGTTTTTTCATTATATTTTATGACTTTATTCAAAAATTAAATTTATAAATTTTAGAATTTAAATTTTAAATTATGAACATAATTTTTTGATTTCTAATAACACTATTCTCTTAAGATACTTTTTAGGATTTTTCTAAAATAATTATTTTTTAGGTGAACAGTGAAAATACCCGTTTTATTAAAAACTATCAGTTTTATGACATTATCATAATAAAAGAATGAATTAAATGACTTTTAATTTTTTTTATAAATTATATATAGGTAAATTTAATAATTTAAAATAACTATGTTTTTTATATAACCCATTTATATCACTTTGGAAACTTAAGTAATATTTTTCTATAAAAAATCCATTTTTATTCACTTATATTAAAAATAACTATTCATCACTTAAATATATTAAATCTATCAAAATGGATTAAATAATTTATATTAACATGATAATATTATTTAATAAGTTCAATTTAAAATTGTTTCATAAAATTATGATTGTGAAGATTAATTTAATGACCATGATAATGATAAAACTGTTATTTTCAAAGAATTGCTTTATTAATATTGTATAATTTTTATCTAATAAATTAAATTTACTTATTTTAAATGATGAATATAATGTTATGTTTAAACACATATATAATTATATCAACAAAAATTTAATTATTAAACAATTATAAATAATATTAAGAACACATAATGGTTAAAACACTATCACTATAAAAAATTTCTAAAATTAGAAGGGTTATTTTTTACATTAGAGGGAGTTATAACCCCTTCTAAATATATTATCGAAAGTTATGGATACCAATTATAATATATTCACCTACTTTTTATTAGTTATGGTTTATGTTAAGTGATGGTATAATGAAAGTAGCGGCAGTTATATTAGAGGGGGTCAAACCCCCTCTAAATGAAATATTATTTATTTGAAGAGGTAAAAACCATCGATAATATAAATAACAAAATTTTATTATTATTATTTATATGGGTTTAAAACTACTACTAATATATAGAAAAAATTAAAAAAATTTCAAAAATAAAAAGGTTTTAAAACCACCATTAGTCTATTTTTTAAAAAAAATTAAATTTTAAAAAATTATAGGGGTTTTTTTAACCACCCAATTCTAAGATTTTTTTTAAATTAATAAAATTTAGTCTCTTCATACTCTTTAAAAAATACATAAAAATATAATAATAAATTAATATTTATAGAATATTTGATAATAAAATTAATATATATATATATTCGATGAATATAAAAAAATATTATTGATAACACTCAATTACATAAATAGTGAGAAGCATTCATACACCAATGAAAGATAAAAAAATTATTAAAAAAGTCACATCCTTATAAAAGTATTAAAAAAAAATTAAAATCATAATCCATTAAACTAAAATGTCATCAATCAATTTTACCAAAACATAAATTTTTTATAAAAAATAGGATTCCCTTAATCAAAAAAAATATTGAGGTATTATTAAACAAAATAAGAATCCTCATCACTGGATAAAAAAAATCATCATAAAAAACAAAATATTAGCCTTATCAATAATAAACAACAACAACAGCGAGTAATATCATCCTTTAAAAAAATAGGACAACGGAACTACAAAATTTTTATAGGACAAGAAAACAAAATGTTTTTTAAAAAATCACATCCATGCGCAATGAGTCCTATGGTCAATTATAAGTTGTTCTCCAAATAATTTAAAAATGAACTTACTATGAAAATTATGGGATTTAAATTTCATACGGAAGTGTTGTTTTTGAAAAATATATTTTAGAAAAATAATTATGAAATTGAATCCAAGGTTGGTTCCAGTGGGCATAATTTTACATCAGATATGGAATATCTTGATGTAACCGTGAAGAATACCACTTAGCTAACTCAATATAGATTACTAAAATACTTAATATCATGCCATCAAATGATGGATTAAAAATTAAGCTAGCGATGACATATGTGAATATTTTGAATTTCATGTGAGGAAATATGAGTAGTGATCTGGTTGTTAAATTGTGTTTGATTCTACTACATTTGTTGGAAAAGTCCATGACGAATGAATCAAATTTGGATGAGAGGGATATGAAAAAAATAATTGTTAAGATCATGAGTGTTTTTCCAAAACATGTTGATTCTCTAAATTCTCACGAACATGTTTTATAAACTATGAAATCAAAAATCAAAACATAATAAAAAAACATCACAACACACCACCAATCAGTCCTTATATGATGTCCAAGAAAAAAGGGGATAGAGACTGAATTCTAAGTAGGATTCACTAGAATAGGAAATGAAATTTCTATGACAATCAAGAATAGAAAAAACAGGTTAAGTAAAGAAATGAAATTTTAATAAGTGGAAATAAGAAATTTATATGGAAAATACAAGCTAAAGAATGCGATGAAGTAATTTATTAGTTACTTATATAGGTTAAGTAATACTAAGGTAATCAAGTATTAGATCAAACACCTAAATAAAAAAGAGAATGAGCATGTGAAATTTATTAATTAACATTACTTCCCCATATGATATTATATTATTAGGTGAATATTGATCTCCCATTTATCACCCATCATCTTTATTAATAGAATCCTAAATAATATTTGAAAAAAATAATGTTTTAACATATAGAAAAATTAAAATTCATCAAATATATATTAAATATAAATGTTTATAGTTAACAATAAAAATAATAACACAATATAGATTGAAATGTAGTGTAATAATTGATCGAAGTTAATCATACAATGTAAAAATATAATGAAAAAAATACCTATCTAACATTAGTGGTCATGTTGACATCTGTTGAAGGAATATTGGCCCACATACCTTTAAGAACATCAATTATTATATACAATTTATCTTTTTTTATAATAAATCAGCTTAATTCCTTTGTAATTTCAAATTGGTTTGACTCAACTTTGATTTCAAATCATCAACCTCTTTTTGAGATATAGGATGAATATTAGATATGGTGTCGTTGATACCTGAAAATCATTGATTGGTAGATCTGAATACACTTATCAAAATTCTCCCAACCCAAAACAATATACATGAACCATATTTTATTTCAAAAATAATTTTCTAAGAGCATAATTTAGAGAAATTATTGAATATTGTGCCAAATACTCTTAACATAAAACTATAAAAAAATTCTATATGAAAATGACATCAATTAAGTAACATCAAAAAGTAATATAACTTTACCATGAATTCATACTCCCATTGTTTTTGCATCATCATTTACTTATGATTCATCACTTTTTCAATGTACCACATCCCATAAATTGGACCCACCGATCTAATGTCCAAAGTTCTTCTCCTTTAATAAAAAATTATCATAAAAATTAATAATATGTAATGAATTTATAAAAATGTAAATAATATACTACTATCTCATCCTTATTGTGGGAAAATGTTTTTGTTTCAGATGTATATGGAATGATTTTTTCTATAATTTAGTGCATTTTTCTTACACATGTACAACACATATAATGATGGAAATTTTAGTTTAATTTAGTGAATATAAAAATTTAGATATTTAAATAAGATTATAATAAAAAAATATTAAATTACCTTTTGTTTTGTTTCTTATCATAGATAAGGACATAACTTTATCATTGCTCCTTTTTAATACCTTTTGGACAATTCCACTCAACATTTTGTTCTTTTTTCAAGCTAGAATCATAATGTTTTTTTAAAAACAATCTCCTATTATCACTCCATTATTTTCTAATAATAATCTTAATAAACCACTTTTCCAACTTAGTATGAAGAAAGTAAAATCAGGGCTTTAAAAATAAAATATAAACATTAATTGTGAAATTCTAAAATAAATCATAAAAAATAAAAAAAATCAAAAAAAAAAATACCACAACCATTCAGCATAACAGATAATATTTTAGATAATTTGGTATCCTTGGAAAAGTTTCATAATAAATAGAAATTTTTTTCTAGGTATATGTCCCATTGCACATGAAAATATACATCCTTCCCCAATTGGATAACCCTGATCATCAATGTTTACTAAAACCTTTTCTTTCACCAATGGACAAATTTGTTCTATTAAAAACCTTTTAACCTTTCTCACACTTTCAAATATAATCAAATAATGAAAATTTTAAAAATTCATTATTAAAAATAAATAATGCATGAATAAAATTGAATGTATCTATAACATTTCATATCCAACTGCTTCATTTTTTCTCTTCCTTATGCCAATTTATGTAGTAACTCTATTCATATCCATATCATCTTCAATGCTGAAAATAGTTTTAGAAATATATAGCTGAGGATTTCCATTTACATTGGACTCTGATAGTGTGAATTATTTTGATTAACAATGATATGAATGATTTTATTCTGGAATAATATATCGTGTGATTTTTACTCATGTTGAGTTGGATGGAATATCTTCATTTGAAGATAAACAAACATCTACATTGATCTCTGATTGTGTTGTAGGTTGTTCATTTATATTCTAAACTCTATGATGTTCCAATTTAGGCATATCTATATAGTGAATACACGCAATTTTTTTGAAGAAATAATCATAGTGTGTTTAAAAATACAAAATAAAAAAATAGGCGACAACATTGTCTTATGAGTCATAAAAGTTAATAGATTATAAACAAATATTTATGCAT
The DNA here is from genome assembly GCA_963277665.1 of Viscum album. Taxonomy (NCBI): domain Eukaryota; kingdom Viridiplantae; phylum Streptophyta; class Magnoliopsida; order Santalales; family Viscaceae; genus Viscum; species Viscum album. Next base: position 2,098,026,378 of record OY728122.1, read on the forward strand.
GAAAAAACAAATAAATAGAAGATTAAAATATGCACACATAATATATTCAAATGCATACCATGATTTGTGACATTTTCTATTATCTTGGTAATAGATAATTCTGTCATGTTATTCTAAACATATATAGCTTAATAATATATATTAGAAAAAATAAAAATTACAATATATAGTATAAAATAACTTATAGGGTACAATATGTAGTAGAAAATAGAATACATACTATAATATATAGTAAAAAAATTTATACAGACTGTAATATATATAAATAATAAAATAAATACCAGAATCAACTATAGAACATATTATAAAAAACTTAAATACATGAAGAAAATGTTCAAAACAAATGTTTTTGTGGAAAGAAGTAACGTTTTACCTTAAAAATATTTTAAAAAAATGATAATATAATAGCTTCCCATAATATAATAAAAATATTTAATACCCATAACATAAATTTTCTTATAACTAAAATGAATACAAAATAAATATGATTTCTCTATTATAAGTGTTAATTAATCCAACAATTCAGAAAAATAAATGCAAGTATTTATTATAATTGTTTTTCATCTTCTTCCAAATTCAAAAATAAAACATCATCATATTCCTATCCTCTTTCTATATGGATATTTTTTCTTTCATTTTCAAAATATTTACTCAACAATTGTTATTTAAATGCTTCATGGTCACATTTATCCTCACCAGATTCACTCATTTCATACAAATCTCTAGGATTATGATGCAAAAAATACTTTATTCAAGAGAAACCTCAACACAATAATCCGTTTGAGCTTGATATTCATAAATGAATGGTTTATGCTCTTCATGTTCCCCAGTGTGAATCAATTTACTAAAATTAATAACATTAAAACCCCAATCATCCTTTATAAATCCTCTATAAGTTATTTTATCAACTCACACACATTTAAAAATATTCATAGATTTTTCCATAGTATTTGATCTTGATAATATATTTCAACTTCTCAAAATATAAAATATCGACATCTAATCGATTTTTATCATGGAAAATAAAAACAAAATTGGTTCTAGAAGTCATGAACACTCCCAATTTTTTTTATTTTTAATCCTTTTTCATGATACACTGTACATAACTTATATCCTTTTATATTGAATGCATAAAATTTTTGACATTAAAAATAGGGAATTATGCTAGATGTTTTAAATCATTTGATAGATTATCAACCACATCTTATAAAAATACCTAAAAATAATAATCTTTAATAAAATAATTATCAATGAATAATTTAATTTTCAATCATTTATTTCAATTACCTATTTATAAAACCAATCGAAAAATCCTTTACCTATAATATTATGTACTATAGAATAAAAGTGTGTCCAAATCCTCATTTTTCAATTCACATGTAATGTGTATTCCCTAAAGGGAATTATTGATGAAATAATAAATTTAATACTTAATATTACACAATATGGAAAAAGAAACTGATTCCTACTATATGAATGCATCCAACTCTTTACAATTTAATAACACATATCGGTGTGCCTATTTCATCTTAATGAAATTTATGAAAAAATTAGCAAGACTCCCAACTGGTCTTCTGATCTTTGAAAAGATAGTATATAATTAATCACCATAAACATCCTTTACTTCACCATTAACATGAATTGACCTTTTAAATTTAGTCTCAATACCTTGTAAATATATTGAACAACATGTTAAACATTCCTCTGATCTATACCCCTCATCAATAAAACCTTCCGATTGAGCCTTGTTGTGAACATACGACTTTAAATTCCTCAAATATATATAAAAAATATACAAATAATAAGAAAAAACAAAATATTATGGTGCTAAGTAATTTATATACAAAATTTTAAATCTCATTTTAATATGATACATCCATTGATATTGTACTGACCCACCCAATCATAGTTAATCAACTAGATGCATGCACAAGTGAATCATGATAGTAAAAAATGATGGAGGAAATATTATCTAAAAATGGAAAAGTGAGAGAACAATTTTATGTTGGATATTTTCAAGATAAATGGGATTGATAACCTTAATGCATATTTATCAAAAGAATTCACATAACTCTATCAATACTGAAAACACATTTTTTATAATCACATTACATATTGAAATGGGACATAATTTCTATATAATGACATGAAAATACTGACTTTTAATGACAAATATTTTACAATCTTTCATATCGATACATTTAGAATGGTTGCTCAAATAACCATAGTGCAACTTCATATTCACTAGACATTTCAAAAAGGTTTATTTTATTTTTCATTATAAAAAACATGGTTGATATTGTCCCTTATCATTAGGACAAAAATCCCTTCTCTTAATTATTTTTGAAGATATTTTCCAGCCTTAAGATGATCTATTGTCTTCCAATTTCATTCAAAAAAGTATAAATATAATTATCACATACATTTTTATCAATAGACATGAAATCAAGATTGTGACATAACATGTTAGTATCCCAATATAGTAATTAAAAAATTTATACCTTTTTCCATTATTTAGATCCATCCGCATTATTATTCCCCTGAGGTTTCTTGCATTTACCATTATATGTTTTTATCTTCTCAAATGACACGTTTATGTTTTCTACCTATTTGAAAGTATTTATTCTAGAAAATTCCCTTAGAGGTTTTAGAAAATCCCAATATCTATCAAAACATAATCACATCAATTAAATTTTTTGACCATCACCAAAAAATTGACGATGCCCCCCAAAACACCGCTTTCTATTATAAGGAAAACATAATGGAATTTTGTCAAAGTTAAAAGTTAGACAAGCTAATATGATATAAGTATTCTATCAAGATAAGGTACCAAGTTTGTGTAAGTCACTGGTTTTCCACAGTAATACTACTCGCATTCTAAACTTTTCAAATAGGGTGACATCATAGGTGTTAAAAGCATCCATCCAAAACTCTTTCAACTCCATAAAATGAGGTTTAAAATAGAAATATTTTTCATTTTATAGAATTAATTTCCTAAGAGTGATCATTGAAATAATCATAGATTTTTTTTCATACACATCCATGGGGGAAGATTGTATGTTATCAATATTATAGGCCAAATACTATAATTTGAACTCATGATACCAAAATAACCATCATCTACAAGAACAAAGTGAACATTTCATGTATCTAAATCAAATTGAGGATGTGTGTTATTAAATTTCATCCATGATTTATAATATCTAGGATGCCTCATAAATTCATCATTACATTTTACACTTTTATTCCAATGTATATTCTTGGTAGTTTTACTATAAGTAACCTTTGTTTAAGTGGAAAATAATGAAAACAATTTACAGGTTGTTTATGTTTTTGGATTTTTCCCTTTTTCCTAGATGTTTGTAATTTATTATATATTTCATTGTTCTTATTATCCCATTAATATAAAATTCATTCATTCAGATAAGAAAGTTTCTTATTATAATAATCCCTAATTTATTGATGATTTTCTTAGCCTCATAAAAAGAGTAGGGGATTTAAGAATGGTCAAAACAATATATTATAAAATCCAAAATCATTATCAATTCCTTATAATTAATTATATACAAACACTTAAAGTGAAATATTTTTGTTATACAATATTTTTTGGATTAATTTTAAAAACATTCACACAATTCTTTATTTTCATCATCCAACAACTTAGAAAATTATACCAAAGTTTTATCCATGTTTACACTTAACAAGTCATTATTATTTGTATCTTTAATAGACGAACCTACTTCATTTTCACCAAGAATATTACCAAACCCAAATGCATCATTGAAATTTTCCTCTATAGGATCTGGAGAACCAATATTATGGAGAAGAGTCTCATTGTCTTATGCTCTATTTGATGATATCCCAACTTCATTTAATTCTCTATTCCATATCCTATCACGACCCGTCGTCAAGGCCCATGCCGTGACTTCCCCAAGCCTGCCTTCCATAGGCCAGGGGCTGGCGACTAGTACCAAAGGTGAATTCCCAATAAAAGGGAAGACATTGCCTTTAAACCTGTAACACACCCAGTCTGAACAAAAGTAGTAGAAGAAAAAAGTACTAAAATAGAAAATAAAAGTGTGCTGAAAGTAAGTGGGTCAGTATACAAACCCAACTGAACAACAAGTATAAGTACAAGTAAAAAGGAAAAAAGCTCCCAAATTGTCCACCATGGAATCCTACCTGAAGGGTAGGTAAAGAACTCGAAAAACTCATCCCTGAAGTACGTCCCGTCTAGTCTAGCTCTGAGCAGCCTCCCATCCGTCACCCTCATCCTCGATCATTGCTGGCCGTCATCTGTACAGAACACAACAAGGTGTGGGCGAAGCCCATGCAGGGGTGAGTATAAAAATACTTAGTAGGGGACCCCAAGACCCCTGAAGGTCTCTCATAATCCAATAAGGATAAACCACATAAGTAAGATACAATCACGAAGTATCAACCAACCTTACTTAGGTATATGCCCATACATATACCTAAGTTACCAATCACAGTCCGACTCCTACTCTCGAGCCTAAGAACAACCTAGTCCACAAAGGAAGTAAATTCAATCACCACGATGATAATGGTTGAAAGGCATGACTCAGCTCACACAGGTATACTTCTCATGTAGAGGGGTAGAGATGATTAGTTTTAGCCACTGAATCATCTCCTCTATCAAACCCACATAGGATCCTGGAACAGTATCAACACTGTCGAACCCACGTAGGATCCTGGTACAGAAGTCGTCACTGTCGAATCCACAGTGGATCCTGGTATAGTTGTCATCGTTGTCGAACCCACGGAGGATCCTGGTATAGTAGTCACCACTTTCGAACCCACGGAGGATCCTAGTACAGAAGTCATCGCTGTCGAACCCACGGAGGATCCTGGTATAGTATCGTCACTGTCGAACCCACGGAGGATCCTGTCATCTCAGTCCTAGACAGCCCTAGGGTTCCCTCACACAACACGCTCAATTCTAGGAGGGTCCGCTTCTTGAGACAAGATTCGATGCATCAACTGCCACAAAGTCTTGAGTTGATGTATCCCGTAGTTCCGTATCATTATAAAAAACCCATCGCGATATACGTCGCGTCAATCAGACGCCCAGTCTGTGAGTTATTGGCATTTCTGTTCCAGGGTCTAGTTGGTTTTTAGGTTCAAAACAACAAGAACGTACCCCAACTACATCCAAACCTCAAGTGGGGTATGCCAAAAGAATCGTCTTGCTCCAATAATTCCATCACAGCAGGCCGTTCTCCAATCAGACACCCGTAGCCCAAGATACGGGCTAAAAGGTGTAAATGGACAAATAGGTCCGGGTCCGGTCCGAACCAGTGGACCGACCTGGCCCGACCCAGTCGGACCGACCTAGCTCGACTCGGTCCATTCCAGGGTCCGACCCAGTCTGCAGATCCAGACCGGTCTGAAGAAGAGGCCTCAGCTGAGGGGACGAACTGACCCGAAGAGGTGGCCCGGTCCTACGAGTGGCCCGACTTGTGGGCATCCCGGCTGAGGGGCGGCTCGGCTGAAGGCGGCCAGGCCTAGGGGCGGCTCGGCCGAGGGCGACCCACGTGGCCGGGAGCTGGCCCGCGTGGCTGGCAGCTGGCTGGCGGCGGGCTCGCGTGGCCAGCGGGCCACACATGTGGGTGGGATGGGGGGGGGGGGGTTACACCCCCTGCCTTTTGTAACAGCCGGTGCATGGTGCGCCGGCCTGGTAACCGCAAGACCCAAGGGGTCTCACCTTTGGAGCGCTTGCCAGCGGCCGAATCAGCCGACCGCCCTTCCCGTCCGCCGCGGCCTTTGGCCGCGGGTCTTCTCCGGCACGGCGTGATGGCGCCGCACCGTCTTCGTCCGCTGTAGCCCGCATGGCCGCGACCCCCTTCCTCCAGCATGGTGTGACGACACCACTCCCCTCCGGCACCACCGCGGCCCGCTTGGCCACGACCCGGTTCTTTACACGGTGCGATGACGCCGCTATCCTTCGGTGACCCGGTGGTCCTTGCGCCGCTGGTTCCTCTCACGGATGGCCCGTCGCCGGCCGTTGATGCTCCTCCGTGGTTCTCTCTTATGGTGGCGCTGTTGCACCGCCGCCATAGTCAACCAAACAATAACCAACGGAGGGATTTCAGGCCGTGTTTGTTCGGCTGGTGCCCTCCGTGTTAGGTGATAACAATTATCCAACAAATAAACCAAGGTTTTAATGATGAAGAACAAGAAAAGAATTCAACTCAAAACCCTACCTTTCGTAATGGTGATCAATGGCGGAGTCGCGGAAGACGGACATCACTTCATTGACATCGAGAGGAGATGACGTCGTCGTTGGAGACGTTCTTCACGGGAGACGTCTTTCCATTCTTGCCCTGGTTGGAGAGGGAGAAGACGACGTCGTCGTTCCTCGGTGGAGATGAGCATTCTTCATTAGAGAGGATGTCATTCTTCATTGGAGATGATGTCGTTCTCCAAGAATTCTCCCAAAGCTCTCCCAAAGTTCCACCATTGAGAATCACCAACCAAATTAAAATAATGGCTACTTCAATATTTTATTGTTTCCATGAATTCCAAAAATAATTCAAACCATTTCAAATTAATTAATTAATTAGCATTAATTAATTCTTAAGTGTGTTGGCACCATAATGAGGGAAGGTGGAAAGTGAAGTGGCTCCAAATATTTATGGGGAGTTACAAGAGTTAAAGGGGGGGTTAAGGGGGTTTGATGCTTGTGTGGCCCCCACCTTATAACATCCTCCCAAGGGAGGTTATGTGCAGGTGGCACCACCACCAACCTCCCCTTGGAGGTTTTAAATACCATTAAAATAAAAATATGCTACACATATTTTTATTTAATTTTTATTTAGAAACCCCAAAATTTAACTTCCACTCACGTCAGAACGCAACTGCGGTAAAGGTATCCTTAAGAGAATACCGGTGCTGTGAGTTCAACGGTGTCCTTGGATTTCAATTCCGATCACCGGTTCAAAAGATATAAAATCCCGCATGTACGTTTACTGAACGTACTCGAACAAAACTTCAGAAATTGATTTTGGGCACACCGGGCCTCGGAATCAAGCGCAGTCAGAAACTGCGGACTCGTAAAATTCCCATGTATTTAAGAAAAAAAAATTCTATAGAATTTCCAGGTCTTTATATTCTCCCCACCTCAGGGCTTTACGTCCCCGTAAGCTACAACTCACACTAAGGAAATAAATGGGGGTACTGAGCATGCATCTGAGCCTCCTACTCCCATGTGCTCTCCTGGAAGTTCCCGTGCTACCAGCGAACGCGCACCAGAGGAATAGACCATCCATGTAGGACCCGCTCCTGTCGATCCTCAATCTCTACTAGAACATTCATGAAAGTCTCCCCTTTGTCGATATCCATCTTCCCGTGGTCGATGATATGGGATGGGTCATGCACGTATTTCCTCAGCTGAGATATGTGGAAGACATCGTGCACCCGATGCAGCTGAGGTGGAAGAGCTAGGCGGTATGCCACCTCGCCTACTCTTCTAAGGACCTAAAACAGTTCCATGAATTGCAGAGATAACTTTCCACCTTGGCCAAATCTCCGTAGACCTCGTCGAGGTGTGACCCATAGAAATACGTGGTCACCATCCTTGAACTCCAGTGGTCTTTGTCTCCTATCAGCATAGGACTTCTGCCTGTTCGGTGCAGTCTTCATCCACTCCTGGATGATCTGCACCTTCTCCATTATAGCCTGAACCATATCTGGTCCTACAAGTGATGACTCGCCTGGGTCAGTCCAACATAGAGGCGATCTGCAAGGTCGGCCGTACAGTTCCTCGTAAGGTGCCATCCCGATGGTAGAGTGGTAGATGTTGTTATATGAAAACTCTACCAAGGGTAAGTGATCCTCCCAACTACAACGAAAGTTGAGGATGCATTCACAAAGCATTTCCTTGAGAGTCTAAATGGTCCTCTCAGTATGACCATATTTCTGAGGATGGAAGACGATGCTCAAGCAAAGCTGCGTCCCGAAAGCCTCCTGCAACCCCTTACATAGCCGGGAAGTGAAACGAGCATCTTTATTGGAGATTATCGTCAATGGAACACCATGAAGCTATATGATCTCCCATATGTAGAGGCATCCCAGGCTCTCTACTGAACCCTTCTCTTTGATCGGTAGTAAGTGGGCCGAATTGGTGAGTTGGTCGATAATCACCCAGATAGAGTCGTGTCCTCTGGATGTACGTGGAAGTCCCATCACAAAATTCATGGATACACCATCCCACTTCCACTCTAGGACATCTAAGGGCTGAACTAAGCCTGTTGGAATCTGGTGCTCCACCTTCACTTGCTGACAAGTGAGGCATCGTGAGATGAACTCTGCTACTGCCTTCTTAATACATGGCCACCAGTGCTGTTGTCAGAGGTCCTGATACATCTTTGCCACTCCTGGATTTACCACTAAAGGAGACGTGTGGAACTTCCACAACACTTCCTCCTGAAGTGAAACTGGTACCATGGTACGTCTTTGGAAGAGAATGTCGTTCTCCCCACCTTTAGAAAATCCATCAGGTGCCTGCCCTGTGGATATCTGAGCATGTTGAGCCTCGCAGTCAACATCAACACACTGTGACTCCCTGACTCGCTGAAGAAGTGGAGGAGTGATTGTGAGTGAATGTAGAAAGGCTGCTCCATATTTATCCATAAAGGATATCTACAATGCGGCCAGCTGCTCTATCACCTCTCCTAGCAGCTGAATGCCTCATATCCTGCTGAGAGCATATGCTACAACGTTCCCCTTCCCAGGAGTATATACTATATCAAATTCATAGTCCTGGAAGAAGTCAAGCCAACGCTGCTGTCTCAGGTTCAGGTCCTTCTGTGAGAAGATGTACCTGAGACTCTGGTGGTCTGAGTAGACTGTAAAATGCTCTCCCATCAGATAGTGCCACCACATCTTCAAGGAAAAGACCACTGCTGCTAACTATAGGTCAGGGGTAGCGTAGTTCTGCTCATGCTGTCTCAGCTGCCGAGAACCATACGCGATCACTGCTCACTCCTACATCAAGACACACCCGAGTCCGGTCCTTGATGCGTCGCAGTAAACTACATACCCAATGCCCTCCTCCGGTAGCCTGAAGATGGGCACACTAGTCAACCTCTGCCTCAGCTCCTAAAATATCTTCTGGAATCTCTCTGACCACACGAAGGGTTTCCCCTTCTTTGTCAATATTGAAAGTAGTGCAGCAACTCTGGAGAAGTCTGGCACAAATATCCGATAGTACCCAGCCAGTCCTAGAAAACTCCATACCTCCGTCACAATCCTGGGTGGCTCCCAAGCAAGCACTGCCTCAATCTTTGCTGGATCCACTGCAAATCCAGCCTCTGAGACGACGTGTCCTAAGAAGTGAACCTCTCGAATCCAAAACTGGCACTTTGAGAGCTTACCATAAAGCTGGTGCTCTCGGAGTGTGTCCCGTACTACCCGCAAATGGTAGGCATGCTTCTCCTCAATAGTCGAGTAGATCAGTATGTCGTCGATGAAGACTACGACAAAGCGATCAAGGTAAGGCTGTAAGATCCTATTCATGAGACTCATGAACACTGCTGGAGCATTAGTTATGCTGAAGGGAATAACCAAGAACTTGTAGTGGTCATACTGACACCTGAAGGTCATCTTCTGCACATCCTCATCTCAAACTCTGAGCTGGTGATAGCCTGACCTAAGGTCTATCTTCGAGAACCATCATGATCCCTTGAGCTGATCAAAGAGGTCATCAATACTCGGGAGTGGGTACTTGTTCTTCATGTTCACCTGGTTCAGGCGCCGATAATCAACACGTAGACACAAGATCCCATCCGCCTTCTTGGCGAACAAAATCGGGGATGCCTAGGGTGAAACACTGGGTTGGATAAATCCCTTCCCCTGCGAGTCCTCTAGCTGTACCCACAACTCACGAAGCTCAGCAGGAGCCATCCGATACACTGGAGTAGATATTGGTTCTATCCCAGGGTACAAGTCATTGTAGAAGTCCAACTCTCTACGAGGAGGTATCCCCGGTACATCGTCAGGGAAAACATCCGCGTACTGATCCACCACAACAAGAAAACTCGGACTCCGCACATCAATTGCTCCGAGAATGAGGCTAGCCAACTGATGTGTGATCGGCTGCCCCCTCCTCTGGGCAAGTCCATCCTACGCTGCAAAGGCTCCCTTCTCACCAGTGAAGGTAAACCTCATCCCATCATTGAGGATACACCACACTTTCCGCCCAATACAGTCAATCTGTGCATTAACTATGGATAACCAGTCCATACCCAAGATGACGTTGTAAGGCCTTGATGCCACTACGAGGAGATCCTAACCGAATCTCTCACCTCCTAGAGTAAGCTCACATTGCTGGAACTAGTGCGTAATCGAGTATGCTCCCGTAGGAGTCTCTAGTCGTAAGGATCGAGCCAACAGCTCCGTCGGAATCTCTGAGCTCCGAACAAGGGTAGAGACAATAAAAGAATGACTCACACCTGTGTATATAAGTACTGCAGCAAGGGTGGAGTAGACACAGATAGTACCTCAAATCATCTCGGGTGCGCCGTGGTCGTAGGCCTCGACTGCCTGGAGCTAAGCCCACCTATGTCCGCCAGCTCCCTGTGGTCGGGGTGGACCTCCTAGTGGTGGTGGTGGTAGGGCCTCAAAACGTCGTCCACCTCCTGCTGCTCGGACAACTCCTATGCCACGTCTGCCTGCTCTCGACAGACCACCATGGTCAAACCTCTGCCTCTTCCTGGGAGGTCCCTCTACTGTCTGCTGCTCATCTGCACGACGGGTCGGGCAATCACGAGCCATGTGACCCTGCCTGCCGCATGCATAGCACTGCCTACCCCTCGTATGGCTGACTCTGTCTCATATGCCCCACACAACCGAACCTGTATCCTAGAGTCGCCCACCTGATGGCCTAGTCCTTTCGGACCTCTACAACATCTATCTACTTCCGGCTGCAGAAGACTATACTACGTGTCGCCCTATGGTGGGTCTCGCTGCTGGTGTCTGCTCAGTAAGAAAACTCTTCAAAAGAAGGGCTCGCTCCAGCACCCCCGCCTGCATTGGGATGTTGAGAGAGATCATCGAAGCCCTGATCTCATGCCTGAGTCCCTGCTCGAATGTCCAGGCCTTGAAGAATGGGTCCCATACCATATCCATGGAGTATCGCAAGAGGTCTATGAACCTCGTTAAGTACTGAGCTACCGTCATACTTCCCTACTACAGATGAAGTAACTCCTGAATCCGCACCGCACGAAGGGTGGCTGGAAAAAAATCTGACCAGAAGAGACTCTCGAAGTCTGCCCAGAGTAGTGATGCCTCATCATGCACCTGGAGTATCAAGATCCACCATCTACCTGCTTCTTCATGCAGTAGACTCACGGCAAGGATCACCATGAGGTCGGATAGTGTCCCTACCAATCTGAAAACTCTCACGACAGCCTCCAGCCAATCCTCAGCTGCCTGTGGGTTTGTATCTCCGCGGAACCTGGGTGGCCTCTGGCACTGGAACTCGTGCAATGAACTCAGATGACGTGCACTCTCTGCTACTAGAGCTAGTGGAATCAGTGGTCCATCGAGTAGTTATACCACTGGTACCTCCGTTGTGATGGGGCCCTACACCGAGGCCTCATCGCTTGGTGGGCTACCATCTCGTATGAAACTCGGAACCCTAGCTGGCTGCCTTTGTGGGGCCATACTGAAAAGAAACAGGTGTGCCACGGTTAAAAAAATATACCTGCTGAGCTGACACAAAGTAATCACGAAGAAAATTTTTCAAAGAAAACACACACACAATTAGTGTTTTTGTGCACTTAGTTGGAAATCAGAAGTCAGAGTCCTAGTGTATGGATACATCAGCCGCCGCAACAACACCAGTTTCCCTAAACTGATAACCACACCCAAAACACTTAAAACTATTACTGTTAAAAGAATCAGAATCCAAGTTCTATGGTAGAACCGACTCCTCTGATACCAATTTGTCACGAACCGTCCTCAAGGCCCGTGCCATGACTACCCCAAGCCCGCCTTCCATAGGCCAGGGGCTGGTGACTAGCACCAAAGGAGAATTCCTGATAAAATGGAAGGCATTGCCTTTAAACCTGTAACACACCCAGTCTGAACACAAGAAGTAGAAGCAAAAAGTACTAAAATAGAAAAGAAAAGTGTGCTGAAAGTAAGTGGGACAGTATACAAACCCAACTGAACAACAAGTACAAGTACATGTAAAAAGGAAAACAACTCCTGGATTGTCCAACGAGGAATACTACCTTAAGGGTAGGTATAGAAGTCAAAAAACTAGTCCCTAAAGTACATCCCGTCTAGTCCAGCTCGAAGCATCCTCCCGTCCATCCCCCTCAGCCTCGATCACTGCTGATAGTTGTCTGCACAGAACACAACACGGTGTGGGAGAATCCTGTGCATGGGTGAGTATAACAATACTCAATAGGGGACCCCAAGACCTTCTAAGGTCTCCTAGAATCCACTAAGGATAAACCAAATAAGTAAGATATAATCATGAAGTATCAACCAACCTTACTTAGGTATATTCCAATACATATACCTAAGTTACCAATCAGAGTCCGACTCCTACTCTCGATCCCAAGCACAACCCAATCCACAAAGGAAGTAAAGTCAATAACCATGATGATAATGGTTGAAAGATATGACTCAGCTCACACAGGTATACTACTCATGTAGAGGGGTAGAGATGATTAGTTGTATCCACTGAATCATCTCCTCTGTCGAACCCACGTAGGATCCTGGAACAGTATCAGTGCTGTCGAACCCACGTAGGATCCTGGTACAGAAGTCATCAATGTTGAACCCACAGAGGATCCCAGTACAGTAGTCATCGCTGTCAAACCCACAGAGGATCCTGATACAGTAGTCACTATTGTCGAACCCACAGAGGATCCTAGTACAGAAGTCATCGCTGTCGAACCCACGAAGGATCCTGGTACAGTATCATCACTGTCGAACCCACGGAGGATCCTGTCATCTCAGTCGCAGCCAACCCTAGGGTTACCGCACACAGAACGCTCAATTCCGGGAGGGTCCGCTCCTCGATCCAGGAGTCGATACATCAACAACCACGAATCCTTGAGTTGATGTATCCCATAGTTCTGTCTCATCATAAGGAACCCATCACGATAGATGGTGCGTCAATCGGACACCCGGTCTGTGAGTTATTGGCATTTCCGTTCTAGGGGCCCGATTAGTTTTTAGGTTCAAACTAACTCGACCATACCCCAACTGCGTCCAAACCTCAAGTGAGGTATTCCAAAAGAATTTTCTCGCTCCAATAATTCCATCACAGCAGGCGGTTATCCAATCAGACACTCGTAGCCAAAGATGCGGGCTAAAAGGTGCAAATGGCCAAACGGGTCCGGATCCGGTCCAACCCAGACGGACTGACCCGGACCAACCCGGTTCGTACCGGGGTTCGACCCGGTCTGCGGATCCAGCCCAGTCCGAAGAAGCTTCCTGAGCCGAGGGGACGGCCCAACCTGAATAGGCGGCCCAGTCCGACGGGCGGCCCGACTGAGGGCATCCCGGCCATGGGAGGCCCAGATGAGGGCGGCCCGGCCGACTGGCTGGCTCGCGTGGCCGGCGGCTGGCCCGTGGGGTGGGCGGCGGGCCCGCGTAGTAGGCGGCTGCCGCATGGCTGGCGGCGGGCCTGCGTGGCCAGCTGGCCATGCATGGGGGGGGGGGGGGGTTACACCCCTGCCTTTCGTAACAGCCGACACATGGTGCGTCGGCCTGATAACCGTGGGACTCGAGGGGTCCCACCTTTGGAGTGACCGCCCTTCCCATCCGCCACGGCCTTTGGCTGTGGGTCCTCTCCGGCACGACGTGATCGCGTCGCACCGTATTCATCCTCCGCGGCCTGCATGGCCGCGACCCCCTTCATCCGGCGCGGTGCGACGACACCGCGCCCCTCCTGCACCACCGTGGACCGCCTGGCCATGACCCGGTTCTTTTCATGGCGCAACGATGCCACGCTCCTTCGGTGACCCGATGGTCCTTGCACCGATGGTTTCTCTCATGGCCGACCCGTCGCCGACCGTCGATGCTCCACCGTGGTTCTCTCTTTCGGTGGCGCCGTTGCACCCCCACTGTCGTCAACCAAACAAGAACCAACGGAGGGACGTCATGCCGTGTTTGTTCAGGCCGCGCCCTCCACATTAGGTGATAATGATTGGATAACAAATAAACCAAGGTTTGAATGAAGAATAACCAGAAAATAATTCAACTCAAACCCCTACCTTTCGTAACAGTGATCAACAACGAAGTCGCAGAAGACAGACATCGCTTCGTTGATGTCGGGAGGAGATGACATCATCGTTGGCGATGTTCTTCGCGGGCAGCGTCTTTCCTTTATTGCCCCAGTTGGAGAGGGAGAAGATGGAGTCATCGTTCCTCGGTGGAGATGGGCGTTCTTCGTTGGAGAGGATGTCGTTCTTCGTTGGAGAGGATGTCGTTCTCCAAGAATTATCCCAAAGTTCCACCACCAAGAATCACCAACCAAAATAAAATAATGGCTACTCCATTATTTTATTGTTTCCATGCATTACAAAAATAATTCAAACCATTTCAAATTAATTAATTAATTGGCATTAATTAATTCTTAGGTGTGTTGGCACCATAATGAGGGAAGGTGGAAAGTGAAGAGGCTCCAAAAATTTATGGGGAGTTCCAAGAGTTAAGGGGGGGGGGGGGGAGGGCGTTAAGGGGGTTTGATGCTCGTGTGGGCCCCACCTTATAACATCCTCCCAATGGAGGTTATGTGCGGGTGGCCCCACTACCAACCTCCCCTTGGAGGTTTTAACTACCATTCAAATAAAAATATGCTACACATATTTTTATTTAATTTATATTTAGAAACCCCAAAAATTAACTTCAACTCACGTCAGAATGCAACTGCGTTAAAGGTCTCCTTAAGCGAATACCGATGCTGTGAGGTGTCCTTAGATTTCATTTCTGAACACTAGTTTAAAAGATATAAAATCCCACACGTACGTTTACTGAACATACCCGAAAAAAACTTCAGAAATTGATTCCGGGCACACCGGGCCTCTGAATCAAGCACCGTCAGAAACTACGAACTCGTAAAATTTCCATGTATTTAACAAAAAAATTTCCACAAAACTTCCGGGTCTTTACATACCCACTTGGTATATTTAATTTTAATTATTTTCTACTCAAATGGAAATATTATTCAACTCTGGTTATCCATTTCTTAACTGTTCAATTACGATAATGATATATTATTCTTCCCTCGATAGATTTATGCTCAAATAAAAAATCAAGAAATTTATTTAATCCTTCTTTAGACTCATTAGTTTTTATTAACCAAAAAATCCATGATTTATCCATTTTTATTTCATTAATTGAAATTAAATATATTAATAAAATATGTTCAAATAAATATAAGAATAAAATAAACATCTAAATAAATTTTATATAATAAAAAACATCTAAAGAAATTTTCTTCATAAAACACTTTCATTAAAAAATATAAAATGTAAATCTCTTTTCTATTTATAAAAATTTAAAAATACTATTTTTAAAAGTATAGTTTTTCCTCTAAAAAACATAAAAAAAATATATTTTTCCCTTCAAAAAATTATATAAAAGGAATGGTATATGTAATCAATAAAAACTTATGATTAGGTTTAATTTGTAATTTCTTATTTAAAACATTCCATAGTTTTAGTCAATTATGATATATAGTTAAAAAATAATTAATGTTAGTTTATATTATAAAAGAAAAATTTCACTTGCATTTAAGAATAAAACTTCTAAAAAATAGAACTTATTATAACTAACATGTCTTATAATAAATTTATACTAAGGGAATCCCAATAATAAAAATTGTATAATGAAAATGATGTATAGATATTAGAGTGAATGGGATTACTTTTATAAATAAATAGCTATTCCTAGGATTATAATAAAAAAATAATATAAATATAGAAATTATGAGATAAAAAATTTAGTATTAATTTTCTAAATCAATAGATGGAAATTCAAGATCAAAATGGGTAGTTAATTAGCAAGTTTATGGTACCATTGAGTCTCAAATTAGTTTCCTTAAGGTATAAAATAGCTTTGTGTGCATTATTAAAGGGGGAAAATATTACAAAAACATTATTGATTTTTATTCCAACCAAGGTTTTAGTAGGATATTTTCCATCAAGGTTTTTTTAGGGATTCAACAGAAAGAAGAAAAATGTGGATAATCCCTAAATACCAACTATTCTGGTGAGGGTTTCCATTGGGAAAGGGTTTCAGGAGGGATACAACAAGTCCATGCCTCCTATAATATATTTTTAATGAAATGCATAAGGTTTACATGAGGATAAAATAGATTTATTAGAGTTCCATGGGGACCTTCAAATGATAAGTATATGACTCTATCTAGTGGGGCATCTCGATCTGAGAGAGAGGGGGAGTTCTCACAAATAGGGGGGTGTCGTCAGGATCATGAGGAATATGCACAATATGCATTTGAGAGATGGGGCCTTGATATAACCAGAGGTAAGGGAGGATATAGAGGTGGTTTGGAGGTGTGGTTACCATAGATAGAGTGAATAGGGGATCACTGTAAGGGAGTGGAAACCATATAAATAAAAATAGTCGATAGGGGGGTGGTAGGGTGATGAAAAATAAGGGGATGCATAATGAAAATTAGGGGGGAAATAAGTCATGAGGGGTAGTTTTATGGTAAAATAATTCTAATTATAGGGGTTAATTTTAAAACCATTCTAATTTTTATTTATAGTAGGTTTATAATAACCCCCTCTAAATTTATGTCACTAAACATCGAGTTTTTTTATAGAGTACTTTTATATATAAAACTATATATATATATATATATATAAAGTTTTAATTCAAAAGATAATTTTATATTTTTTATAAATTGAATTACATAAAATATAGATCAAATTTTGGTTTATCACACACAAATTTTTTAAGAGGGGTTATTTTATATTTTTAGTAAAATATAGATTACTTAATTAAAAAATAGTTACCAAGGTAAAAACAAAAAAAAAGGTAAAAGTAAAAACCAAATAACCAATGAATTAAAAAATATTTAAAACATGTGTGGAAATACTTGTTTGAGGAATTCTTGACCCAATATCACCACACATTCCATTATTTCTAACTTTTGGAGTCTTTAACCCTTGCATAGTGTAATGATATCATTGAAAATTAAAGGGTGTTATCAAAAGTGCCATTTTCTTCACTTATAAAAGAGGACACTTCCACCCATTCATGCCACACCCATTCCTTAGAATTCTATTCTAAAAATATTCAGTTTTTATAATCCTATAAAAATATATATAAATTTCATAAGCCTATGGTCTCAATTATTTATCTTAATCCATTCATTTCTAAGTAAACTTTCAAGGGAAAGTTCAAAGTCCTAGTGTGAGTATGATATAATCGTTGACATTTTCTTCTTAATATTTCTCCTCAAAAAATATAATTACCATAATAATATGATAAAAAATCATAATTATTATACTTAAGTGTTATTATATTATTGTAACAACCTTTATTTGTTTATTTCCACCCACTTCAAAAAAATAATAGAATACTAACCATGCATTGTGAGGACTACCGCCTCTATAAAGTAACTTTTTTCATTTTTCATATTGATTTTATTTATTTATAGAAATAACATAAAATTTGATTCAAAAAATAAAAAACATATAAATTATATCATTATTCTTCTATTATAATGATATTATATATAACCTTAACTATACTCACCCATTGAGATATAACTTGTTCATGTTTGGGTTGGTTTAACCACATATTTGAATAATGCTGTAAAACTTGAATACAGATGACTATGGGAAATTAAATAATCATTTTATTATAATTTAGTAAGAAATTAAATATTTTTTAGGTTATTTAATTGTTATATTAAGTATTTAAATTATTATTAAAATATCATATTCGATCACTAAAATTACCAAAATAATTCGTCACCGATTCAATTTTCATGACAATATAAGAAAAAACTATATAATAAGAGGTCTATATTAAATTAAATATATAAGAATAATGTTAATAATAAGTTATCTAATAAAATTAATTTTATTATTCAAAAAGTTAGGTACATGCACAGAATGAATTTGGAACAAGGTAAGGGTTTTTGTCTCAAATCCCTCTATTTGAGACATGTTTGGTATTATAAACCTAATTTCATTTATTTAGTGTATATAATATCTATTTGGTACACCATATCATGAATTATATTTTAATCATGATATTTTAAGTTCAATTAAAATCCCTCTCTTTCAAGGGTGTTTGATTAAAATGTTACTCATACCATGAAGGTTATTTGTCTCAAACTTTAATTCCTTGAGACATGTTTATATTATGGACCATATTTTCCTTGAATGGTGTATTTAATTGTCACAACCCGACCCAACGAGGCTCAAGACGCGAATCCCCAAGCCCACCTTCTATAGACCAGGGGCTGTAGACTAGCACCGAGTAGGCCATCACACACATGGGAGGCATTAGCCTAAGGTACCTGTACACATGCACCCATACACACCTCTATGAAACAGTGAAAAGATATATATATAAAAACTGAAAAGAAATGCATGAATAAATCTAAACCACAACTAGTGTGCAATAAAAATACAAAAGAGAAAATACAGGGCCCAATAAAAGTAAACTGAAAAAGCCTCCAACCTGCTCAGAAGGAGGGAAACACTGCCAAATGAACCCACTGATAAGCTCCTTGGCACAGCTCCGGTAATCACCCCGATCAGTCTCTCTCACTAAGGTCCGCCTGGTCCGAGTCCTCTTGGGACTCCGTCAAAAGGCCTATGGTCTGCACAAGACACAAACATGTGCAGGAAAACCCCGTGTAGGGGTGAGCATAAATATTTTCAGTAGGCACCCGAAAAACCCCAAAATAAAAGGGAGAAACTGAAAGGAAATAGTTAGCTCATCCCAGCCAGAGGGAAACCAAACGAGAGTGAAAATCCATCTTGAGACCATCCTCGACTAAACATGAATAGTCAGATCCGCTTAGGTGTATGCACATACATACACCATGAACATCCGCTCAGGTATATGACCATACATATACCATGAGGAACCAGATATACTCATTCCACGCATGAAGCCTCATGAGTTTCTGACCTCATAACCAATGACATGTTCTACTCAAAGATCTAAGGCTTACCAAAACCAAGAGAACACACTCCACGTGCTCTGTCATCCCAGATGACACGTGTTTGAGAGATACACTCTATCGGGCCTCACACCACCATCCCAGATGGACCAACTGAGAGAACACGCTCATTAAACATCATCACTAAGAACACCACACTGAAACAGGGGAAACAAAAAACTTCTCAGATAGGGGATCACTCCTAGGGTCTGCTAGGGGATACAATAACCTACTCCGGTATCTTGAAGATCTCACAGATAGGGGATCACTCCCAGGAACCGCTGAGGGATACCACGACCCGACCTGGTGCTCCACAGATCACATCACTCAGACAGAGGATCGTTGCCCGTGTAAAGGTGTTCACAGTGATACCAGAACCCTATCTGGTATAACTCATGATTTAGGGGATCGAACCTACGATGGACCAACCCTATTGAAACCACGCGCTGAGTAGAGGATCGTATAACCAACGATTCCACAACCCTACTGAAACCACACGTCGAGTAAGGGATTGTATAACCAATAATACCACAACCCTACTAAATGACCCTCCACGTAGGGGATCATATTACAGATGATGCCTCAAACCCTATAGAGTTAACCTGCTGGATAGGGGATCAACGACCGTGTATAAGTGGTCAAAGCGATACCAAGAACCTGATCTAGGGAAGCGAAGCTAGAGGATACCACTTTGGACCCAGCAGAGGGATGCCGCAACTCTATCAAGAAAACATCATATCAAGGGGATCACAAATCTATAATAGGGTTGTAATGCCACATAAACCCATACAGGAATGAACCAAAGGAGTACACTCAACCACTGCTGGTCCAAATCTCGCTAACCCAAGAGACCAGAAGCATCACCACACCACACACCTCTTAGGCCCGAACCAAGGTAACCACCACATTCTACACGAAAAAACACACAGGATAAGCTATTTACTCACCCAAAACAGACAACTGGTGAAAAAGTTACTGTTCACCATAGAAAGCTTGAATGGGGCCCATGCCTTGATCCCGAAACTCATCAAGTGGACTACACCATTGTGACCCCCTCGGAAAAACCCACGAGATCGACTACTTTTTCATCCAAAACAGACACCCGATGAAAAAGTAGGGTTTCTCCGTAAACGCCCAAAAGAAGCATTGTGGGTCCCACATAATGATCTTTATCCCAGCACCCAGAAACTATCCTAAAGATTCCTCCTTATTATCAGGATCACAACGTCACTAACGGCACGTCAATCAGGCGCTCCGTGTAAAAGTTACGGCGGGTCGAAGTTGAAAATAATAAAATATTATTATTATTTTCAACGTTTCATGGCCTCAGGCCAAAAAACTGACTCATAAAATTCATGAAACATAATCAAGGGGTCTTTCTCATTACGAGGATTGCGTCGCTGCAAATGTATCAAAAATCAGACTTACGGTTTACGAGTTACGGGGGTTTAAAGAACCCCCAAAAAAATATGGCCGGACCACTGTAGGGTCGCCTGAAACCACCGCCGCCGCTTGCCAGAATCTACCGCGCTGCCGCCACGCCACTGCCACCCTAATTGGAAACTGCCATTGCCATTGCTGGAAACCGGGTTTTCCACAGGAAAACTTCCAGGAGCCACTGGGAACACCCCGATGTTTCAAATTTAGATCCGAAACATGTTTCGGAAAGCTCAGGACCCAAACTACACAACCCTTATACATATTTGAAAAAAAAAACAGTGCATAAATGGGATCCGGGATTTTAAAACTCAAACCACCTACCTCGCATGTGAAATGCCAACACTTCTAGGCTAGATACGCGCTCCGAAGCTGCTGCTGCACCATCCGAGAGCGATCTCCATCAAGATATGAGCTCAACGACACCTTGTTCTTCAATTTACGCCGATTCATCGATGAAGGAGGGAGGAGGGGGCTACTGCACGAACAAGGTAGGCGAGAATATTAGATATTTTTTAAACAAATATCAGCTCAACTTCCTGGCCCGACATGCCCCCAACCTGACACCCGACACCGACAAATATTATGTTGTACTTAGGGTAAACACGACGTTCTGAACTCAACCACGGTCTCAGAATTTCGATCTGAGACTCCATTCAGAATTTATTCGAGCTGACAATCATAAATAAACTTTTCCATTTATTTACGAAAATACCCCTGGTGGATTTTCCACAGCATGCCCACGCCCGCAAAGTTTACACCCCACCTAGGGTAAACAGTACTCTCTGGACACAACCATTCCCTCATATTTCTGATCCGAGCTACAGTTTAAGAGAAAACACAACCCCGTAATGTGCATAGTATAAAAATACTTAATATTTTTATAAAATTAATTCTAGGCACAACGGGACTCGGAATCAAATGCTGTCATCGCGCCTAGCTTTGGAAATATTTGTAGGAATATTCCAAAGTCTGACAGGGACAAAAACTAATTTTCTACATCCTCCCCACCTTAGAACATTTCATCCCCGAAAATCCATAAGAATAAGGGAAGCAACTGAACTCTCAACTAGGTCTCCCATGCCAGTGAGTTTTCCAACACACACCTCGACCCAAACACATCAGTTAGAGGGACTCATCCACCACACCTCAACACTATCTGCTTTGGGTGACACTGAATCGCCTACACAGTTTTAATTGCATCACAAAAATTCATCTCGGTTGGGGAAAGATCCATCTTCCTCATGCATTCGTAGCATATCGAACAATACCCACAAATTTGCTTACCAAAGCCCTAAACAAACCTCAAGAAAGCAACAAAAAGGGAATAGTACTACTAAACATTGTATATCAAAACTACTATAGAAGTAGAAAGGACACAAAGCATACCTCCATCCACCCACAGAGCCTTTGGGTCAACAACCTCTAAGGCCTGCAGCTATCCTCGCCCTTGCCCTCCAGATCCCAGAGCTCAGTGTGGACCACCAGGGGGAGGGGGGTGGTGGTGGAATCTGATACTGCATGCCACCTCCCACTGCTGCACCATCTCTGTCGCCACGTCCGCCGCCCTGCAAACCTCAATAATCAAGATGTTGCCGCTGCCAAGGAGGCCTGTCAACCAGCTCCCTCTCAGCTGCATGGTGGGACAGAAACTCCCTAGAAAGATGTCCCCAACCATCGCAAGCATAACACCACCCCTCCCACGGCTGACCAAAACTGGCCTAAGAGCCCTGAGAGCCCTGAGCCTCAGATCCTCCATCCTGGGGTCACCTCCTGAAACTTTGGACACGTCCATACCCCTGCACCTACCGTCGACTACCAACTACCGAGGTCTTAGCTGCCATGTGCCCAACACTGACGGGCTGAATCTATTCATCCCGGAAGCTCTTCACCACTAAGGCTCGCTCCAGCACTCGGTGGACAGGCACAAGGAAACCACACCTGCCCGGATGTCTCTGCGTAGGCCCTTCTCGAAGGTCCGATCCCTAAAGGACGGGTCTCAAACCATATCGAGGGAGTAGCGCAATAGGTCTGTAAACCTCACTGAGTACTCCTACATAGTCATGCCCTCCTGTTGAAGCTGTAGAAGCTCCTGGATTCAAACCGACCTCAGCATCACCAAATAGAACTCTTCTCTGAAGAGCCTCTCAAACATTGTCCACGTGAGCGTATCCTCGTCATGGGACTACGTCACTAAACTCCATTATTTCCCGACCGAACCATGCAGTAGGCTCACCACTAGGACCACCATCTGATCTGGAGGTGTCCTCACAAGGCAGAAAACTTGGGTGACTACTTCAAGCTAGTCATCAGCTGCCTGGGGGTCTAGATCACCCCGAAACCTCAGAGGTTGCTGCCTCTGGAACTTGTGCAACACACCTAGCATGCAACCATCCTCATCCTGTACTGCTGGCATAACCAGCTACTCGATTGGTGGTGGATCAACTAGTAGACAACCTGGAGGTCTAGCCTCAGAACCTGCGGCCTGGTCCACAACCTCTACATGGGGCAGATCGTCACCATAATCCTACTGTGTAACCATCATTCATTGTCATCATGGAGGCATCCTGAAATATAATTAAGACGCACCATGATCAAAGAGTATATCTAGGGAGCTGACCCAAGAAGAACAAGGGAAACCCAAAACCCAATCCTATATGATGCATGTACCATTATGTCCCTACGACTAGTGTCCTAATGTACCGAGTTGAAAGGAAGGTTATCAGAGTCACAATGAATGGATACGTCGACCGCCGCACCAACACTAGAGTCCCTAGCCTGAAATTCAAACTCAAAACATCCTAACACTGCCGCGATGAAACCCAAACCAAACTCACAGCTAGACCACCTACTATTAGAGATCCCAAAGGTGGAAACTCCTATAATACCACTCTGTCATGACCCAACCCAACGGGGCTCGAGCCACGACTCCCCAAGCCCACCTCCAATAGGCCAGGGGCTGGCAACTAGCACCGAGTAGGCTATCACACACATGGGAGGCATTAGCCTAAGGTACCTGTACACACACACCCACACACACCTCCATGAAATAGTGCAGAGATATATATAAAAATTAAAAAGAAATGAATGAATACATATAACCCACAACTATAGTACAACAAAATTACAAAAGAGAAAATATAGGCCCCACAAAAAGTAAACTGAAAAAGAATCCAACCTACTCAGAAGGAGGGAAACACTGCCAAATGCACCCACTGGTAAGCTCCTCAGCAGAGATCTGGTAAACACCCCGTTCAGTCTTTCTCACTAAGCTCTTCCTGCTCTGGGTCTTCCTGGGACTCCGTCGAAAGGCCTATGGTCTGCACAAGACACAAACATATGTGGGAAAATCCCGTGCATGGGTGAGTATAAAGATACTCAGTAGGCACCCCAAAAACCCCAAAATAAAAGGGAGAAAATGAAAAGAAATAGTCAGCTCATCCCAGCCAGAGGGAACCTAAATAAGAGTGAAACTCCATCTTGAGACCATCCTCGGCTAAACACGACTAGTCATCACAGCTCAGGTGTATGCCCATACATACACCATGAACATACACTCAGGTCTATTCCCATACATATACCATGAGCAACCAGATATACTCATTCCACGCACTAAGCCTCATGAGGTTCTGACCTCATAACCAGTGACATGTTCTACTCAATGATCTAAGGATTACACAAAACAGGAGAACACACTCCCTGAGCTCTGTCATCCCAGATGACATGCGTTCGAGAGATACACTCTATCAGGCCTCACACCACCATCCCAGATGGCCCAACTGAGAGAACATGCTCATTGGACATCATCACTAAGAACACCATGCTGAAACAGGGGAAACACCAAACTTCTCGGATAGGTGATCACTCCTAGGGTTTTCTAGGGGATACAAGAACCCACTTTGGTATCTCGAAGATCTCACAGGTAGGGGATCACTCCTAGGAACTGCTGAGGGATACCAAAACCCAACCCAGTGCTCCACAGATCACATCACTCATATAGAGGATCGTCACTCATGTAAAGGTGGTCATAATGATACCAGGACCCTATCTGGTATAACTCAAAATGTAGGGTATCGAACTGATTATGTACCAACCCTACCGAAACCACACACTGAGTAGGGGATTGTATAACCAATGATTCCACAACCCTAATGAAACCACGTGTTGAGTAGGATATCGTATAACCAACGATACCACAACCCTACTAAACGACCCTCCGCATAGAGGATCATATTCCAGATGATGCCTCAAACCCTACGGAGTTGACCTACTAGATATGGGATCACCACCAGTGTATAAGTGGTCACAACGATACTAAGAACCCGATCTAGGGAAGCGAAGTTAGAGGATCCCACTCCAAACCCACCAGAGGGATGCCACAACTTTATCAAGAAAACATCCTATCGAGGGGATCACAAACCTATAAAAAGGTTATAATGCCACATAAACCCTCATAGGAATGAACTAAGGGAGTGAACTCCACCACTACTGGTCCAAATGTCACTAACCCAAGTGACTAGCAACATCACCACATCACACACCTCCTAGGCCCAAAATGAGGGCACCACCACATTCTATGTGAAAAAACACACAGGAGAGGCTATTTACTCGCCCGAAACAGACAACCGGTGAAAAAGATACTATTCACCATAGTAAGCCCAGGTGGGCCCCATGCCGCAATCCCGAAACACATCAAGAGGACTGCACCATTGTGATCCCCTTGAAAAAACGATGAGATCGACTACTCATTCGTCCAAAACGGACACCCGACGAAAAAGTTGTGTTTCTCCGTAAACGCTCAAAACCAGCCTTGTGGGGCCCACATCATGATCTCCATCCTAGCACCCAAAAAATATCCTAAAGAGTCCGACTTACTATCAGGATCAAAACTTCACTGACGACACATCAATTGGACGCTCCGTGTAAAAGTTAAGGTGGGTCGAAGTTGAAAATAATAAAATATTATTATTATTTTCAACGTTTCATGGCCCCAGGCCAAAAATCCAACTCATAAAATTCCCAAAACATGCTCAAGGGGTCCATCTCATCATGAGGATTGTGTCACTGCAAACAGATCACAAATCAGACTTATGATTTGCGAGTTACAGGGATTTAAAGAACCCCTAGAAAAATCTGGCCGGACCACCGCAGGGTCGCCGGAAACCACCACCACCACCTACCGGAATCCGCCGCGCCGCCGCCGGAAAGTGGGTTTTCCTCCAGAAAACTTACGGGAGCCACCGAGAACACCCAAGTACTCAAAATTCAGATTCGAAACATGTTTCATAAAGCTCAGGATGCGAAATACACAACCCTTATGATGATTTGAAGAAAAACAATGCATAAACAAGATCCATGATTTTAAAACTCAAACCGCCTGCCTCACGAGCGAAACACCGATGCTTCTAAGCTAGTTACGTGCTCCAAAGATGATGTTGCACCATCCGAGAGTGATTACCATCAAGATATGAGCTCAACAACACCTTGTTTTTCAATTTCTGTCAATTCGTCACCGAAGGAAGGAGGAAGGGGATGTTGTGCGTACAAGGGGGGGGGGAGAATATTAGATATTTGTTTTTTAAACAAATATCAGCTCAACTTCCTGGCTTGACATTCCCCTAACCCAACAACCGATGCCGACAAAGATTATGTCGCACCTAGGGTAAACACGACATTCTGAACTCAACCGCAGTCTCAAAATTTCTATCTGAGACTGTGTTTAGAAGTTATTCGAGCCGACGCTCATAAATAAACTTTTCCATTTATTTACAAAAACACCCCCGGTGGCGTTTTCCACAGCAGGTCCGCGCCCACAAAGTTTACACCCTGTATAATGTAAATAGTACTCTCCGGACACACCCGTGCCCTTGGATTTCTGATCTGAGCTACCTTTTAGAAGAAAACACAACCCCACCACATGTATAGTATACAAATACTTAATATTTTTATAAAATCAATTCTGGGCACACCAGGCCTCAGAATCGCAAGCCGTCTTCGCGCCTAGCTCTAGAAATATTCGTAGGAATATTCCAAAGTCTGATAGGGCCAAAAACTGAGTCTCTAAATCAATATACATGAATTTATATTTATCATATAATTTTTTTATTCATGGTAAATACCAATCCAAATAATTTCCTTTTTACCAAATGGATTTTACTTAATTGTTACCCTAGTTGTAAATATTTTTGGCAACTCAATTTTCATTCATTGAGTTATGATCATCCTATTGGACTTAAAAGTTGGGTACCATATAATAATTGATTATGTTATGTGGTATTCTATTTGTCTTATATGTATTTAAATTTCTACCACACTATAAAACCTTTTGAAATATTTCTCAATTCAAAGAGTATATTTCTCATAAGGGATATTGATAACTCAAGTATCCATTCCTTGAGTTATATTGTTTTTTCCTGAAATTATTTTTATATTCTTGGGTTATAGTAACCTAATTTTTTATCATATTTTATTTTATAATACTATTTGTGAAAGTTATGTTTTAATATAAACAATTTTTTATGATTATTTTTAAAATGTGAGTTTTTATCAAAGGTAATTTAAAAGTATTAAAAAGGCACCTTTCTTAATAAAATGTTTTATCTTTGGATCTAAATTTCTTATAGAAAACATTATGTCATTTTCAAGGATTCGTTGTTGGAGATTCTTTTTAAGAGTAAATTTTTTAAAAGTATTTCACTTCACCTTTTCAAAAGTTACTTTTTAATGTGACATGCAAGTTTGTATTTTATAACAGTGATAAAAACATTTTCTAAAATATATTTTAAGTTTTAACCTAAATTTTACTTTTCATATTAAAAAATATTTACACTAATGGGGTTTATGTTTCATGATTTATTCTCTAATAAACAAAAAAAAAAAACACACACACACACATATATTATAAGTTTGGTAATTGAACTAGCGATAACAATAAATTCAATTCTTGATCCCCTCTTGTGTGATGTCGTTGAAAGCATTCTTTTGAAAGAATTATTTTTATCTATGTCAACATATTTATGAGTTTCCATTGTTTCACTAGGATTACGTTATTTTGAAATAATACACCTTCTTCCTCTAAATGGATTATGATCATGTTATTTTGTCATTTACTTAACCTTATACCACTACTCCATATATGTGAGTGTATGAAAAAATAAACAAACAAATATATAATACCAAGAATTAATAATACAATAAAATTTGTTGTATACTAACTAGGAAAACATGCACATGAGCCTGAGCCCAGTTGGTGAGGACTCCTTAAGTGCATCCAAGAGACCTGGGATCAAATCCAGGCGGAGGCTAATTTCTGGGTACTGTAGCAGGACTGTAGCAGGTACTGTAGCAGGTACTGTAGTAGGAACTGTGCAGAACTGTAGCAGGCACTATTTGACACAGTAGCAGTTGAGATTATTCGCCCGTTTGGGCCTTCGGGCCACCGATTTGGTCCCCGAGTCCTTTAAGGCCTTCGATCAACCCAGGACTTCGGGTCAGTAAGGCCTTCGGGACACCTCATGGCCTTTGGGCCACCTTCAGTGTAGATGAAAACCAGAAAACCTACAAGGAACAATCTTCAAAAGGCGGAGGAGCAAGGATCTTTAACCATAGCAGAAGCTAAATGGATTTCAAGAATGAGAGGGTATGGAACCTGCCATCGGGACAATCCTGTGCATGCACGGGAAAGCCTAGATGAACAACCATGCAAAGGTGGAGAGCTAATTTCAAGATGAAGATGCTGGGGAGGAGAAGTTCCAAGTAGTGAGTCTGGGTTGCATGTAATGTTTGAAGCCTACGGGAAATGAATTCGTCTAAGGACTACGAGCCATGTAATTATTACACCTACGGGCCTTGTAAGGGTTCCACCTCACCCCTTGAAAGGTGGATTATCAAAAATTAATAAAAAATGAAGGCCTTCGGGCCATTGGAGGAGGAACTAGGAAAAAATGACACTTAACCCTACTTGACTCAGTTTGTGATGGAGAGAAACGTTGTTCATCTCTCGAATGTTTTAACATGGTGCACCACATCCCTAATTTGGGTTTAAAAGAATAGGTTTGTATTTTAATACTAGTAGAGGCCTAAATTATCTAATCCCTCAGGAAATTGTATAGAATAAAACTTAATAATGTGATCCACTAGCTCCCTCATGAATTTTCTTAGATGCATTTGAATAATGGGAATGTCTATTTCTCTCAGGAATCTTCTTGGATAAGTCCAAATGGAGGGTGTCAGAAAATCCCTTAGGAATAATCCTTGATAAATCTGAATAATGGGAGTTATCATCTCCCTTAGGAATCATCAAAGCTGAATTTGAATGGTGAGATTTTTTAGACCCCTTAGGAATCAACCACATAGTGGAGTACCATGAGAATTACCCTTAGGTATCCTAACATATAGTCAAATTGGAAATCACCAAGAAAGAACCTAAAATTATATATCCCATAATCATCCCTTAGATATATCATAATGAGTCCCAAATATATCTTAACCTAATTCAATCCTAACCCTCGACTACCACACCTCCCTTACCAACTTCACACATATGAGCTCGACTATCCAAGGCACTAATCATCTTAATCAATGATCATCACCAGATAATCTACCTACCCTTAGCTTGTAACCCATTATCACATCTCAACCCTTAAGTTGATCCATGATTGATACCTAACTAACCCATCCTAATATCTGATGACCATATCACTTGTTTATGAAGGACCAATCAGATTCTTTCACCATCCATCATTTACTACCCTAGGTTAATGTTCAAAACATATGCATGCATTATATATATACAAAATTCTAAAACTCTTAGGTGAATAAAACATTATATATCAACCCCAGGGTACACTCTAAGTGGAAAATTTGAATATGATGAATCACACTCTAATCTAACCCTCATACTAACTCTAAGAAACACCATTAGCTTAATTGGACCTCTAACCATCAAAACCATTCCACAAAAAATAATCACTACTTAGTTAGTTTTCCCAAGTTCTATGAACATTCCTCAAATCTCATATAAACTAGAACCAATATCGATATCCCATCATAGATCACTTGAAATGACCCTTTCAAATCTCTTACCCGGTTCTAAGATACCATCCAACCCCCTTATGATTTATTCCCCACTCCTACACCCATTAAGTATCTTTAATAGAAACCAACCAAAGCATCATAAGGTGACACAATATCCACGTTATTCCAAGTTTATTCATATATGAGAAAAATTTCGATTTTTTATTGATAAGTTTCAATCATTCATCACATATACCCGAGCCCTATTAATTCCCACTCAAGTAACCATAACTTGATTTCCATAACTCACATATCACCTTTAATTAAAAACAGACGACATGCATTAGTTAAAAATTTAGGGACAACCTTCATATTTTTCAAATTTGACCCCATTAGGCACTCTTACCCAAATCCAATTGATCTTGCACCCTTCCTTTTTAAGCATCTGATCTTCTATCTCATGCCACAAGCCTCATGTAAATAATTATAAACATTAATAATAAATTTATAAAAATTTTCTAATTAGGAATAAACAAAAAAATCACCAAGTAGTGTATAGAAATTATAACTAGAACCAATGAAATATGAATATTCCATGGAATTCCCTAAGTAATCCTACTAAAATAATCCCCATGATTCAAAACCCAATTATATTTCCCCAGACCCCTACACTTGGATACAATTATAAAATCTTACTCTTTACATGTTGGACTAATACCAAATAAAGTGGAACAAATTTTAACTTCCATAATTACAATTTATAAAATAAATATTGAGTCACTAAACATCCTAAATACCTTTTAGTTTCATAGTTTTAGAGAGTTAGTAATAACTTTAACAAATAAAATCCCATATCTTTCTAATCCAATGGATTTTTTCTCATTATAACCTAATTTTATTATTCCATAAGAAGATTTTATAATATCTTCTCCACAAATAATACTCTAACAGAATTATCATTTATATTATTCTTCTTCATAACCTAGGTAATCAAAACAGAATAAAGATTGAGATAAAATTCTTAGAAAGTGAAAACTTACAACATAAGCTATCATCAATACACAGGGAATAAAAAATATGTAAGAGATTAAAAATAATAAAAAATTATATACAATAAATATCATGAAAGAGAAATATATCCAAGGATTAAATAGAAACATAAATAATCACATGGATAATAATGACTAGTTTTATAATTATATAATTAATAATTCCAGACATAATAATCTTACCTTTAAGGCCTTGTAACGAGACATCATATATAAATAGATAAGATAAACACCAAGAAACCAATATAACTTATCTCATGAGACATACCAATGCATCATGGGGGGATATCTAATGTTAGTCTATTACTTAGTAAATATAATTAATTCATCATATGAAATAAATTATTAACCATTCAATACATAATTAACATGCCTTAATAATAAAAATTATTATTAAGAAACTTACATATGTAATATTAATATTTACCTAGTACATACTCAACCTTCCACATACATCAATATAAATATATATTGAAATAAAAAGTATATAGATTTTCAATTTTTTCATAATTAATAAACGATCTATCCTTCTTGATAAAGACCCCAATTTCGATTTATATAAAATGGGGTGTTTAAACTGTATAGAGTAATGGGTATACAACTACATTAAAATTTGAAATAATATAGAATACATCTATGATAATAAAGAGCATGCACTTGAATAATACCATCGATTTAGTATAAATGAAGTAATTTTAGTAAAGATAAATCCCGTGGGAACTAGAGAGGAAAATGGAAGGGAAACATTTAAAAATAATTTCTCTTAAAGGTTCTATAACATGGTTATAAAAACAAAGTTATAAATCAATTCCAAAAATATTTTAATGAGTTTTTAATAAAAAATTTAAAATATTTTTTTATAAATAATGAAATTTTAAAACTGAACTATAATTAAGCAAGAAATTGTGGAGTGAAAGACAAAAATATACATAAGTGGAGTGAAATCCCTTTTCAAAAATTTTAAGAAAATAATAAACTTTTCCTTTAAAAAAATCATGGAATAATGAGAATATATATTAAATTGTAAAACTATAAAAAAGTGAAAAAATAAAAATCATGAAGACATGTCCTGATTTTGGGAATCCATTCATGCTAAAAAGGTTTAAGAGTGATATTTTTGTAAATAAAGAGGAAAATAACTCATTCAAAAAACATTAAAAAGATTCAATTTAAAGTTTTGAATAGAAAGTAAAAGTAAATAAAAATTTTACTTTATAAATTATTTAAGTATAGAAAAATAATTATTAAAAAAAATAATATGGATATGGAAGAGAAAGGTTCACGACCAAAAAGGAGAAATAATGTTATATTTTATTATAAAAAACATTTCGATGGATTTGAGTACCAAATAGAGGGAAAATGGAAAGAGTAATTTTAAAATACATAAATAACCTAATTAGGAGAAAATATATGGGGTTTAAGAGAGAATGATCCTATAATTTCCCCAATGATGATTCAAGCATAAACAATCTTGATTAAAAGTGATATTGAAATATAAACACATACATATTTAGTAAATTCTGGATCAAAGGACATAAAAAGATAGAACATGATATATTTATGTAAATACCATGAAATAAATAAAATATTATATAAAAATATATTAACAGGGTTGTAATTAAACCATATAAAAGAAAAAATAGAGTTAAATATGAAACAAGTCCTAAATAATACAAATTGAGACCAAGAACCCTGATAAAGATTATAACATTTGTGGTAAGAAAAAATAAATGAAGTGATTATGTGAAGAAAATGTAAATACACATAAGAAAAGTTAGAATAAATCTTGAAACAATCAGAGTCCATAACACACATAATCTTGGCATAACTCATTCGATGAATAAGTGATATAATTCAATTTATAAAATTGAGTTAAGAATACCTTACATATATTATAACACTTGAATCAAAATCACTTGAAAGAGTGAACTTAAAATTTACATTTAATTACCATTATTAAAAAGTATATCATGATATAATATTTCAAAGTGGCACCATATATACAATATAATGTAAACTAGTTTTTTATTCAAAACATGTCTCAATAAGGAAATTTGAGATGAGAAACCCTTACCTTGTATTCCCTCTTGGTCAGACAAATTACAAAATCTTGTATAATAAATTTATATTTATTTTTAATATATATATAAGATCGATATTTATATATATATTTATGTATGTAATTTATTCAAAACTTATTTTTAATCATTTACTCATAATTATTTATTAAAATCTATTATTTAGGTGTTAAACTATTCTATTTCTTATGCGTGTTTTGATTCGGAGGTCCTGATCTTTGCACATTGGTCATGGTTTCATCATATCTAAGGTATTAAATTTTTTTATAATAATAATTTTTATATATTTAATATATTTTTTGAACCATTCATGTAAATTGGTTATGAAAAATGGAGAACATCATTTCATGAAGACGATATTCAGTATATAAGCATGAATGACATTTTAATTTTAATAATGAACTAAAAATAAATATTATATAAAAATTTTTACCTAAAAAATATAATAATATTATATATATCATATTTATTCATTAAATCCATAATTATTACTGGAAATTTAAGGAGGAAATGAAAAACGAATCACATCACTTCACAAAGACTCTAGTCCATTCGTGTGAATGAGTGATGTTATCATTTTCCAATAGATGGGAGGATAAAATGGTAATTAATATATCATTTTTATAGAATAATAATTATCTCATAAATACCATATATATTTATTTGATACATCATTTTAACTATTTATATTAGGTGGTGATGATAAATGAAACACATCACTTTGTGAAGACGGTAGTCTATACGTACGTATCAGTGAAATATTTATTTTCCATTGGATTTAAAAGGTGATGGAAAATGGGTTTAACCTAAACATAATTAAATTTAATTATATTGTAGATAAATAAGTTATTATATAATCTTGGTTATGATATATTTTAAGGAGTTATAAGAAAAAATAAACATAAAAGAAAATGGTTAAGACACATCCTCTTTTGATATCCTCCTTTGGATTGAGATTAAAGATTTTTATGGAGAGGTTTATGGTCACTCCATGAGATTGAAGACGTAGTATTGGAAGTTTATAGGTAGATTTAGGTATATGTTTAAGAGAAATTGTAACTTGTGATTTTTTTTGAAAAGTTTGAAATGAGTCCCTTTCTATAGGAAAAACACAATGGAATTTTCATAATTTTTCAATATTTAGTGGCCATGGCTATAATTTTAAAAATGAAAAGTGGAATATATATGAACCATGAATGATATGATTTAAATTTTTACATCTATTTGATTTAATATAATATTTTATGATTTCCTAATTATTAAAAAATAATTTTTAAACCATAAATACCATTTAAGGTCATTTTTAAGACTATTTAAAAAAAATTGACTTTAAACATATCAATAAAAATGGAATTAGATTTAAAATTAAAAAATAATAAATTATAATTTATAATTATATATAAAATTCATTGAAAACTTTAATTCATCATAATCATATTAATTTTAATGTTTTTACAATAATTTAATTTATTTTTATACTGCTTGCACAAGTTTTGTTTTGACTTTGCGTAAGCGTTCTAGGTAAATATACCATCACTAAAAATTAAAAATAAATTACTGTAATAAAATAATATATTCATATTAAAAATAAAAAATTATTATTATTGTTCATAAATTATTCTTATCCTTATGACAACATCTTAGAGATATTAAAATAACGAGAGTGACATTTTGTAATTATTCTTTATTTAAAATAACATTAATGACTTCTGAAGGTAAATTGGAACTAAAACAATTAAAATAATAATAAAATGTGATAAGGTTTAAAATAATATCATCCAATAATATTAGATATATAATTTTCTGACCTTATCACATAGATTTCACCTTAATTAACCTGATTTACCCTTTACCATGGCAATAAATATTTATTATAGTTACTATTCATTATGATAAAAAATGAAATTAAACTCATTAATAAATTTGAACCTACTAATTAAAAATATGAAACCCATTTTTCAAGATTCAATATGTATAATTGGAAAAAAATAATTTTAATATAAGAACAAAAAACACAATGAAAAATAGTTTTTTAGAAAAAAACATTTTTAAGTGTAAAAATGATTTTATGCAAAATATTTTATAATATTGATTATCATAGAATTAAGTTGATTATTTTTAATATCATGAGACTTATATGACTTTAAATATAATCCAATGATTAATTTAACTTTTTAATCACTTGATTAAAAGAAACTAAATGATTATATTTGTAAAATTGGTATTTTTCTCTATTCACTCAAAAATCAGCCTTTTCAGGAAAATGAAAAAAAAATCAATCTTAAGATTATTTTGAAATTATTATTTAACAATATATTTCAATTTTTTTAAATATAATTTCTTAAAGGTTCATAAATTAATAATAATATCCATGCACAAAATACAATAAAACAATTTTTGAAGAAAATAAACTTTTGAAGCATAAAATGAATTTATACCCATTCCTTGATTGATAAACATAATCAAATGAATGAAAATTAATTTCATCATATATATAATATAAAAATTTCATTAAAATAATTAATCAATATTGATTAATTTGATCTATTAAGATAAAAATACATAGGGCACCTAAAAAATAATTCTATAAAAAATCTTTTTTACCTTCAAAATATTTTATATTTATTTATAACTAGTTGATAATAAATTTATGAATTATTATAAGTTTTATTAATTAAGAAATATATATATATAGGTGTGTGTGTGTGTGTTTCTATTTCATAATGTGGTTACTTCTATTCATACTCACCAATTCAACGACTAGGTTATAATAACCATATTTAAATAATATTTTAATAGTATATCATAGTTTTTTTAACTCGATATTGCATGTGGTACACATAATTTGACATAGTATTATTTTTAAAATAAAATATCATGGTGTTACATTCTACCCCTAAAAGAAATTTTATCCAATAAATATTAATTTTATTCTCTCAATATGAATTTATCATGACATAAATATAATCTTATGTGTATATTTTATCATCATAAGGATTTTCTAAGTTACTATAAAGAAACTTACTATATATAAAATATTTATAAACCAAGTGAATAAAATTATAGTACTCATACTTCCGAATAGGTTTCTAAAAGCATAAATTAATATCCAAGATCTATTTTACACATATGAATCAATAGATTTATCTTCCTCTTGTTTAAGTCAAGTAATTATTTTACCATCAAGATATACATTGAGAAAACTTACTTACTTGATTTATTTCCATTATATAAGTTCAATTTCACCATTTAGTTGTGTTTCAAGAAGTTTTTCACCTCTTCTTCCTCTCATATGATAAATAACCATGTTGAATTTTTCATCCCCAAAACACTAAAATTAATTTTCAATGGATCACACGATCCAAAAAATGATGAAAAGTTATTTTTCATATTTCTATCCATTAAATAAAAAAGGGAAACACAAGTTATTATAAGATAAAATATTAATAAATATTTATATGAATAAATACTATATTAATATCCAATGACTTAATAATAACACCCAAAGTTCAACTTAAATCATCCCATAAATAATTATGTTAAAACTCTTTAAAATATGATGAACAAATTGAAAACCAAATATTAGAATGATTTGATAACATATTATTACAAGAACTACTTAAAATTTATCTCCAAAAAATTAATAACTCATAAAGTCACATACAAAAAATGTATATACCCTAATCATATATTATCCAAAATATTATATTTCTTTCATAAAATAACCTGAATCACCATAAAATAAAACCACAACAAAATCATATATACATTTAAATATTAAATTAAGATTTATTCCTTAGATAATATCAACTTCTTTGACTTAAAATACCATCCTAGATAATAATATTATATTTATCTTGATCATATAAAGTTCCTAATATAGTGAACTTCTTCAAAAATAACTTTATTCACTTCTTCTCCAAATCACTTCTCAATCGTATGATTATCTATATGATAAAATATATATCCCCAATAATATATCGAACTTCTTCCAAAATAACTTTAATAATCATCTTCCAAGGATATTAAAAATATTTAACACATGTTACCAAAAGTGTAATAAACCATTTTTTATTAATTACCTCATCATAAAATCATATAATAACATTAAAGGTTATCTATCCCTCCATATTTTATACCTTATTAAAACACATTTCCAAAAATTTCATTAATCACGTCAGATTAAGATCATAATAGGGATATCTATACCTTAATAATGTATTCATATTAAAACTCAATAATCATCTCCCAAAGTATCATCAATCACCTTAAAATCAAATCACACATAAACTTAAAAGGGCATCAATTCCTTTGAACTTATGTTCAAATTTAAAATTATTAAACCATGATATTATTACTAAATATTAAAATATACTCAACCGATAACAACCTAACCTCTTCTTACTCTGATACCAACTATAATGCCCCAGACACGCACATCTGGATCTAGTGCCAAAATCATACTCTTTAAATTTTGACTGGATACCCTTTGAAGTTGCCCAAATTTTAAATTCCATAATTATGATGTCAAAAAAATATTTATTCACTAAAAATCATGAATAAATGTTAGGTTTATAGTTTTAGATATTTAGGAAAAACTCTAACAAAGAAAAAACCATATATTTCTCATCCAATGATTTTTTCCACTATACTAAAATTTTCTTATTCCATAATAAGTCTTAAATTTCTCCCATATAAGTCTCCACACATAATACTATTCTAAAATTATCATCCATATTATTATTATTCATAACTCAGGGAATGGAAACATAAGAAATGGTGAGATTAAATTCTAAGTTAGGGAAAGTTCACAACAAAATATATCATGAATACATAAGGCATAAGAAATATGAAATAAATAAATAATAATAAAATATACCATATAATAAATATATGAATGGATAATATATCCATTTATGATAACAATATAAATAATCACATGGAAAATAATAATTAGTTTTATAATGATAAAATGCATAATTCGGGACATCCTAATAACACTATTAAGGTCTTGAGCCAAGAAATCATACATAAATAGGTAAGAAATATTACAAATACCTAAGTTAGTTTGTATCATGATACCTATAGATTAATCAATGGGATATCTAATTTTAGGCCCCACCCATCACATACTAAGTACAATGCATTTAAAATTTGAAAGAAATGAATGTCCATTCAATAAATAACCAACATGCCTTAATAATAAACATTAATATTATAAAAATAACATACAAAATGTTAATATTTCCCTAGTAAATATTAAAAATTAATTATAAGTCAATTGAAATATATATAAAACTAAAAATTATACAAATTATCAATGTTTCCCCAATTAATAAAAAAGTTATCTTTCTTGGTAAATACCCCAATCTGATTTATATAAAATGGGGTGTTTACACCGTATCGAGTAATGGGTATATTAATAATTCAATATTTGTAATGATGTAGAATATATCCATGATAATAAATAAAATGGAAATGAATAATACTATAAATTCATCATAAATTAAGGTGTTGTATTAAATAAAAATCACTTGAGAAATAGAGAGGAAAATGAAAGAAAAAAATTTTAAAAAAATTTATCTTAATGATTTTGTAATATAAATTCATAGAGTAATGGGAATATATATTACTTTAGAAAGCCATTAAAATGTGGAAAATAAGAAAACCCATGATTAAGGTTCATGATAATGAGAAAACCCATTCATTCTTAAAATGTTTAAAAATAGATACTTTTATAAAGATAATATAAAATGACTTGTTTGAAAAATATTTCAAATATTTCTTTTAAACTTTTGAATTGAAAGTTAAAGTAAAAAATTGAATTCATCAAATTTTAAATTATAAATAAAATTTATTAAAAATAAATAAATTGTATGGATATGGAAGAGAAAGGTTCACGATAAAAAAACGAGAAATAAGTCATAATTTTTATAAACAACCTTTTGGTGAATTTGAGTGCCGAATAGAGGAAAATTGGAATAATACTTTAAAATCCTATAAATAACTAAAGTGTGATAATATATATGTTGTTTAAAATATTAATAACATATAATTACCTAAATAATATTCAAGCATTAAAAAACCTGATTAAAAGGAAGATTGAAACATAAACCCTTACAACTTTGGTAATTTTTAGGTTAAAGCCCATCAAAAGTCAGAAAATGATATGGTTATTTAAATAACATAAAATAAATAAAATATTATGTCAAAATATATTCATGGGTTAGTAATTAAACCATATAAAATAAAACATGTTTTGTAATATGAAACAATTATCAAGGAATCAAAATTAAGACAAACAACCCTTATTAATATCATGACATTCAGGGTAAGAATCAATAAATAATGTTACTATGTGAAAAAATGTAAATTAAAATAATATAAGTAAAAAAATAAAATAAAATAAAAGGTCAAAACACACATAATCTTGGAATAACATTGTCCATAAAGAAATAATTTAACTCAGTGAAAAGAAATTGAGTTAAGAATCCCTCATAGATATTTAAAAACTTGAATAAAAAAATCTTGATAGAGAGAAATTGAAATGGAAATTTAATTACTATTTTTAAAAATTGGATCATTATATAATATTTAAAATAGGAATAATATATACTATATATTGTAAATAGGTGCATAATTCAAAAAATTTCTCAAGAAAGAAATTTGAGACATGAAACCCTTACCTTGGATTCCTGCTTGGATGGACACATTCCAAACTCCTTTATAATAAATTTATATTTATTATTAATCTATATGAGATCCATTTATATATATATAATTCTGTATATAATTTATTTATAACTTATTCTTACCCATTTACTTATAATTCTTTGTTAAAATCAATAATTTAGGTGCTATCTATTTTGTTTCATATGTATATTTTGATTCATTG
The DNA here is from genome assembly GCA_963277665.1 of Viscum album. Classification (NCBI taxonomy): domain Eukaryota; kingdom Viridiplantae; phylum Streptophyta; class Magnoliopsida; order Santalales; family Viscaceae; genus Viscum; species Viscum album. Next base: position 2,098,066,044 of record OY728122.1, read on the forward strand.
GTCATGGTACTTTCACCATGGTAATAATTTAATCATATATAGAGTCTTAAAAATTTTATAATTATAATTTTTATATATTTAATATACTTTTATAACCATTCATGTAATGTGGTCATGAAAAAATAAGCATATAATTTCACAGAGAAGGCTGTTCGTATATACAAATGATCAACATTTTAATTTTTCAAATGTATTGAAAATAAATACAGTAGATAAAGGTATAAATTAATGTAATAATAATTATATTATAAATATTAATTTTATTTATTAAATTAATCCATATTACTATCCAGGTAAGGGAAAAATTAAAAACAAATCACATCGCTTTGTGGAGGTGGTAGTCCACACGTACGCACGAGCGATGTTATCATTTTACAAAAAATGAGGGAGTAAGAAGTAAATTAATATATCAACTTTATAGAATCATAAATATGTCCTAAATATCATATATATTCATTTTATCCATCATTTTAACCATCCATATGAGGTGGTGATGAAAAATGAAACGCATTGCTTCATGGAGGTGGTAGTCTGTATGTACGCATGAGCGAAGTGTTCATTTTCCATTGGATATAAAAGGTGATGTAAAAGGGGTTTACCTTAAAATAAAAATATATCAGTATATTTTATATAATTATGTTATATATCATCATGGTTATGATAGATTTGAATGTGGTATAAAAATAAATAAAACTAAAAGAAATTGGTTTAGACTTATACCCCCACTTTTGATATCCTAATTTTGATTGAGCTTAAGGCTTATAAAGGACAAGTTTATGGTAACCCCATGGGATTTATAACATGGGAATATAATTTTATAGGGCTATTTTTATATATTTTTTGAGATAGAATTGAACTTGAGTTGTGTTCAGAAAAGGTTGAATTGAGTCCAATTTTATAGGAAAAAATCAATGACAATTTCAAAAAAATTCATTCTTTAAGGGTCATGAGTATAATTTCAAGAATTCTAAGTGGAAAATATTTGAAAAATGAATTATATTATAGAACATTTAACATCTATTTGAGTTAATATATGATTTTTATGATTTTATAATGATATAAAAATAAATTTTAAACATTAAATACCATTTATGGTCATTTTCAGGATTATTCAAAAAATACGACTTTACACATATAAATAACACAATATAATTCGAATTAAAACACATAAATAATACCTTATACTTTATAATTATCTATAAAATTCATTTAAAACCATTATTAATCTAAATAAAATTATTTTTAATGTTTTTAAAATCACATACTTGATTTTTCTACTACTTGTAAAAGCGCCACATTGGCGTTGCGTATGTGTTTTATGTAATTATTCAATCACTAAAAATTTAAAATAAACAAATATAATTAAATAATTTATACATATTAAAAATAACTATTTATAACCATTCATAACTTCTTTTTATCCCTATGAAAATATATCAAATATATTAAAATAATGAGAGTGACTGACGTCACCCTAAAGCATTGTTATTTCTTTCGAGGATGTCAAAGTAAAAATTTATAATCATGAATATTACTATATAATTTTAAAATTTAGTATAGTGTAAATAACTTTATATTCATATATAATGGTTTTAAACTAATTATAATATTTTTAATAATTTAAATGCTATTTATTGAAGTTGTGAAGAGAGAGAAGAAGAAAAAAGAAGATTGTGTTTTGGTTTCAAGATGAGAAGTATGCCGGGGTCAGTTATTTTTAGGTTCATGTGCTAGGGATTATATTAATTATGTTTTCACTCATATATGTTGTTATAATTGGTTCTTTAGAGATCCTTGTTCTGTGTATCCTTCACTAATCCAATAACCAGACTGTTGGTATGGTCAACTACCTGGTTTAGTTATTGGATTAGGTGACTCAAAACCCTATTTAAACATTACCACACTGGATTAAATAATTTTCATACATATTATAGGTATATTAGTTGATGAAATATAATTTAAACAACCAATTACAAAACAATGATCATGAAATTCCAAAAGAAATAGGTTTAGAACTAGAAAACAAGAATACATCAACCCAAACATGAATAGAAAAACAGAACAATCCCTATGCAACACTTCAACCTAAAATCAAATCACTTGAAACAAAATAAATACCCCTTAATGAAAATCATGAGGGGGAATGGTGAAATTATTACCTAGTGGTGATGAATGGCAGCAATAGTAGGGCATCAAATTGTGTTCTGTCGTCTGGACTCACTGATCGTCAGTGTTCTCATTTCTAGTATCATGTAATATCTCATCTCTATAGTGTGAAACAAAACTTTAATGTATATGATTTCATGTAGAATCCCCCATTTATGGAATATCAGAATTTCTATTGACTATGGCTTTATGATGTAAATAGGAAATTTACAGCATAAGGAGTGAAACCTGACTTCACCAAATATACTCTTTTAACTAACTCACCTCATAAAATATTGTTTTATGATGTAAATAGGTGTGGTATCCTCCTTATGTATCACCAATATTATTAGGTAAACCATATTTACGATGTGAATTTTTTAAGTGTGTCTTTGAAATATGTTATGAGTCTTCTTTTTATAGAATGCTAAGCCATCACAATTCTTAGCATATCCCCAGTTTCCTCTCAAAACATGATACACATAATTTTTATATCGTAACAAATGAATTTTACCAGTTTTTGAAATTATGTAACTTTGTGATCATTCCCATATTCATTACAAATTCCATATCTATATTGGATTAAAAATTTTGGTGTCACATCATGGTGTGACGTGTATTTATCTCACTATATTCATCTATTTTTTTCCTTTTTCCAAATATTGGTTGTATCCTTCCACAAATCAAAAAAATAGTTAAACAGTTCAAATATTGGAAAGAATATTAATTAAATGACTGATATTAGTGTATTAAAATACACAAAAATATATTCATTAAATGTACGGATCAAATCCTTGTTCCTCCTCCGAGGTGGTGCGTTTTGGGTGATGGTGAAATGGTCTGACAAGGATCATCACCCATCCCTCTTTTCGAAGATAGTTTCCTGTAAAATTCACCATTTATTTATTTTGACCCATTCTACATCATTATCCTTTAGGAGAATGTTGGATTAACACTATAGGGACTAAGAAATTCATCCCTTTTTCATTGCGAAGGAGATTCCACAGTCAGTCAGTCCCAGCAGGCAATTGTATGGGGTCAAGTACTTGTGCAATCGGTCCTCCTCAGATATAAATTCCTCATATGGTCTCTAACAGGTTTATTCGTGGATCCAGAAACACCCAACGACCCTAGGTATCCATGATTCATGGAACTGCTTTCCAAAGGCAGGTGCTCGTTGATTGATGATTCAGACAACGACACTTGAGGACTCTATTGGTTGAGAGGATGAGAAGTCAGGCTCACCGCACCCTTCTAAGGGAGTATTATTTCCTGATCCAGGACTCTCTTAAATATTTATGTTGTGTTCATATGTTCGTGAATCCTTGGTTCATTTTCGAAGAGTGTGTCCATGGCTACCCTTGGTTTTCAAGATCATTGCAGGCATGCATATATTTGATGCTACAGAGGTACTCATAACTTGAGCCATTCAATAAGGTGATCTGGAGTTTATCATAATACATGGGGAAGAAAGGTAATTTGATGTTGGTATTAGACCAATAATATGGGTTTCGTACAGATCCTCGGGAGAGGAATCAGAACCCACGTAGTTCAGATTGACTGGGGCTTACGCATGGAAGCTGCCCATTTGAGGGTGCATGGTTGGGTGAACCCTTTTGAATGGGAACCCTTTTCAGGTTGGGCCTTTGAATAGGCATCCTATGTATTCTGATTTGATCAAGAATCAGAGTTCTCATAGTTTATAATTGTTGGGGATTACACATAGAATCTACCCATTTGAGGAGACATGATTGAGTGGACCCTTTATGGGAGGGCACCCTTTTGAGCTTGGGCCTTTGGGTAGAAACACTATGTATCCTAATTTGATAAAGAATTAGATTTCTCAAAGTTCATAATTATGTGGATAGAGTAATCATCACAAACCTTTAATCCCTTGTTATAACACCCCAATATTTCATAGTACGTTATCTCATTAAAGTAATTCAGTAACTTATGTTACACGCAATACCGAGTTTGAGCACACCACGACTTACCAAACTAGCTGTTCAAAAGTGGTTATGAATAGTATTATCTGCATTTTGAATTTTATATATTTCATATAAATTTTAACATCCATATTATGTGTTTCTTAGACATAATATAGTAAAAAAATAATTTTTTAGATAAAGGAAGTATTTTTAAAAAAATGTAATTTTACCACCATTTAATGGAGAAGCCTTTTTAAATCCAATATTTTAAACTTTTATATATTCAATTTGACAAAATAAACTTCTTTATAATTGGGACAAAAAAATTTAGTTTTGATAAATTTTTTGTGTTTTTTTGATAACTTTCATATTTGGGTGAATAGTGAAAAATACTAAATTTTAATTGAAAACAAATTTTTTAATCAAAATAATTTATAGTGTTAAATTATACATTTTAATGGGTTTTAAGTATAATTATATTATATATTTATCATTTAATACAATTTAGGTCATTATAATTAATTTTACATTTATATTTTCCATAAACACATGTAAATCTTTTGATAGTTTTTACTTTTAAAAAAAACCCGCTTTTTGGTTTTGACAATGGGAATTAATTTTAAATTAATAAATGAAACTTTTATGTTTTTAATTTGGTAAAATAGACTTCATTTTTGAATTTTTAATATCAAAATTAGCTTAGGGTGAATTTTTGGTATTTTTCTGAAAACTTTCAACTTTTTGATGAATAGTGAAAAACATTACGTTATTATTTAAAATTGACTTTTTATTTAAATAATTATTTATTTAATTTAATTTATTTAAAGTAAAAATATATAAATAATACCTATATATGTTCAATATAATTCATTGGAGTCATTTTATAATAAAATTAGATGTATAATTTTTTTTTGAACTTTTTAACATTTTTTACCAACCTTCTAGGAGCATTGGAAAATTCAGATAAAACTTAATTTCACCTCTTCTGTGAGTTGAATTTCAAAAATAATAGAGAAACGATTGAAATAAGTAAGTAAAATGTGATTTAATAAGATAAAAATAATATTTGGTGAATAGAAACTTTTGGCTTTTATTTACCACGGTTAAAAGTAAATAGGGAAATTAAAGGTAAAAATGATATTATAATTACCCTAAAAAATGTACTAATTCTATTTTATAAGTTTAATTCGACCTAAAACAACCTTAGGAATAAAATATGATCATTTAGGTCCACTTGGATTAGATTAAGACATTTATTATTATTTTATTTAAAGTAGAGTTAAAAGTGTTAAATTCAAAGTCAATTAACTAAAAAATTTTTAATATAGGGTTATACATAAGATAAATTCGACTATAAATATTCATTAGAAAGATAATTTTTTTTCCTACATAATGATATTTTATTTATAATTTTTATATATTAAATAATTAAATTTATTTATGGCACAATGATGATGCAGTAATTACCTTCTTAATGAAATATTAAAATAATTAATATTATAAATATCCAAATAAATATAATTGGAGACTTTTTATGAATTAAACTAATTTTATAGGTTAATATTACATTTTATGATTGATTAGATTATTTTTTTTAAGTGATAAGGTTGTTATAACTTTCACAAAAACAAAATACCAAATAGTTTCAAAATTGACATAAATAGTTTTTAAAAAAAATACTATATTATTTGTTGATATAATGTTATTAAAAATATAAGGTTCATCAAAAGGTATTAAATAATATTATATATGTCATTAATGAACCACTTGAGGTTCTCTTGGAATTTTATAGTAAGGTTATTAACCATATAGTGTAAGAATACAAGAAGACACGGTAAAAGTTAAACTATTTAACTAAGAGTTAAATCTAAAAGATAAGGTTAAAATGGTAACCTAAACTTGTCTAAAACCTATTGGTCTATAGTATTTAGACCCATAACCACCTAAGGATCTAAATAAATTCATTTTTAGCCTTTATAAACCGAATATGATTGTATAATAAATTAATATTTTAATCTTTTCCTAAAGTCACCCTCATCCCTCTTATAAAAGGGAACTTCCTCTTCTCTCAAAATCATACCTCCAAATCCATTTGAATCATCCAAACCTGGCCCAAATATCCACCCAAATTCCCTCAAATAAACCTATAATCCTTTATTTGATCATAAATCCAACCTAAGGAGCCCTTCTAATCAACTCAAAAGGAAACACCCAAAGAAGAGGTAATAATTTCACCACCCTCTTTCAAATTATTTTCTTCTTACTCTTCCTCTTTATTTGTTGTTTCCATGACAAAATAATAAATCCAATACCTTCTATATACTGTGATGTTATTATAAATATGGTATAACCATATTCGTTATTCTAACCATCTTATAAATGACAAAAACACGATACCTGCGTACGTACGACTTACTGTCTCCATGTTGTGGTGTAGTTTGTTATTCAAACACTTAATTATTTGGATGGGTATAATAATGAGTATAACAGATGTAAATAATAAATATAACATGTTAATGATTCTGTATATATGATATAACATCCAATTACATACGATTTCACCATCAATATAATGACATCATCGCTTGTGCATACGTACGAATTACCGTCTCCACGAACGCGATTAGATTCATTTCCCCATCGTAATCGTTCAAGAATAATTTCCATTTTATGATTAAAAATAATGTTTAAAAACTTAATATAATTCTGGATATAAATAAAATACATCCTATTCATAACAAACATGTCTTACGTAACCAAGCATATAAAGGAAAACGAATCAGTTAACACCCGAAATGATGATACTACTAAAATATTATTAACAAAGCAACATTAGAAGATCATATATGATATAATATTTATGTATGGGGTTCTTGTATAATTTAATATCAATGATTTAACAATTATACAGGAGTTTAATGTACCCTTGACCAAGGAAAAGTATAAGTTAAGGGTTAATTCCTCAATCTCATTATTATCCAAGATTGTTTATGAGTAAGTATTTACTAGGACATATTTATCATCAATGTCCATATTTCATAAAAATATTTTCAAAATGAATCTTTTAAGGTTTTATGGATGGATATATTTAAATATATCATCATTTTAAATCTTTTAAATATTTATTTTTCTAAATATTTTTAATTAATGTCCAGGGTTTCAAAATTATTTTAAGGATTTATTTATATGGACATCATTGTTTTAAAATGTTAATTCCTATCAAAGTTTCAAAGTGTTATGGGACAATTTGAATAAAAAAATTCTTTAAATGTCTTCCATTATAAATTATGTGACTTTTAAATGATTTTAAAAAATATATATTTCTCTCAAAAAGTTCTGATTTCATCTATGTCAACATCCTTTAATAAATTTTACACTTATTTAAAGTTGATTTATTATGATACAGTATTCCATATTGTATTGAAGGTTTTGTGATATGTTTGAAGGTGGATGTGTTATTTTATACCATTAATGGTTTACGGTTAAAGTATTAACATTTCGTATGATAGTTTTAATACAAATGTTTATGTTATGTTTCATCCTTTCATATGAGGAATGCATTGGACTTAGTAAGTAACGGGTGGTTACCTCTATAGCTCCTCGATGCATCAGTAGAACTCATGAGACAAACTTGTGTCTTAGCACAAGGCCTTGAAAAAATCTTATTGGTAGTCTTGGCACAAGGCCTTGACTATGTGGTTATGAAGTTAGGCATTATACATTCCATCATTATGAAATTGCCTATTGATATTGCATGTTATTATTCAACTAGTAGAATATCCTTGTGAATAAGTAAATGGAATTATTTGATTTATATTTCCATATTATTCTAAATTTAAACTTTAAAAGGATTATGTTTTAGTCTTATACATTTCCTTAAATTTTTATGCTTATTTATGAAAGTTTCTGCAATATTGTTATCCTTACTGATTATCTGAGCTCACCCCTTTCTATATTTTATTTTTCCCAGGATGCGAAGAAGTATAATATAACTGACCTGTAGGGATAGTCTAAGGGATATGAATGTGGTCAATGGAGACAATGTTGTTGTTGTTGTTTTTTTTTCATTTTATAATATAATGTAAAACTTATGTTTGTATCTAGTACTTCTAAGGCTATTAAAATGATCGTTCTTTCAGGATTTGATCCCTTGTGATCATGCCAATGTATTAAAATAATGCACTGACTCTGGGATTCTGGGGTCGGGTGTTATAGTTGGTATCAGAGGAAGTTTAACAATAGCCTTGAAAATAGATTTAGATAAACTCCGATTAGAGAACATTACCCTAAGATAGACTTTGAGGATTAGTATAGAAGAAATTAATAGAATTTTGGTAATATAGATATTTTGTGTATTTTCCAAGCAATACATCCCTGTCTGGATATGAGTAGGTAGAGGCGGCTCTGGCACAAATGTAACCTAGGAGTGAAAAGTCTGACAAGGAGTTTCGGGCTTGACTCGGGGTATCCTGGTATATGACAATGGGCCTTGCTGCACTCTTGGTTACGACACTCTTGGGAGAATTTCTTAGGATAATTCAAATTTTCATTACAAGACATTATAAATAATTTAGGAGTAAATACTTCCTCAAAGAAAACATTTTATGATTATATATTATATGCATAATCTTTTCAATTTATGTTATATATTTTACAAGTCTGGAATTATGCATTACGATTCATAAACTAACCTTTTGTATGCCATTGTTTAGAAATTGAGTCTAGTAGAAGGAATGAGAATTCTAGCAATACGCATGATCGAAATATTAAGAAGGATCATATCTTTCATGGTATTAATCCAACATTTAAAAGGGAAATAGTCTCCCATGTATTCTCATCCTATGAAGAAATAATATCATGTGTTAATAAGATAAGTAAAGAATTCTCTGAGTCCTATGGATTCAAAGGGAAGAAAGAGAAGAAAATGATGGAAGAGGGAAAGATGGATAAAGGGAAGAGGAGAAAGAAGGATTTTCCCATATGCGATAACTGTGGAAAGAATCACCTTGGTAAATGATTGAAGGGAATGAGAGTTTTTTATAAGTGTGGAGAAAAAGGACACCAAATACGTGATTTCAAGGGTAAGAAAAAAGGTTTCAAATGTACAATACTACATCTGCAAGGAGTTGGGACACTATGCGAAACAATGTCCAAATCATCAGAGTATACCCAAAATGCTACTATTGGATAATAATCAAGTTATGATATTACCAAAGATGAAGAGGAATGATTAGAGTTCTTATGTTGTTATTAAATTATTGTGTCATTTGAGTACTGTATTAATGATGTACATGTTATAATAATTATAGAGTATATAAGGATTGTACCACATTACTATTTTATCAAGGACTTCAGATTGTGTGGATCCAAGAAAAGTGACTCAATAACAGGTTATTTTTTTTGGAAAATAGATGGTTGAGAGAAAGATAAACCATAATATGGTTCTGATACCGAGGTAGTGATTTTGGAAATATATATGATTGATTTGGATATATTATATTGGATATTCTTGACTACCTTGAAACTGATTAATGATTTGTATATTCCATCATTGTTCGAGTTTACAACATTTTTGGATAGAAGTAGTATATCCAGTATTCTATAAGGAATAAGGGAGAATGAATGTAATCAATAAGGTTTTATGGTAATTCAGGGTGTTACAATGTTTTGAAAGAATACATGATGAAGGTATTCACATGTTATTACATGGAAAAAAAGATCTTCATTATGTCTACCTTCTTTATAAATTTTGGACTATGAGTTTGGACAGAAGTATTTTGGATAAGTATAAAGGTTTGAATCAATTAAGTTTGACATTGGATACTATTGTTAAGGTTAAATCATTTCTTGAGATTATTTTTGGATTGTTATAAAAAGGACAACCCGGAGGTCGGGTGACAACCCGTCATGTCCAGCAAGGCCATGAGACATGAACCCACAACCGAAGAGCGACAAGGGTGAATCACCTACCACTGGTATACATGATTTCCTAGTTTGTATAATATAGTTTTTTTAAATAGTCTAAAAAATGAATTATAAATTCAATATTTTTGGAACCCTATACGATTGGATAAATAAAATATTTTTGAATTCTATTATCTTTTGGAGTGAAAGATGAGTTTGTGGTAGGAATTAGTTGAAGGATGAAAATATACTTGTCAAGTATATTTTTTTCCTCTTATTCTATGAATAAATTAATTCTTAAACATTAGGTAAGGGATCTTAAAACCAAAAACGTGTTATCCTAATACCTTATGTTTTGTTGAACCAAAGATATTTTAAATTATCATAGATTGATGGCTTTGAGGCCCTCAATTTTACACTTGTTTGTGATTGATGACCTAAATAACTTCCTTTAAATATTTACATTTTTCCTCCAATTATGTGTCTCTAATTTCCATTAATGTTCTCCTAATTGAGATCATAATTTGGTGGTGACTTTTTCATTTCTTCTTCCCTCTTATTAAGACTAAATTTTTTTAACCCAATTTCTGATGTAGGTTTTCCACAAAGATATTTTTCTATTTTTAACCTTTTATTTTAGAAGAAAAATTTCAAATTGCGAGGACACAATTTATTGAATGAGGGGAGAATGCAACAGCCTAAGATTTCATAGTACGTTATCTCCTTAAAGTAATCCAATAACTTGCGCTACACGCAACACCGAGTTCGAGCATACCATGACTTACCAAGCTAGCTGTTCAAAAGCGGTTATGAATAGTATTATATGCATTTTGAATTTTATATATTCCATATAAATTTTAAGATCCATATTATGTGTTTCTAAGACAAAATATAAGAACAAGTTCATTTTTTTAAAATAAAGGAAGTATTTTTCAAAAAATGAAATTTTACCACTTTTTAATGGATAACCCTTTTTAAATACAACCTTAGTCACTTTTATATATTCAATTTAACAAAATAAAATTCTTCTTTATAATCGGGATAGAAAAATTTATTTTCGATAAATTTTTGTTGTTTTTCTGATAACTTTCATATTTGGGTGGATAGTGAAAAATACTAAATTTTAATTGAATTTTTTTTTAATAAAAATAATTTATAGTGTTAAATTATACATTTTAATGGTTTTAAGTATAATTAGATTATATTTTTATCATTTAATACAATGTAGGTCATGATAAGTAATTTTAAATTTAAATTTTCCATAAACACATGTCAATCTTTTGATAGTTTTTACTTTTTAATAAAACCCGCTTTTTGGTTTTGAAAATGGGAATTAATTTTAAATTAATAAATGAAACTTCTATGTTTTGAATTTGGTAAAATAGACTTCATTTTTTTAATTTGTAAAATCAAAATTATCTTTGGGTGAATTTTTGGTATTTTTCAAAAAACATTAAATTTTTTGATGAATAATGAAAAACATTGCATTATTATTTAAAATCAACTTTTTTATTTAAATAATTATTTATTTTATTTGAATTTATTTAAAGTCCAAAAAGATAAATAATACCTATATAAGTTCAATGTAATTCATTGGAGTCATTTTATAATAAAATTAGATGTATAAAATTTTATTGAACTTTTTAACGTTTTTTACCCACCTTCTAGGAGCATTTGCACATTCGCATAAAACTTAATTTTACCACTTCTCGGTGTTTAATTTCAAAAATCTGAGACACACAGTTGACATTATTAAGTAAAATGTGATTCAATAAGATGAAAATAATTTTTGGTGAATAGTAACCTTTGACTTTTATTTACCACGGTTAACAGTAAATAGGCTAATTAAAGGTAAAAATGATATTATAATTACCATAACACATGTTATAATTCTATTGGATAAGTTTATTTTGACCCAAAACAACCTTAGGAATAAAATATGATCCTTTCGGTCCACTTGGATTAGATTAGAACATTTATTATTATTTTATTTAAAGAAGAGTTAAAAATGTTAAATTCAAAGTCTATTAATTACATTTTTTAATATAGGGTTATACAGAAGATAAATTAGACTATAAGTATTCATTAGAAAGATAAAAATATTTCCTACATAATGGTATTTTATTTATAATTTTTATATATTAAATAATTAAATTTATTTATGACACAATGATGATGTAGTAATTACCTTCTTAATGAAATATTATAATAATTGATATTATAAATATCCAAATAAATGTAATTTGAGACTTTTGATGAGTTACAATAAATTTATAGGTTAATATGACATTTTAGGGCTGATTAGATAAATATTTTTCGAAGTGATACGGTTCTTATGACTTTCACAAATACAAAATACCAAATAGTGTCAAAATTGAGATAAATTAGTTTTTAAAACAAATACTATATTATTCATTGATATAATATTACTAAAAATATAAGGTTTGAAAAAAGGGATTAAATAATATTATATATGTCATTAATGAACCACTTTAGGTTCTATTGGAAGTTTAGAATAAGTTTATTAACCATATAGTGTAATAATACAAGAAGACACGGTAAAAGTTAAACTATTTAACTAAGAGTTAAATCTAAAAGATAAGGTTAAAATGGTAACCTAAACTTGTCTAAAACCTATTGGTTGATATTATTTCGACCCATTACACCTAAGGCTCTAAATAAATTCATTTTGTGCCATTATAAACTGAATAATATTGTATAATAAATTAATATTTTAATCTTTTCCTAAAGTGACCCTCACCCCTCTTATAAAAGGGCACTTACCCTTCTCTCAAAATCACACCTCCCAAGCCATTTGGATCAGCCCAAACCTGCCCAAATATCCTCCCAAATTTCTTCAAATCAACCTAGAGTCCTTACTTTGATCATAAATCCAACCTAAGGAGCCCTTGTAATCAACTCAAAAGGAAACACCCAAAGAAGAGGTAATAATTTCACCACCCTTTTTCAAGTTCTTTTCTTCTTACACTTCATATTTCTTTGTTGTTTCCATACCAAAATAATAACTCTAGTACCTCCTAAATACTGTGATGTTATTATAAATATATTACAACCATATTCGTTATTCTATCCATCCTATAAATGACAAAGTCACCATACGTGCGTACATACGGCTTACCGTCTCCACATTGTGGTGTAGTTTGTTATTCAAACACTTCATTATTTGGATGAGTATAATAATGAGTATATATGATTTAAATAATAAATATAACATGTTAATTATTCTTTATATACGATATAACATCCAATTAAGTAATATTTCACCATCAATATAATGATATTTTCGCTCGTGCGTACATACAGATTACCTTTTCCAAGAACATGATGAGATTCATTCCCCATCATAATCGTTCAAGAATAATTTTCATTTTATGATTAAAAATAAGGTTTAAAAACATAATATCATTCGGGATATAAATAAAATACATCCTATTCATAACAAACATGGCTTATGTAACCAAGCATATAAAGGAAAATGAATCAGTTAACACCCGAAATGATGACACTACTAAAATATTATTAACAAAGAAATATTAGAAGATCATATATGATATCATATTTATGTATGTGGTTATTTTATAATTTAATAACAATTATTTAAATATTATACATGAGGTTAACGTACCCTCGACCATGGAAAAGTACAAGGTAAAGGTTAATTCCTCAATCTCATTATTATCCGAGATTGTTTATGAGTAAGTATTTACTGGGACATATTTATCATCAATGCCCATATTTCATAAAAATCATTTCAAAAGGAATATTTTATGGTTTTATGGAAGGGTCTATTCAGCTATATCATCATTTTAATTTTTTTAAATATTTATTTTTCTAAATATTTTTAATTAATGTTCGTGTTTTTAAAATGATTTTAAGGATTTATTTATATGGACATCATTGTTTTAAAATGTTAATTCCATTAAAAGTTTCAAAGTAGTATGAGACACTTTGATTCAAAAATGTCTCTAAATGCCTTCCTTTTTAAATTATGTTACTTTAAATGATTTCAAAAAAATAAAATAAAAGAAAGATATATTTCTCTCAAATAGTTTTGATTTCATCTATGTCAACATCCTTTGATGGATTTTACACTTTTTTGAAGTTGATTTATTATGATACAATATTCCATATTGTATTGAATGTTTTGTGATATGTTTAAATGTGGATGTGTTATTTTATACCATCCATGGTTTATGGTTAAAGTATTTACATTTTGTATGCTATTTTTAATACGAATATTTATGTTATTTTTCAACCTTTCATATGAGGAATGCATTAGACTTAGTAAGTGATGGGTGGAGCTCGCTATAGCTCCTCGATGCATCGGTAGGTCTCATGATACAAACTAGTGTCTTGGCACAAGGCCTTGAAAAAATATTATTGGTAGTCCTGGAACAAGGCCTTGACTATGTGGTTATGAAGTCTGGCATTATGGATTCCATCATTATGAAATTGGCTATTGATATTACATGTGATTATTCAACTAGTAGAATATCCATGTGAATAAGTAAATGAAAATATTTGATTTATATTTTCCATATTATGCTGAAGTTAAAGTTTAAAAGGCTTATGTTTTAGTCTTATACATTGCCTTAAATGTTTATGCTTATTTATGAAAGTTTATGCTATATTGTTATCCTTACTAAGCATCTCAGCTCACCCCTTTCTATGTTTTATCTTTCCCAGGATGCGAAGAAGTATATTATGACTGACCTGTAGGGATAGTTTAAGGGATATGAATATGGTCAATGGAGACAATGTTATTGTTGTTTTTTTTAATTTTATAATGTAATGTAAAACTTATGTATGTATCTATTACTTCCAAGGATACTAAACTAATCGGTCTTTCTAGATTTGATCCCTTGTGATCATGCCAATGTATTAAAATAATGCACTGACTCTGGGCTTTTGGGGTCAGGGCTTTATAGTTGGTATCAGAGGAAGTTTAACAACAACCTTGAAAATAGATTTAGATAAACTCTAATTAGAGAACATTACCCTAAGATAGACATTGAGGATTAGTATAGAAGAACTTCCTAGAATTTTGGTAATGTAGAGATTTTGTGTATTTTCCAAGCAATACATCCCTATTTGGATACAATCAGGTAGAGGCCGCTCTAGGATAGATGTACCTAGGAGTGAAAACTCTAAAAAGGAGTTTCGGGCTTGACTTGGGGTATCCTGGTACCCAACAATGGGCCTTGCTGCACTCTTGGTTACAACACTCTTGGGGGATTTTCTTAGGATAATTCACATTTTCATTACAAGCCATTATAAAGGATTTTAGAGAAAATACTTCCTCAAAGAAAAATTTTTATGATTATAGATTATATGCACAATCTTTTCAATTTACGTTAGGTATTTTAAAAGTTTGGAATTATTCATTACGATTCATAAACTAACCTGGTGCATGCCATTTTTTAGAAATGGTGCCTAGTCGAAGGAATGAGAATTCCAGCAATATTCATGATCTAAAGATAAAAAAGGATCATATCTTTCAGGGTATTAAGCCAACATTTAAAAGGGAAATAGTCTCCCATGCATTCTCATCATATGAATAAATAGTATCATATGTTAATAAGATAAGTACAAAATTATATGAACCCTATGGCTTTGAAGGGAAGTAAGAGAAGAAAATGATGGAAGAGAGAAAGATGGATAAAGGGAAGAGGGGAAAGAAGGATTTTCCCATACGTGTTAATTGTGGAAAGAATAACGTTGGTAAATGATTTAAGGGAATGAGAGTTTGTTATAAGTGTGGATAAAAAGGACACCAAGTACCTTATTTCAAGGGTAAGAAAAAGGTTTCAAATGTAAAATGCTTCATCTACAAGGATTTGGGACACTACACGAAACAATGTACAAATCATCAGAGTATACCCCAAATGATGCTATTGGATAATAATAAAGTTATGATACTACCGAAGATGAAGAGGAATGATTAGAGTTATTATGTTGTTATTAAATTATTGTGTCATTTTTGTATTGTATTAATGATTTACATGTTATAAGAATTATAGAGTATATAAGAAAAGTACTGCAGTACTATTTCATCAAGGAATTGAGATTGTGTGGAACCAAGAAAAGTGACTCAATAGTAGGTTATTTTTTTTGGAAAATATATGGTTGAGAGAAAGATAAACCATAATATGGTTCTGATACCGAGGTATTGATTTTGGAATAATATATGATTTATTTGGATAAATTATATTGGATATTCTTGACTACCTTGAAACTGATTAATGATTTGTATATTCCATCATTGTTGGAGTTTACAAAATTTTTGGATAGAAGGAGTATATCCATTATTCTATAAGGAATAAGGGAGAATGAATGTAATCAATAAGTTTTTATGGTAATTCAGGGTGTTATATTGTTTTAAAATAATAAATGATGAAGGTATTCACATGTTATTACGTGGAAAAATGGATCTTCATTGTGTTTACCTTATTTATAAATTTTGGACTGTGAGTTTGGATAGAAGTATTTTGGATAAGTATAAATGTTGAAATTGATTAAGTTTGACATTGGATACTATTGTTAAGGTTAAATCATTTCTTGAGATTATTTTTGGATTGTCATAAAATGGAAAACCCAGAGGTCGGGTGACAACCCGTCGCGTCCGGCAAGACCGTGAGACTTGAACTCGCAACCGAAGAGTGATAAGGGTGCATCACCTGCCACTAACATACGTGATGTCCTAGTTTGTATAATATAGTTTTTTAAATAGTATGACAAATGAATTATAAATTTATTATTTTTGGAACCCTATATGATTAGGATAAATAGAATGTTTTTTAATTCTATTATCTTTTAGAGTGATAGATGAGTTTGTGGTAGGAATTATTTGAAGGATGAAACTCTATTTGTCAAATATATTTTTTTCATCTTATTATATGAATAAATTAATTATTAAACTTTAGGGAAGGGATATTAAAACCAAAAATGTTTTATTCTAATACCTTATGTTTTGTTGAACTGAAGATATTTTAAATCATCATATCCTCCAAATTATCATTTTTATTATGGAGAACACTTTTATGGAGAAAGTGTAAAACCAACAAGTACAAACAAGTACATCACACCATATTACAGATTGCAGAATCATAAAGGTCCAACTTCAACATATTTGATGTTTCCACCCTATATAATTTACAAGAGGGTTTGGTTAGCTTTTTATCGGGATCGACTCTGATACTTTCTTCAAAATGATAGGCCAGATTTTCCCACATCTACACGAACTCTTCCACCTTTATTTTTTGGAGTTGAATCCTCTAGTCATGATGAGATGTTGTTTGATGATCCATTATTACATCTCTTTGTTAAGGTCCACTTGAAATGGTTCACTATTCAGCCTTGCAGTGTCCTCTTTAGAAGCGTTAAATATCAGGAACTTCTCTATCATTTCTTCCTCGGAGTGCATAAGATGGCCGCCTAACTCCTCCTCTGCAACTACCTGTGGCGAGCCCTAAGTGGTGCCCATTGGACCACCCTCTTCAACCTCCTTACCCAGAAGCCCGTGAGGGAGATGTCCATGGATATAGATTCATGACTTGATAGAATTATTCTTCATGAACTGCTCCTTAGACTTAGGTTCATCCGTACCACTTCCACTCCCCAAGTTCAAGCCCACCACCTTTTCCAAATATATTTTTTGTTTCCTTACCTTCCATTACATTGTTCCAGCCCTTTTTTTCTGATCTTGTCTCCATAGGCCTTGGGAGGTATGAGTAATACTTTTGGACTTTGTATTTACTCCTCTAGCGCACGATGTAGCTACCTGGGTCCCTGTTTTCTTTCTGTCCCTTCTTCTTCCTCGAGTTGTGAAGCCCCCTTCTGGACCCTGCTTTTACAATGTCCTCCGAGAGTGGTCCATCACTCTACCCACCCTTGGAATCTGTCCCTGAAGGGCATTCAGCCCCAGTTGACACCAGGTCTGGATTGTTAGATCCCAAACCATCAAAACGATTACTGGTGTTTATCCAGGATAAAGGCAAGCTCAGCCTTGTTCTTCCACCACCCTTCACCCACTCCCCCAATCCACCTAGTACTTCCTGTAACTGATGTCTATGTCCTTTTTTGGCTGTTTCCTCAGGTCCCTTACTGGACCGGGCCATTGCTGCATAAGAAGGAATCCTTGGGGCCTCTGTTGTGCTAGTTCCCCTTGACCCCGGAAGAGCCTCTGCAGGACCCTCATCCAAGTGATTCACCAACTTCACCCCCACATCATTACTCACACACATCTGATTTTCCACACTAGTCACATCTTGATGGTTCATTCTATCCTCCCTTGCACTGATAATCAACTTACTGCATAATAAGGGTCCTTCCAGGTCCATCTTCAATCTGCTAAAGACCTAAGAAACCGTCGGGTTGATCTGAGCCACCAAAGCCTTCTATTTTAAATCATCATAGATTTATGGATTTGAGGCCCCTAATTTTACACTTGTTTGTGATTGATGAACTCAATAAATCCCTATAAATATTTATGTTTTCCTCCAATTATGTGTCTCTAATTTCCACCAATGTTATCCTAATTGAGATCATAATTTGGTGGTGACTTTTTCATTTCCATTTCTCTCTTATTAAGAATAAATTTTATTAACCCAATTTCCGATGTGGGTTTTCCAAAAATGTATTTTTATATTTTTAACCTTTTATTTTCGAAGAAAAATTTCAAATTTTGAGGACGCAGTTTATTGAAGGAGGGTAGAATATAACACCCCAAGATTTCATAGTACGTTATCTCATTAAATTAATTAAATAACTTGCGTTACACGCAACACCGAGTTCGAGCGCACCACGACTTACCAAACTAGTTGTTAAAAAGAGGTTATGAATAGTATTATATAAATTTTGAATTTTATATATTCCATATAAATTTTAACATCCATATTATGTATTTCTTAGACATAATATAAGAACAAATTCCTTTTTTAGATAAAGGAAATATTTTTCAGAAAATGAAAATTTACCGCCTTTTAATGGAGAACCCTTTTTAAATATAATATTTTACATTTTTATATATTCAATTTGAAAAAATAAACTTCTTCTTTAGAATAGGGATAGAAAAATTTAATTTTGATAAATTTTTGGTGTTTTTCTGATAACTTTCATATTTGGGTGAATAGTGAAAAATACTAAATTTTAATTTGAAAACAACTTTTTTAATCAAAATAATTTAAAGGGTTAAATTATACATTTGAATGGTTTTTAAGTATAATTATATTACATTTTTATCATTTAATATAATGTAGGTCATTATAAGTAATTTTACATTTAAAGTTTCCATAAACACATGTCAATCTTTTGATAGTTTTTACTTTTAAAAAAAAACCCGTTTTGGGTTTTGAAAATGGGAATTAATTTTAAATTAATAAATGAAAATTCTATGTTTTTAATTTGGTAAAATATACTTCCTTTTTTAATTCAGAATATCAAAATTAGCTTAGGGTGAATTTTTGGTATTTTTCTGAAAACTTTCAATTTTTTGATGAATAGTAAAAAACATTGCGTTATTATTTAAAATTGACT
This sequence comes from Viscum album, assembly GCA_963277665.1. Classification (NCBI taxonomy): domain Eukaryota; kingdom Viridiplantae; phylum Streptophyta; class Magnoliopsida; order Santalales; family Viscaceae; genus Viscum; species Viscum album. Next base: position 2,098,085,576 of record OY728122.1, read on the forward strand.
TTTTATTTAAATAATAATTTATTTTATTTAATTTTTTTTAAGTAAAAATAGATATATAATACCTATATAAGTTCAATGTAATTTATTGAAGTCATTTTATAATAAAATTAGATGCATAAAATCTTATTGAACTTTTAAACGTTTTTTACCCACTTTCTAGGAGAATTTGCACATTCTCATAAAACTTAATTTTACCACTTCTATGAGTTGAATTTCAAAAATCCGAGAGACACTGTTGACATAATTAAGTAAAATGTGATTCAATAAGATGAAAACAATATTTGGTGAATAGTAACTTTTGACTTTTATTTACCACGGTTAAAAGTAAATAGGGTAATTAAAGGTAAAAATGATATTATAATTACCCTAACACATATTCTAATTCAATTGGATAAGTTTAATTCGATCCAAAATAACCTTAGTAATAAAATATGATCCTTTAGGTCCACTTTTATTAGATTAGGACAATTATTATTATTTTATTTAAAGAAGAATTAAAAGTGTTAAATTCAAAGTCTATTAACTAAACAATTTTTAATATAGAGTTATACATAAGGTAAATTTGACTATAAATATTAATTGGAAACATAAAAACATTTAATACATAATGGTATTTTATTTATAATTTTTAGATATTAAATAATTAAATTTATTTATGACACAATGATGAAGAAATAATTACCTTCTTAATGAAATATTAAAATAATTGATATTATAAATATAAAAATAAATATAATTTGAGACTTTTGATGAATTAAACTAATTTTATAGGTTAATATGACATGTTAGTATTGATCAGATAATTTTTTTCCGAAGTTATAAGGTTGTTATGATTTCACAAAAACAAAATACCAAATAGTGTCAAAATTGACATAAATTAGATTTTAAAAAAATACTATATTATTTGTTGATATAATATTCCTAAAAATATAAGGTTAGGCCAAAGGGATTAAATAATGTTATATATTTCATTAATTAACCACTTAAGGTTCTCTTGGAAGTTTAGAGTAAGTTTATTAACCCTATAGTGTAATAATACAAGAAGACACGATAAAAGTTAAACTATTTAACTAAGAGTTAAATCTAAAAGATAAGGTTAAAATGATAACCTAAACTTGTCTAAAACCTATTTGTTGATAGTATTTAGACCCATAACCCCCTAAGTATTGAAATAAATTCATTTTAAGCCATTATAAACCGAATATAATTGTATAATAAATTAATATTTTAATCTTTTCCTAAAGTGACCCTCACCCCTCTTATAAAAGGGAACTTCCCCTTCTCTAAAAATCACACCTCCAAATCCATTTGGCTCAGCCAACCCCAACCCAAATATCCTCCCAACTTCTCTAAAATCAACCTAAATTCCTTACTTTTATCAGAAATTAAATCTAAGGATCCCTTCTGATCAACTCAAAAGGAAACACCTGAAGAAGAGGTAATAATTTCACTACTCTCTTTAAAATTCTTTTCTTCTTCTGTTTCCTCTTTATTTGTTGTTTCCATACCAAAATAATAACTCTAGTACCTCATACATACTGTTATGTTATTATAAATATGGTACAGCCATATTCGTTATTCTAACCATCCTATAAATGACAAAGTCACCATACGTGCGTACGTACGGCTTACCGTCTCCATGTTGTGGTGTAGTTTGTTATTCAAACACTTCATTAATTGAATGGGTATAATAATGAGTATAATTTATGTAAATAATAAATATAACATGTTAATTATTCGGTATATATGATATACCATACAATTACATATGATTTCACCATCAATATAATGATATTTTCGCTCGTGTGTACGTACGGATTACCGTCTCCACGAACGTAATGAGATTCATTCCCCATCATAATAGTTTAAGAATAATTTTCATTTTATGATTAAAAATAATTTTTAAAAACTTAATATCATTTTGGATATAAATCAAATACATCCTATTCATAACAAACATGACTTACTTAACCAACAATATAAAGGAAAATGAATAAGTTAACACCTGAAACGATGATACTACTAATATATTATTAACAAAGCAATATTAGAAGATCATATATAATATCATATTTTTGTATGTGGTTCTTGTATAATTTAATAAAAATCACTTAACTATTATACAGGAGGTTAATGTACCATCTAAAAATGAAAAGTACAAGGTAAGGGTTAATTCCTCAATCTCATTATTATCTGATATTGTTTATGAGTAAGTATTTACTGGGACATATTTATCATCAATTTCCATATTTTATAAAAATGTTTTCAAAAGGAATATTTTAAGGTTTTATGGAAGGGTATATTTAACTATATCATCATTTTAAATGTTTTAAGTATTTATTTTTATGAATATTTTTAATTAATGTCTATGTTTTCAAAATGATTTTAAGGATTTATTTATATAGACATCATTGTTTTAAAATGTTAATTCATTTCAAAGTTGCAAAGTGGTATGAGACAATTTGATTCAAAAATGTCTTTAAATGCATTCCTTTCTAAATTATGCGACTTTTAAATGATTTAAAAAAAAGAAAGAGATATTTCTCTCAAATATTTTTGATTTCATCTATGTCAACATCATTTGATGGATTTTACAATTGTTTGAAGTTGATTTATTATGATATAGTCTTCCATATTGTATTGAAGGTTTTGTGATACGTTTGAATGTGGATGTGTTATTTTATACAATTCATGGTTTATGGTTAAAGTATTAACATTTCGTATGCTAGTTTTAATATGAATGTTTATGTTATGTTTCCAATTTTCATATGAGGAATGCATTGGACTTTATAAGTGACGAGTGGAGATCGCTATATATCCTCGATGCATCGGTAGGTATCATGAGACAAACAAGTGTCTTGGAACAAGGACTTGACAAAATCTTATTGGTAGTCTTGGAACAAGGCCTTAACTGTCACGACCCGACCCTACCCGGGCTCGTGCCGCAATTACCCCAAGCCTGTCTCTATAGGCCAGGGGCTGGTGACCAGCGCCGAAGGCATAACAACTCGGGGAGGACTTTGCCTAAGTACCTATACACACAAACGCAACACACTCAATGAAAAAGTGCAGAGTAAAAAGAAAATAAAAGTACCAACTGCTATAAATAAACCACAAATGTGCATCGACCTTTACAGTACAAGTAAAAGCTGGAGGTAAACTGAAAAGAAAAGATCAGAACACACGCCCAACTAGAAAAGTGCCACAACTCGATAACAGGTGAACAAAAGAAAAACAGCGGGAAGGGTTCCCATCCTGGAACCCGACTACGACCACCGCACACGGTCCAAGCTCCTGAACTCCTATGCTCCACTGAAGTCACGACCAACCTGTTCGTCGTCTGCAAGGGCATACCAAGTGCGGAAAAAACCCAAGCAGGGGTGAGTATAAAAATACTCAGTAGGATACCCCGAAGGCTCGAGGCAGAAACAAAGGAGGTACCAAAGGGTGAGCAGTAGATCGAACGAGGGAGAGTAAAGGAGTACAACAAGGAGTGAAGTAAAGAGTACAGTAAAGAGTCTAGCTCAAACCAACAAGAGGAAAGAAGGTAGACTCGTCCAGACACAAGGAGTTTGAAACAGTGAGAAGATGAACTTCCTGTCGAGTCTTCGCTACCTATAGCAGGAGAGTAGACTCATCCAACCACGAGAATCTAGACACGGAAAGCACGTGGAATACCCCGCGCGTCTTCGCCTCTCCTGGAAGGAGAGTAACCAAACCTAAGAAGTGTGTACTAGAACAAGGTATATAAAAGTCTATATGCTCAAACAAGAAGCCCGAACAAGATCGTAAGGGGATCTCCATCCCGTAGCTCAGCCCAAGAAAGCGAGTAGCCAATAGCCCCATAAGTAAACACCATCGATGCCCAGCATCCTGCACGTCTTCCCCGAACTACAAGTCAAGGGGTTCAAATCACCGAACCTCAACACTATCCGCTTTGGGCGGCACTGAATCGCCCGCACGGTTTTAGGTCGCGTCACAAGGACGCGTCTCGGTGGGGAAAGTGCCCCTCGTACTTGAGAGTTCCGGGTTAAGTCAAACCACACCTCGTCACTGCCCCGCAGTTGAGAGGTATACTCAAAGTCAAAGCTAACACATCACTGACCCATAAAAACAAGGGTCTCGCTCCAGTAGTCACATAGTAAAGCCACAGACTAGCCTAATATAAAGGACTGAGTCTGAAATACTAACCAGTGACCCACTTCCCAACCCTGCTGGAGGGTAATTCATAATAAGATATCGGGTGACCCACTGCCCAGCTCTTCTGGAGGGTAAACCCTAATAAGATATCAGGTGACCCACTACCCAGCCCTGCTGGAGGGTAAACCCTAATACATCATCAGGAGAACCACTGCCCAGCCCTGCTGGAGGGTAGACCTAAAATAAGATGGCATGCGACCCACTGGCCAAGCCTGCTGGAGGGAAGACCTAGAACAAGCCGACATGCGACCCACTGCCCATCCCTACTGGAGGTTAGACCTGGAATAAGTCGACGGGTGACCCACTTCCCAGCCCTGATAGAGGGTAAACCCGGAACAAGATGACATACAACCAACTGCCCAACCCTGTTGGAGGGTAGACCTGAAACAAGACGACGGGCGACCCACTGCCCAGTCCTACTGGAGGGTAGAACCTCAGGAGTCGTCCGATGACCCACTTCCTAGTCTCTTCTAGAGGGTAAACCCTGAAAAGTAAATAATAAACCCACAGCCCAGCCCTGCTAGAGGGTAAACCCGAAGAAGTCGATGAGTAACCCACTACCCAGCCCCGCTGGAGGGTAAAACTCAGAACTACTCTGTCCATCTCTATTGGAGGGTACAACACTATCCAACCGAAGACGAAGTGGGTATCACGCAACCACCCAATTCCAGAAAAACTCACCTAATAGAGGTTCAGCACCCGCTCCATCACTAGGTGCCACTAGCACCACTACCGGCCAAACCATCGAGAAAAAAACCAGGGGAAAACTCAACCTTGCTGGTCAACCCATGAGAACAGAGGAACCCTCTACGTCACAAGAGGTCAAAAGTATGCAAAGCAGAGCATGGCACGCACATGGTGCCCACATGACGTGTTCCCCCAAGTCAACCCCAACCAAACACACAAACGTTCTTAGGTACAAACAACCACATGTACCTCCAAGCGTTCCCGTATACTCCCAGAGTATACCACGTTCCAGCCCAAAGGCTATCGTGCACATGGCACCCAACGTCAATGCGAAGGCGTGAATGTAACAACTCCACCTCAACGGCCCAGGCATGGATGACCACATCTTATGAAACATTTACATCACTCTCCCAAGAGTGCGCGATCACACGCCAAGGGTCCACTACAAACATGGTAAGACGAACCACCACCAGAGCAGCATTCATGCTTCCATATTTAATAAGATCACGCAAGAGGCTCCGTACAGCCAAACGGATCGTACCATTGTAATCCTCGTGGAAAAACATGCGAGATCGACTACTTAATCGCCTCATACGGATATCCGACAGAAAAGTCACCAACACCACCTCACACCCGAACGACATCCCATGATCCCGAGCCTCGACCCCGAAAACAGTCGGGTGCATCGCACCATTGCAATCCCCTTGGGAAAACACGTCAAAAAGACTGCTCACTTGAGCGCAACGGATATCCGGGGAAAAAGATGCATTCTGGCTCACCGCACACGAGCGGTGCTTCATGGGACCCAAAAACCGGTCCCGAAACATAATGAATGGATCGTACCGTTGCGATCCTCTAAAAAAATAACACAAAATGGACTACTCACTTGTCCAAAACGGTCGCCCGGTGATAGAGATGGAAAATCACCATCAACGCCCAAACAACCCTCGTGGGGCCCGCACTATCATGCCAAATTAGAGCGAGCGAATTGCGCCATTGCAATCCGCTCGGAAAAAAAAATCCATAAATGACTACTCGCACGCCCCGAACGGACGACCGAAGAGGAAGTCGCTAAACGCTGCTCGCAGCTCAAAAGACGGGCCGTGGGGCCCACAAATCAAACCTGGTTTCAATGCCCAAAAGCAAACTGGAAAACTCTGTCCTGACGCTAGGGTCACAATGCCACTAACGACGCCCAAAACGGACTCCGGATGTGTCCGCACCGCCCAAAACAAGAATTCCCGGGAAGCCCGCTAAGCTGCTTTACGCACGTGCCGTGCCCCTGAACCCCTTGTCTCGGAAGTTAAAACTCCTGAAACCACCTCAAAAAGTCCTCCTTGACATCAGGTCCGCGCTGCCGCAGAAGGCGCGCAAAACGGACACCCGTAGCTCAAAATACGGGCGTCCAAAAGTTTAAGGAGGATTACCCCTGGGCCGGACGAGCCCGCTCTGGCCGGCCCGCGGAACCGTGGCCCAACCCGCGGTGCAGCCGTGGGTCCGGTTCACTCCTCCGCGGCACGTCTCCACTGACCGGCCGACATGGCCGGTCCTTCCACGCAAAGACCCGCCATAGGCGGGTCTTGGTCTCCCGCCGGGGTCGCGCACTGCGACCCCACCTCGCCCGCACCGGCGAGGCGCCGCCCGGCTGGCCGGATGGCCGGCCTCCTCCGCCGCCACAAGATGCACCTGCCGCCACTTCCGAATGGATTCGTTGTCGCCGCCGCCTCCTCGGACCAGAGCCGCGCCGCCAAAAACCGCCGGAACAACCCAAAACCGGCCGGAAACAAATTGAAAACCCGCAACTTTCGCCGGACGATTGCGGACACCACAAAACTCGGATTTTGAGTTTGAAACAAGGGTCGGAAAGATCAAAATTTATACTACATGACCGTGGGATTTAATTTGAAAAATTATGGAAATTAGACTCTATAATTGAAGAGAAATAATGGTTCAGAAATAAAAATGCAACAAAAAACCTCCTACCTCGAAGGGCGTAGCACGAAGCTTCACGCGGGGTTCGCCAGAGCTGCCTCGCCGGAGCTGCCTCACCGGATATGGAGGAGAGGGAGGGGGAAGCTCCTTGGTGTGTTCCTTCCGCCAGGGGGTGCAAGGGAGAAGGGAAGGGGGGTTGGTTTAAATAAATTAATTAACATTTTAATTAATTTAATCTTTAATTTTTAACCCGCATCCGAAACTCTCGACGGGGTTGAGGTTAATCCTCCCCTAGGGTAAACACCACCTCCCGAGCACAATGGTGGTCTCGGAATTTCAATCCGAGGACCCATTCAAAAGTTATTAAACTTAGCACCTGAGGCCTCCAAATTACGAAAATTCCCCTGGGGCCATTTTTCACTGACAGGCCACGCCTGCAAAACTTATACCCCTCACAGGGTAAAAGAAACGCTCCAAACTCAACGGTGCCCTTGGTTTTTCAATCTGAGCCACCGTTTAAGAGATACTTGAGTTAATCCGTTAACTAGATTAATTAATTACTTAATTTTTTCGTTTAACGTTCCGGGAGCGGACGAGGGGTCCAAACATCCTACGCGAACATGTTTTATGTCGTTCCTAGGGTAAAAAACCCATTATGGACCCATCCATACACTCGGATCTATGATCCGGATCACCATTTAGGACTTATCCCATTTATTTGGTGTTTCCAGTGTGAACACACTAAAAATTTAATTCCGGCCACTCTGGGGCTCGGAATCGCACGCCGTCTGTGGGCGCTGCTCTGGAATAATATCAAGAATATTCCAAAGTCTTTCGCAGAAAAAACCGAGTTCTTACATTAACTATGTGGTTATGAAGTTTGGTATTATGCATTCTATCATTATGAAATTGGTTATTGATGTTGCATGTGATTTTTTTTGACTAGTAAAATATCCATGTGAATAAGTAAATGACATTATTTGATTTATATTTTCCATATTATGCTGAAGTTTAAGTTTAAAAGGCTTATGTTTTAGTCTTATACAATTCCTTATATGTTTATGCTTATTTATGAAAGTTTCCACTGTATTGTTATCCTTACTGAGCATCTGATCTCACCCCTTTCTATGTTTTATTTTTCCTAGGATGTGAAGAAGTATATTATGACTAACCTGTAGGGATAGTCTAAGGGATATGAATGTGGTCAATGGAGACAATATTGTTGTTGTTGTTTTTTTCATTTTATAATGTAATGTAAAACTTATGTATGTATATAGTACTTCCAAGGATACTAAACTGATCATTATTTCGGAATTTGATCCCTTGTGATCATGCCAATGTATTAAAATAATGCACTGACTCTGGGATTTTGGGGTCGAGGCGTTATACACATGAGTCATTCTCAGTGTGAGAAACAAGGGGATACGAGTTATCCAACCAACCACATGATTCCTCTCTTATTGGTGGGATAAGGAGAGCCTATGATGGATGAGGCTTGGGTGACTGTGGATGATGGCGTAGAGCGATGAACCTTTCAATGTTAAATGACATTAAAGGTCACATGGATCAGCCTTAGAATATTGGGGACTTACCTCAGGGGGAGGGCCCCAGAATACATTCTGGGAAAGAGGAGAAGTTTCTTCCTTGTCAAAGGAGAAGTGAACATAAATCCTTCTACTAATCACTATTCCTCATTGAATGGAAAAGCAAGTGACCACCCTTAATCCCTAAAACATGGAGATTTAGGTCAGCATCCCAAGGTTGGACTCCGAGTTACCATGGGAATGTAGACCCATGGATATTTCTGAAGCCCGAACTATTATGGGGAGAGCCTTCGTGGCTCTTCTTAACATTGGTATATAGACTCAAAGGGGAAAACTGATGCACCCGGTGGTATGACCATATGGGTCCGGTGGCTTTGGATAAGGCTTTGGCCTGATGTCGGAGGACTGCTTCATGGAGGGATTATGGAGGATAGGACGGTAATAGAGGGGTGAGGTTAGAATCAAATAAAATAATACTCCAAAACACCCCATTCCACGTACTGATTTCTTATGTGGGATGGGGGAGGCTCCACATACCGTAGTGGTATGTGGGAAAAGGGGCTATCTGCGTACCGATGCGGTACACATGCATGGGTATAGATCACTGCGTACCATAGTGGTATGTATCTCATCACGACGCTTTGGGTTCCATCAGCATATTGATGCAGTACGCGGCGCCAGGTTCAATTCGCGTAGCGGTTCACTACACGGAGCACCATATTAAAGGAAGGTCTGTTGGATTATCATTCCCAGGGAATTCATCCATGAGAATTATGTGGTTCATGGTTCACCAATTAGGTTCTTAGTTATATTATTATTATTTACTTCCCCCGTTTTATGGTTCATGGCCAGCTGTACCTGCGAAGAACATGGTTCGCGATTCAGGTGTCGTCGATGATTCAAGATTGAAGCAGGAATCTTCTCCAAACTCTTTCTTCCAACCTCTGTGTCCCCTTCAAGATTTCGTCGTTCATCTCGTTGTCCTCCCCCTTAATTCATTATGTTCTACTTTTATAGAGCATCGGGGAAATCATATCTATTGGGAATGAGACACTATTTATGGAGGCCCATTCAGAGATATTCTAACCCGTGAAAGACTCGGTCAATCCGGGGTTTACAGTGGCTATGGTTCATGATAATGGTTTGTAGAACCCGATCGTTCGCTTTGTCTGCGAACTGATGAGTTCATGGAATGGTACACGGATGGCCTTCACGTGCATGAATCCTTCAGCGACATGGCTCTTAGTCCAATGGGTTTGCTGGTCATCGCTCTTTGGGCCAGTGCATCACAGATCATTCTACGTACCTATTTTTTCACGATCCAGGTGGTCCGAAGACCCTTTCCTGGTGATGGTATGCGGGCCACTTGAAATTATTTGAAAACCTGAATTCCTTCAAGTTTCTTCTGAAATTTAGCACTCAATTTGTGTCCATTAACATTTCCAGACTTGTAGGAGTACTTTATTCCTTCTACAAAGTGATTGTGGGGGTATTTTCTTCCATTGGAGGAATTTTTAGGACCCTAAAAATTCCCCCCATTGGAATGAGGTCCGTTTGAAACGAAAAGGGTATTATTCCAATGTAGAAGCAGCCCTGAACTGAAATGGTTCACGATAGAATAGAAAATCCCAGTAGAAGGGGACCAAACCTATATATAGGGTCCCATGTCATTTTTCTTTTATCATTTCTTGTAGTGAAAAGTGATCTCGACTCCTCTAGCTTCCTCTGCATTTGTGTACCATGGTTCTTTCAAAAATCCCATTCACAAACCGCTTCATATGTACCAAAAACCAATATCTTCACCATTTATCCTTCCGCAAACCACATTTTGGATTTCATGAATGGCATTGTGGAACTTTAAAATTAAAATTCAGATTCCGTGTAAGAGGACGCTATGCGGCTTATGTGTCCGCATACTGAGCTTGATCCGACGAACCAAACTTTAAGAATTAATAATCTGAACTTAAACTTTAATTCAAAAATTCTAAAGATGAAAATAATTAGACCTAGGTTCGCGATATCCACTCCCTTGTGAACCATTCTATTTTCCGGCCAATGATCCATGGGCCAATGCCTCATGGATGGTTCACGTACCATGGCTATACGCGGTGAAATGCATCCGCATACCATAGCCATAGGTGGGGTTTCTTCCACACATCATGCAGTACATGGAAGGTGCCTACTGTGTACCATTTTCAGGAAGATTACATGGAGCCTTATGTGGACATATTTTAATTCCTTTAGACATTCCTTTGTATCTTTTATCCAACAAAATTTATTGGACTAACTTTTTATCAAATTTTGGATATTCCTGTGCAGGTTACAATGGCTGCTTTATAGGCTACTGCTGACGTTGCCACTTCTTCTGAGGATACTGTTACTGCCCCTCTTTTTGCTTCAAAAAAAATATCAAATAGCATGGAGGCTTTGGTTGACAATAAAATTATGGTCGTTCCATTTCACCAATCTCCAATGAATCTATGACAACCCTGCTTTTATTACAAACTTAAACATGATTCATTACATAAAACTTCACTTGATAAAACAAATAAGATCAAGAGGTTTAGTGTCTTTGGGGCTTAGGATCATTACATAAAAACTTAAATCATGAAATACAACATCTTTATTGTAAAATTCCTTTAAATGACCACTACATTCCCTCATACTTAGCATTGCATGGGATAACCTGAGGACATGCATAAGAAAAGTGTGAGCTATAAAGCCCAGTAAGGGAGTACACATGGAATATCATGAGGAGTAAAATACATGTTAGTAAATAGTCATATCAATATAGCACAAGAGAAACATGAACATAAAGGTATGATAAAGCATGATAATCATAACATGGAGATGTGGCAACAACACTTAACATAGAATTAGCACGAGCCAAGGCTCATTGCACATGGAGCATGAGTAAATACTAATTGCACATAAATCACGAGTAAAACCTCGTTGAACTTGAATTATCATGAGTCAACACTCATTGCACATGATGTATCATGATACTATACTTTACCCAATGCATTGGAGTGCTATAAGGGCACACCCTTCTTAAACATTTCATTTCATGCATAAGTGTGCCACATGGATCATAAAACATGGATTCATAAAACATAATCATTTATTCCACGATAAAGGAATGTGGAATTCATACATGAAACTTTATAATCAATAAGTAAATGTGCATAAAGGTGAATACCCTTGATGGAGAAATGGGAATGGTATTCACTATACAATGGCATTGGCTTAGAAAACCGGTGCAATATCGGCAGCGTAACGACGTGACGTAAGAATTCATAAAAAAATGGTTGATGATAGAGAAAGGGGTTACTCATCATATTTACATGAAATGGATAGTAATGAGGTCATATAGATACATTTCACAACAATTTTAATGGAATTTAGATTCATGATACAAAAGTATTTCTTGAATGTAAATGAGGAGAGAGAAGTTCCTTTCGGAATTTCAGCATAGTAACAGGTGTACATGGGAGGCATCTAATGAGAGAGAAATGGGTCTCCCATAATTCAAACATAAATAGGGAAGTATGAGGGAGGTGCGAAACCATACCCCAACATTCATAATTGAAATTAAAATGTCAAAACAACTTAAAGAAAATTGGACAAAAATGAGAAAGGAAGAAAAACCCTTACTTGGAAGTGTGCTTCAAAAGGCTTGAGAGAGGTTTGAGAGAGGCTTATTGGGAGCTTGGGGAACCTTGGGAGGATTATAGAGAGAGTAGGTCATATTTTGGACGAACTAAAAAGCCTTTGAGTGAGGAGGAAGTGGGAGCTTGGGTGGGTTTATATAGGAAAGGTGAGGGAATTCTTTATTATTTAGGTTTGGGACACCTTACATTAAATTAATCCAAACCAAAAACTATCCCATAATTTTTGCCCATGGTTTTTGGAAAAGGGAATAGGAAAAAAATATTTTATAAGGCCAAAGTCCGAACTTCTTAAAATAATAGGGTTTCTTATGTGGAGGTGAGTCATACTCCCATGGAAATTAATTTAAAAAGACAAGGTGTTTAATAAGTCTTGAGGGGTCCATTAATGCTTTGAAAAGTAAGCCAAAAAAACCCAAAATCACATTATTTTAATGGTAAAACATATATTGGCCGAACATAAATATTATAGTATTTTATTACATCACTATTGGGTCATTATGATGTCATAAAACACATTATATATTTAAACGGTATTTAATTTTTACTCAAAAATTTGACTATCTCAGAAAATTATGAAAAATTCACCATTGGATAATTTCAATGTCCTGATTCCAAAAATAACATTTATTTTATCTAAATAATTTTCTAAATATGTTAATTTTAACTTTTAAAATAAAAACCGACATTTATCGAAAATTCACGGGTTTTGACAAAAATGGCTTTCAAACCTTAATAAAAATTATAATTGCATTCATAAAATTATATGATCATTTATATATAATAAAATTAATCTAATAATGATAATAATATTTTATTAAAAAAATTATTTAATTCAAAAATCCCTTAATAAAATAGATTTCTTAATTAAATAATAACTAAAAAAACAGCATTTGTACTTTAAAAACTATTTACAATGTATCAATAATGACGAGAAATTATATTAATTATTATATAAAAAAATAATGTACATGAATATAGTATTATCGATTAGTTACATAACCCCTTAAAACAGCCGTATAAGACCTAAGGGTAAGGTGTGCGATGGTGACAGACTCTTGGGGTGGCTCGGATAACATCGCTCGAGTGGTAATTTCTATCAACTTCCACTTCTCCCGTAGATGGTCCCGTTCGAGCTTGACATGGTGAATCTCATCTTGGGATTGGTCAAGAGAAAAGCCCAAGGATGCCACCTCTTTTCCGAGCTCCGATAAATGGGCTTCATATGGGGAAATTCTACTGGATGAGGCCATCGCTTCCTTTGTCTGAGTAAATTTGGATTTGTTAAAGCCCTATATTTATACTAATCATGTGATCACTGTTCAAAGACTATATTAACAACGGTAAAAATTCTTAACATAAAACCAAAGAAGTTGACATTTTATATAAACATAAAGAGACATTTAATTAGATCAAGAGGGATTTCCATTTATGACACTTTGGGTCATTAAAATATTCCCCCCTTAAGAAATTTCACCCTCAAAATTTTTCCTTTTCCCACACTAAAATAGATGTGGGTAACTCAGCTTCATCATTTCCTCCGATTCCCAAGTCACTTCTTCAAATGTGTGGTTTCTCCACAACACCTTGATGAGGGGCATTGTCTTATTTCATATAACTTTTTCTCTACGATGTAAGTGTTGGGTCGGAGAAAAACGGGGAATGACAGATGGCAAGAGGGGGGGTGAATTGCCTTTTAAAAAATGAATGACAAATTAAAATCAAAGTGAAAGAGCAGCGGAAATAAAGAAGGCAAGACACACAAAATTGATAACGGAGTTCGGCCAAAACCCGGCCTACGTCTCCGCTCCCAACTCAACCGTTGAGAGATTCCTACCGCTTGCTTTTCAATGGTTTTAGCAAGAAACCCACTAGGCTTTGAGGTAGCACTAGGACCTATTACAGATTGCTTTTTGTGGTTTAGCAAGAACCCACTTGCTTTTGATGGTTTAGCAAGAACCCACTAGCCTTTTTAACGGGTGAAGGCTAGCTCACCGTGACACAAGCCTTTTAAAAGGGAAGGCTTGAAGAAACCTCTTCACACCTTAATGGTGATGTGAAACCCAAAAGAAAGGGAGATGAGAAAAGAGTTTGGGGTTTGTAGGCACAAACCCAAATTTAAAGCTCAAAATAAATATACAAAGAAAAACCGTAATTGAGGAAGTCTTGGGCGCCTTTGATTGATTGGAGATGTTTGAAGGCCGCTTCCAAGCTTCTTGGGTGGAGCTCCTTGGATGTGGAAGTTGTTGGAGCACTTGGGGTTCCCTTGGAGGAAGTCGCCGGAGGTTGGCCAATTGATCCAAAATATGTCCGTTGGCTTCGTATATGTTCCGGTAGGTGTCCGGGGCTTCCTTGGCCTTTATTTATAGGCATGGAACCCTTGGGGAGGCTTCGGAGCCGTTGGAGAGGTCTTCGGAGCCGTTGGAGGCCAAAAGAGGGTTGACTGGTCAAACCCAACGGCTAGTTTGACTGGGCTACCGGCTGGCCGGTACAGCTCCACCGGCTGGCCGGTGCCTTGGTAGAGAAGAAGAGTCTTGATCCAGGCTCTACCGATCGACCGGTGGAGGAGCCACCGGCTGGCCGGTGGCAAGACAGTAGCAAACACTATTTGGGCTGGGTGCCACAGGTCGACCGGTGACAGAGCCACCGGTCGACCGGTGGAACCTGGCAGTGGGCAATCCCTCTGCCAGTTCCACCGGCTGGCCGGTGCTATCACACCGGTTGGCCGGTGGACTGAATTTCAGTCCATTTCTTGTCCATTCTTGGGCCAATCCTTTGGCAATCTTTTGCCTATCATCCACAACACTTAAAAAGCAATATTAGATAAATAAGAAGGTGATTGTGATCATGAAAATCAAACAACGAGGGGAACGAGATGTACAACAATCTCCCCCTATTTTGATGATCACAATCACCAAAACAATGAAAGTAAAAAAAACTGAATTTGAAAGGAAATACTAAGCATGATGAAGAGGATTATCCCCCAATCAATCAAGAAATTTCTCCCCCTTTGTGATTATCAAAATAGAATGGGGCATAAAACTTGATTGAGGGAAGTGAGAGATTTTAAACCAATTGAAATTTTTGAAAATTGAATTGAAAGTTTTGAATCAAAAATTTGAATAACAGTTTGAATTGAAAGTTTGAATAAAAAATTGAAATGAAAAATTTTGAATTGAATACTTTGAAATGAAAATTTTGATACCAAGTGTTGAAATTGAAAGTTGGAATTGAAAATTTTGAAATTCAAATTAAAAGGGCTTAAACGATCCTAACTCCCCCTAAATAAAAACAACAAATCACCGGGGAGAGGGATTTTGAAAAGAGATGATTTTAGGCCCGGAGAGACTCGCTAGAAGGGATTTTTCAATCCATACTTGTCTCATGGCGGGTCTTCTCCTATAAAATTCATTGGAAAAGAAAAAACTTTTGGGTTGACCGTAACGGGCGTTTTTACAATTACATTCATAAATAAGGTGCCCAGGTTTTTTACAATAATTACAAAATTTAAATTCGGAGCTCCCCCTTACAAAAATAGTGGGTTCATGGGAGGAGGAAGCTCGGTTGGTGTATCCTAGCCCTTGGGTGGTTCTAGATATACGTTGGGAACCTAGGATATTGGACAAATTTTGTTCACCTTGGGTGAACTTGGCTAGGGTCTCTCTTAGATCTTTGATGGTTGATTCCATAGAATCAACATTTGGAAAATTTTGGATTTTGAGGGAGAGTTCCTCCTTCTCTTTGAGAAGTTGTTCTTTTTCGGAAGAGAGTTTTTTGAAAGACTTTTTTAAAGAAACAAATTTTGAAGAAAGCTCATGAAAACCTTTTTCTAGTTGGTCTCTAGCGTGTGAGAGTTCTTCATAAGAAAGATGATTAAATGAATTAGAAGAACTAGAGGAGGAAGAGGAGGAAGAGGAGGAAGATACCTCATGTTTTGCCATTAGGCAATTATTACCATTGTCGCTCGAGGAGAAGGAAGAGAAGGAGGAGCTATCACTCCATGTTTTCTTTAAAGCCTTCTTCTTCTTCTTCTTGGCCCTTTTCTTGTGAGGTGGGCAAACGGGCTTGATCTTTTCGTCGGGTTCTTGCTTTTGATCGGATTCTCGCTTTTGATCGGATTCTTGCTTTGGATCCTCGCTAGTACCTTCATAGGTTAGTTCTAACAATTTCCAAATATCATAAGAAGTAGTGCAAGAAGAAATACAATCAAAGACATTACGGTCAAGACCACAATGAAGAGCGTTCATGGCTTTTCCATCAAGCTCAAAATAAGCAATGTCATTGGGGGTCCATTGAGATTCATCTAGACTAGAGAGAGTATAACCATGCATGACAATTTTAAAAATAGAAAAACCAATGCTTTTAAGAAATGTAGTCATGCGGGTTTTCCAAAAAGAATAGTCGGTTCCATCAAAAAATGGAGCACGACCCAATGAATAGCCTTCGGGGGCGTAAGAGGTTGAAGCGGTAGAAGCCATCAAAAAGGATCTTTAATTTGAAACCGGTTAGGGAATTATTCAAATACGCCCTCTGATACCAATGTTGGGTCGGAGAAAAACGGGGAATGACAGATGGCAAGAGGGGGGGTGAATTGCCTTTTAAAAAATGAATGACAAATTAAAATCAAAGTGAAAGAGCAGCGGAAATAAAGAAGGCAAGACACACAAAATTGATAACGGAGTTCGGCCAAAACCCGGCCTACGTCTCCGCTCCCAACTCAACCGTTGAGAGATTCCTACCGCTTGCTTTTCAATGGTTTTAGCAAGAAACCCACTAGGCTTTGAGGTAGCACTAGGACCTATTACAGCTTGCTTTTTGTGGTTTAGCAAGAACCCACTTGCTTTTGATGGTTTAGCAAGAACCCACTAGCCTTTTTAACGGGTGAAGGCTAGCTCACCGTGACACAAGCCTTTTAAAAGGGAAGGCTTGAAGAAACCTCTTCACACCTTAATGGTGATGTGAAACCCAAAAGAAAGGGAGATGAGAAAAGAGTTTGGGGTTTGTAGGCACAAACCCAAATTTAAAGCTCAAAATAAATATACAAAGAAAAACCGTAATTGAGGAAGTCTTGGGCGCCTTTGATTGATTGGAGATGTTTGAAGGCCGCTTCCAAGCTTCTTGGGTGGAGCTCCTTGGATGTGGAAGTTGTTGGAGCACTTGGGGTTCCCTTGGAGGAAGTCGCCGGAGGTTGGCCAATTGATCCAAAATATGTCCGTTGGCTTCGTATATGTTCCGGTAGGTGTCCGGGGCTTCCTTGGCCTTTATTTATAGGCATGGAACCCTTGGGGAGGCTTCGGAGCCGTTGGAGAGGTCTTCGGAGCCGTTGGAGGCCAAAAGAGGGTTGACTGGTCAAACCCAACGACTAGTTTGACTGGGCTACCGGCTGGCCGGTACAACTCCACCGGCTGGCCGGTGCCTTGGTAGAGAAGAAGAGTCTTGATCCAGGCTCTACCGGTCGACCGGTGGAGGAGCCACCGGCTGGCCGGTGGCAAGACAGTAGCAAACACTATTTGGGCTGGGTGCCACAGGTCGACCGGTGACAGAGCCACCGGTCGACCGGTGGAACCTGGCAGTGGGCAATCCCTCTGCCAGTTCCACCGGCTGGCCGGTGCTATCACACCGGTTGGCCGGTGGACTGAATTTCAATCCATTTCTTGTCCATTCTTGGGCCAATCCTTTGGCAATCTTTTGCCTATCATCCACAACACTTAAAAAGCAATATTAGATAAATAAGAAGGTGATTGTGATCATGAAAATCAAACAACGAGGGGAACGAGATGTACAACAGTAAGATCTTCACTGGTTGCTCCTCATAAGAAAGGTCATCCTCCAAATGTACCACCTCAGAAGAGAGTACATGTGAAGGGTACAATATGTACTTCTTTAAGAGTGATACATAAAAGACATCATGTACTTTGGACATGGTAGGTGGAAGTGCTAGTCGATAGGCCACAACCCCGACACGATCAAGAATTTCAAAGGGGATGATGTACCTTGGACTTAACTTCCCTTTCTTTCCAAACCTCATGACCTTCTTCCATAGAGATATACGTAGAAAAACCATGTCTCTAACTTTAAACTCAAGGTCTCATCGACGATTATCTTCATAACTCTTCTGTCAACTCTGGGCTGCCTTGATATGCTGCTGAATGGTTTTCACATTCTCCACCATTTCCACAACCATTTCTGGTCTAAGCAGCTTACGTTCACCGACCTCATCCCAACATGCCGGTGTTCTGCACCTTTTCCCATACAGGGCTTCATATGGTGCCATTTGGATGTTTGAGTGGAAACTGTTATTATAAGAGAACTCAACCAGAGAAATATGTTGATCCCATCCTCTTTTAAAGTCCATTGAGCACACTCTCAACATATCCTCAAGTGTTTGGATAGTCCGATCGGATTGTCCATCAGTTTCAGGATGATAGGTCGTACTGAAGTTCAGTTCAGTATTCAAAGCAAGTTTAAGACTCTTCCAAAACTTAGAGGTGAATCTTGGATCTCGTTCAGACACAATAGATAGTGGTACTCCATGTAACCTTACCACTTCCCTGATATATATCCGTACAAGTTGATTCAATGAGAAATCCTCCAGAATAGTGATGAAGTGTGCAGTCTTTGTAAGACAATCCACAACATCCCAGATTTCATTGTTGCCTTTGGATGTCCTCGGAAGCCCGGTGACAAAGTTCATGGTGATGTTCTCCCATTTCCATTCTGGTATGGGCAATGGTTGCATCATCCCCTTAGACTTCTGCCTCTCTGCCTTCACTTGCTGGCACACCAGGCACTTTGAAGTATATTCAGTGATCTCCTTCTTTATATTATCCCAAAAAAAGTTTTCTCAGAGATCTAAATACATCTTTGTGCTCCCTGGGTGAATAGAGAAATTTGAACTATGTGCATCATCCAAAAGTGCCTTCTTCAGCTCCGTACTTGATGGAACACATAGTCTTTTCCCAAACCGCACAATTCCTTCTTCATTAACATTAAAATCCTAGGATTTCCCCTTTTTGATAGCTTCCACTTTTTCTTGAATTCCCACATCATCCTTTTGATCATCCTTTAACCTTTTAAAAAGAGACGGTTGAGAAATCATTTGTGAAAGGATTTATGATGTTCCCTTCTCTATGATTCCCATGTTCATCTTCATCAAGTCTAAGAAGATTGGGTCCTTCTCAATTCTCATCATTGATAGAATCGCTCAATCCTTTCTACTTAGGGCATCTGCCACCTTGTTCGCTTTCCCAGGGTGGTAATGGATTGAACAGTCATAATCTTTGATGAGCTCAATCCATCTTCTCTGGTGCATATTAAGCTCTTTCTGTGTGAATATATATTTAAGACTCTTGTGGTCAGTATATATCTCACATTTCTCTCCATAGAGATAATGCCGCCAGATTTTCAAGGCAAAGATCACCGCCTCCAACTCTAGATCATGCGTTGGATAGTTTCTCTCATGGATTTTCAACTGCCTTGAGGCACAAGATATAACTTTATCATTCTGCATCAACACACATCCTAATCCCTTCTTTGAATCATCACTGAAAACAACAAAAAGTTCCCCACTTGTGGGTAAAGTGAGCACGGGCACAGTGATAAGCCTACTTTTTAACTCCTTGAATTTTTTTTCGCATTCATCACTCCAAGAAAACTTTACTCCCTTTCGAGTTAGCTTGGTAAGAGGGTTGGAAAATCGTGAGAAATTTCTCACAAATCATCGATAATATCCAGCTAACCCCAAGAAGCTACGGATATATGTTACCGATGTTGGCCTCGTCCATCCCTAAATTGCATCTTTTTTGGAGGGATCCATAGATATCCCATTGATTGTGATGATATGTCCCAAGAATGAGACTTCCTTCAACCAGAAATCACACTTTCTATACTTTTCATAGAGATTCTCCTTGCGCAAAGTCTCCAGTACAGTTCTTAAATTCTCCTCATGATCCTCCTTGGTTTTGGAGTATATTAGAATATCATCTATAAAGACTACCAAAAATTTGTCTAGGTAATCTCTAAAGACTCTATTCATTAAGTCCATGAAGATTTCTGGAGCATTAGTGAGTTCGAAAGGCATTACTATGAATTCATAGTGCCCATATCTTGTGCGAAAAGCAGTCTTGGGGATATCTTCCTTCTTCACCCTTACTTGATAATATCCCGACCACAAGTCCACCTTGAAGAAGTATTGTGCTCCACACAGCTGATCAAACAAGTCATCAATTCTTGAGAGAGTATACTTGTTCTTTATCATGATTTTGTTAATTTTACGATAATCGATGCAAAGCCACATTGACCCATCCTTCTTCTTGGCGAAGAGGATTGGTGCACCCCATGGTGAAGCACTTTGGTGTATAAACCCTTTATCTAGAATCTCCTGTAGTTGTTTCGTCAGCTCTTCAAGATCTACAACAGCCATTCTATATAGAGTCTTGGATATTGGTAAAGCCTCGGGTATAAGTTCAATTGATAATTCAACATCTCTTCTAGGAGGAAGACTAGGCCGTTCCTCAGGAAACACTTCAGCGAATTCCCTCACAATAGGAATTTCTTCAAGGATGGTTTCTTCCTTGGACTCAATCATCTGAGCTAGATACGCATGCTCATAGGGCAGTAATATCCATGCTTGAGATGATGGAGCTAAATGAGATTCATCTTCCTCCTTACACTTATAAATAATCGGGGGTCGATTCTCCATATGGGGTGTGATTTCCCTCTACCGAAAATTTATGTTGGCTCTATATAAGGAAATCCAATCCATGCCAAGAATTGCAGAAAATTCCACGAGAGGGAGTATGATGAGGTTCTCCGGGAAATTCAATCCACAGATTATAACATGGGAGGACTTATATTCATGGGATTCAATTATTTCCCCATTTTTCGTACTCACAAACATCTTCACTTCCATTATTTTTAGTGGTGCTGGGATTGTTCTAATAAACTTTCTAGATATAAAAGAATGCGTAGAACCTAAATCAAAAAGTACATTAGCTATTCTTGAATGAATAACTAGCGTACCTGTCACCACTTCGTTGTCGGGGTTCACTTTGGCAGAAGTGATGGCAAAATCTCTTCCTTGCTGCCTTGGAGGTTATTGGTTGCCTCTGAAAACCCTTGGATTAGGGAAATGATTTGCAAAATGACCCGGTTCTTTGAATTTGTAGTAGTGAACAACGCGTTGAGGTTCAAACGGAGAATTCCTCTCCTCTGTCACAGCCACGGGTCTTTCTTGCCGACAGTTAACATATAGGTTCCCTTCTCTTCCACACCTGAAGTATTTCCTCATCCCCTTAAGGAAATTTCCAGGGTGCTTCTTTCCGCACTTTTGGAAAGTAGGGTGTTGGATCCTCTTAGCACCGTTGGATTTATCCATCAGACCACCAGCATTGAATTCCACCTTATGCTTCTTATCCCCATGATATCCCTGTGATTCTCCGATCTCCATTTCGACCTTGAGGGAACATCAGACAATTTCCTCATAGCTGTCGAAGTCACGGATTTCCAATACTTTCCACAGGCTAGGCTTCAGCCCACCAAATAAGCGGTAAACTTTGCATTCGGGGGTACCGAAAAAGCCTAAAGCGTATCGTTCAAGCCTTGTGAAGTTTTACTTGTACGCTCCAATAGATTCTTCATCTTTTTTCTTGAGGTAAAGGAAGTCCCTTTCCATCTTAAGCCGGAGGGTGCGCGGAAAATATTTATCGAAAAACATCTTCCGGAAATCCTTCCATTCCAATGCCTTGATCTCCTCCTCAGGCTTTGTATTTTTTATCAACGTCCACCATTGATCAGATTCACCCTCCATACGATAATCCACCAGGAGAAACTTCTCTTGTTCAGAACATTGAAGGATGGAGAAGACCTTTTCAATGGAGTTGATCCATTGTTCAGCGATCGTGGGATCAGATGATCCACTAAAAGTAGGATAACTTTGTCTCATAAAGCTCTCGATAGTGAATTGTTCTTTATTAGGGGGGGAGGTTGAACATTCCTATTGACCCGTGTTTCTATTCAAAACTTGAGTTAGCTGAGAGAGAAGCATGACAAAGTTCGCGATTCCCGCTCCCATTGGATTGGGCATCTCATTAGTACAGTCATCACACTGATCTTCACAACGTTTGTTAGCTCGAGTCCTCCTATTACTGTCCATTGGATAGAATAAAAGGAAAGTTAGGGGTAACAAATAAAGGGTAATCCAAAGACAAAAGTTGATGACTTATAAATAAACTTTTATTTCCTTAACTCATGAGTCTATAGGCTTCAATCTAGGCTTTTCATGATCTACCTTCTAACATATATTCTTAGGGGAAATTTTTTTAATTCCCTTAATAAGGGTTCATACTAATATTGTGAATTTATCAAAACACATACCCCGGGAGTTTCATAACCAAGAGTGCAGGAAGTCCCATTTTCGTGCACCAGTTCCCGTTCGAGTCTATCTCAAATCGGTGTTTTAGGGTTTTACCCCTAGGATACATCTATGCCAGAGCCTCCTCTACCTGCTCATATCCAGACAGGGATGTATTTTCTTGATAACCCACTTAATCAATACTCACCAAAACTTAGGGATGTTTTTATTATACTTAGTCTTGTCTCTTAAGGCTTTACTAGGGTTTTCTAATCCTAATCCCAAAAATAACTAAACCTATCCTCTGATATAAACTATGACAACCCTGCTTTTATTACAAACTTTAACATGATTCATTACATAAAACTTCACTTGATACAACAAAGAAGATCGAGAGTTTTAGTGTATTTGGGGCTTAGGATAATTACATAAAAACTTAAAACATGAAATATAACATATTTATTGAAAACTTCCTTTATATGACCACTACATTCCCTCGTACTTAGCATTACATGGGATAACCTGAGGACATGCATAATAAAAGGGTTAGCTATAAAGCCCAGTAAGGGAGTACACATGGAATATCATGAGGAGTACAATACATGTTAGGAAATAGGAATATCAATAGATCACAAGAGAAACATGAACATAAAGTCATGATAAAGCATGATAATCATAACAAGGAAATGTGGCAACAACACTTAACATGGAATTAGCATGAGCCAAGGCTCATTGCACATGGAGCATGAGTAAATCCTAAATGCACATAAAGCACAAGCAAACCCTCGTTGCACTTGAATTAGAATGAGTCAACACTCATTGCACATGACGTATCATGATACTATACTTTACCCAATGCATTGGAGTTCTATAAGGGCACACCCTTCTTAAACATTTCATTTCATGCATAAGTGTGCCACATGGATCATAAAACATGGATTCATAAAACATAATCATTTATTCCATGAAAAAGGAATGTGGAATTAATACATGAAACTTTATAATAAATAAGTAAATGTGCATAAAGGTGAATACCCTTGATGGAGAAATGGACATGGTATTCACTACACAATGGCATTGGCTTAGAAAATCGGTGCGATTTCGGCAGCGTAACGGCGTGACGTAAGAATTCATAAAAAAATGGTTGATGAGAGAGAAAGGGGTTCATAATCATATTTACATTTAATGTACAGTAATTAGGTCATATAGATACATGTACCAACAATTGTAATGGAATTTAGATTCATGATACAAAAGTATTTCTTGAATGTAAATGAGGAGAGAGAAGTTCCTTTCGGAATTTCGGCATAGTAACGGGTGTACATGGGAGGCATCTAATGAGAGAGAAAGGGGTCTCCCATAATTCAAACATAAAGAGGGAATTATTAGGGAGGTGATAAACCATACCCCAACATTCATAATTGAAATTAAAAGGGCAAAACAAGTTAAAGAAAATTGGACAAAAATGAGAAAGGAAGAAAAACCATTACTTGGAAGTGTGCTTCCAAAGGCTTAAGAGAGGCTTGAGATAGGATTCTTGGGATCTTGGGGAACCTTGGGAGGATTATATAGAGAGTAGGGAAGAGGTTTGACGAAATCAAAATGATTTTAGTGAGGAGGAAGTGGGAGATTTGGTGGGTTTATATAGGAAAGGTGAGGGAATTCTTTATTATTTAGGTTTGGGACCCCTTACATTAAATTAATCCAAACCAAAAACCATCCCATGGTTTTTGCCCATGGTTTTTGGAAAAGGTAAGAGGAAAAAAATATTTTATAAGGCCAAATTCTGAACTTCTTAAAATAACAGGGTTGCTTATGTGGAGGTGAGTCATACTCTCATGGAAATTAATTTAAAAAGACAAGGTGTTTAATAAGTCTTGAGGGGTCCATTAATGCTTTGAAAAGTAAGGGAAAAAAAAACCCAAATCACATTATTTTAATGTTAAAACATATATTGGACGAACATAAAGATTATAGTATTTTATTACATCACTATTGGGTCATTATGATGTCATAAAACACATTATATATTTAAACGGTATTTAATTTTTACTCAAAAATTTGACTGTCTCAGAAAATTATGAAAAATTCACCGTTGGATAATTTCAACATCCTGATTCCAAAAATAACATTTATTTTATCTAAATAATTTTCTAAATATATTAATTTTCACTTTTAAAATAAAAACTGACATTTATCGAAAATTCACGGGTTTTGACAAAAATGGCTTTCAAACCTTAATAAAAATTATAATTGCATTCATACAATTATATGATCATTTATATATAATAAAATTAATCTAATAATAATAATAATAATATTTTATTAAAAAAATTATTTAATTCAAAAATCCCTTAATAAAATAGATTTCTTAATTAAATAATAACTAAAAAAACACCATTTGTACTTTAAAAACTATTTACAATGTATCAATAATAACGAGAAATTATATTCATTATTATATACAAAAATAATGTACATAAACATAGTATTATCGATTAGTTACATAACCCCTTAAAACAGCCAC
Organism: Viscum album; assembly: GCA_963277665.1. NCBI lineage: Eukaryota > Viridiplantae > Streptophyta > Magnoliopsida > Santalales > Viscaceae > Viscum > Viscum album. The sequence goes on from OY728122.1 coordinate 2,098,110,485, forward strand.
ACAATACCTAAGGGTAAGGTGTGCGATGGTGACAGACTCTTGGGGTGGCTCGGATAACATCGCTCGAGTGGTAATTTATATCAACTTCTACTTCTCCCGTTGACGGTCCCGTTAGAGCTTGAAATGGTGAAGCTCAGCTTGGGCTTGGTCAAGATCTAAGCACAAGAATGCCACCTCTTTTCCAAGCTCCGATAAATGGGATTTGTATGGGGCAATTCTACTGGATGAGGCCATCGCTTCCTTTGTCTGAGTAAATTTGGATTTGTTAAAACCCTATATTTATACTAATCATGTGATCACTGTTCAATGGCTATATTAACAACGGTCAAAATTCTTAACATAAAACCAAATAATTTGACATTTTATATAAACATAAAGAGACATTTAATTAGATCAAGAGGGATTTACATTAATGAAACTTTGGGTTGTTACAGAATCTACTTACAACGGGCCAATAGGAGTACCCTGTTTCAGACATGATTCCTTCTTATGGGTTTGGTCTATTGTCTGACATAGCGATCCTAGTGCCCAATCCAACCGATCAACCTACCACCTGGATAATTAATACCTCTATTCTGAAAGCATTGATTTCTTCCAAGGGGAAGTACCTTCAAAGAGATACTACCTCCGGGTCTTTGTTGAACTATGCACCTCAAACTTTTTAGGGAGTACAGCGGAAGCCTGACCAGACAGACCACTTTTACCAGAGCATTACGTGGAAGCCTATAGAAAACGAGTATCATGGTTGGTCATCCCGACAGGATCTTCACTCTGGAGGCTCTTTTGGCTTGGACTAGGTGTGACCTTTTTGGGTTTTCCAGAGCTGCGAAGAATTATAAGCTGAGCTACAGACTGTGGGACTATACGAGGACACTTAGGTTTCTCAAACATACACCCATCTCCCTACTGCCCTTATTTAACAGCCCTTAATTAGGTGGATTCCAGACACCAATACCTTCCATTTAACCCACGGGGAGGTCATCATCAGTCTTTGGGACATCCGACTAATTTCAGGAGTCCCTATTTTTGGGGACATGTATGATGAATTTATTCCTCCCTCCTATACTCGGGATGACGAGGAAAGAACCCCCACTTTAGCCAAGAAACTCATTGTCTGAGTGAATGATCTTATAAAGGAAAGTGATCCCTGTATGAAGTAGGACATTTCTTTTGATTATTGGTTTGGAACTTTTGTTAATAATATTGGTCTAGATCCCAATCTGTGGAGACCTAGGGCTTGTCCTACCAAAACAACCTGGAGGCGAGTGGGTACTTACTGGCCCACCCTAGAAGAGGGGAATTTTCAGAAATGGGGATGGGGGATCATCCTTGACGTCGATCGACTATTTCGACTGGAGACTTTCTTATCCATGTTTCTGAGCGGGTTCCTCCTACCAGTGCAGGAATTTGGTTATGTAAGAGCCTCAAATTTTATCATGGATGCTTAGTTGGCCATCATAAAATTCATCAATTTGGCCATCCTAGTGTTGGCCAAGATTTAATACCCACTAGGTTGAATCAGCGGGGGGGGGGGGGGGGGGGCACCTTATCGGATGACTGGGCCCTTCCAAATTATTTGGGGTTGTATAGGAGCTCACAAAGGTGGTTATTCCTTCATCAATTCCTTACCAGTTCCACATTCCACTCTCTGATCATACCTCCAGAGCACCAGCAGGGTCATGCCAGTGGCTTGGGCTTCATAGGATAAGAAAGAGGAGTAAATCTAAAAGAACGAGTAGGACTTAATGGATTATCTCAACATTTATGAATGTTTCTCTTATCAACCTTATGATTCCACTATTGGTACTATTATAAATAGTGCATATGAAGACTTCATCAATAGAGTTTACTTCTTTTCCTTGCGAGAATGCATCCTGGTTTCCGATTTCAGATGGGAGGTTATTTACAATGGATACACACCCTACAGATTTAATCGACAATTCAAATGAGTTTAGAAGTTATTCCCTCCTTATATCAATAGTTCTCGTTAGGAGAAACATATGATGATATCCCATCAACTATATATAATGTTTACCTAGGAGGACACCCAGATCCAGGAAAGACTTTTGGATCCTAGGGATTCCATGCCCTTCATTACCAAGAACTATGCTGAGGACTGGGTTAAATCATATCCCAATGGCTAGTTAGCTGACCTGGTGCCTATCGTGACAACTTCCAAGGCATCCAAGGCGAAGGGAAAGGAGAAACAAAATGGAGTTACTGAACACTCTCGACTGGGAAAATTCCTCCAAAGGCCTCTTTTCTCACCCTAGGAAAGTTGTGAAAGATGGGGTTATGACCTCATGGGTGGTCGAACAAGCTGCTGGAGCTGCTGCCAGGAGTTCGTCATTTATTCCTTATGAGGCCGATTTTCCAGTGTCCTGGTGGCAATGAGACCTTTTGAAAGGTCATCCATCTACTCGTGACTGGTCCCTTCATGATCTATGGAAGCTCCTTCGGAATATGGAAGTTTCCTTTAATGACATTGGATATGTGTCAGCATTAGCTGACATTTATTTCGATGAGGATCCCGATAGAGTGAGTTTCAACCTTAAGGACCTCGAGACCCTCATCCACTCCTGAAGTGGTCACCGTAAGTACTCGCATTGGGTACTTAACATGATGCGTCCAGAAACCATTGATGAGGATGACGACGTCATTAGCTTAACTATTATGGCTGCCACGAAAAAAGCTTCTTACTTTCTCCCATCGCCTCATAAACATTCATCTTCTCAAGGTCCTGAGTTTGCATGGACACCTGGGAAACATTTGTAGTTATCAAAACCCACTCTGATTCCTTGCACCAATCCTCCAGCACTGTCCATCCTAATTACGACTGCATTTTTGGATGCCTGGAGAGTTTGGGATGAATTGCAGGAGAGCACTTCAAACGAAGATATATTGAGGATTATTCAGAGGGAACACTTTGATATTATGGGTTTTGGGGGAGCCATTGATCCTATTGGTATTTCATCTAACGAAGAGCCTGATGAGGTGGATGCTTACTTGATTGAAATGGATAACTGTCTTCACACTCATGCAAACATGCATTACTGGTTGGACTACGTGGTGTTGATGGTAGTGTTCCCGAGGTTGACGGGAGTGGATATTCTAGTCTTAACCTCTGGCCTTAAATTATTTTATTACAAAGATTCTGAAAGTTTCCCCTTTTCTTTCTTATTTTTCAGGGGCCTATCAGATCTCAGGAAACAACTTTTTCAAAAAATTATTCTCCAAGGGGTACTGCGGCTGGGGAGTGCGCCCCATCAATGGAAATGGGTATTTAGAAAGGGTACCTCGGATCCCAAGAACAAATGGAAGTGGTCATTCTAGACCTTTCCATGGAATTTCCTATTACATATATTCTTAGTGACCTTATTAAGGAGCCATCTCCCCAAAAATCAAAAAAATGAAAGCAAGCCTCCCAGCTGTCAAAGAACATTCGAAGGGGGATCAAAAGTAATTTTCTATCCACCTGGTGATTGAACCCAGTACCCTTATCTTGTTGACTCACTAGTACATATATGTGCTTTGATGTAGGGCCTATTGGTAGCCAGACAAAGACCATTCATGCATCTACAACTACTACCCCTTTTAGGGAAGAGGAAGGGTTTCCATCTTTTGCAGCTAACCAAAATAGGGAAACAAGAACATTTGAAGGGACCGGGGGTGATGTTTACCCCCTAGGTACGTCTTATCCCACTCAAAAAATCTCTGCACCAATAATGGAAGGACATCCAGAGGTTGATGGCTCACTTGACCTTGCTGAGCTGACTATTATGGAGAGAGACATAATGGTATTTATAGAAGGGGCCGAGTCCAGTTGTGATCCCCAGGTCTTGCTGGATCTTTGAGGGGCTTCGAATATCGAGGTACCAAGAAATATTGACCGAGTTGATTTCTCCTCTATAGAGGGAGTCACTTCAGAAACTGATATTCTGCCTGCTCATGGTGGCTCTGGGGAAGTCAAAATCATGGAGGCTGATGTTCCATCCCCTAAAAATTTGGAGCAGGCTATCATACCCTTTTTTCCAGTTCTAAGAGGGGTTAGGTTTCCTGCCCCTAGGATTTCGAGACCAGTATCCTTATCTAGAATTAATATCCCCACAATCCTTATATTTACTAGCAACCTTTTTAGGGTCACCTTGAGGGATACTATTTTGGATGAGCATGGCCCCGAGTCTTTAGCATTCCTGTGTAACCACGGAGAAAAACCGATGATTGAAGATGTAGCACCACCTATTCTAGATAGTGGTGCTACTACGGGGGTAGGAGGTATTGAATCCATCTTCCACCATCCTCAGAATCACAACCACAATCCTTGTAAATAGTAGCGGACACCCCCATTTTGTCATCCATTATAATTACTCAAGATGAGGATGTTGCAGGTAAGATCCATGATGTAGCTGCTAAATCAAGTCCCTCTCTGGTAATGTTCATTCCTAACTACATTTCATCATCAAGGAGTTATTTTGTGACTAATCAAGAAATCCTGGTCGATATTCATCCCTCTCGGAAAAAGGCATGGGGAAACATTTGGAGATTAATTTCCCAGACTCCATTAGCTGAGATGCTAGTGAAATTGCCAAAGTTACATCGCCAGTTTGTGGTATTGGGTTTTAGTGGATTTAACTATCATGGTATTTATGATATAGTAAAGTAGGTGGTTTCTTCTCGGGAAGCAACTGGTGCACTTGAATCTCAACTTTCCGTGGTGGAGTTGACGACATATCTTGCTACTACATAGCAAATTCTCATTGAAGAAGCTACCAATCTTGCCAGAATGGTTGAAAAGTTTCAAAAATAACTCATGAAGCAAGATTCATTGGTAGAAAAACTTGACCAGGAAGTGGAACAACAAATCCAGAAACTAGAGCGGCTCAAACCGGAGCGGGCCTGAGACACAGTTGCCATTGAGGAAGGGCGATGGAAAATGAAAGAGGGGAAAAAGACTAGACTCCAAGACATGAGGGACACATAGGCACTGTAGGTGAGTGAAGAGGTCGAGAATATGAATTTGTTGAAGCTTATTCAAGTCGTTGAAGAGTCACAATAATCGTTGATGTAACTATGCGACTCTTCCGAACGTCTCTTGTAAAGATCCTTTCTTGCTTACAAGGAGAGGCTTCAGGTTGTGGATGCCCACCATGCATTTTTATGAAATGTGATGAAATCAATTTTCCTTTGAATGCTTCTTATTTTACATTTCCTATCATTTAAATTGATCTTAATCGATCATGTAAACATTGCTTTGATCATGTATTAATTTTAAACCATGATCAGTAAATTGGAATAATCGAATCGGGCTCTAATTTTTGCCTGAGCCACATGACTCAACAAGTGTAGTTCGACTATTGCTGTGGTTTTATGGAACACCTCATAAAATTTTATGTATTTTTCATTATTACCCTAATTTAATTCCTAAGTATTCTAGGAACAAGCTTAGTAGGCATAACATGAATTTTTCTTAAGGCCACCCTTTTCGGGTTTTCAACCTAAAAATATTTATGCATTTTTTGATGGCTCAATGTTTTTAACGAATGGATACTTGAATTTTACCCAGAGGTGCATTCTATGGATTTTCCCTCTAGAAAGTATGGCACCTATTTTATTTTTCAGGTAGTATATAGTTCTTCCAATCAAAATCATTACTAATATTTTAGGTCGAACATATTTTACCAAACTTAATGGGGCATGGGCCCCAATTTGGGATCACCCGCCGATAATGTTTTAATATTCTTCATACATGGATTATAGATTTTTCGTGACCCTAAAATTTTTAATTTGGACATGCATGAGTCTTGGGAGCCGTTTAAGGAATACATAGGTAGTAAAAGACTCTCCTAGGGATGAATTTTATTTTTATTGATGGCCATTTTGTGGAAAACATATGCAAAGCCACCGAGGCATGATGTGCATAGTCAATTACAAGTGTATTTAGAACACTGGACTTCAATCTCTGATGGAATGGTGGGGTTATGCAACATTTTGAATTTATTTTGATGTTGAGAGCTAAAGTGGGTGGATGGCCTGATTAGTGGTGTTTGAAAATATTAGGGACATTCATATCAGCTTTGAGTAAGAAACTATTCCCACACAGTTCTTACTTTCATGAGGGAGAGCTGGTGAATGTTCAGTTCAGTTACTTTTTTATGTCATAGGAATTTAGAAATAAGAAGGTATGTAAGATGCTATCCTGATTTTTCCCAAATCCAGGGGTGTAACAGGACATGAATGTCATTTGAGCATATAGAAACTAGAAATGACTCTCCTGAGAATGAATTTTCCTTTGATTGACGTCCATTTTTGTGGGCAACATATGCAGAGCCATCAGGGCTTGATGTGCATAGTCAAACAAAGGTGTCCATAGGAAACTGACCTTCAGTCCATGATGGCTATGGTAGATTATGGAGATTGGGATCTTTTTGAATACGGTATGTGACATTCAACAAAGGGTTCTCCTGAACATGAAAAGGGAAATTTTAACTAAACTTATTTGTGGGAAACCTGGAAAAGAGTGGGGGAAATCTTATTTTGTATGCAGATCAACTTCAAGCATATGGATAGGGTATCTTTAGAAACCTCAAAAGGGACCAGAGATGATTCGATCCCGCATGTTCTGATATATCCAGGATGTTTGTAGGGAGGAAAATATAAACCATGACTTTGAGGTCCCTTGAATCAGGAGGGATGGAACGAGGCTTGGAATACATTTTGAGTATTGAGATAGGAGATGAATCTCCTGGGGAAGAATTTTTCTTTTATTGATGGCTGTTTTTGTGTGCAACATATGCAGAGCCACCGAGGAATGATGTGTATAGTCAAAAAAAGGTGTCCATAGGACACTGGCCTTCCATCTCAGATGGTCTTGAATGATTATGGTGATCCAAGTTTTCCTGGGGTATGAAGTTTGAAAAATGGGAAATATGTGCCTGAGAACATAAAGAATACCTAGACCACGATTAACTGTTAACTACTAGAGCTTCCATATAGGTATGACTCATATGTATTGGGGGAAGAAAGATCTTTTGAATTATCATGAGTGGGGGAAATGTGCGAGATCTCTTAACACCGAGGACTTGGCCACACATAACTCTTGAAGTAGTTTATCTTCATGCGATAAGACCTTTCATGGACTCCTTGTACAAGTCTGACCTATGCATGGGGAAAGAAGAATTTTTTTTGTGGTGGCTGGGTCAGGATTCCAAATTCGGGTGTCACTATGTATCCTACAAGGGTAGGAATCAAGACGTACATAGTTATGCACATTCCCTATATCAATCTGGATCGATCCATGTGTAAGGACATGTGAGGGAATTTTTTCTGATGATGGATGGGCTGGGAGGCCAAATCTAAGTGTCACTATGTATCCTGCATGGGAAATAATCAAGCCATATGTAGTTCTGAATGTTCCTTGTACCAATCTGGCTCGGTCATAGGGGTAGATGAATTTTTGTTCTATCCATCACAGTTTCTAGGTCTACCATACTTCTCTATAACTTGTTTTCATAAGAGAATACTTACCACTTATCCTAATCTCACATGAGTTATACTCGATGTGAGAAACAAGGAGTGAACAAAGGGTTTCCTTAGAAATTGTTGGGAAGTAGAGGATATGATGGGGGATTTTTTTTTGGTGGGGGATGGACTGAGATCAAGGATTGAGGCATCACTACATATCCTATGAGGGCAGGAATCAAGCCGCACATAGTTTTGTGAGAGATCATGCAGTTTATTATCATGTGATTAGAATGAATTGTTCCATTTAGTTTAACGTCTTACAGTGAGGACATGAGTCATAGTTTAATGTCATGTTTCAGGGATGAGTTCCTTACAATTTAATGTTATGTGGAAAGGACTATAACTCATAGTTTAAGGTCATAGAGTCTGGACCATGGATTCATGGTATTATAACTCATAGTTTAAGGTCTTAGAGTTTGGAACATGACTTCATGGTATTACTACTCATAGTTTAAGGTCTTAGAGTTTGGACCATGGATTGGGGGTACTATAACTCATTGTTTAGGGTCATAGAGTTTAGACCATGGCTTCATGGTATTACTACTCATTGTTTAAGGTCTTAGAGTTTGGACCATGGCTTGGGGGTATTATAACTCATAGTTTAGGGCCATAGATTTTGGACCATGGTAAGGGTGTTTCCATTACGTGAAATACTTCTTTAGGAACTTTGCATTTGTGGGTGTCGTGATGAGCTATCCATCCATTGATATTAGGGAGTATGCTCCATTAGAATAGACCATATGTATGACATATAGTCCTTACCACTTTGGTTCAAGCTTTGGGGGATTCTTCCTGAGTACCATCGAGGTTCTAAGGACTAACACAATTTCTCATTTGAGGAAAGATCGAAGGAGAACCTTTTTGTTAAAGGACCATACAATCCAGTTTTGGTAGATTTACAAATGGTGTAAAGTGTGCAACCTTTTTTCATCTAGTTGCTCCAACTCATCAAACTACCTCTGGGATTACTCTTACATGTACAGTTGATCACAAATGTCCACATGAAGTGATGGAACTTGGATTTTGATAGGCAAAATCGCCTCTGCCCCATATACTAGTGAGTATGGGGTTTCCTGGGTGGCAGTGCGGGTCGTGGTCCGGTAAGCCAAAAAAGCATAAAGGATCTTGTCTGGCCACTATTTCTTATCCTTATCAACCATCTTTTGGAGTATGTTGGAAAAAGTTTTGTTAAAATCTAGTATCTTCCCATTGGCTTCTTCATGGTAGTGGGATGAACGGTTGGATTTGATTCCATACTCTTGGTATAGCTTTTCCAACTCAATAGAGCAGAATTTGGTGCCATTATCCATCAGTACTATATGTGGCACACCAAATCTGGTAATGATGTTGGCCTTCACCAAGCTAATGATGTTTTTTTTACTTGAATTATTTAAGGAGCATGGCTTCAACCCATTTGGAAAATAATTCAGTTGTTGTGAGTATAAACTTGAACTGTCTGGCTATAGCGAGAGGATATAGTCCCACAAAATCCACCCCCTAAGCAATGAATAGTCAGGAGTACTTAGCTATATGAATTAACTCTGGGGGTCAGTGTATTAAATTAGCATGAACTTGTTATGAATGACACTTCTTGGTGAATATGATACAATACTATATCATAGTGGGATAGTAATACCCAAGCCTTCAGATTTGGTGAGAGAGCTTAGTTATTTATTGATGTGCTCCACAAGCTCTGGCATTCACTTCATTCATGATAGCAGCAGCCTCTTCTCGATAAATACACCTGAGAAGGACTCCATCAAGGAATCATTTGTAGAGATCCTTTTATTGGTTTACCCCATCGTACAAGACAAAGTTGACTACCCATCTTCAGACCTACTCCCTTCCATCCCTATCTGGTAGGAGTTCCCCCTTCCAAAGTGTTTGGACCACTTTGTGTATGAGGATTGTATTTTTTGTCAATGGGTGTCAATGGATGTCAACAATGATCAACATGAATAAAGGAACTCTCCTATGTGAAATGGAGATTTGAAATTTAGATGATTAATGAACCGATCCTAAGTTCCAAATATATGTATCAGGAGTGATACATTGTCTACAACACTTAAGGATGGTTGGAGTGTTCTTTGGAAGGAGTAAAAGAAAAGGAGAAGAAGAGGGTGTGGAGGAGGTTTGGAATTCTAAGGTGGCCAATGCATGAGTTTTTATATAGAAAGTGTCCATTAATTTCAATGCATACTTATTCTTCTACTAAGTATTTTTATAAGCATTACCTAAAAAATAGGGCCAACCCACTAGCCAGCCGGCTAGTCTCAACTCGAGGCTCATGCGGGACCACAGGGGTCGACCACGCCCATGGGGAAGCCAGCCATGTTAGCCAGCAAGAGGTGCATTGGGGACATGTATAAGATCCCAGGGTATGTATAGTGGGTGCTAGGTGTGTGCCCGAGGAGGAAGATTGGGTGATAAGAGAATGCCTGCAGAGAACTAGTGCAGGGTGGAACCAGAGGGGGGGTGGAGAATTCTGGCCGAATGATGGAGAGACTTGATATTTAAGCCGTGAATATCCATGTTTCCAATTTGATATGGGATGAGTTTTAAAAAAATTGGGCATAATATCAGCCGTCTATAACATCCCACATCTCATTCGACCATCCGATCAGCCATGGAATTCGATCATCCAAATCTCCACCGCTCATCTGATCTCATGACCTATGCATTTGAGTTAGATCTATCCAATCCTCCCATGGTATTTGAAGAACCGCACCGTTGTCTTCAACCTCCTATGATATCTGATGCCACTTCATCTCACCAGAGCTTTTGGATGATCACGTCCAAACCACCATGCCTTATTATTTTGACACCATGAGGATCGTCAGATCGAACTGAGACCATGCATGAAATCCATGTCTTGCATTCATGTGATATCTCGAGGGACAAGGTTCAGCTGAGAAAAACGAAGTTGATGAGGCTACGAGGATTCTATATTTCTTCTAAAACAATATTTGATGCAGTCATGAATGCATGCACATGATCAGAAAAGAGAGGAACCCACATTTGAAAAAGGAAACAATAAGGAATCTCAATGTATATTATACCCATGGTTTGATGATTTTAAAAACACGATATTCATGGAATATCTTGTTGAGTTTGAATGAAGAAAAGATTTTATCTCTTCTTATAAAAATAGAAAAACCGATCCAAGAAGGGGATACTTCTCCCAAGGTTTTGAGAGCTCCTATTTTGAGAAACAGAGTCTCTCTGATCTTACAGTTCTCAAGGGGAAAGAAAGAGCCACAAACTATTCTTAGCTCATGAAGAGTAAACTGAAAACCACTCTAGTTACGCGTATAGAAGGTGTTCCATATACCTCTTAGGTAAGAGAATAAAGGAATCACATACTGCTTGGGTACGCGAAGCTAGAGAACCACAAACCATTCTTGGTTCGCAAAGATAGTTCCCATGAATCATTCTAGGTTCGTGAGGAAACAGTACCATGTACCATTCTGGTTCTGTGAAGATAAAGTCTCATGAACCTAATCTATTTTGACTAAGTAGAGAACCACATACCGCTCGGTATATGAAAGAGGTCCACACTCTATGTGCGTAGGAGTTCCATGCATCTCGTGTGTGACAAGGAGCCACAAATCATCCTGGTTTGCGAAGGAGTTTTGCACACTCTGTGAAAAGAAGAACTCTATACCCTTGGTGTTTAAAAGGAGATAAATAACACTATACCATACCCAAATACACACATTGATGTTTGAATAAAATTACATGCTTATAAATAAATAAAAGTGAAAAATGTGTGTTGAGAAAGGGAGAAGAATGAATGTTCATGGTAATGAGAAGTGCATGAATATATTCTTGTGAATGATTTAAAGAAGAACACACATAAGGTCCAAGAACATCCAAAACAAGTGGTAAGAAAAGAAAATAAAGAGAAGGGGAAAGGAGGCTGTGTGTGTGCTTAACAGAACCATACCCATTTTGGACTTCACACAATAAAGTAGAAGAGGAAGTTTATACATTCATGCATGCATGTACATATGTGAATACTTTGAAGAGAATCATCCTAAACTGAGGGTGCACGTGTGTAAATAATTGAAGAGGAAGAGCACATCTAAATTGCCACATGCATGGTCACATGCACACATGAAAGAAGAAGGGTTTATTCTGATGATGCCTAGTGAGTTGTTTTTCAGTGTTTGAACAATCTCAAAAGAATTTGTGATTCTTTCCAAGAAGAATAAGAAGTTTTAGTAAATTTGGTTGTTGCAATGGAGAATAATATTGAACAGTAAAAAGCATCAACTCTGGACCTCGATGCAAGCAAAGTCTCATGTAGAATAGGAGACAAAAACTTCCATGCCTATCCATTGAAGGGACCTTCATGTCCATAAACTGAGTGTGACTTCACCCAGGGAAATGAGCCAGGGGGAGTCAATGGAAGTGATCCGAGGGAAGTAGTGAGCTATCCCTAAACTTTTGTAAAGGTAGTGTTCCTGTGACATAGTGACTGTACCTGAACCTTGGAATCTACATCTAGTGAAGATTAGTGGAATTAGGTACGACCGAGAACCTATCGGCGTATGCTCCTTGGACATAGCCCTTAGTGGTGAACCAAGTAAAAGTGATGTGTTGTCCTTCTACATGTGAATTTTTTAATTACTTCATATATCCATCATACAAGATTAATTAAGTTTCTTCCAATGGGGAACAAGATCCAATAAAAAGGAGAAAAAGTTGACACCCTGATTCACCCCCTCTCAGGGTGACCTAGGGTCCTTCACGAAAGTTATTTGCAATGGGAATCATCCAACTAGTGATGTGACCATAAGGCTCAGAAACAAGACTAATTTCATAAATTTCCTCCGTATTGATCTAGATAAATGGAAAGAATATTTGGTGGTGGGCAATGCTAATTACTGTTTCACCCCGGTTTGGATAAGCCAAGGTTGTGGCCATATTCTCCAAAGCATAAGCTTTGGAATTTTGTGACAAGGGGACATAAGTCAACTTTGGTTTTTATGGGAATTATTCCATCAGTTCTCAAACATGGTTCATCAAGGGAACCAATATTCTTTCTTAATGGCATAGTCACCACTGACCAATTTGATGGTTAGCTCTGAATCAACCATTATTTTTATGTGTTTGGATTGCACGTGAAGTGCCAGTTTCAGGACTACAATGAGGGCCTAATATTCTTCTTCATTATTTGTACACACTTTCAAAAGAAGGAAAGATTATGGAAGGATGAAATTTTTGGGGGATATGATTATAATTCCTATCCCTACTTTGTTGATCTTAGGATCCTCCGTCCTTTTCCATGTCGGGCTTTAGAAAGCACCATTGAAGTACATTTCCCAAGTCTGGGGGTTCTCCTGGACAGAAAACACTTCTTTATCTGGAAGTTCGGCATCCAACAGTGTTGTTTCTTATGAGGGGTGCTTATCCAAGAAGTCTACTAACACCTGGAATTTTATGGCCTTCTGGGGTACATACTGTATGTCAAACTATTGTAGGATTACCGCCCATCATGATAGGATCCAATTTATCATGGGATAGTTAAGGATATATTTGATCGGGTTGTAGTGGGAGACCAGTTGGACCTCATGGTGCTGCAGGTAATGCCTGAGTTTCTGAACCGTGAAGATTAGGGCTAAGAAGTTCTTTTCAATTTTTGAATATTGAGTTTTGACAACGATAATTTTTCGGCTGAGGTAATATAGGTTGTTCTCATTGCCGACATCATTCTTCTACGCGAGGAAGGCACCTAATGACTGTTCTAGGGTGGTTACGTACAAAACGAGTGGTCTCCCCTCAACCGGTGACATCAACACTGACAGGATCAAGAGATATCTTTTGATATTTTCGAACTCTTCTTAGAAATCATTATTCCCCTCATATGTAACTCCTTTATTCATGAGCTTGGTGAAAGGTAAGAATTTACTTTCTAGTTTGGCTATGAATCACCAAATGTAGGAAAGGTTCCCCTATAGACCTCTCAACTCAGTGAGGTTGCAAGGTGGGGACATGAAAAGGCTATATTTTTTCTTCTTGGGGTCGAATTTGATGCCGCGATGGAGTATGATGAAGACGAGGAATTTTACCTAGGTAAAAATAAATACACACTTCAGGGGATTCATATTTAAAATGCGTTGTCACAATTTGTTGAAGAAAGTTTCAAGATCAGCCAGGTGGTTTGAGGACTGTTACAGTTTAACCACCAGATCATCGACATAACACTCAAAAAATTTTCCCAAGAAGGGCTTGAAGATGTGATGCATGGCATGTTGATATGTGGCTCCGACATTCTTTAAGCCAAAGGGAATCACTTTATAATAGAACACTCCATGATGGGCCTTTAAAGCAGTAGCTTCTTCATCTCCTCGGGCCATCCAGATCTGGTTGTATCCAGAATAGATGTCCATGAAAGAGAGGGATTCATATCCACCTGTCGCATCAATGAAAAATTCTGAGATCGGGACTGGGAAATTATCTTTTGGGAAATGCCGATTAAGGACCCTAAAGTAGATTCATATTATAACATTTCCATTCTTCTTTTTGACATGAACTATGTTCTCCATCCATATAGGGTATTGGACTTCCCATAAGAAGTTGGATTTAATAAACTTGTCAACTTCAGCCTCTATTTTGGCATCATGCATTAGGTGGGTCCTTCTGGCCACCTTCTTATAGTCCCAGTGATCTTCTGGTAAACCTAGATGATGAGTGGAAACTTCAGGATAAAGGCCTGGAATTTTAGTGTAGTTCTAGGAAAACACATCTCGATTATTTTTTAAGAAGGTGGTATATGCCTCCTGCTCCTCGATAGGCATAACCATACTGATCATAGTGGGTCACATGTTGTTTTCAGTGCCCAGTTTTATCTCCTTATGTTCATCAATTGTGGTGGAGACACCTTCTTCGAATGTAGGAGGGAAATCTCTGAGGTCTTCCTCTTCTTCTTCTACTTAATCATCTTTAACGTTTTCCTCTTCTACCTCTTATGATGGAGAGAGTATTTTTGAGACAAACTCTCCAATGTTGGGAGAGAAATATTATTTTTCCTTAGTGAGAAAGTTGGGGGTAGTTTGAAGTCCCATGGACAGATGAGAGCATCTTTGATAGGTCTTTTCCTGACACCATGGGAGTCATCCCACTCTTCTGTGTCTTTGGATTTGGTGGCCATGGAGGAGATCATGTAGACAATCGAGTCTGCATCCAGACTTGCACTTGTTAATTTAACTTGGTTGATGGGTGATACATACTATTCCCAAAGCTACTGGAGGGGCTCAACATGATCCGTTTCCAATCTATTTGGAGTTGTAATCCAATAAATTTTGTTGGATTAAAGATGTTTTTCTTCTGATTCATAGAACCATGTGTCAATATAATGTGACTCATAGGACTCAAGTGGGGATTTATCGGCGTGTAATGTCCTATTTTTCCCATTAGTGAAATATTTGGAGCATTGATGGTAAGATGATGGAATTGCAGTGTACTGATGCAGCCAAGGCCACCCTAACAGGATGTTGAAGGCCATACTTTTCCATAATACCAGGAACTCAGAATCTGACATGAGGTCTCCGAGACAAGTTTTAAGCTTGATTCTTCCCAAAAATTTCTTCTCTCTTTTTTCATATCCCAAAAGAGTGGTAGTGCAGGGTGTCAAGCTATCTTTATCATAGCCTTGCCGAAGAAGTGTCCTTGCATGATGGTGTCTTCATCCCTGTTTTTTAAGGAGATGATGGTGTGAAATTTTTCAGGAATGGTCTCCATTAGATAGAATTTGGCTATTGTTACTTCTGTCTCGAACTCCTGGGGACTTAGTAAGGCTTCGATGAGTGCCTCCCTAAGATCTGCGAATAGGTTCAACGCATCCAGGATTGATAGTTTTGATGTTACTGAATCCAATTGCTTTAGAATATCATATTTCTTCTCTAAAGTTCTGCACTTCCTGGGTCAGGGTTTCTATTTCACAGACACTTTCAGGGTTTGGGCTTTGGATGTGGATGGTTTGGCCCCTATAGCCAGGGCCGGTGGTGCCGTGGTACTTTTCGGGTTTGGCCAAACTAGTCCACCTGTATTCCTTGTGATATTTGATATTTATTATTCCCCTGATGGATATTCCAAGATAATTGGTCTTGAATTTATTTTGAAGGGAGCAGAGTAGCATTTTTATTTTTGTTGTGTCTACCAGAGGGTCCTTCTATGAGTTTCGGTGATGTTAATAGTTTGACTTATGGTGTGGCCGAGAATATAAATCCTTCCAAGATCATGCCTTCCAATAAACCTCCAGCATCTGCAGCCTCTTCCTCCGGATCTCCGGTTGGGAGAAGGGAATTTGGGTTTGTGTCCATAGTCTCCATCCAAGAAGGGGTCCATCAAGTGAATGAAATTAATGGAGTTGAAGATCAGTTCTTGATTCTACCCTATTATGGTCTGGCTATCTCCTTTTGATGGTTCCATTTGGTGGGGTAGTGCTTGTTGTGACATTTCGCGAGGCGGTGCCCGTTGTGCCAAGTCTGCTGGTATGAAGTCCAAAAGTTTCAACATTAGATTCAGCTTTGGTGTTATCCCATATTATTCCTATTTCTTTCTTCCCTTTTGGCCTTTAGAGGGATGCAAGGCCGAGGAGGACGGTTGAGTTGTATTAGTAGCTTTTGGGGGCAGATTTAGTTGTTTCAATAGCGCCTAGAGGATGCCATGGACTCAGTTGATGGTCTTTTAGGTCATCCAATTTTCAAAAATTTTCTCCTTCTTACTAGAAACTATTTTCTATTCCTCATCCTCTCTTGAGTCTGAGGTGGAAACATACACCACTTGTGCTGGTGGTGGGCCCAACTTGGATTGCCCAAAATCCACCATCTTTTGTAGGAGATCCTTGAAAATGAAGTATTACTAGATGGTATGTCCTATTATTTGGTGGTTGGGAAAATAATTTGGATGGTCGGAAAGACTCACTTCATCGGCTCGCTTTGGATCTAGTAGTTAGAGCAAATTGCAATTCATAGTGGCTTTGAAATAGCCATGGACCTAGTCATCTCAGAACAAGTAAATTTTATTTTTTCGTTCTTCAAAATGATTTCTTTTAGTACCCCGTTGATCATCTTGCCAAGGTGGGGGTGGATGTTGGCGTCCAGGGGATCCTGCACAGTTCAGTGGGGGCCTCACAACTGGAGCTGGTGCCGGGGGTGGCTTAAGCGTGACAGAAGCCACTTCATCTTTTCTCGTTCTTTTTCCAGGGTACGATGGGGCCACTCGTGACTTAATATTGGTCCTTTACAAGGAGTCTTCTATTCTTTGGGAAATGGAAGAGAAATCTCCAAACCCACTTGTGTACTTCACTAGGATGAGTAGTGTTCGCAATTCATCATGGAAATTGTCGATGCACATGGAAATCATTTCATCCTAGGGAAGCAGTTAGTTCATGGAATAAGTCAGGCCTTTCCATCTAGCAATGAAGTCTGAGACTCTTTATTTCTCTTTATTCTTGTAGTTCATGAGATCACTGACCATTGTCTTAGGAAGCGTTGAACTGAACTGGAAGATAAACTATCTCTGGAGGTCCTCCCAGCTTGTGATTGAATTGACCGAAAAACTAATATACCAGACGAAGGATGAACCCTGATGGTTTCATACGAAGCAACTAAGTTTTACTACCTCTTTCTGCTCCAAAGTTCCCATCATGGGGTCACAATAAAAGTCATAGTGCATTAAATGTTGTTCTAAGTCCCCCAAGCCATTGAATATTGGGAATATGGGGTTTTCAAAGTTTGGTGGTGGTGGAAAATTTCTCACCCATTCAGGGTAGGGTTTTCAATCTGGTTGTATTGGAGTACACTGCCCCTTCATGGATTCTATTTGAGCTATGATTCATGCTCAAATTTACTCAAAATAAGAAGGTAGAACAATCCTTGTAGTCTAGCTTGGGATATCGAATCCTCAGAGACCTAAGAAGTAACCCACATACACGTACATTCTATGGATTGTTTTTGGCTATGAAGTGGACAACTTGGATTTATTTTAGATGGGTTAAAAGGATATATAACAGATTTAAGTGAATTCATTTTAAAAAAATGAGTTGATCCTAGGTTATCACTCGGGGTGGATTGGATGAAATTTTTTCTTCAACTATTTCAATTTCTTATATTTGAGATGAGTTAATTTAAGAAGATCAAAAAACATTCTCACTTTCTGGTTTAATTCCTAAACACTTTAATAATAATAACCTATAAACTTGAAGGATCAAAGTTTTTATCACTTCAAGGTAAAGGTTCGTATTAGCACTTGAAGTGTGTGGCCTTAAATTCAACAAGGATGATGGAGTTTAAAAATCATCAAATAAAAATGTCAATTAAAAGAAGTGATTAAAAATTAATAGATTGATAAATAACATCCAATCTAGCCCCTTGATACTCCCTTGGATCAACCCATAAGTGTATTATCCCTCCATTTATGCTATCGTTTCAATGGAAGTGGGAAGTAGACTCATGAGTGAGAAATTGAAGAAGTAAAGAAAACAATAAAAAGAAAATGATCACTCCACTGTTGTGTGAATAATTTCACAAGGTTTGGTGTGAATAAATTCACACCTTAAGGCAAAAGTATCAAAGTTATATGGAGAACAATAGAATAAGATGAGAAAAATAACTTTTATTAAAAAACTAGGATGAATTAAAACAACTTACATGTGAAGGAAGAACGTTACAAAGACAAATTGGAAGCATACAATTAAGATGAAAACAAAGCTGAAAGATTATCAACTAATCCACCACCACTGCCTTAAATAGGAATTTTTGGAGCCTTGGTTCGATCCTACAATAGTACAAAGCATCCCACTTGATTATGGTATGCCTAGGGTGGTGGAAAGATTGTGGAACTTGGACTTTTCCACACTTGACCTGAGGTGGAATCCAACATTCATCCACCTAACAGACGCACTTGGAAAACATTATAGATGGATGAATCAGAGTGGGACATAGAAGAATAAAATGGGGCCTCAGATGTTTTATAACCTCCTGTAAAATTTGGTCTCATTTGGAGTTGTGTAGTCCTAGATATGATCATATTGATAGGATTATTTTCTGGGACGCAGAATCTGGCCCATTATTTTATCTCCAAATTGGGCCACCATAATGACCACAATGGAGGCTGAATTAGCACTGGATCTTAAAGATTGATTTTTTACTCTACATGTACTATATAATTTCAAGAAATTTGGGATTTATTGGGCCTGTATTTTGGGCCCCACATTCTTATTAGTGGGCTGGTGTCCAATTTGACTTTTCCAGAATTGTTTCCTTTTATTACAAAATATCCCCATATTCTTCCATGAATTCTCCATTGATCCCTGAATCAAACATTTTCATATTGAAGTGTAGATCAATTTCCCAAAATATAAAATTAAAATATGTATAATTAGAATAATTAAAATCAGATGAATCATTGGGTACTTTAAATGATGTTAAAAAATGTACCACATAATAGTGCAAATTAAGAAGAAATTACAATCATAATGTGAAATGATCTTCAAAGTGTAAAATGAACTAGAAAGGTGTTTATGAATAATAAAGAACATGAATATTATATATATTAACAATGAATATTAGCCTTATTTAGTGGCTAATCACACCCCCAACTTGAGTTTTTCTAGTCCCGAGCAAAATATATCTCAACAATATGAAATTCAAATTCTCTTTTCCAAAAACATTTTAATACACAATGATCACCAAAAACCATTATACCAAACAATCATGAAACCCATCAAAATATTTTAATACAATATAGTTTCATAAGAATATCTCAATCCCAATCCCATTCCTTTGTTCAAATTCATTTCCATATTTCATCCAATATCAATTAAGTATGAGGATGTGATGTGTGTCACAATAGACATGGGGGTTCATCTTTATTCAAGGGGGAAATGAAGGAAGCGCTAGGTGGAATAAAATTTCAATATTAAGATGAGTATTCAATTTATTTTTTATTATATTTTATTATATTTTTTTGTTTTGTTTTGTTTTGTTTTTTCAATTTTTCCATGGTAATTGAAATTGCACTCAAAAGAGTCAACCCCTATAGTGAGACTTTGCTGATGACTCCCAGGATCAAAGACCTTAGGGCACCAAGTGAATCCCACATACTTAGGAATTATCTCAAGTTAACTAAGTCAAAAACAAATTCAAATTACCAAAAATAGAGATAAAATTACTAACTCTGGGCCAGAAAACTATGGAGTCACGATCCCCAAGTACCGAAATCCACGCATTAGGTCATTTCATTGCTCTACGCACAAATTTATTATTATTATTTTTTTAATTTTTTTATTGAATAATCATATTAAAACTAAAATGATCACCAAACCTATGATATTTATTTGGGGGACCCCATGACCTCAAACTAATACCCCACTATCCAAAGGACGTGCATTGTGATCTTTTTTTTATTTGGATGAAAATATAAACGATGAAATATCACATTAGACAACCACACTTTCCAAAATCTATGCTCATGAACTTATACAAGGATTAAAATCAGAATCAGGGCATGCTAAATTATTTTATATTCAGTTTCAAAGTTTTCAATGTGTAATATCCTATTCAAAGTTAAAGGAATTTTTCCTTCCATTTACACACATTTTTTTTCAAATCATTTTTTTTCACAAAAGCAATTTTTTTTATTTCATCTCCACCAAAAATTAAAATAAAACTATCCCTAGTGTTTGAAGAAATGAAAATTTATAAGGAGTAGAGACAAATAAGGTAATTTCAAAAAGGAAATTGAAATATGAGGATCATGGAATGAAGTCACATGGTGGTTGAAGTTGAAATTCTTGCTGCTCCCTTTTAATCCTTTGATCTTGATGTCACTCTGAGAATTCCCTAGTGGAGGAAAAAAAAGAAAAAGAAACAAACAAAACAAAATATATATATATATATACATATATAATAAATAAAGTGAAATATAAGTATATATATAAAAATTATAGAATAAGGAATCACAAAAATCCATAGGTCAGTGGTAAGAGCACACCCCTGTCTCCCTTCGGTCCCGGGTTCGATTCGCCATGGCTTCGCCAGTTGTGACGGGGTTTTCCCCATGACCTATGATGTGGAATTTTTATTATTATTATTATATTATTATTTTTATTTTATATATTTATTTTAACCTACAAACACATAAAAAAAATTAACTGATGATAAATTGTCTTCTTTTTAAATTTCTGGGTATGTTATTACTCAAGGATCACACCACGTGACATGGATGAATATGGTGCTCCCCTTTCATACCCATCCATACTCATAATAGAAGAACAGGTCAACAGTATATTTTTTTTAAATATAAAAATGATTAATTAATCCTATTTTAAAAATAAAAATGATTCAAAAGAAGATTGGAAACATGAAAACTACAGGTTTCCTCCCATGCTGTGCTTTGTTTAATGTTGTTAGCCTGACATGGACCCCTAATTGATTAATTATTTTCGTCATCTAAGGTAGTTTCACACAATTCTTCATCAACTTCATGTTTTTGGAATGGTTCTACGAATTTTTTGACTCTATGACCATTAACTTTAAATGTTTCACCATTGGTGGGATCTTGAATTTCAACAGCCCCATGGGAGTACACCTTATACACTATGTATGGACCTGACCATCTAGACCCCATCTTTCTCAGGTGTAAATTAATTTTATAACTATAAAAAAGAATAGGTTTACCTGGTTCAATGTGTTTGGTTTTAATATTTCGAGATTGGTAGGCTTGTACTTTATCTTTATTGATCCTTGAATTTTCATAAGCCTCCATCCTAAGTTCCTCAAGTTCATTGAGATCTAATTTCCTTTTTTGTTTTGCCCAATTAGAGGTCATAATTCATTTTCTTAATTGACCAAAAAGCCTTATGTTCAATCTCCACTGGTAAATGGAATGATTTACCATAAACCAGACTATATGGGGACATTCCTAAAATAGTTTTATATGTGGTTCGATAGGCCCAAAGAGCATCTAAGAGTTTGCTTGACCAATATTTCATAGATGGTTTAACATTTTTCTCAAGAATTTTTTTAATTTCTCGATTTGATAACTTATCTTGACCATTGGTCTGTGGATGGTATGCAGTAGACACTTTGTGAGAAATTCCATACTTTTCCATGAGTGATGAGAATGGAAGATTGCAAAAATGAGTTCCACGATCACTAATGATAGCGATAGGAATTCCAAATCTAGAGAAGATGTTTTTTTAAGAATCTAATCACAGTTTGATGATCATTGGATTTTTTGGGAATGGACTCAACCCATTTTGAGACATAATCAATAGCTAAGAGAATGTAAAGATATCCCCTAGAGTTTGGGAAGGGACCCATGAAATGAATTCCCCAACAGTCAAAGATTTCAACCACTAAGATGGGAGTGAGTGGAATTTGATACATTTTTGTGACAGACCCTACTTTTTGACACCTTGGAAAGCGTTGAAAAAATGTGTAGGAGTCCCTTTAGAGGGTGGTCCAGAAGAGACCACACCGAAGAATCTTATCAAATGTTTTCTTAGAGGAAAAGTGACCTCCACATTCCTCACTATGACAAAATTTAAGGATGGACTCTTGTTCAGATTCTGGGACACACCTCCTAATGAATTGGTCAGGGATGAACTTATAGAGGTATGGATCATCAAATACATAGTTTCTAACATCAGAGAGGAATTTCCTTCGAGCTTGAGTCCCTAAGAATTTCGTAATTACTCCTGTAACTAAGAAGTTGGCTATGTTAGCATACCAAGGGCAGTCACTCACAAAGTATAGTTGTTCATCAGGAAATGAATCAGACAAAGAAAGGTGATTTGATTTGTCGTTGAATTCTATCCTAGAGAGGTGATCAACTACAAAATTTTCAACACCCTTTTTATCTTTGATTTTGAGGTCAAATTATTGTAAGATAAGGACCCCCCTAATCAGTCTAGCCTTGGCATCTTGTTTTTGGAAGAGGTATTTTAGTGCAGAATGGTCAGTGAACACAGTGATGGGGGATCCTAAGAGGTAGGACCTAAAATTATCTAAGGAAAACACAATAGTAAGTAACTCCTTTTCAGTAGTGGTGTAGTTTATTTGGGAATCATTTAAGTATTTTCTTGTATAAGAAATTACATAAGGAGTTTTATCACAACGTTGTCCTAACACAGCTCCTACAGTAAAGTCACTAGAATCACACATAAGTTCAAAAGGAAGGTTCCAATTTTGATATTTCATAATGGGAGGAGATGTGAGAGAGTATTTGAGGGTTGAGAATGAACCCTCACATCTTTCTGTCCAAACAAATGGAGCATCCTTTACTAGGAGATCACAAAGAGGACAAGAGATTGAACTAAAATCCTTGATGAATATTCTATATAAACCAGAATTTCCTAATAAAGACCTCACTTCCTTGACAGTTTTTGGTGATGGAAGGTGAAAAATGATGTCAACCTTGGATTTATCAACTTCAATCCCCCTACCTGAGACTAGATGGCCTATAACTAGCCACTCTTTAACCATGAAATGGCATTTTTCCTAGTTTAGGACCAGATTCTTTTCTTCACATCTTGACAAGACTCTCTCCACATTCTACAGACATCCCTCAAATGTATCCCCAAACACAGAGAAGTCATCCATGAAGACCTCTAGAAAATCCCCTACCATGTATGAGAAGATTCCCATCATGCATCGCTGGAAGGTTTCAGGGGCATTTCATAAACCAAAGGGCATGCATTTGAAGGAAAAGGTGCCAAATGGACGGGTGAATGTAGTCTTCCCTTTATCATCTAGGGATACCTCAATCTGATTGTACCCTGGGTACCCATCTAAGAAATAGTAGAAGGCATGACCATCCACTCTCTCAAGGACTTAGTCAATGAATGGTAAGGGGAAATGGTTCTTCTTGGTGAATGAGTTTAGCTTACTATAGTCAATGCATACCCTCCACACACTACTCACCCTTGTTGGAAGAATCTCTCCATCCTCATTGGTTATCACCGTGATTCCAACCTTTTTTGGAACCACTTGGATTGGGATCACCCACTCACTCTCAATTATGGGATAGATGATACCAGCTTTTAACAATTTCATAAGTTCTTTTCTAACTAATTCCATGAGATTAGGATTGAGTCGCCGTTGAGGTTGACGACATAATTTTGAATCAGATTTCAGAACAATCCTATGAGTCCCAATAAGGGGGATAATACTAGGAATATTAGACAGGTTCCAACCAATGGATTTATTATATTTCCTAAGGAAATATAGAAGCATCCTCTCATTATTGGATTCAAGAGATGAAGAAATGACAATAGGATGTGTTTGATTGTCCACTAGGAAGGCATACTTGAGTGCAGCGAGAAGTTCCTTCAATTCAAGATCAGGTTGGTTCAGAATTTCAGCAAAATATTGGGACATTGGATCAATATCAATTTATTTTTTAGAGTTTCAGATATGATTGATTACCTACATATAGAAGTTTCACCTACAAGATTGGTTTGATGATATTTAGGGAAGGAAGTTGGAGTGGTCTCCATGAAAGTAGTTTCCTGAAAGGTTTCAATTATTGTTGGACCTAAGACTTCATCATAAGAGCAATTTGAAAATGATTCAAGCCAAGGAGATAAAATTCCTTCATATGAACAAAGGAAATAAATCTCATACTGACTTAAACATCCATCAAATATTCCTTGATGTTCTATGGACTCATTATCAATTTTTCCTATCATGTTTACTTCATGAATGTCCTCATCATCCCCTATTTGTGAGCTTGAATTATATATTTTCAAGTCTAGACTCATGTTTCCAAAGGTAATGGTAATGTTACCATTTCAAACTCAGATAAAAAAGTTGATTGTTGCAAGGAAAGGATGACCAAGGATTATTGGGGTTTGTTTCTTATTTCATAAGTTTGGATGGTTGTCAATGAAAATGAAGTCAGCAGGGTATATGAAGTTTTCATCCTTTACCAGAATGTCCTTTAAAACCCCCTTTGGAACCCTAATGCTACGATCAACAAGTTCAAGTGTGATAGATGTGGGTTGGAGCTCTTCTAGACCTAACTGGAAGTACACAACATAGGGGATGAGATTGAAAATAGCACCTAGGTCACACAAGGCCTTGACAACTTTGCGCTCTCCTAGTTCAACATTGATGTAAGGGAAACCTGGGTCTTTCAACTTAGGAGTAATGGTCCCTTGAATGGTGGTACTCACATTAGCAGCCAAAAGGAGTTGGTTTTTATGTGAAAAATTTATTTTAAAAGTGAACAAGTCCTTAAGGTAATTTTAGTAGGAAGGTATGGTTTGGATGGAATCGAGAAGGGTAATGTTCAACTTGACTTGTGAGAAGATTTCCCTCAATGTTTCACTCAATTCAGGCTTAGTTTTACCCCTCATGCGTTGAGGAAATGGTGCAGGTTGTGGGGTTGTTTATTGAAGAGTTTTTTATTGAAGAGTTGTTTCTTTGACAATGTTATCATGTTTTTCAGTTTGATCATTTGGTTAATTTGAATTTTCATCCACGTTTTAATCTTCAGGTGGGTTCTGAATTAGTTTTTCAGGTTTTTCAATTGATTTCCCACTTCTTAAAACAGTCACAACCTTTAGTTGTTCATTAGTTGTTTGAGTACAACTTGACTCTCCCCTTGAAGTTGAGGATGGAACCGCCTGAGTAGGCATGGGTGCCTTTCTAGTTTTGATGGTTTGATGTTTTTGTTTAAGGGAAGATAATTTTGAGTTCATCCTTTCCATTTGTTTTCATAGTTTTTCTAGTAGGCTTTTTGGAACAATTTGGGCTGGTTCTTGAGAAGATTGGTTTATCCTAGAGGGATATTTTGGAGGTGGAATTGTTTTTTTAAAATGGACTGGTGGATGTTGGTATTGGATAGGTTTGGTAGTTCTCATGGGGGTAAGGATTTTGTCCCTGTGGTTGTCTTGGTTATTGGTTATCTTTCCAGCAGAAGCCTGGGTGGTCATTATACCTTGGGTTGAAGTTATTTTGGTATTGAGGATTTTTAAAGTTCAAGGCATTTACTTCCACTGGGGGTACTCCTAAAAGAACATCCTTGATGGATGGAATGGTTGGGCAATTGTCTATCTTATGATCACGTTTGTCAGAAATTGTGCAAACAGGGTCTACAGTTTGGATTTCATGAACTTTCATAAGGTCTATCTCTTCAACCTTCCTAGAGAGTGCTGTGAGTTTAGCCCTAAGGATTTCCTCTTCTCTAAGTGTATGAATTACAATAGTTCTTTGTGGCTTTTCAGAATAAGGTGATGTTCCCCATGTTTGGTTTTGTTTAGAAAGGCTTTCTAGATACTCGTAATCATCATTTGGGGCTTTGTTTTTAAAGGTTCCATTACACATCATGTCAATGAATTGTTTGTTCCCTAGACCCAACCCTTCATAGAAAATTTTAACTTGTTCAGGAATAGAAAAATCATGGTGTGGAACCATGTTTAGAGTGTCCTTGAACCTCTCCCATGTTTCATAGAATGACTCTCCCTCTTTTTCAAAAAAGTTTTGTATGATATTTTTAAGTGCAATTGTCTTGTGGTGGGGAAAGTATTTTTTGTAGAATTCTCTTTGTAGTTGGTCCAAAGAGTTTATGGATGATAGTCTCAAATTTTTTAGCCAATTTTTAGCTCTATCCTAAAAAAGAAAAAGGAAATAGCCTCATCTTAGCTGATTCTAGTTGATGTGGGGAACATATGGTTTCTACAATGTCATTGAACTCCTTGATGTGAAGGTAGGGCATCTCAGACTCCATTCCATGGAATGTGGGAAGGTGGTTTAGGAAATGGGGTTTAAACTTGTAGTTTGAATATCCTAGGTAATTTTGTCTAATTCATGAGGGGGCATTGGTCCAGGAAGGTGTGAGGTAGTCATTCATGGTTTGATCGACCGCATTCCCCAAGTTTGGGGCTGCCTCATTTGGATTTCCATTTTGGTTTCCACCCGGGTTTATGAGTTGGTTTCTTTGAAGAACTTGCATTGAAATAGGCTCAATTTTTGACCCTGGAGTGTTAGGAATATTAGGATATAATGGAAAGAGTTCCCTTGGTGTACTTGACTCCCCAACCCCAGGACTATCCACCATAACTAGACGGTTTGATTGATCGCGGGTGTAGGCAGACATGCGCCAAAAGAAAAAAAAATGAGAAAGGGACAAGATAAGAGAATTTGGATGAGAAAAGAAGAAAAGGGGGAGAATAGAGTGGGTTTTTAGATTACTTACTTGGGTCCCTGGAAATGGCACCAAAATTTGATTCATGCTCAAATTTACCCAAGAGAAGAAGGTAGAACAGTCCTTGTAGTCTAGCTTGGGATGTCGAATCCTTAGAGACCTAAGAAGTAACCTACAGACACGTACATTCTATGGACAATTTTGGCTATAAAGTGGCCAAATTGGATTAATTTTATACGGGTTTAAAGGATATATAATAGATTTAAGTGAATTCAATTTAAAAAAATGAGTTGATCCTAGGTTATTACTCGGGGTGGATTGGATGAATTTTTTTCTTCAACTATTTCAATTTCTTATATTTGATATGATTTAATTTAATAAGATCAAAAAACATCCTCATTTACTGGTTTAATACCTAAAAAATTTAATACTAATCACCTATACACTTTAAGGATCAACGTTTTTAGTACTTCAAGGTAAAGGTTCGTATTAGCACTTGAAGTGTGTGGCCTTAAATTCAACAAGGATGATGGAGTTTAAAAATCATCAAATAAAAATGTCAATTAAAAGAAGTGATTAAAAATTAATAGATTGATAAATAACATCCAATCTAGCCCCTTGATACTCCCTTGGATCAACCCATAAGTGTATTATCCCTCCATTTATGCTATGGTTTCAATGGAAGTGGGAAGTAGACTCATGAGTGAGAAATTGAAGAAGTAAAGAAAACAATAAAAAGAAAACGATCACTCCAACATTGTGTGAATAATTTCACAAGGTTTGGTGTGAATAAATTCACACCTTGAGGCAACAGTATCAAAGTGATATGGATAACAAAAAAATAAGATGAGAGGAAGAACTTTTACTAAGAAACTAGGATGAATTAAAACAACTTACATGTGAAGGAATAACTTTACAAAGACAAATTGGCAGCATGACATTAAGATGAAAAAAAAGCTCAAAGATCATCCACTACTCCACCAAAAATACCTTAAATAGGAATTTTTGGAGCCTTTGGTTGAGCCTCCAAAAGTATAAAGCAATCCCATTGATTATGGCAGGCCTAGGGTGGTGGAAATCTTGTGGAACTTAGACTTTTCCACACTTGACCCGAGGTGGCATCCATCTTTCATCCACCACACAGACGCACTTGGAAGACCTTCTATATGGCCGAATCAGAGTGGTGCATAGAATAAGAAAATGTGACCCCTGATTTCTTCTAACCACCTGCAAAATTTGGGCCCATTTGGAGTTGTGGATTCCGATATATTATCATACTGGTATGATTGTTTTCTGGGACGCAGTATCTAGTCCAGAATTTTATCTCCAAATTGGGCCACCTTAATAACCACCATGGACGCCGAATTAGCACTGGATCTTGAAGAGTTATTTTTTCCTATACATGTCTTATATAATTTAAAGAAAGTTTGGATTCATTGGGCCTGTATGTTGGGTGCCAAATTCTCATCAGTGTGCTGGTGTCCAATCTGACTTCTCTAGAATTGTTTCCTTTCATCACAAAATATACCCATCTTTATCCATGAATTCTCCATTGATTCCTGAATCAAACATGTTCATATTGAAGTGCAGATCAATTTTACAAAATATCAAATTAAAATATGTATAATTATATTCCTTAAAATTATATGAATCATTGGGTACTTTAAATGATGTTAAAAATGTACCACATAATAGTGCATTTTAAGAAGGAATTATAATCATAATGTGAAATGATGTTCAAAGTGTAAAATGCACTAAAATGATGTTTATTAATAATAAATAACATGAATATTATATATATTAACAATGAATATTAGCCTCATTTATTGGCTAATCAAGATATTAATTTCTAGACGGTGTTCAAGATCCCTTGATGCATATCCTATCGAGCTTGAGCTTGGGCTGGTGTGATAGTGGCCAAGACTGGGAGTGTCAGCACTGTTGGAATTTGGGGTGGATACCCAGCCAGGGGTATCATTTGTGGGTTTACATAAATATATTCTGTCTTCCTTCCCAGCAGGGCGAATTCTTGATGTCCTTCCGGGGCTGGGTTTAAGTAGGTTTCCAGTCCCAATGCTGGATTGGACGGTCCTCCGAGCTTGGATTCATTCACCGGGATGAGTGTTTGTGGAATGGGAAACCCTTATAGGAGCACCTAATGATGTTTCTAAGGGGAAACACATATGGTGAGGTAGGTACCTTGATTTATCTCATTATTAATTCACCTAATCTTTTTCATTTCTTCCTCCTTCTTGGAGAACCTTTCCTAGAGAGTGAGGGACGCATTTGTAGGGGGAGTAGAAGGTGGGTCATAGGCAACCTTTGATTTATTATTCTCCTTGTTGGGGTTTCTCATGGGAGGTATTGTCAGATTAAATGAGGGGCGCCCGGATTTAGGACTGCTCTTTGGTTCTAAGTATACACACCATCATGCTCGGTGTGGGATGCCTCTATTAGGGAACCATCTTCCTTCGTGTCCTCTCCCTATGCATCATTTTCTATGAGATCCATGGGGTTGAAGTTTACAATGTTCACTGAGGCATACCGAATTGGGGGGGGGGGTGTACCCAATGTCAAATAGTAAGAAGGCTTTCTGCTTCCTTTTTTGGACTTTCTCCTTCCATTTTATTGTATTCTTAGGGATTCTTGGTGAAGATTGACCCAAAGGGAGCCCTGGTTTGACCTCGTAACATTCCTCTATCTTGGAGGGTGGGAACCATGAGAAGGGGTGGAACAGGTGACTCCTCTGTCCATCATTCCTCCCAGACAGTAGAAGACAGACATCCACTGTGCAGGGACTTGAGGTAAAAATGTCACCAGCCCTACGGGCTGGGGTTATTACCATTCTTCCATTGATGCACTACATCCTGGATTTTTTGGTCTTATAGGGGCACTTTGACATAAAAATGCCCCCATCCCTGTGATATGGGGTTGTTCCCGTATTGCAGCGGAGGATGCCACTATTTTGGCCTTTTCAATTTCATGTACTCTTGCGTGGGTGTGAGAAAAGTATGGAATTGGGCCTGCATGGAGTGTATGGTCTTTTGGAGACATGAACATTACTTTCTGTTTGGATTCCCTTAGTCGGTAAGCCTACTAGATGTTCTTGGTTGCCTGAATTAGAAGCTTTTAGATGGCTTGATCTCTTCAGTCTTGATGCTTTTGAGGCTTACTCCAGGCCGATTTTTGTTTAGTATACCATCGTTTCTGAGTAGTGGTTTCACTTGATTGCTTCTTCTGGGTGATGACATTGCATGATGTCATTTCCAATGGGGTCTACTGAATGAGACGAGGAGTGAAGTGTAGAGATCCATGTTCTCCCCATCCCTAAATATGAACTCCAACTAGGGTTTTTCCAATTAGGTGATGTAATTTATGTTGTGCATGGAGGCTAGACATTTCAAGATTTTTCTTTTTTCCTTTTTGATTGTGACTACCGTGCGGACAAGAGGGATTATAGGTCGATTAGATGGAGAAGCTCCCCTAATGTGTTAACATGGTCTGCATACCCTTCGTAGGGTATGAATTTTTCTTTCAGCTGATGAAGAGTCATCTATATATTGAGGCGAATGTCATGCGTTCATTCCCCAGACAACTCTCCTTGTATATCAAAATGATAAGTGGTCATAGGCCAATACATCACTAGTATATTATCCTTATCTTGTTTTCTTCTCACAAGTAATATATCCTAGTTTTGTTCTTCCAGAGGATTCTCTACTTGATATGCCCAGATCGACTACTTCTTAATAATTTTTTTCCAAGAAACTGGACTGGTGGGAGCCTCATCGATATGTGAATTATGCGAGGGTGGATTTGAAGATGTGTGTGGCCCCGTGCCATCCTCCCGTTGAGAAAGAATATCACTCATTATAGATGGGGTTCTTGATGCGTCCGACTCCATATTTCTGATCACCTCAGTATAAGAGGGATTTATCATATGTGTTCTGGAAAGGGGATGGGCTTCCTGCCTGTATGAATTTTGGTTGTGGGGTGGTACTTCACAATTGGTGATGTAATGGTGAGGGATACTATTGCAACTTGGTGCCCGACCACGGGAAATGTTTTTACGACATATACCTTGGGGAGGAACTTCAGAGCGGGCTATAGAGAGGGGATGAAATTATTACTGCTTGATGTCACTGTGGGGAGGACCTTCTTGATGACTTTTGTGATGGAGAGGACTACTATCACAGCTTGATACCTAGCTTCAGGGAGAGTTTCTGCAGTGCACATACTGGTGAAGGATTTCAGGATATAATACAATGATGGGAGGACCTTCTCATTTCTTAGCGTTACTATGGGGAGGGCCTTCACAAAAACTTCCATTACGGGGAGGGCCTTCACAATGACTGTCATTATGGAGAGGACTACCATCATGACTTGATGTCCGACTATTGGGAGAAGTATATCTGCAGCGTATAAACTAGGGAGGACTGTTCGGGTGGATGATAGAAAGGGGATGACCTTCTTGTTGTCTGATCTTCAGGTCGAGGGTAGGGCTACCCCGACGCACATCATGAGATAAGATCTCGTGATCGACCATTCTTGGCCCACAGAGTGAACCCCTGTGGGTGCTCTGTGGAGGACCTTCAGAGCTGCTGGCAGCGACATTATGGGGGGGGGGGGGCTTCGCAAATGCTACTACCACTTCCATAATTTGGTAATGGACTGATAGGGTCCTAATCCTTTATTGATATATACTTGAGGGTGTTAAGAACCCCATCTTCCAACAGAGTAGGATCATGTATGTACTCTTCATTTCCCAATTGCCTTGGGCGCATTTCACTTTTGAGCACTCTCTTGGGGGTAACTCGGGCCATCTGCTGTTGGTAATGGCCTTCATATATGGGTCCCTGTCTTGTTGGGTCCCATGAGGTCATCAGGATAAGCCTATGGACATCTTGAGTTTTGGCAGAGATATATGCCTACCCTGGAGAAGCCACCATGTTGGGCGGAATCCCCTAGTTGGAATAAGTATTTGTTCCCAATCCAATTTTCTGTATATCATGGGATATTTCCGTCAACCCTCCTAGACTAGATCAGGGATGCATAACTGCTCCAGAGTGAAAAAATCATTTTGAAAGTGAGTCATTAAGCTCGAGGAAACCGGGTTGTGGGCCCGGTTTCTCGCCTTTTCCACCGATGCAATAATGTCTTGGCATGTTTGGATGATATGTTCTTGGATCGACGTTTGACCTTCCATCATTTCTAGGATGTTCTGAGATACATCATTGGATAGAGTGGGTATGAAGACCCATTATAATGTTGGAGCATGAGTTTGTGCCTTCTCTGATCCTCCATGAGTTTCTAGTAGATATTGACAGTTATCCTGTGCCGAGACATAAGAACAAGTCTACCACCGGCTGTCTTCTCTGGTGGCCATTGTATTTGACCAGTGGTATTTATATTCACGTGCAAGGATTTCTACCTACTCTCTTGCCACTGTATTTTTCTCATGGGCTTTATATAAATCCGTAGAAATTTGAATATGCTCATATTTTCTTACCTCCCTATTTGGATGGTGAACTTGATACGCATCAACAGGTATTTGTTCCTGCATGTAGCCAGTTGATTCCCTACCGCCCTATTTGGAATGAGGGATTGTTGTGCCTCGGTAGATATCTGCATCTTACTATAGTTTTCTACTCTGTCTATACGGTGGGACCGATGAGAACTAGCAGGAACATGCATGTGCTTGTATTATGCCACCCTATTTTTATGGTGGTCTTGAGTGGAGGGGGAATAGTCATATGTCTTCCCATTGAATGACACAGTGTTATTACAAAGAATTTGATCCTCAGGAATTAGGGTTATAGCATGTTCCTGATTATATATTCTCCACCCTTGGCGGGAAGCCCAAGGGGCCCAGATCTCCTGGACTTTAGCAGGTTCCCTCGATATAAGTTCCTCTTCAGAGGGAGGAGATCTGATTGTCTAGTGTCAGCAATGACGTTCACTGGCAGGGGCCTGTGAGTCGGACCCCTATGCAGTTGAGATGATGTTTTCAGCATCGACTTCATCTGCCTCCATAAGGTAAGGGAGGTAATCATTGTCACATTCTAGGGACAGGTTACCGAAATAGTTTGAGGCGACCACTGGGGCCGCCTTGTGCTGGGGTTCCGACTGCAACTGAGGAGACAGATGGAGGACATTTTCATACTAGAGGTCTTTTCTTGTGGTATCCAATGTGGGGAGAGTACCATTTTGGTGGTACTATTTGATCAGCCTGTTGGATACCCAGCGTTGAAGACACTGGGTAGGCGAAGGGGTCCTTCTCTTCATTGGGGCCCTGAACGCCCATGGGATTGCATATGTGAATGTATGCATTGGTCATTGGGATTTAATTTGTATCAAAGGTTTCTCTGTGGGAACCTACAATATACATATATGACATGCAGACCACAAAACCTCATCAAAGTAGCATTCTTTTAAACATATGCATATATGGTGATTTGACTTGGCCCCCTTCCCCCTTTTTTTCCTGTTGTGGGGTGAATGGTTTTGAGTGGGGTAAGACTTCCACCTTTTTCAAGGATTCACATTGGGTTCACCATTTTTGTTCTGCCTCCAAGGTGTCACGTTTTGAGTGATGGTGAAATGGTCCAATGCGGATCATCACCCGTCCCTCTTTCCGAAGACGGTTTCTTATCAAATTAACCATTCCTTTTGTTATGACTTGTTCTGCATCATTATACTTTAGAATAAGGTTGGATTAACCCCATGGGGACTAAGAAAATTACCCTTTTTTCACTGCAAAGAAGATGTCACAGTCAGTCAGTCCCAGTGGGCGATTACATGGGGTCAAGTGCTTGTGAAATCAGTCCTCCTTAGATATAACTTCCTCGAATGGTCTCCAACAGGTTTATTCATGGAGCTAGATATACCCAACATCCTTGGGTATCCATGATTCATGGACCTTCTTTCCAAAGGCAGGTGCTCGTTGATTGATGATTCTGCTAACGACACTTGAGGACTCCATTGGTCGAGAGGATGGGAAGTCAAGCTCACCGCACCCTTTTGGGTGAGGATTATTTCCTGTTCTCAGAATCTCTTATAGATTTAAGTCGTGTTCATATGTTCTTGAATCCTTGGTTTATTCCTAAAGAGTATGTCCATGGGATACCATTGGTTTGCAAGATCATCTTAGGCATGCATATATTTGATGCTACAGAGGTACTGCTAACTTGATCCATACAATAAGGAGCTTTGAAGTTTATCATCATACAGGGGGATGGAAGGTGATTTGATGTTGGGATCAGACCCATAAGATGAGTTTCCTATGCATCCTTGGGAGAGGAATCATAACCCACGTATTTCAGATTGACTGGGGATTATGAATGGAAGCTTCCCATTTGAGGGGGCATGGTTGGGTGAACCCTTTTGTATGGGAACCCTTTTGAGATCAGGACTTCGAGTAGGCATCCTATATATCCTGATTTGATCATGAATCAGATTTCATGTAGTTCAAAATTGTTGGGGATTATTCATAGAAGCTTCCCATTTTAGGAGACATGATTGGGTGGACCCTTTATGGGAGGGAACCCTTTTGAGCTCGGGCATTCAGGTAGGCATCCTACATATCATGATTTTATTAGGAATTAGATTTCTCATAGTTCATAATTGTATGGATGTTTTAATCATCACAAAACTCTAAGACCACGCGATTCATTCCTAGTGTGAGAAACAAGAGGATGTGAATGATCCAACCAACCACATTCTTCCTCTCCTGTTGGTGGGAGAAGGAGAGCCTATGACGGATGAGGCTGGGGAGACTATGGGTGAGGGCACAAAGCGATGAACCTTTCAATGTGGAATGAAATTAATGTTCATGGGGCCCAGCCTCATAATATTGGGGACTTACCTCAGTGGGAGGGCCCCATAATATGTTTTGGGAAAGGGGAAGAGTTTCGTCCTCATCAAAGGAGAAGAGAACATAAATTATTTGACTTATCACTATTCCTCATTGAATGGAAAAGTAAGTGATCACCATTAATACCTAGAATGGGGAGGTTCATGCTGGAATCCTAAGGTTGGAATCTGGGTTACCATGGGAATGTAGACCCATGTACATTTCCAAAGCCCAAAACGTTATGGGGAGAGCCTTTGTGACTCTTCTTACCATTAGTATGTAGACTCAAATGGGTGCACTGATTCACCCTATGGTATGATCATATGGGTCTAGTGGATTTGGAGGAGGCTTTGGCCTGATTCCGGAAGACTATTTCATGGAGGGATTATGGAGGACTGGATGGTAATAGAGGGGTGAGGTTGGAACCAGAGGAAATAATACTCAAAACACCCCATTCCACGTACTGATTTGTTATGCAGGATGGGGGAGGCTCTGCATACCGCAGTGGTTTGCAGGAATAGGGGACATCTACACACCGATGTGGTACGTGGTCATGGGTATACACCACTGAGTACCATAGTGGTACGTGACTCATCAAGCCGCTTTGGGTTCCATCCGTGTACTGATTGAGTACGCGGTGCTGAGTTCAGTCCACGTAACAGTACACTATATAGAGCACCATATTGAAGGAAGGTTCGGGGGATTATTGTTCGCGGTGAATTTATCCAAGAGAATTATGTGGTTATCAATTCACTAATTAGGTTCACAGTTCTATTATTATTATTTACTCCCCCCATTTTATGGTTCGCAGCCGGCTGTCCCTACAGAGAATGTGGTTCACGATTCGGGCTTCGTCAATGATTCAAGACTAAAATAGGAATCTTATCCAAACTCTTTCTTCTAACCTCTGAGTCCCCTTCAAGATTTCATCATCCATCTCATAGTCCTCCCCCTCAATTCATTCTGTGATCCTTTTATAGAGAATCAGGGAAATTGTATCTATTGGGCCTGCGACACCATTTGCGGAGGCCCATGCAGAGATATTATAACCCGTAAAAGAATCAGTCAATCTAGGGTTTGTGGAGGCTTCAGTTCATGATAATGGTTCACATAACCCTTCCTGTTCACTTCGTCATCAAACTGATGAGTTTTTGGAATGGTACATAGATGGCCATCACACTCATCAATCCTTAGGTGATGAGGTTCACAGTCCACTGGGTTCGCTGGTCATCGCTCCATGGGCCAGCGCCCCACAGATCATTCCATGTACCTATTGGTTCGCGATTTAGGCGGTCTGTAGACCCTTTCCCAGTGATGGTACATGGGCCACTTGAAATTATTTAAAAAATAGAATTCCTTCAAGTTTCTCCTGAAAATTTCAAATCAATTTTGAGTCCATTTACCTTGCTAGACTTGTAGGAGTACTTACTTCCTTTTTCAAAGTGATTGTGGGGGTATTTTCTTCTCTTGGAGGAATTTTTAGGTCCCTACAATCCCCCACACTTAAATTCACATTTTTCCTCAATGATGAAATATCAACATACTATAAAGTATTCTCACTTTACCATGATTTAAAATCAATTTCATAAAAAATAATTAATCATATGGGGAATTTAAATATTTGAACATCATAAGGTAAAATTCATCAGTGTTATACTTTTCAAAGAAATAAATCAACCAAGTATTTTACTTTCCCCTTTAAAAATAAAAAATCCTTTTCATTTTTCCTTTTCAATTTTTCAATTTATTACTAATATGAATGAATTTTCTAATTTATATCACTTTAATTTCTACTCATCATTAAGGTACAATTTTAAAAAGAGTTTAACACATACCTTAAGAACATGTCACTTAACATAGGCTTGAAGATAATCTAACATCTCCAGCACATAATGATATAATCACAAATAATCATAAGGGCTTTGCATTAAGTTTCAAATATCTTTGAGGCTTAAGGAATGTTGGTAAATGATGTAAAATAAAAAGATCAAAAATTTGGTTTTACTCTAAATCATAAAGAATCTTATCTAAAGGATAAGTTAAATGAAAATCACCCCTTATATATGTCATCTCTCTCTTCACCCTAAAAAACTTAAAGTGGGATCATGATACATGTAACCAAAATTAATGAATCATCCTTTATTTATTTGTTTCTTTGTTTTTTCTTTTCTAATTTTGTTTCGAAAGTTATTCTTAAAACAAATATCACATCCACCACATAACCACATATGATCAAAATATCATCAGTATGTAAATGATCTTTGATCCTCCCAAGAGACAACCCATTTTTTTTGTTTTTTGTTACAAGAGAGGTGAATAACAAAATATAATGAATAATATCATGGAATATCCTTAAATCATAATGAAAACCCCCCAACAAAATATTCACAATGTTGTACATCCCCATCCTCCATGGATAGCCTCTTTCCCCACACATATTCTTTTAACTATCATGCGACATACTATGAGTAGGGTAGAAAAGGATATGACAGGATTATAATGTGACTCATTTCCTAAGAAGTTCATTCATGGATTCAATGAGAAAAATAAGGATTAATGAAAGGTAGTTTCAATGATATATGGATAAACATAAATTTATAAATCATATTAAAATTGATTCTGTTTAGTCATAACTTTGATAAGATTCCAAGCAAGTTCTAGGAGAGAACATGCTAGAGTATCTCAATAAATATATGATAGAAAGAATGGGAAATAATTGTTCAAAAAAGTCAGAGGAATGATAATAAAGGGTTAGAATAAATAATTATGGAAATTAATAAAAATAATAAAATCAACTAATGTAAATATAAAAAATTTAAGGCAAGATAAATCGTAAAAAAATTCGTTTACAAAAATCAACCAGTCTCCCTAAATAATGATTTGTTAAATCCTAAACCACATGTTATCTCTAGAGATACCTTTATCCATTTATTTCATTCAAATTTATTGAAAAATAAATTTTAAAACCTGAAATGTCAATAGCTCTATATAGTTTATATATCCTAGTTATATTTATTAAAGTAAGAATTAAATGCGGGGAATGAAATTAAAAGTTAAAAAAGAATTATAAAAATGTGAAGAATAAAAATGATTAATACAAAATTGAGAAACTTACTCCCCTTTAAATGAATTATGTAGGTTAGGATGTTAAGATTTATTCTTTCATTCCCACCACTTTCTTGCTAGTACCTTGATAGGCTTGAAAGATGAAAATATACAAGTGAAAGTACAAAAACTTTATCTATAAAATTTAGAAAAAATTGGGAAAGAGTGAAATATTACTCCTAAAAAAATATATATAAAACTTGTGTTTCCTCCTGGAAGAAAGTTTTCTTAATTTCATTGGATAAACCTTACTCCTTTTAGTTTAGGTGATGTATGGTAGGAAAGAGGTTACCCTATTAGGATCTATAAAATTATGAATATGTGATTCCTCTATATAGATGGGTCTTCTTCATTTTTCTAAAACTAATTTTACTCTCCCTATAATAAGTACCTTCTGAATCTCCACAGGTCTAATCCAATGGTTTTTGGCCCCTCTTGAAAAATAAAAGGGCATTTCATTCAAAGAAAAAACATATTTTCCTTAAATTATTTAAGGATAGAAGTCACATTACTATCTTAGATCTTTACAACAACTTATTTCCTTTATTTATATTTTTGTAGATTATTATTTCATTTTTATAGTAGATAATTCAACTCTTATTCCTTGGATATTAGTTTCCTCTACTTCTAGCAGACTATCCTCTATCAAATATTTACTTGTTTTTTTCTAAATTCTTTATTAACTAGTATAATTTAACATTCAATTATTCTCCACCAACTATTAAACTAATCACCCATTTTTTCACATCAATAAATTCCCTTCCCATAGCTAGAAATGGTATTACCAACATTATTGGGATCTTCTCTTCATCCATATAAATTATAAGAAAATCCAATTTAAAGTAGAACTTGTACAACTTGACTTTGACATCTTCAAGAATTCCTATGAGACATCTCACTTTTGTATCAGCTATTTGAAAATTAACTCAAGTTATATTAATTTCTATAAATCCCTATCTCTTTAATATTGAATATGAAATTATATTTACACTTTCAAATAAATCACATAAACAATACCAAAATCATTATAAACAATTTTGATCAGAATAGAAAAACTACCTAGATCACTTTTCTTATTCGGTAGGATGCTTGATACCACCATTGAATATTACCCCATTAGTGGAATGGTTCCCAATTATTCAAGATTTTCTTCATCATAAACTCCTTTATAAACATTGTGTAGATGGGTATATTCATTATTACCTTAGAAAATGGTATGTTGATATGCAGTTTTTGAGCATATACATGAAATTTTGTCTTTTTCATCAATCTTTACCTTCCTAACCTAATCCGAAAATGGTAGTGGTGGTTAGTACAATGGTAGTGTTTCTTCTTGAATGAATTACTCACCTTATTTGTATTTTTATTTTCTTGATTAAAATATTTGTTCTTAATCATGTCTTTTGAATTTTATAGAACCTTATTGGGTTATCTTTACACTTATTAAAGTGATGGATATTAGCTTTCTAGGTCTCTATATTTCAATATCACCCAATATTACTCCTCTTGGTATATCTTTAAATTGATTAGCAATCTTACCTACTTGAATCTCCTAGTTTCCCATGGTAGATCATAGATTGTGTGAGTCATCCATTAATTCATGGATGGTGGCACCTTGATCCTTGGAGTATGTCATCAACTATTTAATTTTATCTCCATTGGGTGTCATAAAAGATACTAGGGCAACCTCTAGTGAATATACCAGACTCATCAGGGAAAAACCTTAGTGTTGAGGTTGAAAACCTTATTCCCCATGTCCGAAACCCTTAGAACTGATTTTGATTATGTTATTTTAGTTTTTTTGGCCTCAATAACTATACATAATTTTGATAATTATATTACAAATAATTTACATCTTCACTATAAATACGTTGGGTATTTTGGTTATACATCACCACATAAAGTTTCTTTGACATAGCGGTCATTTAGGTGGAAACCTAGCTATTGTACACCATATGTGCTCCTCAAAATTGAACTTACTCTAGTTTCAATTGAAAGTTATTGCTGTAAATTTCATCCAAAAACTTATAACTTTCTTCTAGTGAATTTGTCATAACAAAACCTCCTACAAAAACTTCTACTATAGAACAATTTCCCTATGAATGACCTTTGTAAAAGGTTTGAATTAGTAACCATGTTTCAATTTCATGATGATGGAATCATATCATTAAGATTTTAAAAATTTCCAAATCACTATATAATGGTTAATTATTAATTTTATCAAAATTTAAAATACTTGTTAATCTATTGAATTTGAGGGCATGAAAAAAAATTTCAAGAATTTTTTTACCAGATCATCCTAATTTATAATCGAGCGTGGGGGAAGAGTTTGGATCCAATCTTAATATTTTTTCCTTTAGGGATAATCTAAATATGTTTATCCTCACCACATCAGTGATGATGTTGTGAATCTATAATGTGTCACACAATTCTATAAAAATACCAATATGTGAATTGGGGTCTTCATGTGGTAGCTTGATGAATTAGATTGAGTGTGTGATCCTTTGTATGAACACCAACTTGATCTCAAAATTACAAGAAATAATAGTGTGTATGAGAATGATCATATTGATCCCTACATTTTAGGGTCTTCTATAATTAATTAAATATTACACCCCTGGGTTCTTTCCTTAGAACTCTTGTCCTATTACTTATCATTTATTTCTTCTAGAAATGATGTCATGTTATTTTTATGCTTCTTTCTTATGATTTCTCAGAATTAATTAGATATTGGGATAAAATATAGACTCTACTTATGTTTTATTTCCTTTGGTTGAGTAATCATTTTTTGATTTCATGCTCAAAACTATAGAACAAGAAGAAAAAGTGTAAAATATAGAAAAAGAAAAGAAATAAAAAGGGAAATTCTTAAAAATTCTAAGAATTACTAAACAACATTCCCTGACAATGGTTCCCATTTTTACATCACCCTAAAGTGTCTATATTTCTATTTGGGATGTCAAAGTATAAATTTATAAACTTTAATATTAATAACTAATTTTCAAATGTAGTATAGTGGAAATTGAATTTGATCTATAGAAAATGGGATGAAATGACTTCGAATTTTTTTAGGCATTTAAATGAGATTGAATAAAGTTTTGGAGAGAGAGAAGAAGAAAAAAAGATTATGTTTTGGTTTCAAGAGGAGAATCATACTAGGGTCAGTGATTTTCAGGTTTGTGTTACATGTATTTCAATAATTAGGTATTCATTCATATTTATTTTTGGAATTTGGACTTTATAGATCCTCGATCTACGTGCCCTTCACTAATCCAATCACCAGATCGTTGGTATGGTAAACTACTTGGTTCAATTATAGGATTAAGTGATCTAAAACCCTATTTAAAAATAACCATACGAGATTTCATAATGGTCATATGTAGTCTAGGGTTATTAGTCGATGTTTTAGAAATTACTTATCCAATTACAAAAAAATGATCATGAAATTCCTAAGGAAAGAGGTTTAGAATTGGAAAACAATAATACATCAACCCAAACATGAATAGAAAAATATAATAATCCCTATGAAATAAACCCCACTACAATCACATCACCTAGAATAAAATAACCACCCCGCATGATAATCATGAGGGGAAACAGTGACATGATTAACCATCAGTGAATAATGACAATGAAAGCAGGGCATTAGATCATGTTCTCCCATCATCTGGCCTCATCGGCCATCCGTGTTTTCATATCAATTATCATGTAATATCTCCTCTCTTTGGTGTGTGTAAACACTTAAATATACATTATTTCATGTCTAATAACTTGTATCTGGCACATCATTTTTTTGTTAAATGTAGGTTTACAACGTAAATAGGAAATTTTCGGCGTAAGAAGAATAACATGGCTTAACCAAATATTCTCCTCTAATGAACTCACATTATAAAACATCATTTTATGACACAAATGGTCATGGTATCTTCCTTACTTCTTTATATTATTACAACATAAACCATTTTTACCATTTTAATGTTTTCTATGTGTCTTGATGCAATCCATAAATCCTCTTTTTATGACATGTTGTGCCATCATAATTCTTGGTGTATCCCCAGTTTTCTGTTGAAACATGACATGAATTATTTTTACATCATAAAAATTCATTTTCCCAGTTTCTATAATTCTAATACTTTGTGTGTCTTCCAATATTCATTACACCCTCCACATCAGTCTTGGATTTAAAATTCGTGTGCTGCAACATGGTGTGGAGTGTATTCAACTCACTATATTTTTCTTTTTTTGTTCCTTTTCTAAATATTGGTTGTATCCTACCACAAATCACAAAACCAGTTAAATAGTTTAAATATTGGAAATAATATCAATTATGTTACACCTGAATTTTTGTTTTCATCCTTTGTTCTGGCCAATCTTTGGGCTCTTGGTTTTTCTCCTAAGTTCTAAGTATTCCAGATTTAAATTTTTTTAAGAGGAATTGGGTAATTTTTGGATCTATTCTTGGTTATCATGAAATTTATGAGGAGTTTTCTTGAAAAATTAGTTTGTAACACTCCTAGTGGAACCTTTTTATGGGTTATGTTTGTTAGATGGTTTATCCCCTTGATTTAAATGAGTTTTGGGGTGAAAAGAGTGATTTTTGGGGAATTTTTTCTAGGTCGCATGGTTAAAGCCCACAGTTTAATCATGCAGGTAAGTGTGAAGGGGTCTCATGGTTTGTTAATGGTTTAACTAACAAAATAGATTTTTTCAGCCTATACAACACTAACCAATGGGAAATTGCATGATTTGCACATGGTTTGTTAAACCATGTGAGCTAACCATGAAACCCACTCGGGAAAGGGTATTTTGGTATTTTATACTTTTTAATCGAGTTTTCTTCCCTTAGCCTCTCCCATTCTAACCCTATGTCCAAAAAAACTTCCATTGTGGTTTTTGGCATCTCCAAGCCCCTCCAAGTGGATTTCAAGGTGGTTTCTTGGTGAATCTTCATCCAGTTTGAAAGGTTAGGGCTCCCCTCTCTTTCTACTTTTATTTCCTTCTATTTTACCTTTCCCCTATAACCCTAGTATCCATGTTTGGCCAAATTGAATACCCAAGGTGGTTTAAAGTTGGGTTTTTTTAGTTTAGGGTTCTTCTTGATAAATCATGGCTCTTGAAACCCTAGTGGTGCATTTTTGGGTGTGCTTCGTTGATGTGCCATGAACTTTAGGTAGGTTACCATTTTCACTTGACTTTATAATTTAATATTCATGTAATTATTTCTTTTCAAATATACCTTGTATGCTAAATGTTGTTGTGTGATTATTTAAATGCTTGTTTTTTGTGCAAAGTGGTGGTTTATGCCTTGTTTTATGATAAATGATTTTGTTTTACTATAAATGTGCACACGAAGTGTTTGATTAAATTATCGATTGGATTTTTCATGTGATTTGTGGATTATTAAGAATGGTTTGGATTTTAAAATGTTGTTGTGACATATTTATTGTGTTTTTGGGTTCCCCAAATGAATTTATATAATGTATTGGACTTGATAATGGTGTGCGTTCATTTATTTAAAAATAAAATGGAATGTGATTATGATTAATGGAATATTTGGAATCTTTATTAAAATGGTCTTGGCATGGAAATGTGATTTGAATTATTAAAAAAAACTGAAATTATTTTCAAAGTGGAAAACGGTGAGTTTACACCCTTTTTGAAAGGTGGATTTGGTTCCTTTAAAGTGATGGTTTTATGAAGAATTCTTAAAGGATCATTTGTAAATTTTGTGGAAATGGTGGAAGTTTTTAACATGTAAAATATCATTGGACAATAATATTGCCTTGTTTATATAAATATTTAATGGGTGGGATGTACTCAATGTGTAATCCTTGTGACACATTTACTTTTTATGGAATGGGAGATCCTCAGTGTAGAATTTTTTGTGACATATGAGTTTCATGGAATGATATTGATCCTTGGGGGAAATCAGGTTTTTCCTATTATGTGAATTATTATATATTTCTATGTGATTGGATTCTCAGTTGGAATAAGTTGGATCACCCTATTATATACATAATTACATGGAGAACCTGGCATAATTATTGAATTTTCTGAGAACGATTACTACACTAGATAGATTAGGCACTAGCTGGTGGCCCATAGTAGTTGAATATATTGGGTTTATTACTATGGGATTTAACCTAATTATTTACCAATTTAGGGTGTATGGGAGTATTTAGGGTGTTCTTTATTTCATTGTGTGATGCATTTATTCTAGTATGGGTCTCATGTATTAGTATTTTTCTAATTATTCATGAACCCCCAGGTTCCTCCCATGTCTATTGGAACATAGTTACTTATGATGGAGGATTGATATAATTGGTTACTCTTGTGTGTTAATTTCCATTTAACTTAATATGTGATTGTTGTAGTGATATCATGTGTGGTGTATTTCTTGGAAATTGATTATTTGGCTTCCAAAGGTTTATGGAAAAAGAAAAATGTTTTAAAGTAAAAATATTTTATACTCTCTTGTGCCATTTTGAAATGAAAGGATCACTTTCCCATTGAAAACATTAATTCATATTTAATGTAAATGAACCTGATTTTGGAATGAAAAAGGGTAATGGGTTGTGTTTTGTTTTAATGTAAAAAAAGTGTGTAAAATATTAAT
Organism: Viscum album; assembly: GCA_963277665.1. NCBI lineage: Eukaryota > Viridiplantae > Streptophyta > Magnoliopsida > Santalales > Viscaceae > Viscum > Viscum album. The sequence continues at coordinate 2,098,154,737 of OY728122.1, forward strand.
TTTATATATTTTATTACAAACTTGAAGTTGAGGATTATTTTATTGAAAAGGGAGTGCACTGAGAATAGATTATTCAGGATAGATTAATGAGTTTTAATACTCACACTTATAGTTTCAGTTGTTTTTAGTTTGTGGTGTAGGTATCATATTAGTATTTATCTCCATGGGCGATGGTTGGTCTCGATGTTGGAGAGTGAACCTAAGGGTCACATGGAGATATTGGTTTGTCAGGTCTCAGTTTTGGTTTTATTATACAACTCAGTTGTGTTTTCAGCTTTGTAAAATATGATTAGATGATTATTTATTCATATGGGATGCTTTGGTTATCTTTTTTTTGTTTAGTTACTTATTTATTATTGGGTGAAATCATTCTATTTTCTTACATTGTTGATGCCCGACACTAGTTGATAGATCATAGGGATCGATAATGCCCTTTGGACCATGTCTTGGACTGGGTTGAGTGTCGGTTCAGATGATATTCTATCCCAGTTCATGAAGAAATGGTATCAAATAAGGTCGGATCTTTATAGGACCTTGTTTTTCAGAGCACCCTTTGTTACTTGGGATGTCAAGGTAGATGGAGTATGACTATCATGACTCAAGAGACAAGAACAGGAAGGAAGTCATATACCCTTTCTCATTTTGATCCTCATGCTTCCATGGGAAGTTCGATTTTATTGGTTTCTTTAGTATTTGTGTATTTTTTGGTGTTTAGGATATGAAAAATGAGTTGGGATAATGGTCTCTATGAGTTCGTAGGGTTTGGAAATCCATGTGAAGCTGGGAGCATAGTCCTAGAATACTCTCCGTGAGGTGAAATGTTTTTCATATGGCCACCAAACATATAGTTAAGTCACCAATCGACACTAGTTCCATCTTGTGAGTTGTTTTGGATCTTCCTTGATTCTAAAAAATTATTTTGAAAACTCTTGTTTTGGAATTGTGAAAGTGTGGTTTTTAGAGATAATGATTGGATTTTTGGAAAGCGGAAAATGGATTTTCATAATTAACCTTGAGGAAGGCCTTTGAAAAATTAATTTATGTAAAATTACTTCTTGGGTTAAAATGGAAATGATTTAACATTATTGGACTTTTATAATCAAAACATGGGGTTTATGGAAAATAGTTGTTTGAAAGAGGTAGTTTGTTTTGGATTTTTTTAAATGAAATGGAGTGGGTTTTAATCAAATGGTTTTTGATGTAATGGGATTTATTAGTCTGTTGGAAAATGTTTTGAATGAAAAAATTTGAATTTTTGGATGGAAATTCGTGGGATTTTATTTTTGAGCGTAGTGAAATTGATTAAAACATGGAATCTGAAAATTATTTTGACTTGGTGGTTAGTGAGACTTTGTAAGGTTTCATGAATTTTTTAAATGGGTTGAATTATTGTTTTTATAAAATTAGAATGTTTTGTTATGACATTTGGTGTGTTCCTTAAGTTATCACATGCATGGATATGTGTGGGAAGTGGTTGGATGGTGATGTGGGCAGAGAGTGCCCAAGATTGGAATGGTTGATAAGTTCCTTGTAAGGAATGAGTTGATATGTTCCCAGATTGGCACAAAATGTGCATGTGAGTGAGACTCTACGGAATACCATTGGTGAGTGTGAAAATGCACCAAGTTTGTTTTGTTTTTCAAAAGTATTTTTAAGATGGGAATTGTGGTGTTTTTGTAATCCAATTATTATATGGATTGTTTTTTATGATTTTAAAGTGTTTTTATTTGATGTGCTTCCTAATGATTTGGAGGTGATGTTTATGTTGTGTTATGAGATTGAAATTTTATTGGTAGTTTGGTCTTGAAGTAGTGTTTAGTGGGTTTCTAGAAAGGTTTGGGGAATATTTGATATGGTTTCACTTTGTGATGGTGTATGTTCTATGTGAGTTTTGGTTCATGTGATGGTTTAGATAGAGATCTTTTTTTTCATTTCCCTGTGTTCACCTACAAGTGGTCCCTTGTTTGAAATATTTCTAGCTGATAAACCTAAGGATTTTGTTCTAGATTTTTAAATGTTAAATTCACCTCTTCAATGGATACCCTAGCCCATTTGTTGAATTAGAGAGCTGTTTAGGATCGATTAAAAGTGCCTTCATTTTATGATGATTCTCACAGTTGTAGCAGTTTTCATCGGTGCTGTTTGGTGTGTTTCATTGGATGCCTTGTTCATTATTCTCCTTATTCAATGTGAGAAATAATGGAGTGTGCATATTTCAAGTCCTTATTTGTGTAAAAGTGTGTTGTTTGAGGAAGTGAGTTTTGTGCTATTTCATAATCTTCTATTTCTACCTGGAGTGCTATGTGGCTGATTGTGGAACCAAAATAAAGAGTTATTATTAGGGATTAACAAATCTGAAATATGAGTCAATGGATGTTTCAAATATTAGGGCTCTAGATAATGGCCTCGGAGTGAAGCTAGAACGTAGTCAAGAATCCCAGGAGTGTGGGGAGTTTGGCTAAGTTCTTGTTCCCACCATTGTGGTGAAGCAATTTCTATGTTTCTATTGTGGGTTCTCTGTCAGTGTGAATGTTTCTGATGAGTTTTCCTTGTGTGTATGTCCCATGTGAACCAGGTATGGATTTAGTTCATGGCCATCCATAGGTGATGAGGTTTGGGTTAGTTGCTATTTATATTAGAGTTCCTTTCATTGAGCCCCTCCTCTCCACTTCCCTCCCCTTATGGTGTGGGATTTTAGTATGCATGGGGAATCTTTTAAGTTTGTTTGATATCATTGGTTCGTAATGGTGGGGAGACCCACTATGGGTATTGTTGAGGTTTCTCTTAAAATAATCAGTCTTAGTTGGTTTGTTATGATGGGGAGTCTATTCAAGCCTTCTGTGTCAATAAATTTTTTGTGGTTCTCGGTGTTGGTACAGAGACATGTGGTTTCATCTAGGGTTATCTAATATCAAGTTCCTCTATGTTTGGGGAAACACTGGGATTTTGGATCACACCTAATGGTTTATTCTATATCCAGGTTATATGGGTTTTAGTTTTAGTTTTATGATATTTCTTAAGAAGTAGTTTTGGTTTGTTGGTTTGCTTCAAGTAAGAGGTGTGAGTTTCGTTTGGTGGTGGTTGAGGTGTTCTTGATTTAAGTGGTTGAAATTATGCGGTTGTGGAAATAATTTTTCTAGATTTATCAAATGGAAAATTTTATGGATTTCTAGGGTTAGAAAGCATTATGATGAGGAGAATTTTCACACCCAGATTTTTGTTTTCATCATTTTTTCTGGCATATCTTTTGGATCTTGGTTTTTCTTTCGATTTCTAGGTGTTCTAGATTTAAATTTTATGTTTTAGAGGTTTTGGGTGGTTTTTGGAACTATTATTGGTTACTGTGAAAGTTATAATGAGGATATGGCCTATAAAATGAGTTTATAAAACTCTTAGTGGAACCTTTTAATGGTGTATATTTGTTGTATGGTTTATCCCCTTGAGTTAGATGAGTTTTGGGGTGAAAAGGGTGTTTTTGGGGAATTTTTCCTGGTCGCATGGTTAAGGTGCACAATTAGGTTAATCCTAAAGGTAAGTATACATGGGTTGAAAGTTTTTTTTATGTTTTAACCAATCATGTAGCCAAAGCGTTCATCTTATTTAGCACTAGATAGTGGGAAATCAAACAGTTTGCACATAGTTTGTTAAACCTTGCGAGCTAACTGTGCAACCCACTCAAGAAAGGGTATTTTTGGATTTTCTCCTTGTTTTTAATTTTGATTTCTTCCCTTATCCTCCCCCAATCAAAACCTATGACCAAAACACCCCCATGGTGGTTTTTTGAACCTCCAAACCCCACAAAGTGGATTTCAAGGTGGTTTATTGGTGAATCTTCACCTGGTTAGAAAGGTTAGGGTTCCCCTCTCTTTCTCCTTTTCTTTTATTCTATTTTAAATTTATTCTCTAACCCTAGAGGCCATGTTTGGACAAATTAAATACCAAGTGTGGTGATAATTTTGGGATTTTGTTCATTTAGGGTTCCTATTGATAGATCTTGGCTCTTGGAACCCTAGGGGTTCATTTTAGGGTGTGCATAGTTGATGCACCATGGACTTGAGGTAGTCCCGCATTTGAACTTGCATTTATAATTTAAGATTAATTGATTAATTTTTTTTGAACCTCCCTTGTCTGCTAAATGTTGTTGTGTGATTATTTACATGATTTTTTGGTGTGAAAAGTGGTGATTTATGCCTTGTTTTGGGATAAATGATGTTGTTTTACTATAAATGTGCACACCAAGTGTTTTATTAAATGATCAGTTAGATTTTTCATGTGACTTGTGGATTATTAGTAATGGTTTGTCTTTTCAGATGTTGTTGTGAAATATTGATAAAGGTTTTGGGTTCCTCAAATGAATTTATAAAATGGCTTGGACTTGATAATGGTGTGTGTTCAGTTCTTTTAAAAAGAAATGGCATGTGATGATGATTAATGGTCTGCTTGGAATCTTTATCGAAAATTAATTATCATGGAAATTTTATGTGAATTTTTGAAAGAGATTTTTTAATTTTTTTTGAAGTGGAAAATGGTGTGTTTACACCCTTTCTGAAAGGTGAATTTGTTTCCTTTAAAGTGATGGTTTTGTGAAGAATTCATAAAGGCTCGTTTGGAAATTTTGTGAAAATGGTGGAAGTTTTTAATGTGAAAACTCTCATTGGAAAATAATATTGACTAATTTATATAAATATTGAATGGATGGGATGTCCTTGATGTGGAATCCTTGTGAGCCATTTACTTTGTATGGAATGGGAGATCCTCAGTGTGGACTCATTTATGACCTATGAGTTGTATGGAAAGAGATTGATCCTTGGGGTGAATTGGGTGATGCTTGTTGTGTGAATTATTATATATGTGTTTTTATTGGATAATTAGTTGGAATTGGTTGGATCACCCTATTCTTTACATCTTGACATTGAGAACCTGGTATAAATATTGATTTTTTTGAGAATGATGGGTGCACTTGCTAGATTATACACTAGCTGGTGGCCCATAATAGGTGGATATATTGGGTTTATTAGTATGAGATTTTCCCCTCAGCCAGTCCTAAGTTAGAGGAATTCATCTAGACTATATCTAGTTGAAACTACCCCTCCCTAATGTCTACATCATGATGTTATCTCTCCACCTTCGTATGACTGTTTGGCTAGGATTCCCATGCATGCACATGCTCGCCCTGATGGAAATTTCCATACCCTTCCATTATTTCAAATCTATTAGCTCTACTCTGGTGAATGTGAACGCTCTGAATAAAAATAAGGCTTTCAGTCCATTCGGGCTGGTTACTATTGTGTGTTTATTTCCATTACCCTTATTATGTGATTATTGTAGTTCTCTCATTTGTGGTATCTTTATTGGAAAGTGATGAGTTGGATTACAAAGGTTTATAGAAAAGGAAAAATGTTTTATACTCTCTTGTTCCATTTTGAAATGAAATCATCACTTTCCCCTTGAATATGTTAATGATTATTTAATTTAAATGAACCTATTTTTGGAATGAAAAAGGGAAATGGGTCATGTTTTGTTTTAAAGTAAAAAAAAGTTTGGACAAAACTAATTTTATATATTGTATTTCAAACTTGAAGTTGATATTTTTTTTACTAAAAAGGAAGTGTATTGGTAATAGATTATTTAGGCTAACTTACTGAGTTTTAATACTCACACCAGTAATTTCTATTGTTTTTAGTTTTTGGTACAGGTCTCAGCTTGGTATTTATCACCATGGGTTATGGTTAGTATTAGTGTTGGAGAGTGACCCTCAGGGTAACATGGAGATGTTGGGTTATGAGGTTTCAGTTTGGGTTTTATTATACATCTCAGTTGTGTTTTCATCTTTGTAAAAGATGATTAGATGATTATTTATTCATGTGGGATACTTTGGTTATATTTCATATGTCTAGTTATTTATTTATTATTGGCTGAAATTATTCCCTTTGATTATTTTGTTGATACCTGAAACTAGTTTCTAGCCTATGGGGATCGAGAACACCCTTCGAGCCATGTCTTAGTCCTGGTCAGGTGTCAGGTCGGATGAAATCCTAGCCTGGTTTGTGAAAAATTAAATTACCTTGATTAGTGTATTAAAATACCACAAAATATATGCATGAAAAGACAGTACCTGGAAGGGATCTCTGCTGGAATTGTTCAGCAGATGGCTAGCTAGAAAGGGAAGGCGATGTCCCTGGCTGGGAGGGTTTGCCTCGTGAATTCAGTGATAACATCGAAATTTGTCTACTCTTTCTCCATTTACCGATGGCCGAGGGGTCTTCTCAAGGAGCTTCAGTGCATGATACGGAATTTTATATGGACGGGGTCACCACATGAGAGGAAGCTAATTACAGTGGCATGGAAGGAGTGTATCAAGCCTGTGGAGCTGGGGGGTCTTGGGCTCAAAGATCTTCGAACTTTCAATGATGGACTGATTGGGCAGTTCACTTGGAGCTTGCTCTCTACTGAAGCTGAGGATGATTTCCTTTCAAATAGATTCACAAGGAGGCTGATGAATGGTTACAAATGGCACCTTGCTTCATCAGTTTGGGACTCTATCAAACAGGCCTATGTCAGAATTATGCATGATACCCGATGGTTGGTTTGCAGGGAATCCACTCTGAGTTGCTGGAATACAAAGTGGCTCTCACAATCTCTTTGTGATTTAAATGTGCCATATGAAGCAGCGAATTTGTCAATTTCCAGTTTTCTCTCACAAATACAATCTGCCTCTCTTACTGTTCCTGTGCAGGTGGAGCATGAAATCACTAATTATGTCTTTATGGAGCAGGATACCCTGATCTGGACAATTTGCAGGACATGACAGTTCAACAGCAGGGACTACTACAGGACTATCTGTGGAGGTCATTCCTCTGCCCCTTCTTGGCTGCTAAAATTTTGGGTGCGCTTCATCAGACCCTCCAGATTTTTTCTGATTTGGAGGATCTGGAAAAACCGTCTTCCCACATCTGATGCTTTCAAAAGGACCGGAGTTCAGATGGCTTCCATGTGTTCTGTTTGTAAGTCTGATGATGACTCCTCTCAGCACATCTTTATGGATTGTTCTTATGAAAAGCATCTTTGGGCCTATGTTTACTCTGTCTTTGGGGTGGATTGGAGTCCATATGGTTCGGTTACTCAAATGCTTTCTGCTGCCGCACAGAGCAGATTTAGTGAGCAGATTTTTAACCTTTTTTTGGCTGCAAATTCTGCTACTGTTGCTTTCCTTTGGGAAGCTCGGAATGGAGCGACTTTCTCTGGTGTTTGCCCCACTCTTCAGCAAGGAATTATGGCGATTCACAGGGATGTTTATGCTGCCTCTTGTGTGCAGGCTGGATCAATGTCTAACACAGTTGTGGACCTTCGAATCTTGCGCACACTTGGGATTGCGGGGCGACCGCGTTTGCCCCGGATGCTAAAATATATTAGATGGATTCCACCCATCGGATCCTACATCAAGGTGAATGTTGATGGAGCTGCGTTGGGTGCTCCAGGTACTTCGGGGTGTGGAGGAGTGTTCCGCACTTTCCGAGGATTTGTTAAAGGATGCTATAATCACGCTGTCGGGGTTGACATTGCTTTTGAAGCGGAGCTTTGGGCAATTGTCTTTGCCATCAGGTATGCCATCCGTTTTAACTGGGAGCATTTATGGATTGAATCTGATTCCCAGACCACTGTTCATGCCCTGAGTGCAAAGACGCGCCAGGTCCCTTGGCGCATACTTCCACATTGGGTTGATTGCCTTAAGGCTATTGGCCGGATGCGGGTGGTGATTTCACATGTCTACCGGGAGGCGAATCAGGCTGCGGATGCGTTGGCGAAGTAGGCGCTCAATGACACAGGGGAGATGTGGTCGTTTACGGTTCCAGACTATTGTGCCTCACTGGTGGAGGCAGATAGGTGTGGGGTTGTGCACACTCGTTTATGTAATATTCCCTTGTTTGCTTGACTCTTCTCATTTTTGTTATTCAACCTTTTAGGACCGGCTTCCACCGGATCCTGGCTTTTCTGGTAACTCAATTTACCCTTTACTATGGAAAAATATATTCTCCATTGTTACTATTAATTATGGAAAAAATTCAATTGAAATAATTACTAAATTTGAACCTCTTGATTCCAAATATGAAATTAATTTTTTAAGATTCAAAATATACAAGTGGTATAAATTAATTTTAATATATTAATGAAAAACACAATAAAAAATAGTTTTTTATAAAAAATATTTTAAAGAATAAAAATAAAATCTATGACGAAATCATGTATAATGTTGATTTCTATGGAATTAATTGGATTATGTTTTAAAAAATGAGACTTATGTGAATTTAAATATAATAAAAAACCAAATATAAATTTGAAATTAAATGATTTTCTTAAGATTATTTTTACATTTTGATTTCAAAAATTATATGCATTTTATTAAATAAAATTTATAAAATTGATAAAAAGTAATCATAATGTCTATGCAAAAAATTCATTAAAACCCATTTTTGAAGGATAAAATGAATTTATACTCATTAATTTCTTAATAAACACAATTAAATAAATATTAATTCATTTTATTGAATATATAATCTCCACATTTCATTAAAATCATTCATCAATAGTGTTTAATTTAATCTATTAAGATAAAAATACTTTGCGTACATAAAAATTAATGAAAAAATATATTTTACCTTACAAATATTTTATCTACATTTATAACTATTTGATAATAAATGTATGAATTATTATTCATTTCATCAATAAATAACTTTATGCATATTTTTCATAATGTGGTTACTCATATTCATACCCACTAATTCAAAAGTTGGTTTATAATGGTTATATTTAAATAATATTTTTGTAGTATATCTCAGTCTATTTTAAGCTTGATATTGCATGTTTTATATGAAATCGAACATAGTATTATTTTTAAACTAAAATATCATGGTGTTACACCAATCAATATTCAATTTATAATAAAATTGATAAAATCTATAGAAAATCTAACTATGTTATTTATCTCTATAAAAATGGTGTGAAAAGACATAAATTCATCCTTCCTTGACATACACTAACATCAACACACAAAACCCCCTTAATAAAAAAATTTCACTACGATTTTGTGAGATCTATAGGGACACCTAACCAAAATCACTACAAGTAAAAATGGAATCCAAGTGGAGAGGAGAGGGAAAAAGAAAAAGAAGGCCTCACTTCCAACCAATATAGAGTATTTTTCTCAAAACATCATAGATCATAAAAAGATAATGGAGGATAAGGAGAGGAAAGGTATAAAATTATCCCTACAATTCCAATGCCTCAACACCAAAACCCTCAAATGGGGTTTAGAAAATCGTTGAAAATACAAAAATTCTAAACTTGAGTTGGGTGGGTGGGTGGGTGGGGGGTTGAGGTCCACCATCAATCTTTTGATTGACCCCCACTAGAATTTTGATGAGATTAAAAGTTTTTAGTGGAATTCCACCAGGTTTCAGGTTTAAGGGGTAGAAGAAATGGCCCATACACATCCCACTAGGCTTCTAATGGGATTTCACCAGGAATCTAGAGGGATTTTTTTTGTATTCTAATAAGGCCTAATCCATTACCCAACCATCATGATCACTCTTATAGAATTTTATCTCTATAATTAATATTTAAAAAACTCATTTTAATCACTAAATAATAGCTACCATTTCCTCCCACAAGTACATTTTTCCAAAAATTAAAATTTTCCTTTTTTATATTTTATAATTCATTTTATTTCTCCTTTTATTTTTACATGTAATAATTCTAGTCCTTAAAAACATAAAAAATATGGATTATTACCTCTAAAAATCATCATTAAGAATCTTCCATGAACCAACCATACTTAGAGGCTCAATTCCATCCTTCTACCTTGGGTCTCCTAATGGATAGAATCATTCCATCATCACAATTGATCTAAAGGAACTACCATTCCTATGAATTCCTCTTGCTTAAATCCATCAAATGCACCCATTATTTCTTAAATAGTATGTTCAACCCTAAATACATTTCACTATGTACAATCACACATGAAAAAAACCTATCAGTACACCACCTTAACAAACTCCTCTAAATCCTCCCAGACCACACATAGTGGTTCAATCCATTAATATAGTCTAAATCACTAACATCCCCACTATGGTGACATCCTCATAATATCATTATCACAAGTGTAAAACTTAAGTGGTCAATATCATTTTTCCATAAAAGACCATTTCCCATGCGAATCTATTGGACACACTTCTATTTATCCCCTATGATTATTCACACTCACCAATATTCACTCACTCAAGATTCTATCCTTTTGTCAATTTCTTGGTTTTTATCCCAGTACTATACCCTCCTCACAAATAACATTATTCCATTACCCGGGTTATATCTAGATCATTCACTAAAACTCACATCTCTGAGATTTATCATGCACTCGATTTTCTAGATGACATGGTAAATTTCAATATTTGGAGTTCCTAAGGAATTAGATATAACTAACTAATTCTCACCTAGTATCCACCATGATGCCTCAACGATTCTCCCCTAGTTTATTTCACTCGTAACTCAGCCAAATCATTTAACTTGATTCATAATCATTCAGATGTTTAGCCACAAATTTCTATTAGTTGATTAATCCTTTCTATTACTTCCATAATATGAGGTAAATCACACCCTAAGGGTCATACCTTATGGAAACCAGTAGTATGATCCCAATCATTGGATTTCCTAAATCATTACACCACTAATATTGACTTACCATAATTTTGAAATCCTAAAAGGACCATATATTATGATTTTATCTTGTCAAAACCTACCAAAACCATATTTGGAGCCTCTATCAATTGTATATAGATATAACAACACTTCCCATCACCACTATTCCATGTCACAACCAACAAAAAATCACAATTACTAGTCCCTATAGAAATAACTCATACATCCTAGATAGGAGAAACCCAAATCACCTACCAGGACACCCTTTAAAACCCCTATATGAATACCAATATTTCAATGTTTCTTAAAAATGGTGGCATACAATGATTATCACTCTATACTATCATGAAATCGATTCAATAAAATTCATACCTACATACAAGAAGTCTTGGAAAACACTACTGGCATCCCAAATCACCCTAAATAAACATCTACTTATCCATACTTTCCAATTTGATGACCCTCCACTACATGGAATACTTACCCTTTCCAATTCAAAGTAGTCAATGTGAATATCAAATTTAAAATATAATAAATTCAATCCATTATGAATTGAACCTCCTAATACAATATTGATCATCCTAAAATATTCCTAAGGATTTGGTAGGATTTCTATGGGTCTCCTATCCAACACCTACCCCTATCACTATCACTTTATAAAACCATTATAAAGAGTTACAAATATTAACAATATTCTCACTCAAGGGATAATTTCACTAAGGTACTAACTATTAGAGATCCTCTTAATCCTGACTCGATATCCCATGAATTATTTCCCCTTGGATATATTTCATTATCACCAATCTATTTTTAATGGTCATTTCACAATGATCCATATATAAGATATCCTATAAGTACTCATAATTCACGAATTATACCTTTTTAACATAAACCTAAGGGGATTACACCATTTTCACACATCCATATTTTGAAAAGGCCTATAATAATATTATATCCTAAGAACATTTCAATTCAAAATATTCTCACATAGTATTTACTTCCCAAGCCATTTAAGTCCAAAATATATTTTCCTAATCCATAATCACTCTCCTAATTAACATTATTTACCCATTCTCCAAATTATTCATATTTAAATGATAACAATAGAGAACACAGAGACTCAGTCTATCTCACATTTCATCATCTCACATACCTCATATGTTACACAACTGTACACACTCCCTTACCACCTGGGTTAGGAGTCTAAAATTTCCATTTACACAATAACCCCATAAATTAGTCTCATAAATCATATGATATAGGGTAAACCACCATATTTCCTCTAATTAATGAGATAAAAAACTTGTCCATACCGAATCTAAATCCTTGAGTCTCACATTCAAGTAAGCACATGTTTTTTCACTATCCTTATATCCCATATGACCATGATAGCATGAGTGTTATCACACCAAAATTAGATTTGAAAATATAATCAAATATGTTTGGATTCAGTTGATCTTTCTCATCACATAACTAATATATATTATCTGAATCACTAACTATTATATAGTTCCTAGATATACCCAAGAAACCCAATATTTCTTATTCTACCAACTCTAGGGTTTCCAATCCATTCTGGAATACCATGAAAATATGATTCCATAAAATAGGTATCCCTTTATTATATATATACTCTAATACTATGAGACCCATGCTAATATATACCCAAGGAATATGATGAATCTCCCACCAATTTAATAGTTGTCATCACATACATGTTTATACACAATCATCATCAAGAAATGACATATATAAAAATTAAACATCTCCATGGAATTTAGTTAATTATCATGCCTCTAATAAGTTATTTTGTAAAACATAGAATAATTTATTATTAAATTTTAGTCAAACAAACCCTTTTTGATATTATTTTCAAAATTAAATTTTATTTGAAACATTTTCCCATTTTTTTTCACAATTCATTTTTTTATAATCCCATGTAGTCATGTGCATGTTAACTGAAACTGTGTGATAATGATGATATATAAACATATATAATTTTAATATACTAGGATAAGAGTAAAACCAAATGAATACATGAAAATCATAATTTAATAAAAAATAACTCAACCATAATAATAAATGTAAAAACTAAAATCCTACAGCCTTGGTAACTTGGAATTCCACTATATAAGTGTGCATGATGCACAAGGCTGATGTCAGTCTCAATTTAAAACTAGTATTATAATAATATACCATGAACAAAATAATAAACTAAATTAAAACAAGGGTGTTGATACCATTTTCATCCCCAAATTGGTTTACCCAAACAGTAACTAAGATGGGTCACCACATCAGCTCAGGCATGCCTCCCATTACACCTAACATTTTCATATTGTAGTGATGGTATTATCCATACAATAGGGAGAATATAAACTCTATATCATAACCATCTATTCATAGTAAATAATGAAAACATAAAACATACATTGGGGTATAATATAGATTTATAGTTGAAAAATCACCATCGCAATAATATACACATTCTATATTAAAATTAAAACCATGATAAATATATATCATTCATAGAACAATATATTTCCTTCAATGAGTTAATCATTTATATGGAAGGGAAAAAAAATTAATAAATCTGGAAGCAATGCAACTAACCTGGTCCTTGGGATCACCTCATATCCCACTCCTATTCCTACAAGTACTTCTACATTAAACCAAGTCACTAGGAAATGTACTGAACAATATAAAAAACATAAAGGTTAGACATCCACTAATGTGAAAATGCATGGTGTGAGTATGAAACTCAGTAGGACATTACCAATGGGTCTCCTAAATGATACCACAATGAATACATATTTGAATATACCAAAAAATGAACATATCCATAACATTAAACATGAAATACACAATTCAAGCTACTATATACTAACTAGGACACTAAATTTTTTTACCCCACATGATATAAATAGTTTCATAGAGGGACACCGATAATATCATGGATTTCATAACATGGTGTTCAAATTCCCTGGGTTGGATTACAAAGAATATGTTAACAAATGAATACTAAGAGAAGCTTGAAATAGAAAATCCCTCAACAATAATCTAGTATGAATTCAAATAATTGGAGCATCTAGGTCCCTCAGGAATCTTATAGGTTACATATAAATAATGAGACCTGTTATCCAACTCAAGAATCATTTATTCTATAATGGTTTGAGTTTCCAAATTCCTTTGAAATTATTCAGGTTATATCTAAATGAGGGGAGTCAAAAAATCCCTCAAGAATTAAACACATAATAGAGTACTATGAGAATGGGAATCAAGTATCTTAATATCCAATCTAATTGGTAACTATAAATCAAAAACCCTTCATAATATAACACATACCTAGCCATAAACTATTCCTTTATACATCACTCTCATATTGTAACCTGAGTTGAACCTAAACTTCAACTACTTAACCTCACTTAAAAACTCCATCTATAAAAACTTGACTATTTGAGTTACTGATCATCATAATAAATGATCATATCCAAATAATCAACTGGCCTAAAGGTTATAACTATTTACATACCTTGAACCTTAAGTTGAGTTAAGTATAATACCTAGATAACCCATCCTATTATGCATTTAATATCTCAATTAGTCATAAATGACTTACTCAATTGTTTCATAATCCATTATTCACCACCAAAGGTTAATATTAAATATTTAGGCATACATTGTATACATACCACACCCTAATACTCTTAGGTAAATCATTCATTAAATATTAACCCCATGGTACACTCTAAGTGGATTATTCAAATATGATCCATTTTACTATAATAAAACCTTTTTTATACTAGATAATCACCTATAAGGTGTATTTACCAAGTCTTAATACCATGCATATACCATATTATGAATGACATCTAGCACAAAGATCCCATCACCGATCCATCTATCATTTAACTAGGACCCCTTGGAATCGTTTACATAGTTCTAAGAGACAAACCTACCCCCTTGTAATTTAATCCATACTCATATAACCATTGGGTGTATTTAATAATAACTAACTAAATCATTTAAAGGTGACATAATCATAAAGCGATTCCAAGTCTATTTAGATATGAGTGGGATTCCCATTCAATATCTAATAGGTTTCACCCATTCATTCCATATAATCGAGCTACATGATGATACTGAAACCACAACTAATGATGTGTGAATAGTCCATGGAATGCACCTAGCACTCCTATGAGAAAACTACCAATAATTAACTACCCAATAGATAATAATAACAATGATGATAATAATTATTCCATTTATTTATTTGGGTTAATATATAATGAAACACATTCACACACCCACACTCATGAGCTGGAGAGGATAGGACATAACCCCCAAAGGGATAACTCATCCACCTAGTATTTTATAAATTTTTAATGGCATAAAGGACCCATCATTTTATGTCCCAAATATCCTTTTCGGCATCATCAATTAAATGTGTTTTCACCCCTTCCAACATCATACCTATATCACAGCATGTCTGTGTTATGCCTGCATCACCACCTGCTTACATTGACAACCCCTAGGTCTGTGCCTGCATCAGCATATGATTCATAAATACCCTAAAGGGATTGTCAGTAATTTTCATCCACCCTACCCACACAATTGAAACCCACATTTCCACCAACCTTTATCTTCACTCCCCCACCTTTTCATCACTTTTCTATTCCCTAGCCTCCTGTTCACCCACACGTGTTCCTGGATTCAATCCCTGGACCTGCATTTTTCAATTTGATTGCCCTAACACTGCATAAAGCTTGTTATATTTTATCTTTTTTGATATTTATAGTTATATATATATATTTACATGAATATTTGTTATTCATATATTTAAATAACTATTTTTAAATACATTTATAAAATGTATTTTTATATGTGTATGTGATATACATATACTTATATTTATTTAAATATATTATATATTAATATTTATTTAAATTTATTTAAATATATATATATATATACATTTATTAATAAACACACATATTTATATATAAACATTATAAATAAATTTTTCTAACTATATATATATATATTCATATATTTTTATAATGTAATAAATGCTTAGATATTATTTTAAATAAAATGGATAATAATTAATATCATATGTTTATATAATTATTTTTAAATAAAATTTTAAAATATTTCTATATATTGCATATTTAGATATAAATTTTATACATTACATACATTTTTATTTGTATATATATTTACATATATATATTTATCCATATTCATATACAATTGTATATTTAGATATAAATTTTCTATAATTTATTTATAAATATTTACTATAAATATGTTTATATACTATAATTAATGATAATGGTAATGATTTATTTATAAAAATACATTTATATATGACTTATTTACATAATACTGACACACATACACATACACACATATTTACACACATACATAAACATTTATATTTCACACATACATGAAAAATTATTTACATATATGTATCTATTCACATATATTATAATATACACATAAATATATATTTTTATTGAAACACACATATTTATATATAATCATTACTTTTAAAGGTATATATATATATATATACTATTTCATGTAGTGCTAAAATTTTCTCTAGATGAGATCACTAAGGTGCGATGTTTTGAGGGAAATCTTCAGTATGCTATTAGGGTACATGTGAACATCTTTAGATTGAAATTATTTTTTAAGGGAATGAACTATAATTTGACATAATAATGAAAATTTACTAATGGTAGTGCACCCAACTATAAAAAACATAATGTGGGGTAGGTAGTGAGATTTAGGTAGTAGGGAGTGGGGTTTTGAGGATTCATAGTTTGGTGGTCAGAGTATGGGGCTATCTTCACCTATTTGGTACGGTTCATCCTCTAGGTGTTATTAGAATATAATTTTAGAGGACATTTGAGCTTAGTATGATTGACCACCCAAGGAATGTCCAGATTACGGGAGATGGGGTATTTGGAGTTTTTCTTCTATCCATTCCTATATTACTCTAGTGGTTATGGATTTAGTGAAACCTAGTTATTTGAGGTAGGGCTAGGAGAAATAAAGGGTGTAAGTAACTAAAGTTTATCTATAAACTCAGGTTATGATATAGAGAAGGGTGTTAATTATAAGATCCCATAGTCAACATAGTTTTTGATCACACATGGAATTCAGGAATCTAAAAATTTGGGTTGTTTTATTTACATATGATTTAGTCAAACTTTTCTAATAAGGATCGAGAGTTGTTTGTGGTCATAGGTACATTGTGATTGTGTTGGTTTTGGTTTTTCATAGAAGGTAATAATTAATTGTTTGAGTTATGTGTGAAGAAATTAATAAGTGATGGTTGGTTCTCTGGGCATCGACTATGATTCAAGGTGATGGTGTATTTAGTGGCTGGTAAGTTTAGATTTTGGGGTGGTGGTTGGGCATGTGAACATAATTTTGTTGGGAAGTTTTATTGTGGTATTATCATGTTGGTTATTACTTTTTTAGGGAGTAAGAAAAGTTGGAATTGGTATTTTTGATCCTCTATGTCATGGTGATCAGGAATTGGTAGAATTTTTCATCACCATCTTAGTCCTGTGAGGGTGATATCAAAAGGATGTTCATGTTTTAGTTGTGGTGTGTTAGTGTTTTGGATAGAGATATCTTGGGGATGTTTTGTCTTATAGTAGGGAGTTGGTAATATCCTATGTGTTTAGGTGAGAGATTTTGGGTTTAACATGAATATAACCATGTGTATTTAGACCTTTTTGAGGTGTTATAGGTGTTGATAAAGGTTTTAGGGGTAAATATATGGTATTTTTTCTTAGTATATAATATTTATCCTAGAATAAATATACCATCTAATATCTAGTATAAATATAGAGTATACAATTTTTCTAGGAGGAAGGGGGTGTTATAGATAGTCTAAGGACAACTTAGTGGACTTGGAATGGGTACTTGGTGGGTACTGGGTACCTCGTGTCAGGGGACTGAGTACCTAATGTCCCTATAGTTTTTTTATTATTTTATATTTTAATTTTTAATTAATTTGATTAATTTGTTTAAATTAGGTTAAATAATAAAATTTCCTTATTCTTCCTCTATACGCAACAAGCCTCACTCCCACTCATTATCTCTTCTCCCATGGGGAGTAATATCCTCTATTTGTGGGAAAATATTCATACTATTTTTCTTAATAAATCTCTATATGTAAGGCTCAGTATCCCCCGTAATCCTTTTTTGGTGCTGACACTATAGTAGTTTTGAACTAAAATATATGTTTTAAGAATTTTTATATAGTTTCTATATTTATTATCTTTTGGTTCAAATTAGTATATGATATATGGAAAGTAATCTTCTACCAGTAAAAAATAAATGGAATTTAAAAATTCTCAATAGTTTATATGTGTTTCATGTGCATCATGTAATATTAAGGAAGCACTGACCTTATATGAATTCCATTAATTATTTTTAAAATTGATTTCCATTGTTTTTTATGATGTTTATAAGGCCAACTGAGGATGTGAGTAGTCCTTGGAGAGTTTTACATCAACACCATAGTTTCTGATGATCATGTTCCATGTGTAAAGTGTTATGGGAATGTGATATTGAGTTACGAGGAGTGTCCTTAGAAACATAATGATTGATATTCTCATGGTTCTGTGGTGATGATGTTTTGAAACATGAGGTGGGATGATGTTGATCATCATTTATTGTGGAAACTGAGGTTATCTATGTGAATAACCATAGGATGTTTTTGATGCCACTCAACATTAGGGTTGAGTCCGATTGATTTTTTGCACATGATAGGTGGTTTTATGACCATATTTATGATATAATCCTTTATAATTATACTATCTTAGGGTGATGATGTTGACCATCGAACTGATGTAGGTATAAATCATATATGTGGTCATAATATTATGTGGTAACTATGATCACCATTATAGAGTGATATGATCATTTTATGTAGAATCTAAATGGATATTTTGATCTAGAGGCCATAATGCTAATGTGATGGAATGATGTTATGAGAATTTTGGTGATAAGATTCATAGAGTGATATAGAAATAATTGGATAACTATGTGAGCATTTGGGTGTGTTCATGCCATGGGAGAATATCCCTATTCTAGCACTAGGAAAAGAAGGTAGGGTCACATGTGGTTTTTCTGCTGATAAATTCACAATGTAATGGATTTTATAAATTGTATATTCTTTTAAGAAATTAATATAGATCACGCACTTTTATTTAGTAGATTTTTTTATGGTTACCATTGGCGGTTTACTACTAATTTATATTCACACCCTACATGAGATCTTCACAGTACATGAATAATTTATATCTCTAAACTCAAGACTAGAAAAGGGACCTCTGATCTGTGTCGAGTTGGTTGGAGATGTGGTGGTTTTCATTAAAGTTAGAGTGGGTAGATACTCAGTAATTAATTATAATCTCTTTTTGTATACTTGTTTTGGATCCTATTATATATGGTTGACCAAATTTGACTAGATCCGTTGTAACACCCCAAGATTTCATAGTGTGTTATTTCTTCAAAATAATTAAATAACTTGCACTACACGCAACACCGAGTTCAATCACACCATGACTTACAAAAATAAGCCATTCAAAAGCGGTTATGAATAGTATTATCTAAATTTTAAACTTTATATAATCCTTATAATTTTAGAATCCATATTATGAGTTTCTTTGATATAATGCAAGAACAAATTCATTTTCAGTATTGCACTTTTATCAACTTTTAATAGTGAACCCTTTTTAAATACAATATTTTAAACATATTGACTAAATGGGGACATCAAAAAAATTTAAAATGAAACATCCCAAGCTTCCACGGTACGCTTTCCTTTGAATAATACAGTAGCGTGTGTTATACGCAACTTCGAGTTTTAACACACACCACAACCGATTAAACTAGCCGTTGTGAATAGTAATACCTAATTTTTGAAATCATATATATTTTATATTTCAAAATGGACTTCATTTTTGGATTCAGAATATCGAAATTAGCCTAGGGTGAAATTTTGGAACATTTCGGATAACTTTCATATTTTGATGAATAGTGAAAATTTCTAAATTTTATTTAAAAACAACTTTTTTAATCAAAATAATTAATAGTGATAAATTATGAATTTTAGTGGTTTTAAAGTATATTTAGAATATATTTTTACCATTTAATATAATGTTGGTCATTGGACATAATTTTACAATTAAACCGAACATAAACAAGTGTCAATCTTTTGATAGTTATTATCTCTTAAAAACACGCTTTTTGTTTTGACAGCGGGAATTAATTTTAAATTAATTTCTGCCACTTCTGTGTTTTGAATTTAGGAAAATGGATTCCATATTTGGAATCAGGATGTTCAAATTGTGTAAATAGGTAACTTTTATTTTTAGACATTTTGAAAAGTTACTGTGGTAAATATTTTATTTACCATGGTTAAAGGGTAAATCCGGTAAATAAGGGTTAAAAAAATAATATTATAATAATACTAAATTACCCTAAAACGTGTCTTAACCCTATTGGTTGATACATGGTCGACCATGGGCATCTTTGGGTCTATTTTGGGACCCCATGGATCCACTTGTAAGTGATAATGACACATTATATTAATAAAGTTAAAATAAAAATAAAAATGGCATAAGCTTACATCTTTTAGAAGAACAATATTTACATAGGGTTATACATGTTGGATTTTAGATTATAAATATTCATTAGAAAGATAAAAAGATTTCCTACATAATTATATTTTATTTATAATTTTTATACATTAAATAATTTATTTTATTTATGACACAATGATGATGCAGTAATTACTAAAATAGTGAAAAATTAAAATAATTGATCTTATAAATACCCAAATAATTATAATATGAAACTTTTAATGAATTAAACTAATTTTCTATGATAATATGATATATTAGGATTGACTTAATTGACTTTGTTCGAAGTAATCAATCTGTTAGGAGTTTCACAAAAATCAACTATTGAATAGTGTCAAAATTGACATAAAAGAGTTCTTAAAACAAATATTATATTATTAATTGATATTAAATTCCTAAAAATCTAAGGTTCGGCCAAGAGACTTATATTATGATAGGTTCCTCATTAATGGACCACTTGGGGGTCGCTTGTATGTATATAGTAAGTTTATTAACCATATTATATAAAAATACAAAGAGACATTGTAAAAGTGAAACTAATTAACTTAGAGTTAATACTTAAAGATAAGGTTAATATAAGTACCCAAACCTGTCTAAATTCTATTGGTTGAGTGGTTTTCGACCTATCCCCACCTTAACCTTTGAATAGTCAATTTTGAAGCCATTAGAAACCGAATATGAATTTATTATAAATTAATATTTCTAGCTTTTCCAAAGGTGCCCCTCACCCCTCTTATAAAAGGGCACTCTTCCTTCTCATTTCTTCACACCTCTCAAGCCACTTGGCTCGTCCAAACTCTGCCCAACTAAGCTCCCCACATCCCTCTCCTCCTCCTTGAAGCTTCCCCTTAGGAAGAAAGCATTTCAAGAAGTCCTTTGGTTCCAACCAAAGTGAGTTACCTAAATTAAAGGTAACGATTTCTCTTAAATTATTTTCATTTATTTTGCTTCTCCAACCCCATAAATCTTTTTATTTCCTTTCTTTTGTAACAACACCAGTATCCTCAATATACTAGGATGTTGTTATAAGAAGGATTCAAACTACACATACACACAAATCCATCTAATGGATGATGAACATAATGTTTCTGTGGATGACAAACTAACGCCTCACGAAATGATGATTGTTCAAATACATCTTACCACCTCTCATGGTGGCCATTATGATGGAACTGTAATTAAATATGATATTAATGATATATATTTTATATATAATCTTCTGTAATTCCATTTTATTTCATACCATTATTCGTTTCATGTTGTATATACATACGATAATTTCATTTGAGGAAGTGCGGACTACCGCCCCCTTAAAATGATATGACTCGTTCATACCACACTTGGAACGTATAAAGGATGGTGTTAATGAACTTAAGTAACATATATAAAATATTATATTATACTGGAATAGTAATATACCTATGTATCATTTGGATTCGATTCTTTTAAAATAAAAATTAAATGGAAGTAGCGTTCGTGCGTACGTACGGACTACCGTCTCCACGAACGCGATGAGATTCATTCTCCATCGTATCCATTCAAGTATAATTATCATTTAATGATTTAAAAATGATGTTTAAGGACTTGATATCATTCTGAATATGAATAAGATACAACAAACATGACTTATGTAACAAAACATATAAAAGAAAATGAGTAAGTTAACACCCGAAACGACGATAATTCTAAGATATTATTAACAAATCAATGTTAAAAGATCATATATGATATCATATTAATATATATGATTCTTGTATAATTTAATAACAATTATTTCACCATTATACAGGAGGTTAACCTACCCCAACCAAGGAAAAGTACAAGGTAAGGGTTATTTCACAATCTCTTCATTATCCGAGGTTGTATTATACGTAATAATCTACTGGGATCTCTTTATCATCCACATCCATGTTTCTTCGAAATGTATTTCAAAACATTTTTACTATTTACAAGAATATGGGTTAAAGTAATTTATACCCTTGTTTGACTTTTTATAAGAGGTTTATAAAGGAATCTTTCCGTCGTTTTCAAAACAAGGTCCTTTTTAACCTTTTCGACAGAATTGAGGTAAGAATGTTTTTTTTAACTTATACGGCGGGTGCGGTTATTTTCCGCCGTTATAAAATCGTCGAAGCTTTCCTTACAAGCTTATAAGAATATTTTCAAAGAAAATGTTTTATTTTATATGGATCTTAAATGATTTCAAAATAAAAGGAGATACTTCTTTTAAAAGAATTTTGATTTCATCTATGTCAACATCCTTTGATGGATTTTAAGATTATTTGAAGTTGATTTATTATAATACAAAACTTCTATATTGTATTGAAGGTTTTGTGATATGTTTGAATGTGGATGTTCTATTTTATACCATTCATAGTTTATGGTGAAACTATTGACATTTCGTATGCTAGTTTTAACCCGAATGTTTATGTTATATTTCAAACTTTTCTTCAGATGAATGTGCTAAACAAGTATGTTCCGGGTTGGGGACCGGTAAAAGTAAGCCCTCCAGGTTGGGGACTGGTTAAAGTAAGCCCTCCAGGTTAGGGACTGGTTAAAGTAAGCCCTCCAGGTTAGGGACTGGTAAAAGTATGCCCTCCGGGTTGGTGTCCGGTTATTAGAGGCACTCCGGGTTGGTGTCCGGTTATTAGAGGCACTCCGGGTTGGTGTCCGGTTATTAGAGGCACTCCGGGTTGGGTTCCGGTTAGAAGTAACCCCTAGGTCTTGGGATGAGGCCTAGACAATGAAATTAACGTTTGGCATTATGCATTCCAACATTATGAAAGTGGTTATTGATATTGCATGTGATTATTCGATTAGTAGAATATCCATGTGAACAAGTAAATGGCATTATTTCATTTTACTTTTGCCATACTATGTTGAAGTTCAATTTTTAAAAGGCTTTTGTTTTAGTAATTCATTGCCTTAAATGTTTATGCTTATTTTGAATGTTCCGCTATATTGTTATCCTTACTGGGCATTTGAGCTCACCCCTTTTTTATGTTTTATTTTTCCCAGGTAGTGAAGAAGTAAATTATGATTGACTTGCAGGGATATTATGGGTTTATAGTGTGGACGTTGGAAACATTATGTTGTTGTAGTAGTTTTTCATTTTATGATGTAATGTAAAACTTATGAATATATCTAGTGTTTCCAAGGCTACTAAACTAATCGGTCTTTCGGGATTTGATCTTTCTTGTGATCATGCCAATGTTACGTAATTAATGCACCGACTCTGGGCAGCTGGGGTCGGGGCGTTACATCCGTACCCATGCTTACTATATGTTGTACATAATTTTTTATATCAAATATTATATCATTATATGTGTTTTCATCCCTTTTTGTCATCCTTTTAATTTATTTTGTTTTATATAACTTGGTTACTTTAGTTTTTGAAACTCTTATATGAGGGTATAGTCTCCCCACTATCAACTGTAGACCCACACTACTAGTCAAAAACCACTGTAATATGATGTTTTTCACCCTAGGTCTAGTGATACAACTCATATTAGAGATATTCAGGTCTTCTAGGTTAGGTACCTAACACATGGAAACTAGATATACTTGATTGGGCTATTTACCACATTCATTTGGCCCTTAAAATCATGTATCCCCTTGATAAAGGGTTCCCATAAATTTTTCTTACTAAATAGTAGGGTCCTTAGGGTGAATTCAATCATATATCCTTTTTATAATGAGGATCACTCTTCTCAAGGAACCAATGGTGATTTTTCTAGCCTTGATTACCCAACCTACATATTTTGGATATTGTAAACTAGACTTTATATCCACCATAATCATGTTTAGTATCCATGGGTCCAGTTAATGAACCATGACTACTGATCTAGTTTAAGTCCAACTCTTCTTCCAACTATCTCACACCCCATGTGTTTAGTTATCCTTCCCCAAACCTAGTTATGATAGAGGATAACTTACCAATGGGCCTCCAATATGGTGTAATCACCTTCCACAACTTCACCGTAATCACTTATTAAGTCAAAATGAAATAAGTCACTCATTCATAATCCCTACACCAAACCATTATAGGGAACTCACGCAAAGAGGATTGAGTTATATGAAACCAAACTAGAAGACACAATAGTATATTCCATATGACTTTAAATAGATCGGAATTGATCTTAGTTGTATGAATTTAAACTACTTTACATACTGGTCTAGAAAGAATGAAATAAAAAGGACCACATTTTGGTTATAAACATATAATCTTAAAGGCCCCACATTAGTCCTTATCACATGACCTTAAATGGTATAAAATTCCTCATTATATGAAACTAACTGATGTGGTTTTTGATTCCATTCATAGTGAAACATAACTTCACTTTCCCAATCCTAATTTCAAAACACATTATACCTACCTAGATTTCTAAAAATTTATATAGTGCCTAGATATTATTCTTTAAGCTACAATATAGTTAATCATTTAGGGATGGATAATAACCTATCATATGTTTTGTGTTCTTACGAATTCATGTTTTTAATCAATCACTTTCATGATAAGGGTAACTAGTATTATTACTAAGAAGGATTTCACAAATAGGAATTAAATCTATAAGAGTGTCCTGGAATAGACAATCAGATCTTCTGTGGGATGATTTGACCTCCCAACCTCTTTATTTCGATAATAATAATCCCTAAAACAACCAAAATGATCCAATGAGGAATAAAGTTTCAAAAACTAAAAATGGTGATCCTAACGTGAAATTGTTTACTTATTAAATATACTGATTGAAACCATATATTCTAATTTATGGTGATGCACTAATGGATCAAATTTTTTTTATTTTCATTATCAACATCCAAATATCCTAATTTATAAAAATAACTTAGGGAATCAGGTTCCCTAGCTAGGGTGGTGGTAGACATGGGATAACCTAGGTTGTGATGTACCAAAAAATGATGATACCTTGGAGATATGATACTGTATATATGACTACCTTAGATCCTAATTATTTATATATTCTATCACTCCCATAGTTCCTTTAATTCTTGGGGTAAGTGACATGGTATAATAGTACCTTCATAATAGAATTATCCCTATCTGAGAGATAGTTATTGATAACCCGAAAGTTCAAAATCCATGAATTCCAGAACAAAAAAAATATCCTACTTGGGGTTGATATCCCCCATTGCAACTTCAAACCATTTCAAGAGCCTTTCCTTAGAGTATGAATATGTTTTCCTTACATATTTTAGAGATGTTGATGAAGGAATTCCTTATGTTGGAATGGATATCCCAGAGCTTCCTAGAATGGATCCTACCATGTATGAACGTCATCACCATTTCATGGCCCCAATCTCATAGATTTTTTTCACTAAATCCATATCCTTAGTCACTCAGACAAGGGATTCTAGAAAAGGACATCTTAGGGGAACTCAACTACTAGGGTCTATATGCAAGCCTCTATGCCTATCACCACTACCATCCTTAAGACTCATCGACATATCTCAATAGTATCCTGGATTAATTCATGATCACATTTATTAAAAAAGGATTATATTTTATTAAGGAAAGAATAATGACTATTTAAACTAACCCCTTATTATTAAGTTATTTCAAAATCCAAAGTGGAGGTCTGCCTCATAGTTCAACATCACTATATTTTGGAGGTCCAACTAAAATACCGTATTATAGAGGTCATACCTTTATTAATATAACTAGATAAAGTATAGGTCCTCTCCACATAATAGTAATTAATAAATCCACATATTTTGTGGTCCACCATAGTCTATATTTAATGAAATAACTCCCCATGATATAAAAACCAGTTGAATTAGAGGTCCTACCAACAATGAAAATCAAAAAATTAATAGCTCTAGAGGTCTTACCTATAGTGTTTATTATTAAAGTATTATCTATGGTATAAAAACCAGCTGTAGTTATGGTCCTCCCCATGATGGTGATTAAAAAAATAAAATACCATGAAGGTACTCCCCTTTATATCTACCACAAAGTCCCTCCCTATAACATAAAGCAATAAATCAAAAATCTTGAAGGTCCTTCATAGGATTCTCACCACAGAGTTACTCCTTCATGAAATTTTCATGGAGGTTCTCTCCCTAATGAAACATTCAACTATCATGAAGGTCTTACCAATACTAATAATATATAAAACTATAAGCATGGAGGTTCTTCTAATGGCACATTCTGTGAATGTATTACTCATAGTAGTGCATATCCTTGATATGAAGTTCCTCCCCATGTTAAACCTTCATAATGTTTCCCTTTATTAAGAGGAACTTGAAAAACTAAATCTAACTATATTACACACCCCACCATCAATTGGAAGTGTCATCAACATTATTTTTATGTGAAAGGGTTTAACCTATTCTCTGGACAGAAAAATCTCATAAGATTTGTTTCTAGAAATTAATAAATAAAATATTTAAGATGAGATAATGATAATACTCATTCCATAAAAATACCCTATAAGGTTTCATGATTTTACTACAATAGAAAAAAGTTGAGAAGATTTAATTTGTCACAACAAAACCAAATCCTGACAAACACAACTATCACAGTCAAAGAAATATGGGAAGGCATAGATAACTATTTTCACTCTCAAACTAGTGTTGATGAAAAATCTCGTTCCCAAAAAAACCAAATTCAATACGATGCCTCATCCTTGTTAGAAAAAAAGATACCCATGTTCTAATGAAAATACACTAGATTCAAACAAGGAGTAGAGTCATTTTTTAAAAAAAAATATGAATAACATAGTATATTTATTTAGGAATGAATACATTCCTAGATATTTCATCTCTTAAAGAAAAATTGGATCATGTCACCAGAGACTATAAATATCTATGAGTTTGATTTGAATGATCACAGTAACTATTTCCCTTATCATATAATTCTAGGTAATTCCATCTAGGATTATTTTGTCTTCAAGGGTATAATTCAAAATATGGTAGATGAAAAGTGGATAAGATTGGACTATCCCACAATTCATGTGAATTTTCTATCCACTTATCCACAAAAAGAAGAATATGACTGGTAGGAAATACAAAAAAAATTCATATAAGGTTAATAATTAGATGACTATAAAGTTAGTATACCATGTGCATGAAATCACCAGGGAATGAATGAAATGACTAGTCATGATCCAAATTTCATATATAAACCTTGAAATAACATATCATTCTACAAAAAATTTTAGGAACTATCATAATCATCATTGATGTGAAAAAATGATAAAAGAGGAACCCCCATGGGAACCTAAACTAGTATAAACTTTTATACTTTATGCCCCCATAATTGGAAGGATTGGTACCACCTTAACAAATGGAATATACCTCTAATGAAGAATCACAATATGAATTTATCAATGTCATCCATTTGACAGAACCATTAACTAAAAAATAGGATCCTTATTAAATGGGTTTCTCTATAAAAAATAATTATAGAGTCCTCTGAGGTAGACGATGACATAAGTAAGGTAGAAGTTAGTGTCTGGGTGTTATCCCTACTATGGTCATTCATGTAGAAGAAGTTATAACAAGGAAAATTAAAAAATAATTAAAGAAGAATCAAAATAACCCTCAATCCTTTAGGACCCATTCCAATCCTAATAAAATGATGGATCAATTAGAAAATGGAAAATCATGCAACCAATTGTGAAATGTGAGAAAAATAGCTCAACCTAGACCATAAAAAATTCCCCTAAATTTTTACTCAAGAATGGGAGCATCATCATCACAAATTTCCTAGTATTCTAGAACCAAATCTCAATAAAAAGAACATGGTAAAATTCATATTACTTTTCCATTTAAATATAATGTTTCAAAGAATATTTCTATTATAATAAAATGGATTTTTATTTTAGATGCACTTTATCTCTCTAAGGAACTCATAGATGTTGTCATTGTGGATCTATAAATCCCCAAAGAGTTTGGGAATAATGTATAAACCACTAAGATATACCGAGATGGAATTGATACTATTGGGTGTGACACAATTATCTACTTCACTAAACATGGTCATGAATCTGATACACATAGGAACATTAGAACATTATATATATCTAGTAATCTTGATGAAATTAATATTCATTAACCCTTAGTGGACAATGTATCAAGAATAAAACTCATATCGATAATAACCCTTTGAAGTTAAGGTTACAAGGTGTGTAACACCCATGAAAAAATGGTACTTAAAATACTAATGATTCCTACCCATGTTAATAAGGTGCACCTTTCTTTTTTGGAACCTATAAGTTTATAACTACACAGTTGAGTGAGTTTGGAATAGAGTAGTATATGGATGTGTGACCTCATGGGAAGTTTCCTAGGGTGTGTGTGAGGGAGGAAAAATCACACTAAAAGAATATGTGTTAGCATTTGGGGACATTCATTATTCTGAAAGTTTCTTTGGTGAGTAATAGCCTGCGGTGTGATGGGAAGGAAACCAAGGTATTACATGATACCCATGGGGTCTGTTGACTAGGTTTATGGATCTAGAAGGTTGGGTAATAAAAAATGGTATTAGAGCCAATACCCACATGGAATTGTAGAGTTAATACTTTGGTTTAAGGTGTGGGGTCCACAATGAGGGTGTAATGATTTAAAGGGGGTTATAGTATAACACCAATTGAAAAATGAGACTTAAAAAACCAAATGTTATTACCCATGTCAATAAGGTTAACCTTTATTTTCAAGAGACAACATGATTCTAACTATATAGTTAAGTGATATTGGATAGGATTAGTGTCAAAATGGGTGACCTCCTAGGATATTTTCTAGGGTGTGTGTGATTGAGGAAAAAAAACACTAAAAGAACATGTGTTGGTATGGAGGGACAATAAATAGTCTGAAAAGTGTCCCCAGTGGGTAACAACCTATATAATGATAGAAAGGAAAATAAGGTATTATAAGAGACCCATGGGGATAGATGACTAGGTTAATATCCCTAGGAGGCCAAGTTATGACAAGGAAGATGAATTATCCCATTCCAATTTGAAGATTCAAGGATATGATAAGAGTGAATAAGAAACTCTTGGGAAAACCAAACTGAACTTTCAATTCAAAGTCCTCATGTATGATTTTGAGTTAATTATGGTCTATCAAGACACTAACTTTAATGCATTTTTATGAAGACTATGGATTCACATGTATGTAATAGTACTATCATTATATCATTAGTGTATTAAGTATTCCATCAATAGACAAGTTGGGGTATTTAATAGTGAAAAATCACCTTTTTATTTACATGAAACTTGATATAGTTTCATAGGGTATTATAGAATGGAAGTGAAATGATCCTTTATAAATGATAAAACCTAGGTACTTTCCTCAAATGGGAAATAATAAACCATAGTTAATCCCTATTATAACCTAGAGGGAACTTTTGTAATTCCGATCAATCAAATTAAAATAAAATTTTTAGATTCGGGAAATTATAGGGTTCAGACAGCTAATGAAATGGATTCCCAGACACCTCATTTTCTTATGATATAAAAAATATATTTTTAATCCAACTTTATCAATAAAAAGAAAGGTTCGTTTATGATATATAAACATTAATATTTCCTCAAAATATATGTATCTAAATTAAGGTATGATTGATATTCAATTAATATAGCCATGGATTTTTTATTAGATGGAGATGCATTATTAGAATGGAACACAAGGATTGGGTAGCTTCACCTACATTTTTATGGAATTAGTTGAGCCTAGAGAATCATTATATTCTTAATATGAATGTGTCCCCAATCAGGATAGATATATTTTTGATGATATTAAAGAGAAAGATCTTGATCATACCCCTAAAAATTTTGAGGGAGGTGTTTTATCCACTATTGATGAGATGGAGCAAGTAAATTTAGGTACTAAATAAGACCCATGTCTTATATTAATTAGTACATCCATGGATCAAGAGGAGTAGGAATGATATATTTGTTTCCTTAAACAACACTGGGATGTGTTTTTGTAGAATTATATATCAATATTAGGAATAGATCCCTAGGTAGTGATCCATTATTTGGGTTTCCCAACTAGCCATCATGGTTAAAATAAGACAAAAAGAAGAATTCATACAACACATGGGGCCAAGGTAGAAGCTAAATTTGATAAACTCATAAAGTAAAATTTCATTTAGGAGGCCCAATATACCAAATAAAATTCCTAAATTTTCCTTATTTAAAAGAAAAAGTTCACAAATCATATTTTACATCAACATAATAGATTTAAACCTTAATTAATTAAAATATGAGTTTCCTATTCCAATAATAGAATTTTTTATTAATATAATGATAGATTTTAATTTTTTACCTCCATGGATGGTTACTTCTGATATAATTAAATCTGAATATCCCCTAAACATGAGGAGAACAAAACTTTTTGAGCACTCCAAGACATGTATTTCTGTTAGGAGATGCCTGTTAATATTATGAATACTAAATCCACTTACCAGTATTCCATACAATAGATCTTTAAGTAACTCATTGTAAAGATAATGGAGTGTTATATGGATGACCTTGTAGTCAAATGTTTCCATCTTCATGAAAAATTAACCGACCTTGAGGAAATGTTCAATAAACCCTGATAAAAAAACTTAAAGATAGAGACACTAAAGTGTGTGTTTGAGGTTACCTCATGAAAATTTATTCGTTTTTTATTCCAGCATCTTGGTATTGAGGTTAATCCCAATAAAACAAAGTAATACTTGAAATGTCCCTACTTAGAATCACTAAGAGTTGAGAGGAATTCAATAGAACCTATCTTATATCAGATTCTTCATCATAAACCTTACTGGAAAATTTTTTCCATATAAAAATTAATAAAAAATGTAGAAACCTACCTATGGGATACATATTTACAAAAGGGTTTTTATAGTCTCAAGAAATATCTCTTGCACACTAAAGTTTTTATGCCCCTCATATAAGGAATACCTCTCATCCTCTATATTGATACTATAGAAATATCACTTGGAACCCCTCCTGAGAGAAATCAACCTCTCACATGGATAAAATATCTTATAAAGATAATGTTTGAAGTTGTGAGATGATATACCTGTATTAAGAAGAATTACCACCCCTTTATCTTCATATTGAATAATCTATAACAGTATCAGTTTCACCATTAGGTCTACTTAATCTCTCACATGGATCCACTTAAATATATTCTTGGTCATCCCATGCTGACTATATAGTTAACAAGATGGGGTTTCAACCTTTAGATATCTGAAATCCATTTTATGTCCAAAAAGGAAATCAAAGGAAAAGCATTTATATATTCCCTAGAAGGACACCCTTATTTGGAGGAGTCACCGATGGATACAAAACTCCCCGATTAGGTGGTTTCTCTATTTATAGAGCTTTTAAGCATTGAAAATGCACTTCAATAGTGTTTTTATAAGTCCAAATAGAAAAGTACAAAAACATTAACACTCAATTAGTCAAGTTTGAGAATTTTGTTCACTTCCATATTACAGGTACTCATTACCTACTCCCTCCTCCTCCTGGAGGGATGCACCAATAATGTGGGGGAATACAGATCCCTCATTATAGGCCTAGAGTTGGCCTTGAAATTACTAGTCACCCAATTGAAATTCAAAGGTGGATCGAAGTTTGTAATAAAATAGTTTAATAGAGAGTACACCAATAAGATGGACTATTTAATACCCCTACTTGACTATACTCAAGAATTAATGTATTAGTTTCCCTTGTATTTGGAATTGTATAACATTCCATAATCACATAACACATAATTATATGTGATGGATAATCTGGACACATCTCTCAAAAATTTGAATAATGATTAGAAAATTATCCAAATTACACACTAAATGGTGGTATATCCATTTATCAATAGAGATATATAATAAATGAATGAAATTGATAGCCCTTTAATTTTTGGAGGGTTATCATTTCCAAAAAATAACATGTAAACTAACCAAATTCTCCCCATTGTAGAGTATCTTTGTGGCTCATCTACAAGATCAATAAAAATAGTAGATTTTTAAATGGGAAGAAAACTTAATTCTTTATAATGATCTTGATTCCTAGAAAGTTCTCCAAAAAAAGTATTTGATAGGTTCCTTCTCATATTAATTAAAGGATGAGAGACCCTCATCACCACGAAAGAATTACATTCCAGTACCTATGGTTCCCATCAGATATGTACCAATAATTTCCATCAAATCAGAATTCTTGAGTATTTCTGGCTACTGATGATGCCTGATTACATGAAGTTTACAAATAAATGCCTCACATGCTATATACAAGCTAATTTCAATCATAAATCCCTAGATTTATTACACACTGATAAAAAACCCAATCCCTTTACTATTTAGGGGATATATATCATGGGTTTATACACCACAATCATGGTTAGATAGTTCAAATTCATCCTTAATATCACCTATCTATTTTCCAAATGGGTTAAATTTGTTCCCTTAAAAAAATTAGGGCAAATTCTATGATCAATTTTGTGAAAACTAATATCATCACTAGTTGTTGAGTTAATAACACAATACTAATGGATAATGGAATGAAATGTTGTGAAATTTATATAAAGAAGTTATATTTATATTAAAATATAAATTATAATCATTTATCACATTATCTTATGATAGTGAATGGATAGATAGAATAATTTAACAAGTCCTTATCAAATGTCATTTGGAAATTGGAATATATGTATAAAAAATATTGGCTCAATAAAACCTTCATGATTTTTGTCCTTATCATACCATTATTAATACCTCTACACTAGTGAACCCATATTCACTAATGTATAGGAACATTATATTTTTTTCCCTTGAAGTGCAGTCTTATTCACTATAGAGATATATTTGTGACCAACCAACCAAATATTAATAATAAATAATTAATATTAATGAATTGGGACAACTTAATGAGAAAATGTTATCAAAATTAGATAACCTTGAAGTCTATAAAAACCATGTAGTATTAGTGAATTTTTAAAGTATTGAATTACAACTGATAGGGGGTGGGGTTGAATCAGTTGTTAACTTTTTATAAGTTTTAGGACTTTTAGAAACTTAACCCCTACAACCTATTAAATTTTGTTGTATTATCAACTTTTAGTTAATACTAATGCATGAAAAAGTAGGAAAGAAAGAAAAGCACACAATATTTACAATGTTTGGCCTCAGGGTGAGAACCTACATCCTTTCCATAGCCACTCCCATGGGTATATGAAAATTCACTATTAAGAAGAAGTAAATAAAACTCATTCAAACTTAAATTAGACACATTCTATCTCCCTATAAGAATGATTATACTGAATACTATCAAATTAAAAAGTTTTTTATAAAAAATTGAGCCAAAAAAAGTATAAATAATTTGTCTAATTTGTTCCACAAAATTTCCCGAGTCCGATGATACTATGTCCGATGGCCTTCAATCTGATGAACATAATCTGATTGACTCAATATGATCAACTCAATATGATAATCCCTTTCTCAATATGCACTTCTCAAAATTTTATCAAATGCTTAGTTTGATATTATTCAATTTAATATTCCTCAGTTGGATCTTCCTCAGTCTGATCTTCCTCAGTCTGGTAAGAAAACATTCAACTATATGATCTTCTAATGAGATCTCTGTCTTGAAATATAACTTTGAAATGAATTATACAGCGCTCTGCCTTTTCCTCTTTGGTGAAAAAGTTGAAAAGTACAAATGTAATGTAATTATATTTATAGAAGGCTCATAATAAAAAAGTTATAAAACTGAAAATCTTTTCATGATTACTCAAATTAAAAATATTTAAAAATAACTCACATTTAAATTTCTTCATCTTTTCATTACGATCTGACTATATTCCTTTAGTCATTATGATATTGATTTATTCCTCTCTTCATTATGATATGACATTATTCCTTTAGTCATTATGATATGAATTTCTTCCTCTTCTCATTATGATATGACTTTCTTTCTCTTATCATTATGATCTAACTTTCTTCCTCTACTCATTATGATATGACTTTCTTCCTCTTCTCATTATGATATGACTTTCTTATTTAGAGTCAGTTCTATTGAATTTCCTTCTCAGAGTTAGTTTGATGGAATCCTCATAATAATGAAATTTTCATTATGATGGACTTCTCATTATTATGGAATTCTCATTATGATCAAATTCTCATTATGATGGAATTATAATTACAATGGAATTATCATTACAATGTAAACTCCACTCTATAACTTTGAAAAAATTCAAACCTCATCAACTATATCAAATTTAGACTTCTGAAATTATTTGTGTTTGATAATTTTGGACTTGATGAAAACATTGTCTTGATTCCTAGAACCAATATATTATTTTAGATTACTTTATTTATTCAAAATCTTTTATCATGATTGTTTTCATAATTTATGTGATCTTCAATATTGGTAAAGCATCATTTGACTTACATAGGAATGTATTGTGACTTAGCATACTTTTAGAACCTTCTTTATTTCATACCAAAATTCAATATGATTGGATGAACCTATTATCAAATTTTATTCATAAGGCTTGTATCACAAGTGTTATAGATAACTTAAGATATTTGAGAATTAAAAACAAAAAAGCATCATCTGACTTCCTCACACAACAACTTATTAATTTCTAACCAACACTAATTCTGATGAATCTTCAAAGTCATGCCGATGGATCTGAGACCAATGATGCATCTGATAAAAAACATAATATTTTTGAAAAATTCTATGTCCGGTTCTACTCAGTCTGATACTATGCATCCTGTGATGTTTAGTTTGATCCTCTGCATCTGAAAACAAAACTTTCTAAAAACAAATTCCCCACCTTTGTGTTTGGGTTCAAACATTAATAATATTTCACCTCTTTTTTTTACAAAATATTAGTCATAAAAAATAAAAAAAATTATTAAAAAAACATCACAATGGTTCTCTAATCTCCCCCTTTATATTTGTTTTAAAACTTTCATTAACAACTTTTACAACTTACCTTTTGTAAACAACTAAAGTTTTTTTGACTTTTACCAAAATATAGACTTTCTCAAAAGAGAGTTTACTAAAACCAAACTACTAGATAAAACATTTTTTGGAAGGAATTCCATCCCTCTTTGACAATTAAAATTTTGTATCCATATTAAGATAAATTCCCCATCACTTTTATATTTTCTCACTTTTCTTTCTCTCTTGCTTTTTTTACACCCATTATCTAATAACCACATATTTAGATTCTTAAAAGAAAGATAAGTAAACAATTATTATAGTGTAAAAAGTTGTTACTTTTTATCACCCTTCATCAACATAATCCAAATCATGGTGGTGAATTTATTATGAGATTTAGGAATTTATTGGAGGTGGTTGAACATTAATTTGTTACCTAAACTCAACAAAATATTATTTTGAAATTTCCTTTATGAAGTTATCAATAATTTGGAACTTCATTGAGATATATTCCAATAAAACATCTCTAGAAGAAAATTTATCTTTTATAATGTGAAAATTTATACCAATGTGTTTTGATCATGAATGTTGGAAAATATTTTTAGAAAAATCAATTGCACTATGATTATCACAAAGTATCTTCAATGGTTTAGAAAATTTTACTTTCAAAAATTCCAGATGAACTTTCATCTATAATATCTGAGTACAATACTAAGTAACTATAACATATTATTATTTTTATGTTCTTAAAGTTAATGAAAATTTTTTCTTACTATTTCAAATCACACAACAATCACCCAAGAAAAATGTTCCTCCTGAGGGTGATTTCCTATCATTGCAATCTCTAGCTCAATCTACATTAGTATATTCATGAAAATTCATCTAAAAATTTATTTTTTATAACAACCCATGTGAAGTTGTTCCTTTTAAATATCTTATAATTCTATTTACTTCCAAAATATGTGATTATTTGGTATTACTTTGATACATGGAACACAAAGTCACAACATAAACAATATTAGTCCTTGAGACTATATGGTAAAGTAGAGTTCCTATCATCTTTTGAAAGTATTTCCGATTCAAAATTTTTTTAGAATCAACTTTACTCAACTTTTTACTCACAAATATAGGATTAAAAACATCTTTCGATTTTTCCATCCCAAAATTCTTTAACAATTCTCTTTAATACCATTCTTAAGATAAGATAATGTACTTTTTTTGAACTTCTAATACAAGGAAGAAAGTTAATTTTTCAAACATTTACATTTCAAAGTTCTTCTTTATTTCCCCAATTTTTTTACAACATTTATCTTCCTCTCTAGAAAAAATTATATCAACCACATAAACAATTAAAATTAATGTTATAGATTAAAAATATTTCACATATAAGTTTATATCAACTCTTCCTTTATAAAAATTAAACTTTCTAAAACAACTATCAAGTTTTTAATACTAGGTATGTGGGTATTTTTTAATCATATACAGGGATTTATTCTATCAAAAAACATTTTCTCATCATTATCAATATGAAAAGCACAATGTTTTTCAATGTAAAATTCTTCCACAATCTCACAATTTTTGAAATTTGAATTTACATCCATCTGATATAATTTTTAATTTCAATGTGCGACCATTGATATAAACATTCTAATAGTTTCTAATATTGAAACTGGGGAGAACATTTCTTTAAAATAAATACATTACACTTATGAATAGGAATTACAAAAAAGTATTTATTTGTTTCTTGAAAAATCTCAATGAACATTCATTTTTTAATGTATACCCACTTTATTCCAATAACATTTTTATTTTATGTCCATGGAACAAGTTACCATGTTT
This sequence comes from Viscum album, assembly GCA_963277665.1. NCBI lineage: Eukaryota > Viridiplantae > Streptophyta > Magnoliopsida > Santalales > Viscaceae > Viscum > Viscum album. Next base: position 2,098,191,839 of record OY728122.1, read on the forward strand.
AATTTTTCTTAATATGATGCCACTCTTAATTAATAAAATATACCTATTATTTGTATTGAATAGCTTCTAAAACTGATTCTGGTTCAAATTTTAAGATAAATGAAATTTGATTTTCTAATACCAGTTTTATTTTGGAATGAACTACATCCTTTTAATTTCTAATAATGTTTTCAGATTCAATATGTTTTTGTAAGGTATAAATTTTCAATGTTACTATTCCATTTGAAATTTCCCCATCACATGACTCTCCTATATCATGGTAAGGATATTTAGAATCACTTTCACTATAATTGGAAATCTAAAGTTTATCCTCTTCAGAATTATCAAAACATTTTGTTAAATAATTTTTATTTTTAGTTACTTTCACATCATATGAGTCCACCAACCTTTATAATTGTTTTTTACAACATTTGTAACTTCTTACATTGGGTGAATAATCCATAAAAGTTACTTCCTTAGCTTTCTCATCAAATTTTCCCAGATCCAAAATTTTGATTTTAAATAAACATAGACTTCCAAAAAAATTTAAGTACTTCAATGAAGTTTTTTTTGTTATAACACATAGTCATATTGGTTCCAATTCTCAACAATCATATGTTTTTTACTTGTACAATAGTACTAACAACTTATCTCCAATAGAACATTGAATTTTTTTATTCTACAAACATAATTATTCTTATTTCCACCAAAATTATATTATTTAATTACAATAATCCATTTTATTATGGAGTATACAGAGAAATATACTAATTTTTTATACCATTATTTCTTAGATAAGTTTCAAAAGTATTGCTTATGAATTCAGTGCCATTATATATTCTAAAATTCTTTATATAAACCCCCATTTCTTTCTCAAATTATTTTCTAAAAAACCTAAGCATTTCCACAAACTCTAACTTATATTTCATAAACATGATGTTTTTTATACAAGTGAAATAATCAATAAAAGTGATAAAGTATAAATATGATTTTTTTGATTGATGTCTCATAAATACACATAAATCGGAATGAATAAGTTCAAGTTATATGGTAGATCTAATCACCACTCTCTTATGAATTTTGTTAATTATCCTCCCTTTTTGACAAGTAAAACAAAAATTTTCATCTATTATTTTCAATTCTGGAAAATAACCAGCAATGTCAACTTCCGAAAGTTTTTTCAGGTTTTTTCCCCAAGGTTACCAAGTATTCAATTCCAAAATTTGTTTTCATCTTTAGCACTCAAGTAACATGAGTTATTAAACTCTCTAAGTTCAAAAAATTACCACTAGTTCTTTCTCCTTTTGTGATAAAATTTTCATCCTTCATAATTATGATGATATGATAATATTTTATGAAAATCAATTATTTTACATCATCACAAAGTTGACTTGCACTAAGTGATTCATTATTTATCCCACTAACAAATAAAACTTCTGTAGATTTAAAATTTTCTACTTCAATCTCAACAATTCTTATTCATATGATTTTTAAGGAACTATCATTATAAAAGGAAACTACTCCTCCATAATGACTATCAATATGTTTCCAAATTTTTATATCACTAGTCATATGTGAATAAAAAAACTATCAAGTATCCATAATTTTTTATTTTTTACTTACTTTCAAAACTATCTCAATAAATAAAATCTCATGTGTAAACTTTCTTCTTTATAGCTTCCTTTTCTATTCTACCACATGAAACTTATTCCAAAATTTGTGTCATACATATTTAATCATGATGAAAATACTAATAAAATATTCTAATTTTTTTTCCAGAGATTCAAATTGATTTTTTTGGAAAGTTTTTAACATCTTGAGTTTTTTATTTTCTAACTTCTGATGGTTTAGGAAAGTTACCCATACTTATTCTACTATTACTTTCTCTTTATTAAAACCTTCTTATATAAAGTTAAAAGTTATGAAAATAATTATAATATATATACCCATAGATTCCACAACACCAAAAATATCGATCAAATATTGATTTTCTACTGAAGTAATATATTTCTATGTAGAAACTTTGTTGAGGTTGATAACTTCATTATGCTCTATCATACTCAGGATACAGACAATAATTCCTGCCGAGGAAGGTTTCAAATTTTGTAGATGTGATATGTTTCCCAAATCCATTATTAATCCAAACTTTCCTAGCACTTTTCTTATCACCTGAAATGTTATAAAGATAAGATTAAATGTTATTTATAAAGGGTGATAATTTCAACTGATTCTTGATTTGATTTTTCTAAGCAACGTTATAAGTCTCAACTTTTACTTCCAAGGATTTATTGAAATTTTCAGTTATCTTCCTCAAGGTAATTTCAGACTCAATAATTTTTTATTTAAACTTATCGACTTCTTCTTCCTTAACTTCCAGCTTCTTACTGATATCTTCAAACATATTTACGTATTCATAAATTCTTATTTTCTAACTTAATATATCTTGGATGTATTCTTATTCTTTCTTGAAAACATATTTTTTACCTTCAAAAAAATTTCCACTATCTTTATTTATCATTTTTACTTCTTTCTTAAGATATTTTTTTCTCAATACATGAAATAAGTTATTTTATAAGCTGATACTCTCTGTAAGATTATTCAACTTCTTCTTCTTTACTATTTGAGGAGTATTCTATTTTCTCAACTTTTATAATGAATTTTATAACCTTTTATGAACTTTAATCTTTTTCCTAGAAAACTTCTTCTTATATTTTTTGGATTAATTTTCTTATTTATCATTTTTTCCACTTCTTAGATCATAGGTTTTCATTAAAATAATCCTGATATTCACCAAATTTAATCTTGGGGAAATTCATAGAAAATTGTAAGATTCCACCACACTCAAAAAAAAATGACAGGAAGTTTTCCTCCATACATTCCTCTTTATCTCTGATAGTCCATGGATATAAGAGACATAATTCTGTTATTCAACTCATCATCCTCTTTATATTTAGAGTAAAAAGGATTAAATTCTTTAGTATCTTGTATTTTCATTTTATCATGGATTCAAAATATATTTCATCTTTCATATTATTTTTGAACATTAGAGTTTTTATCATTGCCTAAGTAACAATAATGTTATGAAGGTCATCAAGAGATAAATCATATTTATCTTCTAAAGCAGAAGTTTTAGAATCAAACATGTTTGGATAGTTTATTATAAGTTTATTCACAATGGCATAATATTCTAGGATATCTCCAAATCCTATAATGTTGAAAACACCTTTATTTACTCTGGGGAAGTATTCATCAATAGTTTCTTCATCTCTCATTCTGATGTATTCATACTTACTACGCTATGTTTTTATATTTTCTTCGTTTACTTTAGTATTCCCTTTGAAAATAATTTCTAGATTATCCCACATACTCTTTGATGTTTTGATACCCATCACATTCATATAAATATTTTCTATAAGGAAACAAGGATAAAATTAATATCTTTTCCATCAACTTATATATTTCTCTTATCAGAAAAATTCATCAGGGAATCCTTCTCAATAGGTGGAAAAAATTGAAGCCGCAACAATAACTTACAGTCTAAGAGATAGGATATAAATAATAATCCTATTTTCCATCCATAATAATATTTCCATAAAATTTATCAATTCCTCTACTATATATAGAATTTATTTTATTCATGATTAGGATTCGACAAGGGAACCTTTACTTTGATACCAATTGATGTTTTAGAGGATATAATAAGAACTAAGAAGGGGGGGGGGATTGAATCAGTTGTTAACTTTTTATAATTTTCAATACTTTTATAAAATTAACCCCTAAAACCTATTAAAGTTCATTTCCATATCATATTTTAGTAAATAATCATGCATGAAAAAGTCTGAAAGAAAGTAAAGCACAAAATATTTAAAAGGTTTGATGTCAGTGTGAGAACTCACATCCTTACCATAAGTACTCCTGTGGGTCTATAGAAATTCACTATTAAGAATAAGTGATTAAAACATGTTATAACTCCCATTAGAAACATTTTATCTTCTAGTATGAATGATTATACTGAATCCCATTAGTTTATAAAGTTTTCTTATAAAAAATTGTTCTAAAACAAAAGTATAAATAATTTTTTCAATCTACACCACAAAAGTTCCTAAGTCTGATGACCCTGATTTTGATGGCATTTAGTAACATGAACATAATATAATTGACTCAGTCAGATTGACTCAATACAATGCCCCCTTTCTCAATCTTCACATATCAAACTCTGCAAAAATTCTTAGTCTGATCTTCTTTAATTTGATAATACTAAGTCCAATATTCTTCAGTTTGATCTTCCTCTATCCAGTAAGAAAACTTTCATCTATCTAATATTCTAATTTTATCTCTATCTAGAAAGATAAATTTGACATGAATTTTACAATGCTTCTTCTTTTCCTATCTGGTAAAAAATATGCAAAGTAAGAATATGTTGTGCTTTTATTTATAGGAAACTCAGAATAGAAAAGCTGGGAAATTTAAAAACATTTCCCACTTACTCAAATTTAAAATCTCTTAAAATCAATCACATTTAAACTTCAACTTTTACTTCTTAAAACCTTCACAATATTTATCTGATATCAGTGTTTTCAAACATACTAACTTTTCTTTAATATGATGTAACTCCCTCAACATCCATCCAATTAAATTCTTTAAATTCAGTCCAACATGACTAACTTCCTATTCTCATTAAAATTTGACTTTCTTCCTCTTCTCATTATGATCTAACTTTATTCCTCTACCCATTCCGATCTGACTATATTACTCTATTCATTATGATATGACTTTATTCCTCTAATAATTATGATATGAATTCCTTCCTTTTCTCATTATGATCTGAATTTATTCCAATACTCATTATGATATGAATTTATTACTCTGATCATTACGATCTAACTTTCTTCCACTTCTCTTTATGATATGAATTTCTTCTTATTCTCATCATGATATGAATTTATTCCTAATAGTAAGTCCGATTGAATTTCCTTCTCAAAGTTAGTCCAATGGAATCCTCATAATGATGGAATTCTCATTATGATGGAATTATCATTACGATGGAATTATCATTATGATCAAATTATCATTACGATGTAATTATCCTTATGATTGAACTCCCATTACGATAGAAAATCCACTATGTAAATTTGAAAAACATAAAACCTCATCAGATATAACTCATTCAGAATTTTGAAATTTTTTTTGTCCAGTACTTATGGATTTGATGAATTTTTTTTCTTGATTATTTGAACCTCTACAATATTTATGATTACTCCATTTCTTCAAAATATTTTATCATGGGAGCTTTCATGATTTATTATAACTTCAATATTGGAAAATAATCATCTGACTTACATGGGTAAATATTATGACTTCCTTTACTTTCAAAACCTTCTTTATTTACAACCAAATCTAAATACGATTGGTTGTACATATTATCCTTTTTTCTTTATAAGGCTTGCATCAAAAGTGTGGTAAAAAACTTATGATATTTGAGAATTAAAAACTATAAAAGCATCATATGACTTCCTCACTCAGTAAATTATGAATTTCTAATAAACACTGAGTTTGATGAATCTTCAAATTCATGTCAATGGATCTAAGATAGATGATGTGTCTAATAAAAAACTTTATCTTTTAGACAACTTATGTGTTTGGTTTTTCTTAGTATGATACTATGCATATGAAGATTCTTAGTTTGATCCTATTCATTTGAAAAAATAAATTTCAAATTTTTTTCCCTTTGTATTTGGGTTAAAATATTTAGAACCTTTCACCTATTTTACAAAAAAAAATATTTTATAAAATATTAGTTTCCAAAAAATAAAAAAAAACATTGTTAAAACAAAATATCACCAAGGTTATTCAATGAGAATTTAACAAAAAGCTTTACCTCTTCTCATTTTTCCATGGAGAATTGGTTTTGGGATTGAGAAAACAAATGAAACCCTAAAATAAATCATTAAGTTAGAATAGAAATGGTAGGGACCCTACTTTATACATAAGTTATACAGTAATGGATTTTATTCCCTAATCACAGTGGATGAAGATAATATCACACCTCCCAATAGTGTGACATTTCTCATCAAATAACTCACATAATTTAACATTGGGTCAAGATCCTCATCACCTAACCTTAAAATATATGATATATAGTCCCCATTTCCTGAATAAAAAATGTTTAACATGGTGTATTCATCATAAAACCATTAATTTTAGGAAATATAATATTAATTTCATGAATCTAAACTATAAAACATGTGGCCCTCATTGTATGACCATTAAACACATGGCGTATAGTACTCATTGTATTACTATAAAATATAAAACACATGGTAATCATCACATAACATTAAATTATATGATATTTATCACTTTTTATATGACTCTAAAATACATATAATATGATCCTCATTATAAGATGTATACAACATATCATAAGGTCTTTACCTCGTAGCCTCAAAACTATAAGGTGTATGACCCATACTGTATGAACCTTAAACTACTTGTAGTGGTCTATTACATATAACCTAATCTCCTTACATGAGTTCATAATCTACGTTAAAGTTCCTAGTGAATGGTCTATCCACCCCAATCACGTTTCTTTAAAAAATCTATAATAGGATTAAAATTCCACCTTTAAGAACTATATGCATCTTTATTCCTATTTCAGATAATATGTAGTGATGACTAGACTTCTTACCCTAGAACCAACCATAAATTTCATCATCCTATAAACTCATTGCACATGGTCTTCTCAATCACATCATATTTTAAACATTAGAATCACACTGAGACACCATATAATTACACCCAAATATCTTATTATGGGTGTTTCCATTAATTTCATCCTAACATTTTTGTCCTTATCAATTCATGTTAGGTTTTCATCCCTAAACATTATGATATGATATACTATTTTTCCTCCTATAAATGAGTTAGATTTATGAAAGTACTCCATTTTAATAAATCTTTGTGGATTTATTCCATTTCTTACAGGATATGTATTGATGTTTGGATCACCTATCTCAGATCCCACCATGAATTCCATTTTCATTCTTCCTGCCATCCTAGTGTATGAGTTTACCAATTCATATAAGGTTTTTTTACATTAACTCTATACTAGGATGATTTTCTCTAATTATATGAATTATTTATGGATTAATTCTTATTCTCAAAGAATATATAATAATTTAAAAAATTTCTATTTTGGACCAATCTAAAAAACCTCATTCATCTCCATCCCTTTCAAACACCTTGTGAGAATCCAATTTATTCAACCCTAAATTAGAGTATTTCATACACTTTTGAACATTAATTTTCTATATTCTATACTTTATACCCTGATCATTCTTAATTACTATAAATATTCCATTTATATTATTAATTACAACATATAATCCCAAGGAACCCCCTCATCATGGTGATGAAACATGTGCTACATATTCATTCCACCTATAGACAACCTAGAGCATGTTTTTGTCTTATGGGAAAGTTTTTCTAACCCCATATAACTTTGATGACATTACAATATAACTTGTCATTAAAAATTGGTTATTAGTTATCCTTATAATTCCTTTCTCATGGTATAACAACAAATCCATCATTTGAACATAGTCGATTATTTTTCTATATTATACATTAACATCCCATCATTTACCAATTCAGATACATAAAATTACAATTTTTATCACCCATAATCCTCTATTAAAATATGTAAAAATATTTATAAATCTTATATTTTCTCATGGTTTGTGACATTCCTTACACATTCAGCTATTTATACTTGTGTCACTTCACTACATTTTAAGCTAATCATATTCTCTTAGAGATTATCCACCCATCATTTTCATTTTCCTTTTCCATGTCACATGATTATAAAATCCATGAAATTCTAGTATAAACTCTATAACCATAAACTATGAGTCACTTTTTGGTCAAAAAATATAACCTAAACCCACATATATAGTTGATTATATTAGCATTGGATCACTAATTAACATTGATCAACTTCTTCCCTTATCAACAAACATGCAACCTTATATTTTTTCAAGGTTGTATAAACTTAAAAATCACCCATTTTTCAACCTAAGATATATGAACCTACAATAAAGGAACATGATATAGGTTTGAATCACAAAACCTTAAATTTATAGATGAAAAATACATGATACTTTTTAGGTTGAAATCTATCAAAGTGAGACTAGAGAAAAAGTTGAGTCGCCACTTTCTAAGACTTTCCTTTCATAGATTTGTAAAATGTTATGTGAGACATAAATCTTATAGGGTGCATAATTTGGCCCTATAAAAAGTTAGGCTATGGTTTCTACGTCTAAAAATATTTCAAAAAGTCAAATAATATTACTATTCCTCAGATATATTAGTTTCTATTGGTTATGTGAAACATAAATTTATGTAATTTTATGGTGCTTGAGCCCTTCTTGAATATTTAACCACTCAAATAAAATCCCCTTCATGATTTTGATTATATTGACTTGTTAAATATCTCATTTCTTGATACAAACCTTAGCCTATGGTAATGGAACATGCACTGTGTATCCCGCCTACTTATACCCATTCTAGATCATAATTCTAGGATAAAAATCAAAGTTCTTCTATCCTTTATCTAACATGTCAACCTTAACCTATGGTGATGGAACATGCACTGTGTATATAGTCCATCTACAATCCTCCAAGATCACATATACATTCCTTAAAAAATAATGGATTGATTTAATATTTCATCACCACTCAAGTATTTCAGATTAATATTAATAAGAAATATATCACAATTTAATGTTTAGATTGATTCAACCACTTTGATATTAATTTTTATGTGTTTCCAAAAGTTATTAATAATTGGTTTTTGAAGATATAGTAAACTCAAATCATTATAAATATGTCAAAAAATATTGACGAGAATAAATTTTTTTCATTTACAAGATAAGAGGGAGAAACATCCATATCCTAATATATCTCCCTAATCATTAATTATATGTAAAATAGTATAGTTTGAATGAATACAATTTGAGATCACACTCCTCTAATACCTGATTTTTTTCTACTGATTGTTAGGATTCATCTATATTAAATTGATGTTTACCCAACTTTGAAGCTTCATCCTTCTTAGAAAAACACAGTTTCTCCAATTTCACACCAACTATTAGAGTTATTCCCTAGATATATATATATGATATGTATATTCCAATATCATAGTTATGATATTGGCATTCCATTTGGACTGAAATATAGAAACCAATTCATTTTAAATTTATATGTTTTCAGAATACCATCCAATACAATATGGAGACATCATAATACTGACCTTGTATAGGAAACCATAACCATTTGGATAATAAAATAATCAAGTTGAATAAATCCAAAATATGTATTTGTGTAAAGATTTACCCAAACATATATTTAAGAGTCATATATGATATAATTGATAATAGTCATGTACTAGATATATTGATGGATTATTTACATGATAATTAGTGTATGTTATGATGAAATATAGATCTTACAACAGTAATAGATATGATAGTTATTATCCCATGCATTGATTTTATTTTTTCTAAATAAGGAAAGATATTGGGATTATTATAATATAAAAATATTTGTGAGGGATAAGTTGCTACCCATGAATAAATTTTCTTAGATATATTTGAAGAACAAAACTTACACGTGATAATTGTATGAGATAATATTCTTAGTGAAATAGTGACTTGTACTGAAGGAAGTTTTCCTGTGTAGTCCACCATAGTTCAGAAAATTAAGAGTGAAACATGATACATGGGGATAATGAATATCTTTTTTTGGAGTAAGAAAATATTGATCTAATGTGTTGTCAAAACCATTTAATGGTTCTTGAGGTTCAAGGATACAGTGATATATGTTCATGTTTTTTGGACGAAGTTTAAAAGTGATTAAAAGTGTATTAATAATGGATGGAGTTTATTTGAAAGATCCTTGAAGTAAATTGAGTGTCAAAGAAACAATTTCACAAAGGAAATAATTTTTGTGACATCAAAGTCACATAAAATATATTTCATATGACTTTACCTGCATTCTGTATGACTTTTTGAGTTTCTTATGAATTCACCTATGTTTTGTAAGACTTCATATTTTTATATCATTTAAAAAGGATTTCCATATCACTTTGATGATTTTTTTTGAATTTTAAGAGGATTTCATATGACTTCAATATTTTTGTATGACTACATTAGTTATACAAAATTTATTTTAAGCTGAAAATTATAAAAGTGATGTGAACATATGACTTTGATGGATAGACTATATGACTTCAACACTTAGATAATTTTAGAGTGTCCTCTGGGTGAGAATATTGAGAATCCATAATTTATATTCTGAAGAAATAAACAGATTAAATTAGATGATGGTTATGTAATTATCTTCATTGATTATAGAATCATGATCATTTAAGGAGATAAGTATTCAAGATATTATGAATAAATAACCAGTCAAGGTTGGATCTAGCTCCTCTAATATTCTCTATACCAAATAAATGAAGACCACACCATAGAGAGCTATGAAATGATGACAACCACAATATGGTATATTTTATTTTTTAATTTCAGTGATAATTTTTGTTATCATGGATTCTATCTACATAAATGGAGTATTGAAATAGTAATTCATTTTTTTTATTAATAACAATGAAAGTTATAGTGAAAAAATTAGGAAAAAAGTTGCACCAGAGCATAATTTTACCTATGATGGGATATAATTATTTTTCTAGTTATTTTTATCAATCTTTATATGAAGTGTATATTTGAATAAAACTTATAAGTTCCTAATAATAATGACTTATTATCCATCCTAGTTGAATTATGCATGATGATTTCAGAAAAAATATATTAATAACATGATGAAAAGGGATTCAAAGAAGTAGAGAAATATTTTTAAAAGGGATAAGGATAAATGAAAGTTTTAAGAAGATCTAGGTGATAATAGATATTCTATAAAATCTATTTAAATTGATATTTTTTAAGAAACTAGCTCATGGTGTGGAGAGTATGAATAAAACGAGTCTATAAAACCATTGAACAACTATACTCCCAATTTAAAAGGTTTGTGTAGAATGTTACCAATGAATTGATTTCTTATATACTTTAATTTTTAGAATAACATCTTTATGAAAAATAATAACTAGAAAAGGAAACTAATGAAATGGAAGATACATCAAGGAGGAAATTTTGAAAGTGAAATGCTCACACTAATCTCATTAAAGATAGAAAATAATATATTTAACTTTGAAATTATAATATTTCCCTAATCTAAGAAACTTTAAAATGAATGACTTTGAGAAATTAATATTAGAAATTTTTCTTGAAGAAGTGATCTTTGAATTAATGAAGTTTTATAAGACCTCAGAAAATATCAAAGAGTCATAGTTAGAGAATAAAGAAAAAATAATAATAAATTTTGAAGAATATTTACAAGAGGAAAGAAAAATTTGTGAAGATCAAATCAAAAGTTTGATAAAGATTAGGAAAACAAGTTGAGATTTATTGAGAGTAGAAAACATCCCCTCAACATGAAGTGTCCTTTACTTGAAGTGATGTAGAGAAATAAATAAATAACACAAGCCTAAACTTCCTAAATCATTGAAAGGAACAATTATACATTATAAAATGATAGTGAGAGTTTTATTAAAAAAGGGTCTTATAACATTGGAAAATTGAATTTGAAATCATTTAGAGAAGAATCTATTTCATTGCCATTGAAAAAGGCAACTCACTGTATTAGTTGATTTAGTTTCACTAATTATATTTTACATGCTAGTGTAGGTTTAAAGTTGAAATATAGAAAGATCTAGGTGAATATAACTTCTAATAAGTACACTAACACATAAAAGGTGGATCATAACATATTCAAGAATATTGGATCCGAAATAAAATACCAAAATATGGGTAATGTTTCCCAAAATAAACAATAGTTCAAATATGGATAGAGTTTACCTAATAGTAAAATTGAATGATTTTTAGGTTAATATTTGTGTTTTTGGATGTTTGTAAATAATGACATTAAATATTGGAACAATATTTCATTTGGAGAATATTACAAAAGGTTACGATTCTGGGGTAGTGGAGATAAAGTATAGAGAATACCTATTGTTCAAAATTATGATTCATAAAAGAAGAAAAATATATCTACTATGAACATATTTTAATATCTTGATAACTTATTTTATTTTTGTAACATTTATGGTCACTCTCATGATGAGCGTTTGTCTGTACTAGTCCAAAAAAATCAAATGATGTTGTAAAGAAACTACCAAATAGATGAAAAAAATAAAATGTAAAATATTGAGTCCACCTTGAGAGGTAAGTTTAAGGAAAATAGTAACAAGATCACCATTAATACGAATAAAAAGAATGATATCATTGATGTAAAACTAGATAAGGTGCGATCTTTCTACTATGGAGGGAGGGGAAGAACCATGGACTATTGAAAATCGGCCATAGAAATGAAAATCAATAGTATAAATCTGAATTCAATAAGGGAATTAATATAAGAGAGGTATAAAAGGATTGGTTTAATTTTTGACTTCCTAGAATAATAATTGGAGAAGTTATAAAAAATAGTAAAAAAATAAAATATTAAATCATGTGTAAGATTTAATAAATAAAAATTTGTTAGGAAGAAGTGATTTAAAATATGTTATATACAATTGAAAACGCCTAGTGAGATGAAGGAAGCTGAATCAAGTGAAACGAATAATGAAAAATAGATTATTCCATATGAAAGACTCTAGAGGTTTTCCAAGAAGGATGATCCTAATAGTGAATAGAATATATTTGGAAGGTGCATGTATACTATAAATAATACAAAAAAAAGTATAACTATGTTATCAGCTAAAGAATGAAATCTAAATAAAATGAAATAAAAATTAAAATGCCCATTGTATGAATATACATTTCTTTCTAAAGTAAATCACCCCATTATAAAAAAAAGACAAGATGGAGAAGAGAAGAAGTCTATACTACCCATAAAAGTACATAAGTGGAAAATAAAATGGGATACATGCATGAAGAGATATAAAAACATTAGATATTCAAATAAAAGAGTCTATGGGTTTTTATTAATGTCTCAAAACTATTTCTATTACTAAAATAACTAATTAAAAAACCCCATCCTTATTCCTTATTAGGGGTTTATTTGTTTTAAAATATAGGGAAGTGATGGAAATCAGAATAAATGGGGATATAGATAAGGCCTTCATGGATGGATAATAAGATAAAAATCTCACCATGGATAATATAAATTACTATTGTGAAGAGGATTTCATCCCTTGATTAGGAGAAAAACATAATGAAATACTTTCAAAGTGTTCTAAATCATAAAATATAGAACATTCTAAACAACATTAAAAATTGAAAACAAGAGGTATTCCAATCCAATTATTTACCCTAAATTGATTATAATAAATATTTTTTTATAGAGGTTGAGTTTTGGTTAATGAAAAATATAGGATAAATTGGTAGTTTTATATCTTAAATAAGTATTTTTTGATGCATTTTTTGAGATGCGTACATGATTTTCATTTATTATTAAATATTTTTGAAATAAACAGAAAATGATAAATAGATATTGGTATAACATGCTTGTTATTTATGGAAAACATTGATGTATTGGTGAATTTTATCTTATTTTATACACTAGGTTATGCCATGTTGAATTAATATAGATCAACTAAAGGCTCATTTATAAAGAAGTATATGAATCCATTCCTCTCTCACAATAGAATCATGATGTAATTGAGAACTAAATAGGGAAAAATTTACCTATTATAGAAAACCCATTTCTCAAAGAGAATAAGGAGTCAATGAGTTATGCATATATCCTATATTTCCTTTGAATTTATTATAAATAATGGGGATAAAGGAAATCATATATATCAGAAATGAAGGATATTGCTGGTATTGAAAACAAATCCAATGGGGGAAATTATTGTTCCCATGAATGGATTATATTTTTTATTAATAAGAAAAAATTCCAGGATTATAAGAATGCATGAATATGTGTTGGAGATAAGTTTATACCCTTAAATAACTTGTCTTGAAAAAAACTGAGGAAGAATCTTTACATATGGTGATTGTATGAGTTGGTATTCATGGTAGAATAATGACTTGTACCAAGGGAAGTATTCTAGTGTAGTCCACAATAGTTTGGAAAAGTGTGAGTTCAAATAACTATATATGGAGATTAAATATCTATTTTTTAATGAGGTAGAATAAGAAAATAGAACTGAAAGAGTAATTTGAAGTTCCCACCTCACATCTTAGGATAATTCCTTTACTAAGTGGATTATGCCTTCAAAGTGTGATCTTTTTGATGAGAATATAACCACGTATAAATGAATAAGATTGTTGGGGAGGTATTTTGGTATAAATTAGTTCTTCTAAAAGTATTATGGTTTGAGGAGAAGTGGGGTAGTGAAGGAGTCTGTTTTTAAGTGAGAGGAGTGATATTTTTCCAATTATTTATGTATTAATATAAAAGGAATGTCATATTGAAGTCAAGTGGATACATAATTGATTACTAAGGGTGATAATATTGGACATGGTTGAAAAATACTTAATCCAATAATTTAAGGATTTGGTGTTGTGATATTTTGTAAGCTTATCTCTTAATTTAAACAATTTACCTTATTTAACTTTCATCGTGGTGACTAACTTTTACCTCAGGTAACTTATTTTTATGGCCAAAAATGAAATTGAAATTATTAGACAATATGGAAATGATGATTCCAAATATGAAATTAATTTTACTTTATTAAATTCATAAAATATGTAAAAATTAATTTTAATATAATAATTCATAACCTGGAATTTTTTATAGAAAAAATTTATTTTATAAGAATTAAATTAATTTATTATTATTCCTTGACAAGTAAAAATTATTAAATGACTATTAAATTATTTTTTGATATATGTTATAAATACATTTAATTAATTTTATTATTACATAATTATTCCTTTATATTATTAAGATAAAAATACATAACATATAGAAAAATAAAATTCTTCAAAAAAAAGACCATTTAAATATCAAATGATTTTATTTATATATTTTTAAAATTTATTACTTATTTATTAGGAATTAATCAATATTTTTTAAATACATCATTTTAAATTTATTTTAAAATAAATTTTATAAAAATTATAAATAAAATAATGAGAACATATATTACATTAATATTTACATATTATGTAATGGTGGCCATTGGAGAGATTAATTTAGCCAGCATAGATCTCTTAGTGATTTACTTGAGTTTGAAATTCTCCCATAAATTATTCTGATCAAGCCATACTTCTTGAAGATCATCTTGGTCTTATTATAGGGAAAATATTAGTGATTCTACAACCTTTCAATTATTAGAAAAATGATCAACATAAGGAAGTCTTCCATTTACGGATGGCTTTGATTTTCCTTTCTATATAGATTTCATAATTCAATTAGTTATATTTATACATACCAACTAAATGGTTATATTTTACTGGTCACATTTAATTATTATAATTTTATCTCATTAATATAGAACAATTCATTTTAGTTTGGTTTTTCTTGTGATGAAACTATGGATTACACAAAATTTATTTAATGAGAACTATATAATAAAATTATGGGTTGTTATATTCTACCCATTTTAAAAAGAGTTTCTCCCTTTATATTCCATTACTTTGTTAAAAAAAGTGATGGTTAATTTGTCTCATTTCATATTTAGGTTCCCATGTATCTTTCTTATAAATTATGATTTCACCATAGAACTTTGAATAGGTGAGTGCTCTTTTTCTATAGTACTTTTTCTCTATGATTGAAGATCCTCATTGGGTTTTCCTCATAATAGTGATCATGTTCCAATTGAACACCTTCCAATTTTAGTACATGTGATGGATTTGGTATGAACTTCCTCAAAAGAAATACATGGAACACATCATACACTCAAGATAGGTT
Organism: Viscum album; assembly: GCA_963277665.1. Lineage (NCBI taxonomy): Eukaryota > Viridiplantae > Streptophyta > Magnoliopsida > Santalales > Viscaceae > Viscum > Viscum album. Next base: position 2,098,207,784 of record OY728122.1, read on the forward strand.
TGGTGGAATCATTAAGAATTAAGATACAATCCCTATATGATCAAGAGTCTTAAAGAGATTGATGTATCTAAGGCTTAGCTTTACCTTCTTCCCAAATATCATTACTTGAATCTTTATTCACATTATTATATCCATAAGAACTTCACTCTAATCCAAATTAACTTGGTTAGGGTATTTAATGATCATGATTTTTTTTCACAAAGCGATGATAGTATCTAAATAAACTAAGAAAGATATAGATATTTATCATGGTGGTTAGTCCAGGACATTCTTTAATCATAAATTTCATTAAATGATCAATAGATATACCATATATTGTGATTACATGACCTCATAAGGATACATTTTTTAACCAAAATTCACACTTTATAAACTTATCATATAGTTTATAATTTTATAAGTTCTTTAGCATAACCCTCAAGTTATCTTTATGTTCTTCCTTGATCTTTGAATATATGATAATTCCATCAATAAATACTCCCATTAAATTTTCAAGTTAATTTCTAAATACTATATTTGTTAGACCCATAGATGTTTCAGGGGCATTGATAAGTCCAAAAAATCACTTTGAATTCTATGTGTTTATATATTGTGTGGAAAGCTGTCTTGAATATATCTTCTCTATTTACCATTAATTAATGGTATCCATATTTGAGATCTGTATTTAAGAAGTATTGATCCCCACTATTTTGATCAAATAGATCATCAATATTTGGAAAATGATACTTTTCCTTGATTTTGATTTTGTTATGTTCATGAATATCAATACAGGGCCGCATTGACCTATCCTTCTTTTTGATAAAGAAGACTGGTTCACCCCATGGTGAAGCACTTGGTCATATAAAACCCTTTCCCAAATTATCTTGTAATTTCTTATTTAATTATTCAAGTTCAAAAGGAGCCGTTATATATATAATCTTGGACATATGTAGAGCTCGAGGTATAATTTGAATTGATAACTCAACCTCTCTACTAGGATGATGACTAGAGAACTCTTCATGAAATATATCTGTATATTACCACACAATAGGGATGAGTTCCAAGATAATCTTATAATTTTTTCATAATAATTTAAGATATATATTCATTATCCTAGGTAAATAATATTCTTTATAGATAAGGAGTTTCAAAATGATATTCATCCTTTTCCTTACACTTTTACATAATTAGAGGATGATTTTGGATATAGGAAGTGATTTATTTCCCCCAAAAGTTGATAATGGATCTATATAAATAAAACCAATCCATTACTAGTATAACATATAATTCCACTATAGTGAGTATAATGATGTGTTATAATATTTATCTAAAATATGTTAAATTTGGAAGAGTTTTATACTTTAGATGAAACAATTTCACAACTTTTTGTTTTTACTTGATAACTCAACCCCCATGTCTTGAGGTAATATTTAAATATTTATATAAAAAATGAAAGATATGAAAAAATTAATAGAACCAAAATAAAATAGTACATTCAAAATTCTATAATTAACAACAACTATACATGTCACCACTTCATTATTATGATCCACCTTAAAAATAGTGATAACATAAGACCATCCTTGCCCTCTTGGTCTGGGAGGCTATTTTTATTAGTTTTCCTCGATAATACTTGACTTAGTACATTTATTTTCTTAATTTTAATGTTATTTATAGTTTAAACACTATAACATAAGTGTAGGATTTATTTTATCCTTCTTTTATTCCATTATATTAGTGGGATTATTTTTCTTCCTTCAATATGAATTAGCTCGATGTCCCTCATTTCAACACTTATAACATCTCCTTATCCCCTTAAGTCATTTGTCTGGATATTTCTACCCAAATTTATGACATGTGTGTATTTTTTATTTTCTCCAATCTATAATATTTATCCTTTTATCCTCCAAAATTTAACCACATTATCTACTTTTTATCTCCACCCCCATGAGACCCTTGAGAATCAGCATTGTTCATCTCAACTTTAAGGGAAAATTATACTATTTACACATAGCTATTAATGTCTAAAATCACTAAATATATTTTAATACATTTTTAGTCCATTTACTAAGTGGAAAACCCTAATTTTTGAGTCAATGAAAAATCCAATGGCGTACCTTTAAATTATTGTAAAGTTTTCATTATAAGACCTGATTGATTCATCCTGCCTTTTATTGAGTCAAAGAAACTCCCTTTCCATTTATGATGGAGAGTGTTAGGAAAATATTTATTGAAAAATATATTCTGGAATACTTACCACTATTTTGATTTTATGTCTTCCTTGTTTTTCAATTTCTTAATCAGTTACCATCACTAATGATATTGTCCCTCTAAATGATAAACAACCAATATAAATTTCTCTTTCTGAGTGCATTGGAGGGAAAACAAATATGTTCTCAATAGAATTAATATATTTTTTCACAATTAAGGGATCATAAGATCTACTAAATATGGGAGTCCTTTTACACATAAATTAATCCACAATAACTTGTTCTTTCTTGGTATAAGGAGGTAATTGCACATGATTCATGTTATTATTAATAACATGAGTCTATTATGAAAGTACCACCATGAGTTTCTCAAATATCACTCCCACTAAATTATTATTTTAATTTGGGAAATCATTACATTGAACATCACCTATATTTTTATCATGATTCCTCCTATTTCTATCCCTTTACTAAAATAATAAAATTTACGGACGATAATACTCAAATTAATAATCATATCAAAAGGTAAACTATAAGATTTATTAGGAATAACTCATAAATTTCATGTATATCTGAGATTAAGAATTTCTATGACTTAATATTTATTATTAATGGTCTATTTCATATTATGTTCTATAGTTATATATTATATCATAAAATTAAACTATATTATAAAATTATTTATATAAATACATTTTAATTCTTTATAAAGAGTGTGTGAATCAACTAACACATATTCCTTTGGAGTGTCAAACTAGGTGTGTAGTTAGATCCAATTACTATGCATAGAGTGAAGTTCAAGTTAATACCCCAATTTTTTTTAGTATTATTAAACCCAGGTAAATCTATCATATAACCTATATCCACTTTTATTATCAAGACATGGATTCCATTACTTGTAGGTCACACATTCTCTGCTCTACCAAAATTTGAGGGCGTTTTACTATACTTAAACTTATCCCTAGGGGTTTCACTAATTTTTTATCTTCTTAATTGAAAAAAATAAATTGGAATTTATTTGATACAAAATTTTATATCCCAAGTGTCAACCACATATTATTATATTATTTCCAATATAAAACTCTATAAAAAACCCATTAATCTATAGGTCAAGTGTCTTGGGGAGATTTGATGCATAATTCATCAGCATAAAAATAAACTACTTAAATATTTTTTCAATCTTTATAAGGTTATAATACTTCCATTTATTCATTTATAACTACAAAGGTTACCCTAGGTACATAAATAAAGAAAAGGATGAGTTATAAAACCCAATATGCGAATAAACAGAGTAAAGAATGATGAAGAAGTGATAAATATGAATCAAGAGGTATATCATGATACTATAAAGAGAAATATAATAAGCATGGAAATATGGAATAATTGAAAAAATATCATAAGATCATGTAATCATAGATATACGGTGAAAACATAAAACATGATATTATAACATAAGTCAAGGATCATTATAAAGACAATATAACATAATGTTCTAGTATAACTTCCCATGCACCAGTAATGGTATCTCATGAGACAAAAAAATTACCCAATGCATTATAGGGATGTATAATTCTAGTACCACCCATAAAATAATAATATATACATTCATATGAATTTCATATAAGAAAAATAAATCATATATAAAGTATATTAATAATAAAAACTAATGACAAGGAAGTGGGTTACATAATATTATATCATATAATAACCAAAGGACATATAATAAATATTTATAATCAAAGAAATAATTAAATAAATTTGGAACATTATAACTGAATAAATAATCATAGGTATTAAATATAAAGTTTAATTTAATAAAACTCATAACAAATGAATTAATATGTTGACATTAAAATGAATATTTAAAGTAATGCTTTAATAAACGACCAAAGAATATTCAAAGAAGGTAAGTGCATATTATTTTCAATATAATTAGAAATAATAAACAAAAGTTTTCCAAAAAAATTCCTATTATTTATAGAAATAATTTGAGGGAGAATAATTTAAAATATTGACACATGAAGAGGAATTAAGGAATATAAAAGCTCCATTTAAATAGGTTTGTTTTCATGAATGATTGAGAATGGAACATGAAGAACATGTATAACCCAAATAAATAGAGGGAAAATAAAATAGGTATATTTTTGAGATAATCATATAAAAAATATGTAAGTAATAAATGAGAATAATATAGAGATAAATTGATTCATATACAAATAAAGTATAATCCAAAATAAAAAATGGTGTTTTAGAAGTTCCTTTTTTTCAAGTATAGAATCACTTGGTACATGCATCTAAAATCACGAATAACCAAATTAAGTTTATTAAATAATTTATTTAGAACCATTTTATTTATTTTTAATTTTTTAGGTCTACTTATTATTTCATTTCATCTATTTATTTTATAGTTTTTTCTCACTTCGTCCACTTGGGATCGTTTGATTAATTCCTCAAAAATTGCTTCAGTATGTGGACCTTGGTCAAATTATTTATAAAATAGTCTCATAATATCTATAATTTTAGAGATATAAATTATTTATTATTATATTTATAAAATAATTATTCATTTATATATATTATTCAAAATAGATTCAAATTATAGAATATGTCTCAGTATGCTTGTTTTTAATGGTTAAAATTACTATGATAATTTATTTTTAATGTAATTAATATTATTCAAAATTTACCTTTAAAAAATATTAATATTTTAATAAATATTTTATTTATTTATTAAATTCATTTATTAAAACATACGTGGAATTTGGTGATGAAAAGTAAAATGTGTCGTCCATGGAGGCTGTGAGCCAGCCATAACATGGTTGGCATTTTTTAGAATATTTGAGAGGAAATTTGATAATGGGTATTCCATTAAGTTAATAAATTTTCAGTTTAGAAATTATACTGATGTTATTATATTAGTACGGGTATAATATATTTTTATGTTTAAGAAGAAGAAAGACGAAATGAAGAAGGGTAATAAGAAGTTCACACCTTACTTCTTAGGTCATCTCCTTTACTGAGTGGACTATACCTTAAAAGGGCGGTCTTTTGATGATATAAGAACCTTCAAGACATAGATAATAGTGTTAGGGAGGTTTTTTTGGAATATATTTTTTAAGATAAAATTCCTATGATTTTAGGATTAGAGGGGTGGTGAAGGGGTCCTTTTATAAGTGAGAGGAGTGACATTTTTATAAATACTTATTTATTAATATAAAAAGAATATCATATTCCAGTAAATTGGATCCAAAATGTCAATCAAGGGTTATAGTATGAGTTTTTTTTCAACAAATACCTCATGTAATTTTGTAATGATAATATTTGGTGATAGTTTTTGAGAATATATATCAATTTAACCCATTTAATTTATTTATCCTTTTCTGTGTTGACTAACTTTTACCTTAGTTAACTTATTTTTATGAAAAAAATGTAATTAAACTTATTGCATAATAATTAATTTTTGATTCAAAAATATGAAATATATTTTAATTTAATAATTTTCTAATACTTTTAATTTTTTTTTTTAATATAATAATTCATAATTTGCTAAAATAATTTTTAGAAAAAATGTATTTTTAAGCATAAAATGAATTTATTCTTATTCCTTACCAATAAAAATCATTATATGAGTGTTAATTTTTTTGTCTTTATATATTATAAATAAATTTAATTAATGTTATTATTCAATAGTTATTAATTTATTTTATTAAGACAAAAATACATAACATATATATATATATATATATATATATTAAAAAGGTCTTTTAAATAAAAAATGATTTTATTCCTAATTTTTCAAATTCATTGATTATTTACTAAGAATTAATCCAAACATTTGTATTAAAGAAAACCTTTTAAATTTATTTTAATATTAAATTTTATAAAAATTACAAAATTAAATAATGTGAACTTATATTATATTAATAATTACATGTTCATATCATCCTAACGTCTACTTATGAGACACATCAAGACATCCAAATATGATACAAAGGTTAGATAAGAAATTACAACCATCATGGGGAGTGATTCAGCTAGCATGGATCTCATTATGACTTTTATGATATGGAACTTCTACCATATATGATTTTAATCAAGTTATACTTATTTAGGCTTAACTTGGGCTTGTTCTAGGATAAATCCTAGTGATGATACCTCCTTTATAATATTGAAAAAATGAGCCTCATAATGAATCCTCCCTCTACAAGATGGCATTACTTATCCTTCATATATAGATTTAATAATGTGATTACTTCTATTTATACTCTCTAATTCAATGATTATATTATAACGGTCACATTTAATACTTATTATTTTATCTCATTTATATATGATGGTTCTTTTTAGTTCAGTGTTATATGTGAAATAGGATATCAGTCACAAAAATTTATTTAATGATAAATATATACTAATATCAAGGCTTATTATATCCACCATCATTAGATAAATATTTTAATTCATTATTTTCTTTTCAAAAGTTCTTAAAAAACATATAATATCATATAATATATAGCAATCAATAGTTTTTTAAATATTCTCACTAGAGGAAATAAGTGTTATTTTCTAAGGATATAGGAGTTTTTGTATCTCAACATGATATTCTCAAAATAATAGAATTTATAAAAGGCTTGTGGGAGTATTTTTGAACAAATATAAATTCAATGTTAACAAATAATGTAATATTCCATTCAAAATAAAAAATTAATATAACTTTATCCTATATAAATTTAGGATGTGTTTTTTAAAAAAAGAAATGAAATGAGTAACATTAGTTATAAAAAGATTAAAAAGGAGTTTTTTTGATTGAATTGGTTTCAAAGAATGATGATAATGATGTTCTTAGAAGGATCTCTAATTTAAAAATAGAATTTATTAACATTGAAACATTAAATTTTGTGGAGTTAAGGAAGTTGAATATTTTTAAGGAGTTGGACATTATGAATATGATTCATAATTCAACCAATTATTCAAATCAGCATACATTATAGATGTTACTCAATAAAGATTTCAATGAGAGGGTTTTTTTATGTTGTCACATAAATATGTGAAAGTAATTGCATAAAGATGTAATGATATTAACAAAACCCCTAAAATTTTATCAAATATAAGGTTTATCTGGTAGTCTATCATATATAATATTTTAAATTGAAATTTTTATGGTTTTGTTAAGTAATCTTAAAGAAGTTTAAGAATATAAAATTTATCATGTTATATAAAATTCAATCATCATTTTATCATTCTTTCACATTGGATTCATATATATATATATATATTGATATAAATCAAATGATGTGAAATTATAATTGGCCTCCCAAAGTGAGAATTTAAATTGTCCATAATTGATGTTAATCATGGAGTATTATAGTTTATAAATAAATGTTAAGGTTAAAATGGGAATCTTATTATGATACATAAAAGGGGTTTGTGTAATATATGACCCATAAATTATACCACATAGAGTGTCATTAACTGTATTTTGTATTCTAGGGGTACATGGATTATATTTGGAGTCCCCACTATCTAAGGTTGGAAAATTCCTAGCATGAGAACCTTCATACCTTAATAGATTTATTATGAAATCCTTAATGCTTAGTTAATCAATGTGTTGCTAGTTTTTTTGATCATTTCATCGGTTGTTTCTTCACTAAGATGGGATTCCTCCTATTGTATAAATAGTATAAAATTTGGCCCCTTAATTTAGATAAATGAGGTAGTGTATAAACATACCTAGATATTACGTTTGTTGTGATTAACTATTTGGGTGAGGTTTATAGGGAATAGTCATTTATAAAAGTGAATGGCATATGATGCATTCATCAACTTGGTCAATTTATACTTAGATAACTGAGAACAAATGAGTATACTATATGGTATTTACATACTCCAAGTCTCATGGTCACTTATTGTATTGAAAAAATGGATTGTATAAGAATTCATACTTTTATCTATGATTAATCTAGTGGAAACATGTATATAAATACACATTATTTATGGATATAATCCTAGACCCCTTGATATCTTGATTGAAATTGATTATTTTCTACAGGACAATATTTTCTTACATTTATGGATTTAGTTATGAATATTTTTTCAATTAAAAAATGGAAAAAGGGTTCACAATTTATATCTAACTGAATATGTATTGGGTTTGACTTAGACACTTATTCTAAAATAGTTTTAGAGTTTATCCGAAAGGATTTTTGGATGGGAAATTTTCAAGGTATTTCATATGATGTGATACATAGAGAAGTTTATGATATCTTTAAAAAAGTGTTTTGGAAGATATCCAAAAGGAGTTTTGGATATGGTTTTATATGTTATTGTATATGATACAATATAAGGTGAAATTGAAAAAAGTCTACGAGGAATTAGTATAAGTGGGAGATTGTTGGAATTATTATATATATATATATATATATATTATATTAATATTCCAATATCAGAGTGTATGATATTGAAATTTCATATAGTATATAATATAGAAACTAAAGCATTTTGAATTGCTAGGTTTTGGAAATATCATTAAATGAAATATAGATATATCGTAGTAATGGACTTGTATTACATGGTATGAGATATCATTTCACCACCTAATAAATATTAAATGTTTACATTCACATTATCATCCATAATCCATCATCAAATGCCAACCATTTTATAAGATTAAAAACATGGGGTTAGAAAGGATAAAGGTTTAATCTGATGTAAATTCACTCATTAACTCATAACGTATGTGTTAATGTATTTTCACTCAAGGAGTATGCTAGAGGGGCATATATAAAGAGGAATTAACCATTCAATGGGTATGTAAAACTCTTGTATGTAGTGGGGAAAAGATCCCTTATCTTGTAGCTCTCTTTTTCTTCACTCTTAGCTTTCCTGAGGCACTAGTATTCTATGTGTGATTAGAGTATATCAATCGAGTGTCAGGAGACTTATCATATCTCATGGATATATCTATAGGAGGGATATATTTTAGCTAACTGTCATGTGATCTTCATCAAGAAAATATGATGATGATATATTCAGTGTTTATCTTCAGTTGAAGGTATAAACAACTTCATTTTATAGTAGCATGGTTTCAGTTTCTTTCATGATCATTCCTGTATTTGGGTTTCTTTTTTATCTTCACTTTCTTATTTAAGTGTTATAAAATACCATTAAACTCAACATAAAAATTATTCTATACCGTTTAGGACTCTTAAGGAAACCTCTTATGCTCCATCATTCTTCACTTATCCATGTATATATTTTGATGGATATAGTTTATCAAGGAAATTTTTTCATATGTTAATCACTGTTTCTCCTTCACCACCGCTGTAGGGTAGAATAATTCTTGAATCACCAAAAATATCATCTATGTAGATTGGTTTGTTGATTTATCCCTTGAGAGTTATAATCTTAAGATTTTTCATTTCTCTCAATTATAGATTATTTCCATTACCTCATTATAGATATAATTTAACTAAATTTGGCATACCATAGGGTAATGATTTTTTTAAAACATTGTGAAATTTATTATAAAGATCCCCAATATGGGTTTTACAATTTAGGTTCTAGATATCTCAAAAAACTAACTTCCTTTAAGTTAATTAAAACTTAATACAGTTAGGATCTGAATCAAAGTTACTCATAGAAACTAAGACATATTTTGGGACTAGTTAACATAGAGAAACCACATACATAGAGTCTTTTAATCTTTTCAAAACCACAATAACCCTATTATCTATACCCTTAAGTAATTACAACATTATAATAGTGACTTAATCATCCTATCACTCCATATTATATATTAGTGTTAATTCAATAAAAAAATAAAAAATATATATCTTCTAGTAGATTTGAATATTAGAAAAAAGAAACATTGACGTTGAATTCCACTTATTGAGGCATTGGTCTCACTTGCTTCCATCATTCCATCAACTGGTGAGGTAGAAGTATCTTCCCCCATCAACTATAGTTCATCCATTTGGTATATCCATTACTTATCCTACTATGGTTATTCCACTAGCTTGAGCGATCAATATACCCTTTCTAAGTTAAACACCTTTGTAATTTTCAAGGATCACTCTTGGTGAACCTATCAAAATCACCCTTCTAGTACCCGAGTTTTTGATAAATCTACCTTAAGAGGTGTAAGAGTTATTTTTCCCACTTTGGAATCGACATGACCTTTTTATCATGAATTAATTTAGAAATAATTTCTATAAAAAAATATAGATGATATTAGGATCCATGTCAGTAAACCATGTAAAAAACAAAAAATCAAAATCACTCATGAAGAAGGATGACATACATCTAAATCTTTTTGTAAATATTTAAATTTAGTTATAGAGGAGGGATATTATTATTTCATTATCACTATATTTTCATACAATTTGATCTTAGACTCAATGTGTCCATTGGATCTTTAATAATAATAATAAATGATTAATATGGTTATAAAGTAGTATCATTTCATTAAAACACATACATAAAAGTCCTCTTCCTTGAAAAACTTGAGCATTTGGATCATCCACCAATTAAGTCCCTTTTTCTACATGGGAAAACCCCCATAACTTTTAGGAAATTCTTATTTTATATTAGGAGACCCTTCACACACCTTTGTGGATTATTATTTAATTTCTAGAGACTAATTTTCAATAATATATATATATTATCTTAAGATCTAAAAGTCATATCAATAGTAACTAAGGATTTATCCCAAGATACATGAATCTTCTTTATGATAGCTAAGATTCCCATGACAACATCTAGTGGTTTCACAATGTTGTAAATATCCTCTTCCTCATCTTTATCCTTATCTATCTAGTACGGTTCTATCAATCAAAAGCTACATTTTTTAATCATAGTGTGGCATGATATTGGTATCTAAATAAGAATAAGAAGATTAAATTCAAATCTCAACACTTTTAACTTATGAAAATATATGTAAATAGAATAAAAAAATATTACAGATGCTTATATTTATTTGTTAAAGTATTAGGTTCTAGTTCTAACTCAAACTAAGATAAAATTAGGAAAGTACCTAGAGGAACCTAGATAGATACTTCTATTATTATAGTATTCTTTGGTGACAATATATCTTCTTCTAGGGGCCTCCCCATTTATCTACACCATTAATTAGGTTTCCTATCATTGTATATTGAGTAGATATTATTGATATCCTTGTGACTTTAACCCTTACTATAGAAGAAAATTTAGCATCTTAGTTGCAATAAAATGTATTTAATGGAATATTTTGAAAGATATTTTTTCCCATAGATATTATAGATTGAGGAAACCATTCCATTATACATCAATAAATTTATTGATCACCCCTTCAAAGTCCCCATGATTTAAAATCTCCAACACCTATCTTATGACCATAATTATAGTTTTAGTTACATTAACTAACATATCTTACTCAAAAAGGTTATTTCCACATTCAATTGATTTATTCACAAGTTTATATTAGCATGTGCATTCAAATTATTGATGTGAGGAATACACCTACCATCATAAAGGGTATCCAAATAATCCTTGATTTTATCTACCAATTACCAATTTCTCTAAGCATAGTAGGATTTAATAAATATATATATATATATATAAATAATCATAGGAGGTTACTTGGAGTTTCTCTTTAGGCCTTAAAAAAGTATCAGGATCCTTTATCATTAGTTGTTTTTATAAGCACTCACATTTATTCATAGGAATCATATCATTTTCTCTGACCGGTTTTTCTAAAATCAACCTTTATTTTTATTAGATTCTCAATTTGGTACTTCTGGGAAGAAAGTGGGAACTGCTGGGCTGGATGATTGGACACTTCATTCATGATACCCTTCTTCTAGGGTTTCTTAGTACCCCATTTTCCATTTTCCATGGATGAAAAATAACTAACTCTTTGAATCTTTTTTACTAACATATACCAAGGATAGAAATATATCCATGATTGGGAATATTTAGATGATAAAAAAATTCTAACATTAGAGGATGGAAATGTGGTATTAACATGAGTATCCTACCATATCATTATCAACCATAGATTTTTATCCACTGTTGGATGCTTCTCTATCCCTACATCCATAAATAATGTTGGCACTTTCCTTAAAATACATTAGAATTGGTGAGAATATATATATATAATGTATATATCAAAATCAATATTTTATCTTATTCAAGGTGATAAAACATAGTCCCTCATAAACATTTTATAGCGAAAAATTGAATGTGAAACATAAACAAAAACCTTGATATTTCAAGAATATTGAAAAGCTTATATGTTTTGAAACACACAACTTTCCAACCTAAGAGTGCTTAGAATGGTCCTAAGATATGTAATGGGGACTTACCTTTATATTTTTCAAGTGGAAACCAATATATATTATCCAGTATTGGAATTTACAGATCAATAAGCCTTCCTTAAACTAAACTTTCAACCATTATAAATGTTCTTGGAATTAAACCTATATACAAATCACAGAATATAATTATGTATAAAATGATCCATATATCTAGGAATCTAGAAATGTGAACCTATGGGTCTAAATTAATATTTATTTGATATCCCAAACTATCATACCTTTAAATATTTAACTTGGTATAGTAAGTGCTTGTGGTCCACCTATTTTTCCTCATGCTAAATTTCATCAAGAATTGTGAGGTTTTCCAATTATCATGTTGTATTAAGAAAATATTTATCTATTTATTGAAGCTTATGTTATTTTATGGAAAATGTTCCTTCCCCATATAATTTTAAACTTTTTTTAGTTACACTTGAGTTAATAGAGGTGTCCATGTTGTGTCTCCTTAAATATACATAGGAGGAATGAATATTTTATAAATCTATTCAAAGATCAACACCCCAGATATCTTGTACACATATTATAGTCTTATCCCTATTTACCAATGAAACAGATATAAAGTTTCCATTTAAGGAATCCAAGAACCCAAAATATAGGGATTACAATTTGAATTATTATACAAATATTTCTAAGACAATTAAATTTCATCATATATAACTACTAACTTGAGTATACAGTTTTAATCGGTATATGTTTGTCTCACCTAGTATTCTGACATCCAAGAAAGCTTAAATACACCTCATGGAAGTAGTTCCTAGCTGGTGTTCCACCCTTGAAGCTGATTATTTTTCACTAGGATATTGATAGAAGTGTAATAATGGGTATGAGGCTTTGACTCACGTTGATGGTTATATATTGTGGCTATTATATCCCACATGAAACATGTTATATATTTAAATATATCTATAATATATAATCCCCTTGATGATATGTTCATCATTTATATACTCTTATAATAAGAAAAATAAGAACTTGATAGATTGTGGCCTGGTAGAGGGATTTTAGCATCAGTAAAAAAATCAATTTCTATATAAGGTGAGGAAGTCTAAAAATGGGTAGTTTTGATAATGTTCTGGTATTATTCATGTAAGTGATGAAATTTATAGCCTTCATTTCTATACTGTCCCAATTCAATATCCTTATCCACTTCATCAATATGAGCTACTATAAATTCATCTATAATTTTATTTAAATATCTGACCATTTAATGTAAATAATTAGACAAATTTATTAGTCTAATTAGAATGAAACAAAAGAAAGAAAAAATGAATTTGGGATTAACGACATGAAACAAAACATGAAAATGAGTGGGTTAATATTTTAAAAAGTATAAAACATCACCCAGTTTGTTTCACCTAGGTTCCATGGAACCTAGAATGATGCACTATGTTTTAAGGGGATAAGAAGAACATACCTTAATGAGCACACTAAGATTATAACTAAAACTAACATTATGAAACCTTAGTGTATTAAAGAAACATAAAATTAACCAAAGTATAGAACATGATAAGGCTACTAAGTGGAGAATATAGAGATTCAATATTTAGGATTCACATAGGTCTTGAGTGTATCTTTACCCTACTAGTACCCTCAAACTTATAGGATAAGAGACACTATATTTACATCCCACATCAAAAAACCTCATATATAATGTCTATCCCCATGTAAAAGGAAGTGTGTCCACCCTCATTGGCACTAGTGCATCCAACCATATTTTTCACGGTTAAGTCTTAGCTCAATTTTTAGTTTTAAATTCTTAAGACCTCTTTAAGGTGTAAAATGGTAAATTTACCCTTGCAGATGACCTCTAAATTTTTTATGGTTATATTGATATTAGGGTTTGGTGTTTAACCACAAGATAAGGTTTATATAGATTCAAATAATAATTAATTTTAAGGGATATTTAATATTTACCATTTAAATAAATATTACCCTATAAGCATAGAAAATTGTGTCTTTTAAATAAAGTTTTAATAGAAATTAAAAAATTGTGGTTGTGTTTTAAATGTGGTGTTTTTCCTTGGTGTGTTACAAGTTACATACTTGGGTATCAAGTCATAGCTTGAGTAATTTCAAAATTTTTAATTAAAAAGATGATTAAGCAAAAAATGGGTTATAAATTCATATTTTGTATCATCCAATGAGGGTGATCCACTTACAATAATGATGAAACCTTATATTGAGATGAGAGGATTTAGAGGATATAAATTCTTTGATGGATTGAAGGAATGGTTCCAAATCCATGACGACATTGATTATCAGATTACATAATGATGATGAATAGAACCCGTGACATCATTGGTGACACAGGTTGTGAAGATATGATGATTTTACATATATTTAGTGATTTTTAGTTTTTTGTTTTCCTAATTATCCATAATAATTTATTATTTTTACCCTTTTTCTTGATTTTTTTCTTTGTTTTATTATTATAATTTTTTACCTTTGTTTTCACTATGATTTCTTTCTTGGATTCCACATGTTTGTGTGTTCGAGGAAGAACACATTGGGAAATAAGATTTTCGGTGGTCATATTTTTTTTTATCACCACTCACCTTAATTCATTACCCCTCATTTTACCTATCCCACATGATAAAAAATATGAATTTTGAAAAGGATATGAGTTTAATGGAAGCAGAATAAATGATCAAATAGAATGGTGTTGGATGAGACAGTCCTTGGAAAGATACGAAAATGGTATAGAGGGAAAGGGTGGATAAATTTGGATTTGAGGGAGGTAACGGTGATGAAAATAAGGGTTATATAATGTTAATGATTCCAAGTAATTTTTCTTGGTGATATCCAGATGTGGGGCAACAAATCGATGATGCAGAGGTGTAGTGGAGACCAGAATATCACTAGGAGTGGTCCTTAAAAACCCTGGATGGTAGATAGAGATGAAGTAGACATGATTGGGGATAGATATGAAAAATATAGAGGTAAAAATAAAATAATATATAATCTAGGGTAAGAACAATACTACATGATGTGTAATATAGAAAACAGAAGTCATGTAGTGTCTTTAACTATGGTGATATGTATTTGATAATTTAAAATTATCACACTGTAACACCTTAAGATTTTGTATGAATTTTCCTTTTAATAAATACTATATTTAATATATTTCTTCACACATAACACAAAAATAAAACAAACCATGATACATTTTTTTTAATATAAAAAATTATAATGCAAGATAAACATTAATATATTATGATAATTCACTAGTGAAACACAAAGATAATATTTAATTGATTTTTCTTATTATAAAAATATATATTTTCATCCATCGTATATTATTATTGTATTATTCAAATAAATATTTTAATTTTAATTTATTATAAAAGTTAAATTTTATGAATATAAATAATTAATTTTAAAGATATTTTGTGATGACTATATAAAAAAAGTAATATTTTTCAAAAGATTATTTTTTTAAATTATTTTGTATTTTTAATTAATCTTTAATAAAGAATTATTTTAATGAAATTTATTGATAATATATAAAATAAAATAAAATAACATACTTCCAATAATTATTACTATGCATGTAATAAGAAAAAATTTATTATGTTCTTAAAAAATATATTTAACTAAAAAACTAGATTTTTAATGTGAAATGTAATTATATTTTAAGAAAATAAATATGTTATGGTTAAATTTTGATTATTTTTTTGTTTATATGAATAATATATTAACATTAATTTAATAAGTTATTAATAGGAAATAAGATTAAGAATAATTAATATTTTAAAAAGTCATTTTCTTGTAAAAACAGTTTTTCATTTATTTTATGTTTCTAATTAAAAGTTAAATTCATAAATTTTAGAATTTTAATTGCAAAGAAAGAACTTAATTTTTTTAATTATAAATTAAATTTTCTATTAGGATGATTTTTTTTTATTTTTTTGAAAAGATTTATTTTTTGGTGAATATTACAAAAATACCGTCTCTACAAATACCGTAACTTTTATTATATCATTAGGTCATAAAAATGAATTAAAATTTTTTGAAACATTTTCTATGATAAAAAATGAATTTAATAAGTAAAATTTTAAATTCTAAAAAATTAAATTTTTAATTAGAAACCAATGTTTTACATTTTTTAAGCTAAGAAATATTTTTTTTCTAAAACCATTTTTATGTGTTATACATTTACTATATTATAATTAATTTTTATCAATTTTATAAATTCAATATTATAATTTTTATTCATATTTTAAATCATAATATCCAAATTATATAATAAGGATAATTTTATTTAGTCATAAAAATAAGTAACCACTACTAAAAAAAGTGTTACCATGGTAAAATTAAATTATGGTAAAAAGTGAAGATGAATGGAAAAGGAATTAAATATCTCAATCCTTATATATTATTTGTTTGTGTAAGAGATTAATTAACCATGAATCATAAAATATTCATTATTTTCCACTTTTCATGCCACTTTCAAAGAATAGTGCATCTCTTATTACAAAAAATTCCACTCCTCTCACTTATAAGAGGATCCCTTTACAACCAAACTTCTTATCATACCTTAAGATTATTAATTCATCAAAAATATAAAAAAAATCACTAAAAAACTAATAAAAATCCTATATATCATGTTCTCTTTAAAATACCACCCTTAAACATCTTTATCCATCTTACAAAGAAGTTTTTCCAAGAAGTAAGGTAAAAATTCCCAAATACTCTTTTTCCATATATATTCCTTTCTTTATTCTTATAACTTCTCAAAATATATTGTAACCATACTAAAATAATTACATCAGTATCATTATTATATTTAAAATTTTTTATGATGATGGAATAACCATTTTATACCTTTTTCCCAACCGTTTAAAAAATTAAAACATTACTCATGTTACGTGTGGGTTACCACCTCTCTGACCATCATATTTTGGTTTTCAACATTGTCTTACATGGATGGTTATAAAAATAAATTTTACAATTAAATATTATATTTATGAAATTAATAAGGTTTGGTAATGATGAATGTGGTATTTTATTAATAATTATAATAATAAATGATAATTTTATATTTAGCCACCTAAAACAAGGATACCAAGAGGGAAAACGATTTTTTTAAAATTAATTAATACCCACATATCTTATATTTATCTTCCGAATATTCTAAATTTTGATTTATCTATTATATAAAATATAAATAATATCATTATTCACTTATAATTATGATATTATAATAACTTCATAATCATACTCATCAATTGATTATAACATGTTTTTATTTGGGTCGGTTTAACCACCCACATGAGCAATGCTATAAATTTTTATCAAGGATTGTTATGGAATATTAATTAATGGTATAATATGATATTAATATGTAAATAATTATTTTTTTTCATCTATAATTATAATATTTATATTTAACTCATTAATCAAGATACCACAATTCATTTGTTAAAAATCACCAAAACAAGACTGTTACTTATTTCCTCTTCAAAAATAGTAACTAAAATTATCTTACAGTGAAATTAAAAAATTATAAATCAACATAGAGAATATATAGTTGTACCTTAAATAATTATTAATGATGATTTTGGCATTAATTAATGGGTTTTTATGTAAATGTTACAAAATATGTGGGAAACAATCAAAATTACTAACATCTGATGGTGAAAATAAGCATTAACTAGCTAATGAATGTAAAATAAATGACTATAATTATAGAATAGAAATGGTAGTATATATGAATAGCGTTCCAAAATAATTTATTAATATGGTTAATTTTATTATACAATAGGTTAATTTTCTTTCATTAAAGTAAAAAGTAAAGATAAAGGTGTTTCTTAGATCAATATCTTTTCATAGATTTATAATGTTTCTTCTTGAACTATACTATTATAATTTATGTAAAGTAGAACATATTATTTTATTATGATGGATTTAATATTTTTTATAGATTTATATTTCAATCACATAAAATTATTTTCAGATATTTTTTAATTTCTAAATTATGTTGTTTATAAGGGTTTTTCTCATCTCAATTTTCATTTTTCAAGACATATATAATATTCAAAACCTATTATATTTTATATGGAATATATAATTCCATATGGATTCCATTTCAAAATAAATTTCATGAAATTCATGGTATTTAAAAGTACATCACATGTTCTCTTTTAAATATTTTTTTATTCAAGTGTTACTAATGTTATAATGGATTTTGATAACTTAAATATCATTTATTTGAGTTATAATACTTCTTATTTAACTTATTTATTACACCCTAATATTTAACTACATTATGATTCATATTGATCTTTAGTTAAGATTAAAATTTTAATTCCAATATTCTTACTTTATTGATTTATTTCCCATACAAGTATAACGTTATTAATAATAATTCACATCCTCTCTAATAAGTTGTTTCACTTACATGTCCATATTCATTCATCCCATCAATGTCCTCCTTTATAATATTAAAATATAAACACTTATTATTTATTATCATCTTTATTACTCTCATAGAGATGTGGGTTTAAATAAATATATTTTAAAATATTAAAAAGGAATCTTTTGATGATCATTGTAATGTCTCAAATTTTTCTGTGTAGTATTTTTAAATATTATGTGAATTAATTTTGAGACCAGACACTGAGATGGCGTGTTATTCCAATACATAGGGTGCCCGAATTTTTTTTTTGAAAAATATTAAAATATTAAATATCATGCGCACATAGTTTTCTTGAAAATGTATAATAAATACTAAATGTTTGACCAAATTAAAAATCTGAGGGCACCATTGTGTTCATAATAATGGATTTACCCTAGGCACATCCTAACATTGGTTGGAGCGGGTCGTTTGTGGGAATTCATCATGGGCGCTTAAATAAATAAAATTTATTTAATAAAATTTATTTTATTTTGTCATCACAGCAATGTAACTACATTTTTATTTTTAAATAAAACCTTTTTCAGAGATCTTGGGTAAGCCTCATAGCCCTGGAATCCTCTGAATATCCAAGATAGAGAGATCTGGATAATTCTCTTGAGTAGGCGATAACAGAACATCGAATCAGCGATTGACGAACACCGATCTTGACTAATCTCACCAATGGATACGATATGGTGACCATTCTTCATCTGTTAGTGATCTAAATCCAGGTAGGATGAATTATTTTGATTTTCTTTCCTTTTATTTAAATCCTACGATGAATGCAGACTAATCCATGAACATATTTGCCAATGGATCTATTGTATTTGCGGGATGATCTATTTTCATGATTTATTAGGAATTAATTCTAGAGAATTACTTTTATTTATTTACCGTTTTAATGGAGATGAACCAAGATCAACAAGAACATTGATCAAGGTTCATCCCTCCTAATGTTTTGTGATTTTCTTCCCCAATTCTTGTGATATTGATACATGTTCTTTGTTCTTACCCATATTTGAACCCCTTTGTGAACAATCGATCATCACGCCTTCGATTCTTGGTGCAATAGTCTAAAACCATAGATCCGACATGGAGATAACTCGACGAAGGTGATATGGTGGGCGTGATAAAAAATCAAACAATATTGAGTTCCGAATTTGTTTTCTTCAGTGGAAATGAATAATGCATGCAATTGCATTTTCAGAGCTGATTGAAGGCCCAAAACCCATAGATTTGGTGTTTGGGTGGTGAGACGACCTTGGATATGAAGTTTTATGATGACCAGACAACAGAAATGAGGTCTGAATGATATATTAAGGTGAGCAGGAGGAAGAATACAAGTTTCTGAAAAACCAAATACACATGACATGTAGTCACGGATACACGGTGTGTCTCCCCCAATTGAATGAATAATTGTGTACTCTGGAAAGTATACAGACATGGGGTGGAGTACATGGGTTACCTACACGGCATGTACCCCCCACATGGCTTGGATTGTACTGGTTACATAGAATACCCAATGTATTAGTAAATGGGTAAGGATACATGGGTTGAATCCATGTATTGGCACACGACCGGAGTTCACGGGCGGACCCCAGATTCAAGGAAATAGTGTGTAAACCTTCTACAGTCCGTGCACCCATCTTCTACAAGAAAAAGTTTGGAATGAAAAAGGATATTGTACACGGGCAGTACCCAAGGTCAAGGGACATGACGTGTGTCCCTACTACATGCCATGTACCCATTCTTACATGGTTTGAACATAATTTTACTCTGTATTTTTGAAAAGTTTCATTAGGGTTCATTCCCCTGATCCATTCTTTTATGGTAGGTATAATATCATTTACTACTCTTTGGAATATGGTCACTTCAACAAGACTTCTGGGATAGAGTTGTTGGAATCCCCCAAGAGGCCCAGTGTGGGATCCTCTATTCATTTTACTACCCTAGGTGGAGTCGTTGTTATTTATGTGACCAATCCTTCCTGGCATCAATCATCTACTTAGGGGGTTAATCCAGATGGATTTTTTGGTATCACCCCATAGCTCTGGATATGATCCTCATTTATTATATCATATATCTATTTAGATTTATCAGTGTATATTTCTCATGGTGAGACCTGATGAGAAGTACCTCTCAGATGGATGTCATCAGTGTTATTGGAATCCAGAGTGTGTTCCCATGGATGAGTGCTTCATGGAATCTTCGAACTGAATTCCTAGTGCTGCTATACTATGGTCATGGTTTACCTCTAAACTACGTGTCTTGTATTGAGTATATCTAGATTTTATTGTTCTATGTTCTATAGACATATAACTATGTAGAGTTGACTATATCATTCCTTTGTTGTATTGCTTTGTGGTTTTGGGGTTTCCTTCTAAGTATTGTTATACTCACCCCTGCATGGGATTTTCCCACACATGTCATGTCTTGTGCAGATGATCAACCTTTTGATGGGGTCCTCGATAGTCCAGGACTAGATGGTGCTTTGTGAGACCGAATAGACTGAGGTGTGTTCCTATGTCAATAGACAACAGTCTCAATACATTTTTCTTACATGTTGGAATCATGTTATAGACTTCTAGTGGAAGGGTTGTATTTGGACCTATTTACTTTTCTTTGCTTTTTGTCATACTCTGGTTGAAGGATATAGTGGTATGTATGCATTGTTTACTTAGTACTTTTTACATTTCATCATTTTGTGGGCTTGGAGATGTGTGCATGCATCCAAGTACATAGAAAATGCCTCCCATGTTACTGATATGCCAACTCGATGCTAGTCACCTGCCCATGAACTATTAGATATGGGATTGGGGAGTCGTCGCACATGCCCCATTGGGATAAGTTGTGACAGAGTGGTATCAGAGATGGTCGGTTATACCTTAGGATTGGGAGTATATGATATTTGTTTGGGGAAATAGTGTTAAGTGTTTAGAGTTAGGATTTTAGGCTAGGGACTCTAGTGTTGGTGTGGAAGCTGACGTATTCATACAATAAGACACTACTGGAAATAACACCTATACCCACGGTTTTAAACCGTGGGTATAGCCCTTGAAACCATGGGTATACCCTATACCCAGGGTTTCAGTAACCGTGGGCTACAGTGCCGTCACAATAGGTCTATACCCAAAGTTCTTTGAAAACTGTGGGTATAGACAACATAAAAGTGTTATTACCCATGGTTTAATAAACCGTGGGTATTGATATATACCTACAGTTTTCAAACTGTAGGTATTGATGTATACCCACGGTTTTCAAACTGTGGGTATACTGATTTACAACAACCCATATTTACCCACGGTTTACCAAACTGTGGGTATAGACATGTTCCCCAGGCAGTAGCTGCACCTCCCACCATTCTGCACCTCTATTCTGCACCTGCAATAGCACATATAAATGGCATGTCAAAATAGCTGTTCGATAATCCAACCCAATCCCCAACATCTAAACAACTAAACTAGAACCGTCAATCCATTCTATGGATGGTTAAATACATGATCCTCTCTATATAAAAATATCATCATTACCTCATACATATGAAAATGAAATCACAATACCGGAACAAGATGATTTACAAAGTTTAGTGAAAAGCATACTTTCCATGTTGGTTATACGAGACAACATGGATACTATTATAATATCAATACTAATTGGTTATAAACCGTGACTATAAAAATCCATCAAATGGTTATACACCCTATCCTTTATTCAAAAATTGGTTATACACCCCAATTTAAAACTCCTTTAGTGGTTGGTTATATACCCCATCTAAAAGCCTCCTACAATTGTTTATATACCCCATCCACAAGCTCCTTTTTAGAGTTGATCAAGTATAGAAAAATATAATTCTTTAAATGTTATTTCTCAACAAGAAATTTGGATCACTATATCTGGTGTCTAACTACTTAGAGATCGTTAACATCTTTTGAGAAATGTATACTTGCCTTGAAACTTCCTCTGGATCTAGGATGATTTGGATCTACTCAATTTTCAACATTATGGAACTTCCAAAAAGTGTTCTTTTGATGTAATTAATATGATCATTATGGTTCTTCCATTTCCTCAACTCGAACATAAATACAAGAATTTTTAATAGCCTTCTATGACAACCACTAATCACTTTATCAGAAACTATCCAACAATGGAATCCTCAAGAGTCCCTTAGACTCACATCAGTAGTATAATGGTGCCCGACAATAAACTCCATCAAAATGAGTCATTCCTTCCAAAATACACCAATATATGTGGTCCCCAAACTCAAGAGTTATACCTCAATATCTCTAATCATGAGAAAAAGGTCCCAATACACAATGTAAAACAACGATATCCTCATAGAAACTACTTGATCTCTCCTATAATGATAAATCCAATTGAACATTAAACAACACTATTTGGAATCCACAAGCCATTTCTAAATAAAGAGATCACACCCTCCCCCTCCTCCCTTCCAAGCTCCTCCCCTCCCTCCCCACTGCCTAGCCCCTCCCCTCCCCCCTGACCAGCCCCTCCCCCTCCCTCCCCACTGCCCAGACCTCCCACTGCCCAACCCTCCCACTGCCCAGCCCCTCCCCCTCCCTCCCCTCCTGCCCAGCCCCTCCCCCTCCCTCCCCACTGCCCAACCCTCCCCCTGCCTAGCACCCCTGCCCAGCCCCTCCCCTCCCTCCCCACTACCTAGCCCTCCCCCTCCCCTCCCCCTGCCCAGCCCCTCCCCCTCCCTCCCCACTTCCCAGCTCCTCCCCAAGCCCCTCCCCCTCCATCCCCACTACCCAGACCTCCCACTACCCATCCCTTCCCCCTCCCTCCCCCTACCTCCCTACTGCCTAGCCCTCCCCCTGCACATCCCTCCTGCCCAGACCCTCCCCCTCCCTCCCCACTACCCAAACCCCCCCTGCCTAGCCCCTCCCCCTCCCTCCCCACTGCCCAGCTCCTCCCCCTCCCCATCCCCTCCCCCCTGCCCAGCCCCTGCCCCCTGCTCAGTCAAGTAGAATGGAATATTTATAGAAACTTTGGATAAGAATCATATGAAATAAAATGCAAAAACCTGTATTTCAATTTCATTCAACAATTGATATATATACAAAGTATCCACTATAAATATAAAATTTTATCAATATTCATGACTTGCTCGTGTTAAAATATTAAAAAATCAAGAAAAATCATAAGGGTGCATACCTCCTAAAAGTACATCGTGATCCATGATTTCTGAATAACAACCTAAGCCTTTTCAAATGCGATGACAGTTCAATGTATCCAAAACATACAGAAATCTACAACCAAATATTAAAATTAAAATGTTGGAGTAAAACCTGAATCAGGATTCCACCGAACATGCTTTTTATTTTGTGTTTGGAGTCTTCCTAAAACACAAAAACCACATTAAAAAAATTATAGAAAGGAAAGATGAAAACCACAAACAACATATGCAACATCTATAAAATTAAACAACTATTTCAAGTACAATTTGATACATAATGTTTCATAAAATGAGGTGTTTATACATATGGATGTTATCTTTAGGAAGTATGAAAAATGTTAAAGTTTTAGAAGGTAAGGTTTTAAATATAAATATGGTTAACCCCAATGTTTTATAAAAACAATTCATCAACTTTTTTTCTATATTTTTATAAAATGATAATTAGATAAATAATTATTTGTAAAATGAGTAGGTTATGACCATTTCATCTAGGATGTAGTGGACATTCCCTAAATTTGTCTTTTGTTCACCTCTTTAACTCTAATATGGTTCTTCAATAGTTTTTATTGGAACTTCAATCGATCTGAATCATGGAATATCTAAGGGTATGGATAGATTCTCTAGGGTATTTATTTCAATTTCCTCTCACTGTCTCTGGGTTTTCTACTAGTTATTCATTGTGTCATGTATTTCTTTTCATATTATCATAGTTTTATCAATTAAAACCAAAATTAAAGGTGTTTTATATAAGTTGGTAGTGCCCGGATTTTCATATGTTATATGTGTTACATATATTGTGTATTAAATGGGTGAGGGTAGGGTTGTGTATGTCTAACCGAGAACTGAACAACTTGCAACTTCCATAGCTCATAGGAGATAAATAGAGGTATTATCATGTTTAAAATGGATAGTTTGGCCTTATATACACTGGATATTATATGGTGTGGTTTAATGGATTGATGAGAATGATATCACATGTTTTAATGTGGTGATTCATGGGATGTGGTAATTGATTCACTTATTTGGGAACATGATGAGTGAAAATCCACCTTACTATGGTTGACATTTACCACTAGGATTCTGGATATGGAGGATCATTTGTATGATTCATATTATATTGACCATTATCAGAGGTGATGAAAAAGGTGTGGAAATAGGCTATTAGCGATGTTTCTCATTGTGGTTACTGAGGTCATTGAGGTCATGTATACAAAGTTCAGGTCCCATGAATTTGTTTTGACCCCCATTTTTTTGGTGGTATCCTCCAGATTTAAGCGACATAGGGTAGATGATGATAATGTTAATTGATACAAAGGAGGATACAATGTATTAAGCTATGATTGAAGTGTATGAGACCACTAGATTAGAGTAGGATTCTCACTGTATCTATGTTATAGTTTGGGGATGATTAGTCAGTTATGGTAAAGAACATGAGTCACTGTGTGTTGGGTTTTGTTAGGATATTGATCTAGTTTTTGGTAAAAAGTTTTGAAACCTAGGGTTCTTGTGATATAATACGTGGATGTGTCATTAGGGAATCATGATTTATACATAACGGTGATAATTTATGAGTTGGAATGTGATTCAAAGTGAAATAAAATTATATGGAAGGTTGAGGGAACTTCTGGTATGATATATTATGTATGTATCTTCCCATATTAGTATTGTACAAGGTAGGTAAAGTCTCACATAGGGATAGTTAAGAAAAACTAGAGCAAGCAGTGGGGAATTTTGATTGTTTTTTTATTCATATCATACACTTGTATATGTATTTATTCTATCTAGGGATATAGTTTGTGGAAACATACTAATTTTATACTCACAACCTACACATACCCTCTAGGATAGAAATAAACTTTATATCTCATGGTATAAGGGAAAATGATTTTCATCAATATCCTAGTGGAAATAAAGGTGTTGAAGGTGTTTGATCTGGCTGATATGGTATTACCATAGGGTCAGGTGGTTCCTCAATGCCAGGATAGTGATTTATTTTTGAAATATCAGCTCCTCCGTCATACCCTGCTCCCCCCTGCCCAACCCCTCCCCCTCCCCCTTCTCCATGCCCAACTCCCCTTGCCCATCCCCTCCTCCCCCTCCCCCTGCCTAGCCCCTCCTCCTCCATATTTACTGTATACCAATCAAAGATGAGATTCATTGACATCCCAAGGCATATAGTTTTTTAGGAAAATAAAATACACAAGGAAAGTGTTTTAGTTTTTGGTTTCATGACTTAACTTTGAAACAATATAATCATAAATCGATGACCGAAAGGGGAAAGGGGAAATGAGCATAGGTTAATTGCATTTCCTTGCAGAGAAATCATAGTTCTGATCACATTAACACCACAATTTTGTGCCAAGGTTTGAGGTATTGCCTCAAAACCAATTGCAACAGCTTCGTAAGGCCCCTATTTAGAAAGAAACCAAACAGAAAAAATATGAATCACTCCAGGAAATACAAATCAGTGCTTTTACATTTAAAGAAAAAGACCAGAAGCAACTAAAACTTTTTAATGCCTTCAATAGATGAGCTCTTTTTCTTCAAAGTGGAGGACACAATCATACTCTCCTGATGAACATCCTCTTCATGCTGAGTATATAAAAGAGAGATTAAGTTAATGCAGCCCCATCCCCTCCCAGCCCTCCACCGCACCCCCTCACAACCTTCCCCTCCCAGCCCCCATCCCAGCCCTCCACTGCAGCCCCCCAGCTCTCCACTACAGCCCCCATCCCTCCCAAACCCCCTCCCAACCCTCCACTGTAGCCCCCCCAACCCTCCACTACAGCCCCCACCCCTCCCAACCTTCCCCTCCCATCCCCCCTCACATCCCTCCACTACAGCCCCCCATCCCTCCACTACAGCCCCTAGACCCCCATTGCACCCCCTCCCAAGCTTCCCCTCCAATAATTCCCCTTCCCAGCCCCCCCCCCCCCCACCCCCAGCCCTCCCAACCCTCCCTGACCCCCTCCCAACCTTCCCCTCCTAGCCCCCAGCCCTCCACTACAACCCCCCAGCCCAGGCCTCCCCTTCACTACTAAGGCCAAGATTATATACTGAGATAATAATAAACACACCAAACCATAAAAAATTACATGGAATGTGAAAATTACCTAAATAATTGAAAAATAACACCCCTACTAAAAACATAATCCAAAATTCATTTCATTGCATAAAGAAATTCACATACAAACAGTCCACCAATATAAAAAAAACATTAAACTACAATACAAGTCTCTCTGCTAAGTCAAAAATGGAGGGTACTAATATCCCCTCATCACCATCATCATCATTTCCATGTCTAGAATCATCATCATCAGCAACAACATCAGCAACAACATCATCAACAACATCATCAACAACATCATCACCAACCACACCGTCAGCATCATCATCAGCAATCTCATCACCAACAACAGCATCAGAAACATCCTCGCCAGCTCTATCGCCACCACCGTCATCACCATTAGGACCCTCATGTGAATCACCCGAGGCATTATTTAAAGAGCGCATTGATTCCATACATGAATGAAAAGTTTCAAAAACCTATGATGGTAGTGACTGACTCAAAACTGACATAGCTTTCATAAAATGTTCATTCATTAGCTTACTTTTTTCGCACTCCTCTAATAATATTTTCTTTGTCGCAACTAATTCAGCACACGCACTTTCCAACTCGGATTCCTTAGAGGAGTCCGATGATGACCAATACCTAGAGGGGACAATGTTTTTTCCTGGTCTACAATGGAATCTTCTTGGATGCTCCACACCTAACACTTGACTCAAATGATCATTTGGCCCTATGTTTTCAGCTTCCTTCTCATCCATGTCCTCCAAGGCAGACTTTTGAAATTATAAACATATTAAATTATGAATTTTATATAAATGTTTGAAATATAAATAAACAAACTTACAATTTTATCTTGTGTTTGTGAATTAACAACAGTTCCATATTTTTTTCCTACTGAAGTAGAATAATTTTGCACGAGGTATAGGACCTTCAATGCCTTATTTAGCTCTCTACATATGAGAAGTTCAAAAATTTGTATTACAACCATATATGATAAATGAAAAAAATTTGATTGAATTGAGTTGCAACAAATACCTACAAACATTGAGGTAAATGATAGTTATAACTGATTGGTGGTTTTCTGAAATGGTTTTCAGAAATGGTTTTCTGAAGTGGGTTTCAAGGAAATATACTACTTGTTTTGGAAAAATAGACAATATTTATCATAGTATAAGATGTGATTTCCAGGATACATGGACTAACCAAGGGAAGGAATGAATAAGTTATGATGACATGTTATAAATATGGACATTATTTTAATTCAGATGAACGTACCAGCCACTTCTCTTTTTCAGGAATTGTAGTGCACCCCAATGTGTGTAGATATGTCATTTAATCTTTGTTTTTTTTTGCTGACACTTCCTAAGGAACAAAAAAACAATACAAGTAATAAAAATTAAATTTTATATAAAAACCATTAAATATGGGTAGTACCTTATACTGTTCTGTGTTCCAATGTGCGATCATTTTTTGATATTGACTTTTTGGATAGTCAGGGTTTGTGGGTACAGCCTCTAACTTAGTACCCACTCTGCTGCTCCAACCAATATGTAAGCAATACTTGTATGAACTCCGATACTATCCAAGATCACTCAACCTAGAATCTTTGGTAGCTTCACCATTAGGAAAGTTAAATCGGCTCTGCAACGAACATGTTAAGTCATATAAATACAATACTAATATAAATATAAATTTATAAAATTTCTGTACCCATATCTGCGCCCATGCCCTATCATTGATGTCAGCACTGATATGTCTCCATAAGACCGGTTCCATCGGAATGATATCATGATATTTGGCTAAAGTATCCATGAAAATTATACACTCCTTAGAATTTTTACCTACCATTTAATTTTGAGAATTGTAATCCGCCATAATCTGAGTTTCACAATTCTAGGCATCCCGCATTTGAGTGCACCCACGTCACCTACTAGAAGATCCCACTAAATAAGATAAGAGGTGAAAAGAGAAGAGTTAAGTGACAATACAATAAGACAAAAGTGAAATGATATAATTTGAAACATTTATAATAAAAAACCTAATGTAGGCTCCTGAATAGGCTGTGAGGCATCCGTGGACTCTGCTGAATCAGCATCCTCCGAAGGAAGTATCTGTTCTACAGCATGCTCCAACTGATCTTCATGAACAGGATTGGAAAATGAAGGAACAGACTCAATATTTGTAGGATGGATGGTAGGAAAAGGAGGTGGCATAGACTTGTCAGAATATGCATAGTAGGTCTGGGGATACATGAATGGATATGGAAATTGTGCAGGTGAGAACATTGGTTGAGTCGGCGTGGACATGGAATGGGAAAAAGAGGGTAAATGGTATGATGATAGAGGCATGTATGGGAACATCCCAGGGGTCTCAAACGGATGGAAGACATGTGTGGTAGATGGGATTTCCACTAATGGGTCAGTGTGGGGAGTGGTAAGACGGGAGCTCCGCCTAGGTTTAGGAGGATCCCTGCTCGGTCCCATATTGGGAAGAGGAAACTATGGAGTTATATGTCCCTAAGAAATTTGATCATATAGCGACCCATAATTTACATACATTGTTAATACTTCAAAATTTAAGCACACTTATTACAACATATAACAAAACCATGGAAGGACCGTATAGGTATAGTGTGTTTAGAAACTGGGAAACATAAACATCTGGTTCATAAAGCATCTACACTATCTCCCATTTATTTCATCATATCTATAGTCACTTTTGGCATATCTTACTTAATAACCTTCTTCCTGACCTGGGGAAAGAAAACATATAAAAGGGTGAGCTCAAATGCTCTGTAAGGGTAAACAAAAGAAATATCAATCACATCATATTCATAAAAACATAACATTTTGGAAATCTTACCCTGCAAAAGAGATCATAATTTCATAACAAGGGATAAATCATGGTAGTGAAATGTAATCACAATAATCATAAAATAAAACATAAAACTTTGTAGAATACACACATAATAATAGGGAATCATTTCTTATTAGTCAATACTCATTGCCTAGACTATCTTAGTGGACAAAGTCCATTTCTGAACCGAGTTCTTTCCTCTTTTCAGTCCTATTTCACTGAACCGGTTTAACCTGCCGTTCCAGCCATGTCTATCTAATGAGATATAAAATCTTTACCCAATGCATTGAAGGGAGATATAGGTCCCACCCATCTCATAATGATACCATTCTTATGTGTGCCACAAAATCATAAACCATACATCATAGCATAACCCATGTAATAAAAATGGGATTCTTAAACATCGTGACATCATAAAACAATTAATATAAGATAAAGGAATTCATAAAAATAGTTTCATCACAACATAATCAAATCAATGTAATAATAGGGATAGAAACAGAACCCTTTATTATCTTAGATGGAAAATAAGTTTGATAAAATACTTGAACTCCATTCTTGAGGAAAATATCCTTTCTACTTCAAAAACACTTTTCGTTTCTTAACATGACATAAAATTCTAAACTAAAAGAATTTGATTAAAAATAAACTTGAAAAATTGTAAAGGAAACTTCTTGGAAATAATGTTTTAAAAATCCATTCATGCCGTATAAGTTAAAAAAACATTCTTCTCGTACTTTTGTCAGAAAAGTCAAAAAGTACCTCGTACGAAAAACGACAAAAGATTACTTTCATATATTTTACTAAAAACTCACCGAAGGGTAAAATTGGATTTAAAAAATTGTATGTGAATGGGAATAGTATTACATATTGAAGAAACATGGATGTGGATGATAAAATACACCCCAGTAAATTCCAAAGTATAAAAAATCTCGGATAAAAATGATATTGTGATATTTCCCTTACCTTAGGTCCGATTTTCTTCGTAAGTGTCCGAACCTCATGTATAATGATTTAAATAATGTCATTGACTTATTATAGAATCATACTCATTGTTATGATATCATATATTGTCCTATTCTTAGCTTATTATTAGTAATATTTCATTGTTACTTGTTATTCGGGTGTTTATTAATTTTTGTTCTTATGCGTGTTTTGTCGAATAAATTCTTATTCTTCTTTTTAGGTTATAGATACCTCATTTATAGAATGGTATTAGTGTAATATATATCATATTTATTCACTCAATTCATTTATGTAATAATTATGCAATGAAAATCATGTAGAACGAGTCGCATCACATTGTGGAGACGGTATTCCGTACGTACGCACGAGCGATGATATCGTTCCCATGATCATGGAATTGTATTGTAGTGTATTTATACTATTTAAGAATCAATATCACTTTACAATAATCATATATATTCATTATTTACACCATTATACCCATCCAAGTAAGGTGGTGGTGGAAAATAGATTACACCACGGCGTGGAGACGGTATTCCGTACGTACGCATGCGCGGTGATTTCGTTTTCCGTAGGATGGATAGATGATGAAATAGGGTTATTTCATACTTATAATAACATATCAGTATATGAGTGATACTGATGTTATTAATTCATAATTAAAAAACTAAAGAAGAATAAGTGGAAGAAGAAATAAAGTTGAAAGAATCGGTAACAGACATTACCTCTTCTTTGAAGCGCTTCTTTGAGACCTCCTTTTTGGGCACTAAAATTGATCTTTGAAGAAGACCAGGACCTATAGGATGTTTCTAGGGAAGTTGAGAGGAGAAATTGTCAGGGGTTGGCCGAGCTTGAAGGCTCAAAGTGGTGTGAGGAAGAGAGGGAGGAGGTTCCCTTTTATAAGGGAGGAGAGGGGCACCTTTGGAAAAACTAAAAATATTATTTTATTATAAAGCCATATTTGGTTTTAAATAGCTCTAAATTGATTTATTTCGAAGCTAAGGTGGGGATGAGTCGAAATCCTCTCATCCAATAGAATTTGGACAAGTTTAGTTTACTATTTCAACCTTATCATTTAGATTTAACTTTAAGTGAGATAATTTTACTTTTACCGTGTCTTTTTGTGTTGTTACACTATATGGTTAATAAACTTACTATAACAAGACAAATGAACCCCAAGTTGTTTATTATTAATATATATAACTTTATCGAAGTTATTTGGCCGAACCTTATATTTTTAGGAATAAAATAACAATTAATAATATAATATTTGTTTTAAAAACTATTTTATGTCAATTTTGACACTATTTAGTAATTGATTTTTGTGAAATTCATAACAGAAGTATCAGTTCGGTTAATGATATCAATAATAACATGTAATATTAACCTAGAAAATTAGTGTAATTCATAAAAATTATCAAATTTCATTTATTTGCGTATTTATAACATCAATTATGTCAATATTTCATTAATAAGATAATTACTGCATCATCTTTGTGTCATAAATAATTTAAATTATTTAATGTCTAAAAATTACAAATAAAATACAATTATGTAGGAAATATTTTTATCTTTCTAATTAATATTTATAGTCGAATTTATCTTATGTGTAACCCTATATTAAAAATTATTT
The DNA here is from genome assembly GCA_963277665.1 of Viscum album. Taxonomy (NCBI): domain Eukaryota; kingdom Viridiplantae; phylum Streptophyta; class Magnoliopsida; order Santalales; family Viscaceae; genus Viscum; species Viscum album. The sequence goes on from OY728122.1 coordinate 2,098,240,441, forward strand.
ACTTATTAAACACTGATTTTAACTATTTTAACCCTTCTTTAAATAAATTAGTAATAAATGTCCTAATCTAATCCAAGTGGGCCTAAATGGTCATATTTTATTCCTAAGGTTGTTTTCGGTCGAATTACACTTATCCAATAGAATTAGGACATGTTTTAGGGTAATAATAATATCATTTTTACCCTTAATTTCCCTATTTACTTTTAACCATGGTAAATAAAAGTAAAAAGTTACTATTCACCAAAAATTATTTTCATCTCATTGAACCACATTTTAGTCCTTGATATTAGCCATGTCTCTCGGATTTTCAAAATTCCACTCACAGAAGCGGTAAAATTAAGTTTTATGTAAATTTGCAAATTCTCCTAGGAGGTGGGTAAAAGACGGTGAAAAGTTCAATAAAATTTTTATATATATAAAATTATTATAAAATGACTCCAATGAATTGCATTGAACTTATATAGGTATTATTTATCAATTTTGACCTAAAATAAATTTAAATAAAATAAATAATTATTTAAATAAAAAGTCAGTTTTTAAATAGTAACCCAGTGTTTTCACTATTCATCAAAAATTGAAAGTTTCCAGAAAAATACCAAAATTTCACCCTAGGATAATTTCGATATTCCAAATCCAAAAACGAAGTACATTTTAAAAAATACAATTTACAAAATTTCAAAAAGTGGTTATTACTATTCTTAACGACTAGTTTTAATAATATTTTAATAGCATATCGTTGTTTAGTGAAACTTGGTATTGCGTATGAAGCAAGCTATCAAGGAAGGTCGTGATTGCGTGTAAAGCAAGCCAAGCTAGTGTTGTGTGTAGTGAAAGATTACTTTGATGATTTAAATAAAATAAAAACAAAATATTTCTTATAAAATTCTCGGGTGTTACATTCTACCCCCCTTAAAATGAATTTTGCCCTCGAAATTCGTCACTTTGTAACAAACAGATGAGGATACATCTCCCTCATCATATCCTCAAGCTCCCATGTAGCTTCTTCTAATTGGTGGTTCCTCCATAAAACTTTCACCAAGCGAGTGGTCTTGTTCCGTAGTAAATTTTCACTACGATCAAGAATCTCTATCTGCTGTTCTTCATAAGAAAGATCTTGTTCCAGCGGTACAACTTCTGAGCTGAGTACATGTGAAGGATCAGGTATGTACTTTCTCAGGAGAGATACATGGAACACATCGTGAACTTGAGAGAGATTCAGTGGAAGTGCCAATCGGTAAGCTACCTTCCCAACACGATCTAGTATTTCAAAAGGACCGATATACCTAGGGCTCATCTTTCCCTTCTTTCCAAATCTCATTACTCTCTTCCAAGGAGATATTCGTAAGAACACTTTATCACCCACTTCAAACTCTAAGTATTTTCTTCGGTTGTCGGCTTAACTTTTTTTTCGACTCTGAGCTGCTCTTATGTGTTGTTGAATAGATCGGACCTTTTCTTCCATCTCATCAACAAGATCAGGTCCTAATAGCTTTCTTTCCCCAAATTCATCCCAACAAGTTGGAGTCCTGCATTTCTTTCCATAGAGAGCTTCATAAGGAGCCATCAGAATACTGGAGTGAAAGATATTATTATAAGAAAATTCCACCAAAGGTAGGTGTTGATCCCAACCACCTTTTAAATCCATAGAGCAAGCTCTCAACATATCTTCCAGAGTTTGAATTGTCCTCTCAGACTGACCGTCTGTCTGAGGATGATAAGCAGTTCTGAAAATCAACTATGTATCTAGAGTATGCTAAAGACTTCGCCAGAACTTTGAGGTAAACCTCAGATCCCGATCAGATATAATAGAAAGTGGTACTCCATGCAATCTTACCACTTCCTTTACATATATCCTGGAAAGCTGATCCAGAGAGAAATCCTCTCTAATAGCAATGAAGTGTGCAGACTTTGTAAGACGATCAACTATGACCCAGATAACATTATTTCCTTTGGATGTTTTAGGAAGTCCTGTGACAAATTCCATAGTGATGTTTTCCCATTTCCATTCGGGTATGGGTAATGGTTGTAACATCCCCTTAGACTTCTGTCTCTCAGCTTTAACTTCCTGACAAACTAAGCATTGAGAGACATATTCAGCAACATCTATTTTCATGCCATCCCACCAGAAGTACTCTTTCAGGTCCCTATACATCTTCGTGCTTCCAGGATGAATAGATAATGAAGAACTATGAGCCTCATCCAGTAGCTCCTTATTTAATTCGGGGATGGGAGGAACACAAAGCCGATTCCTGAACTTTATTATCCCATCACAATCAAGGTTGAATTCAGGAACATTTCTCACCTTCTTTTGTAACTCGGCATCTTCTTTATGTGCCTCCTTAATCTTCACATGTATAGATGGTTGAACATTCATTTGATAAAGATACGATTTTCCCCTTTCATTATAATTCCAAGATCCATCCTTTGTAAATCCATAAATATTGGATCTTTTGTGATCCTCCTCATGGATAAGCAAGCATGGTCTTGTCGACTTAATGCATCTGCCACCTTGTTTTCTTTCCCAGGGTGGTAATGAATTGAGCAGTCGTAATCCTTAATCAGCTCCAACCATTTTCTTTGGCTCATATTCAGATCCTTTTGTGTGAAAATATACTTTATACTTTTATGATCAGTATAAATGTCACACCTTTCTCCATAAAGATAATGCCTCCAAATCTTTAATGCAAAGATTACCACAACTAACTCCAAATCATGAGTTGGGTAATTTTTCTCATGGATTTTCAACTTTCGTGAGACATAAGCTATCACCATATAATTTTTCCTAAGAACACACCCCAATACCTTCTTGGATTCATCACTGTAGATCACAAACCATTCTCCACTACAAGGCAGTGTGAGCACAGGTGCACTGGATAACCTTCTTTTCAACTCCTTGAAATTCTCTTCACAATCCTCCATCTAAACAAACTTAACTCCTTTCCGAGTCAACCTGGTGATTGGATTATATAATCATAAAAAATCTTTCACAAAACGTCGATAATATCCAGCCAAACCAAGAAAACTTCGGATCTTAGTTACTGTTGTTGGTCTCAACCATCTTTCAATAACCTCTGTTTTTGCTGGATCCACAGATATCCCCTCTTTTAAGATTATGTGACCCAAAAATGAAACTTTTTGAAGCCAAAATTCACACTTGGTAAATTTGTCATAAATATTCTCCTTTCTCAAGGTCTTCAATATAATTCTCAAGTGATCTTCATGTTCTTCCTTGTTCTTTGAATATACAAGAATATTATCTATAAAGACTACCAAAAACTGATCAAGATATTCTCTAAAGACTCTATTCCTCAGATCCATGAAGATAGCAGGGGAATTAGTAAGACCAAATGGAATCAGTATAAATTCATAGTGTCCATACCTTGTACCGAAAGCCGTCTTTGGTATATCCTCCCTTTTGACCCTTAATTGATGATACCCTGAACGAAGATCAATCTTGGAAAAGTATTGAGCTCCGCGTAGTTGGTCAAATAAGTCATCAATGCGTGGGGGAAGATATTTTTTCTTGATAGTGATCTTGTTAAGTTCTAGATAATCAATGCAGAGTCTCATTGATCCATCTTTCTTCTTAACAAACAAAACAGGTGCTCCCCAAGGTGACGCACTAGGGCGTATGAAACCCTTATCAAGATTCTCTTGGAGTTGCTTCTTCAATTCCTGCAACTCAATTGGGGCCATTCTATAAGGTGTCTTTGAAATAGGTAAAGCACCCGGTACGAGTTATATTGAAAAATCAACTTCACGATTTGGTGGAAGACCCAACAATTCCTTCGGAAAGACATCATCAAACTCCCGTACAATGGGCATATTATTAATCGTGATTTTCTCACCAACAATTTGAGATAAATAACCTTCATTTAGTGGAATCAAGACCCATAAGATGGAAGAAATTTCCACTGGAAGTTTATGTTCATCCTTGCATCGATAGATGATCAAATATTGATCTGGAATATGAAATGTGACTTCCCTTCTTTGGCAATTGATATGAGCTCCATATAGAGAAAGACAATCCATGCCAAGAATCACATCAAATTCTACTATAGAGAGGATCACAAGATTTGCAAGAAACACTTTCCCACAAACTTCAATCGGAGAATAATTATAAACTTTTGATGCGTCTGTTGTGCCATTAGGGGTTGTCACAGCTAACTCAACATCTAATTGTTGAGGTAATACAGTGATACCCTTAGAAAATTCTTCATAAATAAAGGAGTGGGTGGATCGAGAATCAAATAAAACATATGCTACTTTAGAGTGGATGGTAATTGTACCTTTCACCACTTCGTTATCGTACTCCACATCGCTGATAGAAATTGCATGTTACTTTCCTTTGTCTTTATCGTTAAGAGTTTTTTGATGTCGATCATCATAAAAAACCCTTGGATTAGGGAATTGATTGGCATAATTCCCCATTTCCTTGAACTGGTAACATTGAAGTGTAGGAGGTGCACTATGTGTATCCTTTTCATTGTTTGCATCAATAGAAATCTTCATCCCATCATTGTGGCATTCAAATGCCCGATGAACTTCCTTTAAACATTTGAGACATTTACTTGTCCCTTTAAGACAACTCCCTACATGTTTCTTTCCACAATTTGAGAATAAGGGAAAACTCATCTTCTTTTCAGTGTGCTCTTTAGATTTTCCTTTGAATTCCATTTTCCTCTTCTTATCAAACCCATATGACTGATGGGTTACTCCAATCTCCATCTCAACTTTGAGAGCACATTGAACAATTTCCTCGTAGCTATTGAAGTCCCTTATGGATAACGCCCTTCGAAGACTTGGTTTTAGGCCACTAAATAATCAGTCGATCTTACTCTCAGGTTGGATAATAATACCAAAAGTTTACCTTGCAAGTATTGTAAAATTTTCTTCGTAGGTACCAACAGATTCACCATCCTTTTGCTTTAGTTCAAGAAACTCCTTCTCCATCTTTTTTCAGAGAATACGAGGGAAGTACTTATTGAAAAATAATTTCTTGAACTCGCCCCATTCCATGGACTCAATTTCATCTCTTGGCCTCATATTCTTGATAAGATTCCACCATTGATCAACATCACCTTCCAAATGATACACTACTAAGATGACTTTATCATGTTAAGAAAATTGAAGAACTGAAAATATCTTTTCAGTAGTACTTATCCATTGTTCAGCAACAAATGGATTAGTAGACCCGCTGAATGATGGTGGACGCTGTCTAATGAAGGATTCAACAGAATGTTTCTCCTTCCTTTGCTCGTTTGGAAGTCTTGCATGATTCATAGTTTGAGAAAGTTGTGTGATCATGGCTACAATATTTTTCATTCCCGCTCCCATAATGTTTGGTTGCTCAAGCGGACAATCATTGCATTGCCCGTCGTATTCTGCATTAACACGGTTCCTTCGGTGTAGAGACCCGTATCTTGACGTACATGGACATTACATTACTTTTGCGGAATACTTAGTACATAACAAAAACACACACACAAGGATCGTAATAGTTTAGTGTCTTTGGAAACTCGGAACGTAATCTTCTAATCGTGGTGAAAGATCTTCAATATCTCCCATAAAGATCTTCCCTTTTTTTTTACCTAAAACCTTTATTTATATCCTGGGGAAAAGAAAACATAAAAGGGTGAGCTCAAATGCTCAGTAAGGGTATACAAAAGAAATAAAAATCATATCATATCTTTTTGAAAATCATAACCTGCAAAATAGATCATAATATATTAACATGGAACAAATCGTAGAAGTGAAAATGAGATCACCATAATCATAACATGAAACTTGAAACTTTGTGTCATGCACACATAATCATGGAAAATCATTTCTTGTTAGTCATGACTCATTTCCAAGACTATCTTAGTGGACAAAGTCCCTTTCTGAATCGAGTAACCCTCGTTTCAGTCCTGTTTCACTGAACCGGTATAACCTACCATTTCATCCATGTCTATCTCATGAGATATAAAATCTTTACCCAATGCATTGGAGGGAGATATAGGTCCCACCCATCTTATAATGAATCCTTTCTTATGTGTGCCACATAATCATAAATCATACATCATCGCATAACCCATGTAATAAAAAATGGGATTCTTAAACAACATGACATCATAAAACAATTCATATAAGATAAAGGAATTCATAAAAATGTTTCCATCACAACATAATCAAATCCATGTAATAATAGGGATAAAAACAGAACCCTTTATTATCTTAGATGGAATATAATTTTGATAAAACACTTGAACTCCATTCTTGAGGAAAATATCCTTTCTTCTTCAAAAACATTTTTCCTTTCATAACATGTCATACAACTTTAAAATAAAAGAAGTTGATTAAAAATAAACTTGAAAACTTGTAAAGGAAGATTCTTGGAAATAATGTTTTAAAAATACATTCATGCCGTATAAGTTAAAAAAACATTCTTCCCGTACTTTTGTCGGAAGAGTCAAAAAAAGTACCTCGTACGAAAAACGACAAAAGATTCCTTTCATATATTTTTTTTACTAAAAACTCACCGAAGGGTAAAATTGGATTTAAAATATTGTAAGTGGATGGAAATAATATTACATATTGATGAAACATGGATGTGGATGATAAAATACACCCTAGTAAATACTTACGAATAAACAATCTCGGATAAAAATGAGATTGTGATATTTCCCTTACCTTAGGTCCGATTTGCTTCGTATGTGTCCGAACCTCCTGTATAATGATTTAAATAATGTCATTGACTTATTACAGAATCATATTCATTGTTATGATATCATATATCATTCACTTATGACATTATATTACCCGTTCTTTTTTAAATTCCATGTTAAAGAAGCGTTTTGGGTAAAATCGTTTCATTTATCATATGTGTTTTGACTTGTTGTTCTTGACATCATTATTACTTATATCATGATTTACTTACTTAAAAAATATAAAATATGATTTATATATCATATATATTCAGTATATATATATATATAATAGATAGATAAATAAAATGAAAAACACCGTTCATGGAGACGGTAGTCCGTACGTACGCATGAACGCTGTTTTACTTTCCTTATTGTCTTGAAATGGAAGTAAGTAGATGACATACATATATATATATATACATAAATCCAGTAGCTTTATAATGTCATATATTTCATTATTATTTCTTATATATACTTTATAATCATTCTTAAATGGTTAACATGGAGAATGAATCTCATCGCGTCGTGGAGACGGTAGTCCGTACGTACGCACGAGCGATGATATCATTTCCATAAATATTGAACTGAATTGGAGTGGATTATACAATATATCAGAATCAATATGATGTTGTAATAACTATGTATAGTTATTCTTTACACCATTATACCCATCCATGTAAGGTGGTGGTGGAAAATAGATTACACCACGGCGTGAAGACGATATTCCGTACGTACGCACGCGCGGTGATTTCTTTTTCCATAGGATGGATAGATGGTGAAATAGGGTTGTTTCATACTTATATTAACATATCAGTATATGAGTGATACTGATGTTATTACTTCATAATGAAACAACCTAAGAAGAAGAAGTGGAAGAAGAAATAAAGATGAAAGAATTGGTAACGGTAATTACCTCTTCTTTGAAGTGCCTCTTTGAGACCTCCTCTTAGGGCACTAGAATTGGTCTTTGAGGAAGACCAGAACCTCTAGGATGTTGCTAGGGAAGTGGAGAAGGTATTTTGGCAGGGGTTGGCCGAGCTTGAGTGCTCAAATTGGTGTGAGGAGGAGGGGGAGGAGGTGTCCTTTTATAAGGGAGGAGAGGGGCACCTTAGGAATATCTCAAAATATTATTTTATATTAAACTCAAAATCGGTTTATAATGGTTCCAAAGGGTATTATTTCGAAGCTAAAGTGGGGATGGGTCGAAATCCTATCAACCAATAGGATTTAGACAAGTTTAGGGTATTATTTTAACCTTATCAATTAGATTTAACTCTAAGTTAAATAATTTAACTTTTACCGTGTCTTTTTGTTTTCTTTCACTATATGGTTAATACACTTACTATAACATGCCAAACGAACCCCAAATTGTATATTATTAATACATATATCCTTATCTAAGTCATTTGTCCGAACCTTAGATTTTTAGGAATAAAATAACAATTAATAATATAATATTTGATTTAAAAACTATTTTGTGTCAATTTTGACACTATTTGATATATGATTTTTGTGAAAGTCATAACAGAATTATATGTTCGAACCAAGTTGATTAAATCAACACTAATATATCATAGTAACCTAGAAAATTAGTGTAATTCATAAAAAGTCTTAAATTACATTTATTTTGGTATTTATATTATCAATTATGTCAATATTTCATTAATAAGATAATTACTACATCATCTTTGTGTCATAAATAAATTATATTATTTGATGTCTAAAAATTACAAATAAAATACCATCCTGTAGGAAATCTTTTTAGCTTTCTAATTAATATTTATAGTCGAATTTATCTTATGTATAACCCCATATTAAAAATGATTTACTTATTAAACTTTGATTTTAACTATTTTAACCCTTCTTTAAATAAATTAATAATAAATGTCCTAATCTAATCCAAGTGGGCCTAAATGGTCATATTTTATTCCTAAGTTTGTTTTTGGTCGAATTAAACTTGTCCAATAGAATTAGGACATGTGTTAGGGTAATATTAATATCATATTTACCCTTAGTTACCCTATTTACTATTAACCGTGGTAAAAAAAGTAAAAAGTTACTATTCACCAAAAAATTATTTTCATCTCATTGAACCACATTTTAGTCCTTGATATTAACCGTGTCTCTCGGATTTTTGAAATTACATTCACAGAAGCGGTAAAATTAAGTTTTATGCAAAATTCAGTTTTTAACCTACCACTTAGTAGTTTAACTATTCATCAAAAATTGATGTTTTTCAGAACAATGCCAAAATTTCATCCCAAGCTATATTTCATATTACGAATTCAAAAATGAAGTCTATTTTACCAAATTCATAACATAAAAGTTGCATTAATTAATTTTATAATTAAATCCCGCTGTTAAAACAAATAGCGTGTTTTTAAGAAACAATATCTATCAAAAGATTGACACTTGATTATGTCTGGTTTAAATGTGAAATTACATCAAATGACCAACATTGTATTAAATTGTAAAAATATATTCTAAATATACTTTAAAACCACTCAAATTAATAATTTATCACTATTAATTATTTCGATTAAAAAAGTTGTTTTTAATTATAATTTAGTAATTTTCACTATTCATCAGAATATGAAAGTTATCCGAAAAGTACCAAAATTTTACCTTAGGCTAAATTCGATACTCCGAATCCAAAAATAAAGTTCATTTTGAAAAATAAGATTTACTGGATTTCAAAAAGTGGTTATTACTATTCATAACGGCTAGTTTTAATAATATTTTTATAGCATATCATTGTTTAGTGAAACTCAGGATTACGTACCACACACGCTATCGAGGAAGGTTGTGATTGCGTGTAATGCAAGGCAAGTCAAGGATGCGTGTTGTGCAAGCTCCTTTTGGTGTAGCGTATAACACAAGACATTAGTGAAATAAAAAAGAATATTTTTCATAAAATCTCGGGCTGTTACATTCTACCCCCCTTAAAATGAATTTCGCCCTCGAAATTCGTCGGGGTTATAAATGGTTTACTATTCGAAAGTTTCTTTAATAGAAACCCACATCGTAAAAGGGAACACCAAAACTTGGCTTTAAAAACTAAAGTATGAAATGTAACGATTACCCAAATAAACTAATCACTGGGTTTCCACATAGGTGAAAATATGGATATAGAAGAGAAATCTAACCATCATGTTCTGATGGAGAGTGATAGAGAACATGGCTATGGAAAAGCCAGTAATCACAAATCCATAAATTTGTGACGATCTAAGGTACCATCTGATTCATCAGGTATAAGAGAACTAGGACAACATTTTTGGTTTTCAAGATCATTTCCCTAAAGTTAAAGAATTTGAATTAGAATAAATACTTACTTTATTTTGGTACAATCTCACTGTTGTTCGTGCCTTTAACAATTTCCACTTCATCTCTTAAATAAATGAAGTTGAATTTGTTATTCGTGAAGTGTTAGCAGATCATGTGATAGAATGACGGGTCATTCCATCTGTTTCAAACAAAAGGTTAGCAAAATTATATACATAAGTCGATCTATAGTGAGATTAATCACATATGGTTTCTAAAATGGACTTATACTTCATATATCATACTGCTTAATATAATAAAACTAGTTTCTACTAAACAAGGACTTCCTGTAGGTCAGTGGTAGGCGATAAAGGTCAGTCGCACTTCGGTTGTGGGTTCGATTCCTACAGCCTTGTCCGAAGCGATGGGTTGTCGCCCGTCCTGCAGGTTGTCCCTTTTTCTAAAACTACGTTACTATAACATCCCATCAATAATATCGAAAATCTTCTATCCTTAAACAATACTAACTTATGTCCAACATAATCCAATCTAATCTTTAGGCTTATACATAATACTGAAGTCCACTTTCATAATATAGTGACATCGATTACCAGAGATTTAATATTGTCGTTGATCCCCACATATCATAAGATATGTCTTGTTGGTCACATTCCAAACATTCAAAGTCCTTAATCGTGTATTCTCTTGAATACCTTAGTGAAAACATGAGTGCAGTTAAAAGTTAACACTTTCCACATACCAAAATCCTCAAAATTCTATATACTCAAACCATGATATCACTTAGTCCTTATATCAATCATGAGCTCATGAATACTATTAAACATTTCATTTTCTCGTCTTCATTATGCGCATATCATCTTATTTCCAAAAAATATCTCAATCACTTTGAATACCACATCAATAAATATTGCAACACTCAATGATACAACATTATTTTGGAATCCCATTACATAAACACTTAATCATTCCACCACATCGTTGTCATATTCAACATTGCCAATAGTGATCGCATGTGATTTCCCTTTGTCCTTTGCCTTCAGTGGTTGCTCATGTTGATCATCACTAACCCTTGGATTAGGGCAATTATTAGCATAATGCCCCATTTCCTTGCACTTGAAGCATTGAAGTGTTGGCGGTGCGTTCTCTGCAGTGTTTGCTTTATTCACATCATTAGAAACCCTTTTTCCATTACTTCGACACTCAGCTGCTCGATGACCTTCTTTTCCACACTTAAAAAATTTTCTAGTCCCTTTAAGACAATCTCCACCATGCTTCTTTCCACACTTTGTACGTACGGAAACATTCATCTTCTTTTCACCATTATTTTGAGATTTCTCCTTGAACTCCATCTTTCGTTTCTTGTCAAAACCATGAGATGGATATGTTACACCAACTTCCATTTCTACCTTGATAGCACAACGCACAATTTCTTCATAGCTACTGAAGTCTCTTATAGCTAATGCCCTTCGAAGACTTGGTTTTAAGCCACTGAAAAATCGATCAACTTTACTTTCAGGTTGGATGATAATTCCAGAAGCATACCTTGCAAGTCTTGTAAAATTTGCTTCATAGGTACCAACAGATTCATCATCCCTTTGCTTCAGTTCAAGAAACTCTTTCTCCATCTTTGTTCGAAGAATACGAGGGAAGTACTTATTGAAAAATAAGTTCTTGAACTCGTCCCATTCCATAGACTCAATTTCATCCCTTTGCCTTGTATTCTTAATAAGATTCCACCATTGATCAGCATCTCCTTCCAAACGATACACTGCTAGGATGACTTTATCATGTTCAGAACATTGAAGAACTGAAAATATCTTTTCAGTAGTACTGATCCATTGTTCAGCCACAAGTGGATCAGAAGACCCACTGAAAGAAGGTGGACGTTGCCTCATGAAGGACTCAATAGAATATTGTTCCCTTCTCTGTTCATTTGGAAGTCCAGAATGATTAATAGCTTGTGTAAGTATAGCAATAAGATTTTGCACTCCATCTCCCATAACATTTGTTTGTTCAGGAGGGCAATCATTGCATTGTCCATTGCATTGATCAACACGGTTCCTTCGGGTTCCAGCCATCGTCTAAAACCCAAAAAGAATAGTGTGAGAGGCAAAAATCATGCTAGGGAAAACAACATAATAAAGGGGGAGTACCTTCAATATCCAACATCTTAGGTTTAATTCTATGATCGTTAGCGTAATTCTATTACTATAACCTATACGTATTCTTATCCCTAGGGACATCCCTAGACATACCTTAGAAATATCTCTAGGGATCTCACTAACGTTTTCGCATCCTAGTTTCCAAAGGTTGACTAAACCTTTCCTCTGATACCAACTGTAGAGACCCGTATCTTGACGTACATGGACATTACATTACTTTTGCGGAATACTTAGTACATAACAAAAACACACACACAAGGATCGTAATAGTTTAGTGTCTTTGGAAACTCGGAACGTAATCTTCTAATCGTGGTGAAAGATCTTCAATATCTCCCATAAAGATCTTCCCTTTTTTTTTACCTAAAACCTTTATTTATATCCTGGGGAAAAGAAAACATAAAAGGGTGAGCTCAAATGCTCAGTAAGGGTATACAAAAGAAATAAAAATCATATCATATCTTTTTGAAAATCATAACCTGCAAAATAGATCATAATATCTTAACATGGAACAAATCGTAGAAGTGAAAATGAGATCACCATAATCATAACATGAAACTTGAAACTTTGTGTCATGCACACATAATCATGGAAAATCATTTCTTGTTAGTCATGACTCATTGCCAAGACTATCTTAGTGGACAAAGTCCCTTTCTGAATCGAGTAACCCTCGTTTCAGTCCTGTTTCACTGAACCGGTATAACCTACCATTTCAGCCATGCCTATCTCATGAGATATAAAATCTTTACCCAATGCATTGGAGGGAGATATAGGTCCCACCCATCTTATAATGAATCCTTTCTTATGTGTGCCACATAATCATAAATCATACATCATCGCATAACCCATGTAATAAAAAATGGGATTCTTAAACAACATGACATCATAAAACAATTCATATAAGATAAAGGAATTCATAAAAATGTTTCCATCACAACATAATCTAATCCATGTAATAATAGGGATAAAAACAGAACCCTTTATTATCTTAGATGGAAAATAATTTTGATAAAACACTTGAACTCCATTCTTGAGGAAAATATCCTTTCTTCTTCAAAAACATTTTTCCTTTCATAACATGTCATACAACTTTAAAATAAAAGAAGTTGATTAAAAATAAACTTGAAAACTTGTAAAGGAAGATTCTTGGAAATAATGTTTTAAAAATACATTCATGCCGTATAAGTTAAAAAAACATTCTTCCCGTACTTTTGTCGGAAAAGTCAAAAAAAGTACCTCGTACGAAAAACGACAAAAGATTCCTTTCATATATTTTTTTTTACTAAAAACTCACCGAAGGGTAAAATTGGATTTAAAATATTGTAAGTGGATGGAAATAATATTACATATTGATGAAACATGGATGTGGATGATAAAATACACCCTAGTAAATACTTACGAATAAACAATCTCGAATAAAAATGAGATTGTGATATTTCCCTTACCTTAGGTCCGATTTGCTTCGTATGTGTCCGAACCTCCTGTATAATGATTTAAATAATGTCATTGACTTATTACAGAATCATATTCATTGTTATGATATCATATATCATTCACTTATGACATTATATTACCCGTTCTTTTGTAAATTCCATGTTAAAGAAGCGTTTTGGGTAAAATCGTTTCATTTATCATAGGTGTTTTGACTTGTTGTTCTTGAAATCATTATTACTTATATAATGATTTACTTACTTACAAAATATAAAATATGATTTATATATCATATATATTCAGTATATATATATATATAATAGATAGATAAATAAAATGAAAAACACCGTTCATGGAGACGGTAGTCCGTACGTACGCATGAACGCTGTTTTACTTTCCTTATTGTCTTGAAATGGAAGTAAGTAGATGACATACATATATATATATATACATAAATCCAGTAGCTTTATAATGTCATATATTTCATTATTATTTCTTATATATACTTTATAATCATTCTTAAATGGTTAACATGGAGAATGAATCTCATCGCGTCGTGGAGACTGTAGTCCGTACGTACGCACGAGCGATGATATCATTTCCATAAATATTGAACTGAATTGGAGTGGATTATACAATATATCAGAATCAATATGATGTTGTAATAACTATGTATAGTTATTCTTTACACCATTATACCCATCCATGTAAGGTGGTGGTGGAAAATAGATTACACCACGGCGTGGAGACGGTATTCCGTACGTACGCACGCGCGGTGATTTCTTTTTCCGTAGGATGGATAGATGGTGAAATAGGGTTGTTTCATACTTATAATAACATATCAGTATATGAGTGATACTGATGTTATTACTTCATAATGAAACAACCTAAGAAGAAGAAGTGGAAGAAGAAATAAAGATGAAAGAATTGGTAACGGTAATTACCTCTTCTTTGAAGTGCCTCTTTGAGACCTCCTCTTAGGGCACTAGAATTGGTCTTTGAGGAAGACCAGAACCTCCAGGATGTTGCTAGGGAAGTGGAGAAGGTATTTTGGCAGGGGTTGTCCGAGCTTGAGTGCTCAAATTGGTGTGAGGAGGAGGGGGAGGAGGTGTCCTTTTATAAGGGAGGAGAGGGGCACCTTAGGAATATCTCAAAATATTATTTTATATTAAAGTCAAAATCGGTTTATAATGGTTCCAAAGGGTCTTATTTCGAAGCTAAAGTGGGGATGGGTCGAAATCCTATCAACCAATAGGATTTAGACAAGTTTAGGGTATTATTTTAACCTTATCAATTAGATTTAACTCTAAGTTAAATAATTTAACTTTTACCGTGTCTTTTTGTTTTCTTTCACTATATGGTTAATACACTTACTATAACATGCCAAAAGAACCCCAAATTGTATATTATTAATACATATATCCTTATCTAAGTCATTTGGCCGAACCTTAGATTTTTAGGAATAAAATAACAATTAATAATATAATATTTGATTTAAAAACTATTTTGTGTCAATTTTGACACTATTTGATATATGATTTTTGTGAAAGTCATAACAGAATTATATGTTCGAACCAAGTTGATTAAATCAACACTAATATATCATAGTAACCTAGAAAATTAGTGGAATTCATAAAAAGTCTTAAATTACATTTATTTTGGTATTTATATTATCAATTATGTCAATATTTCATTAATAAGATAATTACTACATCATCTTTGTGTCATAAATAAATTATATTATTTGATGTCTAAAAATTACAAATAAAATACCATACTGTAGGAAATCTTTTTAGCTTTCTAATGAATATTTATAGTCGAATTTATATTATGTATAACCCCATATTAAAAATGATTTACTTATTAAACTTTGATTTTAACTATTTTAACCCTTCTTTAAATAAATTAATAATAAATGTCCTAATCTAATCCAAGTGGGCCTAAATGGTCATATTTTATTCCTAAGTTTGTTTTTGGTCGAATTAAACTTGTCCAATAGAATTAGGACATGTGTTAGGGTAATATTAATATCATATTTACCCTTAGTTACCCTATTTACTATTAACCGTGGTAAAAAAAGTAAAAAGTTACTATTCACCAAAAAATTATTTTCATCTCATTGAACCACATTTTAGTCCTTGATATTAACCGTGTCTCTCGGATTTTTGAAATTCCATTCACAGAAGCGGTAAAATTAAGTTTTATGCAAAATTCAGTTTTTAACCTACCACTTAGTAGTTTCACTATTCATCAAAAATTGATGTTTTTCAGAACAATGCCAAAATTTCATCCCAAGCTATATTTCATATTCCGAATTCAAAAATGAAGTCTATTTTACCAAATTAATAACATAAAAGTTGCATTAATTAATTTTATAATTAAATCCCGCTGTTAAAACAAATAGCGTGTTTTTAAGAAACAATATCTATCAAAAGATTGACACTTGATTATGTCTGGTTTAAATGTGAAATTACATCAAATGACCAACATTGTATTAAATTGTAAAAATATATTCTAAATATACTTTAAAACCACTCAAATTAATAATTTATCACTATTAATTATTTCGATTAAAAAAGTTGTTTTTAATTATAATTTAGTAATTTTCACTATTCATCAGAATATGAAAGTTATCCGAAAAGTACCAAAATTTCACCTTAGGCTAAATTCGATACTCCGAATCCAAAAATAAAGTTCATTTTGAAAAATAAGATTTACTGGATTTCAAAAAGTGGTTATTACTATTCATAACGGCTAGTTTTAATAATATTTTTATAGCATATCATTGTTTAGTGAAACTCAGGATTACGTACCACACACGCTATCGAGGAAGGTTGTGATTGCGTGTAATGCAAGGCAAGTCAAGGATGCGTGTTGTGCAAGCTCCTTTTGGTGTAGCGTATAACACAAGACATTAGTGAAATAAAAAAGAATATTTTTCATAAAATCTCGGGCTGTTACATTCGGGTTCTAGCCATTGACTAAAACCAAGAAAAATAGTGTGAGAAACACTAATTATAATAGGAAAACCACATAATCAAGAATAAAATTTCACACTTAAGCTCTTATCCTAGGTTATTAATGGCCATTTCTAAAACACTAATATTGTGTTCTATGCTTAGACTTATCCTTAGGATTATTACTAAGGCTTTCACATCCTAGTTTCCAAAGGTTGACTATACCTTTCCTCTCATACCAAATATAGCGACCCATACTTTACATACATTGTTAATACTTCAAAATTGAAGCACACTTAATACAAAATATAACAAAACCATGGAAGTACCGTATAGGTATAGGGTCTTTAGAAACTGGGAAATATAAACAACTGGTTCATAAAGCATCTAGATTGTCTCCCATTTATTTCATCATATCTATAGTCCCTTTTAGCATATCTTACTTAATAACCTTCTTCCTGACCTGGGGAAATAAAACATACAAAAGGGTGAGCTCAAATGCTCAGTAATGGTAAACAAAAGAAATATTAATCACATCATATTCATAAGAACATAACATTTTGGAAATCTTACCCTGCAAAAGAGATCATAATTTCATAACA
Organism: Viscum album; assembly: GCA_963277665.1. NCBI lineage: Eukaryota > Viridiplantae > Streptophyta > Magnoliopsida > Santalales > Viscaceae > Viscum > Viscum album. The sequence continues at coordinate 2,098,257,561 of OY728122.1, forward strand.
TGGGATAAATCATGGTAGTGAAATGTAATCACAATAATCATAACTTAAAACATGAAACTTTTTGGAATACACACATAATCATAGAGAATCATTTCTTATTAGTCAAGACTCATTTCCAAGACTATTTTAGTGGACAAAGTCCATTTATGAACCGAGTTCATTCCTCCTTTCTGTCCTGTTTCACTGAACAAGTTTAACCTGCCGTTCCAGCAATGTCTATCTCATGAGATATAAAATCTTTACCCAATTCATTGGAGGGAGATATAGGTCCCACCCATCTCATAATGATACCATTCTTATGTGTGCCAAAAAATCATAAACCATACATCATAGCATAACCCATGTAATAAAAATGGGATTCTTAAACATCGTGACATCATAAAACAATTCATATAAGATAAAGGAATTCATAAAAATAATTTCCTCACAACATAATCAAATAAATGTAATAATAGGGATAGAAACAGAACCCTTTATTATCTTAGATGGAAAATAATTTTGATAAAACACTTGAACTCCATTCTTGAGGAAAATATCCTTTCTACTTCAAAAACACTTTTCCTTTCTTAACATGTCATACAATTATAAACTAAAACAATTTGATTAAAAATAAACTTGAAAACTTCTAAAGTAAGCTTCTTGGAAATAATGTTTTAAAAATCCATTCATGCCGTATAAGTTAGAAAAACATTCTTCTCATACTTTTGTCGGAAAAGTTAAAAAGTACCTCGTACGAAAAAGGACAAAAGATTCCTTTCATATCATTTACTAAAAACTCACCGAAGGGTAAAATTGGATTTAAACAATTGTAGGTGGATGAAAATAATATTACATATTTAGGAAACATGGATGTGGATGATAAAATACACCCCATTAAATTCCAAAGTATAAACAATCTCAGATAAAAATGGGATTGTGATATTTCCCTTACCTTAGGTCTGATTTGCTTCGTAAGTGTCCGAAATTCCTGTATAATGATTTAAATAATGTAATTGGCTTATTACAGAATCATACTCATTTTTATGATATCATATATGGTCCTATTCTTAGCTTATTATTAGTAATATTTCATTGTTACTTGTTATTCGGGTGTTTATTACTTTTTGTTCTTATGCTTGTTTTGTCGAATAAATTCTTATTCTTCTTTTTAGGTTATAGATACCTAATTTCCAGAATGGTATTAGTGTAATATATATCATATTTATTCTCTCAATTCATTTATGTAATCATTATTCAATGAAAATCATGTAGAACGAGTCACATCACATCATGGAGACGGTATTCCGTACGTACGCACGAGCGATGATATCGTTCCCATGATCATGGAATTGTATTGGAGTGTATGTATACTATTTGAGAATCAATATAACTTTACAATAATCATATATATTCATTCTTTACACCATTATACCATCCAATTAAGGTGGTGGTGGAAAATAGATTACACCACGGCGTGGAGACGGTATTCCTTGCGTACACACGCGCGGTGATTTCATTTTCCGTAGGATGGATAGATGGTGAAATAGGGTTATTTCATACTTATAATAACATATCAGTATATGATTGATAATTATGTTATTAATTAATAATTAAACAACTAAAAAAGAAGAAGTGGAAGAAGAAATAATGTTGAAAGAATCGGTAACAGACATTACCACTTCTTTGAAGCGCTTCTTTGAGACCTCCTTTTTGGGCACTAAAATTGGTCTTTGAAGAAGACTAGGACCTCTAGGATGTTTATAGGTAAGTGGAGAGGATAAATTTTCAGGGGTTGTCTGATCATGAAGGATCAAAGTGGTGTGAGGAAGTGAAGGAGGAGGTTCCCTTTTATAAGGGAGGAGAGGGGCACCTTTGGAAAAACGAAAAATATTATTTCATTATAAAGCCATATTTGATTTTAAATTGCTCCAAATCGATTTATTTCTAAGATAAGGTGGGGATGGGTCGAAATACTCTCATCCAATAGGATTTGGACAAGTTTAGTTTACTATTTTAACCTTATCATTTAGATTTAACTTTAAGTTAGATAACTTTACTTTTACCGTGTCTTTTTGTGTTCTTACACTATAAGGTTAATAAACTTACTATAACAAGCCAAAAGAACCCTGAGTTGTTTATTATTAATATATATAACCTTATCAAAATCATTTGGCCGAACCTTAGATTTTTAGGAATAAAATAACAATTAATAATATAATATTTGTTTAAAAAACTATTTTATGTCAATTTTGACACTATTTAGGAATTGATTGTTTTGAAAATTATAACAGAATTATTAGTTCAAAAAAAGATAATTAAATCTATACTAACATGTCATAATAACCTATAAAATTAGTGGAATTCATAAAAATTCCCAAATTACATTTATTTGGGTATTTATAACATCAATTATGTCAATATTTCATTAATAAGATAACTACTGCATCATCTTTGTGTCATAAATAAAGTAAATTATTTAATGTCTAAAAATTATAAATAAAATACCATTATGTAGGAAATCTTTTTTATCTTTCTAATGAATATTTACAGTCGAATTTATCTTATGTATAACCCTATATTAAAAATTATTTACTTATTAAACTTTGATTTTAACTATTTTAACCCTTCTTTAAATAAATTAATAATAAATGTCCTAATCTAATACAAGTGGGCCTAAATGGTCATATTTTATTCCTAAGGTTGTTTTTGGTCGAATTACACTTATCCAATAGAATTAGGGCATGTGTTAGGGTAATAATAATATCATTTTTACCCTTAATTACCCTATTTACTTTTAACCATGGTAAATAAAAGTAAAAAGTTACTATTCAAAAAAAATTATTTTCATCTCATTGAACCACATTTTAGTCCTTGATATTAACCGTATCTCTCGGATTTTCGAAATTCCACTCACAGAAGTGGTAAAATTATGTTTTATGTAAATTTGAAAATTCTCCTAGGAGGTGGGTAAAAGACGGTGAAAAGTTCAATAAAATTTTCATATATCTAAAATTATTATAAAATGACTCCAATGAATTGCATTGAACTAATATAGGTATTATGTATCAATTTTGACCTAAAATAAATTTAAATAAGATAAATAATTATTTAAATAAAAAGTCGATTTTTAAATAGTAACCCAGTGTTTTCACTATTCATCAAAAAATTGAAAGTTTCCAGAAAAATACCAAAATTTCACCCTAGGCTAATTTCGATATTCCGAATCCAGAAACGAAGTCCATTTTGAAAAATAAAATTTACAAAATTTCAAAAAGCGGTTATTACTATTCATAATGACTAGTTTTAATAATATTTTAATAGCATATCATTGATTAGTGAACCTCGGTATTGCGTACGACGCAAGCTATCAAGGAAGGTCGCGATTGCGTGTAAAGTAAGACAAGATAGTGTTGTGTGTAGTGAAAGATTCCTTTGATTATTTATATAAAATAAAAACAAAATATTTCTTATAAAAGTCTCGAGTGTTACAGATCAAAAATATGAACTTGATATTATATGTAATGCAGAAGATAAATATTAGAATTAATATACTCACTGAACACAACTCACGCTCACATCTAACATGATCAACATCAAATAATCTCTTATTGCGAGCTTCTATATTTTTCTTCATAATCTTCATAAGAATGAAATAAATATTTTTAAGCAAAATTTTTTACAAATCATACATACAACTTAAAAAATGTCATAACATATTTCAGTAATGATAATTTACAACAAAGCTATAAAATTTTTGAAACCACATTTTAAACCCAGTTTTCTGAATTGAAATAAATATAATTAAATGAAATGAAACCAAACAATACTAAAACAGACATATCATTCCAAACAAAAACTAAATTAAAGTAATTACATTAGTACCAACCTGAGAAAATCATGTGAAGGTAATCTGAATGAACTCTGAATATATATGGTTGCTTTTATATATTACCCTCCACTACCTCAGGTTCAACATCATCTCTCACAATGGGACAATTTGTGTCATCAAATACAATATTTTGGCTAAAACGGATGGGGGAGTCAATGGTGACAATTTCATCCCCAACATCATGAAAAATATGTCTTGGGATTACTTCATTAATGACACTTTAATCAGGTTTCAGATGATATTTCAGATAAAACCCTTGTTTTTCCATTGATGCCAAGATGTATGGTTCATCAGTACGCAGGAATCGACTCATGTCAATAACTCTAAATCTGCAATCATCAATAAATGTACCATGTTGCGTCATTGAATCAAACCATTTAAATTTCATCATAGTGACTCCACCTTGAGAGTAGTAATCCAATAACAATATTTTCTCAACCAATCCATAATAATACACATCTTCATATTGAGGTCGACTATCTGATTCACTGGCATAACAATCCGTTCTAGCAGTTAACATAACGCCATCATGATGTGTTCTCATTTTCACCACTTTATCAGTTGTAACAAAGTTATATCCATTAATTATTAAACATTTGCAGTCACGAACCAAATAATTGGGACCAAAAGACAATGCTCTTAATTCTTGAGAAATGAAGTCAGCAGGTAAACTCAATACCTGGAATACATATGAGTAATATAATTAAATATATATCTATATTTTAAGGTATTTAATGTAATGGTCATACCTTTGATTTCAACCAAGCTGGGAACTCTTGGCTATGCATAGCCTCTCTCCTTTTCAATGGCAACGACCGATGAACTCTACTTATAATTTGTTTATGTTCTCTACATAAAATGACAATAAAAGTATAAGGTATATGTGATATGATATCTTATGAGATAACACATATATATTCAAATTACTTACTTGATATATGCATCGAACAAACCATAATTAAAAAAGACTGGACGATGTGCCATATTCCACTCTTCAAAGCTCAATGTAACCAATGTACATGAACCAACAATTCCACTTGTTTGGGGAAGAGATGGAAACGAGGGATGAATTTCCTCATACTGCTCATCTTCATTTCTCATTGTTCTATTATGTCTTGTGCTCACATCAGACAAATATATTGAACAAAAATCCATACATTCTTGGGCTAGATAACTCCTCACAATGGAACCTTTAGAATAATTCTTATTTCGGACATATGATTTCATTGTGCACATATTTCTTTCAGTGGGATACATCCACCAAAAAGCGACTGGTCCTCCAAGAAGTGCCTCAGTTGGAAGATGAATAGTTAAATGCAGCATGAAAGTGTAAAAGGATGGAGGAAACTTTTTTTCCAACTCACGCAGAATTAAAGGTGCCTCTTACTGCATTTTTATCAAAAATGATTTGGATAACCTTTTAGCACAAAGGTCTCTATAAATATGACACAACAGAATCACTTCCACCCTTACATTATTAGATAGAAAATGCCAAATTTCTATTGGAATCAATTCATGAAGAAGGATTTGATAATCATGAGTTTTTAAGGATTTCAATTTCAAATGTCTTCTGTTGACTCGTTTAAATATGTTGTTGGAATAGCCATATAGAACCTTGATATTCTCTAATATTACTAGAAATTGATCTTTCTCTTCCAGTGTCATCACATAAGAAGCACAATGAACTTTTCATTTGTTTTCACCGATACAAATAGGATGTAGTTCTGGTTGAATACCCCAATCCAATAAATCCCGATGAGATCGGAAGTTATCTTTGGTCTTCCCATTAATATTCAAAATAATTGCAAGTAAAATTTCACATATATTTTTCTCAATATGCATTACATCTAAACAATGACGTAAAAAATTAGTAGACCAATATGGAAACACAAAAAAATACTTCTCTTTTTCCAATTGTAAGTGACTTCAGTATCAGTATTCTTCCTCTTTCAAGATTTCAACTGACCTTTCCCTAATGATAAGCTAAAATATTTCAATTCATCAAGTACATCACTTCCTAACATACATTGAGGTGGTTCTTTAGTGTAAACATTATTATCAATCCTCTGATGATTCTTCCTATATTGATGATCTATTGGCAAGAATCGGCGATGCCCCATGAAACTAAAATTACAATGATATTTAAGCCTCCTCGATCGTGTATTCTTCATACAAACGGGACATGATAATTTTCCCTTCTTGCTCCACCCAGAGATAATTTCATAGGTAGGGAAATAATTTATGGTTCATAGAAGGGAATCACACATATGAAATGTATTCTTTGAAGAAGCATCAAATGTCTGCACACCTAAATCCAAAAGTTGTTTCAACTATTTTATTAAAGGATCCATGTAGACATCTATATCATTACTAGGATCCAAAGGTCCAAATATTATTATACTCAAGAAAGTGAAAGTTTTTTTCATACATATCCACATAGGAAGATTATAAACATGAATAAAAACCGGCCATGTGCTATGAGTAGTAAGAATCTGACCAAACGGATTAAAACCATCACATGATAGGCCCAATATGATATTACGCACCTTAGCTGAAAAATCAGGATGTTGTGCATCAAATGTCCACCATGCTAATACATCAGCAGGATGTACTAGCTCATCATTACCTATAATTATCTTAACATCATGCCATCACATATTGACTAATATTTCTGGAGACATGAATAGATTTTGAAGTCTGGGAATCACTGGAAAGTGCCACATGGATTTCTGTGGCACACGAGATGGTGTTCCATCTGCATTTGTCTTCCATCGAGATGTACCACATTCTTTACAATCATTATGGTCAACTGTTTCCTCCAAAAATAAACTGTAATCTTTCGGACAAGCATGGACATTATTAGTATCAAATCCAAGCTGCTTAATTAACTTCAATGCCACATAATGATTTGAGGGATTATCTGCACCATCAGGAAGAAAGTCCTTCAAAAAATGTAAGAATATAATATATGGCGGTATTAGAAATCCCATACATGGTTTTCCCATGATATAACCGCATTAAAAATTCCAACTTGGTCATTTTAGTACATTCTTGATATACTAGAGTTCTGGCATCATCCAATAAAATTTTCACTCTGTCAACATCGTCGTCTTCAACATTTTCCTCATGTGTACTGATATCATTATCTTCTTGCACCAGCATGCTATCTCTATTGTAATGATGCACATATGGAAACCAATAAAATATCAATTTCTCCATGTAACTTCATTCATTTTGTTTATGAACAGTCGAAGATTGACTCATATCTCCATCTGACACATTGCTAAATAAAAAATCTAAAAAATTCTCCAAATTATTTTGAAACTCGGTTGAAATCCGATCGGTACGATACATCCAACTTCTATCCACTCTATAACAAGAAAAAAATTATCATTCAATCAACAATCTAAATCATATTTAAAAATTCCTTACAATCAATTTTATTATTAAATTAATCAAAGCATATTAGTAGATGGAAAAAGATATTTAATTACAAGAGGAGTCCATGATTGAATAAGTAGGAAAAAAGGGGAAAATGTCTACCTTGAGATGTAAACTAAAGAAAAAAGTTAAAAAAGACACTCCTAAGTGGTCATTGATGGGGAATAAAAAAAATTCAATGTAAAATACTCCTTTATAGATATAGAGTCATTATACACATGGGAAGAAAAATTTATTTTAATAATATGAATTTATAATTTTATAGTTTATTTGGTAGGGGTTATTTTATGGGGAATAAAACATTAAATGAAAATAGAGTAGCTAAAACTTTAATGTTTTAGAATTATTATTGAAAAAATGTTTCAAGGTATCCTACAAATTTTGTACGACATGATGCTTAAAAGATATACTTTTTATGGATTCTATTGGAACTTTGGGATATTTGTTCATATGGAAAAGATTTGTTTTTTTAAAATAGACATCATTATATACTTCGGAGTATTGAGAATCAATGTTTTTGGGTTTCAACCCCTTTAAAGGAATAAAAGTTAGAAACATATTGCAAATTCTATATAGAAATCACAGAATGTGTCTGATATTCTTGAATAAGTCTATGGAAGGTGTGACCATTATATTCATGATGAAAATGAATGCCTCATCTTTATACCATCCTGAAAAAATTCGAGTTTTAATACTCAAAATCCTCAAAAGAAGAATAGAAAAGTGAAGGAGAAAGATTTAGTTGTTGAAGTTTCACCCAAAGTATCCGAAGGGGAAAGTCCATGGATCTTGGATAGTAGATGTTCTTCTCACATGATAAAAGATTTTAAAACATTGAAATCTATTTAAAAATGAAATGGATGATTTTTTACCTTCATAAATTATGGGTCACTAAAGGTTAAAGGAGTTGTTTTAATTGTTATTTGGAAAGATAAGCTTAAATAAAAAACCACTCTTTATGTTGATGGATTAAAACACAATCTATTAAGTGTTTCTCAACTTCATGATAAAGGAAATATTCTTTTAAGGAATTATGGGTTATTTTTTGAGAACATTGAGGATTAAAGAGTGGTTAAAAGAGGATACGAGTGCTAGAGTCAATTTATTCCAAGTGGGTGATGTTGAAAATTCATGTCATCTAAGCATGAATGAAGAGAATGAATTATAGTATCATAGGATTGGAGAATATAAATGTTCTATTTTTTAAAAAGGGGATGGGATATCTTTTTATTTTTATAGGAGATGATAAATGAAGAATATATAGAGAGTGTTCCTTATTGGGGAGACTTAGGGAGTTGGCAGTTGAAACTTAGAGAAGATTTCATGTGTTGTTCCCCATGTTTTTGGGAAATAAAAAGGAGGAAATTGAAGAGCCCTTGATGATCAGAAAACTTAACATGTATTAGAGTCTAATATCCCTCATTAAGTTAATTGATTAAGGGGGTGGTGATTAAATCTTAATTAAGACATTTCTAGTATAGTGTTGATCTTTACTCTGAGGGTTAGATAATTAGGAAAACCATTATTCGTTACAATAGTTTAGTGTTTAAAAAACATTTTTAGTGTTTGATTACTATGAAATTGTTAATGAATAAAATCCATTCAGGGATATTGAATGAAATTTTTATGTTTTATTTACTGTAATCATACTCTTTTATGGGTAATAAGTGAATTCTAGATAAGTTTAAGAAAAATTAATAAAGAAAATCCATCAAATTCCATGTCTACATCATGGTTGTAACGACCCCTAATTTTTATATGGGAATTTACCATTTAATAAATTATATGTATGATATTTCATAAAAAATAAACAAAATATTATTAGAAATTCCGAACTTTACATGTCCATAATATGATCATTGGCTATTATAGACATTAGAGATGTAGTTGTTAGAATGTGATAATTAGAATTAGTGCACATTAAGGGTAATTATGAGAGATAATTTATATATAGGGGTAAATGATGGCCTCAAATAGTTGGAAATAACATTTTTGAAACACAGTAATCTGATCTTGGGATTGAAGTTTCATAAATGGGGGTTTACCTTGACAAATTACAAGAAGAACATTAAGAAGTGAGACTTGATCAAAACAATCACGTGATGAGATGAAGGTGTTGAGAGTATACATGTTGGAGAAGAAGATTCATCAATTTCAAGTGATGAGGAACAATATCATTCATTTTATACAAGGAAGAGAATATAATTGAAGCTCTAAAATATCATTAAAGACCAAATACAGTAAGTACAGAGTAGGATAACTTTAAGGATAACAAATAATACATCATTATTTTCTTAAGTAGAACCTAAAAATATGGGAGAAAATGAAAATTTAGTAACCTAACCATATTAATATATCAAGACTATACATCATTATAATCCCCCTCCATTACTTCATACCATGTTTTTTGATCCATTCCATATGAATCTAGGACCATAGTATCCTTATAATACTAGTTTAACTTACCATCCTTCTCCCCACAAACATGTCCATCATGAAATGGAAGAGTTTACAACTACCCATAACCTAACCATATCATCACCATTGGCCTTATCTTGAACCACCCCTATTCAAAAATATTGGCCCCTCAAGGAAATCTCCTACCCCTGACCTGGGTAGTCCTGAGCATCCTTAGATGAGGTACCATCTGACCTTAACTCACAACCTATGTCAATTATCAAATTCGAGTCCGTAACTATCAGAGACTCAACACCATTCTTATTCCTAAAATAACATTTTATTTCTTTCCTCTTATTAGAAGAAAAATATCATGAGAGATTATTACGACGTTCATATTTAACAATCCCAATAGCTTGACACCCTGAAAAACAATTGGGGTATCCTCATATTCAATTTTCAAACCAAAATCATTATCCAGCATACAGAATTCTACCTTCTCAATGTAAAGGGGGATTAGGTTCACTTTGACCAGGATACAAGCATAGAAGCCAAACTTGGATTCCTCTGTTTCTTGGTCCATTTTAAGGGAAACAACCATAGTAGCATCAATTTCATAGATATTTTTTAAGACATAAAATCAAATAAATACCAAATATTTTCAAACAAACCTAAGCCCTCGAGTTCATCACCTCAATAGGATTAAATCTGTGATCCCACTCTTACAAGAACACTATTCTCAGAATTAACACAATATGTCCAATTACTCATGAATTTTTCTTTATCTCATGAGAAGAAAATAGTATGTAAAAGTATCCACACCACATAGGGATAAATTTTAATTTTCTAAAACCCTAAAAGTTCAATAATTGATTGACTAATTTCTGTGTATTCCAGAACTTATTTCCAAAAGGATGAACTAGCCAGATGTTTAAAAAATACCAATATATCTTGAATCATTTCAAAATTACATCATGATTCATAGTAAGATGTATAATATTACTTTGTTTAAGAGGCGAAGGTCAGGATGTTGAGGCAGAGGTGAAGGCCGGGAGGTCCTGGTCGGGAGCCGGGAGGTGGAGCCGGGATTCAGAGTTGGGAGTCAGAGGCCGGGGAGGGGAGTCGGAGAGGGGAGGAGGGGGATGGGAGGCGGTGGTCGGGGAGGGGAGGACATAGCTGGGAGTCGAGGGTCGGGGAGGTAGGGTTGAATCAGGGGAGCGCGATGGAAGTTTGAGGAGGATCCTGATAGTTAGGGTCTGATGGAAGTTTGAATACCCACGGTTTTAATAAAATTGTGGGTATAGACAACTAAAAACAATCTATCCCCATAGTTCTTTAAACCTTGAGGATAGATGTGTGGGGATAAACCCCATTTCCAGTAGTGAGACTTTGATAACATTCTTTTTGACTCATTGAATGAGAACATTGGTTGTAGGGGAAAATAATGGTACATGCATCATATAGGAATTGGTTGTGGTTTCCATGTCCTTCTTGATTAATATATCCAAATATACTCATTGACTGTGCTACATCTTATTTGTTTAAGGATACCTCCAAAATGTATACCAGCTAGGATTTAAGAGATTGATCATAAGGATGAACCCCTTAGTGACAAGGCTTAAATATAGGGACAAATTCCCCAGATGTTACCTCTAGGTGGTCTACCTTCCATACTACTACCTATAGTGCAACACGTGGTACCTGCATTACTAGTAGATGAAGAGTGCAGGTTGAGCACGCTTCATGAGTATCAATGATAAAGACCCATCATGTTCTGAGGTGATCCCAACCCACTAACGGTTGAGGAATGGCTTGAGGTGGTGACTAGAGTATTCTATTTAGTTAGGACTCCATCAGAAAATATGGAGGTCCTAGAGGCAAACATTCTACACATATCCACAGGACGATGATGGAGTTTGACTACCCAGACTTACGATGAGGTGAATCTTTCATGAAAATAATTCGGGAATCTCTTCAGAGAAGAGTTATCACCATTTACACTGAGGGATATGCATATTCAAAAGCTTATTCTACTCTAGTGGGGAATTATGTCAGTGGATGATTATTCATGGAGGTTCACCAACCTTTCCATGTACTTGATAGATATGGTTAGAGATCAATACTTTAGGGATGAAACCTTAAAGTGAGGTCTGTGTAGATACATCAAATCCAGTGTTATCCCTATGTGAATTCCTACTTATGATGGGGTGGTTGAGTGGGATTTAGTGGTTGAAAGCTTCTTGGATGACCAGATACAACCAATAATAATTAGCAGTGGGAAAACAAGAGAATATACCTCGATATAAGGGATTAGATGTCAGTCCTAGGGACCTAGATGTGGGAGACATTTCAAGAGTAGGTACCAGGATAGAGGATCTAGAGTTCAAGGCTCACAAGGAAGGCCCGTTCATCCTAGAGAGTGGCTGTTCTATTCATTTGGTGGTAGGGGAAATATCATTATGGATTTTCCAACATGTCATACTGCTGACAGGGAGGCTATGGATGAACCACTAAGGTAGATACAATTATAGGAGAAGGTAGATCCATAGGGTGGTAGATGTTGAAGAAGATCTAGGAGAGAAGCAAGAGGTGGTCAAAGATTTGAATTACCACAACCACCACCCCAGGTGGTCCACACTAGGCTTAGGGAGTTAGAGGGTAAGGGTGGGGATAGCTACATGCAGTCAAGTATTATGACCTAGGGGCTCCAGGAATGATTCAATGTATGATTTATATCTTTTCTACTTTAGATTACATAATAATAGAAACATGTTCTACTAATTTTATTCTTTCCACATATCTTGTATGCTACCTATAGATTCTAATTGAACTATTGACTCAACCACTACGCTTGGAGACACCTACTAGAGGAGACTCAATGATCACACACCTATGTCCACAATGTGACCTGAACCTTGGAGTCGAGAGTATTGGGTAGAACCTCTTGGTGGCAGCGTCGAGGCCTTAGGATTTCATTCTTGGTATAGATTGGTTATCTACAATTCGTTCCTATATTGATTGTTTTAGGAGAAGGGTGTGGTGTGTCCATAGTGATGAAACAGGGTTTTCCTTTTTTGGGGAAAAGGATAACTAGGAAGCATATAATGGACTCATGAATAGAAGGGTATAGTAGATTACTCATCAGTTAGTTAGCCTGACCCTTGGTGTAGTGAATGTTATGAGTTACCCATTTTCTACAGTGGTGGTGGAGTATGAGGATGTCTTCCTCAAAGATGTTCTAGTTTTACCTCCCACCGAGATATTAGCTTCTATATTGATTTAAAACCCATGAAGACACTAATATCTACACCATCACATCGGATGGCTCTTACAGAGCTTCGCGAGCTGAGGGTGCAATTGGAGGACTTTTTGAGGAAGGGCTCCAAGAGACCCAGTGTTTCACACTGGGTAGCCCTAGTTTTGTTTGAAAAAAGGAAGATAAGAGCTTGAGGTTGTGTGTGGACTACCAGTGCTTGAATTAGGTGACTGTGAAGAAAAATTATCCACTACCACGAATTGATGACTTCTATGATTAGTTGGGAGGGGATCGATGGTTCTTAAAGGTTGACCTCAGACCAGTCTATCACCAACTATGTGTACGATACGAGGATGTACCAAAGATGAAATTCAGATGTTGTTATAGTCATTATGATTACTTGGTGATACCCTTTGACATGAAGAACACCCTAGAAGTGTTCATGGGACTCATGAATAGACATTTCAGTCTTAAATCGGTTTTGGTTGTTTTCATCGATGAAATCCTTGTGTACTAGGTGTCTAAAGAGGAGAAAGAGAGAGACTTAAGGATAGTTCTGTATGTACTATGAGAGCACCATCATTATGGGAAACTCTCAAAGTGCTAGTTCTGAATTTAGGCAGTCCACTTTTTAGGACATGTTATCTCAGTAGATAGAGTGGTAGTTGACCCAGCCAAGGTCAAGGTAGTGTTAGCATGGGAGACACATAGGAGTGTGATGAAGTTGTGGAGCATCCTCAGTTTAGTATTATATTACTAGAGATTCATACCTTATTTCTCGAGGATATAAACACCTATAAAATAATTGACTCGAAAGGGGTAGCCTTTCTTATGGAGAAATAAGTGCTAATCGTATTTTCAGTAGTTGAGGCCGATTTTGAGGAGTGAATTAATCTTGAGATTTCTGGAGGAGGGTGTCAAGTATGTAGTGTTCTATGATGCATCATGGACTGAGCTTAGTTATGTCCTGGTGTAGAGGAAAGCAATTATTTCCTATGGTTCATGCCAGTTGATACCACATGAGCAAAGCTACATGAACCATGATTTTAAGTTAGTAGAAGTAGTCTTCACGTTGAATATTTGGAGACACAACCTGATGGGAGAGCGGTTTATTCTATACTTGGACTATAAGAGTCTCAAGTATATATTATCTCAGAAGGAACTCAACTTGAGATAAAGGTGATTTCTATAGTACTTCTAGGATTATGACTTAGAGATTGTCTATACTCATGGGAAGGGGAACATGATAGTGGATTCTCTCAGCAAGAGATCTACTTCACAATTATTGAACAAGGCGTCAGAGTAGTTACCCCCATTGTTGTTATCCTTTATGGATGGAGATAGAGAAGCTTACCCCCAATTGATGGTTGTCAACCCTCCACTCTTACATCGAGTTAGGGAGGTAAAACTTGGGGATACTGACTATAAGACCTTACATGCTTATATATCCACATGGCATGCTCCTAATGGATATTCAAAAGGTGGGAACACATTGTTCTTTTCAGAGGATTCACAGTAGTACCAATGACATTGTGGGAGGGTGTTTTGAGAGAGTTTTATGCGTCCCCTTTGGCGGTACATCTAGGCATGTAAAAGATATAGTGATACCTTTGAAATTAGTTTGGTGTCTAGGTATTAAGAAAGGAGCTACAAAGTTTGTTTCTAGATTCCTTATTTATTGGAATGTGAAGGATGAGAACCAAGTTCTAGTGAGTTTAGCTCAACCCCTAGAGTTACCAGAATAAAAGTGGGATGAGATATTGATGGACTTTGTGATAGGTTTACCATGTACATCCAGGGGACACAATTCTATCTAGGTGATCATAGACCAACTCACGAATTCATCCCAATTCCTAGCTATCCAAGAGTAGAGTTAATAGATAGATTGGGATTCCACTACATTATGGAGATATTTCAACTTCATGGAGTTCCATCAACGATTGTTTCTGATCATGATGCTCTCTTTAAGTCCCATTTGAGGAAGGGATTGCAAGAGGTGTTTGGGACCCAGTTGTGCTTGAGCATAGTCTTTTTCCCAAAAAATGATGTCCAGATAGAATGGACCATTTAGGTTCTCCAGGACATGTAGTGATCTTGTACGTTAGACTTTTTCCATAGTTGGGAGGATCACCTACCTCTGGTGGAGATTTCATACATCAATATCTATCATCCCACCATTGGTATGTCACCATTTGATACTTTGTATGGGTGACCCTGCAGGTCACCACTTTACTAGACTGACTTATGAGAGTTGACACTCATGGGCCCAAAGTTGGTGTGAACTACAAATGAGAAGGTGCAGATCATACATGAGCAGATGAAGACAATACAGATCAGCCAGAAGTCATATGCTGAAATGCGATAGAGGCCTTTGGATTTTGAGGAAGGAGACCATGTGTTCTTATGTATTTGACCTCTACATGGATTGTAGATATTTTTCTAGGGTGACAAGCTATCTCCAAGGTTCACCATCCCTTTCTAGATACGTCATAAGGTTGGTGAGGTGGTGTACCACTTAGCTCTACCTCTACAGTTAGACCAGGTACACAACGTCTTCCATGTGTCGTAGCTGAGGAGGTATGTCCGTGACCCATCACACATCATTGACTGGGGAAAGCTGTACATTGGGGATGGAGCTATTTTTTCTGAATAACCAGGTGATATTGAGGATCGATAGGAGAGGATCCTTTGTGGGTGATCAATTCCTTTGGATCATGTTCGATGGTAGCACATAAATCTCTAGGAGATCACTTTGAAGAGGGAGACCTAGATTTATGCTCAATACCCTCATCTTTTTTGGTAGACCTTCTTTTGTCTTTTCAATTAAGTAAAGCCCCAATGTGGGGAGAATTTTATGTACAGATCTTTTAGTGTATTAATTTTAAATATTATATGGATTAATTTCAAGACCAACTGCTGAGACGACGTGTGATTACATGCCCAAGGGTGCCCAAAACAAATTCTTGAAAAATACTCAAATATTAATTAGAACGCATACATGGTTTTCCTAAAAAACTAGAAGAACTCCTAAACATGTACTAAAATAATAAATATGAGGGAAATACTGAGTTCAAAATAGTGGATTTACCCAAGGGGCGACCTAACGTTGGTCGGTGTGGGTCATTTGTGGAAATTTGTCACATGAGCTTAAATGAATAAAATAAATTTATGAAAATTTATTTTATTTCATTGGAATAATGACAAAACAATAGGTTTATTTTTAAAAAAACCATTTTTCAGAGATCCAAGTTTATCCTCATAATCTTGGAATCCTATGGAGACCCTGAAGAGAGAGATCTAGAGAATTCTCTTGAGCACACGATGATAGAACTTTGATTTAGTGATTGACAAATATAGATCTTGATGGATATCTCCAATGGCTACTACATGGTGACCGTTATTCATTATAAAGTGATCTGAATCCATGTAGGCTCTGTTATTTTGATTTTCTTTCCCATTCTTGAAATCCTATAACAAACGTGGACTAATCCACGAACAGATTATCCCACGGAACGATCATATTTTCAGGATGGTCTATTTTCTGGATTTATTAGGAATTTTTTATAAAGAATTTCTCTGAATCATTTACCATTCTAATAGCGATGAACCAAGATCGAGACAAACATAGATCAAGGTTCATCCCTCTAGATTTTTTGTGCTTTTCTTCTTCAATTGTTGTGTTCTTCATACTTGTTCTTCATTGTTCCCCTTATTTGAAACCCTTTTTGATAAATACATAATTGAACCTTTGATTCTTAGCATAATGATTCAAAACCATTGATATGGCATTGAGATGAATCGATGGAGGTGCGATAGTGGGCGCGATAGTGGATCGAACGATGTTGAGTTCCAAATCCTCATTCTTCTGTGGAAATGAAGAATGCTTAATATTGAGTTTTTCAAGCCAATAGAAGGTTTTAAATCCATCAATTCGGTGTAAGTATGGTGATATGACCTTAAATATAAAGTTTTACTATGATTGGACCACCATAACAAGGTCTGGATGATCAAACAAGGCAAGCAGGAGGAAGAAGACGTGTTACTGAAAACTCGATACACACAACATGTAATCATGACTACACAGCCTGTGTTCCCTAGTTTAATGACACAATGTATAAGATGGGAGGTACATGAACATGGGGTTTAGTACATGAGTCTCCTACATGGTGTCTACCCCCCCCCCACATAGCTTGTCCTGGACTGGTTACATAGGCCAACCAGTGTACTAGACCACGGGAAAGGATACACAAGTTGACGCCATGTACTGGAACATGGACAGAGTACATGGGAGGACCCCAAATGTAAGGAAATGGCATGAAAACCTTCTAAATTCTATGTACCCATCTTCTACATGACACAGTTTGGAATGAAATGGTCCATTGTACGCAGGTAGTACCTGGGGTCAAGGGACATGACATGTGTCCCTACTAAACATCATCTACCCCTTCCTACATGGCTTGATATTCTTATCCTCTATTAATTGGAAAAGTTTTGTTAAGTTGTGTTCCCATTATACATTCCCTAAAGGTAGGTATAGTATCATTTCCTACTCCTAGGAATACAGTCTATTCAGCAAGACTTCATGGATATAGTTTTTGGAATCCCTTGAGAGGCCTAGTGTGGGATCCTCTATTCATCTTTGTGCCCTAGGTGGAGTCCTTGGTATTGAGGTGACCAATCCTATTGGGAGTTTATCCTCTACATAGAGGGTTAATTCATATATATTTTTTGGTATCAACCCATTTCCCTAGTTGTTATCCTCATCTATTGTATCATATCTCTCTTCAAATCTACCAGTATATCTTTATCATGGCGAGACCCAATGAGAAGCACCTCTTGGATAGAAGTAATCAGTGTTATCAGACTCATGAGTGTTTTATCTCAGATGACTGCTTCATGGAATATTCAATCTAAATTCATAGTGCCGGTATACTATGGTTGTGGTTTACCCTCTAAACTATGTGTCTTGGATTGAGTATATCTGGATATTCTTATTATATGCGTTGTAGACATATACCTATGTTGAGGTGAATTAATATTTCCTTTTTTGAATTGCTTTGTGATTTCAGGGTGTCTTAATAAGTATTGTTATACTCACCCCTATACGGTCTTTTCCCATACATGTCATGTATTTTGCAGATGAACAACCTTTTTATAGGGTCCTAGGTGGACCAAGACCAAATGGTTCTTTATGATATTGAACAGACCGTGGTGTGTTCCTTTGGTTACAAATAGTAGTCCCAATACCTTTTTTATAGGTTGGAATCATATTATAAACTTCTAGTGTTGGGATTCTATTTGGCCCCGTTTACTTTACTTTTCTTTCTGTCATACTCTGGTTATGGGATATAGTAGTATGTATGCATTGTTCACTTGATGGTTTTTACATTTCACTATTTTGTGGGCATGGAGATGTGTGCATGCATATAGGTACTTAGTAAATTCCTCCCATGTTAGTGACATGACTACTCAGTGCTAGTCACCTGCCGCTATCCTAATAGAGGTGGGTTGGGGGAGTCATGGAACGAGCCCCACTGGGATGGGTTGTGATAATCATATCATTTATATTACAATGCACAGTTTTTTACTTAACCATTATTTCCTTTCAGGATTTCACTATTGGTATTTCTTTTAAAGTGTTTTTAGAAAAACGATTTCATGATTACCTTCTTGAAAAACAATCTCGTTGAAATTGGATCATATCTTCTCCTTTTACAACAATGGTAAGAAATGATTTCTAAGAACTCTTTTTATGGTTCTATTATATTTTCCATTTTATCTACAAAATATCTATCTCCTTGGAGTTATGTTTCACAAAAAAAACCCTAAATTCCCTTATGAATTACATTTTTTTGGTGATTAAATTTTGGCATCATTTGAACAAATTCTTGATTTCTTTTTCATGTGATACGATTTGAATTATTAAAAAAATAATTTTATTTCCATTGATTTTTAATGATATGATATATGATTAATTTTATGATTAATTTTATATGGTTCACATGTATAAGGATTACTTATATGTGATGATAGGGATCTTATATTTCCTTTAAATTCAAGGGTTAAGGTTTTATATATCATGTGATAATTATGGAATCAATTATTGATGATCACTCTACAATGGGAATCATAAAGTAATGCCTTATCAACTTTTTTGTGGGAATTAGGTAATGATGAACACTTCACTATGTTATGGGAATCAGGTAGTGATTACTTCTCTACTATGTTATGATAAATTGATAGTGATGCCTACTCCACTATGTTATGATTTTTTATGCTTATGTTTATGTTAAATTTCATTGTTATATGCTTATCTTATGATACCATGTCTCATGTTTTGAAACTCTTATACCATGGTATATGTTTTATCATTTAATATCCCAGTTCATTATATTATTCACTATGGAAAATATTATTATTCCATATTTTTTCAATTAGGTATTTCCCCCTTTCTCATGTTTACTCATATTATTTTGATATAACCCTTAATGACATGTTGAGATGTTTTCCCTTAATAAGAATTTGAACTCACCCATTTTTATGTTTTCTATTCCAGAAGTTATAAGGATGAGTATAACATATGCGATGTTAAAAGGATTATACTATATTGAAATTATGGAGAAATTTTCTTAATTATAATAATTTTATGTTTATAATATCCACAGAAAATAAAAAATTTTGGTTTGGGGTTTGTGGGAGTATTTGTGAGATGTAATGTTTGAATACTGATATGATTTGTAAAATGATGTATGCATTTTGGGGTTGTCTTAGTTAGTATCAAAGTTGGTATGTAAAGTATATTATTTTAGCATTGAACTCAGGAGTGTGATTTTCGAGAGTCTCACACATGATGTGTATCATTTATACACATGTTGTATAGTTATTGGTGACAAAACTTGGGGTGTATTAGAGTACACACACAACCATCCCATTTGGTATACATAGAGTGTAGCTCGAGTACACACTATATTAAAAAAATTTGACACAAATATGTTTATGGAACATACCAATAGTTACCTCCATGGACTACACATAGTGCGGCTATAAATCAATACTATATAGTTATAGACTACATGAATTAGGAATATAGAGGTAAATACTGAGTTCCGTATAAGTCTCATAAGACATGTACCTCTGTGGACACACTATTAATATCTAAATAACATGAATTATTATAATGGGGATATATTTTAACTATACCACTAGTCTCACAAACTATTTACACTACATGGATATGCTGTAGAGGTTTAAATCACATGTCATGTTGAAAAAATTACATGATAAGGTTTCTCTAGAAGGGCTACACATAATGAAATCCTAAAGTATATGTCGTATAATTTGCAATGTTGGTGGATTTTTGTTTCTTCTTTATCAAGATTCATATTTTTTTCATTTGGGTTGTCCATCCTAAGATTTTTTCTATGTAAAAAATGATGATATATCCCTCTTTGGAATCAGAGGTGAGATATAAGGTAGTTCAAATAGTTTAGTTTCTTAGCTCCATTAGGCGGAAAATGGGGATCAAGTGTAACATACAAAGAATAAACTGGGTTAGGAACTCTCTTTGTGATGTGGTGATGATAGGGTGAAAATATACCACATTATTAATAGAGTTTGGTGCTCCCTCACCTACTCAGGGTATAGGTACTCTATATCGGGCATGGGGTTGGTACTCCCTTGGCCCCGATAAGGCGCAGGTCCCCCATATGACTTATAGAGTTTGGAACATTCCCACTAATGTAGGGAGTAAGTTGTCTATCCATGGAGTC
This sequence comes from Viscum album, assembly GCA_963277665.1. Lineage (NCBI taxonomy): Eukaryota > Viridiplantae > Streptophyta > Magnoliopsida > Santalales > Viscaceae > Viscum > Viscum album. The sequence goes on from OY728122.1 coordinate 2,098,278,292, forward strand.
ATGTATTCCATCGTCTGAAGTGTTATACTTGATAAGGGACATGTTATCCATTATAGATGATTTTAGGTGAATATATTTTTATGCTGAATGATAGCTATGGTAAATAGGGGTTATAAATCCCTTGATTGATAACAATTCTTAGACATTGATTGGGTTCCCCAGTATGTTTCTAGAATCGGTCAATCATAATTGTGAACTGTAAGGTGAGAAAATCCATGGATTAATTCATATAAATGTCAAGGAGTTGGTCCCCCAATATGTTTTTGAATGGAAACATGGAAGTTATAAGGGTTTATTAGTTTATATACTTTGAGCCATATGATTCCTCATGCTCTCCTAGGTTTCCTCCAAGGTCCAACTTATAACTATGCTATTAATTGTATACCTTGTGATCTATTCAACCCTACTAGAATCCATAGATTATCATGATAGTTGATACTTCATGTAATAGAGCTTATTTTTCTTGGAATTCCCTATCCCCTCTATGAATTCTAGTTTTAGAGCATATTTGGTTTCCTTGTCTTCTTTCTTGGTACCCTCTTATTGAAATGTTTGAGTTGAATCATTTATTTATCTTTTCTTTGTGGTTTAGAGGAGTTCTGTTGAGTATAATTATACCTAACCCTATATAGTATTTTTTCCCACATGTTTTTTTGCAGGTGATGCACAAGTTGGAGATATATTTGAAGGATGTAGAACATGTATGTATTATTCTAAGTTGATGTTTGGTTTAATTTAATAGTCTATAATGAAGATTCATGATGATGATGGTTGATCCTAGAGTTTTTATATTTTGGAGGAGTTTTAATTTAGTTTTTTATAGTGGTGTGGTATTATGAATATGTATTTATCTTTATGGTTGCCTATGTGGCATTCAACTGATCAGATGATGTATCACTTATGGATTGTATACAGTTCAGAAATATATATAAATATATATAAAATAAACCAATATTTTTTGTTAATTTATAGATTAGAGATATGTGCCTATGGAAGGTTGATAAAGGATAAGTCCTCTCATATTATGTGATATGTATTCTTAGTGCTAGTAACCCACTCTTGAACTATTATAGATAGGTTAGGGGTGGAAAAATTGGATTTATTTTAGCTCATGTGGGGACCTGGTGGGTTAGATCCTTTATTAGTGATGGATTTTGGAGTTATAAGTCATGTGAGGAATGTTTTGGGAATTCATGGAACTGGTGTTAAGGGGGTTTAGTTAAATTTTAGACCATGGAAACTTGTGTTAGTGCAATGATCGACATATCTAACAACCAAGAGCTTGATAATTTATTGACCAATAAAAAAAAATAATTCATATGTTATTGGGTATTTTCAAGATGGTATATGATTCATATAGTGGATGGTAATGATAATTTATATCTTTCTAGTGTCACCTCATCTATATATTCTCTATCCCTTATAGGTTCATCCTATCAAATGAAGAGTGTTACCCATAGATAACCAACTTATATTCAAAGGTAAGCTCATGATTTTAATGCGCCTAAAGTTAGGCCTCTCCCCATTGATCAGTGAGTTATAAGGAATTATGTTAGAGTTTTAGTTGAGATATATTATTACTTTATGACCCAATATAACTTTCCCCCCTTTTTTCTTAGTAAATAAATTTCTCATAGGGTGGAAGTTAATTTCCACTATTTTATATGAGACTATATGTAGTATGAATATACTACATTTGTTTTGATAAATGGGGAAACAAAACTTTACATGGTGATCCTGATCCTTTAGCAATAGAATATTGGATGGAGTTTGAGACTCTCATTCCTATATTGTTTAGATTATCACTGAACAGATGATTATTATTTAAATGAGATTTTTTATGGTGTATTAAGCCTTTAATGAATGATGTTTCACTCAAAATCATAAAAAGAGTGATCCATCATGGTTGGATTTTGATCCCTTATTATTGATGGAGTCTTACCTAGAGGTGAAAGACCCACCATAGGAATGAATAACCATGAAAAAGTGTATATCAAGGCACCCGAAACTCACAATGTATTCCCTATTCATGATTTTCTTTAGAAACTAATCAAGATTGGTTGTTTGGTTAGAGTCTCAAAATAGAGATTTCATGCCATATTTGTTCTCAAATACAACACTTCCTATACCAAATTACTTGATTGATAATCAACATTTTATAATTCATAGTATAGATACACCCTAGTTTTGGTAGTTGGTCATAATTATACCTAGGGATAAGTAGAGTGGTTTCATGGATGGACCTCTATATTGATAATCGAGTTTAAATGAGATAACTCCATATTGTTGGACTATTTTTCTATCATGAATGTGTTTAGTGGAAGAGATAGTGGTGAGATGGATGGTGTACCAATACACTCACACAATCACCACATTCCACTAGTTCCTATCAAGCACATAGTACTGATAGTATGATCTATTGGATAAAGCATGCAAGGGATAACTATGAGCATGTGAATTTTGGTATATCTTGAAGTATAATTCATGTTCTCTCTTTATGAAACCTTATACTATATGGAATAAAAAAGATATTTGTATCCTATATAATATTTTTAGGAGTTAGATATTATAGTTGAGCCTATATATAGACCTTTATAAGCTGGATAATTTCCATTAATGGTTATCATAATTCAATCATAACTTTTGATAAAGTGATTTTATCCTTAGTGAAGAAAGAAGACTTTCGAAGGATTCATTTATGTTAGAGATAATGTTTTATGGTTCCAACCATGGTCTGGTATTCCCCATCACTTTTATTACCTGATGAAATGAATTTGACTAAATGAGTAAAAGTTCACCTTTAGTAGTGAGTGGGATCCCCATAGGTGTGGTGAGTATAACCAACCCTCAGGAGGTGGAAGTCAATATTAAATAGTGCATGACTACTACAAAGTTTTTCAAAGCATGAAATTGGCCCAAAAAAATCATGTAGCCATGGACTCCTCCTAGATAGAGGGATCTGCATATTTAGTGAATTATTTGGTCAGCCATGTAGCCAAAATGTGAAACTCATTTAAATTGGGGAATTTACCATTTACCACCTTAGGTTTTAAGAAATATTACCCTATTTTTTCCATTTCATCCTACATAATTCAAGGGTTATAATCCTTTCCTCACAAGATTTCCAGGGATCAATTTTCTTGATTCTTAAACATTTTAAGGGCCATTGGTTGTGAATCAAAGATGTGGGTGAGTCTATCACTACTCTTCCTTCCATTTTCTAGAAGAATCATAGTGTGTTGTTTATTCTCTTTCTGAATCCTTTAACCCTTATTTTCTAAGAGATTCTAATATTGGGAATTGAGGGTTATTTGGTCTTGAATTAAGGGTCGTTTTTGAGTGAGTGATTGTCTATAAAAATGAGGCATGGGGTCTATAAGTTATATCCCATAGTATTTATTTTTATTTACGTGTATGTGGTTTTGATTTTATGCCTTTATACTACAAATTGGATTCTTTGGTGTGAAATGATAAATTGTGTGTTTAAAAGATGTGTTAGAACCCTCATAATCCCCATTGGATCCATTGAGAATGATTTGACTGGGCCTATAGTCACCCATGGGGTGTGACAGTCCCTTTGATATAATAAAATGTGTTGTGAAATGATTTTTAAGAGTTTATGATATTAAAGTGTGTAAATTGTGTTTTTTTAGAAATGAAGAAGGAGTTGTATGGATTAACTTGTATAATTTAAATGAGTCTTGGCATGTTAATGGGTAAATGTGATAAATGATTAAAGCAACATGTCCATGTGGGTAAATGGATTGAAATGGGGAACAATTCTTGTAATTATTCTTAAATGATGAAATAGTATAGTTATGAAATTGAGAAAAGTTTTGAATGTAATGAACCTTGGTAATGTGATAAGTGAAAAGGCGCACCCTTGTTGTTTTTATTGGTTAAAAAGGCCACTAATGAGGAACCTTGGAATAAATGATAAATGCTATGGTAGGGATATTAGATAAAGGCTCATTTTCTATAGGTCTGGATATACTGATGATCTAGGTCCCACCAATGTATTTAATTGTTTAAGATGTCGGAATAATGCTACAAGATTCAAAAGTATGGATATGATATGGGTACCTAGACTGATTCTCCAAGGTATATTGTTAAATTGAAATAATAAATGAATTACCCTATGATTTAAAGTGATTGACTCCATTTTTATATTTTTCAGGTGGACAACATGGGTTGAATAAGGTTTTATGTGTATGGGTATCACTTAGAACTAAGAATGATAATGGTTAATTTAAATAATGTTAAACAATGAAACCTGTTTAACTTTCCAACTTATCCATTGTTTACTGTACTTATTCGTACACTATTTAGACTGCATATTTTTTAGACACCATTGGTGGTGGATGAATTATTTTTACTCACACCCTTCTTAAGAAACCATTGGGTACCTGTTAATACTTCATAGTTACATGTTAGGAAAAAGGTAAAGGTACTACGTTTGATGGCACATATGGGAGTCGAGATAGTGCATGGATGAGGGGACCATACGTAACATTAAGAACCATTTGGGGATTGTATTTAGTGTACTATTTTGTTTTTATTTTATCACATTAGTCTATCATGACATTTAAATCTATGCTGTATTGTCATGTTGGAAATTGACCTTAAAATTATGTTTTTATTTATAAATAACTTTTAAGGAAAAAGTGGGAAACCAAACAAGTCAAAAGATAAGAGCATTAAACATTGAAAGAAATAAAAAATAATTAAATAAAAAACTAATATTATTGGAATCTATTACCCTATATAACCCCTATTGAAGTGTGGTTACTTATGTATCTAGATATTCCTTAATAAGATCTTAAAAATGATTGGACGTCTTGTCTTAATTGGGGATATATTCCTCTGAATTAATCTTCCTTTCATTGAATCATATCACCAAAATGTGATATTTTTTATTGATCCACACCCTTTGATACTAATTAATATCAACTCAAATAATTATCTCATATATTTTGTTAAAACAATCCTTCAAGTCATTGATCTGGAAGCCCCCTTCGGGAATTTCTTCCTTAGAGTGAAGAATGAGGTAAACCATTTTTATTTTTCAGTTTTCACCTTCCCTACCAATTTGTTCAAGATTTTAGTAGGAATTAATTATTAGTACTACATAGTGACTTCAGGTTCTTTTTAGGCCTCACTTGGATCTTGCTCGTTTATCTTACCAGACTCTTTATTAACAACTCCAAAAAATATTGAGTCAACCAACCTTATTTATATCCCCTTTTTCTTTTCCTTTCCTGATGATCTTGTTGTATTATTGTTTGGTAACTTTGAGTAATCTTTGAAAGGCCATATTTTCACCCTTTTTAACTGGAAAATTACCATAAATAAGATTACCTCACTTTCCCTTCCTCAAGATAGAACCAACAATCATGGACCTATGGGGTTCACACTCAAATTATTTCATTATTTCTTGGGGGTCCTGTTCATAGTCAATCATTGGTTGAGAGTATATTTCTTTGTGAATCAACTTGATATCTCTAAAATACCTTGATAAAACCTACTTTATTTTCTATCATGGAATGTTTGTTTTCCGTCATTAATTGTAAAAATGATGATTTTCATTTCCATTCAAGGTTGAGAAACAGTTTTAAAGATGAATTGGATTTGAAGAGTCTCATTGATCAAGCGACCCCCATCTTGGATACAATGCTGCATTAAGACTAGGAAAATAATTTCTACTTTACTGAATTACCACTATAAAACCTTCTTTTAGTTATCCCCATTTATATTTCATAATTCCTCATCATGTGATGCGGCCTTGGATGAATTTATTGGATCCAACTTCCCTACTGTATGCACCCTCTCAGTCCCCTTTGGCCAGGATGGGCCCGACACTTCCTCAGTAGGAAATGTGGTATATGATTTTTTAGTATTTATTATTCTTTCATGTCAATGTTTATCTTGATTTGCACTATTTTCTAACATTTTTTAAGAGGGTATAGTTTCCCCACTTGTTCCATTAGACCCTCATTGATAATTAGATGCCTCAGACATATGGGTTGGCGCACATGAGGTAATCTTCCACATCATCTTGGGGATCCAGTTTAGTGGAACCTAGGCCAAGATATTACAAATTGGTATTAAAGGAGTTTTATTTTTTGTTACAATACAATTTTGGAAGGTAGATAGGATAACAGGATGTGTTGAGCCTTGGTAATGAGATCATCATGCATTAGAGTAGCTAGCCCATGTGTAGGGGAAAACCCAAGTACCTATGGTGGGTTTTTTCTTGATGTTTGTTGTCACTATTGGATGTTATTTCACCTTATGTGATGCACTTATTGCGTGATGTTATTGTATTATGAGGTTTTATTCATGGATCTTCATGGTAGGAGGTTTGTATATGTATGCATCATTTTAGCAACATAGGATTTATGTGTTATGCTTCATAATATGAACTCCTGGAAAAGAAAGATTTGGTATGATTTGGGAAAATAAAACACATTTCTGGTTTTTTAAAGTTTTATGAAAATAATGCATAATAAAGAATTTGAAAATTATTTAATTTGTAAAGTGACTAATTAAAATGCTTTAAATGGTGTTTAATGTGGAAGTTTTAATGGTTTTGTAAATCAAAGATACTAAAATGATATCAAATGCATCACATCTGTGATTTTATTTTGAGGTATTCCTTTGTTTACATTTTGGTCTTGTATTTACACCTTAGTTTTCATAGGGTTTTTAGAGAAAATTTAGTTTTTGGACCTGATAATAGGTGGCACACAGTTGGTATATAGTTAGGGGAAACCGCACACTAACCTAGAAGAAACTGTGTGCCCAGAACAATGGAACTATCTAGGATGCACAAGCATGATCCCTCCTCTAGGAAACGATGTGGATGGTTTCCTCTTTAATAAAGGAGACCATACAGTTTCTAAACAGTTTGGAAAACCATGCCGAGTAAGCAGCAGTCTGTCTAGGTAATTAAAAATTAGAAATTTAATTATCTACCCTACCCTGATTTAACCCTAATTCCACCCATTTCTCCTCCCACTTAGGATTTCCAACCCTTGGAGCCTCTCCCTCTCTTACTTACCCCCTTAAACCTTTAATTTTGAGGTGTTTTTTGGTGTGTATTCTTCAATAAATCATCAAGTAAGTCCTTTATTCATTGGTTTCTTCTCTATTCTTGGGTTCTTCTTCCTCCCTATTAAATTTCTCCTTTTCTAGTGGGATTATTGACCTAATAAGGGTTCAATATTGAGTTTTTGAGTAAAATCTGGATGTTTATGGTCCAATATTTCCTTTATAGGGTTCCTTTGTGGACCGGTTAAGGTTTTCCACTAAATTCTGGAAGTTTCCATGTTTGAGGTAGGTGATTCCATACTTTATCATTATTTTATGAATTTTGTATTCTTGATTTTCTTCTTGAATGTGTTCTATGGAATAAGTGTGTGGTGTGAAATGTGTTTTCAAAAGTTTTTAAAATGAATATGTGTTTTCAAATGTAAATGGTTGGATTTCACATGGTATTTTCTTATTGTGCTTCTAAATGAATTTTATTAATTATTCAAGTGGTGCTAAGCATGATTAAAAATGGTTTTGGAGTGTGTATAAACATGATATGGATTTTTCCTATGAAAAGTGATGGTTTTTCATGTGTGTTCATAGTTCATGATGTGTGTATGTGAAAGTGGTGATGTATATGACATGTGAAATGGAAATTGATCACCAATGGAATTCTAAGTATCTAGGTGGGTGAACTAGGATTAGTACGCTTGTTAGATCAGTGAAGCCAAGGCCTAGTTTCTTCAAGAAGGATTGAATATAAAAAAATAACTAAAATTGATGATGATTTAAGACCACTTTAACTTGGGATATATTCCCCTATAGTGACTCATACATGAGGATGTTGTGGGTTATGGTATCTATACCATGTTTCATCAATATACAAGGTTCCAAGGGTCCCACAAGTGGAAGTACTTATAGAGATTCCCCATGAAATGGTGCTCTATTGTGATGTGGTTCTTACCATTAGTATATGATTAACCTTAATCTTTTGTTAATTTTTCAAATCATGCTTCTTTGGAAATATTTTACTTAAAATGTTTTTTTATTAAAAGTGTTTCCAAAATATTTCTTAAAACTTTCATATTGATTTTTCTTGTAATGTTGTGGAATGAAACATTTATTTTGGGTGGAATCATACTAGTCTTTGGATCACACCATAAATACACCCTTGGGTATTTGTAGACATTGTTATGTTTGACTTAGGTAAAGGAAAGTTGTTCCTTATTGGTGATGGTCGATCCGGTTTCTAGTGTTCCTCTCTTGCAAGAATTTGTAGAAGTGGATTGAGGGTGATATAACTCTCATTTCATAGAGGTTTTGGGTTTTGGATTAGTTGGTTACCCTCCCATTTTGGTAGTTTTGGTTTTTATTAAGATTTAGAAATGGTTAACTTGTCATTGTTGTATCTCTTTTTATTACGGATTTGGATCATAGTGTGGTGTTTCATTACTAAGACCATGGTTTCCTATAATGGGTGAAATTATTCCCAAAAGTGTATTGTTGATACCTAAGAAGTAGTTTCCAGCCTATGGGGATCAAGAATACCCTATAGGCCATGTCATGGGTTGGGTCGGGTGTCAATTTGGATAGAAACCCATCTTGGTTCATGAAAAAATGGTATCAGAAGGAGGTTTCACCTTTTCTTTGGGTCATGATATGTGGGAAGATTCTGAATAGACTGGAGCTAGTATTTTCAATGCTTGAGGTTCCGGTCATGAGTGGGGTGTCTGGCCAGCACATCTTGTGATAGACCTTGGGGTTTCCATGTGATGTTGGGAATTTGTGTTGAATTATCCTCTAGGTGAGACGTATAGGCTACAGAGTGTGCACGAACATTGGGTGGTCGTGAAGTAGTTTGGATCATTATTATGATGAATGTGGGTTTGTTATGATTTATGGGAGTGTCTCAATTTCTTGTAGTTGCTGATTTTTTTTAGAATGGCATGTTGAAGGTTTTCTTTGTTAGTTTTTCTTATTGTAGCAAGATACCTCCCCATATAATTCCTTTGAAACCCCAATAAGTGTTAAGATGTTATAGAGTATGATATACTCTATAATACCAAATGTAGGATAAAAAATATATAGACACTATATATAGTATCTAATGATGCTCAATAAACAAGAGGGGGCGAATTTTACACTTTAAAAAATACCTTTGTAACTTTTATAGATGGTTATGTTTAACAAGGTTAAACAAGGTAATTAACAAAACCTCTAGTTCTACACACTTGCAAGATTCTAGAAATATGATTCTAAGAAAGTTATTCCGAAAAGATGGTTTCTAAAAATGAAACATAATGAAAGTTTAAAAAAATAAAGATTCTACCTTAAAGCATATAGAATCTTACTCAATCAGATTCTACAAGTATAAGGAAGTATAAGATAGTTATAATTTCCTTAAAAAATAAAATTTAGTGGAAAAGTTGTAACAAAACAAGTAACAAGTAGTAAATATTTTAACCCAAAAAGAAGGGTATCCAACAACCTTGGATAAAGGTTCCTTGATTTATACTTTCAAGAAAGGCTGTCTTACCCACACTAGGGTAAGCCCTCGATACGAAGATTGGAGTCTATCTTTCTATCCCTGAAAGCCCTCAACTTCAAGGTAGTCTACACCTCTGTCTTCCTCAGCAAGGAATCCATCAACTTCAAGGTAGTCGGCACCTCTGTCTTCCTATCCCCGGAAGCCCTCGATTGTATACATAAAAAATCAGAGTCGCACAAATAAAATCTGAACAAGAAGTTCAGTATGCACTAAGCCTGAGAGTCTCTCTCTAGAAATCACTACAACAGAATGTAATCTCTAGAGTCATAGAACAATATCGAGCTCTTTCAAATGATATCCTATTTATAGGCACAATACCAACGGTCGGTTCCCTCCTCCAATGCTCATATTTTTCCTTGAATTTCGGAGGGACTTGTACACGGGTCACTCAAACAACTGTTAGTTAGTAGCTGAATGAACGACAATATTTTATAACAAAAATAAGTGTAAGAAAAAATATGGTTACTTAACCAAAATCAAATATTCATAATGTAAGAAAATAAAGGTTCAGAGTCTAACCAAAAACAAATTCGGTTTCTATAATACAAGGATATTCAGATTCTGTTTTCTAAGGAATTCAGAACATGAACTCTATAGAATTACAGAGTCTGAATTTCAAGGAAATTCAGAATCTGGATTCACAAGAATTAAGAACCTGAACATACAATGTTCGGAGTAAGAGTTCATGAGAATTCAGAGTATGAACTTACAAAGTTCAGAGTCTGAATTCATTAGAATTCAGAGTCATAACTCATAAGAGTTCAGAGTCTAAATTCAAAGAACTCGGAGTCAGACCTCAGAAGAGTTTGGAGTCTGAATTCAGAGAACTTGGAGTCAGAACTCAGAAAAGTTCAGAGTCTGAATTCAGATAACTCAGAGTCAGAACTCAGAAGAGTTCGGAGTCTGAATTCAGAGAACTCAGAGTCAGAATTCAGAAGAGTTCGGAGTCTATGAAACTGAATTTTACACTTAGACAAGATAATGAAAAATGAAAAACATGGTAAGGTTAAATTTATTTGGTGAAGGAAAATTTTCCTTAAAGATATAAAACACAGGGTAAAATGAAATTTTCCTTGAGATAAGGTGTTTATGATTTTCAAAACAATAAGGAATGATAAATTCATAAGGATACCTTATTGACTTAACAATCTCCCCAAACCTGAAGGAATGGAAAATTCATAAGGAAATACTTATTTACCCAACAATCTCCCCCCTTTTGGAAAGCACAAACATCCTTACGAAAAATAATAAAAGGACTTAGAAAATATTTTTCTAGACTTTGAAAATAAAACTTATCCCCCTTATCATATGGGAAAATATGAATACGACTAACCCCCCCTTAGGATTTGGAATACTGAGGATCATATTCTAGATTTCCGGAATGATATTTTTCATTATCTTGAGTACAGAAATCTCTTTAATGAAAACTCCTCCTTAGATAAACCCCCCTTACTTAGGGATATCTCTTATTTTCATAGTATTATTTTTCCTTTATCCCCCTTTTTGATTTTCAAAAAGAATTTGAGGGAATGGAAAATAAATTATATTACCTGAAATATTAGTACAAAGCATCCAAACAAAAATGAGCAACCAAAATTTCATTAAGATAGGAAGAATTTGTACAAGGAAATAATACAAAAAAAGATCTTATTAGATCTATTTTCCTTCCTTCTCATTGGGTATCAATTTATTCACTATGGTTTTCTTCTTTTTGAGTTCCATGTGGTCTTCCTATGCTTTCTTTAGGAGATGATCCTGATCCTCAACTTTCTTCTCAAAGGCCTTGATTCTTTCATCTTGAGCCTTAAGAACCTCTATCTAATCCTTTAGGACTTCTTCCTGCTTAAGAATATTTTCTTCAATATCAATCCGAATATATCTTTCTCTCTTCTAGCTTTGAGCAACAGAATATAGATTCCCATTCAGATCCTTACCTCTTGAATCTGAGTATTCTGCTCAAGAGTTATCTTTTCCACAAAGCCAGTCGTGAGATCCTTGATTTTTCCATCTTCAATATCAAAAGATTCCTTAACACCATCTTGAAACTCATCAATATCTCTCAAATCTTTAACTACCATCTTTGACCAGCTAACCACTTTATTACAAGATATTTTTTGGGCATCGTAGTTAATGAATAAGTTCTGAAATTATCCTGAAGCATTACACACTTATACATCACCATGGATACTGAATCCAATTTTTGATTCAAGCTGTGTTGGAGCATCTGACATCTCGAGTCAATGCTTGGAAAGATCGGAATGGTGTTAACAAGATTCTTTAGTGATTGAATGATGAAATCATGTCCTATGGATGATGATTCCGAATCTGAGACTTTACTTGGTGAGGGAACTTTCTCAAGCTAACCAAGATTCCTCTTTGAAGATCCACCAACTTACTTCTTCTTTAAAATAACTCTAGTAGGTGTATACACAACCACTTATTTCCCCTTATCAGTTCTCGGAACACCTTCCCCATCCAGAGATTCATGTTCACTGTTAGACAGCTGAACAATTCTATCTTCATCTATCTTCTCCTTTTCAACTCGTGCCTCAGCATCTTCAGGGTGAATAAATTATGATTATACATTTTTCCCTCAGAGATATTATTCACTTAATATTCATTTTTTTCATCTAACCCAGGAGTAGCAAGCTTGGAATATTTGGTTTGAGAGGTATGGATTTCCAATTTCTCAGATGCACTTTCCTTCTCATGAAAGTATTCAACTTGCTTTATGAGGTCTTCGGTGTCACCACTGCTTTCTTCTTCTTCCACTTCTTCCACATCTTCCTTTTCTTCAACTATATTTTCTTGTATTCTTTTCGGAGTGAGAAATTTCTTCCCCGGTGTCTCAGGTAAGGCCTCTACCGAGAAAGATTTCGGTAAAGGGACATTCTCAAATTCTTTCTCAGTATCTCTTAGGAGGGATTGAACAATTTCAGCCTCTGAAATCTTATGGTTTTTCTTATTTTATTTGTCTTTCTTATCAAGATCATCAGCTGTCTTTTATTTTAAAGCCTTAGATTTTGCAGGATCTAATCCAAACTATGGATCTCCTTCCTTCTGATTTTTCTTCTCTTCCCTCCACGTAGCAACAAACTCATCGGAATAGGCTTTTTTATTCTTAGGATTTGGAGGTGTGGATTGAGCTTCCTTTTCTTTTTATGGTTTATCTTCCTCTTCTACTTCTTTCAATTTCCTCTTCTTTCCACCCTTTTTCAGTGGGTCAACCACTTCTTGTTCCTTTGGAATAGCTTCAACCACTTCTACTGGTAGATCATAGAATTCTCCTGATTCCTTAGAAAAACAAACTTTCATCCTTTTGAGAGTATCATCACTGATTAGCATGACTTTGAAATTCCTCGGATTTGAACTGCAAGGGATTTTGAAAGATTCCAAACACTGAACAATCAAATTTCAAAGAATATCTGGATACATTATAATATGAGCCTCCAAGTTTCCATTCTTGATATTCTTGATCATAACCAGAATATGCTTGACCAAATTTATCTTCCTCAGATTCACCAAAAAATCTAGGATGTACATGTCACTTTTCTCCAAGGTGTCCTTATCACCTTTTCTCGGAATGATGAAACCTTGAACCCATAATTCAAGGATCCAATTATTTGTTGAGAGGTGATAAATCTTCGGAGCCTTGACATCTATAAGACTGAGAAACTCGATAGATTTTACCTTGACAAAACTTTCTTGAACATCCAGAAACTTATGGGAACAGAACTCAGCTTCCACTTCAAATGGAACTCCAACCAAACTAGCTTCCTTTGTATACAAAAGAGCATAATTCATACCATAGATTTTAAAAGAAAACTTCTCTCTGACATCTTCCTTGAATAAACTAACTGATTCATAAAACTCAACAAGAAAATCTGGATAAACCAAATCTTGAGCCCCTGACTTTGATATGCAGACACTCTCCCATCCATTCATCTTAATATTATTTGAAATAATAGAATAATACTTGTTAAAGAAATTTGGATGCACTATCCTTTATCTATATACCTACCATTCCAAAATTGGCTTGATAGTAGGCATATATTTCTGAGAGGATTCTTCTATAGATATTTGGAATTGAGAAAACTCTGAGAAGTTCAGAATAAGCTTAAGTAGAAGGTCAGAACTTCACCAAGCAAGAGCTTGAGATCAATGTGGGAAAACCCTTGGGGGTCCTTTATATAGATGCTAGAAGCAAAAATTCATCTTCCAAACTTAATACAATTACTGAAAATCCTTCTGATCAGATCAGACAGTTGATGTGATAGCCGCAAGGAAATCTTAATAGAATCCGATATTTTGAGATTTTTAAGAAAAACATTTGGATTTAAGGAAACTAGAATCCAAAAAATTTAAAAAACAAAAGAAAATAGTAGAAAGTAAATTATGATTACGAAAACTTAAGAAAGAAAACATACCTTTCGGATTTTCAGGAAAATTATTTATATTGAGGAAAAATTCTTCTTGAAGAAATTTATATTCCAAAAAAAAAACTTGACTACAAATTTTTTAAAAAAAAACTGACTAGGAAAAATTCCATTACGAAAAAAAAACTTAGCAAATATTCATTTCGAAGAATTTTGAAAAACTTCATTACGAAAAATTTGAAAAACCCTACTATGGAAATTTTGAAAAACTCCATTAAGGGAATTTTGAAAAACCCCATTTCAGAAATTTTAAAAAACTCCATTAAGGATTTTTTTAAAAAAAATTCATTATGAAAAAAGTGAGAAAAAAAACCCATTACGAAAATCTTCAATACGAAAATTTTGAGTACAAAAATCTTCATTACGAAAATCATCATTATGAAAATTTTGAGTACGAAAATTTTAGACTACAAAAATTTTCCTTACAAAAGACTTGAAAAAACTTCATTATGAAAAAATTGAAAAACTTCATTATGAAAAACTTGAAAAACTTCAAGAAAATGTACCCCCCCTATGAAAAGGAGTTTATTAGTTTAAGGAGATTGGTTCAATAGAATGTTAACAAGGAATATTAATTTATGGTTATCATTCCAAACATCTATTTAATGTATTCAAATCTATCGGAGGGTAAAGATTTTGTGAAAATATCAGCAAGTTGATCTTTCATTCTGATAAATTAAAGAATGATATCTCCTTTTTTTGTGTGATACCTATGAAAGTGATGCCTAATATCTATGTGTTTTTCATGAGAGTGATGTGCATGGTTTTTACTAAGGGAAATGGCACTTGTATTATCACACAAAATTTGTGTTTTGGTAAAACTCATACCATAGTCTGTGAGTGCATGTTGCATCCATAACACTTGAGCACAAAAACTTCTAGCTGCTACATATTCAGCTTCAGCAGTGGAAAGTGCTACTGAGTGTTTCTTCTTTCAAGGCCATGAAACTAAAGAATATCCTAAGAAATGACAAGTTCTGGATGTACTTTTTCTATCCATTCTACATCCACCAAAGTCAGCATCTGAAAAACTTTTCAAAACAAAATCATTTACAGAAGTATAGAAGAGTCCTAAATCCATGGTTCCCTTTAAGTAGAGAAAAATTATTTTCACTGCCTTTAACTGAGATTCCTTAGGATTAGATTGATATCTTGTACATAAGCATACTGAAAACATTATGTCTGGACGACTAGCTGTCAAGTAAAGTAAACTTCCTATCAGACCTCTAAAAGATGTTTGATCTACTGGTTTCCCAGCTTTATCAAGATCAAGTGTGTTTGAGGTACCAATGGGAGTACTAATACTCTTAGTGTTGTCATATCCATACTTTTTAAGAAGATCATTAATATAATTATGTTGGGATATATATATATATATATTCCTTCTGGTTTTTGAGAAATTTTAAAACCAAGGAAAAATGTTAACTCACCCATCATACTCATTTCTAACTTAGATTTAATTATATCTACAAAGTAATCAGTTAAAGATTGTTGAGTTGAACCAAATATAATGTCATCAAAATATATTTTAACAATAAAAACATTTTTCTTATCTTTATTTATAAAAAGGGTTGGATCTACATTTCCCTTAACGTAATTATTTTGAAGAGAAAATCCCGTAAGTCTATCATACCAAGCTTGAGGGGATTTTTTAAGTCCATACAAAGATTTGGTAAGTTTATAAACATGTTCAGGATGATTTTTATCTTCAAAATCAGGAGATTATTCGACAAAAACTTCCTATTGAACATAACCATTAAGGAAAGAACATTTCACATCCATTTGAAAAAGTTTGAAATTGAAGAATTCTGCAAAGGTAAGCAAGATACAAATAGATTCAAGTATAGATACTAGAGCATAGGTTTCTTCATAGTCTATTCCTTCTTGTTGATTATAGACTTTAACAACCAATCTACCTTTATTTCTTAATATGATTCCATTTTCATCACACTTATTTCTGAAGACCCATTTAACACCAATGACAGAAGTTTCCTTAGGTCTTTCAACTAAGGTCGAGACTTTATTCCTTTCGAATTAATTTAGTTCATCTTACATAGCTTTTATCAAATCATCATCACCTAAAGATTCATCAGTGATTTTTTGTTCTAATTGGGAAAGAAATGCGATATGTTATTTTTCATTTCCTGAGGAACTTCTAGTACTTATACGTTGATTCACATCACCAATGATACTATCACTAGGATGATTCTTTAGAAACGACTGCTTTGGGTTTTGTAAAACCTTTTAATCAACATAGGGTAGGAAATCTTCTGGGGTAAATAATTTAGAAACATTTTATTGGGAATTTTCCATATCAAAAGGATCTTCTAAAAAAGGATGATAATCAGTTTTCAAAAACACATCCGATGATGTAGGTTGGGGTTGTTTAAAAACAAAGGGATCAGTTTCATCAAATTTCACATATACTGTTTATTCAACAGTAAAAGTGTTTTTATTTAAAAATCTATAAGCCTTAGAGGTTGTGGATTATCCTAAGAAGATTCCTTCATCAGATTTTGGTGCGAATTTGTGTAGATTATCTTTAGTATTCAGAATGAATACCTTGCAACCAAAAAACATGAAGTAGGAAAGTCTGGGTTTTCTACCATTCCATAAATCATAAGGAGTTTTATTAAGAAAATTTCTAATTAAAACTTGATTTATAGTATAACAAGAAGTTCTTACAGCTTCATCCCAAAAATTTCTTGCTAATGAATATTCACTCAACATTGTTCTAGTTATCTATTGAATAATACTATTTCTTCTTTCAACAACACCATTTTGTTGAGGATTTCTCAGTGTTGAGAAATTGTGAGTAACACCTTTTTTACTACAAAAAGTTTCAAAATCAGAATTTTTAAATTCTCCACCATGATCACTATGAATAGTTTTCAATGGTAGGTTTTTCTCATTTTTAACTTGGGCTCTAAAACTTTTAAAATAAGAAAAAGGTTCAGACTTCTTTGCTAGAAAATAGACCCACGTAAATCTAGTGTAATCATCAACTAATACACATACATAATATTTTCCACTAATGCTTCCAGTTTGTCTTGGGAAAAAATATCCATATGCACTAACTGTAATGCATCGGTAGTTGAGACTTAACTGATTGATTTAAAACTTGATTTATGTTTCTTGACATATTGAAAAGGGTCACAAACTTTTGAAGAATCAAATCTAAACTCCGGTAGATCCTTAACTAGTCTTTTCTTAGAAAGTTTTCATATGTTCTTAAGGTTACAGTGACCTAAACTTATATTCCACAACCAAGAATTATCTTACATTTCACTAAGGCAAGGTAGATCTTGGATCCTAATATCTTCTAAGTTTAGTGTGTATACATTCTCTTGTATATGGGTAGAAATAATAAACTCTTCCTTGGAATTGTGTACTAAGCAACCCGGGCCTCTGAGCCTCTTCTCCCTCCCCTCGAGGCGCACTAGGGTTTCCACCCTTCAAAACTCTCCTCCTCCCCTCCTCCGGTGCTTTGCGGCATTTTGTTTTCGGCCCCTTGGGATCTCGAAGACTCCATTCTCCTCCGTGGTGGTTGCTCCGGCAGAGGCATCTCTTCATTGTGCCCGGTTGCTGCGAGGCTTACCGGTGGTGGTTCTTCTGCATCGGCTTTAGATCTTGTCGGGCCCGAGACCGATGAGGCTAATCGTTGGTGCCGGTTTTTCCCCGGTGGTTGCTCTAGCAGTGGCGTTTCTTGGTGAGGCTTCCCAGTGGAGGTTCTTCAGTCTCGGCTTCAGATCTCATCTGACCCGAGGTCAGTGAGGGTCAGCAGTGACTTTGGTGTTCCTGAGGTGGTGTGGCATTGGTCCATTTCTGCTTAGAGGGGGGAGGTCATGGATCTTCTCTTTGGAAGGTTTGATCTGGTCTTGTAGGTTTGTAAGTCATCTGATGCCAGTGGTTTTTGAACAACTTTGGTTGTCTGTGGAGGAGGGTGCAACGACAGGACAACCCGATCTGATTATGCGTAATTTTTTCTTTTGGATGATTTCTGGTCAGGCGATTTCTGCGCCAGTGTTCAGAAGAACTTATTTCATTTTATATGCGGAGTTTTGATTAATTTTATGTATTGGTATGGAATGTTGGATGGTTGGGATGTTCGGGATTGTTTTGAGATGATGGTGAAGGAGGAATTGTGGTTCAAGGGCAAGGTGGGACTTCTGAGTTGTCTGCGGATCAGGGTGCTAACGGCGT
The DNA here is from genome assembly GCA_963277665.1 of Viscum album. NCBI lineage: Eukaryota > Viridiplantae > Streptophyta > Magnoliopsida > Santalales > Viscaceae > Viscum > Viscum album. Next base: position 2,098,296,511 of record OY728122.1, read on the forward strand.
CAGGATTTGGTCATCTTCATTTTGGTTTATTTGACGTCCTTTGTGGATGGATAATTCATGGATTTCCATTTCATTTCTCTTGAAGGCTGGGTGAATTCCGCTGGAGTTTGTTGACAGGAGGATTTGGTCCAGTGTCGATAGTCGCGCCGAGGGATGTTCAAGGTAACCCTTTCTGAGGTTTGACCATCATTTCTGATGTTCTTGTGCCCTGGTTCATGGTTTACTGGAAATTTCCATTGGTTTATGATGTTTTTGTGTAATAGTGAAAGTGGTTGTATTGGAATCATGTAGTGGGGTACCGGGAACCCATAAACCGACTTTTGAAAATGGAAAAAATGATTAGCAGCCAGTACTAATCACTTTTCATTCCTAAAATTCACAAGGTAACCTCCATCACATAATTGGATTATGCTAATGATGTTGTGCTTAAGAACCTCAAAAAATAAAACATTTTAAATTAATGTTTTTCCAAGAAGAACGATGTCACCTATACCAATAATTTTACCCGGAGCATTATCTCCGAAAGTTACTTTTCCTCCTTTCATCTTGATAATATTTTCAAAGTAGTTTTTGTTACCAGTCATATGTCAGGAACATCCACTATCCATGTACCAAGTATTGCTGTTGGTACTTTCTCTATTTTTCTAAAAACAAAAGATTTAGACTTTCAGAACCCAAACTTTATTAGATTCATAAATTTCAGAAATAAAAATCTTAGGCACCCACATTTTCTTAGAAAAATAGGCTTTATGAAATCCTAAAGAAACAGTTTTGTTTAAGGAACAATTTTTTTCCCAATGCCCAACGCACTGACACTTTTTACAGAATGGAGCACTTTGAGGAACAAAATAATTGTTACTAAAAATTGATTTAGAACTAGTCTAACCAAATCTAGAATTATTCTTTAGAGGTCTGATTTGAGAATACATCTTATCAAAATTTTCCTTACCTAAGGTAATGTTTGGAAAACACTTCTTCAAGGAAAAAATTTCGAATTTCAGTTTGATAACCAAGTTGTTATCTTCTAAAATATTTGATTTGGAACTAGAGTTAGGCTCGAAAACATTTTTATTAGAAATTACATTTTCTTGATCATTAGAAAGTTCATTCTTCTAAGAATTTACTTCCTCAAGATTTTTTGAAATACTTTCAAAATCAACAATTTTCTTATAATGATCTTTAGAAAGATCTGATATTTCCTAAATAAGAATAGTATTCCTAGAATTTTCCTTATCATGATTTTTCCTGAGTTTTGAATTCTCAATCTCATGGAGTTTAGAAAACCTAGAAACTTATTAATAGGTAGGTAAAGTATTATCTTTATCAGAAGAAGATCCTTCATCAGAAGAGTTATAGTATTTACTATCACTATAATTAGAATTCAAGGATACATTGGTTATAGATTCAGAATTGCGTACCTTAGCCATCAAAAAATGATTTTCAATAGGTAGTCTAGCTATTAGACTGAGATTATTCTATCCAGAAGATTCGTAATATGATGAATCATCTGACAAGTCTCCACCACTAGCACTCCAGGTGTCATTAGATTTCAAGACATTCTTAGCTTTAGCTTTGTAGTACTTCTTTCTGTTTCTCTCATAATTCTTTTCCTTTATTTATTTTCTCTTAAGCATAGGATAGTCAGGCCTTATATGTCTAGCTCTCTTGCATTCATAACATGTAACTTTAGAATCTCTCTTGTCTTTCCTTTCTTTCTTCTTATATCTGTATTGAAAGTTCTTCTGTCCAACAATCTTGTTCATCCTTCAAGCAATATTGGCTAATTCATTCTCCGAATATTCACTTCCACTAGATTCTAATTGAATAAAAATCTTCTTATATTTGGATCTTATAACTCTCCCTGGAGTCTTGGCTTTCATATGATTTGAAGTTGTAGTAAAATATACACTGCCATTCCCAATGTTCTTCTTTACATTATCAACATCTCTCTTCATTCTAGTCTCATGTTGAAGAAGAGTTCCAAAAAGTTCATCAAGATAAATCTGAGTAACCTTTCTGTTCTCATCAATAGCAGTTCTCTTGGATTCCCACTCATTGGGCATAATTTCTATGATCTTATCAACAAGCACTTCATCATCTAATCCTTTCTCACCCATGGATTGTAAACTATTCACAATATTCATGAATATTTGTTGTACCTTACATATGTGTTCTCTATAAGGAAAGCAGAAACCATGATATTCAGCTCTGAGCATGGAACTTCTTGTATCAATTAATCTGGAAGTTTCAAAGTGAGTAACTTCATGTTTCTTCCAAATACAATTTTCTACTTCACAAGATGAAATTTGGAAATATATATTTCTAGTCATAGAACAAATCAAGGTATTGCGTACCTTATAATTTAGTTGATACTCATGCTTTCTTGATTGGTAAAGGTACTAACTTCCTTGTTAGGGATTCTATATCCTCCTGTAAGCATAACAAAATTATCAACTCCAGTATTGATAATAAAAATCTTCATGCGATCTCTCCAATATTCATAATCATTCCCATAAAAAATAGGTGGTCTTGTTGGATTGAAATTGTCTATCAAACCAACATTGATTCCATCCATCTTAAATAAAAATATTTACACAAAAACTTGTTAATAGAAAATTTTTGGATTCACGGAAAATATTCCTAAGCAAGGAAAAAGATAGAACAATGAAAACTGAGAACGGAAAACTTATATATGAATATAAGTATTTCAGATACCTGCTCTGATACCAATTGTTAAGATGGTATGGATTATGATATACTCTATAATACCAAATGTAGGATCGAAAGGATATAGATACTTTATATAGTATCTAATGATGCTGAATATACAAGAGGGGGGGGGGAGGGTGAATTTTACACTTTAAAAAATTCATTTGGAACCTTTAAAGATGGTTATGTTTAACAAGGTTAAAAAAGGTAATTCAAAAAACATCTAGTTCTACACACATGCTAGATTCTAGAAATATTATTGCGAGAAAGTGATTCAAGAAAGATGGTTCTGGAAAATGAAACTTAATGAAAGTTTACAAAAATAAATATTCTACCTTAAAGATTATAGAATCTTACTAAATCAGAGTATAAAGTATAAGGAAGTATAATATAGTTATACTTTTCTCGACAAATAAAATGCAGAAAAAAAATTGTAACAAAACAAGTAACAAGTATTAAATCTTTTAACCCAAAGAGAAGGGTATAAAACAACCTTGGATAAAGGTCCATTGATTTATACTTTCACGATAGTCTATCTTACCCACACCAGGGTAAGACCTTGATATGAAGATTAAAGTCTATCTTGCTATCCCCGCACGCCCTAAACTTCAAGGTAGTCGGTACCTTTGTGTTCCTCAGCAAGGAAGCCCTCAACTTCAAGGTAGTCGGCACCTCTATCTTCCTATCCCCAGAATCCCTCAATTATACACAACAAAAATTAGAGTCGAACAAAGAAAATCTGAACAAGAAGTTCGATATGCACTAAGCATGATAGTCTATCTCTAAAAATCACTTGAACAGCATGTAATCTCTAGTGTCATAGAACAATATCGAGCTCTTTAAAATGAGCTTCTATTTATAGGCACAACCCCAATGGTCAGATCCCTCCTCCAACGGTCATATTTTTCCTTGAATTTAGGAGGGAAATGTACATGTGTCACTTAAACAATGGTTAGTTAGTAACTAAATGCACAACATCATTTTATAACAAAAATAATTGTAAGAAAAAATATGGTTACTTAACCAAAATCAACTATTCGGAATGTAAGAAAATAAAGGTTCAGAGTCTAACAAAAAAAATTCGGTGTCTATAATACAAGGATATTCGGATTCTGTTTTCTAAGGAATTCGGAACGTGAACTCTATAGAATTTAGGAGTTTGAATTTAAATGAAATTCATAATCTAGATTCACAAGAATTCGGAACCTAAACTTAAAAAGTTCGGAGTCAGATTTCATGAAAATTCGGATTCAGAACTTACAATATTCGGAGTTTGAATTCATTAGAATTCAGCATCAGAACTCATAAGAGTTCGGAGTCTAAATTCATAGAACTTCGAGTTAGACATCAGAAGAGTTTGGAGTCTGAATTCAGAGAACTCAGAGTCAGAACTCAAAAAAGTTCATAGTTTGAATTCAGAGAACTCAGAGTCAGAACTCAGAAGAGTTCGAATTATGAATTCAGAGAACTTGGAGTCTGAACTCAGAAGAGTTCATAGTCTGAATTCAGAGAACTTGGAGTCAGAACTCAGAAGTTTGAAAACAGAATGCTCTTTATCTAAGTATTATATGATTCTGAGGATTTATATATGAAACCAAATTTTACACTTAGGCAACATAATGAACAATTAAAAGCATGGTAAGGATAAATTTCATTAGGGAAGGAAAATTTTCCTTATAGAAGTAAAACACAGGGTAAAATGATTTTTTTTTGAGATAAGGTGTTTGTGATTTTCAAAACAAGAAGGAATGGTAAATTCATAAGGATACATTATTGAATTAAAAATATCACCAAACATGAAGGAATGGAAAAATCATAAGGAAAACCTTATTGACTCAACAAGAAGATCATGAAGATAGTTATCCCTCACCAATTGATCAGAGAAAAGTGGACGATGTGGTTCAGGCTGTCCATGAATCATTTTAGGGATAAGGCTATGGTCCTACTCATGTTGGGGAAGTAGAACCAGGTCCTAGAAAGGAAAAAGATCACGAGTTCCTCAAGATTACTCCTCCTTCCTTCTAGGGTATCATAGAACCCTAGGAATATGATGATGGTATTGAGAAGATTGAGAGGTTGTTTGGGTTTCTTGATACTATTGAGGTGATCAAAGCGAAGTGTGCTTAATTATTACTGGAAGGTCCCAGTCAAAGGTGGTGGGACTCAATGGTTCAGTCTTGGATGCATGCGCAGATGGGTTGGAAGGATTTCAAGGTTGTCTTTAATGATAAGTATTTTAACAAGACATTGGAATTCACCAAGACCTGATATTTTTTTGATCTTAACTAGGGGATCTGACAATGATGGAGTATGATAACTGATTTGAGGAGTTGGTTTGGTTCCCACCTGAAGTAGTTTCTAATGAGTAGATAAAAGACCAAATGTTCGAAATGGTATTACGATAGATATCTTATCTCAAGTATTATTTTTTAATTTTAAGACCTATGCTGAAGTGGTTGGTCATTCCTTGATGGTGGAGATCAATAGTGGGGGAAATTATAGTTTTTTTTGGATCAGTGTCATTAGTGGTCTAGGGTACTCACAATTCATTTGAAAATAATAGGAAGAAAGACGATCAGGTAAAGTGGGGGTGTGGAAACTCAGACCATCCTTCCCAATAATTTTCATCTGTGGCTTTAGAAACTAGACTAGTTCTATGCCACTAGTGTGGAAAATCAAGGCATGTGTGGTCTGCATGTTCAGATATGCACAAAAAATGTCATCAGTGTGCAACCATTCACACTTGCAGTATTTTTGAAAGGTGAAACACCCATATCCAGGTGGTGCATGTTCCACAACTTACAACAAAATTTCAACCCAGTTAGAAACATCTAGGATAGAAGGTTATTAGTTTAGTGGTCATGTTAGTAGTACTAGATCTTCTTTTGGTTATAGTCATCTCAAGGCAGAGGCACAAGCCAGTGGTCATTCCCAGGCTCAGGTAAAGATGATGAATCTTTATACTATAGATTAGGCACCATCATAATCTGATGTAGGACCTACAATATTTCTTGTTACCATTATTATTTCATTTTCCATAGTTGTTTCTTTGTTTGATATTGGTACCTTTGTTTCATTTATTTGTAACACCCTGAGCTTCCACGATACGCTTCTCATTCAATAATGCAATAGCTTGCATTGTACGCAACTTCGAGTTCTAAAACACCGCGACTAATCAAAGTAGCCGTTATGAATAGTAATAACCACTTTTTAAAATTATAGAAATTTTATATTTCAAAATGGACTTCATTTTTGTATTCGTAATATCGAAATTATCCTAAGTTGAATTTTTTGTAACTTTCTGAGAACTTCCAATTTTTTTTATGAATAGTGAAAAATACTTGAAAACAACTTTTTTAAACAAAATAATTTATAGTGATAAATTATACTATTTAGTGGTTTTAAAGTATAATTAGAATATATTTTTACCATTTTATCCAATTGTGGTCATTAGAATTAATTTAACATTGAAATTGGACATAAACAATTGCCAATCTTTTGATATAAATTGTTTCTTAAAACACGCTATTTGTTGTGACAGCGGGAATTAATTATAAAATTAATTAATGCAACTTATATGTTTGTAATTTTGTAAAATATACATCATTTTTGAATTCGGAATATCAATTATAGCTTAGGGTGAAATTTTGGCATTGTTCTGAAAAACTTCATTTTTTGATGAATAGTGAAACCACTAAGTGGTAGTTAAATAACTGATTTTTCGTTTAAATGAAATATTACCACTTCTGTGATTTGATTTTCAAAAATCCGACATACATGGTTGTCATTAAGAAGTAAAATGTGGTTCAATGAGATTAAAATAATTTTTTGGTGAAGCGTAACTTTTAAGTTCTTAATCGCGATTAGAGGTAATTAGTGTAGTTTAAGGTAAAAATAATGTTTTAATAATATGAGATGAGCTTGACACTTGTCCTACTCCTATTGTATGAGTCATGGCCGACCAAGACAACCCATGGGTCAACTTGGGGACCCCATGGATCCACTTTGGTTGGAAAATGACATTAATATATATTTATTTAATGTTAAAATTAAATTGACACAAACATGAGTTGTTTTACTAAAACAGACTTTAAGTGGGGTTACACAAGTCCACATTTTGACTATAAATATTCATTAGAAAGCTAAAAATATTTACTACATCATAGTAGTTTTTTTATAATTTTTATACATTAAATAAATTAAATTATTTATGACATCATTATGATGCAGCGATGACCTCATTATTTAATGATTTTAATAAAATGAAATGATAATGTAAAATACAAGGCTTACACTTGTCCAAAGACTATTGGATGGGTAGATTTCGAACCCTTATCATATTATCCACCAATTATATAAGTGTGGGACCTTTATAATCCGAAAATCATTTTGTAATAATGTAACATTTCAATCTTTCCAAAAGAGCCCCTCCTCTCCACTTATAAAAGGCCCCCACCTCTCCCACCTTATTCACACCTTCAAGCCATTTGGATCAGCCAAACTCTGCCCAAATACTCTCCCAACTTCCCCCTCTTACTCCTAGAAGCCTCACTCTGGGCAGAACTCTTCCCAAGGAAGCCTTTGGCTCAAATCAAAAAGAGCTACCCTATTTTTAAGGTAATGTCTTCTCTAATGTTGTTTTGTTTCATTTTGCTTCTCCAACCCCTTAAACTCTTTTAATTCCTTTCTTTTGTAAAAACACCAGTATCTAAAATATACTAGGATGTTTTTATGATAATGATTTGGTTTACACTTACACACACATTCGTCTAATGGTTAAAGAACATACTGTTTCTGTGGGTGGCGAAATACTGCCTCACGAAACGATGATTGTTCAAATTCTTTTAACACCTATAATGGTGGCCATTTTGATGACACTATTTTCATATATGATATATATATTATGTTTATGTTTTCCTTATGCTTCTGTATTTCTCATTTATGGCATACTTTATGATTTCCATTATGGGTAAAATGCGATAATTTCATTTTAGGAAGTGCGGACTACCGCCCCCTCAAAGTGATTTGAATCGTTAATGCCATATGTGAGATGTATAAAGGATTGATTAAATGGTATTATACACTATATTATACTTTAATTATATTATAAATTTATATCATTATGATTTCATTCCATTAAATACGAAATAGAAATGAAAGTAGCATTCATGCGTACGTACGACTTACCGTCTCCATGAACGGTGCATTTCATTTTTACCTCTAAATGTTACGTGACATTATGAATGAATGTATATACTGTATATATGATATATATGATATCTACATCATGAATATAATTCTGGATATAATGGATATTTCACCACATGAACAACTTGTAATTATAAGAAGTTTATTTTTGACTCAAGTACCAAAGATCGACAAAATGACCGTTATAAACTTAAATAATTACATAATGTTCATAACATGGTAATAAGGGATATAAAAGGAATAATTAACATGAAAAAGGTTCTTAAGTAAATAGTAATTAACTCTAGTTTATTATTCAGGAGGTTAAAGAACGGTCGAGTCAGGACAGGATGCAAGGTAAGGGAATTTCTTAAACCAACATCCATTCTTTGGGTTAATCTCCTACTTTCAAATTATGTCATGATATTATTATGTTGTATATTGTATTTATACTTTCTTTATGTGTACATATAGTGAATACACATACAAGATATATTTTATTTAAAAATGATCTTTTTAAGGGACTTCGTCTCAATCTCCATTCATTGAGGCATATTTTGTTTTATACACAAATTTCTTTTATACAGTGTATAAACCCCTTTGACTTTTATGTTTATTCAAAAGGAATATTTTTATACAAAGAGTTTTACTAAATGACAAAAAGGGAATGTTTTTCTTTCTGTACTTATGCAGCGACAACGACTTCTCCGCCGCCGTGACCATTATTTGAGTTTTGGCTTCCTCTACAAGCCATCAACTTTTTTAATGAAAAATAAATACAATGTTTTAACTTTATTTTATTTTGTTATTGAAAATGGTTTTGAATGAGTTTTTATTATATCAATGTGTTGTATTGATATCTTGTGATTGAAATGTGGAAATGTTATGTTTCCTTTATGCATGTTTTATGTGATACAATTATGTTATGGTTTATGATATGTTTAAACCTACTCATATAAGGAATGAATTGGACTTAATAAGTGACGGGTGGAGCCCTCTATAGCTCCTCGATGCATCGGCAGGTCTCATGAGACAAACTAGTGTCTTGGCACGAGGCCTTGACAAAATCTTATTTGTGGTCTTGGCATGAGGCCTTGGCTACATGGTTATGATAGTCTGTCATTATACATTCCATCATTATCAAAGTGGTTATTGATATTGCATGTGATTATTCGACCAGTAGAATATCCATGTGAAGAAGTGAATGGCATTATCTCATTTTACTTTTGCCATATTATGTTGAAGTTCAATTTTAAAAGGCTTTTGTTTTAGTTATACATTGCCTTAAATGTTAATGTTTATTTATGAAAGCTTCCGCTATATTGTTAACCTTACTGAGCATCCGAGCTCACCCCTTTCAATGTTTTAATATTTTCCAGAATGTGAAGAAGTATTTCATTAGTGACCTGCAGGGATAGTCCGAAGAGGATAGAAGTGTGGACTATGGAGACTATGTTATTATAGTTTTTCACTTTGTTATGTAATGTATCATTTATGAATGTATCTAGTGTTTCCAAGGCTACTAAACTAATCGGTCTTTCGAGACTTGATCTTTTGTGATCATGCCAATGTTACTAAGTAATGCACCGGCTCTGGGTAGCTGGGGTCGGGGCGTTACATTATTCCTGACCATATTGCAGATGCATTGAAATTGTCAACAAATCTTATTCTTTATGCAATGGAGTTGGTAATTACACATAGTAAGAAATGAGAGAAGGGTTATAGGTTTCCATATTTTTTTCTCACCATGTTAGGGGTCAAACTAGAATGGGATTTTCTAGTTTTGGAGATATAACTATTTTACATGATCCTCGATATGGATTGAATGGTTTGATTTTAGGCACACATTGATAGTTATCATCGGTGAGTGAGTTTCATGGAACCTGATGGGAGTAACCATGTTTTCTATGGGGAATAGTATCCTCATCGAAGATGAGCCGAACCTCCACTTATGGAGTTGTGTAGTATTTATTTTTAGATATAATCACTCATGTTGGAGGAAAATGGTGGTATTCTTGAGAATGGATTGCCTCCTATGGTGAATGAGTTCTCAGATGAATTCTCTGATTTTCCTCTCGAGTAGGATGTGGAGTTCAGAATTTATTTGGAATTGGGAATACATCGAATATATCTTCCCTCATACCATATGACCCCCAATGATTTGAGGTAATTGAAGGTACAACTGAACAATTTAGAATCCAAAGGATTCATTCACCCGAGCATCTCACCTTGGGTTGTCCATGTATTTTTTTCTTAGAAGGAAGATGGATATAAATGATTATGTATCGATTATTGGAAGATTAATAAGATAAATATTAATAATAATTACCCATTTCCCCACATTGATGACCTTTTCAAACAAATTAAGGGAGTGAGGTGGTTCTACAAGATCAACTTGAGTACCAATTATTACCAAGTTAGATTCAGAGATGTGGATATTCCAAAAATGTCCTTATGAAGTAGGTATGACCATTTTGATTACTTGGTCACAAATTTTAGACTAATGAATGCTCCAATGGTAATTATGGTGCTTATAAATTGGGCGTTCCATCAGTATCTTGACTTCTTTGTCGTGGTATTTGTGGATGACATCCTAGTTTACTATAAAACTGAGGAGGAGTATGAATTGCACTTGAGGATTGTGTTAGGATCTCTTGTAGATCATCACATCTATGAGAAGTTTTCCAAGTGAAAATTTTGGATTAGTAAGGTGAAGTTTTTGGGTCATGTGATCTCAGAGGGAGGGGTTTTAGTGGACCCTAATAAGACCATCACTGTGATGTCATAGAAAAATCTGAGGAATGTTTTTGAAATCCGGATCTTTTTGGGATGTAAGGGTATTATAGGTGGTTTGTTAGATATTTATCTTGAATTTATTTTCTCATGATGATGATCACCCAAAAGGGGGTTAAGTTTGAATGAAGTTCAAATCATCAAGCATCTTTTGATGATCTTAAGCGTCCGTTTACCACAAACCCTATTTTTATTTTTCTAGAACATGGAAAGGGATACATGGTCTACTATGGTGCTTTAGGTATGGATCTTAGGTGTGTGATGATGCAGTATTAAAATGTGGTGGTTTATATTTCTCACTAACTTTGACTACATGAAAATAATTACCAAACCCATGACCTAGAGTTAGCATCATTAATACATGCCTTGAAGATGTGGTGTCATTATATTTTTTGGGGAGAATTTTGTAGTCTATTTTTATCATAACAACTTCACTTACATATTCTCATAGAAAGATCCTAATATAAGGAAATATTGTTGGGTGGAGTACCTTCAGGGGTTCTATTTTGACATTGTCTATACCCCATGTAAAGCTAATGAGGTAGAATATTCTTTGAGCATGATTGTGCTAGTGAAAGCACTAAATGAGTTCAGTGATGAGTGGAATTTGGTAGGTCTATTTTCCTAGATGAATCTAGAATCCAAGGAGCATATTGAATGTATGTTCTTATCCAATGTTCAGCTGACACCTTAACTTCTATAATTGATTATAAAGTAGTATCTAAGTGTTGAGTTGTTCCAAAATTCTACAATGTTACTTTAAGGTGGGGAGGTGCCTTGTGAATGGTGGTTGTCTCCTGAGGTACTTTTCTATTTCAAGGTTCACTTTATGGTGGTTTTTTGTTGTGGAAGGTGGTGATGCAGGATATCCACCAGTATCTGTGGGATATTCATCCTGGTACCACCAAGATGTTTTATGATGTGAGTTTTTAGTTCTAGTGGTCATGTTTGAGATGAGACGTATCTGACTTTGTATCATGGTGTTATACTTGTTAGTAGGTCAAATAAGAGAACCAGAGACACTCTAGTTTACTTCAACCCGTACCCATTCCTACCTGGAAGCGGGATAAGGTCTCTATGGACTTCATTGTTGGATTACCTCATACACCCTGTGGATGGAATATGATTTTGGTGGTAAATTATCATCTGAGAAAATCAGACCATTTCATTGCGATCAGAGATTCAACAAAGTTGGATGAGTTGGGTTGGTTGTGTGTTTAGGAGATAGTGAGGCTTCATGGTGTTCCATCAACAATCATTTCAGATAGAGAACTCCATTTTACCTAATGGTTTTGTTAAGACCTTAAAAAGGTATTGTTGTTGCATGTCAAGTTGAGTATGGCATACCATCCTCAAACGAATGGTCTGACGAAGCAGGTGAATAATATCTTTGAAGACATGCTCTGGGCATGTGTGTTAGATTTTTGAGGTTCATGGGATATACATTTTGGGTTTTTTGAATTTTCCCATAATAATAGTTATCAGTCCTTGATATAGATGGATCCATTTGAGGCACTTTATGGTTGGCCTTTTCATTCCCCTTTGTGTTGGGATGAGGTAGGTGGGACCTAATTATTGGTACCGATCATTATGTAGGATAAATCTGATAAAGTTATGTTAATCATACAATGGTTATTGATAACTGAGATCCACATAAATCTTATGTGGATTAGAGGTGCTGAGACTTATAATTCTCAATGGGTGATCAAGTGTTTATGAAGGTGGGACCTCGTTTGGGCTACCGTCGTCTTGGTAAACAAGGGAAGCTAATGATGAGGTATGTCAGACCATTTCAAATTACCTAGAATATTGGTAGGGTGGAATGCTAGATATATTTTCCTTCTCAATTTACATAAATTCTTGATGTGTTCCATGTATCTCAAATGAAAACATTTAATCTGGATCCATCTCATGTGTTGGATTGGAATGATTTGGAGTTGGAATATAATTTGACTATGTTTAAGTAGCTAGTGCAGATTGTAGATTCCAAAGAGAAAGTACTTAGGGGAAGTTCCATACCATTTTTCTGACTCCTTTGGAAGTATGGAAATGATGAGGATGAGACTTAGGAGTGGAATTCTTAGGTTGAGGATCAGTATCCATTTTTTAATCTGATTAGACTTTGGAATGACTTTATAAGGGAGGAAAGTTTTCATGGTAGGGAGAACTATCAGATCCATGATTTTATTTTGAGGTATTACTTTGTTTACTTTTGGTCTTGTATTTACTCCTTAGTTTCCATAGTATTTTTTGGAGAAAAATGGAGTTTTTGGAAAAAAAATAGGTGGTGCATGGTTGGAACATAGTTAGGGGTAACCGTGCACTATCCTAGGAGAAACCATGAACCTAAGACAATGGAACTATCTAGGATGCATGAAATTATACATGGGCATGCACCATCCCTCATAAAACCATGCGACTAGTTACCTCATGGGCAGAGGAGAATTCACGATTACCACATGGTTTGGAAAACTCTGTTGGCTAACTGTGCGGCCTGTCTATGTCATTAAAAATAAAATATTTACATTTATACCCACCCCTGATTTAACCCTAATTCCACCATTTCTCCTTCCTCTTAGGATTTCCTTCCATAGGCACCTCTCCCTCTCTTCTTTAATCTCTTTGAACTTCAATTTGGAGGTGGTTTTGGTTTTATTCCTCATGAAATATTTAAGTAAGTCCTTTATTCCTTGGTTTCTTCTCTCTTCCTGGATTCTTCTTAATCCCTCAAGGATTTATCCATTTATAATGGGTTGATTGACCTAATAAGGGTTCAATATTGAGTTATTAGGTAAAATATTGATGTTTATGGTTCAATATATCCTTTATAGGGTTTCTTTGTGGTGTGGTTAAGGTTATCCAATATATTCTAGAAGTTTCCAATCTCGAGGTAGGTGATTCTATGATTTAGTATTATTAGATGATTTTTGGTACGCTTGATTTGCTTCTTGAATATGTTATATTAAATAATTATTTGGCATTAACTATGTTTTCAAAAGGTTTTAATATATGCGTGGGTTGGAATATGGGTTTTTAAATAGAAATAGTTGGATTTCACGTGTGATTTTTTTATTGTGCTTCTAAATGAGTTTTATGAATTATGCAAGTGGTTCCAAGCATGCTTAAAAATGGTTTTGGTGTTCATATGAATGTGATATTGGTTTTTCCTATGAAAAGTGATGCATTTTCATGTGCGTTCATATTTATTGATGTTTTATATGAAATTGGTGATATATGAGACATGTGAAATAAAATTTGAGAATAAAGGGAATCCTAGGTATTGAGGTGGGTGGACCAGAACTAGTATGCTGGTTGGATCAATGAGGAAAAAGCTCGATTTCTTCTAGAAATATTGATGATACAACACTAACTAAACTTGATGATGATTAAAGACCACTATAACTTGGGATGAATTCCCCTATAGTGGCCTGTGCATGAGGACACTGTTGGTTATGTTTTCTATACCATTTTTCACAGAGATATGAGGTTCCTAGGGTCCCACTAGTGCTACACCCTATAGGGATTTCTTGTGATGTGGAAATCACTTGTTATTTCATTCTTACCATATTAATATGGTGAAACTTAATATTATCTTAACTTGAAAAGAATGATTCTTTGAAAATGTTTTCCTTAATTTTTTTTATTAAAAATGTTTCCAAATTATTTCTTAAAACTTTCATGGTGATTTTCTTCTAAGGTTATGGACTAAAACCTGTCTTTTGGGTGGAATACTATTGGGATTTGGCTCACACCCTACATATACCCTTGGAAATATGTATATTTTGTTATGTTTGACTCTAGTAAAGGCAAGATGTTCTGTAGTGGTGATGGTGGATTCAGTTTCTAGTGTTCCTCTCTTGAAAGAGTTTGTGGAGGTGCATTGAGGGTGATGAACCTCTTGTTTCATATAGGTTTTGGGTTCTATTTTAGTTGTCTCCCCTCCTTTTTTTTAGTTCCGGGTTTGGTTAAATTTGTAAAATGGTTATCTTTTCATTGTTGTATCTCTTTTGATTATGGATTTGGATCATGGTGTGATGTTTCATTATTGAGAACTATTTATAGTTTCTTATCATGGGTGAAATCATTCCCAAAAGTGTATTTTTGAGACCCAAGAACTATTTTCTAGCCTGTGGGGATTGAGAATAACCTTTGGACCATTCCATGGGTCAGGTTAGGTGTCGGGCTAGAAGGAACCCCTTCTTGGTTTATAGTGACCCTACTTTTCTTACATGATTATTACATCATTTTAATGGTAAACAACATAAAAGGACACAACCAGGGTCCAAAGATTTAGTGTCTTTGGAAAATTATGACCATACATAACTTTTATACAATAAAACATAAACATTAATTTAACTCCTTCCCTAGATTCTTAGTGGCCCTCATTTTATCCTTAATACAAGTAATCACCTGAGGATATATGTTAAATAAATGGGTGAGCTAAAAGCCCGGTAAGAGGATAGATAAACAAAAATAAATTAATATAACATGGGGTGAGCATAATTAACATCATCATGACATAATCACAGGATAATAATCACAATACTAAGAGGAATCATTAGATAAAGTCATGGAATGTGGCAATGCATAAAAATAAAACATCATGTATTAGTGGTCAAATACCACACATAGTCGTGAAAAAATCTAGCATCATGTACACACATAACATACGTCCATAATCATAACATAATAATTGTGAACAAAACTAGAATAATTTTCACACATATTACACATTATCTCATGAGACACATCGCATTAACCAATTTATTTGAGCACTATATAATTTTGGATGCACCCATCACATCATCAAAATTACATAATCATGCATGCCACTTAGAACGTATAACAATCTTTTCCATAAAATAACCCATTGAAAGGAAATGGGGTTCATGGGAATTTAAAAAATAATAATTTCATTGATAAACATTGGGGTTCCCAAAAATAAAAATTGAATAACATAATTGGTATAAGAATAATCTTTCTTGAGTGATGAAGAAACATTCTGAAGAGAAATAAAACACATATTTCTAGAAAGAAGAGTTATTTTTGAAAAATATTTGCATTTGTAATAAAATAATATTGGAAGCATGAATATCCTAGAAATGAAAAGGGAAGTAAAACGAAATTATATTTTAGGAATATTAAAATAACATACATACTGAAATTTGGCATGAAATAGGGATAACCAAAAGAAATGAAATTTGGTTCTAGAATCCCCTTACCTTATGTCCGAATTCTTTATTCACTTTGACATCATGTATAATCAAATTAGATTCATTAATTAATAAATAAATAATCTCTTATAAATGTATTTTATTTATTATAATTTTATTAAGTTCATTTATGGCCATTTTGATGAGTTATAATATTCAATTTCAACATTTGGGAGTGTTAATTTTCTTGGTTTTCATGATCGGTTCACTTGTATACATGATTGGAAGATCATGTAAAATGGGGATAATTATCCAAAATTAAAAATATATGTTATTAATGAAATTAAAAAAAGGTAAATTGTTATTATATTTTATTTCATGATATGAGGATGATTCATTAGATAAAATGTTAATGATAATTGTTTAGATTAATTTTGGTGGTTTTCAATCACAACGAACTCATTTTGTATTATTATTTAATATTATATATATATGTTAGATAAAGAACATAAGAATATTATAACATACATTTTAAAATTTGTTTCAACCATTATAATGGTTTTATGTCCATTCTAAAATGAGGTAAAGGAAAATAAAAAACTTGTCATCCACAAAGGTGATAAATCGACTCCCCACATACATCATTTTCATTTTTAGAATAAAAGGGAGAGGAAAAGAGATTTGATGATGGAGTATTCCATTAATATAATAAAATTACAATATATATAAGATACCATAGTTATCATTCCACTTGGATAAGGTGAGGTGAGGATAGAATAAGAAAATAATATAAATTGAAATGAAATTTAAAGAAAAGAAATATGGTTTTACCTCTTGAATTTCTCTCCTTGAGAACCTCCTTAAGAAAATTGGATTTGTAATTTTATTGAGAAAAAAGGCTCCTGGATGTGGGGGAGGGTCTTGAGAATAGGATTGGTTAGAAATAGACAATCTTCACAGCTAAAAGGTGCGAGGAGAAGAGGCGGTGAGTGTAGAGACCCGAAGCTTGACGTACATAGATACTAAATTACTTTTGCGAAATACTTAATATATAACAAAAACACACACACAAGGACCGTAATAGTTTAGTGTCTTTGGAAACTTGGAACGTAATCTTCTAATTGTGGTGAAAGATCTTCAACATCTCCCATAAAGATCTTCCACTTTTTGTTTCCTTACCTAAAAACTTTCTTTTAATCATGGGGGAAAATAAAACATAAAAGGGTGAGCTCAAATGCTCAGTAAGGGTAAGCATGGATAAAATAAAACATACCATATACATTTGAACTTAAAAACATGAACATAATGTTTAAACCTCAAAATCTTGAGAAATGACATAAAACATGGAAGTACGTAAGGCATAGATCATAAAGAAACATTAAGAATGATAAAATATCATGGGAATAAAACATGTAATTGTGGCATCAATTAAGAACATGTAATGATTTCCATAGTAGCCAAGGAATTACTGCCAAGACCATCTTAGTGGATAAAGTCCCTTTCTGAATTGAGTTCACTCCTCGTTTCAGTCCTGTTTTACTGAACCGGTTTAACCTACCATTCCAGCCATGTCTATCTCATGAGATATAAATCTTTAACCAATGAATTGGAGGGAGATATAGGTCCCACCCATCTCATAATGAAATCATTCTTACTTGTGCCACAAAATAAACATACATCATTCATAATAACCCAATGAATAAAATGGGTTTCATAAATATCATCCCATCATAACATAATCCATATAAAAGAAATGGATATCATTTCATAATAAGAAAAGTGAATCCATTTAAATCATAGAGACATTATACTTTAAACATAAACATATGAAAATAATTTAATCTTAGATGGAAACTGGTTTTGATAAAACACTTGAAATGAATTCTTGAGGAAAATATCCTTTCTTCTTGAAAATCATTTTATTTTCACAAAATGCCATGCAATTTTAAAAGAAAGTGATTTTGTTGAAAATAGTCCTGAAATATTTTTGAGGAAGCTTTATGAAAATAAGTCTTTATAAAACCGTAAAAATCCTTTCATGCCGTATAAGTTAAAAAAACATTCTTCTCGTACTTTTGCCAGAAACGTCAAACAAAGAACCTCATAACGTAAATAAAAGAATGATTACATACATAACATGTAGTAAAAGTAAAAAATGGGTAAAAAGGACTTTAAACATACATGAAATTAATTTTATAAAACATTGACATGGATGATATAAATAACCCTAGTAAATACTTACAAATATGCAATCTCGGATAAAAATGAGATTTGAAAAATTATCCCTTACCTTAGGTCTGATATGCTTCGTACATATCCGAACCTCCTGTATAATAATTTAAATAATTTCATTGACTTATTACAGAATCATATTCATTGTTATGATATCATATATGTTTCACTTATGACTTTATATTACCCGTTCTTTTGTAAATTCCATGTTAAAGCAGCATTTTGGGTAAAATAATTTTATTTATCGTATGTGTTTCAACTTGTCATTCTTGATATTATTACTTATATCATGATTTACATAATTCCAGAATGTAAAAAATGATTTATATATAATATATATTCATCATATACATATATATTATAGATCGATAAAAGGAATGAAATACACCGTTCATGGAGACGGTAGGCCGTACGTACGCATGAATGTTGTTTTCGTTTCCCTTTTGAATTGAATGGAATTAAGTAAATGACATACATATATATATATATACATAAATCCAGTATTATTATGTCATATATTTCATTATTATTCATTATATATACTTTATAATAATTCATGAATGGTTAACATGGAGAGTGAATCACATCGCGTCGTGGAGACGGTAGTCCGTACGTACGCACGAGCGATGATATCATTCCCAAGATCGTGGAATTGTATTAAAGTGTATGTATAATATTAAAGAATCAATATAACTTTACAAGAATCATATATATTCATTACTTTCACCATTATACCAATCCATGTAAGGTGGTGGTGGAAAATAGATTACACCACGGCGTGGAGACGGTATTCCGTACGTACGCACGCGCGGTGATTTCGTTTTCTGTAGGATGGATAGATAGTGAAATATGGTTGTTTCATACATATAATAACATATCATTATATGAGTGATACTGATGTTATTACTTCATAATTAAACAACTAACGAATAATAAGTGTAAGAAGAAATAAAGATTAAAGAATCGGTAACGGGCATTACCTCTTCTTTGAAACGCCTCTTTGAGACCTCCTCTTAGGGCACTAAAATTGGTCTTTGAAGAATACAAGGACCTCTAGGACGTTTCTAGGGAAGTCGGGAAGTGAAATGGGCAGGGGTTGGACTAGATTGAAGGCTCAAATTAGTGTGAGGAGGAGAGGGAGGAGGTGCCCTTTTATAAGGGAGGAGAGGGGCACCTTTGGAAAAACTAAAAATATTATTTTATTATAAAGTCATATTCGGTTTTTAATAGCTCCAAATTGATTTATTTCGAAGCTGATGTGGGGATGGGTAGAAATACTCTCATACAATAGAATTTAGACAAGTTTAGGTTTCTATTTTAACCTTATCATTTAAATTAACCTTAAGTTCAATAATTTTACTTTTACCGTGTCTTCTTGTTTTCTTTACACTATAAGGTTAATAAACTTACTATAAAAATCCAAACGAACCCCAATTTGTTTATTATTAATATATATAACCTTATCTAAGTCCTTTTGCCTAACCGTATATTTTTAGGAATAAAATAACAATTAATAATATAATATTTGTTTTAAAAACTATTTTATGTCAATTTTGACACTATTTGGTAATTGATTTTTGTGCAAATAATAAAAGAATTATTAGTTATAAAAAAGTAAATTAAATCCATAATAACATGTAATATTAACCTAGAAAATTATTTTAATTCATAAAAAGTCTCAAATTACATTTATTTGGGTATTTATAACATCAATTATGTCAATATTTCATTAATAAGATAATTACTGCATCATCTTTGTGTCATATATAACTTAAATTATTTAATGTCTAAAAATTATAAATAAAATACCATTATGTAGGAAATATTTTTATCTTTCGAATTAATATTTATAGTCGAATTTATCTTATGTATAACCCTATATTAAAAATGATTTACTTATAAAACTTTGATTTTAACTATTTTAACCATTCTTTAATTAAATTAATAATAAATGTCCTAATCTAATCCAAGTGGACCTAAATGGTGATATTTTATTCCTAAGGTTGTTTTTGGTCGAATTACACTTATCCAATAGAATTGATACTTGTTTTGGGGTAATAATAATATCATTTTTACCCTTAATTACCCTATTTACTTTTAACCATGGTAAAAAAAGTAAAAAGTTACTATTCACCAAAAATTATTTTCATCTCATTGAACCAAATTTTAGTCCTTGATATTAACCATGTCTCTCAGATTTTCAAAATTCCACTCACAGAAGCGGTAAGATTAAGTTTTATAAAAATTTCAGTTTTTTAACTACCACTTAGTGGTTTCACTATTTATCAAAAAATGAAAGTTTCCAGAAAAATACCAAAAATTAGGCCTAATATATATTTGATATTATGAATTAAAAAATTATGTCTATTTTACCAAATTTAAAACATATCAGTTGAATTAATTAATTAAAGAATTAATTCCCGTCGTCAAGACAAATAGCGTGTTTTTAAGAGATAATAACTATCAAAAGATTGACACTTGTTTATATCCAATTTCAAAGTGAAATTAATTCCAATGACCAAAATTGGATTAAATGGTAGAAATATATTCTAATTACACTTTAAAACCAATTAAAAACTTAATCTAATCATATAAATTATTGCGATGAAAAAATTTGTTTTTAATTAAAATATAGCGTGCTTTTACTATTCATTAAAATATGAAAGTTATCATAATAATATGAAAAATTTATCCAAAGTAAATTTTTATACCCTGATTCCAAAGAAGAATTTTATTTTGTGAAATTGAACTTATAGACATGTCAAAAACAATATTTAAGGTGGGTGCGCCATCAAAAGGCGACAAGCCTACATTTTTTGAAAAATACTTATTTTACTCGAAAAATTGATTTTGTTCTCATTCCATGTTCTAGAAAATGTGTAAGATGAATAATAATGTTATAAAATTCAAAATGTAGTTGATACTATTCATAACGGCTAGTTCATAATAATGTTATAACCATATATCGTTGTTTAGTGAAACCTGGTATTACGTACAATACATGCTATCGAGGAAAGTCGCGATTGTGTGTAATGCAAGCCAAGTCACGGTTACGTGTTGTGCAAGACTCCTCTATTGTTTCGTATAATAGAATCCAACCATATTTCATTTATACATTAAATATATATATATTTATATATATACACCCAATGTTTCGTAGAATAACTACTATCAAAATTGTGTGTAACATGATCCAAGAATAGTGTTGTGTATACTACAAGCTCATACGGTGTTGCGTGTAGCACAAGGTAATCTTGTTGTAGCATACAACACAAGACATCAATGATATAAAAAGAATATTTTTCATAGAATCTCGGGGTGTTACAGTGAGAGTTGGTATTTATAGGGGAGGAGAGGAGTATTTTTTGATTATTTTATTCATTAGTTTATTATTTGGGGTCAAGACTATAAATTGGTTTGATTACAATGACTAAATAAATTAAAGGTAGAATGATTTTTAGTGATTATAATACTTACACAATCTATATATCATACATGACTAACAAATTCATGTATTTGTTAAATACAATAAGTTAACATATTTCACTATTTACCAAAAATTCAACTATCTTAGAAAAATACTAAAAATTCCCTCTAACCATTTTTTAATGTGTATAATTAAAAAATTAACTCCATTTTATGAAAAGAATTTTATAAATATGAGAAATTAAATTTTCAAATAAAATCATCATTTACTTGAAAAATACCGATTTTAAAATTATAACTGATTTTATAGCACTTTGAAAAATTAATTAAGGTCTCATAGAATTATATTATAATCATAAGAAAACAAAAAAATTAATTTATGAATCTATTTTATGGAAATAAATTTTATTTTAAATTATTATATTAATTATAAAATTTTAAATAAACTTTTTTGTTTTTCAAAAATAACAACACATAATTTATCAATTTTTAAACATTTTTTCCCTACTATAGATTCAAGAATGGGATGCGCCAACTTTTATCAATGTTAAGTAGAAAGAACTCATAAAATATGCACCTTTATTAGTGCTTTCTAAAAGTACTGATAAATGTAACATTTATCAGCACTAAAAAACACACTCATAAAGGTGTAGCCTTTATTAGTGCTATTATAGGTAATTATAAATGTTTTTAATAAGTAATATTATTAATATATATAAAATTGTTATATTTATATTTAAAAATAATGTTTATTTATATACATTAATCAAAAAATGCATGCTTATAATTAATATATATTTTTTAATAATTCAAATAAATATAATGTTTTTAAAAAATTATTTATAATATTATAAATAGATAAATTTATATTTAAATAATTATAAAATTATAATATTTTTTTTAAATAGTAAATATATTTATTAAGGCGACCACTCCCTAACAATAGAACCCGGGTAAGTTCGAGTCTTTCCACACTCAAATTTAGTTGGGGGAATGCGGTGCACAGATGGTGGGTCTGGCCCTGGACAGGCGTGTTGTGGTACCCACCTATACCTCGTTACCTAATACCATGTTTTGTTGTGGTTCCCACCTATACCTTGTTACCCATATGACATGTTTTCCCATAGGGGTGTTAGCCAAGTGGTACTCGCTGGTTGTACCCCTCGCTCTTTGTGGGAACTGACTCAGGCTCGAGTCCCACCAGGCTAGGACATTGTACATATTATGCATAGGGAGATCCAAAGCCATTTTCTTAGCTGGGGAATGTGCAACGCGCTCTGGGTCTAGTGAGGCCCCCTAGTGGGGGGCGAGGTTACCCCTACACACGTTCTATAGTTGGGGCTTGCCCGAGTGGTAAAGGCTCCCCATAATCATGCATCAGACCCGAGTTCAAATCCAAGTAGGAGAAAATTTCCCCAGGAAGGTGGTGATGCAGACATGACGTAGACATATGGTGATGCAGGAAGACAGTGATGCAGGCATGATGCAGGCATGACGCTACACTGGGCCTTCAGGCCAATTTGTGGGTCTTTGGTCCATGTAATGGGATTCATGCCGATTATGCCTTTGGGCCTTGTACTAAATAAATAAGGCTTGATGGGTGGGTTATACCTTGGGGGGCTATGACTTGCCTTTCCGGCTCCTGTGTGTGGTGTGTGTATGTTAAGTGTAACTATACCCCAAAACGCCTAATATATATATTGATAATTATATATAAATTTTTAAAAATATTTAATTATAAATATAAATATAAATATAAATAAATAAATAAATAAATATATATATATTTAAATAAATACAAGTATTTAATGAATTTGGTTAATATATATATATATATTATGAGATAATGATGATATTCATGGATATAATTGTCATTATTAATCTTCATATATTGATGCGTGAGTATAATTGATGCTATATGATCATAAGTTTATTTGTGGATATGATTGTGGGTTGCTAAATGTTAAGATTACCTATATTATGATGACACATGCAAATCTTATGAACATTCATAATGACTGTTCATTTATACATTGACACCTTTTTATTAATGCAT
This sequence comes from Viscum album, assembly GCA_963277665.1. NCBI lineage: Eukaryota > Viridiplantae > Streptophyta > Magnoliopsida > Santalales > Viscaceae > Viscum > Viscum album. Next base: position 2,098,320,067 of record OY728122.1, read on the forward strand.
TCTATATATGCGATGAGTCGTTTTTTTATGATCTATACTTTACTAGGTATATGATTCATTCATGTTATACTCATGAACTTATTACATTCTCATAAATACGTCCAATAAATATATTTAAATAATAAATATAATTATTATATTTATAATTATAAAATTTTAATTATATATAAATACTTTTTAAACATAATTATAACTAAATATATATTTAAACAATTATAAAATTATAACAAATACAATTATTATATATATATATATTAATATATATATATATATATAAATATATTTATAATTATATACAAATATTTATAAATATATTTATTAATACTTATAATTATAAATATATATATTTAAATTTGTATAAAATTATAACAAATATATTTATTGTATTTAGAATTTCATAAATATACATAATTATATAAATATATATAATTATATAAATATGTTTATAAATATATACAAATATTTATAAATATATACATATATTTACAATTATAATTATAAATAAATAAATAAATATATATATATTTAAATAATTATAAAATTATAATAAATATATTAATTATATATGAATATAAAATTATAAATATAATAAATATTTTTATTATAATTTTATAATTACTTAAATAAAAAATATATATATATATATTTATAATTATAAATATATAAAATAAATATATTTATTATATATAATTACAAATATAATAAATATATGTATTACATTTGAAATTTTATAAATATATATTTAATATATTTGTTATATATAATTAAAAAATATAAAAAATATATTTATTATAATTTTATTATTATTTAAATGAATATAGATTTATTTTGGATTATAACTATAAATAAATATATATTTATTTAAATAACTATAAAATAATAATAAGTATATATTTTTTATATTTATAATTTTATAAATAAAAATAATAAATATATTTATTATAATTTTATAGTTATTCAAATATATCTATATTTATTTATAATTATAATTATGAATATAATTAAAATATTTATTACAATTTTATAATTATATATAAATATATATTTATTATTGTTATAATTTTATAAATAAATATAATAAATATAATAAATATAATAAATATATTTATTATAATTTTATAATTTTTTAAATGTATCTATATTAATTTATAATTATAAATATAAAAATAATTCATATATATTATAATTTTATAATTATAAATAAATAAAAATTTATTTATAATATTTTTTATTTTATAAATATATAATTATTTAAATGTATACAAATATTTATAAATTTATTTATTATATATATAAGTATAAATAAAAAATATTTATTTATAGTTATAATTTTAAATAAATAAATATATATTTATTATATATATAATTATATAAATATATACAATAATATAAAAAAATCATTAAAATTAGATCTTTATTAGCACTTTTTAGCATTGATAAAGATAGTCCTCTATCAACACTAAAAAGGACTGATAATTACTCTCTTTATTAGCGCAATAATTTTAACGTTGGTAAAAACACATTTTATCATCACTTTTTTAGCGATGATAAAGGTGTATGTTTATGAGTGCAAAAAAATCATTGATAAAAAGGTGTTTTATCTGCACTTTTTGAATGTGCTGATAAAATTCTCCCCCGATGTTATAAAAATAACCATAACAGAGTTTCCTTTCTTCACACCTCCAAGTTTTTGTGGATCTGTAGTGCCTCCGCTGTTGTTCCCTTCCTCCTCCTTCACCTTAGTCATTGTTGTCACTCCCTACCCTATCAGCGTTGCTCCCTGTTATCATCACTCCCTATCCTACCACCATTGCTCCCTAACACCTTGGCTCCCTACCACCATCTCTCCTTGCCACCTTCGTACCTTACTGCACTCGCTCCCTGACCTGCCACCATCACTCCCTACTACTTTAAGATATGAGATTATTTATTCTTCTCTTTAATCACTTCATCCTTCTAGATATTTTCTTAGCGGGTTAAACATTTAATACCTAGAGTTCCATGTGCAGTTATCTTGGTGTTTCTATTTTGGTTCCATGATAGATGATGATCTTTGTTGTGTTTTTTATGTTACTTTTATGTATGGTTGATGTGTTTGGAGAATTTTTTTTGATTTTGTTGGGTATTTTAGGAAAGTGTTTCTTTCCTGGTGTTGTTTTTTAAATAGAGAGTCTGTGCATGTTGTATACCCACCCTTTCAGATTATGTATAAATTGTAGGGAGAGACTAATAGGTATCAATGTTCGCGAGTCCTTGTGTCCCTTGTTAATTCATTTCATTTCTATTAGAGATGATGGATTTTTTATGATAATGCTCTTTTTTGGTTGTAAGGAATAGTTTTATTAATGATCTCTCTTATCAGTATATATTCTAGTCATTCGTAACACTCACTTTTTCTCAGGGAATTAATGTTTTAAAGTTATTGGTCATCTTCCATCCTTTGGAAATGGATTTCCAAGGGTGGAAAGTGTTATGGTGGTGAGTTTGTAACATTTTGTTTTACTATAGTTAAATATTTTATAGCATTTTAAATAAATTTAAGTTATTTTATGTTTAGGTATTTTTTATGCTCAAAGTTTTAAAAGATTTAAATTCCTATGGGTCACATAGTTAGAAAGAACATTTAGATAAACCATGTGGAAACCATTATTATATTCAATAACTATATTTTCTATTATAAAAAGGGGTTTTCAAATAATGTATATTTCTTTAAAACATATATATTTTTATAAATTATATATAATTTTTAACTTATATATATGTCTATAATTTTATATACTGATATAAACCTCTAATTTTTTTTGTTTCGGTGTTAGGAATGGGCATAAAATCTGTATTCCTGATTTCTCTCAAGGTTTTAGTGATTAGTGATCCTAAAAAATAATCAAAGGTGTTATGTTCAAGATATTCAAGATAAGAAGACAAATTCCCCTCATGTGAATAAATTAAATCAATTTCTTCTTAACTTACACATCCTTTAATAATTCCTTGATATTCCCCACGACAAATTTAAACATTCTACAACCAATTCACCTCATGAAACTCCTCATAATCATCACTAATTTGAAATTTTGGATTATAGATGTCAAGATCAAGGCTAATCATTTAAAAGTTTGTCATATTTCTATTCTTAACTAGATCCTCCATTTAGGGTTAGGGAAGGGAAAACCTAAGCGGGATTGGGTTCTTTACCAATTTTAATTATTTTTAATTTACATTTTAGTTATGAAACCTTATAATTAATTTTCTCCATTTTATTACATAATTTCTCAAGTAATTTTTATGGGATAAATTGGATAGGGGAATGTTTTGGGTGATTTATCTCAATAGCATATTTATGTTTTTGGATAATGAATATACCTTAGACTAAAATTGTTTTAATGTTGATGATTTTAAAATTTTGAATCAATGAAAACTAATGGACTAATTATTTTCTTAAATTAAATTACCCATTTCCTTAAAAGAATGATAAAATTATTTGAAACATTCAAATATTGGGTTCACCTTATTTCAAAGGCCCCCTTTGTGTATTTATTTATTTAAATATTAAAATTTTCTAATCAAATAGGATGGATATGAATAGAGAATGGATGGATTCTAATCGTATTTATTGATGATATGGTTCCTTTAATTTGATCATTTACTTGTGTACCATGAGTGGGGTTTCTATAGTATTTTCAAAATGGTTTGGAAAGTGTGTTTCATTGATCGTTTCATGAATAGACTAAAATCGTATAATCTTATACTTTTATAATGTCATAAATTTTACTTTTGTATATTTTAATTTTACACTTCTATAAAATTTTAAAACTATATACTTCTATAAATTATGTACACTTTTATAACATATATGAACTTTTATATAGTTTTATAAATTTATATACATTTATATATTATGTAAATTTATTTAAAATATATATTGTTTTATAAATTATATATAATTTTATACTTATATATATGTCTCTAATTTTATATACTGAATAAATATATATAAAAATTGAATTTATACCTTTATACCTATAAATGTTTTTCAATTTATAAATAGTTTAATACTTTTATACTTTCATAAATTCAATTTCAATTTTGAAAATATTTTAAATAATATAATATAATATTTTTTATTTGTGAAACCATTATTATATTCAGTAGTTATATTTTCTATTATGAAAAGGGTTTTAAAATAATATAGCATTTTTTTATATTTCCATTATTACATTCAATACCATATTTCTTCAGTTTTTATAATGTAAAAGTGATTTTACACTTCATTTATACTCATAAAAAAGGGTTTTGATCGTCAAAAATATTAAGTGAAAAATAATTTTTAAAAGTGAAATCTCCTCCGTTATATTTATAATTTTCGTTCAATAAGTTTTTTCTGATATTGTTTTATGATAAACCATTTTTCAATCTTTACAATTTCTTTCGAACAATTCATGAGATCTATCTTCAATTGAACATATTTTGTGTATTTATTTTGTTAAATATTAATATTACCAAATAAAATTGGATGGATATGAATAGAGAATGTATGTATGTCATTCGTATGAAAAAATAGTATGAAGACAGAGTTATAGAGTTAATCTAGTTTGAAAAAGATCATTCTTATTAACATTCTCAAATCCTTTGTCCATGTTTATGATGTTATTATTCAAGAATAGTTAGTATAGAGGAGTTAGAAGAACACTTGATTTGTAATGGAATTGATCCAAGTTATAAATGTTAGAATAGACATGGGGAAAAAGAAAATGTAGCTAGTGACTTGTATACCAATGAATTTTATGGATCATCTGATATGATTACAAGTGTGGAAAATGAAGAAGACCGTGTCGAGGATATGACTATAAGTGTGAATGATGATGGAGAAAATATTGAGAAATGATAACGACAGTTTAAGATAAACTCTGTGATTGTACAAAATTGTTTTTGAAGTTAAAGAGTTGTGAAAAGACACCATTGTATATTGGTTTCACAAAATATACTACTTTTTCATACATACGAAAGTAGTTTAATTTGAATGCAGGAAACAAATGGAGTGACACTAGTTTTGTTGAACAACTTGCTATCTTGAATGATATTATCATAGAATAAAATGAGCTCCCTAGCCAAACATATCGCTAAATGAATACTACATTCGATGGGTATGATCTCTGAAAGAATAAATGCCTGGAAAAATTACTGTATACATTTTTCCAAGACCAAAAATCACTTAAAGAATACCCAAAGTGTGGTTCTTCTCGATACAAGAAAGATTAATTTGGTCTTATGAAAGTTGTATAGAACTTTCTAATCGGGTTAGGTGCCTATATGGATGTGACGATACTTCAAGGAAATTGACATAGAAACTAGATATTATAAATAAATATGGGAAAATTCGTCACTCGATAAACTCTCTTTAGTGGAAGAGAACTGATCATGAGTATCTGAAATTCTGAAATGAGCTGAGAAACCTTCATCTTTAATTATCTATAGACGGAGTGAATCCTTTTTATTTTCAAAGTAGAACTCATAGTACATGGCATATTATGTTGGTAAATTATAAATTTCCACTGTGGTTATGCCTGAAACAAAAATACATCATGTTATATATGATTATATCAGGACCAAAATAACAAGGTAATGATATTGATGTTTGTTTGGATCCATTGATTGAAGATTTGAAATATTTTTGGGGTTCAAGTGTTACACTGTATGATTATTATATAAATTAAGATTTCACATTGAGATCCATGTTGTATGAGATGATAAATAACTTTCCTGTATATGGAACTTTTGTAGGATATACCATTAAAGGATCATAAGTTTATCCTATTTAAGAACAAGGTATATAGTTAATTAGGTTGAAACATTCATCAAAGACTATGTTTCTTGGACATTGCAGATTTATACCCCAATGATATAAGTACTGATCTTGGATGACATCATTCGATGGATGTTCAGAACAATGAAATCCACCATCTCCCATAATAGGTGATCAAATGCTTGAGAAAGTAAAATATGTGGACACTCCTTTTGGTAAACCATTATAAAAAAAACTTACGAAAACCAATTGAAAAAAGAGAATTTTTTTTTGAATTATCATACTGGAATTGTCTGTACGTTAGAAATTTTCTTGATGTTATGCATGTTGAAAAAATTTATGTGATAGTGTAACTAGAACATTACTTAATGCACCTTAAAAAAGGATGGAATTAAGGCTAGGTTGGGAATGATTGACATGGGAACATGGGAAGAGTTGGCACCAGTGAAGGGTGAGAAACAAAATTTTCATCCTACATCTGCTCACACTCTTTCCAAGAAGAACAAATATCAGTTTTGAAACTTCTTGAATGATTTAAAGGTTCTAGAGGGGTACTCATCAAATATCAAGAATATCATTTCAATGATTGATTTAAATTTAAAGGGTTTTAAATCACATGAATTCCATGTTTTTATGAAAGATCTAATTCCTGTAGCTTTATGTTGAATTTTTTCCAAAAATTTCCATCATTTAATAAAAAGATCTATTTTTTAAAGATATATACAACAAAGTTATAGAACCTAATAAATTTATAACTACAGAAAAGGAAATTGTCATCATATTATTTGAATTAGAAATGTTCTTCCTATCCTCATTATTAGATATGATGGTTCACTTGGTGAGAGAGATTCAAGTATGTGGTCCTGTAAACTATAGATGGATGTACCCCATTGAATATTATATGCATATTTTGAAAGGGTATGTGAAAAATCAAATTCAGCAAGAGGGTTTTATTATAGAGAAATATATTGGTGAGTAATCCATTGAATTCCATACCAACTACATGAAGGGTGTGGAAATAATTGGTCTACTAAAATATTGTCACACCTGGCATCTTGTGGGTAAAGGAGTTTCTCTAAGAGATATTGTCATAATCAATATTATAGATTGGGAGAACACCCACCATTATGTTTTTAATAATAGTTTGGAGGATTCCCCATATGTTGAAACCCATAAAGAAATTCTTAGGAATTTGAATCCATAGGGGATGTAAGATGGATATCAAATACATATAATCAAAAATTTATATAATGGTTTCAAGACTATATTTTTAAGGAGTCAGATGAAAATCTGGTTTCAATTTCAGAATGACTTCGATGGATTTATAGAGGAATAATTCTATATGTATTATCATATAATGGTTATTCAATTAATGTTTATACGTTCTATAGAAATTAACATGATAAAGAAAATACCATTAAAAATGGTGGAGTTATACATGTGGCTGTGGTGATGCATGTTTATGGTTCAAGTGATAGAAATCCAATTTAGGCGGATATGTCATACTTTTGCATCATCAAACAAATATGGGAGTTAGAATATACAAAATTACAAGAGTTGATTTTTCAATGAAAGTGTTTTGATAAAATGAGTACTATTAAAATAGATGAATTGGGATTTGAGAAATTGGATTTCAGTATGGAAGAGTACAAGGAAGAACTATTTATAATAGAATCATAGTAAGTACAATTATTTTATGTTCTAGATCCCACAAACCAAAAGTGGTAAATTGTTCTGTTATTAACAAAAACCATTAAAGCATCTGATGAAAATTCAACTGAGGATGATCCTTTCATTGGGACGTCACAATAATTTCATAGTGTTACCAATGTAGATGGAGTTTTTGTATTTCATAGGAGGTCACAATGAAGGGATTTGGATACTCGATAGAGGGGTAAAAACCCTTCATCCTTAAAAAACTGGAGAGTTCAATAATCTGGTTATATATTTTTTGTAATATAAATTATTCTACCTCATGTTATTATATATCCACTGCTTTATTTAAATAATCTAAATTAAATGTTAAACCACTTCTGCAGATAATGAATTATGCATGTACTCGTGCTCCCAATCCTAAGGAACAATAGGTATCTTAACCCGCTACTTCACCCAGTAAAGAGGAATAATAAAATTCTACATGTGATGGAACTCCCAATCCTAAGGAACAATAGGTCTCTCAACCTTCTACTTCTCCCAGTGTAGATGAACAATGACCTTATACATGTTCTGGTGCTCTAAATCCTAAAGAACAATAGGTTTCTCAACCTACTATTTCTCCTAATACAGAGGTTAAATGACCTTCTTCACATGTTGATGATACCAATCTGGAGGAAAAAATATTGATTATGTTGAATATGATGAAATAAGAGGTGATGAAGGACTGATGATGCAGAAAAAAACAGGAGCACTATAGTGTGACAGTGTTAGAAAAAACCATTAAGGGAAAAAGCGAAGACATCAAATTCAAGGTTGGATGGAATGCACATGGTCAACATGTTAACCCCAAAAGACCATGTTCAGTAGTCAAATTGGGCTTATCAATCAGAAATGTATGCCAATTGATATATATTTGCGGAACCATGTAGTTTCCACACTTAAGAAACTGATGTGGGAAGAGATTATGATAATATTATGATATACTTTCTTTATTTTACTAAAAAACAAAATAACAAAACATTAACTTAATCTTCATCATCCTTTGTAGAGTACATTTTTAGAAGATGCATTCCAAAATAAATATATATTAATGCTTGTTGAAAGGATTGAAAGATGATTTTGAAAAATTCTAATGAGATTTAATCTTAAAGATGACGAAGGGAAAATAAACCCACACCCAACGCTTATGCATGCATACCTGATAAGCCAAGAAGTGTGGGATGTATTTACTAGCTATCGTATAGAGATATATTTTTATGTACATTGCAGTTCAATAAATTGTTTGAAAATATGTTTATTTATAACTTTTATTGAGAATTTCTTATTTATGAAACAACAACTAAGTGTTGAGAATAAGTAATGGGCAACAAAACCAACATACCCCTACCATAAAGCAAGTATGGGGCAAGCTTCACTTGAAAAAAATTGGTAGGTATTATAAATATATTATAATACTTTTATGTGACATGAAACAACAAAATAATTTTATTCCTATGTTTATATCTATATTTATGAATCCAAATCTAAAAACACTTCCACCCCACATCATGCGCTATGGAAGGAGGCATATATAAATAATGATGGGATACTAGTAGATGAAAACACAAAAAAAGTGTGGGAAACATGTGTTTGTATGAAATAATAATTTTTTTTGTTTAAATTTCTATTACATAATAATTATTACTTTTCTTACTATATTTTATATTAAATATAGTCAAATGAATCATTATCAACTATACCAGAACACCTACTATTGGTTGCCTAGAAGTAGCCAAAACAGTATAGCTGCACCAGAGGTATGGGTTTTGGGGTGACACCCTGAATATATTTTGAGAAAAAAATAATAAGAGGATAATGATAAATAAATAGAAGATATAAAAGAAATATTATATTCCCTTAAAGAACAATTTCATTTGAATTTTGAGTTTCTAAAAACTGTTATGGGGGGGGGGACAAAGAGTGGAAAAAACTCATGAAAAACTAGTGTGTGAAGATCCCCCACACCCCACAAGCTTTGAGGTGAGTCAGTCCCCTAAAAGAAATAACTTAGTTGAGGTAATAAATATTCTAATAATTGTTTCTATGAAATTAGAATCATAAAGATAATGATACCTTTATTGTACTCATATTATATAGGGTGAAATGACTGTGATTTATAACTATCAATGCCTACCCATCGTTGTATATAAAGGGAAACCATGTTCAATATCTAAGACGATAGTCTAAACAATAGATGACTTCCAATAGGTCATGTGAGAGTGGCCATTACCATATCCCATGTTTCAAGTGTTGATATAACTATTACACTTTATGATGATGATATTTATATGGTCAACCAAGCTATTAAAACATTCATTGCATAGCTATTAGATCTTGTAAAAAAACATGCCAATAAGGAGGTACTAAATTCCAATTTATTTTTCCTGATAAATCATTAACAATTAAAGAAAAAAGGTCTAAACTGATGTATGTTATTACATAAGGACAAAGGGAAGGGGGTGAAATGAAAGGTCGGATCAAAACTATATAAAGGATCAAACCAACTGGTTGAAAAGATATTCTGAAAGCACCATTACAACACCCATTCAATATCCTTATTTACTAACATTGAAGGTTCATGCAGATAAAAATATATGAAATGGAAGTAGTCAAGTAGTTGATTTTGAAGAAAAAATGCAAGTAGAGGAAGTTACATAAAACATTTCTTTTGAGAATGTAAATGAAATTATCAACTATAAATAGATAGGAGCCTCAGTTGTAAATATATACAGGAGGTATATTTTCAGGATTTGTTTTTCAAAAAGATAATATACTATGTTAATTATGACTAAATACATTTCATATTTTTTAGGTAGATAGATCAATACAAATTGAAAAGATTACCACATGAAAGTATATTCGGACTAATTAGTCCCTATGTCACTTCTACAGAGAAAAAAAAATTGATAAATAATAGAACAAAATAGTGGAATACCTGACCAAATTGTTTTAAAGAAAACTTATAGATGAAAGACTCTTCTTAAAACCAATGATGTAGGGGTAAAAATGTATAATTTAATCATATCAAATATATTTTCATTTAATTCATTACTTATTAATTTTTTTTGTTTTTAGGAAACATTGGATTGTCATTATAGTCAATTCAGATAACCAAAAAATTTATTTCCTAGATTCAATTCATGTATAACCAAAAAACCGACCACATAAAATGACATTTTTCAATTTTTAATACACTACATCCAACATTTTAGATATAAACTTCAAGTTATATATTTTATATTATGTTCTGATGATAATTCTATTATGATAGGGCAATGTTTAAATATCATAAAAATCATGGCATGAGCATAGTCCATGCACACAAGAATCCTAAAAATTTCTACAACTGGACGAGTATCATAGTGTATGTAATAATATTTCACTTTCCAAACACATATCAAAACAAATTACTTATTTTTATCAATGTTTCTACTGTGTCTGAAACAAAAATGGAAAATATTGTTGTTGTTATGTTTGTAAATTTATGAGAGAGATCATATTCTATAAAAAATATATCATCCCTAAAGAAATATTTTCAAAGATAATTACTATTTCATTTAAAATATTTATTAATCCTTCGTGTATTTATATTTTTCCAGTACTGATATGACTACTGAAAATAATCATTTTTACAAGATGATATAGATTTGATTAGAAATGAATGGGAAGAATACCTGATGGAAGAATGTACACAAATAGCACAAATATGTGACTTAAATAGAATTAATGGATTATTTAATATTTATGTATAATTTATTTCTATTTAGTATAATAATTTTTTTTCTTATGAAGGTGGATTGTTTTATTTGAGTTATGGTGTTTTGTTCAAAGTTTCTCATTCTCATGATTGATTGGACTTCGAGACTGCAACTCAGTGTTCAATGAGAAGGTAATTTTTTTTAAAATACTATTTTTTTCCTAATAATATCATCTATTCTATACTAAATTTATATAATCTAAATTAAAATTTGGACTACTCATACATACAATGTATTCTCCCTCAAAACCTTTTTACCCCTACAATGTTGGTATTTATCACTTTCCTTCAAAGGGAGTGGATGGAACTTAAAGGAAAGTGATAAATTTCAACATTATACATGGATTATTTTGTTCGCATTGTGGTGGTTTATTTAAAGTTTCCCATTCTTGTTTAGGATTGCAGTTGAGATAATAACAACAAGGAAATGGGTCAGGACCGTATTCAACCATCATGAAAAGTTGAGTTCCCACTAATTATTTAATTAATTTTGTCATAGTTTTATCTACTATTTTTAAATTAATTTACTTACCATTTTATCTAATATTTATTTAGGTTTTTCCATATATCTTTTTAGAAGTCATAATTTCCTTTCAACTATCCCCAACAATCCACAAAAGAGATAACATGATCCTCTCTGCCAATGTTACCACACTTTCTATTTCTTTTATTTTTCAAGATGTTATTACTGCATACTGAGTCAATGTTATTAGTCAAAAAAACTTTCTCATTGTTGAAAAATAGAAGAGTATAGGTGGATTTTCAGCTAAGAATATCAACTCAATATGCAATGTTTGTAGTTAGACAAAGAAAGATAATTGAAAGCGTGGTAACATTGGTAGTTAATATTGTTTTGATACTTTAATACAATGATCCAAAAGCCATTTGGGATGTGTAGGTATCATCATCACCTAATCCGAAACATGGTATGATTGGTATGACTTGAGGTGAATCTTTTTATTCAATATTGGCATTAATTTCAGTAAAAAGAAAACTAATATAATTAAAACCAAACAAAAAATTCAGATTATTTTGATACTTTAGGAAAATTACCAATAATTCATTTAGGACATGTAGCAATCAACCTCACCTCAATATGAAATATGGTGTGACTGGTATGACTCCACATGCATCTTTTTATTTAAAGTTGACATTAATTTTAGTAAAAAAGACAACTCACATACTCAAAACTTAGAAAATTATTTCAGATTGTTTTTATAATTTAGTAAAATGATTCATAAGTAATTATTGAAATATTTGAATCACCCCACCTCAATATGATACATGATGTTCCTAGTATGGAACACGGTGTCCTTTTATCAGTTTAAAATTTACATTTCATTTCAAAACGTTTCACTCACTGAAAACAGAGAAAATGTGCTCGGATTGTATTTATCATTTCATAAAATGATTTATAAGTCATTTATCAGGTGTAGGAAGTTGTCTCATGTAAAAATAATTCATGATGTGACCGGTATGACTCAAAGTGCGTGTTTCCAATTTTCAATGACATTTTAATAAAGAACATAAGTGACATACTGAAAACCAAGATAATGCATTCATATTATTTTTATACTTTATGAAAATGATCCATAAGTCATTTATGATGTGTAGAAATAATACACACATAAATCTTAAATATGATGTGATCGTTATAATTCCATGTGTGTCTATTTATTTAAAATTGACATTAATTTTTGTAAAAAGAACAAGTGACATACTGAAAACCAATAAAATAGATTCAGATTGTTTTGATAATTTAGTAAAGTGATTCAGAAGTCATTTTTGACATGCATGAATTATGCCTACGTTATTATGATTCACGGTGTGACCGATATAACTCTAAGTGTGTCTTTTTATTTAAAATTGACATTACTTTTCTTAAAAAGAATAAGTTACATACTGAAAACTAAACAAACACATTTTGATATTTTTAATAACATAGTAAAATGATCCAAAAGTAATTTTTGAAGTGTAGAAGTCACCCAAACCATAATCTGACGCATGACGTGATTGGTTTGACTCCAAGTGTTTCTTTTTATTTAAAATTGACATTAATTTTAGTAAAAAGAATAAGTGATATACTAAAAACTGAGCAAACTCATTTCATTTTTTTTATAATTTAGTAAAATTATCAATGAGTCATTTTTAACATGTAAGAATCAACAACACCTCGATATTATGCATGTTATGACTGGTATGAATCCAAGTGTTTATATTTATTTAAAAGTGACATGAATTTTAGTAAAAATAACAAGTAACATAATGAAAACTAAGAAAACACATCGGGATTATTTTGATATATTAAGAAAATGATCCATGGGTCATTTGTGATGTGTAGGAACCAACCATACCTCAATCTGATGTATAGAGTGACCAATATGACTCCAATTGTGCCTTTTTATTTTAAATTGACATTAATTTTAGAAAAAAGAACAAATGAAATACTGAAAAATGAGAAAACACATTCATATTATTTTGATACTTTAGGAAAACGATCCATGAGTCATTTGTGATGTGTAATAATCACCTTAACTTCTACATGACACACAATGTGACCGATATGACTCAAAGTGCCTGTTATCAGTTTAAAATTTACATTTTAGTTCAAAATGTGCCACTTAATAAAAACCAAAAAAATGTTCTCCGATTTTATTGATAATTTTGGAAATTGATTCATATTTTAATTGTGACATATAAGAAGTAGTCTCATATCAAACTGACACATGATGTGGCTGGTATGACTAAAAGTGTGTTTTTACAGTTTAGAATGAAATTTTAATTAAAAAGACAAGTGACAAACTCAAAATAGATAAATTTCATTAAAATTGTTGTGATAATTTATAAAAATGATCCATAAATCATTTTTGTTGTGTAGGAATCAGATAAACCTCAATTAGACACATGGTGTGACCGATATAAGTCTATGCATGTCTATTTATTTAAAATTGACATTAATTTTATTAAGAAAAAACATTTATATTTTTTGATACTTTAAAAAAAATCCATAAGTCATTTGTGATGTGTAGGAACCAACCCCACCTCAATACGATGCATGGTGTGATCGGTATAACTCAAAGTGTGCCATTTTATTTAAAATTAGCATTTTATTAATGTGTTCTTTCATATTAATGTTTAATTTATTTATTTATAGTATAAATAACGTAATAATTTTTTTCTTATATAGGGGATTCTTTTTATCAGGTTGATTTTATTTGTTCAACAAATAATATCATGGGTGGACTCTTTTGATAGGGGATTGCAGGCACCAATGAAGATGGAACATTAATGTTTTTAAATGTTTATGGATATTTTTCAATATAATTGCACAAAACATTGTTTGAAATGTATATAATAGTTTTTTTCATTCATTATTCCCAATTAATTTCAATTGAATTATATATTTTCATACATAGGTTACATTTTCTTCTATAGAGGTTTTTGCTGTAGTGGGCTGCTATACGAACAGTGCACTACAGCAGGCTGGGCCTTTATCTGCACTATTTCTAGCACCGATAAAGGCCCCCTTTATTAGTACTATTGAATGTACTTATAAGGGAGTCATTTTTCATTGCAATCAATATAATTGATAAATGTGGCCTTTATCAATACTTTTCTAGTGCTGATAAAGGGGATGCCCCCTTTAACGATGCTAAGGACAACAACACTTTTTTTGCATTGTTAAAGGAATTTTTACACATTGTTAAAGGGAATATTTTTAGTATTTATTTACTTATAATATGATATAATTATATCATATTATCATTTATAACATTCCATCATTTTAGTTATACTTTCATATATGAGGTTACTATTCTATTGTCCAAATTACTATTCATAATGGTCATGTTACTATTCCATGGGTCAGGTTACTGTTTCATCAGGATTGGTTCCTTCATTTATTTTTATATTAATTATTTCAATATTAATTTATGAGAATTATGGTTTTAATGTGATGTATATTCTATGTATGTGTTTTTTACTATATAACATAATTATAAGAAGGGAAACAATTACATTCATAAAAGTTTAAGTCATCACATTCTTCCCCCCTTTTGAAATTTCACCCTCAAAATTTCATTTTAGATCAACAGTTTAGGGTATTTATCCTTCATTTCTTCCTCTAGTTCCCATGTTTCCTCTCTATACTTATCGTTCCACCATATTACTTTAACCAGGTGAGGAGTCTTGTTGCGTAGAACTTTATCTATATAGTCGAAGATCTTCACTGAATGCTCCTCATAAGTGAGATCATTTTCCAACTGCACCAGCTCTAGATTAAGTACATGTAAGGGATTTGGTATGTACTTCCTCAATAGGGATACATGAAATACGTCATGTACTTGATACATGGTTAGTGGAAATGCTAGTCGATAGGCCACAAATTTGACACGATCATGAATATTGAATAGGACGATGTACCTGGGATTTAGTTTTCCATTATTCCCAAATATAATGAACCTATTACATGTAGATATGTGGAGGAATAACATGTCTCCAACCTCAAAATATTGGTCCCATTGATTTTTTTCATATCACTTATATCGACTTTGGGCTTCCTTGATGTGTTGCTGAATGTTTTTCACCTTTTCCACCATCTCTTTGACCATTTAAGGTCCTAGCAGCTTAGATTCACTAACTTCATCCCATAATTCTGGTGTTCTAAATATTTTTCCCATAAAGAGATTTATATGGAGCCATTTGGATTCTTTATTGGAAACTGTTGTTGTAAGAGAAATCATCTAGAGGAAGATATTGGTCCCATCTTCCTTTAAAGTCTATAGAAAATGATCTCAACATGTATTTCAGTGTATGAATAGTCGTCTCATATTAGACATCAGTTTGAAGATGATAATATGTACTAAAGTTCAACTCAGTATTTAGATCATGTTGGAGACTTTTCTAGAACTTGGAGGTGAATCTTGGATATCAATCATATACAATTGATTGTGGTACTCCATGCAGCCTTACCACTTATATAATGTATATTTGTGAAAGTTAATCTTGTGTTATGCCCTCTAAAATTTCTAGAACATGATCTATCTTTGTATGATTATCCAAAAAACCCATATAGCATTGTTTCCTTTAGATGTTTCAGAAGTCTGGTGATAAATTCCATGGAGATGTTTTACCATCTCCACATTGGTATGGGTAATGATTTCATCATCCCCTTATACTTTTTTCTTTTATCCTTCACTCCCTGACATACTAGTCACTTCGACGTATATTCAACAATATCCTTATTCATATAGTCCCACCAATAATTACTCTTAGATATCTCGATACATCTTTGTGATCTCTGGGTGAATAGAGAAGTTTGAGTTATGTGTTTCACTTAGAAGATCTTTATTTATCTCATGATTATATGGTACATATAGTTGTGAACAAAATATTAAAACTACTTCATCATTAATTTTGAACCCTAAGGATTTCCCCCTTTTCATGTATTCGACCTTCTTTTAAATTTCAACATCATTTCTTTCATAATTATTTATTTTCTCTATGAGGGATTTTTGAGAAATCAATTGAGAAAGGATTAATGATCTTCCTTCCTTAATGATTCACATGTCCATTATTTTCAAATCTAAGAAGATTGGATCCTTCTAAATTCTCATCATTGGTAATGTTGCTATATTCTTTCTACTTAGAGCAACCGCCACTTTATTCTCTTTTCCAGGATGGTAGTGGATTGAGCAGTCATAATCCTTGATGAGTTCTAACTATCTTCACTGGCAGATATTGAGCTCCTTTTATGCGAATATATATGTGAGGTTCTTATGATAAGTATATATTTCACACTTCTCCCCATAGAGATAATTCTGCTAGATTTTAAATATGAAGATCACAACTTATATCTCAAGATCATGCATGGGATAATTTTTCTCATTAAATTTCAACTACCTTGAGGCATAGGATACCACTTTATCATTTTACATTTGTACATAGAAGAATCCCTTCTTTGAAGCATAACTGTATACCAAAAAGAGTTCCCCACTTGATGGATGTGTGTGTACTCGCATCGTTACAAGCCTTTTTAACTCTTTTAAGTAGTATTTACATTCACTAGTCTAGAAAAACATTTATACCTTCCAAGTTATCTTTATTAGTGGGTTTTAAAATCATGATAATTTCTCCACAAATTCCTGGCAATACCCATCTTGACTAAGGAAACTATGGATCTTCGTTACAGATGTTATCCTAGTCCACTTTTCAATTTTATTTTTTTAGAAGGTTCTAGAGATATTCCTTTACTAGTGATAAAAGTCCCCAAGAATGATACTTCTTCCATCCAGAAGTCACATTTTCTATACATATCATAAAGTATCTCCCTTCAAAAAGTCTTTAGCATAGTATTCAAATGCTCCTTATGTTCCCCCTTACTCTTAGAGTATTTCATAATATCATCAATAAATACTACCATTTTTATTTGAGGTAATCTCCAAATAATCGATTCATTAAGTCCATGAATATTGCTGGAGAATTAATGAGTTCATAGGGAATCACTATGAACTCATAGTTTCTATAGCTCGTTTGAAAGTTAGTCTTGGGAATATTTTCCTTATTCACCTTTAATTGGTGATATCCTGACCAAACGTACACCTTATAGAAATACTTGTAACCACATAGTTGATCAAATTATTCATCTATAAGTGGAAGGAGATACTTGTTATTTATTGTGATTTTGTTGAGTTAATGATATTCAATGAAGAGGCGCATCGAGCCATCCTTCTTCTTGATGAAGAAGACCAGTGAACCCCATGGCGAATCACTCCTGTAACATCCCGACCCCGGTTTCTTGGAGATGGTGCATTATTTTATTAAATTGGTATGATTATAATAAATTTTTATCCCAAATAAATGAATATTTTAGTAGTTTTTGAAAACTAGATACATACATAAGTTCAACATTACAACTTGAAATGAAATATACTATAGAAGATCCATTATTAATTTCCATAACTCCTAGATTATGTCTAAAATTAATTCACAATACCCATCTTTACATCCTGGGGAAATAAAAAACATAATAAAGTGGTGAGATTAGATGCTTAGAAAGGGTAAATAATACATTGGAAGTAATCATAAATATAAACACTAGGCATGGTGAATAACTAAAAACACTTGCCTTTAAAAATAAACTTGACTATAATATGGATGGAATAAAAACAGATTAAAGAATTCCATAAAACATAACCTAGGATATTCTACTAGTCTAATAATCACATGGATTATCAATATCTAGTTTCATAATTAGAGAATACATAATTTCATACATCATAATCATTCTATCAAGGCCTCATTCCAAGACTATATATAAACGGGTAAAAACCCAAACTAGTTTGTCTAATAAGACCCATAAATGCATCGAGGGGCTATAGTGGGCCCCAAATGTCACCTAATAAGTAAAATTAATTACTAATATGAATGGGGATAAATATAAACAATACATACATTCATATTGAAACTAACATATGAAATGTAAATAAATTTCCCCAATCATTAAATATGACCACAAACCATTTTGAGAAATATGGTGAGTGGTATCAAGATAAAAAATCCAAATTCAAACTAATTATAAACCATTAAATAAAATATGGTATATGATACCATAAAATATCAATCCTATTTAAACATAAGAATCAATAAGAGAGTTAAAAAAGATGAAAATATAATATAAAATCATTGAGTAATTCCTAAGATAAATAATCTTTTATTTTGAAAAGAAGAGTTCATTTGGAAATATATTTTAATTAAACCAAAAGTGAATTTATGTATTTTTTCATAATAAAATTAGAAATTTTTGAAAAATATTTTTGGCTAGAAATATATTACAGAGTGCATTTAAAATAGGTATAAATTTGAGAAGTTTCTTTGAAATAGGCTCATTTATCAGGAATAAATTTTGAAAGATCCTTTTAAAACATGTAAATAACCATAAAATAATGAAATATTATGATTGGTAAAAATATATAGAAATTTAAAACAAAATTTATGAGTATTAAATAATAATAATTAATAATTTCATTAAGGTAAGTAGAGAATAAGTGTAACCCGAAATAAAATGGAGGTTCGGGTTGGAAACCCTTACCTTATGCATGAATGTGTTCTAAACTTGACCTTAAATTTTTGGATAATGAAATTACATCCATTAATTAATTAATACATAAACTTATCTACATATATTTGATTCATTATAGTTTTATTAAGTTCATTTATTTTTTTATTGATAAGTTATATACTTAAATGCCGTCGTTTCAGAGTGTTTGTTTCGTTGATTTCATGATCGGTTCTCTTGATTATAACTAATGATGTTCATGTAAATGGGTAGAATTCTATACAATTGTAATTTCATATTTTTAATGAGAATACATAAGTGTAAATGGTTATATATATCATTGGTTATATATTATGAGGATGAATCATTAGATAATACATTTAGTGATAATTAGTTAGATTATTACGACGGTTATTGATCATAACGAACTCATTTTGTATTATCGCTTGGTATTATGTAAATATGTTACATAAAAAAATAAAAAGGGTTTTAATATAAATTTTAAAATCTGTATCAGTCATTAAAATGGTTTAATGAAAATATTTTAAGAATAATTTGAAGAACGAAACTTCGTTGTCCACAAAGGTTGTAAATTGGCACCTCTCAGATGATGATTTCATTTATAAAATAAAAGAGGGAGTGTAAGGAGATTGATAATGGTAATTAGATTAACATGATATAATTTCAGTATATAGATGATACTATATCTATCATGATTAATTGGACATAGGAGGTTAGTAGAGAATAAGAAAACAAGATAAATCGAAATGAAATTAAATGAAAAAGGAAGAGGATTTACCTCTTGGAACAACCTCCATGAGAACCTCTATAAGGGAAATGGTCTTGGTCTTTTGAAAATAAAAAATGGATTCTGGACGTGGGGAGAGACTAGAGAAAAGTATTTGGGAAGAATGTTTAGAATATTTAAGGCTTATAGAAGTTAAGAGATGAGAGAGTGAGGGGTGGTTTTTATAGTGGAGGAGAGAAGTTATTTTTAAATATATTAGTTAATATTTTGATTAAGATAATAAATAGTGTTAATTATTGTGAAAAAATAGTAACAAGTTCATGTGAGTTTGAAACATGTGTTCTTACAATAGTCAGGATGCAATGAATAGTTTATTTATCTTAAAATGTATTTATACTGTAAATTACCGTACTTTACTTTTCACAAAAATTCAAGTATTTCAGAAAAATACCAAAATTTCACCATAACAATTTTTCACTGTGTAGAATTCAAAAAAAAAACTCAATATTATCAAAATAATTTTTTAAATATGTGGAATTTAATTTTCAAATAAAATCATTATTTACTTGAAAAATACAGATCTTAAATTTAAAAATGAATTTATAATACTTTTAAAAATTAATTGAGTTCTCATAAAATTATCCTAAAATAATAGGAAAACAAAATATTTATTTAGGAATAAATTTTATGAAAATGAATTTTATTTTGAATAAAGTTATTTATTTAATATTTTAATTAAAAATTTATTACTCACAAAAATATCAACACTTAAACATTAATTTTTAAAATATTCACTCTCATTTATAAGGTGCCTTAGTTTTATTTCTACTTACATGGGTGTGGTTGCTACTCATAAGGGTCATATTATTCCAATGGCCCAAAGGCCTTCATTTTTTATTGATTTTTGATAATCCACCTTTTAATGGGTGAGGTGGAACCCTTACAAGGCCCGTAGGCATAAGTATTACATGGCCCATAGGCCTTAGAGGAATTCATTTCCTGTAGGCTTCAAACATTACATACAACCCAGACTAACTACTTGGAACTTCTCCTCCCCAAAATCTTTATCGTGTAATCAGATCTCCACCTTCACATGGCTGTTCGTCTAGGAATTCCCATGCATACACAGGCTTGTCCCGATGGTAGGTGCCATACCCTATCATTCTTGAAATCTGTTTAGTTTCTGCTGTGGTGAAATCTCCTTGCTCATCCTCCTTGTAGAGCTTGTTCCTTGTAGCTTGTTTGGTTTGCATCTACACTTAAAGGTGGAATGAAGGCCTTGAGGTGGCCCTAAGGCCTTACTAACTCGAAGGCCTGGGTGGCCCGAAGGCCTTAAAGGACTCAAGGAACAAATCGGTGCCCCAAAAGCCTAAACGAGGGCATATTCTTGGCTGCTACAGTGGCAAACAGTGTCTGCTACAGTTCCGCTACAATACCTACTACAGTACTACTACAGTACCTGGAATTTCTGCCTCCGCCTGGATTTGATCCCTTATCGCATGGATGCACTTATGGAGTCCTTACCAACCAGGCTAAGGCTCATGTGCATAAGGGTCATATTACTATTCATAGGGGTACATTACTATTTTTAAGGTAGCTTACTATTCATAATAATCAATTTACTATTCACTAAAAATTTAAGTTGATCATATAGGACTCCAAATATCATACTGATCACAACTGTTTATGTCCATTTTTCGAAATTCAAAAATACAGAAGCGGAAAAATTATATCTCACAGCTATTTTATAACAATATTTTATAATAAAAAGTGTTTATTCCACAGGGAATCAGTGTTTCATGAATCTTATATTAAATTTATTTTTAATTACTTGTGGGTTCTATATTCTTCCCCCTTACAAAAATTTCATCATTGAAATTACCGTAATGCTACCTCATAAAAATATTTGGGTAGTTCTTCATCATAAGTTCTTTGAGCTCTCACGCCGCCACTTCAATTTTATGATTTTCCCAAAGAACCTTTACCAACCAAGTTGTTATATTCCTCAAGACCTATTATTTAGTGTCTATAATCTGGATAAGCTCTTCACATTAAGATAAGTCAGGTTCCAATTATATACCTTCAGAAGTGAGGACATGCATCGGGTATGGAATTTACTTCTATAATAGTGAGATGTGGAACACATTGTGTACTTTATAAAGTCTAGGAGGTATTTAAAAATTATAATCCATAGCTCCAGTTCTCTCTAGAATTTCAAAAGGTCCAATGTACCTAGGGTTCAGTTTCCCTTTCTTCCCAAATCTTATAACACACTTACATAGAGATACTTTTAGGAAAATGTGATCTCCCACTTGAAATTAAAAATACTTCCTTCCATTATAAACATAGATATTTTTCCTACATTGAGATTCTTTGATATGGGTTTGAATAGTATTTACCTTTGATGTTTTCTCCTCAACAAGCTCTGATCCTACAAGGTTTCTTTCAAAAACTTCATGCCAACATGTCAGTGTAGGATATCTCATTCCATACAATGCTTTATATGGTTCCATTTGAATAATAGAATGTAAACTATTGTTGTAGGAGAATTCCAACAAAGGTAAATACTGATCCCACATACCTTTAAATTTAAGTGAACATGATCTAAACATGTCTTCTAAATTTTGGATCATCCTTTCTGATTTCCCATCAGTTTGAGGGAGATAAGAATTACTCAATCAAAGTTCATTATCCAAATATTTTTGAAGACTTTTCTAAAATTTAAATGTGAATCGTGAATCAAAATCTGACACAATTGATAGAGGTGCTCGATGAAGTCTCAATACTTCATTGATATAGAGTTGTATAAGGTTCTCTAGTGGAAAATAATCCCTTATTGAGAGGAAATATGCAGATTTTGTTAGTTGATCAACGATTACCCATATTGCATCATTCTTTCTTGGTGTTTTGGGTAATACAACGATACTATCCATGGTGATGTCATCCCATTTACATGTAAGAATAGGTATAGGTTGCATAAATCCCCTAGGATGTTTTTGTTTGACCTTCACTTGTTTACAAACTTAGCATCTTGATATATAATCAGTAATTTCTCGCTTCATGTTGTCCCACCAGAAATGTTCCTTAAAAAATCTACAAATTTTAGTGATACAAGGGTGTATAGAGAAATTCGAAATATAGGCATCATCCAATAACTCCTTTTTTTTATTAGGTATAGAGGGAACACATAGCCTTTTCCCAAATTTTAGAATTTGATCCTCACACACAAAGTTATCCAACATCCCATCATTCACATCTCTAATTTTCTTTTGAAGATTCTCATCACTAGACTGAGATGTTTTAATTGTTTATAATAAATATGGTTGGGAAACCAATTGAAAAAGTAATTATGTTTCACCTTCATTGATAATTCCCATATCCATATTTTCTCAATCCATGAATACAAGATCCTTTTAAATCCTCATTTTGTTTAAAACTCCTTGATCCTTCCTGCTCAATGCATCAACTACCTTATTTTACTTTACTAGGTGGCAGTGTAGTGAATAATAGTAATCCTTGAGAGCTAAAGCCATCACCTTTTCCTCATGTTGAGTTCTTTCTATGAGAAGATATATTTTAAGCTCTTGTGATCTATATATATCTCACATCTTTCACTATAGAGATAGTGTCAACATATCATGAGAAAAAATATTACAAATGATAACTCACGATCATGACATGGATAATTCTTTTCATGAAATTTAAACTTAATTTATGCATAGGAAATAACTCTATCATTATTCATAAAGACACACTTGAGTCTTTTCTTTGATTCATCACTATAGATAACAAATCCACCATTCACCAATGGTAGAGTCCGGATCACATCATTCATTATTATCCTTTTCAGTTGTTTAAAAAATTCTTTAAATTTTTTTGTCTATATGAACTTAACCCCTTTACAAGTAAGTTTGTTCAAGAGGTTGGCTAAACGGGAAATGTTCTGAATAAAATGCTGATAATAACCTTATAAACCAATAAAATTACATACCTCTGTTATGTTCATTGGTGTAATCTATTCTTGAACTCCCTTTGTCTTTACAGTATCCACTAAAATTCAATCCTTAGATAAAATATTTCCCAGAAAAGAAACTTGTTGAAGCCATAATTCACACTTCTTAAACATCCCATAATTTTTTTTTCTTCCAAGAGTCTTCAAAATAATCACAAGTGATTCTCATGATATTTGTAGATTTTGGATTATACAAAGATATCATCAATAAATACCAAAAAAAGTAATCAAGATAGTATTTGAAAAGTTTATTTATTATATCCATGAAAAGAGAGGGTTCATTAGTCAGTCCAGAAGGCATTACTGTAAACTTGTAATGCCCATACCTGGTTTGAAATGCAGTTTTTTGAATATCTTCCTTCCTCACATGAAAATAATGATATCTAGATCAAAGTTCAATCTCCAAAAATTATTGTGATCCATGAATTTGATCAAATAAATCATCAATGTGAGGATGATGATACTTGTTCTTTAATGTAATAGCACTGATCACTCTGTAGTCAATGTAAAACCTCATAGATCTATCCTTCTTATTGACGAAAGGAATAGGGGCTCCCCATGGAGAAACACAAAGGCATATAAATCATTCATCAATCAATTCCTCTAGTTCTTCAGTTCTACTAACTCCACATTGGACATTCTATAAAGAGTCTTTGATATAGGTCTTGAACCAGGAATTAAATCAATAACGAACTCAATTTCCCACTCTCGAGGATGTCCAAGTAAATCCTCTAGAAATATGCGAATGTATTCTGGTACAATAGGTACATTGACATGTGCCTATCATGGAGTGTGGAGGATTTTTTTCCTAAGATAAAATTAATTATAGTTGTTAACCAAGGCTTTATCAAGAGAGGAGTGTACAACAATCACATTTTTCAATTTATATTTGAGAAAGATGTGGGTTTTTTTTGAAATTGTTTGGTTTTGAAAACGAAGCAACAAAACAAAACAAAAAAATAAAGTACAAGATTTAAAATAAATTTAAAATTGATGTGATTAAAAATAGTGATAATAATTTGGTGATCATGTTGGGTTTGGTTTTCTAATTTCTATGTTATCATAGTTTCAATTTATCTAATACACTTCTACTAAGCTGATTAAAGTGATATTTCACGATTGCTTTCTCTCCCTCCATTTATCAATGGTGATGGTGAGAGTAAAACTTAAAAGGATATTTGTTTGTCCTACTCTAATTTCTTATGTAAAATAGTTTTAGTGAATAAACTTAATTGATTTATGCAATTCCCAATCGGGTCTTGTTTATCCCAAATAATCAAGAATATTCACTACACCTCCCACACATACTGAAGATATTGAGTACTTCACCACTGAAACCTAATCAATTCCATCGAATATAGTCTAAAAACTAGTGGAGGGAGATAATGATAATTTACCAAAGAAGTAATAACAATAGAATATAAAATCAAATATGATCACACAAGATAATAAAAACCGTTATCAGAATTGAAACCAACTTCACAAAAGAGTGAAATGATTTCAAACCATTAAGTGTAAAACTAAAACATTACAAAAGGGAAATCCTACCCTTCCACAATCCCTCATAATATTTAACCCACCATGGTAAGGGTAACCAAGAATAATTGGAAGAAATTGAATTATAATATTAATAAAAATAAAATAAAGAAAACAAAGAATAGAAAAACAATTCCTCCAGAATCTATATGCCATACGTTTCCTTCGGTTTGGCCCACTAGTTGGATGAAACATGCTAAGGTACATTCTTATAAGATTTTCAAAATTGATTTGTCTATATACATTATAAATTTGAAATCCTTTATAGCTGTTTCAAATAATTTATGTCTGTCTTAATTGAACTGACTTTTTATGGCCACCGATCAGTATTCCACCAACCCCACTTTGACTAGTTCAAGGGAGACCTTAATGAAATACTTTATCCATGTAATTTAATGTGAAGAATACCCTTAGAGTATTATTTCATTACCATATGTAATCATCTCATTTTGAGGTTGGTAGCCTAAGATATACCTCATTTAATGAGGTAGGTTCCATTCTGCCGACCAAATTAAGTTTTCCCATTGGTCGATTTGTTTGGGCTCATTGGAGTTTATATGGTCTACAGGTCCGGAAGAATAATTTTTATCCCATGAATATAGGAAGCCAAAAAAAAAAATGAATCACTAAAATTGGATTCAAATATTAAAACTTATGCTAAAAAATTAGAAGCAAATAGAAAACTACTTAATGTCCAAAATTAACCAATTTTCACACTTAAGCTCAAAAACTCACAAGAAAATCATTAAAAGAGGAAAATAAACTCATATTGATTAATTTTAATGGATTAAATCATTGAAAAAAATATTAATAATAATGAAAATATTATCTCTATAAATTCCCCCACACTTAGAACTTGGACTCCTGGACAAGTAAATATAAAAATCAAATCAATGTAAATTTAAAACACATATCCACAAGATCCACCAATTAAACACCAAGAAACAAAAGATATCATACCTACTAAAAAAATCATTTAAAGTTATCCATTCATATCATTAAATATATTTCAACTTCATTTATCCTTCCATGAACAAAAAACCCTTACCTCACTTTCATTTTCTCTAATAACACAAATGTGAATTTTTCAGCAATGTCTTCTCATCCAAAATCATACGAGGGTCACCATAGGATTGATAAATTCCTACATATGCACCCAATGTGAGTCAAAAATATTTCTTTATCATGAGGAATTTTCAAGGTTATTTTGTGGATTTCAGTAGGTAGGATTTAGATGTGAAAATGTTGAATGTCGAATAAAGAGAGTTTGACTCTTTTTGAATAAAAATTCTATGATTATAATTTTCACTCATGTATGATATCCCCATCACTCTACTTAGTAGAAAATCAGATCCATTATCATAAAAACTCAAGGAAATCTCACAATATTCATCATTTTAGCAGAAAAATTTCAATCTTATTAAACATATTTTATCTTGAAAGCACCAGATAGGTAAAACATTCTTTTTCCCTTAAAACCTCTAGAAGGGCACATCTTATTTTATCATGAAAGATCTAAAAAGGCACAAATTTCAAAAGAATGATTTTTTTCCATAGGAAAATCTTCTTATCAACATTTTATTTTCCATCCAAAGTATCACCAAACAATTTATCATAATACAAGATAGATTCCCCCACACTTAAGTTCAACTAGATTATGCAATTTCACTTCAAGAGCAGGTTGGGTAGGGAGAATTGTCTTGTAATGTGGCTAACCTAACATGATGTTCATGGATTCTAAGGGATACAAGGATTAAATGTGTAATTAAGGATATTATAAAAAGGATTCTTAGAAAAGGGGGCTTTAAAACCAAAGAAACACCTCAATCATTTAAAACACAACTACCTCAAACCCTCAAGTTCTAATAGAAATAAATCAAATTTAGGTTAAAGCAAGCATGGTTTGATTCTCTCAAGAAGTGAGGCGAATGAAAATAATGTGAAAATAATGGTTCGGAAGCCTCACAAAAAAGTGATTTCAAATACAAAGACAACGAGATATGGCACGTGATTCTAAAATTAGATTACTTTTCATGAAATTCATTTATATTTGAACTTGAAACAATGTAGTTTTGAGCATTCATTTAAGATAATTTTCAAAAAATATTTTTTCTTCACTCATAGACATGGGTTTCAAAAATGGAAATGATAATCATTAATTCCCAAAAGTGTCAGAAACACAAAATATTTTTAAAAACAAACACTAATTTTTTTAAAAAAATAAAAAAATTGAAATTTATAAACTATAAAGGTTCCCTCTCCCATAAATAAATGATGAAGTGTCCACAATTATTTAATGTAGATTTAATATGTAATTATATTTTGAATTGAATAAAAACATGTGATAAAGTGGTAAGGAGAGGTATAACCTGACTTATTGGAAGTGCATCTTTGAGTTAAGATCATAAGTGTTGCACACATGAAAACCTAAAACCAAAATATGAGAAAATAACATAAGAAAATTATTAAAAGAAAATTAAAATATATATAGAGTGAGAAAAGAAGGATAGATCTTCGTTTAATCCCCGAAGTGGGACCTAGGTTTTGACTACCACTAGATGGGATGTTTTAGAAGGTTATCCCCAATAAGATAGTGGGTGAAGTTTATTGATCATGAACCACCAGAACTTATTCCTTCCATCATGAATGTCTTAATTTTTGTTGTGGAATCTATGGATATAGTACACCAAATCCCCCACATTAAAATGACATGCAAATTGTATAGTTGGGTTAGAATAAAGAATGAGTCCTCCTTTTTCTTGGTTTCCCCTTTCACAACTTCTTCATCATTCTCCAGTGGCTGCTCAACGTATTCTAAATCAAATTAATAGTCAAAGGGAATATCATAGTGTAATTATATTTTAATTAAATTAAAACATGATAAATAAATATCAAAATATTCCCTTTAAAAGTAAGAATCTTGTGTCTCTATTTCCACATGCAAAGACAATTTGGAATCCTCTTGAACTCTATCCAATAAATGTTCAACAAGTTCAGGGAGCTCCATATGTTCCCCATCAGGTGAATATTATTTTTCATATTCCTCCTTGTCAACAATATAAAATTCTGTAAACTAATGGGAGAATTCCCTTAGCTCTCGGGCTATCACTTCAAAAAATTTCTAGTTTATGTCCTCCCTCAGGACAGTTATGAAATCATTGAATGACTCCTCCCCATTATTTGATGTTGAAAATAACCTCACCTATCTAATAATAATAGAAACACCATACTCCATGGACAAGGGTGAGATATTAATTGTTTCTTTCACTTGTGTGTGATTATTCCATTAATTGAAGAAATGATCATTTGAAAACATCAAGGAAAAATATTTTTTTAACTTTTTTTGAAAAGTATTAAATATTAATAATTAAATTGTAGAACTACCTCCATAGAAATGACACCATGTTTTGAAATGTGCCTATCATGGGGTGTGGTAATAATTTTTTTCCTAACATAAAATGAATTAAAGTGGTTAAACTAGGTTGTATCTAGATAGTATCACTGAAAAATCACATTTGTCACTTTAAATTTGAAAAAGATGTGTGTTTTTTTTTGAAATTGTGTAGTTTTGGAGAAAAATAAATAAAATAAAAGGAAGAAATAAAGTAAAAGATTTAATATAAATCAACAAATAATTTGATTAAAAATAGTGATAATATTTGAGTGATCAGGTTGGGGTTGGTTTTCCAATTGTGATGTTTTCATAGTTCTAATTTATCCAATCCTCTTTTTCTAAGCTGATTAAAGTGACATTTTACGATCACTTCCTCTGAATCCCTTGGTAAACAGTGATGGTGGGAGTAAACCTTACCAAGATATTAATTTTTCTCTACTATCCTTGATTTTTTAAAATAGTTTCAATGAATACCCTCAACTGACTTAGTTAATTACTGATCGAGTCTTGTTTATCCCAAATAATCAAGAATATGCACTACACCTCCCACATGTATTAAATATCGTCGATTAATTCACCACTAAACCGTAATATATTCCAATATATATATATATACTAGAACCTATTGGAGGGAGATAGTGATCATTTACCAAAGTAATAATAACAATATAATATAAAATTTAATACCATCTGAGAAGATAATAAAAATTGTTATTAGAATTGAAACCAACTTCTCAAAAGAGGGAAAATATTTCAAACAATTAAGTGTATAAACTCAAACATTAAAAAAATGAAAAAATACACTTCAAAAATCACTCAAAATATTTCCCTCTCCATGGTATGGGTAACCAAGAAGAAGGGGGAAGAATAAGTCATTATAATATTAAGAAGAATAAAAAACAGAAAAATAAATCGTCTAGAATTTGTCTTCCAGAAGTTTGAATTGGTTCTGCCCACCAGCTGACTGAAACATGCTATGCTCCATTATTATAAGATATTAAAAATTGATTTGGATATCTAACTTATAAATTTAAAAACATTTGGATCCATGTAAAAGAAATTATGTCTGCCTTAATAAAATTGACTTTTTATAGCTTTCGATCACTATTCCACCTACCCCACTTTGACTGGTTCAAGGGAGGCCTTAATGAAATACTATCTCTATGTAATTTAATTTGAAGATTACCCTTAGAGTCATTTTTTGATACCATCTATAATCGTCTCATTTTGAGGTTTATATCCCAAGATATACCTCATTTAATGCAGTAGGGTCTATTCTTCTGACTACAATATGTTTTCACATTATTCGATTTGTTTGGGATTGTTGGAATAGATTCTCACATAATTGTTTTAAATCCAATTAATACCAAGAATTATATCAATTTAAATCATGGGTATGATGATAAGATCAGAAAATAGAGTACATTTTTGTATCCTAAGGGGACTGATTGACAAATTTTTATAGCTATGATACTTCCCTTAGGAGTTTTGACTGAAAACTCCTTTATTAAGTCAAATTGGAAATGTATAATTTTCCTATAAAATTGGGAATATATAAAATAATGTGATGATCCATAATAAAATAAATAATTAGATAAGTTTGAGGAGATGATTAATGTACCTTCCACTACATCATTAGGAACTTCAACCACAATAATTGTGATCACACAAGCTTGGCCTTCCCCCTTGGGCTTTTATGAGAAATGTCTCCTTGACTCTTAGGAAAATAATTTACATAATCTCCCATATATTTGAAATTGTAACATTTAACATTGGTGAATTATTTATTTCCATTACAATCAGAGGATTTGTGGCCATTTCATCCACACTTGTAACAAACCCCCATACCTTTCAAGAAGGTATTAGGTTGTTTCATCCCACAATTATCAGAGGATGGAAAATCAATTATTCCCTTATTCCCATTTTACTTATTTCCTTTTCCAGAGTGTTCAATATCCATCTTCTTCTCTTAAAATACCATAAAGTAACAATACTTAGTGAATTTTATTTCTATAATGATATCACATGAGATGATATTTTTATATTATGAGAAATTTTGGTCCCCTCAAAGGAATGGTTTTAAAACATCAAAGAATCGATAAATATTTCCCCTTGAATTTTGTATGTAGTTGATGAAATGACTTGATAAACTTGTGAATCTAGCTTCATACTTTGCAACATTATCATCCTAATTGTTTCTCAGATTCAGAAACTGCCTTTCCATATCCGCTTGCTGTTCATGAGGAAAGTATTTTTATAAGAATATTTCCTTAAACTCCATCCATTCCATATTTTAAATCTATTCCACCTCCTTTTTTTTTGAATTAGTTACCAACATTGATCAACATATCCTGATAAATGATAAACTGTCATGACAATCTTCTCCCATTAATTACTTTCCAAAGAGAGAAATATCCTCTCTAAGGAACTTATCCACTAATCTCCTAAAAATGGGTTTTTAGTCCCATTAAATGATAGAGGATTTTTCATATAAAGAGATATAACATTGCTCCTACACATTGTGGTTTAGGGTGCTCCATATGGGTAAGGATATTGTTCATAACCTGAGTTAGCTATCCTAGTATAGTTATAAGTTTCTCAACACCATTCGTAGCTCCATAACAGAAATCATCATCTTGTATAGGGGTAAATCCCTACATGGGATACGATCATTCAAGAAATTTACATACCTTCCTCTAGGAGCCATTTCTAAATGACGACATACAATATATTAGGTTATGAATCATATTTCATAATCTCAACTAGAATAATACTTAACATAAATTGAAATACTATACAAAGATAATCCCATAATCATAAACATGGTTTCTCTGAGGAAAAATTTTCTTTTATATCTTTCATAATGGATTGTAAAGAAGATATGAATTATCCTAAGCATATCCCCTGAGAGTGTCAAACTAGGTGTGCAATAAGGCCCACTTTTGTGTACCAGGTTACCCTGGGTCAAGCCCAAAACACATTGTTGGAGTTTTTACTCCTAGATATATCTATTCTAGAACCACGTCAACTTGTAGTATCCATAAATGGATGTATTTGACAGGAATATCCATATAATATCTTCCTTACTAAAATTCTAGGATGTTCATGTTTGTTTATACTCAAAGTCTATCTTACGTTTTTTTCCCTAATCTTTATTTTCTAAATGTAGTTTCCAATTTTTTTTAAAAAACATCATTTGATAACAACTATAACACCTCAGACATAGTTTAATGGAGTCGGTACATTATTTTATTACATTGAAATGATTATAAGAAATTAGTATCCCAAATAAATTAATAGTCTAGTAGTTTTAGAAAACCATATATATACATAAGTTCAACATTAAAACATGAAATGAAATACAATATAGGAGATCCATTAGTAACTCTCATAACTACTAGATTATCCCTACAAGTCATTCATAATAATCTTCTTAGCATATTCGGTAAATATAAAACATAATAAATGGGTGAGATTAGATTCCTATTAAGGGTAAATAATACAACATAAGTAATATAACGCCCCGACCCCAGTTACCCAAAGTCGGTGCATTATTACGTATCATTGGCATGATCATAAATGATCAAGTCTCAAAAGACCGATTAGTTTAGTATCCTTGGAAGTACTAGATACATTCATAAGGTTTACATTACATCATAAAATGGAAAACTAAAACAATATTGTTTCCATAGACAACACTAAGTTCCCATATAATATCCCTGGAGGTCAGTCATAATATACTTCTTTGAATCCTGAGAAAAAAAAACATAGAAAGGGGTGAGCTTAGATGATCAGTGAGGATACAATTATAGCAAAAACTTTCATAAATAAGTATAAACATTTAAGGCAATGTATAACTAAAACAAAATCCTTTTAAACTTGAACTTTATCAAAATATGGGAAAAAATAGAATGAAATAATTCCATTTACTTATTCACATCGATATTCTACTAGTCGAATAATAATATGCAATATCAATAACCACTTTCATAATGATTGAATGCATAATTCCAGACTATCATAACCACATAGTCAAGGCCTCATGCCAAGTATTCAAATAATATTTTGTCAAGGCATTGTTCCAAGACAGTAGTTTGTCTCATGAGACCTACCGATGCATCGAGGAGCTATAGCGGGCTCCACCCTTCACTTACTATGTCCAATGCATTCCTCAAATGAAAAGATGAAACATAACATAAAAATTCGTATTAAAACTATAATACAAAATGTCAATAATTTATCCACAAACCATGAATGGCATAAAAATATCACATCCACAGTCAAACATAACTCATTAAATAAAACATTGAAGATTTTATTGTAACATATTAACCTCAATTGAGAATAATTAAGGATATTGACATAGATGAAAATAATCATCAAAACTATTTGAGATAAATATCCCCCTTTTTCTTGAAAACATTTAAAAGTCACACTATTTTCCAAGAAGCCATTTAAAAATAGATTTTTGAATAAAAGTGTCCCATACCAGTTTGAAACTTTTAAAAGGAATTTTGATTTGAAAACTTTAATGTCCACATAAATAAATCCTTAAAACCATTTTTAAAACATGGACATTAATGAGAAAGATTTAGAATAATAAGTCATTAAAACATTTTAAAATGATATTTTATTTACAGTTCCTAACCAAAATAGAGACACTTGAATACAAATAAAACTTTGTAATATCATGAGAATAAAGGGATTCATGATATACTATGTGAAAGTACATTATATACACCATATAAAAGTGATTTGGTGTATAACAACAAAGAAGTCTCAATGGAATGTAATTCGAGATGAAATCTCTTATAAAGACCATATACTTAGGTTAAGGATAAATAAAAAACATAATTATTTGTGAGAAATATAAATACAATCAATATGATTGCATATGCAGTGTAAATCAGTTAGTGGACATTAACACATATTCTTGTAAAGACAACACCAATGAATTGGATATTTAACTCAATAATTGGAGATTGAGTTAAAATTACTCTTATAAAGTTCATATAGATGACTTGAGAAATTATCAATGGAGTGATTATGTGTATCAAAATTATATCCACAGAAAGGGTAGTGGAAATTATGACATAAGAAAATTAATAGTGATTCCACACATAATCTTGGAGTAAAATAATCAATGAAGTATGTGTAAAGGCGAATGAGTGGAAATTGAAATTTCAAATTTCCTTATAGATTTGGTAACTTACGAAACATACACCCATGAAAGAAGGATCATAAAATGATGATGTAAATATCCATAAATTAAATTATATTATAAAATGAATAAAATCATGCGCAGTACACAATACACCACATCCAATAAATAAGTGGCGAACAATATAAATATCCCAGAATTAAGAGTGAGATAAGAAACCCCTTACTTTGTACTTTTTCTTTGGATGAGGGTAGGTTAACCACATGTAAAATGGTGAAATAATTTTTATTTAATTATACAAGAATCATATACTTTAATATGATAACATATATGATCTTTTACCATTGATTTGTTAATAATATCTTACTATTATCGTCGTTTTGGGTGTTAACGGATTCATTTTCCTCTATATTATTTGTTATGTGAGACATATTTATTATGGATGAGATGTATCTTATTCATATACAGAGTTATATAATGTCTCTAAATATTATTTTTAATCATAAAATTAAATTTAGTCTTGAATGGATACGATGGGGAATGATTCTCATCGCGTTTGTGGAGACGGTAATCCGTACGTACACACGAGCGACAATATCATTATTTTGATATTAAAATAATATATAATTGGATGGTATATCATATATAAATAATAGTTATAATGTTATATTTATTATTTACATGAATTAAACATCATTATTATACCCATCCAAATAAAAATGTATTGAATAACAATTACACCAAGACGTGGAGACGGTAATCCATAAGTATGCACGTATGGTGACATGTCATTCAAAGGATGAATAGAATAATTAATATTGATGTACCATATTTATAATAAAATCATAGTATATAGAATATACTGGGGTTAATATTTTATAGTGTAAATAACAAATAAAGAAGAAGTGGAAGAAGAAAAGAACTTGAAAGGGGGTGGTGAAATTATTACGTCTTCTTCGGGTTCTTCCTTTTGATTTGATCAAAATGGATCCCTAAGTTGGCTTTATGACCAAAGGAGTGCCTCTAGGATGAAGTTAGGAAAGTGTATAGGATATTTGGTTAGGGTTTGGCCGAGCCAAAAGGCTTTGAAGGTGTGAATTAGAGAGAAGGGGAAGTGCCCTTTTAGAAGAGGGG
This sequence comes from Viscum album, assembly GCA_963277665.1. NCBI lineage: Eukaryota > Viridiplantae > Streptophyta > Magnoliopsida > Santalales > Viscaceae > Viscum > Viscum album. The sequence goes on from OY728122.1 coordinate 2,098,355,360, forward strand.
TGAGGGGCTCCTAAGGAAAAGATAGAAATATTATTTTTTAATGAACTAATTTTCGGTTTCTAATGGCTCAAAAGTTTATTATTTAATGGTTAAGGTGGTTATGAGTCGAAAACAACTCAACCAATAGGCTTTAGATATGTTTGGGTCATTATATTAACCTTAACTTTTAGATTTAACTCTTAGTTGAATAGTTTGACATTTACCATCTCTCTTTGTATTTTAATATTATATAGTTAATAAAATTATTATATAATTCCAAGATAACCCCAAGTGGTTCATTAATGATTAACCTATCATTATATAATCCATTTTCTAAACTTTATATTATTTGGTATAGAATATCAATTAATAATATAATATTTGTTTTAAAAACTCTTTTATGTCAATTTTTTACACTATTTAATAATTGATTTTTGTTAAAGTCCTAAAAACTTTATTAATTCAAACTAAATTCATTTAAGAAATCATAACATGTCATATTAAACTATAAAATTTGTGGATGTCATAAAATTGTTCAAATTATATTTATTTTAACATTTATAATACAATTTATTTGATTATTTCATTAATAAGGAAAATACTGCATCATCATTGTGTCATAAATAAATTTAATTATTCAATGTATACAAATTATAAATAAAATACCATTATGTAGGATATATTTTTTTATTTCTAATTAATATTTATATTTGAAGAGATAACATGTATAACCTTATGTAAAAATTGGTTTACTAAAAGATATATGCTTATGTCATTTTTGAATTTACTTTAACTTAATTAATATAAAGTGTCATTATCACTTACAAGTAGCTCCATGGGGTCCCAAAATCGACCCAAAGATTTCCATGGTCTTACATGTATCATAAAATAGGGTTAGGACACGTGTTAGGGTAATTTAATATTATTATAATATTATTTTGTTACCCTTATTTTCCAGATTTACCCTTTAACCATGGTAAATAAAATATTTACCGAAGTAATTAGTCAAAATGTCTAAAAATAAAAGATACATATTTACAAAATTTGAACCTCCAGATTCTAAATATGGAATCCATTTTTATAAATTCAAAAAAAAAAAGAATTGGACGAAATTAATTTAAAATTAATTCCCATTGTCAAAACAGAGAGCATGTTTTTTAAGAAATAATAACTATCAAAAGATTGTCACTTGTTTATGTCTAGTTTAAATGTAAAATTACATCCAATTACCAATTTTAGATTAAATGGTAAAAATATATTATAATTATACTTTAAAACCTCTAAATAGTATAATTTTTCACTATAAATTATTTGGATTACAAAAGCTGTTTTCAATTAATATTTAGTATTTTTCACTATTCATAAAATTTTGAATGTTTTCTAAAAAATACCAAAAATTCACCCTAGCCTAATTTAGATATTCTGAATCCAAAAATTAAGTCCATTTTGAAAGATAAAATTTATAAAATTTCAAAAAGTGGGTATTACTATTCATAACAGCTACTTTGATTGCTCGTGGTGTGTTAGAATCTCGAAGTTGCGTACAATGAAAGATATTGCATTATTCTAAGGGAAACATACCATGGAATCTTGGGGTGTTACATTCTCCCCTCCTTCAATAAATTGCGTCCCCAAAATTTTTAAAATTGGGCTTGGGAATATAATGGAAAGTCCCACATCGGACAAAGAGTCAATAAAACTATCACTTTAAAAGAAAGAAAGAGAAGTAAAAAGGTCACCCAAGATAACCCATACTAGGATTACATATAGAAAAACATGGATATGGAATACAAACTATGTGTCAAGTTATGATGGAGAAGGATAGAAAACATGATCAGGAGAAAGTTAACAACAAGAAAACCACAAACTTGTGATGGAAAAAACAGTCATTAGTCTCACAGTAGGAAAAGTAAATGGACAACATTTTTTTTGTTTTAAGGTACATTACATAAAGACAAGGAATTAATTTATGAGATTGACTAAGAACATAAAGATATATACTTAATTTTTATGTAGGGTTTCATTCATTAATAAATTTCTACCACTAACTCTTTTTTTAAATGATGAGTATTCAAGAAGACTTGGTCACCCTGGAAGAGCTAGAATAAACTTCTATAGAATTACATGATCCAAAACAGATAAACTATATATTCACCTTGTCTTTGTAGATAAATCAAAACCAAAATGGTTAGTATAAGATCTGATGATCCCCCAAAAGGATATTCCATTAGAGAAAGAAACTCTAATCTTAATTTTTAAAATTAAACCAACAATACCCCAAAGTTAAATAAATACCATTCAATAAACAATTGTCCCTAAAATCCTTCAATATAATCCAAAATAATATTGAAACCCAAAACTTAGAAGAATTTGGTTATGTAGTCTTCCACATTAAATTATATCTCCAAATGACATCAACTAATTTTAAAGTCACATACATAAAATTAATTAACCTAATCACATATTCTCTATTATAGGTTTATCATTTCCATAAATAGCCCAAATAACTATAAATCCAAAATAAAAACAAAGATAAAAATCCACCATTACTCCTCAAATGAAATCCCATAGTATTTTATTTTCTTTGGGCATACAACAAAGCGAACATCTTCCAAAATAAAATTTATCACTTAGTTACCAAATAATTTTCCTATACTAAGGGTATTCATTTGATAAGACATAAGATCCCAAAGAAACTTATTATTGATCAGTAAAATCATTTTACTACAAATAATTAGTCACACTAACCAGGGACTTCATGTAGTCCAGTGGTAGATGATAAATCCCAATTTCACTTTGGTTGTGGGTTTGATTCCCACAGCTTTGTCCGACATGACAAGTTGTCACACGGTCTGCGTGTTTTCATTTTTCAAAACGATATTATATAACATTACCAAAATGAGATAAATTCCTCAAAATAACCAAAACATAATTTAACCACAACGTTATCTCATACCTAGAATTTTCATTCCAAAATATAATAACTTGTAATTACCTCAAACCCAATGATCATATGAAACCAAATGGTTATTTATAACTCTATCCACAAGGGAAAAGATAATTCTTCCTCAAATTTCATTTTCACATGGAAAACTACAGGGTTACAAATACACGATAAAATTATTCCAAAGTAATCCCATAGAAAAGGAGCACTAATACTTTTAAACATTTGTCCAATCATTTATTTCCATATAGCTTCTTCTTTGACCAAGAAAATATCCTATAGAATTGGGAATTCACTTGGGTAATGGCCAGGTCCCATAAATTTATGGAAAATGACTATAAATGGATTCTTGGGACCATTTTTATTTTCTTTCATAGTAATCTTCATTTTTCCTTGGAAATTATTCACTTCATGTCCTTCATTCCTGCATGAAAAGAATTTATTTGTTTCATTGAGACACATTCCTAGGTGTCTACTTCCACATTTACTACATGATAGAAATTGAGGATTCCTTTCTCCATGGTCTCCACTGCTGGAGCTCTTATCATTCACCACCTGTCTCTTCTTTTCTGAGTCCGGGAGTTGGTTAATATATATTTTGCTGATCATATTTTTGGAAAACTGATTTGGCATGAACATGATATCTTTTACGCCTGTCAACATTCCATTTTGCTGCTCATTTCCACCACCGTTCCCACCTTGTAAATCATTCTCAAAGTTACTATGACTTCCTTGGAATCCAGCCATTTACGAAAACCATAAAGCATTGTGTGAGTAACATTAGTGAAAAAATCATTTAGAGAATATCATGACACCATATTATCAATTTAAAACACCTTAGGATTAACCAAAGTCATTAATTCTTATCTTAAATTAAAATAATTCAAATCGGTTTGTAAAGTAAATGTAAATTATCCTAAGAATATCCCCTGGGAGTGTCGTAACCAAGAGTGCAGAAAGGCCTATTGTCTTGCACCAGTACCCATTTGAGTCTATCTCAAAGCGGTGTTTTCAGGTTTTACCACTAGGTACATCTATGCCAGATCCGCCTCTACCTACTTGTATCCAGATGGAGATGTATTGCTTGGAAAACTGACAAAATCACTATAATACCAAAATTTTAGGAAGTTCCTCTATACTAATCCTCAAAGTCAAACTTAGGGATATGTGCCCTATTCAGAGTTTATCTAAATCTAGTTTCAAAAGTTTGTACTAAACCTCCTCTGATACCAACTATAATGCCCCGAACCCAGTTACCAAGAGTTGTTACATTATTACCTATCATTGGCATGATCATAAATGATCAAGTCTCGAAAGACAGATTAGTTTAGTATCCTTGGAAATACTAGATACATTTATAAGGTTTACATTACATCATAAAATTGAAAAATACAACAACATTGTTTCCATAGACAACACTGAGATCCCATAGAATATCCCTGGAGGCCAGTCATAATGTACTTATTTGAATCCTGGGAAAAATAAAAATAGAAAGGGGTGAGCTCAGATGCTCAGAAAGGATAACATTATAGTAGAAACTTTCATAAATAAGTATAAACATTTAAGGAAATTTATAACTAAAAAAAAATCCTTTTAAAATTGAACTTCAACATAATATGGGAAAAAATAGAATGAAATAATTCCATTTACTTATTCACATGGATATTCTACTAGTCGAATAATCACATGAAATATCAATAACCACTTTCATAATGATGAAATGCATAATGCCAGACTATCATAACCACATAGTCAAGGCCTCGTCCCAAGACTACAAATAATATTTTGTCAAGGACTTGTGATAAGACACTAGTTTGTCTCATGAGACCTACCAATGCATCAAGGAGCTAAAGCAGGCTCCACCTATCACTTACTAAGTCCAATGCTTTCCTCATATGAAAAGTTGAAACATAACATAAACATTCATATTAAAACTAGCATACGAAATGTCAATACTTTATCCACAAACCATGAATGGTATAAAAATAGAACATCCAAAGTCAAACATAACTCATTCAATTCAACATTGAATATTTTATTGTAACATATTAACCTCAATTGAGAATAATGAAGGATATTGTCATAGATGAAAATAATCATCAAAACTATTTGAGAGAAATATCCCCCTTTTCTTGAAAACATTTAAAAGTCACACTATTTGTCAAGAAGCCATTTAAAAATATATTTTTGAATCAAAGTGTCTCATACCACTTTGACACTTTTAAAAGGAATTTTTATTTGAAAAATTTAATGTCCATGTAAATAAATCCTTAAAACTATTTTTAAAACATGGACCTTAATGAGAAAGATTTAGAATAATAAATCATTAAAAAATTTTAAAATGATATTTTAGTTAGAGTTCCTAAACAAAAAAGATAAACTTGAATACAAATAAAACTTTTTAATATCCTCAGAATAAAGGGATTCATGATATACTATGTCAATGTACTTTATATACACTATATAAAAGTGATTTGGTGTATAAAAACAAAGAAGTCTCAATAGAATGTAATTTGAGATGAAATATATTATAAAGACCATATCCTTAGGTTAAGGACAAACCAACAACATAATTATTTATGAAAAATATAAATATAGTCAATATGATTTCATATTCAGTGTAAATCAATCAGAGGACATTCACACATATTCTTGTAAAGACAACACCAATGAATTGGATATTTAACTCAACAAATGGAGATTAAGTTAAAATTACTCTTATCAAGTTCATATAGATGACTTGAGAAATTATCAATGGAGTGATTATGTGTATCATAAATATATCCATATAAAGGGGATTGGAAATTATGACATAAGAAAATGAATAGTAATTCCACACATAATCTTGGAGTAAAATAATCAATGAAGTATGCGTAAAGCCGCATGAGTGGAAATTAAAATTTCAAATTCCCTTATCGATTTGGTAACTTAAGAAACATACACCCATTAAAGAAGGATCATAAAATGATGATGTAAATATCCAAAAAATTAAATTATATTACACAATGAATACAATCATGCACAATACACAATACACCACATCCAATAAATAAGTGGAGAACAATAGAAATCTCACAGAATTAATAGTGAGATAAGAAAAACCTTACTTTGTACTTTTTATTTGGTCAATGGTAGGTTAAAATCCTGTATAATGGTGAAATAATTGTTATTTGATTATAAAATAATCATATACATTAATATGTTATCATATATGATCTTTTAACCTTGATTTGTTTATAATATTTTACTATTATCGTCGTTTCGGGAGTTAACGGATTCGTTTTCCTTTATATTCTTTGTTATGTGTGCCATATTTATTATGGATGAAAAATATATTATTCATATCCAGAATTATATCATGTATCTAAATATTAATTTTAATCATAAAATGAAATTTAGTCTTGAATGGATACGATGGGGAATGAATCTCATCGCGTTCGTGGAGACGGTAATCCGTACGTACACACAAGCAAAAATATCATTATTTTGATATTAAAATAATATATAATTTGATGGTATATCATATATAAATAATAATTATCATGTTATATTTATTATTTACATGAATTACACATCATTATTATACCCATCCAAATAATAATGCCTTGCATAACAATTACACCACGACGTGGAGACGGTAATCCGTACGTACGCACGTATTGTGACATGTCATTAAAAGGATGGATAGAATAATGAAGATGGTTGTACCATATTTATAATAACATCATAGTATATATAATATAGTGGGGTTACTATTTTATAATGTAAATTACAAATAAAGATGAAGTGGAAGAAGAAAAGAACTTGAAAGGAGGTGGTGAAATTATTACCTCTTCTTCGGGTTCTTGCTTTTGATTTGATCAAAATTGATCCTTAAGTTGGAATTATGACCAAAAGAGGGCCTCTAGGATGAATTTAGGGAAGTTGAGAGGAAATTTGGGCAAGGTTTGGCCGATCCAAAAGGCTTTGATGGTGTGAATTAGAGAGAAGGGGAAGTGCCCTTTTATAAGAGGGGTGAGGGGCACCTTAGGAAAAGATAGAAATATTATTTTATAATAAAATAATTTTCCGTTTCTAATGGCTCCAAATTTTATTATTTAAAGTCTATGGTGGTTATGGGTCGAAAAACACTCAACTAATAGGATTTAGACAGGTTTGGGTCACTATATTAACCTTAACTTTTAGATTTAACTCTTAGTTAAATAGTTTGACATTTACCATGTCTCTTTGTATTTTTATATTATATAGTTAATAAAATTACTATATACTTCCAAGATAACCCCAAGTAGTTCATTAATGATTCAAATGTCATTATATATGACCTTTGGACGAACCTTAGATTTTTAGGAATAGAATATCAATTAATAATATAATATTTGTTTTAAAAACTATTTTATGTCAATTTTGACACTATTTAATAATTGATTTTTGTTAAAGTTCTAAAAACTTTATTAATTATAAATAAATTCATTTAAGAAATCCCAACATGTCATATTAAACTATAGAATTCATGTATGTAATCAAAAATTTCAAATTATATTTATTTTAACATTTATAATACCATTTACTTGATTATTTCATTAATAAGGAAAATACTGCATCATCATTGTGTCATAAATAACTTTAATTATTAAATGTCTAAAAATTATAAATAAAATACCATTATGTAGGAAATATTTTATATTTATAATTATTATTTATATTCTAAGATATAACATGTATAACCCTATGTAAAAATTGTTTTACTAAAAGATATATGCTTATGTCATTTTTGTATTTACTTTAACTTAATTTATATAAAGTGTCATAATCACTTACAAGTGGATCCATGGGGTCCCAAAATCGACCCAAAGATTCCCATGGTCGGACATGTATCATCCAATAGGGTTATGACACATGTTAGGGTAATTTAATATTATTATAATATTATTTTTTTACCCTTATTTACTGGATTTACCCTTTAACCATGGTAAATAAAATATTTACCGAAGTAATTATTCAAAATGTATAAAAATAAAAAGTTACCTATTTACACAATTTAAACTTCATGATTCTAAATATGGAATCCATTTTTCTAAATTCAAAACATAGAAGTGACCGAAATTAATTTAAAATTAATTCCCGTTGTCAAAAACAAAGAGCGTGTTTTTTAAGAAATAATAACTATCAAAAGATTGACACTTGTTTATGTCTTATTTAAATGTGAAATTACATACAATTACCAACATTATATTAAATGTTAAATATATATTCTAATTATACTTTAAAACCTCTCAATAGTATAATTTTTCACTATAAATTATTTGGATTTAAAAAGATGTTTTTAATTAATGTTTAGTATTTTTCACTATTCATCAAAATTTGAATGTTTTCTAAAAAATACCAAAAATTCACCCTAGGCTAATTTAGATATTCCAAATCAAAAAATGAGTCCATTTGGAATGTTAAAATTTATTAAATTTCAAAAAGTGGGCATTTCTATTCATAACGGCTACTTTGATTGGTCGTGGTGTGTTACAATCTCGAAGTTGCTTACAAAGAAAGCTATTGAATTATTAAAAGGGGAAAGTACCATGGAAGCTTGGGGTGTTACAAGTAATCATAAACATAAAAACTAGACATGATGAATAACTAAAAACACATGCCTTTGAAAATAACCATGAGCATAATATGGTAGGAATAAAAGCAGATTGAATAATTCAATAAAACATAACCGTGGGTATTATACTAGTGAAATAATCAAATGGAATATGAATCACTAGTTTTATAATGAGGGAAACAATAATTCCAGTCATCATAATCATTCTGTCAAGGCCTAGTGCCAGGACTATACATAAATGAGTAAAAACACAAACTAGTTTGAATGATGAGATCTACTGATGCATCAAGGGGATATAGTGGTCCCCACCCATAACTTAATAAATCCAATGAATTCCTAATATAAATGGGGATAAAAATAAAAATAAAATATTAATATTGAAACTAAAATATTAAATGTAAATAACTTTCCCCAATCGTTAAATAAGACCACTAACCATTCTGTGTAATATGGTGAATGGTATCAAGATAACACATACAAAGTTAAAATAATTATAAAACATTAAATAAAATATGGTATATGATATCATAAAATATTAATCTCATTTAAACATAAGAATCATCAATGGTGTTGAAATAGATGAAAATACTCATATAAAATCATTGAGTAATTCTTAAGAGAAGTATTCTTTTACTTTGAAAAGAAGAGTTCTTTTGAAAAAATATTTGAATAAATATAGAAGTGAATTAATTTAATTTTTTCATAATAAAATTATTGATTTTAGAAAAATATTGGTGGATAAAAACAGATTATATAGTGCATTTAAAAATTGGTAAGAATTCGAGAAGTTTCTTTAAAACATGCTTGTTTATCGGACTTTTTTTAAAGATCCATTTAAAACATGTAAATACCCTTAAAATAATGAAGGATTATGATTGGTAAACATATATGGAACATTAAAACAGAATTTATGAGGAGTACATAAGAATAATTAATAATTTCATTGAGGTATGTTTAGAATAAGAGTAGCCCAAAATAAAATAGAGGTTCAGGTAGAAAACCCTTACCTTATGCCCAAATGTGTTTTGCACTTTCCCTTACCTTCCTAGATAATAGAATTAAATTAATTAATTAATTAATTAATAACCTCATATAAATGTATTTGATTCAATATAGTTATATTAATTTCATTTTTGGACTTATTGATAAGTTATATGATTGAATTTGGTCGTTTGGGAGTGTTTGTTTCCTTGATTTCATGATCGGCTCGCTTTATTATAAGTAATAAAGTTCATTTAAATGGGTATAATTGTAAACAATTAGAATTTAATTTATTTAATTAGAATAAAAAAGTTTAAATGGTTATATATATATATATCATTTTTTATTCATTACGAGGATAAATCATTAGATAATACATTTAGTTATAATTGTTTAGATTATTACGACAGTTGTTGATCATAACGAACTCATTTCATATTATCACTTATTATTATGTAAATATGTTAAAAATAGAACATAAAAAGCATTGTAATATACATTTTATAATCTATATATATCATTAAAATGGTTTCATGAATAGTTTTGAAGAATAATTTGAAGAATGAAACTTCATCATCCACGAACGTTGTAAATTGGCACCTTAAAGATGATGATTTCGTTTATAAAATAAAAGAGGGAGTGTAAAGAGATTAATAATGGTAATTACATTAACATGGTATAATTTAATTATATATATGACACTAGAGTTATCATGATCAATTGTACAGAGAACATAAATTGAAATGAAATTAAATAAAAAAGGAAGAGGATTTACCTCTTGAAATAACCTCCTTAAGGGAAAGGGTTTTGGTCTTTTGGCAATAAAAAGGGCTCCTGGACGTGGGTAGAGTCTAGGTAAAAGTATTTGGGAAGAAATTTGAGAATATTTTATGGCTTATAGGAGTGAAGAGACGGGGGAGTGAGGGGTAGTTTTATAGTGGAGGAAATGAGTGATTTTTAAATATCGTATTCATTATTTTATTATTTTTCACAAGATAAGAAATATTGTTAATTCTTGTGATAAAAAATAGTAATAATTTCATGTGAGTTCTATCCAAGTGTGCTTACATCATTCACGATGCAAGGAATATTTTATTTATCCTAAAATGTATTTATACCGTAAATTATGGTATTATAGTTTTCACAAAAAATCAAGTATTTCAGAAAAATACCAAAATGTAAACATAAATATTTTTCAAAATTTTGAATTAAAAATTGAACTCAATATTATCCAAATAATTTTCTAAATATGTGAAATTTAATTTTTAAATAAAATCATTTTTTTTCTTGAAAAATATAGATCTTAAATTTAAAACTGATTTTATAATACTTTCAAAAATTAACTGAGGTCTCATAAAACTATCCTAAAATCATAGTAAAATATAATATTTATTTAGGAATATATTTTATGAAAAAGAATTTTATCTTGAATAAATTTATTAATATAAAATTGCAATTAAATATTTATTACTCACAAAAATATCAACACTTAATTATTATTTTTTAAAATATTCACTCTCATTTATAATGCGTCTTAATTTTATTTCTACTTACATGGGTGAGGTTACTCTTTATAAGGGTCATATTACTATTCATAAGGGTACATTATAATTCAAAACAATCAAGTTACTATTCACTAAAAATGTATGTTTATCTTATTAGACTCTAAATATCTTACTGATTGCAACTGTGTATGTCCATTTTTTGAAATTCAAAATACAAAATTAGAAAAATTATGTCTAATTTCTAAGTTATAACTATATTATATAATAAAAAAGTGTTTTTCCACATAGAATCAGTGTTTCATGCATTTTATATTAAATTTATTTGTAATTCATTGGGGTGCAATAACACGGGCGTATAAAACCTATTTCTAAATTATCCTGTAACTAATTCTTCAGCTCTGCTAACTCAATGTTGGCCATTCTATAATATGTCTTTGATACATGGATATATCTAGGAATAATTTAAATTTAGAACATAAGCTATCAGTCAGGATGAAGACCAAACAATTCTCCAGGGAACACATCACTCTAGTCCCTTACAATGGTCATGTCCTCAAGCATAGTTACCTCCTTTGTCTCAATCATTGAGATAGATATGTTTTATTATAAGTAAATAATATTCACAATTGAGATGATGATTATAAAGGAGATTCTCCCTCCTCCTTATACTTGTATAGAATTAGAGGATGCTTTGAGATGTGAAGAGTGATCTCCTTTTCCATATAGTTGATGTTGGATTTATTTAATGATTGAAAATCCATGATTAATATACCATCAAACTCCACTAAAGTAAGTATGAAACTATTTTCTGGGAGGTTTCATCCAAAATAATTAATTAGGGAGGAGTTATATACTCTGGATGCAATAATTCCCACATTTTCTATTCTCACAGATAACTCGACCTCTATATTTTTAGGTGTTGTTGGAATAGTTCTACCAAACATGAAAGATATAAAATAATGAATAAATATATAATGAAATGATATATTTTCTATTTTTGAATGAATAAATAGTGTACCTCTTACCACATCATTTTTAGGATCCACTTTAGCAGTAGTGATGTCATAAGCTTTCCCTTTCTCTTTGGGATTTGGTGTATAATAATTCTGATTCCCTGAAGGAGTTGAGGTTTAGTGCACTGTATTTAATAGTTCCCTTTCTCCCTAATGTTGAAACATTAAACCATGTGTGGTGCTTTCCTTTACTCAACTACATTTTCTTACTTCTACATGTCTCACTATATTTATGAGATTGGTGTAATTCTCTCCCACACTTAATGCATTTCCCCATCCCTTTTAGGAAAATCCTATGATGTTTTTTCCCATATTTTTTACATTTGTGTGGTTGAGTTTTATTTCCACATTTTTCATTAGGTCCTCCATCTTGAAACTCCATATTTTGTTTCTTATCTCCATAGCCATGTGAGTATTCTCTAAACTCCATCTCCACTTTGAGAGAACATCAAACAACTTCTTTAGAACTCTCAAAGTCTCAAATTTATATATCCTTTTGAATTAATGGTTTGAAACCACTAAATAATATATCTATTTTCTATCATTTTTTATAATAAAACCTAAGGTGTACCTTGAAATCCTTGTGAAAATTTCTTTGTAAGCTATGACATATTCAACTTCCTTTTGTTTAAGCACTATAATTTCTCTCTCCATATTTGTTATGATAGTTTAAGGGAAATACTTATTAAGAAATATTTTCTTAAATTATTCCCACTCCATATCTTAAATTTTATCCTTTATCTTGATGTTATTAATAAACACCAACCATTGGTCTACCTCTCCATCTAAATGATAAAAAGGGAGAGTCACCTTCTCCATCTCAAAAAAGCAAAGTACAGAAAGTATCTTCTTCATTGAGTTGACCCATTATTATGAAACTAGTTGATCAAAAGATCCACTAAAAATTGGTGGTTGTTTCCACATAAAATACTTGATAGCCAGTTTCTCCCTCTTCTGGGAAGGAAGGCGTTCCACAATATTTAGCTTATTTTTCATAGCCCAAGATAGCTGGGTAAGCATCAACATGAAATTTTTAACTCCACCTCCTGAGGCATTGGGCATGTCATTTGGGAAATAATTGTATTGTCCCTCACATGGCTTATTGGCATAGTTTATCCTAGTTCCATCCATTTTCTAAAATAGAAATGGTTTGAACAAAACATAATTCAACAATTAATGAATAAATAATTTATTATATTGTAAAATTAACTCTAAAGGCATATCTTGTGGTATCTATATGCTTAACATGTTTCTAAAACAACGCTTCATGGGTTGTTATATATACTTAATCCCCTACATAATATTTTTTACAAATGTTCTATAATCCCAATTCCCAAATTGACTAACCCATGCTCTGATAAAAAATATAGAAACCATAATTTTAGTACATGATTATTACATCATTTTAATGGTAAACAATATAAAATCATTACAAAACCATGATCCAAATTTCTAATGTCTTGGGAAATTAGGACCATACATAACTTTTACATAATCAAACATAAACATTAATTTAACTCCTTATTCTATAGCTTCTTCATGGCCCTCATTTTCCCCTTAGTACAAGTAATCACCTGAGGATATACATCAAAGAAAGGGGTGATCTAAAAGCTCAATAAGAGGATAGATATGAAAATGAATCAATATAACATGGGGTGAGAATAATTATAATCATAATAACATAAGAATAGGAATATTCATGAGAGGAATAATTATATAAAGTCATGGAATTTGTTAATTCATAAAAATGAGACATCATGCCATAGTGGTCAAATACTACACGTAGTTGCAAAGAAAGCTATCATCATGTCCACACATAACATATGTGCATAATCATAACATCATTATTGTGAAAAAATATAACATCATGTTGATTCATATTTCACTTTATCTCATGAGATATATCACATTAACCAATGAATTGGATCACTATAATACATTGGGCACACCAATCACATCATAACATTTATATAATATTGCATGTCACTTAGAACATATAACAATATTTCTAATAAAATAATCGATGAAAAGGAAATGGGTTTAAGGAGAATTTCATAATGAATAATTTCATGGATAAACAATGGGGTTCCCAAAATAAAAATGGAATAACCTAATTGGTATAATAATGATCAATCCTGAGTGAATAAGAAATAATCCCAAGATAAGTAAAACATGTGTTTTTAGAAAGAAGAGTTTTTTTGGAAACATCTTTTCATTTTTCATAAAATCATATTGGAAGAATGTATATCCAAGAAATGAAAAGGTAAGTACAATGAAATTATATTTGAGGAATATTAAAAGAACATCCATAATGAAATTTGGCATGAATGAGGGATAACCCAAAGAATTGAAATTGGGTTCGAGAATCCCCTTACCGTATTTTTGAATTATTTATTCACCTTAATAACATGCATAATCAAATTATATTCATTAATTAACAAATATATAAACTCTTATAGATGTATTTGATTCATTATAATTTTATTAAGTTCCTTTATTTCCATTTTGACGAGTTATAGTGTTCAATTTCATCGTTTATGATTTTTTGTTTTCTTGGCTTTCACGATTGGTTCACTTGTATGCATGTATGAAAGATTGTGTAAAATGGGGATAATTATCTAGAATTGAAATTATATTTTTTTTAATTAAATTATATAAGTTTAATTAGTTTTATATTTTTTCCCACATTTTAGGATTATTCATTAAATAAAATGTTAATGATAACCATTTAGATTAATTTTGGTGGTTTTCAATCATAATGAACTCGTTTTGTTTTATTATTTAATATTATATTTATATGATAGTTACAAAACATAAAAGGTTATAACATAAATTTTAAAATATTATTAAACCATTATAATGGTTTTATGACCACCCTTGAAGGTGGTAATGTAAAATGAAAACTTTTCATCTTCAAAGGCAATAAATCAACTCCTCATGGATGACGTCTTTATTTTTAGAATAAAAGGGAGAGGTGAAGAGGTTTGATGATAGATTATTCCATTAAAATAATAAAATTAAAAAATATATATAAGATAATTTATTTATCATTCATCTTGGATAAGCTGAGGTGATGATAGAATAATAAAATAATATAAATTGAAATGAAATAAAAAAAGGAAGATGATTTTACCTCTCAAACTTTTATCCTTGAGAACCTCCTTAGAGAAATTAGATTTGGTCTACTGTTGAGAAACAATTAATCTAGATGTGGGGGAGGGTATTGAGAATAATTTTGGGATGAAATTTGAAAAGATTCAAGGCTTGGAATGTGTGATGAGAATAGGTGGTGAGAGGTGATATTTATAGGGGAGGAGAGGGGTGTTTTTTGATTATTTGTTAAATATCGTAAATTACCATATTTCACTATTCACAAAAATTCTAATATTTTAGGGAAAAACCCAAAAATCAACCCTAACCATTTTTCAATGGTCATAATTCAAAAATAAAATCCACTTTATGAAAATAATTTTCAAAATACGATAAATTTAATTTTTAATAAAAATCATCATTTACGTGAAAATACCAATTTTAAAATTATAACTAATTTTATAACACTTTGAAAAATTAATTAGGGTATCATAAAATTATCTTATAATCATAATAAAAATATATATCAATTTATGAATATATTTTATTAAAATAATTTTTTTAAATCATTATATTAATTATAAAATTTTGAATAAACATTCTTGTTTTAAAAAAACATCAACACTTAATTTATCATTTTTAAAAAATTTATTTACTTATACTATGATATAATTATACCATATTATAATTTATAAGATTCCAAAATTTTATTTATACTTTTATATATTTGGTTACTCTTATATTGTCCAAATTACTTTTCATAATGGTCGTGTTACTATTCTAGGGTCAGGTTACTATTCCCTTAGGATAAGTTCCTCAATTTACTTAAATATTTCTTATTTAATTCTTGATTTATGATAATGATGTTTTTATTGGGATCTCCATGCTATGTACATGTTTTATACTATATAACAAAATTATAATAAGGAAAAAATCCCATTGATAAAAGTTTGGGTTGTTACATGGTTCGTGACAAAATGGTGGGGGGGGGGGGTAAATTGGAAGTTAGTTTACCTTGAGATATCCATGGCCATGATAGAGATGATGAGGGTAGTGATCATATTACCGTTATGACTATCTATATGGTGTATATGGAGTGGAATTTCATTGTTATTGAGACCTCTCCTTTGTAAAATTATGGGAATTTCATGTTATATTCCATGAAATGTGCATTTGGCGTTATAGAGAGATGGAACCATGATGGTATTTACTGGTTGGGAGAAAGGATAACATAACCCAGAAGGATCCTCTAATAATGGGTCAAAACCCCTGCTGGTTCTAAGTAGTTTTTTGGAAGATAGGTTTTGAGAGAAATTTCCCCATTTTATACATATCATGGAGAGAGACCTAGGGTGGGTAGTACCAAATATGTTTTATTTTACATGAGAGTTTTAGTTGTAGAATAATCCAATGTTTTGTAGGGAGGGTGTACATGATGTAGCGGAGTTATGGATAGATTCTATCCATAAAATTCATGACCACATAGAGACTCATATAGATAAGTAGGTCATGTTAGTAGTATATATGTTAAGAGGACTAGTGAAAAGCTGGTAGGATATCTGGGTTTTGACTAAGAAGGATGATGGTATGCTATGGAAGGATTTTCAATAAATGTTCTTATAATATTTCTATATAGAGACTCTAAGAAAGAAGAGAGCTATGGAATATATAAGGTTAACTCAGGGGACTATGTCGGTTATAGATTATGCTATCCACTTCTTCAACTTTCAATGATTTTTTCCAATGTTGGTAGGGGTGAGGTAGAAGTGATGAGATGTTTTCAGGATAAAATTATTTGTGAGATCAAGTCCTAGGTGAATATCTTCTATTTAAAGAGGTTTTCTAAGGTGGAATATTAGGTCCTCATTTATGAAGGGTACCATAAAGAGGATTATCATGGTGGGCATGTGGTTTTAGATAATAAGTTTAGTGGTATGACTTCTAATATTAAAAAACATCATTTTAAGAGTTTTAAATGGAGTGGTGTTGGATAGAGTATCCATGAAAAAGGATCATCCTCTTAGGGTAGTGATCAGGTGTTATTCAATTAGTGTAGAAGACCAAAACACATATGAAGTTAGTGTCCCTAACCACCAATCGAGTGTTGAGCATGTGACAAGATGGGAACATGTACATAGGTTCTTCAAAGACTCTCGAAAGGTGGGCAGTGATGGAGGATTAGGACCGATGTAGAGTATAGGAAGGGAGTCTAATACCCCCTTCCAAGTAGGAAGTTGGAGTTATACTAGCCATACTGGTCAGGGTAGTAACCATGGTACTCCATGGAAAGAGTGTCTATATCGGCAATGTAGTGTAGTTCATGGGGCCCAAATAGGATTTCAAGGAATAGGGGTAGGTAAACTGCATGTAGTTCAGCCTACACTTAGAGTTAGAGAGGCTGAACCATTGACTATTCAAGGTACGATTCTTCTAACTTCCATTATTTCTAGTGCTTTATTTTAAATAGGATCCTCAAAATCTTTTATATCTGCCTAGTCTACTAGAGGGATGGGTCTAGTAGTGAAGTATACAGTTGTGGTGAAGTTAATCAACACACCATTAGGGGTGTGATCAGTGGGTATTCATTAATGTAAGGAGTGTTTCCTTGAGGTTGGTGGGTACTATCTCCCTTGGGACTTGTACATTCTTGAGATGATAGGTTTTGACATGATACCAAGGATGAAATGGTTGGTTAAATACCATAATCACATTGATTGTTACGGTCAGTGAATGAGATTCACATCTCCTAAGGGTGAATTTTATGTTCATTATGGGGAATGGGGTATCTTGGAAGTCCGTGAAGGGACATTTATTTTTCAACTGGGTGGGATCAAATCCCATGTTGTGATTATTTTACTATACGATGAGGGAGAAAAGCATAATTTATTCCCTCTAGCGGTGGATCAATTTTAGGATGTGTTTCCTAATGAATTCTCAGATCTTCCACATAAGAGAGAGCTTGATTTCATGATTTAGTTGATTCAAGGAGCTGAGACTGTTTCTATGCTTCCTTAGATAATGGAACTAGCAAAACTCTAAGAACTTAAAAATCAATTAGAGGAGTTGGAGGACAAAGGTTGTATCCATTCCGGCATGTCACATTGTGGTTCTCTAGTTTTGTTTCCTAGGAAGGATGATGGGGAATTGTAATTGTATGTATATCATTGTAAGTTTAATTATATTATAGTGAAGAAATAATATCCTCTTCCATGTATTGACGATCTCTTTGACTAGATGAAGGGTGTTTTTCTGTTCTCTATGATTGATTTGAGGCCAGGGTTTCATCAGCTGAGGGTGAGACCTTCTAATATATCACAAACTACTTTTAGAATAATGTATAGTTAATATGAGTTCTTCATGATTCATTTTGGGTTAACAAACAAACCAACTATGTTAATTGATTTGATGAACCAATTATTTCACTCATACCTAGATTATTTTGTAGTTGTTTTTGTGGATGCCATCTTGGTGTAATCCCAGACTTATGATGATCATTCCCAATATCTTGAAATCATCTTTAGGACACTGAGATATAATAAACTAAACATAAAGTTATCAAAGTGTTTTTTTGGATTGAAAATGTATACATCTTAGGTAACATCATCTCTAAGGAAGGTATGTCAATTGAACAAGAGAAGGATCAATCAGTTTCATCTTAAGAGCATCCAAATAATAATTTTTATATTCAATGTTTTTGGGTTTATTAGGTTAATACACGAGGTTCATTAAAAATTTATCTCACTTGGAAGCACCAATATTAGGATTGAACAAGAAGGGTATAAGGTTTCAATGGCCTGAAGCATGTGAGAATTATTTTTAGGATATGAAGAAACATTTTAATGCTACACTGACCTTGATCTTACCTAATTCATGTAAGGAGTATACTTCATTTTTTGATGCATCTGGGATAGGAATTGGGGCAGTGTTCATGCCAGGAGATCATGTCACAGTGTATATATCATGGTAGTTGAGGCCACATAAATGAAACTATCCTACACACAATCTCAAGTTGTTTATATTGGTTTATGCCTTGATATGTTGGAAACATTATCTTTTGGTGAGAATTTTATCATTAATACTTATCATAATAACCTCATGTACATGTTTCATAGCATGATTTGAATCTTAGGCAGTGGATATGGGTTGGGTATATATATTATTTTAAAATTGAGATTACTCAAATTTATGGGAAGGGAAATAGTTTTGTGGATGTGTGGAGCTAGAAGAAACATAATTTGGAAGTTCAAGAGTATAGTTCCGAGTGGAAGATTGTGGTTTTATTTACTAAGATGCATATAGATTTTTAAGAGGGGAATGTGTTGATGGCACTTGTTTAATTTTCCATTTACAAATCTATTCAAAACTATGTTAAGAGGATGCATTAGGAGGATTAAAAATGTGTATCTTGGAGAGAAATTTCTAAAGATAGAGAACCACCTTCTGATTGGAATATTTATAGGGATAAGATTATTCATGTTCATGGTCATGTTGTTATGGTGATTTCTATACAGGAAGGGTTTATTCATGAGTTTCATGCCTAAAAGTGGTTGGTTTATCCTAGTTTGAACAAGATGTACTGATATATTTAAATAATGTATCAGTGGATGCGAATGAAAAATGATATTATAGGTTTCATGACATCATGTTACACCTTCCAGTAGGTGAAGGCCGAGAATCAATAACCTAATAGACTTTTATATCTATTTACTATTATTTAATGGAAGTAGGATGATGTTACCATGGATTTTATGGTATGTATCCTAATTAATCCTTTGAATAATGATTTAATTTGGGTGATTGTGGATCATTTAATAAAAATATCTCATTTCTCATCGATTTGGGAGTCTTTCAACATTGACCAATTGAGTGAATCATATGTCTAGGAGATATAAAATTTTCATGGGGTACCTTAAAGTGTTATTTTAGATCAGGATCATCATTTTATTTCAGGCTTTTGGGAAGGTTCTTAGAAGACACTAGGTTCCCAGGTATTTCTGAGTACGACTTTCCACCCGCAGGCAGACAGGTAATTAGAACATACAATCTAGGTACTTGAGGGCATGTTGAGGACTTGTTTCCTATAATTTGGTGGATCTTGGTAGAAATAATAAGCTCTTGTTGAGTTTTAATAATATAAAAATTATCTGTAGACTATTCAGATTGAAATATATGAGGCTATCTATGTTCGGATATGTATGTCTCCCTTACGTTGGATAGAAGATGGAGAGTATGAGTTATTGGGACCGAGTCTTATGTAGAAGTCATAATAGGAAATTTAGTTGATTCAAAAGCATATGGCTATGAAATAGAGTATATAGAAGTTATATGGTGATTAAATTCATCAACCGTTGGAGTTGATGGTGGGTGATCATGTGTTACATTAGGTTTTTCCAAGGTTGGGTCACCTTTGGATTTGGAAATAAAGAAAGTTGGTGGCTAGATATGTGGGGCCATTTGAGAATATAGAGATCATAAGACTAGTGGTGAACTGATTTTCTATTCCATAGTAATATAGTGGTATGAACAATATTATTCATTTATAAAAACTTCAAAAGTATCACCCAATCCCATCTCTTGTGATAAATGTTGATGATATTGATCTTGAGGCTAGTACATCCTTTAAGGACCATATGATTCATATTTTGGATTATAGTGAGAGGAATCTTTAGAGTAAGATCATGCCTTTAGTCCAAGTACTGTGGTAACATATCCAATTTCAAGAGTAAAATTGTTATAGGGAGGGGAATATTAGGTCCCAATGGCTCGATATTTTTTACTTTGGAGACTTAGTGATTATTGGAAGAACAGAACAAGGGAAAATGTTATAATGTGGGGAGGCTTTAAGACTTCAAACCAACAATGAGGTATGTTCTTGTTTAAATTTTGCTTTAAATCTCTGTAAATTTGGTTAATTAAATGATTCCTAAGATAATAACAGGTTTCAGGGGTGTCCTAGGGGTTCAGGACACAAAAAAGGGATAAAGGAGGCCATTTTATGCTGAGAGAAAGATTAGAACATTTTTAGTACTAACCATGCACACTGGCCTGGGAAATTTTGCAGCCTAACTCCCTTGGATAATAACCGATGCACAACCACCACATGGTTTTTCAAACCTTTTGGGCGGCCCAAAAAACTGTGTTTCCATTTCCCACTCTTGGACAGAGGGTTCTGCACAGTGGCACACTGTTTGGAAAACCGTGTAGCCAAACCATGCACCTTATTTAAATAGTGAAATTTCTCATCTCCCACCTTTGTCTTTAAGAAATCATACCCTATTTTTCTCCAATTCCATCCTATAGTAGCCAAGGGTTATGAAAATTTCCTCCCAGCTTCCCAAGGATTAATCTCTTACGATTCTTAGTTGTTTGAAGCATAATTGGTTGTGAATAGAAGATCCAGGTGCGTCTATCACCCCTCTTCCTTCTATTTTTTAGAGGAACCATGGAATGTTTTTTCTTATCCTTCTGAATCCTATTAAACCTTGTTTTTTAATAGATTATAATATTGGTCATTGACGGTTGTTTGGTATTTAATTAAGGGTCATGTTTTAACAAGATATTGTCTATGAACATGAGGTAGGTAGTCTATTAGTCATATCCCATACTATTGATGTTTATTCATGTGTACATGGTTGTGATTTTTTCCATTGTGCAATGTATTTTATTCTTTGGCACGAAATGATAAATTGGGTTCTTAAAATATGTGTCAAACCCCTCACGATCCTCATTGGATCCATTGATAATGATTTTTCCGGGTTGATAGTCACCCATGGGGTGTGCCAATACCTTTGATATGATAAAATGTGTTATGAAATTATGTTTTTAAGAGTTTACGATATTAAACCGTGTAAATCGGGTTTATATTTTTTTTCATGGAATAAGGATCTATTTGGATTAACATGTAGAAGTTAAATGATTCATGGAATTTAAATGGGTAAATGTGATAAACGACTAAAGATTCATGTCAATGTGGGTAAATAGGTTGAAAGGGGGACCAATGGTTGTAATAATTCTTAAAATTTGAAATGGAATAAATATGAAATTGAGTAAAGTTTTGAATGTAATGAACATTGGTAATGTGTTAAGTGAAATGGTTCACTATTGTTGTTATTGTTGGTTAAAAAGGCCACTGATGAGGAACCTTGGAATAAATGATAAATGGTATGGTTGGGATATTGGAATGAGGCTCCTCTCCCTTGGGTTGGGCAAGACTAATGCTCTAGTACCCACCAATATATTTCATGGTTTATAATGTCAGACTGATTCTCCATGTTCCTAATGTATAGACATGATATGGATAACTAAACCAGTTCTCCAATGTACATTGTTAAATTGATTTTATAAATGAATGGCCCTATGATGTAATGGGATTTAATCCCTTTGTATATTTTTTAGGTGGCTGACATGGGCCGAAGTAGGTTTGATGTGTATGGGTATCACATGGATCTAAGAATGAAAATTGTTAATTTAAATAATTTTAGACAATGAAACCTATTTAACTTCCTATATTTCTTATTATTTACTATAATTTTTTATACACTATATTATATAGGATATTGTTTAAACACCATTGGTGGTGGCCTACTAATTTGTACTCACACCCTGCTCAGGAATCTATTGGGTACCCAAGCAAACTTATTGGTAGCAGGTTAGGATAGGGGTAAAAGACCTATATTTGATGGAAGATAAGGGATTTAGGATAGTGCAGAGATGAGGGGACCAGACATGAAGTTAGGAACCTTTTAGGGGATTATATTTGGTGTCTTCTTTTGGTTTTCTTTTATAACTTTAGTCTATCATGACTTGTCATACTTTACTGTATTGGATTGTTTTTACTTCATCTATAAGAAATGTGGTATGTGATGTTTTGATATTTATTATTATTTCATGTTGATATTTATCTTGATTTCTACTATTAGTTCACTATAGTAAAGAGGGTACAGTATCCAAACTTGTTTCATTATACTATCAATACTAGTCAGTAGCCTCTGACATACAAGGAGGAATGCTTCAGGTCATATACTGCACTAGATCAGGGAACCTATTTAGTGGAACTCAGGCCAAGATGTTAAAAGAATGAATTATTCACATGTGATAGTAATTTGAATTATTTTTAAAGGTGGGTATTAACACACTCCCATCAGTGGGATCCAAAATAATAAACCATTTCAAGGATTATTTCAATGTATTTTTTTCCATCACATATATCTATTGGTCCATTGAGTATAAAGCCCCATAAAGACCCATACAAAGAGATCTTATGTATACACTAAATAATCCCCTGAAATGGGATAGATCTAGAATATATATGGATAAAAGAGGGTTCTCTTATCATAAGAATTTATATACCTTGTTTTAATAGAGATCAGACCTTCAAGGACAAAGGGTGTGTTTGTGAGGGTGGATTATATTTTCACACACGATTACTTTGTGATATTCCTAGTGTAATAGATCCACTAATTTACTTTTTTAGGATAAAATGATTAATGATAGAGAGGATATAACAATATAGTTATTTTATACTTGACACATAGCTTAATTTTGAGTTTTAGAGTCCTAAGACCTTCGAATGGGTAAAATTGTAAATTTAACATAGAATATAACATCATAATTATTTTGATGGTTCCAATGATCTTGGGGTATAATATTTACCCCTAGGAATAGTTTTGGTGAATTTTTGTTCAATATAAATTTTAGGGGATATTTAATATTTAAATAAAGAATATTCTGTGAGTAGAGATGATGATATCTTATAAAACATCTTGGACATAAATTCCAACATATAAATTATGTTCAGAATGTAGAATTTTTCCTAGGAAAGGTGAATGTTGCATACCCAAGCATCGGAACATAAATAATGTAATTTTAGGACTTTTAATTAAAAAGTAGATCATCCTATAGATGGAATATAAATTCATATTTTTTTATTTAAATGAATTGGTCCATTATTTCCAATGAAAAAAGATTATATCGAGATGATAAGAGAGATATCAGATGGATTCTTTGATATATATAAGTAAAATTCTAGATTCATGAAAACGTAAATTACTAGATCATGTGGTGACAATGAAAAAAACCCATTCCATCATTGCTGAGCCATATTATGAAGCTACACTGATTATCCATCAAGGAATTGCTTTGTTATTTTTAGTTTACCTTGTTCTCTTTGATAATTTTTTATAGAGACTTTTATTTTTATTCATTATCATTGTTTTGATTATTATGAATTTTATACTTGGTTTTTATTATGGTTGGTCTCCCAAATTCCTCTCATTTTCATGTTCAAAGAAGAATATATTGGTAAATAGGATTTAGGGTTGTTGAATTCACACCGACTATGACTCACCACTATTATTTTCTATTATCTAACTTGATAAAAACCATGACCTTTCAAATAGATTTGGGTTTTATGTAAGTATAGTTGATGATGGATTCAAAATTTTTCAGTGAAATGGTCTTGGGGAGGATACAGTAGCGGCATAGAGGTAGGGGACATATCAATATAGATTTGTGGGTAGTAGAAATGATGGATAAGAGGTTCATATAAGTGGAATGACCCTGGATCCTTTGGTTCTGTGTGATACAAGCATGAAACCTCAAATTAGTTATGTGTAGGTACTATGGAGACCAAAATATCACTAGGGAATACCTTTATAAGCCTTATAAGATGGAAAGATGTTTGGAAATTGTGATTAGGTTTAGATCTAATTGCTACAATGAAAGAAATGAAATGATATGAAATCTGGTAAAAGAACATGACTACACAACATATAGTTCATGAAACACATACCATATAGTGTCTTCGGGAATAGAGATAGAGTTTACTTAACTATGGAGTTCTAATTAGACAAGCTCCCGAAAAGGAAGGTGCACCTTCTAGGAAGTTTCCCAGGGTGTGTTTGAGTGAGGAAAAATCACACTAGAAAGGACATGTGTTGGCCTGTGGGGATTTTCATTAGTCAGATGACCCGTTCAGGATTGTGAGTGGACCCTTGGTTGGGGACTACGTGTCTGCGGGGAAACTGGTGACTCCTGGCGGGCCAGGACCCGACGACCATGTTAAGGCGGAGTGTCTGTGCTATCACTGGGACCCAGTTGTTACATTAATAATTTATAAGTATCACATTATATATATCAGACAAAAAAGTCATGTGGGTCTTGATTACATGAACTAAGGAGTGACAATGTACATTCCAAACAATCATGTTTTGAATACATGGTTTTTAGTTAGAGGACACACCGTGTTTGGAAATAATGACACATACAAAGCTATTATACATTCCTAGAGTGACATTTTTATACCTCACACCATGTGACCATAAATATATTCCATGTAGTTGGGACTACATGACTTGGGGATATGGAGGTACATGACATGTAACTTATTGGTCTCACATGCTATGTACCTCTCTTGAAATTCCATGTATATCAGGATGGAAGGACTTCATGTATGGATATATATTTAGAGTGTTCTATTTGAACCAAATTTCATGTTCACTACTTGGACACACCATGTATTGTGACAACATATTATATGTTAATATCATTATATAATGAGGATTCTTTCGAAGGGATACAAACCAAGTACCTCTAAAGTACATACCATGTAATTTTATATCTTTGATGGTTTTTTTGTTTCCTATTTCCTAAGATTCATATTTGGTTATGAACATAGTATATCCAAATAATATTTTCACATAGAAAATTTTGGTACATCCCTATTTTTCATCAAAGGTGAGACACAAGGAAGTCTGGGTAGTTTAGTTTTATTATATCTATAGGGGTGACGAATTGATCAGGTGTCACTCACCAAATATAAAAAGGGTTATAAAATACCCAGTGACATGATGATGACAGGGTTAAGGTCCACTATATTAATCCTAGAGTTTGGTACTTCCCCAAATACTATGGGTAAGGGACCTCTAAATTGAGTAGTGGGTCAGTACTCTTTTGGCATCAATAAGGTGTGAATCCCCAATATTATTGATAGTGTTAGGAACTCCAACATTTATACATGGAATGAGTCATCTATCCATAGAATTAGGTACTCCCTCAATCAAATTGTTTTACTTGATGAGGCATGAGTCCTCTACAAAAGATTCTATGAGGTGTGTAGGTTTTCTTATGACTGGGTAGCTATGGGAAGTTCGAGTTCGATCACACTTGATCAACAACTATTCCTTGACAAGGTATGTTTATAGAATTGTAAGAAGGTAATTTTGAACTATAATGTGTGATAATACTATAAATAATACTCATAATTCATTGAGAAGTAGGCCCCCACTATGGGTTTGAATGGAAAAGTGGAAGTTAAAATTGTTGAGTAGTTTAAATAATTTGAGTCTTATGATTACTCTGGCACTAAATTTTATTTTTGACAAAAATTAAAACTAGGTTATTCATCATATACTTTGTGATTATTTCAACCCTCTGAGCAACTTTAGCTACTCATGTGAGGTGATCCTTTGTGTAATAGAGTTGAGATTACTAGGAATTCCCTATGTCTCTAAGTGAATTCTATTTTGTAGCATATCTTGATTCCATGTTTTCCTTTATATTACCCTATTATTTTGGATTTGATCTAAATTATTTCATTTTATTTAATTTATGGATATTAAGTATGTTTATACTCCCCCCAATATAGGATTTATTCCCACTGAAGTTATGTCTGTATAGATGATACACATTTTAGAGATGATTTGGGTGGAAGTGAAGGTAGAGCAGCTAGTTCAGTGTTAAATATTTGTGGCATTAAGTGGTATATGATTAAGATGCACATTGATGGAGGTTGATCCTAGAGTTCCTATATCATGCATGTTTCATCATTTTTCTTGAGCCTGCTGCACCTAGTGGTGTAGAGTTATGCATGTGTTTTTATCCTTTTTTCCCATGTGGTGTTGTATTTATCATATGAAATATCACTCATGCATTGCATAAAATCTATTTTTTAGGCTAAGGCATTCAATATTGTGTAATATTCATACTAAATTATAGTCATGAGCCACTAGCCTATTGGAGGTGGGATTGGGGTGGAACACTTTTCTTACATCTAGACCAAGTGAGGCCCCAGTGGATTGGGTCATGTCAACCAGTGCACACACTTCCCTATCATCATGCATGAACTCCTCTCAAACTTGGTATAATTCCCTCCCTAAATCTAGTTTTGATTTAGTGTTTCATATTCAAAAGAATTTGATCCTTTTTATCTTGATCATGTCAAATTCTAAGGGCAAGGGTGGAATGTTTTTGTTTTCATATTTTATTTAAGATGAACCCATGGAATTTTGATAAAATTTTAGAAATTTTAAAAGGAGAAGGAGGTGAACCAATTCCCCATGTCGCAACCTAACAATCACCACCTTCAGGATTGTTCCCATACATAATGGAACCCCTACTCGAACTCATGTTCCCTTGAGCCCATGATCATACAAGAAACCTGTTTCTTGCGTGCCTAAATCTCAGAACACACATCACCACTTACACCCATATATCAGTGCCCACATCCTCACATTCCCATTATCACTTCTTGATGTTTGCATCTTAAGTTCTTAAAGTTTCCCCCTCACATTCCTATTTCCCCACACCCTCATTCATGTACCCACACCCTTGCACTCACACCATTTTCACCCATTACCTCATTCCAACATATTCATGAACTCATACCCTTGCGCTTGCACCCTCATTCACATGCCTGGAAGTCCTCAATCCCATACCCACATCCCAATACCCACCTTTGTATGTGATAATTTCTCTATCTCAATACTAATATCCCCACACACTCATACCCATACCCTGAATATAGCTTTTTTATACTCACATCCTCATAAGCTCACATTCACATATTAACATGTGATTTTTATATCCACATTATCCTATGCCTGCATACCTATGGTTTAAAGTGGTTACATGAATCCAAAATCCATTTTTTTTATAAAAACACCCTAGACTTCAATTCAAAAAATGTAGATTCTAATGGACACCAAGGGATAATAAAGAGTTATCTAAAGTTCAAGATTTCTCTATTTCATGAAAAGACCTTCCATACTACCCCTCAAGTGATTTTTGGAGAAAAAATTAGGATAGATAATAGAGAGTGGGGGTATTTGGTTCATCTGATTATTCTACACATAGATACTTCACTATAGACCACTTCACCATAGACCACTTCACCTAAACCATTATCTTGTATAGGGTCAATGAAACATTTCAAGAAGTACTTATAATTATATGGATAAAAATATCACAGAACCCAGGTTATCCCAAGATAGAGATGAACATAGGTTACCAAAGGTGGAGCTACACATGAGACTCCCTAAGATGGAACCATTC
This sequence comes from Viscum album, assembly GCA_963277665.1. NCBI lineage: Eukaryota > Viridiplantae > Streptophyta > Magnoliopsida > Santalales > Viscaceae > Viscum > Viscum album. The sequence continues at coordinate 2,098,383,800 of OY728122.1, forward strand.
CCAACATTTAAGACAACACAAGGGTGACTTACTCTCTATGGCCACCTACTTAGTTTAAAATTCACCATTTATACCTAGTGTTCCAAAGAACTTTTTATAACCATTTAAAAAAAGTAAAATATTTGAAAATATTATATTTAGATGGTCTACTCAATTTTAACAAGATATACATGACCATGCAATTTACCAAATTATTATAAACTATACAATCATGTATTCCCTTGATAATGGGCTTTCCACAAGTTTTTATCACTAAACGATAAGGTCATAAGAGTGTATGAAATAATGTTTCCCCTTGTTAATGAGGATACATATTCTATAGAAACTAATGAATATTTTATTGGAATTTATTACCCAATACACCTATCTTCATTATTTACAACCATACCCTATGTCCACCAAGTTCCTAGTCAATATCCCTATGTAAAATCATTGAGAAATGACTAATTCTCTAGTGTAAGACCAAATCTTCTTTGAACTGACTTTCACCCTCATGAATTTAATTACCCTTCCCACTAACTAGTTACCAATAGGTAGGGTATAACATATAAATGGGACTCCAACTTGGTGTAAGCCCCTTCCATACCATCACCTGACTCACTTGATTGGTCAAACTAAAATGGGCCATCCATGTGTAATCTTCACAATAAATCTTTACTAGGAACTCATACCTAGAGTTCCAAGTCATATGAACGAAAATTCAAATATGAAATAGTCTATTATGCATGAATTAAATACTTATAATTGGTCTTAGTCAAATGAACTTAAACTACATGGAAAATAGTTACAAGATTTATGGCCTAAAAAGGTATACCTTTTGATCCTAGATACATAAATAAAAAAGTCACAACTTTTGGTTATTTTTCATGACCTTAAGAGGAACAACATTATTCCTTGTAACATTATCATAAATGGTATTATGTGCCTCACTATATGTCACTAAAATACATATATTTGGATTCAATTCATATAGATACATATGAATTCACTCTAACGGGCCTAATACTAATTCCACAAAACCTTTCTCATCATTGGTTAGAGATAAATTCTAGAGTGATTTACTATATGTCTATAAAATATAACATATTTGATCAAAGATAGATAAAAATAACCACTTAGAGATACACTATTATCAACAATTCACGGTTTTAATCGATATGATTCAGAATATAATTAATTTATATTATCACTGGAAAATATTTCACAAACATGACCCAAATATACAATAGGGTCCCAAAATAGATAATAATCACCTCTCTTGGATGGGTTGACCTCATATCCCAATTATTTTAACACTCATAATCCATTAAATAACTAAAATTGTCCAATGGAGAATGAGGCATAAACAACAAATGAAAATTATAAATTTATTATTGCATAATTGTAAGAAAATAAACATCTCTAAGAAACAATCAATACTAGTCAACCTATAAAGGAATATGTAATGATCATTATCAAACAAATGTATCTCCATACCTGTGTCCACAACTTGTATCATATAAAAGTATTTTTAATCATATATCACCTTTCATTCACCCAGATACATGAGCACATCACATGTCCATTATTTAAATAGACAGACAGATCACATGTAACTTATCTAGTTATGGGCATATAAATACTTAGAAAATATAAATCTAGATACTAGATTCAATTATCATTATAAGATATGATAAATACTATCTTGGTTGAACCTCAATAGATTCCATTATTATAAAAATACCCAACTACCCCTCAATTTAATCAGTCTCAAAAATAGTGTAAGAAAGGTATACAAGTATAAAGGTTATTATTCTAGATATATTATTAATATTAAGAGAAGGGATACAATATAAAAAATTCCCCTTAATATACTAAAGATATTGTATATGATAGTCCATGTGGGATACATGGTTGGTGGATCATTTTTCCCCCAAGAAACATGTGGGGTTGGAATGGTGTTTTGTGGTGGAGGTGGGACAACCATTCACATCAGAAACATATGTCAATGTCCTTTCTAGAAATTTTACAATTAGTTTAATTCTTGTATCCAAAAACACCCAATAGTTCCCTTATACGAGATGTATTGTGAACCTTATTTCTAAAGGTATATGATCATTGGGAAATGGTCCAACAATACTTAGGGACTCACATTAGTCAAAAGGATGGGAGGTTAGTCCAATCATACCCTTTGGAGGGAATTATTTCACAGTTTAGGACTCTATTATAGATTTATGAAATATTCTTGAACCCTTTATTAAATCCGAAATATGGAACATTTCTCATGTATATTAACTATCTATTTTTATCATGTATTGAATTTAGAATCATATGTATGTTTCTGAGGTTCTCCATTGACGGATACATATGTATGTATCCAAGGTTAACCATTGATGGTACTCTTTTTATGGGGATTAAATATTCTTATATCATTTATTATTTTGATGTTGGTTTTTAAGGCACACTGTGGGGCGATCTATAATTTATCGTTATCTAGGAAGATGAGAGTTGTTTTGATGTCGGGATCAGGACCATGAGATGGTCTTCCTAAATATCCTTATAAAAGGAATCATAACCCACATATTTAGGTTCAAATTAATGGGACACATCATACCTTTTATGTTTATGTGATGAGTACCAAACCATGAAGTTTATCATCATGTGGCCAGAGAATCTAGGCGAGAGGTACCTAGAAAAGTTAGATATGGGACTTACATAGAAATGGACCAAGGAATAAAATGGAAATGTAGCTTCCTAGGTTGGATAAGACCCAAATAGGAATATGGACTAGGAAATATTATGTTGAGTTTGAGGTGATAGGTTTGGAACTCAGGGATACTTTATACATATCCCATTTTGATGGGAATCAAATCCCACATAGTTGAAAATGTTGGGTATTTCGCCTATGGACGTGGACCAATGTCAAAGGGAGATGAATATATGAAATGACCCGACCCCAGAAGCTCAGATTCGGTGAATTATTTTAATACATTGGCATTATTATAAGGAATCAAGTCCCAAAATATTGATCAATTTAGCATTCGTGGAAAATAGATTACATACATCAACTTTACATTACAATTTAAAACATAAAATACAACATAGATAGTTCTTTGAGAATGAAATTATTCACTTTAGCTTAACCCTACATAACAACCATAATAAACTTCTTGGAATCTTGGGAAAATAAAACATAATAAAGGGGTGAGCTCAGATTCTCAATAAGGGTATATAATTTAGCAGAAGCTATAAACTTTTATGGAAAGATGTCTAATAAAAATAACATCCTTTTAAACCTAATATTGAACATAATATAGAAAAATAAATCAAACATCACCATATAAACATGCACATGGATATTCTACTAGTAGAATAATCCCATTTAATAACTAATTTCAAAATGAGGGAATGCCTAATGCCGGACATCATTACCCCATAGTCAAGGCCTCATGCCAAGTCTACAAATAAAATTTTTGTCAAGGCCTTGTGCCAAGACACTAGTTTGTCTCATGAGACATACCGATGCATCGGGGAGCTACAACAGGCTCCACCCATCACTTACTAAGTATACCGCATTACTCATATGAAAAATTTGAAATATAATATAAACATCTGTATTAAAACTAGAATATGAAATGTCAATACATTAACCATAAACCATGATTGGTATAAAAATAGAACATCCACAATCAAACATATAATAACTCATTCAATACAATATGGAAGATTGTATTATAATAAATCAACCCCAATCAAGAATAATATTCAGTAAAGGATGCTTGCATAGTTATAAATGATCAGAAAAACATTTTGAGAGAAATATAACTTTTTGTGAAATCATTTAAAAGTAACAAATTTATAAAGGAAGTAATTTAAAAGATATTTTTGAATCAAATTGTCTCATTCCACTTTGAAAATTTTGAAAACAATTATCATTTCAAAACATTCATGTCCATATAAATAAATCCTTAAAATCATTTTGAAAACATGGACATTAATTAAAAGGATTTAGAAAGATAAATATTTAAAACATTTAAAATTATGATATAGTTAAATAGGCTCTCTCATAAAAACATAAAATATTCCTTTTTATTTTTTTATGAAATATGGGTATCGATGATAAATATGTCCCAGTAAATACTTACACATAAACAATCTCAGATAATAATGAGATTGAGGAAATAACCCTTACCTTGCACTTTCCTTTGGTAGAGGGTAAGTTTAACCTCCTCTATAATGAACATATTATGTTAATAAATTTTACCAGAACCATATTCATATTTATTGTATCAAACATGATTCATTTATGACTTTATACTAGCCAATTAATAATGATTTCCATGTTAAATTAACATTTCGAGTAATAATTTATTTCTTTATCGTACGTGTTTTAACTTGTAATTCTGGATCATATCACTTAGATAATGATTTAAATACTTCTAGAATATAAAAAATTATTTATATATCATTTATATTTTGAATATAAATATGTATAATAGATAGATATATGGAATGAAAAACATTTTTTATGGAGATGGTATGCCGTATGTACGCATAAACGTTGGCTCCGTTTTCATATCGTATTGAAAAAAACTAAATGAATAAGATATATATATATTAAGTAGAATTATTATTTCATATATTACATACTTATTAATTATATATAATTTTATAATCATCGTTGAATGGTGAATGTGGAAATGAATCTCATCGCGTCGTGGAGATAGTAAGTCGTACGTACACACGAGCGGCGATATTACTTCCTTAATGATTAAACGGTGTGGAATTGGATAGTTTATTAATTTTACAGAGACAAAATCATGCTATTTTCATTATTTATATACATATTAACCATTATTATATCCATCTAAATAACTTAGTGTTGAATAAAAAATTACACCACGACATGGAGACAGTAAACCGTACGTACACACACATGGTGACATTATCATTCATAGGATGGATAGAATAATGAATATGGTTGTACCATATTTATAATAACATCACAGTATGTATAAGGTACTGGAGTTATTTTTTTTATGGAAATAACAAATAAAGAGAAAGTGAAAAAAGAACTTTGAAAGAGGTGATAAAATAATTACCACTTCTTTGGGCGTTTTCTTTTGATTTGAACAAACAGGCACCTTAGGTTTCCTTTATGCTCAAGGAAAGGCCTCTAGGTTGAAGTGGGTGAAGTTGGGAGGATATTATTTTAGGGTTTTTCCAAGCCAAATGGCTTTGGAGTTCTGATTTTGAGAGAAGGGGAAGTACCCTTTTTTAAGAGGGGTGAGGGTCACTTTAGGAAAAGTTTAAAAAATTATTTTATAATAAAATCATTTTCGGTTTCTAATGGATCCAAAATGATTTATTTATATTATAAGGTGGGGATGGGTCAAAAAAAACTCAACCAATAGGTTTTAGGAATGTTTATGTCACCATCTTAACCTTATCGTTTAGATTTAACCTGTAGATAAATAGTTTAACTTTTACCGTGTCTTCTTGTATTCTTACACTATATGGTTAATAAAATTTCTCTAAACTTACAAGAGAACCTCAAGTGGTTCATTGATGATATATATAATATTATTTAATCTCTTTATCTGAACTTTATATTTTTAGGAATATTAAATAATTTAATAATATAATATTTGTTTTAAAAACTCATTTATGTCAATTTTGACACTATTTAGTATTTGGTTTTTTTGAAAGTCATCATAACATGATTACTTTGAAAAAGTTACATTGAATCAACCCTAACATGTCATATTCACCTATAAAATTCGTGGATGTCATACAAACTTGGAAATTATATTTATTTTACTATTTATAATACCATTTATTTGATTCATTCATAAATAAGGCAATTACTACATCATCATTGTGTCATTAGTAAATTTAATTATTTAATGTATAAAAATTATAAATGAAATACCATGACATAGGAAATATTTTTATATTTGTAATGAATATTTATAGTCAAATTTATCTTATGTATAACCCTATATTAAAAATGGTTTAGTTATTAAACATTGAATTTATCATTTTTAACTCTTCCTTAAATAAAATAATAATAAATGTCCTAATTTAATCCAAGTGGACCTAAAGGATCATATTTTACTCCTATGGTTGTTTTTGGTTGAAATAAACTTATCCAATAGAATTAGGAAATGAGTTAGGGTAATTATAATATCATTTTTACCTTTAATTGTCCTATTTACTTTTAACGGTGCTAAATAAAAGTCAAAAGTTACTATTCATAAGAAATTATTTTCATCTTGTTGAACCAAATTTTACATACTGATGTGAACCGTGTCTCTTGGATTTTTAAAATTCAATTCACAGATACAGTAAAATTTTGTTTTATGAAAATTTGCAAATTCTCCTAGAAGGTGTGTAAAAGATGGTAAAACGTTCAATAAAAATTTATACATATAATTTTATTATAAAATTACTGAAATGAATTAAATTTAACATATATAGATATTATATATATATATTAACTTAAAATAAATTTAAATAAAATAAATAATTATTTAAATAAAAAGTCGGTTTTAAACAATAACACAGTGTTTTTCACTATTCATCAAAAATTGAATGTTTCCAAAAAAATACCAAAACTTCACCCTAAGATAATTTTGTTATTCTGAATTCAAAAATGAATTCTATTTTACCAAATTAAATACTTATAATTTTCATTAATTAATTTAAAATTAATTCCAATTGTCAAAAACAAAAATCGGGTTTTTAAAAAGTAAAAACTATCAAAAGATTGACATGCGTTTATGCCAAATTTAAATGAAAAATTACTTATAATGATATAAATTGTATTAAATGATAAAAATATAATATAATTATACTTCCAAACCATTCAAATGAATAATTTAACACTATAAATTATTTAGATTAAAAAATTTGTTTTCCATTAAAATTTACTATTTTTCAGTATTCATCAAAATATGAAAGTTATCAGAAAAGTACCAAAAATTTATCCAAACTAATTTTTTATATCCTGATTGTAAAGAAGAATTTAATTTCATTAAATTTAATATATAAAAGTGTCAAATATTTGTTTCAAAAAGGATTCTCCATTAAGTAGATGGTAAAATTTCATTTTCTGAAAAATAATTCTTTTATCTTAAAAATTGAATTTTTCATTATATTATGCCTAAGAAAAAAAATATGAATTTTAAAATTATATATGATATATATAAAGTTAAAAATGTAGTTAATATTATTCATAACTACTTTTTGAATGGCTAGTTTGGTAAGTTGTGGTGGGCTTGAACTTGGTGTTGCGTGTAGCGCAAGCTGTTGAATTACTTTAATGAGATAACATACTATGAAATCATGGGGTATTACATTCTCTCCTCCTTCAATAAATTGTGTTCTCTCAATTTGAAAATTTTCTTCAAAAATAAAAGGTTAAAAATAGAAAAATACTTGTGTGGAAAACCAACATCCGAAGTTGGGTTAATAAAATTTAGTCCTAATAAGAGAGAAAGTGAAATGAAACAGTCACCACCAAATTTTGATCTCAATTAGGAGAACATTGGGGGAAATTATAGACACGTAATTTTAGGGAAAACGTAAATATTTTTAGGGATTGATTGAGGTTATCAATCATAAAAAAGTGTAAAATTGAAGGCCTCAAAGCCATCAATCTACGATGATTAAAAATATCATCAGTTCAACAGAACATAAGGTATTAAGATAACACATTTTGGGTTTTAATATCCCTTCCATAATGTTTAAGAATTAATTTATTCATAGAATAAAAGGGAATATATATATATATACTTGACGAGTAGAGTTTCCTCCTTCACCTAATTCCTACCACTAACCCATCTTTCATTCCAAAAGATAATAGAATTCAAAAATATTATATTTATCCTAATCGTATCGGGTTCCAAAAATAATGAATTTATAATTCATTTTTCAGACTATTTTTAAAAAATACATTATACAAACCATGAAATCACATAGGCCAGTTGTAGGTGATGCACCCTTGTCGCCCTTGGGTTGCAGGTTCTAGTCTTGAGGCCTTTCCAGACGTGATGGGTTGTCGCCCAACCTTTGAGTTGTTCTTTTTATAACAATACAAAAATAATATTAATAATTGATTTAACCTTAATAATAGTATCCAATATCACACTTAATCCATTCCAACTTTTAGACTTATCCAAAATACTTCTGTCCAAATTCACAGTCCAAAATTTATAAGGAAGTTAAACACAATGAATATCCTTTTTTCCATGTAATAATATTTGAATACCTTCATCATGCATTCTTTCGAAACTTGATAACACCATAAATTACCACAAAAAAATATTGATTACATTCATTATCCCTTATTATTTATAGAATACTGGATATACTGCCTATATCCAAAAGTGTTGTAAACTCTAACAATGATGGAATATACAAATCATTAATCAGTTTCAAGGTAGTCAAGAATATCCAATATAATTTATCCAAATAAATCATATCTTATTCCGAAATCACTACCTTAGTATCAGAACCATATTAAGTTTTATCTTTATCTCAAACCATATATTTTTCCAAAAACATTAACCTGCTATTGAGTCACTTTTCTTGGTTCCACACAATCTCAAGTCCTTAATGAAATAGTACTGTAGTAAAGTCCTTATATACTCTATAATTATTATAACATGAACATCATTAATACTATAATCAAATGACTCAATACTTTAATAACAACATAAGATCTCTAATCATTCCTCTTCATCTTCGGTATTATTATAACTTGATTATTATCCAATTGAAACATTTGGGGTATACTCTGATGATTTGGTCATTGATTCATGTAGTGTCCCAACTCCTTGCAGATGAAGCATTTTACACTTGAAATTTTTTTCTTACCCTTGCAATCACGTACTTGGTGTCCTTTTTCTCTACACTTATAACAAACTCCCATTCCCTTCAAGAATTTACCAAGGCGATTCTTTCCACAGTTATCACATATGGGAAAATCCTTCTTTCCCCTCTTCCCTTTATCCATTTTTCTCTCTTCCATCCTTTTCTTCTCTTTCTTCCCTTACAAGCCATAGGACTCAAAGAATTATTTACATATCTTATTGACACATGATACTATTTCTTCACATGATGAGAATATGTGGGAGACTATTTTCCTTTTAAATGTTGGCTTAATACCATGAAATATATGGTCCTTCTTAATTTTTGGTTCATGCGTATTGTTGGAGTTCTCATTCCTTCTACTAGGAACCATCTATAAACAATGGAATACACTAGGTTAGTTTATGAATCAGAATTCATAATTACAAACTTGTAAAATACCTAACGTAAATTGAAATGATTGTGCATATAATCTATAATAATAAAATGTTTTCTTTGAGGAAGTATTTACTTCTAAATCCTTCATAATGGATTGTAATGAAAATGAGAATTATCCTAAGAATTTCCTCTGGGAGTTTCGTAACCAAGAGTGCAGCAAAGCCCATTGTTGTGTACTAGGATAGACCAGGTCAAGCCCAAAACTCCTTGTCAGAGTTTTCACTCCTAGGTATATCTGTGCCAGAGTCGCCGCTACCTGATCGTATCCAGATAGGGATGTATTTCATGGAAAATACACAAAATCTCTACATTACCAAAATTCAAGGAAGTTCTTCTATATTAATCCTCAAAATCTATCTTAGGGTAGTGTTCTCTAATCAAAGTTTTTCTAAATCTAGCTTCCAAGGGTTGTACTAAATTTCCTCTGATACCAACTATAATTCCCTAACCCCAGAAGCCCGGAGTCGGTGCATTATTTTAATAAATTGGCATGATTACATGGAATCAAGTCCTGAAAGACTGATCAGTTTAGAATTCTTGGAAAATATATTACATACATTAACTTTACATTAAAAAATTCAAACATAAAATATAGAATAAATAGTTAATTGAGAACACCATTATTCCCTTAAGCTTAACCCTGTATATCAATCACAATACACTTCTTGGAATACTGGGAAAATAAAATATAAGAAAGGGGTCAGCTCAGATGCTCAATAAGGGTAAATAATTTAGAAGAATCTATAAACTTTTAAGTCAAGATGTGTAATAAAAACAAAATCCTTTTTAAAAATAATATTGAAATTAATATGGAAAAAATAAATCAAAAATCACCATATAAACATTCACATGGATATTCTACTAGTAGAATAATCACATTTAATAACTAATTTCATAATGAGGGAATTCCTAATATCGAACATCATTACCACATAATCAATGCCTCATGCCAAGACTACAAATAAAATTTTGGTCAAGTCCTTGTGCCAAGAAACTAGTTTGTCTCATGAGATCTACCGATGCATCGAGGAGCTATAGCGGGCTCCACCCGTCACATAGTAATTCTACTGTATTCCTCACATGAAAAAGTTGAAACATAACATAAACATTCATATTAAAACTAGCATACAAAATGTCAATACATTAACCATAAACCATGAATGGTATAAAAATATAACATCCACAATCAGAAATATCATAACTCATTGAATACAATATGGAATATAGTATTATAATAAATCAACCTCAATCAAGAATAATATCAAGTAAAGGATGCTGACATAGTTGAAAATGATCAGTAAAATTTTTTGAGAGAAATATCCCTTTTTGTGAAATAATTTAAAAGTGACACATTTATAAAGGAAGTAATTTAAAAGATAGTTTTGAATAAAATTTTCCCATACCACTCTGAAACTTTTGAAAATAATTATCATTTCAAAACATTCATATCCATATAAATAAATCCTTAAAATCATTTTGAAAACATGGACATAAATTAAAAGGATTTAGAAAGATAAAACATTTAAAAATTTAAAATGATAATCTAGTTAACTAGAACCTCTCATAAAACCTTAAAACATTACTTTGGAAAACATTTTTTATGAAATATGGGTATCAATGATAAATATGTCCCAGTAAATACTTACACATAAACAATCTCGGATAATAATGAGATTGAGGAAATAACCCGTACCTTGAACTTTACTTGGGTCGAGAGTACGTTTAACATCATGTATAATGACCATAGTATGTTATTAAATTATAACAGAACCATATTCATATTTATTATATCATACATGATTCATTTATGACTTTATACTAGACATTTAATAATGATTTCCATGTTAAATTAACATTTCAGGTAATAATCACTTTCTTTATCTTACGTGTTTTAACTTGTTATTATTAATCATATCACTTAGATAATGATTTAAATACTTCCAGAATATAAAATATGATTTATATATCATATATATTTTGAATATGAATATGTATAATAGACTGATATATGAAATGAAAAACACCGTTTTTGGAGACAGTAGGCCATACGTACGCATAAACATTATTTCCGTTTTCATATCATATTTAACGAAACTAAGTGAATAAGATATATATATATATATATATATATATATATATATTCAGAAGCATTATTATGTAATATATTACATACTTATTAATAATATATATTTTTATAATCATCATATAATGGTGAATGTGGAAATGAATCTCATCACGTCGTGGAGATGGTAAGCCGTACGTACACACGAGCGATGATATCATTTTCTTAATGATTAAAAGGTGTTGAATTGGATGGTATATTAATTTTATGGATACATTATCAGGTTATTTTCATTATTTATATACATATTAATCATCATCATATCCATCCAAATAAAATAGTTTTGAATAACAAATTACACCACAACATGGAGACGGTAAACCATACGTACGCATGCATGGTGACATTATCATTCATAGGATGGATAAAAAATGAATATGGTTGCACCGTATTTATAATAACATCACAGTATGTAGAATATACTAGACTTATTATTTTTGTATGTAAACAACAATGAAAGAGAAAGTGAAAAAAATAACTTTGCAAGAGGTGATAAAATAATTATCTCTTCTTTGGATGTTTTCTTTTGATTTGAACAAAATGCCTCATTAGGTTTCCTTACTGATCTAGGGAATGCCTCTAGTTTGACATGAGAGAAGTTGGAAGGATATTTTGGCAGGGGTTGGCTGAGCCAAATGGATTTGGAGTTGTAATTTTGAAAGAAGGGGAAGTACCCTTTTATAAGAGGGGTGAGAGTCACTTTAGGAAAAGCTTGAAATATTATTTTATAATAAAATATGTTTTGATTTCTAATGGCTCAAAAATTATTTATTTCTTGAATAATGTAGGTATGGGTATAAAAACACTCAACCAATAGTTTTTAGACATGTTTAGTTCTCCATATTACCCTTATCTATTAGATTTAACTCTTAGTTAAACAGTTCAACTTTAACCATGTCTTCTTGTATTCTTACACTTTATGGTTAATAAACATACTCTGAACTTCCAAGAGAACCCAAGTGGTTCATTAATGACATATATAATATTATTTAATACCTTTGTATGAAACTTATATTTTTAGGAATATTATATAATTTAATAATATAATATTTGTTTTAAAAACACATTTATGTCAATTTTGACACTATTTAGTATTTGGTTATTGTGAAAGTCACAAAAACTTGATTACTTCGAACATGTTAAATGGATTCAACCCTAACATGTCATATTCACCTAGAAAATTCTTTAATGCCTTAAAAACATGGAAATTATATTTATTTTAATATTTATAATACCATTTATTTAATTCTTTCATTAATAAAGTAATTACTACATCATCATTGTGTCATAAATTTATTTAATTATTTAATGTCTAAAAATTATAAATAAAATACCATGATGCATAAAATATTTTTAGATTTCTAATTAATATTTATAGTCAAATTTGTCTTATGTACTACCCTATATTAAAAATGGTTTAGTTATAAAACTTTAAATTTAACACTTTTAAATCTTCTTTAAATAAAATAATAATAAATGTCCTAATCTAATCCAAGCGAACCTAAAGGATCATATTTTATTCCTAAGGTTGGTGTTTTTCAAAATAATATTTTCCAATAGAATTAGCACATGTGTTAGGGTAATTATAATATCATTTTTACCTTTAATTTCCCTATTTACTATTTACTATGGTTAATAAAATCCAAAAGTTACTATTCACCAAACATTATTTTCATCTTATTGAACCACATTTTACTTATTTATATCAATCGTGTCTCTTGGATTTTTGAAATTTATTTCAAAGAATCAGTAAAATTATGTTTTAGGAAAATTTTTAAATTCTCCTAAAAGGTGGGTAAAAGACGGTAAAAAGTTCAATAAAAATTATACATATAATTTTATTATAAAATGACTGTCATGACCCCCTCCCACCAAATATTCCCCTCCTGAGCTGGAATTGGTGGAAGGGAGATAATGACCCCCGAGTCCCGCCTCCAGTAGGCCCCGGAGTGGCGACTAGCACCAAGGGTATGAGTTTTTCACATATATGGGAGGCATAACCCTTTTTATTAATTTAAGATCGGGAAATAGGATGAGTAAAACACCAAGAAGAAGAAAAGGAACAAGTATAGAAATATCCCAAAACCAATACCATATGCATTCTTTATAAAATATTGAAACAAAAGTACAAGTAAAGAAAAGATCCAAAGTACTGTACCAAAAAGTAACGGAAAACAACAACAACAAACAAAAACAACTACCCCTGCCTAACTAGTAAGGTCCCGCACAGTCCCTGTTGTCCTCCTGAAAACCTGAAAGCAAATGTAGGGTGAGCATACAAGTATACTTAGTAGGGAAACCTAAAGCTCTCGTGCACAAGTGGGGAGACATCCTAATGCCCCGTGAGAAAACAGAAGAACCAAAACCAAGAAAGGAATCTATCCACCCAGCCTCACCAGTCACACTCTCCATGTAACACAAGTCAATAGAGTATAGTAGTGATGTTATCAATGTATGGGTACCCCGCACCACCTTCCCACTGGATACTGCTCAAGCCCTCATGCCAAACACTCTGATGCTTCCCCCTCTTCCTAAGCTAGTACCGCATCTTGGCCATACGAAGCCCGAGCTAGTGCCGCAACCTGGCCATGCGAAGTTCATAGTAACCCATCAACACACAATCCTCAGCCATAACCACATATCATCCTGAAGAAACCTAGGAACATATCACACCTCATCCTAAAGATTCTTGGGAAACATCTGTCGTAACCTGCCTGAAGGAACTTGGGCAATAGAACCTGGAAGAGGGAGCACGAGGAAGAACAGTAACCAGCCATCCTTTGGATGTTTCAGAATCTCACCCCCCGTCCCACGGGTGTTCAGAACATAGTGCTCAATTTGGGTGGGGTTCATAAATAAACATAAAACTTACATATTTATATAAGTATAACAACCACTCAACCCATCCTAAGGATTCTACACAAAGATCTCAGCACGTTCCTTGGCACTGCTACTTCGAGAGTATGCACACAACAATCAATCCCAAAAACCCATTTAATGTTTTCATGTTTCAATAGCTGTAGTTATCAGTTTCTTAACTACCAGGAAACTATCAAGAACCAAACTGGTTCAAGAATTCATAAAACACATCCCTGCCATCCAAAAATCAATTTAAGAAAACACAAGAAACACAAACAAGTCCCTACTTATTAACCAACCAAACCCATTTATTATTATTCCCGTTCCATTACCATGCCCCTCCATTCATTAACTCTTCCACTTTTATTTATTATTCACAACCCATAGTTCGTTCACATTCAAAACCATCCCTGCAGCCCCGCTGCCAACCACCATAACCACAAACACACCGAAACCTGTACATCATCATCCCTTTGATACCATTTGTCGCAGCCCCGCTGCCCATCACCAACATAGCATTCTCACCAACCCACAACTAAGCAAACCACAACCCCACTTATCTCCCGATCCAAAACAACCCACAAAACACCCCCTTCACATAAATAAACCCTAACCATCACCCACATGTTTATTATTTCAGTTTGTTTAACAGGGGTGATCACACAAGGGTTCCAGGTATTTAATCAGCCAACTTTACGTGATTAACCAATTTCCACATTCAATAAAATTTTCATCCATAAGAAAATCCAAAAGGAGAGAGCAACATTTAATTGCGTAAGAAAAGGCCCCCAACGACCATGATTTTCAGTAGGCATAAGCTCATTAAATTCACAACATAATATCACAGGATATAAGTAATGTAACTGCATTCACAAACTTCCCATCCCCGTTATATAAGATAGTTATTATCTTTATTATACCAGTTCAAATATGTTTCATGTAAACAAGATGACACCCACCCCGCATGATGCACAATTTAGAGAGACGAAGGTAAGATCCCTACCTCAACAGGTTCTGATGTCCTTCTACGAACACGACCACCACGATCACAAGGATTCTCCCAGAACGACTACACCCACCAAGGACGTTGTGGCACCACCGAATCAATAACACAAGAAACTCCCTTAACATAGAGATCACATGCCGTAGCATGGAAAGAAAATGGGAGAAGTAGGATTGGAAAGAGAATACAATAACAGAGGTTTAACATACCTTTTTAGAGTCGTTCGTCAAAGACCGTCATTCCCGTCAATTATCAGTAGTATCCTCAGTTGGAAACTGCGAATGGGAATTCATAGAAGGGTTAATGAAACAGGGTGTACGATGTTCTCCTTGCTGACATGATCCCGCAGTCACTGACGGATCGACGATCGGAGTCCGGATGAAGAAGTTAGGAGGATGACTTCTCAGTCATCTAGGCGTGTCGTCGTGTAGAGAAGAAGGGTCCGCAAATAACACGTGACCCTCTCTTATATAGGAAATGATAAGGTAAAACGGTACACAATGTGTATTAATGATTACACAACGTGACCGTACAACTATTACGTAGTTTTACTAGTCAACACACGACACGTCACGCAGTTTCCATGCATTTAATGATAATAATAACATCAATTAATAATAGGTGTTTTATTGACCCGAGACATGATTCATTATTTAATATCTAACATTAGACTTGAATTGATCGTATTAATGACAGGATCACATCGCCACTGACGAGAAGTCAATCGGACGTCGTACGCGGGAGTTATGGAAGGTCAAAGATTTAATAATATTAAATCTATTAATTCACGAGCGTTTCGGGTAATCAATCCAAAAATCTTAAAAATACCTCCAATATTGGACTCATAATTTTAATCTCGAAATCAGGGTCACACTGCCACTGGCGGTTCGTAAAACTGAGGTCGCACGAAGAAGATACATAAGAAAAGGTGTTTTGACAACCAAAAATAATAATGTTATTATTATATTATTATCATTTGTTTTGTAACTGATTTATCTAAAATATCATATCCAAGAAATCCCACGCACAAACAAAAAAGGAGTGCATCTCTCTCCAATTACACTTAACCATTATCGTTATTATTTTATTTAAAAAAGGTTTGAGGGGTTGATTTCCCTTTTTTTCCCACGCTACACATGATCCAAGCGCCCCACACACGTTCTCTCACCTCCAATTAAATCAATTTAATTTAATTTTTAATTCCTCTAATAAATTTATTTCAAAAACTATGTCACTCACAAATAGATTCCCACAATTTTCTTTGTGTGAATCACTATTTATTTCCGATTTTATTTCTATTTTGTTTTATTTTCTTTAATGCATTTCAAATTTCTTCTATCTCCAATCAAATTCTTCCACGATTACCTCACACTCCAAAAAAAGTGGTGCCTCCCCTTTATTGACTCCTATTTTACCTTATTTATTTTATTTTAACATAATTATCATAAATAATAACATCTCTCGTCTATCCTCACATCTCAAATCTCATTTCATTGAATTCAAAATTTAAATGTCATTAAATCTTTATTAACGGATCTTTCAAAATTTAAGCCAACATTATTATTATAATTATGTAGTATAATAATAATAAAAAATCCACAATTAAAAATTCTTAACTCGTCACCAATTATTATTATTAACAATATTTATTATTGACGTTCGCTATGTTGACCCTGTCCGACCACCATTACGTCAACACCGAGCAGCCTCCCATTACACACACAATTTATTATTTATTAAAATTTAAATAAATCAAAATGAAACCATGAACCACCCCTCATTGAATTAAATACATTCAATTTTATTTCCTTTATTTCACAATGATTAAATTAAAACCATTTATTCTAATAAACCCAACATATTTTTATGCCACAATTATTATTATTATCTAACATAATAATAATAACGAACTCATATTTAATTTTATTAACGCACCACCATGCTTCCACAGTGCATCTTCATTTATTTATTTGCAATAAATACCATGACTCATTTCATTAATTTCTCATTATTATTAATATTATGAATAATATTAATAACACAACACCCATTATTATTATTCAAATTTAATTTCAACAATTACTCAATTAATAATAAACTGCATGTTTCATTTATCAACGTCTAATGGGTCACACAGCTTCCCACTTCACATCATTAATATTAATAACACCCATTAAATCATTTTATCATGATTATTATATTTTTAGGTTAATTAATCACACAATTTATGTCATCATCATTATTATTTAACATATTTTTACATTATCATCAGTATTAAAAATTATCATTATAACACACATCGTGTTGACCATATCGATTTCAAAAAAGGAATGGACCAGAGGGGTCCGGGCCATTACATCAGATACCTCTCAAAACATTCTCGTCCTCATGAATTAAAAACCAACCCTGAAGAAAGAATGGATCCTAACAACCACACCACAAGATACCTCTCAGGGCTCTCATCAAAACAGGAAACAACGGACAACCCTAATTATATGAGTTATGAATTCCTTCTCCCATATTGAGATATTATCCGCTTTAGGAGGCATTGACTCGCCTGCACGGGTTTAATCACATCCACATTAATGTGTCTCGATTAGGGATCAGGTCCTCCTCTCCCCACATGTTAGGACTCTTCACACACATTTAAAGGAAATCCGGAAACAACTTATCATTATAGACTCATGAAAAACAAGGTCCAGGCCCAAAGCATGGGCAAGAATGAGTTTCAAAAAATGAGTGTGACACTCCAAAACATAAACGAGTGCATTTAAGTAAAACTGAAAACATCTCTCTCGATATCCGGCCATTCTAGGGTTTCCGCTTCTGTTGCGTTCAACTGTCCGCATCCCTCTCCTCTGCCTCTCTGTTGACGTACACTTCCTCGACCATGTCCCGGTTTTGGTCCTTGAGGAACTACCTGTAGTTGGCCACCACTTACTCCAGCTCCCCTTGGAGGGACTAGAGCCTGTTGCTGCTGGAAGGGTTGGGCTGGGAACTGCTGCTAGGGCTAGGGATGTACCTGGACAGTCCCTCCATATTGAGTCTGAAAAGGGCAATGTATACCAATATTCCCACAATTCCCACATGAAAAGAACATCTGTCCCTAGCCCATAGAAAACGGGAAGAAATTGTGAGATTGGTATGGGACTTGCTGAAGTCTTCTCCTTGCCGGTCGAAACATGGAAGGTCCTGTTGCTGGGGATGTACTAATGACTGTCTCCTTCTTGGATGAACTTGGGTGACTCCTCTCTCGCTGTGGACCCACTTGCGAGTGAATCCTCTCGATTATATCCACCTTATTCTGTACATCCAGGTACGCTAGTAAGGTAAAAGGGGTCACCGCTCACCGAATAGAGGGGTGAAGTGCCTACTCTAAATGTCTGGCTTAGGAATCCTCATCCAGAAAGAGATTTCGGAAAAAACTGAGGAGATCCTTGAACTTGACCCCTAGTTCCCATACTGACATGCTTCCATGTTGGAGAGACAACAACTCCTGTATCTTCTCGGCCTTCCTCGTCGAGGAAAGAAATTCCTCACAGAACTCCTTCTCGAAGCTGGCCCATAGAACTTCTGTCTCCATCCCCTCCCCGAGGTAAAGCATCCACCACTGACGCGCTGCTCCTCGCAGCAGGCTTACTGCTAGAGGAACCCATTACTCAGATGGAGCCTTGATCAGCCCAAAGGTGATTTCGAGTTCCTCCAACCAACTCTCTGATTCCGTATCCGAAGTGCTGCCTTCACACTTCTTCAAGCTCTATCGCTGGAAAGTACGAAATGTGTGCTTCCACAAGTCATCTACCTCCTCTCAGTCAATCCTCAGCTGATCAACCGTCTGAATCTGCTGGGCCTCGATTTCCCAAGTCACCCAGGAACGATGTCCAGGTTCCATAGCTGTATGGTAAACAAAGAAAGCCTAATCCCAAGTAGCAAGGAAATTTTCTCAAGGTTTAATTTTATCATTTTATTTCGATTTCTTTCCCAAAACACCCAAATAAAGTAAAACACAAATCATGATGCTGCATGTATCTTTACTAGGGTCTCTACCCTGTAATCAATGTAGTCTTACTTGGTCGTTCGGTAAGCTCAGAGTCCTTGCATCAGATCATGGGGGGACCTAAAATCCCGTGTCCTAGCTAGTCTTCCCTAGCCTATGTCACACAACAAGATCAGCCAACACAGTTGCCCTACCATCCCATGCAATCCTCATTGTGCCTAACTCTAGACTTCATTCTATCTCTCAACCATCACCTATGATAAAATTCCTCCACGAACCCCTCCCACCAAAGATTCCCCTCCTGATCTTGCAATGGTGGAAGGGAGATAATGACCCCCGAGTCCCGCCTCCAGTAGGCCCCGGAGTGGCGACTAGCACCAAGGGTATGAGTTTTTCACATATATGGGAGGAATTACCCTTTTTATTAATTTAAGATCGGGAAATAGGATGAGTCAAACACCAAGAAGAAGAAAAGGAACAAGTATAGAAATAGCCCAAAACCAATCCCATATGCATGCTTTCTACAATAGTGAAACAAAAGTACAAGTACAGAAAATCTCCAAAGTACTATACCAAAAAGTAAAGGAAAACAACAACAGCAAACAACAGCAACTCCCCCTGCCTAACTAGTAAGGTCCCACACAGTCCCTGTAGTCCTCCTGAAAACCTGAAAGCAAGTGTAGGGTGAGCATACAAGTATACTTAGTAGGGGAACCTAATGCCTCCGTGCACAAGTGGGGAGACATCTTAATGCCCTGTGAGAAAACAGAAGAACCAAAACCTAGCAAGGAATCTATCCACCCAGCCTCACCAGCCACACTCTCCAAGTAACACAGGTCAATACAGTATTATAGTAATGTTATAAAAGTATGGGTACCCCACACCACCTTACCACTGGATACTGCTCAAGCCCTCACACCTGACGCTCTGATACTTCCCCCTCTTCCGGAGCTAGTGCTGCAACTTTGCCATATGAAGCTCGAGCTAGTGCCGTAACCTGACCATACGAAGATCATAGTAACCCACCGACACACAATCCTCGGCCATAACCACATATCATCCCAAAGACACCTGGGATGATATCACACCTCATCCCGAAGATTCTTGGGAAACATCTGTCATAACCTTCCCGAAGGAACATGGGATGTAGAACTTGGAAGAGGGAGCATAGGGAAGAATAGTAACCAGCCATCCTTTGAATGTTAGAGAATCTCACCCCCCGTCCCACGGGTGTTCGACACATAGTGCTTAATGTGGGTGGGGTGCATAAAGAAACATAAAACGTATAGATTTATACAAGTATAACAGCCACTCAACCCATCCTAAGGCTTCTACACAATGATCTAAGCATGTTCCATGGCACTGCTACTTTGAGAGTATGCACACAACAATAAATCCCAAAACCCCATTTAATGTTTTCATGTTTCAACAACTTTAGTTATCAGTTTCTTAACTACCGGGAAACTATCAAAAACCAAACTGGATCAAGAGTTCATAAAACATATCCCTTCCATCCACAAATCAAGTTAGGAAAACACAAGCAAAACAAAAAAGTCCCTTCTTATTAACCAACCAACCCCATTGATTATTATTCCCATTCCATTACCAGGCCCCACCATTCATTAACTCTTCCACTTTTATTTATTATTCACAACCCATAGTTCGTTCACATTCAAACACATCCCTACAGCCCCACTGCCAACCACTATAACCACAAACACACCGAAGCCCATACATCATCATACCTTTGATACCATTTATCGTATCCCCACTGCCCATCACCAATATAGAATTCACACCAACCCACAACCAAGCCAACCGCAGCCCCACTGCTCGCCCTATCCACAACAACCCAAAAAACACCCCCTTCACATAAATAAACCCTAACCAGCCCCCTCATGTTTATTATTTCAGTTTGTTCAACCGGGGTGATCACACAAGGGTTCCAGGTATTTAATCAGCCAACTTTACGTGATTAACCAATTTCCACATTCAATAAAATTTTCATCCATAAAAAAATCCAGAAGGAGAGGGCAACATTTAATTGCATAATCAAAGGCCCCCAAAGACCATGATTTTCAGTAGGCATAAGCTCATTCAATTCACAACATAATATCACAGGATATAAATAATGTAACTGAATTCACAAAATTCCCATCCACGTTATATAAGCCAATTATTATCTTTATTAAACCGGTTCAAATGTGTTTCACATAAACAAGAGGACACCCACCCCGCATGATGCACAATTTAGAGAGGCAAAGGTAAGATCCCTACCTCAACAGGTTCCAATGTCCTTCTACGAACATGACCACCATGATCACATGGCTTCTCCCAGAATGACTACACCCACCAAGGATGTCGCGGCACCACCAAATCAACAACACAAGAAACTACCTCAACACAGAGATCACATGTCGTAGCATGGAAATAAAATGGGAGAAGTAGGATTGTAAAGATAATACAAGAACAAGGGTTTAACATACCTTTTCAGAGTCATTCATCAAAGACCGTAGTTCCTGTCAATTATCAGCAGTATCCTCGGTTGGAAACTGCGGATGGGAAGTCGAAGAAGAGGGAACATAATAGGGTGTACAATGTTCTCCTCGCTGACACGGTCCCACAGTCACTGACGAATCGAGGATCGGAGTCCAGATGAAGAAGTTAGGAAGATGACTTCTCAGTCGTCCATGAGTTTCATCGTGTGGAGAAGATGGGTCCACAAATAACACGTGACCCTCTATTATATAGGCAACGGAAAGGTAAAATGGTATGCAACGTGTATTAATGAATACATGATGTGACCGTAAAACTATTATGTAGTTTGACTGGTCAACACACGACACGTAACGCGGTTTCCATGCGTTTAATGATAATAATAAATTCAATTAATAATAGGTTTTTTATTGACCCGAGACATGAGTCATAATTTAATATCAAACATTAGACTTGAATTGATTGTATTAATGACAGGATCACATCGCCACTGACGAGAAGTCAATCGGACGTCGTACGCGGGAGTTATGGAAGATCGAAGATTTAATAATATTAAATCTATTAATTCACGATCATTTCGGGTAATCGATCCAAAAATCCAAAAAAGACCTCCAATATTGGACTCATAATTTCCGTCTCAAAATCAGGGTTGCACTTCCACTGACGGTTCGTAAAACTGAGGTCGCACGAAGAAGATACTGAAGGAAAGGTGTTTTGAAAACCAAAAATAATATTGCTATTATTATATTATTATCATTTGTTTTGTAATTGATTTATCTAAAATCTCATAGCCAAGAAATCCCATGCACAAAAAAAGGAGCGCATCTCTCTCCAATCACACTCTACCATTATCATTATTATTATTTTTTTAAAACGCTTTGAGGGGTTGATTTCCCTTTTTTTCCCACGCTATACATGATCCAAGCACCCCACACACCTTCTCTCGCCTCCAACTAAATAAATTTAATTTAATTTTTAATTCCTCTAATCAATTTATTTAAAAAACAATATCATTCACAAATATATTCCCACAATTTTCTTTGCATGCATCACCATTTATTTTGGATTTTATTTTTATTTATTTTACTTACTTTAATGCCTTTCAAATTTCTTCTCTCTCCAATCAAAATCTTCCATGATTCCCTCACACTCCAACAAAAATAGTGCCTCCCCTTTATTGACTCCTCTTTTACCTTATTTATTTTATTTTAACATAATTATCATAAATAATAACATCCATCGTCTATCCTCAAATCTCAAATCTCATTGCATTGAATTCAAAATTTAAATCTCATTAAATCTTTATTAACGGTTCTTTAAATATTTAAGCTAACATTATTATAATAATTATTTAGAATAATAATAATAAAAAATCCCCAATTAAAAATTCTTAACTCGTCACCAATTAATAATAATAATAATTATTATTATCGATGTTCTCCATGTTGACCATGTCTGACCACCATTACGTCAACGCCGAGCAACCTCCCATTACACACATAATTTATTATTTATTGAAATTTAAATAAATCAAAATGAAACCATGCACCTCCCCTCATTGAATTAAATACATTCAATTTTATTTCTTTTATTTAACAATGATTAAATTAAAACCATTTAATCTAATAAACCCAACATATTTTTACGCCACCATTATTATTAATATTTAAGATAATAATAATAACGAACTCATCTTTAATTTTATTAATGCACCACCATGCTTCAACTGTGCATCTTTATTTATTTGTTTGCAATAAATACCATGACTCATTTCATTAATTTCTCATTATTATTAATATTATGAATAATATTAATAACACAAAACCCATTATTATTATTCATATTTAATTTCAACAATTACTCAATTAATAATAAACTGTATGTTTCATTTATCAATGTCTAATGGGTCACACACCTTCCCACTTCACATCATTAATGTTAATAACACCCATTAAATCATTTTATCATGATTATTCTCTTTTTATGTTAATTAATCACACAATTTATGTCATCATCATTATTATTTAACATATTTCTATGTTATCATCAGTATTAAAAATTATCATTATAACGCGCGTCGTGTTGACCACATCGATTTCAACAAAGGAATGGACCGGAGGGGTACGAGCCATTACAATGACTCCAATGAATTAAATTGAACTTATATAGGTATTAGATATCAATTTTTTCTTAAAATAAATTTAAATAAATTAAATAATTATTTAAATAAAAAGTTGGTTTTAAACAACAACGGAGTGTTTTTCAATATTCATAAAAAATTGAATGTTTTCAGAAAAATACCAAATATTCACCCTAAAATAATTTGGATATTCCGAATTCAAAAATTTATTCTATTTTACCAAATTCAAAACATATAAATTTCATTAATCAATTTAAAATTAATTCCCGTTGTCAAAACCAAAAAGCGGGTTTTTAAAAAGTAAAAACGATCAAAAGATTGTCATGTGTTTATGTCAAATTTAAATGTGAAATTACTTATAATGACCTAAATTTTATTAAATGATAAAAATATAATCTAATTATACTTCCAAACCATTCAAATGAATAATTTAACACTATAAATTATTTCTATTAAAAAAGTAGTTTTCAATTTAAATTTAGTATTTTTCAATATTCATCAAAATATGAAAGTTATCAGAAAAGTACCAAAAATTTATCCAAACTAAAATTTTAAGTCCCAATTATAAAATAGGATTTAATTTAATTTAATTTAATATATAAAAGTGTCAAATATTTGTTTTAAAAATGATTCTCCCTTAAATAGGCGGTAAAATTGATTTTTTTTTTGAAAAATACTTATTTTATTTGAAAAATTTAATTTTTCCTTATATTATGTATAAGAAACACGAAATGTGAATTTTAAAATTATATAGTATATATATAAAATTCAAAATGCAGTTAATACTATTCATAACCGCCTTTTGAATGGCTAGTTTGGTATATTGTGGTGCGCTCGAACTTGGTGTTGCGTGTAGCGCAAGCTATTGAATTACTTCGATGAGATAAGATACTATTAAATATTGTAGTGTTAAAATATCCCTAAAGGAAATATTTTCCCAGATAGGTAAGTCATTCTCCCAGGTCATTCCACCTTTAATAATTACATGTTCACTTCCCATGTTCCTCTAGATAGAGCATGGTGTAAACATTATTGTGGAGGAGTAGTAATTAGGAATTACAATTGGTTTAATCGTTTTAAATATGGCCCTTTGAGGCGATACAATGATTTTTGGAGGATTAAACCGACTAGGAGGACCTAATGTAAGTTGTTAGGAAGATATATAAATTGGATTTCCTCCTAATATAGGTATTTGATTGACCAAATTTCATTCTATTAACTATACCCAAATACCATGTGAGACATGATTGGTGTGAGAAATAAGAATAATTGAAGGATCCGACAAACCACATGATATCCTTTTTCCACTATTGTATGATGATGGGGCTATATATGGTGAGGGGAAATACAATGTAATTAATACTATGGGATTACTCTAGGAGGGATGTGCTATGTCAATATCCTCCCCTTCCCCCTTTCAATAGGTGGAAGAGGGGATGGGGGAGTGACTATAGAAGATAGATATAACTTCTTATATTGAGGAGACACCTGTCACCATTCCTAAGGCTGGAATACTCATTACCACATGAATTTATGATCAAGAACATTCCAAGGATTCCTCTTGTTAGGTATGATAATAGTATGACCTAATATACCCTGGGAATGTATGATTGAGATGACTCATTGATGTTCCCTATACTCTAATCACACATATCTAGATGTTTTAGAGGAGGAATTGGTTTGGTCCCCCTCAAACTAGGGATCAAAGGGAGAAGTTTCATTCTATTGGTGGTAGAAGAGAAGGTATTAAAGGATTAATCACACTGGTGAGGCCTATACAGACATAAGGTGGCTCATAGAGGTGAGTCCTAGGAGAGTAGAATGTCCTTCATGTTGGTGAGACCTCGGTGAGCTAAAGAGGCCTCACATAGGGTAGACTTGAAAAATATGAATATTCCTTTTGGAAATGGACAAACATGAAAACAAAACTTGTCTAAGGCCTTAATCTAGGCTCTATGTGTCTCCTGAGGTGTCTTTGGATGACTGAATCTCATGTTTGAGTAGTTGAGGGGTTCTTCACCCAAGTATTTTTTACTAGGGTTAGTGTTCCTCTTAAGGTTCCTAGTATTATAGAACTTGAGGGACCTCAATACATTGATTAATACTAATTTCACCTTCTTTTAAAGGATTAAATCACTACTTGAGGGTTTGTAGGACTTCAGTGAGAGAATTGGGTGAACAGAACTTCAAGCTGTCTCTTCATCATTCAGTCATCCCAAATAAGGATCCTAAGGGTCCTATTTATAGGAATTATTGAAACCATGGGGAAATAAGTTAACATGTGAAGGTGTGTCATTTTAGGTATCGAGAATGTGTATCATACATGAATCTCTTTGGAACATATGTTTGGGACTGCATGATAGAACTAGTGCACATGATGGCCCTGTGCGATGACACCAGGTGTGCTGGATGGACCTCAAGGGTGATACTAGTTGGTCCTTGTGTGGTATTACTTTGGAGAGCTCATGCAATATTTTATATTTTTTTACTTCTCTTTTACTTGAGGTATTTTACTTTTAAACTTATTATTCCCTTGATAAAATGTAATTTTCAAAAAAATCCCCCCCCAGGATTAGATTATATCATAAGAAAAGAGTCTGATCTTGAGGTATAGAAAATGGATGATCCTTTATTCACTGGCCACCACATGTTCATGTACTTTCATGCTTTGGCTTGATGATCATTACAACTTGAGTACCATTCCATGGAGAAGTTAAAGGGTGATCCTCACATGTATGTAATATAGGTATGCCATGTTTGTGGATCATGTTGGTGTGTCGCGCTGGTCGGTCGTGCTGGTGTCTGTGTGTCTATAAATAGTGGCAGATTTTAGGCGGTTCTTCTTATCATGTTAACACCAATCTATAGACTACAACTCTCATTATTCTAGTCTTTCACATTGACTAATGATCTTGTCTACTACCATGATTACAATTCACATACACATGACATGAATTCATATATGTATCACTGATACCTAGGTGAGTGACCTACGTGAGGTCACTTAGGTGAGTGACCTGTGTGAGGTCACTCATTTGATAATTCTAGAATTTTTAAAACCGAGAATTATCTCTAATAGAAACATCAATATTTCTAGGTATATTTATAATTATTTCATAAAAGGTTAGAGTCTCTAATTAATATACTAATGATCATATCAATAAGATGCTGGATGTTATTGGGATGGATTATTATGACACATGTGAAATCACTCTCCTGAATTTGAAGAATAATTTTAAGAATTATCACCATGAATAGAAAGACAATAATTATATTCCACTTTATGGCTATAGGATCCTGAATAACATACTCATCTTTAACATAAAAAATTACTTACCACTTTCCTAGTTCCAAGAGTACATGAATTTTACCACAACCAAAATCTCAGACAGGGGAATATATATTAATGAGGGAACATCACCCTCTGCTTGTGTCATGCATCACAAAAACTGTTCCCTAGATTAAAAGGCTCATAATACTATGTTGAAGTCACACTGCCACGCATCTATCTTTACCGATTCCAAGATGTCCCAATCGAATGATTAGAAGGAAGACTAGGACCTTCTCCATATAGTAGATGTCAAACTAGAGTGGGTGTGGGTATAAAATGTGATCCGGACTTGTGATGATTTTGAGGTTGAGGTAAAGGTAGTTGGAATTTATGAAGCTATACGGTTGGCCTACACATATTTATGCAAGAACCCATATATTATTCTTGAGTTATTAAGACAATGAATCCCACATACCAACACCTTCCATCTGATGCATGGAAAAGTATAAATCTGGTTATGGGATGTCTATAATAAATTAGGGGAACCCATTCTTAAAGAGATATATGATGAGTTCATCCCACCAA
Source organism: Viscum album (assembly GCA_963277665.1). Classification (NCBI taxonomy): domain Eukaryota; kingdom Viridiplantae; phylum Streptophyta; class Magnoliopsida; order Santalales; family Viscaceae; genus Viscum; species Viscum album. The sequence goes on from OY728122.1 coordinate 2,098,411,564, forward strand.
AAGACACATGGGATGATGTTGAAAGGACACCTATTTTGGATCGTGATATGTTGGATATATCCCGAGACATTAGGAGTGAATACCCTCACATAAGGTGGGATTTTATCTCTGAGGAATGTATTAATGATTTCTTATAGAACAAGGGGAGGGCCCCTTATGAAAAAGTTCTATGGGATATCCCACAATGTAAAAGAAGGGTGTACATGGTAGATTTTGTCCCATGTTGGAACAAGGCTTGTACAATCGATGGGGGTATACATAAAAGTTGGACATACCCACCAGGACACATATTAATAGATTTTTTACAATTTTATAAGTGTATACATTTGACCAGTTCATGAATCCAATGGTGATGTGAGGCCTAAAATATTTTTCCTAACATCCATGCATGAAGACGGGAATCACATAGGGTTAGAATCCCATATCTAGGAATGGATTCACTAGTGATTATTTCATATGTATACAGGGAAGGCCCCTTCATAATTATAGGCCATTTCAAGTACTATTGGGATGGATTGCGGAACATTTTCATTCTTATTCAATGTTGAGTGAAATTATAGTTCCTAGAGGTTGGTTTTGACCATTTTCTCAGGCTTTTTCAAGCATCAAACCTCTATATTTGAAGTATAGTGAAGTCTTAGGGAAAATTAATCTTTTAATAGAATATAACATCTTTCTATGTGGGGTTACATCCACTAAATCGTTCTTTGAAAAAATAAAATACAAATATTAAGTGATATTATACATGATTTGTTTTAGGTAATGCATGTTAGCATCCCAAATTGATGGTGAGGTTACCAGTGAAGCCTATAATCCTTTCATATTTTCACTTAAATTTAGGTTCTTGCAACATCCAAATATGTATCTTCCCATTTATTTATGATTAGAGAAGTAGATAATGGTTTCCCAACAATTATGCGTCATCATGGTTGGGGAGGTAACTTAAGTAGTAATTAAACTTCATCCATTGGGTGCATCTATTGGACTAACCTCCTAGTATTCCAAAGCCTGGATCACATCATACCCTCAAGGGATGTGGAAAATTAGCATGTACTGAGTCAAATATATAGCAACAATTTGGTGGTGGAAGCATGGTAGAAAGGCTCAACCCACTCTAGAGAGTGATACTAGTGAGGCCCTAAGCTCACCCAAGAAACTCCATGCATGGATTAGTCAACCGGTCAGGTTTAAAAGGGATGTGCTAGTTGTGGGTGAGACTAGATGGTCTAGTCTCCATTTTCAAGAGTAAAATCAGGATTTAGTTTCCCATACTTTGAACATGATAGAGAGAATGGGGAATCTAGTATAATCAAGTAGTGTTAGGTCTACTTCACAGCACACCGGAGAAACCTCAGATTATATGTGTCCTGAGGCCACTCAATTTTCAGAGGAAAATCGTTCTGATGTAAATTAAATGTTGTCATTTCTTTATATTGTATTTCATATTTTATAGATTGAGGATGTTAGATCCCCTCCAAACCTCCAATTTGATGATAACCCTATTAATATTGGAATACACAACCTGGAGTTATAGATTATCCACCAATTATCTAATCTATTATATGATGTGAGTGGAGGATATTAGGGATTGGGGTTCCACTAAAGGGGGTTGATACAAAATACATTGATTAATGTGATGACTTCATCTATCATCATGATATATGTTTTCTCTTATCCTATATACTCTTTTTTCTTCTTTTCATTATTTTGAACAAAATTATATTACTGAGGACAGGGTGATCTGGAATTGTAGTGGGTAGAGGGAGAATCATATGGGACCCCATTATTGAAATATACCCCAACATTAACTCTAATTGAGGATAAGGGATTAAGTCCTGAATTAGGGGACCTATATTTAGGCCATAACATTATGGAAGGGTAGATGGTGGGCGAGTCTTTTGGACTACCACCTCTAGTTTCTGTATTTGAGAAGGAAAGTTCTATCCTTAATCTATTTAAATCTAAGTGATGATGGATAATAAATACATGACCATGAACATTGTTAGTCATGGTATGTTTTTACAACATCATTTATTCTTTATTTTTAAAGAATAAATTTTTGATCAAGATGGTGGGTTATCATAACCACCCCAATCTCCTATCTCAAGGGGATTAGAGATGACCATCTAATAACTGAGGAGGATATTCCAAATGAGTTGAAGATTCCTGATGGCGAGTCCATCCAATCAATATAATAAGTGTTAAGGGATTAAAACAAATTAATTATTATTAATGTAGATAGGGAGGAAAATATTGGTAATGTTATATTCACATCATAATGTGTCATGCACTAATCACTGAATTCTATTCTATATGATATTTTAGATCTTTCGTATACACTATAAGACCTTACAATAATTTCTACAGGTCCCATCACCACCCTAGGAGGTGATAATAGAGGCATCATATCATCTAATGAAGGTTATGGATAAAATATAATTTTTGTGGGGACTAAAAGGGTTGTTTCTATAGAAAGGATAGTGGATGACATTGATGGTAGAGGCAATTTCGGTCCTGAGCCCAGAGTCTTGGATACCCTTAATAGAAAGGATTCTATGAGATTTTATGTAATATATAATGAAATAATAAAAGAAATTTATTAGTATATTGATATTCTAGGCTCACTAGAAGAGTTTGAGGACTTTATTAAGGATTTAAATGGATGTGAGTTTCTACAATCAATGATTTCCCCCAAAAATGATATTTTTACATCCAATACATTAATTCAATGATCATGATTGGTGAATATTTTTCTATAGAAAGTGATTCCAAGGAAATCCATGACAAGGGCGTCGAGGTATATCCTACTCCTATTGCCAGGGGAATGAAAGCCAAGGGCCATAAAGTGGGATATTATCTATATCCTTCTATCCTAGTCCCTGAGAAAACTTAGAAGAGTGTTACTCAATAGGAGATATTGGTTCAAACTACCGAGGCTAGGGATACTAGGGAGGAATCTAATCAATCAATTAATCTATCAATGGGTGAGTTCCATCAACTGATTTGATGCCCTTTTTCCTTTATCCTTTCTATCATCCAATTTCAATAACTAATTTCATTCACCCTTTATTGACATCAGTATCAGTTATCAAACTCATATGTGAGTCCCCCAACAAAGCTCAATTGACTGTGAAAGGCCAGGGTGATGTTTCTCTAGTAGGGACAACATGAGTCTCTTCCATAAGAAACATAATTCGAGAGTACACATTTCCTCTTGAGACTAGATATAAGGAAAGACAGGAGGCTTAGGATTCTTTCCGGGCATGCCACAAGTCCATTTGGAAAAGTCATATAGGAGTTAGTCTTAAGAACACATATGGTGGACCTATAATGACTCAAGACAAATACATGGATATTAAATCAATTTAGATGAATATTGATCACATTATAATAGCACATACTGAAGTACCATAATAGTTAAGTGTCTTTATAAACATGGAATGCATTCTTCTAGTTTGGTGAAAGACATTCAACATCTCCCTTAAAGATCTCCCCCTTTAGTACTCCTCGTTAAGATATTTCTTTATAAAATGGGGAAGGAAAAAATAATAAAGGGGTGAGATCAAATGCTTATTAAGGGTGGACAAATGAAATATGTATTAATAACATGAACACAAGGGTACAGGAACATGAATATAACATTTCAAGATCATACCATGCATATAAAAGATCAGAAACACAAGAAATGGAATAAATATTGATAATTCATAAGACATGAATTATAATATAATCAATAACATGAACCATGTGCACATATCATAGGCTTAAGACAAAGAATTTGTGGAAAACACATAAACATAAAAAATATAGGTTATCGATATTTACCAAGACTGTCATAACATGTTAATATTGGGCTAATAACCTATGTACCTACTCCGAGAATGGGCTAACAACCCATGTACCCTCTTATTTTCTGGCTTAGGTTACAACATGTGTACCCTCTTACCTTTAGGATTGGGATACAACCCATGTACGTACATATTTTATGGCTTGGTCTACAACCCGTGTACCTAATTATTTTTAGGCCTTGACCACAACCCATGTACCTTCTTATTTTTGGGATTATGATACAAAAATGTGTAACCTTTTAGATCATATACCATTTATCATTACCCAATGAATTGTAGGAAGATATAGGTCCCACCCATCAAATAATAAAATCATACATACATGTTCCATAAGATAATAAAACTTTCATCATATCATGACCCATAAAAAGGGATAGGTTTCATAAACATCATATCATAGCCCATTAAATGAAATGGGTATAATAATAATTTCATCATATCATTAACAATGAAAAATATACAGGTCTTATAATCATTCCATCAAAGAAAAACATGTGAAAATAAGTGGATTTCAAGATCATAAAACCCATGTAAGAGAAATGGGTTTTATCCATCAAAACATAAACCATTTAATAAACAATATAAAGGGTGTTATTGAATCATATCCCAAATAAGGCATAAACTATAACCAAGTATTAAATCTTAGATGGAGATACATTTTAAATCTCACATGAAACATTTATTAAGGAAAATAGCCGTTATTTGAAAATACTTTTTATAAAACCATTTTAAAATATTTTTCTTATAAAGGGAGATTTATAATTTCATTTAAAAAATTTATTGACGAAAATATCTTGTACACTTTTTAAAACATAAAACATTTTGAAAATAATTTTCCTCTAAAATAACCTTGAAAACTTATAAATAATATTTAAAACATTTTTAAAACCTTTTTCCTTGAAAAATTATAAAATAATATTGAAAGCATTTTGAAAACCAATTTCATTGAAAAATTATAAAAGAATCTTAAAATCATTGTAAAAAACATTTTAATTGAAAATTATTTGAAAAATTAAAAATAAATCTTGGAATAATTGAAATTCTTTCCTTTTAAAATAACATTTAGAAAATATATAAATGAAGATTTAAAAATCATTTAAAACACTTTTTTAGCATAATTGTTTTTGAAAAAATTTTTGGTTTAAAAACCACTTTAAATTAAAAAGATTTACATAATATTCAGAAAAATTTTTCTTTAACAGAAAACCTTGTAAACTTATAAAAAAATATTAGTGGAAATGAAAGTCAAGATGGTGGGTAAGTCCATAAATTCCAAATATTCCATTTTCCCCTTAAAAGTTTATAAAAGTGCTGTGACTAGAAAAAGAAAAGAAGATTATTTTTTAATACTATTTTGTAATAAGTTAAAACATATTAAAAAATTTAATTTAAACATCATAAGATAATATGAAAAAAATTTGATAAACATTTTTTGAAATCACTATTTTGAAAGAACATAGATTTTTGACCAAAAGGAGAAACAAAGTTGGATTTTCAAAAAAAATAATCTTCTTAATTATCTTAAGTTAAAAAGACTGGGAAAATGGTAATAATAAATTAAGATATAATAGATAAACAGAGTATAAGAAAATTCATGAGTTTTCTGGAGATATGGATCACAAGATTTTATCAATGGAATAATAATCATAAACAATCTTGATAATGATGAGATTGTAGTAATAAACTATTTCCACTTTGGTAACTTTGAATCATAATCCCTAGGAAATAATAAAATTAAATATGGATTAAAATATCATTAAAGTAATTATATTCATGATATAACTTATTAATGGGTAGTATATACACCTTATATAATAATATAGGTGCATAACATGGTGAGTTTCTCAAATAAAAAAAATTGAGACAAAATCACATTACCAATTTGTTAACTTTTGAACCATAAACCCCATGAAAGAAATATCATCCAATTTATATGAAAATACCCATAAATATAAGTATAATAATCATATAATATGTTTATATAAGTATATACACCACATATAAGAAATATATGGTGAATATGGCCTGTGTCTCATAGTAAATAAAAGTGAGACATGAAAAACAGGACTACTTGAGTAACATTAGAATCATGATCCCCAAGAAATAATAACATTAATTAATGATTTGAGTATTATTAAATAAATTATATTAATTATATAAAACATTATAGGGTATTATACACACTATAAAAAATAATCATGTGGTGAATATGACATGTATCTCATAGAAATAAAAAGTGACATGAAATTCCCTTACCATAAGACTTGAATTTATTTATACACATTCAAAAATACATTACAATAAATATAAGTTTATTATAAATATACCATATAAAAATATTATTATATCTAATATCTTACATGATTTTTTATGACTTTATATTACCCTTTTATTAAAAACTCAATGTTAATGTTACATTTTTGGTAATATACGCTTTATTTTTTAACATGCTTCGACTTGTTATTATTGATAATATTAATTAGATAATGGTTTAATTATTTATATATTATAAGAAATGATATAAATATAATATATATTTATTATTTATGTATTTATAATAGTCTATAAAATATACAAATATGAAATTGAATATACCGTTCATGGAGAGGGTAGGCCTTACATACGTATGGACACTTTTTTTCATTTTGTTGTCATATTGATAGAAAGAATTAAATGGAATATTTGTATATATATAATACTATTAAAATGTCATTATTATTTTATATATATCATATAATTTCTCTAAACCTATCCTTAATAAATTTCATGTAGAGTGTGAATGAATCACATCGCTTTGAGGAGGCGGTAGTGCACACTTCCCCAAACGAAATTATCATATTCACACAAAGTTGAAAGCATGAATATATTTGTATATAAAAATTAAAGAATCATAAATTTTAAGACCCCAGACTTAAACATTTTTTAATCTTGAATTAAGTTAATAATTCACATTTAGGATCTTTTCAAGTTTGGATATTTAGAGAATTAGGTCATAAATTATATATAAAAACTTGAATATTAATAGTAGACACTTATAATCACTGACCATTTTTTTATAAAACAAAAACCCTAAAAAGAAAAACATGTTTAGTTCCATGTTTTAGATAGCATGAATTTTCCTTGATCCTATCCTTGACCCTATTCATCTTTAAGACCTGTGAAAAACATTTCAAAAACATGGGATGAGCATAAAAAGATCAGTAAGGGGTACATAAAAAATAAAAACAATTAGTTTTCAAAAAAACATGTAAAACACGAATACTTTATCATAAAGTAATAATTTTCACCTTAAAGAAGTATCAAAAACAATTAACTGAATAAAATATCATTTCTTACTGTTTTTTGTAACCAAAATATTACCATAAAACCCATAGAAATCAATATATAGAAAATAAATGTAACTTGGGGCATAAACATACATAAATGGAATAACCATAAGGTCGACTTCCACAAATATCACTAAATGGAATATCCATACATCCAGATTCCATACCCAATGCATTGGAGGTTATAATGTAACCACCCATCCATGGTTTATTAGAGAACCACCCATCATTTTTATTATCACGTAACCACCAGTCAAATGTCCAAGTACCATTATATAATCATAACACATAAAATATTGAAAATATCAACATTTCAATAAAAACATTTCATTTGAAATCATAAGATATAATTCTAGATATTGAAATATTCAATCCATTTCAAATTCCATTTTCAATACCAAAACACCCAAAACAGAATAAGGGGTTTCTTTTTTTCCTTTTAAAACATTAAAGCTTATAGAGGAAGCCAAATAACGATTACAGTGATGGAGAGGTCATTGACCCACCTATGTTAAAATAATTACGTTTTCCATTTAGTAAAATACTTCATATAAAAAATATTCCCTTTGAATGAAATAAAAAGTCAAAGGTGTTTATTATACACCGTATAAAAGAAAGAGGTCTATATTATAATATTTCTCAATGAAAGGAGATTGAGACGAAGTCCCTTACCACGTGTCTGACTTGACTCGTTCATTCTTTATTTCCTTTTATAATAAAAATAAGTTAATTTTTAATTTATAATGAACATTTTAAAATTTATTATTCATTTTATATCACTTATTAGCACTTTATAAAAATTACTTAATTATTTATGTTCATATCAGATGTTTTGTCGATATTCGGTACCTGTGTCAAAAATGAACTTGTTATAATTACAAATTGTCCATGTGGTAAAACTTCCATTATCTCCAGAATGATATTCATTATTTAGATATCACAAATATCATTTATATTCAGTATATATGTATTAATAAAATTCCATAACATTTGGAGACAAGAAATGAAATGCCCAGTTTATGGAGACGGTAAACCGTATGTATGAATGAATTCTACATTCATTTCTATTTAATATTTAAAGGAATGAAAACTCAATGGTACATAGGTAAATTATAATTCCAGTATAATATAGTTTTTTATATATGTTACATAATCTTTTTAATTCCATCCTTTATATGTTCCATTTAGAGAATGGGCATGTCATATCACTTTGAGGGGGCAGTAGTTCGCACATCCTCAAATGAAATTATCGTATTTATACAACATAAAAACCATAAATGTATGTTCTAAATTATAAATAAATAATCATAGAGATAACATAAATATCATATATATCATATATAATTATAGTTCCATCATAATGGCTACTATGAGAGGTGGTAGGGGAAAATCAAACAATCATCGTTTCGTGAGGCAATAGTTCTCCATACACAGAAACAATATGTTCATATCTATTAGATGGAGGTGTGTGTAAGTGTAGTTCTAATACTTCTAATAAAAAAAACTAGTATATTTAAGATACTGTATTTTTATAAAATAATTGAATAAAGATAGTTTACGGGGTTGGATAAGGAAAATAAATGGAAGAAGTTTGAGAGAAGACACTACCTCAAATCAGGTAACTCCATTTGATTTAAGCTAAAAGGCCTTATTAAATTACATTATTATCATGATAAGGAATATAGAAGGAATATAGGGATTTCGAGAGCTTATTTTGGAATATTTTGGATGATCAAAGGGGGATTAAGAGGTGTGAGTAAGGGTTAGATGTGATGGCATTTTATAAGAGGGAGGAGGGGAACTTTAAGAATATCTTGAAATATTATTTTATTATTAATTTTTTTAGAATTATAATAAAAGAAAAGTAATATATTTATAAGATAAGATGAGGATGGGTCTAAATCCTCCCATATAATGGGTTTTAGGCAAGTTTAGTTTATAAAATTAATCTTATCTTATAGGTTTAACCTTTAGTTAAATAAATTAACTCTTACCATGTCTTCTTATATTTTCTTAATATATAGTTACCATAGTTACTATAAAATCACAAGAGACCAAAAAAATGGATCATTAATGACATTTTCAACATCATATATGTTAAGAGGAAAAATAATAGATTTTTAGGACTATTATATTATTTAATAAAATAGTATTTTTTTTTAAAACTCATTTATGTCAATTTTTATACTATTTATATCATGACTTTTTAAAAATCCATATAAACTTTATTAATTCGAAAAAACTTCATTGATTAAAATATAGAAAGTCATATGAACACATAAAATTAGTGTATGGAATAAAATTCTTTAAAATAAATTTATTTTAATATTTATAATCTCATTTATTTAAACCTTTCATTAATAAGGTAATCACTATATCACCATTGTATCATAAATAAATTTATTTATTTCATGTCTAAAAATTATAAATAAATTACCATTATGTAGAAAATGTTTTTATATTTCTAATTAATATTTATAGTTGAATATATTACTTATATAACTCCTTATAAAAATTATTTTATTAAAAGATAAATGTTTAGGTTATATTTTCCTTAACTTTAAATTAAAAGTAATTAAATGTCATTTTCACAAAAAATTGGCTCTATGGGGTCCTAAAATGGACCCAAGGATGAACATGGTCAGAAATAGGTCATAAAATAAGGTTATTACATGTGTTAGGGTAATTTAATATTATTATAATATTGTTTTTTTACCCTTATTTACTAGATTTACCCATTAACCATGGTAACTAAAATATTTACTGAAGTCACTGTTACCAATGTATAAAAATAAAAGTTACCTATTTATAAAATTTGGGCCTAATGATTCCAAATATGGAATAAATTTTTCCAAATTCAAAATACTGAAGTTCCAGATATTAATTTACAAATTAATTCATGTTGTCAAAACCAGAAAGTGTGCTTGAAGAAGTAAAAACTACCAAAAGATTGACATGCATTAATGCCCAATTTCAATGTGAAATTACTTAATATGTAAAATATTGGATTAAATGATAAAAATATAATACAACTAAACTTTAAAACCTATTAAATTTACAATCTGAATATATAAATAAATTTGAGTAAAAGGCAGTTTTGAATTAAAATGCAGTATTTTTCACTATTCATTAAAAATGAACTTTAGTAGAAAAATACCAAAATTTCATTCAAAGTAAAATTTGATGTTCCAATTATAAAGAAGAAGTTTATTTTGTCAAATAAAACTTATAAATGTTTTAAAAACTAGATTTAAAAAGTGTTCACCATCAAAAGGCGGTAAAACTACATTTAAAAAAAATACTTCTTTTATCCGAAAAAATGAATTTATTCTTATATAATATCTAGAAAACATATAAGATGAATTTAAAACATTAAATTGAATATATATCATATATTTTTCATTAAATAAAAATCTATAAAGAGTGATATGAAAACACGATTTTTCTCTTTTAAATAGGTTTTCATAAAAACACATCCATTATATTCAATTGGCTTTTATTTCCATTTCTAATAAATTTGGTAATCAACGAGTCATCATTTAAACATGTGTAAACCATATTTTAAAAAGCATTTTATACTATTTATTCTAACTACTCCAATGGCTAGGCATTAACTACCATTTAAAATTATAATAATATTATTGTATTATTTTTCAGTATAACTCAATGTTGTGTGAAATGTAAGATTTTAGGGAAGCCCATTGTTCTGTGTCGAGTACATTATCAGAAAAAGAGTCCCATTTAACTTAAAATTAATATCTTATTCATAAGTATTAATAGAAATAAAAATTTATTATTCTATAAATACCTGGTTTGTTACATCCTTCCCCCTTTTGGAAATTGCGTCCTCACAATTTAAAAATTGGGGTAAAAAAATTCATTGAATGCCCCACATTAGAAAATGATTCAATAAAAATATCACTTTAAAAGAAAAAAAGAAGTATAAAGGTCACCCAAGATAACACATACTAGGATTCCATGAAAACATGGTTATGTAAGAGAAAACAAACCATCATGTTATGATGGAGAGTGATAGAAAACTTGATCAGGAGAAAGTTAACCACCTGAAAACCACAAACTTGTGATATGTTAAATAGTCATTGATTCCCCAGTAGGAAAAGTAAACAGAAAATGTTTTTTTGTTTTAAGTTCCATTTTATAAAGTTTCAGAATTTATTTATGAGATTTACTAATAACATAAGAAAATATACTTACTTTTCAAGTAGAGTTTTGTCCTTTAAAAAATTTCTACAAAAAACTCTTCTTTTCTCCAAACGATGAGCATTCAAGATGACTTGGTCACACCTGAAGTGCTAGAATCATCTTTAAGAGAATAAAATGATCAAAAAAAGATGAACCATATATTTCACCTATCTTTAGACATTAACCAATACCAAAATGGTTAGTAAAATATCAGATAATCCCAAAAGGATAATCCTTTATAAAAAGAAATACTACTCTTAATCTATAAAATTCAACAAACAACACCCAAAGTTATGTAAAGACCATTCAATGAAAAAAATTCATTAAAATTATTCAAAATAATCCAAACTAGGTTTGGAACCCAAAATTCAAAAGGATTTGATCACATAGTCTCCCACAAAAATCTTAACATTTATCTCCAAATAACATCGACTACTCTTAAAGTGTCATACTGAAAAGTAATTAAACTAATAAAATATTCTCTATGATAGGTTAATAATTTACATAAATAACAAAAATCACTATATATCCACAATAAAAACATAGATTCTTCCAAAATAAAATTCCAACATTAATCCTAAATTGAAATCCCAAAGTATTCTTTTTTCCTTAGGCCTATAGTGTTCCCAAAAGAGAAAAGGTCTTCCAAAATAACTTTTATAACTTAATCACCAAATATTTTTTCTATAATAAGGATATCCATTTGATAAAACATAAGATCCCAAATAAAATTATTATTTATCAATAAAATCATTTTACTAAAAATAATAAGTCATACTAACTAGGGGATTCACATAGGACAATGGTTGGAGATGCACCCTTGTCGACCTTTCGGTTGTGGGTTAGATTCTCATGGCCTTGCCGAACGTGACAGGTTGTCACCCATCCTATGGGTTGTCCTTTTTCTAAAACAATATCAGTCTAATAAAATTATAAAAAATAATATAATTTTCTAAAAAATTACCATAACCTATTTTATCCTCAAAGGTTATCTAATACATTTCATTTTGCATCCCAAAATTTAATAACCATTTATCACCTCAAAAAAAGATCATATGAACCCCTAAGGTTATACATTATATCCAAAAAAGAAAAGATTATTTTTTCTTGAATAAAATTTTCACATATCAAACTTCAGGGTTACACATACTTGAAAAAGTCTTCCAAAGTAATCCCATCATCAAAAGATCCTTAATACTTTTAAGCATTTCATCATCCTACCATCACTCTTGAATCCATTATATGTAGAATTCTTACTCATTCAAAGTTCTTCATGATCCATTAAACATTCTTTTCCAACTTATTACATAGTGTTTCTTTCCTAAAAACCAAATCATGAATCATATCCTAAGATTCAATAATGTCAAAACATCGGCTAAGAAATAATATATACCTTTCATTGGTCATTGTCAATTTCCCCATCCTCAATTGGAATGTAATTAGGTATTGTTAAACATATATTTGTACAGTACTACTGATCCCATTCCTGAACCCTCTTCATAGGACATCTATTTGGGTAGTGAACATGAACAACACATTTAAAACGTTCAATTGATCCCTTGTAAATAACATCTTTTCCTTTCCTAGAGTCAACTGGACGCTTCCTTTTTCCATGGCAGGTTCTTGCTTTATGACCATCATTACCACATATATAACATATTCCCGTCACTTTGAAGAATTTTCCTTGGTGTTTCTTTCTATATCCTTGAAACATAGGTTTTTGAATATACTTACCTTTATGATTATTACCTAATCTTCTATAGGGATTTGTTTCTCACATATATGAGGCCTGATAAAAATCACCAAGTTTCAAGTCGCCAATCATGACTCCAGATAGTTGGTTGATAATAACTACAAGAGTTATCATTGATTCTCCCATTTCATTAGGTTCCTTATTCATAAAACCACCATAGTTTCCTTCACATCCATTGTTACTTTGGTTCCTGGTAGATCCATCCATTTACTAAAACCAAAAAGGTCAGTGTGAGTATACCAGAAAAATCATCATATAATATCTTATGAGGAGGGTAAACACTAAGATATATTTATCCATGTTATCGTAAAATCATTTAATTTATCTAAAATAACTATGACTCTTTCTAATATGCTAACCACTATGGTTATACAAAACATGCCACTTATACTCAAATAACACCCAAACCTCTAAAGTTATCTAAACCAACCTATGATACAAACTATAAGGCATCAACCTTAAACATTACTTAATCTTGAATTATGTTAATAATCCACATTTATGATCTTTTTAGGTCTATATATTTAGAGAATTATGTCATAACTTATACATGAAAACTTGAATATCTCAAGTAGACACTTCTACTCATGATCCATTTTTTCATAAAACAAAAAATCTAAAAAAGAAACATATTTAGTTCCATGTTTTAGACATCATGAATTTTCCATGATCCCATCCTAGACCCTATTCATCTTTAAGTCCCATGAAAAAAATTTCAAAAACTTGGGATGAGCATAAAAATCTCAGGAAGGGATACATAAAGAAGGAAAACTATTAGTTTTAAAAACAACTTGTAAATAATGAATACTTTATCATAAATTAATACTTTTCACCTTAAAGAAGTAGCAAAAACACTTCACCAAATATAAGCTAATTTATTACCCTTTTTGTAACCAAAATATTACCATAAAACCCATAGAAAATATCATATAGCATATAAACTTAACTTGGGACATAAATATACTTAACTTTAATAACCATATGGTTGACTTACACACATATCAGTAAATGAGATAAGCATACAGCCAAATTCCATACCCCATGCATTGGAGGTTATAATGTAACCAACCATCCTTGGTTTATCACGTAACCACCTGTCATTTGGTTTATCACGTAACCACCCATAAAATTTCCATGTACCATTATATAATCATATACATAAAATATTTCAAATATCCACATTTCACTAATAACATTTCATTTGTAATCACAAGAAATAACTTCAAGATATTAAAATAAAAAATAAATTTCAAAAACCATTTTCAATACCAAAAGACCCAAAAACAGAATAAGGGGTTTCTTTTTTCCTATTAAAAACATTATGGTTTATAGAGGAAGCCAAATAATGATTATGGAGGCAAAGAGGTCATTTTCACCGAATACGATAAAAACATTCCTTTTGTTGTTTAGTGAAATTATTTTTAGAAACAATATTCCCTTTGAATGAAAGTAAAAGTCAAATGGGTTTATTATACACCATATAAAAGAAATAAGTGTATATTATAATATTCCTCAAGGAAAGGATATTGAGACGAAGTCCCTTACCTCATGTACGACTTGAATTGTTCGTTATTTAATTTCTTGAATAATAAAATTAAGTTAATTTATAAATGCTTCAGAAACTTTTTTAAGTTTATTATTCCTTTTATATCACTTATTACCATGTTATAAAAATTATATAATTATTTATGTTCATATAGGACATTTTGTCGACATTCGGTACATGAGTCAAAAAATGAACTTGTTATAATTACAAATTGTCCATGTGGTCAAAATATCATTATATACATAATGATATTCATGATTTAGATATCATATATATCATATATATCTAGTATATATGTATTTATAATAGTCCATAACATTTGGAGATAATAAATGAAATGCACCATTCCTGGACATGGTAAGCCGTACATACGTATGAACGCGACTTTCATTTTTATTTCATATTTAAAGGAATGAAAACATAATGATACATAGGTAAATTATAATTAAAGTATAATATAATTTTCCATATATGTTACGTAAGTTCATTAATTCAATCCTTTATACATTTCCTGTGTAGCAAGAATGAGTATATCACTTTGAGGGGGCGATAGTCCACACTTCCTCAAATGAAATTATCATATTTTGACAACATGAAATCCATAAAGTTATGTTATTAATGATATTTAAATAATAATAAAGATAAAATAAATTTCATAAATTTCATATATAATTATAGTTCCATCATAATGGCCACCATGAGAGGTGGTAGGGGAAAATTGAACAATCATAATTTCGTGAGGAAGTAGTTCGTCGTACACAGAAATAATATCTTCATATCCATTAGATGAAGCTGTGTGCAAGTGTAGTTATAATAATTATCATAAAACATCCTAGTATATTTAAGATACTATCTTTGTTATAAAATAATGTAATAAATAGAGTTTAGGGGGTTGGAGAAGGAAAATAAATGGAAGAAGCTTGAGAGAAGACATTACCTCAAATCGGGTAACTCCTTTTGATTTAAGCTAAAAGGCATTATTGAATTGCCTTATTCACAAGTTAATGTTAATAGTATAAATATAGGGATTTTGGAAGCTTATTTTGGTAGAGTTTTGATGAGAAAAGGGTACTTTAGAGGTGTGAGTAAGGTTTAGAGTTGGTGGCCTTTTATAAGTGGGAGGAAGAGTACTTTAGGAATGTCTTGAAATAATATTTTATTATTAACTGATTTTAGAATTATAATAACAAAAAAGTGATATATTTAGAATATAAGATGGGTATGGGTCTCCATACTTTTATACAAGGGGTTTTAGACAAGTTTAGGTCATAAAATTAACGTTATCTTTTAGCTTTAACCCTTAGTTAAATAAATTAACTCTTACCACGTCTTCTTGTATTTTCATAATATATGGTTACCATAGTTACTATAAAATCCCAAGAGACCAAAAAATGGATAATTAATGTCATTTTTAACATAAAATTTATCTTTTGGACGAATATGATATTTTTATGACTATTATATAATTTAATAAAATAATATTTGTTTTCAAAACTCATTTATGTCAATTTTTAAACTTTTCATATCATGACTTTTTAAAAAACCATAAAAAGTTTATTAATTTAAAAAAACATCATTAATTAAAATATAACAAGTCATATGAATCCATACAATTAGTGGATGACATAAAAAGTGTCAAAATAAATTTATTTTAATATTTATAATCTCATTTATTTAAAAATTTCATTAATAAGTTAATCACAACATCATCATCGTGTCATAAATAAATATATTTATTTCATGTCAAAAAATTATAAATAAAATACTATGATATTTTAAATATTTTTATATTTCTAATGAATATTTATAGTTTAAGTGATACCTTATATAACTCCATATGAATATTGTTTTAGTAAAAGATACATGTTTATGTTATATTTTCTATGACTTTAAATTTAAAGTAATTAAATGTCATTTTCACACACAAGTGGCTCCTTGGGGTCCTAAAATCGACCAAAGGATTCCCATGGTCGAAAATATCCCATAAAATAGGGTTAATACATGTGTTAGGATAATTTAATATTATTATAATATTATTTTTTACCCTTATTTACCTCATTTACCCTTTAACCGTGGCAAATAAAATATTTACTAAAGTTACCATTCCTAATGAATAAAAATAAAAGTTACCTATTTACACAATTTGATCCTCCTGATTCAAATATGGAATATATTTTTCCAAATCAAAAACACAAAATTTGTTGAAATTAAGTTTAATATTAATTCTCATTGTCAAAACCAAAAAGCCTGTTTTTAAGAAGTAAAAACTACCAAATGATTGGCATGCATTTATGTCCAATTTTAAAGTGAAATTACTTCCAATGACAAATATTGGATTAAATGATAAAAATATAATCCAATTAAACTTTAAAACCAATTAAAATTACAATATAACTATATAAATAAATTATATTAAAAGACAGTTTTGAATTAAAATGCTGTATTTTTCACTATCCATTAAAAAATGAACTTTAGCAAAAAAATACCCAAATTTCATCCAAAGTAAATTTTTATGTTCCTATTCTAAATAATATGTTTATTTTTTCAAATAAATCATATAAAGGTTTCAATAACTAGATTTAAAAAGGGTTCTCCATCAAACGGCGATAAAACTACTTTTTTAGAAAAATACTTATTTTATCCGAAACAATGAATTTATTATTTTATCATATCTAGAAAACGTATAATATGAATTTAAAACATTAAATTGAATATATATCATATATTTTTCATTAAATAAAAATCCATAATGAGTGATATGAAAACATGATTATTCCCGTTTAAATAGGTTGTCATAAAAACACATCCACTATATTGAATTGGTTTTTATTTCCATTTCTAATTAATTTGGTAATCAATGAATCATCACTTAAACATGTGTAAACCATATTACAAAATTCATTCGATACTATTCATTCCATCTATTCTAATAGCTAGGCATTAACTACCATTTAAATTAATAATATTATTTTGTATTATTTTTCAGTAGAACTCAATGTTGTGTGCAATGTAAGATTTTGGAGAAGCCCACTGTTGCATGTCAAGTCCGCTATTAGAAAAAGCATCTCCTTTAACTTAAAATTAATATCTTATACATAATTATTAATAGAAATAAAAAAGTATTATTCTATAAATACCTGGTTCATTATATAAATACATCATAAATAACATATATATAATATATAAATAGAGTGTCCATCATAATTCTTAACCATGAGAGGTGGTAAAGGAAAAATAAACAACATTATTTCACGAGGTTGTAGTTTTCTGTACCCATGAATGTTAAGTTTGTTACACATTAGATGGAAGTGTGTGTAAGTTTAGGTATGACCATTAGAATAAAAAATATGAGTATATTAAAGATAATTATGTTATTATATAATCTTTTAATAATAATATTTTATTGGGTGTGGAATGAAAATAATAAAATGGAGCTTGAGGAAGGATGTTACCTCTTACTTGGGTAATTCCTATTTTTTTCACCAAAGAGCTTACTTGGTTGGATTTATTACAAGAGGAAGGATTATAGGATTAAAGGAGATATTTTTTTATATTATATGAGTATATTTTCAGAGATAAAAAATTATTTATAGGTGTAAATAAGGGGGAGGGGTGAGTGCCTTTTTATAGCGGAGGAGGAGTGATATTCTTATAAATTTTGGAAAAGGGAATCCCACCCATGTTTTTCCCATTTCAAGTGGATCCAATAATGAACTAAATTATATTAAAGAGAGGATAGGGTCACAACATGTATATAAAATGGATTTTGGAAAGTTTATAGGTTATTTGGGCCCTTAAGTTAAAAGTTTAGTCCCTTGTTAGACTAATTTTACTCTTAATCGTTGCAATTAATTTTAATTACATACACTAAGACTTGTTTTTTGAAAACTAATTTTACCTTATTATAAATTATAAATTATACCTATTAAAAATATGATATTAATTTTTTTTAAATTCCAATCATATAAGTGGACCAAATTAATTTAAAATTAATCCCGTAGGTGAGATGACAATGCAAGTTTTTAAATTAAAAATGTTCAAAAGTTTGTTAAGTTTTTATATATAATTTTAATGTGATATTGATCCAAATGAAATAAATTCGACTAATTTAGGAATAATTTATATATTTAGGCTTTAAAATAAAGTATAAATATAAATTATCCGTATAAATAAATTATATGGAAAAACAATTTTCAATTAAAATTCAGTATTCTTCACTTTTCATCAAAAAATGAAACTTCATAGAAAAATAAAAATAATTCACCATAACCTATATTTTATATTCCAATTTTAAAAATTAAGTTTTTCTATTTATGAAATTTATAAAAGTTCCCAAATTTATATTTAAAATATATTTTCCATTTAAAGGTGGTAATACTTCTTTATAAAAATATTGTTTTTTATGCGTAATATAGAGTTCGTTCCAATCTTATGCCTGTAAAATATATCTGATGAAGGTTAAAAAAATATTTTATTGAATAAAAAAAAATATTTCCTTAATATCATTCACCAATATTAATTAATTTAATTTATTACAATAATTTTTTTTTGTGAGCATAAAAGTTGTTTTCCTAAAAACATTCCCTTTATATTCAATTGGTTATTATATTCAGTTACAATTAATTTTTAACCAATTAATTCAACCATGTATTTTTATAAGTTAGTTAATCCTATTCATAATCTCCAACATAATGGATAATATATATCTTATTATAGAAAAAAAATATATTGTTGTTTGGTAAAACTCAGTCTTGAGTGTTACACTAGCCACAGAGGAATGTCAGTCTTGCATGTGACATAAGATAAACTCAATGTTTCATATAGAGAAAGATAATTTTTTTCATGTATTGGGAGATTAAATTAGTGTTTTGTATAATTCAATCCAAACTTAGGGATTTAATATATAAAAACTATTTTTAATGTTGTGTGAAATGAAAAATATCAAAAAGATCAAGCTAATTTGAAATAAAATTCTTCACAAATTCTCAGGGTGTTGCATTCAACCCCCATTAAAATGAATTTCAGCCAATAAATTCATCTGGGTTATTGAAGGCTTAATACTTTAATATTCCGTTCATATAATCCCAAATTGTAAAAATTAATACTAAAACTTCCTATTAAAATAACAATTTGGAAACATAAAGGCTACCCAAAGTAACACATAACTAGATTTACACATTGGAGAACATTGGTGGAAATTGAAAATATGAAGTTAGAGGAAAAGTGTAAATATTTATAGGGTGTTATTGAGGTCATAAATCACAAACAAGTGAATGATAAATGTAATTTCTAGGGCCTCGAAGTCCTAAATATATGATGATTGAAAAGACCATCGGTTCAAAAACAATTAACGTATGAGGACAACATATTTTTTATAGATTATTTTCCTAATGTTGAATAATTTTCATGAAAAGATATACTTGCATGCTTTTAAGAAAACCTCACCATTTATTGTTCTTTGATCAATTTCCACTTAATATATTATTATAAGAAATAAAGGGGAATTTTTAATTCTTGAAGCATTAAAATATCATGAGATACATATATAGAATGATAATTCATTCCATATGTATTTTTCTAGCATCATGAAAAAATGGTTAGTATAGGTTATCCAACATGCATAAACCCTCATATGGAGAGATAATACTTCAATCTTACAAACTTCATCTAAAGATTATGTTAGACCATTCCATACATGGTTAAACTTGTAACCGTTCAAGAAGTTAAAAATCCAAGACATTATAATTAAGGTCACTAAATTGGATTAACATTGATCCCCCATATATCATAAGGTAGATATTGGTTGTCACATTCCAAACATGTGAATACCCTTAGTGTATATTCTATTGAAACATGGTTATTACCTAAATTACTATAAATATTTTTTGAAAACAAGAATGCTTCCTTATTCTAGTGATTATTGTATATATTTCTTAAATCTAAGATGTTGTAAACTTAACCCATGATATCACAAGACACTTTTTCAAAAACTCCTTTATCATCTCTAATGTTATAAATACTATCCAATTTACTTTATCTATATCATCATATCTTTATCTGTATAAAGTATTATTTTATCATCATTAGGAACATGTTAAAGGTTACTTTACCTCAATGTAACCTTTCTATTAAATCAATTTTCTAGGTCATCTATATCATTTAACACATTCTTGAAAATACTTAAGGAAAAAATTCTATAAAAAATCATTTTATACTTCTTGATTCAAAGAACATATTATTTGAATTCCAAAACATACACAATTCAATCATCCATATTTGTTATTAAACCATTACTAAGGATTTATCAAATTAATCATTAATAGAAGTTTCCTATAATATGAAATATGAATCATTTATTATAGTTCCTCAACCTCAATCTAACCATTATTCTTATGTTTATTGACAAAATAATGGAAGAACATCCCATACCTTTCACATGTTGTTTGTTTTCTCTTTATCTTCTATAGTATAACCAATACTTGTGGAAAATTCCTAATTATATTCATAATATTTACACTTAGGAAATCTACTTTTTTAATTCCCATAATTTCCAAATTTGAAACATTAAATGTTAACCCAGTTCCTTCTAGTTCATACTATTGACTAAGATCAGAAATCATAGTGTGAGAAACATTTATCATTGTAGAAAACTCATAATCAGGAAAAATCACTAATAGGATTTATAAATCCTGACTCATACTTATTTAATATATTAAAACATTGGTTTATCCTTTGTTATTCATAGTTATATTTTATTTAAATCACTCATTATGGTTCTTAAAGTGTTTTTGAATTCTCAAACCATATCCCACAAGAGTGTCAAACGAGGTGTGCAGTAAGGCCTGTTGTTGTGTACTAGGTTACTCTTGAGTTAGGCCCTCTGTACCTTATCAGAGTTGTTACTCCTAGGTTCATTTTTTCCAGAACCACATCCAATTGTATTATCAATAAATAGATTTATTTATAGGAAACCAATCCCTCTATTATTTACCAAAATTCCAAGGAATTTTTATATACTTATCCTTATCCTTAGAGTTTTCCTTAGAGACATCCCTAGAAATATCCTTAGAAACATCCCTAGGGATATTAATAATGTTTTATCATCCTAGTTTCCAAAGGTTGACTAAAAAATTCGTTTTATATCAACTATAAAAATCCTATCTTAACAAAAATGGATATTATATCAAGTTAGATGATTATTCAACACATTACTAAAGTAAATTCATGGGGACCATAATAGTTTAGTGTATTTGGAAACTTTGAACACATTCTTATAGTATTGTGAAAGACCTTAAACATATCCCTTAAATAAATTCCCCTTTAGTACTCCTACTTAAAACCTTTCTTTATAATATAGATAAGGGAAAATAAGAAACGGGTGATCTCGAATGCTCATTAACTGTAGATAAAGGGAATACATAGGCATAACATGCACCTAAGGGTACAAGAACACGATCATAACATTTGACGATCATAACCTATGTACGAAATATAAGAAACATGATATAACTAATAAGTATTTTATTTTCATAATACATGAATCATTAAATAATAATGAACATGAACCATGTGTGTATATCATAGGAATAATGTAGAGACCCGTATCTTGACGTACATGGACATTACCTTACTTTTGCGGAATACTTAGTACATAACAAAAACACACACACAAGGATCGTAATAGTTTAGTGTCTTTGGAAACTCGGAACGTAATCATCTAATCGTGGTGAAAGATCTTCAATATCTCCCATAAAGATCTTCCCTTTTTTTATACCTAAAACCTTTATTTATATCCTGGGGAAAAGAAAACATAAAAGGGTGAGCTCAAATGCTCAGTAAGGGTATACAAAAGAAATAAAAATCATATCATATCTTTTTGAAAATCATAACCTGCAAAATAGATCATAATATCTTAACATGGAACAAATCGTAGAAGTGAAAATGAGATCACCATAATAATAACATGAAACTTGAAACTTTGTGTCATGCACACATAATCATGGAAAATCATTTCTTGTTAGTCATGACTCATTGCCAAGACTATCTTAGTGGACAAAGTCCCTTTCTGAATCGAGTAACCCTCGTTTCAGTCCTGTTTCACTGAACCGGTATAACCTACCATTTCAGCCATGTCTATCTCATAAGATATAAAATCTTTACCCAATGCATTGGAGGGAGATATAGGTCCCACCCATCTTATAATGAATCCTTTCTTATGTGTGCCACATAATCATAAATCATACATCATCGCATAACCCATGTAATAAAAAATGGGATTCTTAAACAACATGACATCATAAAACAATTAATATAAGATAAAGGAATTCATAAAAATGTTTCCATCACAAAATAATCAAATCCATGTAATAATAGGGATAAAAACAGAACCCTTTATTATCTTAGATGGAAAATAATTTTGATAAAACACTTGAACTCCATTCTTGAGGAAAATATCCTTTCTTCTTCAAAAACAGTTTTCCTTTCATAACATGTCATACGACTTTAAAATAGAAGAATTTGATTAAAAATAAACTTGAAAACTTGTAAAGGAAGATTCTTGGAAATAATGTTTTAAAAATACATTCATGCCGTATAAGTTAAAAAAACATTCTTCCCGTACTTTTGTCGGAAAAGTCAAAAAAAGTACCTCGTACGAAAAACGACAAAAGATTCCTTTCATATATTTTTTTTACTAAAAACTCACCGAAGGGTAAAATTGGATTTAAACTATTGTAAGTGGATGGAAATAATATTACATATTGATGAAACATGGATGTGGATGATAAAATACACCCTAGTAAATACTTACGAATAAACAATCTCGGATAAAAATGAGATTGTGATATTTCCCTTACCTTAGGTCCGATTTGCTTCGTATGTGTCCGAACCTCCTGTATAATGATTTAAATAATGTCATTGACTTATTACAGAATCATATTCATTGTTATGATATCATATATCATTCACTTATGACATTATATTACCCGTTCTTTTGTAAATTCCATGTTAAAGAAGCGTTTTGGGTAAAATCGTTTCATTTATCATAGGTGTTTTGACTTGTTGTTCTTGACATCATTATTACTTATATCATGATTTACTTACTTACAGAATATAAAATATGATTTATATATCATATATATTCAGTATATATATATATATAATAGATAGATAAATAAAATGAAAAACACCGTTCATGGAGACGGTAGTCCGTACGTACGCATGAACGCTGTTTTACTTTCCTTATTGTCTTGAAATGGAAGTAAGTAGATGACATACATATATATATATATACATAAATCCAGTAGCTTTATAATGTCATATATTTCATTATTATTTCTTATATATACTTTATAATCATTCTTAAATGGTTAACATGGAGAATGAATCTCATCGCGTCGTGGAGACGGTAGTCCGTACGTACGCACGAGTGATGATATCATTTCCATAAATATTAAACTGAATTGGAGTGGATTATACAATATATCAGAATCAATATGATGTTGTAATAACTATGTATAGTTATTCTTTACACCATTATACCCATCCATGTAAGGTGGTGGTGGAAAATAGATTACACCACGGCGTGGAGACGGTATTCCGTACGTACGCACGCGCGGTGATTTCTTTTTCCGTAGGATGGATAGATGGTGAAATAGGGTTGTTTCATACTTATAATAACATATCAGTATATGAGTGATACTTATGTTATTACTTCATAATGAAACAACCTAAAAAGAAGAAGTGGAAGAAGAAATAAAGATGAAAGAATTGGTAACGGTAATTACCTCTTCTTTGAAGCGCCTCTTTGAGACCTCCTCTTAGGGCACTAAAATTGGTCTTTGAGGAAGCCCAGAACCTCTAGGATGTTTCTAGGGAAGTGGAGAAGAGATTTTGGCAGGGGTTGGCCGAGCGTGAGAGCTCAAAGTTGTGTGAGGAAGAGAGGGAGGATGTGTCCTTTTATAGGGGAGGAGAGGGGCACCTTAGGAATTCTTAAAAATATTAATTTATAAAAAATCTAACCCCACTTAAAAACCTCCAAAAATGACTCATATTCAAAGCTTAGATGAGATAGGGTTGTAATCTCATCAACCAATCAAATTTAGACATGTTTGGATCTTATTTTAAACCTTATCAATTAGATTTAACTCTAAGTTAAATAATTTAACTTTTACCGTGTCTTTTTGTTTTCTTTCACTATATGGTTAATACACTTACTATAACATGCCAAAAGAACCCCAAATTGTTTATTATTAATATATATATATCCTTATCTAAGTCATTTGGCCGAACCTTAGATTTTTAGGAATAAAATAACAATTAATAATATAATATTTGATTTAAAAACTATTTTGTGTCAATTTTGACACTATTTGATATATAATTTTTGTGAAAGTCATAACAGAATTAAATGTTCGAACCAAGTTTATTAAATCAACATTAATATATCATAGTAACCTAGAAAATTAGTGGAATTCATAAAAAATCTCAAATTACATTTATTTTGGTGTTTATAACATCAAGTATGTCAATATTTCATTAATAAGATAATTACTGCATCATCGTTGTGTCATAAATAAATTAAATTATTTTATGTCTAAAAATTACAAATAAAATACCATCATGTAGGAAATCTTTTTAGCTTTCTAATGAATATTTACAATCGAATTTATCTTATGTATAACCCCATATTAAAAATGATTTACTTATTAAACTTTGATTTTAACTATTTTAACCTTTCTTTAAATAAATTAATAATAAATGTCCTAATCTAATCCAAGTGGGCCTAAATGGTCATATTTTATTCCTAAGTTTTTTTTTGTTCGAATTACACTTGTCCAATAGAATTAGGACATGTGTTAGGGTAATAGTAATATCATATTTACCCTTAGTTACCCTATTTACTATTAACCGCGGTAAAAAAAAGTAAAAAGTTACTATTCACCAAAAAATTATTTTCATCTCATTGAACCACATTTTAGTCCTTAATATTAACCGTGTCTCTCGGATTTTCGAAATTCCATTCACAGAAGCGGCAAAATTAAGTTTGATGAAAAATTCAGTTTTTTTAACTACCACTTAGTAGTTTCACTATTCATCAAAAATTGATGTTTTTCAGAACAATGCCAAAATTTCATCCTAAGCTATATTTCATATTCCGAATTCAAAAATGAAATCTATTTTACCAAATTCATAACATAGAAGTTGCATTAATTAATTTTATAATTAAATCCTGTTGTTAAAATAAATAGCGTGTTTTTAGGAAACAATATATATCAAAAGATTGACACTTGATTATGTCTGGTTTAAATGTGAAATTACAACCAATGACCAACATTGTATTAAATTGTAAAAATATATTCTAAATATACTTTAAAACCACTCAAATTAATAATTTATCACTATTAATTATTTCGATTAGAAAAGTTGTTTTTAATTATAATTTAGTAATTTTCACTATTCATCAGAATATGAAAGTTATCCGAAAAGTACCAAAATTTCACCTTAGGCTAAATTCGATACTCCGAATCCAAGAATGAAGTTCATTTTGAAAAATAAGATTTACAGAATTAAAAATTGGTTATTACTATTCACAACGGCTAGTTTTAATAATATTTTAATAGCACATCGTTGTTTAGTGAAACTCAGTATTGCGTATTACACACGCTATCGAGGAAGGTCGCGATTGCGTGTAATGCAAGGCAAGACAAGGATGCGTGTTGTGCAAGCTCCTTTTGGTGTAGCGTACAACACAAGACATTAAGAGAATTAAAAAGAATATTTTTCATAAAATCTCGGGCTGTTACATTCTACCCCCCTTAAAATGAATTTCGCCCTCGAAATTCGTCTGGGTTATAAATGGTTTACTATTCGAAAGTTTCTTTAATAGAAACCCACATCGTAAAAAGGAATACCAAAACCAATCTTTAAAAACAAAGGTATGAAACATAATGGTTATCCCAAATAAACTAATCACTGGGTTTCCACATAGGTGAAAATATGGATATGGAAGAGAAATCTAACCATCATGTCCTGATGGAGAGTGGTAGAGAACATGGCTATGGAAAAGCCAGTAATCACAAATCCATAGATTTGTGATGATATAAGGTACCATCTGATTCATCAGGTATAAGATCACTAGGACAACATTTTTGGTTTTCAAGATCATTTCCCCTAAAGTTGAAAATTTTAATTTTAATAAATACTTACTTTATTTTGGTACAATCTCACTGTTGTTCGTGCCTTGAACAATTTCCACTTCATCTCTTAAATAAATGAAGATGAATTTGTTATTCGTGAAGTGTTAGCAGATCATGTGATAGAATGACGAGTCATTCCATCTGTCTCAATCAAAAGGTTAGCAAAAATTATATGCATAAATCGATCTATAGTGAGATTAATCATATATGGTTCTTAAAATGGACTTATAATTCATATATCATACTGCTTAATATAATAAAACTAGTTTCTACTAAACAGGGACTTCCTGTAGGCCAGTGGTAGGTGATAAAGGCCAGTCGCACTTCGGTTGTGGGTTCAATTCCCACAGCCTTGTCCGAAGCGATGGGTTGTCGCCCGTCCTGCAGGTTGTCCTTTTTCTAAAACTATATTACTATAACATCCCATCAATAATATCGAAAAAACTTCTATCCTTAAACAATACTAACTTATGTCCAACATAATCCATTCCGATCTTTAGGCTTATCCATAATACTGCAGTCCACTCTCATAACATAGTGAAAACAATTACCAGAGATTTAATATCATCGTTGATCCCCATATATCATAAGATATGTTTTGTTGGTCGCATTCCAAACATTCAAAGTCCTTAATCATGTATACTCTTGAATACCCATTGAACCTTAGTGAAAACTTGAATGCAGTTAAAAGTTAACACTTTACACATACCAAAATCCTCAAAATTATTTATACTCAAACCATGATATCACTTAGTCCTTATATCAATCATGAGCTCATGAATACTGTCAAAAATTTCATTTTCTCTTTATCCCTTCATTATGCGCATATCATCTACATTCCAAAAATATCTGAATAACCTTTCATGGATACTTGTACCATTAATCATACACATTCAAAACTCAAGGAAGGACAACATTGTAACAATCCTTAGATGTCTCTTTATTCCATAGTACCATGAGATTAATTATACAAAATTACACATGATAAACATGTCATCATTCCACTACATTCTTAAACCATTGACCGAGCTTCAACAATTCTTTCATCTCACATATCATTTGTAGTCTCTTCATCATCATCAACATAAATACTTCCCATACGACCATACTGATTATCTTCATGAGACTTTCCCTTAGGGCATTGGTTTGCATAATGCCCACACATTCCACATTTAAAACATTTAACCATTGTTGATGTCGTAGCAATACCATTATCCTCATCCATGGTGTTAACTGAACCTTTTCCTTTGCACTTACTTGCTTTGTGTCCTTCTTTTCCACACCCAAATCATCTTCTAGTTCCTTTGAAACATTCTCCTTGATGCCTCTTCCCACATGATTTACATAGGGGGAATTGAACTTTCTTTCCTCTATGATCATCATGAAACTCCATCTTCCTCTTATTAGCCGAGTCAGGAAACTTACCAAATTTTACTTTATTGATCATATTATGAGATTGCTGATTCGGCATAATAATGATGTTTGGACTTCCAAATCCCATTTCATTTTGTTGCTCATGAAAAATATCATTCCATTGTCCATCATATCCTCCATTATCGTGAATCACCTTGTTTCCAGCCATTTTCTAAAACCCAAAAAGAATAGTGTGAGAGGCAAAAATCATGCTAGGGAAAACAACATAATAAAGGGGGATTGACTTCAATATCTAACATCTTAGGTTTAGTCTAATATCGTTACCATAGTTCTAGGACTATATCCTATACGTATACCTATCCTTAGGGACATCCCTAGACATACCTTAGAAATATCTCTAGGGATCTCACTAACGTTTTCGCATCCTAGTTTCCAAAGGTTGACTAAACCTTTCCTCTGATACCAAATGTAGAGACCCGTATCTTGACGTACATGGACATTACATTACTTTTGCGGAATACTTAGTACATAACAAAAACACACACACAAGGATCGTAATAGTTTAGTGTCTTTGGAAACTCGGAACGTAATCTTCTAATCGTGGTGAAAGATCTTCAATATCTCCCATAAAGATCTTCCTTTTTTTTTACCTAAAACCTTTATTTATATCCTAGGGAAAAGAAAACATAAAAGGGTGAGCTCAAATGCTCAGTAAGGGTATACAAAAGAAATAAAAATCATATCATATCTTTTTGAAAATCATAACCTGCAAAATAGATCATAATATCTTAACATGGAACAAATCGTAGAAGTGAAAATGAGATCACCATAATCATAACATGAAACTTGAAACTTTGTGTCATGCACACATAATCCTGGAAAATCATTTCTTGTTAGTCATGACTCATTGCCAAGACTATATTAGTGGACAAAGTCCCTTTCTGAATCGAGTAACCCTCGTTTCAGTCCTGTTTCACTGAACCGGTATAACCTACCATTTCAGCCATGTCTATCTCATAAGATATAAAATCTTTACCCAATGCATTGGAGGGAGATATAGGTCCAACCCATCTTATAATGAATCCTTTCTTATGTGTGCCACATAATCATAAATCATACATCATCGCATAACCCATGTAATAAAAAATGGGATTCTTAAACAACATGACATCATAAAACAATTCATATAAGATAAAGGAATTCATAAAAATGTTTCCATCACAACATAATCAAATCCATGTAATAATAGGGATAAAAACAGAACCCTTTATTATCTTAGATGGAAAATAATTTTGATAAAACACTTGAACTCCATTCTTGAGGAAAATATCCTTTCTTCTTCAAAAACAGTTTTCCTTTCATAACATGTCATACAACTTTAAAATAGAAGAATTTGATTAAAAATAAACTTGAAAACTTGTAAAGGAAGATTCTTGGAAATAATGTTTTAAAAATACATTCATGCCGTATAAGTTAAAAAAACATTCTTCCCGTACTTTTGTCGGAAAAGTCAAAAAAAGTACCTCGTACGAAAAACGACAAAAGATTCCTTTCATATATTTTTTTTACTAAAAACTCACCGAAGGGTAAAATTGAATTTAAACTATTGTAATTGGATGGAAATAATATTACATATTGATGAAACATGGATGTGGATGATAAAATACACCCTAGTAAATACTTACGAATAAACAATCTCGGATAAAAATGAGATTGTGATATTTCCCTTACCTTAGGTCCGATTTGCTTCGTATGTGTCCGAACCTCCTGTATAATGATTTAAATAATGTCATTGACTTATTACAGAATCATATTCATTGTTATGATATCATATATCATTCACTTATGACATTATATTACCCGTTCTTTTGTAAATTCCATGTTAAAGAAGCGTTTTGGGTAAAATCGTTTCATTTATCATAGGTGTTTTGACTTGTTGTTCTTGACATCATTATTACTTATATCATGATTTAATTACTTACAGAATATAAAATATGATTTATATATCATATATATTCAGTATATATATATATATAATAGATAGATAAATAAAATGAAAAACACCGTTCATGGAGACGGTAGTCCGTACGTACGCATGAACGCTGTTTTACTTTCCTTATTGTCTTGAAATGGAAGTAAGTAGATGACATACATATATATATATATACATAAATCCAGTAGATTTATAATGTCATATATTTCATTATTATTTCTTATATATACTTTATAATCATTCTTAAATGGTTAACATGGAGAATGAATCTCATCGCGTCGTGGAGACGGTAGTCCATACGTACGCACGAGTGATGATATCATTTCCATAAATATTGAACTGAATTGGAGTGGAATATACAATATATCAGAATCAATATGATGTTGTAATAACTATGTATAGTTATTCTTTACACCATTATACCCATCCATGTAAGGTGGTGGTGGAAAATAGATTACACCACGGCGTGGAGACGGTATTCCGTACGTACGCACGCGCGGTGATTTCTTTTTCCGTAGGATGGATAGATGGTGAAATAGGGTTGTTTCATACTTATAATAACATATCAGTATATGAGTGATACTGATGTTATTACTTCATAATGAAACAACCTAAGAAGAAGAAGTGGAAGAAGAAATAAAGATGAAAGAATTGGTAACGGTAATTACCTCTTCTTTGAAGCGCCTCTTTGAGACCTCCTCTTAAGCACTAAAATTGGTCTTTGAGGAAGACCAGAACCTCTAGGATGTTGCTAGGGAAGTGGAGAAGAGATTTTGGCAGGGTTTGGCCGAGCGTGAGAGCTCAAAGTTGTGTGAGGAAGAGAGGGAGGAGGTGTCCTTTTATAGGGGAGGAGAGGGGCACCTTAGGAATTCTTAAAAATATTAATTTATAAAAAATCTAACCCCACTTAAAAACCTCCAAAAATGACTCATATTCGAAGCTTAGATGAGATAGGGTTGTAATCTCATCAACCAATCAAATTTAGACATGTTTGGATCTTATTTTAAACCTTATCAATTAGATTTAACTCTAAGTTAAATAATTTAACTTTTACCATGTCTTTTTGTTTTCTTTCACTATATGGTTAATACACTTACTATAACATGCCAAACGAACCCCAAATTGTTTATTATTAATATATATATATCCTTATCTAAGTCATTTGGCCGAACCTTAGATTTTTAGGAATAAAATAACAATTAATAATATAATATTTGATTTAAAAACTATTTTGTGTCAATTTTGACACTATTTGATATATGATTTTTGTGAAAGTCATAACAGAATTAAATGTTCGAACCAAGTTTATTAAATAAACATTAATATATCATAGTAACCTAGAAAATTAGTGGAATTCATAAAAAATCTCAAATTACATTTATTTTGGTGTTTATAACATCAAGTATGTCAATATTTCATTAATAAGATAATTACTGCATCATCGTTGTGTCATAAATAAATTAAATTATTTTATGTCTAAAAATTACAAATAAAATACCATCATGTAGGAAATCGTTTTAGCTTTCTAATGAATATTTACAATCGAATTTATCTTATGTATAACCCCATATTAAAAATGATTTACTTATTAAACTTTGATTTTAACTATTTTAACCTTTCTTTAAATAAATTAATAATAAATGTCCTAATCTAATCCAAGTGGGCCTAAATGGTCATATTTTATTCCTAAGTTTTTTTTTGGTCGAATTACACTTGTCCAATAGAATTAGGACATGTGTTAGGGTAATAGTAATATCATATTTACCCTTAGTTACCCTATTTACTATTAACCGCGGTAAAAAAAAGTAAAAAGTTACTATTCACCAAAAAATTATTTTCATCTCATTGAACCACATTTTAGTCCTTGATATTAACCGTGTCTCTCGGATTTTCGAAATTCCATTCACAGAAGCGGCAAAATTAAGTTTTATGAAAAATTCAGTTTTTTTAACTACCACTTAGTAGTTTCACTATTCATCAAAAATTGATGTTTTTCAGAACAATGCCAAAATTTCATCCTAAGCTATATTTCATATTCCGAATTCAAAAATGAAATCTATTTTACCAAATTCATAACATAGAAGTTGCATTAATTAATTTTATAATTAAATCCTATTGTTAAAATAAATAGCGTCTTTTTAGGAAACAATATATATCAAAAGATTGACACTTGATTATGTCTGGTTTAAATGTGAAATTACAACCAATGACCAACATTGTATTAAATTGTAAAAATATATTCTAAATATACTTTAAAACCACTCAAATTAATAATTTATCACTATTAATTATTTCGATTAAAAAAGTTGTTTTTAATTATAATTTAGTAATTTTCACTATTCATCAGAATATGAAAGTTATCCGAAAAGTACCAAAATTTCACCTTAGGCTAAATTCGATACTCCGAATCCAAGAATGAAGTTCATTTTGAAAAATAAGATTTACAGAATTAAAAAGTGGTTATTACTATTCACAACGGCTAGTTTTAATAATATTTTAATAGCACATCGTTGTTTAGTGAAACTCGGTATTGCGTATTACACACGCTATCGAGGAAGGTCGCGATTGCGTGTAATGCAAGGCAAGACAAGGATGCGTGTTGTGCAAGCTCCTTTTGGTGTAGCGTACAACACAAGACATTAAGAGAATTAAAAAGAATATTTTTCATAAAATCTCGGGCTGTTATAAATAAGACATAGAATCTGTAGAAAACACATAAAAATAGACAATATTATGTCAAGGCTACCAACCAAGACCATCATAACATGTAAGGATTGGGATAATCACCCATGTAACTAATTAGGGATTGGGATGAAAACCATTGTACCCAATTATTTTTAGGATTGTGATAAAACTTGGGTACCTTCTTACTTTTACGCTTGGGCTACAACTTGTATACCTGTTTATTTTTAGTCTTGGGCTATAACCCATGTACTTGATTATTTTAAATATTTGGTTACAACCCATGTACCATATTGTTTTCAATATTGGGATACAAACTATGCACCCTTTGATCTCATATACCATTTATCATTACCTAATGCATTAAAGGGAGATATATTTTCTACCAGTCACATTATAAAATCTTGCATACATGTTCCACAAGATAATAAATCTTGAATCATAACATGACCCATACAAAATATGGGTTTCATAAACATAATATCATAACCCAAAAAACTAAATGGGTATCATAATAATGTCATCATATAATTACCTATGTAAAATAGATATGTATCATAATCATTCCATCAAAGAAAAACCCACGAAAAGAAGTGGGGTTTAAGAGCATATAATACGTGAAAGAGAAACAGGTGTCATAAACATCATTCCATCAAATCATAAACCATTAAAGAAATAATATGAATGGAGTTCTTGGATCATATCCCCAGTAAGGCATAAACTATAACAAATTATGTCAACCTAGATGCATAGATATTTTGAAATATCATATGAAACATTTCTCAAGGAATATAACCTTTATTTGAAAATCATTTTTATAAAACCATTTCAAAATCCTTTTCTTATAAAGAAATATTTATAATTTAATTTAAAACGTTACTTGATGAAATTATATTATAAAAATTTTAAAGCATAAAATATTTTTAAAATAATTTTCCTTGAAAATAACCTTTAAAACTTATAATTATTGTTGAAAACATTTTTAAAACCTTTATCCTTGGAAACTTATAAAAGAATCTTGAAAACATTTTGAAAACCTTTTTCCTGGAAATCGTTTAAAAGAAGATTGAAAACATTTTGAAAAAATTTTTATTTAAAAATTATTTGAAAACTTATAAATAAATCTTGAAATCATTAAAATACTTTTCTTTGAAAATAATACTTCGAAAACATATAAAAGAAGGTTTTAAAATCATTTAAAACACATTTTTAACAAATAAAATTTTTTAAAAACATTTTTATTTTAAAACTAACTTAAATTCAAAAACATTAAATAATTTAAAGAAAAAATGTTCCCTAAAAAATAACCTTGTAAACATATAAATTAATCTTCATTAAAATATTGGTAATGATTATGGGTAAGTCTATACATGATGATCATTTCTTTTTCACCTTAAAAGTTTAGAAATGTTCCTTGATAGGAAAATTAAAACAATATTACTTTTTAAAACCATTTTTTAAAATGTAAAACACATGTAAAAACATTTTGGGAAACAATTTTTAATTTTTTTAAATGAAATTTAAACATCATAGGATAATAGTAAAATATTTTGGAAAAAACTTTTAGAAAACATGGTTTTTAGAGAATATATATTTCCAACCGAAAGGAGTAATAAAGTCAGATTAAAAAAAAATATTTTTAATTATATTAATTACAAGAGTGAAAAAGGGTACTAATGCATTAAGATATCATGGATACAAATATTATATGAAAATTACATAGTGTTTGTGAGATATGGATGATAATATTTCATCATGGAAGAAACATAATAAATATTCATGATAATGATAAGATTGTACCAATAATTTACTACCATGTTGGTAAATTTAAATCATAATTCCCATGAAATAATAAAATTAAATGAGTCTTAAAATATTATGAAAATATGAATATTCATGACATAAAATTTAAATGTTAATTATATACCCCCCATAGAAAAATATAGGTGCATAACATGGCATGTATCTCAAAGAAGTCAAATTGAGACAAAATTATTTTATCGACATGGTAACTTTTGAAATATAAAAACCA
The DNA here is from genome assembly GCA_963277665.1 of Viscum album. NCBI lineage: Eukaryota > Viridiplantae > Streptophyta > Magnoliopsida > Santalales > Viscaceae > Viscum > Viscum album. The sequence goes on from OY728122.1 coordinate 2,098,446,518, forward strand.
TAAAATAAAGAACATAAAATGGATATGTAAATTTACAAAAATTTATGTATAAGAATTAGATAATATTTATATGGAAATATATACTCCACCTTTTATAAATAGGTGGTGAACATGTCATGTGTCTCACAGAAAATAAAAGTGAGGTGAGAATACCATTACTACTTGAGTAACTTTAGAATCATGACCCCCATGAAAGAATAAAATTAATTAAAAATTTTAATATCATTGAATAAAGAATATTAATTATATAAAATTTCATATAGAATTATATACACTCCCAAAAATATGCGAGTGGTGGATATGGCATGTATCTCATAGAAATAAAAAGTGAGATGAAGTTCCCTTACCTTAACTCTTGACTTTATTTATACATGTTTGTAACTCTTATATAATAAATATAATTTTATTATAAATCTTCCACAGAACCATATTCTTATATCTAATACCATACCTTATTTTTTTATGACTTTATATTACCCATTTATTAACAACATGATGTTAATGTTATGTTTCAGGTAATATACACTTTATTTTTGTATATGTATTGGATTTTTATTCTTGATCCTCTTACCTGAATCATGATTTACTTATTTAAATAATGTAGAAAATGATATAAATATTATATATATTTATTATATAATTATTTATAATAATCTATAAAATATTTAAATATGAAATGGAATACATCGTTTATGGAGATGGTAGGTTGTAAATATGCATAAACACTGTTTCTGTTTTATTTTCATATTTAATGAAAGAAAGTAAATGAAATATTTGTATATATATATATATAAATAATATCATTAAATAATCATTATTATTTCATATATATCATATAATTTCACCAAACCCATCCTTAATACATTCCATGTAGAGTGTGAATGAATCACATCACTTTAAGGAGGCGACAATCCACATTTCCCAAAATGAAATTATCATATTTACAAAAAATGTAAAAACTAAATTTATGTGTTTTATAATAATTAAATAAGAATTAATATATCATAAATATCATATATATTATATAAAAATATAATTTCCATCATAATTCCCAACCATGATAGTTGGTAAAGGAAAAAATGAACAACATCATTTCATGATGCGGTAGTTCTCCGTACCCAAGAGCGGTAAGTTCGTTATCCATTAGATGAAAGGGTGTGTAAGTGTCGGTATAAAATATATAATAAAACATATTAGTATATTTATGATACTATGGTTATTATATAATCTTGGAATATGAATATTTTAGGGGGTTCATAATGAAAATAAAATAAAGGAGCTTGGGGAAGTATGTTACCTCTTCTTTGGGTAACACCTCTTGGTTTACATCAAAGAGCTTGCTTGGTTTTATTTATACCAAAATAGAGGATTATTGGATAAAGTAAGGTATTTTGGGAGATTATTAAACCATAGTTTGGGTGATTAAAATTTCTTTAGAGGTTTGAATAAGGGGAAGGGATTAATGCCTTTTTATAGTGGAGGAGGAGTGATATTCTTGTAAATTTTGGAAAAGGGAAGTCCAACCAAATTTTTCCCATGTCATGTGGCTCCAATAATGGAAAAAATTAGATAAAAGTGAGTATAGAGTCTTAAAATGAGTATGAAATGGATTTTTGAAGTTTTTATATGTCATTTTAGCCCATATGTTTAATTTTTTGTCCCCTATTAACCTAATTTTCCACTTAGTTATTGTAATTAATTTTAATTACATTCACAAATATATTTTTTAAAAAATAATTTTACCTTATTATACATTATAATATATTAAAATTCCAATTATTTAACCTATTTCTATTAATTAAAATAACATTATTGGTAGAATTTAATTTAAAAGTAATCTTGCACGCGAGATGACAATACAGGTTTTTAATGTAAAAATGTTGAAATGTTTGCTAAATTTTTATAACTAATTTCAAAGTTAAATTGATTACAATGACCTAAATCAGTTTAATTAATTTATAATTGACATAATTAGGGTTTAAAAAAGGTATAAATATAATTTAACTTTATAAATAAATTATATGAAAAATCACGTTTGAGTTAAAATTCAGTAATTTTCACTATTCATCAAAAAAAGAATCTTTAAAGAAAAATTCCAAATATTTACATTAACCTAATTTTTATGTTTATATTTAAAAAATTTATTATTTTTTGACCTATAAAATTTATACAAGTAACAAAAAATTATATTTGAAATATGTTCTCTGTTAAAAGGTGGTAATACTTCTTTTATAAAAATATTGGTTTTTTGGTGTAATATTGGGTTTGTTCTTATCTTATGACTATAAAATATACTTGATGAATTTTTTTATTTAATATATACAATATATATTTCTTTAATATCATTTAAAAATAGTAATTAATTTAATTTATTTTGATAAAATTCCTTTTTGACCATAGAAGTTTTGTATAAACAAAATTCCATTTATATTCAATTGGTTCTTATATTCATTTATAATTAATTATTAACCAATTAATCCAACCATATATTTTCATAATTTAGTAAATCTTATTCATAACCACCAACCTAATTAATAGGTTATATGTTATTATATTAAATAACAACATTTTTAATAATATATTATTGTTTAGTAAAACTCGGTCTTGCATGTTATACATGCCATTGGAGAAAAATAGTCTTGAATATAACATAATATAACATCGATGTTCCATATAGAGAAAACTAAAAATTATTTTTCATATAGTGAACAATTAACTTGGTTTTTCATATAATGCAAGACAAACATTTTTCTTTAATATAAAAATCTATTTTCAGTGTTGCGTGAAATAAAAAATATCAAAAAGAATAAATTAATTCGAAAAAAATATATTTCACAAAATCTTGGCGTGTTACAGGAACTACCCTCATGAATCCATTGGCTCAGGATAATGTTTGGAAAGTTGGGTTCTGGTGTATTTTATTACCAAATGGTCTACCTTACAATGAATTAGATCGTCCGTCGATAGGAGCAAGAGAATGAGTCACAATAGTGTATTATCAAAGTAAGAATGCTCATAAAAACAAATGATATCGGCATTACGTTATCCCAGGTGGAGCTCAATAATGAAAAGAAATTAAAGGGGTGAAGGAAATGGATTGATGAGAAATAATTTCTGATATTTTTCCTCCAAAAATATATGAATACTGCTATAGGGGAACTCATATAACTTCACCATTCTTTAGAGGTTGTCCAAGATGAGGTGAAGACTTATATTGTAATAGTGGAGGAGGAACTATTCCAAGATGAGGAGGCTGAGGCTACCTTACTAGATAAGCATTTATAGTCCATCAATGATACTCTAGAGACCCTTTAAAATCGCAAGATTTATATTGATAGCATTTTGTAAAATATGATTGAGAGACTCCAATTTGTGGACACTACTATGAATTTTTCTCCATGAATGAAATTAGTTTTGTTTATAATCATCCATATCTTAATCCATATTTTAATCTATAATTATAAAATAAAACTCAATGATGGTTTATTTAGGTAAATGTTTTCAAATTAATGTCTTATAATCACAATGATGGAAATATGGGGGTGCTCTAATTTTTTCTTAGGTATTTGGACCTAGTGAGCACATTTTGACAATTTCTAGTGATAAGAAAAACCCTATGATTTTTTATTTTATACCATTTACATAAGTTTTTTTCCAAAGTTAGTTATGAATAACACTAGTGGGTGATACTTATCATTTTATTATACTGCCTTTTGTGGATTTTTAACCAAACAAGTTTTATGACTTCTTCTGTTCATTATTCAATTTTTTACCTAAACAATTTGGAGTAAATTTCTAGTGATATTAGATTCAACTCTTGACCAAGGTGTCCTTTTGTGACTTTTTAAAATGGAAATTAATATTTCTCTTTTCATGGTATTTTTAGATTCTTTTATGTCAAACTATTAAAGCTAGTGTTTTAAGTCAAATAGTTTTGACTATGAGTTATTGGATGACAACCCAAGAAAGGATTGTCAGACGAGAATGTTATGACATTATTCAAATAAAAAAGGGGGACTTTAAGTCATGATTATGTGATTTTCAGATCTAAAACATGATATGATACATGTATTCAAGGATTAACCATGAACCATGTTTGAGAATTGGGTTCCAACAAGATATTGTTTGGGGATTATTAATATATAAGATATTTCTCTTAAGGATGAAGGTGAATTAGGTTGAAAGGATATTTAGAGGATACTTATGAAAATCCAAACTAGGGAATATCAATTAATAGTTAAAACAAAGGTGTCCTATGGAGTCAGACATTCTATTACAGGTTTCTTGAGATTTTAGGAGTATTTATAATTTCTCAAGACCATAGAAGGTGGTTTGTGAAAGGAAGGTGTATGAAAATGGAGGAGCATATAAATTTTGGTTACTGTAGAAGTTGGTCCTAGAATTGAGTATCTAGGTGTCACTTCATGTCTTTATGGAATTATTATAAAGTCACACACAATTATTTAGGGTGATGCGGGGGTTGACCGACATTAGGAGAAAGAGATCCTCCCCAATGGGGGTTGAATCATCATGTAGTTTAATATCACCTAACCAGGATATTGACCATGTATCTTAATGTCTTATGGAATGGAATCCAATGTATACAATTTAAGGTAATTTATATTTGACCAAAATATTAGTGATTTTCCATTTCACAGTGATCTAACCAAGAATGTTCCATTATTTTCAGGCACAATGCTGTAATGTTTTATGCTTTAATCATGGGGATTTGAGATCCAATAAGTGATATGGGTCATGAATGAAAGTATGATCAAGGACCATGTTTAAAAATAATTTTCCAACATAAGGTTTTTAGGGATTACAGAGGTAAAATAGGTTTCTATAAAATATTAATTTCCCTCTGGTCGACATGAATTTTGAGGGAAAATTATACAAATCTTGGATGGGGTGTATCAATGCATAGTAAAAAATGGTGTCCTCATAAATCAAAAATTCTATCACTAATGATCTGGGAAAGATTATAGAGATTTAAATTTCTGTAGACACAAAGTCTACTTGTATAAAGAAGGTTCTTGAATATGGAAGTAGAATTTCTTTTTAAAATCTCCCAAGAATGGGGAGAAAATTTTCCTTCTAACTCATACATAGAGAGTGATATTTTTTATCATGACCGAGCCTAAGACATAGAATTCTAGAATAACTACGTATCTCATCAAATATAGAATCATTCCACACATATTTTTATAATATATTCCCTACCCTAATTAAATTCTTTTGTGGATAGTGGAAAATATGTTTAAATACACACTCTCAAGAAGGCTGAGATCCAATATACCCATATTGGATCCTCCAATAAAGATCTAGTTCGTACATGGGATGGGGGGGTCATTTTTATATTACAGCTATATTGGGATATAGGATTATACAATCACTACGTATCCCACTAAAGAGAGAATGAATCCACATGTAGTTCAAGAATAAAGGGTTGGTGAGAGACCAACACCTAGGATACCATTTCTCTCAAACAAAGGCTATAGTATTACACAATTTTAAACCATGCAAAAAAAATCAACCACATAGTTTAATTTCATGTGTAAATAACATTTGGTGTTCTTTTTAAAGTATTACATCTAGGACCATGCTAACTAGATGTGAACTGATGCACTTCAATTATGCTTGTAATCATTTACCAGAACTCCTTAGCTCATGCAAGCTATGTTCAAAATGAGGGGAAAGGAGTGGAAAAGGTTTTTTCACCACATAGAGGAGATTATAAGAAAGGATAGGGTAATTTTAATCTTATTATGTCAAGAATATGATATAGGATTCAGATGTTTCTATGTATGCAATAGAGGTGATAATCAATCCATATGTAGTTATTAATGTAGCTTAACATCAAATAAGAGGGACATTACCTGTGTATTTTAGCATTGTTTAGTAAGGATGAATGTTGTGTTTTAGTTTTAAGTTATACAAATTATTTCATAACTATGGAAATGATGAGTGATATAGGTATTACCTGGCCAAGGAAGTTCCAATACACTTTGAACATGAAAAAGGAAATTATAAACCATGATCTTGGGGGTTCTTGGATTAGGATAAATGATATGGTAAATTTAAACAAGGATTGATGTTGGACCATTTTTTAAAAGAGATTTACAGAATTATATTTTTAGGGATTAAAGAGATAGAAGAGGTTTCACTTAAAGAGGAAAGTGCCTCGAGTTGATAATCCTTTTTGGGAAGATTAGGAAAAGATAAAATGAGAAATATTGATGCATAATAAAAAAATGTGTCCCCGGGAATCAAAAATTATATTATCGATGACCGAGGAAATCTTATGGATATATAAATTTTCTTGAGGCAAATAGCATGATTTGTGGAAGGATTATGTCAGAAAACAGGAAGCATTTTGACTGACAACATCCATAGAGTGCGAATTCCACCACATAAATATTTTTTTATATGTAGGGAAGGGGATATTGTTTTCCTTGATGGAATCCTAAAAGAAGAAACCTAATATAATATCTAAAAAATATATTGGTGTCATATATAGGAGTAAATGGACACATGAACTTTTTTTTACTACGTCTAGGACTTGTTTAATGAAATTGGACATCACTATTAATCCTATGTGGGAAGGAATCAATCCACACATAGTTTTCATCCATTATGACAGGACCACAAGTTAATGGAAACATTTTGGAGTATCCCACGTAGATCTTTTTTTATATGCTAGAGATGGGTAATTTTCTTTACTTTTTGACTTATCTTAGGAAATAAGGTCTAGATTTAACTATGTATCTCATTGATATTATAATCAATACACATATAGTTCTGGATGAAGGTCTGAGGGAAGACTATCACCACAGGTTTTTATCTGCTCAAGAATGAACCAAAATGTTCTGCAGTTTTATTTCATGTTACAAGGATGTGAACCATGTAATTTTACATCATGAAAAAATATGCTTTCATACAATTTTATATTTTTTGAATAGGATGTTAGGATCTGTAGTTTTGTGTCTCATAGATTAGACTATCGTGTCTTATATTTTTAGGTTGTATGAATAGGACCATATGTTATGCCTTTTATGGTCATCCGATGAAGACCATTTGGTGGAAATTTTAAGGAGTTTAGTTTAGGACCAGTTGGTGATTATTAGACAAAATATTTATTGAGAAACCTTTCATTAGTAGTATCCATAATAAGATCTCGTTTCATTGATATCAAGGAATAAGATCCATTTTAGTGTACCTTGTGCATGGTGTAAGGTCCTTCCCACTTTGTCTCATGCTTCAATTGTTTCTTCCTTAGTATCATCAGGGTCCTAAATACCATTACCGACTATCCTTGGAGGTAGAAGAATAGGCGAACCTTCTTGTTAATGACCATTATATCAAATTTTAATGTGCATCCAAGTGATCCAAATTATGTAGTCTCTTCTCATTGTGTCACTAAAATTCATCCAATAATTTTTGGGATTACTCATATGTGGATAACTAATTGCATATAGAAACATTGAGTGAAGAAAATTAGAACTTAATGATACGGATTTCTTCTATCTTGTATACCAGCGAATAAGGGGTTAATAGTGTCATGATGTGGGTTATAGTCTAGAAGGGTCACAAGGCATTCAAGATCTTGTTAGGAAAATAATTTTTAACTTTATCTCCAATATACTGGAGTATGTTTGATAAGGTCTTGTTGAAGGCCTCTATCTATCCATTAGCTGATGCATGATAGCGAGATGAATGATTAGACTTGATATTATACTCATGATACAACTTCTACAACTCAACATAATATAAATTAGTGCCATTATATAGTAGTATAGTATGAGTAACACCAAATCTAGTGATGATATTAGATTTCAAAAAGGTAAAAATGATTTTGGTCCAGACTTCTTTGAGTGATATTGCTTCATCCCACTTGGAGAGGAAGTGTTAACATTGACGATATATTTGAATTTCTTATCCGTAGCTGGAGGATACAGTCCTATAACATCAATTTTCCATACAAAAAATGGAGAGCATTATTTGGTTGTGTGTAAAAACTCTAAGGGTTGATGGATGAAGTTGGTGTGAACTTGGAAGGAGTGGAACATTTTGGTGATTTTTTATGTATCCTTTGTTATTGAAATCCAGTAGTATCTAAGCCTCTAGAATTGATGGGAAAGCTTAAAACATGACTAGTGGGCACCACAAGCTGTTTTATATACTTATTTAATGATATAAATAGATTATTATATATCAATTAACCTAATAAGGACTCTATAGAAGCCCCATTTATAGAGGAATTTATTGTGATTTTCAAAATTATAAGGAATAAAGTTGGTCTCTTGTCTTTAGGTTTTCTATTTTCTAGGTTTTTTTTGATGAGAGTACTCCATTTTGAAGGTAGTACAAAATTATCATCTTCCAATCGTTTATAAGACCATCTAGTTTAGGGATGGAATTAAATTTGGTGATTTTTTCCGTGTCAAAATGAGAAAAGGATGACACCATTTGTAGGTGAGCAATGCTAATGAATATTTCATCCCGATCTTGATCTACCAAAGCTATAGCCATATTTTCCAATGCATATTCTGGGGAATTATACGATCATGGAATGTGATTGAATGTCTAATTCAAGGGAAAATTTTCCATTAGTCCCCAAACTTAGTCAAGTAAGGGGATTAGTTCCTCCATTATCATATCATAATCCCTTAATATCTTCTTGATTACCAACTCTAAATCTATTTTTTACTTCAAGTGGTCCACTGGAATTTGGGGTTCTCATTCTATCCCTCTGATGAGGGCCTGATATTTTGCTTCATTATTTGTGAAACCTTCTGACAACAGGAAGGAGTAAGGACAAAAAACCTATACTAGAGGTTTGAGCATGACTCCCAACCTGAATTTGTTGACTTTGGGGTCTTCCATTCTCTTCTTTGTTGAAATTATGGATGTGACTGAAAAATAAATTTCCCATTGTAGGATCGAAATATAATATGAGATGCTCAATATACAAGAGGGGGGGTGAATTGTATACTTTAAAAATTCCTTTGGAACCTTTAAAGTTAGTTAGGAATAACTAGAGTTTCCTTAAGAAAAGGAAAGGGCTAAGTTTAACAAAGTTAAACTAAGTAAATTCACAACACCTCTAACACCGAACTGAACTTGGAAAGGGATTCCAAAAGTAGGTTCCGGAAATATGATTCCGGAGATTGAAACTTAACAAAAGTTACAATATAAGATTCTACCTTAAAGCGTATAGAATCTAAACTAATCAGAGTAAGTAAGGAAGTATAAGAAAGTTATACTTTCCTTAAGATACAAATTGCAGCGGAATAAAGACAAGTAGTAAAACTACTAGTAACAAGATCATAGTCTTTTAACCCAAAGAGAAGGGTATCCAACAACCTTGGATAAAGGTCCCTTGATTTATACTTTCAAGCAAGTCTGTCTTACCCACACCAGGGTAAGCCCTCGATACGAAGATCGGAGTCTCTGTCTTGCTATCCCCGCAAGCCCTCAACTTCAAGGTAGTTGGCAACCTCTTCCTTTCTCAGCAAGAAAGCCATCGTTCTTTAAGGTAGTCGGCACCTCTGTCTTTCTCAGCAAGAAAGCCCTCGATCTTTAAGGTAGTCGGCACCTCTGTCTTTCTCAGCAAGAAAGCCCTCGATCTTTAAGGTAGTCGGCACCTCTGTCTTTCTCAGCAAGAAAGCCCTCGAATGTAATCACCAACATTCGGAGTCGCACGAAGCTTTGAGAGTTAATAAGAGACTCTCTCTCTAGAAATCACTTCAACAGCATGTAAGCTCTTTTTCAACAATCGGCATATGCATCAGCATCGACCTCTTTCAAATGAGCTCCTATTTATAGGTAAGGTCGGCTCCTCTCCAACGGTCATATTTTCCTTAAAGTTCGGAGGGACCTGTACACGTGTCACTTAGACAACGGTTAGTTTATAACAAAATGGACGACATCGTTTTATAACAAAGTAAGTGTAACAGAATGCACGACATCGTTTTAAACTCTAACATAAAGGTTCGGAATAGAAACTTCGGAGTGAAGGTTCGGAGTGAATAAATTCAGAGTGTATAAAACAATGATAATCAGATTCTGTTTAATAGGAGAATTCGGAATGAGAATTCGGAGTAGGAATTCGGAATAGGAATTCGTCATCAGAAATCGTAATGAGAATTCGTCATCAGAATTCGTAATGAGAATTCGGAATGAGATTTCTTCATTAGAATTCGTAATGAGAATTCTTCATTGGAATTCGTAATGAGAATTCTTCATTGGAATTCGTAATGGGAATTCTTCATTGAAATTCGTAATGGGAATTCTTCATTGGAATTCGTAATGAGAATTCTTCTTCAGAATTCGTAATGAGAATTCAGAATGGGATTTCTTCATTAGAATTCGTAATGATAATTCTTCTTCAGAATTCGTATCTTGAATCTGGAATAGAACTTAGTCAGAATTCATATCCGGAATTCGGAATGAAACTTCCTTATAGTTCTTGTCCAGAACCGAATCCTAAAACAGAATGCTTTATATCAAAGTTTTAATGATTCCGAGAAAATGAATCCGAATCTCATACTTAAGAAAAATATGAATGAAAATATGATAAGGATAATTTTTCTTATAAAAACGATTTTCCTTAAGAAAGCATTTTTCCTTATAAAAGCGATTTTCCTTAAGAAAGCAATTTTCCTTATAAAAGCAATTTTCCTTAAGAAAGCATTTTTCCTTAAAGATAAGGTGTTTGTGATTTTCAAAACAAGAAGGAATGGAAAAGTCATAAGGAAAACCTTATTGACTCAACAATCTCCCCCTTTTTGGAAAGCACAAACATCCTTACGAAAAAGATATTCTAAGAAGAAAGAAACACATTAAAGCTTATCTCCCTTGGTTTAAGAATATAGATGAATACGACTAACTCCCCCTTAGGCTTTGAAACTCTATGGATCGTATTCATATTTCCAGAGTGATGTTTCTTTAAGAAAAACTCCCCCTTAAACAAACTCTTATTAGAGTTCTATTTCCTTGGGTATTTTTCTTTCTCCCCCTTTGATAAACTCTTATTAGAGTTCCTCTTTTTCTTATGGATCTTTTCCTTCTCCCCCTTTGTGATTTTCAAAAAGAATTGGAGGGAATGGAAAAAAATAACAAAGTACCTGAAAGATTAGTAATGACAACAATAGAAACAACAAGCACAATTCTCATTATATTTGAAATGTCAGCAACAAAAAAACAGATTACAACAAAAAGATTGGATTGGTCATTTCGGATCTTTCTCCTTCGACATTAGCCCCTTAAGAATCGTCTTGATCTTCTTTAAGTCTTTGTGATCTTCCTCTGCTTGCTTCTCTAAGACGACTATTCTTGCTGACTGAGCTTCAATTACTTCTTCCTGAGCCTTCAACTTTTCCTCCTGGGCTTTCATCTTCTCTTCCTGAGTCTTCATCCTTTCTTCAAACTCGATCCGATAATCCCTTTCATATTTCCAACTTTGATTAACGGAGTTGATCTTTCCATTCAGATCTCTTACTTCCTGAATCCGAAAGTTCTTTTCCTTTGTCAATTTTTCTTCGAATGATGCAGTCAGCTCTTTAATCTTCTTATCCTCGGTTTCAAATGCATCCTTAACATTATCCTGAAACTCATCCAGCAACCTCATCTCTTCCACAGTTTTCTTAGACCAGCTTGTCATCCTCTTGTAAGATCTTTTATGTGCTTCATAACCAATGAAGAAATTTTTGAACTGGGCTTCAATATCAACACATTTATCCATAACCATTGATACGGAGTCGGTTTTCTGATTCAACGCATGTTGGAGCATCTGGCATCGTGAATCAATGCTTGAGAAGGTTGGAATGGTTCCCACCAACTTCTTCAAAGACTGGACAAAAAAATCATGCCCCAACGAAGATGACTCCGAATCTGAAATCTTGCTAGGAGAATTTTCTTCCTCAATAAGCTTCAACTTCCTCTTCGAAGAACTACCAGCTTCCTTCCTCATCTTCTTTTCTGAACTCGGGGTATCAGCAAGAATTTTTTTCCCCTTATCTTTTTCCGGAATAGAAACCTGTTCCGGAGATTTCTTCTCGCTATCAGAGACTTGAACAATATAATCTTCCTCATCAACAACTTCTACACTTTCCTTCTGAGCAGCATCAAGTGAAAGATGTTCTTCTTCTCTCAGACAAGAAACTTCTTCTTCGCCTTTCTCTTCTTCCATAGTCGGAGTAACAAGCTTTGAAGATTGAGCTTCAGATGTTCGGAGCGAGAGGTGTTCCGAAGGAGTTCCCTTATATTCATCTACTTGTTTGAGCACATCTCCTGTCTCACCACTTCCTTCAGCAGCTTCTTCATCTTCTTCCACTTGCTCTACTTCCTCAGTAGCAACAGCCTCTTCCGGAGTAACAAGATTTCTTCCTGGAGTCTCAGGTAGAGATTCCAGAGAAAAAGTTCTCGGAACGGGAATGGTTGCTGAAACCATTTCGTTGAACTTTAATAATGCTTGCACAGCCTCGGCTTCTGAAATTTTCTTCTTCAGCTTCTTCTCCTTTGCTTGTTTCTCGAGCTCATCAGCAGCCTTCTCTTTCAGGGCCTTAGCCTCCGCAGGATCTAATCCGAACTGCGGATCTCTTTCCTTCCTCTTCTCTTTGTCAGCTCTCCATTTAGCTGCAACCTCATCAGTATAGGTTTTCTTCTTCTTAGACTTAGGAGGTGCGGAGTGGACTTCCTTAGACTTGGGTTCCTCAGCTTCGACTACCACTTCTTTCAGCTTCCTCTTCCTTACCGGCTTAGATGATTCCGGATCAGCTACTTTCGGAGTCACTTCTACTTGAGGCGGTAGATCAATGAATTTCCCAGACTTCTTGTCAAAAGCTATATTCATCCTTTTAAGAGTGGCATCACTGAGCAACATGATCTTGCAAACTTTCGGCATAGAACTGCAAGCTACCTTGAAAGATTCTAGGCACCGAACTATGAGCTTTGACAATATTGCTGGGTACATCACAATCTGAGCTCTCAGATTCCCCTTCTTCAAATTCTCAATATTAAGAAGAATATGATTCATCAAGTTGAACTTCCTTAGATTTATCAGAAAATCTAAGATATATATCTCACTTTTCTTTAGGCTATCCTTATCTCCTTTTCTCGGTACAATAAGCCCTTGCAACCATAACTCCAGAATCCGAAAGTTTGTAGATAGGCTTGCAATTTTCGGAGCCTTGTCATCATCCAATCCGAGAATTTCTAAGGCTTTCTCCTTGTTGAAACTACCCAAAGAGTCTGGCAATACGTGGGAAATAAATTCAGCTTCACCTTCGTAACTTAACCCTACCAAGCTTGCAGCCTTGGTGTAAGAAAGCTTATATGTCTTGCCATACGATTTGAAAGAAAATTTTTCTCTATTGTCTTCCTCGAAGAAAGCAACTGACTCATAGAACTCAACAAGAAAATCAGAGTAGACTTCATCTTGGTTGCCGGTTTTTGATACCGCAACATCTTCCCAGCCATTCAGCTTGATATTCTTTGAAATAATAGAATCATAATTGCTGAAGAAATTCGGATGAACTAACCTCTCTCTGTAGACTAACCACTGAGAAATGGGCTTGGTTGAAGACATTTCTTGAGAAGCAAACTCTGCAGACATTCGGATCTGAAGTCTCTGAGAAGTTCGGAATCGAGAAGACTGAAGTTCGGAATGGCCTTAAATCAGAGAGTCAGAGCTTCAGCATTCAAAAGCTTGAAATCGATGTGGGATTCAAAAAATTGGGTCCCCTTTATATAGGCAATGGGATGACGGTTCAACTTCCTCGGTTGATCTAACGGTTTAGAATGATCTGAGATCGAATCTGACGGTTGAAAGCTCGAATCCGATCGTTTTGAGGTTTTTATTAAAGCAAGGATTTAAGAAAACTAAAAACCAAAAACAAAATATAAGAAACTGCCAGCAAGTAAAATATGATTACGAAAACTTCAGTAAGGAAAACATACCTTTCGGATTATCTTAGGAAAGTTATTCGTAATGGGTAATATAAAGACGACTACGAAAAACTCAATACGAAAAACTAAATACGAAAAACTCAATACGAAAAAGTAAATACGAAAAAGTAAATACGAAAAGTCTATACGAAAAACTCAATACGATAAAGTAAATAAAAACTTGTTATGGAAGATTCAGTACGAATGTTCCGTTATGAAAATACCAGTACGAAAGTTTTCCATTCCGGAAATTTTCAATACAAATACTTCCATTCCAGCAGTATTCTGTGCGAAAATATCCTTTCTGGAAAATTGTAGTTCCGGAAGTTCCATTCCGAAAATTTTCGTTCCAAAAAGTTTGAAAACAAATTTTGAAAAACTTTGTTAAATAAACAATCAAATGTACTCCCCCTATGAAAAGGAGTTTATTACTGTAAGGAGATTTTTTCAACAGAAAGTTAATTAAGGAAGATTACCTTACGGTTATCATTCCTAGCTTCTATTTAATATATTCAAATCTATCAGAAGGCAAGGATTTTGTGAAAATGTCAGCAAGTTGATCTTGCGTTCCGATAAACTGAAGAATAATATCTCCTTTAAGTGTGTGATCCCTAAGAAAGTGATGCCTAATATCTATGTGTTTTGCACGAGAGTGATGTGCAGGGTTTTTACTTAGGGAAATGGCACTTGTGTTATCACACAAAATTTGAGTTTTAGTAAAACTCAAGCCATAGTCTGTGAGTGTGTGTTGCATCCACAACACTTGTGCACAAAAACTTCCAGCTGCTACATATTCAGCTTCAGCAGTGGAGAGTGCTACAGAATATTGCTTCTTACAAGACCAAGAAACTAATGAATCTCCTAAGAAATGACAAGTTCCGGATGTACTTTTCCTATCCATTCTACATCCAACAAAGTCAGCATCGGAAAAGCTTTTTAGAACAAAATCATTTCCAGAAGTATAAAATAATCCTAGATCCATGGTTCCCTTAAGGTAGCGAAAAATTATTTTTACTGCCTTTAAGTGAGATTCCTTAGGATTGGATTGATATCTTGCACATAAGCATACAGAAAACATTATGTCTGGTCGACTAGCTGTTAAGTAAAGTAGACTTCCAATCATACCTCTAAAAGATGTTTGATCTACTGGTTTCCCAGCTTCATCAAGATCTAAAGAGTTTGAGGTACTAATAGGAGTACTTATACTCTTAGTGTTGTCATAACCATACTTTTTAAGAAGATCTTTAATATACTTATGTTGAGATATGTAGGTTCCTTCTGGTTTTTGAGAAATTTGAAAACCAAGAAAAAATGTTAACTCACCCATCATACTCATTTCAAACTCAGATTTCATTAGACTAGAAAAAGAGTCAGTCAAAGATTGCTGAGTTGAACCAAATATAATGTCATCAACCTAAATTTGAACAATCAAAACATTTTTCTTATCTTTCTTTATAAAAAGGGTTGGATCTGCATTTCCCTTAACATAGTTATTTTGAAGCAAAAATCCAGTAAGTCTATCATACCATGCTCATGGGGCTTGTTTAAGGCCATACAAAGCTTTGGTAAGTCTAAAAACATGATCTGGATGTTTTGTATCTTCAAAGCCAGGAGGTTGTTCAACAAAAACTTCCTCTTGAACATAACCGTTAAGAAAAGCACATTTCACATCCATTTGGAAAAGTTTGAAATTAAAGAATGCTGCAAAGGCAAGTAGAATGCGGATAGATTCAAGTCTAGCTACTGGAGCATAGGTTTCTTCATAGTCTATTCCTTCTTGCTGATTATAGCCTTTAGCAACAAGTCTAGCTTTATTTCTAACAATGACTCCATTTTCATCACATTTATTTCTGAAAACCCATTTTACTCCAATAACAGAAGTTTCCTTAGGTCTTTCAACCAAGGTCCAGACTTTATTCCTTTCGAATTCATTTAGTTCATCTTGCATTGCTTTGATCCAATCATCATCACCTAAAGCTTCATCAGTGCTTTTAGGCTCTAATTGGGAAAGAAATGCTAGATGTTCTACTTCATTTCTTAAGGAACTTCTAGTCCTTACAGGTTGATTTACATCACCAATGATACTATCACTGGGATGATTCTTAAGAAACACCTGATTTGGGTTTTGTAAAACCTGTTCATCAACATAAGGTAGAAAGTCTTCTGGGGTAAATGTTTCAGAAGTATCTTCTAGAACAATTTCCTTATCAGAAGGTTCTTCTATCAAATGTTGACAATCAGTTTTTGAAAACACATCCGAAGATGTAGGTTGGGAGGTTTTAAAAACAAAAGGGTCTGATTCATCAAATTTTACATGTACTGTTTCTTCAACAGTACAAGTATTTTTATTAAAAACTCTATAAGCCTTAGAGGTTGTGGAATAACCTAAGAAAATACCTTCATCAGACTTTGGTGCGAATTTATGTAAGTTATCTTTAGTATTCAAAATGAATACTTTGCAACCAAAAACCTTGAAGTAGGAAAGTCTTGGTTTTCTACCATTCCATAACTCATAAGGAGTTTTATTAAGAAAAGGTCTAATCAAAACTCGATTTATAGTATAACAAGCAGTACTTACAGCTTTAGCCCAGAAATGTCTAGCAATAGAATATTCACTCAACATGGTTCTAGTTATCTCTTGAAGAATTCTATTTCTTCTTTCAACTACACCATTCTGTTGAGGAGTTCTAGGTGCTGAAAAATTGTGAGTAATACCTTTCTTACTACAAAAAGTTTCAAAATCTGAATTTTGGAATTCTCCTCCATGATCACTATGAATAGTTTTCAAAGGAAGGTTTTTCTCATTTTTAACTTGGGCTCTAAAACTTTTGAAATAAGAAAAAGCCTCAGATTTCCTTGCTAGAAAATAGACCCAAGTAAATCTAGTGTAATCATCAACTAGAACAAACACATAGTATTTTCCTCCAATGCTTCCAGTTTGTGTTGGACCAAAAAGATCCATGTGCACTAACTGTAATGCATCAGTTGTTGAGACTTCACCAATTGACTTAAAACTAGATTTATGTTGCTTGCCATATTGACAAGGATCACAAACTTTAGAAGAATCAAATCTAAGCTCCGGTAGATCCTTAACAAGTTTCTTCTTAGAGAGTTTACATAGGTTTCTAAGATTACAGTGTCCTAGTCTTCTATTCCATAACCAAGAATGATCTTCCATTGCACTTAGGCAAGGTAAATCTTGGCTTCTTAGGTCTTCTAAGTTTAAGGTGTAAACATTCTCTTGCCTGTTGGATGAGAGAATAAATTCTTCCTTGGAATTGTGAACTCAGCATTTATCATTCCTAAAATTCACAAGGTAACCTTTATCACATAACTGACTTATGCTAATGAGGTTGTGCTTAAGACCTTTAACAAAAAGAACATTTGAAATCAAAGTTTTACCCAAAAGAACTATATTACCAATACCAACAATCTCTCCCTTAGCATTGTCTCTGAAATTTACCTTTCCTCCTTTCGTTTTGATAATCTTTTCAAAAAAGATTTTGTTGCCAGTCATGTGCCGGGAACATCCACTATCCATGTACCAAATATTGTTGCTGGAACTTTCTTTATTTTCCTGAAATTAAGAACAAAGTTAGATTTTCGGAATCCAAACTTGTTTGGATCCGAGATTTCCAGACAATAAAATTTTAGGTATCCACATTTTCTTAGAAAAGTAAGCTTTATGAAAACCTAAGGATTGGGTTTTGTTTAAGGAACAATTTCTTGCCCAGTGACCACCACATTGACATTTAGTGCAAAATGGGGCACTTTGAGGAACAAAATAATTGTTACTGAAAACTGGTTTTGCATGGGTATAACCAAATCCGGATTTATTTCTTAAAGGTCGTATTTGAGAATACATTTTATCAAAATTTTCCTTACCATGGGTAAAGTTTGATAAACACTTCTTTAAGGAAAAAATTTCGGACTTGAGTTTTACAACCAAGTTTTTATCCTCAAAATCATTAGTTTTGGAACTAGAGTTAGACTCGAAAACATTTTTCTTAGAAATTACTTTTTCTAATTCTTTAGAAAGTTCGTTCTTCTCAGAACTTACTTCCTCAAGATTTTTTGAAATACTTTCAAAATCAGCATTTTTCTTATCAAGATCTTTAGAAAGATCTGATATCTCTTTATTAAGAATAGAATTCCTAGAATTTGCCTTATCAAGTTTCTTGTTGAGTTTGGAATTATCAATCTCAAGAAGTTCAGCAAATATAGAGACTTCTTCAAAAGTAGGTAAAGTATTTTCCTCATCAGAAGATGATTCTTCATCAGAAGAGTTATAATACTTACTATCATTAGAATTTAAGGATACATTGGTCAAAGATTCAGCATTTCGTACCTTATCCATAAGACAATGATTATCAATAGGTAATATGGCTACAAGACCAAGATTCTTCTGTCCTGAAGATTCATATTCATAAGATTCATCTGAAGAGTCACCACCACTAGCACTCCAGGTGTCATTAGATTTCAGAACTTTCTTAGCTTTGGCTTTGTAATACTTCTTCCTATTCCTGTCTGAATGCCTTTCCTTGCTTTCTTTCTTTTTGAGCATAGGACAATCTGGTCTAATATGTCCAGCTCTCTTACATTCATAACAAGTAACTTCTCCATCTTTCTTATCTTTCCTGTCCTTCTTCTTATACTTAGATTGAAAGTTTCTCTGTCCAGCTATCTTGTTCATCCTTCGAGCAAGATTGGCTAATTCATTTTCTGAAACTTCACTCTCACTAGATTCAGATTGGAAAATAACTTTCTTCAATTTAGATCTGGTTATTATCTCAGGAGTCTTAGCTTTCATCTGATTCGAAGTTGTAGTAAAAGCAACAGTACCATTTCCATTCTTCTTCTTGATGTTGTCAGCATCTCTCTTCATTCTGGTCTCATGTTGTAGAAGAGTTCCAAAAAGCTCATCAAGAGTAATTTGAGTGACCTTCCTATTTTCATCTATAGTTGTTCTCTTGGATTCCCACTCATTGGGCATAATGTCAATTATCTTGTCCACAAGAGCTTCATCATCTAATCCTTTTTCTCCCATAGATTGTAGACTGTTGACAATTGTCATAAATCTTTGTTGAACTTTACAGATAGGTTCTCCATAAGGAAAATTGAAACCATGATATTCAGCTATGAGCATAGCTCTTCTAGTCTCAATCACCTTAGAAGTTCCAAAGTGTGTAACCTCTAACTTCTTCCATATACAGTTAGCTGCTTCAAAAGAAGAAATTTGGCTATATATATTTCTAGTCATTGAACATAATAATGTATTGCGTACCTTATAGTTGAGTTGATATTCTTGCTTTTCCTGGTTAGTAAAGGTTCTGACTTCCTTGTCAGGAATTTTATAATCACCAGTAAGCATCACAAAGTTATCTACTCCAGTATTGATAACAAAAGTCTTCATACGATCTCTCCAGTACTCATAATCATTACCATCGAATATAGGTGGTCTTGTAGGATTCAGATTGTCAATTGATCCAACATTAATTCCTGCCATACTAAAAAAAACTTTGCACACAAACTTGTTAGTAGCTTAGAATCGAATTAACAAGGTTCGGAATGGGAAAAGTTCGGAATGGATAAACCGGAATGACAAAGTTCGGAATAGAAAAATGAGCAAGAAAAACTTGTATGTGAGTACAAGTATTTCAGTAACCTTGGCTCTGATACCAAATGTAAGAATGGTATAGAGTAAGAGGTTTCCAACCTTTGATACCAATTGTAGGATCGAAATATAATATGAGATGCTCAATATACAAGAGGGGGGGGGTGAATTGTATACTTTAAAAATTCCTTTGGAACCTTTAAAGTTAGTTATGAATAACTAGAGTTTCCTTAAGAAAAGGAAAGGGCTAAGTTTAACAAAGTTAAACTAAGTAAATTCACAACACCTCTAACACCGAACTGAACTTGGAAAGGGATTCCAAAAGTAGGTTCCGGAAATATGATTCCGGAGATTGAAACTTAACAAAAGTTACAATATAAGATTCTACCTTAAAGCGTATAGAATCTAAACTAATCAGAGTAAGTAAGGAAGTATAAGAAAGTTATACTTTCCTTAAGATACAAATTGCAGCGGAATAAAGACAAGTAGTAAAACTACTAGTAACAAGATCATAGTCTTTTAACCCAAAGAGAAGGGTATCCAACAACCTTGGATAAAGGTCCCTTGATTTATACTTTCAAGCAAGTCTGTCTTACCCACACCAGGGTAAGCCCTCGATACGAAGATCGGAGTCTCTGTCTTGCTATCCCCGCAAGCCCTCAACTTCAAGGTAGTTGGCAACCTCTTCCTTTCTCAGCAAGAAAGCCATCGTTCTTTAAGGTAGTCGGCACCTCTGTCTTTCTCAGCAAGAAATCCCTCGATCTTTAAGGTAGTCGGCACCTCTGTCTTTCTCAGCAAGAAAGCCCTCGATCTTTAAGGTAGTCGGCACCTCTGTCTTTCTCAGCAAGAAAGCCCTCGAATGTAATCACCAACATTCGGAGTCGCACGAAGCTTTGAGAGTTAATAAGAGACTCTCTCTCTAGAAATCACTTCAACAGCATGTAAGCTCTTTTTCAACAATCGGCATATGGATCAGCATCGACCTCTTTCAAATGAGCTCCTATTTATAGGTAAGGTCGGCTCCTCTCCAACGGTCATATTTTCCTTAAAGTTCGGAGGGACCTGTACACGTGTCACTTAGACAACGGTTAGTTTATAACAAAATGGACGACATCGTTTTATAACAAAGTAAGTGTAACAGAATGCACGTCATCGTTTTAAACTCTAACATAAAGGTTCGGAATAGAAACTTCGGAGTGAAGGTTCAGAGTGAATAAATTCAGAGTGTATAAAACAATGATAATCAGATTCTGTTTAATAGGAGAATTCGGAATGAGAATTCGGAGTAGGAATTCGGAATAGGAATTCGTCATCAGAAATCGTAATGAGAATTCGTCATCAGAATTCGTAATGAGAATTCGGAATGAGATTTCTTCATTAGAATTCGTAATGAGAATTCTTCATTGGAATTCGTAATGAGAATTCTTCATTGGAATTCGTAATGGGAATTCTTCATTGAAATTCGTAATGGGAATTCTTCATTGGAATTCGTAATGAGAATTCTTCTTCAGAATTCGTAATGAGAATTCAGAATGGGATTTCTTCATTAGAATTCGTAATGATAATTCTTCTTCAGAATTCGTATCTTGAATCTGGAATAGAACTTAGTCAGAATTCATATCCGGAATTCGGAATGAAACTTCCTTATAGTTCTTGTCCAGAACCGAATCCTAAAACAGAATGCTTTATATCAAAGTTTTAATGATTCCAAGAAAATGAATCCGAATCTCATACTTAAGAAAAATATGAATGAAAATATGATAAGGATAATTTTTCTTATAAAAACGATTTTCCTTAAGAAAGCATTTTTCCTTATAAAAGCGATTTTCCTTAAGAAAGCAATTTTCCTTATAAAAGCAATTTTCCTTAAGAAAGCATTTTTCCTTAAAGATAAGGTGTTTGTGATTTTCAAAACAAGAAGGAATGGAAAAGTCATAAGGAAAACCTTATTGACTCAACAATCTCCCCCTTTTTGGAAAGCACAAACATCCTTACGAAAAAGATATTCTAAGAAGAAAGAAACACATTAAAGCTTATCTCCCTTGGTTTAAGAATATAGATGAATACGACTAACTCCCCCTTAGGCTTTGAAACTCTATGGATCGTATTCATATTTCCAGAGTGATGTTTCTTTAAGAAAAACTCCCCCTTAAACAAACTCTTATTAGAGTTCTATTTCCCTGGGTATTTTTCTTTCTCCCCCTTTGATAAACTCTTATTAGAGTTCCTCTTTTTCTTATGGATCTTTTCCTTCTCCCCCTTTGTGATTTTCAAAAAGAATTGGAGGGAATGGAAAAAAATAACAAAGTACCTGAAAGATTAGTAATGACAACAATAGAAACAACAAGCACAATTCTCATTATATTTGAAATGTCAGCAACAAAAAAACAGATTACAACAAAAAGATTGGATTGGTCATTTCGGATCTTTCTCCTTCGACATTAGCCCCTTAAGAATCGTCTTGATCTTCTTTAAGTCTTTGTGATCTTCCTCTGCTTGCTTCTCTAAGATGACTATTCTTGCTGACTGAGCTTCAATTACTTCTTCCTGAGCCTTCAACTTTTCCTCCTTGGCTTTCATCTTCTCTTCCTGAGTCTTCATCCTTTCTTCAAACTCGATCCGATAATCCCTTTCATATTTCCAACTTTGATTAACGGAGTTGATCTTTCCATTCAGATCTCTTACTTCCTGAATCCGAAAGTTCTTTTCCTTTGTCAATTTTTCTTCGAATGATGCAGTCAGCTCTTTAATCTTCTTATCCTCGGTTTCAAATGCATCCTTAAAATTATCCTGAAACTCATCTAGCAACCTCATCTCTTCCACAGTTTTCTTAGACCAGCTTGTCATCCTCTTGTAAGATCTTTTATGTGCTTCATAACCAATGAAGAAATTTTTGAACTGGGCTTCAATATCAACACATTTATCCATAACCATTGATACGGAGTCGGTTTTCTGATTCAACGCATGTTGGAGCATCTGGCATCGTGAATCAATGCTTGAGAAGGTTGGAATGGTTCCCACCAACTTCTTCAAAGACTGGACAACAAAATCATGCCCCAACGAAGATGACTCCGAATCTGAAATCTTGCTAGGAGAATTTTCTTCCTCAATAAGCTTCAACTTCCTCTTCGAAGAACTACCAGCTTCCTTCCTCATCTTCTTTTCTGAACTCGGGGTATCAGCAAGAATTTTTTTCCCCTTATCTTTTTCCGGAATAGAAACCTGTTCCGGAGATTTCTTCTCGCTATCAGAGACTTGAACAATATAATCTTCCTCATCAACAACTTCTACACTTTCCTTCTGAGCAGCATCAAGTGAAAGATGTTCTTCTTCTCTCAGACAAGAAACTTCTTCTTCGCCTTTCTCTTCTTCCATAGTCGGAGTAACAAGCTTTGAAGATTGAGCTTCAGATGTTCGGAGCGAGAGGTGTTCCGAAGGAGTTCCCTTATATTCATCTACTTGTTTGAGCACATCTCCTGTCTCACCACTTCCTTCAGCAGCTTCTTCATCTTCTTCCACTTGCTCTACTTCCTCAGTAGCAACAGCCTCTTCCGGAGTAACAAGATTTCTTCCTGGAGTCTCAGGTAGAGATTCCAGAGAAAAAGTTCTCGGAACGGGAATGGTTGCTGAAACCATTTCGTTGAACTTTAATAATGCTTGCACAGCCTCGGCTTCTGACATTTTCTTCTTCAGCTTCTTCTCCTTTGCTTGTTTCTCGAGCTCATCAGCAGCCTTCTCTTTCAGGGCCTTAGCCTCCGCAGGATCTAATCCGAACTGCGGATCTCTTTCCTTCCTCTTCTCTTTGTCAGCTCTCCATTTAGCTGCAACCTCATCAGTATAGGTTTTCTTCTTCTTAGACTTAGGAGGTGCGGAGTGGACTTTCTTAGACTTAGGAGGTGCGGAGTGAAATTATATTTATGGAATATTATAAAAATATCCATAATGAATATTCAATGAAATAGGGACAAACCAAATAAAAGGAGTTGAATTTGACAATCTCGTCACCTTAATTCCTGCTTTATTTCATGGATTTTGTGCCTCCTGAATAATAAAATTAGGATTATTAAAACATCGTTATATAAATGAATTATGTTCATTTTTTCCACTATTTATCCATAATTATTTGGTTCTATTATATAACATTCATTTGTTAAACTTGAATTTTTTTGATATCATGTTTTCAATAAATTTTCCCATTTTTTCTCAATTTTGCTAATTTTATTCAAAAGTCCATATACATGAGTAGAATTAATTCCCTATTATTATAATAATAGTTATTAAAAGTTTTTATATTATATATAATTCAAAATATTTGTCCATGATGATTTTTATATGTGTTTAAATGAAAATTTCTTTATAGGTGGTTAAATAACCTTTGATGAGACATTTTTAGGATATTGGGAAATGGAAGGTTGGAATTTATATATAACATAAATATGATACTTAAAATTGGTTAAAATAATAAATATAATTTTAAATTAATACCAAACTAATATTATATGGTTTTTATAGGGGTGGTGAAAAAATAAAGTGAAGAAAAAAAAAGATAAGAGTTAATTGAAACGTACTTAATCCTCAGTGTAGATTCTCTTATATAACAGTAGAACTCCCTTAATTCTTGGAGTTGGATTACTGCAGAATGTAGCTATGTATTATAAGGGGTTTGATACGTAGGATTTTTAATGAAATTATGATTTAGAAAATGAGGTAGTGTTGGTTTTACAAGGGGATGTGAAGAGGTTATTTATACTGGAAGAGAGGGTTATTGTTAGAATAAAATGTTAAATAAAATAATATATCAAAGGTAAAACATTTAATATTGAATTTATGAGAATATAAATAATATATAAATATAAAATAATAGTTATTAAAACTTTAAAACTCTTCATAATATTAATTCATTAGTTTATTAAAAAGTAAAGTGGAAAAAACAAAAATCGTTATTTTAAGGGATCACTTTTTTAATTTAGGTTTTGTAAAAATTATTTTCAGGTGTGAAATTTAAGTTTATTTTATTTTAATGATTCATTTATAAAAATAAATAATGTTTTTCTAAAGGTAATGTTCTATAAATGATTTTTTTATTATTACATGATGAATAATGTAATTTAAGATACACTAGTTACAAGAAGAAATATATTTTTACTATTCAACTGAAAATTAACGTATTAAAGGAAATTACCCAAAAAATACTTCAATTTTTTTTTGAAATTATGATTTCAAAAATGATATTTCTATTATCCAAATTAATTACTAAAATATTTAATTTTAATTTTTAATATAAAAATTATAATTTTTATGAACTACTTTAGAATATTGTTTTTTAAAATGTACTTATATTTTCTTTGTTTTTTCAATCATGATATTTATTTTATAGATTTATAATATTTATATTTGAATAAATTATCAAAATAAATAGTATTTATTTAAAAATATATTAGTTTCAAGTTAAATTACAATTTCAATGGTTTGGTTACTATTTCCAACGGTCACAATATTATTCCCAATGGTCTGGTTACTATGCCAACAATCATATTACCTCTTATAAAAACAACCTAATTATTTCACCAAATATTCAAATTAATTCCTATTGAGGTTCTATATTTTCATTTTATAATATTTTTATTAGTTTACTAATTATTTTTTTCATTTCTATAGTTTTTTTACAGGAGGGATGATTCTAAAAGATTAGGGCGATCCATATTTTCCCATTGTAGTTTTTATATTTTACATTATCTATCTCCTTATAATAATTATCATTTTAAAGAGTTTATTCATTGATTAACATAATAATTTTCTTTAATGAAATAATGTATTATTGGTTTCTCTATGTATTTTTTGTCTTTAATATTTTATAATATAATATCATACACATTCATTTCCAAAAACAAATATCAATTATAACCGATGGGTTATTACATTTTCCCCCCTTTAAAAATTGCATCCGTAAAATTTCAACTCATATTATTGATTGATAATAGGCGAGGGAAATTTTTTTTACTATTTCCTTGGGTTACCATGTCTCTTCTTTATACTTATAGTTCCTCCACAACACTTTGACAAGGTGAGTTATCTTATTGTGTAGAACTTTGTCTCTATAGTCCAAGATCTTCAATTGATTCTCCTCATATGGGAGGTCATTCGCCAGTTATAACAGTTCCAGATTTAGTACATGTGAGTGATTGGGTATATGCCTTCTTAAAAGAGATATGTGGAACACATCATGAACTTGAACCATATTTAGTAGAGGTTAAAGTCAATAGGCCACTAATCCTATGTGATTAAGGATCTAAAATGAGACAATGTACCCAGGGATAGAATTCACTTTATTTCCAAACCAAATGACTTTTTTCCATGGTGATATTCGAATGAAATTTTTTTATCCAACTTCAAACTCCAAGTATCATTGGAAGTTTTCATCATAGATCATTTTCTGAAACTGGGGAGATTTTATATGTTGCTGTATGGCTTGAACCTTTTCTATAGTCTCTTATATAAGATTAGGTCCAAGTATCCTTATTTTTCTAAACTTATCATGAGAATTTTGAGTTCTAAATCGATTCCCATATATATGTTCATATGGAGACATTTTAATACTTGAGCGGAAGCTATTGTTGTATAAGAAATCAACTAATGGGATATGCTAATCTTATCTAACTTTTAATTCCGTTGATTAGGATCTCAGAACATCCTCTAGTGTATAAATGTTCCTTTTAGATTGGATTCCTTTTTGGGGTTTATATTCCATGCTAAAATTCAATTTAGTATTCAAATCATTTGGAATACTTCTCCAGAATTTAGAACTAAACCTTGGATCATGATTATAGGTGATTGATAGTGGTACCCCATGTAGCCTTTCCAAATTTTTTACACATATATTGGATAGTTGTTAAATCGAGAAATATTCCCAAATAGAGGGAAGGTGGGATGTATTGGTGATTCAATCCACTACAAACCATATTAGATTGTTTCCTTTGGATGTATTTGGGAGACTAATGACAAGTTCCATAGTGATGGTATCCCATTTCAACTTGGGTATAGGCAATGGTCGCATCAGCACTTTGGACTTCTGTTAATCAACTTTAACTTGCGGACATACCAAGAACCTTGAGATATACTATGCAATATCCTTCCTGATGGTGTCCCACTGAAAGTTCTCTCGAAAATGACAATACATCGTGGTTATTCGAGGATAGATAGAGAAAGGTGATCTATGTGCATTATCTAATAGATTATTATTTATCTCAGGTAATTAAGGAACATAAATCCTAGTTCCAAATTGAATCCCACCACCACCATGAATGTTTAACTCATCTTTCTTTCCTTTATTTTTGGTGTTCACCTTCTTTGGTTGCTCCAGGTCAAACATTTTCACCCAATTGATCTTCTTTTGGAGAGATAGTTGAGAAGTCATTTATGAAAGGTAGGATTTTTTCCCTATAATTATTATTTCTATATCCATAATTTTTATATCCATGAAGATAGGGTCTTTCTCAATTCATATCATTGGCAGAGTAGTAGGTTCTTTTCTACTAAGAGCATCAGATACCTTCTTCACCTTCCTCAGAAGGTAGTGAGTAGAGAAATCATAGTCCTTGATTAACATTGACCATATTTATTGACACATGTTGAGCTCTTTCTATGTGAATAAACATTTTAGACTCTTTTGATTGGTAGATATGTCACACTTCCCACCATAGAGGAAGTAACTCTAGATCTTTTATGGAATATATTGCAACAACTAATTACAAATAATGCATTGTTTAGTTTTGATCATGGATCATCAAATTTCACGAGGCATAGGCTACCACTTGTTCAATATTCATAAGTACACAACCCAAGACATTCTTTGAAGAATCATTATTTATCACAATTCCTTATTCAATTGAAGTTAGTTTGATCATAACAGTAGTGATTATGCTCTTATTGTTCTCTATAAACCCTTACTCATATTCTTCTATCTAGACATAAATTACGCCTTTTCATGTTAAATTAGTTATATGGATAGAAAACCATGATTATTTTTTTAAAAAATACCAGTAGTACCCTTCTATTCCAAAAAAATATGGATTTCCATGACACTAGTGGGCCTGGGCCATTCCTCAATTACCTTTTTCTTTGATGGTTCCATAGAAATTTTCTCAATTGTGATCACATACCCCAAGATGTGTTGTGATTCATCTAAAAGTTACACTTGTTGAAATTAATTTACATTTTCTCCTTTCTTAATGTCACAAAAATAATACTCAGATTCTATTAATGTTCCTATTTACTATTGAATTAAATGATAATATTTTCAATGAAAACCACCATAACTTTATCAAGGTAGTCTCTAATGAATCTATTCATTAAATCCATGAATATTATAGGGTAATTAAGAAGTCCAAAGGGAATAACTATGAACTCAAATTGTCCATTACTTGTATAGTATGGAATATTCTAAATATCTTTCCACCTCATCTTTAGTTTTTGATATCCAAAATGAAGATCCAACTTTGAGAATTATTGATCACCTTATAGTTGATTGAATAAGTCATCAATACTTGTTCGATGATACTTTTTCTTTATGGTGACCTTGTTATTTTACAAATAATTAATACAAAACGGCATTGATCTATCCTTCTAGAAAAAATTACTGTTGAACCCAAAGGTAATGCACTTGGTCATATGAACCCTTTCTCTAAATTAACTTGATGTTTCTTATTTAACTCATCCAGTTCAATAGGGGACATACGATAATAGAATTTGGAAATATCAGTGGTTCTAGTTATGATATCTATTAAGAAATGTACCTCACAATCTAGTGGAAGCCCAGACAACTCTTCTAGAAATATTTCTGTGTATTCCATCACAATGTGATTTCCTTCAGGTTGATACCTTCCCTTGAATCAACCACTTGGGAAAGTTATGCTTCTTAATAGGGTCTCATCACCCACACCATTGAGGAATTTCCAAATAAATTTCATGATCATCCATGAATTTTTACAGGAGAATCAGATGGTTCAAAATATGAAAAGAGATTTTATTTTCCCAATAGTTGATATGTGATCTATATAATAGCCAATAAATGCCCAGTATAGCATCAAATTTCACTAGGAGATGGATAATGCGATTTTCTAGAAGAATCTCCCCATATACGCTAATAGGATAAGAGTACAACCCTTAGGTTTCAATGATCACACGACTAGGTGTTTTTATAGATATCTCTACTTCAAGGTATTGGGGCCTCGACTCAAAAGTTCTAGAAAACTTTCAGGATATAAAGGAATTATTAGTAGAAAAATAAATAAAAACATTTTCGATTATTTATTCGATAAGAAGTGTACCTTATAATACTTCATTTTTACTCTCCACTTTAGTAGTAGTGATGGAATAGGCTTTTCCTGTCTCTTTTAACTTTGGTGGTTGCTGACATTGATTAACCTCTAGGACCTGTGGTTGATTACACCGACTTGTATAATTCCCTTTCCACCAACATTTGATACATTGAACCATGGGTGTTGAATGAAAAGGTTTCTATCTTTCTTCTATCATGTTGGCCGACTTATTTAGCTCTCTTTGATATTCATTAGCTTGGTGGACATATCTCCCTCACTTGAATCATTTCCCCATCCCTTTGAGATAATTCCCATGATATTTTTTCAAACATTTTTTACATGTGAGTGGTTATATCCTGTTTCCTCTTTTTTTCATTTTATCCACAATCTTGAAACTCCATTTTTGCATTTTTATACCCATGTACAAAGGTCCAATCTCCAAAGTACATTTCTACTTTGAGAGCACATCGAACCACTTCTTCATAACTCCTAAAGTCTCTAATATCTAGAGCCTTCTAAAGGTGTGATTTTAAACAAATAAAGAATATATATATTTTTATATAATTTTTTATAAAAAAACCAATGTGTATCTTTGAATACTTGTCAATTTTTCTTCTTAATATATTATATATTATCCTTTATTTTTAATCAACTCATTGAATTCTCAATCCAAATTTCTTTAGAATATTTCGAGAGAAATACGTGGTAATAAATATTTTTCTAAAGTCATACCACCCCACCTCTTCTATTTCATACATCAGCTTAGTGTTCCTTATCAAAACCCGCCATTGATCAGTTTGTCCATATAAGCAATAGATGACCAGATTCACCTTCTCCTTTTCAAAATAATGGATCACTAAAAAGATCTTCTCTATTGAGTTTACCCACTCTTTCATGATAATTGGATTAGAATATACACTAAATTTTAGCATTCATTACTATATAAAGGTGTCAATATCTAGTTGGTCCTTCTTGTGTGAAGGTAGAAATTCCATGTGGTTTATGTTATTTTTAATAGCCCAAGATAGGTAGGTAAGAATTGGCATAAAATTTTAAACTCTACCTCTCATGGAATTTGGGTTATCATTCAGGAAATAATTTCATTGTCCCTCACAAGCGTTATTGGCCTGATTTCTCCTGGTTTCCACCATTTTCTAAAATAGAAAAGGTTTGATAAAAATTTAATCATAAAATCATCACTAACTTATTATTTTACATAGTTAACTATAAAGGCATATCTTATGGGACCCTTATGTTTAGAATTTTTCTAAAAAAAATATTCATGAATGTTTACATATACTTAAACATATCCTAAGACTTTTCACTAATTCTTTGTAATCCTAATTCCAAAATTAACTAAACCATACCTTTGATACCAAATACAAAGGCTCTATTTTTCTTAGATGACTATTACGTCATTTAAATATAAAAAACATAATATTAAAACATTCCAGGATCGAAATGTTTAGTATATTGGGAAAATTAAGATCATAAATCACTAATAAATAATAATAAAAAAGATTTATTTAAATCCTTCTCATTTATACCACTAAAATATCATGTTCTACTTAGTATATATAGTCACCATATGATATAAATGAAATAAAGGGGTGGGCTAAAATCTTAGTAAGAGGATGAATAAGAGACATGAATAAATATAACATGGGTGAGCATAATCATTATCATAAAATTATAAGAATAGGAAGATCATCATAATTATGAGGGAACCATTTTATAAATTCATGTAATGTGGACATACATAAAAACAAAACACAATGTCATATTTGTCACGTACCACACATAGTTGTGAAGAAAGATAACATCAAGTTCACACATAACAAATGTTCATAATCATAACATGATAATTTTGAACAATGATAGAATTATGTTTAGGAATAATAAATATTATCTAATGAGATAAATCATATTACACAATTTATAGGAGGGATATATAATTATGGGTCCACCCTTCACATCATAATATTTACATAATCATTCATGCAATATAGAACGTATTACAATCGTAGTTATGAAATAAAACATTGAATGGATTGGGTTTCATAAGGATTTAATAAATAATGATTTCATGAATAAACTTTGGGTTCCTAAATGAGAAATGGAAACCATATTTGGCATACATATCACCATTCTCCAGTGCAGAAGAATAAACTCAACAGGAGTAAAAGATGGGTTTTGAAAAAAATGTCTTTTTTTGTAAAATTGTTGTATTTGGATTAAAAATCAAGGTGGAAACATGTATATCCATAAAAAATGTACTAATTAGGAAATTATATTTATTTAATATTATAGGAGTATAAATTACAAAGATTCCATGAAAGAGGGATAACTCAATGAAAAGGAGTTGGGTTCGAGAATCCCCTTACCATAGTTCCCGCTTTATTTCTTCGTTTTAAGGCCTCCATAATAATAACCTTTAGATTATTAAAAAATAGTTATAGAATTGAATTAAGTTAATTTGTTCCCATATTTATCCATAATTATTGTATTATATTTTTTAACATTCATTGTAGAACATGAATTGTTTTGATATCACGTTTTCTTTAAATTTTCCCGTTTTTTTATTCCACTAATTTTATTCAATATAGTTATACAAAAGTATATTTAATTAAAAAATATTATAATAAATGTAATGAAAAGTTTAAATATTATATATAATTCGTAATATCAATCCATGATTATGGTAAGTGTTGACAAGGCAATGTCTCTATAGGTGGTTAACTGACCTCAAGGGGATATTGTAGGGAGAGTAGGAAAGGGAAGTTTGAAATTTATATATATCATAAATATGATACATAAAGTATTTTAATATCATTAATATTATTTTGAAACACTAGATAATTAATATTAAAAAGTTTTGTTTTTAAAGGTTTTCTGAAAAAAGTAAATGAAGAAGAAAAAAATAGAAGAGTCAATCAAAACTTACTCGATCTTTAATGTAGCTTCTCTTGGGTGACAACAAAACTCCCTTGATTCTTGGAGTTGGATTAATCTAGAACGTCCGTATGTTTTATAAGGGGATTTAGAGTGAGGATTTGGTTAGAAATTGGTATTTGGAAAGTGGTGGAGGATTGTTTTGCGAAGGGGTGGGAGATGAGTTATTTATAATTGATGAGGAGAGTAATTTTGGAATAAAATATTAAATAAAACAATATATTGAAGTTAGAGGTTGTAATAGTGAATTTTTTATATTATAGATATTATATAAATATAATATAATGGTTTATAAGACAATGAAACTCTTTATAGTTCTAATAAAATAGTTTATTAAAAAGGAAAGTGGAAAAAAATAAAAATGTTATTTTAAAGGATCACTTTTGACTTTAGGTTTTGGAAAATAATTTTTAGTTTTAGAATTTAAGTTTTTTTATTTTACTAAATAATTTATTAAATTAATTTTTTTTCCAATCACTAAATTCAATAAATTATTAGGTCATTATTACATTATGAATGATGTAATTTAAGATACACCTATTACGAGAAAAACTGCATTTTAACTATTCACCTACAAATTAATATATTTTATAAAATTACAAAAAAAATCACGCATTGGAAAATTTAAATGTTATTATGTGATAAATTATATTAATTTTTTCAAAATAAATTTCTAATGTTGGAAATTTTAAACATTAATCGAAAAATTATCATTTTTATGAAATACTTGAAAATAATGTTTATAAAAAAATATGCTTGTATTTTCTTTGTGTTTTTTAATCATGATATTTATTTTTTGAAAT
Source organism: Viscum album (assembly GCA_963277665.1). Taxonomy (NCBI): domain Eukaryota; kingdom Viridiplantae; phylum Streptophyta; class Magnoliopsida; order Santalales; family Viscaceae; genus Viscum; species Viscum album. The sequence continues at coordinate 2,098,479,151 of OY728122.1, forward strand.
TATAATATTTTTATTAACTTAAATTAATCAGGATAAATATTATTCATGTAATAATTTATTATATTTATGTTAAATTACTATTCCAATGGTTATGTTACTATTCTAATTATATGGTTACTATTCTCAATGATCTTGTTACTATTACCAACACTCATATTTTTATTCTAATGGCCACATTACCTCTTATAAATACCTCTTCATTATTTAACTAAATATTCAAATCAATTATTCTTTAGGTTATATATTTTCATTTTCTAATGTATTTATTTGTTTACTAATATTTTGTTTAATTTATATAGTGTTTTTAATGGGAGAGATTATTCTAGTATATTGGGTTGATCCATATTTTCCCATTATAGTTTTTCGATTTTCTATTTTCTGTCCCCTTATAATAATTAAAATTTTAATAGGTTTATTCATAGACTAATTTAAGGATTTTCAATAATTAAATAATGTATTATTGTTTTTTCTATGTGTTTCTTATGTTTGATATTGTATAACATAATATTATACACATTCATTTCAAGAAACAAATATCAATTATAAACTCAGGGTAGTTACAAACATTCTTCAAAACAAAGGAAATTAAAAAATATAAATATAACCCTTGAGGATGATTTGAAGTCAGTGGAATCCTTATCTTTAGGGTCTATCTCGATTTAGCTATACCCTGAATATCCATCCATGAAGGAAAGGGAATGATATACAGTCATCTCATTAATCAGTAGATCTATTATTGGAAATAGGATGTTTTCTTTCAGATAATTCTGGTTGAGATCTCTAGAGTCAATGAAATCTATGATCTTCCTATTCTTTTTACAGATAAGAAATATATTGGTTATCCATTTTGGATAATGAACATCCCAGATGAAAATGGCCTTGATTATCTTATTATCTTTATACTCAATTCTAGCATTGTGAGTCAGACACGTCCTTTGGGATTCCTGTTTGTAACCTCAATGGTTTTATGGAAATCCTAGGTGGTTTGTGGACACCTTGGGATCTAGGAATGATATTTTTATGAAATTTTATGGGAACACATCCCAATGTTGCTTCAGAAAGAAGGAATATATATCTTGTTCTTTGAAATACATGGTTGTGATAATTAAATTGGGTCATGTGTCCTCCTTATAACTGAGGTTTACTCATATGAGTTCATCAAAAATGGTAGAGAAACCCTCCTTGAATGATGGAGGAGAATCCCTTATGTCCTTCCATATCACTATTTAGGAGAGTAGGCGATGAAGGGAATTTCTTAGGGTTAGGAGATGATTCAATATTTTGACATCTAGAAGACAAAGCAACTTCCTCCGACCTGATTAAAAATGTGGAGTTTCTTTGAAGTTTTATAGGGAATAAGAGGAACATAGAATGATTATATTCAGTCTCCCATAGTGACATGACAACCTTTTCCCACATAGTTGATGAGGCATGGATATGTTGATCCTCAAGGGATGGAATGAGGGTATTTTCACCTAATATCTTACAACTGTTTAGAGAGTTGAAATCCTTTTTAGCAATATTGGGCTCATTCTTCATGGTTGATATCATAACAATTGTTGAATATGTGATATTATTTGGTCCCATTCCTTCAATATAATTTATGGGTAGTATATATTATTCGCTAATCGATTTGAAAGTATTTAATGGGGTCATTTGTAGACCATTCGAGGTAGTGACCCGAGTGAAATCATCAGTCATGGGTTTTTTCACTACCATTTGATAGAATTCCATATCAATATATTATGAATCAAAATATTAGGATAGAGATTTATCACTATGAAATATCGCAATTTAACGATTAATAAAATATTTATGGAATTGATGGTATGATGATGATACTTCCATACACTGATGCAACCAAGGCCTTCCAAGAAGAATGTTAAAATAAGTATCTTATAGGACAACCAAAAATTACGATTCAGATATAAGGTACCCAAACTTATCCAAGATCTTGATACTATCATAAGGAATTTTTAATATCTTTTGATAACCATGTCGCATTAGAGTCGAATGATACATGTTGTCCCTGTTGTAGCCTAGTCGAAGAAGTGTTCAGACCAGAATAAGGTTGAATACTAAGGCATTATTAATGAAATCTCTCCAGATATGAACGTCATTTATCATTCCAAACACATAAAAGTTTCTTATTTGTCCCTTTATAAAGACATATTTGTTCTACTCTATGTGAGATATGATCATGTGGAATTCTAGATGATCAATATATACATGATATATTTCATCTATGGAAACATAAACATTAAATTCCTAAGGGATCAACAAGGTCTTTCTATAGGCTTAGCGGATACAAGATAGATATACCAGCTAGAAAAAATACTAATTACTTTAGAATGTTGTACTTTGAGATAAATTTCTATGATTTCTTGTATAAATATAATTTTTTACTATAATATTAGGAGATAATGTACTTGATATAGGAAAATCATCCCTTGAATTAGGATTTAAAGGCACTCCTATCCTCGATGGGTAGGTATTTCTATTTGCTGAGTTTAATAAGATAATTACATCCCCTCTAATTGATATTCTAGGAAAATATGGTCTGGGAGAACTTTAGAATATATTGAGGAACATTCCTACTCTTTTTGGTCCAATTGGTGGTATTTCCCATGAGTTTCAACTGGATAAACACTCTGAGTATGACCATGGTTGGAATATTGAGTTATTACAGGAATGCGTCTTCCCCTTCACCCTCGGATCCAACAAACTCTTCCCCTAGATCTCTAATCTGATGCAGAGATCTTGGGTTCGTGTATATATTCATCATCAGAGAATGGATTCATTAAGTAAATGAAATTAATGTAAACAAAAATTAATTCTTTACTTAACAAGGATTCTGTCTGGTGGGTTAACTCTTATAGTACCATTTGGTGGGATGGTTCCAATGTCCCCTGAGATAGAGGTATAAAATTTTAGAGTTTCTCGGATGGTTTTGGCATCTATAGAATCTCATATTTCAATAATTTATTTTTTATTATATTATTTTCCCCCTTCTTTGGGGATCAATTCTTAGAGGATCATGATGATGAAGAGGTTGGTTGTTCCATTGAAGGATAAACTGGGGGAACAATTGGTTGATTCAACTATGCTTTGGGGATAACATGATTTTAATTGATTTTCTTACTAGTCATCCAATCATTTAACTTCTATGTACATTTTCAAGTAACTTCTTTCCACTATACTTATTCATTGGGGGCAGAAGATTAAACACATGCCACATTCATTGGTGGTTTTCCCAATTTAACTTTCCCAGAGTCAACCATCTTTTGTAGGTTGTCTTTAAAAAAAATAATTATGGGATTTTGTTCCCCAATGTTCTTTAAAAGGAGAAAAAGTCTTGGGGATCATCAATTCCAACTTTATTAGGGCTCTTGGGGTTTGTAAAATTGAGTAAGTTGTTCTCCAATGATTCTATAAATTATCTAAGGAATTGGTCTTCTCAAAAGAAATATAATTTATCCCTTAGTTCCACAAAATCGTTTCACATATAATCATTTTTCTTATCCTGATGACGTGGGTATTATTTTTGATGCTCAGGAGGGGGTGGTGTATGATATGATGAAATATTTGGGTCCATAGATAGTGTAGGGTATGTCTTAAGAATAGAAGTGGAAGCCACTTCTTTCCCTATTCTATTCCCTTTAGCTAATGGAATTACTAAGGGCTTAGCCTTGGTTCCCAAGACTGAATCTTCTAATCTCTAAGAAACTACTGCAAGATCACAAAACCCTCATATATAACTCATAGGGATGATCAGTGTTCACAACTCGTTGATAATATTCTCTATAAAGAGGGGAAACAATTCCTCTTAGGAATTTTTTTGGTTTAGAGAGTAAGTTAATCCTTTCCAGCTAATGATGAAATCCAAGACCCTATCATTCTCTTTTTTTTATATTTAGAGAGGTCAAGGATTGTTGTATTCTACAACACTAATTTTAAATGAAAGAGAAAATATTGATGGAGATCTTCCCATCCTGTGATTGACCCAGGTGGAAAAATAGTATACCATATGATGTCTGGAAATTGTAGTGTTTATACGAAGCACCTGAGTTTCAATGATTTTTATTCTATAAGGGTTTCCATCATGGGATAACAATAGGATGAAAAATTCATCAAATACTTCTCTTGGTCCCCCTAGCCATTGAATATTGGAAATTTAGGGTTCCCAAAGTTTGGTGGGGGATAGGTTAGATCCACCAATTTAGGGTAAGGATTCCTTTGTGGATGTACTAGGGAATGTTGTTCCTCCATAACATCCAATAGATCTTCCAATGACTCAATAGTATTGATGAGACCATTGGTAATTTTTGGATCAACCTGATCTTGAATAAGGGAAAAAATAGTCAGGGCTAGCTGTGGTGCTCTGCTTGTGCCCACAGTGAGTAACCTAATAGGGATATCCTATGAGGATGTGTCTGACCCAACTCTACTCATGAACCCAGTGGATGGAACATCCGATATCTTGATACCATGGGGTTTAAATATTTTGGTTGTCAGTACCCCATGCTAAGTAGGTGTTCATACTCTATTTTAGTTGTTGGGATGCACCCTATTTATTGTGGTACGTTGACTGGGATCGTGAGGTGGGGATATTATTATAGAACATATCTGTTATGTATATTTTCTTAGAGTAGTTCTATGTGGAGTTTCCTTAAATCCTTTAACTCATCCTCATACTAAGATAATATTTCCCCAAGTTATAAGAGTTCAACCACTTTAGGGGGTGTGTGAGTTAAGACCACACCTTTACCATTTTCATTGGAAGATTATTACTAATGTAGTTGTAGTGGAGTAGTTGAGGAGATTCACAAATTCATTTAAAGCCTTTGGTTTCAAGTATGCACACCTTCTTCAATCATCTCAGTGTGGAACATGTTAAAAAAAGAATACTCCTCCTCTGTTTCTTCTATATAAACCCTATATTTTGTAGTGTCTACAGGGGTATTTTTACCAAAATTAATCAATTCATAATGGATTGAATTCATTTCATCATCCTCCTTCATAGTTCTCTCTTGTTCGTGTCTACTAAAAGGCCTCATAATCTCCTTCACTAGTCCTATTGGAATCATTTTACGAATAGTGATCCAAAGGGAATCTCTGTAAAATTTCACCATGTGTGTTTCTAGTGAGGAAGTTGGGTCATGGGATAGGATGAAAATAGAGGATTAATTCTATGGTGATCTCAAAAAATGGAAAAAATGTAACATCTATTGAGGAGGAGGTTGAGGACACAAATACCCTAGCCTTATAGGATGGGGTTTCTCTGATTACTTTATCACAACCTTTTAGGCTTGGTTATTCACCCTTGAAGGCTCTGTTATAAAATTTCCCAACCCTGCATGCTAGGGTTACTCGAGGATTTCCATGGCTTCTGCTACCATGAATACTCTCCTAATTTTAAAGAGATTTGTTAAAACATGGGCTAGGTTCATTATATGATTCTTACTTGAACCACCCACTTCAAAATATATTATCACTTCTTGATGATTGGATCCCCATTAATGAGAGGATTGCTCAATATTTTCAGAATCTTGATTATGGAGGATTTATATAGTTCAATATGTTCTAGCCCAATGTATTGGATACTTTTTCTTGTTTGATTCTTTCTTAGCGTACCATATTTCATGATTTAGGCCCTCCTCTAAGAACCAACATGAAGTAATAACATTACACTATGTCAATTTTGGTGGATTTTACTGATCAGAGAGTTAGGTTAAATATAAATCTTAGTGTTTCCCCCATCCCTTGATATAGACATAAGTTGGGGAATTGATGATCAATCGATGAAATTATTTCAATGCATTGAGGCACACAATTTTATGGTCCTTATTATTTTTTTTCCAGATTTTGGGCATCATATAGTTGGAAGGGCCACCAAGTGAATGTGATGATGATGTTTTATATTACCATAACATGATCTGTATAACCTTAATTAGGAAAGAACATCATCTTTATCTGGAAAAGAGTTGTAAAGAGGTTTATGTGGATTTCATTCATGTATTATTTTGATAGTACATCTAGAATGTCAAATTGGGCAATGGATAAGGGCTAGAACATGGAAGGTGTATTATCCTCATCCAATTGTCTCATCATTAGTAACATATTCTCCTCTTCTTCTCCTAGAGATTCATTTACTTGATATACCTAAAGTGGGAACTTTCTATTTACCTTTTTGTGGGAGTGGGGTTAGTAGGAATCTCTTCTATTGTATTGGAAGGAAAGAAATCTAAGGGTTGTGTAGACAATGAATGTTTCCTTAGGCTATCTTCCATTTGATAATTGATGTCACTTATTGTTGACAAGGCATCAAGCATGAATGGACACATTCCCCAAAGTACCTCATGATAGGAGGGATTTTTCATAGTTTTTTCGGTAAGGGAAGGACCTTCTTGATGAAACTAAGTGTCACTATGGGGAGGAACTTTGTATTGAAATCCATCATGGGTAGGACTACAATCATGGATTGATATACGAATCTAAGAGAACTTCCTCGAGCGTATAGCCTAGGGATGATATTTATGGATAATTACAGTAAGTGGAGGACTTCCTTACTATTATATCTTATTTACATAAGGAAGATTAATATTGCACTCATCAAGAGAGGTGATCTCACAATTGATCGGATTATGGACATGATGTATGACTTCATCGTAAGATGTCTAGGGAGGACCACCAGAACTGCTAGTAGAAAATTTATGGTTAGGAACTTTACAATTGAGGCTAATAAGTATATAATTTGGAGACAAATGAGTTAGATCTGAAACAACTATAGATAAATGTATGAGAGATTCTAGAACACCATCATTGATAAAAGACGAATTACAGACCAGATCTTCATTTTCCAATAACCTTTGGTGAGTCTTATTTTTAGATTCTCTCTTGTTGGCTACTAGGGATGCCTGCTGTGGATACCAGATTTCATATATGAGGAAATATTTTGGTACCTCCCCTATTTTTTACAGAATTTGTGAATAGATTTTTGGAATTTTGGTAGGTATATATGCCTACCCTGAAGTGGCCACTAGGAAGGACCGATGGACTCCAATTGGAATAGGGGTATGGACCCAACCTGATAATCCATTTATCATGGATTTTTCCCACTATATTTTTTGATGATTTCATGGATATGTAAATGATCTGAAGTGACCCTCCTGTTATGTTGATGAGTCAACCAAATCTATGAGATTGAGTTTTATGTATTCCCTTTGAATAATTCATCAATTTTCATTATATCATGGTTGTTTTATAGGAATTGGGAAGGAATTTTAATGTGACATTTCAACTTTTCAAGATATGTTGTGTGACTTCAGTAGCCAGAATGGGGAGATATTCCCATTATGTGTTTGTTTTAGGGATGTACGCCTACTCCTACCCACTATTTCCTATCATTATATACCAATATTCCTTATTTGTGGTCATAGATATATGGATCTTCCCCTAATTTTCTATTTTGATATACCAACAGGTTTCTCCGAGTGCTTCCAGATTGTATTGGAAGGCTTGATATACATGATTAGGAATTTTAAACTTCTCATTGATTGTAAGAATGTTTTTTGGTGGGCTTCTTTGGTTACTGTCAAATGTTTTTGGCATGATTTAGGTATACAGTAAGGGATTTCATATACCTATAAGTTGATGCCGCATTTTGTTAGAAGACACCTTCAGTGGGTAAAAGGATGTGCTCCAATCCATGATGGTTTAATTTCTACCCTAGAAAGGTATCCATATGTGCTCGAGCCTAAATGAATGGAGCAAGAGCCCATGGGGCGGTGGCCTCATCATACTGAGGACTTGTGCCACACAACATTGACGATGGAGACTTGTGGAACGAACCCTTTGAAGGGACCCCTATATTTTCAGAATTAGGTCGTTGGTGACCTCTTGATTAGACTCCCTAATTTAATAGAGGAATATGTTGTTCTGATTCAATAAAGGTTCCCAAAATGGTTTTAAATGATAACTGGTGTTGTCTTCTTCTAGGCCACTATCCATCATTGAGTGGATGGATGGGGGGGCATCATGTGTTTAAGGGATTTTCAAGCAGCCTATAGAGTTTGGATGATTCCATTTAGGTGGTATTCTTAAACCAATCTGTTTGAAACCCAGTTTTTAAGATTCTAGGTTGTATATGGGTTCCTTTGGTTATATGGGGACCCAACTAGTGTAATAACTGATGTTTATGTTCGTGACAGCTGGAAGGGCTCCCTTGGATTGAAGGGATTTCTTGTTAAAAGTGCATGAAAATAAATTAAAAACAAAAATAAGAAAACCCCATTCAAATGAACATCTTAATAAATGATCACATGAATAATCAATTGCTTTATATCCATGTTCATCCCACTTTCATTTTATGAGAGTAAAAACGTGTTTTGACATGTTGGTGACATAGTCCTTTTGGTTAAAATTTCATGTTGGGTTCACAATTTTTTTCATCCCCAAAAACCCTATGGGGTTGGAATGATGTTTTTTAGTGATGGTGGGATGAACATTCACGTTATAATCACATGTACATGTCCTTTCTAGGGAGTTTCCAATGGGTTTTATTCATTGAGGCTAAAATACCCAATAATTTCCTTATTCGAGATGTCTTACAAAACTACTTTCCAAAGGAAAGTGGTCATTTTGAAATGGTTCAACAATGCTTTGGGGCTCACATTGTTTGGTAGGATGGGAGGTTGGGCTCATCACACCCTTTTAGGGGGAATTATTTCTTACTCTAGGATTTTCTTATATATTTAAGACATATTCATTAATATTTTATTAAATCCCAAATATGGAACATGTCAACCATATACTTACAATCAATTGTTAGAATTTATTGACTTTGAAATCATCGGTATGTATCTTATGTTTCTCATCTATGGATAAATCTCTATTTATCCAAGGTTATCAATCAGTGGTACCCTTTTTATGCATATTAGAGATTCTTATATCGATTATTATCATGATGATAGTTTTAAGATAAACTGTAGGGAGCTCTAGAATTTATATCCATCTAGAAAGATGGGATTTGTTTTGATATAATGATCAGGCCCATGAGATGTGATTCCTGCGTATCCTTGTGAAAGGATTCAGAACCTACATAGTTTAGTGAAACTTAATGGGACACATTGTACCTTTTAAGATCATGAGATAAGGAATAAACCATTTAGTTTAACTTAATGTGATAATGAAATCTAGGTGAGAGGTTCCTAGCCAAGGTAGATGTGTGACTTACAGCGAAATAGCCTGAGGAACCCTAATGGAATGTATTCTACTAGGTTTAATGAGAACTTACTAGTAATGTTCCCTAGATAAAAATAGGGTGAGTTTCGAGTACTGTGTTTGGACCTTAGGGAGGCTTCCTATGTATCCCATTTGGATGAGAATCAAATCATAGGTAGTTTGAAAGGTTTGGTCTTACACATATAGGGAGGAACAATGTCAAAGAAATAAGAAGATTCTGAAAAGGGGTCTATTTCGAGATAGGTATGTCATTCACCTTGGTGGTGCCACCTTTAGGTCTTATGGATTCAATACCCATGCACATATAGGAAGCTCATAGTTTAAAAACAACCATGGATGAGTGACAATAAATATATCCAAGGTGTTTCCCCGTTGTGAATATGAAAATTGGAGGCGATGACATGATTTTGGGGGCTTACAACAACTAGGTGGTCATGATGGAAGGTGAGAGGAAGATCTGGAAATAGAATCTCCTCCTGTTATATGAGTTTGATCATGCATATTTCATGATCTCCACTATTCCCTAAGACCATGTGAGTCATGCTCGGTGTGAAAAACAGGAGGAAGTGGAAGATTTGACAAACCACATGATCACCTTCATCCAATGTTGGATGAGGGTGGGTATATAGATGGAAGGTAGAAATACCCCTCAATACAGATTATGGGATTACTTTAAGAGGTATTCCCTATGTTAAGATCCTCCCCTACTCTTCTTTTGATGGGTGAAAGAGGAGATGAGGGAGGGAATACGAATGATGGGTACCACTGCTCAACCATAGGATCAAACTGCCTCCATGCATATGGTTTGAATCCTCTTTACTACAAGAATGTATTATCAACAACATTGCGAGGATTCCCCTTGTTAGGTTGTTTAATAGTATGGCCTCATTTAGAAAGGAAATGTATGATTGGGATAACATGATTATGTGCCATGTAATATAATCACCCATATCTAGAGGATTTGGATGAGGCATTAGATTTTTCCCCATAGAATGAGGGATGAAAGGGGAGTGGTGCCCTACCATTAACAATATGAAAGAGTGGATTAATTTTTGGCTCACACAAGTGAGGAATGGGTAGACATAAGTTTGCTCGCACAGGTGAGGACTAAGTGAGAAGAAGGTCCATCATGTAGGTAAGGATTGGGCGAGATGAATATGTCTCGTGTAGGGTAGACCCGTGGGATCTAAATATTATTTTGGGGGATGAAAATATTTGTAAACAACAATTTGTGAAGAAATTTCTCTAGGCTTCAAGGGTATCCTTAGCTTTATTTGGATGACTAGATTTCATGTTTTGAGTAGGGGAGGGGTCCTTCACCCTAGTATTTTTGACTAGGGGGTGTGTTCCTATTAATATTATTGGTATTTTATACCTTGAGGGACCTTAATTCATTGATTTGTACTAATTTTCCATTCTTTTAGAGGATTAAATCACTACTTGAGGGTTTGGAGTACTTGGGTGAGAGACTAGGGCAACTAGAGATTCAAGTAGTCTATTCTTCATTTTTTCATCCCAAATGAGGAGCCCAAGGGTGATATTTATAAGATTTTTTGGGACCCTAGAAGAAGGAGTTAACTTAATAAGTTTTTTTTATTGGGTATTATAGAGGTTTCACCCATGCGAGTATCTTGGGCATGCAGGCTGGCCCTGCACGGTGATGTCGAGTACGTAATCTTGACCTGTATCATGATGTCGGTTGGGACTTGAATGGTATTACTTGGGTGAACACGTGAAAATCTTGATATCATTCACTTATATTTTACCTGAGGTATTTCCCATTATAACTTATTATTATCATATGAAAAAGGTGTTTTCAACAATCATCCAGTGCACAAAACTCATTTTTTACCATATGAGAGAAATATGTATCTTTGTATGAAATTGAGTCCCTATTAATATTCACATTGATGGATTATCCCATGATTTGTAGCAGCAAATGAAAACCCAAAAACATGATGATATATCTTTATGAAATTAATTTGATCAAATTTTCATAAAAAAACATACATAAAAATGACTATATCATTCTTGTAATGATAATGTTGCGACCTTCATATTTTTTTGATGGATCATGTTTGAGGATGATCACTAGATTAGAAAACAATTATTCATACCCATGAGTGGTTTACACCAACCTTTATATCTACAAAAAATTCTTAAGGATACCTAAACATATAATGGTCACTAGCACATTCACATTGAGTTATAAACTACATTTTAGGGAGAAAAGATCATCAACTATATCATATACAATTTGTACACCCCAACAAGAGGGATTATATCCCCTATATATCAATACATGACACATTACATAAAATGAAACATGTTGGCCATAAAAAATGTTTTGAAATACATTAAAACATATTTTAATTATTCTTTAAACCCATTAAATGAATATTTATACCACATTTAGTCCATTTATAATGGATTATGATATATAAAAATTGAGGAGGGAGGGACATGGTAGTAACAACATCCCATGAATGAAAAATGGTGAAGTCAAGGATAAGTATCATGAAATAATCATACAACACCACATTGTGGCGATTTAAATTTTAGTTTACATCAAAAAATATCCAACTTGAATTAAAATCCTAGAAGTACTTCATGTAAAACTTCACAACTTTTTGTGAATCCATCCAAACTTTTTTGTATAGAGTTTCATCGAAAACTCTTCATTTGAGAATAAACATTATTTTCAAAACATAATCATATTCTATAAGAATATATTTATATCCTTACAAGACATAGTATAGTTGAAATAAAATATGAAATACCTATTTCATTGATTTAAGTATAGAGAAGGCTCTTGAAAATAATTAGTTATACTATAAATGAGTCTAGTGTGATCTTTATAAAACATAATTTTATCTATATATGAACATTTCCACCATAATATGTATCATATAAATTATATATACACATATATATTCTATTTTATTTGAAATAGAGAGACCACTATACATGTATCATATCAATCAAGTATAGTCCATCTTATATTTTCATGATTATTCAAAAAAGACTAACTAGGTTAATGAATACATTACATTAAATTCATATAATAAATGAATACATCACATATAGCTTATCCCAGTATCTGAAAACATAATATGTGACTAACATCATCATTATTATTATTATAAAATCCCCAAGAGGGAAAAAAATAGAAAACACTAGGAGAGGTGGGGGCTCCAAAGGAGGCTATGGGGGCCTAAAAAAGTGAAGTCTGAGGGAGTCACTACTGATCAGATTCTTTGCTTCGATTGGGAAGGAAAGAACATCCTCGGGGAGAATTACATGGAGACCTTGCGAATACATGGTGGCAAGATGGTCAGACACTTTATTACCCTCCCTCAAAGTGTGATATAGGATAATGCCATTATAGATGAGACTCTTGGACTTCATCAGGACATAGTGAAGGGTCTAGGGTACACTCTACTTACCATGCATGGAGTCATGAAGAATGAGAGAGTTTGTCTTGACTGCTGCAAGATCAATATTATGCCCTTTGTAGAGTCAGAGGCCTGTAAAAATTTCCATAGCCTTGGACAAATGAAAGTGGCTTCTACCAAGGTAAACTGAGAAGGAAAGGATCACCCATCCCAAAGGATCCCAGACAACACCACCACCTTTCATCTCATTCCTCGAGCAAGATCCATCAATGTTGAACTTCATACCAGAAGGATGGGGTGACCACCGAACCCATTGGCCAGTAGGGGTGGGATTAACCACCGAAAATCCCCCTTGATGGGAATGGAAGGATGGGGCCTCATACCACTTTTTGAAAGCATAAACCATGTCCATAAGCAAGAATTTGGTCCTAAATTCCAAGAGTCTTCCATTGGTCTGGGAGCCCTTGTACCTGGCTTTGTTTCGAGCCAGCCAAATGCACAAGCAACCTGAAGCAAGGATGATGCCACAAGCTTTCCTCTCCATCCCAACATCCCCAGAACCATGGAACTAGTGATCCAGAAAGGGAAGATCTTACAGGGAGGTGACCGCGATACCCGTAAATTCACCAAAGGCCTTCCACACGAAGTGCGCCCAATCACTGTCGAAGAAGAGGTGGGTCGAGCTCTCCTCCCTCGGGGCTCTATAGCATTGGCAGCAAGAAGCCATGATAATTCCAGAATGCCTCACATTCTCATCTGTTGGTAAGGCTCTGTTCCGGATGCACCATAAAGGAAAATTGATTTTGGTGGAAACCTCCTTAATCCATAAGAAAAATCCCCATGGGTCCTGGTGGGTTGCATTGGAAGTCACCCTCCTGTAGTCCTTGGCGGGGAATTTTCTTGAAGACAATGCAGTAAAGATACAATGGTCTAGCTCCTCAAAGATGTCAATCATGTCAAAGGCCGAGCGTTGATCACTATCCATAACATCATTGATAAAAACTGGGAATCTACTCGCCTGGTTAAAGGAGATCTGTGTATCCAGGCACCATGGAAACTCAAGGACAGTTCCCACCCAATTATGATGCCAAAAGGAAATGTTACACACCCTAACAATCCACCTGGAGAGTGAACGGATAGCAGGTATGTGGGCTCCAACAGATGCATGGAGCGTCAAATGCCTCACATTAGAACAAACCCCCCACCATGCAGCCACACTGACATGTACCTACCCCATAGAGTGAGACCCTCAATAACCTCCCACGCCAGCTTTTCACGCATGCCGTGCAATGCAATTGAGATACACTTGCCCCCCATACCACCCTCATGAATCGGCCTTTCTAGCCTCTTCCACGAAACCCAGTGCTTCCTCCCCTCCTTGTGAGCATCCCAGATAAAAGAGGACAGAATGTATTCGATCTTGGTAATCACCCCCTTCGGGACCTTGGAGTCCAAAAGTGCATGGAAAGGGATGGAGGAGAGCACGTTGTTGGCCAGGGTGATCATTCCCTCGAAGGACAAGAAATCGTTCTTCCAATTATGGATACGCCCTATGATTTTCCCCACTATAAAATCAATGTTCTTGATGTGCACTCTACCAATAGACACTGGGGCACCTAAGTACTCCATGAGAAAAGATCCATGACGCATGATAAGGATCCTGCGTAGGGAGGACACCCTACTATCAGTACAACACCCAGGGACATAAAAATTACAGTTGCTATGGTTTACCACTTGGACGCTCTAATGACAATACTCAGGAAGGACTTTGTTGAACTCATGGACAGACCTCAAGAAAACGTTCATAAAAACAATGGAGTCATATGCAAACATCAGATGGGTAATGTTTCATGACATGTTATTTCATTGGTACAACCTGATGGAGCCATGCATGAAGGCCCTGTTGAGGAGGTGACTGAAAACATCTTGTGAGAAAATAAAAAGGATAAGGGAGAGGGGATCACCATGCCCCATTCCACGCACAGTCCTGAAGAAACCATAATGTCTTCCCATGAACTGGATTGTGAGCCATGGAGAGAAAAAGTAGTAGCAAAGTAAATCAATAGAATAAGCGGAGAAGCTCATTCCTGTTAAGACATTGATGATAAACTCCCATTCCAATCATTCATATGATTTTTCCATATCAATTTTAACCACCATATTACCTTCATTAACTCTAGAGTTCATTCCATCAATGAGTTCCTAGGACAAAGAAATTGGCCCTTGAATGGACCGGTGCTTTACAAAACCATGATGCTCGGGAGAGAACCACTGAGGCAGGTGGGGACTCAGCCTGTTGTTGAGGATGGTGGTGAGAATATTATCCGTGAAGTTGAAAATACTCACGGGGCGATAGTGCTAGAGAAGAGAGGGATCATTAATTTTTGGGACAAGAACTACAGAGGTCGCAAAAGAAACACAAGGGAGACACCCACCTGAAAAAAAGTCCTGAACGGCCCACACCACATCATCCTTAACCGTTCTCCAGGAAGACCAGAAGAGGGACCCTAAAAACCCAACCGGTCCAGGCACGCTATCTGGGTTTAGTGAGTTCACGACCTCAAGGATTTCCTCCTCACGTAGCAAGGCTTCAAACTCAATGTCATCTTGACCAGTCACCACACATGGAATAGCCTCCATGAATGTAGCATGGATGATAGGATATCCCAAATCCATATGAGGTTTGGGACCAGCAAGGAGGTTCTTAATGAAGACTTCTGCTAATCCACCAACAACTTCCTGGTCGGACGTGAAGGATCCATCCTCCAACTGGATATTGGGTCAGGTAAACCTATGATTTTGTTTAATAAATCCATGTAAATACACTGTATTGCGATCCCCCTCGCACAAAAATCTCACATGCAAAGTATCGCGGGCCATACGTTCCTCCCTAAGCAGAACATCAGCCATCTGATCGTTCTTAGGTGACAGCTCCCCAAACCATTCTTTATTCCAATCCAGTTCCAAACGAGAATCAAGCCTCTCAATCTCCATTTTGATCCCATACAGGTCGCACACCATTGGGAGAAGGTTTCTAACCCACACCTAAAGATCGTACGTGAGCCGCCTTAATTTATTATGAAGACACTACCATGCATTCCCATGCATGAACCTATTCCATGAAGATGAGACCATGTTCTAGAAATCTGGGTGCTTAGCCCATAAAGGAGAAAATCCCACACCAATCCTTCTGTTCTGGCTTGGAGATATCTAAAGAAGTATAGGGGAGTGATCAGAGAGATTGTGGCCCAGATGGGACACCATGGCCTCCGGAAAAGATGAGGTGTCATGAATATTAGTGAGACAGCGGTCCAGCCTGCACCAGGTGCGGTGGGTGCCCCTCTGATTGTTGCACAAGGTGAAACACCTTCCGGAGAAGCCCATATCCATCAGCCCATTGCGGGAAAGAAATTGAGTAAAATCCAGACTAGCATGATGATGGAAAGAGCCCCTGCCCTTATTCTTTTCATAGTCGAATTCAATCAAAATCAAGATGCATTAACTCTTCATACATATAGACACATCCCAAATTTGTTGTTCTCCAAAGTATAACATGACCGGCAACATGCACAACCACCACATTATTAAATTAGTATCATTTTATTTTCATAATAATTGTATCAATGTATGAAGGTTCTCATGCTAAGTATCACACCAAACTATGGTAAGAAGGATTGAAAATAAACATACACTACCTAAGTATATTGATGACTTTATTCCATTCTAAGGTATATAATATCACAAGTAAGTCCAAGTAATAAGTCTCTAATTATGACCTCATGAATCCCCTCAATGTATCTCATAAAAAAACCCATTTATAATGATTATAATGTTCAATTCATACAAACCGTAACATATCATCACTACCTATGATACTCTATAATGATCATCGATTATGGATTACTCAATTTATTTACGTTGAGGGGATATTATCATTAAAATGTTCATGTAAATTAAATTTCATCACATATGAATGAATTATAAATAGATATTTCCTTTATTATAAATTCATGATACATTAAAAACATTTATATCATTCTCTTAAGTATCAAATTCCTAGTAGTAATAACATGGTCCTCATGTTATTGAAATAGTAATGGATTTTCCTATAGATCTACAACATTATCCTCTATATCTGATATATGGATCCTAACACCACCCTTCTTAATGATCTCCTATATGATATGGTATTTGTGAAGAATTTTTTTGGTTTATTGGTGAGATAAATGTTCCTTCTCTTGAGCGATGACTCCATTATTATCAATGTAAATTTTGATCGCTCTCTCAATGTTAGAAACCACCTTATATTAAAAAATGAATTTCTAATCCAAATAAATTCATTAATAGTACCTTATATAGTGATGTACTCTACCTCTATATTCAAGTTTGCTACAATGTATTTTTTGGGACTCTTCTAAGTGATATATCAATTGTTTAGAAAAAATAAGAAACAAGATTGATATTTTATATCATTTTTTTGTATTAAAAAATCACATATATTTATACTTTTACATAGAGTTCATAATCTCATATAAAGACCAAGTCCATATCCTTAGTCCTTCTCAAGTAATTTAGTATTTTTTTTCACAGAAATATAGTGACTCTCAGCTAGATTGGATTGGTATCTACTTGTTATACAAAGAGCATAATTGATAATAGGTTGAGTAAAAAATATTCTATACATGATAGATTCTACATCAGATGGATACTGAAATCAATCCATCCATTGTAAATCATTAAAGGATCCTAAATATTCCTAATGATTTTCTATGAAATATTGGAAAAGAACCTTCTTATAGTTTTTTATGATAAACCACTTTAGAACATTACCAATATATTTTTCCAAACTATGTCCAAGAAACCTTGTAGATCTATATCTATAAATCCTCATACCTAGAAGCAAAGCCTCTTTACCTAATCCATTCGTTGAGAATAATTTACCTAGCCATATCATCATAGAGTGAATTTTTTGAATATTATTTTTGAAAAGGGGTATTTAATCCACATGAAATAACATAAACACTATAAATATCCCACTAATACACTTATATACACAAGAATCATCCACATTATTATTGAAACCTAACTCTTTGGTTGCATCATCAAATTAGATATTTAAACTCTAAGATGTTTGGTTTGATCTATAAATGGATTATTGTTGCCTGAATACCTTATTATTCTGATCTAGATCTTCAAAACCTTCAAATTATATCTTATACACATCCTTGAATAAATTATTTTAAGGAATGTAGTTTTGAAACCCATTTGATATATCTCATAACTATAATGAGATTCCAACCAGATCAATTTTCAAAATAAATATACCATATTTTCAAGGTTCTTGTGTAACTTGATATAGTTGTTCTTACACAACTCTTTATAGAACCAAATCAACTTACCCATTGGAAAATATCATATTTATTGGTCTTGGACTTCTCCAAGATCAAATTTCCTTCTGTTGAATACTCTATCCGTGTTCTATATCTCTAGGAAAACACTATCTATATCTATAAATACTTTGTGTTTAGTATGGTCTTGAAAATAATATCCCTTTGTATCTTTGGGATTACCAATTTTTTTCATTTATTTAGGGCCAATATTGTCACAATATGACCATCATACAAGTTATTTTTATCCCTAAATCCTCATAAAAGTGTAATGGAATGCTTCCATATCCAAATCTCATACGGTGTCTTCATGAATGGTTTAGATGGATTGTAGTTTAGTAAGAATGTATAAGTTTACAAGGTATAACCCCATAATGGAATATGAAGGTCACATAAACTCATCATTGACTGAATCATGTCCCATAGTGTGTGATTACTCCTCTCAGACACACCATTCCATTGTGGGGTTCTAGGAGGACTTAGTTATTGAAAAATTATATAATCTCTGAAATAATCTATGAATTCTTGGATCAAGTATTCACCACCCTGATCAGATCATGGAGTCTTAATACTTATTATCTGTCAATTATATACCTAATTTTGTAACTATTTATAATTTTTAAACATCTTAAAATTGTATCTCATCAGAAACATGTAACTATACTAACTAAATTAATCAGTAAATGTAACGAACTACATAAAACCACTACTCAATTTTATGATCATTAGTAAAAATAAATAACTTTTTATGAGATCCAATTGTCCTCCGTATCTTTAGAAATTTCTCTTAAAAGGTTTCTTCAATTTTTCCTAATAAAAAAAATTTGAATGTTTTAAATGATACATAATTGAATGAGTCCACTTATCATTATTTATGTAGTCTTTGAAAAAATATCTCATTTATATGTCCAAGGAGACAATATCAATAGTAGATGGGATTAGAATCAACCATGACCTTATTATTGTAAATTTTATAAATAATATGATCCAAATCTATAATTTATAAACCATTTACCATAATACCAATTCCATAATACATTCTATTCATTGATATAGAACCAATATTATTCATAATAGTTATTAAGAACCCCAACTTGTTTAATTATGATATAGAAATCATATTTTTGTTTATGGGTGGAATATAATAACAATTTTACAATTATATAACTAATACACTTGGTCAATTTAGCTCATACATGATGAATTCTAATATAACTCTTACTCCATTACCAACATGAATATGTACTACACACTTTTACAATTCCCTTGTATATATGAGTATGAGTTTTTTAGTGAAAATGTGTGATGCACACTTGGTATCTAATTACCATGAGTAAGAATTGGTGAAATAGTTATCTATAACAATCATATTTAGATTCTTAGAATAATTCTCTTTGATAAATCTTCTAAACAATAATTACTAATCTCTATCTATTTTATAGACCATATCTATATGTGATGTTAATATGATTATTGTGAAGTGAGATATAATTTTCACCATGGTTAAATTAGTGGATGAGTATCATGTTTTATATCTTTTCATTAATTAATTTTAATTAATGTTGTCCAACTAAAAAATTATGACCCTATAAATCATATCAATTTAGTGAGACAAGATCCACATTTCAATATGAAAAACCCCACTTTGGAAGAAAACTCATAAATTTAGTTATTTTTTTAGGGATTCATCCCAATCAAAATATTTGGGATTCTTGGATAGATAAGTGGACAACTATTTATCAATATCCATCATATGGATAATTCTAAATTATATTCCCCATGTATACTATCCCTTGGGGTTCCCCTACTATGGTATAACCCAAAGAAAACATAAAAAACAAGATAACACAAGACATTCTTGGGGAACCCTACTTTGGTGTAAAACTACCAAGTTGGATAATTTGTGGTCACTCATTACTTTCTTTCCCCACATAAGATAATCTAACAATACCTTTATTTGACATGAAAATATCTCTTTAGATGACTAAGGTATTGATAAGTGATGTTTTGGAAGGAATATCACACTTAGTATTTATGGTTTTTTATTTTATATGTTAAGAATATTTATAATTTAATATACCAAATATATATATATATAATGGATAACTATTAAATCTTATTAAATCTTTACCTTATCATTTTTTATTACTTTGTGTGTTCATCCTTATAATGATTTAGTTTTCGGAATTCATATTCCATCCATCAAATTAATGTGTTCATACCAAAATAATTGTAACTTTTGACAAAACCCACAAGTTTGTGTTATTCACCCTAAAATATAAACAATTTATATCCATATATACCCTAATGTATTTATATAATAAGTAATATGAACATTTCATGTAAAGTCATAAAGTTATATATGATTGATAGTATCTACCTGAGTAATCCTAGAGTATCATAAAACAAACCCCTCCACCTTTCTAGAATAAGGCATAAGCCTCCAAGCTCATGGGCAGTATGAAACCAAGTCCCTCTCTCAAAAGAGACTTTACCCAAGAGGAAATTCAATTCATAATAAGTCTAACACCTAATATTTAAGATCTCGACCCTTTTATAAATTTAACATGTTCTTTTAGATGTTTTAATTTACCTTATTTTGAGTATAACTTATTTGAGTTTTGATTCTGGTGATTTTGGGTAAATATTTGAGAATTATGGAAGGATGGGAGGCTTTGAATGGGTTGTACATGGTTTGTTCATGGTTTTCACATGGTTAAACAAAGTGTTCAAGGGGGTGCATTTTTTTCTCATGGTTAAACTAAGTGTGTAGCCTAGTTTCATGATTTTCACATGGTTAATCTATGTTTACAGCCTAAGTGTTCAACCTATTGTATAGTTTGCATATGGTTAGTAATAACCATGTGAATTGGCCCAACAAACCATGCACGTGAAAAATAAAGTTACAAAATTTAGTCTTAAAATTACCAAAACCCCTATATTAACCCCGAATAGACCCTATCTTGACGAAAATCAAATTCTCAGATTTATTGAGACTCTCTGAGGGTTTACTAAGGATATTGACCTCTGTTATTGGTGATTCAATACACAATTATTAGATCTAAATCTCTCCACTATGTGGTTTATTCCTGATTGATTTCCCATATCTCAGCCATTTTTCTCCCAATATTTTGGTTGTTTTTTATCATTTGTTTTGTTGGATCTAGATCTAGATTTTTGGATTCTAGATCTAGGGTTTCTGAATATATACATTGAATTAATAGATATTGTTTCATTTAAATCTTGGATCTAACAATTGATTCAAAATCATGTTATCATCACATTCTTGATCGTTCCTTATAAAATTGGGGATTATCTTTTAGTGGGTGTTCATCACCATTCTTGAGGTAGGTGGTCTAAAATTCAATTCCCATACTCTTTATTATCAATTATGTGTATGTGATTGTATAATTTCTAGAGTTCATTTAGAGATTTGAATTCCAAATTGAATTAATTAATGTGGTTAATTAATTAATTCAAAAATTTGGGATTTTATCAAATAATGGAAATTTTGGAAGAGGGATAATTAATTGATGAATTAATTATCAATGTATTGAATATGGAAACTGAGGATAATTTAATATTGAGTTACTTATAAAATTTTTTAATTGTAAATTGAGAATAATGAATAGGTTAATTAATTATTGTATGTTGAGTTTTTGAAATAGTTAATTAATTTTTGATTTTATTAATGGAAGATATGTAATTAATTAATTAGTAAATTAATTAATGGGATGGTCGGGTTCACAAGACTGTGATGGGGATAATTAATTATAGAATCAATTAATGGATATTGTTATAATTACTTAATTTAATGAGATAGAAAAATTAATTTTGTAATTAATTATGGAATATTATTATTATTATTATTTGAGATAATTTA
This sequence comes from Viscum album, assembly GCA_963277665.1. Classification (NCBI taxonomy): domain Eukaryota; kingdom Viridiplantae; phylum Streptophyta; class Magnoliopsida; order Santalales; family Viscaceae; genus Viscum; species Viscum album. Next base: position 2,098,501,059 of record OY728122.1, read on the forward strand.
TTATAGAATTAATTATGGGATAATGATATATTTAATTGAGATAATTAAGGGTAAGTTAATTATGAGATATTGATATCATAAACTAAGATAATTAATGGTAGATTAATTTTTATATATTAATGTCATAAATTTAAATAATTACTGGTAGATAAATTATGAGATATTAATATCATGGATCGAGATAATTAACGATATATTAGTTATGTAATATTGATATTATGAATAGTGATAACTAATTTTGGAAGTAATTATGGGATATTATTATTATTATATGAGATAATTAATTGGTGAATTGATTATGAGATATATAAATTGTGGGTTCGGTTATATAATTGTAAAATTAAATAATGATATTAATTAAGGGATGAAATAATTAATGTGAGTAATGTGATTATTTAATTTTTACATTTGGGGACTTGGAAAAGTGGGAAAATATCCCCGTAATCCTGCATCTATCTCGGGATTAAATCCGGGTGGGAGAAAATTTCCATTGGTAGGTGGTGACACATGTTTTATGTAGGCAGGTGGTGACTCATACTTGACACAAGATGATGGTGATATAGGCATGATGCAAACAAGGCGCTGCACTAGGCCTTTAGGCCAGTTTGTAAGCCTTTGAGCCATGTAATGGGCTTCATGCCCATTGGGCCTTCATGCCATTTACTAAATAAAATAATCTTAATGGGTGGGTTATCCCTTGGTAGGGCTATGTCATGACTTTACGGCCTATGTGGGTGGTGTGTGTGTGTTTAATGTAATTGTACCCCAAACACCTAATATATTATATTATAAAATTATCTAATTAAATAAAGGGATTTAAGGGATTAATTAATTGTTCAGTTAATTAATGTGAGTAATGTGATTATTTAATTTTTTAATTAAATAATGGGATTGATAGGATTAATTAATTGAACAATTAATTAATGTATGTATTGTTATTAATTACCTATGAAATAATTAATGTAATTGATATAAACAATAAATTGGTGAATTAATTGACAGTATTGAATGTGATTAAGTAATTAGTGAATTAATTAATGGGGAAAGTTATGTTAATGGAATTTAATGAGTTAAATTAATTAATTAGAAAATTAATTAATGAGGATTGTGGTTTTATTATAATTTATAGATAATTAATTAGGTAATTAATTACGAGATATTGATATTTGATAACGAAGATAATTAATTGTGGAATTAATTATGAAATATTAATATTGTTAATGATATAATTAGTTGTGGAATTAATTATGGGATTTTAATCTTCTGGATATTGATTAATTAAATTAAAACTTAAATAATTGGGTTGGCATATTTAATTTATGTTGGGGAATTAATTAAGGGTATTTATGTGATAAAAAAATTATTGAATTAGTAATTTAATTGGCGTGATTAGTTAATTGTTAAATTGACTAATAGAATTTAAGTGATTAATTAATTGTTAAATTGATTAATGAATTTTATGTGATTAACTAAATATTAAATTAATTAATTCAATTAATGCGATTAGTTAATAGTTGAATTAAATAGAGTAATTGAATCGATTGTTTAATTGTTGAATTGACTAATAGAATTGATGTAATTAATTAACTATTTAAGAAATTTATGTATTTGATGTGATTAATTAATAGTAAAATTAATTAATATTATTGATATGATTAGTTAAATGTTGAATTAACAAGAATAATTGATTTTATTAGATAATTGTTGAATTAACTTGAGTAATTGATGTGATTAATTAATTTTTAATAAACTATAATAATTTATGTGATTAGTAAATTGTGAAATTAACTAGATAAATTTATGTGATTAATTAATCATTGAATTAATTAATGTTAATTATATGATTATTTAATTATTGAGTTAACTAATGGATTTTTTTTGTTTAACTAATTATTTAATTAGTAATGGCATTGGTGTTGATAATTAATTGTTGAATTAATTGTGTGATTTAATGATTGGTAACATGGCTATTTATTTGTGTGAAATAAAGAATGGTAAAATTTTCATTCAATAGAGTGATTTAAGGAATGGTAACATTATCATTCATTTGAGTGAAATAAATAATGGCAACATGGTCATTCAATTTTTTGATTTAATGAATGGTAACATGATGAGTCATTTCTATGAAATAAAGAATGGTAAATTGACTATTCAATTATGTGATTTAATGAATGGTAACTTGGTCATTCATTTGTGTGAAATTTAGAATGGTAGCATGGTCATTAAATTTCGTAATTTAATGAATGGTAATATGGTAATTCATTTGTGTGAAATAAATAATGGTAACATGGTCATTCAATTGTGTGATTTAATGAATTGTAACATGGTCATTAATTTGTGTGAAATAAATAATGGTAACATGGTAATTAATTTGTGTGATTTAGAGAATAGAAACATGGTCATGAATTTGTGAAATATAATGGTGAAATAGAATTTTAGATCCATGGTATCCCTCAGGGATAGTTCAGATTCCGACATGAGAAGAGTCATGTATTGAGGTATTGGTGTCTATAGGAACCCCGGGTTTTGTGTGGTTAAATAGAGAATATTTAATAATGATACAAAATATTTATTCATTCATTATAATTATTCTTATTATAATTTCATACGCTATTATTGAATGGAATTGTTTTAGACACCATTGGTGGTTTACTACTAAGTTGTACTCACACCCAGCTTAGGCTCCATAATTGGTACTCGAATAAATTACATGTTTGTAGGATAGGTTAATGGAAAAGATCCTTTATTAGAGGGCTGATTGGGAAGGATCATGGTGAGGGAACTGGACTTGGTATTAGGACCCTCTTATTGGATTTTTCAGTGTATTTAGGTGTTTTTAGTTTTTCATATTGACGCCCGGTGCTTATTTTATCATAATATATCTACTATTCATTTATGACGTTGTATTTATAGTTTTGGTCATATTGGTATTGTTATATCTCTAGTTATATGTTATTACATTTTTGTTTATTTATTTCTAATGGTGTGTTACTCTAATAAAGGAAAAAGTAGGTAATAATATCCCTATGATTGACTTATTATACCCTTGTTGTTATTCAACTATCTCTAGTGTACGGGGAGGTGCGCTTGAGGTCATGCGACCAACTAGATCTAGGCACCAACATGTGGCACCCGAGTAGGGATGTTACAAAGTTTTATTAGAAGAGTTTTATTTTCTTTTTATTTGGTATTAATATTTAGTAAACATTTGTTGGAGAGTAGGAAGAGTTGAGCCTTGGTTATGAGCTCATTCAAGGGAGTAGCTAACACATGTATGGGGTAGAACCCAAGTACCCAGGGTATAGTTGTTGTTATTTTTATTTTCTATTGTAGTTGAATATTATTTCACGTTTGGGGATGCACTTGTTTTGTTATGTGATTATTTATGTCAATATTTTCTGATTTTTGACTCGTGGTCTGGTAAGTCATGAGAGTTGATTATGCATGCATCATTCTAGGAACTTAGGGTTATTGTGACATACATCATTTCAGGAGCACATGGGGAAACGGGTTATGGGTAAGTTGTTGAAGATGAACTAATTTTCCATTCTTGTGAAATAGAAATGAAAATTGTTCCTCACATTAAATTGAGAAAGACTATTAAATGATGCAAGATGAGAATAAATGGGTTTCTAAATGAGAAACTTGAATAATGATAATGTGTTTACCCTTTTCAACTAGAAGCTATACGCAGGATGGTTAAGGGTAGAGAAAATTCCTCATTTTTGATCGTGTAGTGGGAAAAAGGGGGGAAGACTTGATATGGTTTTGTGTAAATCCATCTTGTTAACTATATTAATGTTGTGAATTAATAATCTCTTATTTTTTTTATTTGGACCTTGATGTTGGTTGTTTGGGTAGAGAGAATTCCCTAGTTTGAGAACTCAGTTGTGAGTTGTTTGAGGGACAATCTGGTTTTTGATTAGTGTGGTGAGATATGGGTGTCTAGGTAAGCCTACTAATTTTGATAGATTAAGGTGTTTCTGTAGTGAAAGGGAACATTAGTAATGGTGGAATTATTGTGGTGGTCACTGTAAAATTATTATAGTATTTTTAATTAATGATGATCATGTCCCCTACATTGAAATCATCCCGGGTATGCTGAGAAAGATATAGCTTTACAGCTAGCTATATGACTCTTTTTTTGTTGGATATGGGGCCCCATATAGGTTTATCTTATGAAGCAGTATATGTAGATCTGGATGGTGGGAGGTACTCCATAGGTAGTTCACAAATGAGGAACTTATAAGGAACATGTTTACATTCCTCAGGGATAGGCTAGGTGGGTCTTGGAGGTGGTGGAAGTATGTCATTTATTTATGGTTTGGGATGGAAAGTATGAATGCCAATGTTTAATTGGGAAACACATCATTCATGTTGATGTTGTTGTTCTGGAGACTGTTGCATCCTTTTAAGATCATATTATATGTGTGTTGGATCCCAGTGAGAAGGTGTTGTAAGGAAAGACTGTGTTGTTAGTTCATGTTTTGTGGAAATATGGGCATGTGTAAGAAGAAACATGGGAGAGAGAAGTAGATAAGCGGGTATAGTGGTCTGAAATTTTGACATAGAATCTTAGTGATACAAGGGAGTACAGCTTGAGGATGAGCTACTATAAGTTTAAAAGATTGTAAGATCCAGACCCTTTTAGGGGATATCATGGGTTCTTTTAGAGGTATTCATTTTCCTTATTTTGAGTACAACTTGTTTGAGTCTTGATTTGGGTTTAATTGGGTGAATATTAGAGAATTATGGAAGGAAGAGAGACTTTTCAAGGATTGTGAAGGGTTTGAACATGGTTTAACAAAGTGTGTAAGGGGTCGCATGGTTTTTTCATGGTTAAACTAAGTGTGCAGCCCAAGTGTGCAACCTATTTCATAGTTTCTGCAAGGTTAGTACTAACCATGTGACTTGGTCCAAGAAACCATGCACGTGAAAAATAAAGTTAATAAATTTAGTTTTAAAATTCCCAAAACCCCTATATTAACCTAAAATCGACCCTAGCTCAGCCCAAATCAAATCCTCTCATTTTTTGAGGTTCTCATAGGGTTTCCTAAGGCTCCTGACCTCCATTCATGGTGATTCAAAGCATGGTTCTCAGGTTTGTATCTCTCTGGGCATGTGGTTAATTCTCGATTGATTTCCTGTCACTCTGAAATTTTCTCCCTTTATTTTGGTGGGTTTTTATCCTCTATTTTTGGATCTAGATCCAGATTTATTGAATTTATATCTTTGATTTTTTTTATTTAGATCTAGAATTAAAATATCTTCTTTCGTTTAAATCTTGGATCTATGAATTGAATCAAGATTTCATTATCATCACGTTCTTGATCATTTCATATGAAATTGGGGATTATCTGGTGGAAATTGTTCACTACAATTCTTGAGTTAGGTGGTCTAAAATTCAATTCTCATAGTCTTTAATATCAATTATGTGTATGTGATTGCATAATTTCTAGAGTTCGTTTAGCAGTTGTAATTCCAAATTGAATTAATTAATGTGGTCAATTAAATAATTGTGGAATTGGGAATTTGATCAAATAATTGAAATTGTGGAATAGAGATAATTAATTGGTGAATTAATTATCAAAGTAATGAAATGAGAAATTGGGGATAATTAATTATTGAGTTACTTATCAAATTTTTTAATTGTAAATTAAGAATAATTAATTGGTGAGTTAATTATTAGATATTGAGTTTTTGAAATGGTTAATTAATTGTTGAATTGATTAAAGAAAGAGATGTGATTAATTAATTGGTAAATTAATTAATGGGAATGGTTGGGATCATGAGATTGTGATTGGGATAATTAATTTTAGAATTAATTATCTGATGTTATTATGATTATTGAATGGAATGATATAGAATATTTAATTACGGATTTAATTATGGGATATTATTATTATTTGAGATAAACAATAATATAATTAATTATGGGATGATGGTGTATTGAATTGTGAAAATTAATGGTATATTAATTGTTAGATATTAATTTCATGAATTGAGATAATTAATGATAGATTAATTATGCGATATTGATGTCATAAATTGAGATAATTAATAGTAGATTAATCATGAGATGTTAATATTATGGATAGAGATAATTAATGGTATATTAGTTATGTAATATTAATATTATGAATAAATATAATTATTTATGTAATTAATTATTGGATATTATCATTTTTATTTGACATAATTTATTTGTAAATTAATTATGAGATATGGGAATTGTAGATTTGATTATTTAATTGTTAAATTAGAAAATGGTATTAATTAAGTGTTCAAGTAATTAATGTGAGTAATGTGATTATTTAATTAAATAACATGATTGAATGGATTAATTAATTGAGGAATTAATCAATCCGAGTAATGTGATTATTTAATTATTTAATTTGATACTTGGATTGATGGGATTAATCAAGTCATGAATTGAATAATTGAAGTATTGTAATTAATTAATTATGTATTAGTTAATGCAATTTATGTGAAAAATTAATTGGTGAATTAATTGAAGGAATTGAAGGTGATTAATTAATTGGTAACATAACTAATGGGGATTGTTGTGTTAATGAAATCAAATGAGTTAGATTAATTAATTACAAATTTAATTATTAAGGATTTTTTGTTATTTTAATCGATAGATAATTAATTGATGAATTAATTATTAAATATTGATTTTTGAGAATTGGGATAATTAATTATGAAATTAAATATGAAATATTGAGATTTGAGGTGAGATAATTGATTATAGGATTTATTATGGGATTTTAATCTTATGAATATTGATTAATTAATTGATTAATTAATTAATCGGACTGATATACCTAATTAATTTGGGGAATTAACTAAGTGGAGTTATGTGATAAACTAATTGTTGAATTAGTAATGTAATTGGTGCTATTAGTTAATTATTAAATTGAATAATAGAATTTAAGTGATTATTTAATTATGGAATTGATTAATGGATTTGATGTGATTAATTAAGTATTAAATTAATTAATACTCTTGATGTGATTAGTTAATTATTGAATTAACTAGAGTAATTGATGTTTTTAGTTAATTGTTTAATTGGATAATCAGATAGAATTAATTAATTAATTGTTGAATTAATTAATTTATTTAATGTGATTAATTTATTTTATAATAATTAATATTATTTATGTGATTAGTTAAATATTGAATTAACTACAGTAATTTATATGATTAGTTAATTATTGAGTTAACTAGAGTAATTGATGTGATTAGTCAATTATTTAATTAAATAGAGTAATTTATGTGATTAGTTAACTGTTGAATTAACTAGAGAAATTGATGTGATTAATTTATCTTTGAATTAGTTAATATTATTGATGTGATTAGTTAACTATTAAGTTTACTAATGGAATTTTTGTGTATAACTAATTGTTGAATTAGTTATGACATTAGTGTTGATAATTAATTATTGAATTAATTTTTTGATTTAATGATTGGTAACATGGTCATTTATTTGTGTAAAATAATGAATGGTAACACAATAATTCAATTATGTGATTTAATGAATGTTAACACAGTCATTCATTTGTTTGAAATAAATAATGGTAACATGGTTGTTAAATTGTTTTATTTAATGAATGGTAATATAGTCATTCATTTGTGTGAAATAAAAAATGGTAGCATGGTCATTCAATTGTGTGATTTATTGAATGGTAACATGTTCATTCATTTTTTTGAAATAAAGAATGTTAACACGGTAATTCAATAGTGTGATTTAATGAATGGTAACATGGACAATCATTTGTGTGAAATAAATAATGGTAACATCATCCTTCCACTGTGTGATTTAATAAATGGTAACATGGTCATCCATTTGTGTAAATTAAAGAATGGTAACATGGTCATTAAATTGTGTGATTTAATGAATATAAAATTGGTCCTTCATTTGAGAAATAAAAATGGTAACATGGACATTCAGACACGTGGCATCCCTCAGGGATACTTTAGATTTTGGCACGTTCCAAAGAAGGTATTGAAGTACGAGTGTCTATTGGAACCCGGGGTTTTAGGTGGTTAAATATAGAATATTTAATAATGTTATATTTATTTATTTATGCATTATAATTGTTCTTATTACAATTTTATACACTATTTTAGAATGAAATTATTTTAGAAACCATTTTTGGTGGCCTACTGAGGTGTACTCACACCCTACTTGGGCTACCTAATCGATACCCGAATATATTACATGTTTGTGAGATATGTTAAGGGAAAATGTAATTTCTAGAGGGATGATTGGGATGTAGAATGGAGAGGGAACTAGACTAGGTTTTGGGATCCACATGGAGGAGTTGTTAGCATATTTGTTTTGGGATTTTCATGTTGACATTAGAACATATTTTACCATGGAATATCTATTGTTTAGTTATGACATTGTATTTCCTGTTTTGGTCATCTTGGTATTGTCCTATCTCTGGTTATATGTAATTATGATACTTTTTATTTATTTATGTTGGTGTATTACTCTGACAAAGAAAAAATGAGGGTATTGTCTCTCTGTGATGGACTTATCAGACCCTCACTGCTAGTTGGGAGCCTCTGGCATACATGGAGGCACACTTGAGATCATGTGATTGAACATCTTAGGGCATCGACATGTGGCTCTAGGTTCAAGATTCTACATAATTTGCATAAAATATGTTGAATATATATTTTCAATATTAAAACCCTAAAAAAAATCATTCCAAAAAACTATATTTTTTAGAGTCATACCTGAATTAAATACAAGGACGAATTGTGGAGAATTAATTTATCATGCAATTTTTCATACAATATATTCATATTTTTAAAGCATTTATTAAAGAATAATATTAAATAAATAAACAAATAAACAAATAATCTATATATTTTCCAAAACATAATAATTAATTATAAACATTTCATATTTAATTTAGGGTTGAAAAATCCCATTTAATTGTGCCTAAAAATTATCATTTATTAAAATTCTATAAACTAAAACCAAGTATAACAAAGATTATTTTTTTAAAAGTATTTTATTACTCTTACACATGATCAAATTCTATATATAAAGACACATAAATTCCATGGATTTTTTTCTTAAATACATGGGAATTATACGAGTCCGCGATAAATGACGGTGCATGATTCAAAGGCCTGGTGTGACTAGAATCAATTTCTGAAGTTTTGTTTGGGTACGTTCAGTAAACGTACGAGTGATCTTTTATAACTTTTGAATCGGTGCTAAAAATTGAAATATGAGGGCACCATTGAACTCACAATTCTGGTATTCGCTTATGAAGACTACCAATTTGATGGGAGTGGGTCGAGATTATAAGATAGTTTTTGGGTTATTAGAGAATTAATTAAATAAAAATTAAATGTGTGGATTAATTTTTATTTGTTGGTTAAAAACCTCCTCATGGAAGTTAGAGGTGTGACCACCACACCTTAACCTCCCATGAGAGGTTATTCTGGTGAGGCCCACCTGAACCTAACCTCCCATGAGAGGATACAACGTGGGGACCACACAGGACTAAACCCCCTATTAATTGTGGGAGAGGAAAACCGCTCAACTCCCATTATTAATGAGGGAGAGTCTCTCCACCCCCCTAATTTATTAGTTCCAACTCCCCTAATTTAATGGTTCCAAATCCTCTACATTAATTAGGTGGAGCCAATTAAATTAATTCATCCAATTTGAATACTGTGCCAAAAAATTAATAGGATATCACAATGTTTTATTACTTCGGTTGGCATTGCTCATTTGGTGGAACTTGGGAGAAGAGAGAAAATCTCTCTCCATCGAAGAACAAAGAACGAATAATGGAGAATGCCGACGAGGAGCGACTTCGAATTCCTCCCTTAAATCCTAACAACGTGGGATGTCTTCAACCGACCTACCCTCTGCATAGTCATCAACAACCCGACATGCGAGCTCGAGATTGGTAGTGTACAGTGGACACAGTGAACGATGATCTCCTTAGTCTTCTACCCCGCGACTCCATCGACGACCAATGATCAAGTTAGGGGGTTATTTTGTGTATTACTACTTTTCTTTCCTTAATCTCTTCTTCGGTGGTAAAGGAATCATTGCAGAGGTTGAAGAATAATTGAAGTTCATCTTTCTTACTTCTTGATGAAACAAGTGCCACCACCCTAAACGCGGATGGTGCAGGCCAAACCAACATGGTCCGACCCCTCCGCCGTTCTTTCTTGTGATGATCTATTGGCATGGCGATGAGAAGATGGAACGTCGAAGGCAACGAACTCGCTACCAGCAGCCTCCGTGAACCGTGCCGCCCTTGTGGCACTCTGACCAAAATGGCTTTGCCACCTCGGGTAGAACCGTGCCGCCGCCAGCTTCCGAGCCGCACCGGTTGTGCCACCCGTCGTCCGCACCAACCGCCGGCTTGAGCGGCGCTAGCCTTCCGGCAGCCCGCCCGCCTGCCTACTGGCCTGCCTGCCCAGCCGCCACCCAGCCTGCCAATCAGCCTCTCAGATCCAAAGCTGGCTCCCGGCTCCCGGCCACCCACCCTCCCGAGTAGCACCGACCACCCGACCGAACTGGCTACCTAGATGCACCGGCCTCTCGAGTCGGCCCACGTCCCCCCCCTCACGGTACCCTGGTCGAATCGGCCCGGCCGCGCCCTCCAGGCCGAGGCACACCCTCGCGATGCTCCAGGACGAACCGGCCCCGAGCCCAGGTCGGACCAAACCCGACAGGGCAGCCCACCTAGCAGGCCAGGACGGACCCATCGGGTCAGGACGGGTCGACCCGAACCGGGTCAGACCAGACTAAGTCGGGTCGGGTCAGTCCGACCGGGTCAGACCAGGCCCGAGCCCACTACCGACCCCTTTACTTTCTTTGGCCATATCATTGGCACCAGATGACCATTTGAAAAACTTTCAATAGTGTTGGTAATCTTGAAGAGAGATGGTCCCTTTAAGTATACCGCATTGGAGTTTAGGGTATAGTTGAGTTACGGTCGGGTTGGATCATGCACGAATCCAACCAGGCCCCTAAGATTAAAAGGCTAATAACTCACAGAATGAGAATCCGATTGACGTGCCGTCTATTGTATTGAGACCTATATGACATGGTGGACCTTTGAGATACTTATTAGTTGGACTTAGGTACAGTTGGAGTATCGACATTTAGCTCATGGAGGGGATCCTCCCAGAGATGAGCAAGCATAGTGCGAAGATCCAGTAGCTGGTTGAGACCTGACGACTGCGGACTGATTCGACTTGGAGTGATTCGACCAGAACAGTGGAGAGAACCTTGGTGTCGCAGCTGACCCACATTGGGGAGCACCTTGGTGTCACAGCAGACCCACAGTACATGACCGGAGGAGTACCTTAGCAAGCTGCGAGGGGGAGCACCTTGGTGATGCAGAAGTCCCACGATGGGGAGCGCCTTGGTGATGGAGTTGACCCAAAGTAATCGAAAGGAGGAGTACCATAGTAGTCATGGTTAGTGGGAAGTGCGTTGGTATCACAGGAGGCCACTGTACTCGATAAAGGAGGAGTTATCCAGCAGCTGAGGTTTTGACAATGTGACTGGGGATATTACTTGATACTACCCCTAGAATAAAATCCTGGTTTGAGATGAGTCAATAACTTTTGTGTTTACCTCATGATTGAGATGGATTACTTGATAACTTAGGTATATGTATGGGCATATACCTATGTGGGGTTATCTATTGATTTTATTCTTTGTGGTTTATCCTTGTGTGATTTTGTGAGACCTAGAGGGTCTCGGGGTCCCTAATGAGTATCGTTATACTCACCCCTACACGGGCTATGCCCACACCTCATTGTGTTTCATGAATATGAAAGATAGAGCTGACTGAGGCTGAGAGTAGCAGGATTGGATGGTACCTAGAGGTGGACCATACGACGAGTTTTTACATGGAGGATACTGATAGATGTGGAGTAATAAAGAGGCTATATATACCTACCCTTCAGGTAGGAATCCTGGAGGACGACCCATCAGCTGTTTTATCTTTCTTATATTGTACATGTTTTTTAGTTGTACTTGTACTTTCCTGTTGGGATTGTATTCTAGCCCTTTTACTTTCATCACTCTCTTATGGTTATACAGTTTTCTTAGTGTTTTTTATCCATTTGTGTGCTCTGTTGTGTGTGTTTACACTTTATAAAGGAAATTCCTTCCCAGTTTCATGGAATTACGCCTTTGGTGCTTGTCTCCAGCCCCTGGCCTATGGAAGGCGGGCTTGGGGTAGTCATGGAACAGGTCCTGAGGGACTGGTCGTGAAAAATTGGTATCAAAGGAGTCAGTTTTACCACATAACTTATGACTCTAGTATTTTCTATGAAGTAATAGTGTTAGGGGTATTAAGTTTGGTTTTCAGTTCCGGGAGTACAGTGTTGGTGCGGAGGCTAACGTATCCATACACCAGGACCCTGAATTATGATTTCCAACTCAGTACATGAAATCACTAATTGCGTGTGTCTTTTCAAAAGTTTTCTTTATGTCAGGTCAACCAGGTCATCTCACCAGGTATTAATTTTGACAGTGTCACACCTTTTTCTTTTCAGAATGCCTCCACGTAGACGACCATCTAGAGTCCCAAGAGTTGTATGCACAGATTTCCCACTGAGCGATGAGGCCTCGGTGCAGGGCCCTCTTTCAATAGAGGCACCAGTGGAGGCACCGGCAGTACCATTACCCATTGGTCCATTGATTCCACAAGCCCCAGCAGCAGACGATGCACATCTCTTGACCGCGTTGCATGAGTTCCAGTGCCAGAGGCCACCCAGGTTCAGGGGAGAGACAGACCCACAGGCGGCTGAGGATTGGATGGAGGCTATGGTGAGAGTTTTCCGACTGGTAGGGACACTAGTAGACCTCATTGTGATTCTTGCTGCTAGCCTTCTACAGGAAGTAGCAGGCAAATGGTGGAGCATGATGCTCTAGGTCCATGATGAGATGGTGCTTCTATGGGAAGACTTCGAGAGCCTGTTTCGGGAAGTGTTTGTCCCAGTGAATCATCGTGCAGTGCACATTTATGAGCTACTTCAATTGCAGAAGGGAAACATGATAGTGCCACTATACCCCGAGAGGTTCATCGACCTCTCGTTCTACTCCACATATATTGTACGAGACCCATTCTTCAGGTCTCAGACCTTCGAGCAGGGGATCAGGAAAGAGATCAGAGCTTCGATGATCTCCCTCAGCATCCCGAAGCAGTCAGGGGTGTTGGAGCGAGCCCTCTTAGTGGAGAGTTTCCTTGATGAGCAGTCACTAGCTGTGAGTCCCACCCCTGAACGTCACACAGTAGAGTCTTCTGTAGAAGGTAGAATACTGATGTCGCAGAGGTCCAAGAGGACCAGACTTATAGGTGGACGACCGGATGAATGAGGATCGGTTGTGTAGGGTACCCAGAGTAGAGACATACATTCCAGGAGCGGGAAATGTTTCTTATGCAGCGGGTAGGGTCACCTGGCTCATGACTATCTAACCAGCTATTTGGATGATCAACAGACATTCGAAGGACCGCCCAGCTAGAGATAGAGATTCAACCGAGGCGATCCACAGGGCAAAGACAGACGTTGTAGAGGAGCTGGTCGAGCAGCTAGTGGTGGGCGACGTTTCAAGGTGTTACCACCACCACCACCAGGAGGTCCACCCCGACCATAGGGAGCATGTGGACAAGTGAGAGCTCAGCTTCAGGTTGCTGAAGCATACAATCAAGGCGCTCTAGAGATGATTCAAGGTATGATCTGTGTCTACTCCACCTTAGCTGCAGAACATATAGACATAGGTGCCAGTCGCTCTTTCATTGCCATTTTCCTTGTTCAGAGCTTGGAGATTCCGACAGAGCCGTTTGCTTGATCTTTACGGCTAACGACTCCTAAGGGAGCAGACTCGACGATTAAACACTAGTTACGGTAGTGTGATCTTACTCTAGGAGGCGAGATCTTCGACTGGGATCTACTCATAGCGGTGTCGAGGCTTTACAATGTCATCTTGGGTATGGACTAGTTATCTGCAGTCCATGCTCAGATTGACTGTATTAGGAGAAAATTATGGTGTGTCCGCATGGATGGGACCATTTTTACCTTTACTGGCGAGAAGAGAGCCTTTGCAGCACAGGATGGACTTACTCAGAGGAGGGTGCAGCTGATCATTCATTAGCTGGCCTACCTTACCTTCGGAGGAGTAGATGTGGAGAGTTTGATCTATCCTATAGTGGTGGTCCATTACGCGGATGTTTTCCCTGATGATGTCCCATGTCTAAGTCCTCACAAATAGGTGGAGTTTCACATTGACCTGTACCCCAGGATGATAACGATATCTACACCAGCGTATCGGATGGCTCCCATGGAGCTTCGTTAGATGTGGGTATAGCTAGAGGACTTGCAGTGGAAGAGATTCATCTGGCCCAGTGTTTCTCCCTGGGCAGCCCTGATTCTATTCACCAAGAAGGCATATGGGATCTTGAGGATTTGTGTCGGCTATTGTCACTGAAACCAGGTGACCGTGAAGAACAAGTACCCACTCCCGAGGATTGAAAACCTCTTTGATTAGCTGAAGGGAGCACGATGGTTCTTGAAAATAGACCATAGATCAGGCTATCACCAGCTCAGAGCTAGAGGTGTGGATGTGCAGAAGATGAATTTCAGATGTCGGTACGACCGGTATGAGTTCTTGGCTATGCCTTTCGGTGTATCCAATGCTCCAGTAGTGTTCATGGGACTCATGAAGAGGATTTTCCATCCATACCTTCATCGCTTTGTCGTATTCTTCATTGACGAAATTTTGATATACTAGACTAATAAGGAAGAGCATGCCTACCATTTTTGGGTAGTACTAGAAACACTCCGAGAGCACCAGCTTTATGGTAAGCTCTCGAAGTGCTAGTTCTGGATCCGAGAGGTTCAATTTCTGGTACATGTCATCTCAGTGGCTGGAGTTAGTAGCAATGGTCTTCTCCTTGAAGATGTGGCGACACTATCTGATGGGAGAGAATTTTACCATGTACTCTGATCACAAGAGTATCAGGTATATCTTATCTCAGAAGGACCTGAACTTGAGACATCGGTGATGGTATGAGTTCCTCCAGGACTATGAGTTCGAGATAGTCTATAATCCTGGAAAGGGGAACGTTGTAACAGATGCACTTAGCAGGAGATCTAGTATACAACTGCTAGGTGAGGTCACAGAGCAGTTGGATGCCTTATAGATATCCTTTGTGGATAGAGATAGAGCATCCATTCTACAGTCTCTTATAGTCACTCCCCCACTTCTTCAGCAAGGTAGGGAGGCACTATGTGGAGACACTGACTGCGAGACATGACGTGCTCAGATATCTATAGGGCAGACACGTGATTGATTTTTTGAAGGTGGGGAGCACGTCACCCTCTTTAGAGGACGTACTATGGTACCAGTGTTACTTCAGGAGGAAGTGTTGAGGGAGTTCCACAAATCTTCTATAGCAGTACATCTAGGAGTGGACAAGATATACCAAGATATTCGATGGAAGCACTGGTGGCCAGGAATGAAGAAAGAAATTGTCGATTTTATCTATCGGTGCCTCACCTGTCAGCAAGTGAAGGCAGAGCACCAGGTACCAGCAGGCTTGGTATATCCTTTAGAGGTCCCAGAGTGGTTGTGGGATGTGATATCCATGGACTTTGTGATAGGATTTACACATACATCCAGGGGTCACAACTCGATTTGGGTGATCATTGACCGACTCACCAAGTCGGCCCACTTCCTACTGATCAGAGAGAAGGGCTTAGTAGATAGCTTGAGATTCCTCTATGTGTAGAAGATTGTGCGGTTACATGGAGTACCATCATCTATTGTCTCTGATCATGTTGCACGGTTTACTTATCAGCTATAAAAGGGGATGCCGAAGGCTTTTGGGACACAACATCGTTTGAGCACCGCCTTCCATCCTCAGACGGATGGTCAGACTAAGCGGACCATTCAAACTGTTTAGGACATGCTACATGCATGCATCCTGGACTTCGTTCATATCTAGGAGGACCACTTACCATGGGTGGATTTTTCATACAAAAACAACTATCACTCCACCATAGGGGTGGAACCTTTTGATACGTTATACGGGAGACCTTGCAGATCACCCTTGTGCTGGAAAGACCCAGGGGAGTCAGCACTTGTGGGATCAGAGATAGTACATGCTACCACTGAGAAGGTGCAAATCATCCAGGAGCAGATGAAGACTGCAGAGAGCATGCAGAAGTCGTATGCTCATAGAAGAAGGAGGCCTCTAGAGTTCGAGGATGGTGACCACGTCTTTCTACGAGTCTCACCTCGACGCGGTATACAGAGATTTGGCTGAGGTGGAAAGTTATCTCGGAGGTTCATCAGAACTTTTTAGGTCCTTAGTAGAGTTGTCAAGGTGGCCAATCTCTTCGTTCTTCCACCTCAATTGCACTGGGTGCACGACATCTTCCACGTATCCTAGCTGAGGAGATATGTGCACGACCCTACTCACATAATCGAACATGGCGAGCTGGACATTGCCGATGGGGCTATGTTTGCAGAGGTTCCAGTGGATATTGAGGATCCACAGAAGTAGGTCCTTGATGGAAGGTCGATTCCTCTTGTGCGTGTTCGATGGTAGCATGGGAACCTCCAGGAGAGAACATGGGAGTGGGAAGGCTCTGATGCATGCTCAATACCCCCACTTATTCCCTTAGTTCGAGTTTTAGCTTACGGGGACGCAAATCCATGAGGTGGGGAGAATTTAAAGACCCAGAAATTCCGTGAAATTATTTTTTCTTAAATATATTGGAATTTTACAAGTCCGCGATAATTGACGGCTCATGATTCCGAGTCCTAGTGTGCCCGGAATCAATTTCTGATGTTTTTTAGGTATGTTAAGTAAATGTACGACTGGGTTTTTATAACTTTTGAATCAGTGCTCGGAATTGAAATCTGAGGGCACCGTTGAACTCACAATGTCAGTATTCAATTAAGAAGACTATCACCTCAATGACAGTGGGTCGAGATTAAAATATAGTTTTTGTGTTTTTAGAGAATTAATTAAATAAAAATTAAGTGTGTGGCTTAATTTTAATTTTTTTGGTTAAAAACCTTCTCATGGAAGTTGGAGGTGGGACCACTACCCCATTAACTCCCATGAGAGGTTATAGTGGTAAGGCCCACATGATCCTCACCTCCCACGAGAGGTTATGACATGGGGACTACACACGACTAAACCCCCTATTAATGGTGGGAGAGGAAAACCTCTCATGTCCCCTCATTAATGAGGGAGAGTCTCTCCACACACCCCTCTTTTATTGGTGCCAACTACCCTAATTTAATGGTACCAAATCCACCACATTAATTAGGTGGAGACAATTAAATTAATTCATCCAATTTGAATATTGTACCAATGAATTAATATGATTTCACAATATTTTAATATTTGGGTTGGCATTTCTAATTTGGTGGAACTTGGGAGAAGAGATAAAATCTCTCGCCATCGAAGACCGAAGAACGAAGAACAAAGAACAAAGAACGTCAGTGAGGAGTGACTTCGACTTCCTTCCTTGGATCCTACCAACGTGGGATGTCTTCAACCGACCTACCCTCCGCATCATCGTCAACAAGCTGACGTGTGAGCTCGAGATTGGTAGTGTGTGGCAGACGCGATGAACAATGATCCCCTCCGTCTTATTCCCCATGACTCCATCAACAACCAAAGATCAAGGTAGGGGTTATTTTGTGTATTACTACTTTCCATTCCTTATTTTCTTCTTCGGTTGGAAAGGAATCGTTGCGGAGATTGTAGAAAAATTGAAGTTAATCTTTCTTACTTCTTGATGAACCAAGTGTTACCACCCCAAACGCAGAGGGTGTGGGCCAAACCAACATGGCCCGACCCCTCTACCGTTCTTGTTTTTGATGATCTATTGACATGGTGATGAGGCGACGGAATGATGAAGGCAACGACTATGATACCCATTGCCTTCACGAACCGCGCCGACCTCGCGGCGCTCCGACCAAACCGGCTCCGCCACCTTGGGTTGAACCGCGCCACCGCCAGTTCCGAGCCGTGCCAGCCGCACCACACGTCAGCTGAGCCCACCGCCTGCCCGAGCTGCACTGGCTTTCCGGCCACCCGCGGGCCTGCCCACTGGCCGGCCTGCCCGCCTGGCCGGTCGCCACCCGGCCGCCACCTGACCTCCACCCGGCCACCGCCCGGCCTGCCCGCCCGCCTCCCAGCTCTCGAGCCGCGTTCTGAATCCCGGACACCCGAACACCCGAACACCCGAACACCCGGCCTCCCAAGCCCCGTCCCAGCTCCCGGCCACCCGAACTCCCGAGCCGCCTCCCGGCTCCCGACCGCCGGACCTCCCGAGCCGCGTCAGCCACCCGATCGAACCGATGCCCTGGCCGCGCTGGACTCCCGATCTAGCCCTCAGTCCCACCCTCAAAATTCCCTGGCCGAACCGGCCCGGCTGCGCCCTCCGGGCTGAGCCACGCCCTTGCGATGCTCCGAGCCGAACCGACCCCGAGCCCAGGCCGGACCGCCCTCGTGGACGGTTGGGCTGGGCCCAACGGGCTGTGCCAAACCCGATGGGCCGACCCACCCAGCGGGCCAGACTGGACCCATCGGTTAAGGACGGGTCGACCCAAACCGGGTCGACCCAGACTAAGTCGGGGTCGGGTCGGTCCGACCGGGTCGGACCAGTCCCAGGCCCACTATCGACCCATTTACTTTCTTTGGCCAAATCTTTGGCACCAGAAGACCATTTGAAGAACCATCAGCGGAACTGGTAATCTTGAATAGAGACAGTCTCTTTGAGTATACCCCACTGGAGTTCGTGGTATAGTTGAGTTATGGTCGGGTTGGATTATACATGAATTCAATCGGGCCCCTGGGACTAAAAGGCTAATAACTCACAGACCGGGTGTCCGATTGATGTGTCGTCTATTGTGTTGATACCTCTATGACATGACAGACCTTTGTGATACTTCTTCGTGGGAATTCATGACAGTTGGAGTATCGAACTTCAGCTCGTGGAGTGGATCCTCCCGGAGATGAGAAAGCGTAGTGCGGAGACCTAGTAGCTGGCTGAGACTTGACGACTGGTGACCGATTCGACTCAGAGTGATTCAACTATCTCAGTGGGGAGCGCCTTGGTGTCACAGAAGACCCACAGTGGGGAACACCTTGGTGTCGTGGAAAACCCATGGTACTCAACAAGAGGAGTACCATAGTAGGCTATGAGGGGTAGTGCCTTGGTGATGCGGCAGACCCATGGTGGGGAGCGCCTTGGTGATGCAGTAGACCCACGATACTCAATAAGAGGAGTACCTCAGTAGTCCAAGGTTAGTGGGAAGCACCTTGGTGTTGCGTGCTGCCCACTGTACTCAATTGAGGAGGAGTTCTCCAGCAGACAAGTTTTTGACAATGTGACTGGGGATGTTACGTGATACTACCCCTAGAATAAAATCATGGATTGAGTTGAGTCAGTAATTTTTGTTTTTACCTCATCATTGAGATTGATTACTTGATAACTTAGGTATATGTATGGGGATATACCTAAGTGGGGTTATTTGTTGATTTTATACTTTTTGGTTCATCCTTGTTGGATTTTGTGATATCTAGAGGGTCTTGGAGTCCCTAATGAGTATATTTATACTCACCCCTGCACGGTCTATGCTCGTACCTCGTTATGTTGGATGCAGATGATGGAAAACACTGACTAAGGCTCAGACTTTCAGGACTGGACGATACTTGGAGGTGGACCTTACGACGAGTTACTACATAGAGAAGACTGACAGACATGGTGTACTGAGGAGGCTATCTATACCTACCCTTCAGGTAGGAATCTCGGAGGACGACCCAACAACTAGTTTACCATTCTTCTGTTGTAATTGTTTTTCAGTTGTACTTTTACTTTCTTGTTGGGATTGAATTCTAGCCCCTTTACTTTCAGAACTCTCTTTTGGTTATACAGTTTTCTTAGTGTTTCGTATCCAGCTGTGTGCTCTGTTGTGTGTTTTTACACTTTATAAAATCAATGCCTTCCCAATTTTAGGGAATTAGGCCTTTGGTGCTAGTCGCCAGCCCGTGACCTATAGAATTCGGGCTTGAGGTAGTCATGGTACGGGCCCCGTGGGACGGGTCATGACACTACATAAGGGTATCTGGGTGATCCTTGCACAGAAAAGTTTTGTTTATGTGAAACCTCAATTATTCTTATGTTTCATAATGGAAATATACCATGAGCCTTAGAAAAAACAATCTATATAAGGGTATATGGCTCAAACCTTTACAAAAAAGCTTCCATGAAATATTAAACCATGATTTTCTTTATGCAGTGCCATCTGTGTAAAGGTAAATCATGGGGTCCTTTATATAGACCAATCTGTGTAAAGGTAAAAAATGATAAAATTTACAAGGATAAAGCTTACCTTTATATGAGTTATTAGAGATTATACATAAGGGTAATTAGATGATGATATTTACAAATACCCTTATTCTATATTATGGAAACCTATACAATTTTTTTGATACTATTGTAATGTATTTAACATTTTTGTTTTATTTTAAAACTAGTGATTTAAACATGATGATTCCTTTTAGAAAAAGGAATTTATACCATTAATGGATCTTAATAGATCATCCCGTGATTCTAATAAGAAAAATAAAACTCAAATATGGGTTGATTTATCTTCAGGAAGTAAAATTAAAAACATTATAACATAATAGAGCATATTAATATTTATTATAGCATACATGAAAGTCTAGTGTTGTGGCCTTCATATTCTTCTTTTATTAAGTATGTTTTTTAAGATCACTAGAGGAACAAATAAGTTATCCATGCCTCCTAGTGTTTTACACCAGTCTTTGAATCTTAAAATATTTCTTGAGGATCCAAAAACATATAATGGGTGCTACTACCTTCACAATGAGTGATAATTTATGTTTCATAGAGAATAGAGTCTCAGTTATCTCCTATGAAATCAAAACACCCCAATAGAAGGGTTTATACCCCATATATATCCATTCCTAATGCATTTCCTTAAATTAAATTCATTGGTCAAATGAAATTTATCAATATATATTTATATATATATATATATATATCACATCCTATTATAATTATTCATCAAATCCATTCAATGAATATTAATTCCATGTTTAATCCATTAATAAGGAATTATGATTGAAAAAAATTGAGTAAGGTGGGATGTGTTAGTCACATGAATCTCATGCATGTAAAGTGGATAATTCAAGGTTGATGACCATGAAATCAACATGCACCACCATGTATTGGTGCCTTCATTTTTAGTAAAAATAGAACAAACATGTAATTATAACCTATAATAATCCATGATGACCATATATTCAGGATAAATCGATGTCATATTTTTAGAGGTTATTTATCATTTAACTTCGTAAATATAATCAGCTAACATGAAAGAATTATAAAGTGGAGAAAGATTTTTGTATTACATTATAAAATTTATATTCTTAAACTAATTTATGAAAATGAACAAAACCTTATAAACACATCCATTTAATTATATCCCATATGATAGGCCACTATTGATTATTTATTCTAGATACACATTTTTTATGTTAAAAGAAATACATTTGTATATAATTCCTACCACATGTCCATATGATCACAAGAAAAATCCAACCACAAAACCCTTTTAAAGGGGATCATCTATAAAAAGGATCATTTTTATAATGAATAGATAATTATTTATAATCCTTCAATTCTAATCCTTTAATATAATTTAAAAAATTATTTAATTCACAACGTCTAATGTTACAATGTTAATAATTTTTTCCACCTTTAATGATTTCTATGTTCAATATCACCATCTTAAAACTTTTTATTTTTAATTCTTCTTTGAGATAATTTGATAAGTAAAAAAATATAACTCTTTATATTAAGATCATTTTTTCAACATAAAATAAACAATTTTAGAATATAAAGTGGCTCTAACTTTGAATTTGACTAGTATGTTATTTTATTTATTACACTTCAAACATATATAACTGTAAACATAGTCCCACCAACCTCTTATAAACTATATTTTCTCAAAAATATATTTATATCATAGAATTTTTGTTGGTATTTGATAAATAACTCCTAATACTTTAAGAAAGAATATTTAACAAAAAAACTATTAACACCTATATGTTATATGGTTTTCTTTTTTTGGATAATATTAATAAAAGAATATTTTATTGAACAAAATATGGGCCTAAAGGGTGGTGAAACTCTATTTGTCACATTTTTAATAATATCATGGATAAAATATTTTATCAATGATAAAAATAATTTTATACTTATATTCTTTTCAAACATATGGTAGAATCTGATAAATCATAAACCATGTACATCAAATCCACCATCTAGTTTTATTCATAACAACCCATTTCATGAAAATAAATTCTCTTATTACATAAGTGAAATGATATAATAATAATATTTTATTTTTTATTAATCAAAACTTTGAAATAACACTTCATAATTCATGCCATTTATGTGGAATTAAAAAAGAAAATTTTTTTCTTAGTGCATCACAATGGTTTTCCATGGTTGTATCACTTGAGGAACCTCTTAGTTTTTCACTGTCTTATTTATAAATCCCCTAAGATACTACATTATATATGGATAATATTAATTTATGAAAACAATAACAACATTTTTGGGTCTTTTATTATTTTTTTAATGACGTGAAATATGAAAATTTAAATGAACATGAAAATTTAAAAATAATACATTAAGTAGAAAGAACTTGGTTTTGGGTTTTTTTAAGGTTCAATCACTATTATCAATTTTATGTCGAATTTTAGTTTGATAATACAAACATGAAATCTCATGTTTGAACTTTACTTATTTATTTAGAAGCTATATAATATCATTGAATACCTTATCACTCTCAATTCCACAACCTCATTTAATCAAGACTGATGACACACCTTGGTCTAGGATGTGTCATATTTCAAAAACTCACTCTATTAATGAAATTTCATCCATTGATTAGCTCAAATACAATTTGTGAAGAACTAAACAATTGAGAAATTAGAAAGGGATTAAATAAAAGAATAGATATAGATTGAGTTTCATGTCAATGGGGGGAATTCTATTTCGGGGACATTCTCCCCTCAGGTATGATAATCAAGTAGATATAAAAACATAAAAGTAAACGTTAAAGAAATTTTGAGAGCACCTTGACCTCCCATGGTCTAAGACTTGGGGTCAGCCTCTCATTTCAGAGAGTAAGAGATCACTTGGTGGAATGATAAGAATAAAGGAAATAAAATAAAATAAATAGAGGAATATAAAAAGAGAATAGGGTGAGTAAAATAAAATAAAAATAATAAAATAAAAAGGATTTTATGAGAGGGAGGGAGAATAAAATAAAATAGAAGAATAAAAATAAAATGGAAGAAGAAGAAGGATATGAAATAATAAGAAAATAACTAAATAAAATAAGAATGTTGTTATAATATTAATAATAAGATAAAAATAATTATAATATAAATAGAGGATTGAGAAGGATGGTGGAAAAAAATTTAAAACATGCGTGAATTCATTTATTTAATGAAATGAAGGATTAAAATTACATTAAAAATAAAAATAAAATAAAAGAAATAAAATAAAAGAAAGAAAAATAAAAATAAAAAACAAATTCAGTAGCTCAACCTACTCCTTGTTGGGTTCCCTCA
Source organism: Viscum album (assembly GCA_963277665.1). Lineage (NCBI taxonomy): Eukaryota > Viridiplantae > Streptophyta > Magnoliopsida > Santalales > Viscaceae > Viscum > Viscum album. The sequence goes on from OY728122.1 coordinate 2,098,524,761, forward strand.
TTAGGTATTCAAGAGTTATCATTCTATATGGGTGAAATACTCCTTATATAAGCAAAGGGGGTTCCATCCTTCGGTGTTGAAAATCAAGATCTTCCAAATATCCCTTTAAGATCTCATCTAGATTATGTGAAGAAAACTTGTTCTCATGGTTAAACCCGTTAATGACTTAATTTGTGAATTATTCCTTATTGAAAGTTTCTTTAAATTATGTTTTCAATCGACCCTTAGTATTTCAAGTTAATTGGAGTGGTAACATAGATGTTATGACATTTTTAATGAGTGAAACTTTTTCTAGCCGAATGCTTCCAAAATATTCCCCAGATTTTGAGCATTCAATGGGTACATTAATGATATAATATCCCAATGATATTTAATGGTAGAATTTTTCATTTAATTATATTTAAAATAAAATTATAATCGCCTTAATTGGAGGCATGTTTCCTGATTTATGACTCAATTACTAAGGTGGGGTCCATTTATCGTCCATTTTTTAAAACATGATTGTTTTTAGGGAATTTGAATGTTCGAATTAGCTCTTAGTCCAGTAGAAGACGTTTATTCCCATAAATCAAGGAAACCTAAAGAAATCACTCTAATTGGATAAATATTTTAAAATTTATTATCTAATTATCAATTTTGTAAAAAATTGTAAAAATTCCAGAATCAAGTAATTTTTTTCCATTAGCCCAAAACACACCAAAAAACATAAATATGATAAAAATAAACTCAAATTCATAAATTGGTAGGGTTTAAATAAATTAAATACATATTAAAAATTATTAAAATATTTTCTCTATCAATTCCCCCACACTAAACCATTCTTTCCTCATACATAAAATCTCATGGAGGAATTCAAAGGAAACTAATATTACCATTATTCATATTTTAATGCAATAAAATTAAATATTTATCAATGTTAAATAAAAAATTAAAATTCCACATAAACTATGAATTTAATTTCTCATTTTTGAAAGAAATAATCAACTCAAATATTTTACTTTTTCCCATTAAAAAATGATAAAACTTCTCCTTTCATTCATTCAAGCTCTTCAATTCATTATTATTAAACATAGAAAATCATGATATACATCACATTGGAATATTTACTCTCATAACTCATTGTACAATTCAAGTAGAGTTATGCACATATCATAATAATGTGTTCCTTATCCATATTCTTGTAATAGAACCACTTTCTACACTTTGTAAAGACAAAAGACACATAAAATCAAGAGGACTTGCAATTATGGTTCAAATGTATCTGAGTCTTAGGATTGGTATGAATTTAAGTTTAAAAGTTAATGCTAAAGTATTATCATTGTCTATTATAACATAAATCATGATATTAAAAGTAAAAGTGTCATGAAATTCTCCCCTTAGATTTGTAACAACCCCCAACATCCTAAAAACTCAAAGTAATGATTATGAAAACAAATGTTCAATTTTATTTTTATTTCTATAATGTTGTTATTAAAATAAAAATCATATCCATCACCTAAACACATATGATAGAAATAATAGTTATATTAATGATGATTTTTGGTTTTAGTAAATTACAATCCATTTTTCTCATTTTTTGGTTCTTTTTTTCATTTTTATTTTTTTATATTCAGGAGGGGTGAAATAATGAAGTATTATGAATGAATCATAAACCTTACTTTATTACCATAATAATAACCCCAACACTTCATACTTATAGTAAAAATCATCCCTTTCAACATTCTTCCTTTCACCCTGACACTTTAACTTAAAGATATCATGAAAAAACTAAGAGGAGGGTAGGGATGGATAAAATTGCTTGAAACATGGATCAACCCTTACAAGGTCATTCATGGTATCTATGGGATAAAGAATTATTTATATAAATTTTATATTTTAAGGATAAGTGGTTCATGAAAATATACCTCGATCATTTTAAATGTGTTTTTTCATAGTCATAGATTTGAAAAGTTCAAATACACATTTTGGTTGGTGATATGTCCCAAGATCACTCAATAAATATGCTCAAGATTAAAATAAGAATTATTTCGTCTACAAATCCTCTCAGGAATGAGAATATATTATTGTAAAATCACTAAAATCATGATTAATAATAACAAATCAATTCACATAAATTTATGAAATTCGAATCCTGGAAAATGGTTTGGAAATATCATTTACAAGAATCAATTAATTCCATTAAATCATGAGTCCTAATTTTAGTATCCATGATTCACATTAATACACAAATTATAAAATTTATTCATTTTATATTATTAACATTGAAATCTAAAAAAAGGAATCACAAGATTCCTATGAAACTAATGTCTCCTAGATAAGTAATGTTTATCGATAATTCATGTCTGGTCATGCAATTTATATTTTTATATATTAAAGCAATTTGTTATACAAAAATGAAATGAGTTTATAAGATAAAAATTAAATGTGAACTCGATTTTGAAATGAAGATTTGGTCCCCTTCCTCTAATGTTTGGGGCTTCCTTCTGCCATCATGAACCTACAAATGAAATCTACTCAATTAATTATAAAGATCATGTCATTAAATCCCAAAATGATAAGATAGAGTGGGACATGATGGAATAATTCCTAATAAATAAAACTGAAATAAAAATTCGTAAAAATAAAATAGAAAGGGATAAGTCCTTGGATATCCCCTATATGGGACCTAAATTTTTTACTACCTTGAAATGGTAGTACCAACTATTATCCAAAGTCATCTTGGGGATGAAGCTACTTTGATTTGAAACACCACATGTTACTTTTCCCAATTTATACATCATCCATTTTGGTGAGGAATGATCCATGGATAGAGTATACCATATCCCCTTCACCATTAGGTGTATATTTCTTGGTGGGGATAGGATGAAGTATGAACCATCCTCCTTTTTGGTTTCTACTTGTGCAACCTTTTCTTCCTTCTCTTGTGTTGGATTCACATAAGCTGCATGAATTGAATAATCATAGAGGAAATAAGTAGGTATTTATACTTGAATAATATTTTAATTTTTAATAAGAAATTCCTTCTATTTAATATGATTGTCTTCTTTTCTATTTTCCTTAGGTTCAGCTACTTGGATTTTCTGATGGGGCTCCTCAAATGTATGTTCATTTAAATTAGGGAGCTCCATGTATACCTCAATAGGTGGTGGTACAAGTTCTTAATCATATTCTAAGGCATAAAAAATATTGTCTGGATCAATATAATCAAAATAGTAGGGAGTGATGCATAATTCAGTTTCAATAAATTCAAAAGGGATAAATTCAAAGAAATTTTCAACTCTTTGAGTTTGTTTAGGTTTAATCAATGCCTCTGTCATAAGTGCCTCTTGGAGTTGTATGGTGGAAAGTGGAGGAAGGTAGTTGGGTTCCCCCATGTTTTCTTCAAATTTAATCATTTGGGTGGCTTCCTCCTCTTACATGGATAGAGTGACATGAAATAAAACAAGGTCTTCTACTTGGTAAGGATTAGGGATATCAACTTGTACCTAATATTCATTCCAAAAATCATCAAGATATTGGTGATATACCATAGTTATCTCATCAAGAATGTTTTCTATATCATGAATCCACTCTATCGTATCATGGAATTTTTTTGATATTTCTCCTTATACTGTTGGGTTATGGATACTCCTCAAGCTGAGATTCGATGTCTTTGATGTCTTCAGAGTAATAGGGTAGCTCCGGAAACACTTACTTATTGGATTCAATCTAGGATAATCAAGTCTAAATTTATAAAACATATCTGCTAGTTCCTAAAATGAAATTATAGTGTCATGACCATTTATCAAAAGTTTTTGTAGTTTAGTGAGTTCATAGATCTTTTTAGGAGGGCCACCTCTTTAGAATTTTTAATTACTGGTGCTTTTACCTAAGAATTATAGTTCCAAGAATTAAAAAAAAATCATTTAAAAACATCATGGATTTTTTTTATAAAAAGGATAAAATCTATCTAAAATTTGAAAATAGAAAAATCAAGTAAATAACTGATTGGATCCCTTGAAAAAGTGACAGTTTTTTTGCACACCTTTCATAGGGAATGGTAAAAGCAGATTATTTATCTCAATGTAACACAGTGAATGACCAATGTTATCTCACTTGAGGAGCCTCTTAGTTTATTCACTTACTTATTTCTAAATTACATAACATAATTCTTTTTTTTTTGTGATTTTGATTAATTTTTTAAAATAATCACAATGTTTTGGGGTTATTGATTACTTTTCTAATGACATGAAATATGGAAATTTAAATGAACGTGAAAATATAAAGAGAATAATTTGAGAATAAAGAACCTGGTTTTAGGGTTTGGTTTAAGGTTCAATAATTAGTTTCCTTTATATTTTTGATTTTAGTTTTATAATTCAAAAATTAAATATCATGTTAGGACTACTATTATTTATTTAGAAATTTTGTAATATCATTGAAGGCCTAAGCACTCTCAATTACACCACCTCTTTTAGTAAAGGTTGATGAAACATCTTAGTATTGAATTTATCATCTTCTTGCACCCAACTCTATCAAAGATGTTTCATCCATTGATTATCTCAACTATAACATGTGAAGAACTAACTAATTGAGAGAGTGAAAATTTATTAAATAAAATAATTGAGATGGATTGAGCTGTTTTTCATTAGGGGCAATCCACAATAGGGACATTCGTGTCACCCATGCATGCTACTCAAATCTAACTACAAAAATAAAGTTAAACTTCAAAGAAAATTAAATAATGCCTTGACCCTCCCTTGGTCAATTCCTCGGGGTCCTCCTCTCATTTCCAAGAGTAAGATATCACTTGGTGGAATGAGAAAAATAGAGGAAATAAAATATCATAAAAAGAGGAAGGTAAAATAAAAAGAAATTTGTTGAGGAATATAATATAAAAAGAATAAAATAAAAATAATAAAATAAAAATAATTTGAATTACATGGATAGAGATAGATAGAATAAAATAAAATAGACTAATAAAAATAAAATGGAATAAGAATAGGGATAATAAAGTGTAATAAAAAAAATTAGATTAAAATATAATAATAATAAAAAGAGGAAACAAATTAGAAGAAAAAGAGCGGATGGAAAAATAAAATAAAATCTAGCATTAATTAATTAATTTAACTAAATTTAGAATTCAAATTACAATTAAAAGAAAAATAAAACAAAATAAATACAATAAAATAAATAAAAATAAATAGAAAAAACTAATTCAGTAGCTCGGTCTCCACCATAGTGGGTTCCCTCCCTGAGGCATCAAGAGATATCCTTTAACATGGATTAACTCCTCCTTATATATTCCAAGGGGTACCATCAATTGTTATTGAAAATAAATATCTTCCAAATCTCCCTTTAAGATCTCCTCCAGATTCAGTTCACTGAATGTTTTCTCATGGTTGGCCCCTTTAATGACTAAATTTGGGTATGATTTATTCTTGAATGTTTCTCAAAACTATGTTTTCAATAAAAGCAAAATATTTCCCATTAATTAGAGTTGTAATATAGAATTTATTACATTGTTAATGAGTTAAACTTTTTCTTAACGAATTTTTCCTAAATCTTCACCTAATTTAGAGCATCTAATGACCACATTAAGGATTAAATATATCCATTATCTTAATTTGTCGTATGTGAAATTAAATTATCTTTAAAATAAAATTGGAATCACCTTAGTTTGATGTGTGTATCCTGAGTTATGACTTAGTTTCTAAGGTGTGTTCCACAGTATCATCTAGAACAATGTTTCAACTTGATTGTTTTTTTAGGGCATTTGAATGTTCGAATCATCTCCAGGTCGAGAAGAAGAAGTTGAAGCCCAAAAATCAAGGAACCCTATAGAAATTACCCTAATTAGATAAATATTTTAAAAGTTATGCTCCAATTATCAAATTAATAAAAATCTGTAAAAATTCGAGAATCAAGAAATTTTATCATTTAAGACCAAAAAACACCAAAGAACCTAATATGATGAAAATAAACTTATGTTAATAAATTGGGAATCTTTAAATAATTAAAATAAATATTAAAAATTATGAAAATATTAGCACTACCAATTCCCCCAAACATAAGCCATTCTTTTCCTCATGCATAAAATCTCAACCAAGAATTCAGAGTGCACCATTGTTACCATTATTCAAATTTCAATGTAATAAAATTAAACATTTTTCAATGTTATATAATACATTAAAATTACATATAAAATATCAGTTCAATTTCTTAGTTTTTAAATAAATAATAAACATAAGTATTTTAATTTTTCCCATTAAAAAATGGTGTAACATCTCCTTTCATTCATTTATTATGGTCAATTCATTATTATTAATCATTTCAAATGATGATCAAACTCACCTTTTAATTTTTTCTCTCATCACAAATGATACAATTCAAGTTGAGTTATGATCATATAAGGAGAACAATCTACTTATTTATTGTATAGTAATGGAACTAATTTTACACTTTGTAAAGACAAAAGACACATAAAATCAGAAGGTTTGGAAATTAATGTTCAGATATCTCTGAGGTTTAGGGTTGGTAGGAATTCGTGTTTAAAATTTAAGGATAAAAGAATAGGTTTTTCTATTATAACATAAATCTTGATATTAACAGTTAAAGTGTCATTAAATTCTCACCTACAATATGTAACAACTCCCAACTTCCATAAAAATCAAAGTAAAGATCGTGGTAAAATTGAGAATAATGAATTATTTGTTCACCATATTGAAATTTTTTATATATTTATATTTTTTTATATTTTAAAGAACCTTTTCAATTTTTTTTATTTTTCAAAATTCATTCTTTGAATTAACCTCTCATACACAACCTAACCACATATGATAAAAATCATAGGTATAATAATGGTTTTATTTGGTATTCCTATATCACAACCCATTTTTCTCATTTTTTTGTTCTATTTTTTTATATTTATTTTTTTATTTAAGAGGATAAATACAATGATGTATTACGATTGAATCAAAAACCTTAATTTATTCACCCAATAATAACCCCCACTTCTTCGTTATAATAAAAATATTCCCCTCACCCCCACACTTCAACTTAAAAATATCATGAATATACTAAGGGGAGGGTAGGAATGGATAAAATGGCTTAAAACATGGCTCAACCCTAATAAGTTCATTCATGGTATCTATGGGATAATGAAGGATTGATGTATAGGTGGTTTTTAAGGACAAGTTTTTTATAATAATATTCCTTAATCATTTTATATGTTTTTTCACATAGTCATACCTTTGACAAGTTTAAATATATGTTTGGGTTGGTGACATGTCCCAAGATCACTCAAGAAATATGCTCAAGAATAAAATAGTAAGTATTTGGTTTGGAAATTCTCATAAGAATGAGAACATGATATTGGAGAATCATTCAAGGAATAACTAACAATAAAAAAATCAATTAACATAAATTTATGAAATTCAATCAATGAAAAGTTGTTGAGAAATTTCATTTACAAGAATCAATTCATCCCCTTAAATCATGATCCCCCATTCTAATATCCACGATTCACTTTAATAATTAAATTCTCCATTTTAATCATTCAATATTATTAACATTTAAATAAAAAACATGTAACAACATGGTTCCTATGAAACTCATGTATCATAGATAAGTCAAGTAAGGAAATAATTCAAGTGTGGGTATGAAATTTCTAGTTTTAAAGCTTAAAAACATGTTGTTAGAGAACAATTTAAGGAGTTTAAAAGATAAAAATATACTGTGAACTCAATTTTAAAATAAATATTTGGTAACCGTTCTCCAATGTTTGGGGATACCTTCTTCTATAATGAATCTATAAATACAAAATTACTCAATTAAGCCGAAGAATTTTGTAATTACATCCGAAAAAGATAGGAGGGAATTGGATAAATGATGGAATACATCCTAATAAATGAAACTGAAATTGAAAATAATTGAAATAAAGTTGAAAGGGATAAGTCTTGATTTGATCCACAATGTTGGACCTTAATTTTTAATTCATCCATAGGTTAATACCAACTATTATTTGGTGGATTAAGTTGCTTTTATTTGAACCGCCATATGTGGTTTTTACGAGTTTGTGATTCATTCTTCTTGGTGAGGAATGATCCATGGGTAGAGTATACCATATCCTCCCTTCATAATTATGTATATATTGCATGATGATGATAGGATGAAGTCTGAATCATCCTCTTTATTGGTTGTTACTTGTGTAACCTTTTCTTTATTCTTTTGTTCTAGCTTCACATAAGCTGCAAGAATTGAATAATAAAAGGGGAAATAATAATGTATTTTTTACTTGAATAATATTATAAATTTTAATAATAAATAAATCCCCATTAATATGTGTAGTATATTTTCTGATTTCCTCAGGCTTAGCTACTCAGATATCTTAATGGGTATCTTCAAATGTATGTTCATTGAAATCAGGTTGCTCCATGTACTCCTCAATAAGTACAAGTCTGGGTTCTTCATCATCTTATAAGGAATAAAAAATATTGTTTTAATATATATAATAAAAATAGTAGGTAGTGGTGAGAAAATCAGTTTCAATAAAATCGAAAGATATATATGCAAAGAAATATTCTAATCCCTATGTTTATTCAGGTTAAATCAACGCCTATATGGTAAGTGCCTCTTGGAGTTGGATGGTGGCATGTGGAGGATGGTAGTCGGGCCCCTCCATATTTTCTTCAAATTTCATCATTTGGGTGGATTAATCCTCTTATAGGGATAGAGTGACATGTAATAGAATTATATCATCTACTTGGTAAGGATAAAAGTGATCAAGTTGTACCATATATTAATTCCAAAAATCATCCGGATCTTATTGACCTCACACAGTTAGCTCATCAGGAAATTTTTCCTCATCATGAATCAAATCTTGATCATCATGGTCTTTATGGATTTGGATCTTTAGATGGCTAGTCTATGGATACTCCTCAATATTATCCTCGACCTCTTTTATGTATTTAGTGAAATCAAGTAGCTCTGATGTCACTTCATTCTTAGTATTCAATCTTTGATAATCAAGATAGACTTTATCAACTATATCTTGTAGTTCCTGAAATGAAATTCCAATGTCATTACCATTTATCATAAGCATGTCTAGGATAGTTAGTTAATCATGATTTTATAGGAGTACCACCTAATTATCAATTTTAATTACTGGTTCTTTCAACTGAGAGTGATTGTTCCTTTAATTGAATGAAATTTTATTTGAAATAATTATTCATTTTTTTAGTTTTTATTTTTATAAAAGAAATGAAATGTATCTAAAATTTGAAAATAGAAAAACTAAGTAACTGATTACCTCTCTATTAATGGTACTGGTTTTGATGTAAACCTATCACGGGGCATGGTAACAATGAATTTTTATTCCAAGTGTAGCATAGTTTCTTACCAAGGTTGTTTCACTTGAGGATCCTCTAAGGGGTTTCACTCGATTATTTCTAAATCACCTAATCAATTTATTTTTGTGGTTTTGATTAATTTATGAAAACTATAAATTTTTTGGGGGGTTTTGATTACTTTTTTAATGACATGCAATATAGAAATTTAAACTCACATGAAAATTTAAACCGAATGAGTTAAAAAGAAAACACTTGGTTTTGGGGTTTTGTTTAAGGTTTAGTCATTATTCTCCTTTATGTGTTTTATTTTAATTTGATAATCCAAATATAAAATCTCATTTTTGAACTACAATTATTTATTTAGAAATAATTTAATATCATTGAATTCCTAAGAACACTCAATTCCTTATCCTCCTTTAATCAAGGTTAGCAACACACCTTGGTCTAAGATGTTTCATCTTCTAAGACCCGACTTTATTGAATCTATTTCATACATTGAAATAGCTCAACTCCAACGTGTGAATAACTAACCAATTGAGAGGGGGGAAATTGATTAAATAAAATAATAGATATTTATTTAGTTGAAAATCATTGGGTTATTTACACATCGAGGACATTCTACTCACCCCTTTCATGCTAGTCAAATCTACCTACAAACATAAAATTAAAATTTAAAGAAAAATAAAGAATACCCTGACCTCGCCCTAGGCCAAGCCTTGGGCTCAGCCTCTTATTTATGAGAGTTAGGGACCACTTGCATTATTTTTTATACAGGAATTTATTGAAATAAAAATTTACACTTATTCTAATCTAATATTTATATCCTTCGGCTCAGTGAATTAAATTAATTTTAATGACAAAAATTAAATTTATTAATTAATTTAATTTTACACCTAAATTAAACTAATTTAACCAGTATTTTTAAAAATCAAATTTTAAACCAAGAAATAATATTTAAATAATTTAATTTAAAAACAAAATTAAATTTAACTAATTTAATTAAATTTTGATTATTTAAAAATTACCTGAGCACCAAAAACCCTTAGCAGAGCCTGTGTGAGTCGAGCCGAACCCACAGATGCCCATTTGGAGTTGAGAAGACCCCATATAAGGGTATTATGGGTTCAGAAGGGTAAGGGAACATCGAAGGTGCGTGGTAAAAAAACACACAAGGATAAAACTCAAAGAGTCTCACAAAACACCCATTACACAAACTCATCTCATGGGAATTTATCACGTTTTAAAGAGGAATAGAAAAAAGGTTGGAATGGGGTGGTTCATAAACCCCTTGAACTTTCTCTCACCACCAACTGTTTTCCACTACGTCAACTACCAACCATGGAAGATTCTACCACAAATTCCTAGTTAGTTTCCGCCTGATGAAAGCTACATCCGAAAAGGAAGAATCTCATAACAGGACCCATGATTGACTCCCAAATTTGGGGGTGACCCCCAAAAATCTTCCCCTCATGACCAATTTATGGTAGAAATCAGACCTGTAGTCTCCTTGCAGGTGTTGAAAACTTCATCAGCAAATCAAACATTCTTCTTCTTGCCAGATGATGTAGCACTTCCACTATCTTCAATCCACCTCGAGTTGACTGCAGTTCCCATAAAATTATTAAAACCTTGGGAATCCTTCCCAGAAATCATTTCTACATCCCCATGTGATACTTCCAACACTCCGCCTGCTATGAAAATATTTTATCCTCTTACATGAATCCTACTTAATGATACCATGTTCCGTCTCTTCCTCAAATTTTTTTTACATCAACCAATTTTCTACTCCTCTATTAGGTGTCTTCAATTTCACCATCCCGACTCCTCGAACCTCTCACATTGACCATTCACCAAGTCTCACCGAATCTCACTCTAATAGAATGGTATGAAACTCACCTTTAGCCATACATATGTGTGTCGAGCTACCCGAATCCAACAACCATCTGTCATTCTTTGGATTTTGAGCCCGCTCATTCTTTCTTTCGAAAAATGATATTCCTTCATCATGTGGTCATATCTTTTTCAATAATGACACTTCCCTTGTCCCCATTAAACCCCCCCATATGAGTGCGAGATTCCAGTTATCATAAATATTTCATCATCTGCTAATAATTCTATGATGTTCACACACTTCTATTAAATTTTCCATTTCTTAGAAATGTACAGTTTACACTATACACAATCACTTTTTTAGTGACTAGTTTTCTCACACCAAAACATGTGATTTAATTAGATTCATTTCCCTTCTATTTATTCCACCATTATTTATCTACTAACTTCTGATGTTGGCTCCTCCCATGTTGATCATCTCGTATCACCAGAATTTTCTCACCTGAATGTGTCGCGGGTCTCCATAATTCCTCTAAATCTTGAAGTGATACCATCACCTCATCCAGCTTCAATATTTCCTTCCCCATGAGAAATTCAGTCACAAGTCTATAAAATTAACATAGTAGAAATGAAAAAAATAAAACGTTCTTTGTCTTCCTCTCCAACCCTCACGCCGAGTCCTAATAATTGCGTTAGGATCTTGTTGAATTCATTGGGGTGATCCAACAAATTTATTCCCTCATCTATGTGAAACTAGTACAATTTCTCTTTAAGAATAATTTTTTGGTGATATATTTCTCCATATATCACTACTCCAACTTATTCTAGATCTCCTTCAGTGAGGTCTCAACCAACACTGAGTATTTTACATTGTTCTCTAAACACAGTCGAATTGTGCTGATGACCCACATCTCGAGATCTTCCCAATCATCATCACTAGTTGTCTCAAGATTTTCTCTGATCAATGGTCTGATCATTCCCAGCTACACAAGAATATCTTTCACAGTGCTTTTCCACAAGCCAAAATTGTTCCGACCATCAAAATTCTCGATTTCAAATTTTGTTAGTGCACCCCCACCAGCCATTGTCGATTTATCAAAACATGATTACCACTATTGATATCAAACCCTTTTGAAACCACATAATGGAGGTAAAAAGTTAAAGAACTAACCATACAGATGCGCCCAAAATATTTGAAATAGTGGGAATCGACTCCTAAATAGCAAAAAATAGAGTTTGATTGGCCGAGATATCCCAAAAACAAATTCAACATCCCAGATCGACTATTGATGTGGAGATGATGTGGCACTGACGTGGAATGACAGAGAAGATTCTAGAATCTCACTAGAAATTTTACCAGAAGCGTAAACAATACCGTCTTCTCTATCATGGGGTTACTGTTCACCATAGTTTGAATGGAAAATTGACCGCCTCTATAGGGCTCATTTCAACTCAGTTTTCAACACCGCTTGCACTATTGGAATTATCTTATCATCCTATTCATGGATCTGGCCTCAAAAAATTTTTCCAACCACTTCCAATTTTCTGATCACTAGAAAAACACATCTTCACCCCGCCATTTCAAACTCCCTTTCTTAGACTCCCTTTGATACCACTTTTAAGGGAGAAATAGAGGTGCATGGTAACAAAAACACACAAAAAGAGAATAAAAACAAATAATGCACAGATTTAAGTGGTTCAGATTGATTCCTACATCCATGGGAGAAGGGGTCCTTTCTTTAATTCCTCTCTCTAGATAAAACTCAATGGAGGATCACAACACACCCATTATATAGACTCATATCATGGGAATTTATCACATTTTAAAGAGGAATGAAAAATAGGTCGGTATGGGGTGGTTTATCAACCCCTTGAACTTTCTCATTCCACCAGATGCTGTCCACTACGTCAGATTCCAACAATGGAAGAGTCTCCCACTACTGCCTTTTTAGTGGCCACCTGATGGAAGATGATGCTAACAAAGAAGAATCCCAAAGGAGGCCCCATGATTGAATCCCAAATTTGGGAGTGTCCTGCACAGGTAGGCCCGCCTAAAATCGTACTGGTTTGCGAAGACCCCCTTGAGTTGATTTAGGGGTTTATCCTATAAGTGAAAATAGTTACCTCTTTGTTTAGTGGATGATCGACACCTAAAAGAGACTATATCTGGGCTGAAGCAAGTGCACATTGGTCCATGGTTCTAGGGATGGACATGATGGATCATAGAGGTGGTTGTTGGGGCTCTGGAAGTGTGATAGAGGGTGGAAGCTACTAGAGCTATCGAGGTGATGCTGTTGGGTTTTCTCACAGGTGGTCGGCTTGTCCAAACTCAATGGTGAGAAAAGTTCACGAACAAGAGGGTGGGGGTGAGGGGGTAGGAGACAGCTTCAAGATCCTCGTTGAACAACGAAGGGGCGACCAAACCTGGACATGGTGGATTTACGCATTTGATTCTATTGAGTAGCATGTCGACTTAGTATAGGTTGAGCTAGGTGGTAAGGGGAACCTAGAAAGGTGCCTTCTGTCTTTAGTGTCCGGCTATTGGATGGAGGAGGGATGGAAGGGCACGACTAATTTTTTGTAGATGGGGAACACTCCTGGTAGCGATGGTCACAAATAGCTGTTGTGAAGGATGAAGCTATTGTGGGCTGGGCTGAGCGGGATCGAGCAATGCAAGAGTGTGCTAGAAATTGGGTACACTGGAGCCCCCTATGGTGGTATCTATGGGTGTATGGTGGCCAAGAAGGAGCGATGTGGATTCGCTATTCGAAAACTGATAGAAATGGTAGGGTGGCGGTCTCAACTACTAGATGTGGCTACAGTCCAAGGAGAGTGGTGGTGGAGAGGATTCCATGTGTCAGCATGGTGGGAGTGAGGGAGATGGTCAGCCCAAGTTTGAGATCAATTAGTGAAATGAGAATAATATAGGAAATGAAATAAAATAAAATTAGAGGAAGATAAAATAAAAATAAAGAGGTGTTGAAAATAAAAGAAAAAGAATAAAATAAAAAGGATTTGGATGAGAGGGAGAGAGAGAGAATAAAATAAAATAGACGAATAAAAATAAAATTAAAGAATAATAAGGATACAAAAGAATAATAAAATAAATAAAATAATAATTTTAGAATAATAATAATAATAATAAGATAAAAAGAATTATAAACAAAGAGAGGATGGAGAAGTATGGTGGAAAAGAAATAAAAACATTCATAAATTAATTTACATTTCTAAAAGAACAATTCAAATTACAATTAAGAGAAAAATAAAACAAAATAAATAAACTAAAATAATAAAAAATAAAAAGAAAAAAAATACAGTAGCTTAGTCTCCTCCTTTGTGGGTTCCCTCTTCAGGGAATTGAGAGATATCCTTCAACATGGGTGAACTCCTCCTTATATAGGCCAAGGTAGTTCCATCATTTGTTATTGAAAATCAAGATCTTTGAAATCTCCATTTAAGATCTCCTCAAGATTCTATGCAGTGAAAATTTTCTTATGGTTAACCCATTTAATGGATAAATTTGGGAACTATTTATACTCAATGGATTCTATAAATTATGCTTGAATAGACCCTCAAATTTTCATATTAATAAGACACGAAACATAGAAGATATAACATCATTAATGAGTCACACTTTTTCTGGCCAAATCCTTGAAACAAATTGCACCTATTTAGAGAATCCAATGGCCACATTAATGATTGAATATCTCTATGATAGTTAATAGAAGAATAAAAAATTTAATTATCTTTCAAATCCAATTGTAATATCTTTAATTTGAGGTCTATAACATGATTTAGGACTCAGTTACTGATGTGGGGTCTACATTGTCATCTATAATAATTTTTCAACTAGATTGATTTTTAAGACCTTTGTAAGTTCTAATATGCTCCTAGTCTAGAAGAAGAAGTTGAATACCATAAGTCAAGGAAACCTAAAAACTAATCACTCAAATTGGATAAATATTTTAAAAGTTATTCTAGAATTTTCAAAGTAATAAAAATCTGTTAAAATTATAGAATCAAAAAATTTTCTCATTTTATCCTAGAACACGCTAAAAAACCTAAATATGATGAAAATAAACTGAAATTTATAAATTTTAAGTGTTTAAATCATTGAAATACATATTAAATATTATGACAATATTAGTTATATCACTTCACATCAAAATTCTCAATGTATAAACCCGTTTATTCATCACTAGATTGAAAATTTAAAACTTCATCAGTTAATAACTTTAAATTTTTTATCTCTTATACTTGTTTGAAACATTGTTCAATATATAATTTTCATCACATACCATTCAAAATAAAATAGTTAAATCATATAACATTAATATCTGAAATTAAATCTTGTTGTAATTTGTTTCAAACCTTTAATTATTCTAGGTAATTACTCCACGAGTGAAAATATTTTCTAAAATATAATCATTTCCCGTACTTCCAGACACCATCATAGGGTTTTAGTGACTAATGATGATTATTTTAATCTTTGATTTACTTCTTCTAGCTTAAATATTTTTATTTTTATAATTTTATCTAAACACTCTAACATGGACATCCCATGCAATGCTCATATTTCCATAACATATTGAGGAGATAAGGGAAATTTTTATTAAACTCATTAATATTGTATTTTATAATGATTTTTTAGAATATTTTTCGAAATGATTATAGAATGATGTTTGTCACTAGATCAAGCCTCAATAAAAATCATAGCCTCTCCAATTCATCGATGTATCAAATCATATCGACTATATGAGTAGATACTAAATCTCTATTGATAATTTTTCGTCTAAACAATTCCCTTGAATCCTCATACATCTTGTGACTAACTTATTCCCAATAAATATTTTTTAAGTTGTATATCCTACTTAATACATCTATGTTCTCATGTGTTTTTGAATCTTAATTTCCATGGACACTATAGTAATATTGGATACATCAAGGGAATCCTTCAAATTCCTATCATAAGCATCCTGATCCCGTTATGGTACAACTTCACCAATCATCACCTCATAAAGGGGTTGATCTGACACATAGAATTTTCTCCCATTCTAATGAACTATTATTAAGTTTCTATACTAGGTTAATAAGTTTATTATGTCTAGATTATAATTATTTGAAATTGATTTTAATTACCATTTTGATGATAATTATTCCATTTTATCAACAAAAAACTATTTTATCAGATGATTATCATGTTTTATAATCTTCTAATAAGGCCTTTTATAGAATGTTATTTCATTAAAATTATTTAACCTTTAATTTTAATTATATTTATCTATGACCCAAGTTCCCAATTTTACTTATTAATTGAGTTTTATTAAGAGTATCTACCATTTATTGACTGTTTAGGTAGACCATTATGTAAAATATATTAATGTAGATTCAGTTTGATACATGTTTTCCAAATCTATTTTCTGAATTTTCTTATTAATTTTTGTTTAAAATGTGATTTTATTGAAAAAATATTGAATCTTTATTATTCTTGGTTAGAAATTATATTCTTGTAATATTTTAATTAAAATGAGGGTTTTTGTTGTTTTATTGATAAAAATATATTCTTAAAATTTTCACATGATTTTAGGATATATCGTTTGGTTGATTTTTTTTGATTTTTTTAACATATATTAATTATTTTGTGTTTTACATTAATATTTTCATGTTTTTTGGTGTGTTTTAAAGTCATTTGTTTGATGGAATAATTTATAATCTCTTTATGTGAAGTTTGAATATTTATTTAAGAATCAATAATTTGTATTATTCTTTATACTATTTTCATATGCAATGATAATTTCAATCTATTATGAAGATATGAGCCATAAATTAACAAATAGATGATTTTTATAAAACTTTTAGTGATGTTTTAAGACTTTTATTTTGGTAATTATGAGGTAATAATTTAGCAATGTCCTCAGTTTTATTAGGATTTTCTGAGTTTCATAGGAATTTGACTTAATTTCATAAGGCGTTTATCCCACAGTATAGATATTCCACCCATAAATTTGGATTTTTATAGATTCATATGACAATTTTCCAATTTCATAAGATTTAATTTACATTTTAAGAGTTGGTACATTGAGTTGGAAAATAAATCAGAAAATTCCCCACTCTATAATATTTATTTTCCACCAAGTAAGATATAGATCTACTATACAAGACTTATGTAAAACGTTTTAAGCCTATTAACTTTGTAAGAACTCATTATCAAGGCACTTAGTCCTTGGAATTTTCAAAAAATTGAATATTTGATGCTGTGAACTTTATATTGAGATTTAAATGACACATGTTCCCCAATTTAAGTATTCAAAATTATATTAAAGAGGAGGCTTGATCTTGATGGGAAGTGTTTCTAGTAACATACTGGATAGTGTCTATCAAAGTTATTAAAGTCTAAATAATATTAGAAAAGTAAATTTGGGTGGAATGCATGGATCTTAATTAAGAATCATGTTAGGGAGTGACATTTGGAGGAGAATATCTAATCAAGTCACCTAGAAAATTCAATGAATAGTGAAAGGCACCATGTGGAGTGGGATGATACATGGTGATGATTCATGGAAATGAGGAAGAAATTGGGAGAAATTTCTAATTTATGTTGGTGGATTCATATTTGGCAGTAATCTTAGGGAATCTAACAATGATTGGGAGTAGGAGGAACATGTAAACAAATAAAGACATGAATGTATTGTTTTAGAGTAGTAGCTCAGTGGAAAACCGAGATGAGAGGGAGGATATTTCTTAATAGAAAATATTACCCTCCTATATTATCTTTATTTTATTTAACCTACTTATGAAATGATTTTTTTACACAATTTAATTTAAAATTAATATTATCTAAATGATTCTTGGTAATCATATTGATTTAATCATATTATTTTTCTTCACAAGGGATATCTCTTCTGAATTGGGTCACTTATCTTTTCCATGTTTTCCATTAGCAGTAATAAATTTCTTTTATTTCAATAATCAAATATAATTAAAATTGATATAAAAAACTAATAAGAACATTTATTTTCTATAATCATTTGAAAAAAAGTTTTCTTATTTATATAGAATGGTAAAACACTAAGTTTTAATGAGATTTTGGCCTTGGTGATTATAATTCCACTCATTTCCTATAACTATATTGAAATATGTAGTGTAAAAACTATATAATTTAACATTTCATCTATAAAATTTTTCATGGAGTTTTTTGATATCATTTCTATTAATTTTGATATAGTTTAATTTATCAGTGTGTGAAGGATCATATTTCCTAAAATACAAAATAAATGTTTCCATAGACTAGTCACCTTTTTTTCTTTACTTGCCTACTTGTTGTGATTTATTATTCTTAATTTCCTCATTTATATCATTTTCACCATCATTTTATTATTTTTTTCATTACTTAAATTGTTTTTCATTACTATTTGGTTTTCTGTTTCTGAGTTGTTATTTTATTTTGAGTTTTCCATTTGTCGAGTAATCAGTAGTGATTCCTTATTGGTTATACCCAATTTACAATAAAATACATATAATAGGTTATAAATAATATTATGATAAGAAAACAACATGCGTCAAAATTTAGTATCTTTTTCAATAATTTCCAGGTAATTTATTATTTTTCTAAGAAAAAATAAAAAAACTCAAACTATAAAAACAATATATATCAAAAAAATAAAATTTTCCAACACATGCATAATAGATAAAAATATGAAAAATTAGAGCCCTTCATTACCAAAATAAAAAAACATTTATCTTCTCTAAAATAGAAAAAGAAAACTCAAAATAGAATTTCATGAGGCGGTTGTTCATCACAAAGAAAATTTTATCCACCTCCATAAAGAAATCAAGTAGTTGAAAAAGTTAAACATAGAAAGTTTCAACTACCTAGTATATCTTGAAACCTTTCTTATATTAGGAAAAATCCTAGTTCTAAGAACTAAGAGATAAAGAAATCCCACCTCTCTCTATTTCCATCCTATAGAGGTCAACATAATGAAGACTATTAATAATTTATTTTGGACTTTTAGAGTGTTGCGTAGAAAATTATATTTCACATGCTTAGTGAGGAAGAGTTCAAGAGGAGACTATTTTATTTCATCATGAAGGGAAATGCTATTAGTTAGTTCCAATAATTATATGATAAAATGTTTTATACATTGTACTTGGTATTTTAGGATATTTTTATGAAATTTTATCATAGGAGAATAATAATTGATGTGAGGTAAAAAATCATTGATTTTTTCTAGGAAGAGGGTGTGATATTCTACAAGACATAAGATATATTTAGTGTCATCCATTAACAGTGTCCCAACCATTATTTTTCCTCTGATTTTATAATGGAAAAATTGTTCAATAGTCTCAAAAATTACCACTAAAACATTAGTTAATGAATCTTTTGGTGTCAAATTATCTGAAAAAACAACTGAGGTGTTGGAAAAAATTTCAATACACATTCAAAAAAATACTAAAATAAAGTATAAATAAAATAAAAATACTAAAAAAACTAAATAAAATATATTCTTTCTTAAGAATTTAATTACCTAGTTTCTATAATTTAAAGTGATAGTAATTATTATTCATAGAGAGATAATTTTTTTAATTGTGGTATGTTTGAGAAATCTAGATCTTACTATCCCAACATTGATCTACCTTCCTAAGAGCCTGATAATTCCATATTTTCAAGATCTAAAACTAGGATGTAATCTAGTAATGAACCTTTATTAATAAAATAATCCTAGATTTAGAAACAACTCAAACATTCATTGAAAAGTGTAGGGATTTTTTATTCCATATATTAAACTTGGATTTCCACAAAAACAAAGTCCATAATATCAAATCCAAATAGGATCAAGTCTTATAATTCAATAGGTAATTTTTAAGGTTTGATTCATCAAATTATTACATTATTGGGTTCTCAATAGTATATACAAAATATTTAGATAATAACTTAGAGGGATGAATAAGAATTAAATTAAAAATTTCAAGTACTAAAGAAATGGAAACTAGCTAAAACATTAAGGATATTAACACTAGGAGTGGTTTAAAGACACATGATAAAGCTAAATATGACCATATGGAATTTCAAACTGATATTGTATAAGAATCTAGAATTTGGAATCATGAAAATAATGAATCTAAAAAAATGGTTATCAAGCCTAAAATAGAGTTAAATACAACTATTGCACCAAAAAAATACTATAAAATGAAAAATAAAAAGGGGACAAACAAATTTGAGGAATAACTTTCTAAAACACCCGCTTAAGAAATTTTCTTTCACAAATACCATTCCATAAAATAATTAACCAAAATAAATGAGAACATGAACTACTCAATTTCCCTTGGTTATTAAATAATATTGAAATAAAAATTTCAATCATCCAATATATAACTAAAATATCATCATATTTAAAATTACTAAAAAAATTCCTTTAAAAAAAGAATAATTTAATGTATTTTACTACTTACAGCCTGATATAGGAGTATATTGATGTCATTAAAAACAATATTCCTCCTAAAATCAATGACCTAGGTATCTTTTTCATCCACTATAATCTAGAAATAGGTTGACATAAATTTTATCCCTTTTATACAATTTCAATAACTAGGATTAGGGTATATACATCCCACAACCATTGTTTTACACCTAGAGGACTACTCCCCTAGTCACCCCAATAGAAAATTAGATGACTTGTTAGAGTATGTAGTAAAATTGTTTCTTCCAAATGGTTTTTTCATACGAGATATGGAATGTGATAAAGATGTCCCTATCATATTTCGTGTTCCTTTATTTTCCACTGATGGAGCTATTATTTATGCTTCAACTGGGAAATTTACATTCATATTTGTTGAACATAAGACTTAAATGTTTTAAAAATTTTCATGAATCCCACACATAAATACAATTATTCAAGAGTTGTTATTTTGGAATGTGAGGACCCAATTGTTAATTTGAAGAATAATTATTAGGATTCATTGAGTAATTTGATTGAATAACCTTAGTTTATGGAAAATTCATGGAAATTTATTTTTAAGGAGGTGTATCCCTTTGGTGATTATGAGGGTGAATTTCTAGAAAAACTTTAGGAGTTTTCTCGGAAAGAAAATTTTAATATACATATGAGTTCTTTGGGTAAGAAGTTGTCCATTGTGAAAAACATTGAGGAATATATTTTATCCAGTTCCCATTATTTTTTTAAGCCACCTTTACCCAAAATTATATGTTTTTGACTAGATAAACCTAAATTAGACATTAAACCATTTCCAAATCACTTTAAATATTATTTTTTATGTTCAGATCACATATTTTCTTTCATTATTTCAGCTGAGTTAAGAAAATTTAAAGAGGAAAGTTACGGTTTGTCTTGAGAGTGTTAAATAATAATATAGGATGGAACATTATTGTTCTAAAAGGTATTTTACCATCATTATACAAATATTGGATTCCCATGGAACCTAAGAACAAACCTTGAGTTGAATAGAAAATGAGGCCTAATCCTAATATGAAAGAAGTTATTAGGGAGGAAATTTTTAGGATTTTAGTTTAAGCAATCATCAATCCTATTTTAGATTTCCCATGGGTGTGTTCATTTTATGTTATTCCTAATAAAGGAGGTGTCACTATTGTAACCAATGATAATAATGATAAAATTGTGACAAATAAGGTTACCAATTTGGGATAATATATTGATTAAAAAAATATTAATTCCTCTACTAGGAAAGACCATTTTACCATGAAATTCCAACATTTTTTAGGATTCCTCAGCCAAGGTGGTCATTCCTATATTAAATACTTATCAGGTTTTCGATAAAATATTTCTATTTATTTAATTATTTATATTTTCGTTACAAAAAAAATCTTATAGCCCTTTAAGACCAAGAAAAGAAAACATTCACATGTTCCTTTTAAATAATTTCCTAATACAAAATACCCTTTAGATTATTTGGTGTGGCGTAAAATTTCAAAGATGCATGATGGTTATCTTTCATAAATGATATAGAGAATAGTTAAGGTGTTTATGGATTATCTTCCCATTTTAGGTGAACATTTAATAGATTTATAAATAAAATTATATTAGTATAGCAATGTTTACAAGATAAAATCCCCATTTTGAATGGAAACAAATGTCAATTTATGGTCACTAAGAGAATTGTACTTGTCATAAGGTGTCAAGGTGGGGAATAGAGGTAGACACTTCTAAGATTATGTCTATTCAAAGTATACTTGACCTTAAAATTTTCAAGTCTGTTTAGTGTTTTTTGGGGCATGCTAATTTTTACGAGAGGTTTATTAGATATTTTTCAATGATTAAAATGATTTTATGATCTTTATTAGTCAAGGATTAAACCTTTTTCTTAAATTATAAATTGATATAAAATTATAATATTATTAAGGAAAACTTTAATTCTTCACCCATCATCAGCACTCGGTATTGTAAATTTCCAATTGAGATTATGCGTGAAGATAGTGACAAAGTTTTTGGGGATGTTTTAGGCCAGAGAAAAGTGAACATGTTTCCTATGGTGTATTATTATATAATGATTCTAAATAATACCCAAAGTTACTAAACAACATATCATAATAAATTAGTAACTATTATATCATCTCTTGAAAAGTTTTTGAAATACATTATTAGGGTAAAAGGTTATAGTTTTCACTAATAATTAATCCTTAAAATACCTATTATCTATGAAATTAGATAAAATTAGACTTTTTAGATGGATAAAATTATTAAAAGAGTTATTTATAGAGATTAAGGATATGATTTTTTTTGAAAATATAGTTTATGATCATCTGTCTATGCTATCTAGTGCTTACAATAGTGATCCTAGAGAGATTATTATATCATTTCTAAAAGAAAATCTACTTTCTATTTCAGCATAACAAGCTATTAGGTTTGAATATTTTGTGAATTTATTATCCTTAAGAATAATTCCTTATGGTATTAATCAAAACCACTAAAATAAATTCATTTTATATCGTAAAAACTACATTTGGGATAACCCACTACTTTTTAGGAGGCATGTTGATTGAATTTTAAGGAGGTGTGTGTGGGGAAGTAACAATTATATTTTTAGAGGGGTTTCACTCTTCAAAATGGGGAGTAATACATGGGGAGAAAGTATAAATCATAATATGTTATAAGAAAGTTTTTATTATCCAACTATACTTAATTTTTTAGATGTTTAGTGGTTAGTTATGAAAAGCGAGAAAGCATGAGGAATGTTTGAAGAAGACAAGAGCTAACTCAAATAGTAATTTTGGAAGTATAGATTTTTTATTTTTAAGGTATGGAATTTATGGGAATATTTCCATATTCTAAAGAGAATGATTATATCATGTTATATTTGGATTATGTTTTCAAATTGGTTAAATCTTTGAAACTTCCAAACAATCTTGATAACAGTGTTATTAAATTCATTAAGAAACAATTATTCTGAAGATATAGAATTGGTAAGTATTTTATCATCGACAATGAGACCCACTTTAATAAAATTAAATTTTAAAATTTGATTTAAAATTATGGCTATGTTCATAAAATGTTAACCACATAGCCCCGATATTCTAGTAGAAAAACTGAGATATTAAAATAAAAACTAACACAAATTTAAAAAAAAACTGTTGGGAATTTTTTGTCTTTTAAACATGATTAGGCCTTATAGAAAAATATAACTAAATTAAATACTCACATTTAAATGTATTATTATATAATTATCCTTAGTAAAAATGTGACTTGCCTATGGAATTATGAAACATATATTTTTGGGTAGTGAAAGTCTTGAATTATGATTTTAAGGCTTCTTTTGAAAGAATATTTCTAGAGATGAGTGAGTTAGAAGATATTAAGAGATAATTTTATGAATGTTATATAATTTATAATGTAATAAATAATTATTTTCATGTATAAATCATCGAAAATATATATTTCATCGATATTTAGAAGGTTTCACATTTCAATTCAAAACAAAACATTTTCCCTAACAAAATCATGTAAAAATAGCGAGGACCATTTACCATTCTTATGGTTGTAGTTAGAAATTTTTTAAATTTGTAAGATAGGAAATGTTTTTAACCCTTTTTAATGGGTAAAAAATCAATCATTACTTTTATTTGAAGACCAAGGGCTTGGCTATTTTCATTGTGCTTGAAACTTGAGTATTCATTAGTCCTAACCAAAGACTTTAAATTTAGTTCTCTAGGGTAGTCAACCCATGGTACTATTTGGAATTTTTTTTTGAATATGAATATAACTGATGTAGTGTTCTTCCTATTGAATCATAAAATTATTTGTGAAAAAATTCCATTGTATAACCACTATAATAATTTGGGAAATCATTCCATGCTTAGAATAATTGAGTACTTCAATTATGGTCCTACGTAGTGTTTTAAAAGGATTAGAATGTATTTTGAATTTCACTCTCTTTGTAGGAATATATAACTTATAGAGTAAAAAATCTATTTTTTAAAGACCATGAGGACTTTAATGATTGAGAAACTTGAATCAATTTCCCATTAGTCTCAAACTTTGGTTTTTTTGATCTTAAGTTACTGAATTATTATATTTATGTATTTAAAATTTTTCAAGCTAGAATTGGGAAACCAAGGACTATTCTCAAGGGGAAAATAAGGGAATTATTTTTCATAAAACACAAAAGAGTAAATATTCACTTATAGGGGATTTTATTTATAATATTATAATTGTTTTTTCTACCTTACTCTATATAAACTATTTTTACTATTTATGTGATAAAAAATTGTTTTAAATTACTATTTTAGGATAAAATCTTGATTTTTTGGATAATAATATTATTTTATAGTTTTATATATTGAAATTAGGTTACCTCATACCAAGGTTTTCAATTCAAAATGAGAATTTTTTTGAACCTTTACTTAAATTATTAATTGTTTCTAAAAAACCAACATATGCACTTAATTTTTTTATCTACTTTCTAGCTTGAGAAATTTTTATCTTGATTTTAGGCTTTTATGTTTACTGTTTCATTTGTAAAATATTATTCTTTAATATTATTAGGGTCCCCTGAATACTTTTTTTGAAATATTGTATTGGAAAACATTTCATACTTAATTTTTTCATGGTTTCTTCATCTTTTAAGATCAATATTGAGGACAATATTGAGTATTAAATTTACGGAAAGGTACTATTTTGTGTTAAAATATATTTCATGAAGTGCATGTTAATATATCTTATTTTTTTAAAAAAATTGATGTTTTTTGAGAATGCACTATCTTATTTAGTTGTGGGAATTATTCTTAAATTCAGAGACTATTTTTCAACATTGAGGTGGTTAATATTTTTTATTTTATGTTGTATTCAATTATAAAAAATGTTTTCATTTCTATCTTGAAAAAATTTATTTTTGTCAGAAATTTAGGAATTATATTTAAAATTTTAATTGAATTTAAAATTCTTGAATGGATATAAACTAATAAAATTATCATTTATATAGACTTCAAATGAACATATAATCCTTACTCAGTATTGAACGTCAATGATATCAGATGAGTTTAATTATATTGTGTAATTAATTAATATAATCACTCATCCATCTAGTTTTATATAATTATGTTGAGATGGAAATTTGTGTGTGTGTTCAACTTATAGAAAAAAAGATTTTTTAAGAAAACTTGATTAAAAAATTATATTGGTTAAATTCTTTTCCAAATATTCAAATTTGATCATATTTTTCAAAACTAGAAACCATAATTTTGTCTAAACTTTTCTTTTTATGAGATAAATCCAATATTTTTTTACTTAAGAGAGTATATGGGTGGAAAAAACATTTTAAAATCTTACATAGGTTGGAATTATTATTCTTTTATTTTTGAGAGTTAATGGAATTCCATGAATATATTTTATGATTTTCTTTTGAATAAGTAATGTTTTAAGTATGAGGTTATTTGATGTGTCTTTATTTTTATACAAGTTTAGGAAATCTATTTTATATATTTTATATGAATTTTTGTACAAAATGTTAATTTATTAGATATATATATATATATATATTAAATCTTGACTATTATTGGATAGAAATTATATTATTTGAATATTTCAATGAAAATAGGATTTTTTTTATTTAATTGATCAAATTTTATTTGATTAAATTTTTTATGATTTTTGAACAAATAGATTTATTTTTTAATCAAATCATGTCTGAAAATTTTTTTTGAATAAGTTTTAATGGGTTTTAGTGTGGAGTTCATATTTTCATATTCAATTTTGTGTTTTTAAAGTCATTTGTTTTATTGAAAAATAATTTTTATTACTCTGTGAAGTTTGACTTGTTTTTAAGAATATAGAATTTATCTATGTATTTATACCATGTTTATAGGAGATAATAACATCATTTCATTTGGAAGAATTGCGGTATTAATTCTTAAAGAGGATATTTTTTTCTACTTGCAATGTTCTTATAAGACTTTTTTGGGTAAAAGGTAGGAATAATTTTGTTATGTACTTAGTCTCATAAGTATTTTTTGAGTTTCATAAAACTTTGAATCCATTACAGAATATTTTTATCCATATATGTAATACTTTCGCCAATTTTTTAATAATATTCTATTTTTATAAAACTGTTCAACTATTTTTTATATATTTCTCTACTTCATAAGAATTAGTTAACTCAATTAGATAGTAAATCAACAACATACCCTCTTTAAAAGAATTTTTTCCACCATAAAATATTTCTATTCACTAGGTAATATTTATATAAAACATCACAAGTATTCCAATGTTTAAAAATTATTTCTAGAGCATTAGACATTAGAGTTTACCAAAAATTAATGATTAGATACTATGATGTTTAAATTTATAATCCAATTCCACATGTTCCCTAGTTTTATTACTCAAAATTATAGAAAAGGGGAGGCCTATGGTCAATGATAAGTATGACTAAGAAGCTAATAATATGTTTTTAGAAAATATATTGATGAGAAAATCATTCTATAGATGATCCTAGGTGTGGGAGAGATATTAACAAGGGATTCTATACTCGAGTCACCTAAATAAGGCAATAAAAAGTTATAAGAAACTTGTTGAGTTTGAGAATATGATGTTGTGAGTCTTGGTCATGAGGAAGAATCTGAGTGATCTTTCTAATTCAAATGGGAGGATTTATTTATGGGGAATATCAAGATCCTAAAATTTATTATAAGATTACGGAATAAGTATACAAAGAAATACATATAAGGAATAATAGACAGTGAATTATTGGAGGAAAATAGAGGTTGGAGGTAAGAACTATATCATTAGAGAATATTCCTCTACTCATTTTTATTTCCTTTATTCATACTTATTTTGATATGTATTCTTTTTACTGTATTGAATTGAAAATAATATTTTCTAACCAGTTATTGGGGAATGAGTTATATCTGAAAATATTGTTTTATTTCAATTATTCCATCATTTATGAATTGGGTCACTTTTCTTTTTTTACTTAGCTGTATTCAATTTCGTTTATTTCAAGAATACGTGATTGTTAAACTTGGTCTTAAAAAATATTAAGAACCATTATTTTCTATAATCATTTGGTATTAAGTTTTTAGATTTAGAAAAAATATTATCATTCCAGTTTTAAAATATAATTTCACCTTGGGGATATAAATTCACTTATTTCTTATCGATTTATTGTTATATATGGTAGAAAAATACAAAATTTAACCTTTCTCTGATTCGATACTTTAATTTTTTAATATAATTTCTATGAATTCCTACCTAATTAAATTTCTCCATGAGTGAAGAAATAAATTTCATGAACATAGAATGAGATTCTTTTTATCCGATTCAATATTTATTCACCACAAGGATTCTTATTATTATTTATTCTTCTTAAATATAAAATTTATTTCATTTTCAATGTCATATATTTTCATTTTGTGAATCACTCAAATATTCTTTCATCAACGTTTCATTTTTTTGTTGAGTTTTTGTTTTCATTTGATTTTTTATGTTTTTTGGGTAAGCAAAAGTCTTTCCTGATGTGTTTGACCCTGATTTCCACTAAAATGAATATATAAGGTTATAAATAATATTTATATTTAAAAATAAGATTGGTCACATTTCATAAATTAATATTTGATAGTGGAATGGAAGAATTATTCATTAAATTTATCATATGGATTATCCCAACTCCATTCCCCTCATATCTTAATTATTAGGTTTTCTAAGCTATGTGTAACCCAAATATCAAAATGATATTTTTTTACTAAATTCTTAGCAATATAAATTTTCACCTTGTTTACTCAATAAAATACATAGGCACCCAACTTGAGCATAAACCTACCTAGTTGGATGATTGACGTCTTGAAAAATTATTCTTTAGGAATAATTACACACTTAGTTTTTTAATAATTATTAAAATCTCATTATCTTATCTAATTTATTCCATTTTATAAATACACACATCAACAATTTTTTTATTATTATATACCATAAACCAAATTAATGTGTTCAAAATATATCAATGTATAAATCTTGATAAAACTCATAATTTATGTTACTTACTAAAAAATAAAATCCAACTATATTCACCCACATCCAAATTCGTCTGATAAATGACAAACAAGAAACCATTTCATGTGAAGTCATAGAATAATATGTAACCAATAATATCACAAGAGTAATTATGGAATGAAAAATAGCTAAAATACATGATTTTTATAGAGCATAATCCCCTGGGATAGTAGGAAATATAAACCTAAGTCCCACAACCCATGGATCACTACTCAATATAGAACTCAATTCCAATAAAATAATAAATAATAATATACCTAAATCACAACTAACATTTTCTTTCAGGTTTATAACCCATAACAAATCATATTCATGGTTGAATGTAACCAATTTTTATATTATACAATGCATGATACTCCTTATATACATGGAATTCCAGTTATAAAAACCATTTTAAATCTTTAAAGAAAACAATCAATATATAATATTACTTTTATATTTGTGAATAATAAATTAGGAAATAACAAAATAAATGAAAATTTATGAACTTTATATAGTAGGTAAACAATTTAAAAAATTTCCTAAATAACAAAATTATAAACACTTAAAAATTTATGCGCGGATAAGAAAATTACTTAAATAAAAAAGAATTAATGTTTCATAATTATTTCAATATGAAATTTTTAATATTTTTATTTACATGGAATTCAAAATTAAATCCTTCATATTCTAAAATATATTATATATTATGATTTTTTATAATAATATAAATCTTCTATATTATAATTAAACACTTTATGTAAACTATATATCACAAATTTTATAAATAATGCCTTTGTTTATGAGTATTTACTATTATTATTTATGTTTTTATTTAAAATTTTTATAAAATATGTCTTATTATCTTTATTTTAAAATTTATTAACACTTCAAAAATATTATAGGTAAATTAAACATTAAAACTAGATCACATCAATAATTTTTTTGTGTAGAGTTTGAAAGCTCCCTTCAATTATTAGAGGGATCAAAAGGACCATGTTGTAAAAGGTTTTGAATAATTGTAATAGTAATTTAAATTAAAATTAAAATCGATGTCCATTTTTTCTATAAACCATAGTGGTTATTCTAGTATGAAATCTCTTTCAAATGAGAAAACGTGACCATTTTTGTAAGTAAATCATTTTCATGTTGAGCCTTTATAATTAGAACTTATGAAACCATGATATGGTTTATCCTAGATACTTCATGGATATATTTTTAAAAAGTATTTCTATACTAATCACAAAAAATTTACTAGAAATCCCTAAAATAATATAACCATTTTTATGATGCTATATATTTTCATGAAATGTTTCGAAGTTCATTTCCTAGAAACCATAATTATTTTAATAAAACATATAAAACCATACATCATCTATTCTCAAAACATATTTTTTTGGAAAAATTAATTAACTATGACCATTTTACACAAAATAAGTTTTTGTTTTATAAAAAACCATTTTTATAGTTTCTTAATTTATTTAGATTTTCAATCCAAACAATAAAAATGTTTCTTTAGTGTTAGTGATGGGTTCTAGAATGGAATATTCTTATACAAATACATTGAAAAAATAAAAAAATCCAATTTTTTCCACAAAATAATTACATTAATTTGGGTTGAATACAAAAAATGAAGAAAATTTTTACCTTTTATTAATAGATTAAGTTTGTACATGATATTCCACATGATCTTCATTAAGATCACTACGAATAATCTAGTATAATCCTTCCTCCTTGGGTATCCATTGGCTGTGTAAATCATTAAATATTTTTTAAGGAACCTATTCGATCAGTGATCTTATAGAATTACCACATTAAATGATGAAGAGAAAGAAGAGTTAGAGGTAATCTCTAACTTAGAGTTTCAATAGAAGGAACATTGTACCAACCATCTCATGTTATTATTTTCTATACATAATAATATTTTTCAAAAACAATAAATTTATTTATAAGTTTTTATTATCACAATACAATTTTTTGTTTATAAAATATTTTTTCTTGAAGGGAAGAAAGTGATTTTATAATGTTATAATATTTATTTGAAAAGTTGTTTCTATTCTGGTTGAAGAAATTATTTAATGTCTAGAAGGCATAAATTTTGTATGATGTGTTATGAAATTATTGTTTTTTAATTTCTACTATGTATAGAATTGATATGCTTAGTACAGTGAAATTATTATGAAAATTAGGAAGCCCTAAAAAATATAATATGATGTCTTATGAAGTGATTGAGGTCTTTTGAATTTCACTAGATGTCTTCCAAAAAGCAGTGTAGTACTAAAAAGTAAAGAAAATTCAAAGAAAATAAATGCATGCTTACGAAATTGATGAAATCATATGAATATTTTAATACTTTGAGATTTAATAAAATTTCTTTTTCCAAAAAATATTTTTTTTAATTGTGTTGCGTTACAGGAAACACCATGTTTTAATTAAAGGTAATATAAAATTAATATTTTTGTTTAAATATGGATTTTATAATCTAGATTTTAAACTTATATTTATGAATAGAAAATATTTTATTTTTGAAAATTAATTATAAAGGTTTTATATTAGAAAAATATATTGATACATAAGTACTTAATTTTTATTGAAGTCTTTAAAGGCTTTGAAAACTACTTTTTTCTCAAATATGATTTTTAATGCATTTTGTAAACAACTAATAAAATTAATTTTTATTCAATATTAATAAATTTATTTTAAAAAAAACTTTCCTTTATAAAATAAAAAATTCAACCTTATCTTAAAGTTAATTATTGAGAATTTTTTTGAAAAGATTATTTTTTTGATAAATAGTGAAAAAAGATTATTTTTATTGAAAACTGCCTTTTTATTTAAAAAATTTACAAAGTCATATTTTATTTTAAATTGTTTTAAAAGTAATATTAGTTACATTATATTATTATTAATCTAATTTAGGTAATTTTAATCAACTTAAATTATAATTTTGCTAAAACACCTTTATACCTATAAAAAAATTTCTTTGAAAAACCCATTTTTCACTGCATCTATGGGTTTAAAATTAAATTAAATAATACCAATTATATGAATTGAATTTAGAAAAATGTGTTAATTTTTTTTAATAATAATAATAAATATTATATAATAATTAAAAGCTAATTTATTGTTAAATTGAATAGTGAAAATAGTAAAACATTAATTGTCATGGTTAAGGATAAAACGAGTTTACCAGGGGGATTAAACCAAAATATAAGCCTAATTTTTCCCATTATACTTATAAAAATAAAATTTTATGGCTGTAGTTTGACTTTATATAATCAAAAATTTTAATATAAGATCATTTGGAAGCATTTTTCTTGGGAATGACTTTATAATTTTGTATTCTTCTGGGAAGTTTTCAAGAAGGTTCCCTTCCCCACTTATAAGGACACCCCCACTCCTCTCATCTCCACAAATCAAGAGAATTTTGGTTTTGAAGATACTATTAGAAATAAATTCTTTAATCCACTCTTCATTTCCTATAGTTCGTATATTGATTATGAAAAATTCCTTTGAAGGGTTTAGGTGTAAACCTAAAGGGCTTCTCAAAAGAAGAGGTGTAGTCCTTAACTGGATGTTTCCATTTTATTTATTATTCCACATAAAAAAAATTATTCACCATTTTTTTGATAAAGTAGAATAATCATATAACTTATTATTATATTTTATTATGTTAATGGTATAACAAAGATCTATATACCCTTCAATCAAATGGTGAATGAAACTATCGATCATGTGTACGAAGAACAACTACCGCACAAATCAATGTAACTCATTTCCCTTCACCACCTATCATAGGATGATATAATGATGTATTTAACCTTTATATATGATATTTGTAAAATAATTATACTTCATGAATTATAATATTTAATCTAACTTATTACCTTACAATTCATTTAAAAATGATAATGTCGCTCGTATGTACGTGTTGACTACCTCCACCATGAAAAGATGTGATACATTTTTGATTTTATTTTGACATGGATTTTAATAAAGTTAAATTTCATGACTGTAATTTATATACATGATATAAAATTATTCTGAAAATGTGAATTAATATTTACCTTTCCTTCTTTCCGTCCATTAATAAAATGGAATCAACGTTCATGCATATGTTTGACTTACCTTCTCCATGAAAAGTGTAATTCATTATCCTATATCTAAATTTTTTGGATGACTATAAGCATATATATAATGAATATGTATTAGAAGGAATCATACTTAAAAATTACATAACAGAGGGACTTTTCCAGTCTAGGTTTTAGAGATACAGACAAAAGATTACGATTTATCATAGTTGCAATAAAATTAAAAAAACAAAAGTCAAACTTTGCTTCTGCAAGTGTAAAAATGATGGCATCCAACTTTGGACTTCCAAGTGACCTGTGAAAAATAATTTTAAACAGGGGATGAGCATTTGAAATTCCAAGTAAGTGGTTTTAAAAAAAATTAATAAATACTTGAAAAAAACTTTTCTCTAAAATAAATACACATACATAAATCACTTTCTCTAAATTAAAATAACATTTCTCATAGCATTTCATCATCATTTTTTGGGAGTTAATAAAAATAATTTATAGGAAAAAACATGCCCAATAATTTCTATTATTATTTAAAAATTGAAAATAAATTGTATTATAAAATATACATGCACTGGAACAAAAAATGCATGAAATTCCTCTTACAAGTTAGACAATTACAAAAAATAATTATGTATGTCCTGTCAAGGTTAAAATACACATGAAATAATACATTATATTAATTTGGCCATAAAACAATATCAATTATCAATTTTCACATAAATTTAATCTAACCATTGTTTATATATTGGAGACAGAACATTATTCCTTTTTTATAAATGAATTTCCATAAAAGTATATACACAAATCTAAAAAAATATACCATGTGCATATGATTAAATAAATCCATAAAAATGTTCATATGAGAAATATTTTTATCCATAGATATTCTACTAGTCGAATAATCACATGGATTTTCAAATACTAGATTCATAATGATTAAATTCAGAACACAAGACATTCGAAACATTCTATCAAGGCCTCATGCCAAGACCATACATAATCACGCTGTCAAGGCCTCGTGCCAAGAGACTAGTTTTTCTCATGAGACCTACCGATGAACTGATAGGCTATATCAGGCATCACCTTTCACATAATATGTACAATGCATTTCTCATATGTTTAATAAAAATATTTCTTTAAATCAAATTGTTCCATAAAACATTGATTTTTTTGAATCATAATCATAGATGAAAATGAATTCATTGATAAATTTTTGAGGTACATAATCTTTAAAAAATCCAAAGTGTCCTATACCACTTTGAAAAGTTTAATTCTTAATCCATATAATATCATAAAAAGATTAATCCCATACTTGAAATAAATGTCTATTTATAATGCAAAAAATAATGGGTACAATGATATAAATACATACATTCTCTCTAAAATGAATAAAAGGTCATTTATAAATTAGAAGTTGGATATAACTAACTATACATGACATACCATGAGGGAAGAATCTAGTTTGTCACATGAAATGATATCTTGCACACAAGAAATATTTACTTGTCTAATCTTATCACATAAAGTGATAACTATTTTTATTTAAAAACTATGTTACTCATAACCATATACCATAAGTTGATACATTCTAACATTTAATATGGATTCAGAAACAAGGGATTAACCCTTTTTATTATATAAATGGATATACACATTTGTATACACACGAAATAATAACTAAAATATCAAAATGATATCCCTTTTCAAATTTTACGGTGCATAATAACAAAAAAAGGTTTTGTTATTGTTAGCTATCATTAATAAAAAATTATTACCACATGGGAAAACAATATTTTTAATTGAGAATGAAATTTTCAACATATATACATATATATATATATATATATATATATAATATGTATATATTTATATGTACTCTTTTGTAGATCCAAAATCGTTTAATAAAACTTAAATCCTTAAGTTTTAATTTAGTAAAAAAATTAAAAAAATATATAGAAACAATTGCATTTAGTAACATGTGCGTCAATCTATACAAATATATATATATATATATATGTATATATATATGTATATGTATATATAGATACATATATAAATATATAAAATTCTTATTGGTTGAAAATAGTTTATTCATTACAAACCATATAGATTAAAAATAAACATTTAATTGAAAAGCATTATCACATGAAGATAATCATATCATATATATATATATACATATAAAATTGAATCTATAATACTTATCAACATTGAATAAATTCTTGTTTGACAAAAACATTGATAATGAGAATATAAATTGGAAGAATTAATATAAAATCAAATTAAAACATAAACTTCGATAATTGATAATATCTGTTGCGGAATATTCATCATGAATGAAAAACATAATTTTATAATATTAATATATTCATTTAATGTGGGATACCGAAACATTAGAAAATAATTAAACCCATAATCCTGAATTAAAACATGACTTCATAACATAAAAGAGTCCTTACAATTATGATATTAAAACTAACAGTATATAATCTCTCTTTATATGTTTTGAAAATAATTTATATTAGATATATATATATATATACATTTATTAAATGAATATTGATAAAAAGATAATTAAAAACCTTTTCAAAATAACAATAATTCCCATATATTCTGAAAATAAAATGAGAGGATATATGTTAATGTATATATATATATATCTTAAAATAATTAAAACTTGAACAGATTGAATAAAATTAAAACCCTTAACACATCTGTATATATATACTGAAAAATAATAATTTATATATGAGAATCTATTTGCAAGACCATATACGCATATATATGTAATAATTTGTATAAAAACATAATTTGATCAAACAATTAAACACTTACAATGTAATAGAAATAATAGTTCCCCTAAAAAAATAACTAGAATTAATAACCCCTAATATACATAAGTTTAGATTTAATGTTTAAGATAGATTCCTTAAACTCATATATATATCTATATATATATATGCTGAAACAATGATTTATATATATGTATACATGCATATAGACACACACACACAAACAGATATATATATATATATATATATATATGGAACAACCATAATTACAAAAAACAAAAATATACCCTTACCTTAGTTTGGATCAAAAGAGGTATTTTGGACTCCTAAAAATTAAGCAAAACAAAATAGGGAATTTGGGGAGATGAGGGTCATATTTTTTGATGTAAAAATAGGGTTTTTATAAATTTAAAAAATAAACACATATTATTTTAATCGATTCAAAGATGGAAACTGTTGATAATTTAGGGAGATGATAAAATGATTTATTTACAACTTATTCAATTCTATTTGGAAGAAGAAAAAACCGAAATGTCTGAGGAAGGAGGGTGACTTTGATAGTGAAAATGAATGGAGAAAATGAGTTGCATCACAGGTTGATTTATATTGGTTTGTAGGTTTGAAGAAGAACAACAGAGGAAGAAGAAAGGAGGCCAGCGACTGACCCACTGTCCGACTAAACCTGTTGTTAGGAGTAACTCAATGAGGGAGATGGGGAAGGTGAACTGTGATATGTCATTTGATATATATATATATATATATATTCGTTCGGTTTTCATGTCATTTTTATCCTTATATATATATTTTTTACTTTTTTCTTTGCGTGAGTCATGCTTCACTCCTCCGAACGATGCCATCATTGTAACGCCCCGACCCCTGCCACCCAGAGTCAGTGCATTACTTCGTAACATTGGCATGATCACAAGAAAGATCAAATCTCGAAAGACCGATTGGTTTAGTAGCCTTGGAAACACTAGATATATTCATAAAGTTTTACTTTACATTTCAAAGTGAAAAACTACAACAACAAAGTCTTCATATCCACACTATTAACCCCTCATAATATCCCTGCAAGTCAATCATAATTTACTTCTTCACTACCTGGGAAAAATAAAACATAGAAAAGGGGTGAGCTCAAATGCCCAGTAAGGATAACAATATAGCGGAACATTCAAAATAAGCATAAACATTTAAGGCAATGAATTACTAAAACAAAATCCTTTTAAACATGAACTTCAACATAGTATGGCAAAAGTAAAATGAAATAATGCCATTTACTTATTCACATGTATATTCTACTAATCGAATAATCACATGCAAAATCAATAACCACTTTCATAATGTTGGAATGCATAATGCCAGACTATCATAACCACATAGCCAAGGCCTCGTGCCAAGACTACAAAGTAGATTTTGTCAAGGCCTTGTGCCAAGACACTAGTTTGTCTCATGAGACCTACTGATGCATCGAGGAGCTATAGCGGGCTCCACCCGTCACTTATTAAGTCCAATGCATTCCCATATGAAAAGGTTTAAACATAACATAAACATTCGTATTAAAACTAGCATATGAAATGTCAATAATTTCACCATAAACTATGAATGGTATAAAAATAGCACATCCATAGTCAAACATATCACAAAACCTTCAATACAATATAGAAGTTTTGTATCATAATAAATCAACTTCAAATAATCTTAAAATCCATCAAAGGATGTTGACGTAGATGAAATAAAAATTCTTTTTAAAGAAGTATCTCCTTTTATTTTGAAATCATTTAAGATCCATATAAAATAAAACATTTTCTTTGAAAATATTCTTATAAGCTTGTATGGAAAGCTTCGATGATTTTATAACGGCGGAAAATAACCGCACCCGCCGTATAAGTTAAAAAAAACATTCTTACCTCAATTCAGTCGAAAAGGTTAAAAAGGACCTTGTTTTGAAAACGACGGAAAGATTCCTTAATAAACCTCTTATAAAAAGTCAAACAAGGGTATAAATGACTTTAAACCATATTCTTGTAAATAGTAAAAATGTTTTGAAATACATTTCAAAGAAACATGGATGTG
Source organism: Viscum album (assembly GCA_963277665.1). Classification (NCBI taxonomy): domain Eukaryota; kingdom Viridiplantae; phylum Streptophyta; class Magnoliopsida; order Santalales; family Viscaceae; genus Viscum; species Viscum album. Next base: position 2,098,562,365 of record OY728122.1, read on the forward strand.
GATGATAAAGAGATCCCAGTAGATTATTACGTATAATACAACCTCGGATAATGAAGAGATTGTGAAATAACCCTTACCTTGTACTTTTCCTTGGTTGGGGTAGGTTAACCTCCTGTATAATGGTGAAATAATTGTTATTAAATTATAAAAGAATCATATACATTAATATGATATCATATATGATCTTTTAATATTGATTTGATAATATCTTAGTATTATCGTCGTTTCGTGTGTTAACTTACTCATTTTCTTTTATATGTTTTGTTACATAAGTCATGTTTGTTGTATCTTATTCATATCCAAGATGATATCTAGTCCTTAAACATCATTTTTAAATCATCAAATGATAATTATACTTGAATGGATACGATGGAGAATGAATCTCATCGCGTTCGTGGAGACGGTAGTCCGTACGTACGCACGAGCGACAATATCATTCCTTTGATATTAAAATAATATATAAATGGATGGTATATCATATATACATAATCATTAACATGTTATATTTATTATTTACATGAGTTCCACATCATTATTATACCCATCCAAATAATATTATATTGAATAACAATTACACCACGACGTGGAGACGGTAAGCCGTACGTACGCACGTATGGTGACATGTTATTCAAAGGGTGGATAGAATACTGAATATGATTGTACCATATTTATAATAACATCACAGTATATGTGAGATACTGGAGTTATTATTTTAGAATGGTAAGAACAAAGGAAGAAGAAGTGGAAGAAGAAATGAACTTGGAGAAGGGTGGTGAAATCATTACCTCTTCTTCGGGTTCTTCCTTTTGATTTGATCAAAAGGGCTCCTTAGGTTGGCTTTCTGATCAAACTAAGGCCTCTAGGTTGTAGTGAGGGATGTTGGGAGAGTATTTGGGCAGAGTTTGGCCGAACCAAAAGGCTTTGAAGGTGTGAAGAAATGAGAAGGAGGAGTGCCCTTTTATAAGAGGGGTGAGGGGCACCTTTGGAAAAGTTAGAAATATTAATTTATAATAAATTCATATTCAGTTTCTAAAGGCTCAAAAGTTGATTATTCAAACGTTAAGGTGGGGATATGTCGAAAACCACTCAACCAATAGAATTTAGACAGGTTTGGGTACTTATATTAACCTTATCTTTAAGTATTAACTCTAAGTTAATTAGTTTCACTTTTACAATGTCTCTTTGTATTTTTATATAATATGGTTAATAAACTTACTATATACATCCAAGCGACCCCCAAGTGGTCCATTAATGATGAACCTATCCTTATATAAGTCTCTTGGCCGAACCTTAGATTTTTAGGAATTTAATATCAATTAATAATATAATATTTATTTTAAAAACTCTATTATGTCAATTTTGACACTATTCAATAGTTGATTTTTGTTAAATTCATAACAGATTTATTACTTCGAACAAAGTCAATTAAATCAATCCTAATATATCATATTATCCTAGAAAATTAGATTAATTCATTAAAAGTTTCATATTATATTTTTTTGGGTATTTATAATATCAATTATTTTAATTTTTCACTATTATAGTAATTACTGCATCATCATTGTGTCATAAATAAAATACATTATTTAATGTCTAAAAATTATAAATAAACTATCATTATGTAGGAACTCTTTTTATCTTTCTAATGAATATTTATAATCTAAAATCAAACTTATATAACCCTATGTAACAATTGTTTTTCTAAAAGATATCTGCTTGTGTCATTTTTGTATTCATTTTGACTTAATTAAAATAAAGTGTCATTATCACTTACAAGTGGATCCATGGGGTCCCAAAATCGACCCAAATATGCTCATGGTCGACCATGTATCAACCAATAGGGTTAAGACACGTTTTAGAGTAATTTAATATTATTATAATATTATTTTTTAACCCTTATTTACCGGATTTACCCTTAACCATGGTAAATAAAATATTTACCGCAGTAATTATTCAAAATGTCTAAAAATAAAAGTTACCTATTTACACAATTTGAACATCCTGATTCCAAATATGGAATCCATTTTCCTAAATTCAAAACATAGAAGTGGCAGAAATTAATTTAAAATTAATTCCCGCTGTCAAAACAAAAAGCGTGTTTTTAAGAGATAATAACTATCAAAAGATCGACACTCGTTTATGTTCGGTTTAATTGTAAAATTATATCCAATGACCAAAATTATATTAAATGGTAAAAATATATTCTAAATATACTTTAAAACCACTAAAATTCATAATTTATCACTATTAATTATTTTGATTAAAAAAGTTGTTTTTAATTAAAATTTAGTAATTTTCACTATTCATCAAAATATGAAAGTTATCTGAAAAGTACCAAAATTTCACCTTAGGCTAAATTTGATATTCTGAATCCAAAAATGAAGTCCATTTTAAAATATAAAATATATATAACTTCAAAAAGTAGGTATTACTATTCATAACAGCTAGTTTGATTGGTTACGGTGTGTTAGAACTCGAAGTTGCGTACAACACACGCTACTATTTTATTCAAAGGAAAGCGTACCGTGGAAGCTTGGGATGTTTCATTTTAAATTTTTTTATGTCTCCATTTAGTCAAAAAGTTTAAAATATTGTATTTAAAAAGGTTTCACTATCAAAAGTTGATAAAAGTGCAATACTGAAAATGAATCTGTTCTTGCATTATGACTAAGAAACTCATAATATGGATTCTAAAATTATAAGGATTATATAAAGTTTAAAATGTAGTTAATACTATTCATGACCTCTTCTAATGGTGTGATTGAACTCGGTGTTGCGTGTAGTGCAAGTTATTGAATTATTTTTAAGAAATAACACACTCTGAAATCCTGGGGTGTTACATTCTCCCCTCCTTCAATAAATTGCGTCCTCGCAATTTGAAATTGTTCTTCGAAAATAAAAGGTTGAAAATAGAAAATATATTTGTGGGAAAACCCACATCGGAAATTGGGTTACTAAAATTTAGTCTTAATATGAGGAAAAGAGAAATGAAAGGGTCACCACCAAATTATGATCTCAATTAGGAGAACATTGGTGGCAATTAGAGACATATAATTGGAGGAAAAACGTAAATATTTATAGGTAGTGATTGAGGTCATCAATCACAAACATGTATAAAATTGAGGTCCTTAAACTCATCAATCTATGATGATTTGAAATACCATCGGTTCAACAAAACATAGGGTATTAGGATAACACAATTTTTTACGTTTCAAAATTTCTTAGTTGAAATCCCACATCGAAAAATGAATTAATGAGTCCTCTATTTAAAAAAAAAGTGGAAAGTATGAAGATTACCGAAAATAGCACATACTAGGGTTCCATGTAGGAAAATATGGATATGGAAGAGAAATCTAACCATCAATTATCTGATGGAGAGTGGTAGAGAACATGGCTATGAAAAGGCCAACAATCCCAAAGCCATAAATTAGTGATGATTTAAGGTACCATCTAGGGAAACATTTTTGTTCTAAGTTCCTTTTATTAATGTTGAGGAATTTATTTATGAGATTGGCTAAGATCATAAGGAGATCTACTTACTTTATAATCAGAGTTTTATCCATTAATAAGTTTCTACCACAAACTCATATTTCACTCTAAAAGATAATAGAATGTAATTTTTTATTTATTTATACTATTCGTACAGGGTTCCAAAATAAATGAATTTATAATTAATCTACCAGATCTTTTAAAAAAAACAACATTATTTAATCCAGGACATCTCATGGGCCAGTGGTAGGTGATACACCCTTGTCGCCCTTCAGTTGCGGGTTCAAGTCTCACAGCATTGCCGGACGCGACGGGTTGCCGCCCGACCTCCGGGTTGTCCTTTTATGGAAATCCAAAATAATCCAAACTAGAACTATCCAAAATACTTCTATCCAAACTCACAGTCCAACATTTATAAGGAAGGTAAACATAATATAGATCCTTTTTACCCCGTAATAGCATATGAATACCTTCATCATGTATTACCATATTCCTTATTGATTACATTCATGTTCCCTTATTCCATATAGAATGCTGGATATACTTCATTAATCCAAAAATGTTTTAAACCCCAACAATGATGGAATATACAAATCATTAATCAGCTTCAAGGTAGTCAATAATATCCAATATAATTTATCCAAATCAATCATGTATTATTCTAAAATTACCACCTCGGTATCTGAACCATATTATGGTTTATCTTTCTCTCAACCATATATTTTCCAAACATTTAACCTGCTACTGAGTCACTTTTCTTTGTTCCACACCATCTCAAGTCCTTAATGAAATAGTACTGCAGTACAATCCTAATATACTCCATAATTATTATAACAAGTACATTGTTGATACAACACTCAATTGATATAATCAACATAATAACTCTAATCATTCCTCTTCATCTGTGGTAGTATCATAACTTGATTATTATCCAATAGCATCATTTGCGGCATAGTCTGATGACTGGGACATAGGTTCGCGTAGTGTCCAAACTCCTTGCAAATGAAGCATTGTACATTTGAAACCATTTTCTTACCCTTTCAGTCATGTACTTTGTGCCCTTTTCCTCCACACTTATAACAAACTCCCATTCCTTTCAGGAAAGTTCCAGTGTGTTTCTTTCCACAGTTACCACATATGGGAAAATTCTTCTTTTCCCTCTTCCCTTTATCCATATTTCTCTCTTCTATCCTTTTCTTCTCTTGTTTCCCTTCAAAGCCATAGGACTCAGTAAACTCTTTACATATCTTATCAACACAGGATATTATTTCTTCATATGATGATAATACATGAGAGACTATTTCTATTATAAATTCTAGTTTAAGTCCATGAAAGATATGATCCTTCCTTCTCTTTGGATCATGTGCATATCTGGAGTTCTCATTCCTTCTACTGGGCGCCATTTCTAAACAATGGCATACACTAGATCAGTTTATGAATCAAAATACATAATCCCATACTTATAAAACACTCAACATAAATTGAACTATTTATGGATATAATCCATAATCATAAAAATGTTTTCTTTGAGGAATTATATACTCATAAACCCTTCATAATGATTTGTAAAGAAAATGAGAGTTATCCTAAGCATATCCCCCGGGAGTGTCGTAACCAAGAGTGCAGCAAGGCCCGTTGTCGTGCACCAGTTCCCGTTCGAGTCTAGCTCAAAGCGGTGTTTTCGGGTTTTACCCCTAGGTACATCTATGCCAGAGCCGCCTCTACCTGCTCGTATCCAGACAGGGATGTATTGCTCAGAAAACTCACAAAATCTCTACAATACCAAAATTCTAGGAAGTTCTTCTATACTAATCCTCAAAGTTCATCTTAGGTATACGTGCTCTAATCAGAGTTTATCTAAATCTAGATTCCAAGGTTTGTACTAAACTTCCTCTGATACCAACTGTAACGCCCCGACCCCAGCCACCCAGAGTCGGTGCATTAATTCGTAACATTGGCATGATCACAAGAAAGATCAAATCTCGAAAGACCGATTGGTTTAGTAGCCTTGGAAACACTAGATATATTCATAAAGTTTTACATTACATTTCAAAGAGAAAAACTACAACAACAAAGTCTTCATATCCACACTATTAACCCCTCATAATATCCCTGCAAGTCAATCATAATTTACTTCTTCACTACCTGGGAAAAATAAAACATAGAAAAGGGGTGAGCTCAAATGCCCAGTAAGGATAACAATATAGCGGAACATTCAAAATAAGCATATACATTTAAGGCAATGAATTACTAAAACAAAATCCTTTTAAACATGAAATTCAACATAGTATGGCAAAAGTAAAATGAAATAATGCCATTAACTTATTCACATGGATATTCTACTAATCGAATAATCACATGAAAAATCAATAACCACTTTCATAATGTTGGAATGCATAATGCCAGACTATCATAACCACATAGCCAAGGCCTCGTGCCAAGACTACAAATAAGATTTTGTCAAGGCCTTGTTCCAAGACACTAGTTTGTCTCATGAGACCTACCGATGCATCGAGGAGCTATAGCGGGCTCCACCCGTCACTTATTAAGTCCAATGCATTCCCATATGAAAATGTTTAAACATAACATAAACATTCGTATTAAAACTAGCATATGAAATGTCAATAATTTCACCATAAACTATGAATGGTATAAAAATAGCACATCCATAGTCAAACATATCACAAAACCTTCAATACAATATAGAAGTTTTGTATCATAATAAATCAACTTCAAATAATCTTAAAATCCATCAAAGGATGTTGACGTAGATGAAATCAAAATTCTTTTTAAAGAAGTATCTCCTTTTATTTTGAAATCATTTAAGATCCATATAAAATAAAACATTTTCTTTGAAAATATTCTTATAAGCTTGTATGGAAAGCTTCGACGATTTTATAACGGCGGAAAATAACCGCACCCGCCGTATAAGTTAAAAAAACATTCTTACCTCAATTCAGTCGAAAAGGTTAAAAAGGACCTTGTTTTGAAAACGACGGAAAGATTCCTTTATAAACCTCTTATAAAAAGTCAAACAAGGGTATAAATGACTTTAAACCATATTCTTGTAAATAGTAAAAATGTTTTGAAATACATTTCAAAGAAACATGGATGTGGATGATAAAGAGATCCCAGTAGATTATTACGTATAATACAACCTCGGATAATGAAGAGATTGTGAAATAACCCTTACCTTGTACTTTTCCTTGGTTGGGGTAGGTTAACCTCTTGTATAATGGTGAAATAATTGTTATTAAATTATAAAAGAATCATATACATTAATATGATATCATATATGATCTTTTAATATTGATTTGATAATATCTTAGTATTATCGTCGTTTCGTGTGTTAACTTACTCATTTTCTTTTATATGTTTTGTTACATAAGTCATGTTTGTTGTATCTTATTCATATCCATAATGATATCTAGTCCTTAAACATCATTTTTAAATCATCAAATGATAATTATACTTGAATGGATACGATGGAGAATGAATCTCATCGCGTTCGTGGAGACGGTAGTCCGTACGTATGCACGAGCGACAATATCATTCTTTTGATATTAAAATAATATATAAATGGATGGTATATCATATATACAGAATCATTAACATGTTATATTTATTATTTACATGAGTTACACATCATTATTATACCCATCCAAATAATATTATATTGAATAACAATTACACCACGACGTGGAGACGGTAAGCCGTACGTACACACGTATGGTGACATGTTATTCAAAGGGTGGATAGAATACTGAATATGATTGTACCATATTTATAATAACATCACAGTATATGTGAGATACTGGAGTTATTATTTTAGAATGGTAATAACAAAGGAAGAAGAAGTGGAAAAAGAAATGAACTTGGAGAAGGGTGGTGAAATCATTACCTCTTCTTCGGGTTCTTCCTTTTGATTTGATCAAAAGGGATCCTTAGGTTGGCTTTCTGATCAAACTAAGGCCTCTAGGTTTTAGTGAGGGATGTTGGGAGAGTATTTGGGCAGAGTTTGGCCGAACCAAAAGGCTTTTAAGGTGTGAAGAAATGAGAAGGAGGAGTGCCCTTTTATAAGAGGTGTGAGGGGCACCTTTGGAAAAGTTAGAAATATTAATTTATAATAAATTAATATTCGGTTTCTAAAGGCTCCAAAGTAGATTATTCAAAGTTTAAGGTGGGGATAGGTCTAAAACCACTCAACCAATAGAATTTAGACAGGTTTGGGTACTTATATTAACCTTATCTTTAAGTATTAACTCTATGTTAATTAGTTTCACTTTTACAATGTCTCTTTGTATTTTTATATAATATGGTTAATAAACATACTATATACATCCAAGAGACCCCCAAGTGGTCCATTAATGATGAAACTATCCTTATATAAGTCTCCTGGCCGAACCTTAGATTTTTAGGAATTTAATATCAATTAATAATATAATATTTGTTTTAAAAACTCTTTTATGTCAATTTTGACACTATTCAATAGTTGATTTTTGTGAAACTCATAACAGATTTATTACTTCGAAAAAAGTCAATTAAATCAATCCTAATATATCATATTATCCTAGAAAATTAGTTTAATTCATTAAAAGTTTGATATTATATTTTTTTGGGTATTTATAATATCAATTATTTTAATTTTTCACTATTATAGTAATTACTGCATCATCATTGTGTCATAAATAAAATAAATTATTTAATGTCTAAAAATTATAAATAAAATATCATTATGTAGGAAATCGTTTTAGATTTCTAATGAATATTTATAATCTAAAATCCAACTTATATAACCCTATGTAACAATTGTTTTGCTAAAAGATATATGCTTGTGTCATTTTTGTATTCATTTTGACTTAATTAAAATAAAGTGTCATTATCACTTACAAGTGGATCCATGGGGTCCCAAAATCGACCCAAAGATGCCCATGGTCGACCATGTATCAACCAATAGGGTTAAGACACGTTTTAGAGTAATTTAGTATTATTATAATATTATTTTTTAACCCTTATTTACCGGATTTACCCTTAACCATGGTAAATAAAATATTTACCGCAGTAATTATTCAAAATGTCTAAAAATAAAAGTTAACTATTTACACAATTTGAACATCCTGATTCCAAATATGGAATCCATTTTCCTAAATTCAAAACATAGAAGTGGTAGAAATTAATTTAAAATTAATTCCCGCTGTCAAAACAAAAAGCGTGTTTTTAAGAGATAATAACTATCAAAAGATTGACACTCGTTTATGTTCGGTTTAATTGTAAAATTATGTCCAATGACTAACATTATATTAAATGGTAAAAATATATTCTAAATATACTTTAAAACCACTAAAATTAATAATTTATCACTATTAATTATTTTGATTAAAAAAGTTGTTTTTAATTAAAATTTAGTAATTTTCACTATTCATCAAAATATGAAAGTTATCCGAAAAGTACCAAAATTTCACCTTAGGCTAAATTTGATATTCTGAATCCAAAAATGAAGTCCATTTTAAAATATAAAATATATATAACTTCAAAAAGTATGTATTACTATTCATAACAGCTAGTTTGATTGGTTACGGTGTGTTAGAACTCGAAGTTGCGTACAACACACGCTACTGTTTTATTCAAAGGAAAGCGTACCGTGGAAGCTTGGGATGTTTCATTTTAAATTTTTTTATGTCTCCATTTAGTCAAAAAGTTTAAAATATTGTATTTAAAAAGGTTTCACTATCAAAAGTTGATAAAAGTGCAATACTGAAAATGAATCTGTTCTTGCATTATGACTAAGAAACTCATAATATGGATTCTAAAATTATAAGGATTATATAAAGTTTAAAATGTAGTTAATACTATTCATGACCTCTTTTAATGGTGTGATTGAACTCGGTGTTGCGTGTAGTGCAAGTTATTGAATTATTTTTAAGAAATAACACACTCTGAAATCCTAGGGTGTTACAATCATTTCACTCATTTCATTCTCTATTCAAACTCAAATTTCACACTTCACCCACTTTTTTTCATTTTATTTTATCAATGTTTAAAAATTAATAATTTTAGGGATATAGATATATATTTATACACTCACTTTTTTATATATAAAATGTTATTTTTTTAATATAATAAAATAATGAAATGAAATGAAATAAATAAATAAATATATATAATAGTTAAAATGATAATTATATTTATAAATATACACATATATATATTAAATAAAATTTTTCCATATACAAAATAATTATATATATTTGTAAAATATATCCTATTTTCTTTTTTTGTTTTATTATTTGAATTCGTTTTTATATATATATATATATCATCTTAGTTTTTTCAAATAAATAAATATATAATTTGTTAAAAATAAATAAATAAAGTCACATTTTTTTAAACACAGATATAAAAGTGATTTTTTTAGTAAAATAATATTATACATTTATGTTTTATAAATATTATAAAACTAAACACAATATATTTTCATTTATTTATAAATTATTTTATCTTAAAAATAATAATAACAATATTCTAAATTTTTTTACCCTTAATTATTATTATTAATAATATTCTATTTAATAACCATTAAAAATAAATTCTATTTTTAAAAAAATAGTAAACATAGTTATTTTAAAATACACTTTCAAAGGAAAACAATATTTTTTTAAAATCAATTTGAAAACTATAATAAATTATAATTAAAACATTTTATTTAAAATGTAATTTTCAAATAAAATTGTCTAAAAAACATTTTTAGTTGGTTTAAATTATAAATAAATTCAATTAAAACATTATTTTCATATTAAAATGTAGTTCAAAAATCATGGGGTGTTATATTATCCCCCCTTCAACAGAATTGAATCCTCACAATTCATTTTATCAAACTAAAATAATTATGAATTCCCTTCTTCAGAAAAAGCATTCAGACCGCTAAAATTCATAACTTGACAACATCTAATCTCAAAATATATCTAGAGAGTTCCTCTGAAACCAATTATAAGGACTTAGCCTTAAACATTAGATAACAAAGGACCTTTTCCCAGTCTAGGTTCTGGAGAGACAGACACAAGCTTACAATTTTTCAGAGTTGCAATAAAATTAAACAAACACAAGTCAAACATTTCTTACGCACGTGTAAAAACCATGGAATCCTAATTTGGACTTCCATGTGACTTGTGAAAAATAATTTTAATCAAGGGGTGAGCATTGTAAATTCCTATTAAAGGGTTTCAAAAACAATTAATAAATAATTTTAAAAAATACTTCTTTAAAATAAATACACATACATAAATAATTTACTTTAAAATAAAATAACATTTCTCATAGATGTAATCATCATATTTTTAGAGTTACTAAATATCATTTTTAGGGAAAAACATGCTCAATAATTTCTATTATTATTTAAAAATTAAAAATAAATTTCATTATAAAATATGCACACACTTGAACAAAAAATGTATGAAATGCCACTTACAAGTTAGACAATTACAAAATGTAATTATGCATGTCATGTTAGGGGTAAATACACATGAAATAATACTTTCTCATAATTTTCACATAAAACGATATTAATTATCAACTAGAACTTAAATTAAATCTAACATTTGTTTCTAGATTGAAGACAAAACATTATTCCTTCTTTATAAAGTAATTTCAATATAAGTATAAATATAAATATAAAACATTATACCACATGCATCTAATTAACTAAATCCATATAATTTTTTTAAATGGTCAAAGAACAATATATAATATAAAATGGTTACAAGAGATGAAAAGATGAGATTTTATTACAATCTCTGTCGAAAAGATAAGATAAATCAGCTGGCAGAGTGTCAAACCAAGTCATGCTTTGATGGACTCCTTTGTTAGCAAGGGCATCAGCAACAACATTTTCTTCACGGTAGGCATGAGTAGAAATGTAATCAATCCCATGGAGAGTCTTCGAGCAATTCATCCAGCGTGTAGTGAGAGGCCAGGCTAGATGAATGATTCCATTCCAGATGGCATGAATGATGGTGGTAGAATCACTTTCAATCCAAAGCTTTCTACATCCTTTTTGAAGCGCAAACTCAAAAGCGTGAATGACTCCAAGCATTTCCGTCTCCAGAGATGAAGAGTGACCACAACCAACATAGAAGCAACCCTGGCATTGGACAGCTGAGTCTCTGAAGATAGCACCACAACTGGAAGGTCCTGGATTGCCTTTAGAAGCACCCTCAACGTTCACTTTGATCCATCCCGGTATCGGCGATTGCTAGAAAACTTCAAAGGAGAGTTTGGGTGTAGGGTAGATTCCAAGAACACGGAGATGACGAAGTATCTCAAAGTCACCAACTGAGTTGTTGCAATAGTCTTTTTGAATTGAGGCAGCTTCATGGATTGCAATAAGAATCCGAGATTTTCCTAAATTGAGGCTAAATGAGCGATTATTATGAATGATATTATTTCTAGCGTACCAAATCTCATGCAAGAGTTCCACCACAGCCGCAATAAAAATATTTTTAAACAGTGAAGAAGCTTCATGTATAATACAATTTTTTAAAAATGAAAAAATAGAGTCAGTTAAGATCCATATTCCATTGAATAATTCAAAAACATAATTCCATAAAGCAGAGTCCGTGGCACAAGAAAGAAAAAGATGATCGACGTCCTCCCTGTGTTGATTACACAAGCTACATTTAGAACAAAGCTGAATGCCGAACTTTTACAGAATAATTTCAGTGGGCAATCTGTTATGGGAAATACGCCAAATAAGGGTGATCCTAGAAGGTTTAATCCAAGGTTTATTGAAATGACTCACCCAAAGATAATTAGAATCCTCATTTGAAAAGTTATTCTTATAAAAGTTTTTTTATTCAAGCATACCATTTGGAGTAGGTTCCCAAACAAGGAAGTCCCCATCAGAGGAAAAGGGATAATTATCAATAGTCTGCACAATATGTTCAGGGAGGTCATGACTATGTGAATGTAAGACATCTTTTATGGACTGAATAGTATCATCAGGAATGACATTGGGTGGTAACAAAGAGATCAGGGGGTTACCACACCATTTGCCACACCAAAAATTAATGGAAGAATCAGCACTGACCATCCATCTAGTATTTTCCATGATCTTACGGTAAGAGTCTCTGATAGAAGGCTAGATTGAGGAGTTGATGAAAGTCGAATTACCCGTTAAAATTTTATGAAGAAATCTATGATTTAAAAAATCATAAACTTTAGAAGTAGAATTGATAATACGCTATGTTAGATGGGCTTGCAGAGCGCTGTTGAACAACTTTAGATTTTTAATGCCAACTCCACCTTTATCAATCAGTTTACAACAAGAATTCCAAGGGATAGTGACAAGCTTCTTTTCAAAAATACTTCCAGTCCAAATAAAGTTTTTAATGTAAGTATTAATTTTTTTGAATATGCGTATAGGACATTTATAAATCATGAGGGCGTAGAACATTTTAGAAGCAATGGTGGATATGACCAAACATATTCGCCCAGCCATGGAAAGGGATTTTCCCTTCCAAATAGAGAGTTGGTTAATGATTTGATCTATGATATTAGAAAAGTGGCTAACTTTGGGTCTACCCCAAAAGATAGGAACACATAAATAAGAGAAAGGTAAGAGACCTTCTTTGATACCCAGATAAGTGGTAATGGTATATTTTCTTCTAACTGGAAAGTTCTTACCAAAAAAAATATGAGATTTATTCCAAGAGATAGCTTGACCAGAAACTTCCTCATAGTGGGTTATGGATCTCCTGAGAACTTGAATGTTTTTTTGATCTCCTTTAAGAAACATAATAATATCATCGACATATAAAAGATGATTAGGGGCCATTAAGTTTCTGGTAACATGAATAGGCTTAAGTTTACCCTGATCCACCAGACTGTTGAGAAGCCTACTTAGGTAATCCTCAGCGATAACAAAAAGGATGGCAGAAAGGGGGTCGCCCTGTCTAACAGCTTTAGAGCATTTAACAAAACCTACAGGAGTGCCATTAATGAGAATAGATATGAAAGCTGATAGAAAAAGAGTCTTAATTCTTCCAATAAAGGTATCATTAAACCCAATGTTTTTTAGACTTTGAAGATAAAATTCCAGTCTATGGTGTCAAAATCCTTTCTGATATCTAATTTAATAGCCACACACCCTCCTTTAGTGTTTTTATTTAGACTATTGGTACATTCGGAGGAAAGACAAATGCAGTCTTGAATGGACCTACCTTTGATGAAGCCAATTGATTCCAAGAAAAAATTTTATTACAAATAGGAGCAAGTCTATTCGCAATGATTTTGGTAATAATCTTATAAAGAGTGTTAATCAGGGAAATTGGTCTGAATTGATGGATCTGAGAGGAATTTGAAACCTTGGGAATTAAGGTTAAAAATTGAGCATTGATCCCATGTGGTAAAGATCCATGAATAAAGAAGGTCCTGACAAGTTTACGCACATCATTGTGGATAATATCCCAATGTTTTTGAAAGAAACCATTATTGAGCCCATCTGGGCCAGGTGCACTGTCTGGATTAAGGCCAAAGACAGTGTCTTTAATTTCATGGTCGAGAGGAATGCTTAAAAGCATTACATTTTCCCTTTCATCCACTATTAAGGTAATGATGTCAGGTTTAAGCTCAGTATTAATATCCGGGCCGTTAAAGATGTTATAGAAGTAAGAGGTAACATGGTCCATAATGGCCTCTTCTGAATCTATGATTAAATCATTATGGATAAGCTTAGAAAGAGGACGATTGACCTTTCTGATTCTTTGAAGGCAATTATCAAATTTGGTATTACGATCTCCATCTATAAGCCATCATTCCTAAACATTTGTTTACGAATATCATCCTTAAAAGTGAGCAAGGAGTTAAGTTTGAGGGAAATTCTTGCTTCCAATTGGGGATCCATATTGAAATCTAAATTGGTATTTTGAATTTGAACCCTGTTAAGATCACTTTCAAGATAGGAGATATCAAGATCTATTTGTGAGTTCGTAGTTTTACACCAATATTTAAGGGTCTGTTTATGAATTTTCAAGTTATGTAAACAGGCAAAGGAATCATTATGATGATTCATAGAGTTCCAAGTGTTAAAGATTAAAGTGACACAGTCCGGGTTTATGGACCAAACATTATTAAATTTGAAGGGGAGAATAGGCTTACGATCATTCATAAGGAAGCTAACAAGGATGGGGTGATGATCAGAGTTGAGTCTAGGGAGTGTAACGCTGGATATTTTATCCCAGTTATCAAGAGCCTTCATGTTAATGAAATCTCTGTCAAGATTACTGGAAACATTTTTTTTGTAGTGTTTCCTGTACCAAGTATATTTAGCACCAACAAGAGAGATTTCAAAAAGGCTACAATTTTCAATTGTAGACCTAAATTTCCTAGAGGATATGGAGAGATGTGAGGGGCCATTTTTTTCAAGAGACCTAAGGATGGAATTGAAATCACCCATCACTACCCAAGGATCAGTAATAGAATTGCCTAAATCAATAAGTTCATGTCATAGAACTCTTCTATCTTGATATCTATTCCTGGAATAAACCATAGTGCAAAAAATGTGCCTTCCATTCCATGAGAAATCACAGGTGAGTTTCTGTTCAGAAATTCTAAGGATGTTGATATTATGAAGGGAATTATGAAAAAAGATCCACATGGAGTCCATCTGAGGACTATTTTGACAAGAGCTAAGAAAACTATAGTTACGAGAGCCAAATATCATGAAGCTTGTATTAAAATCGACTTTAGGTTCTGAAATGGCAAAGAGATGGGGCTTATGGTTGTTTAAAAACCTCATAAGAGTTGTGAAGGTATCCTTGTTAGCCACTCCCTGACAATTCCAATAAAGAAGATTCATAATTATTTATGTTTTGGGTTGGATCCCTTCTTTTTTTTGATTTTCCAGAACCCTTCTTCCCTTGGGATCGTGTGACCATAGGGGAGGAAGCAGGTTTATGTTTGTTATCATACGTTTTATAATTTTTAAGATCATTTGTTTTCAAAATAGAATTTGAACTATGTTCAAGAATATGAGTATTGATAGTACTGTCCATGGGGGTATCACTCATAGCTCCATGAGTAGTGTTGTGTTCAATTGAATTAGTTATTTCTAATCCAACGAGAGAAAGATTAGAATCTGTTGAACCTTGAAATGGATTAGACAGAGCAGGAGGAGAATTTATAGGAGAAATGGTCGGGTTATGAACCAAAATAGCAACCTGAGTAGGGGGGTTTCCAGCTACTATCTGTGCAGGTTCAGAATTAACTGGGGATTTCACATCATTTTTGGGTAGATTGATAGTGTAATCCTTAGGTTTCAAGGGTTCAGGGGTGGGAATAGAAATAATAGGGTGAGGCTGAGGAATTTCAGTGTTCTGTTTTGCAACATAAGGGCAGGAAACCAGCCTGTAATCCAAAGCAGGGGGAGAAGCAATAGATGAACTGGTCTGGTCATGGTCCAAAACAGCAACTTGAGCAGGGGGGTGACAATTTCCAGCTGCTGTCCTGACAGGATTGGCTGAGGCTTTCACATTATTTTTGGGCATGACCATGAAATCCTCGGGTTAAAATGGAACAGAAATGGAAGAGGAAGTAGTAGGATGAGTCTGAGACATATCAGAGTTTTGTTTGTCAATAGAGGGGCTGGGAAACAGCTTGTTGTCCAAACAGGAAGCAGGAGCTTGAGCAAACTTAGGTTGCAGAACAGTAACAACAGGAGGATTGTGTGAGATGCTGTGTGGAATAAAAGTATTAAAAATGTTATTAGTATCAACACAATAAGTGGTTATAGGAGTAGGAGTGGTAGTTATATCAATAGATTTGTGATGCTGGAACACAACTGAGTTCTGTATGCCAACAGGAGGGTTGGACACTCCTCTGTTAACAGTAGCCGACTCATTATGAGGAATAGGGACAGGAACAGATGTGTGTGTGATGCTGTGTGCAGTAGAATTAGCAATAGTATCAACATTAGGATCATAGGACTCTATTTCAGGGTTTACAGAAACAGGAGGACAAGACTTAGAAATAGAAGTGTGCAGAAAAGAAATACCTGGATCTGAAACCTTTTCGATGCCACTTTGACTATTCTTAGAGACATCAGAGGGACCATTCAGCACTGAAGGCACTGAGGTCTCTAGGTCCCTACAACAAATCTCATTCAAAGTAGATTTACCACAAATGGAAGCAATATTTACTGAATTAGGAGTGGGGTTGGGATTGATTATGTTAAGGTTATTACTATCACTTTCAGTCACTATTTTTTGACATCCAATAGCAGTGTTATCTTCCCTTTGATTGGCCTCTTCCTCCTCAACCAAATCCCCCCAGGATTTACCATCCAAGGTTGTGGGTACATTATCTTTTTTAACCCAAATGTCTTGTTTTTTCTCAGGAAGCCCAGTTTTGTCTATGATTTTCTTCCCTTTCTTGGCATTTTTAGGGTCCTACCAGTCATTAATAGTTGTGTGGTCCATTTGTTTGTGGACCACCCATCAATTACCATAGTTATGACCAATCAGTTTGCATACTTCATAAAAGGGTGGTTTTTTCCTATTCAATTCTAAGTTCAACTCTATTGTTAGGAGCATTGAATCCTATATTAGTTCGGAGCTCACATGCCAAATTAACTTCCACCATTAATCTAGCATAGAGAGCAAGATCTCCATTCAGAGTTCTATGATCAATCTTAATGGGGGATCCTATGTAAGAAGCAATGTCATTTAGGATCTTTGGGTTCCAATAAAACTAATTAAGTCCATGAATTCTAACCCATACATGTGCCATATGTTTTTTGTGTGTGAATGGGTTAAAAGAAGCTTCCCAGTCTGACAGTCTAAGAAATCCCGGATTGAGCTGTAAATTACCCATTTTCCATACCTAATCAAGTTCACCTTGAGTTTTGAAGAGAATGTGATAGTAACCTTTACCAATGGGAACCATCTTCCATTTTGATGAGCCCCAGCAGTGAGCAATCCGGTTCTTTAGCTCAAAGAGGGGTCAAGGACGGTAACCTGTGTTGTAAGAGACTCGACCAAGAACCGAGTGTTTGAATAGCTGCTCCCTTTGTTTCAGGGCTTCTGGATCTGTGTCAACTAAGTAACCACCATCTTAGAGCTTTTTGAAGAGTGGCTGCTTGAAATCCTTCATGCTACTGAGATCCGATCCTTTTAAGGCATCGCGGAAGGAGACTGGTAAAAGCGAAGAGGGATTTCTAGGCTTCCCACTTCAAATTTAGATGAGCCAGGATCTAGAGGAGAAAGAGGAGGAGAGGAAGAAAGCTCCCATGCCGGATCAAAGCCATCCATTAGAGAATCTCAACGTCGATCAGTAAAGCAGATTAGGTTTTCCAGACGCCCGTTGGAGAACACTACGAGAGCTCCCATCTTTTCCTACCTAAATCCATATAAATGTTTAAAAGAGAATTATTATTATCCACATATATTCTACTAGTCGAATAATCACGTGGAAGGTCAAATACTAGATTCATAATGATGGAATGCATAATTTAGGACATCATAAGAATTTTGTCAAGGCCTCATGCCAAGACCATACATAATCACACTTTCAAAGCCTCGTTCCAAGACACTAGTTTATCTCTTGAGACCCACTGATGCATCGAGAGGCTATAACAACCTCACCCTTCACATAATAAATCCTATGTATTCCTCATATGATTAATAAAAACATTTCTTTAAATCAAAGTTTCCCATACCACATTGATTTATTTGAATCTTAATCATAGATGAAATTGAATTCATTGATAAATTATTGAGGTAAATAATCATTAAACAATCAAATGTGTCACATACCACTTTGAAAAGTTTAATTCTTAATTCATATAATATCATAAAATATTAATCTTATACTTGTAATAAATTTCTCTATTTTTAATGAAAAATGAAGCATTATAATGAAATAAATACATACATGATCTCTATAATGTATGGTATGTCATTTATAAATTAGATGTTGGACATAAATAACTATACATGAAATATAATGAGGGGATAATCCAGTTTTTCACATGAAATTATAGCTTGCACACATAAAATATTGACTTGTTTAGTGTTGTCACATAAAATGATAACTATTTTTATTTAAAAACTTGGTTACTCATAACCATATACCTTAAGTTGATACGTTCTAACTTTTTTACATGGATTTGTAAATAAGGGACTAAAAAATTTCAATAAAAAAAGCATATACCCATATGTATATACATGAAATAATAATTGTAATGTCAAAATGATAACACTTTTAATGTTTTAAGTTGCACAATAACAAAACAATGCATTGCTATTGTTCCCCATCATAGAAAACAAATTATAACCACCTGGGAAAAATAGATTTTTAATTGAGAATGAACTTTTCAACATATATATGTAAAATATGTACATATTTATATGTAATCATTTGTAGAACCAAAGTCATTTGATAAAACATAAATCCCGACATTTTTAATTCTGTAAAAAAATTAATAAAATATATTGAAACAACTATATTTAGTTAAATGTGTATAAATTTTTACATATATATGTATATGTATATATATATTATTAAACCCATGTTCTTCATTAAAGGTACTTATATTTATTCTATATTTTTTATCTTAACATCCCTCTTATGCCCCCTAAGCCCCCACAAATTTTGGTGGCTTTTGAAGTGGTTTTGATGGTAGAAAGGAGCGTGCACGGTTTAGGTGCACGATTTTCCAAACCGTGCACACAAACCAGGAACCTATGTCCAGGTCATCAAAAAATGGGTAAAAATTGCTTTTTTTCACTCCCAAGATTTATCCAAACTGGGACCTTTCTTCCCCCATTCGACTCTTACAACCATTGCAGCCTTCCAAGAACCTAAATACTCCCTTGGATATTCATTTTGAAGGTGGATTTGGTGGAGGAACTTCAAACAATATCAGGTAAGTGTTTCTCCCTCTTAGTTCCTCCCATTTTCTTGAAGTTTATTTTAATTTAACTGAGGTCCCAAATGACTAGACGTTAGGGTTTCGAACTTAGGGTTTAACCTTGTGTTTTCTTGGTCTAATCATATTTTTTTAGGCTTGATCTACCCTACTTGAGGTGAAGTGGTGGTGTGTTTGAGTTTTTGCACAAAGGATTCAAGGTTTTAAAATCATTGGTAGGTTATTCCATTATGTATGCAATTTTTGTGACTTATCTTGATGTTTTTATGGTATTTTCATCTTTATTTCGTTTTAATGTTTCTACAAAAATTGGTTTTAGTGGTATTTATAATGAAAATGATTTTTAGTATCATTTTTATGTGAAATTTGCAGTTTTTCATAGAAACCTTTTATTGGTTCATTTGGGGCTGCCCTATAACTACTAATTTGATTTTATTGAAATTTAATATGGCTGAAAATACTGTGTTAAATGTTTATCAACTTTGGTTGTTGTTGAGAAAATCTATTTTATTGGTGTTTATGAAGCATATGACCTTTAAGTGCCACGTTTGTTTGAAAATGGAGGTTTTAAAACAATATCACCTTTTAAATAATACATAGATTCCCTAAAATTTATTATTTTTCTTTATTAGAATGGTTTGGATGAATTTTTATGGTAACTTAATTTGTGTACTTGGTGTGGAAAGTGGTGGTTTCAGGGAGTTTTGGGTACAAAAGAAGACAAGATATTAATAAGTTGTTTATTAAAAATCAAAATGATTTGTTGTGTGTTTTAAGTGGTATAAAGTGTGTATAGAAAATAAATTTTTTTAGGTGACCATTAGTGATTTTTTATATTCAACGGGATGTGTGTTGCTTGATTAAATTTTTTTATCACAGTGGGGGAAGCATGGGTACCTAGGTGGACGGATATGTACTAGTAAGGCTAGTGATCCAGATGGGTTTTGTCCCTGTGTCACTGAGAAAATGGTTAACTAATAATCTAAATAAACTAAATGGATGATGTTTGGGGACCACCAGGTTATTGATATGTTTTCTACCTGTGTCTCGTTCATGAGAAAGGATTTGTGACATGGTTACTTTACACTGAGGTATGAGGTACATAGGGCCTGAGACTATCTAGTTTCCTATGGGTGTTCCTAGTTTTGGTGCTCATTGGATTTATGTTATTTACCCTTGTCTTAGGGTCTATTTGGGTGTAAATTACTGTAGATAACATGTCTTATTTTAATGTGTTAACATTCTGAATGTTTTAGTTTGAAAACTATTTTCAATTGAAAGTTGTATTTCGTGGAATTTATCACCGCTTTTCTTTACATATTAAAACTTCTTTCTTTTTCATCTTTTATTGCATACTATTTGGAATATTTGGGTGGTATCCTATTGGGATTAGGATCACAGCCTAATTACACTCCTTGGGTGTTAGTAGACTTGGTTATGTTTGACTCAGGTAAAGGCAAGGCCTCAGGTGAAAGTTGTTCGGGTTGTTAGTCCCCTCCTACGGTGTGGTGTTGTAGAGAAAGCTAGGGGGTGATGATTCCTTGTCATGTGGAGTCTTTGTGGATAATTGTATACTATTTTTATTTATTTTTTGACCTCTTGTACCTTATTTAAATGCATGTATTCAGTTATAGATTTGGTTGAAGTCTTGTTTGGCATGAAAATTTCAGATTCTTAATATTGATTGTTTCAAATTTTGTATGCTTTCATACTCAGGTAAATCTTTCCCAAATATAATTTATTGATACCCAGGCACTTGTTCCAGCCAATGGGGATAGGGAACTCTCTTTGGGCCTGGTCATAGGAAAGATTTTCTTCCGGTATTAGTGGCGACCAGATTCAGTTCGTGACAAAATGGTATCAAAGGAGGCCAATGTTTTTGGGTTATATTACTATTCTGGGATGAGTTGGGATATATAGGAGCTAGGAATGTCAGGGATAAGGGTATTGGTCCTGAGTAGGGTAGAAAGACCAACCTCTTATGGAAGACCTTGAGTCACCAGGGGACATTGGAATTGTTTGATTGACTTCACTTATAGGTGAGACACGTGGGCTGCAAACCACACGTAGACATTAGGCGGGGGTGGAGTAGTTGCTTCTTTTATTTTTAAAATGTGTTTAGATTATTTGTATTTGATGTATTTGATTAATTTTTTCAGAATTGTTGTCACAACCTGTTCCTCGGGGCTTGTGTTGTGACTACCTCAAACCCTCCTTCCATATGCCAGGGGTTGGCGACTAGCACCGGAAAGACATATCCCTAAAACTGGTAAGGCATTGCCTCTAAACCTGTAAACTCACCCAAAACAAGAACACATCAACACACAAGAACAAGGTAAACTATAATGTAAAAATGGTGTGTACAGAAAGTAAAGGGGCCAGAATACAAGTCCAACTGGAATGTACATGTAAAACTAAAAAAGTACAATGGCTGTGAACACCCTCCATGGACCCAACCTGAAGGGTAGGTACAAATCTATAATGGTCATACTTGCGGATCATCTCATCTAATGTGCACCTCCGATCATCCTCCAGTCTGGTACCCTCAACCTCCATCAACACTATCAGTCGTCTGCACAAGACACAACAAGGTGTGGGTATAGCCTGTGCAAGGGTGAGTATAATGATACTCAGTAGGGACCCCGATACCCTCGTAGGTCTCCTAGAGTTCCAAAAATGAAAAACCACAAATCACAAAGAAATAGTCAACAAGACTTATTAGGTATATTCCCATACAAATTCCTAAGTTATAATGATATACAAAGGTAACACCACGAAGGTAGAAGTACCACACATGTAACACCACGAAGGTAGAAGAATCACATAGCTACACCACGAAGATAGATGTACCGTACAGGTACACCACAATGATATACGTACCAAATAGGTACACCACATTGATGAATACCATGAAGGTATGGACTCATCTCACACCAGTTTTTCAGTGAAGTATAGAAGTATAGATGATTAGTCACAAAGCTAGGTCATCTTATTTTGTCAAGAGGCACTCCTGCTGACCATACGGTGTTCGAACCACACAGGATCGATAGGTACTAACCCCTGCAATGACCTATACAGGATATGAAATACCAGGAGTCGGTAGGTACTAACCCCCGCAATGACCCACATTGGATCTGACCCACACAAGATCATTATGCGCTGACCCACGCATGATCATTGAGTGCTGACCCACATTGGATCTGACCCCCACAAGATCGATATGTGATGACCCAAAAAGGATCGCTGAGAACTGAACCACATAGGATTTGACCCACATAGGATCGATGATGACCCACACAAGATTGCTCAGTACTAACCTCTGTATGATCTGTCTCTAACCTCCGCCTCACTACCAGCCACTCGATACTCGCTCATAGCACTCTTGATTCTAGGAGAACTGCTCCTCAAGACATAGGTTGTATTTCACCCGGTAAAAAGTTCCATGAAGAAGTATCCCAAAGTTCCATCACGTAAAAAGGGGCCCAACACGACAGACGACGCGTCAATCAGATGCTCGGTCTGTATGTTATTATCATTTCTGTTCCGAGGGCCCGGTTGGATTAGGGTTAGACCCAAGCCGGCCATACTACAACATCATCCAAAACTCAAGTGGATTATACCAAAAGGACCACCTCGATCCAAGTATCATGGTTCCTTAGACGGTTCGTCAAACAGATTCTTAGGTCTCAAGATACGACCAAAAAGGTGAAACTGGGTCTGGATGGGCAAGTGTCCGGTCCGAC
The DNA here is from genome assembly GCA_963277665.1 of Viscum album. Lineage (NCBI taxonomy): Eukaryota > Viridiplantae > Streptophyta > Magnoliopsida > Santalales > Viscaceae > Viscum > Viscum album. The sequence continues at coordinate 2,098,585,516 of OY728122.1, forward strand.
CCGGCCCGACAAGGCCTAGGCCGACCGGACCCAGTACAAGTCGACCCAGCCTAACCGAGGACATTCCCAGTTGGCCGGGACCTCGGCTGGGCTGGCCCGGCCTGCGCTGCACGAGGCTTGGTGGCGTGGCCCGCGGTCGTGTGGACTATCATGGCAGGGTCCACCCTAGCCAACGCTCGGGATGGAGGGCCCTCCTAGGTCACCTGAAAGGCCAAAGGACCATTCCATTTTTGGAAGCGATACCCACCAGAGTGGGTACTTCTCGATGCACCGCGACCAACTGGTCCTACTCCTCCCTCCGGCGCGACAACACTGTTGTCCTCCACGGTCGGTCGGGTGCCAGTCGCCCTTCAGCCTCCGTCGTGGCTAGGTGGTCACACCCTCTTTCCCCACCTACGGAGCGAATGCGCGCCGCCCTACCTCCACATGAATAGACAGTGTGCCGGCCACCCTCCTCTTCCGCAGTTCACTGAATCTTCGTTCTATGCCCAAAAAACATAACTACTGCATATTCGTGATCCTCGGGTCAAGGGATCCGCGTCCATACATTGTGCTCAACAAAACATTGTGTTTTTATCACTGTTAAATATTTTTCATTGATGAATTCATGAACAATACAAGAAGAACAAAATATAAAGGGGCTAGGTATATGTGACGGATAATGGCAATGTTAGTTTGGCCATCATCATTGTGAATCCCGAATGTGAAGAATTATCAAATAAATTCAATCATATTTCAAATTAAAGCCCCTGCAAGACACTCCTGAAAGATGATTCCGAAGTCCGTTCCTCATTCATCATTCAAAAGTAATACTTCATCGGAGGATATTTATCTAAAGGTTCTCCTATTCTCTCCATTCCTTTGCCAACTATTTCTCCCACAAATGGTGTGGTGCCAAATTAATAAGATTAAGTTCATTAATTAAACAAATAGAGTTGGAACATTAATTGAATTGAAGTTGACACATTAACTAAGGGTAATTCCAAGGGTTAACATCATATTAAGAGGGGTTTGGGTGGTCCCCACCACCAAATTTCAAATGGTAGGTTTCAATCTCAAAAATAAAATAAAGCATGTTTATTTTATTTTCTCCCATGAAAAGTCTAAAAACTAATTTCCACCCTCAACCAACTGCAGTCGAGGTGAAGGTCTCCTTAAGCGAATTTCGGCGATGTGAGTTCAACGGTGTCCTTGGATTTCAATTTTTAGCACCTGTTCAAAAGTTTAAAACGCTGCTCATGTGTTTACTAAACATAACCAGAAAAATTCAGAAATTCATTCCAGGCACACAGGGCCTCGGAATCACGCGCCATCAATTTTCACGGACTCGTAATATTCCCATATAATGAAAAACATTACAAGGAAAAATCTGGGTCTTTACATTCTCCCCACCTTAGGGATTTATGTACCCAAAAGACACAACACAAAATAGGGAAACAATTGGGGATAATGGGCACGATTCTGAGCCTCTCGCTCCCAAGTGCTCTCTTAGAGGTTCCCGTGCTGCCAAAGAACGCGCACCAGAGGTATCGACCGTCAACAAAGGACCCACTTCTGTCGACCCTCAATCTCCACTGGAACATCCGAAAACATCGCCCTATTGTCAATTTGTAGCTCATCCTAGTCAATGATGTTTGAAGGATCATGTACGTATCTCCTCAGCTAGGATACGTGGAAAACATCGTGCACCCGGTACAACTGAGGTGGAAGAGCTTAGCGGTAAGCCACCTCACCATCTCTGCTGAGGAACTGAAAGGGTCTGATGAACCTTGGAGATAACTTGCCACCCCATCCAAATCTACACAAAACTCATCGAGGTGAAACCCGTAGAAAGACATGGTCACCATCCTTGAACTCAAGAGGTCTCCATATTCTGTCAGCATAGGACATCTTCCTCTTCTGTGTAGTCTTCATCCTCTCCTGGAAGATCTGAAACTTATCTGTGGTAGCCTGTACTGTCTCTAGTCCCACGAGTGCTGACTCCCATGGGTTAGTCCAGCATAGAGGTGATCTGCAAGGTCGGCCATAAAATTCCTTGAATGGTTCCATTTCGATAGAGGAATGATAGCTATTGTTGTATGTGAACTCCACCAAAGGCAAGTGATCCTCCCAGCTGTGACCGAAATCTTGGACGCAAGAACACAACATGTCCTTAAGGGTCTGAATAGTCCACTCTGTCTGACCATCCGTCTGATGATGGAAGGGGGTGCTCAACCGAAGTTGTGTCCCAAATACCTCCTGCAACCCCTTCCATAACCGAGATGTAAAACATGCATCATGATCAGAGACAATCGTAGATGGCACTCCATAAAGCCATAAATATCCTACAAGTAGAGGCATCTGAAGCACTCTACTGATCATTTCTCTATGATAGGTAGGAAGTGGGTTGAATTGGTGAGTCGGTCAACGATCACCCAGATGGAATCATGCCCCTTGGATGTGCGTGGATTTACTTTCACAATGTCCATGGAGATTCCATCCCACTTACCCTCTGGAAACTCTAGTGACTTAACTAAGCCTGCTAGAACCTGATGCTCTTCCTTCACTTTCTAATAAGTGAGGCACTGAGAGACAAACTCTGATACTTCTTTCTTCATTCTTGACCACCAGTGATGAAGTTGAATGTCCTGGTACATCTCTGCCACTTATGGATGTACCGCTATAGGGGATGTATGGAACTCCCTCAACACTTCCTCCCTGAGCACCACTAGTACTTAGTACTCCCTCTAAAGAGGATGCCATGCTCTCCACCTTCAGAAAATCCATTAGGTGTCTGTCCTATGGATATCTGAGCACGTCGAGCCTCGCAGTTAGTGTCCCCAAGTTGTGCCTCCTTGAATCCCTGTAGGAGTGGGGGAGTGACTGTCATAAACTGAAGATAAGATACTCCATCTCGATCCACATACGATATCTACAAAGCGGTTAACTGCTCTGTCACCTCATTCAACAACTGTATACGAGATCTCTTTCTAAGTGCATCTGCTACTACGTTCCCCTTCCCAGGAGTATAGACTATCTCGAAGTCATAGTCCCGGAGGAACTCAAGCTAACACCACTTTCTTAGGTTCATGTCCTTCTAAGAGAAGATATACCAGAGACTCCTGTGATCATAGTAGACTGTAAAACGTTTTCCCATCAAGTAATGTCACCACATCTTCAAGGAGAATACCACCGCTTCTAACTCTAGGTTATGGGTATAGTAGTTATGTTCATGTTTCCTTAGATATCAAGAACCATACACGATCACTGCTTGATCTTGCATCTGGACACATCCGAGTACGGTCCCTGATACGTCGCACTAAACTAACATACCCAACGCCCTCTTCCAGTAGCCTCAAGATGGGGGAACTAGTCAGTCTATGCCTCAGCTTCTAGAATCTTTGCTGGCATCTCTCGGACCACATGATGGTTTTCCCCTTCTTTGTCAATGCTGATAAGGGTGTTGCTACTCTGGAAAATTCAGTCACAAACCTCCGGTAGTAACCAGCCAAACCCAGGAAACTCTGCACCTCCATCACACTCCTAAGTGAGTCCCAAGAAAGAAAAACCTCAATCTTCACTAGATCCACCACAAATCCAACTTCCAAGATGATCTGTCCCAGAAAGAGAACCTCTCGGTTCCAGAACTGGCACTTTGAGAGCTTACCATAAAGATGGTGCTCTCGAAGTGTGTCAAGAACTATTTGCAGATTATAGGCATGCTCCTCCTCCATCACTGAGTATATTGGGATTCCATCGATGAAGACTACCACAAAGCGATCGAGGTATGGCTATAATATCATGTTTATGAGTCCCATGAACACTATTGGGGCATTGGTCATGCAGAATGGAATAACCAAGAACTAATAATGGACATACTGACATCTGAACAACATCTTTTTCACATCCTCGTCTCGTGCCCCGAGTTGGTGATAACCTGATCTAAGGTCTATCTTCGAAAACCACCGTGCTCCTTTCAGCTTGCCAAAGAGATAATCAATCTTCCAAAGTGGGTACTTGTTCTTCACAGTCACCTGGTTCAGGCACCGATAGTGTACACATAGTCTCAAACTCCAACTTCTTGGAGAATAAAATTGGGGCTTCCAAAGGAGAAACACTGAGCCTAATAAACCCCTTTCTCTGTAAGTCCTCCAGCTATACTCGCAGCTCTCGCAGCTCTGTAGGAGCCATTCTATATACTGATGTAGATGTCGGTGACATCCCGGGGTACAAGTATATGTAGAATTCCACCACTCTGTGATGTGGTAGACTTGAAAAATCATCAGGGAAAACATCAGCATACTGTTCCACCACTACAGGATAGCTCGGACTCTCAACGTCTACCGCTCCGAGGGTAAGTCTTGAAAAATATTGTGTGATCGACTGCACCCTCCTCTATGTAATCCTACACTACAAAGGTTTCCTTCTCACCGAAGAAGGAAAAACTGGTCCCATATGTGTGGACACACCACAATTTTCACCTAATACAACCAGTATGAGAATGAAATGTGGATAACCAGTCTATACACAAGATGACATCGTAAGGCCTCAACACCGCTACTAAAAGATCCCACCTGAAGATCTTGCCTCCTAGAGTAAGCTTAAACTGCCAGAACTAGTGTTTAATCATCCAAACGACTCCCATAGGTGTCTCTAACCATAAGGATCAAGCAAACAACTACACATTTTTTTCCGAGATCTGAACAGGGGTTGTGGAAATAAAATGAGTGACTGGAACCTATGTCTATAAGTACTACAACTAGGGTGGAGTAGATGGAGATCGTACCTCGTATCATATCTGGAGCACTATGGTCGTAGGCCTCAGTTGCCTGGAGGTGAGCTTTCCCCTGTCCACCTTCTCTCTATGGTCGGGGTGGACCACCTAGAGGTGGTGGTGGTAGAACCTCGAATCGCCACCCACCGCCTACTACATGGCCTGCTCCTCTTCCACATATGCCTCCTGCCTGTGGACCTCCTTGATCGAATCTTCGCCTTTGCCCAGGAGGTCCTTCGACGATCTGCTGGTTGTCTGTACGGTGTGATGTGCAGTTTTAATCCACATGACCCTACCCACTGCACGAGTAACACTGCTTATCCCTCGCCTGTCCCACTCTGTCTCGAGAGCCCCACACCTCTGACCCTGTATCATGTGGTCATCCACCTGTAGTTCTGGTCCTTTTACACCTCTGCGTTATCTGTTTGCTTCCAGCTGCCGATGACTTTGCTATGTGTCGTCTGGTGGTGGGTCTCGCTGCCTATGAATGCTCAACAAGAAATATCTTCAGTAAGAGTTCTCGCTCTAACACCCCCTCCTACGACGGGATGTTGGGAGAAACCATCAAAGCTCTAATCTCCTGTATGATCCCATGCTCAAAGGTTCGGGCCCTGGAAAAAGGGTCAGGAACCGTGTTAGTGGAGTAGTGCGAGAGGTTAGTGAACCTCACTGAATACGGAGCCACGATCATGCTACCCTACAGAAAGTGGAGAAGCTCTTGAATACGCACTGAGCGTAAGGTCGCTGGGACGAAATCTACACTAAAAATGCTTTTGAAGTCTTCCCAGATGAGAGTGACCTCATCATGAACCTAGAGCATCATGCTCCACCATCTGCATGTTGCTTCCTAAAGAAGGCTGGCGGCAAGGATCACCATGAGATCAGCTGGTGTCCCTACCAGTTGAAAATCTCTAACCACAGCCTCCAGCCAGTCCTCATCCACCCATGGATCTATCTCTCCCTAGATCCTCAGTGGCCTTTAGTGCTAGAACTCATGCAATTCTCTCAAGCGGCATGCACCCTCTAATTCTTGGGCTGGCGGCGTCTGTTGCCCAATGGGTAGTGGTGCTGATGGTACACCACCCGATGGAACAACTGTCGTAAGGGGGCCCTACACCAAATCCTATTCGCTCGGTGGGCTGTCATCACGTACTCTACCAGGAACCCTAACTGGCTATCTGCATGGAGGCATCCTAAAAGGAAACAGGTGAACTATAGTCATTAAGTTATACCTATTGATCTGACTAAAAGTGATGAGAAGGAATTTTTTTGGAAAACACACACACACAATTAGTGTTTTTGTGCACTGAGTCAGAAATCAGAAGTCAGTGTCCTGGTGTATGGATACGTTGGCCACCACACAAACACTGGACTCCCCAAACTGAAAACCACACTCAAAACACTTCACACTAATGCACCACATAGAAAATATCAGAGTCCTAGTTCTTTGGTAGAACCAAACTCCTCTTATACCAATTTTTCACGACCCGTTCCCTGGGGCCCGTGCCGTGACTACCCAAAGCCCACCTTCCATAGGCCAGGGGCTGGGGACTAACACCGAAATGGTATATCCCTTAAACCGGGAAGGCATTGCCTCTAAACCTGTAAACTCAGCAAAACCAAGCACACACCAAGACACAAGAACACGGTAAACTATAAAGTAAACAGGGTGTGAACAGAAAGTAAAGGGGCCAGAATACAAGAACAACTAGAAAGTACAAGTAAAACTGAAAATTACATCTCATGTGAACACCTTACAAGAACCCAACCTGAAGGGTAGGTAAAACTCTCAAATGATCATCTATGCGAATCATCTTGTCTATTTTCCAGCTTCGATCAGCCTCCAGTCTAGTACCCTCAACCTCGATCAACGCCGTCCGTTATCTTCACAAAACACAGTAAGGTGGGGGCATATCCCGTGCAGGGGTGAGTATAATGATACTCATTAGGGACCCCAAGACCCTCGTAGGTCTCCTATAGTTCCATAAAAAATCACATAGCACAAAGAAATAGTTATGAACACTTCTTAGGTATATGCCCATACATATACCTATGTTATCAAGATATATATAGGTAACACCATGAAGGTATAAGTACCACATAGGTAACACCATGAAGGTAGAAGAACCACAGAGGTAAACCATGAAGATAGAAGTACCACACAGGTACACCACAACGATATAAGTATCACACAGGTACACCACATAGATGAATACCATGAAGGGAAGGACTCAGCTCACACCGGGTTTTTAGTGATGTATAGAAGTACATATAATTAGTGGCAAAGCTAGATCATTTTATTCTGTCAGGAGGCGCTGTTTCTGACCATACAGAGTCTGACCCACATAGGATCGATATGTACTAACCCCTGCAATGATCCACAGAGGATCAGACCCACACAAGATCAGTATGCGCTGACCCACACAGGTCGTTGAGCGCTGACCCACACTAGATCCGACCCACACAGGATCTGTATGCGCTGACCCACATAAGATTGATGAGAACTGACCCACACAGGATCTGAACCATATAGGATCAGTGCTGACCCACACAGGATCACTTGGTAGTAACCTTCTTATGATATGTCTCCAACCTCCGGCTCATTTCCAACCAATGGATACCCACCCATTGCACGTTTGATTTTGGGAGAAACACTCTTAAATCCACCAGTCACATTTCAACTGGTACTAAGTTCCACGAAAAAGTATCCCAAAGGTCTGTCATGTAAAAAGGGACTTAATGCAACAAAAAACGCGTCAATCGAATTCCTTGTTTGTATGTTATTAGCGTTCCCATTTCGAGGGCTCGGTTAGATTCAGGTTCAAACCAACCCTACCATACTCCAACATTATCCAAAACTTAAGTGGAGTATTCTAAAATGATTGTCTCGATCCAAGGATTTTGGCACTATATACGGTTCGTCAAACAGACGCCTGGTTCTTAAGATACGACCAAAAAGGAAAAATTGGTTCTGGATGGGCCCGGGTCTGGTCCGACCCATCCCGACCTGGCCTGGGCTGACCCGACCCAGTACGGGTCACCCTGGCCCACCCTAGTCTGGCCCGGTGGACCTGGAACTTGGTTGGCCCAACCCGATCCTCAAAGGGGTAGCTCGGCCTGCACTGGGGGCAGCTCGGTGGCGCGGCCCATGGTCGGGTGGACCACCATGGTGGGGTCCACCCTAGCTGACGCCAGGGAGGGAGGCGCCTCCCAGGTCACCCAAAAAGACAAAGGGACATTTGGTTTTTGGAAGTGGGACCTGCTGAAGTGGGACCTGCTCGGTATGCCATGGCCTGCAGGTTCGTCGGACGATCCTGGTCCTCACAACAGCACAACAACGCAGATGTCCTCCACGATCGGCCAGGTGCCGACCACCCTTCAGCCTCCGCTGTGGCCTCCTACTCCACCAGTGGCATGGATGCCCGCCGCCGCTCCATCACACGGCTGACCGGCGTACCAGCCGCAAACCTGCTCTACTATGGCTGATGGGCTGTAACCTCCTACTCATCCGGAAACACAAATGGGCACCACCCTACCTCCACACGACCGGCCAGTGTGCTGCCCACCCTCCTCTTACACAGTTCCCCACATCTTTGTTCTAAGACCAAAAAACAAAACTACCTCATATTTGCGATTATCGGGTCAAGGGCTCTACGTCCATACATCGCGCTCAACAAAACATTGTGTTTTCAACACTGTTAAATATTTGGAAATGATGAACGCACTAAGAATGCATGAAGAAAAAAAGATGAAGGGGAAAGGTATATGTGTTGGACAATGGCCATGTTAGTTTGGTCATCATCATTTTGAATCCATAATATGAATAATTATGAAATAAATTCAATAAAATTGAAAATTAAATCCCCTAACTTGACGTTCAATGGAGATGTCGTGAGGAAGAAGATAAAGTCAATGAAGGGGACGTCGATGTTCGTCGCTCCCTCAAGACACTTCCGACATCGGATCCTCGTTCTTCTTTCAGAAGTCGTTCTTTGTCGGAGGACATTTCTCCGAAGGTTCTCCCAATCTCTCCATTCCTTTTCCAACGATTTCTCCCACGAAATGTGTGGTGCCAAATTAATAAAATTAAGTTGATTAATTAAACAAATAATGTTAGAACATTAATTTAATTGAATTTGGAACATTAACTATGGGAAATTTCAATGGTTAACTTCATATTAAGAGGGGTTCGGTTGGTCCCCACCACTAAATTCAAAATGGGTTGTTTCAATTTAAAAAATAAAATAAAGCATGTTTATTTTCTTTTTTCCCATGAAAAGTTAGATAACTGATTTCCACCCTTCACCATCTGTGGTCGAGGTGAAGGTCTCCTTAAGCGAATATCGGTTTTGTGAGTTCAACAGTGTCCTCAGATTTCAATCCAAGTACCAGTTCAAAAGTTACAAACCCCACTTGCATGTTTACTGAGCGTACAAACAAAAGTACAGAAATTCATTTTGGGCACATCGGGCCCCAGAATCACACACTGCAAATTTTCACAAACTCATAATTTTCCTATATAATTTAAAAAAATTACATGAAAAAATCTGGGTCTTTACAATTGTGGTATTGACAATTTTTTTGTGACTGTTTCATTTTTTAGCCACATGAATCCCCGAAAAGCTCCCATGCACCCACAGGAGGAAGGCTAAGAGAGTTCCCCCACACCAATTGATCAGAGGCTAGTTGAGGCTATGGTCTAGGATATCCAAGATCAAGGATAGGGACCAGATCCTGACCCCATTTCTATTAGGGCAGAAGAGATGGTTCCTAGGAAGGACAAGGCCTAGGAGTTCCTGAAAAATAATCATCCTACCTTCTGAGGTAGTATAGAACCCCAGGAAGCATAAGAATGGCTTGAGAATATCGAGTGCATGTTCGAGTTCCTAGATACACCTAAGGAGCTCAGGGAGAAATGTGACTCTTTTATATTGGAGGGTCCCAGTCACTGGTGGTGTGAATCAGTACTTCAGACTGGGAAGATTAGCAGATGCGCTGGGGATATTTCAATGCTGTCTTCAATGTGAAGTATTTACTCGAGGTCTTGGAATATTCTAGGTACTGAGATTTCGTGGATCTTGTTCAGGAGAATATTTCTTTCATGGATTAGACCAATCGTTTCACTGAACTGGTTCAGTATTTCCCTGAAATTGTCTCCTATGAGCATGTGAGGACCAAAAGGTTTGAGAAAGGCATGTGACCAGAGATATACTCCAAGGTGTTCTTATTTAAGACGAGGACCTATGATGAGGTGGTTGATTAGGTGTAAATAGTAGATATTGATCGGAGAGGAAGATCTGGTTTCTCTGGTCAGTATCAGAAGTCGGTAACGGTAGCTCTTTAGAAAAAAAAATGAAATGGGAGGAACAAGTGAAGAAGGGAGGTGGTAGTCCAGGCCACTCATCCAGGCAGTTTTCTTTTGTGTCATTTGATGTGAGATCACTCATATTCCACTAGTGTGGTAAGATGGGGCACATCTGACAATCATGCCAGCTTCCTACAAAGCCTTGTTACAAGTGTGGAGGTATGGGGCATTTCAAGCACTTTTGTAGGGTGGCACATCCCCTTCCGAGTGGGGAAGGGTCAGTGGATTCAAGTGGAGTGCCAGCACAGTCTAATCAGTTGAGGACTGGTGGATCACGATTTTGTGGCCGTGGTGGTAGGGATAAGTCATCTTCTGGGTAGATCCTATTTAGGGTACAACCATAGACTAGCGGTTGTCCCCAGAAAAAACTAGACATCTCTATGCAGTGGATCAGGCACCAACAGGATCAGAGGTGGGACCGTCGACAGTTTGTGGTACCTTTTTTATCACATATTCTATAGCTGCTTATATTTTTGATATGTGTGCCTCTATTTCATTCATTTCTTCCTATTTTGTGTACACACTGAATTTTCCAACCGAGTTGCTGTCTTTTGCGACAGAGTTTGTTACACCGCTAGGAAAGAAGAGGGAGAATGGTCTTAGTTTCCCATCGTGTGCGCTTTCCATGTCAGGGGTTGAGAGGGAGTGGTACCTCTTGGTCTTAGATATGGATATTTTATATGTGATACTTGGCATGGATTGGATACTACATTTCCAAGAACACATCAATTACTGCAAGCGGCAAGTGAGTTTCACGACACCTGATGGGTGTCGTCTGGTTTTTCTTGGAGAATGGGATCCTCGGTCAGGTCGTGCATGACCTCAACTCCTAGAGTTATAAAGTCTTATCTTTTTTTTATCATCACTAATTCTAGAGGAAAATTTTCTTTATTCTGACGGTGCACCACCACATGTATTGAATGAGTTTCCGGAGGTATTCTCAGATGATTTTTCATGTTTTCCTCTAGAGAAGGATGTTGAGTTCTCGATTGAATTGGCACTGGGAACACAACTGATATCTCTTACCTCATATCATATAGACCCTATTGAGGATAGGAAAATAAAGATACGGTTGTATGACTTCGAATCCAAAGGATTCATTCAGCCAAGCGTCTCTCCTTGGTCCCCGCCTCTGTTGTTTGAGAAAAAGGCTGGCAGATCCCTCTGGTTGGGCATTGACTACCAAAAGATGAATAATGTCCCAATTAATAACAAATGAAATTTTAATAGAATAGATGATTTGTTCAATCAGTATAAGGTGGAAAAGTGGTTCTCAGAAATAGACTTGTGTTTGGGATACCATCAACTCAGGGTGAAAGAGGAAGATATCCCGAAGACAGCCTTTCAAAGTAGGTATGACCACATTGAGTATTTGTTCATTCCCTTCGGATTGACCAATGCTCCAAAAGTATTTATGGAACTAATGAATATGGTGTTCCACCAGTATATTGATTCCTTCAATGTGGTGTTCGTGGATGACATTATAGTATTCTATGGATATGAAGAGGAACACAAATATCCCTTGAGGATCATCTTAGGCACTTTGTGGGATCACGACCTCTATAAATATTTGTCAAAGTGAACTTTATGGGTCATGGAGGTGAATTTTATATGTCATGTGATCTCAGAGAAGGTGGTTTTAGTGGACCCCTAGTAGATTAGGGTGGTTATGTCATGGGAGTAGCTGAAGAATGTGTTTGAGATTAGCAGTTTCCTTGGACTGACTGGTTATTAATGGGGATTTTTTTTTCGGGATTTCTCTCACCTTTCATTACCGATTACTGAGTTCACCTGGAAAGGGGTGAAGTTTTTATGGGTCCCAAAATGTCAGGAATCTTTTGAGGAGATGAAGTGGAGGTAGACTACCACCCTCGTGCTGATTTTCCAGAGGCTGGAAAGGGGTATGTGGTGTATTGTAATGCTTTAGGTATCGGTCTTGGGTGCATGATTATGGAGGATGATCAGGTGTTAGCATATGGATATCACCAACTCTGACCACATGAAAACAATTACCCAACCCATGACTTGGATTTGGCAGTGATGATGCATGCTTTTAAGACTTGGCATCACTACCTCTTGGGGGAGATGTTTTTGGTCTACTCCGATCAAAAAATCATCATCCATATCCTCTCTTAGAAGGACCCAAACTTGAGGTAGCGTAATCGGATTGAGTACTTGCAGCGGTTCAACTTTGATATTTTCTATACCCCAGGAAAAGGTAATGTGGTGGCCAATGCCTTGAGCATAAGATTTACAGTGTAGGATTTGAGGAAGTCTTCTGATGAGTGGTCTTTTATGGGGATCTCTTCTTAGATACATGTGGAGACCAAGGAGCAGGATGAGGGAGCATTTATGGAAATCATTTAGTTTAATACATTACTATTGGAGTTGATTTAGCGGGAACATCCTAGTGGCGAGCTTTGTCAGTGGTCAAGGAATTTTTTTCATGGTGGGGAGACATCCTCTGATTAGTCGTCATCCCCTGAGGGAATCTTGTGCTTCAAGGTCCATTCAATATTTCCATTTTCTCTATGGATGTTTTTGATGTAGGATATCCACCAGTCTCTGTGGGATTTCCATCTGAGTGCCACCAAGATGTATTATGATGTGTGACGAATGTTTTAGAGGCTAGGTATGTGACATGACATAGCGGACTTTGTTTTGAGATTCTACACATGTCAGCAGGTGAAAGTAGAGCATCAAATGCCCTTTGATTTCCTCCATCCATTACCATTTCCTTCCTGGAAGTAGGATGGGGTTTCCATGGACTTCTTCGTGGTCTTACCTCATACACCTCAGGGTAAGAATTCCATTTTAATTGTGATCTATTGTTTAAAAAAATCATCCCACTTCATTCCAATCGAAGATACAACTAAAGTGGATGAGTTGGGCCATTTGTATCTTCAGGAGGTGGTGAGATTCCATGGAGTTACATTAGAATTTGTGTTATATAGAGACCCTTGTTTCACTTCTAGGTCTGGGGAATGCCTTTAGAAGGCCCTGAGGTCTCAGATTAAGATGAGCACGACATACCACCCCCAGACGGATGGTCAGACTGACCGGACAAATCAAATTTTGGAGGATAGGCTCCATGCATGTGTCCTAGACTTTGGAGGTTCCTGGGATAACCGTTTGAGATTGGTTGAGTTTTCTTATAAAAACAGTTACCAATACTTGATTCGAATGGATCCTTTTGAGGTGCTCTATGGTTAGCCTTTTCAGTCCCCTCTATGATGGGTTGAGGTAGGTGAGACGTCACTTTTGGGGCCGATTCTAGAGCATGAGACATCTGAGAAGGTCAAGTTAATCAGGAAGAATTTATTGACAACTCAGATTTTCCATAAATCATATGCTAACCGGAGGCATCGATACTTAGAGTTTTCTGGGGGTGACAGGGTATTCTTGAAAGTGTCCCCTCATCTGGGCCGTTGTCGATTGGGAAAGTAAGGGAATCTGATGTAGAGGTATGTAAGACCTTTTGATATAACCAAGCATATTGGAAAGGTGGAAAAAATGTTGGAATTACCTTCTCAGTTGACATCCATCCATGATGTCTTCCATGTCTCCCAGTGGAAAAAATACAACTCAGATTTTTCCTATGTGATGAGTTAGGAAGAGTTGGAGATAGAGCCTAACTTGTCAGTTTTTGAGCGGCCAGTGAAAATAGTGGAATCCCAAGAGAAGGTTCTTTGAGGGAAGTCTATTCCACTAGTTTGGGTTCATTGGAATAATGGTAGTGATACACATGAATACTGGTATCAGAAGTCATGGGTTGAGGATGAGTACCCATTCTTGTTTTCCGATCAAGCCTCTGGTCGACTTTCTAGGACAAAATGTTATCATAGGGGAGGGGGATAATTGTCACACCAAAGTTATTTATTAAAGGTACTTATATTTCTTATATTTTTCACCATAAAATCCTTCTTATTTCCCACCTAATCCCCCACAAATTATGGTGGCTTTTGAAGTGGTTTTTAGGGGATAAAGGAGGGTGCACGGTTTAAGTGAACAGTTTTCCAAACCGTGCACACAGACCAAGAACCTATGTATAGGTGATTAAAAATGTGTAAAAATTACATCTTTTACCTCCCAAGATTTATCCAAACTCATCCCTTTCTTCCCCAATTTGACCCTTATATCTATTTCCTCCTTACAAGCACCTAATGAGTCCCTTAGAACTTCATTTTGAAGGGAGATTTATTGGAGGTTCTTCAAAAAATCTCAAGTAAGTGTTTCTTCCTCTTAGATACTCCCTTTTTCGTAAAGTTTCTTTCAATTTAATTGAGGTTCCAAATGACCAGAGGTTAGGGTTTCTAACTTAGGGTTTAACCTTGTGTTTTCTTGGTCCAATATTCTATTTTTATGCATGATCTACCTTCCTTGAGGTGTGGTGGTGGTGAGTTTCAGTTTTCTCACAAAGGATTCAAGGTTTTAACAAATTTGGTAAGTGATTCCATTTTTCATGCAATTTTTGTGAATTATCTTGTTTTTTTATTGTTTTTTCATGTTTATTTCATTTTAATTTTTCTGGAAATATTGGTTTTAGTGGTATTTATAAATAAAATTAATTTTTTTGTGTCATTTTTATGCAAAATTGGGGGTTTTCATAGAGACCTTTTATTTGTTCATTTGGGGCTGACCTATAACTATCTATTTGATTTTATTGAAATGTATTAGGTCTAAAAATAATATTTTGAATGTTTATATAATTTGGTTATTGTTACAAAAATCTGTTTTAATTGTGTTTGTGATGCATATGAACCTTAAGTGCGACATTTGTGTGAAAATGGAGTTTTTACAATGATATCACTTATTAAATCATATGAAGCTACCCTAAAATTGATTTCTAGGTTTCATTGGATGTTTTTGGACTTAATTTTTTGTTTTGGTAACTTAAACCGTGCACATTGTGTGCAAAGTGGTGGTTTGAATGATTTTTGGGTACAAAACAAGACAAGATTATGAGAAGTTGTTTACTGAAAATCAAAATGCTTTGTCGTTAACTGGTATAAAGTGTGTATAGAAAGTGTATTGTTTTTATGTTACCAGTAGTGGTGTTTTCATATGAAATGGGATGTGTGTTAATTGATTAAATTGTTTGATCACAAAGGGGGAAGCACCGATACCTTGGGGGGAAGATATGTACTAGTACAACTAGGGATCCGAATGGGGTTTGTCTCTCTTTCACTGAGAAAATAAATAAATACAACTCTAAAAACTATATGGATGATGTTTGGGGACCACTAGGTTATGGTTATGTTCCCTAATTTTTTTTCATGCATGGGAAATGATTTCTGACACGGTTAATTTACACCGATGTTTGAGGTACATAGGGCCCGAGACTATTTAGTTGCCAAGGGGTGTTCCCAGTTTTGGTGCTCCATGTATTTGTGGTATTTACCCTTTTATTAGGGTCTATTTGGAAGTACATTAATATATCTTACATGTATAATTTTAATGTGTTATATTTCTGGAAAGTTTTAGTTTGAAAACTATATTCAATTGAATGTTTTATTTCTTGGAATTTGTCACCACTTTTCTTCACTTATTAAAATTGCTTTCTTTTTCATCTTGTATTTCCTACTATTTGGAATATATGGGTGGTATCCTTTTGGGATTAGACTCAAAACCTACTTACACCCCTTGGGTGTAAGTAGAAGTGGTTATGTTTGACTCAGGTAAAGTAAAATCCTTAGGTGATGGCATTTTGGGTTGTTAGTCCCCTCCTATGGTGTGGTGTTGTGGAGACGGCTCGGGGGTGACGACCCCTTGTCATGTGGAGTCTTTGTGGCTGATTTTATGCTATTTTTATTTATGTTTGGACCTCTTATACATTATTTAAATCATTGTATTCAGTTCTGGATTTTTCATAAGTCTTGTTTGGCATGAAAATTTCAGATTCTTATTATTGATTGTTTTTAATGATTTATGCTTTCATACTCGGGTAAATCATTCCCAAACCTAATTAATTGATGCCCAAGAACTTGTTCTAGCCCGTGGGGATAGTTAATTCCCTTCGGGCCTTGTCAAGGTCCATATTTTTGGCCAATATTTGTGGATACCAGATTCGGTTCGTGACATATATACATATATAAATTTATAAAATTCTTATTGGTTGAAAATAGTTTACCCTTTACAAACCGTACTGATTAGAAAAACCATTTAATTAAAAACCAATATCACATGAAAATAATAATTTCACACACACACACACACACATATATATATATATATATATACACACACAAGACATTGAATCTATAATACTCATCATCAGAGAATAAATTCTTGTTTGAGGAAAACCTCGCTATAAGAGAATATAAAATGGACGAATTAATATGAAATCAAATTAAAACTCAATCTTCGATAATTGATGATATCTGTTGTGGAAGATTCATCATGAATTTAAAACATTATTTTCTAAACATAGTATACTCATTTAATGGTGAATATCGAAACATAAGAAAATAATTAAACCCACAATCATGAATTAAAACATGACTTCATAATTTAGCAGAGTCCTTAAAATTATGATATGAAAACTAACATTATATAATCTCTCTTTATATGTTCTGAAAACAATTTATGTTAGATATATATATATGTATATATATACATATAAATATATATTTATGTATGTATACATTTATTAAACAGAGATTGATAAAAAGATAATTGAAACCCTTTGCGCAATAATAACAATTCCCATAGATTCTGAAAATAAAATGAGAGGATTGATCTAAACGCATATATATATATATATATATTCACAAATTAAAACTTTAATAGATAGAATAAAATTAAAACCATTAACACATATGTATATATATACTGAAAAATAATAATTTATATATGTGAATCTATATGTATACACATACACACATATATATGTAATACTTTGTATAACAACATAATTTGATCAAACAATTAAACCCTCAATATTTAATCTAAAATAATAGCTCCCTTACAAAATATAACTAGAAATAATAACCCCTTACATACATAAGTTTAGAATTAATGTTTAAGAAAACAAATTTAACTCGTACATATATAAGCTGAAAATAATGAGTTATATATGTTTATATATTCACACACACACAAACACAGATATATATATATATATATATGTAACAACATTAATTGGAAAAGAAAAACTAAAACACACCCTTAACTTAGTTTGGATCAAAAGAGGGATTTGTGACTCCTAGAAATTGAGTAGAATAGAATGGGGAATTTGGGGAGATGAGGGTCAGATGTTTTGATGTACAAATAGGGTTTTTATATATTGAAAATAGTAACATATATTATTTTAATCCATTCATAGATGGAAACTATAGATAATTTAGGGGGATGATGAAAGGATTTATTTACAACTTATTCAATTCAATTTGGAATAAGACAAAACTAAAATGGCCAAGGAAGGAGGGTGACTTTGATGATAACAATAAATGGAGAAAAGGAGGGGCATCACAATTTGATTTCTATTTGTTCATACATTTGAAGAAGAATATGGGAGGAAGAAGAAAGAGGCTAACGACTGACCCACTATCTGACACGACCTGGTGCGAGGCATGACTCAATAAAGGAGATGGGGAAGATGAACAATGATATTACATTTAATATATATAGATATATTTATATTCATTTGGTTTTCATGTTATTTTTTATCCTTATATATATATATATATTACTTTTTCCTTTACATGAGTCACACTTCACTCCTCCCAAATATTCCATCATTTCACTCTCATTTCATTATTCATTCAAACTCACGTTTGACACTGCATCCACTTTTTTTCATTTTCTTTTACCATATTTTTATAAACAAATAATTTTATAGATATAAATATATATTTATACCCTCATGTATTTAATATATAATGTGTTTTTTATATATAATAAAATAATAAAATAATATATATATACTAATTAAATGATAATTATATTTATAAATGTATATATATATATATATTAAGTCACGTTTTCTCGATATACAAAATAGTTATGTATATTTTTAAAACATATCATATTTTCTTCTTTTAGTTTTATTATTTAATTTTTTTCCAATACATATATATCAATTTAGTTTTTTTAAATATAAATATATATATATATATTTATATAATTATTTTTTTAAAAAAAATAAATATCTGAGGTCCCATTTTTCTTAAACACATATATAAGAGTTATTTTTAGCAAAATAATTGTATACATTTATGTCTTATAAATATTATAAAACTAAACACATTATATTTTTTAATTTTTAAAAATTATATTATCCTAAAAATAATAATAAAAAATTGTAAAAATATTTTTTTCCATTAATTATTATTATTAAAAATATTGCATTTAATAACCTTTAAAAATAAATTCTATTTTGAAAAAATATTAGATGTAGTTATGTTAAAATAAACTTTCAAACAAAGGATAAAAATATTTTTTTAGAATGAATTTCAAAACTATAACTAATTATAATTAAAACATTTGATTTCAAATATTATTTTCTAAGAACATTGTTTCAAAAAACTTTTTTGTTGGTTTAAATTATAAATAAATTAAATTAATAATTTATTTTAATATTAAAATATTGTTTGGAAATACTGGGATGTTACATTATTCCCCTCTCAATAAAATTGTATTGTCACAATTCATTTTGTTGGACTAAAAGAATTATGAATTTCTTTCTTCATAAAAAACATTAGGACCGTTAAACGTCTAGACATAACAACATATAATATAGAAAGTTGTCTAGACCATTCCTCTCATACCAATTAAATATAATAATCCTTTAACATTACGTAATAGATGACCTTTTTTCGGTCTATGTTCTAGAGAGACAAACACAAGATAATAATTTATTAGAGCTGTAATAAAATTAAACAAACAAAAGTCAAACATTGCTTCCATGTAACATCCCAGGTAAATAAAGAATAAAACCTTTTCATATTTATTAATTTTTGCGAATTAAATATTAATTTTACTTTAAAGGGGTTTCTATGTTCGATAGCGTACCCGATACGCAACAAAGAGATTTTTTGAAATCTTACGTTGCACACTAGTAATAAAATAATATTATTTTAAATGGTAGTTAACACATAGCATTTGTATTGGCGGGAATGAATAGAAATAACTAAAATATGATTATATATGTTTGTTAAATGTTTTTACATTTATCCAATAAATGATAAAGGATTAAAAGACAAAAGGAATTCAATTTTTGGCATATATACTCTAATATTCACTAAAGGTCCACTTATCACCTTTTGATGGCGCACCGTCATTAAATATTGTTTTGGTCACTCTTATACATTATATTGGATCAAATAAAATTCTAATTTAGAATCGGGATATCAAAATTTTCTTTGTGTAAATTTTTGGTATTTTTCCGATAAAGTTCATTTTTTAATGAATAGTGAAAAATGTTGTATTTTAATTCAAAACCTCTTTTTAATCTAATTTATTTATATGATTATATTATCTTTTGAATTGGTTATAAATTGAAATTAGAATATATTGTTACCATTTAATCCAATAGTGGTCATTGGAATTAATTTCACTTTGAAATTGGACTTAAACATGTGTCAATATTTTGATATATATTATTTCATAAAAACACGCTATTTGTTCTGAAAGCGGGAGTTAATTATTAAATTAATCAATGTAACATATATTATTTTAATTTTGTAAAATAGACACCATTTTTGAATTCAGAATATCAAATATATCTTTGGGTGATGGTTTGGTATTCTTCTGAAAAACTTCAATTTTTGATGAATATTGAAATCACTAAGTGGTACTTAAAAAAACATATTTTTCATTTAAATGAAATTTTACCACCTCTGTGTTTTGAATTTAAAAAACATGACATTCATGGTTGCTATTAGGAAGTTAAATGTGTTTCAATGAGATTATAATAATTTTTTTGGTGAATAGTAACTTTTAAGTTTGTAATCACGATTAGATGTAATTAGTGTAATTTATGGTAAAAATAATGTTTTAATAATATGAACTGACTTTGAAACATGTCCTACCCTTATTATATGTGTCATGGCCGAACAAGAAAATCCATGGGTCAACTTGGGGACCCCATGGAGCCGCATTGGTTGGAAAATGACATTAATAACTTTTTATTTAATGTTGAAATAAAAATGTCACAAACATGTGTTGTTTTACTAAAACAATTTTTACATGGGGTTATACAAGCCAGATTTTTGACTATAAATAGTCATTGGAAATATAAAGAGATTTAATACATCATATTATTTTTTTTATAATTTTTAGACATTAAATAAATTAAATTATTTATGACACCATGATGATGCAGCGATTACCTCATTATTTAACGATTTAAATAAAATGAAAAGATAATGTAAAATATAAGACCTAAACTTTTCAAAAACCTATTGGATGGGTGGATTTAGAACTCTTATGACATTATACTAGAAATATATAATTTTGGGACCTTTAAAATCCGAAAATAATTTTATAATAATGTAACCTTCTATAACTTTCCAAGAGTGACCCTCCTCTCCTCTTATAAAAGGCCCCCACCTCTACCACCTTACCCACACCTCTCAAGACTTTGGCTCAGCCAAAACCTACCCATTTTGTCTCTCCACATCCCTCTATTACTCCTAGAAGACTCAATTTGGGCAGAAGTCTTTCCATGGAAGCTTTTGAGCTCAAATAAAAAAGAGTTGCCCGATTTAAAGGTAGTGTCTTCTCTTGTGTTCTTATGTTTTATTTTGCTTCTCCAACCCACTAAACTCTTTTTATTCCTTTATTTTGTTACAAAACTAGTATATTAAATATACTAGGATGTTTTTTTTTGAGAAGTATTAGATCTAAACATACACACTCCTTCATCTAATGGTTAAAGAGCATACTGTTTCCATGGTTGACGAATTTCAGCCTCACAAAACGATGATTGTTCAATATTCTTCTAACATCTTAAAAGGTGGATATTAAGATGACACTATATTTATATATGATATATATTATGTTTATTTTTTTCCTTATACTTCTGCATTTTTAATTTGTGGCATAACTTTAAGGTTTCCATTGTGGGTAATCACGATAATTTCAATTTAGGAAGTGCGGACTACCGCCCCCTCAAAGTGATTTGATTCGTTAATGCCATATGTGGGACGTATAAAGGATTGAGTTAATGTTATTATATATGATGATATACTGGAATTGTAATATACCCTTATATCATTATGATTTCACTCCATTAAATACGAAATAGAAATGAAAGTAGCGTTCATGCGTACGTACGGCTTACCATCTCAATGAATGGTGCATTTCATTTCTTACCTCAAAATGTTATGTACTATTATAAATACATGTATATGCTGGATATATACGATATATATGATATCCAAATCATGAATATCATTCTGGATATAATGATCCTTTGACCACATAAACAACATGTAATTGTAAGAAGTCCATTTTTTACTTAAGTACCAAATATCGACAAAATGAACTTTATTAAATTAAATGATTACATAACGTTTATAACACGGAAATAAGTTATATAAAAAGAATAATAAACAAGAAAAAGGTTATTAAGAACGTATAAATTAACACTAGTTTATTATTTAGGAGATTAAAGGGCAATCGAGTCACGTCGGACACAAGGTAAGGGACATCGTTTCATCTCCTTTCATTGAGGCATATTTTGTTTTATACACAACTTTATTTTATACGGTGTATAAACCCATTAGACTTTTAAGTTTATTCAAAAGGAATATTTTTATACGAAGCGTTTATTAAACGATAAAAGGGAATGTTTTTTTTGTTGTACGTATGCGGTGACAACAACTTCTCTGCCGCCGTGACCTTTATTTGAGTTTCGGCTTCCTCTATAAGACATAAATTTTTTTGAATGATTAATTAATACCATGTTTTACTTTTCCTTTATTTTGGTATTGAAAATAGTTTTCGTAATGGTTTTATATCAATGTGTTGTATTGATATCTTGTGATTGAAAAGTGGAAATTTTATGTTTCCTTTATGGATGTTTTATGTGATACGATTATGTTATGGTTCTTGGGCATTGTCATGAAGACGGGTGGTTCCATGATAAACTAAGGGAGAGTGAGCCTGATATAGCTCTCCAATTCATTGGGTAACGCCAAGGAGTTAAACGTTAAGGTTTCTCCGAATAGATTTAGGGAATATACTGTGATGGTTATTCCAAACGTAACTATGAGGGTTACTCCCTACGTAAGAATGTTATGAATGCCTCAAGTTACCATTATGTCTTATGATTTCTATGATTTATTCATGATTTGATGAGGTATGTTAAAGTGATTATGTTTCATGGGTAATGTATGATTTCATTCTTATGTATATATGTACTCATGTTTCCTTTCCAAATTTTTATATCCCTTACGGAGCTTTTTATGATCATCCCAAGTTTTTGAAATGTTTTTCACGGGTCAAGGGAAAGGTACATGATGTGATGATAGTTTCAAGGAAGTGTCAAGAAAGAATCCATGTTTTATTTTAAATATGATTCCATTGATGGGAAAAATGAATACTATCTTTTATGTAACCACTTTGTTTAAATGTGGAATGTAATGCATGTTTTAGGATCTAATTCTATAAAACTCTAAACCTGAACAGATCCTCAACATGTATTATTGAAGTAACTCAAGTTTAAGTAATGTTTAAGGCTGGGGCCTTATATTCAACATGCGAAAAAATCATGGCGTCTTACTTTGGACTTCCAAGTGACCTGTAAAATATAATTTTAAACAAGGGATGAGCATTGGAAATTCTCAGTAAGGGGTTTTAAGAATAATTAATAAATACTTTAAAAAACAATTATTTTCTATAAATACACAAAATTAAATAATTTTATTTAAAATAAAATAAAATTTCTCAAAGCATGTCATCATTATTTTTTGAGAGTTACTAAATATCATTTTTAGGAAAAAAAATTCTAACAAATTTCTATTCTTATTTAAAAATTACAAATAAATATCATTATAAAATATTCACTCACTTGAACAAAAAATGCCTGAAATTTGACATAGAGGTTATAATATTTCAAAAATTAATTATGTGTGTCATGTCAGGGGTAAAATAAACATAAAATAAAACTTACTCTGATTTTTTTCAGAAAATGATATCAATTATCAAATAGCACTTATATTCAATTGAACTTTTTTTATAGATTGGAGAAAAAAATTATTCCTTCTTTATAAAAAAATTTCTATATAAGTATATAGACAAATATAAAACATTATACCCTGTGCTCCAGATTAAATAAAGCCATATAAATGTTCATAAGAGAATGATTCTTATCCACTGGTATTTTACTAGTTGAATAATCTCGTGTATGGTCAAACATTATATTCATAAGGATGGAATGTAAAATGTAGGACATCATAAAAATATATCAAGACCTCATGAAAAAACCATACATAATAAAACAGTTAAGTCTTCATGCCATTTCATTAGTTTGTCTCGTGAGATCTATTGATTCATCGAGTGGTTATAACGGGCCTCACCCATCCCATAAGAAGTCCAACGAATTCCTCATATGATTAATAAAAATATGTCTTTAAATAAATGTGTCCCACACCACATTGATTTCTTTGAATCTTAATCATCGATGAAAATGAATTCATTGATAAATTATTGAGGTACATAATCTTTAAACAATCCAAAGTGTCCAATACTACTTTGAAAAGTTTAATTATTAATACATATAATATCATAAAAGAATAATACCATACTTGAAATAAATTTCTCTATTTATAATGAAAAAATAATAAGTATAATTAAATAAATACATACATTATCTCTAAAATGCATGGAAAGTCATTTATAAATTAGACATTGGACATAACTAACTATTCATGACATACCATGAGGGGCCAATCTAGTTTCACACATGAAATGATAGTTTGCGCACATAAAATATTTACTTGTTTAGTCTTGTCACATAAAATGATAACTATTTTTATTTAAAAACAAGGTTACTCATAACTATATACTATATGTTGATACATTCTTACATTGTATTCATATTTGGAAATAATTTACTAACCATTTTCAATAAACAAAAGGATATACACATATGTATATACATTAAATAATAACCACACTATCAAAACAATAACCCTTTTAAAATTTTAAGGTGCACAAAAACAAAACAGGGTTTTGTTATTATTTTCCATCATAGATCAGAAATTATAACCATATGGAAAAATTGAATTTCTAACTAAGAATGACCTATTCAACATATAAACATATATACGTAAAATATGTACCTATTTATATGTACTCGTTTCTAGAAACAAAATCACTTGATAAAAATTAAATCTATAAGTTTTTAATTCTGTAAAAAAATTAATAAAATAGATAGAAAAAAATATTTTTAGTTACTTGTGTATAAATATTTATATATATATATGTATGTATATGTATATATATATATACATATATAAATTTATAAAATTCTTATTGGTTGAAAATAGTTTATCCTTTACAAACCATACGGCTCCAAAATAAGCATTTAATTCAAAACCCTTATCACATGAAAATAATAATTTCATACTCATATATATATACACATATATGACATTGAATCTATAATACTCATCATCGGGGAAGAAATTCTTGTTTGAGAAAAACATCGATAAATGAGAATATCAAATAGATGAATTAATATGCAATCAAGTTAAAACATAATCTTTGATAATTGATAATTTCTATTGCGGCAGATTCATCATGAATTTAAAACCTAATTTTATAAACATAACATATTCATTTAATGCAGGTTATCAAAACATAATAAAGTTATTAAACCCACAATCATGAATTAAAATATGAATTTATAATTTAAAAGTGTCCTTACAATCATGATCTGAAAACTAACATTATATAATACTCCTTTATATGTTACGAAAATAATTTATTTTAGATATACATATATATGTATATGTATATATATATATATCTATATGTATATATATATTTATTAAACTAAGATTGATAAAAAGGTAATTGAAACCCTTTTCAAAATAATAAAAATTTCCATAGATTCTGAAAATAAAATATGAGGATGAATCTAAATGAATATATATATATATTCCCAAATTAAAACTTGAATAGATAGAATTAAATTAAAACCCTTAACACGTATATATATATATACTAAATATTAATAATTTATATATGAGAATCTATTTTCATATTGATATACAAATATATATGAAATACTTTGTATAACAACATAATTTGTTCAAACATTTAAATCCATAAAATATAATCGAAAATAATAGTTCCCTTACAAAATATAATGGGGAATAATAACCCCCTTACATACATAGGTTTTGAATTAATGTTTAATACAAAATACTTTAACTCGTATATATATATGCTGAAAATAATTAGATATATATGTTTATATATGCACACACACACACACACCAATATATATGTAACAACCATAATTATAAAAAAACAACTGAAATACACCCTTACCATAGTTTAGATTAAAATAGGGATTTGGGACTCATAGAAATTGAGCAGAATAGAATGAGGAATTTGGGGTGATCAGGGTTAGATGTTTTGATGTACAAAGAGGGTTTTTATAAATTAAAAATAGTAACATATATTTTTTTAATCAATCCACGGATGGAAACTGTAGATAATTTAGATAGATGATAAAAGGAATTATTTACAACTTATTCAATTCAATTTGGAAGAAGACCAAACCGAAATGCCCAAGGAATGAGGGTGACTTCGACAATCCAAATGAATGGAGAAAAGGAGGGGCCTCATGGGTTGATGTCTATTGGTTCATAGGTTTGAAGAAGAAAAATGAAGGAGGTTGAATGTAGGCCGGGCGATGAACCACTATCCTACGCGACCTGGTGCGAGGCATGAATCAACGAGGGAGATGGGGAAGATGAAAAATGATATTTCATTTAATATATATATATATATTTATTTATATTTACATTAATTTGGTTTTCATGTTATTTTTTTATACTTTTTTATTTTTTTACTTTTGTCTTTGCACGAGTCACACTTCACTCCTCCCAATGATTCCATTATTTAACTCATTTCATTCTTTATTCAAACTCACATTTCACACTTCATCCACATTTTTTTCATTTTCTTTTATCATAGTTTAAACAAATCATTTTGTAGATATAAATATATATTTATACACTCACATTATATATATATATTGTGATTTTTTATATATAATAAAATAATGAAATAATATATGTATAATAATAAAAATGATAATTATATATATATATATATATATATATTAAATCATGTTTTCCATATACAAAATGATTTTATTTATTTATAAAACATTTAATATTTTATTCTTTTTATTTTATTATTTAATTTTTTTTGTATATATATATATCATTTATGTTATATATATATATATATATAATTCATTTAAAAAAAATAAATCAAGTCACAATTTTTAAAAACATAAATAAAAGTGCATTTTTTAGTAAAATAATTATATACATTTATGTTTTATAAATATTATAAAAATAAAAACAATATATTTTCTTATATTTATAAATTATGTTATCTTAAAAATACTAATAACAATTTTATAAAAAAATTCCCTTACTTAATATTATTAATAATATTATATTTAATAACCTTTAAAAATAAATTCTATTTTGAAATTTTTTTAGATATAGTTATTTTAAAATACTCATTCAAACAATGGAAAACAATATTTATTTTTAGAAAAAATTTGAAAACTATAATTAATTATAATTAAAAAATTTGTTTTCAAATGTTATTTTCTAAGAATATTGTCTCAAAAAATTATTTGTTGGTTTAAATTATAAATAAATTAAATTAATAAATTATTTTTATATTAAAAAGGAGTTTGGAAATCCTAGGATGCTACATTATTCTTCCCACAACAGAATTGTGTCCTTGCATTTCATTTTGTTGGATTAAAATAATTATGAATGTTCTTATTTAGAAAAACCATTAGGACTTATAAACATTTAGACTTGACAACATCTTATCTCCAAATTTTTCTAGACCATTTCTCTAATACCAATTATAAGGAATCATCTTTAAACATTACATTACAGAGGACATTTTACTAGTCTTGGTTCTGGAGAGAAAGACACAAGCATACAATTTATCAGAGTTGCAATAAAATTCAATAAACAGAAGTTAAACTCCACTTTCGCACATGTAAAAACAATGGTGTCTGACATTGTACATCCAATTGATCTATGAAAAATAATTTTAAACAAGGGGTGATAATTGTAAATTCCCAGTAAGGGGTTTTAAAAACAATTAATAAATACTTCAAAAAAAATTTCCTTTAAAATAAATACACATACTTAAATAATTTTCTTTAAAACAAAATAAAATTTCTCATAGTATTCCATCATCATTTTATGAGAGGTACTTAATATCATTTTTAGAGAAAATACATGCTCAATAATTTCTATTCTTATTTAAAAATTACAAAAAAATGCATTATAAAATATGCACACACTTGAACAAAAAATGAATGAAATTCCACATACAAGTTAGAAAATTAAAAAACATAATTATGTATGCCATGTCAGGGGAAAAATAGACATAAAATAATAACTGCTCAGAATTTGGGTATAAAACAATATCAATTAACAATTAGCACTTAAATGTAATCAATCCTTTCTTTATATATTGGAGACAAAACATTATTCCTTATTTATAAATGAATTGATATATAAGTATATAGAAAAATATAAAACATTATACCATGTGTGTCTAATTAACTAAATCCATATAAACGTTCATAAAAGAATGATTCCTATCCACATATATTCTACTAGTCGAAAAATCACATGGAAGGTCAAATACTAGATTCATAATGAAGGAATGTAAAATGCAGGACATCATAAACATTCTATCAATACCTTGTGCCAAGACCATACATAATCACACAGTTGAGTCCTCATTCCAAGACATTAGTGTGTCTTGTGAGACCAATCGATGCATCGAGTGGCTATAACAGCCCTCACCCATCACATAATAAGTCCAATGCATTTCTTATATGATTAATAGAAATATGTCTTTAAATAAATGTGTCTCACACCACTTTGATTTATTTGAATCTTAATCATATATGAAAATTAAGTCATTGATAAATTATTTAGGTGCTCAATATTTAAACAACCCAAAGTGTCCCATACCACTTTTAATGGTTTCATTCTTAATCCATATAATTTCATAAAAGAATAATCCCATACTTGAAATAAATGTCTTATTTATAATGAAAAAATATGTAGTATAATGAAATAAATACATACATGCTCTCTAAAATTCATGTCATGTCATTTATAAATTAGACGTTGGACATAAATAACTATTCTTGACACACCATTAGGGGTGAATCCAGTATCCCACATGAAATGATAGTTTTCACACATAAAATATTTACTTGTATTGTCTTGTCACAGAATATGATAAATATTTGTATTTAAAAACTATGTTACTTATAAACATATATCGTAAGTTGATACATTCTAACATTGTTTACAGATTAGGAAATAATGGAATAAACCTTTTTAATAAACAAAAGTATATACACATATGTATATATAGGAAATAATAACCGCAATATCAAAACCATAACCCTTTTTAAATTTTAGGGTGCACTATAACAAAACAGGGTTTTGTTATTATTTTCCATCATAGATCAAAAATTCTAACCACATGGGAAAATTGGATTTTTAATTGAGAATGACCTATTATACATATAAACATATATACATAAAATATGACCATATTTATATGTACATGTTTGTAAAACCAAAATCGTTTGATAAAAATTAAATCCTTCAGTTTTATATTCAGTAAAAAAATTAATAAAATAGATAGAAACATTTATATTTAGTTATATGTGTATAAATTTATATATATGTATATGTATATGTATATAGATATACATATAGGAATTTATAAAATTCTTATTGGTTGATAATAGTTTATCCTTTACAAACTATATGACTCAGAAATAACCATTTAATTCAAAAAATTTATCACATGAAAATAATCATTTCATACACACACATATATATGTATATATACATATTACATTGAATCTATAATACTCATCATCTAGGAATAAATTATTGTTGGAGAAAAATATCAATAAATGATAATATCAAATAGAAGATTTAATATGAAATCAAATTAAAACATAAACTTCGATAATTGATAATATCTGTTGCGACATATTCATCATGAATTTAAAACATAATTTTATAAACGTAATATATTAATTTAATGTGGGATATATAAACATAAGAAAATAATTAAACCCATAGTCATAAATTAAAACACGACTTCATATTTAAAAGAGTCCTTACAATTACGATCTGAAAACTAACATTATATAATCCCTCTTTATATGCTCTGAAAGTAATTTATGTTAGATATACATATATATGTATATATAAATTTATTAAATGAATAATGATGAAAATATAATTCAATCCCTTTGAAAAATAATAACAATTCCCATAGATTCTGAAAATAACAAGAGAGGATGAATCTAAAAGAATATATATATATATATATATATATTTGCAAATTAAAACCTGAATAGATTTCATAAAATTAAAACCCTTAACACATATGTATATATATACTGAATAATAATAATTTATATATGTGAATATATTTTCATACACATATACACATATATATGCAATAATTTATATTATAACATAATTTGATCAAACAATTAAACCCTTACAATGTAATCGAAAATAATAACTCCCTTACAAAATATAACTGAAAATAATAACCCCCTTACATACATAAGTTTATAATTAATGTTTAAGGAAAAATCCTTTAACTCATATATATATTATGAAAATAATGAGTTATATATGTGTATATACTCACACACACACACACACATATCTGTAACTACCATAATTTGAAAAAAAAAACTAAAATACACCCTTACCTTAGTTTGGATCAAAGGAGGGATTTGGGATTCTTAGAAATGGAGTAGAAGTGAATGGGGAATTTTGGGAGATGAGGGTCAGATGTTTTTATGTACAAATAGGTTATTATAAATTGAAAATAGTAACATATGTTATTTTAATCCCCATTGGTGAATGTAGTAAAAAGTATTGTGTCATCCCTTTTCATGTGAATGGTTTATTTATTCTAATTTCCATCATACATGTCAAACTAGTTTCTACCAATGTGGGAACAAGATCTGTCAGTTTAAAAAAAGAAACATTTGACACCCTGATTCACCCCTCCCCTCTCAGGGTGTCTTGAGGTCCTACAAGTGGTATTAGATGGAGGTTGCTGGTGTTTGATCTATTTTTCTTTCACCATGGAAAATTCCGCTAGTGTTAGGGTAGTTTCCCTCTTTGATAGAATTAATTTTCAGATTTGGAAGAACAAAATGAGATCTAATCTAAGATCCCTTGGAATGGATGTTCTGTTCTCCACTATACAAGGTATACATTTTAATGATCCAACATGGCTGGATAGGATTGATGCAGATATGAAAATTCTTGATTCTAATGCTAAAGCATAGAATGCACTCACTGCAGCCCCTTCTAATCAGATCTATCTAAATATGATGAGTTGCACTTCAGAAAAGTCCATGTGGAAAAACATAAAAATATTTATGACGGATATAGAAAAGTGAAGGCGGTGAAACTACAAGTCTTTCACAATTGGTTTGATGATCTGAAGATGCATCCTGATGAGAATGCAGACTCCTTCTTCAATCGAATTACTGAAGTGGTTGGGGCAATTCGGGGTCTAGGTGAAGAAATAAGAGACGTTGACATTGTAAAGAAAATATTAAGAAGACTTACACCCCTTTACAATTAA
Source organism: Viscum album (assembly GCA_963277665.1). Lineage (NCBI taxonomy): Eukaryota > Viridiplantae > Streptophyta > Magnoliopsida > Santalales > Viscaceae > Viscum > Viscum album. Next base: position 2,098,616,514 of record OY728122.1, read on the forward strand.
AATGTGTCAGCCCTTTACGAAGGAGATCTTTCCAAACTTTATTTGGATGATCTGTTGAGTAGCCTAGTGGCATATAAAATGAGAGTCAAAAGAGAAGATGCAACTACACGAGTAAGCAAAGAAATGGAATTCAAATCCATAGAGAAACTGAAAATTTCAAAATATAGTAGTGGTGAAGGCGATGTGGAAAAATAAATTCTTTCTCTCATTTCCAAGAATTTCTAGTGGGGAAAAGGAAAATTCAAAGGGAAGTTACCTCTAGCTTGCTTTCGTTGTGGAAAAGTCGGGAATATTGCTTCTCAGTGATTAAGAAAGATCGATGATGATGACAACAATGCTAAAAACATTGAGAAGCCTCAGAAAAGGTTTTTTAAGAATTGATACTTCAAATCTAGAAAGAATGTTCTGAAGAATATTTTTGTCTGTGAAGAGGAAGAAGATGAAAATGAATTCTGTGATGAAGAAGAACCAGAATTTAAAACTGGGAACCATGCTTCCATGATGGACACTGTTGAAAAATCATAAGATACTAGTGGATAAAATCAGTTGAAAACTGGTGCAGATCCCGAGTTGCAACTTAAGGATGCTGTTAGTATGCTTAAGATTAAATGTAAGAGTTTCAATAAGTGGAAATCAATTGTAGAAGAATCAACTGAATATGTTGATCAACTTGAAGCTAAAATTGAATGACGAGAAGAATTTGTGAAAGTACAGTCTAAAATCCTTGAAAGCAATGACGGTGTAGTGGATCTGAAGTAGAGAATTGATGATCAGGGAAAGGTCATCAATGACCTCACATCCAAATTAGAAGAAAAATCCAAGACTATTGAGGGTCTTAAGGAGGAAGTTGTTACTCTTAGTAGTAAACATGAGACTAAATCAATTTCAAAAGAATCAAGGAAGAAAATACAGTTTGGAAGATTCTCAGATGCAAAGTTATTGGCAAGAGCCAAGTGTCTTTCGGATGGGTTAGAAAAATATGGAGTGATCCGAGACCCTCTTGCATGGGAAAGAGTGGAATTGGATGGGAAGTTGAGACATCAACTGCTGGAAGAAAAGAGAGCCAAAAGAAAGACAAGATGAAAGATGGACCTGTTAAAACGATTCCTGAAGTGATGAAAATTAAACCCTTAATTCAAACTAAAAGGAGAACTGAAAGCTATCCTCAAACATTCAGAAATGACAAGCAGTCCAATTATTCTCCCAAGGAAGAAGGTATGAGGAGAAATTCAAGTGAAAAGAAATTTCCTCTCATGAAATTTTAGTTCTGTGGGTATCAGGGCCATTCCATGTCATATTGCGAAGAGGAAATGAGATACTAGAATGGAGAAGATCTGGGACATCAACCATGGAGACTGACTTCATATCCTGTATCTTATAGAAGAAATAGTTTCTATGGATACTATTTTCGTTGTTCTAACTTTGTTCACAAGGCTATTAATTATAGGCAGAGAAGGGATATGGACACCTCATACCGGAGTTCAAGACAAGTCAAATCTCTTCAATAAGATATTGTTGCTCTTAAAAATAGGTTTTCTCTGCTTAAAGAAGGCTTCGACTCTGAAGAACCAATGTACATAGATGAGATAATTGAAAGGCCATCAGTCCTCTACACTCAATCCAATGTCTCATGGAAAGAAAGGAAGAAAATTGAGAAATCCAACCTTGCATAGGTGGCCCTCAAAGCTACAAAAAGCAACAGTACCTAGATTCTGTACAATGGTTGTTCATCTCATATGAAAGGTAATTCTAGCCTGTTAACAGATATCAAAAGGACGGTTGATGGTACAGTACGATTTGGTAATGATGGAGCTCTGAGAATCAAAGGCAGTGGAAGTACTGAATTAGCTAATGGAGAGCTAAAGAAGACTGAATTCCTTTACGTAGATGGCCTACGTCATAATCTTCTCAGCATGAGTCTACTCTGTGACTCAGTACTTATAGTTACTTTTAATCAGAAAGGATGCACTATCAAGGGAAAGACATGCAATTCACTTATGACGGGATGCATAACATAAGGCAACTTGTATCAGGTTGATAGTAAAGAAAATGTTTGTTACATGACTGTTGAAGAAGAAAACAATTTGTGGAATCAGAGACTGGGACACATCAATCAACAAGACATGGAGACAATATCACAATTGAGGATTGTCATGGACATTCCCAACCTGAAGTGTGAGTGTGAAATGTCTTGTGATGCTTGCATTCATGGAAAGTCGGTCTGTAGTTCATATTAGCCAAAGAAGAAAAGGGCATTTCATCTTCTTGATCTAATTCATACAGATGTATACAGGTTGATAAATGTCATTGGAACACATGGAGAGAGGTACTTTGTCCTTTCCATAGATTATTACAACAGAATGGAATGTGTTATGGTCATTTACAGGAACCGGCAAGTGCTTCACTGCATGAAAACATATCGGTGAACCACTGAGAATGATATTGGATGAACAATCAAAGTGTTGCGATCTGAAAATGGAGGGGAATACACATCTATTAAATTTGAAAATTACCTAGATAAGCATGAGATACAACATGAGGTAGCTACTGTGAGAACTACACAAAAAAATGGAGTTGTTGAATGTAGGAATCAACAGGTGAACAACAAGTCATGAACTAAGCTGATTGAGATTTTTATTCCATGAAATTACTGGAAAGAGGTTGTTTAAGCTGCGGTGTATATTCAAAATCGAACAGGACTTTATATGGGTGAGACAAAGACACCATATGAATTGTGGCATGGAAGGAAGCCCTCTTTGAAATACTTTCATGTTTTTGGATGTAAATGCATAATTAGGAACAAAGATAAAAATCAAGGAAAGTATGGTGACAATGCAGATGAAGAAATTTTCCTCGGATACTCAATAAACAGTAAAGCTTACAAGTGTTTCAACAAGCGACTGGGAAGGATTGTGGAAAGTAGTTATGTTAAGATAATTGAAGAGAAAACCACAAATGCTTCAAGGACGTCATATGCTGATGTGATAGATAGTGAAGAAGAAAGTGAACATGGAGAAAATAAGAATACTGAAATAGAAGAAGCTATACAAAACACTCAGCAGTCACATCATGATGTTGACACAGAAGAAGAATCTGAAGAAGAAACTATGGCTGGAAAGAATGGAACTGAACTGCACAGGAAAAATCATAGAGCTGAGATTGATCCATCTAACATAATTGGGGACAGGAGTGCACCCACTCAAACAAGGAGGATGACGAATAACACACAATCTGCATTTCTGTCAGTTGTGGAGCCATCCTCATTTGAAGAAGCTGCAGAGGATGCATAATGGGTGAAATCCATGAATGAAGAGTTAGATCATATTGAAAAGAATCAGACATAGGATCTTGTCGAGAGACCCGAAGGTCACAATGTGATTGCTACAAAATGTATCTTCATGAAAATGTTTTATGATAATGGAAGTGTGATTAGAAACAAGTCTCGACGGGTATGTAAGGGATATTCCCAGATTGAAGGCATTGATGTTGACGAAACCTTTTCTCCAGTGGCTAGACTAGAGTCAACCAGGATATTCCTTCGCATGGAACTCTAAAGAGGATATAAAGTCTATCAAATGGATTTCAAGACATCATTCTTGAATGGTGTACTCGAAGAAGAAGTCTAAATTGAACAACCAGTGGGTTTTGTTCTTGGTAATGATGACACAAAGGTCTGCAAACTGAAGAAATATCTATATGGTTTGAAGCAGGAAGCATGAGCATGGTATTCCCAGTTGGACTCATATCTCAAATAGCTGGAATTCAAAAGAGGAGGAGTATATCACAATCTATATGTGAATAATTCTCCAAAATATCAATTCATGGTTCTAGTCTACGTTGATGATATCATATTTGGTGGTAGGAGGCAGAAATCAGTGGATAAATTTTCCAATCACATGAAATTAGAATTTGAAAAGTCTATGATTGGGGAGATCACATATTTCTTGGGGTTTCAGGTGATTTAAAAGAAGGATTACTCTTTCATTTCTCAAGAAAAGTATTCAAGAGAGATACTAAAGAAGTTTAATATGCAAGACTCCAAACCAATGTCAACTCCGATTGCAGTTGGAACTAAACTTGGAAATCATGAAGATGGGACCTCTGTAGATCCCACCATGTAGAGGAGGATCATTGGGAGCCTACTGTACCTGACATTGACATGACGAGATACTGTCTTTTCCACGTGTCTTGCAGCCCTCTTTTAGAGTAATCCAAAGGAGGAACATATGGCCGCAGTAAAAAGAATAATGAGGTATATTCAAGGAACACACAATTGTGTCTTATACTTTGCTGCAGGAAAGAATAGTGAATTATCAGCATTATCTGATGCTGACTAGGATGGTGATGTTGTAGATAGAAAGTCCACTAGTGGTGGAGCATTCTATATTGGGAATAAATGTGTCGGCTGGTTGAGAAAGAAACAAGAAGGTACTTCTTTTGGTACTGCTGAAGCTCAGTATATCTCTGCCACAAAGGCATGCACTCAACTTCTATGGATGAAGCAACAATTAACAGATATTGGTAATGAGGTGAATCAACCAATGGTTATTTATTGTGATAACAAGAGCACAATTGATCTTACGAAGAATCTTTTACAACATTATTGTACAAAACATATTGAAATTAGGTATCACTTTATCAAAGAGAAAGTTGAACAAGGTGTGATTTGAATGGATAATGTGGGAACTAATGAGGAAGTGGCTAATATCCTGACCAAGACACTATCAACGGCTGTGTTTGAGAGAAATCAGTTGAACCTCGGTGTTCAGCCACCTACCAGGGTATAAGGAGGTTACACAAATCCCCTCTCCCCAGTTATGTTAATTGTTTTTAATCTGTTTATGGATGTGATGTAGGTTTGTGGGGGAGATACTATCCAGGGTGAGTGTGGTTTGATCTGAACAAGGAACAATTACCGGTCTTTGGGTTTATTATCAATGGGGGAGAAAGGTATAAATTCAGGCATGTAATGCTTTTGTGACACATTGAGAATTCAGTGTCAGCGATAGGGTGAGAAGGAAGTTGGTGATAGGATGGGAAGGAATTCTTTGGATGGGAACCCAATTCAATATTTTTCTCTTCTTTTCTACACCGAGCATTGCTCACGTAGACTTAGAGTTTTGGCTGAGTTCATTCCTGCATTTTTGTTTTCATGTGGATGGTGATCTAGTGAATTTATTTACTGATTGCCAATAGACCCAAAGGGGGAGATTGTTGGAACCATTTTCATCTTTGCATGAACTTTATTATGATTTGTGTTTGTTGTCAATCTTTAGAGGAAGTTCAAAATGTGTGCTAGCAGAGTACTCATACAGGTGAAGCAGATAACAGTATTGAAGGTGGCATCGTTTTACAGTGTTTTCCAAATTTCTGGACCTCAAAACTGAAAGAAGAAGAAAAGTGATTTTGGAAAAGAGACTTGCGCACTGAATACTTGGAGCCTTGGATACTTGCGCGCCTTTTGTTTTTGAATATCAGGACATGAAAATATGAAAATTGAAGAAGGGAACACACGTTTTTTGTTTGGTCGTGCAAGTACTAGCACACTAAAACTTGCGCACCGAGGGAGGAATTGCTTGCTGTCGCGTAGGGTGTCCAGTTTGCCTATAAATAGAGGACCACCCCTCCTCATTTTCAATGAAGTTCAGACTTAGAGAAATTTAAAGCTCCCACCACACAGGTGTAGTGGTCATGCAAGTGTTGGTAGGTCGCGCAAGTAGAGGTTGTGCGATAGTTGGTTGTTTCACGTTCAAGGCAGTTTGGGTTAGAAAGGGTGTGGGTCGCACAAGTTTGGAGTTGGGGAAAGACGTGTCGCGTAGGTGGTTTGGTGAAACTTGCACTCCAGTTTTGAAGAAGTGCGACAGTTGACCATTGCATGCAAAAAATGGTTTGGGTGGAAAATAATGTGAGTCGTGCAAGTTTGGTATTGAAGAAGGTTGAGTAGTGCAAGTGTTGGAGGTGGATGTGCGTGCCAGTTATAACTTGCACGCCGGATTTGACACTTGCGCGCCGGCTTGGGGAAGCACACCAAGTGTTGTTTACGTATGCCTGTCTTTTTGAAGCTGCACAAAATCTGGGAGATTTCCCAGTACCCTCAGTGCAATGTGAGAGTCATCTGCTGGTGAGAGTTGGACTTCAACAGAGCATCTACATACAATAGAGGATGAATTCTTTTGCAATTATGAAGAGAACTTCACATATATAAACTGAGTGGGACTTCACCAAGGGCAGTGAGCCAGGGGATGTCAATGGGAGTGATCCGAGGGATGCAGTAGGCTATCCCTGAACAATTGTAAAGGATGTGAGCCTGGGACAGAGTGACTGTTCCCAAATCCTTGTAATCCACAATGAGTGGGTAATAGTGGAATTTAGTACGACCAACAACCAGTCAACATATGCTCCTTATACGTAGCCCTTAGTGGTGAACCAAGTAAAAAGTGTTGTTCTATCCCTTTGCATGTGAATGGTTTATTTATTCTCATTTCCATCATATAGGTCAAACTAGTTTCTACAAATGCGGGAACAAGATTTTTCAGTTTAAAAAAAGAAAAAGTTTACACCCTGATTCACCCCTCCCATCTCAGGGTGTCCCAGGGTCCTACAGTTTATGTTTATGATGAAAAGATGATAACGAAACCCATTCATTTTCCATGGGTTATGCTTTGAGGAAAATATAATTTTTTTTAAAACCCATTATTTTTTCAAATGATTACGATATGATGAAATGTTTATAAAACCAATTCAATTTATTTGATTTATGATATGTTGAATGTTTTATGATATTTTTATCATGCATATGTTTGATTTTATTTATATGAAAGGTGGGACCTGTATCACTCTCTAATGCATTGGGAAAATATTGATATATCTTGAGATAAATAAGACTGGAATGGGGAGTGAACCCGGTTCAGAAAAAGTATTTTTCAAATATGATAGTATTGGGAGTGAACCTTGAATACTAAAATGGTTTAGGGAGTGAACCAATGAAACTATGATTGTCTTGGAAATGATCCTTAACTATTATGTAATGATTTTATACGGTCATGTTCATTCAAAAAATCTTTGTCTTATTCCAACGTTATGCACTCATGAATTATGTTCTTTGATGGCTTTAAAATTAATATATTATGAAATACCTATATTTATGTCATGACTCATGTTTATTATCTATGGTATGTAGTGTATGGTTTTCAAATGTTATTCTCATGTTCTCATACCCTTATGCTCTTGTTATGTTGATATCTCCCATATTAACCCTTACTAATCATTTGAGCTCACCCTTTCATATGTTTCCTTTCCCCAGGTTATGAAGAAAGTTATTATGTATGATATCTCTAATAAGGGTGAAAGTTATAAAGAACATAATTGGAGATGATGTATTTTACATATGAATCAGTCCATTATGTTTCCATGATTCCAAAGACACTAAAGCTTTACAATCCTCCAGAATGTTTATGTAAAATGAATTGAATATTCATCTATTAAGATTTAATATTTTTGTATGAAAAGCTTAGGTCGATATAGTTGGTATCAGATGACAATTTTAGTAACTCTTTATAATGATAATGAGAAAATTTTATGATAACCCTAGAGAAAATTCTAAGTATAGGTCTAAGTATAAGAAAATATATTTTATGTTTTTTGAAGGATAGAGTGAGTGCTTTCCAAGAAATTACATCAATTTCTTGGCACTACAGGGGGATGTGTCTTAGGAATAGTTTTACCTAGGTGTAATAACTCTAAAAATAAAACATTGGGATTTTACTCAATCATTAAATAGCTAATGCTAATGTGAATTTATGCACACTTTTTTTGACATCTCTGAGGGTTATGTTTTGTAAATTCAAAAACTCTTTATGAACCATCATGATGGATTTTAATAATTACAATGAATGAACAAGGTTTATCTTAAGGTGCCAAATATTAAATATAAGTTTTCATAATTTAGACATAATATGATGTATTTATCATGATTAATAACTCTAATTAACTATGTTGGTTAGTTATGATAACTATCTTGGTTTGTAGTAAGGTATTGAAGATAAAAAAATGATGATGGGGAGTAAGGCCCCAACCTTAAACATTACATATTCTAGTGTTTTTTTACTATATTTTAAATTGGATGATCATTTCATTTCAGACATTTATAAAATTAGGACAAAATCATACAAAGTAAAACCATACATTACAGGTGAATAATTCTATAAAGTATATATTTTATTCAATAAATCAAACCCTTTTAAAGTAAAACATGTTTTCTCATGACACATATTCAACACTTTCGTCGTGAAATATTATTTGAACTTACATAACTATGATCCCTATGAAAAACATTTTAAAACACGTGATGATAAAAAAAGCTCAGTAAGAGACATAAAATAAAGGAAAACATTAATCAAGTGAAAAACCATAGATTTGTTTTTTTCAAAATCATATCTTTCTACCCTAAAATTAACCATATTTTAAATAAGATCACTATCTTTCCTTATGAAAATAAAACATTTTTCATTAAAACTCATAAACAAGCATTTAATATATAAGTATGTAACTTGGAACATGATTATACTCATATGGAATAAGAATTCAACCAACATCCATACATGTACCTATTAAAAATGGAATAACTATACAATCGACTTACATAACAAATTAATTGGAGGATAAAATGTATCCACCCATCATTTTGTTATCACATAATCCCCCATCATTAGTTTATAACATAACACCCCATTAAATGTAAAAGAAAAATTATATAATCATAACACATAAAATATTAAAATTTTCAACATTTCACTCTTAAAATTACATTTTCACTAATAAGAAAACATTTATGTTATAAAATTAAGATTCCATTTTCAAATCCCATTTTCAATAAAAAACCCAAAAAAAGAAAAAAGGGTTTTATTTTTATTTCTAAACATGAATGAATTTTGAGGAATAAAAATATAAAAATACACATAAAATTCCATTATAATAATTTTATATCCATATAAATAAATATATAAAATATTATCAAGAATTAAAGATAATATTTTGAATTTAAATACATAATCATTTAAAAATATATTTTTAAATCAAAGTGTCCCATATCACATTGAAACATTTGAATCATAATAATTATGAAAGAATAAATTGAAAAAAACATTAAATAACATGAGAATAAATAAATTCATTAGATGATATTTCAAAGGGTATTTATATATACCTACTAAAATAATGTTGGGGTATAACATCAAAATATTCTTCAATGAAAGGAGATTGAGATAAAGACCCTTTCCTTGAGTCTGACTCATCATGTACAATCTATATATTCCTGAACAATAAACTTATATTAATTATTTAATTTCTTGAGAAATTTTTTCTTGTTTATTATTCCTTTTATATCACTTATTTGAACATTACAAGAATTAATTTATTATTTAAGTTCATATCTTTTGTCTTGATGATATTTGGTTCATAAGTCCAGAATGACTTAATTTGGTTGAATATGGTCAAAGTGTACATTATTACATCAACTCAAAAATAGTATTCATGACATAATAATAATTAATATACCTTAATTATACTCTTAAATCCATCCATTAATTACATATATGAAAAATTATCTACATTATAATCATAGAGAAGGTAGGTTGTACGTACACATGAGTAATGTTTCCATTTTTCAATAATCATTATGAAAAGAAGGTAAGTATCATTTTATATTTCCAAAATAATAATTATATAATTAATATAATATTAACAATTTAATTATACTTATATATATATATCATACATGTGATGTGGTAATGAAAAATGAATCAATCGCTTCGTGGAGGTGATAATCTATACATACGCACGAATGACACTGTCATTTTTCAGTGCATGGAAAGGTAAGAAAGAAAATGATATATTATATTTTAATAATGATTAATATTTCTATAATATCATAAATAATCTATAATTCCATCATTATGACCATTCTTTATAGATGTTGATGAAAAAAAATTTCATCAGTTCAGGAGGTCGTAGTCTACCATACAAATGAACGATAAATTGTTTTCCCATTTTATGGAAGTGGAGACAGATTTAGATGATTATATTAAAATAATAAATTCTAATAAAATGTATTATAATTGCTTTATTATTTCATCATGGTTGAATAATATTTTAAGTATGTGGAAGAAGAAACAAAACAAAAACACAAAATTAAAAATAATACATCTTCTTTTGAAATTCTTCGTTACTCAACAACATAAGAAAACAAAGGACGGTGTTATACATAAAATAATATCTCTATAATGTAGGGAGGGATTATAAGATAGAATTGGGGTAGATATTGGAAGAAAAAAATGGATTTTAGGTATGAGGAATATAGAAGAAAAGGTGCCCTTTTATAAGAGACGAGAGGGACACACTTTGAATTTCTTAAAATATTGAATTAATATAAATTTATTTTATATTAAAAATGGTAAAAATGATTTATTTATAAAATATGATGATTTTGGATCTTAATAAATTCATAAAATTAAAATTATACCACTTTTTACTATTTTTCAATCTTTATTTTGTTTTTTAACCCTTATTTAATTTCTTTAACTCTTACTAAGACAACAAGTGATTTTACTATTTGAAGGTTAATATAGTTATTGTAAAATAAAAATAACCATAAATAAATCATTGAGAAATTTTTTAAATATTATAAGAATAAGTGTGATGAGTTTATATTTTGATAGATTTTATATCATTTAATAAAATAATATTTATTTTAAAATATCATTAATGTCAATTTTGAAACTATGAATTACTTCACTTTTACAAAAATCAATACAAAAAACTAAACTTGGAAAAATTTTATAACACATAATTAACATGAAAAATAAATATATAAATTCATTTATAACATTAATTATCTCAAATTATATTTATTTTTAAATTTTTAATATCATTTATTTTGTATTTTCATTAATCAAATAATTACCATATCATTATTATGAAAGCCTTTAAGGTAATTATTTTTTCACTAAAAATGAAAACTAAATTACCCTAATGAAGATAAATATTATTGATTTTAAAAATACTATTTATATTATTATATATCTCTTATATAACCCCATATTAAAATATTTAACTGCTTAAAAAAAGTATGATAAGATTTATTTTCATCGAATAAATTATTATAGAGGTTATATTCTCATAAAAATAGCTATAAATTGTCACATAACCAAAAATATACTTATTATGTAAAAAACATTATCCAATAAAATTGGGAAAAGTTTTAGGGAAATATTATAATATTTATAATATTATTTTTATCCGTAACTACCTAATTTATGCTTAACCATTGTAATAAAATTAGAAAGTTTATTATTCATATTATCTAAAAATAAAAGGTTCATATTTAATAATGTTTTAAATTATGATCCAAAATATGGAATATACTATTCAAAATTATAAACACAAAATTTGATATAATTAATTTAAAATTAATCCCATAGACGGGATGAGAAAATGAGTTTTTAATGTGAAAATGTACAGAAGTATACAACGTTTTTATATATAATTTCAAAGTGAAGTTGATTAAAATGACCCAAATTAAATTGAAAGACATATAATTTGACTATATAAAATTTAAATGCAACTTAAAATATAATCTAACTATATAAATAAATTAGTTGAAAAATCAGTTTTCATTTAAAATGCAATATTTTTCACTATTCATAAAAATATGAAACTTATGAGAAAAATACAAAAGAATAAAACAATTTATTTTTTTTGTTTTTTATTTAAAATAGTTCGTTTATTTTTTCAAATAAAATTTATTAAAGTTTAAATTTTCTTCATTAACAGAATTCTTCTATTAAAAGGCAGCAAAACTGACTTTTAGAAAAATAGATTTTTTTATACATGATATTGGATTTGTTCTTATTTTATGTATATAAAACCATATTGATAGATTTAAAAACAAATATTGAATATATAACATATATCTTTTATTAATATTATTCTCAAATAGTGATTAATTTAAATTATCAAGATCAAAACCATTGTTGGCATAAAAATAGTTTTTCATAAAAACACATCCTTTACATTCAATTGGTTTTTATTTTCATTTATATTTAATTAGAAACCAATGAATTCATTACATAAAAATGTATAAACCGTATTTTACTAATTTAGTTAATCTAGTTTATAACCTCCTTTCCAATGTCTAGGTTATAATAGTAACATTTAAATAATAATATTTAGTTGTTTGTTTAAGCACGATGTGGCATATTATGTATGTTTTCAAACATACTATTAAAATTTTAAAATATTTGGATATTACATTCTTCCCCATTTAATAAACTACTTCCTCAAAATCTAAACATGGCCTTGGTGACCACAGATATAATATTCAAGATACCTTTATTGATATCCCACATCATAAAATGGTTAATAAACATTCACATAATAAGAGAGAAATGAAATTTCGAAGGTCACCTGAGATAACACATACTAGGTTTCCATATAGAAACAATAGACACAAAAGATTAAAATAAATCTCAAGGACTAATAGAGAGTGATAGAGAACATGGTTATCAGAATGTAAACAATAAAAAAACCATAAATCTATGATGGGTTAAAAGTTTATTGATTTCTTAGTAAGAAATGTAAATGGATAACAATTTTGTTTCAAAATCATTTTCCTAAATTTTTGGAATTCATTTACTTCATAATCCCACAAAGATTAAATTTATATTTTTTCTATCTTGAAACATTAACCAAAACTAAAATTTTTATGATAAGATAATATAATTATTTAAAAATAATAAACCTGTATATTATGAAAAACTAATTCCATATCCAAAATCCAATAGTAAAACCCAAAGTTCAACATAGATCATTTAACAAATAAATATACTTAAAATTCATCAAAATAGTCATGAAAAATATTTGAAACCCAAAATTTTATAAGTATTTTATTACATAAACTTCCAAGATAAAATTTAGAATTTATCTATAACTAACGTTAATGACCCCTAAATTATCACGGTATAATATCTATTACCAAATCATATAAACTCAATGATATGATAGTCATTTATATAAATCACTATAAAGACACAGTGAAATAATATTTTCCTCCAAAAGAAAATTCAACCTTTATTCCTCAAACAAAATCCAATAATATTTTATTTACCTTAATATTATTTTATTCCCAAAACAGTGAATCTCTACCCAAATAACATTAATAACTTAATCACCAAATAATTTTCCAATCCCATAGAAATATATTCAATAAAACATATTTTACAAAAATAAAATTATTCCTAATCTATAAATTTTTTAACTAAAAATTAAATTTATTTATAACAAGGAATTCACATAGGCTATTGGTAGGTGCTACACACCTATCTCCCTTCCATTGTGGGTTCAATTCCCAAAACCTTTCTAGATGCTATGGGTTGTCACACGGTCTGTGGGTTGTCCATTTTCTAAAACTATATTATTATAATCCTTGTAAGATTCTATAAATGCAAGAAATATCCTAAAAAAATCCTTAATATGTTTTAAAATCAAAGGTTATCTTATTCCTTTCATTTTTATCCCTAAATGTAATAAACCATAATTACCTAAAAATTAATGTCTCCAAAAATACCATTAGTCACCTTTAAATTTCATAACATAATGCCTCAAAATGGGTTTATATAACACTGAAATTATGATCAAACTAAAAATGATAAACCATTTTTGATTTACATAAACCTTAAGAAAACAACCTAATCTGAAATTTTTTCTAAACCATCTTCTGATATAAACTGTAAGGACCCCGCCATAAACATTACGTATTAAATTATTTTTGGACTAGAATTCATATTAGAGGATCTATTTAGATGAGTGTTTAAGATAATTATGAAAAAATATTAAAAAGTAAACCTATAATTTTCAAGTGTATTCCTCTATACTCTATCCATTTTTCTCACCAAAGGAAACCCTTTTAAAATAAAATATTGTTTTTCAAGACACATCTTCCACAATTTTATTGTGAAATATTATTTCACCTTACCAATCTATAATCCTTGTGAATTTTTTTAAAACATTGGATGAGGACTAAATCATAATAAGGGAAATAAAATAAATGAAACAATTAGTCTAGTGAAAACCCTTATATAAATATTTTAAAAATATATTTTTTTACCCAGAAAAAGGAATCAACTATTCAAAAAAATCATTATCTTACCTTTTGAAAATCAAACATTTTTCATTAAAACTCATAATAAAGCATATAATGCTCGAAAAAATTATACTCAAATGGAATAACAATACAGATGAATTCAATTTATTTCACTCTTAAAAATGGAATAAAAATTCAGATTAATTCTATTTATTTCACTCTTAAAAATGGAATAACCATATGGTTGACTTCCATACCCATTACATTGGAGGTTATAACATAACCACCCATCCTTGTTTCATTACAAAACCACCGATGATTAGTTTATTATGTAACCACCCTTCAAATTTCTAGGTAACATTATATAATAATAACACATAAAATCCTTATATTTTCAACATGCCACTCTTAAAATTTCATTCTCACTCATAAGAAATCATTTCATGTTATATAAATAGTCAATCCATTTTCAAAAAAAATTTAAATAACAAAATACCCAGAAAAGGAAAAAGATGTTTTTTTAAACATGAATGTTTTAATAGGAATCCAAATATCAAAATAGACATAAAATTCCCATTATAATACATTTATATTCATATAAATAAAAACGTAAAATAATTCTGTATGAATCCAGTTCTTATTTGAGTTAAGAATATATTTTTTTCTATTATTTCTTCGTTTTTTCTTAAATACGGCATTATATAAATACCTGTTAATGTCATGAAGGTATATGGGGTGTCCTGAGTAGTTCATTGCATGGAACCTAAGATTTGGATGAAAAGAGAAGGCTGCACGGTTAATAAAAAATGTGTGGGTTGAGGTGAAAGTCTCTACAGCTAGGTCTTCATTTCAGTATATTTTGACAGATTCTATTTGCACATTTTGTGCACGGTTTATAAATCATTAATGTTCCCCATGGATTATAGGAATCCTTGGAGGTAACCCGTGAAACCCTATAATTTTAATAATTTATAAATTTTAATTTAATTAAAATTATATTATAACTATAATTTGGGGTTTTCCTTAAACACATAGTAGGACCTCACCACCCCCCTTTGGATCCTCCTCTGATTATACTTGGATATTAGATCCACTCTCTATCTGACCTCCTATTCGAATGTCGTTTGTCTCCTTGGATCTATAATGATAAGTCCTTAATTCATTTTTAGCCTTTCTCAATTCTTCTGAATATCTGATGTGTCATTTGGATTTAGGATTATATGCCTTAATATGTCTTTATTTATGCATTTATTATATTTATTCTAAACTAGGATGAATAAGAACATGATATTTGATGAGTTATCAATAATGAAACTAGGGTATGTGGTCTCGTACCATTCACTGAATGTCAAGCTATTTATATACGTTGGGGTGTCGTGCACCCATTTTTGGGGTATTGCCTTAAATTGAAATTCAACCATGTTATTTCCTACCCCGATTTAGGTAATTTAATAGGAGTGTTTACACATGTTATAGGTTGTAAACCCTGAATAAGGACCACCCCATGGGTGAGTTTCCTTGATTGCCCCTTATCAGCTTTACACATTGGATACCCCTTGAGGTGTGTATTTTACCCCTTTCGTGGGATGTTAAAAATTGGATTTCTTATTTTTTTGGGATTTCAATAATGACAGGTTTTAATCGAATTGGTTAGTGTTTATGGGATGGAAGATTTCCCCTTGACCCACGAATTCCTTTTTCATTAAAGCATGTTTTTCTTTCCCATGTGAGTAAAATAGAGGCCATGGATTGAACTGATACAATTGGATCGAATTGCATACATTATTTCTTTTCCCACATGAGATATATGGAAATTATTCCCTTGGGTAGATAGTTAGGATCTATAGGATTTTTATTCTAAAAGTTCCCATGTTAGTATTTTAAGTAAATCCCTTGAGGTTGGCCCTATTTTTCAATTTCCTAAATCTGAATGAATTTCGCCTTTTATTGATTTTACCATGTGAGTTATTGGATAACCAAGCCATGTAGTTGATTTTTATGTATTCCAATTATATTATATAAATTATTCCCATGTGATTAAATGAAATGCCAAGCATTATGAGCTTTGCCTATGCTTGATTCACCACTTTGAGGTGAATTTGATATTAGAAGATCATGGTTTTGACCACGGAATGTTAAATGAAATCAAAAGGGTTAGATGATAAATATCCTTGAGTGACAAATGGATTTATCTTATAATTACATGAATGGACTCATGTGACTATTTATATTTATACTTGGGGTGATATATGGATCCACTTTAGGATTTCATGGGCAAAATATACGGTTAATGTGATTAGACCACGGGTGATACATGGATCTATTGAGGGATGTAATGAACATACTCATTTAGATAAGACTTATATGTCGAGTGATACGTGGATCCAAGTGAGAGATTACATGGATAGGCTCAAGGGGAATTTCATTATATGTCATGGGTGATACTTGTGGATTTCATATAGGACATCCAAGGATGGTCTCAGATGACTTGGAAGTATACCTCACCTAGAGTGACACTGGGTTCATAAGAGGTTCTCCAAGGACAGTCTTGTAGGGTGTTGGTTGATATATCACTTAGAGTGATACTATAATTACAATTTAGGGATTTCAATGGAGGGTTCTTGTTATAAAAAAAATGAATTGACTTTTGATGCATCTGCCAAGCCAAAGAAAAAGCTTGGATTCAGTATTGACTTGTATTATTTAAATGGCCTTCTACGACATTTGTTATGCTATTAGCTAGAATGGGGATTCCATGTTTGAGATTAATCATGAGATTTATAAATTCAATGTTATTAATATGATTAATGAAATGAATTAAAATGAAAACTAGTACATGTATGTTGTATACTATTGGGTAATTTCTTTCTTACTGCTTTTCTTATTGCACACTCCCTGCTATATATATTCACTAACTGATTGAAATGCATCATGGGTGTTTGCCTACTAGGATTTAGTCTCACAAACTATTTGGGTCATGTTTTTTAACCCAAATAGATTATATGATTGTAGCATTTGAGAAGTGAAATCTCCCAACCCAGGAACTTGATACACTACTTTGGACTAGGAGTGCAAGGGACCAAGCTGAGGCTTGTGATCTTATAGAGAGTATTTTGGAATTTTTGTACTTTTATTATATGGATTGTATATCTTCCATGTATTCCTGTTTTGGATATTTTATTAGAAACATGTAACATATATCATTATATTGTATATGATATGATTTCTGGCTTGATTATACTATCAGTATTATTCTGTTTATTATTGTTGTATAATTTAATGCTTCTTATTTTTAACTATTATTGAATTATGTTGTGTTAAACTTTGATAACGAAAGAAGAGACTCCCCACTGAAACACCTAGGCCCTCTTTACTAGTTGGTAGCCTCTGGAATTTAAGGAGATGTGCTTGAGTCCATATGGCCTACCGGGTATGAGGGACCTTTGAATGACATCTAGAACCGGGATGTTACAAAGTGGTATTAGATGAATTTATTTTCTAGTTTCCATTACTATTTGTAAAAAATAGAAAGTGATGATAAGGAATAGGAATTTTGTAATGAGATGTTCTCACGAGTATCTACTCCATATATAGGAAAAATCCAAATTACCTCAAATTGAATATTTATTTTCCATGATTTTGAATATTATAGTTGAATTGATTCTACCGTTGGGTGATGCACATGATTTATACAATTATTGTTGATATGATTTTGGGTTCTATTGTGTTGAAACCTTATTATATTAGGCTATTCCACCTCATTAATCATATAAGAACCTTCTAGATTTCACATTCCATGCATTATAACATGCCATTTATGATTCATTACCGATTGCATACTACTGTGATAGATGTTGTCATAAATATTACTGCTCTTGTGTTAGGGGTATTGTAATATATTATGGAATGAAATAATTGGATACTAGGATTTGGTACCTAAGGTGTATGGACCCTCTTGGATTAAAATTTGGTGGATTATGCTTTAGCCATAAAGAGGATTGTGTTATGATGTGCCATAGGTGGATTCCATGACTTGATTCTTGGGGAGTATGGGCCCCCATGAATCATAATTTAGTGGTCCAATAAATTTCCTGTTTAAAGGGAATGTGATAAACTTAAAATGGGTATAAATCAAGTGAATGCGAATGTGAACTGGATTTGAAATAAAATGAGAATGAAAGTAGTTGAAACTGAAATGGTTTATGATAGATAACTTGACCAGACCCGACCTAAGTAGTAGGATTTTGGTAGTTTCCCTTTTTTTGACACCCACAACTAACCCATGGGGTAGGAAGAGGTTTCAGTTCTTATATAGTAATGTTTTTACCTATAATATGTTTCACTTTTGATCTACAAAATCCTTAATGATTGTAAACCGAGGCTTGGGTTGGGAATTATAGAGCCATGCCACCATGACCACCTATAGCTCTATGTTAGGAGGGTAGCGATGATCACACTATAAAGGGTGTAGGACATGAGATAATGGTGGATCCTTCAGTAGTTCCATATTCAGAAGTAGTAGTTATATCAGATGTATATGTTGAGGCATAGATTTTTGAAGGATTTATGAGGATCAGGAAGAGTATTCAGGGATCACCACGTCCAACCTTGACTTTGGTAGGGTTGATGCGTGAGTTTCAACAGTATCATACTCTCATGTTTCCAGGTTATGAAAGACCATGGGCTATTATTTCATGGCTAGAGGACATGTTTCATATCTTCAAGGACATAGATATAGCTCATGATAGGAGGGTAAATCTCACTACATACATGTTGCATGATTCCACCAAGAGATGGTGGGAATTTATCACTAAGAATTATTATCATTGAGAGATTGCCTAGATGATTTTTCATATCACCTTCTATGATTACTTATATCCTAAGACCATGAGGTCTGATAGATCCTAAGAGTTTTTACATATATAGTAGGGTTTTCTATTAGTTATGGAGTACTCGACCCATTTTACCGAGCTGAAACATTGTGCACCAAATATAATGGGCCTCGAGATATCAAAAGTTAGGAAATTTGAGGATGGTATCATGTTTGACTCGTGATCATAGGTTGATGTATTTTGGATGAATACTCTGTATGGGATAGTGAACCAATCATTGATCACAGAGCATAACCTAAAGGAATCTGGTGGTGCGAGCTAGAGAGGTTTGGCTCCTAGGTAGGGAACTACATCGAATGGTAGTAAGAAGCATCATCTAGATCTTACAAAGATGATATTATCAGTCATAACATCTCTTAAGGTAGCCAGGTCAGGTGATACTAGTTCGTTAGGATATGAAATACAAGGTCTTAGTGTATGAATGACCTAATTGGGTGCCGATCTTACAGTAAGATTGTCCATCTACAACACTTCTATAGAATGTTTCCATTATTATCCAGTGAAATAGGGTATACAATGACTCCATTTTTAGGAGGAGTGTCAATAGCTTCTCACCATATAGGGAGCTGAGGTACATTACCCTGATCAAGCCATGGTGCTAGTCAAGGTCGTGGTAGCTAGACCCCAGGTTCATAGTGACAATAGGGTGGATCAACATAGGGTTTCAAGGTAGTTTCATAGGGCTATAGTACAGGCTGTGCATATGCAGTGCAACAAACCTAGTAGGAGAAGGATCCTAGACCTTCTACTATTAGAGGTACTATTCTAGTAGCCTCCATTTTAGTTTAGGAATTTTTTGATATAGGGGATTCACATTGATTTATATCTGTCCCCTTTATAGAGTGCCTTGGGAATTATGTTTATACTTATGATGTCATGATGATTCTAGACACTCTATCGGGGATCATGATAGAAGGTGTGTGTCAGTGTAGTGAGTACTCTCTTGAGGTTGGTGGTTGTCACTTTGTATGGGGCCTATACATCCTTAAGATGATAGGTTTTAATATCATTATATGTATGGATAGGTTGGTTCCCACTTGATCTTGTGTTGATTAATATCACCTCAGGGTGAGTTTTACATCACTATAGGGTTGGGAGTTCATTCACAAAGGTGAATGGGATATCTAGGTGAGTCGAGTTGGACTTGAGCATCTTGGGTTGGGTAGGATGATAACCTAGATTGTGATTTTATATCTGGATAACTAGGGGACATGTCAAGTTGATTTCCCTCCAGTGGTTGATCATTATAGAGATGTATTCCTGAATGACTTCTCAGGATTACCTTTGTTGAGAGAGGTAGAGTTCTCTGTCAAGCTACTTCTAGGAGCTACATCAGTATCCATTTTTTTATAGGATGGATATGATTGAGTTTCAAGAGCTTAAGAAGAAGCTAGAGGATTTATTGGAAACAGGTTTCAACCGAACTAGAACATCTATGTGGGGTTCACCAGTCCTTGTTTTGAAAAAGGAGGACGATTCCCTTAGTCTATGTGTGGATTACCCGAAATTGAACAAGTTGATAGTTAAGAACTGGTATCCTATGTCCCAAATAGATGATCTCTTCAACCATCTCCATGTATATCAGGTATTCTCAATGATTTATTATAGATTTGGTTATCAATAGGTGCATGTCAGAACATCAAAAATACCTCTCATAGCCTTAAAGAAAAGTTAAGATCAATATGAGTATTTGGTTATGCCATTTGATTTCACGAATGTGCTAGTGGTCTTCATGGAACTGATGAAATGGGTGTTCCATCCTTACGTCGATTCCATTGTTGTGGATTTCATGGATAATATCTTGGTGTATTATAACAATCAAAATTACCACTACAAAAAACTTGAGATCATTTTTAATACACTAAGAGAGAATCAATTATATGATAATAAAACAAAGTTCCACTCTTCGATAGATCATATTCACTTCTTAAGCACATCATCTCAAAGACAAGAGTATTAGTGGAACCAGAGAAGGTGAGAGTAGTAGTTACCTAGGAGCAACTTAAGAATTTTTTGAGGTGAATATTTTCGTAGTGATCGATAGTTACGACATTAATTGCATAGAATAATTCTCATGCTTAGAAAAACCATTGTTAGGCTTTACTAAGATGGGTGTGAAGTATGTGTGATCACATTCCTATTAGATGGACTTTTAAGAGATGAAAGGGATATTCACTTTAGTGTTAATACTAATTTTTCCAGAGCTAGTTAGGAGTTAAACAGTGTAATGTGATGCATCAAGTATCAGGCTAGGAGTAGTTCTTATGCAGTGGGGTCTAGTAATTATGTACGGGTCTCGGCAGTTGAGGCCACATGAGAGGAAATACCCAGTACATGATCTTGAGTTATCTGTAGTTGTTCATTATTTACACTGTTGGAGACCTTACTTAGATAGATTTTTATAGTGTACATGAACTACAAAAGACTCAAATATATATTTACATATTGTGATCTAAAGCTGAGGCAAAAAAGGTGGGTTGAGTACCTACAGTCTTTTCATTTTGTGCTTGCCTACAAACCTCGTAAAAGAAATGTAGTGGCCGATGAACTGAGCAGGATGATTCAAATATAGGTGGTGCAGGAGGCTAGAAGTGAGTGGAAACTTATGTCTTTGTTCTCTAATATTCACTTGCAGGTTCACGATAATCAGGGGAAGAGTTTATTTTCTTCTTAAACTATTACCTCTACATTTATGGATAAAGTGAGGATGATGGAACTATCAGATTATGAAGGCATAGTTCTATAAGAGAGTGTGGTAGGTGAGGGCCCTCCTCCTTTTAGATTACAGGTGAGGATGAGATATTGTATGTAAATGATCTCATGTGGGTCTCTTCAGACATGCACAATGAGATATTGTGGCATTTTCAGGATTTAGCATGGGAAGTGCATCCTGGTGTCACAAAAATGTATTGGGATTTACATCATTATTATTGGTGTCTAGGCATGAAATGATATTCAACTAGTTTTTTCATGAGAATTACCACCTATCAGCAGGTGAAGGTGCAACACCAGTGACTTGCAAGAATTTTATAGAAGATACCCATTCCCTAGTGGAAATAGAATGACGTCATGATGGATTTCATGATAGGTTTACCAAGGTTTCATCAAGTTAATGACTCTATATGATTTTATGTTGACAGGATCACAAAGCTTTCTAATTTCCTACGGAAAAAAGAATCCTTTAGGGTTGATGAGATTGTGAGGTTTTATATCTATGAGATAGTACAACTTCATGGGTTCCTACATTTTATCATCTCATATCGGGACACCTAGTTTACTTCTAGATTTTGGAAAGGGCTATATATGGTGCTGGGTACATATGTACTTCTATGCATGAAATACCAACCCCAGATAGATGGAAATTTATAGTTCACAATTCAAATTCTTGAGGACATAATGAAAGCATGAATCATATATTTTAGGGGCTCTTTGTAGAGGCATATAGCCATGGTCGAGTTATCCAACAACAATAGATTTCTGGATACTATTTAGATGGATCCATATGAGGTATTGTATGGTAGGCCATATCGATCACCCCTGTGTTGGTAGGAGGTAGGAGAGGAAGCTATAATGGGATATCATCTTGTTCAAGAGACCAAAAAATATGTGTAGTTGATTTAGAAGTAGCTGTCTACTGCACAGTCTCATCAGAAATCTTACGCTAATCAATGTAGATGACCTCTAGTGTTTGAGGCAGGGGATTGGTTTTGTCTTATGTGTTTCACCAAGGATGGGACATAAGAGGATCAGAAGAAAGGGTATGATTTCACCAAGATTTTTCAGGCCATTTGAGATTCTAGAGAGATTTGGGATGGTAGACTATCGATTGATGTTACCTCAGAGGTACTAGGCTATGCATGATGTCGTGCACATTTCTCAACTACAACGATACTATTTAGATCTATCTCATTCTTTCCAGTATGATGGGGTTGAGTTACAATAATATGCATCATTTTAGGAGAATACTATATGTAATGTGGATCATAGCATAATAGTTCTTTGAGGTCAGTACATTCATTTAGTATAAGTGCTATGGTATCACATTTGAGTGCATGATGATACTTGGGAGAGGGAGACTGATACACAAGAACATTGGTCAGATTTTTTCTAAAATATTCATTAACCAGACTTGGAAGGGAAACTCATGAAAAAATTTATTTAAGGGGGAAATTTTGTGATAACTCAGTTATTCTTTGAGGTACAGATCTATTGTTTTCCATCAATTTCTAGTTTTTTTCTTAAATATATCCTAATATGAATGTTCGTTGGGGTTATGAAGGTATCTGGGGTGTCTAGGGCTGGTTTATAGTTCGAAACCTATGTTTTGGGTGAAAAGCGTATTCCTCATGATTAGTTTAAACTATGCAGGTTGATCCACAATACCATGTGGCTAAGTCTGCATTTTCATTAGATTTTGAGATAGGATCATTGAATAGTTTGTGCATAGTTTGTAAACCATGTTGGTAAAAAGTTTTGGTTACCGTTGTCCTAAATGAAACAATGAGGTTAAAATATGCAACCCTATAATTTTATGAATTTTAAAAAATTTAATTGAATTAAAATTATTTTATAACCCTAATTTGGATTTTACTGAAACGCTCAAAAAGAGCTTGCATCTCCCCTTTGGATCATCTGATGACTATCCGTGGATTTTATATCCACTCTCTATCCAACCTCTAACTCAAATGCAGATTTTATCCATGGATCCCTAAAGGTAAGGAATTAATTCATTTTTTCCTTTCTTGATTCTTCTTGATATCAGTTGCAGTATTTTGATTTAGAAACATATACCCTAATTTCGCATTATTCAATAATTATTTAGATTTATTCTAAACCAAGATGAATCAATGCTTGATATTGGATGAGTTATCAATAATGAACCTATGGTAGGTAGTCTCGAGCCTTTTTCTGAATGTTGAGTTGTTTATATATGTCGGGGTGCCACATGTCTGTAACACCCCGACCCCAGCTACCCAGAGTCGGTGCATTACTTTGTAACATTGGCATGATCACAAGAAAGATCAAATCTCGAAAGATAGATTGGTTTAGTAGCCTTGGAAACACTAGATATATTCATAAGTTTTACATTACATCGTAAAATGAAAAACTACTACAACAACATAAAGTTTCCACAGTCCACACTATAATCCCCTCATAATATCCCTGCAGGTCATTCATAACTTACTTCTTCACATCCTGGGAAAAATAAAACATAGAAAAGGGGTGAGTTCAAATGCCCAGTAAGGATAACAATATAGCGGAACATTCAAAATAAACATAAACATTTAAGGCAGTGCATTACTAAAACAAAAGCCTTTTAAACTTGAACTTCAACATAGTATGGCAAAAGTAAAATGAAATAATGCCATTTACTTATTCACATGGATATTCTACTAATCGAATAATCACATGCAAAACCAATAACCACTTTCATAATTATGGAATGAATAATGTCAAACGTTAATTTCATTGTCTAGGCCTCATCCCAAGACCTAGGGGTTACTTCTAACCGGAACCCAACCCGGAGTGCCTCTAATAACCGGACACCAACCCGGAGTGCCTCTAATAACCGGACACCAACCCGGAGTACCTCTAATAACCGGAGACCAAACCGGAGGGCTTACTTTTACCAGTCCCTAACCTGGAGGGCTTACTTTAACCAGTCACCAACCTGGAGGGCTTACTTTTACCAGTCCCCAACCTGGAGGGCTTACTTTTACCGGTCCCCAACCCGGAACATACTTGTTCAGCACATTCATCTGAAGAAAAGTTTGAAATATAACATAAACATTCGGATTAAAAATAACTTCTGAAATGTCAACACTTTAAACCTAAACCATGAGTGATATAAAAATAGCACATCCACAGTCAAACATAACTCATTCGATACAATATGGAAGATTGTATTGTATCACATTGACCTCAATCAAGAATAATGAAGGATGTTGACATAGATGAAATCAAAATTCTTTTTAAAGAAATATCTCCTTTTACTTTTGAAATCATTTAAGAGCCATATAAAATAAAACATTTTCTTGAAAATATTCTTATAAGCTTGTAAGGAAAGCTTTGAATATTTTATAACGGCGAAAAATAACCGCACCCGCCGTATAAGTTAAAAAAAACATTCTTACCTTAATTTTGTCGAAAAGGTTATAAAGGACCTTGTTTTGAAAACGACGGAAAGATTCCTTTATAAACCTCTTATAAAAAGTCAAACAAGGGTATAAATGACTTTAACCCATATTCTTGTAAATAGTAAAAATGTTTTGAAATACATTTTTAAGAAACATGGATGTGGATGATAATGAGATCCCAGTAGATCATTACATATAAACAACCTCGGATAATGAAGAGATTGTGAAATAACCCTTACCAATTTGGTAACTTATGAAACATACAACCCATGAAAGAGGTATCATACAATGAATATGTAAATATACATAAATTAAAGTGTATTACACAAAGAATATAATTATGGGTAGTACATACACCACACAAAAGGTGATGGTGGCAATATGGCATGAATCTCACGGGAATAAGGAGTGAGATGAAAACCCCTTACCACGTTAATCAACTGAGTCGTATGGCCAAAAGTTAATAACCACCAAATGATTTACATAATAACATGAATATAAAGGGAATCATGATAATATATATCAAATGGCCGTACACAATACACCACTTTCAATAATTTAGTGGCGAACAATGGAAATCTCACGGAATTGAATGTGAGATAAGAAAATCCCTTACCTTGAAATTTTCCTTGGTTGGGGTATGTTAACCTCCTGTATAATGGTGAAATAATTGTTATTAAATTATACAAGAATCATATACATTAATATGATATCATATATGATCTTTTAACATTGCTTTATTAATAATATCTTAGTATTATCGTCGTTTCGGGTGATAATCGATTCGTTCTTCTTAAATGTTTGGTTACGTAAGACATGTTTATAATGGATAGATTATATCTTATTAATAATCAGAATGATATTAACATTATTTTTAACCCCAAAATGAGAATAAGACTTGAATGGATATGACGGAGAATGAATCTTATCGCGTTCGTGGAGACGGTAGTCCGTACGTACGCACGAATGCTACTTCCATTTAATTTTTATTTTAAAAGAATCGAATCCAAATGATACATAGGTATATTACTATTCCATTATAATATAATATTTTATATATGTTACTTAAATTCATTAACACCATCCTTTATACGTTCCATGTGTGGTATGAACGAGTCATATCATTTTAAGGGGGCGGTAGTCCGTACTTCCTCAAATAAAATTATCGTATCTATATACAACATGAAACGAATAATGGTATGAAATAAAATGGAATTACAGAAGCTTATATATAAAATATATATCATTAATATCATATTTAATTACAGTGCCATCATAATGGCCACCATGAGAGGTGGTAAGATGTATTTGAACAATCATCGTTTCGTGAGGCGTTAGTTTGACATCCACAGAAACATTATGTTCATCATCAATTAGATGGAGTTGTGTGTATGTGTAGTTTGAATCCTTCTTATAACAACATCCTAGTATATTGAGGATACTGGTGTTGTTACAAAAGAAAGGAAATAAAAAGAGTTTGGGGGTTGGAGAAGCAAAATAAATGAAAATAATTTAAGAGAAATCGTTACCTTTAATTTAGGTAACTCACTTTGGTTGGAACCAAAGGACTTCTTGAAATGATTTCTGCCTAAGGGGAAGCTTCAAGGAGGAGGATAGGGATGTGGGGAGCTTATTTGGGCAGAGTTTGGACGAGCCAAGTGGCTTGAGAGGTGTGAAGAAATGATAAGGAGGAGTGCCCTTTTATAAGAGGGGTGAGGGGCACCTTTGGAAAAGCTAGAAATATTAATTTATAATAAATTCATATTCAGTTTCCAATGGCTCCAAAGTTGACTATTCAAAGGTTGAGGTGGGGAGGGGTCGAAAACAACTCATCCAATAGAATTTAGACAGGTTTGGGTACTTATATTAACCTTATCTTTAAGTATTAACTCTAAGTTAATTAGTTTCACTTTTACAATGTCTCTTTGTATTTTTATATTATATGGTTAATAAACTTACCATATACATCCAAGAGACCCACAAGTGGTCCATTAATGATTAACCTATCATGATATAAGTCTCTTGGCCGAACCTTAGATTTTTAGGAATTTAATATCAATTAATAATATAATATTTGTTTTAAGAACTCTTTTATGTCAATTTTGACACTATTCATTAGTTGATTTTTGTGAAACTCATAACAGATTGATTACTTAGAAAAAAGTCAATTAAATCAATCCTAATATATCATATTATCCTAGAAAATTAGTTTAATTCATTAAAAGTTTCATATTATATTTATTTGGGTATTTATAATATCACTTATTTTAATTTTTCACTATTATAGTAATTACTGCATCATCATTGTGTCATAAATAAAATACATTCTTTAATGTCTAAAAATTATAAATAAAATATCATTATGTAGTAAATCTTTTTAGCTTTCTAATGAATATTTATAATCGAAAATCCAACATGTATAACATTATGTAAAAATTGTTCTTCTAAAAGATGTAAGCTTATGCCATTTTTGTATTCATTTTAACTTAATTAAAATAAAGTGTCATTATCACTTACAAGTGGATCCATGGGGTCCCAAAATAGACCCAAAGATGCCCATGGTCGACCATGTATCAACCAATAGGGTTAAGACACGTTTTAGGGTAATTTAGTATTATTAAAATTTTATTTTTTAACCCTTATTTACCGGATTTACCCTTAACCATGGTAAATAAAATATTTACCGCAGTAATTATTCAAAATGTCTAAAAATAAAAGTTACCTATTTACACAATTTGAACATCCTGATTCCAAATATGGAATCCATTTTTCTAAATTCAAAACACAGAAGTGGCAGAAATTAATTTAAAATTAATTCCCGCTGTCAAAACAAAAAGCGTGTTTTTAAAAGATAATAACTATCAAAAGATTGACACTTGTTTATGTTCGGTTTAATTGTAAAATTATGTACTATGACCAACATTATATTAAGTGGTAAAAATATATTCTAAATATACTTTAAAACCACTGAAATTAATAATTTATCACTATTAATTATTTTGATTAAAAAAGTTGTTTTTAATTAAAATTTAGTAATTTTCACTATTCATCAAAATATTAAAGTTATCCGAAAAGTACCAAAATTTCACCTTAGGCTAAATTTGATATTCCGAATCCAAAAATGAAGTCCATTTTTAAAAATAAAATATATATAATTTCAAAAATTAGGTATTACTATTCATAACGGCTAGTTTGATCGGTTGTGGTACGTGTTAAAACACGAAGTTGCGTACAACACACGCTACTGTTTTATTCAAAGGAAAGCGTACCGTGGAAGCTTGAGATGTTTCATTTTAAATTTTTTGATGTCCCCATTTAGTCAAAAAGTTTAAAATATTGTATTTAAAACGGTTTCACTATTAAAAGTTGATAAAAGTGCAATACTGGAAATGAATCTGTTCTTGCATTATGACTAAGAAACTCATAATGTGGATTCTAAAATTATAAGGATTATATAAAGTTTAAAATTTAGTTAATACTATTCATGACCTCTTTTAATGGCCCTTTTTTGTAAGTCAAGGTGTGATTGAACTCGGTGTTGCGTGTAGTACAAGTTATTGAATTATTTTGAAGAAATAACACATTATGAATTCTTGGGGTGTTACATTCTCCCCTCCTTCAATAAATTGCATCCTCGCAATTTGAAATTGTTCTTCGAAATTAAAAGGTTTAAAATAGAAAATATATTTGTGGGAAAACCCACATCGGAAATTGGGTTACTAAAATTTAGTCTTAATATGAGGAAAAGAGAAATGAAAGGGTCACCACCAAATTATGATCTCGATTAGGAGAACATTGGTGGCAATTAGAGACATATAATTGGAGGAAAAACGTAAATATTTATAGGTAGTGATTGAGGTCATCAATCACAAACAAATATAAAATTGAGGTCCTTAAATTCATCAATCTATGATGATTTGAAATACCATCGGTTCAACAAAACATAGGGTATTATGATAACACATTTTTGACGTTTCAAAATATCTTAGTTGAAATCCCACATCGAAAAATGAATTAATGAGGCCTCTATTTGAAATAAAGAGTCGAAAGTATGAAGATTACCGAAAATAACACATACTAGGGTTCCATGTAGGAAAATATGGATATGGAAGAAAAATCTAACCATCAATTATCTGATGGAGAGTGGTAGAGAACATGGCTATGAAAAGGCCAACAATCCCAAAGCCATAAATTAGTGATGATTTAAGGTACCATCTAAGAAAACATTTTTGTTCTAAGATTCTTTTCTTAATATTGAGGAATTAATTTATGAGATTGGCTAAGATCATAATGAGATATACTTACTTTATAATTAGAGTTTTATCCTTTAATAAATTTCTACCACAAACTCATCTTTCACTCTAAAAGATAATAGAATGTAAAAAAAATTCTATTTACACTATTCGTATAGGGTTCCAAAATAAACGAATTTATAATTCATCTACAAGATCTTTTAATAAAAACTATATTATTTAATCCAAGACATCTCGTGGGCCAGTGGTAGGTGATACACCCTTGTCGCCCTTTGGTTGCGGGTTCAAGTCTCGCAGCCTTGCCGGACGCGACGGGTTGCCGCCTGACCTCCGGGTTGTCCTTTTATGGTAATCCAAAATAATCCAAACTAGAACTATCCAAAATACTTCTGTCCAAACTTATAGTCCAACATTTATAAGGAAGGTAAACATAATGTAGATCCTTTTTACCGCATAATAGCATATGAAAACCTTCATCATGTATTCCTTTAATACACTGAAACATCCTGAATTACCATATTCCTTATTGATTACATTCATGCTCCCTTATTCCATATAGAATGCTGGATATACTTCATTAATCCAAAAATGTTTTAAACCCCAACAATGATGGAATATACAAATCATTAATTAGTTTCAAGGTAGTCAAGAATATCCAATATAATTTATCCAAATCAATCATGTATTATTCTAAAATCACTAACTCGGTATCAGAACCATATTATGGTTTATCTTTCTCTCAACCATATATTTTCCAAAAATTTATCCTGCTATTGAGTCACTTTTCATTGTTCCACACAATCTCAAGTCCTTAATGAAATAGTACTGCAGTACAATCCTTATATACTCCATAATTGTTATAACAAGTACATTGTTGATACAACACTCAATTGACATAATCAACATAAGAATTCTAATCATTCGTCTTCATCTGTGGTAGTATCATAACTTGATTATTATCCAATAGCATCATTTGCGGCATAGTCTGATGACTGGGACATAGGTTTGCGTAGTGTCCAAACTCCTTGCAAATGAAGCATTGTACATTTGAAACCATTTTCTTACCCTTGCAGTCACGTACTTTGTGCCCTTTTCCTCCACACTTATAACAAACTCCCATTCCTTTCAGGCATGTTCCAGGGTGTTTCTTTCCATAGTTACCACATATGGGAAAATTCTTCTTTTCCCTCTTCCCTTTATCCATCTTTCTCTCTTCCATCCTTTTCTTCTCTTGCGTCCCTTCAAAGCCATAGGACTCAGTAAACTCTTTTATTATCTTATCAACACATGATATTATTTTTTCATATGATGATAAAACATGGGAGACTATTTCTCTTATAAATTCTAGCTTAAGACCATGAAAGATATGATCCTTCCTTCTCTTTGGATCATGTGCATTTCCGGAGTTCTCATTCCTTCTACTGGGCGCCATTTCTAAACAATTGCATAAACTAGATCAGTTTATGAATCGAAATACATAATCTCATACTTATAAAACACTTAACATAAATTGAACTAATTATGGATATAATCCATAATCATAAAAAATTTTTCTTTGAGGAAGTATATACTCATAAACCCTTCATAATTATTTGTAAAGAAAATGAGAGTTATCCTAAGCATATCCCCCGGGAGTGTCGTAACCAAGAGTGCAGCAAGGCCCGTTGTCGTGCACCAGTTCCCGTTCAAGTCTAGCTCAAAGAGGTGTTTTCGGGTTTTACCCCTAGGTACATCTATGCCAGAGCCGCCTCTACCTGCTCGTATCCAGACAGGGATGTATTGCTCGGAAAACTCACAAAATCTCTACAATACCAAAATTCTAGGAAGTTCTTCTATAATAATCCTCAAAGTTCATCTTAGGACTACGTGCTCTAATCAGAGTTTATCTAAATCTAGATTCCAAGGTTTGTACTAAAATTCCTCTGATACCAACTGTAACGCCCCGACCCCAGCTACCCAGAGTCGGTGCATTACTTTGTAACATTGGCATGATCACAAGAAAGATCAAATCTCGAAAGATCGATTAGTTTAGTAGCCTTGGAAACACTAGATATATTCATAAGTTTTACATTACATCGTAAAATGAAAAACTACTACAACAACATAAAGTTTCCACAGTCCACACTATAATCCCCTCATAATATCCCTGCAGGTCATTCATAACTTACTTCTTCACATCCTGGGAAAAATAAAACATAGAAAAGGGGTGAGCTCAAATGCCCAGTAAGGATAACAATATAGCGGAACATTCAAAATAAGCATAAACATTTAAGGCAGTGCATTACTAAAACAAAAGCCTTTTAAACTTGAACTTCAACATAGTATGGCAAAAGTAAAATGAAATAATGCCATTTACTTATTCACATGGATATTCTACTAATCGAATAATCACATGCAAAACCAATAACCACTTTCATAATTATGGAATGCATAATGTCAAACGTTAATTTCATTGTCTAGGCCTCATCCCAAGACCTAGGGGTTACTTCTAACCGGAACCCAACCTGGAGTGCCTCTAATAACCGGACACCAACCCGGAGTGCCTCTAATAACCGGACACCAACCTGGAGTACCTCTAATAACCGGAGACCAAACCGGAGGGCTTACTTTTACCAGTCCCTAACCTGGAGGGCTTACTTTAACCAGTCCCCAACCTGGAGGGCTTACTTTTACCAGTGCCCAACCTGGAGGGCTTACTTTTACCGGTCCCCAACCCGGAACATACTTGTTCAGCACATTCATCTGAAGAAAAGTTTGAAATATAACATAAACATTCGGATTAAAAATAACTTCTGAAATGTCAACACTTTAAACATAAACCATGAGTGATATAAAAATATCACATCCACAGTCAAACATAACTCATTCGATACAATATGGAAGATTGTATTGTATCACATTGACCTCAATCAAGAATAATGAAAGATGTTGACATAGATGAAATCAAAATTCTTTTTAAAGAAATATCTCCTTTTACTTTTGAAATAATTTAAGAGCCATATAAAATAAAACATTTTCTTGAAAATATTCTTATAAGCTTGTAAGGAAAGCTTTGAATATTTTATAACGGAGAAAAATAACCGCACCCGCCGTATAAGTTAAAAAAAACATTCTTACCTTAATTTTGTCGAAAAGGTTATAAGGGACCTTGTTTTGAAAACGACGGAAAGATTCCTTTATAAACCACTTATAAAAAGTCAAAAAAGGGTATAAATGACTTTAACCCATATTCTTGTAAATAGTAAAAATGTTTTGAAATACATTTTTAAGAAACATGGATGTGGATGATAATGAGATCCCAGTAGATCATTACATATAAACAACCTCGGATAACGAAGAGATTGTGAAATAACCCTTACCAATTTGGTAACTTATGAAACATACAACCCATGAAAGAGGTATCATACAATGAATATGTAAATATACATAAATTAAAGTGTATTACACAAAGAATATAATTATGGGTAGTACATACACCACATAAAAGGTGATGGTGGCAATATGGCATGAATCTCACGGGAATAAGGAGTGAGATGAAAACCCCTTACCACGTTAATCAACTGAGTCGTATGGCCAAAAGTTAATAACCACCAAATGATTTACATAATAACATGAATATAAAGGGAATCATGATAATATATATCAAATGGCCGTACACAATACACCACTTTCAATAATTTAGTGGCGAACAATGGAAATCTCACGGAATTGAATGTGAGATAAGAAAATCCCTTACCTTGAAATTTTCCTTGGTTGGGGTAGGTTAACCTCCTGTATAATGGTGAAATAATTGTTATTAAATTATACAATAATCATATACATTAATATGATATCATATATGATCTTTTAACATTGCTTTATTAATAATATCTTAGTATTATCGTCGTTTCGGGTGATAATCGATTCGTTCTTCTTAAATGTTTGGTTACGTAAGACATGTTTATAATGGATAGATTATATCTTATTAATAATCCGAATGATATTAACATTATTTTTAACCCCAAAATGAGAATAAGACTTGAATGGATATGACGTAGAATGAATCTTATCGCGTTCGTGGAGACGGTAGTCCGTACGTACGCACGAACGCTACTTCCATTTAATTTTTATTTTAAAAGAATCGAATCCAAATGATACATAGGTATATTACTATTCCAGTATAATATAATATTTTATATATGTTACTTAAGTTCATTAACACCATCCTTTATACGTTCCATGTGTGGTATGAACGAGTCATATCATTTTAAGGGGGCGGTAGTCCGCACTTCCTCAAATAAAATTATCGTATGTATATACAACATGAAACGAATAATGGTATGAAATAAAATGGAATTAAAGAAGCTTATATATAAAATATATATCATTAATATCATATTTAATTACAGTGCCATCATAATGGCCACCATGAGAGGTGGTAAGATGTATTTGAACAATCATCGTTTCGTGAGGCGTTAGTTTGCCATCCACAGAAACATTATGTTCATCATCCATTAGATGGAGTTGTGTGTATGTGTAGTTTGAATCCTTCTTATAACAACATCTTAGTATATTGAGGATACTGGTGTTGTTACAAAAGAAAGGAAATAAAAAGAGTTTGGGGGTTGGAGAAGCAAAATAAATGAAAATAATTTAAGAGAAATCGTTACCTTTAATTTAGGTAACTCACTTTGGTTGGAACCAAAGGACTTCTTGAAATGATTTCTGCCTAAGGGGAAGCTTCAAGGAGGAGTATAGGGATGTGGGGAGCTTAGTTGGGCAGAGTTTGGACGATCCAAGTGGCTTGAGAGGTGTGAAGAAATGAGAAGGAGGAGTGCCCTTTTATAAGAGGGGTGAGAGGCACCTTTGGAAAAGATAGAAATATTAATTTATAATAAATTCATATTCAGTTTCCAATGGCTCAAAAGTTGACTATTAAAATTTTGAGGTGGGTATGGGTCGAAAACAACTCATCCAATAGAATTTAGACAGGTTTGGGTACTTATATTAACCTTATCTTTAAGTATTAACTCTAAGTTAATTAGTTTCACTTTTACAATGTCTCTTTGTATTTTTATATTATATGGTTAATAAACTTACCATATACATCCAAGAGACCCCCAAGTGGTCCATTAATGATTAACCTATCATGATATAAGTCTCTTGGCCGATCCTTAGATTTTTAGGAATTTAATATCAATTAATAATATAATATTTGTTTTAAGAACTCTTTTATGTCAATTTTGACACTATTCATTAGTTGATTTTTGTGAAACTCATAACAGATTGATTACTTCGAAAAAAGTCAATTAAATCAATCCTAATATATCATATTATCCTATAAAATTAGTTTAATTCATAAAGAGTTTCATATTATATTTATTTTGGTATTTATAATATCACTTATTTTAATTTTTCACTATTATAGTAATTACTGCATCATCATTGTGTCATAAATAAAATAAATTATTTAATGTCTAAAAATTATAAATAAAATATCATTATGTAGGAAATAGTTTTAGCTTTCTAATGAATATTTATAATCGAAAATCCAACATGTATAACATTATGTAAAAATTGTTCTTCTAAAAGATGTAAGCTTATGCCATTTTTGTATTCATTTTAACTTAATTAAAATAAAGTGTCATTATCACTTACAAGTGGATCCATGGGGTCCCAAAATAGACCCAAAGATGCCCATGGTCGACCATGTATCAAACAATAGGGTTAAGACACGTTTTAGGGTAATTTAGTATTATTATAATATTATTTTTTATCCCTTATTTACCGGATTTACCCTTAACCATGGTAAATAAAATATTTACCGCAGTAATTATTCAAAATGTCTAAAAATAAAAGTTACCTATTTACACAATTTGAACATCCTGATTCCAAATATGGAATCCATTTTTCTAAATTCAAAACACAGAAGTGGCAGAAATTAATTTAAAATTAATTCCCGCTGTCAAAACAAAAAGCGTGTTTTTAAAAGATAATAACTATCAAAAGATTGACACTTGTTTATGTTCAGTTTAATTGTAAAATTATGTACAATGACCAACATTATATTAAGTGGTAAAAATATATTCTAAATATACTTTAAAACCACTCAAATTAATAATTTATCACTATTAATTATTTTGATTAAAAAAGTTGTTTTTAATTAAAATTTAGTAATTTTCACTATTCATCAAAATATTAAAGTTATCCGAAAAGTACCAAAATTTCACCTTAGGCTAAATTTGATATTCCGAATCCAAAAATGAAGTCCATTTTTAAAAATAAAATATATATAATTTCAAAAATTAGGTATTACTATTCATAACGGCTAGTTTGATCGGTTGTGGTACGTGTTAAAACACGAAGTTACGTACAACACACGCTACAGTTTTATTCAAAGGAAAGCGTACCGTGGAAGCTTGGGATGTTTCATTTTAAATTTTTTGATGTCCCCATTTAGTCAAAAAGTTTAAAATATTGTATTTAAAAAGGTTTCACTATTAAAAGTTGATAAAAGTGCAATATTGAAAATGAATCTGTTCTTGCATTATGACTAAGAAACTCATAAAGTGGATTCTAAAATTATAAGGATTATATAAAGTTTAAAATTTATTTAATACTATTCATGACCTCTTTTAATGGCCCTCTTTTGTAAGTCAAGGTTTGATTGAACTCGGTGTTGCGTGTAGTACAAGTTATTGAATTATTTTGAAGAAATAACACATTATGAATTCTTGGGGTGTTACAATGTCCATTATTGGGTCATCACCTTAAATTGAAATTAAACCTTGTTATTTCCTATCATGATTTAGTTAATTTAATAGGTTTTTTAATGTAATAGCTTTTATACCTTTAATAAAGACTATACCATGGGTGAGTTTCCTTGAATGTCCCTTTTCAGCTTTAATCTTTGGACACGCCTTGAGGTGTGCTTTTTACCACTTTTATGGGATGTTAAAAATGATATTGCTTATTTTTTTGGGATTTAAATAATGATATATTGTAATAAAATTTGTTAAAAGGTATGGTATGGATTATTTAACCTTGACCAATGTATGCCTTTATTATTAAATCATGTTTTCCTTTCCCATGTGAGTAAAATAGAGTCCATGGCTTGAATTGATGCATTTATATTGAATTTTTTAATTATTTCTTTTCTAACATGAGATATATAGTAACTAGGAACTTGGTTATATAGTTAGTATTTCTAGGATTGTTATGATAAAAGACCTCATGTGAGTATTTGAAGGCAAGACCTTGAGCTTTGACTTGTTTTGTAATTGACTTAATGGGAATGAATTGCACCATTTGTTGCTTTTCCCATGTCATTTATAGGATAACCAAGCAATGTAGTAACTTATTATTCCATTGAATCCTGTTATACTAAATACACCCACATGATTAAATGAAAGGCCAAGCCTTATGAGGTTGGATGATGCTTGAGTCACCCATTGAGGTGAGTTCGAAATTAGATGTTCTTGGTTTTGACTGTGGCATGTTAAAGGAAATGATAAATGAAATTTAAAGGGTTAGATGATAAATAGATTTATGTGACACATGGATTCAGTTTATAATTCCATTGATGAACCCATGTGACTATTTATATTTATATGTGTGGTGATACCTGGATCAAAATTAGATGTTATGGATGGACTCTATAGTTAATGTTATTATTCCATGGGTGATACGTGGATCCATTGAGGGATTTCATGGATGGAATCATTGAGGATGGATTTATATGCTGAGTGATACATGGACCCAAGTGAGGGATCCCATGGATGGACTCAAGGGTAATTTGTTTATATTTCATGGGTGATACTTAAGGCTTACTTAGAGAACCACCAAGGATGTGCTCATATGAATTAGACTAATACTTAACCTAGAGAAATACTAAGTTCCTCGGAGGTTCACTACGGACGAACTTATAGGAATTTGGTTGAGATAATACTTGGAGTGATACTTGAATTCTAATTTAGGGATTTCAAGGATGGGATTAGGTTATAAATGAAAAAATGAAATGAATTGACATATAAACCTTCTTCCAAGCCAAAGAAAAATCTAGGATTTTTTCTTGACTTGTATTGTTTAGATGGCCTTATAAGGATTTTTTTTGTGTTACAAGTTACATGGGGGACAACAAGATTGAGCTAGATCTCAAGACTAATAAATTCAATATAAATTAGTTTTAAATGAAATTAATGAAAATTAACACATGTGAATTTAACTTGTTTAATTTTGAGTAATTCCTTACTACTTTTCTAATTTCACAATGCCTACTATATATATTCACTGACTAATTGGAACAGACCTTTGGTGGTTTCCTACATGGATTTAGTCTCACAACCTATTTGGGTATGTTTTTAGACCTAGACAGATTATATGATTGTAGGTGTTGAGAAAGGAAAGCACCCGAACAAAGGTACTTGATATATTTCTTTGGAGTAAGAGAGAATGGGATCATGATGAGGCTTGAGATCATAGTGGTAGACTTTGGGGGTTTATTATTATTATTACAAGGTTTTTAAATATTCCTTGAATTCCTCATATATCATCATATTGTATATGATATGATTTATAGACTGATTATACTATTAGTATTCTACTATTTATTGTTTTTGTAGATTTACTACTTCTACTTTTAAACTATTATTGTATTCTATTGTGTTACACTCTGCAAATTAGGGCATATTCTCCCCACTGACAATCCTAGGCCCTCGTTTCTAGTCAGAAGCCTCTAAAGTTTGTGGACATGATCTTGAAGCCATGTGTCCAACAAGGAATATGCACATTTTAGTGGCATCCAGAACTGTGAGGTCACATATATCAATAAAGAAGGAAAAGATATTGAATTTAAATCATTATAAATTTAGAAGGATATTTTTAAATCAATGTATCCAATACCACTTGGAGAGATTTGAATCATATTCCCGATGAAAGAATAATAGTTAAAAATACTGTAAAAAAAATGAATATATATATATTCATGATTTTATATATCAAATGGGCTATATATGCACCTCATAAAATAAGGTTGGTGTATAATATCAAAATATGTCTCAATGAAATGAGGTAAAGACAAAGTCCCATTGTAACACCCCAAGATTCCATGGTATGCTTCACTTTTAATAATACAGTAGTGTGTGTTGTACGCAACTTCGAGTTATAACACACACACCACAACCAATCAAACTGGCCCTTATGAATAGAGGATATACCTATTGTGAAGGAATATGTAGATGTGTTTCTCGAAGATTTACCTGGACATCCTCCAGAACGAGAAGTTGAGTTTTCCATTGATTTACTTCCTGGATCAAGGCCTATATTGAAGACCCCTTATAGAATGACCACTGTGGAATTAGTTCTACTAAAGAAACAACTAGAGGAATTGAGTAATAAGGGATTTATTCTCCCTAGTGTTTCTCCATGGGGATCCCCTGTTCTTTTTATTGAAAAGAAAGATGGATCTATGAGGTTATGTATCGACTACAGGGAAATCAATGCTATAACAATAAATGACACGTATCCCCTACCTCGCATTGATGATTTATTTGACCAACAGCATGGAGCTCAATACTTTTCAAAGATTGACCTTCTATCTGGAAACCATCAGTTGTGTGTGAAGAAGGAAGACATTCCAATGACAGCATTTTGAACAAGGTACGAGCATTAAGAATTTACAGTAATGCCTTTTGGATTGAGTAATGCACACTCAGTATTCATGGATCTAATGAATAGAGTTTTCAAATAATATCTCAATGATTTTTTGGTGGTATTTATTGATGATATCTTGGTATACTCAAAAAGCTACGAAGATCATGAAAATCACATGCGCATTATCCGAAAGACTCTTAGAAGACATGAATTATATGTGAAGTTTAGAAAGTGTGAATTTTGGATTCAGGAGATCTCTTTTCTTAGCCATATTTTCTCCAAGGATGGAATCTCTATTGATCCTTCAAAGACAAGAGCAATCCATGAATGACCAGCACCAATGAGTATAACTGAGGTACGCCATTTTATTGGTTTAGCAGGTTATTATCGACGTTTTTTCCAGAACTTTGCCCGATTAGCTAACCCATTAACAAAGCTCACACGGAATGGGGTTAAATTTGTTTGGACAAAAGGGTGTGAAGAATGTTTTGAAGAACTGAAGAGAATATTAGTCAATGCTCTTATATTGACTCTACCATCGAGGAATGATGGGTTCGTTATTTATAGTGATGCATCAATGAAAGTACATGGTTGTGTTCTTATGCATAATGATAGGGTTATTACCTATGCATCACGACAGTTGAAAACTCATGAGGAAAACTATCGTACTCATGATCTCGAGTTAGTAGCTGTGATCTTTACTTTGAAGATATGGAGACACTACCTCTATGGTGAAAAATGTGAGATTTATACTGATCAAAAGAGTTTGAAGTATATTTTATCACAAAAAGAACTCAACATGAGGCAAATGAGATGACTTGAATTACTTAAGGATTATCATTGTACGATACATTAACACCCGAGGAAGACAAATATGGTGGCAGATGCTTTGAGTAGAAAAGATCATGGAGTTTTGAACAATATGAGAATTGAAAGTAATACAATTTTCATAGTTCTAGTGAAGATGGACATGGGAATAACCATGGAAGGTGAAACATCAATTCTTTTTCAAATGGTTTCCAAACCATCTTTACTAGAAAGGATTAAGAGTTCTCAGACTGATGATGAAGAGTTTCAAAAGAAGATTAAAGCTGTGAATGATGGGAGATTGAAAGACTTTGTGTATGAAGAAGGAATTTTGAAATTCGAGATGATATTTTTTGTTCCCAATATACCTGATCTAAAAAGGGAATTTTTGGACGACGCTCATAGTTCCAATTTCTCTATACACCATGGGAGCACCAAAATTTATAGAGACTTGTAGGAACATTTTTTGTGGGACAACATGAAGAGGGAGATTGATGATTTTGTGTCAAGATGTATTGTTTGTCGACAAGTGAAAGCTGGAAGGCAACAGCCTAGAGGATTCATGCAACCTCTTCCCATACCAGAGTGGAAATGGGACAATATTACAATGGACTTTGTCATAGTACTACCAAAGAATCCTAGAAGGAATGATTCCATATGGGTCATTGTTGATCATCTTACCAAGTCAGCACATTTTCTTGCTATAAGAGAAGATTTACCACTTGAACGTCTAGCAAGGATATATATTAATGAAGTGGTGATAATTCATGGAGTACACCTATCGATTGTTTATGATCGTGATACCCGTTTTACTTCAAGATTATGGAAGAGTCTTCAGAAATCCCTGGATACTGATCTTCGTTTGAGCACTGCCTACCACCCACAAATAGATGGACAACTAGAACTGACTATTCATTCCTTACAAGAAATGTTGAGATCCTTCTCACTTGACTTTCAGGGTATGTGGGATCAATATTTACCTATGGTAGAATTTTCCTATAACAATAGCTTCCATATAAGTATTCAAATGGCACCATATGAAGCGTTATACGAAAAGAGATGTCGCAAACCAACCTGTTGGGATGACATTGGTGAAAGAAAACTTGTAGGCCCAGAACTGGTGGAGGAAATGATGGAGAAGGTAAAGATAATCCAAAACCACATCAAAGCAGCTCAAAGTAGGCAGAAGATCTATGCTGACAACCGAAGGAAGGATTTGGAATTTTAGGTAGGAGATCATGTTTTCTTAAAGCTATCTCCATGGAAGGGAGTTATACGTTTTGGAAAAAAGGTAAATTGAGTCCCAGGTACATCGGACCTTTCGAAATTCTAGAGTGAATTGGGGCTGTAGCTTACCATTTGGAAATGCCGCCAAGTCTCTCCAAAGTTCACGATGTGTTCCACGTATCACTGTTGAGGAAATACATGCCTGACCCAATGCATGTACTCACCTATGAAGAATTAGAACTGGAACCTGATCTGTCTTATTGCGAAGATCCTTTCAGGATTCTTGATACGAGAGAACAAGTACTGAGAAACCAGACGACTCATCTGGTAAACGTTTTGTGGAGAAACCATAAGTTGGACGAGGCAATGTGGGAACCCGAGGAACTTTTGATGAAGAACCACCCAAGTCTTTTCCTGCGATATTAAACTAGAAATTTCTAGGACTAAATTATTTGAAGGAGGGGAGAATGTAACACCCCAAGCATCCACGATACGCTTCCCTTTGAATAATACAATAGCATGTGTTGTACGCAATTTCGAGTTCTAACACATACACCAAAACCAATCAAACTAGCTGTTATGAATAGTAATACCAACTTTTTGAAATTTTATAAATTTTATCTTTCAAAATGGACTTCTTTTTTGTATTAGTAATATCGAAATTAGCCTCGGGTGAAATTTTGGTATTTTTCTGAAAACATTCAATTTTTGATGAATAGTGAAAAAACACTGAGTTATAGTTTAAAACCGAATTTTTTATTTAAATAATTATTATTTAAAATTTAATTAAGGTCAAAATAGATAAATAATACCTATATGAGTTCAATTTAATTCATTGGAGTTAGTTTAGAATAATTTTAGATATATAAAATTTTATTGAACTTTTCACTGTCTCTTACCCACCTGCTAAGAGAATTTGGAAATTCGCATAAAACTTAATTTTACCGCTTCTGTGAGTGGAATTTCGAAAATCCGAGAGACACGGTTAATATCAAGGAGTAAAATGTGGCTCAATGTGATTAAAATATTTTTTGGTGAATAGTAAATTTTTACTTTTATTTACCACGGTTAAAAGTAAATAGGGTAATTAAGGGTAAAAATGATATTAATATTACCCTAACAAATGTCTTAATTCTATTAGAAAAGTGTATCTCGACCAAAAACAACCTTAGGAATAAAATATTATCATTTAGTTCAACTTGGATTAGATTAGTACATTAACTATTATTTAATTTAAAGAAGAGTTAAAAGAGTTAAAATCAATGTTTAATAACGAAAACATTTTTAATATAGGGCAATACATAAGATAAATTAAATTGTAAAAATTAATTAGAAATATAAAAATATTTCCTATATAATGGTATTTTATTTATAATTTTTAGACATTTAATAATTTAATTTATTTATGGCACAATGGTGATGCAGTAATTACGTAATTAATGAAATACTAAAATAATTGATATTATAAATATCAAAATAAATGTAATTTGAGACTTTTTATGAATTCCACTAATTTTATAGGTTAATATGACATATTAGTATAGGTTATATAATTTTTGTTTGATGTAATAATGTTGTTATGGAATTATCAAAAACAAAATACCCAATAGTGTCAAAATTGACAAAAAAGAGTTTTTAAAACAAATATTATATTATTAATTTATATTATGTTCCTAAAAATCTAAGGTTTGGCCAAAGGACTTTCATAATTATAGGTGAATCATTAATTGACCACTTGGGGGTCTCTTGGATGTATATAATATGTTTATTAACTATATAATATAAAAATACAAAGTGACATGGTAAATGTTAAACTAATTAACTAAGAGTTAAAACTAAACGATAAGGTTAATACAGTAACCCAAACCTATCTAAAACCTATTTGTTGAGTGGTTTTCCACCTATCCTCACCTTAACCTTTAAATAATCCACTTTGGAGCCATTAGAAACCGAATATGAATTTATTATAAAATAATATTTCTATCTTTTCCTAAGGTGCCCCTCACCCCTCTTATAAAAGGGCACTCCCCCTTCTCACTAATTAACACATTCAAAGCCTTTTGTATCGTACAAAACCTTCCCAAATACTCTCTCAACTTCCCTCACGTCAACCTAGAGGCCTTAGTTTGATCATAAATCCAAACTAAGGAGCCCTTTTGATCATATCAAAAGGAAGAACCCGAAGAAGAGATAATGTTTTCACCACCCTCTTTCAAGTTCCTTTCTTCTTCAACTTCTTCTTTCTTTGTTAATACCATTATAAAATAATAACTCCAGTATCATATATATAATGTGATTTTATTATAAATATGTTACAACCATATTCAGTATTATATCCATCCTTTGAATGACATGTCACCATACGTGCGTACATACGACTTACCGTCTCCACGTCGTGGTGTAATTGTTATTCAATAAATTATTATTTGGATGGGTATAATAATGATGTGTAATTCATGAAAATAATAAATATAACACGATAATAATTCTATATATATGATATAACATCCAATTATATATTATTTTAATATCAAAAAATGATATTGTCGCTCGTGCGTACGTACGGACTACCGTCTCCACGAACACGATGATATTCATTACCCATCGTATCCATTCAAGACTAATTATCATTTAATGATTAAAAATAATGTTTAAGTACTTGATATCATTTTGTATATGAATAAGATACAACCTATCCATGAAAAACATGGCTTACATAGCAAAAAATATAAAAGAAAACGAGTAAGTTAACACCTGAAACAAAGATAATACTAAGATATTACTAAAAAATCAATGTTAAAAGATCATATATGATATCATATTAATGTATATGATTCTTGTATAAAATAAAAACAATTATTTCACAATTATACAGGAGGTTAACCTACCCTCAACCAAGGAAAAGTACAAGGTAAGTGTTTATTTCACAATCTCTTCATTATCCGAGGTTGTTTATACGTAATTATCTACTGGGACCTCTTTATCATCCACATCCATGTTTCATAAAAATGTGTTTCAAAACATTCTTACTATTTTAAAGAATATGGGTTAAAGTCATTTATACCCTTGTTGGATTTTTTATAAGAAGTTTATAAAGGAATCTTTCCGTCATTTTCCAAACAAGGTCCTTTTTAACCTTTTCGACAGAATTAAGGTAAGAATGTCTTTTTTAACTTATACGGCGGGTGCGGATATTTTCCGCTATTAAAAAATCTTCGAAGCTTACCTTACAAGATTCTAAGAATATTTTCAAAGTAAAAGTTTTATTTTTTAATTATGTGACTTTTAAATGATTTCAAAAAAAGAGATATTCCTCTCAAATAGTTTTGATTTAATCTATGTCAACATCTTTTGATGGATTGTAAGATTATTTGAAGTTTATTTATTATGATACAAATCATCCATATTGTATTTAAGGTTTTGTGATATGTTTGACTGTGGATGTGTTATTTTTATACCATTCATGGTTTATGGAGAAAATATTGGCATTTCATATGCTAGTTTTAATACGAATGTTTATGTTATGTTTAAACCTGTTCATATGAGGAATGCATTGGAATTAATAAGTGACGGGTGGAGCCC
The DNA here is from genome assembly GCA_963277665.1 of Viscum album. Classification (NCBI taxonomy): domain Eukaryota; kingdom Viridiplantae; phylum Streptophyta; class Magnoliopsida; order Santalales; family Viscaceae; genus Viscum; species Viscum album. The sequence goes on from OY728122.1 coordinate 2,098,661,179, forward strand.
GCTATTTCTCCTAGATTCATCGGTAGGTCTCATGAGACAAACTAGTATCTTGGAACAAGGCCTTGACAAAATCTTATTTGTAGTCTTGGCATGAGGCCTTGGATATGTGGTTATGATAGTCTGGCATTATGAATTCCATCATTATGAAAGTGGTTATTGATATTGCATGTGATTATTCGACTAGTAGAATATCCATGTGAATAAGTAAATGGCATTATATCATTTTAGTTTTTCCATATTATTCTAAAGTTCAAGTTTAAAAGGCTTCTGTTTTAGTTATACATTGCCTTAAATGTTTATGCTTATTTATAAAAGATTCTGCTATATTGTTATCCTTACTAGGAATTTGAGCTCACCCCTTTCTATGTTTTTTTCCCAGGATGTGAAGAAGTATTTTATGAATGACCTGTAGGGATAGTATAAGGGGATATGAGTGTGGAGACAAGATGTTGTTGTAGATTTAAATTTATTATGTAATGTAAACTTTATGAATGTATCTATTGTTTCCAAGACTACTAAACTAATCGGTCTTTCGAAACATGATCTTTCTTGTGATCCTTCCAAAGTTATATAATAATGCACTGACTCTGGGTAACTGGGGTTGGGGCGTTACAGTTGGTATCAGAGGAAGTTTAGTACAAACCTTGGAAGCTAGATTTAGATAAACATTGATTAGAGAACATAGATCTAAGATGGACTTTGAGGATTAGTATAGAAGAACTTCCTAGAATTTTGGTATTGTAGAGATTCTATGAGTTTTCCAAGAAATACATCCCTGTCGGGATATGAGCAGGTAGAGGCAGCTCTGGCACAAAAGTACCTAGGGGTTAAACCTAAAAACACCGCTTTGAGCTACACTCAAACATAAACTGGTGCACAATAATGGGCCTTGCTGCACTCTTGGTTACGACACTCCCAGGGGGATATTCTTAGGATAACTATCATTTTGTTTACAAATAATTATGAAGGGTTTATGAGTATATACTTCTTCAAAGAAAACATTTTTATGATTATGGATTATATCCATAAATAGTTCAATTTATGTTAAGTGCTTTTATAAGTATGGAATTATGTATTTTGATTCATAAACTGATCTAGTTTATGCCATTGTTTAGAAATGGTTCCTAGTGGAAGAAATGTAAACCGTATAAATACACGTACTCCATGTAGGGATTTCCCTCCTACTCAAGATAATTATAGTGGAGCTGGTGATGCAACTGGTGCTGATCAGCTAATCACCATACTGGGACAACTCACTCTGGTTATGAATAATAACCTTACCCGTATGGAGCACCCTGATCCACAATGTAGAGGATCAATGTTAGATCGCTTGATGAGGCAACAACTACCAATGTTCAATGGGAGTAGAAATACCTTAGTAGTTGAGCAATGGATAAATTCCCTAGAGAAAATATTTCAAGCTTTGGCGAGTAGTGAAAGGGAAAAAGTTATCATGACAGTCAACTGCCTCACTGGAGAAGCTGATCAATGGTGGTCATTGATTCAAAACATGAAAGAAGATGATGAAGTTTCAAATATGGAATGGAGGGAGTTCAAAGACTTGTTTTTAGAAAAACACTTTCCTTGTGACCATTGAGCAGATATGGAAAGATAATTTCTGAGTCTGAGACAAAAGGAGGATGAGAATGTCGCAAAGTATGGGGCTAACTTTACAAGGTTAGCAAGGTATGCTGGAGATTATATATGTTACCCAAGAAGTAATATTGACCATTTCTTTGATGGGTTAAAACCATTTCTCCGTAGATAATTAGTCTCACAATCCTTCTCGTCGTATGAAGACATTGTCTCATGTGCTATCAAGACAGAGAAGGAATTCTCTAAGTCTTACGACTTAAAAGAAAAGAAAGAGAAGAAGAGATCTGCTGATCAATATGGGAATGGAAATAAGGGGAATAAGGGAAAAGTTGAATATCTATCCGGCAGTAAATGTGGGAAGAAACACCCCGGTACATGCTTAAAAGGAATGAGAGTCTGTTACAAGTGTGGTGAAAAAGGACCCCAAGATCGTGACTGCAAGGGGAAGAAGGAAGATACCGATGTAGAATGCTACAATTGCAGGGATAAGGGACATTATGAAAATGAATGTCCTAAGAGTTAGGGGAACTTACCTCAGAAAAGTCCAAGGTATCAAGGCCAAGCTTATGCTATCACTACTGCTGAGGTAGAAGCTCCGAAAGACGTGGTGTCAGGTAATTTAATGGTTTCCTCAAGTTTAGATAATGCATTATTTGAATATGGATCATCACATTGTTTCATATCTTCCCAGTTTGCTAAGAAAATTAGATATTTCCAATTTGATTTAACAAGGGAGTTTTCAGTTAATACTCCTATGGGATGTATCATTGTAACAATGTTTTGTGAATCAGTCCACATTAGAGCACATAAATGTTCTTTATCCGCTGATCTCATCGTCATACCTATCATTGAATTTGATATAATCCTTTTTATGGATTGGATTTTGGACCATGATGCAAAAATTTATTGTAAGAAGAAGGAGGATACTATTTTTGATGATGATGATAAGGAACAACTTATCTTTAGAGAGGAACCATCACCACTTAATTCTTACCTAGACCCACCCCCAGCAGCTCAACTGAATTAAATTATTGGGGAGGAAGAGAATGAAATGACTGTGGGTGAGGAAAGGAATGTTCAAATAGGGGATGTACCTATTTTGAAATAATATATAGATCTGTTTCTGGAAGATTTACCTGGACATCCTCCAGAACGAGAAGTTGAGTTTTCCATTGATTTAATTCTTGGATCAAGGCCTATATCGAAGACCCCTTATAGAATGGCCACTGTGGAATTAGTTGAACTAAAGAAACAACTATAGGAATTGAGTAATAAGGGATTTATTTTCCCTAGTGTTTCTCCAGGGGAGCCCCTATTCTTTTTATTGAAAGGAAAGATAGATCTATGAGTTTATGTATCAAGTACAGGGGAATCAATGCTATAACAATAAAGAACAAGTATCCCCTACCTCGCATTGATGATTTATTTTACCAACTACATGGAGCTCAATACTTTTCAAATATTGACCTTCGATCTAGATACCATCAGTTGTGTGTACAGAAGCAAGAAATTCCAAAGATAGAATTTTGAATAAGGTACGGGCATTACGAGTTTATAGTAATGCCTTTTGTATTGACTAATGCACCCTCAATATTCATAGATCTAATGAATAGAGTTTTCAAAGAATATCTGGATGATTTTGTGGTGGTATTTATTGATGATATCTTGGTATACTCTAAAAGCTACGAAGATCATGAAAATCACCTGCGCATTATCCTGAAGACTCTTAGAAGACATGAATTATATGGGAAGTTTAGCAAGTGTGAATTATGGCTTCAAGAGATCTCTTTTCTTGGCCATATTGTCTCCAAGGATGGAATCTCTGTTGATCCTTCAAAGACAATAGCAATACAAGAATGCCCAACACCAACGAGTATAACCGAGGTATGCAGTTTTATTGGTTTAGCAGGTTATTATCGATGTTTCGTCCAAAACATTTCCCTATTCGATAACCGATTAATAAATATCACACGTAAAGGGGTTAATTTTTTTTGGAAAAAAGAGTGTGAAGAATGTTTTGAAGAACTGAAGAGAATATTAGTCAATGATCCTATATTGACTTTACCGTCGGGGAATGATGAGTTTTGTTATTTATAGTGATGCATCAATGAAAGGACTTGGTTGTGTTCTTATGCAGAATGATAGGGTTATTGCCTATGCATCACGACAGTTGAAAATTCATGAGAAAAACTATCCTACTCATGATCTCGAGTTAGCAGCTGTGATATTTTCTTTGAAGATATGGAGACACTACCTCTATGGTGAAAAATGTGAGACTCATACTGATCACAAGAGTATTAAGTATATTTTATCACAAAAAGAACTTAACATGAGGCAAAGGAGATGGCTTGAATTACTCAAGGACTATGATTTTACGATACACTACCACCTGGGGAAGGCAAATAAGGTGGAATATTATTTGATCAGAAAAGATCATGGAGTTTTGAACAATATGAGAAATGAAAGGGATCCAGTTTTCATGGATCTAGTGAAGATGGACATGGGAATAACCATGGAAGGTGAAAAATCAATGCTTTTTCAAATGGTTTCCAAACCATCTTTACTAGAAAGGATTAAGAGTTCTCAGACCGACGATGAAGAGTTTCAAAATAATATTAAAGCTATGAATGATGGGAGATGGAAAGACTTTGTGTATGAAGAAGGAATTTTGAAATTCGGGAAGATACTTTGTGTTCCCAATATACCTGATCTAAATAGGGAATTGTTGGACGATGCTCATAGTTACAATTTATTTATACACCCTAGGAGCACCAAAATGTATAGATACTTGAAGGAACATTTTTGGTGGGACAACATGAAGAGGGAGATTGCTGATTTTGTGTCAAGATGTATGGTTTGTCAACACGTGAAAGCTAGAAGGCAACAACCTGGAGGATTCATGCAACCTCTTCCCATACCGAAGTGGAAATGAGACAATATTACGATGGACTTTGTCATGGTAATACCAAAGACTCCTAGAAGGAATGATGAAATATGGGTCATTGTTTATATTCTTACCAATTCAGCACATTTTCTTGCTATAAGAGAAGATTTACCACTTGAACGTCTTCCAAGGCTATATATTAATGAAGTGGTGAGACTTCAGGGAGTACACCTATTGATTGGTTCTGATTGTGATCCCCGTTTTACTTCAAGATTATGGAAGAGTCTTCAGAAAGCCCTGGATACTGAACTTCGTTTGAGCATTTCCTACCACCCTCAAATAGATGGACAATCAGAACGGACTATTAAAACCATAGAAGACATGTTGAGATCCTAATAACTTGACTTTCAGGGTATGTGGGATCAATATTTACCAATGTTAGAATTTTCCGATAACAATAGCTTCCATACGAGTATTCAAATGGCACCATATGAAGCGTTATACGGAAAGAGATGTCGCACACCAACCTGTTGGGATGGCGTTGGTGAAAGAAAACATGTAGGCCCAGAACTGGTGGAGGAAACGATGGAGAAGGTAAAGGTAATCCAAAACCACTTCAAAGCATCTCAAAGTAGGCATAAGAGATATGCAGACAGCCGAAGGAAGGATTTGTAATTTCATGTAGGAGATCATGTTTTCTTGAAGGTATCTCTATGGAAGGGAGTTATACGTTTCAACAAGAAAGGTAAATTGAGTCCAAGGTACATCGGACCTTTCGAAATTCTAGAGAGAATTGGGGATATAGATTACCATTTTGCAATGCCGCCAAGTCTCTCCAAAGTTCACGATGTGTTCCACATATCACTTTTGAGGAAATACATGCATGAACCAACGCATGTACTCACCTATGAGGAATTAGAACTGGAACCCGATCTGTCTTATTGTAAAGAGCCCGTCAGGATTCTTGATACAAGAAAACATGTTCTACGAAACCGGATGACTCATCTGGTAAAAGTTCTGTGGAGAAACCATAAATGGAAGAGGCAACGTGGGAACCCGAGGAACTTATAATGAAGAACAACCCAAGTAAATTCATGCGATAGTATTCTATAAATTTCTAGGACTAAATTATTTGAAGGATGGGAGAATGTAACACCCCAAGCTTCTACAGTATGCTTCCCTTTGAATAATACAGTAGCATGTGTTGTACACAACTTCGAGTTCTAACACACACCACAACCAATAAAACTAGGTTTTATGAATAGTAATACCCACTTTTTTAAATTTTATAAATTTTATCTTTCAAAATGGACTTTTTTTTGGATTCGGAATATCGAAATTATCCTAGGGTGAAATTTTGTTATTTTTCTGAAAACATTCAATTTGTGATGAATAGTCAAAAAACAATGATTTATAGTTTAAAACCGATTTTTTATTTAAATAATTATTTATTTAAATTTAATTAAGGTAAAAATAGATACATAATACCTTTATAAGTTCAATGTAATTCATTTGAGTTAGTTTAGAATAATTTTAGATATATAAAATTTTATTGAACTTTTCACTGTCTTTTACGCACCTCCTAGGAGAATATAGAAATTCACATAAAACATAATTTTACCGCTTCTGTGAGTGTAATTTTAAAAATCCAAGAGACATGGTTAATATCAAGGATTATAATGTGGTTCAATGAGATGAAAATAATTTTTGGTGAATAGTAAGTTTTTTACTTTTATTTACCACGGTTAAAAGTAAATAGGGTAATTAAGGGTAAAAATGATATTAATATTATCCTAACACATGCCCTAATTTTATTGGACAAATTTACCTCGACCAAAAACAACCTTAGTAATAAAAATATTATCATTTAGGTCCACTTGGATTAGATTAGGACAATAATTATTATTTAATTTAAAGAAGAGTTAAAAGAGTTAAAATCAATGTTTAATAACTAAAATATTGATAATATAGGGTTATACATAGGATAGATTTGATTTTAAATATTAATTAGAAATATAAAAAGATTTACTACATAATGGTGTTTTATTTATAATTTTTAGACATTAAATAATTTAATTTATTTATGACACAATGGTGATGCAGTAATTATCTTATTAATGAAATATTAAAATAATTGATAGTATAAATATCAAAATAAATGTAATTTGAGACTTGAATTCAACTAATTTTCTAGGTTAATATGAAATAATAGTATTGTTTATATAAATTTTTTTCAAAGTAATAATGCTGTTATGAAATTATCAAAAACAAAATATCCAATAGTGTCAAAATTGACATAAAAGAGTTTTGAAAAAAAGTATTATATTATTAACTTATATTCTATTCCTCAAAATCTAAGGTTAGACCAAATGACTTGTATCATGATAGGTGTATCATTAATGGACCACTTTGGGGTCTCTTGGATGTATATAGTAAGATTATTAACTATATAATATAAAAATATAAAGTGACATGGTAAATGTTAAACAAATTAACTAAGAGTTAAAAATAAAAGATAAGGTTAATATAGTGACCCAAACCTATATAAAACCTATTGGTTGAGTGGTTTCCTAACTATCCCCACCTTAAACTTTAAATAGTCCACTTTGGAGCCATTATAAACCTAATATGAATTTATTATAAAAAAATATTTCTAGCTTTTCCAAAGGTGCCCCTCACCCCTCTTATAAAAGGGCACTCACCCTTCTCCGTAATTCACACTTTCAAAGAATTTTGGCTCGGCCAACCCCTGCCCAAATACTCTCTCAGCATCCCTCACTTTAACCTAGAGGCCTTAGTTTGATCATAAATCCAACCTAAGAAGCCCTTTTGATCAAATCAAAAGGATGAACCCGAAGAAGAGGTAATGTTTTCACCACCCTCTTTCAAGTTCCTTTCTTCTTCAACTTCTTCTTTCTTTTTTATTCCCATTAGATAATAATAAATCCAGTATCTTACATATATTATGATGTTATTATAAATATGGTACAACCATATTCAGTATTCTATCCATCCTTTGAATGACATGTCACCATATGTGCGTACGTACGGCTTACCGTCTCCACGTCGTGGTGCCACTGTTATTCAATAAATTATTATTTAGATGGGTATAATAATGATGTGTAAATCATGTAAATAATAAATATAACACGATAATTATTCTGTATATATGATATAACATCCAATTATATATTATTGTAATATCAAAAGAATGATATTGTCGCTCGTGCGTACGTACCGTCTACCCTCTCCACGAACACGATGAGATTCATTCCCCATCGTATACATTCAAGAATAATTCTCATTTAATGATTAAAAAAAATGTTTAAGTTATTGATATCATTCTGGATATGAAGAAGATACGACCTATCCACGACAGACATGGCTTACGTAACAAAACATATAAAATAAAATGTGTAAGATAACACCTGAAACATCGATAATACTAAGATATTATTAACAAATCAACGTTAAAATATCATATATGATATAATATTAATGTATATGATTATTTTATAATTTAATAACAATTATGTCACCATTATACACGAGGTTAACCCACCCTTAACCAAGTAAAAGTACAAGGTAAGGGTTTATTTCACAATATCTTCATTATCTGAGGTTGTTTATACGTAATTATCTACTGAGACCTCTTTATCATCCACATTCATGTTTCTTAAAAATGTGTTTAAAAACATTCTTAATATTTTACAGAATATGGGTTAAAGTCATTTATACCCTTGTTTGACTTTTTATAAGATTTTTATAAAGTACACTTTCCGTTTTTCGAAACAAGGTCCTTTTTAACCTTTTCGATAGAATTAAGGTAAGAATGTCTTTTTTGACTTATACAGTGGGTGTAGCTATTTTTTGCCATTATAATATCTTCGAAGCTTCCCTTAAAAGCTCCTAAGAATATTTTCAATGTAAAAGTATTATTTTTTAATTATGTGACTTTTAAATGATTTCAAAAAAAGAGATATTCCTCTCAAATAGTTTTGATTTCATCTATGTCAACATCCTTTGATGGATTTTAAGTTTATTTATTATGATACAAATCTTCCATATTTTATTGAAGGTTTTGTGATATGTTTGACTTTGGATGTGTTATTTTTATACCATTCCTGGTTTATGGAGAAAGTGTTGGGATTTCGTATGCTATTTTTAATACGAATTTTTATGTTATGTTTAAACCTGTTCATATGAGAAATGCATTGGACTTAATAAGTGACAGGTGGAGCCCGCTATAGCTCCTCGATGCATCGGTAGGTCTCATGAGACAAACTAGTATCTTGACATAAGGCCTTCACAAAATCTTATTTTTATTCTTGGCACGAGTCCTTGGCTATGTGGTTATGATATTTTGGCATTATGTATTCCATCATTATGAAAGTGGTTATTGATATTGAATGTGGTTATTCGACTAGTAGAATATCCATGTGAATAAGTAAATGGCGTTATTTCATTTTATTTTTGCCATATTATGATGAAGTTCATGTTTAAAAGGCTTTTGTTTTAGTTATACATTGTCTTAAATGTTTATGCTTATTTATAAAAGTTTCCGCAATATTTTTATCCTTACTGGGCATTTGAGCTCTCCCCTTTCTATGTTTTATTTTTCCCTGGATTTGAAGAAGTATTTTATGAATGACATGTAGGGATAGTATAAGGGGATATGAGTGTAGAGACAATATGTTGTTGTATTTTTCAATTTATGATGTAATGTGAACTTTATGAATGTATATAGTGTTTCCAAGACTACTAAACTAATCGGTCTTTCGAGACTTGATCTTTTTAGTGATCATGCCAATGTTTTGTAATAATGCACCGACTCTGGGTAACTGGGGTCGGGGCGTTACACCCATACCATGAGTTTGACTCAGCACATATAATCTTTATATTCCTGAACAATAAACTTATATTTAATGTTTAATTTGTTTAGAACCTTTTCATGTTTATTATTTATTTTATATAACTTATTAAAATGTTATAAAAAATAATTCATTTTTATCTTCACATCAGATGTTTTGATGGTATTTTGTTCAAAAGTCCAAAATGAATTTTGTCAATTGACTATGGTCAAAGTTTAAATTATCCCATCACATCCAAAATAATATAAATGACATAATAAAAATTATTATAAATAAATTATAATTTTAATTCTGTACATTAATTATGGTTATGAAAAATTAACTACCTTATAATCATGAACATCGTAGGTTGTATCCATGCATGTGTAATGTTTCCATTTTTCAATGATCATTATGGAAAGGAAGTAAGTATAATTTTATCTTTCAAAAAATTATCATAATATAACTAAAACAATAATATTAATTTAAATATAATTATATATATCATTCATGTGATGTGGTGATGAAAAATGAATCACTTCACTTCCTGGAGGTGATAATTCACACGTACGCATGAAGGACGTTATCATATATTTATTCACGGAATGGTTAGAAAAAAATTATATATATTATATTTTAATGATGATAAATATGTCATAAATATCATATATAAACTTTAATTAAATTGTTATAACTATTCTTGAGACATGGTGATGGAAAACAATTTGCATCACTTCGTGTGCTGGTTTTCCACTATACACACGAAAGATAAATTATTTTCCCATTTGATGGAAGTGGAGATGGATTTATGTGATGCTATTAACATAATAAAATATCAATATATTAGGTAAACTGGAGTTTTTATTTCATCTTATATGAAGAATATTTAAATGATGTGGAAGAAGAAACAAAATAGAAACAAATAATAAAAAATACCTCTTCTTTAAAAATCCTTCATTGCATAACACTTTAAGAGAACCATGGATGGTGTTATTCCCAAAATAAGAGATATAAAATATGGGTAGGGATTTTAGGAATATATTTGTGTAGATATTTATTGAACCAAATAGTTTTTAAAGTGTGAATAAAATTTAAGAGTTTCCCATTTATAAGAGAGGGGAGGGGCACTCTTGGAATTTCTCACAAATATTTAATTAATATAAATTAATTTTATATCTTAAATGGATAGAAAATTATTTATTTATATGATAGGATTATTTTTAGTCGAAATATATTTATCCAATTAAAATTAGACAAGTTTTTTCTATTTTTTAATCATGATTGTTTTGTTTTAACCCCTATTTAACCAATTTAACTCTTAATGTGGCAACATGTGTTTTTATATTTTAATGGTAATATAGTCACTATAAAATGACAAAAACCCGTAAATTACTTTTTTAGGAAATTTTCAACCATATACCAATCATTTGGATGAATTTTAATTTTTTATAAATTTTATATCATTTAATAAAATATTATTTATTTTAAAATATCATTAATGTCAATTTTGACACTATTTATTACATGACCTAAAAACATAAATAATATAAGTTAAACTCAAATAAAATCTGACACATCACTATGATATAGAAGAAATATAAATAATTAGTTTATGGAATTAATTATCTCTAATTATATTTATTTTAATATTCTTCTTATCTTTTATTTTATATTTCCATTAATTAAACAATTACTACATCATCATTGTGGAGGCCATTAAAATAATTATTTCTTTCATAAAAATTTAAAATATATTAACATGATAAAGATAAATATTTTAGATTTAAACATAATATTTATATTCAAATATATCCCCTACATAACCCATATTAAAATATTTATCTTGTCAAAAACAAAAGTATCACAAGTTTGACATTTCTTTAAATAGATTATTATAAAGGTTATATTCTCATCCAAATGAAAATAACTGGTCAAATAACATACCCTTTAACTATCATTGATGATATTAATCATAAAATAAAATTGGATCAAGAGTTATGGTCATTTACTAATATTAATAATAATATTATTACCTTTAATAATTACTTGATTTACCCTTAACCGTGGTAATAAAATTACAAATTTTACTATTCATATTGTCAAAAAATAAAGGGGAAATATTTAATAAATTTTTAAATTCAGATTCGAAATATGTAATCTATTTTTCAAAATTCAAAACACATAATTATTTAAAATTAATTTAAAATTAACCCCATAGGCGGGGGTTAAAAAATGAGTTTTTAAAGTGAAAATGTTTAAAAGTTGACAATGCTTTTATATCTGGTTTCAATGAACCAAATTTAATTTTTATATGTATAATTGAACTAGTTAAACTATAAAACCAATTTAAATATAATCTATCTATATAAATAAAATAGAAAAGGAAGCATTTTTCAATTAAAATGCAATATTTTTCACTATTCATAAAAAATGAAACTTATCAGAAAAATAAAAATATTCTACTAAATTAGAATTAAATATTATGATTTTAAAGTAAAATATTATATTTTCAAATAAAATTTATTTAATTTTAAAAATTTATTATTAACACATGTTTTCCATTAAAATCCGACAAAATTACCTTTTAGAAAAATACTGTTTGTATTCTTAAAATTAGTTTTTTTATTCTATGGCTATAAAAAAATTTGGATAAATTTAAAAACATTGTATTTAATATATAAAATATAATTTTAATTAATATATTTCACTAATAGTGATTAATGTTTTATGATAAGACACCTTTGTGGGCATAAAAATAGTTTTTTCATAAAAACACATCCCCTATATTCAATTTTTTTAATTTTCATTTATAATTAATTGGTAACCAATGAATTAATTATATAAACACATGTAAACAATATTTTAATAATTTATTTAATCTATTTCATACCCTCAATTCTAATAGCTTTTTTATAATGGTAACATTTAAAAAAATATTATTCAGTAGTTTGTTTAAGCTCGATGTGGCGTATCATATACACTATCGAGCATAGTGTTTCCTTCTTAAAAATACTGGGATGTTACATGGGGTGGTGATAATAATGATCAAATTTTTAAGTATCTTATTTGAGATTAAATATATAATTTCCATTATATCATTAAAATCATATAGGAATTTTAAATCATATCCCCACCGATTAGATGTAAAATTTATAGTAAAACCCCCTAATGGAATGATGACTGTATCCAAAATTCAAGATTTTTATCTAGTTGAAATTTGTTTGAATGTTCATCCTCAAAATAATTTTTTCATATCTATGGTTTACTTTGATGTTATCTTAGGCATGGATTTTATTTCTATACAAAAATCCCAAATTCAATGGAAGTGAAGTAACATTTTATATTTTGAACTAACCTATGATCCTCTACTAGTGCGACAATAAATATGAACTTAAAATGAAAATTTCACCCATTTGATGGATCTTTATTCCTATTAAAAAGGTTTTTATATATAATATGGTTGGGGATTAACTCAATATAGATGATATTCTTATTATAATAGAGTTTATCGATGTTTTTTTCAGAAGAGTTTCCAAGTATTTCATTGAATCGTGAAGTTGATTTCTCAATAGAACTCATACCTAGTTCTACACCTATTTTAAAGGATACCTTTAAAATGGTACAAATTGTGTTGTATTAATTTATGAAGAAACACTAATATAACATTGAAAATCAATTCATTCATCCATGTGTGTCACCTTGGGGTGAACCATCCCTTTTTGTTAAGAATAAAGATGGATCAATGGGACTCTATATTGATTACCATGAGCAAAACAAGATCACAATCATGAAAAAGTATCCTTTAACCTATATTGATGAATTTTTTGAGAAACTAAATGTATATCACTACTTTTATAAGATAGTCCTTTATTTTGGATATCATCAATTTAAAGTTAATATAGAGTATATACATGATAAAACATTCTGTACATCATATAAACACTAGGAATATATAATGATGACATTTGGTCTCACTAATTCACACTCTATCATAATGGTTTTAATTAATAGGGTATTTAGATATTACCATGATCATTTTTTGGTAGTATTTATAGATGATATTATTATATATTCAATGAGAAAGTAAGTGCATTAAGATCACTTAATAATTTTTCTAAATACACTAAGGAAAAACCACATGAGAAATTTAAACATTGTCAATTTTGGATACAAAAGGTTTAATTTTTTGGTCATTCAATATCAAGAGAGTCTATATCTATAGATCCATCAATAATATATGTTATTTTGCTTAGGCCCAAACTAACCACTGTGAATGAGATCTGATGTTTTCTTGGTTTGTATGGATATTATATATGTTTTATAAAGAATGAATTTCTAATAAACTCAAAATGTTTACTTGTAAAGGATCCATGTTACATTGAATGGATGAATATGAAGAAATTATAATATAACTAATGAGAAGGTTAGTTAGTGAACATGTATTTACATTTCCATTCAGATGATAAGGGTTTATAATATAAAGTGATGTATAAAATAATTTATTATCATTTTTTCTCATGAAGAATGACATAGTTGTTGCTTATTACTCACAAAAATTAATGGCTCATGAGAAAAATTAATCAACTCATGATTTTGAGTTAGTTGTGGTATTTTTCACATTAAATATATGAGCTCAATAACTATATTGATAAATGTGTGATATATGTACTAATAATGAAATTTTAATGTATATATTTACGCATAATGATTTGAATATGGTCCAAAAACGATGGTTGTAACTAATTAGATATTATAAATGCTCAATACATTACCACTCTTGGAAAGTGGACAAGGTGGTTTATGCTTTTAGTTGAAAGGATCATACTAATTTATCTGTGATGAGGATAAAAAAGATCCAGCATTTCTAGATTTTAAAAGGATAGACTTGGAAATCTTGAAGGAAAAGGATAAATCATATCTTTCTCAAATGAGTGTTGAAACATCGATACACGTGGAGAATAAAGAGTCAGAGAAAGAAGTTGTAGAGATATAGAAGAAGGCGAGAAATATTCACGAGTTTAAACTTGATTATGATGGAATGAAAAGGTTCAGGATATGTGTATGTGTTCCAGAAAAACTAGATTTGAATAAGGATCTGTTAGAGGATTGTCATATTTATTCATTCTCTATCCATCATGAAATTACAAATATGTATAGATATTTGAAATATTATTTCTGGGGGAAAAATGAAGTGAGATATTACAGAATTTGTATCTTATTTGTTGGTGTATCAAAAATTTAAGGTTGAGAGACAAAATTCTATGGGGATATTATAACCATTACCTATAACAGAATGGGAATGGGAAAACATCACCATGTATTTTTGTTAAGACTCCATAAAACATCTTAAGGGAACAATGCTTTGTGGGTTGTATTTAATATCCTTAAAAATTCATCACACAACATTTCTATCATATAATATTAATATATGTATCATCTTGTCAGAATATACATTAAGTGGTCAGGTTTTATGGAGTGCAACATTTTATTATCTCTAATCAGTATCCAAGGATTACCTTGAATTTTGAGAGAATCCTTTAATAAAATATTGAAACTTAATTGAGTTTTAACACTACATATCATCCTTAGATATATGGTCAGTTTTTGAAAATAATTAACACTCATGTGGATATCCTTAGATACTATACTATGGATTTAAACATTGGTTGGGGTCAACACCATCCTCTAGTTGTCTTTTTCATAGCACAATGGCTTTTATGAAATCATTCAAATGGATCCTTATGAATCCCTCTATTGAAATAACTATATAAGTCCAACATGTTGGGATAAAATTGATGTAATAAATATATTATGACTAGATCTTGTTAGAGAAATGATATAGATGGTTAGATCTATTAAAAAACACATTAGGTTATCATAATGTTGAAAAATAATCTATATTGATAATCATCGACATGATCTAGAATTTAAAGTTGGTGAGATAGTGTTTATGTGAATTCCTCTGTAAAAGAAGATTATAAGATTTAGAAAGAAAGGAATGATGAGATTTAGTTTTATTTTTACTATCACGATTCTTGATCATGTATGGGATAATTAGTTATCAGATAGCACTTCCACTGAACATCTACCAAGCCCACAATGTGTTCCATGTATCTCCTGAGAAGAAGTACATACTTGATCATTTACATTAATTGAACTCAGAGGTCATACAAATATAACATGATATATCCTATAAATAAAACAAGTGTAGATTGTGGATTATATATAGAATGTTCTATGATATAATTCCATTCCATTGGTCAATGTTTTGTGGTGAAACCACCAATTTGAGGAAGCTATATGGGAAACTAAGGATATGATGAGGTAGAATTATCCTTCATTGTTTGTATAAGAGTAATGGATTTTTATGTGAAAATCATTTAAATCTGGGTATACTATAACAAGCCATTATTTTATGATTTTTTGGGAAAGTAAATTTAATTTCTTTGATAGCTTACGTTACACGCAACACTGAGTTTTAATTAGCTGATATATACTTTTAATATTATTATTTAAATATGAATGCTATAACATATCTATTAAAACTGTAGGTATGAATAGAAATAACACAATTTTTAAAATTAATTATAAATGTTGCAGATTATCAAAATATATGCATAAATATGAACTAAAATTTTCATGATGTCTTTAAGTGATTTGAAAATACTATTTTATCTAAAATGATTTTTACTGCTTGTTTTGAAAAAAGAAAAAACAATTTCCCACATTTATTAAAATTATATTTAAAAATAAATTTCATTTTGGAAATCAAAATATCAAAATTATATTAGAGTGAATCTTTTGAGAATTTTCTAAAAAGATTATTTTTTTAATGAATAGGGAAACATGTCGCAGTTTATTGAAATATACCTTTTCATTTATGGAATTTATAATGATAAATATAATTTTAAAATGGTTCAAAATTAAAATTAGTAAAATTATATTAATAATAAAATTTATTTTATTATAATCAATTCCATGTTGAATTTTGATATAAAATCATTTAAACTTAAAAAAAATATTTTCTTTGGAAAACCACCTTTTCGTCACATCTACTAGATTAAATTTAAATTAAATCTTGACACTTATTTGAATTTAATTTAGTAAATTTTATCAAATATTTTAAATCATAATAATAAATATTTTATAATAATTTCATCTTAGATTTTTTTCTTAATGAATATTGAAATTAGTAAAAAATTAATTACCATGGTTAATGTTAAAACATGATTATTAGGGGTTAAACACAAATATAATGGTATGTTTTCCAATTAATCATGTCAAAATAATATTGGATAGATATAGTTATATGTTATTTCATCCCAAATTCAAATATAATTGCATTTGGAAGAATTTATATTTGGAATTACATTATTATTTAGTATTCTTTTTGGGAAATTTTCAAGTAATTTCTAAGAATGTCCCCTATCCCACTTATAAAAGCACACCCTGAGTCCTCTCCTATCCAAACCTCAATATCTTTTTGTTTCATAAAATAATATCCAAAATACATTCCTTAATTAAGTATTATATTAATATAGGCCTTATCTTTATTATGGAAACCTCTTAAGAATGATTTAGGTGTAAACTTAATGGGGGTTTCTAAAGAAGAGGCATAGTCCTTAACCATGAATTTTCATTTTATTTCTTCCTCCAACACCTTCAAATTTTATTCACCAATAATGTTATAATAAAATAAATATATAAAATAAACTATGATGTTATTTTGTTAATTTATAAAAGTATATCTGTATCTTCTTCCATCAAATGGGGAATGAAATCATCGATCGTGTGTTTGACGGACTACTATCTCATGAACCTATGCAATTTTGTTTCCATAACTGACTTTTTATGGGTGGATATAATGACAAATTTATAGTATATATATGATATTTATGAAATTATTATACATATTTAACCATAATATCACAAATACCTTGTTACATTCCTATCCATTGGAAAAAGATAATATTTCTTGTGCATACGTGTGGACTACTGCCTCCATGAAGCGATGTGATACGTTTTTCATTTTTTATGACACTAATAGTAATAAAAATATATTTAATGAATATATATCATATATATTATATAAAAATAAACTTTTAATGGTTAATTAATATTTACCTTTCATTCTTTCAATACATCGAGAAAATGGAAACAAAGGTCATGAGTATATACGGTTTACCGTCTCCATGAACGGTGTAATTCATTTTCTTATCTCTAAAATTTATAGAAGAATATAAAATTTTATATAATGAATATATAATATTATTTTATCATTATTAAAATTCTACATATGATCTGACGATAATAAAATTTTAATGATAAAAACTACGAAACTAAAACATACATGAAAAATGAATCTGTTATCACCCGAAATAGTGATTTTAATAAATAATTTTTAATAAATGGGTGAAATTTTTTTATAAGTAAATAATATATGATATGATAAATATTATTTTTTTATATAATATATTTATAATAAACCTATATTTAGTATGCATTTTTTTAATATGTATGAATTAAATCGATTCTTGAGGTAATAAATATTCATCTCACTTACTCAAATGATACGACAAATCCCTATTATTAAAAAATGAAAAGACAATACAAAAAGGGAGAATGATTGAGTCATACAACCATTATGACCTCATTTAATGAAGTCCCAAAATAAATCAAAAATCTTATTCAAGCTCATATGAATCATCATAATCACCATACGAGTTGGAATAAAAATCTACGGGACCATGAGACCTAGTGACCATAGTTGGATTCAAGTAGGAATAATCATTCCTATGTTTGGATTTCCTAGTAGGAACATAATGAAAACCTTTATAACCCACAATGAAATTTATCCCTTTTGAAAACACCTTACTTTATGATGATATTTTCATAGATCTATCCTCGATATCAGCCCACCTTCCATGAGTGCCTTTAGTTTCCCGAAATTTATTAATTTCCTCATGGATATTTGAAAGATTACTTTCATCACTTATATTTTTTTCCACTCCATAAGACCACCCTCTTATTCTTAGGAACTCTCGTTGGGACTGGGAACTGCCATAAGATCCACATTTCCGTTGGTCATGAGTTTTTTGTGTCAATTACTTAACTAACTTTGATGAACCATCTCTTACATGCACATTTCCTTTTCCAGGAGTGAGTTTTCTCCCATTATTATTTGAAGTTTTTTCCTCAACTTCTTCCTATAATAAGATTCATGGTTAACTTTTGAAGAAAAAAGAGAGAAAACCAAATTCCAAAGAAATTTATCCTTTCCATGACCAATAACTTGACACTCCGAACAAAAGTCAGGAAGTCGTTCATATTCAACTTTTAAGGGAATATCATCATCAAGTGATGACAAAAAAACATTATGAATCAAGAAAGAGCACAAATAAACCTACACCAGTACCCATGAAAAGTGACCAAATATGGAAATATTTGTTTTCCTATACATTTTAATAGGAATTACGCCAACAAATGCAATATCAAGTAATATTTTTAGATGTAAAAAAATCCAATTAAGGCCAATAATTTTAATCCAGACTTTTCCTTGAGTATTTTTTATGGAAAAGGGATTAAAACAAAAATCCCACTCCATGAAGCAAATAATAAATGGATTAAAGGTGATTGAACCCATTTCACACACCCTCAACTTTAGAGCCTCTGATAAAAAACAATATGAAAGAAACCCCAAACTAGGGGAATACATATACAGCTTGCAAAACCCCATATAGAATTCATCTTCTGAACTCAGGAATCAAATTTTGAAGGATTCCCTCCACTGGGTAGAACAATCCTAGCAATCATGGAGTCTTCACAAATATTAAACCTGTCAGGAATTGCTTCTTTGTTTGTAGTCACACGAGCAGTGTCTCTTTTCTTGATTATTTGCTCTGTAATAGAATGCTTGACCTGTGAAAAATACCTTCAATTGAAATTAATACAATCATCCTTCAAATATCCATTAACCCCATCATTAATTGGTTTAGGTATCTTGGTTGATATATCCTTTACCGGAAAATTTTGTATTTTTTTCTCTATGAAAGCCGCTACTGGTAAATTATCACTGCCACATCAACCAACACTGTTACATAGTTTATAAGTGTGCCGGAGATTTCATCCACCATAGTGGATCTATGAACTGCACCACCTGGGCCGACCATCACCGCTGTAGTCACACCACCCATTTATATAAACTTATGCTCACCAATCCAAATCCCAATGCAGACATTGGATACCATATTCCTGTCACTTGCACTACCTGGACCGGTCACCACCGATGTAGATGAAACACCACCCACAACCGGTAGCATATCTATAGATCTGCGATCACCGACCACCCCCATAGTGCCAATCACAGATTGATTCTCCAAATCGCACGTACTGACCACTCTGTTCACAGATCCGTTCACCATAATTCTCACACAAGCCATAGCCACCGATCTTTTATCACCACGGTGCCTGCACTGGCCATGTTTGCAAATCCGTTTTCTATTATGCTCACACCCACCATTGCACCACTCACACCTCCTACAAGATCTCCCACCATAAAGGAAACATCCCGCTCAACTATAGGTTTTCACTTTGGACCATATCAAAAGTTATCGAATCACCCGCATGGAAAATCAGCCAAATATTCCATCGAACCCAAATCCACCGATAGAGAGAGAGTCCCACCCCATCTAGAATCCCTTCATCTACCCTTTTATTTCAGTGGAACATCTTCCATATTCACCACTCGTTTTTGTGTGTGGTTTATATAAAAATAGTGAATGTATTTTGTAAGGATGATTATTATTAATATTATGGGTTATTAATATCCATAAAAGGATATTTCTTTCATGGGTCTTAGGAATTAAAATTGACTAATGTTTTAAGTATATTATGATACAATCTCATTTGTTATCATTATTGTTTATGATTATGTTTTTGATGATGAAATATTATGGTCAACATTTCAAGAAACTCTTGATTTTTCTTCTACTATGGTTATTTTTGTAGAATATATATTTTTCTTTAATTTTAATCTCTATAATTACTCAAGATACTAAATGAAAATGAATAAAAAATCGTCCTTATTTCTATCTTCAGTCAAAAATCATTTTTCTTCCATGTCCATATTTTATAAAAATGGTTTAAAGAATTTTTTTAATACTACCAAATGATTGTTTGATTAATTTTTTTCCCATATTTTAATTTTCGATTTTTTTTAAATTGAATCTTATTTTCATTTTTTAAGTGAGGTAATTTCTTAATTTTTACAGAAAATTTGTATGGAATATTTATTTTTATCATATATGGCTGGAACACAATGGTACACCATCATTTACACTAAATTATTTAAATATTAATTTATAAATTTTCAATGTTATTTTCATGAAATATATTTATTTAATATTTTTGATTTTTTGGTTCTAAATAAGTGATTTTAAATTTGAAATAATATTTTCATCCAGAAATGTTCCAAGTAATATTTAAAAATAAATTTCCATATAATATGAAATACTTTGTTGTTATATAATATTTATTGGGGATATTATCCAGTGATACTATACTTGCTCATTATATAGATACTTTATGTTTATTATGTTAAGGTGTTTATGAAACACGTTGCTTTTTAATGGGTTATGCTATGATGAAATGATGAAATATGTATGAAACCCTTTTATTTCCCATGAGTTATGTTATGAGGAAATGTTTATGAACCCATTTTATTTTTTATGGGTGATGATATGATTAATGTTTTATGATATTTTGAAACATATCTCTATGATTTCAATTATGTGATTTGTGGGACATATATCTCCCTCCAAATAATTGGACAAATATTGATATCTTATGAGATAAATAAGACTAGAATGGGGAGTGAACCCTATAGTTGGGGTTTGCATTAGTGGTAAGCACCCCATAATTCTACATGGAAAATGGAGGTTCAAAACCCATCGAGTGAAGGATACTGTAGCATCACTGTAGCGCTACGGTAGCAGACGAGATACTGTTGCAACGACGACACTGTAGCGATTACAGGGGAAATGTAGCGGCGGCGGGTACTGTAGCAGTACTATTCACAGAATAGGCCTTCGGCCAAAAAATTGGGACTACGGGATATGTAATGGGCTAAATGCCCACTGGGCCTCCGGGCTATGTAATGGGTCTCCCTTTACCCAGTTAAAGAGGTCTTTTCTTTGTTTCAATAATAAAAATGAGGCTTCGGCCCCAACCTTTAAAAAAAGGGGAGTGAACCCAATTCAGTAAGTGTATTTTTACACTATGATAGTATTGGGAGTGAACCTTGAATACTATGATGGTTTGGGAGTGAACAACCCATTCAAATATAATATTATTTTCAATGATCCATGACTACTAAAGTAATTACTCTCTATGCTTAGGTGTATTCCACACATCTATGTCTTATGCCAATGATATGCTCTCATGGATTATTCTATTTGATTCCTTTTGGATTTATGTATTATGAATTTCCAAGATTTATTCCATGACTAAAGTTTATGATATATGATATATAGGGTATGGTTTTCAAATGTTATTACCATGTTCTTATACCCTAATTATTTTGATATTTTGTTATCACCCTTGATAACCCTTAGTGAGTAACTAAGATCACCCTTTGTTATGTTTCCTTTGCCCAGGTTACGGGGAAAGGTAATTTGTATGATATGTATAGGAAGTGTGATAGTTATTAAGAACAATGTGTGAGATTATGTGGTTAACTTATGAAATAGTTGTATATGTATCCATGTTTTCAAAGAGAATAAGCCTTTATAGTCCTCAGGTATGTGTTTATAAAATTAATTTCATATTAATGTATTAACATATAATATATTTATATATGAAAAGTGTGTGTCTCTATATAAATTGAGTAAGCCTTACCAAAATTATAAAGTCCTTTGAAAATCATAAAGTCTATTTAGAATTAATGAAATATTATGATCTAAATAATTAACTTTCTAGAAGTCATTAAAACCTATATATTTAAAATATGGATATTATAATCATATATATATATATATATATTTCAAGGATCTTATTACTATATTTTTTTGGAAAAATATATGTGCTCAGTTTTTCTTATTAGAGATTAAGCTTGTTAAAGAAGGAATTGATTATTTTTTATGGATGATATTTCTATGATTGCTTACCCATTAAAGAGGTAAGTCATCTATAGTTTTCAGGAAGAACTAAATTAAATTATATGTTAATTTTACCATATAATATTTTAGGAATTATATATACATAACTTTTATCTCAAAGTTTTTGTGTGAAAAATATCTTTAAACATTCAATTTAATAAGAATATAATGAGGATGATAATTTTTTAAATATTTTGAAATAGATCATTTAACTAGGCATTTAATCTGGATATTTTTTCATGATGAAGAAGAAAAAATCATACTGGTACAATTGTAATACCTTTACATCTTCCAAAATCAAAGAATAGTTCAGACATATAGTTTGAAGACATATCCAATCTTTGTAATTTTTTCACCTTTTGTCAGTGGTTGCTGAAAATTATGTACTGAGACTTTTCTATCTTCTACATTTATTATTTTTATTAAGTAAAAACTTATTATACTAATTATTATATCAAGGGCTTGTAAAGGACTTATAATGGGAGAGACCTGAGAAAAGTTCTCTTTGATCCATTATACAAGGTGATAACTTCTTTAACTCAGTTGGTTTATTATTAAAACCAAACATACATTTAGGTATTGGTGTTGTGGATTCAAGTTATTTTACCTTACCCGAAACCATTATAAAAATATTTATTCCATTATCTTTATTTATCGTTTATTTCGACTATATATCTATTTAATATTGTGTGAGAAATGTTTGAATGAATTTTAGAAGTAAACTTTTATTTAGAGTAAATTTGTAACGAAATTAATTCACCCCACCACATGAGTCATTATAAAAAACATATGGGGAAATAATTTGTATTATGAAAAGATATCATTGAGTTATTAACTATTTTTCTTTGAATTCTTCAATATATTCTCTAAGATTCTAAAATGGTTGATATAAATGAATTAATGTACATCATCTAGAATCCATACTTTAATGAAGAAAAATATGGTTACTAGAAAGAAAGGATGATTATATACTTGAACAATATTTGGTTAGGATTCTTCATAAAAGTTATTAAAGAAATTAAATTTAATTTTTTAGAACTAGAGTTTTGGATTAATCAAAAATAATTTAAAAAAATGGCCTATAATACTGTGAATACTATAATATTTTGTCTTGGTCTGAATGAGTTTAATATGATTTCTCAACATTCTACTACCCTTGAAATGTGGGAAACCACATTTTTTACTTATGAAGGAACAATACATGTTATAGAATTATTTTAAAATACTACGAAACTAAATTTTAAAACATTTAGTATGAATAATGGAGATATAAACTTCCAAATGAATCGAAAGATCACATAAATCATCAATAATGTTGTGTTTTTGGAAATACCTTTTCTGAGTCTGATCAGACATTAGAATACTAAGAGTATTTCAATATGTATTTAGTGGAATCTCTAATACCATATGATAGTTCAAAATAATAAGGGACCTAAAAATGAAATATATCATTGTAAATTTTACGATTTATAAAGCTAAAACAGATGTAAATAAATTGATCACAGGTTAATCAAAAAGTAGAATACTACACTAAATCTTTCCACTTTAAATGAAGAGAATAAATACAGAAATTTTTTTTCTAACTCATCTGACAGAGGATACTCAATCTATAAAGACTATAATGAGGAAAATTTCTAGTTTGTGAGGAATATTTTTATGTTTTTTAATAAGTGAATATGATTCAAAAAATCCTTCAATAAATATAAGAAGTTGGAAGGAAATTCCCAAAAACTATATGTTATGAAATCAAGAATTTAGGACACATAAATCTTGACCATCCTCAGGTGAAGTAAATGAAAAAATTGATAAAGTGTTTCATAAAATATATTATTATAAAAATAAAGAAAAGAAGGATATGAAATCCATGTGGAGTGACTCTGAAGACTCCAATGATGAATCTGTTTATTACTTTGATGTTAAAAAATCGATCTAGAAAGACAACATGTTTTTTATAGATCATACAGAATAGGTACAAACTTTTTACTATAATTATTCTAAATATGATTCTTAAAACCAATAATATGAAGATTAAATGAATATCATTAACTGTTAGATGATAAAAGTGAATTACCCAAGAAGTATAAAAAATAAATTAAAAGGATTTATGCTGTTATTCTAAATAAAAAAGATGAACTCTTAAAATATATTTTATAATTAAAAACTAAAATGGATAAATATACTTTTACTTGTGTTATAAATGAGAAAAACGAAGGAGTTATTAAAAGTGGTAAAATACTTGAAATATGGTACAAGTGTATTTATTAATGGATATGATTACCTCAAAAAATACTAGGAAATAAGAAACAAAACAAAGTGAAACTAGGAATTGAAAGTAATGGTGAATGAAATAAATATTATAGGAACTATTTTTTTTTATTTTGAATAAAATTTAAAAGGTAAATTTTGTTATATGTTCTCTTTTTTGGGATAAATTGATGTTATGATAATTAATTTAGTCATTAAATAATTTTTTTTGTGGTTTTAAAAATTATTTAATTTTTAAAAAAATATCTAAACAAAAGTCTATAAATTATTTATATATTAAAAAAATCTCCATGCCTCAATATTTAATTAATAAAAATATTGGACCGAGGTTCATTTGAGTACCAAAACAGAATCTTGTTTAATTTTTTTTATGAAATAACCATATGGTTACCCTTATAAATTTTTACATGGGGAGTGACTATTCAAGTTATATGAGTGAATACATTGAAAACGTATAATAAATTTCAATGACTTATTGAGGGAATGTCACTTTTAGAAACCATAATAAAATAAACATTCGTGGGGTTGGATCAGTTACAGATCCAAAATATTTCCTCATCTAAAAAGTTATTTTTTTCAAAGGTTCAATGCACACCCTGAAAAATATCTCTCATCTTTTTGATGATTTTTAGTTGATTTTTATTACAACATTTGTTATTTTTTCAAAGAAAAAATTCTTAAGTTTTTGGAATCTTGAACTAAAAAAAATTACACTCTAGATATTAAATATTTCTAGACCAAATATTAACTATTTAAATGGTGAAATAAATGAGTCTTTCATTTAGTGTAGATGGTTTGAGAATTTCAGAATTTATTCTTTGATAAAATCTTATGATAAGAATATAATTTTTGATTTACCTTGAGTTAAATTGGATAAAAAGAATCTACATGATAACTGGTAAATAGAAAAGTGAAATAAATTATATTTTAACCTAATTGATGATGTTTTTTCTTCTATAACATTGAAATTTATCTAAATATATTCATCTGACCCTTGTAGAACTACATGGTTATGTGGAAATTTTTTTATTAACATATTGGTTAAGGATTTATAGAGAATTTCATGTGGTTAAGTTTTATGACTTAAATGTTTATATTTTTCTATTTTTATAAATTTTGTATGCTTGTAAAGAATGAAAAGGTTTCAATTTTTTTTAAGAGACCATAGGGTAGAGTTTTAGAATCCTTAATTTAATTAATTTTTATTAAAACATTAAATTGAACATAACTTCTCTACCACTAGGACAACTCAACAGAATTGAATTATTGAAATGAGGAGTACAAACGTTTATGAAATTTCAAGAATAATGTTATGTGAATATATAATTCCTAGTCATTTTTGGGATGAATATTCCAACACAACATGCTACATAATAAAAAATTTATTATAATTCCTATATTAGAGAAAACACCCCATGAGCTATAAAATTATAGAAAACCAAAGGTTTTATAATTCGATGTTTTGGGATGTAGGGTTTACATGTTTAACACAAATGAAAATCATGGTTAGTTCAATATAATGGTTTATGGATGAATCATTCTTAGAAATTAAACCACTTCAAAATCCTATATAATTTTCTACAAAAACTCAACAATAATTTAAGAATCAACTCATGATTTTTTAGAGTGACCCATTTGATCCCAAGAAAAATAAAGTTGATTATCTTAATGATTCTATGGACAAATTGATAATTGAAGCACTTTTTTATTATAATAATAATGATGATTTGGAACTTGACCACATAGAATATAGTTCTGAAAGGCTGGAAACCATTAAACATGACAGTTTTCTATCTACATAGCACATGATCCTTAAAATTCATCCTTTTAAGATTTTTATAGGAATCCTATATGATAGAGTTAATACTATAGTACATTCTGGAAACATAGTAGAGTTTTCATCATTTTTTCCCTCCTTGAACCTAAAGCTATAAAGAAGCATTGAGTGATGAGAGTTGGTTATTAACCATGCAAGTTTATGTAAACCAGTTTAAGAGAAACATGTTTTTGGGATTATTTTATTAGACACAAAACTATCCATTTATAGGGAATAAATGGGTATATAGAAATAAGAAACATGATCCTGGTATAATAATATGAAATAAGGCTATATTAGTAGATAATTTTTATAACCAAGAGGAAGGAATAGATTTTAAGGAAACCCTTTCACCAGTTTTTAGTTTATATGAAAATATAATTCTATAATCTTAGAAAACTAATATAAATATTATGATTATATATATAGATATTAAATATTCTATTCAATATTGTTTTAACATGGTTGATGTTAATGTCAAATAGCCTCTAGGTTGTAAAAAATGTTTGATTTAAAATTATTTTTCAAACATAATATAATTTTGTATGGTCTAAAAAATTTACCCAGATATTGGTATGAAATCCTATGATATTTTATTTTTAAAAATCAGTTTTTATGGGTATGGGAGACACCAATTTATTTAATAAATCTTCTAAAAGGTATAAATTTATGATTATGATATTATTTTTGGTTTAGCAATAAAAAGTGCAATTAATTTTTAAAACCCATCAAAAATGAGTTTGAAATGAGAATATTGGGTGAATTAAATTTCTTTTTTAGTTTCTAGATTTATCAAAAAAAAATCGGAAGGTTTTGAATCAATGTAAATACATAGATGACTTAATCAAAATGTTTGTACTTGAAAATAGTCTGGTATGTGAAAATACCATGATTTCCAATATTAAACACAATTTGGATGAACCTTGAATGTAATTTGAAGAAAATTTCATTATAGGTTTGATATATCTAATTTCTAGTATACGAGAAGTTATGTTTTTGGTATGTTTATGAGATAGATTTCAAAAAATACCTTACGTGTTTATTTATATTATTGTTAAAATAATTTTAATATATTTCAATTTTTTAATTTATTTATCATTTTTTTCAAAATATATAGTTTGGATTTTATTTTATATTCAAGATTCTAATATTGGTGGATGTATTTTAGATAGAAATATACCCCCAAAACCAGGAAATTATAAGATAAATCCTTAGTTTCATTGTCTAGTAAGAAGAAACACTTTCTTTTATTATCAAATTACAAATATGAATGTATAACATCTGATAGTTGTCATGAACATGTGCTATGGGTAAAAAAACCCTCATGTATTTTGGATTTAATTTTTGTCTTGTGAAAATCAAATTTAATAATACTAGTGCTGTCAACATTTCTAAAAAATGAATAATCCAATCAATAATAACGAATATTGATTTATGGAATAATTTCTTATGGGATAATGTAAAAAAGGTAATATATCCATAAAATTATTTAATACATATAACCAACTATCTAATATATTTTCAAAACCTTTACTGGTAGAAATATTTTAATTTATTAAAATTTAATTTTGATTTTTGGAATTTAATGGAGATTGTTCAATTTGTGTTTAATTTTTCTAGTTTCTATAGTTTTTTATAAATAATATATTTTTATTTGTTTACCTATTTTAATTATTTTCTCATTGTAAGTTACATTTCCTATTATAGTGAAGTAATATGAACTCATTCACTCAAACCAGTCTCTTACAAACGTTCTAATATATATATATATATATCATTATAAATCTTAATTTTAATCGTTTATACACTAATAATTCAATATATAAACCTTCAAAACTCAATAATTCTGTGTTTATGGTAATTTTTAATAGATCCAAGGTGGAAGATTTATAAATTTTGATGAAATTTAAGCTCAATGGTTTGAATAGGAGAGTTATTATAGGGAACAAATTTTATTTTTATTGGATAAATGGTATCAATATTTTCTTGAAGAAAATATTGAGTTTTCAACCCTCATAATTTCTCTTTTCTAAGAAAGATATAGAGTTATTATTCAAAATGTTAGTATGGGACTTCTAAAAAGATTTATAGTTTTGGATTGGATAGAATTATTACATAGTTTGATCCAAGTTAAATAGGAAGGTTTTCTTCTCTCTATCCTGTTGAAATATTTGATGCCTCACATTTTCCTCATGAAGGAGGATTCTACGTTTATTAAAATTATATTTTTGAATACCTATTTAGTTATAGGGATATCATATTCAATATTTTTTGGAACTCACACAATTAATATGATGTTTATAAAAGAACTAAAACAAAAGAAATTTTTTTTAACTATGTTTATTTATTCTAAAATAGATCAGAGAGGTGGGGAATTCAAGAAATATTTTTAGTATATATAAAAAATATTTTTCATTATTAAATATGAGAAGTTCAATTTACCCAAACATATGATTATGTACATATATAAATACAGTAAAAGGAAGTATAACCTCAACTTCTATGCTCATGGGGGATGATGACCATGAAGTTTCATAAGAAATTTGTAGAATGTTTTGAACACAATGGTGTTTAATGTTAAGTAAATCAAAACTTCTTAGTTAGGATTTTAAAAATAATGGTATTAACATGGAATATATCTCAAAATAATTTTATTTTAGATAACATAAGGAATAAGGATGATAATACATTTATTATAGATTAATGAGTTCCTATTCATGTTAAGGGGGATAAATTTATAGAAGCCCATACTTTAGATGAAAATCCTATTGGTGGGGAATCTTATAGGGTGAATATTTATAAATCCATAGTTATTTAGGGTACTAAAGTGGGTACTACTGATCAGTGTCGGTAGTAATATTTTCAAATCATGTTAAATAAGCGATTCATGAAAAATTTATTGAATAATATTTGGTTATTTTTCTCATTTCTAAGGAATTTATTACTCTTGTTTCTCAAATGATAAATAGTGAAAAAGAAAAGGTTATATAATCCCATGAGGAAATAAGATTTTAGCAGGATCCAATTAAAATATAATTCATTTTGGACTGATAGGATTGTGGCACTAAAAATCATATCACTTTTGATACTAAAGATGAAGAAGAAATTCATTCATTTTATAAGAATACATTTTAATTATTTTTTGAAGAAAATTTTCAAAAACTGTATACTAGAGTTATCAAGGCTTTTTCATGTTTAATAGGTTAGATTACAAATCTTAGTTAACAAATTAAGGAATCTAAATAAGATTTGGTTGTTTTGAAGAATAATTGAATATGAAAATATAATTTCAATATTACAAATGAGATGTTGAAATATCAGTCTAATATGCTATATAATATTCTAAATTTTCATATTAGTAATTTTTTCACTTCCTCTGGTTTACAGAGGACTGGATCTCTTTAAGAATAGTTAATATATATTTTTATAAAATTTAGCACATGGAAATGAAAAGTATTTGTCCTATAATGTGATGATGTATCATTAGAAACTATTTTATATTTTAAAAGGGATAGAATGTCTTAATATAAGGATGTGAAGGTATAAATAAAGAATTTTTTTTATTTTTTTAAATGAATCGAAAATCACCTTGAATGAAAACATTATATTTTTGGCTGATAATAAATATAATATTGAGAAAATATTTGAAAATATGGTAGTTTAAAAGTCTTAACCAGTATCTAATGAGTATATTTATGAACATATTGAAGTTCCAAGAGGCTCCACCAAAGTAATATACATTTATGTTCATATATTCAAGTAACCTAAATATTTTTTCAGGGATACTCTTATGTTTCCTGCATCTCAATTATAAATTTTTTCCTTTTCTAGAAAATTTTGTAATGTAAGAATATATATCAAATATATAAGACTATTTTTGTTATTAAATTTGAAAAAAGATCATAATAATTCATAATTTACTTGAAGATGAAATTGTACATAGGTTGGGGATGTGGGGTGAACCCTTTTTGAGATTATAGGGAACAAGTATCTTAGACCGAGTCCTCTAGGAAGATATTTTGAAACTAGAGAATCTATATAGAATCGTTCAAATCCATATTAATGTGATGATACTAAATCCACCTAAATAGAACTAGACTCAACCAATTCCAAAAATAAATCTAACTGTTCTCCCTCAAACCATCCAAATACTGAGCCTGAAAATTTAAATCATTATATGATAAGATATTTCCCTTTATTATAAAAATCACTTTTCATACACTATGTAATTTTCTTAACTTAATAAAATTTAGGGATATTATTTTAATCTATCTTATCTTATTAATTTAAAATTTATTAAAACTTGATTTTTATTCTAAAAACTCTTTATCTTCTTCTTAATAATCCATTAATGTTATATTTTGTGTAAAATCTTAGTTCAATTTAGCACCTACATCACAATGTTTATCATCATAATGTGTTACATGAAATATTTTTTTATCTCAATTATTTATATTTATTTTTGATATAAATAATGGGGCTAAGAGATTAGTAAACATAAAAGTTTTCTAAAATATATAAATATTTCTATTTTTAAACACTTTCCATTGGAAAATATCTTACAAAATTAAAAAAAATTATGTTTAATGTTTTATGGGTTTGAAATCATAAAAAAGTGGGAAATTGAAGGAAAAACTAATCGTGTTTAGTATAATCACTTTAATTAGAAGTTTTTATTCTCATGAAATCTATTATATATTTCTCAAATAATTTTTTTTAATGTGTACATAGTGATATTATAAAGTGAAATGATTTCTTTTTGTCTTGATTTTATTTTTTTCGAGTAAATTATGTTAAATAAGAAAGTTATATATTTTTTATTAAGTCTTAAAAATTCAAATTATTAGAAATTTTGGTAATTATAGAAGTTAAATACTCTATAGAGTGTAATTATTATTAAAATTATAAATTAAAAACAAAATCCTTATTAACTTATTAAAAGTTATTGATGTCTTACTAATATTCATTATATGTATTAAAAATAGTAATGTATAATAAAAATATGGAATTCTTAAAAAAAATTGAGGAATCCTTGGAAAATAGATTAAGTCCTACAGAAATAAAGGAAGGCTTATAAAAAGTATTAACACCAATTAAAACCAGGGAGTGCTATGAGAATTAATGATGACTTATGATATGAATACTTGACTTTATCGAATTCATTCAAATATTTATATTCATAATATTGATATTTTAATTATATATATACATATATATATTTAATATTCTTCTTTTTATTTTAATTTCATGGAAAATATAAGAGATTCTTTATTCTCATTAGAGTACGAGTTTATTAAAGAAGCAATGATTGATTAGTTTAAAGATATTCTTTCTAAATTTTTTACCTATAAAATGGCCAAATTACCTCTTGTTTTTGGGAAAAATGAAATTGATTTATATTTTTATTATTCCTAAGAATATATGAAGATTTATATATAAATATATTTTATCTTTATGTAATGAATTTGAAAAATTCATCAAGCATTCAAATTAGTGATATTGATTTTATTTAACTATTTTGAGCCTGATCTTGTTCCTACAAGGCATTCAAGATTCCACTGTTTTTCATGAAGAAGAATAAAAATTGATACCATTTTGCGTTTACTTCCTATACATGTACTATAGTCGAATAATAATTTAGAGATAAAATTTAAGGAATTTTTATTGTTTGGATGTTCTTTATCTTATGTCAGTTGCTATTCACAATTAAGTGATGAATCTATTCTCTCTACGTCTCTAATTCTTTTTATAGTAAAAATTTATAAATTAATTTTTTTGATAATTCCATAGATACATTTTTTAATGGGATGTATCTGGGAGAAAAGCCTCTTTTATTCTTTATACCAAGTGATAGCTTCTTGTAATAATTTGTGTTGTTCCAAGGGAAATGATTGGTAACTAAAAATTACCAAAACTGTATTTGGTTTTTGGTGGGGTAGGATTAAGAACAATTATAATTACCCAAAAAACAATTAAAATACCAATTCCCTACTATTTATTTTAGTTCATTTCCACTGCAAATTTGATTAAAATTGAGTGGGAAAAGTTTGAATAGTTTTTAGAGGGATACTTTTACTTCGGTTAAAATTTTAAATTACTCAATTCACCCACTTCTTGAGTCATTATGTAGAACCATTAGGAATTTTTTTTTCCACATTTTAAAATAAATATGGTCACTCCCAAAGTATCGAAACGTTTCATAAAAAATTTATAATAATGATAAATTATATAATTATCTCATAACATCAATTTCATTCATGATAAAATTTTTAACTCTTTAATATTTCATATTACATAATCAAAACTCCACTAAATATCACATAATGATATTATTAATATATTATGATATATTGTAATAGGATAAGGTTGTATTTTTCAAATACCCAAAAAATCATTAACTTACATGAGAAATAGAACTGTGTATTTATAAAAAACAATAATTCTGTACAACAGTTTAAACATAATTATTTAACAAATTTTTTACACTGATAATTTCCTCAGGACCTTTTTGTGGTTTAGTGTCTTGGAAAGTTGGAACATAATTCATTTAATACATGGATCACATAAGAAAACATAATTTTTTTAAATATCTTGAAATACATCTCTATTATTCTAAATTAGATCACTTTACTACAAAATATTTCTTGGGTATATTTTTCAAAAGAGAAGGGTGAGCATAATTCCCAATAAGGGATAAATAATGAAAATAGAGTGTAAATGAATATCATGGGTAAAAATTGAGGTATAACATAAGAAAATTATAATATGTAAATTATTAATAACATGATAATAATAATAATAATAGGAATAATATGATTATATGTACATGTGGCATAACATAGAAATGCGGCTATAACATTACTATGAGTCATTCGACAACATATCACTGAAGCTCATTTCATAGGTGTCATAATTTTTTTTACCAAGGTTATTCACCAAGTAATCCTAAAAAACTTCGATGTTATGAATCCAAGGTACCATGAACATGTAATATCTAGTGATTAATTCTTTACCTAATTCATTGGAGCGCAATCAGGGTTAACCCTTTATATTCTTATCATAATGTGTGCTATATCAATAAAATATAATAAGAACATATTAATTTAAACCATGAGTAGGTAATGTGGATTTCAAAAATGGAATTCAAAAATTAATAAAATTAATTTACATTTATATGGATACATATTAATAATATTAGAGTTGTCCATTCACAATATAATGAAATGACCTGGAAAATCATGGAATGATTTTGGTATCATGATGTGTATACAAAAAGGAATATAGAATGGGTCTAATGAGAGATAAGGGAAGTCTATCATCAATAGGGAATCACTCGGATAATATCATGCTAACTATGAATGAATAGAACCCTTATTACATGGAAATCCAAAGGATTACAATATGTAAACATGACATAGAAAATCAAGGAGTTATATTGGATCCATGATGACCATACCAAAAGGATCATGGAATGGGTTTAATGACAAAGAGGGATAGTCTCCCTTGAATAGTGCATAATTTTAATGGTAAATGATTGATTATGAGAACATGTAACTATAATAATATGGAAAAGAAAATGTATTATCACAGAAGCAGTACTAGAATCAAAATGAGAAGGAGTACAACCCTTACTTTTTTCACGTAGATTCTTAAAGATTTTAGAGAATTATTAGAATTTTGGAACTCCTTGTGAGGAATTTAAATAGGGAAAGGTAAGATAAGTTCATGTTAAATTATTTTTGTGTGGATATGTATGAGATAATGGGTGGGGGTGAGATCATTTTATTGGTGAAAAAGAGGATTTTTTTCATGGAAACTAATGTTAGGTGAGGGTAAGAATGACATCACATGGGGGTTAGGTGGGTTTTTTGAGTTAGGTGAATTAGGTGGGGAAATGTTGGAAAGACTATTGGTATTGACTTACCAACCTAAAAAAGGAATTCTAGATGGTTTGAAGGAAAATTTTATTTAGTTAAAATTTGGTCACATTAGATTACCCATTTTAATACTTGTTATTCTTGATTAAATATTAACCATGGGAATTATTTTTTCATGAAATAAATTTGATGAACATTTATAAAAAAATTTATGTTATTAATATAAATTTGGTTTCCATTTTCCCTAATTAAATTTCCAAAAAATACAATATTTAATTTAAAATTCAAACACATAATGTATAGAAAAACTATTTTTAACGAAAATGTCATTTAAATCCTTAAGTGTTCTTAATATTATTTAACATATATTTGAAATGAGTGTTAATTTATTTGAATGTAATTTTATACAATATATTATTCTCATAATTTAAAATAGATCAATTTAAATTATTTTATAAAAATTATACAATGTTTTAGAAATAATAATATATAGACGAGATTTTGTTTTAAGAAAAATGAATATTTCAATCATAAAATAAATTTATTATGTGCGTAGTTAAAAATAGTTTACAGATGTTAATATATATTATGTTGTATATTATTAAAATTTTTGATTAAAATTATTATATAATAATTATATAATAAAACACATACCATATGAAAAATTAATATTTAGGAAAAACATATTTTACACATAATATGATTTATTAGCCATTTAGATATATAATTTTAATTTTTTTATGAAGTAACTATATTTTTGTTTCTATATTTTTTTTAATATGGTTAACTCTAGTTAAAGATTCCTATCACAGGAATTATTTAAAATATTATATTATTTTAATAAAAATAATTTTGGTTCATTTTTATTCGGTGATACCTATGGAGAAAGTTATCTAATAAATTAGATTTATTTTAAGGAAATATATATATATATAGTAAAATATTGATGCATTACATTATTCCTCCATTAAAAAATTTATCCCTTGAAATTAGAATCCTAATTTAAAATATATGAGGATATATTTTATTTATTGATTTCTCAGGAACCCTGGTGGCTTCCCCAAACTTGTTATTTCTCCAAAAAAAATCATGAGTAGAGTTGTCAATTTCATTGAGACATTTTCCATTTAATTATGTATACGAATTGTTTTTTATTTATATAAGAGGTCAAGTTCCAATTCAACTCCATTAATTTCTTGTATATGTATTTATTCTAAAAAATACTTTTATAGTGGGGACATGTGGAAGACATTGTACACATTTGAAATATTTGGAGGTTGTTCCAAGTCATATGAAACTTTTCCAACACAACCAAAAATCTCAAATGGTATAATTAACAATATATTTGTATTTCTCTTCTTTTCAAATTTCATGAATCCTTTACATGGTGATACATTGATAAATGTATGATCCTCAACATGAAATTAAAATTCCTTCCTTCATATTTCATCATAACTCTTTTGATGAATGTAAAAAGGATTGATATGTATCTAGATGATGTGTATGTTCTTTGTGGTTTCCTTTACAAGGTCTGGTCCAAATAGTTTTCCTTCTCTAATCCAATCCCAACATGGAATAGTTATAATTTTTTTCACGTAATGTGAGTCATATGGATCCATTTGAATAGTTGAGTGGAAATAATTATTGTTGTAGAATTAAATAAGTGTAATTTATTGGTCCCAAATACCTTCAAAATATTGTGAACTATCCCTTAACATGTCACCCAATGTTTTAATAATCCTCTTAGACAATCCATCATTTTGAGGATGATTGGTTGTGCTTCGTATAAATATTTTATTCATAGTGTTTTCGAGGCTTCACCACAACATATAAGTAAATCGTAGATTTCAGTCAGAGAAAATTGATAGTGTATCACTATAATGTATCAAGACTAATTAAATATATAGGTGATCATGGTAGTAAAGGGAGAAATTATCTTCTATAGAGATTAAATGAGCAGACATGGTTAATCAATCACTGATTTCTGATATGGTATTGTTACCCTTTAATATATTAGGAAGACCCATTATAAAGTCCATAATGATTGTCACCACTTACCTAAAGGTATATGTAGTGGTTGCAACACTCCCATATGAATTTGGTGATATTCCTTAGCTTTCTGAAAAACTAAACAACTTTCCATATAATAATCAATTTCCTTTTTCATTTTATCCTACCAGTAATGGTTACCCAGATCTCTATATATTTTTGTGTTTCATAGATTTATAGTGAACACAGAGCAATAAGAATCATTAAAAAATTATTTCATTAATTTCAGAATTGATGGGATATACTGACTTGTTCCGAACCTTAGTACTCCCTCATTATCAAAATAGAAATAAGGTAACATCACATTTTTCCTCGCTTCTATATTACTTTAAATCATAATACCAATTTTATATGATTTCCCAATTCTATTCATTAATTATGGTTTGGAAATCATTTGATACAGTATTAAGGATTTAACATCCCTTACAACTTCTATTTTTATCCTTACCTTGTCCTTGAACATTGGATCTCATTAAATTATCAACATTATATTAACTCCATTTTCATTCCAACTTATTGCATAGTGACCTTGTTTAGATTACCTGGGAGATAATGAATTGAACAATTATAGTCATTCAGAAGCTCCAACCATCTCTTTTTTCTAATGCTTAGTTCATTCCATGTGAATATATTGTTAATTTATTTCTTGTCTATTTATATATCACACTTTACCCCATAAAGTTAGTGTATCCATATATTTAAAGAGAAAAATACATGCATAATTCTAAATCAGGTGTGGGATAATTCTACTCATGAGGCTTCAATTGTTGAGACACATAAGAAATCGCCTTTTCAATCTTCATGGGAATACATCCATGTCCTTTATAAATGAACAATAATTCTCTATTAGAGGGTGATAATTGTAAAATAATTTAAACCAACAAATTATTTATTTAATGGAATCTTTTTTCACATTCCTTAATCCAGTTGAACTTAAATCCCTTTTGAGTTAACTTGTTTAGTGGATTATAAATCAATTTTTTTTCAAAAATCTTCAATAGTAACCAACAAGATAATGAAAACAATGAATCTCTATTAATATTGTCGGATGAGGCCACTCCTCTACTACCTTAGTGTTATTTGGGTGCATATAGATTACTTTTGAAGATACAATGTGTCAAAAAATGACCCTTATTGCAACCAAATCTCACATTTACTAATTTTTTTAAAAATCTTTTCATTCCTAAGTATAACTATATGTGTTCCTGATGTTCCTCATGAATGTTTTAATATATTATAATATTATCAATAAATACCACATAAATTTATCATTGTAGTCTATAAATACTAATTGAAAATTAAATTTTTATTAGCCTAAACCCCCTTTTAAGGGAAAACCCAACACGACTTCAGCAACTTGAAACATTCAAACATGCCCCCACGATATAAGAGACCAGGAAAAAACAACCAAATTCAACACGAAGATAACCCCTCCCCAGCATTAAACACGTTAAGACCAACTTTCACCATAACAATGCATCTCGTATAATGGTCCCATGCAGGAATGCATGGTCCTGGTACTAATGGAAATTGCCATACCCTCTCAAACTTCAAAATCCAAATAGAATTAGACCGTGAAATTTCCCGACTCAAAAAATATTGTAGAACATCCTTATAGAAGAACTAGTTTCGTTTCTTCATTGACTGCATACCATAGTGCCATAATGAAAAACCCTAAAAATTCCTTCCATACAATCAATAGGATCAATACAGAAACTAAACTATCTTCACAAAATGGATCAATCAACAACATGTACCCATCCAAGATCCTCAACCATTGACAGAATCAAAAACACCTTTGAGAAGGAATCAATTTTGGCCACTAAAACCATGCCACCACCGTAATGTTGGAGCTGACCAACCACAAATCACAAACCCAGATCTAAATCATGAACCAAAATCCCATCCAAGTCTCCCAAAAATAATAAATAAACATAATCGAAAAAGAAGAAAAGAAAAACCTTCATTAAAAAAGATCACCTGAACAATATCCACCGCAAGTCCAAAATGAAAAACTTGTCCCCACCTTCAAGACCACTCACAACAACCAGCTCTTCTCAACATGCGCACAACCAATATAGAAATGTGGTGATGACCTTCATCATTGGAACTAGAAACTCAAATAGTGGACCATCACTATGCTGCCATGAGAGCCCTACTCAGATCTATGAGAAGGATAAGAAAAGGCCGAAAATGGTGAGATTCACTAAGCAGTTCGAGCCTATGAAGTTTCATGACACCATCATATAAAGAGACACTTCATTCCATGAGTTCCCCTAGCCAAAGAACCAAGGATAGGAACAACTAATCTATAATGGGGGAGATAAAGATAGAGATGGGGGGACACCCTAATGCGGAGCCCCTTATGGGCTAATCTATATTTATCAAGTCAATACATGTAGAGGGAGGATTTTTTAAACAAGTGGGAATAAAAATAGAATCATAATGTTTATACCTTGATCAAAACATCATCTTTAGAATATTCTCTTTATTCACTCCTAGATGATGATACACTGAAGAGACGTCAATATTTGAAACCAATTATGCTCAAAAAACATGGTAGAATAAATAATCAAATATAGGAAGTCTCTATTTTTTATTTAATATGATACCATTGAATTATGTATAATCAATCTACAACCATATTAATATATCATTATTCTTCACATAGAGAATATGTCCTCCCGAAAGAGAAACAATTGGAAAGATGAGTTCCTTTTCAAGAATACCTTGCAGTTTCTTCCAAAATTTCTCTAACTCTATTAAATAAATTCTATATGGGGTCTTTGATAATGTTTTGGATCCTGGTATGAGATCAACTACTAATTCTACCTCTATCCTTAGGGGAGGTGTAAATAATTATTTAGGAAATATATCTAGGCACTCCTAAAAAATTGGTACAAAATCTATTTTTTTTAACATTCACATCCTTCCACTTCTTCATCAATCATTTATATATAGAAGACTGTAGTAAGAAGTTCTTGGAAAACTCATAATACAGTATTTATTATTTGAATATAACTTTATGTTTTCCCTCAAATACCACTATAATTTCATTAATTCTACAATTGATCATATCATTGTACTTTTAGAGATGATATATCTAGTATATTCTGTAAAATTCCACCATTATAATAACTACTAGATTAGAAAAGCGATTATAATCATAAATGTTAATAGGGGGAACTTTATATCCCCTTAATGCCTGAATAATCCATCCTTGATTTCGAATTGATAATTATACTACCAATATATAAGGATTCAATTTAATTTTCCTTGCAATCTAGACAGATGTAAATGAATGCATAGAACCAGAATCAATCAATGTACTAGCAGGATTTGAGTGAACATCAAGTGTTTCTACCACCACATCATTTAGAGCTTCTACTTTAGAAGTCATGATATAAAAATCATGAAATTGACCCATTATACTTTTTTGGGGTTGATTATAGTTTCAATCAACCATTCTCAGATTTAGACACTAATTGGAAAAATATCAATACTATCCACACATGAAACATTTCACTATAGGAAAATACTCCACCATAATTCCTTTTTAATTTTAATTAGTTTTTTGGATTTTAATATCTGTGACTTTTTAAGGAATGTAACCATCCTTTCCAAATTTTAATTTTTTCTAACTCCCATGAAGACAATTCCTCGAGTGCTTCTTCCCAAAATTTTTCTACGTGGGAAGTTTTAGTTTCTTTCCCTATATTTCAGGATCAAATTTCATTTATAAAATTTTCTCCATCCTCTCATTTTTATCATTATTACCATGATACCATTTCACATCAATAAATTCAATTTTAACTAAGAGATCTAACCTCACTATCTTTTTATAACATTCAAAGTCTAAAATTTCTAATGCTTTCTATAGATGAGGTCTTAGTCTTCTAAGAAAAGATCGATCATCCCATAAGAATCAATGAAAAATATTAGATCATATCCCAAACTACTTTTAATTTTAATCAAATAACTTCCCATCAAATAGTTATCCTTTTCTTTAAGCTCTTGAAAATCCCTTTATATTTTTATTTGAATAGTTTGAGGAAAATACTTACTGGAAAATATCTACCCGAACTCTTCCCAATCAATGGATTTTACTTCATCCATTGACATTGTGTTCAAAATCAATTTCCACCACTAATCAGATTCTCCCTTTAGGTAGTGCATAACTTAGTCAACCTTATCTTTCTTAGATTAATGAAGAATAGAAAATAAATTTTCTTTTATATTGATCTATTGTTCTATAATTAATTGGTTATAGGGATCACTAAAGAAGGGTTGTAGTTATTGTAAGAATTATTAAATATCTATTAGTCCTCTCTTAGATGAATCTAGATGTGCAACATGATTGTTGTTATTATTCATATCTTGAGACATAAAATTTTACATCCTCATGAGGTTTTCAAGTCTAGATTCTAGAATATTGTGATTGTCATTATTTCATTACCCATTGCATTTGTTATAAGATCATCTATCTCCCATCATTTTTCTAAAAAAAAATAAAAATAAATGAGAATATGGATACCACTAAGAATCCGAATAAAATATAAATGCAAGTTTAATGCTAAATGTTTTCTAATATTGAGATTCTAGGATCATATTATTTTTTATTTTTTATTTTCTATAAGGAAATAATTACTTTAGTTTTACATCGTTAATAATGGTTTGTAAAAATCAATATGATAACTATGAAAAGTCCCCAGAGAGTGTTTAGAAAGGTATGTAGTCTTAAGTCCACTCATTCTGAACTAGAGTGAATATTTATTAAATGATCAACGAGCCTTTTATAGGGTGATTACCCCAAGGTATATCTATTCCACAACAAAATCAATTTTTGAGTATCCAGATAGGGATGTTTTTATTAAGAAACCACATAATATATAATTACACAAAATTCTATGATTTTTTCCTATACTTAGACTTATTCCTATGGTTTTCAAGAAGGTTTTTATTCTTAATTTCAATAAATAACCAAACCTTTCTCTGGTACCAACTATAATGACCCATAATATCACACATTTTTTCAATAATAATTCCATAAGAAACATTATTAAATTGATCATTTCCATCGAAAGATTTATAGGTTTGGTTTCTTATAAACTAGTAGAAAAAAAAATGTCCTAATTGGATCAAATAATAAAGCATACAAAAATTTAACCTCTTTAATGAATTATTTATTATTCCATCCTAGATCACCTCACTTCATAGGATTTCCCATGGACATTTTTCAAAAGAAAATGGGTGAACATAAAGCCAAGAAAGAGATAAATAATGAAAATTGAGAAAAAATGAACATCATTGGTAAAACATGAGTCATAATATATTAACATGAAAATAAAAACAATATTCATATCCTTATCATAATAATATAAATAATATAAATAATTATATTTATATAAGGTATAATATGAAAATATTGTTACTACATAAACATGAGACATTCATAAGAATAAAACATAAGGAAATCGCTGAGGATTCATAAAATCATATGTTAATGTTATTCACCAAGATACCAGAAAATAATACCAAGGCATGATTCCAAAGTATCATGAACATGCCATCTCTAGAGATTAATTCTTTACCCAATGTATGTAGCACTATCATGACACACCCTTCATATATGTATCACTAAGTGTTCCAAATCAATCAAAGGTCATAATAACATATCATATTTACCAATGAGTACTTAATTTGTGTTTCAATATGTAATTACCCAATTAATAAAATAAATTTACATTTATATGGATTCTCTTGAATGATATTAGAGTTGGGTATTCCAAAAATTAAGAAATAACATTGGAAATCTGGGAAGGATTTTGATAGCATGATGATTATTCAAAAGGAATTAAGGGATGTGTATAATGAGAATGAAGGGTCATCTCTCATTAATAGGGAATAATCTGAATAGTTAAATATTGGTTATAAACCCATTTAAGCATAACCAAGTGAAAATAAAATGGATTACAACATGAAAATATTACATGGAAAGTGATGGATTTATTTTGAAGAATGAGGAATATACAAAAAGTATTATGGAATGGGTGTAACGAGAGATAAGGGTAGTATCTCATAAATAGTGAATTATTTCAATAATAATGTATTGATTATGAAAATATGTAATCATAATCACATGTAAATCTGAAGGGATTGTCATTAAATTGGAACCTTAATCAAAAGGAGGATGAGGAGAACCATTACATTTCTATGTAGCTTATTTAATATTTGGAGGAATCCTTAGAACCTTATGAACTCCCTAAAAGGGATCTATAGAGGTATAATGAAGATAAATTCCTGAAAAAATCATTAATAGTGGATTGGGATGAGAGAATGTGTATGAGTGAGCTCATTTTATAGGTGAAAAGAGGGGATTTTCATGGAAACAAATGTTAGGCGAGGGGTAAGAATGGAATCACATGGGAGTTTAGTGGGTTTGGTGAGTTAGGTTAATTAGGTGGTGAAATATTAGCAAGAAACTTGGGATTCACGTACCAAACTAAAAATTTTATTCCATAAGGTGAAATGTCAAGTTTATTTAGTAAAAATCAGGCCACATTGGGTTACCCATTTTAACACTAATTAATCACGATTAAATATTAATCAAATAAATTATTTTATCATTAAAAAATTATATGACCCTTCATACATAATTTATATGAGATGAATCTGATGTTTTTACCCATTTATCCTAATACAATTTCTATATATGTGGAGATTAACTTTTAAATTAAAAATTATAATCTGTAGATTGTTTTGGTAGAAAATGACGTCTGAATTGTGAAGTGTTATTTATATTACTTAAAATAAATTTACATTGAGTGATATTTTATTAAAAGGTAATTTTAAACATAATATTAGTGACATCATTTAAAATATATCAGTTTATATTATTTTATAAAAATTATACAATGGTTTAAATATAATAATATATATGCGCATAAAACAATTTTAATAATAAAAAAATTCCAAGAATAAAATAAATTTATTAATTTCTTTGTAAAAACTATTGGATGTATGTTAATGTATTTTATTTCATATATTATTAAAAAAATTCATCAGCCAAATTATTTAATTATAATATAATAAATGTATAGAAATAAAAAATACTTTTTCAAGGAAAACATATTTCAAGAAAAAATGTTTTATTAACAATTTACTATATCAATTGAATTTATTACTTCATTACAATTATTTTTCATTCCATATAAAATTTTTAATATAGTTTCCCTAATATAAAAAATCTAATCCTATGAATAATTTAACATAATTATATTCATTTAATAAATGGTTTCATTTTTTTTGTTCGATTATGATTATAGAGATATCTATCTAACACTTTAGATCTATTTAAAGTCTTTATATAATAACATATTGGGGTTTTATATTAGTTAACCTCATGATATAGAGGTTTACACCATAAAAAACCATGATTTTTTTTAAACCACCACATTTTGGTTTGAACATTTAGTTTATATTTCTAAAAGTGTTCACATATCCAGTAAATTGATATATAAATGTCTATTTTTTCATTTTTATTTGAAAAAAATATAAATAATTTGTCCATAAATCCATTGGAACTTAAATATTCCTCATTTCTCAATGGTGGTTTATTCAATATCATTTAACCATGGGTACATTAATACCTATATTGTATATTCTTATTTTTTTGTTAAATGATGAATAAAATGTAGGGATAATATAAACTTAAAATTAGAAATAAATCTGTTATAAAACAATAAACATTTGAGTTATTTTATAAAATGATATGTTTTTTTAGAGAGGTCATAATAATTATGATCGATAGACCAAAATTAAACCAAGACTTTGGTTATTGGATGATAGAGGAAGGATGCATGGGGGTTATAATTTAGTGAATTTTATCTCTTTTTTATTTCACAATTGAGCCTTTATGATTTCTTATTTCTGGTAAGTAATTATTACTTTTTGTCAAATTTAAAAAGAATATTGAATATTATTGTTGGACCCTATTGGTCTATCAT
Source organism: Viscum album (assembly GCA_963277665.1). Lineage (NCBI taxonomy): Eukaryota > Viridiplantae > Streptophyta > Magnoliopsida > Santalales > Viscaceae > Viscum > Viscum album. Next base: position 2,098,705,676 of record OY728122.1, read on the forward strand.
TTTTATATCTTCTTTAAATTGACATATCTCTATCATAATATTTGAACTTTTATTTTTATTTGATTAACTAGTATGAAATGGTGAGAGAATCTAGAAAGCTAATACCCATGTACTAAGATGAAAATTGTAGTGGGATAATGAATATTTTCCTTGGAATTGGAAATCATTAAATTGGTGTATTTTTTCATACCTACATAACACCTTAGTAATTGCGTTATTTTCCCAAGATATATTATTCCTTTGTAATTGGTTTCTTTTACCATGTTATTTGATGTTTTACAAATAGGGCAATATTTCTCAACTATGTAATGCATTAAATTATTTTTTATTTTACATTCGATATGATATCATGGGAAAACAGTGATTTTCTCTAGTTATAGAGTTCTTTGGAATATGGATTATTATCCCTAATGATGTGATTCCTTAGGATATAAATTATTTTATTTGGATAGTTATGTGATTAAGATATGGGTTGTTTTCATATCTATTTTACTCCTTGGGATATGGGTTATTTTCCTTAGTTTTGGTAAAATTTGGAACATAGGATACTCTATAGAATTTTATTCATTATGTATTTGGTTATGTTATGATATTTTGTGTTGTCCCTTTAACTATTTCAATATAAGTCAAAATAAATTTAACTGAGTGTTGTGTTAGTTTGGAAAGTACATATTGATTTGAATTGGTTGTTATTTTTTTTTAAAATTTCATTAGATAATATATACTTTTATTTATATAATTTATTTAACATGAAATCAAAATATATTTTGGAATTTTTTCATGCTCACACCCTCTATTTACACCTAAATACTTATGAAACACAGATTATACTATTGTTCAATAACATAAAATATGTTAATCATTGACATGTGGCATAGGTGAATCAATGATTACCTTATTTTAATTTTTAATATTCTTTTTTGGGCAAACTTCACCACTGGTTCAGATGATGTTATAAAAAATAGAACATATTGGTTTTTATTTTATTATAAATCAAATAAGCAAAAATAACAAATAACATGACATGGGATATTTTTTATATGGTTAATTCCCAATGTTGGTGACTAATTCTTGGTATCCCAAGTTCCATCCATTCTATACATATTTACTCTTTCAAGTAAATAAATATTAGATAGTTTGGATTTCTCCATAGAACCCAATTACTGGAATCTGTCCATTAACAAAAATTTGGTACACGTTCTCAATTATATTTATATTATCATATTATAATGATAAATATAGAGATCATAGTAAATATCTCAAACACCGATAATATGATGTTCCTTTAGATAGATTATGGTAAAATTCACCCTTAATAGTGAAACAAATTTCAAAAATACATAATTGTTATCATTTATTATTTTTTGTATTATTTCTTTACTACTTTGGGTATTATATTACTATTTTTTGATGATTGGATACCTCATTGAACATAAAAATATAAAAATATCCAAAAATGACATAAAAATACCTTGTGAGATTTTAATCATCCTCATTAATATCCAAATGAAATATAAATGATATAAAACCATTAATGAAACTATATAAATGACTTCTTATAAGTTTTAAAATTTTAATATGAAATCTTTGACAAAAAAGTCTATTAATATAACCATTATAATAAATTTTGGCCAATACAATTCTATGATCCCTAATTTGATCCAATAATGGATAGTAAGAGAGTTACATAAATTTGGATTTAAATTCATGGTCTTAGGTGGATCTTTTGGAATCCTAAGATCTTATGGGATATTTATTCTATCATTGGGGTCCCTATCATGTTTTATAGGGATAGTGAACATTATTGATTTGGTCACTTCACAATAATACTTATGAAAGTTCACATTGATTCTCCTATTATTAAAATTATTATTCATTTTTCTTCGCAATTTATACTTGAAATGTCAATTGATTAGGAGAGAGTTCATGATATTCGAGTGAACTGAAAATTTATTGGACATAGTACTGGAAAATACCATAGGAACATTATTTTCTATAATTTTAAGAAACATAAACAAGTGGTTGAAACCAATAGGTATAAATCTAAGGGGAATGACCCTTTTATTAAAGGAGACTTTACTATGGATTATCAGTAGCCCAATTTTATGTTTATTGGTAAAACATCCTATGTTGCAGCTCTTGTGAAGGTAAATGAGGATAGATGAACAAATTGAAATAAGTCTAGAAGCCATGTTCAACATTGGAAAATCAAAATTCCTCTTCACACTAGCTTGAACAAGGAATCTAACCAAATTATTAAATATTATGGTAGATCCATGGAATTGATCTACTTCCTTGGTGTGGAGAAGCCTCAACATGCCATTGTTTTTTAAGATATGCTTTCACATGACACAAATTAGGTCGGATAGGATGATAAATTATCCTTTGGTGGTGAATATTTCCTTGATTAAGCTAATACGATTGATCTTAAATTTATTAATTATATAAATATTAAGGTAAAACCCCCTTTAGGGATAAAAACTTCTTCAGAAGAATAATAATGGACCCATAGTCTAGAAAAAATCAAGGTTAGTTAGTTCATTTTCAAAAAAGATGATTGATGGGAACCCAAAAGAATATATTGTTCCTACACTCTCTCTATAAATATTAATCCTTTATACCTAGGAGGTGCCCATGTAGGGGATCCTAACAATTACTTACATGTATATGATGCAACATTCATTTATATCCTGGTTGGACAGTTGGTATGGATCAACCGTTCACACCAAGACTGCTAGTAGGATATATTATTTCCAAATATCTCAACGATTGGATTTAACACTCTAAGGATCCATCAATGTAAATAATATAGGATGGAAGAACTATTGATTATAAATTCTTTATTATATAAGTTATGGATTATTATAGGTGTTTCCTTGGGGAAACAAAACAAAACATTAATCCAGGGTGTGAGAAATTAGAAACTCAGGTAGTTCATGTTATGGCCTCTCATATGGATAAAAAATTACCCCATCCCAAAGTGATCCTACTAGGGATATACAAAACTATTTATTCTCAATTATTGATTCCCTCAACACATCTAACGTTGGTGCCTTCTATGTGGAGTGTACCAAGAAGAGTTGGGGAGTTTTTTACAATGAGTTGTTACTTGAGGGGATTGTTCACTCCTCTTTGAAGTAGGATCTTAATTCCATGACTGAGGCATTAGAGGAAATAAATAAAAAATGTTGGGAGAGGTTACTACTCTATCTGCTGATCTTTTTATTTCTATGAAGGTTACTTCGGTTGAATATGTTTAAGAGTAGTTTCTTAATTGGTTAAGTAATTCCCAACTCAGGTAATGTTTCCCACCTACGAATAATGACCAAAATCATGGAAATTTTACATGGAAGGAGATATATATAAATTCCTAGGAATGTTCCATTAATGGGTAACATTCTTGTAAATGGATAGAAATATTACTCCCCATCATTCCACTTAATAAATGGAGGATAAGTCAATACCTAACAATATAGGGTGGGTCTCAGAATAAGGCCCACAGAAAAAAATGATTTCTCTTATGTCAATATATGGGTTGTGATGGTGGCCTCTGAACATTATTTTATAATTCCATCCTTTTATGATTTTGATTTACATTTTTCTAATATATTCTGAGGGTGTGGGTTGGGTTTCCAACTCGCACTAAAGCCTCTAAAATTTAATAATTAAATAAATTAATGTATAATGAAAACTTGTTATAACAAGTTCATTAAATCCATTATTCTATCTTCAATATCCTAATTTAGATTTTTGGTAACACAACTTCCAATGTAATTGATTTATTCACATTGATAATAACTCCCCATTTCTTTAAAAATATATTCTTCATGATTGTTTCATTCCAAAAAATTAGCTTTACCCTTTGAATATACCTCTATTTTAAATAACCATAACATGGAATTTGTGATTCATCTCCACCTTTTAAAAAATAATATAATTATAGTAGAGGGATTGGGATGAAAAAAATTCATCATCCTTGAAAGGGTGAATGTTGAACTCCCAAATTCATCATTAATCCTCGAAAAACCTCTCTTTGAAGATGTTTTGTAAGAAAATTGGACACTTTCTCTATTATTAGAACACATTACAACCTTATCTCAAATTGTTCCATATTCTCCATGATGAAATTATTTTGAATATCATGTTTCTTTGGAATTAATTATTAAGCTATATTTTTTGACAAAGTGATTGTGCTTTGATTATCACTCTCGATAAATAAAGGAATCTGTTAATCCTCCAATTGAGTTTTGATCCATAAAATTAGAGTTATTTAGAATGTTCTTCAAAAATACTCATTTTCAAAAACACTTTAATTCTTTGAATTTTCTTTCAAATAATTCCATGAAACACACTTACATATTAAAAATAATGAATTTCAAAATATAAACATCTTATAATTAATATTTCATACATAGTTCACATTTGTAAAGATATTTTCATAATGTTTTCCCATTCTTCTATAAAGAACATAATAATCCAAATTAAATTTTATAGACATGGGAATAATATTTTCTACCATCACGTGTGACTCGTTGGGGCCAATTTTAAAGTGATCACATAATTTGACAATAAAACAAATACAGATTATTGAAGATATCAAGGATAAATACCATTAATCAATATTCTAAACATATTTACATTTATAATTTTCAATTATCATCCTTTGAAATTTTACATACAATAACAATGGGAGTTCTCACTTCTTCTATGATATTTTTAACCAAACAAATTAATAACTCATTAGATACTTATTTAATAAAAAATTGATACTTCAATTTGTAATATATGAAATCATAAAATAAATTAATCTATCCAAGAATTGAAATTTTAAATTTATTCCTCATTTGAGAAGAAAAATCCTAGAATTAAATATCCTCAATACTTAAATAAATTATTTCGTCTATCTACTCAATAATAATGAGATTATTTTTTCGGGTTCATTTGACATAGAGTTTTTTGACCAATTTTCCCTTCCTAATTTTCATATTCTTTAAACAACTTCCTAGCTTGGGATACCATGATTTTGAAGATTTATTTAATACTTATAAATCATTTTTTAGTTTTTAATCGACATATATATCATGATCAAGGTAGGAATTCCCTAGGATTTTCAATATAAACTTCTTCCTCTCACTCTCCCTTCATGAATTCCAACATCACATCTATTTGATAACTGTTATACTGTAATTAAGCTGGAAATGAAAAAATACATTTTAATTGTTTTAATATTTAATTCTAAAGTATATGTATCATAAAAATAAATCCCATAAACTTGTTATTACACTTTTCATACTAATTTTTCTTTGTTCTATGGGGCTTCACCACATTAGTTAATACTATTTTGAAACACCCACATTATACCAATCATAGTTTTATGGTTTTTTAATCTGAATTTTTTTTATTCTATATTTTGTAAATATATTTATTTATAGATTCAATTCATTATTTGTGTTAAAAATATTAAAAAACATATAGTTATACTCGTTAAAGAAAATAAGTGTAACTTTTCATCATAATGGTTATTTTTATTTTATATTTTTATTATTTATCTACAATGATGTTTTATTGTTATACATTTATTGTAAGAATTAAATGTTACCTTATAGAATTTTTAATGTATTATTCACTACTTGTATTTTCAGAATCATCACCCCCATCAATTTTTTTATATGGATGTAAAAAAATATCAACTTTTTTGACAAACATATATTAATTCCATCAATATCATCATCAACATAATATTTTTGTACATATAATTGTATTCCATCTAAAATATCCTTTAATAATTTAACATAATAAAAAACAATAGTTTTGTGAATAAATTTTTATAACTATAATAGATACTTTTGTTCGAGTGATATCCCAAGAATACACATTCATGAGATTTCACATCAAACATCCCAAGGTTTTTTCCTTTGATATTGATCTTTCATGGACTTCCATATACTCAAAAAGTGTTTAGTGTTTGGAATATTCTTATAAAACATCCCATATAGTTCCATATCTGTGACAGACATAAAAAACAATGTATTTTATTATGATTTTTCATATATATCTCTTCCCTCTAAAAATTATTTAATGTTCCATGCTTAACTATATTGGTTCATCCCATGTCTACTATGGTTTGATTATTCCCTTTATAGAAAACATTTTTCTATTGATTATATAATGAATCTAATTTTTGATTCCATAATTCTCAAGGAATTTCCCCAAATTTCTATTTTTATATTATATTCGATTGTTGATTAAGACCCTCTTGATAGAAAATCCAACATCCTTTTCAACATTCAACCTAATAATTTTATATATCTTCAATTCACCATATGCATGCTTCATAAAAATATATTTTTCATTATTGTAAAATATTCCAAAAATTAAATGGAATACGTATCTCCTTAATGTTATTATTTCTTGATACGTATTTGAAATATCCAAGTAAATATGCTCTAATGCATTTTTTTTTAATTTTCACCCTCTTGTGACATAAGTTCCCCATCATTACTTTTTTAAAGTTTTATATATTTATTTTATATCCCTTTTATTTATTAAAAAAATTACTCTAACACCTCTATGAGTGATATTTTCCATGATATTTTGGCCAAGGTGGTCAAGTATCTGATGAAATAACATGTTTTTATCTTTTATATTAAAGAACAATTTTTTTTCACTTCTCTAATTTGAAAAAGATTTTGGTTTATTTTATCACATTTTATGGAAATCATACCATAATTAATAGAATTCAAAATTAATCCATAAATCACGAATAAAAATTCATTTCCACTATCATAAAATTGATAAAACTTTGTAAGATTGAGTTTCAATGAATTGATATAGATAACCTCATTGAAATTGAAATTATTTTCAAAAATATATATTGTACCTACTTGTTTTCGAACCTTTTTTAGAGCCTGTTTTCTAATGGTGTTTATTTTTTGGAACTTAAAACATCCAACGGTTCTTGTATCCATGATATAGACCTACTTTCCAAAGGTAGGTGATAACCACGAAGCTTTTACCAATGATTCTTACGGACTCACTTTGGTTGATAGGATGGGAGTTCATGATCATCAAAACCATTTTAGGGGGATTTATTTACTACTCCAGGACTCTCTTATAGATTTAACTCCTATTTGTGAACCCTTAATTAAACTAAATATAATTATAGTTACCATTTATATCCAAAATACATCAATTATTCTTGTAGGGTCAACCATTTTTATATATCAAAGGTTCTCTATCAAGAGAACAATATGAATGTATTCTAGGTTCTCTGTTGAGAGACCCATATATATGTATCAGGGGTTCTCCATATTAATTCATTATTTACTTATACACACATTATTTTAAAGAATCATGATTTAATGCTTCATAATTGGGAACTATAGAGTTTATTTCCATTTATAGATGCAATTGGAGTTTTGATGATGGGATTCAGCCCATGAGAGGAGCTTCATATGTATCCTCATGAAAGGAATCAAAACCCATATAGTATGGTTCCACTTAATTGGACACATCATTCCTTTTTTAGGTCTAGGTTTCAGAGACTATACCTTGCAGTTCAACATCACGTGATAAGGAAATATAGGTGAAAGGTTCCAAATAAATCTATTATGGGGCTTACACATGAGTGGAACTTTTTAGTTGACCCAAGGGGGGATATTGATGGAAGGGAACATATTGGGCTTAGAAGGAACATGGACCCATGTATAAATCTATCACCAAGGGTATGCGACGACAAGAATGAGAAAAAAATGACCCAAAGGGAATATGGAATCTTAGGTTAAGGAGGTTATTACTAGGAATATGTACCAAAAATAATGGTGGTGAAATAACGGTATTTTCTTTTGGCCACATAGAGGCTTCCTATGTATCCCATCGAGTTAGGAATCAAATCTATTGTAGTTTGGGATGTTGGGGCATAAACCTAAGGAGGAGGAATATTTATTTACATCATTGGGAATATGGTAATATGAATATAAATTTCTTGGGGGGGTGTATCCCAATAAAAAAATTAAGACATAATTTGGGGATTACTCATAGTGGGATGGCCAATTAAGAGTTTTTATCATGATAGTTTCATGATCACTACTGATATCTAAGACCACTTGAGTCATTCTCAGTGTGAGAAAAAAGAGATATTATAAGATCACTAAATCAAAAAATAATGTCTGGGGGGGGTTAAACCTAAATCAGAATCCCATTAAAATTTCATCCTCATACATTGGTGAATATGGAAGAGATATGGAAGACATGGGGAATCCAATATCCTATAAAAATGACCAGTGTCATACTCTTTGAGGGATTCCCATTCCATATATTTTCTCCTCATCCACTACTAGATTTGGTAGAGGATACAATGAAGTATTTACAGTGAAATACATGATTTACCCATTCTCGTATTCATTCCTTTTCCTAAACCCCACTCTAGGGATTATTCATCTGGAAGGATACAGCCTGATTCACTTCATGTTACAGGCAGAACATGTGGAATGAATACCACTACTTTAACTACATCTTCTATCACTAAGGTTGGTATCCTCATTAACATAAGAATTCGAGATTGTTATGGTTTACATGTCCCTAGATATTAGGGAGGTAAAATGAGGGGACTTACTTTACCATGGTAATGAATGATTGGGGGGACACACTAATGTGTCTATTCCCCAACCATATAGATCTAGTGTTTTAGGAGGAGGCTTTAGAGATAGAATTACAGAATATAAGTCTTGGTAAAATGAGGACCCCATAAACTATAGTATGAGAGATACTTGGGGTCAAGATGGTTCTTCACCTAGGTAGTACATGGGATAATTGAGAGTACCTCGCCCAAGGGATGCACGACTAGCCATCCAATTGATACTTGGGTAGATTAGAAGTACCAAACCCAAGTGATACTTCGGAAGACCAGAGAGTACCTAACCCAAGTGATACATGGTAATATTAGAATATACATCCTGAAAGTGATACCTAGGTGGGATAGAGAGTACCTCACCCAAGTGATATAAGGTATGATTGGAATATACCTCGCCCAAGTGATACTTGGGTGGACTAAAGAGTGAATCCCTCAAGTCATACTTGAATGGACTATAGTTTTCTTCTTGAGAGGAGAAAAAACAAGGTAACCACACATGGGTGAGGCTTTGTTCTCATGATCAAGAGAATCATCAGGTGATTTTTTATGAATGGTGCACATGATTGTTCTTAAGAGTGGTCCTCCACCCATGTGGGTTTGGAATGAGGGGAAGTGATTCCTTGTGTTGGTATTTGGTGTTTTAGATATTTGGGGTAATATATTACCTTGGTTATTTTGTTAATTACCTCCTTATTAGTAAGATTAGAAAGCTAATTGATGGTTTGAATGCTTGTGAGAGAGAATTGAGAAAGAAGATCCTCATGATATATTTAGCTATTCCAAGAGTACCCAATGTGGATCCCATGGTTCCTATTTATAGGGAAACTCAGAACCATGGGAGAAGAAGGTAGCATCATACAAGTGACTCCCATAGATAGTTCACACCGGTTGTTCGTGTAGGTGGTTTGCAAATATTAGGCTTACACAAGGTTAACTGCATAGGATAAATGTTTGCAGGATGGATGGACACACATGTGGACCATGGAGACTCCACATAGATGTGAGATTTGTGGTGCATGTACTATTCTGAAGGACCACATTCCCATATCATTATGACAACACTTACACATTTTATCATCTATTAATTTGAAAAGTTTTTCATTTTAGAGAAATATATTATTTCAAAAAGTGAGTTCCAACAAACCCCCCTTTGGTTTAGAATCAATTTGAACTAGAGGACTTAATCTCGAGTTAGAGAAGAACTTGGGATTAGATAGATCCTTAATTAATTAGGAATCATGTATTTATACAATTTTTTATGGACATTTAATAAAATTTACACTATTATTTCTCATGAAAGTTAATCATGCAGGTGAATTTTGTATGTAATTTTTATTGTTTATTTGAGTTTGTGATTCATGATGATTTTTTTCACATCCTGACCACTCTTATAATATTGTTTCCCATCAATTGGTCCCATATTCACCAAAAGTTAATCTAATTGCTTGTGTGCATCCATCACGTCTCACAAGTCATATGAAAACATCTTACACACTAACTCTCATTAAATGTACACTTACATGAGTATTATCCATGAAGTGAATTTAGCAATATCACATCTACTTGGTCACTTGGGATATGTCACATACATCAGTGTAAGGGCCTAGAGTTTTTTAATAATAATTGTTTCCTGAAAATGTGTGTTATATAATATTATTCACAAAAAATCCATATTTTTTAATAGTGTGAATATTAAGGGAAATGTGACCATCTGGATTCGACCGTTATATGACTGTTATTCAATTATGACCTTTGGGAACTATAATATTGATAAACTTTTTATCATTATCATTACAGTTTATAAGTAAAATTTGGGAAATGAAAAATTGATACAAAAAAGAATTGTCGATGGACTCAAACAATAGATTTTTTCCCTTTAAATCGCAACTATTAGAACTTGGTAGGGAGGTATCATAACTAGGGTTCTCCCTTGACTAATCCCAAGCTAATCTTCATCAAGTTAATCTTTAATGAAATCTAGTAATGGAGAAGTTCATGTTAGTAGAGATTACCACATGGTCAATATTAGCCAATGAACCCCATGAAAATACCACAATTTATCACATAACTCTTAGGGAGTATGTGGGTGTAATAAGGGGTTGTGTGTCAATGACCGACATACTTAAATTTTAATTCAATTTTATAAATAAAATTTTTATTCCATCATTTCTGTTGAAGAATAGTTTTTCTTAATAAAATTGAAATGGAATTTGATAAATTCATTTTTCAGATAATGATTATAATTTTCAGGAAATAAATAGTTTTTAAAACAAAAATTGGTTTTAGGAATAATGTTTATTTTAATTAAATTGTATGATTATAACACTATTAGTTAAAAATAAATGATAAAATATATTTTTTCAAGTGTCATAAATTTTACTATGCTGTTTCAGTCCTCTATTATTTTTAATAAATATTGATTTTTATATTTAAAAGTAAGAATTATCATATTTAGGGAATTATTATCATAAAATAAATACAATTCTTTAAATTATCATTAATAAATTTTTTAAGCTTAATTTATGAGAATTGTCTAAAATAATTTATTTTTTCCTAAATAGCAAAAATACACTAGGAGTTTTCCAGTACGTTAATAACATCATAGTTATGTCATAATGAAATAATAACTAATTAACCAAAATAAAACACTTAAAATATTTTATTTTATTAATATCTAGTATTTCAATATATTTTAATCAATTTTGAAATATGTAATTTACATTCCAAATTCTAAAATTGAAACTTTAACTTAAAAATGTTATTTTGTGAAAACATTAATTTTCCTTAAAAAAATAAGTAATATAAAATTATTGTTGACTCATGTGGTTTAACATAACAAAATATGTGGACCATGTATCCAATACCATTGTAAAATACAATGTTTAATCCCATGGATTTTCATTTACCACTACCTAGGTTTCTAAGGCCTTTATTTAGAAATTAATAAAGAAATCCCATAATTTTTCAATAAATAACCACCCATTTATCCATTTCCTTTCACTACCATGTAATCTTCCATGAAGATATGATAATTTTACCTCTCAATGAGTTCTCCCAAAGATTCCTACAAATGTGTCCTCAATCCCCCAAGGTCTTGATCTTAACGTTTTAGGAACTACTCTTCAAGGTAATGGAATTCTCCACTTCTCTTTTCCATTCAAGTTCCCCCTTTATGTGGTATGTATTTAAAATTTACCAAATAGGTTATTATATCTAATTTATTTTATCTCCTTACGATATTAAGATTATTTTATGAATGGGAGACCCTTTTCCCCTCTCTTTTTACCCTTTTATAAAACTGGGTTTTATACCCGTTATGCCGCTGATTTTACTTCTTAAAATTTCTCACATCTCTTCAAGAAATTACCGTTTATTTTCTTTATGTGAATATCCAAACATATTTATTTTTCAGGGGTATTCAAAAATATGTAAAAATTATTTGTTTTATTATATTATTTATATAAATAAAACCCTCATTCTCTTTTTATGGGTTATAAAAGAGATAAAGATTTTATTTTTAGGAACTTTCTAAAACAACATGATTTTTATATGAAACTTGTTTCTTCTATTCTGCATAGGTTATTTATGAAATGTATTATCATGATATATGTGGATAAAATTTATTAATAAATATTAATGTTTCACCCTGATATCTCTCAAATTCATTAGGTAAAAAATTGATCTCATGAGATGACATGTTTTGTAATACCTTAGTGAATAACCTTGGTAATTTTTATGACACCTCGGTGAAAAAATGTAGTGATATGATTATGAATGTATCATTTAAATATTGTATCCACAATTCCATGTTATTAATAATTTTATTTTTATTATGATATTCCACTTTTACATTTCCCATTTCATTATGATATTCCTTATGTTCTTATTCATTCTTTATTAAGATCACACATAAACTATTTCACTTGTTTTCCATTATTAGGCCTTATGCTAACCCTTTACTTTGATTTATGTCACTGGGTTATGATATAAAATAAAAGAACTTATGTTTAATGAATTAATAATCCTTTTATGTTTTTTATAATAATTGTTTATGTTTTCATGTAATATGTACCTTGTTTATAAGGAATTAAAAAAAAGATCATATGTTTTTTTCAATACAATGAAAATTTTATTTATTAAAAATGTGGGGTTCTATAGTAGTTATCAAATGATGGTTTAGTGTTTTTTGGAAATTAGGATTTAAAATCATTAGTAAGAACCTTTGGGATAAGTTAAAATATAATAAAACAACATGGTAGTTTGATAAATTATTATGTAAGTGGTTTGCAAGAAAATAAATCCTTATCTGGATATGAACAAGTGGATGTGGATTCGGCATAGATGTATCTAGAGGTAAAACCCAAAAACACCACATCGAACTTGACTCAAATGGGAACTGATGCCTGACAATGGGCCTTGTTTCACTACTAGTTTCACACTATTAGGGGATGTGTTTTGTTAATCATAATATTTTTATGAACCATTATGAAGGATTTATTGAAAATGTAATTATTGTTAATAAATAACATATTTAAGCAAGAGTTTTTAATACATAAAATTCCTTTAGAGTTATAATCTTATTAAAATAAAAATGTTTCTCAAAATGTTTTCTTATTTTAGACAATGGAAGGAAATAATAAGAACTTCATAAATAGTGACCACAACAGACCAAGCACTAATGAACCTCTGATGGATGCCCGAATGGAAAACTTCATGTGATTAATGAATCAACTGACTTGAGTTATGAGAAATAACTTGAATCAAGACAAGAGACAAGATTCACCTTGAACATAACAACATTTCATTGAATCCTTTAAGCATCAATGGAAACATTATTTTAGTGGATCTACCAACCCATTGATTTATGAAAAATGGATATAATCAATAGAAATGATCTTTTCTATACTACATTGTTCGGAGAAAGATAACATCACTCTGGACGTGTACCACTTAGAGAGAGAAGTTGATAAGTGGTGGACACTGGTGAAAAACATGAATGTAAGAAGTGAGATTCATTCTATAGAGTTGGAATATTTTAAGCGATCTTTTTCAATAAATATTTCCCCCATTCGATGATAACAAACATATAGAATGAATTCTTATAACTGAAGAGGAAGGAAAATGAATATGTGGGATGTAATGAGATGAACCTTACATGGATTTCTATCTTCACCTCTAGCTTTTTCATGGAACCTAATGTAAATATTGATGGATTATTTGGTGTAATAAGACACCATCTATGGAAGAATCAAGACAATAGAGACTATAAAAGTTATGAGGAGATAGTGCAAAGTGCTGTGAAGTTTGAGTTGGAGTTCGAAGAGACATTGTGGTCCCGTAGATTGGATGAAAAGAAGATATATTTTCAGCCAAACTTGGGGAATAACTTTCATCATGGATGTGAAGGAAATCTAGAGAAGATTCCCATATGAAACAAATGTGGGATGAATAATTCTGAGAATTGTGATCTCAGGAGTGGGAAATGTTACAAGTGTGGAAGATATGGACATATTTATTGGAACAATCTTAGCGAGGTGAAGCATTAACTTCTACAAAACAATGAAAAAGGGAAGATGGTGCAGTCCTAGCCTAATGTCTAATGCTTCAAGTACGTATAGATTGTGAAATTTTCCATTCACTATCCAAATCCAAAGGTAATGGTGGGGTATCACAATCAAAATCATTTAATTAAAAGGGAGAAAAGTTCATAATTTTACTATCACAACAGTAGAAGTTGATTCTACATGTGATGTGGTGTCATGTACTATAATTGTTCTTTTAAATCTAGAAAGTAATTTGTTTCATTTTTTATAACGCCCCGACCCCAGAATCCCAGAGTCGGTGCATTATTATGTATCATTTTCATGATCACAAAAGATCAACTCTCAAAAGATTGATTAGTTTAATAGCCTTGGAAGTAATAGATACATTCATAAGGTTTACATTACATCATAAAATGGAAATTTACAACAACATTATTTTCATAGAAAACACTAAGATCACATAGACTATCCCTGAATTTCAGCCATAATGTACTTCTTTGTATCCTAGGAAAATGAAATATAAGAAAGGGGTAAGATCAAACGCTCATTATGGGTAAGCAATACAATGGACGATAACATAAATATTAATAATAGTGAATAATTGAAACCACATGCCTTTAGAAATAATGAACATTAATACTTTTATTGTAGGAATATGAGCTAAGTAAACGATTCCATAATAAGACATAATCATGGGTATTCTACTAGTTGAATTACCACATGAACCATAAATATTATTATCATAATGAGGGAATGTATAATGCCGGACATTATGAAACATTTTGTTAAGGCCTCGGCCAAGACGTCTAAAAATGATTAAGGCCTCGGCCAAAAACATATATAAAATTGGGAAAGGCCTTGATAAATTCAACTTATAGTTGTCTCATGAGTCCTAC
The DNA here is from genome assembly GCA_963277665.1 of Viscum album. Lineage (NCBI taxonomy): Eukaryota > Viridiplantae > Streptophyta > Magnoliopsida > Santalales > Viscaceae > Viscum > Viscum album. Next base: position 2,098,720,747 of record OY728122.1, read on the forward strand.
AGATGTGTGGAGGAGCTATAGCGGGCTCCACTCGTTACTTACTAAGTCCAATACATTTCTCATATGAAAAGGTTGAAATATAACATAAACATTCGTATTAAAACTAACATATGAAATTTCAATACATTAACCATAAATCATGAATGGTATAAAAATAACACATCTATAGTCAAACATATCACAAAACCTTCAATAAAATATGTAATTTTTGTATCATAATAAATCAACTTTAATTAAACTTAAAATCCATCAATGGATGTTGACATGGATGAAATCAAAACCTTTTTTAGAGAAATATCTATTTCTATTTTGAAATCATTTAACAGTCACATAATTATAAAGAATATTTTTTGAAAATATACTTATAAGCTTGTAAGGGAAGATTCGATGATGTTATAATGGTTAAAAATAGCCGCACCCTCCGTATAAGTTAAAAAAATACATTCTTACCTGAATTTTGTTGAAAAGGTTATAAAGGACCTTGTTTGGAAAATGACGGAAATATTTCTTTATAAACATCTTATAAAAGTCAAAAGGGTATAAATTACTTTAACCCATAGTCTATAAAATAGTAATAATGTTTGGAAATACATTTTTAAGAAACATGGATGTGGATGAAAATGAGGTCCCAGTAGATACTTACGTAAAAACAACCTCAAATAACAATGATATTGTAGAATTAACCCTTATCTTCTACTTTTCCTTGGTCTAGGGTAGTTTAACCTCATTTATAATGGTTAAATAAAGGTTATTAAATTATACAAGAATTATATTCATTAATATGATATCATATATGATCTTTTAACATTGCGTGGTTAATAATATCTTAGTATTATCATTGTTTCGGGTGTTAACAGATACATTTTAATTTATATTATTTGTTATGTGAGTTATATTTGTTATAGATGGGATGTATCTTATTCATATCCAGAATGATATTATGTTTTTAAAAATTATTTTTAATCATCAAATGAAAATTAGTCTTGAATGGATACGATGGAGATTGAATCTCATTGTGTTCGTGGAGATGGCAATCCGTGCCTACGCACTAGTGACAATTTCATTCTTTTGATGTTAAAATAATGTAAAATTGGTTGTTATATCATATATAAAGAATCATTATCATGTTATATTTGTTATTTACATCAATTACACTTCATTATTATACCCATCCAAGTAATAATTCATTGAATAACAATTACACCACGACGTGTAGATGGTAAACCGTATGTACGCACGTATGGTGACATGTCATTAAAAAGATGGATAGAATAATGAATATGGTTGTAACATATTTATAATAACATCAATGTATATATAAGACACTGGAGTTGTTATTTTAGAATGGAAATAATAATGAAATACGAAGTGTAAGAAGTAAGGAACTTGAAAGAGGTGATGAAATATTTACCTCTTCTTCGGGTTCTTCTTTTCTATTTGATCAAAATGGCTCCTTATATTGGCTTTCCTACTAAAGGAAGGCATATAGAATGAAGGTAGGACAGTTTAGAGGATATTTGGGGAGGGTTTGGCTAAGCCAAATGGATTTGAAGGTGTGAATTAGAGAGAAGGGGAAGTGCCCTTTCATAAGAGGGGTGAGGGGCACATTAGGAGAAGCTAGAAATATTATTTTATAATAAAATAATTTTCGGTTTCTAATGGCTCCAAAATGAATTATTTAAATTATAAGGTGGGTATGGGTAGAAAAAAACTCAATCAACAGGTTTTAGAAAAGTTTGGGTCACTATATTAACTTTATCTTTTAGATTTAATTCTTAGTTAAATAGTTTGACATTTACCATGCCTCTTTGTATTTTCATATTATATAGTTAATAAACATACTATAAACTTCCGAGAGAACCCCAAGTTGTTAATTAATGATAAAAATATAATTATATAATTCATTTGGCCGGACCTTAGATTTTTAAAAATATTATATCCTTTAATAATATAATATTTGTTTTAAAAACTCCTTTATGTCAATTTTGAAACAATTTAATAATTAATATTTTCTAAAGTACTAAAAACTTTATTAATTCGAAATAAATTTATTTAAGCAATAATAACATGTAATAATAACTTATAAAAGTAGTTTATGTCATCAAAACTTTCAAAATATATTTATTTTAACATTTATAATACTATTTTTTATTCATTCATTAATAAGGAAAATACCGCATCATCATTGTGTTATTAATAAATTTAATTATTTAATGGCTAAAAATTATTAATAAAATAAATTATGTAGGAAATAGTTTTATATTTTTAATGATTATTTATAGTAGAAGAGATAAAATGTATACCCCTGTGTAAAAATTGTTTTACTGAAAGATATATGCTTATGTCAATTTTGTATTTACTTTATCTTATTTAATATAATGTGTCATTATCACTTACATGTGGCTCCATGGGGTCCCAAAATCGACACAAAGATTTACAAGGTAGTACATGTTTAATCCAATAGGGTTAGAACACATTTTATTGTAATTTAATATTATTATAATATTATTTTTTTAACCTTATTTACTGGATTTACGCCTTTAACCATGGTAAATAAAATACTTACTGAAGTAAATATTCCTAATTTATAAAAATAAAAGTTACCTATTTACACAATTTGAACCTCCTAATTCCAAAAAAGGAATCCATTTTTCTAAATTCAAAACACAGAAGTGCAATAAATTAATTTTAAATTAATTCTCGTTGTCAAAACGAAAAGCGTGTTTTTAAGAAATAATAACTATCAAAATATTGACACTTGCTTATGTCCCGTTTAAATGTAAAATTATGTCCAATGACCCAAATTGGATTAAGTGTAAAAAATATAATCTAATTATACGTAAAAACCACTCAATTGTATAATCTCGCACTATAAATTATTTTGATTTAAAATGTTCTTTTAATTAAAATTTTGTCTTTTTCACTATTCATAAAAAACTGAATGTTTTCAGAAAAGTACCAAAAATTCACCCTAAGACAATTTTGTTATTCTAAACACAAAAATGACGTCCATTTTGAATGAAAAAATTGATAAAATTTCAAAATGTGGGTATTAATATTCATAACGGCTAGTTTGATTGGTCACGAAGTGTTAGAATCAAAAAGTTGCGTACAACGCAAGCTATTGCATTATTCAAAGGGAACCATACCATGGAAGCTTGGGGTGTTACATTCTCCTGTACTTAAAATAATATTTTCCTATAAATTTCAATAATATTACTGTATAAAAAGACTTGGTTGGTTCTTCATCATAAGTTCCTTGGGTTCCCATGTCGTCTCTTCTATCTTATGGTTTCTCCATAGAACTTTTAATATAGGAGTCATCTGGTTTCTCAGAACTTGTTCTTTTGTATCAATAACCTTGACATGCTCTTCACAATAAGATAGATTGGGTTCCAGTTCTAATTACTCATATTTGAGTACATGCGTTCGGCCAGGCATGTATTTTATCAACAGAGATATGTGGAACACATCGTGAACTTTGGAGAGACTTGGTGGCATTTCCAAATGGTAAGCTAAAACCCCAATTCATTCTATAATTTTGAAAGGTTAGATATACCTGGGACTCAATTTTACCTTCTTACCAAAACGTATGTTACGTCCCGGTTTTGAAAGACACCGAGAGGCGCTTCGTACCCTGTTGGTCACATGGCCTCAAGCGCATTTCCCCAAACGCCAGAGGCTGCCGACTAGCAGCAAGGGCCTTGGGTGTGATAGTGGGGAAACTATGCCCTCATTGGAAGAGTACACAGTGGAAGAAAAATAAACATACAATAGCGGAAGTAGTAATAAACAACAATATAACAACGGGAGACTAAATCAACAACTGGTGCACATATGTATATATGAAATGATGCATGATACATAACTAGGAAAACAACCAATCAAGTCACAATGCTGGAAAACACTACAGTACCAAACAAGTACAAAAGAAAAGTAAACAACTCCTCAGCATCGCAAGCCAAAGCTTGGTCCCATGCTCTCCTGCTCCAAGCAATCAAGTATCAGAAGTCAAAGGGCGCTTTCCCTTGTCCATACCTGCAACAACATAGTCTGATTGGGCCCAAAAGCTTGGCCCAAACAGGGTGTGAGATAAAATCCAAATATGAATTCACCTTAAGATCTGTGCCTAACAGTCAGCGAGTATATGGAAGGTAAAGGTACAATAAACAATAAAAAGAAATAGCAAGTAGTAGTCAGTAGAATAGGATAATACATAGCAGCAATCAATCCACAACAAATCAATAGCATTGAAACAATAGCTAAATCCAGAAACCCTCTAGGAAGTACTCGCATCCATCCCCTCTGGTCCTATCTAAGAAGTACCACAACCCTGTGGCCGTGCACTCAGCCTAACCCCACTGTCGTGGTCATACGAGTTTATGAGACTCTCTGGGGATGTTCACTCGGTCAATTGCCTTTATTGTATAGGGTAGTTAGGGACTCTGTTGAGGAATATCATGCGGTATAACCCTCTTAGCCCCAAGGTCTAGAGACACTCTGAGATATCTGTCTCGGTCAATTCCTCCTATAGCCTCACGTATACCACAAACTCTCTGAGGAAGCTTACTCGGTCAATTCCTCCTCAAGCCTGGGAATGTTCTTAAAGAGATTCAAACAAGGTAAGACTCTCTAAGGAAGATCCCTTTGTCTACCCTCCTGTAGTCTATAAAATCCAAGAATCTCTGGGAGCTCACTCGGTCCATCCCATCTGTAGTCTGTAATATCTAAAACTCTCTGGGAAGCTCACTCGGTCTATCCCATATAGTCTATATCACCAAGTTCTCTCATCCCCATGCCAGTCAGTGCATAATAATTCTATAAGGACAAAGTACACCTATAGAGCTACTTGGATAACCAAAGTACACCTATAGAGCTACTTAGCTAAACAGTGTATTTGGAAAAAAGCATGTCACGAGTTTCACTTCAACCTATAACCGCGAGGCATGATAACAGGTGTAGCAGCCAAAGGCAGACGACACCCAAAGGTCATAAACAGAACAAAGCAAGGGAAAAAAATCCAAGAACAAGAAATTATCCCCTAACATTGTCAAATTACCTCTACACAAGCATACAAGCAAGGAAGGAAAACAACGAATGCAAAAAGGGGTAGCATGCAATATCCCGTTCATGGGTATCAGTGGAAATTCTCAAATAAACTCAGATACTTTGAATGGTAAGGAAACAACCACCTACCTCGATCCTAGGAGATCGATATACTTGATCCAAGACAGTTTATTCTCCCTAGAACGTTGTAGATCTGAGAAAACACACAAAATGGTCATCCTTAGATAACTTGAGAAGGAGGAAGAATTCAAAAACAAGCCTCAAGCAAGAGGAAGAACTCACTGCTACACTTCCAACGCAATCGACAGAGCACGAATCGGAGAACTGATGGTGGCTTGGGAATCTGGAGAAGTTTTGCGGCCGTACGATATCTCTCGGTCGAACCAGTCCTAGAAGAATACATTTATAGCGATCGGGCTTGACCCCTGTCTGATTAATGAAAAAAAAAAGAAAGTACATGGAGTGTAATTTTAGAGTACATGGCGTGTACTGGATCTTTCTGTACTCCTCCAAAATCGGCCTCCACATCACCCCTACACACTGTGTGTGTGGTCCGAACACGGCCATCACACGGTTTGGAGCGGAAAAGGAGTACACAGCGTGTAATCAGAAAGTACATGGCGTGTACTTAAAAAATATACAGAAACTCCCAAAATTATAAAAAAACTCCAGAAAAGGAAAGACATACCTGGAACTAAGATCTGGGTCCCTACAAACTTCCCCCTTAATGAAATTCGTCCGCGAATTTTTCTACATGGGCATAGAAGAAGAAAACTCGAACAGCTCCAGCTACTGCGATTGAATCTCAGCCTCCCTCTCCCAAGTCTCATCCTATACTCGCCAGTTCTGCCATAACACTAATACCAGAGGAACAGACCATCCTTGGAGAACCATTATACTATGATCGACAATCCGGATAGGATGCTCTTCAAACAATGCATCTGCTTTGAGCTCAACCTCCTCGGGATGAAAGACATGAGACGGGTCTGGAATGTAACATCAGAGTTGAGAGACATAGAAGACATCAAGCATATCCTGGCACCATTGAGGTAGTTGCAACTGATAGGCAACCGTCCCAACTCTCTCCAATGCCTCAAATGGCCTGATGTACTGCATTGAAAGATTACCCTGTCTCCTAATCCTCTTGTGTCCCATACTCGGTGCGACACGTAGGAAAACCTGATCTCTGACCTCAAACTCTAGAGGTCGTCTCCACCGATCAGCATAAGACTTCTATCGAGACTGTGCTGTAGCCATCCTCTTCCAAATCAACTCTATCTTCTCTGAGGTATCCTGAACAAGATGAGGTCCTATCAAAGCGGCCTCTCATGCCTCCAGCTAGCATAAGGCTGATCGGCATGGCCTACCGTACAGAGCCTCGTATGGTGCCATTAGAATGGTGGACTGAAAACTGTTGTTGTAACCAAACTCCACATGAGGTATATGCTTCTCACAAGAACCGATGAAGCCTAGAATGCAAGTTCGGAGCATATCCTCAAGCACCTAGATTGTGCGCTCGGACTGGCCATCAGTCTGGGGATGGTATGCTGTACTCAAAAGTACATGTGTACCAAAGGCCTTCTGAAGTCCCTTCTAGAACTGAGAGGTATAGGACGCATCCCTGTCTAAATCAAGGAGTGTGGAACTCCATGTAGACGTACAATCTATCAGATGTACAGTCGTCCCAGATCATCAACACTGAAGGTTTCCTTGATCGGAAAGAAGTGTGATACCTTCGTAAGCCTGTCGACGATGACCCAAACAACATCACTTCCCCGATTTGACCTCGGTAACCCAGTCACGAAGTCCATCATGACATCGTTCCACTTCCACTCGGGAATGGTTAACTGCTGTAAAAGCCCTACTGGTTGCTGATTCTCTGCTTTCACCTGCTGACAAGTAGAATATTTCATGACAAAACCAGCAACATCTCTCTTCAAACATGGCCACTAGTACTGGTGATGAAGATCCCAATACATCTTGGTGATACCAGGATGAACTGCCCAAATTGAGGAATGAAAATCCTGCATCAGCTCCTCACATATGTGTTCTGGCACCCATACGCATCCCTGGAAATGAAAGATCTCATACTTTCCCACTATACATCCAGGAAGAGGGTCCCCTCTTGACACAATATCCCGCAATAATAAGGCCTCTGAATCTGATAGATGCCTCTTTTGTACCTGATCAATAAGTTTAGAGGTAACAACCACAGATGAAAGAAAGGTCTGTCCCTTCCTGTCGTGCACCTCCAACTGCATCTCAGAGAACAGATCCATAAGCTTCCACTCACTGATGGCCTCCTGGACTGCCTGAATCTGAGTTCTCTCACTCAAAGCATCAGCCACTGTGTTTCCCTTTCATGGCGTATAGGAGAGCTCGAAGTCAAAGGACATAAGATACTCGAACCACCTCCGCTGTCTCAGATTTATATCACGCTGAGTGAAGATATACTTGAGACTCCTTTGGTCATTAAAAACCACAAAGTGCTCTCCGAGAAGATAGTGTCTCCAATAGCGTAAGGCATGAACAACTGCTTCCTAATCTAGATCGTGCGTTGAGTAGTTTCTCTCGTGCGGCCTCAAGTGCCTAGACCCGTAAGCAACGACCGCATCTCCCTGCATAAGAACAGCTCCTATCCCGATACCCGAAGCATCACAGTAAAAGGTATAGCCCTTTCCCGGCTCTAGAGAGACTAGTATTGGTGCTGACGTCAACCTCCCTTTCATCTCCTGAAAGGACGACTCACAAGAATCTGACCATAAAAACATCACCCCTTCTTGGTCAGACCTGTCAATGGTGCTCCTTGGTGCGAGAAGTCCTGAATTAAGCGTCTGTAGTACCCAGCCAGCCCTAGAAAACTCCGCACCTCAAAAACGTTATTCGGCTTCTCCAAGGAAACTACAACTCTCACTTTCTCTAGGTCCACAGATACTCCAGCCTCTAAGATGATGTGACCCAAGAAGTGAATCTGATCCATCCAAAAGTGGAACTTCGAGATTTTAGCATACAACCGATGATCTCTCAGTGTACTCAGAACGTTCTCAAGATGTGTGGGATGGTCGTGTCGAGTGTGATAGTACACCAAGATATTGTCCATGAAGACCATGACAAAAGAGTCCAAGTACAAATGGAACACTCGGTTCATCAGTGCCATGAAAACTACAGGCGCGTTCATGAGACCGAACGACATGAATGTATACTCGAAAAGACCATACCTGCTCCTGAAAGCTGTCAGAGGTATATCTGATGGTCTAACGTGCAACTGATGATAACCGGACCTCAAGTCAATCTTCGAGAACACACAGGATCCTTGAAGATGATCAAAGAGGTCATCGATCCTCAGCAAGGGATATCGGTTCATGACCGTCAACTGGTTCATCTTCCGATAATCCACACAAAGATGAAGGGTACCGTCTTCATTTTTTGCAAACAGGATAGGAGAACCCCACGAAGAGGTACTGGGTTGGATGAAACCCTTTGCCTCTAACTCCTCCAACTGCTTCTTGTACTCCTAAAAATCAGGTGTAGCCATCCTATAAGGAGGAATGGACACCGGTGCCGCTCTTGGGATGAGCTCAATCGAAATGTCTAACTCACGCTCCGGAGGTAAACCTGAAAAGTATGCTGGAAAGACATCCCTGAAACATCCACCACAAGTGGAATGTCTAACTGTGAAGTCCCCCAGTCATCCAGATAAAGACTAGTAATTTGGGCTGTATCTTTCCCTAGACCATGATGCTCTATTCCAGCTCTACTTGCCTGGACATCCCACCCGCCTTTATGAATGAAAGATCAACCTGCTAGTGATATGAAACTCACCCTACGACGATAGAAATCGACGATTGCCTGGAAATGAACTAACCAGTCCATCTCGAGAATGATTTCATAGCCCGTCATCTCTAGGATATAGAGGTCCCATAAGAAATGAAACCCCACAACCTCAAGAGGGAACTCTCTTCACTGACGTATGCTAGATGTCCTCGTTTCTAAAGGTGTGTCAAGAGTCAACAAGTAGGCAGACGAAAAGATATAGAGCCCAAGGCTCTCTATGACAACAACAAAGATAAAGCTATGGGAAGCACCAGTATCGAAAAGGGATGAAGATAAAACTGAGACTACTCAGAACATACCTGAAACTGTAGAAGGGTTGGGATCCTGCTCCTGATAGGTCTGCTCCACAACGAAAGACTGGCCTGCAATGCGGCCCTGCGCCCCTGGCTGACCGCTCTCAGCTGATCCACTCAGTTATCGTTGATGACCTGGTGACTGACCAACATGGTCGCGACCTCCACCTCAGCCTGAATGGCCGAAAGAACTCCAGTTCCGTGACTGGTGGGAAACTGGTGAAGCATCTCCAGAGCGCAGGTTCATAGAGGAACCCCTACCACCAACTGAAGGTGAGAAGATGTGACAGAAACACTGAAGATGGCCCATCTTGCTGTAAGACCGACACTCCATCAGATCTCTCTGGCATTGAGGCCTAGTATTACCACTCCTACCGCACTGGTAGCATAGAACCTGGCTTCCAAAAGATGCATCCCGCGAACCTTGATCTCCTCAAGAAGACTCTCTACGACGCTTCCTACTGTCCATAGGAGGAACACCATCTATGGATGACGAAACACCCTGGATCAATGCTCCGGAATCCCTCAGATTGCGCTTAGTGATCAACGCCTGGTTGACTATGGAGGATATAGAATTCAACTAGAATATATTCACCTAGGAACATATCTCTTGCCTGAGACCGTCCTCAAACTTCCTAGCAAGAAACATCTCATCACCTGATGGGATCGGTGTGAAATGCTGCAACTTAGTGAAACGATATGAGTACTCAATAACATAAAGACTACCCTGCTGCAGACTCATAAACTCCCAGGCTCGATCGGCCCTAAGGGTATCCGGATAGAAGTAGTCATTGAAGGTGTGTTGAAACTTGTCCCATGAAATATCCTACTGACGCCATGACCATGAGATCACCTCCCACCACCTCTTGGCGATGTCCTGGAGAATATAAGTAGCTATCTTTACCCTTTTCATCGGAGGGATCTCTAGGTGCTCAATGATGGTCAGTGTGGCCTATATCCATGACTCTGCAGCCTGGGGTCCTCCATCCCCTGAAAAATTAAGAGGATGCTGCTGCTAGAAAACCAGCGGCAACTCAGCCATCGACGGGGAAGGAGGCGGCGCTCCCTGGAAGGTCAGCATCATCCTCAAAATGTCCTCCCTGAACTGCACCTTGGCACTTGCAATGGGTATAACTGTTAGTGCCAAGGCTGGCATAGCAGGATGATCTGCAGGAGGTCCCTAGTCGGCCATATCTGGTGTCTGGTCACCGTCTAGAAACTGACGCACGACCGAAGGACGTCTCGAAGTCATAGCTCTGAATGATCAAAAGCACACCTTAGATCAGGATTAAAAAAGTTTGAAAACACGAGTAAAAAATGGGAACATGGGAAGAAACCATCATGTTTTACAAAAAACGACTACACGACTTGTATAAAAACTACACGACATGTCTACTTAAGCCATTAACATGGGTGTGTATCCCTGTCCGACAGGTCGTGTAACACCCCAAACTACACGGTGTGTTGTTCCCACACACGGTTTGTACTTGAACTCTAAACCCATGTTTGAGTCTCCTTACATGGCTATCCCACACAGTTCAAACTAACCCCAGACTACACGGCTTGTTCCCTAGGGACACGGTGTGTACTAGACACTGCCTCAGCGGCCCGTGTTGTTAGTTACATGGCCGTCTACACGGATGGACTTTACACGGCGTGTTCCAAACAAAAATGACCTATATAGGAGAAGGTGACACCATCCTGTGTTGTTCGTAACACAGACGAGTACCTGGGAAAGACTACACGGCGTGTTCCGAAAGCAACACGACATGTCTTAGATATGGTCACGCTGACCCGTGTTGTTCGTGACACGGCCGAATACCTGGACAGAACTACATGACGCGTTCCTTTACAACGCAGTGTGTTCTACTCAAGCTTCCCCGACCCATGTTGTTAGTGACACGACCGGGTACAAGGCTCTACACTACACGGCGTGTACATACTGCACACGGCGTGTTCCTAATGTTATTTTCACAACACCATGTTCCTGCACACATAGTCAATAACATGGCCTAAAAACTACACGGCGTGTAACCAGAAAGTACACTCCGTGTATTCTGTGTTTTTCTGGGAAGTATCTCAGAAACTACACAGAATCCCAGAAACATGGAAAACAAAGCAAAGAGGTGCCAAATTACAATCCGTGAGGGCCCATACTCCCCGCAAATCAATGCTTGAAATCCCCTACAGTTATGTATAAGAGAAAACAAGATCATGATCCACCGATTTATGATTCAAGAGGGCCCATAACACCTTAAGAATCAAAACATGGTGTTAATTTAAACAAAGTACAATAGAACAATCCTCTAACAAGGAAGTAGAGACTCTATCAAGCATCTATCACAATAGCATACATAATATACACAAAGTCTATCACAACAGCTTGCAATTGCTAATGCACCCTAAATGGAATGGCAAGAATGCATGACATTTGATTTATAAAAGTTATTATGTGATACATGAGATGGAATACCCTCATATCATCGAGTTGCGGTAGAAATAGAACTGTAATATCAAAACAATAACAGTACAAAGCATGTGAATCACTTTAGGTGAAATCATATCAACCGTAAAATCTCAAAACCATAAAACTGCAATAAACAGGGTAGTATTGTTTTTTCCTGTACACGGGTTAGCTACTCCCTGGCAAAGCTTATTACCAAGTACAGAATCCATTCTATCCTTGGCTAAAGTCTCCAAATAGTAAATCAAGAGAAAATGAACTCCTCTGATACTACTTTGTAACGTCCCAGTTCCGGAAGCCACCCAGAGGCACCCCGTACCCGGTTGGTCACATGGCCTCAAGTGCATTTCCCCAAATGACAGAGGTTGCCGACTAACAACGAGGGCCTTAGGTGTGATAGTGGGGAAACTATGCCCACATTGGCAGAGTACACAGCGGAAGAAAAATAAACATGCAATAGCGGAAGCAGTAATAACCAAAAATATAATAGCAGAAGACTAAATCAACAAGTAGTGCACATATGTATATATGAAATGATGCATGATACATAACTAGGAAAACAGCCAAATACGTCACAATGCTGGAAAACACTACAGTACCAAACAAGTACAAAAGAAAAGTAAACAGCTCCTCAGTATCGCAAGCCAAATCTTGGTCCCATGCTCTCCTGCTCCAAGAAATAAAGTTCCAGAAGTCGAAGGGAGCTTTCCCTTGTTCATACCCGCAACAACATAGTCTTCTTGGTCCCAAAAGCATGGACCAAATAGGGTGTCAGATAAAATCCCAGTAGGCATTCACCTAAAGATCGGTGCCTATCAATATGTGAGTATATGGCTGGTAAAAGTACAATAAGAAGTAAACAACAATAGCAAGTAGTAGGCAGTAAATAGTAAGCAGTAAAATAGGATGATACATAGCAGCATTCAATCCACAACAAATCAACAGAAGTGAAACAATAGATAAATCCAGAAACCCTCTGGGAAGTAATCACAGCCATCCCCTCTGGTCCTATCCAAGAAGTACCACAACCCTCTGTGTAGTGCACTCAGCCTAACCCCCATGTCTTGTTCATACAAAATTATGAGACTCTATGGGGAAGTTCACTCGGTCAGTTCCCCTTATAGTCAAGGGAAGTCAGAGACACTCTTGAGGAAGATCATGTGGTCTAACCGTCTTAGCCCCAAGGTCTAGAGACCCTCTAAGGAAGCTATCTCGGTCAATTCCTCCTATATTCTCAGGTATACCACAAACTCTCTGAGGAAGATCACTCGGTCAATTCCTCCTCTAGCCGGTAAAGGTTCTTAAAGAGATTCAAACATTGTAAGACTCTCTGAGGAAGCTCACTCGTTCTACCCTCCTGTAGTCTATAAAATCCAAGAATCTCTGGGAGATCACTCGGTCCATCCCCTATGTAGTCTGTAATATCTGAGACTCTCTGGGAAGCTCACTCAGTCTATCCCTTATAGTCTATAGCACCAGGTTCTCTCAACCTCGTTCCAATCAGTGCATAATAATGCTATAAGGCCAAGGTACACCAATAGAGCTACTTGGGTAACCAAATTACACCTATAGATCTACATGGCTATATAGTCTACAAGGAAACAAGCATGTAATGGGTTTCACTTCAACCTATAACTGCAAGGCATGAAAACAGGTGTAGAAGCCAAAGGCAGATGAGACCCAAAGGTTGTAAACAGAACAAAGCAAGGGAAAAAAATCCAAGCACAACAAATTATTCTCTAACATGGTCAAATTACCTCTACAGAAGCATACAAGCAAGGCAGGAAAAAAACGAAGGCAAAAAGGGGTAACACGCAATACCTCGTTCACGAGTATCGGTGGAAATTCGCACATAAACTCAAGGAATTTGAACAGTAAGGCATAAACCACCTACCTCGATCCTATGAGATCGATATACTTGAACCACGATGGCTTATTCTCCCTAAAACGTCGTAGATCTAAGAAAACGCACAAAACGTTCAACCTTAGATAACTTGAGAAGGAGGAAGAATCGAAAAACAAGGCTCAAGCAGAGGGAAGAACTCACCGCTGCACTTCCAACACAATTAACCGAGCTCGAATCCGAGAATGGATGGAGGCTCGGGAATCCGGAGAAGCTTCACGGTCGTACGACGTATCTCGGTCGAACTAGACCTAAAAGATGAAATTTATGGCGATCAGGCGCGACCCTGTTCTGATTAATGAAAACAAAGAAAGTACACGGTGTGTACTTTTAGTGTTCACGGTGTGTACTGGGTCTTTCCGTACTTTCCCAAAATCGGCCTCCACGTCACCCCTACACACCATGTGTGTGGTCCGGACACGGCCAACATACGGTTTCAAGAAAAAAAAGAGTACATGGCATGTACTTAGAATGTACACGGCGTGTACTTCAAAAATTTCTAGAAACTCCAAAAATTGTTAAAAAACTCTTGAAAAGGAAAGACATACCTGGAACAAAGATCCGTGTTCTTACAACGTATAACACCCATCCATGGAGATACCTTCAAAAAAACTTGATCTCCTATCTGAAATTCCAAATCCTTCCTTTAGTTATTAGTATAGCTCTTTTGCCTACTTTGAGATACTTTGATGTGGTTTTGGATTACCTTTACCTTTTCCATCATTTCCTCCACAATTTCTAGGCCTATGATTTTTTTTCGCCAACATCATCCCAACAGGTTGGTGTGCGACATCTCTTTCCATATATTACTTCATATGGTTCCATCTGAATACTTGAATTGAAGCTATTATTATAGGAAAATTCTACCAGAGGTCAATATTTATCCAACATTCCTAGAAAGTCAAGTGAGAAAGATCTCAACATGTCTTTTAAGGTTTGAATAGTCCGTTCTGATTGTCCATCAGTTTGAGGGTGGTAGGCAGTGCTCAAATGAAGTTCAGTATCCAGGGATTTCTGGAGACTTTTCCAGAATCTTGATTTAAAACGAGGATCACGATCAGAAACAATCGATAGTGGTACTCCATGATGTCTTACAACTTCATTAATATATATTCTTGATATACGTTCAACTGGTAAATCTTCCCTTATAGAAATAAAATGTTATGACTTGTTAAGATGATCAACAATGAACCATATTGCATCGTTCCTTCTAGGAGTCTTTGGTAGCCCAATAACAAAGTACATCATGATATCATCCCATTTCACTCAGGTATGGGAAGAGGTTGCATGACTCTTCTAGGTTGTTGCCTTCCAGCTTTCACTTGTTGACAAACCATACATCTTGACAGAAAATTAGTAATCTCCCTCTTCATGTTGTCCCACAAAAAGAGTTCCATCAAATCTCTAAACATCTTAGTGCTACCAGGGTGTATAAAGAAATTGGAACTATGAGCATCATCCAAAAATTCCCTTTTTAGATCTGGTATATTGGGAACACATGGTCTCTTCCCATATTTCAAAATTCCATCTTCATAAACAAAGTCACTCAATATCCCATCATCCACATCTTTAATCTTCTTTTGAAACACCTCATCACCAGCTTAAAAACATTTTATCCTTTATAATAAATATGGGTTGGAAACTATTTGAAAAATTATTGATGATCCACCTTCCATGGTTATTCCAATATGCATATTTACTAGATCCATGGAAATAGGATCGCTTTCAACTCTCATCTTGTTCAAAACTCCATGATACTTTCTGCTCGATGCATCTTCCATCTTATTTGCCTTCCCCAGGTAGTAGTGTATTGTGTAATCATAATCCTTGAGTATTTCAAGCCATCTCCTTTGCCTCAAACTCAGAAATTCTCTTTCCATATCCACACAATGGTCATGAGGAAAGTATTTTTCTAAGAAAATTTCTTTAAAATCCCTCCATTACATATTTGATACTTTATCATCTTCCTTTGTGTTTTGAGTCAATTACCACCATTGATCATCATCTCCAGTGAGGCGGTAAACTTCCATGACAACTTTTTCCCTTTCCCTAGTCCCCATGGCATAAAATATTTTCTCTAAGGAATTTATCCATTGCTCAGCTACTAAAGGATTTGTACCCCCATTGAATGTTGGTGGTTGTTGCCTCATGAAGTGGTCTAACATTGATCCTCTGTGTGGTGGATCAGGGGGATCCATACGGGTAAGGTTATTATTCATAACCATTGTGAGTTGTTCTAGTATGGTGATAAGATGATCAGCACCAGTTGTATCACCAGCTCCACTATAATTATCTGGAGTAGGAGGGAAATCCCTACATGGAGTGCATGCATTGATAAGGTTTCCATTACTTCAACTAGGAGCCATTTCTAAACAATGGAATACATTAGATTAGTTTATGAATCACAACACATAAATTCAAACTTTTATAACACTTAACATAAATTGAACAGTTTATGGATATAATCTATAATCATAAAAATGTTTTCTTTGAGAAAATATATATTCATAAAACCTTCATAATGGTTTGTAAATAAAATGATAATTATCCAAAGAATATCCCCAGAGAGTGTCGTAACCAAGAGTGCAGCAAGGCTCGCTATCGTGAACCAGTTCCTGTTCGAGTATAGCTCAAAGCGGTGTTTTTGGGTTTTACCCTAGGTACTTTTGTTCTAGAGCCTCCTCTACCTTCTCATATCTAGACATGGATGTATTTCTTGGAAAACTAACAAAATATCTACAATACAAAAATTATAGGAAGGTATTCTTTACTAATCCTCAAAGTCTATCTTAGGGCTATGTTCTCTAATCAGAGTTTATCTAAATCTAGTTTCCATGGTTTATCCTAAACTTCTTCTGATACCAACTGTAATGCCCCGACCCCAGAAGCCCAGAGTCGGTGCATTATTACGTATCATTGTCATGATCGCAAAAGATCAAGTCTCAAAAGACCGATTAGTTTAATATCATTGTAAGTACTAGATACATTCATAAGGTTTACATTACAACATAAAATGGAAAATTACAACAACATTGTTTCTATAGAAAACACTAATATCCCATAGATGATCCCTACAGGTCAGTCATAATATACTTCTTTATATCCTGGGAAAATGAAACATAGGAAAGGGGTGAGCTCAAATGCCCAGTAAGGGTATGCAATACCGCAGAAGATAACATAAATATTATGCATGGTGAATAATTGAAACCACATGCCTTTACCAAAAATAAACATGAATACTTTTATGGAAGGAATTTGATCTGAGTAAATAATGCCATAATAAAACATAATCAAGGGTATTCTACTAGTCGAATGACCACATGAACCATCATTATTATTTTCATAATGAGGGAATGTATAATGCCAGACATTCTGAAACATTTTTTCAAGGCCTCATCCAAGAAGTATAAAAATGATTAAGGCCTCGGCCAAAACTATATATCAAATTGGGAAAGGGCTTGTCCAATTCCACATCTAGTTGTCTCATGAGACCTACTGATGCATTGAGGAGCTATAGCAGGCTCCACCCATCACGTAATAAGTCCAATACATTCCTCATATGAAAAGGTTGAAATATAACATAAACATTCATAATAAAAATAGCATATGAAATTTCAATAAATTAAACATATACCATGAATGGTATAAAAATAGAACATCCATAGTCAGAAATATCACAAAAATTTCAATAAAATATGGAAGTTTTGTATATTAATAAATCAACTTCAAATAAACTTAAAATCTATCAAAGGATGTTGACATAAATGAAATCAAAACCTTTTATAGAGTAATATATCTTTCTATTTTGAAATCATTTAAGAGTCACATAATTATAAAGAAAACATTTATTTTTAAAATATTCTTATAAGCTTGTAAGGGAAGCTTCAATGATGTTATAACAGCAGAAAATAGCCACACCACCATATAAGTTAAAAAAATACATTCATACCTTAATTTTGTCGAAAAGGTTATAAAGGACCTTGGTTGGAAAATGACAGAAAGATTCATTTATAAACATCTTATAAAAGTGAAACAAGATTATAAATGACTTTAAAACATAGTCTATAAAATAGTAAGAATGTTTTGAAATACATTTTTATGAAACATGGATGTGGATGATAAAGAGGTCCCAATTGGTACTTATGTAAAAACAACATCAGATATTAAAGAGATTATGAAATTAACCCTTACCTTGCACTTTTACATGGTTGAGGGTAGGTTAATATCATATATAATGGTGAAATAATTGTTATTAAATTATTAAAGAATTATATACATTAATATGATATTAAATATGATCTTTTAAAATTGCTTTGTTAATAATATCTTAGTATTATCGTTGTTTCGGGTGTTAACAGATTTGTTTTCCTTTATATTCGTTGTTATGTGAGTAATATTTGTTATGGAAGGGATGCATATTATACATATACAGAATGATATTAAGTCTTTAAACTTTATTTTTAATCATAAAATGAAAATTATTCTTGAATGGATATGATGGGGAATGAATCTCATCGTGTTCGTGGAGACGGTAATCCGTACGTACGCACGAGCGACAATTTCATTCTTTTGATGTCAAAATAATATATAATTGGATGTTATATCATATATAAATAATAATTATCATGTTATATTTATTATTTACATCAATTATACTTCATTATTATACCCATAAAAATAATAATTCATTGAATAATAATTACACCACGACGTGGAGATGGTAAGCCGTATGTACCGACGTATGGTGACATGTCAGTAAAAGGATGGATAGAATAATGAATATCATTGTAACAAATTTATAATAACATCACAATATATATAAGATACTGGAGTTATTATTTTAGAATGGAAATAACAAAGAAAGAGGAAGTGGAAGAAGAAATGAAATTTAAAGAGGTGATGAAATATTTACCTCTTCTTCGGGTTTTTCCTTTTGATTTGATCAATAGGGCTCTTTAGGTTGGCTTTATGATTGAAGTAAGGCCTCTAAGATTAAGGTAGGATATATGGGAGGGTATTTGGGCAGGTTTTGTCTGATCCAAATGGCTTTTAAGGTGTGAATTAGAGAGAAGTGGGAGTGCCCTTTTATAAGAGGGGTGAGGGGCATCTTAGGAAAAGCTAGAAATATTATTTTATAATAAAATATTTTTTGGTTTCTAGTAGAAAAAACAATAATTTATTAAACGTATAAGGGGGGATGGGTCAATAATATCTCCAATAATAGTTTTTAGAGAGTTTTGGGTCACTATATTAACTTTATCATTTAGATTTAACTCTTAGATAAATAGTTTGACATTTACCATGTCTCTTTGTATTTTCATATTATATGGATAATAAACATAATATAAACATCCAAGAGAACCCCAAGTTGTTTGATAATGATATAACTATCATTATATAATTCATTTGGCTTATCCTTATATTTTTAGGAATATTATATCAATTAATAATATAATATTTGTTTTAAAAGCTCCTTTATGTAAATTTTGACACTATTTAATAAATGATTATTGTTAAAGTCCTAAAAACCTTATTAATTGAAAAAAACTAATTTAATCAATAAAAAGTGTCATATTAATCTATAAAATTCGTGTATGGCATAAAAATTTTCAATTTATATTTATTTTTACATTTATAAAACAATTTATTTGATTCTTTCATTAATAAGGAAAATACTGCAACATCATTGTGTCATAAATAAATTTAATTATTAAATGTTTAAAAATTATAAATAAAATACAATTATGTAGGAAATAGTTTTATATTTCCAATTAATATGTTTAGTATAAGAGATAACATGTATAACCCTATTTAAAATTTTGTTTACTAAAAGATATATGCTTATGTCATTTTTGTATTTACTTTAACTTAATTAATATAAAGTGTCATTATCACTTACAAGTGGCTCCATGGGGTCCCAAAATCGACCCAAAGATTCCCATGGCCTGAAATGTATCATCCAATAGGGTTATGAAACATTTTAGGGTAATTTAATATTAGTATAATATTATTCTGTTAACCTTTTTTACTGGATTTATCCCTTTAACCACAGTAAATAAAATATTTACTGAAGTAAATATTCCTAATGTCTCAAAATAAAAGTTACCTATTTACACAATTTGTACCTCCATATTCAAAATATGGAATCCATTTTTCTTAATTCAAAACACATAAGTGGAAGAAATTAATTTAAAATTAATTCTTGTTGTCCAAAAAAAAGCGTGTTTTAAGAAATAATAACTATCAAAATATTGACACTTTCGTCTGTCCAGTTTAAATGTTAAATTACGTCCAATGACCAAAACTGGATTAAATGGTAAAAATATAATCTAATTATACTTAAAAACCACTAAATAGTATAATCTAGCACTGTAAATTATTTTTATTTAAATTTGTTTAAATTAAAATTTAGTATTTTTCACTATTCATAAAAAACTGAATGTTTTCAGAAAAATACCAAAAATTTACCCTCAGCTAATTTCGATATTCTGAACCCATAAATGAACTGCATTTTGAAAGATAAAATTGATAAAATTTCAGAAAGTGGGTATTACTATTCATAACGACTAGTTTGATTGGTCACGTTGTGTTAGAATCTCGAAGTTGCGTACAACACAAGCTATTGCATTATTCAAAGGGAAACATACTGTGGACGCTTGGGGTTTTACTTTTTGGTTCTATGTATTACATTATTTCCTCCAATTTTTTTCAAATAATGTTGAATCAATACCTGAAAATCCAGAAGTATAGTTATTAATCAAGAATCATAGAGAGATTATCCATGAATCAATAGTTTATAAAAACTATAATATTCAATTTGGTGAGTATAATCTTATAGAAAATATAACAGTCATTCCCATGATCTAACTCAACATTATAGTGTGGATGTATTGTCTATAAACTTATCATTATAAGATCAAGTATATAAGATAAAAAATCTCAATAGCGTTGAATGAAAAACCTATAGTTGTTTTCAAAGGAGAGATATCTTGTCCTGATCTTTTTTCTAGAATCACCGCTCGTAGCCTTATTTACGGAGATGATCGGTGAAGATGAAGAATGAAATGAAAGTATACAAATAGAAAATTTCACAATCATTCAAGAATACATTGGAATATTTCTTGATGAGTTACCTAGACCCCCCATGAAGAGAGTTAGATTTATCCATTCAACTCATGATTGGATCCAAGTTGATATCAAATACCCCCTCTAGAATGAAAAATGTGGAGCTAGAGGAATTAAAGAAAAAAGTCCAAGATCTTTTAGAGAAGGGTTTTATTAGGCCAATTATATATCCTTGGGGAGAAACTATTCTATAAGTGAAGAAGATGGATGGATCAATGATTATATGAATTGATTATAGAGAACTTAACAAGATCATAATAAAGAACATGTACCCTCTTCCAAGGATTGATGATTTATTTGACTAGCTTCATGGGGCTCTATTCATCACCATGATTGATCTGCAATATCGTAATCATCAATTGAGGGAATAGAAAGAAGATATTCCAAAGTATACCTTATGATCAAGATATGAGTGTTATGATTTTGTTGTTTTGTCCTTCGGTTGGACTATCGCTCCTTCTATATTTATGGATTTGATGAATTGAGTCTTTATGGACTACCTTGATAACATGTGTTAGTTTTTATTATTGATTTTCTTGACATATTCTAAATGTAATGAGGAAAATGAGGATCATATAAGAGTTAAATTACAAACTTTTAGGATGGAGAGGATATTTATAAATTTCAGAAAATGTAAATTTTTGTTACAATAATTTTTTTTCTTGGGGTATATTGTAACCAATGAAGGAATCTCAGTTGACCCTACCAAGACAAAGGTTTTGGAAGAGTGGACTAATCCTATAACAGTAATTGATATTTTTAGTTTCCTTGGATCAGCAGGATATTATAAGAGGTTTGTGAAAAATGTTTCACAACTTTCTAATTCACTAACGATGTTAACTCTAAAAGTGGTAAAGTTCACCTAGACATAGTAGTGTGAAGATAGTTTCCAAGAGCTGAAAAAGAGATTGGTTATTTCTCCCATGGTAAATCTATCCTCTATCGGATAAGGACTTTTTTAGTGATGAATATATGAAAGGGATTGGTTGTGTACTCATGCAGAATAAAAAGGTTTTTTCTTGCACATCTCGATAGTTGAATACTCTTGAGTAGAATTATCCTACGCATGAACTGGAGCTAGTTGCAATTGTTTTTAATTGGAAGATATGGAGTCACTATCTTTATGGAGATAAATCTGATATATACAAATACCACCAAAGTATGAATTATATTTTCATGAAAAATTAATTGATCATGTGACAGAGGAGATGGTTGGAACTTTTTAATAATTTTGATTGTTCAATTAATTATCACCCTGGAATGGGAATCAAATATGTTGATGCATTAAGTAGGAAAGACCCTATTGTGCTTGAAATGGTGAGAATTCAAGGTGATCCTTTGATCAAGGACCTTGTAAGGTTGGATGTGGGAATAATGAGGGAATGGAAATCATAAACCCTATTCAAAATGATTTATCAATAATAATTACTAGACAAGATCCTAAAATATCAAAAAGAAGATCCTTTTTTACCAAATATGATGGAGGATGTGAAGAATGGGATGTTTCCTAAGTTAAATATTGATCTAGAAGGTGTAACAAAATTTCATAAAATGCTATATGTTCCATATATTGTAGAAATAAAGAAGGAACTAATGGATGATGTTCCAAGAACTACAATATATATACATCTTGTATGCACTAAAATGTATAGTGACCTTCGCGATCATTATTGGTGGGATAAAATTAAAAGGGAGATTGTCGACTACACTATAAGGTGCCTATTGTGACAACAAGTGAAGTAAAAGTGATAACTTTATAAATATTTATTATAACCCCAACCCATACCAACATGGAAGTGGGACAATATCACTATGGACTTTGTCACTAGTCTCTCGAGAATATCCAAAAGAAAAAATGTTATATGGGATATAGTGGACTTTCTCACCAAGACAACCCATTTTATCTATATCAAGGAAGACTTATCATTAGATTAACATTCTAATATCTATTGTATCTAATCATGATCCATGGTTTACATCATAATTAATTAAAATTATTCAACATGGTTTGAGTACTGAATTGAATTTCAGAATGACCTATCACCACCAAAATAATGGCTATTATGAATGCTCTTTTCAAACACTCAAGGACATGTTGAGAACAAGCTCAATGGAATTTAAAGGTGGATGTGATCAACATCTCCCATTATTTGTGTTCTCATACAATAAAAACTTCCATTAATGTATTCAAATGGAACCCTATGATGGTATATATAGGAAGATATGTTGAAATCCAACTTACTGGGATGATGTTGATGAGAGAAAGATGCGTGGGACGGATCTTGTGCAAGGGATGATAGAAAAGGTACACGTCATCCAACAACACATAATGTATTCTCAAAGTCAGCATAAGAGATATAGTGAAAACTGAAAAGGGATTTGGAGTTTGGTTTTGGTGAAATATTATTCCACCAAATATCACCTTCTGAGAAATTCATACAGTTTGTGAAGAAATGTATGCGTATCCCCAAGTACATTGGATCCTATGAAATCCTTGATCTTAAAAGAGCAGCGACCTATCATCTTGTACTTCCACCAAATATAGCTCATGTTCATGATGTATTCCACATATCTCCCTTTAGGTATTACATACCTAACCCTTCACATTTACTAAATCTTGAGGTGGTACAACTAGAACATGACCTATCTTATGAGGAGTATCCAGTGTAGATATTGAACTGTAGATACAAGGTTTTACGGAACAAGACTACCCCTCTTCAAAGTATTTTGTAGGAACCAGAAATGTGAGGAAGCAACATGGGAATCATAGGAGAGAATGAGGCAGAAGTACCCACACATTTCTCAACTAAGTGAATGAGTTGAAATTTCTTGGATGAAATTTATTAATTGGGGAATAATGTAACGAACCATACATTTGGAATTATAATTATTTATGGAAAATGTATATTATATTATATTGTTCACCAAAAAACTATATTTTTTTAATGAAGTGAATGTGATGGGAAATGTGACCATATGGATTCGACCGATATATGACCATGGTTCAACTATAAAAGTTCTTCAGTAAGACCTTTTGTAAGTATATTCTTGATAATAATTTGAAAATTATCATTAGAATGTATTTGTAACATTTTTATAAAGGAAGATTGATACAGAAAGAAGAGTCGATGACCTCAACTAGTAGAGTTGCTCCACTTGAAGCCCATCTATCAGAACATGGGATATAGGTATCATCACAGGGGTTTATTCTTAACGAATGAAAAAACAAGCTTTAAAAAGTGAATCTTGAATGAAATCACCTATGGTACAAGTTCATGTTAGTGGGGATTATCACTAAGTCGATATTATCCGAGACACCCCAAAAAAATACCATAATTGAACACCTAACTCTTTAAGAGTATGAAGGTATAATAAGGGGTTATCTTTCTATAACCAAGTTACTTAAAATGTAATTATATTTTATAAATAAAATTTTTATTCCATCATTTCCTGATTTTGAATAGTTTTACTTAATAAAATTGATATGGAATTTGATAAATTGATTTTTCAGATAGAGATTGTACTTTTTAAAAAAGAAATAATTAATATAATAATATAAGGTATTGTTAATAATTTTTATTTTAATGAAATGGAATGATTAAAACACTCTTATTTTAAAATAAAAGATAATTTGTTTTTCATGTGTGAGAAATTTTACTATGCATTTTCAACCCTATATTTTTTCAATAAATAAGGAATTTTAAATTTAAAAGTAAGAATTATAATATTTAGAAAATTATTATGATAAAATAAATATTATTTTTTAAATTAAGACATAAAGATTAGTTTAAGGAAAATTTATGACACTTTTTTAATTTTTTTTATTATTTTATAAATAGTTAAAAACCAGTTTGAGTTTTTCGTTATGTTAATGACATCATAATTTTTTCATAATGATATAATAAATAATTAACAAAAATACACAACTTAATATATTTTATTTTATTAATGTTATGTCTTTTAATATATTTTTATGAATTTAAAAATATATAATTTACTTTACAAATTCAAAAATTGAAACATCAACTTTAAAAATTTTATTTTGGAAATGCTCTAATTTTTCTTTCCAAAATAGGTAATATAAAATTATGGTCAAATAATGTGAACAAAAATAACATAATAGGTGTCCCAAGGGTCAAATAACATGATACAATTCCATGGGAAACCCCATGGGTTTTCATTTACCACTATCTAAGTGTCCAAGGCCTTTATTTAAAAAGTATTAAACAAATCCCATTTTTTTACTATAAATACCCTCCCATTTATCCATATAATTTCAGCACTATTTCATAATCCATGAATATATTATATTTTTACCTTCCAATTATTCCTCCCAAGGTGTTGTCAAACCCCAAAGGCCTTGATACTTATGTTTTAGGAACTACTCTTGATGTTAAGGGAAATCTCTACTTCTCTTTTCCATTCAATTCCCTTCTTTATATGGTATCTCTTTAAAATTTCCAAAATAAGTTCTTATATTCAATTTATTTAATCCCTTCACTGTATTAATATTATTTTATTAATGTTATACCCTTTTTCCTATCTTTTTACCCTTTTCTAAAACCACAATTTATACTTGTTATGCTACCAATTTTAATTCTCAAGATTTTTCTTTTCTCCTTAATAAATTCCATTTTATTTTCATTATGTGAATACAAAAACATCTTTAATAACTAGATTTATTAACAGAGATATAAATTTTTATTTTTATTATTTAATTTCCATTCATAAAACCCTCATCCGCTTTCTGTGGGTTACAAATGACACAAAGATCTTGTTTTTAAGCACTTTTTAAAATGAAATGTTTTTTATATGAAACCTATTTTTTTTATTCTCCATATTTTATTTATAAAATGTTTTATTATGATATATTTGGTTCACATTAATTAATTAATATGATCGGTTCACCCTAATATTACTCAAATGCATTGGGTAAAGAAATTAATCTCTAGAGATGACATGTTTTATGATACCTTGGTGAATAAAATTGGTAATTTTAATAAAACCTAGGTGAAAAAATTGGTGGTTTGATTATGAATGAATAATTGAAAATTTTTAGCCAAATTTCCATATTATTATTCAAATTAGTTTTATTACGATATTACCGTTTCCCTTTCTCACGACTTTATGGTATTCATCATGTTCTGGTTTATTTTTTTTCTCAATATCAAATGTAAATTGTTTCCCTTGTTTTAACATAAGGATAATTATGATAACCATTTACTTTGATATATTTAACTAGGTTATGAAACGTAGTAAAACTACTTAGGACAAAAAAATGAAGAAGAAAATTATGTTTTTTATAAGAATGTTATATGTTTTCATGTAATATGTGTATTTTTTCCAAAAAACTAATCTTTAAAAGATCATCCATTTTTATTATGTAATGAAAACATTATGTTTTAAAAAGGAGGTATGACATAGTGAGGCCGCTTGGGAGATTTATTTTCATAAGGCCACCAAGTGAGTTACTTTTATGAGTCCACTTGTGTAAGTTACTTGGAAGTGGCCACCTAAGTGATTTAATTATAGGGGCCCACCTGGGTGAGAGAGTTTCCTAAGACCATATAAGAAAGTGACTTGTGTGAGGCCTTTAAATTACATAATTTACTTCCTAAATAATTATAATTAATATTTTAGAGATAATAAAAACCAATGTGTTTCTTTGTAGGTTTTCAATTACTATGAAAACTATTCTTATTTAAAATGAACAAGATGTTTCTCACATAAAGAAGATGGTGGATACTATAGATACATGATATTTCCAATTATACAAATACACACTTTTGATCCTAGAAAATAATCTAAAGAAGTATCACTTTGAGTATACATAGTGCAAAAAATTACTACTATAAGACCATATAATTCTGAAGGATGTTCTCATCCCAAGGATAGAAAAGTATTCCCCAAGATCCAAGTTCACCAGATATTTGAATCTCATGACTGCTGAAATTGTATCCAATTGATCATTCATTAATGAAGATAAAAAGCCTAAAAGACCTTAATTCACCAAATAAAGATAATTATGGTCCTTAATACTCATATCCCAAAACAGAAACCACACCAATACTCATCTATTTTCCTCTATTTCACTCTTGACCAATCAGAATGATAGAAGGAAGATTGTGACTTCCTTAATATAGGGTGAGTAAAAACAGAGTGGATGTGGGCCTATTAGGTAAGAAATAATTTTTCTATGTATTAATTTATGCTAAAGGATTTTGGTATTTATTAATATGTTTGGGTTGTTCAATAATTCATGTATAAGCATCTTGATGTGGTCTGAAATCTATAAATATGACTGAGTATTCAGACTAATAATTTCAAATTGACACATAGAGAAGTAGGCATCAGTTTTTTGAATGTAAAAAATATATATGGATACAACATCCTTGGATAGATGTACAATTAATTCATACCACAAAATGCAACTAGGGTTAAATTGATTGGATTCCTTTATTAGATCATGAGTTATTATAGATATCCTTGAAGATCGTGGAGAAATACCCCCACCTAAGGTGTCATTTTCATGCTGAAGACTGGATGAATGTATTCTTAAATCCCCAAGGATTGGGACCTAGATATAATAATTTGATAGGTTTCCCTATAAAATAAAATTTGGGTTTCTTGGTAAAATATTGGCCTATGTTGGATCAAGGAAAATATAAAACATGAGGGTATACCATCATGCCTTACATTCATACTAAGACTCATCTTGCTGGATTTTAGGAAATGTGGCTAAGAACCTATGTGTAACCAATTCATGAGTCCAAGGGAGTTGTATGACAGGGGAAATACATTATGGTGGGAAAGTTAGTAAAAGGGGAGCATGTGGGGTTAACACCCCCAACCATATAAAAGATACACTAGTGCTTCCTGCAAATTTATATGAGGAAGAACCCCTTCAAAATTTCAAGTTCATTTCAACTGTTATAGTGATGGATAACATCATATTTTATTTCATACGCAATGATAAGTCTGTTTAGAATCCTTGGGTTCAATTTCATTCCATTTTTTCAAGATTTATCGAGCATCAGGATATTATCATTGAAATATTCGGAGGCTTTGAAGACTCTAGGAAGACATGGAGAATTTATATTCTTCTAAAATAGGTAAAAAACCACCAGAACAATGGTTTAAAAAAGTATTAGAAATTATGATCTTAGATCATATATGATGGCCTTTTTGGACTTCTTTTTGATTTCATGAATATATGGAAAAGATATATATTAATAATACATGTCCAACATATTTTTAATCCAATTCATGTTCTTACAATAGTCAATAGTGTCCCCCACAGATTTTGTACTGGAGGAACACAAAATAGTGGCTCGAAAACTATGGTTCCTTATTGATTAAGATGAATATCATATGGTAATAATGTGGAATCCATTAGTTACATTAGTCATCTTGACCTCTAATATTCTAATTCCTACATCTCTTAATATCCCAAATGGGTATTTACAATGTGTGTCCCTTCGAGTTGAGGCTTACACAACTGTGGGATGAGGAAATCATAGTATGAATTACCAAAATAATGGTGAGAGTATAGAAGCTCCAAGACCATCCAAATGATCTCAAAAATGAATTATGATGAAATCCATAATTGAATCAACTTCACCAATTATGGTTGAGCTAAGATGACCCACCTACCATTATTTGAAGGAAACTCGAGCTCCCATTTCCTATCCTTATATCAGAATGGAAAGGATCAAAAAATATTTTAAATTTAAGGGATGTTAGGTATTATTCACTACATACTGAAGGAATATCATATTATGTACTTCTTGATGTGGCCCAATTATTTAAAGGCCAACCTTATGACATCCAGAATTTATAGAAATTTCTACAAAATGACATGGATATTCCATGACATAAAGATATTCAAGTACCCTTTGACTTCCATTATGATATAAATCCCTTATAAGTGGAAAAAAATATCAAAGGAATAAAATTTATTATCTATGAAACTGATAGCCAAATACCTTCAATGAAATGAGTAACAAATATGATGGATCAGGGCATTACAAAAGTGTTGGGTGATAAAAACACCAATAAATGGGTTGAGTTCATCAAACATGATTGTGTAAATCTCCTTTCCACCTATCTCCCCCACATACCCCATTTGTTTTGAACAAGGGGATATTTCTAAGGATAATAAATAATGATAACATGGAGATGGGAGATGAAGTGGTAGAGCTTCTAGGACTATATTCTCCAAGATATACCTCATCTACCACGCCTATTGGAGATAAGGGTTATACTTCTTCCACATTTGGGGATTTATACTCAAGCTAGAAACTTATGGAGGAGTAAATGGTGGTATAAAATTCCTTATTTCCTCCTATGGTACCTTAAATTGATGAGGAAAGTTCCACAATTCCATGGTCTAAAGTAAAACACCACTGAATGGAAAAAACATTCGGTATATGTGATATTAGAAAAGGTAAGTTTTCATAATTTCATTTAACCTTGATATGTCTAGATATATGAATATGGAAATTCTTATGGATTGCATAATATATTCCATTTTCCTTCCTTAAATTATCTATCATTAATCCTTCATGAATTGAGGGTGATGCTCCAAATAAAGTGTGGTCTCTTTCTAGTGAGTCCATTCCTTTGACGGGTTAAGTGTCAAGGGATGAGAACCCACCTAATCCTGTTACTACTATAACATATTGACCCAAATTACCATTGTGATGGTAGTCGGACCGGTGGGTCACATTACCTCAATCATGCCTCCCCATATGCTAGAGGTATCCAACTAATAGTGTGGG
The DNA here is from genome assembly GCA_963277665.1 of Viscum album. NCBI lineage: Eukaryota > Viridiplantae > Streptophyta > Magnoliopsida > Santalales > Viscaceae > Viscum > Viscum album. The sequence goes on from OY728122.1 coordinate 2,098,750,213, forward strand.
TATGAGGAAGTGATAGTGGGGATACTATACACTAATATTAGAGTCACACAATGGTAAGAAATGAGAATCGCTAAAGTAATTCGTAATAAATTAAAGAAAGAGTAGTGGAAGAATAATATAAACTGAATATAAAAAATGGAAAATTCTAATATACAATTGATGCACGTATGCCCCGATGATAATACATAATGAAACAAAGAAACATAAATCAAGCTACAAAATATAGTACAAAATTAGAAAGAAAATAAAATTAAATTCCCAAGGGTGATCTCCATGAGAAACCCATGATCCAACTCAGTCATGTGCTCCTAACTCCCTGGTACTATCTAAACAACTCAAGAAATAAACAATGGTCCTATAAATAGAAGGTCTACTCGGGTACCCCAGTATAATGGTGGCCAGAGCTGGGTGTGAGATAATAATCCTAGTAGGTTCCCACCCATGGTATATATGACTAAATCTAGTCTATGAAATATAATGTAAAATAATGTGTAGGTTTAGGATGAAATATAGACAATTAGTGCTAAATAATAAACATCAACCCACCTAGGTTCTTAAGGGTCACATGGCGAAAATACCTGATTTGGATCATATATCAAATACGAATTTTAATAGTAACTATATATAGTAATAGTTGTATATATGTAGTTGAGTTATATATTTCATTGAACTATATGAACAAAGTGTGTGTTGAGACCCAATGACCATATACCTAGAATAATAGTTGCTGGCTAGACCGTGGTGTAACTCAGACATCCATAACTAGTATAAATTAGCCTATAAGATTAGCAAATATGGTACATGTCCTACATCCCAATAGAGTGAGGGACATAATTCTTTCACACTCAAAATGGAGAGTGATCCTCCATTTCAAAACTCTAATCATGGTACATAGTGCCTTAACCCAACACCCATATAGTATCACTGGTGCAAGACATCATGCTCAACACCCGATGTAAGGGAGCGTGTTGTTCCATGCTCTACAGAACCCTTACCATCATTCCACATCATATTTATAAGGTGTAATAATTCATATCATAAATAACCATGGTGAAATACTCCAAATTTTTTACATTTATCAAGCCTATATAAGGAATCATCACATTTATAATACAAACCATGAAGCAATACATCTCATTATTTTCATTTATATGACCCATTATAATCAAGGTACAATATTCTTATTAAATCATTAAACAAAATGTGTACAAAAGTAGTGGCCTTTCCACCATTTACAATTTATTCCACTTTATTTAAACCATTTTATTCATTTAAGGAAAATAAAACCATATTTCATGTCCCATTCCATTTATAACATGTTATCCAACTAAAAAAATTCCAATTTGTTTTAAAAGGATTAAAGTGGTACTTAGAAGGTACCATGGTAAACTGTTTAATTACCTACAAGGGAAATACCAATTACAATGAAATCCAATCCCTTAGAAGGATCTTGGTTAATTAGTCATCTATAGAAGTGGTGAAATTCATTTTATAGCTTCAATAAAGGACATGTCTCAAACATGACATATACCAAAACATGAAATCAAAGCATGGAATAAAAAAAATTACAACAAGATAATATTGATTTAGATCACTAAGCATTATATTTTAGTTTAGTAGAAAACACACCTCTATCAATATGTTTTATTATGAAAACTTGATATTGTTCATAAACAATTCATTTAACATACTTAAACATACATTTCAAAATAATGTCTCAGCTTATCAAAAAAATCATTTAATATGAACTAAAAAATTTGGAAATTCAATTCATATGGGATCAAACAAAATCAGACAGGGTCCATTATCATTTAGACCAAAACGTGCAAGGGGAAAATCCAGTTATCATCTACGATGGATGGTTAGACAACATTCTGGGATTTTAATCATTTAATAAAAAGATAAAAACATGTTATAACACCTGTAGGGGGTCCATATACGATGTTCATATCATCTAAAATACCAAATTGGATTCAAATGATGAATAGTAAGGTGCAACAATCAATTTAATATAAAAGAACAAAAAATATTTCTTTGTGTGACAAAGGATATTACATGGAATGACGACAGTAATTCATAAAATGATGTAAAAACAAGGAAAAGTAATATACCACCTACCTATTAAATAGGAAATCCTACTCATCTAATATATATCTCTAATTCGATTTGGTTTGGAATGTATCTAATAATTGGACATTCACCTTTCAAATAGGGAAAATGATATCACAAAAAAATAGCACATCAGATTGAATAATGAACATGAAATATATTAGAAGTGATTCAAGAGATTAAAAATAAAGATCTATAGAGACTGATAGAGAATGATTTAGATGACCTATAGAGGATTTATCTTTATGCCTAGATGGGATAGAAGGGGAATCTGAAGCACCATGAGGGAGAGCTCATGCAACCACCTAGTGAGGAAGAAAGGAGGGAACAAAAACATTAAACTCTTTAATGGTAATTCAATAATTTCTCCTTGAAAACTAATTCTCATAGTTTGGCCACATGACTTAGACAAAACAGACACCAAATGTGCAAAAACCCCTACTTAAGAAACCATTTCTCATGCTTTGACCCACATGGTTACCCTAACCATGTGCCAACCATGGGATGAATTGTTCTTAGGGACTAACCATGTTGGCATGAACCGGGCAGGCTAGGTGAACAATTTGGGTAAACTATGCACAACCCTTACAAGGAATTTCTTCTCCTTTTCTATAGCCACAAGGTTTGATATTGGAGACCACATGGTTTAAAAAAAGACTATGTTCCCAATATAGAGCACCCAAACATTTTATTTCTACACCCCAAGGATCTTGAAACAAGATGAGACACTTGGGAATCCTCTTAGGCCTTTACAAATGTCAAAAATAAATTTTGATATGTCCCACCTATCAGAATTATGTATCATATATTTTTTTAAAAAATGGGTCAATTGGTAAATGTGAAAATTTAAATTCCTTTGAATTTTAATCCATTATGAAAACACAGGTCATTAAAACCTCCCCACCATAGAACTTATCATCACTGAGAAGGCTTCCAGAACAATGAAAACATCTACAGATCTACAAGGGTCATGAAGAACCGTTCAAATGGTCACGTTTCATTTCCAACACTAAACACACCTCCAAGATTAACTTTAGCATATGAAACTATATCCATCAAAACCCAAGAAAATTCTCCTTTTGCAAATAAAACAATATAACTGATCTTACCCAAGCATGTTTAGCTAGAGACCTAATCACATCATTATCTCCAATTAGACATCTAGAAAAGGTTCTCCCCACCTTATAAATTTAACATCATATGGGTCAAATTATGAACTACAGTACTTCCACCATAATAATTTCATTACAAAACACAACCATAAGATTTCTAACGATGGCCCATGTGTGTTTTTTAAATGGTCAAATGGTCAATTCCTCATCAACATTACTAAAACATGTCAAACAATATTTCCTTGAAATATACAGTAGAACATTTTAAAAACTCACCTTCCTTAACAAGATTGAATGCTTTAAATAGTTCTTCACCAACCATATTCATTGAATGAGATGTAAGATAGGTGGATCCACCTTCGATTGACCATTCCCAAAATGCCCTGCTTAGATGGTTGACATATTTCAAACTGAACCATAACACCTTCCTTCAAGAAATATCATATTTATAATAAGAATGTTAAATGAATCCCATACCTAACTCCCAGTGATGTTTCATGACCCAATAATTACCTACACATTTAAAATATCATTCCTGAACATGAATGAGAGGGGTAACACAATTCCATCCCACTAGAATCGTTAACCTTTAATTATTAAATTTGATCCTGATAAAAAGTCTTGGATAACCTCAGATACATTGAAATGGGATTATAAGAAAATATCCTAGGGTGTTCCATACTGAAAAGTTATAAAAATCTATTGGTACATAGGTAAGAAATCCACATCTGATCATTCAATAATCCTGGAGAAGAATCTTCATGGCGGTTAGGTCAAAGGAAAATGGCTAGATCCCAAGAGCCTGTAAAAGGTGTTCCTATATAGGAACCTAGGTATCACTCTAAACTAAACATGCCCCAACAAGAAATATTCATCCAACATGAAACACTGAGAAAACCACCAAACAAGATCAACAACTTTAAAACCTTAGTACGATGTATAATCGGCACTCTATTAGTATATCAAGGATGATGTCAAGATAGGGGGAATGCTTATATATTTCAAAATAGAAAACTAAGTGGATTTTTATGGTATCCAAAAAGATTAGTCGAACCACTACAGGTCGACATCCCTTGAAAGAAGCTCATATCTACCTGCTGATGCACTATTACAAACCAAACCATGATTCCTTCACCACATGAGGAATTATGTTATCATTCATGATTAACCACTAAATTCTTCCAAAACTAATAATATTTTTCAAGGGTTGAATTCTCAGCCAACTTCATTAATTCCATGATGTTGAGAAATCACCGACATGATTGAAAACATGTAAGACTAAAAGAAAATCGAAAATGACCATTTTTCATGGTCCCCTTTGTTGTGATCCTTCCACTTTTAAGGGAACATAATCACTAGAACTGATGTGAATCTTCCCACCTTAGGAGTGTGGAAAATTTAGAATGAAAATAGATCAACTAGACACTAAAAAGTGTAGTAGATCCAAACCACCTTTAATGCATGTGTGACACACCTTCGAGTCATGCTCACACACATCAATGTATACAATGAAATCCCAAACAAAACTGACCGGCATGTCAAAACACATGATCATCTTGGAAAATCATCTCACGAATTGGGAAGAACTAACTTATTTAACGTACATGTCACTCTACACTAGAGATGACCCAAGAACACAATTAGTAGCTCAAATCTCAAAAAATTGACCAAACTCAACATATTTTTTGCATTATTTAGAACTCGACGGGAACCAATTATGTGAAAACATAGTACCCCAATGTTAAAAAAATAATCCACACCTTCAAAATACCTTCTATATGATGCCCTCCCTTTGAATCGAAATATCAAGTGGTCTATATAAGAGCTTTAAACCAAAATCATATTGCATCATATGACTATTAACATGGAAAATGGAAAACCATGTGATCCATCACTAAAGAATAAGAGAAGGTCATACAACCTAAGAATTGGATGTCCATACCTAAGGTATGTCTAAACTACTGAAAATGAGCATTACTTGTTTCTCACATCTATAATAATAGTATTGGATACCAAGACCACCCATCAAAACAAGGGTGTAATTTTGAAATAAATAATCATAAATGGGACAATGTCACCCAAACGACACTATAAAATAGAAATATCATTGTTTCTGAAAATGAATTTAAGATCTAAGAGTGATACTTACCATGGGATAACTCCTTATGAAAGAATAATCCCCGAACCTATCACTAGGTCATTTCAGAAAGATTCACTATGCTCAAGAACCTATAATTAATCCATTTCTAAAAAGAGAGAAACCCTATGGATAAATGCCTACAGTTCAATTCCAAGGAAACTCAAATAAAAGAGTAAACTACCCTTATGTTAGGTTTAAAATTTGGGATACCACCTGTGGTTTCATTTAATCCATTTCATTGGTTTAAATTCAACCTTTAAACATTAACAATATCCAAAAGATAACAATAATCGAAATAGGAATGTCATATCCAACTTCCTTTTTTTAACATGAATCATTTAATGAAATGCCATCATATATTTGGATATTTATCAACATAAATTCCTTTTATCACATAAGGACACCTAAAAGGGAAATGCTAAGCCAACCTGGGTTCATCCAAATGTAACACAATTGTAGTTTCTTAAATATAGAAATTAAAAACACCCAAATGTGTCATATCATAAGAAACATTATCCAACTGACATACTTGGGTCTCGTTTTTCATTTTATAATTCAACCAATTATTTTCATATTAAAATTATACAACTCTAACATTTCAATGACTCCAACATATATGGTGGTAATATAAACAATGGTTCGATTACATGGGTTTCCACCACCGTAATCTATAAAGCACCCATTCACTTTATAGACAAAATTCGAGATCCCATTTAATCGAAACCAATTTCATTTAAAAATATAACATGATCATATGTAACATTTCATCCATATAGGTCCCCATATACCAATCCATAAAGCACCTATACACATTACATTTTTTCATTTGGATCCCATTAATCAAAACAAACTTACTTTAAAATTTGAACTTAGTAGCCTTTTATATCTTAATAAAACTTCAAGACATGTATAAATTTCAAATATGGTTAGAGTATAATGGATACCTTTTCTTAGTTATAAGGATTCCATACACCATAAAACTGAAAACTAGCTCTCTTCATAATCACAACCATTTATTTCAGCCAATGCACTAAATTTATAACATCATAACTATACATTCTAAATAAATCTAGGTTCATTGCATTTAATAAATCAAGGAATGATATAATATACCTAAACATAGTATAAAACTAGTCATGGAACTAAATATCTAACATGGAATATAATGGGCACTATAATAAAAAAAGAATGATATAACACCAAAGGGACATAATCAAAATAATAAATCAGTTCTACAAAGTCATCTACAAGTCATGGAATATGCATGACATGTGAATTTCTATGTTCCTATAATGATGCATGTAATATTGCTTTGTTACCATACCAGGAAAAGGGTAAAATACCATAAATTTCATAAATCCATAAGAAGTGGAAAATACCCCATTTACATGAGGTGAAATCATAATCAATTGTAATAGTAAATAGTATGAAAAACAATCCTAACCTTAGAAACTTTGACTTTTCCCATCGGTTGGGTGATCAGTCCCAAACATGACTATTTACCATGCACTAAAAAAATTCTTAGTCTCCTACCTTCCATTTGAAAATAGTAAGACAAAGGGAAAAATAAATCCCTTTTATGCCACATTTTAAACATCCTATCTCGGCTGACCACTAAGATGGTAGTCAAACTACTGGGTCATATGGCCTCAAGTGCACCTCCATGTACACCAGAGGTTTCTAACTAGTAGTGAGGGTCTAAGGATGACATAGTGGGGAGACAATACTATTATATTTGAGTAGCACAATGGTATAAAAGAAGAATAAACTGTCAAAGAAGTAATAAATTAAATAAAAATTCAGATAAGAATAATATAAACTAAATATAAACAATGGACAATTCCAATATTCAATAGATGCACGCATATCCTAATGATAATACATAACAAAAGTATTCAAACTAAAACAAGATACATGATACAATACAAAACTATAAAGAAAATAAAATTAAATCCCCAAGGGTGATCCCCATGGGAATCCCAAGCTCCAACTCAATCCTATTCTCATATCTCCTAGGTACTACACAAACCGCTCCAAAAATAAACCATGGCCTTGTAAACAGAAGGTCTATTCAAGTGCTTCAATGCAATGATATCCTGATTAGGGTGTGATATAATATTCCCAGTTGGTTCCCACCCACAGTGTATACAATTTAATCCATTCCATAAAATATAATGTAATGTAGTGTCCAAGTATAAGTATATATATATAAACAACCAATGATAAATAATAAACATCAACCCACCCAGGTTCCTAAGGGACACATGACAGCTTTACCTACATTAGCTCATATCTAGAATAAACATCTAACTAGTAACCACATATATATATATATATATGTATATATATAGTAATAGTTATATATATATATATAATTCAGTTATATATTACATAAATCTATATGAACCAAGCGTGTGCCAAAACCAAATGTCCATATACCTAGAATACTAGTTTCTGGATAGACCAGTGTGTAACTTAGACATCCATAACAATCCTAAATGAGCCTATAAGATCATGAAATGGGGTATATGCCCTACATACCATTTGAGTGAGATATGTCATGCTACAACACTCAGGGTGGCAAGTGATTTCCCATAACAAAACTCTAATCATGGTACGTGACACCTCATCCCAACGCCCTTATAGTATCACTGGTGGGAGACATCATGGTCAACACCTGATGTAAGTGAGAATGATGCTTCATGCTCAATATAACCCTTGACATCATTCCACAACCTATGTGTATGGCATAATCATATTTATCATAAATGGGTATGAGGTAGTACCACTCATTCCTTACATTAATCTATCCCATATAAGGAATTTCTTTATTTATAATACAAACAATGAAGTAATAACTCTAATGATTTTAATTTATATAACCCATTATAATCAAGGTACAATTTTCCAATTAAAGCATTTAACAATATATGAACAAATGACATGGAATTTCTACCCTTTAAAATTCATTCCGCTTTATTTAAACCACTTAATTCATGTAAGGAAAAGAAAACCATCATGAATGTGGTAATCCATTTAAAACATTCCATCCAATTAAAGAAAATATGGAAATTCATTTTACAAGGTACAAAGTGGCCATTATAAGGTACCATGGTCAATTGGGAAATTATCTACATGGGTAATCTCATTTAAAAACAAAATCAATCCCTTATAATGAGTTTGGTTCATTAATAATCTATATATGTGGTGTAATTAATTTTATAGCTCCAATAAAATCCACGTATTAAACACGCCATATTCTAAAACAAGACCTCAAATCATAGATTAAAAAAATTTCAACAGGCTAAGAATTATTTATATCAAAAACCGTTAATTTTTAGTTTATAAGGCATTACACCTCCATCAAGGGTCTTTATTATGAAAACATGATATAGTTCATAAAAAAACATTTAACATATTTAAACATCCATTTCAAAATCATGTCGTAGTTTATCAGAATAATCATTTTATGTGAACTAACACAGATGAAAAATCAATTCATAAGGGCTCTAATGGAATTAAGAAATAACCATTATGACTGAAAATTAACTATCTATTATCAAAACAGTTTTAAATAAAAAGTGAGAAACCACATGATTAAAACAAGGAAAACAAGAAAAGAAATAAAATAATTATAGAAATAAATCTTGAGCCTATTGAAACTATTCTCTCTAAATATTTTTTAAGAAATATTAGTTACCTAAAGTTTTGGATCATCCTTTATAAGATCTTCATAGTGATATGCCAACTTGTCCCAAGTTTGTATGTATTCTTCTCTTCTAATCTTCCCTTAATTGAATCATCTTACCAATATTTGGTTATTTTTATCAGTCCTTATTGTCTTGTCATTATTATTTTCCACTAAAATACATATATCTATCATCGTGACATTTTCTTCTATGTGTAGAATTAATCACAAAGAAATCCTCCACCATTTCTTCCATTAAATGAATAATAAAAATGGAAAAACATGTAATCACACCTGTGGGGTGTCCATATATGAAACTTTTGTCCTCTAAACTACAAAAAAGACTCAAAGGATGTATAATAGGGTGTGATGATCAATTCTTAATGAAGGAACTAATTATAGAGCAACATATGAAAATGGGTGGCGTGAAGAAGGATGACCCTAATAAATAAAACAATATAAAAATAATGAGATTTCATATAAAACTCTCATAATACTTAGGAATAACTAGTCATCCAATATCGAGCTCTGATTCGGTTTGGTTTGGAAGAGATCCAAGAAATAGACATTCATCCTGAAAAAATAGGGAAAATGAGCTCAAACCAAAATAGTGTAGAAGATGGAATGAATAACTTGAAATAGATTAAAGAGGATCTAAGATATTACTAATTGAGATCCATATATACTAATGACGAATGATTCATTTGACTATTGTAGGAGTTATCTCCATGCCTAGATGAGAGAGATGGAGAGGCCCTAGTGCCATGAGAGAGAGCTCACATTGCTGCTAGGTGAGGAAGAAAGGAGGAAATGAAAACATAAAACTCATTATGGGAAATTCTGTAATTTCTCTCATAAAACCAAGTCACATGGTTTTTCTACATGGCATGGAAAATCCATGTAGAAACTAAGAGACCTCCCTTCTCAATAAATGATCTTGCACAGTTTAACCTACACAGTAACCGTAACCGTGCGCTAACCATGCACTAAATAGTTTCTAGGTACTACCCATTTTTACACACACCATGTGGGATAGGTGAATGGTTTGGGAAAACTGTGTGTATCCTTCTACTCCTTTACTACAACCACATGGTTTTCTATTGAATGCTGCATGGTTTCAAACAAACTCTGCTCCTAATATAGTGCATCCAAACCATTGATTTCTGGACCCGAAACTCCCAAAACTCTACGAGAAACCTAGAAAACCTCAAAATACTTTACCCAAGTTAAAAAATAGTTTTATTTGTCCCAAATATCTTAATTATGTTATGAATATCTTTTTTAAAAATGGAAAATCCTGTAAACATGAAAATTGAAATTTTTTTGATTTTCATCTATTCCAAAAACAAGGGTCGTTACAACTATAGAGGGAGAAAAGAATCATGGTAATGTTAATTATGCAAGATAAGAAATAGTTTATCACTAAATGAATCTCCTATTTATGAAATTTTAGATCCTCTACATCTATTGGAGGACCCCATGACAACACTGCTGGCTCTATTTTTTTCCTGGAAGGGGATGATCAAGATCCCAAACTATCTAATGAGGGTGTTGGTGGTGATCCAAATTCAATAGTGTTGAAATGGTTTTACCCATTGAAACTATGATTGTAGAATTATATGGGATGGATTTGGGTCCCGAACTAGATGTCTCAAAGGTATCTAATAGTGAGGATGCTAGAAGCCTCAAAACACTAGTTAATGATATAATGGAAATGACAATAGAATACATTTTCATAGAAAAAATTGATTTTCTTTTCTAATTAGATAAGTTAAAGAAATTCATTGAGGATTTAGATAAACATGGTGAATAATTTATACATATATAATATTTTTATTTCCAGTTTATTAATCAAATCTCTTATCAGATGGAACTTTATCCCCAAATAATATTTCCAAGACAGTCCAACAATAGGGCACGGAGGTCTCCCATGTTACAACTTTGGAGGAAACTCAAGGTCATGATCTAGAAGTGTGATTTTTCTATAAGGCTTATATCACTAAATCTGGGAAAATTCCATAATGTTATCCACCATTAGGGGTACCTATTCAAAATAATGAGGATAAAAACATCTGGGGAGACTTATACCGAGTAGTTTTTCCATTAATGTGTAATCATATTTCGCTACATTGATTAACTATCTACCCATTACCTTATTATATTTATACAATGATGAAAAATATCATATATCTTTTAGTGTTTTTAGATTCAGGATCCAAGCCTACGGATCAAGTATCCACTAATATCCAACAAATGGTGCAAGATATGGCCAACATCACTACCAAAATAAGGGAAAAGGTTACATCTATGTGCAAATCAATAATGTGATATGTTTACTTTTCTGAAATATGTTTAGAGGAAAACATGGAGGACTAGAATGAATTTATTATCTCACACCATTTTAGTGGAAATACATATGGAAGTTAGCCTTAGAGACCCCCATCGATGATTTTCCCTCTTAACATTACCATCTCTAAATCTTCTTCACTACAGTGAACTATAGAGGGTCTAATTGTCGTGAGGTCCACTATGACATAAAGGATATGATTCCTTAGAGGGATAAAGAGTATAGGTTTCAAAAAAATCTCATCAAAGTGAAAATTCTTACCGTATCTAACGATCTTTGAGATATTTTATCCTAGGCATAGTTTAATATTGTTAAAGAGTTGTAAGATTTCCTATTTCATGGGGATGAGAAATATCATCAAAAAATAGGTATCTAGAAATAATTTTATTCTACTAAGAGAGATATTATAATGATTCATTGGTCTTTGGAGGACGATAAATCAACAGGTAAAGATGATATTTCAATAGTATAACTCCTCTGTATTATAAAGTATGTTGATGTAATAGAATCATCGGAATTTCAATAGAGCATTTAGAAAGATTGTGTATCAATCTAGTATCTCAAAAATTATGTCAATGGAATACTATAATGCCTAACTATAGAAAACAGTGTCCCCGAATTTTGGATGAACCAATTATTTTTGATCCATTAATAGAATGAATCATGTTTTTCTTGCTCATATACTAATTTCGATTTTCCTTTATTGTAAATGTTAGAGATAGTTGAGTCAAAAGGTGCAGGATGTATGTTCCTAGGGAGTATGAATTCTTAGGAAGGGATCTTGACCTTTAGAAATTATAATTCTATATATTGGGAGAATACTCTTGGTGGGTGGGGGTGGGGGGGGGGGATGGATCCAAACCCACATGACGTTTGCAGTTATTTTAAGGATATAGTGTTTGGACCATTGAAATGGGGGTAAATGATTAAAATATGACTTACTAGGTGAGGATGCTTCCAAAATCTTCTAAGTGTGGATAAGAAAATTTGTAAATCACTATCTTCGGGTTTTAGAATATGAGAATGCGGTATAGGATTGGTAGATAAAGAATGGTCTTGGACTATATTTGATAGGTGGATTCTATTTTGATGCTATTAGGGTGTACATAATGAGAGGAATTTCATTGAAGGATGAAGATTACTATAACTAATATTCCTCATTGTGGGAACACCTCATAAAAATCTATATTGGGAATATTATTAATAGTAAAAAATGTGTCCTTTAGAGTTAGACTTTTTTATCAACCATAGCCAAGGAAAGATTGTTAGGATATGAGTTTCTCTGAAAAATGAAGTGTAAATTGTAAAACATGGTTGTTCAAAAATAATGATGGAAGAAATTAAACTTGAATTTTCTATGAGTAAGTGTTCACAATCCTATTAGAACATTGATACCAAATTTGTAATTAACCATTTAAAGATTTAATTTCAAATATTTATCCAATATTAAAGGTAAAAGTGTAATTTTTCATCACCTCACATCACGTCCAGGATATGGAATCTGAGCATCACTTAGTATCACACTGGAGTGAGAATCATTACACACATAGTTCCAAGAATGTTCCTTACATAGATTTTGATCATATGCAAAGGAGGAAATATCATCTGGGGGATGACACTCTAATCTATTTTATTTCATGTAGGATGTACCAAACACCCCTTGAATTCATGGTGTTGTTTTAATTATATAAATTAGAATAATCTCTTGAAACCCTTAATAACAAAAAAATCATGCTCAATAGGAGAAACAAAAGGAAATTAGAGGATTTTCCAAAAAATATTATAAATTAAATTTATGGTTTATTTTCAGTGCACACTGCATGTTTTTTTATCCAATGGATGGAATTTTTTATAGCATGGAATACTCCATAATCTTGTCGACATAAGGAAGGTAGAGTTATAATACATGTTCTTGGGGCTCTTAGATATGATGAATTGATTTGCAATAGGTACATAAGGAACCATGCCATTCCATATTCGAAAGTAAACTTCCATTACAATGTTATTAGACCATACAAATATAATATAAATTTCTAATATAGAAAAATATTTCTCTTGTTTATAGGCCACATTGGGGAAACACATTATACAGATTCATATTGGGAATAACATGCATAGTCAAAAGTAATGCGTCCTTCAGAGTTAGATCATATTTCAACATAAACAAGGTTTCTTTATGTAGATTATTATTTCACAAGAAATATAGATTGGTTTATAAAATTGGTGGGGGTCCATATATTGTTAAGGAATCATTTAGAAATGGGGTGGACATCAGATGAAAAATTATCTACATAGATACTATCTATATGTAAGGAAGGAGGCATTCACTTCAACAACATATTCTTAAATGAGGGAACACATGTTGGGGTATCTTATATTGATTGAGGTAATATTCAAGAGAGAGGGAATTTTTCTCATATATTGGCTAAGAGTAAGAGATCCAAGAATCACTTTGTATCCCACTAGAGTGAGAATCAAGGCACACATAGATCTAAGATGAAGTTCACCACACTGATCAAATCCTTTTATGGGGATATGTATTGTTTTTTCATATTGGGGATAGGCCAATATATAGGATTTGAGAATTACTACACATCCCATTGGACCAAGACTCAATACAAATGTAGTTATAATATTGAAAATTCAGTGCAACGAGATACTGACTTTAGGGGAATAATTATTCTCACAAAAGTGAAACCACAATGCACAATTTTACAACATGAAAAAATGGATATGAACCATACATTTAAGCATTTTACTGTGAGTGTTTTGGAAAAACAATTTGGATATGTATGGTGAGGATGAAGTATCATTCAATTTAACATCATATGATATGGATGTTGTCCTACAGTTTAATGTCATGCAACTAGGACATAAGATTTATATAATTTAATGTCATATATTAATGATAAAAATTTGTTGGTGAGGTATTCTATGTATAAAGGCGTGAATGGCCCGAAGGCCTTCATTTTTATTGATTTTTTGATAACCCCCCTTTCAAGGGATCAGGGGGAACCCTTACAAGGCCTGTAGGCTCAGAGATTACATGGCCCGTAGGCTTAGGAGATTACATGACCCGAAGGTCTTAAGGAATTCAACCAGACTATCTACAAGGAACTGCCCCTCCCCAACATCTGCATCTTGATAGTAGCTCTCCACCTTTGCATGACTGTCTGGCTAGTCATCCCATGCAAGCATAGGCTAGTACTGATGGCATAGTCATACCCTCTCATTCTGATAATCCATTTGGCTCTGCTCTGGTGGGTGCACCTACTCTGAATCATCTTATAGAGCTTGCATCCATGTCCATTAGTAAATTATTGTTGTGGAATTAGTCAGCCATGTAAATTGGAATAATCACAAAAATATCTAAGTCCAAAAGATTTATTCATTATGTGATTAACAAGATAAGTTAGTGAGTTATTTAATTTTACCAATATATTAAAATAAAGGGTTACTTCTAGACAAACCATTATTTTCTATCCCATGGTGGGAATTTCACTTAGTCTAGAATGCCCTATCACCTTCTAGACTTGAGAATGGAGGAGTTATAATCCATGATATTGGGTATATAGGATTTGATAATGTGATTTGGTACAAGTACGTAAGAAATATACACATACCATATTCAAAAGGTATTTTCCATTACAATGTTGAATGGGTATACAGAGATAAGAGAAATTTATACTAGAGATAAAGACACCTATGGTTGATAGGATAAATTGAGTTCAAACATTAGGAAGAGGCATAATGGGTGTAGTATTCAACCATGATTTTGTGAATGAGGGAACCCATGTTGGAATCTACTGCATGGGTCAGGGTTGTCTATAATAGGAGATGGGGGAAATAATTATCATGTTGTGACTGAGATAGGATATATTATCCAAGAATCACTAGGTATCTCATTAGAGTGAGTATCAATCTAGACATAGTTTTGAGATATAAAAGTAGGTGTTGTGAGAGACCGAAAATGGGAGCAAGGGTCCTCTCTAGGAAGGGACACAAAAATATGCAGTTTTATGTCATAAAAAGGGATATAATCCATATAGTTTAATGTAATATGGAATGGAAAATTCATCATAAGGATCAAATTATTATTACATATACATTGTCCTATAGTTTAACATCACGTTACTAGGATTTTGGTCATTCCTTTTTCGATTATGTGACAAGAAATGTTAGCGAGCATCCAGGTCAATAAAAATATTTCTTGAGAAACATGGAATTGAAAGGGGGCATAATATCTTCACTATACATGGTAATCAATGAATATACACTATTTTGGTAGGGATTATGGATGAAAAAGGTCCTTCCCATTTTGGTTCAAGATTTGGAGGTTTATTCCCAGGTATCATTGGGGTTCGGATATCCAAAACCAGTTCTTCTTGGAGTAATGAATGTAGGTGAGATTCCCTGTCAAAATATCAGGCAATTTTATTTTAATGTACCTCTAAATGATCAAAGGTATAAAATATTTATCATATAAACATTCAAATTCATCCAGTCAATTTTGAGATTTCTCATATGAAAATAAATGATCAAAAATATAAATGTGAAGTGATAGAAATAAATCCTCAAGGGGAAGTACTACTTCTATCCCATATACTAGTTAATATGGGGATACTTGTGTGGTAATACGGTTTGTAGTATGTTAAGAACATAAGAAATTATAACGTTTCTTTCATCATTTCATTTCTTTTTCCACAATTTTATGGAAAATATTTGATATAATTTTTTAAAAGAATCAATTTTTCCATTCACTGATGCATCATAGCAGGATGAATGGTTGGAATCAATGTTATACTCCTAGTACAGTAGTTTCAATTAAGAAGGGAAAAAAATGGTGACATTTCCGATCAGTATTTTTTAAGGGTGTCCAAATACAGTGATAACAATAGACATCAAAACATTAATTATGTTCTTTATTCCAACATCCTTGAGTTGAATTTCCTTAACCGATTTGGAAAATAAATCAGTATCAGTAAGGATGTACTTGAACTATGTGGATGTAGCTGGAGGGTAAGGCCCCCTGACATCCATTCCCCATACAAAAAAATAATAGGGGTATTTGTAAGTATGAAATAATTCTTGGGGTTTATTTATAATGTAGGCATGTATTTGACATGGATGAAACAAATTGGTGAATTTCATGAAATCCTATATAATTGAAGAATAAAAATACCCAGACCTTCAAATTTGATGAGAAAAATTAATTTCTAATTGATGGGAACCACATGCCCTTATTTTTACATCATTCATAATGGAAAAAAATTATTCTCCATCGATGAATCTAATGAGAAATCCATAAATAACCCATTTATAGAGTTTATTATGATGATTTAGGCCTTCATAAAGGGTACAATTGATCTCCCATAACCAGATTTTCTCTTTTATTACTTGGTCTAATGAAAGAACCCCATTTTAGAGGTATTCCAATATGGGTGTCATCTAACAACTTTAAAGACTATATGGTTTACTAATATAATTAACCCCATCAATCTCTTTTATGATACGATGAACAAATTCTTACACCATTCCATAGTGCACAATGTTGATGAACATTTTATCACGGTATAGATCTACCAAAGTGTACCTGTATTTGCTAAAATATTTTCCTAGTCATTCTATGTGAACATGATGTGATTTAATATTAGTTGTGAAGGTAATTCCTCCATAATCTCATGAGCATAGTCAATAAAGGGAAACAAATCCTCTACTAAGATAGAATAATAACCATTGATATGCTTGGTCCCTACCTATGAATTTACTTTAACCCTAAATCGGTCCACTAGAATTTTATCCCTAGTTATAAGACTATAATGAGGGTTTGGTATTATACATTTTTATTGGTGAAACCTTCTCGTAAAAGAAAGAAAAGAGGTAGAAAATCCGATATAGGAGAGATAAAAATGACTCCCAACCTAGCTTTATTGAGGTTATGGTATTCTGTCATCTTAATTACTAGGATCCTAGATGTACTACCAAAATTAATTTTCCATATATGGGGGGCCACCATGAATGGTGGAAATCTTTTCTTATGACAATTTAGAATTTAACAACATTATTTATGTGGAGGAATGTTTTTAATGTAAATTTTATGGAGTATAGACTTTTTTCATGTTATGTGGTATGAAATAAATGTCCAAATACTTCAATATTACTTCCCACCATGCCAAATTAGAAGTCATCATAGGGTGGTTGAGGATGTATTTGAGCATGTTTTCATGAGAGACCAAATGGATATCTTGATGTTAGTGGTCATGTCTCATCATTTAAAATGAACAAATAATTATGATCAAACTCATCTTGATGTCTGAATATCATATCTCACTGACAAACATGGTTCTACAAAGAAAATAAAGGTTATTCCCACTTGTAACATAATTCATCCACATGATAAAAGTTCCCACTTATCACTATAAGGATATTACATAAAAAATGAGTGGTTATAATTCAATAGGGATAATTAACACTAGTGTAATGAAAAGATAATTCTTAATACCATCAAAGGATTCATAAAATCCATTGATATATTCATCTGTTCTTACCTTCTTTATTATATTGGTGAAGGGTAGAAATTTTCCTACCATATGTTCTATAAAGTATCTGATGTAGGCTATGCACCCCGATATTCCTTTGAACTATCTCTATATTTGGGGATGTGACAAGTCAATGATATCCTTATTCTTATTAGGGACAAATTCAATGCATTGATGGAGTACCATGTAGATAAATAACATTCCTAATGTAACATTGAAATCACATTTCAAGGGATTCATTTTTAAGCTATGCTTTTATTGCTTGTCAAAAATGATCACAATATCAGTGAGATGATCTGAGAACCATTTGTAATTCACTACTAGATTTTAAACATAACATTTAATAGAATTCCTTAGAATGATTTTTAAAATATGATGCATGACACGTTGATATGTGGTTCCTGTGTTCTTTAGACACTAAAAAATTACTCGATATCAGTATGTCCCTTGAGGAGACCAGAATATAGTTGACATTTTATTGTTAGAGGGAATCCAAATTTGGCTATACCATGAATATACATCAATAAATTATAGATCTTAATATCTATCCATTACATCGATGTAGAGTTCTATAATTGGGACAGAGAAATAAACTTTTAGATAATACCGGTTAAGATATTTGAAGTCGATGGAAACTCTAATATAACCATTCTTATTTTTTATCAGGAAAATATTGGAGGGACACTTCAGGTATTGGAATTCCTAAATTATGTATTCCATGACGCGATTATTAACTTTAGCGTCGAATTTGGATGCATGAGTTGGATATATTCTCTAGGCTTCTTTCTTTTATCCACAATATTGTTCTGGAAAACTGAAGTCGTGGGTGGACACATAAGAATCAAGAACATGAATTTTCATGTAGTTACAAGTGAATAAATTTTGGTGTTAGTTTAGAAATGAAGTATATACCTATTTTTCATTGAAATACATGGCTGCACTAATTAATATATGACATATAACTTCTTTTTTATCCAAATGTATCTATTGGATTTCATGGATGGTGGAAGAAACACCTTACATGAATACTGGAGGGGATTCCCTTATATTCCTAGTATACCTAAACTTATGGTGGATTAGGTTATGAATGTGGATTTTCAGATCTATGGTAGGAGTAAACATTTCAATATCTGAAAATGGGGTAGCTTCTTCTTACCTAGCTGATGACATGGGGTATTTTTTATGAAGATCTGGGGGAAAACGAGGGCACTGTCACATGGCGTGTTTCTATAATTTTAGAGGTAAAAGACTTATTCAATATGATTTTTCTTAGTTGAGTTAAACCTTATCGCCAAAAATAATGTGCACATACCCAAATATGAACTCGTACATCAGATTTAGTTAATGAAAAATATATATTCAATAATAAGTTCTTTAAACAGGCCAGTTAGTGTAAGAACCAGGGCTTTCATATGAGGTAAATATCCATTAATTTATAGTTTTAAGGTTTAAATGTGTCTTAATGTGAATTAACTTTGAGATCATGGAGGTATTAGGGCTGTCCATGGCTTGTTCAGATCCCAAAACACAAGTTTTGGGAAGAAAATGTCCTGGTGCATGGTTAGTTCCAACAATGTGGGGAAGGCTACACAATTTGATAAAATTTTTATGGCATGGGAAAAGTAAAGGGGAAGGATACAAAATTTCAGTCAAACCATTAGATTTGGGCCGTTGGTCCATGTGAAAACCTTGGTAATTTTGAAAGCGGGGTTTTTCAGAGTTTCTCCATGGTTATTCAAACCATGCGAGGGAACCATGTGTGTGCCCCTCTCCTACAACTAGTCACGTGCTAAAACCTATAAACCCATTAAATTTGGGTTTCTTTTATAATTATGAAAGTAATTATATTATTTTATACATAATATATATTTTAATTCAATTCAAAACAACTCAACGTTTTGAGGGCCCTTTTGGAAGGCTATCCTTAGATTTGAGAGTTTTTCTCCATCTAATATACGATTCAAGAATAGTGAGTCTTGTTTGATACACATTTATTATTACTCAATTACTTTTGATACATTCATTTTTCACCTTTATATTGAAAATTCTATTTTTTGAAAGATGGTTTCCCTTTTCTGCTGGTTCATTTTTCATTGTTTTTTTCTACTAATCCAATTTGAATCAGGAGTTGATTTTGGATGAACACCCTTCCACTGAGCTATGGTAGATTTTATATACTTATTCCCCATGATTGGGTAATTTATAGGGACAGATTCTATTCTTCCATCTTCTATAATTTGTTATGTGACCCTAAAATTGTAATGTTAAATTGAAATACGTGGAATAAGACTTGATAGGGAATCCCTTAGTTTCATTTGTGATGTTTTGGTGGTTATGGAACCAACCATAAATACCCATGGGTTTATTTGGAATTTTTCTAGATAATGGAACCCCTTTAATAAATGAATTGAATTTAATGAGATCGTTAGAAGATGTGCTACCTCCTTTACCATATAATAATATGAAAATGTTGAATTGTTAAATGGTTGAATTGTAATTGGTTTTGTTAAATGAGTGGGTATAGTCATTGTTTTTTCTTAAATGTGAATTGTGATATGTGAGTAGGTATACTCATGAGGTTTAATTGAATGTGAAGTGGATAAATGACTGGGTATACTCGTGGTATGGAATGATGATTGAATATATTACTTGGATGATTATCCCTAGATATTGATGTAGTAGTAGACGCCTTGGATTGATTATGTTCCTTAGTTCTTGATTCCATGGGATTCCATGTGATTTGATACCCCTTGGAACTAGATTTATTGGATTCACATAGGATATGTTCAGTGTGAAATGCTCTTAGGACTCCAAGAAATGCCTAACTGAGTTTTCATCTTGATACTCTTGTGGCTCGATGAGGATGACTCAGTCTTCTATAACATGGATCCAACCATTCATGGTCTAACACTTTGTTTATAAATCACGACCATGTAAATTGAAATATAATTTGTTGAATAGTTTGTTTACGGTTGTTTGAGACTTAGGGTTGTATGAAAAGACCATGGTTGGCATGGAATGTTTGGATGAACAACATGGCCATGTTGGTTGTTTATGTATTGTTTGTAGCTGCCTTTATAGAATAACTTGACCATATATTACAGGGATACTTGATAGGATATTTTATTTTTAATTATTCGGTATTTTATATTCCATGGGAATCTTTAAATTCAAATACTTCATACCTTCTTTACTTACACACTACATAGATTTTTATATCGCACAACATGCAATCGCATAGATCCCTGGGTGCTTACCTATGAGGATTGTATCTCACACCCTATTCAAGCCATTATTGGGTAATCAAACAGACTATTTGTATGCAGGTAGGGGCTGGGGAATGTTTCCATAGTTCGAGGATTGGTTTGGTTCCATGATTAAGAGCATGGGAGTAC
Organism: Viscum album; assembly: GCA_963277665.1. NCBI lineage: Eukaryota > Viridiplantae > Streptophyta > Magnoliopsida > Santalales > Viscaceae > Viscum > Viscum album. Next base: position 2,098,771,543 of record OY728122.1, read on the forward strand.
AAGATCAATCTATGGCTTGTAATTCTATTTAGATATATAAATTTTTGCCTTTTTTGAATTTTGGAAACCTGTGTTGTACTACCACCTTGTACATTTTTTGGCTTCTTTGTAGATATATGTATCATTATCATAATACATGAGACACTCCGGTCTTTATTATGCATTCCTATATTTTCCATTTATCAGTTGTTTGCCTGTTGTATCTGCTTGCTTTAGTGAATGTTATTATTATTATGCTATGCTACACTCTGATAATGAGGTCCTAGTCTCCCCATGGAAAAACCCCAGGGCCTTTCTACTATTCTAAGACCTCTGACATTTAGGGAGAAACGATTGAGCCATGTGGATAATCAGGATCGGGGAACTACAGAGTGGCATCAGGGTTCATAAAATTACAAAGTAGTATCAAAGAATTTTCTTTTATGATTTGATTTTCTTTTGGAGAAAATACAAATAGATAGGAAGAAATATGAACTTGGTAATGAGTTATGCCCGAGAGTAGCAACCTCAAATACAGGAAAAATAAAAACTGTGTAATGAAATTTCTATGTTATAAATTTTGGCTGTTATAGTTGGTTTAATTGCAATGTTAAGTAATGCGCATGAATTGTGGTGTAATTATTGATATGACTATGGGTTATATTTCTCTTAAAACCTAATTATATGATGGTATTCCATATCATGTATCATTTTAGTCACTTGATATAGATTACATACCTTGCATTATGTAATTCCATTTAGGATGGATTACTTATTGCATGCTATTTTGACTGGTGCGATGATAGATGAACCTATTATTGTGATAGATTTTGTGTAGTGGATAGAGAAGGGACACCATATTTTAGTTCATAAGATGTATGGTTTCTTATAGAATTGGATGTGATGCAACATTTGATTCAATCATTTAAAGTGAATGTTTTATGGTGTGAATTATATGGGCACCACATCCTGATTCATAATGTTTATGAGCCACTGTAGATCAAAATTTGGTGAACCACTAGATAAATATTTAAAAATTAATTGTGACATATAATTAAATAAACATTAATTCAATTAAAAAATTGAACTTTTAAATAGAGACTTAACATAGACCCATCTTCTGAGTGGAGAAGAGGCAGTGTCTCAAGTTTTATTTGGTGATTTTTATTTTTATAGTTTGGGATTTAGGAGTAGACTCTGTGGTGTGAACTAGTATTCATAGTGGTTTGACCTATCTTATTCTTTTGAGCTGATAAATTTGATGCTTTTTTCCAATGTGGGTGTTTTTAATTGTATAGGAATGAAACCATGAATATGTACAATCATATTCTAGGAAAGTGGTGACTATCATGGTCCTGAGGTAGTGGGCCGTGGGATACTAGTGGATCTTCCACTAGTTCAAGCCGTGACACCAGCTATTATTCTCGTCATTAGTGTTGAGGCACAATTTTGTGAGGTATTATTTCACATTATGTAGAATTTTAAGAAACCACTGTAGACTACATTTTATATGGATGAGCTGAAGAATGTGTTCTATCAGTAGTATTATCCCATTTTTTCATGGTATGGAAGTCTACAGGCTACTAAGATGTGGCTAGAGATGACACCTTAAATAATTGAGAACCTTGAGACACCTCCTGAGAGGAGATTTAAACACACTGCTTCCATTCTTTTAGGATAAACAAAGCACTGGTGGCATATTCTAAACCCGGATGATAGGCTTCGAATATAGTCTGGTCCCATTTCCAGACCATGTTCTATGACTATTCCTACAATGAGACTCTGAGGGAAGTGAATTCTAGTGAGTTCATGCATCTAGAGTACGGTGCTATGATGGTTATAGAGTAATAGAAATATTTGCAGAGATGAATCATTTTGCAATGACTTACCTTATTGATGGGATATTGACATAGAGAGATGTTTCAAGGAAGGTCTCCTACTTTCTATCAGATCTTTGGTCAACGTGTTCAAATTGACCTATATTACTAAAATTGTGAATTAGGCACAGATTACATAGTGGAACCTGAAAGAAGGTAGGGGTGTAGATCAGATTAGTGAAGTCTCTTGACCTAGTGGTTTAGTTTTCTCAAGATGGAAGTTCCATTTTGATGCTCCCCTTGAGATGAGTACTTGTCAGGCTATGAGTACTAGTAGCTCAGTGTTCTATCATCAATGTGGAAGATAAGGCCACTTGAAGAATAAATGTGACCAGAACCTAGTAGAGTTCCGATCTTGCAGTCGGATGAGAAATGTAAAATGAATCTATAGTATATTCCATTTAGATGTGATTAGTAAGGTATCATCTCTGACACAAGGTTCAAGATTAGGTTTCTCAGCTCTGCATCAGGTAGGGTGTTGGTGTAGTGAAGATTGATCCAAATGAGGCAGTGGTGGTCCTGGACAGGGCACCCAGGAACAAGTTACACTATAAAATCAACTTGTCCATACTCTAGGTAGTGAGGTTTTCTCATAGATACATGGTTCTGGCCAAATGTTTTATGTATATCCCACCCCTAAGGATAAGTGTTTCAAACCTTGTATGGTGAGAAGTATGATCTTAGTTGCCTCTATTATTGAATCTTCTCATTTTGATACTGCTGCATCAAATAGTTTTATGTTTTTCCCTATGAAAGAAAAAATTGGGCTTGTTATATAGTTTTATATGGGTGTTATGATGCTCGACAATCCATTGGGGATTAAAATGAAGGATTTATGCCAATGTAGAGAGTTCCCCCTTGAGGATGGTGTGTGTCCCTTCATCTGGGATCTCTATTTCCTTGAGATGACCAAGTTTGAATTCATAATTGTTATGATGTGGATTGTATCTTATCAAGATTACCTTGAATTATATCATTGGAGCATGACTTTCACATTAATGGGGGGTGAAATTTATACTCATAAGGTTGAATAGGACATATAGGTGAGTCGAGTTGGACAAGAGAATTGTGGTCTAGATGGGATGACAACTCAGATTTCTAGTTTGTATTAGGATGAGCATGGAGTGAATCAGATGGAATTTACTCCAGTGGTTGATCATTTCAGGGATGTGTTCCTGGATGAATTTTATAGTTTACCTTCTAATATATTGGTGGAATTCTATATCAAGCTAGTTCCAAGTGCTTCACCAATATCCATTCCCCCTTATAGGATTTCTATGACAGAGCTATGAGAGCTCAAAAGGAAGCTCAAGGATTTGAAGGAAAAGAGGTTTATTCAACTCTTTACTTCTTTAAGGGGTTTTCCAGTCCTTTTTTTAAAAAAATGTGGATGGTACCCTTGGGGTATGCATGTATTAATAGAATTTTAACCAACTAATGGTTATGAAAAGGTATCCCCTACCTTAGATAGATGACCTATTTGATTAGTGTTGAGGAGCTCGATTGTTCTCAAAAATGAACTTTTTTTCAGGTTATCACCGGATATGTGTTTGATATGAAGACATACCTTGTATAGACTTTAATAGTAGGTATGGTCTATATGAGTGTCTAGTTATGTCATTCAGTCTCACAAATGTGCCAACCATTTTCATCGTATAGATGAACCGAGTCTTCCCTCCTTATCTAGATTCCTTTTTTTGTGGGTTTCATTGATGATATCATGGCGTGTTCTCATAATTGACATAACAATTCCAACCATCTTGAGATTATTTTTGATACAGTGATAGAGCATAAGTAATATGCTATGATCACAATGTGCCACTTATGTAAGGATAATATTCCCTTCCTAGGTCACATTATCTCAGAGACAAGCGTATCAGTTGACCCAGATAAGGTGAGGGTTAGAGTTTTTTGGGAGAATCCTAAGAACATATTTTAAATATTGAGTTTATTAGTGTTAGATGGATATTAATAATGTTTATACAATAATTGTCACAATTAGAATCACCGTTGATGAACCTGACTGAGATGGGTGTGAAGTTTTCATGGTCAGATTCCTGTGATATAGCCTCTTAGGAGATGAAAGGGATACTGACTTTAGCATTAGTCCTGATTCTACTAGAGAAGGGAAAGATCTACACTATGTATTGAGACACATCAGGTATCAATCCTGGAGAAGTGATGATGTAAGGGGATAGAGTCATTGTATATGGGTCTCAGAAGATGAGGTCATGTGAGAGGAACTGCACAATGCAAGATCTCATGTTAGCTGATATTATTCATGAATTATTCTATCAGATATATTACATTATGGGAGAGTATTTTATAGTGTACATGAACCAAAAAATCTTCAAGTTCAAATTTACACAGTGTGATATGAATTTGAGGCAGTGAAGGTTGGTGGAGTACCATCAGTCTTTTGACATCGAGCATGCCTACACACTTAGTAAAGTCCTTATTTTGGTGATGAATTGAGCAAGAGGATTTAGATACAGGTAGTATAGTAGTCCAATAGTGAGTGGTTTCTCAAGATTTTTTCTATGAGATGTTGTTGGAGGTGTAGGGAAGTCAGGGATAAACATACTTATCATCCATATCAGTGACCTGTTCCATACTAGATATAGTGAGGATAAAGCATTTATCATATTTATAGGGCTTTGTCTCATGGGAGGGTGTGGCAGGTGAGGATCCTCATCCTGGTTGGACCGTAGGTAAGGATGAGATTCTGTGTATCTCTAGTCACATTAGGTTTCCAAAAAATATACAAGAGAATTTCATGCAGGTGTTTCATGCCTCATCATGGGCATTGCATCCTAGAGTCACCAAGACGTACCATAACTTACTCCATCGGTACTGGTGGCTAGGTATGAAATGTGAGTTAACATGTTTTATTATGAGGTGTTTCTCTTATCAGTAGGTGACGGTAGTACATAAGTTATTAGATGTACTTTTATAGTATTTACCTATTCCAGAGTGGAAATGGGATGATTTCATGAAAAATTTCATGATGGGTTAACCAAGGTTGCCTCAAGGTAACGATGTTGTGTGGGTTGTTGTTGATAGGATCCTGAATGTTTCTCAGTTATTTCTGATCAAGGAGACATTCCATGGGGATGATCTTAAGAGGTTTTATATCTAGGGGATAATAAAACTTCATAGGGTCCCATGTAGTATCATTTTATATAGGGATACCCACTTTAAGTCCCATTTATGTAAGTTTTTTTAGAGGGAACAGGGTACAAAGGTGTTGTTGAGCATAAAATATCACCCTCAGATTGATGGCCAGTCATAGCATACGATATTGGTGCTTTGGGACATGTTTTAAGCATGAATCCATGATTTTTGAGGATCTTTGGAGAAGAATATACCCCTTGTAGAACTCTTATACAATAAAAACTATCTGGTGATGATACAAATGGAATACTATAAGTGTTTTTATGATAGGTCATATTGATCACCCCTATGATGGTTAGAGGTAGGCGGGGATTCTTTTCTGGGACCTTATCTCATGCAGGAGACTTCTGAGTAGGTCTAGTTGACTTCGAAACAGATGGCTATTCCAGAGTCTCAATAGAAATCTTATGCTGATCACTATAGAAAACCTCTAGAGTTTGAGGTTGGGGATCATGTCTTCCTACATGTTTCACTGAGGTAGGGACACATATGGATCGAGAGGGAGGGTAAGCTTTCACCACAATATATTGGGCCGCTTGTGATTCTGGGTAGAGTCTGGATGGTAGCCTATCTATTTTAGTTACCTCAGAGGTACTAAACCATTCATGATGTATTCCATTTATCTCAGCTACCCTGCTTCCACTCAGACCTATCTCATGTTTTTTAGCTCGAGGTGGTTGAGTTATAGGTTAATGCATCCTTTGAGGAGAATTTGATCTGTATCATTTATTAGAGCATGAAGGTTCTCTAAGGCAGGTCATTTCCTCTAATAAAGGTGCTATGGTAGAACAACCATTTATAAGATGAGACCTAAGAGTGTGAGGCCGATGTACATTCTCAGTGACTGGAGTTATTATTAGATGAATCTTGACAAACCTTCAGAGGTAAATTCAGGGTCTAATTGATTTAAAGGGGGAATATTGTAAGAAAGGAGGTCTTCATTTCAGGTACAAATCCATTCATTTGTAGTTTTAATATTTAAATATGGACTAATGTGAATTCCATTCAAGGGAATGGAGGAATCAGGGAGTTTTCATGGATTATTTGGAGTTCATAACCCATATTTTGGGATGAAAATATCTTGGAAGATGGTTAATTTGTGATGATTTGGGGATTATGGGTAATTACATGATCTTTTATCAATAAAATTCCATTTCATTTAATGTTTTATAGAAAACACATACACTTTTATTAATATTGTTATTGGGTTTAAATGAACTTTATATATAATTAAAATTGATAATATAGCCTTTGAAGAGTGATCAAATGACTAATATAAATTTAATTTATTAAAAAAGAACCCTTTCAACACAGAAAAGGGGGAGGATGACCTCATCTAATAGACTTAGACCATATGAAACTCATTTTTTGGAGCTCAGAAAAGAGCTATTTTCACTGGGCTTCACCATTTACCAATCCCAATCCGAGTGTCACAATGTTAATATTGAAAGGTATTTCCTACGAGAGAAGTTCAAGTTAATAAGGATTACTGCCCGCGCGATGTTATCCGAGCTGCCCCAAGAGTCTGTCACCATCACAGACCTTACCTTTAGGTCTTATGCAGGTGTTATAAGGGGTTATGTAATAAGTCATTAGTTACTTATTGTGTAATCCTTTTTATTAATAAAATTCTTATTCCATCAATTCCTTTATGATAATAGTTTTTCTTACAAATATAATAAATTAGATAAATTGATTTTTTAGGAAAAATGGTACTTTTTAGAAATATATAAATTATAATATTAAACTGAAGTTTTATTAAATTTTTTATTATAATAGTGTTATAAGAATACTCCTTTAAATTATATGTTATTATTTTTTGTATTCCTTATTTTTTTACTTAATAAATGATAAGTATTCAGTTTGATATGAATTATATTTTCATATGATAAAGTTAAAATTGTATTTTTAATTAAAAAATTTATTTTGATGAATTAATGAATTTTTTAATAAATAATATATTAATAAATTGTTATTATTATATAATTTTTAAATATAAATGATCAAATAATTTTTTTGAATTCAAATTTAACTTTTATTATGGTTTGGAATTTATTTTTGTAAAATCCCAACAATTTTCAATAAATGACAATTTTTATTTTAAAATTGAAAATTCACATATTTAGAAAGTTATTTATATAAAATGAATATTATTTTTGGAACAAAGACATCAAAATTATCCAATGGGGAATTTTTCATAATTTTCGGAGACAATCAAATTTTTGGGTAAAAATTAAATACCGTATAAATATATAATTTGTTTTATGACATCATAATGACCCAATAGTGATGTAATAAAATAATATAAAATGTATATTCCGCCAATATGTGATTTAACATTAAAATAATATGATTTTATATTTGTTTTATTAATTTTATAATGCCTTAGTGGACCCTCTAAGACATACAAAATATTTTATCATTTTAAAATGATTTCCTTGAGAGTGTGACTCACCTTCACTTAAGAAAGAATAATATTTAATATCTCCATTTTTTCTTATAAAATAATGTTTTCCACTCCCCTTTGGAAATAAATATGGGGAAAACCATGGGATGGTTTGTGGTTTTGAATATTTAATTATATATATTTCAAAACCTAACTTTGAGAAATATTAAAGAATTCCCCTCTCATTTCCTATATAAACCCACCCAATATCCCACTTCCCTTTACTAAAAATCCTTTGAGCACGTCCCTACTCTTCCCTCCTATCTCAAGAACCCTCACAAGGTTACCCATGTTCTCAAGGGTCCCCCCATCATGCTCTCGAAGTCACACATTAATTTAATAGATTTCTTCCTTTCTCATTTTTGTCTATGTTTATTTATGTTGTTATACCCTTTTATTTTAAATTAAAAATATTCATGATATGATTTAAAACCTCCCCCATACTTCCCAATTTATGTTTTAATTATGATATACCCCTTTTTCTATCATTAATCACTTCCATTTACACTTGTTACCATGCTAAAATTTTGTAAGAGTTATTTTATTTCTCCTCTTTCTTCATGTTTATTTACTATGTTATGCCTTCTATTTAAAAATTCCATGTGGTGGGACTTGTATATATATGACCCATTTACTGTAAATTTAATGTAAATATTATAAGTTACCCCTTTATCTCTCATCAACCATTTTTATCAATTTTTATGTCACGTCGTTATGCTGCGAAAATCCAGCGCGATTTTCCATGAAAAAATCATTGTGTAGTGAATACCATACCAATTTCTCTATCAATAGTATTCACCTTTATTCACATATACATATTTAAGGGTGATTACATTAATGTAGCCAATATTCCTTAATCGTGGAATAACTTATAATGTTGAATGATTCCACGCTATATGATCCATGTGCCACACTTATACCTGAAATGAAATTTTTACAAATGGTGCTCCCTAATTGCACTCCAATGCATTGTGTAATCATTAGTATCATGATACCCCATGTGAAATGTGGGTTTAATCATGCTAATTCATGTGCAATAAGGGTTTAATCATTGTAATTAATGTTCTATGAGGGTTTACTCATACTAATCCATGTGTAATGAGCCTTGGCTCATGTTAATATCATGTTGTATGTCATTGCCACATTTACATTTTATGATAATAATGCTATATCATTCCTTTATGTACATGTTTATCTTGTGCTGCATTGATATGGTTATTTCATAACATGTATTTTATTCCTCATATAATGCCTTTTTAATTCCCTTATTGGTTTTTATAGCTCACCCTTTTCTTATGTATGTCCCCAGGTTATCCCATGCAATGTAATGTACGAAGGAATGTTGTGGTCATTTAAAAAGAGTTTTCAATAATGATATTTTATTTTATGTCTTACGTTTAAAAGTAATGTTACTATTCCCAAAATACACTATACCAATCAATCCTCGGGGTTTTATTAAGTGCATGTTTATGTAATAAATCATGTTTAAGTGTGTAATAAAGACTAGGGTTGTTATAGTTGGTATTAGAGGATAAATTTATTTATTTTTGGTATTAGGATTAGAAAACCCTAGTGAAAGCCTTAGGGAAACGACTAAGTACAAGAAAACACCCCTAATTATTTCTAAGTATATATTTAGTGGTTTATCAAGGAAATAAATCCTTTTTCTGGATATGAACAAGTAGAGGTGGTTCCAGAACAGATATATCTAGGGGTAAAACCAGAAAACACCTCATGGATCAAGACTCGAATGGGAACTGGTCATGACAATGGGCCTTGCTACACTCTCGGTTTGACACTCCCAGGGGATATGCTTTTGTAAATTTGTAATCTTATTATGAACCATTATTAAGGGAATTAAAAAATGCCCGTAAGAATATATGTTGGTAAGTAGATCATGGATAACATAGATTCAATTCTATAAATTCATAAGTTAAGGGAAAAATGTAATTTATAAGTGATCCCTTTTTGTCAATGGATTCCACATTATGTGTTACCACTAACATTCCTTTTATTCCATCCAATGGCCGGTAATAGGAGGTCTTGGACTAATAATCGATTTGAAGATCAATGTGATGACTGTTCTAATGAGATAACTAATTCGATGGGAGTAGGAATCCCAAACTTTTTCGTGATAATATCTCAGTTAAATAATTTTTTGAATAGAAAAATGGGTCAAGTGGAATGTCTACCCCCCTAGGAAAGAACAAGCCACAATCGAGAGCTTCATGATACAAAGGCATCATACTTTCAATTGATCATATGATCCCTCAATCATCAAAAAATTGATTAACTCCATTGAGAATATCATCTCCATCCTTCAATGTACCGAACAAGAGATTGTTCTTCTAGATACTTATCATATGGGAGTGATGCTGATCAATGGAGGACATTTATCAAAAATAAAAAGCCTGAGGAAGTGATCGAGGAATTGGAATTGAATGATTTTCCAAAAATTCTTTTCGATAAATATTTTCCTCGCACCCTCCGACTTAATATGGAAATGGAATTCTTTTCCCTCAAGAAAACATATGACAAATCCGTCAGAACGTTTGAGGAAAACTTCATAAGGCTTGAACGATATTCCATAGGCTTTATCGTTAACCCTAAATGTAAGGTTGAATGCTTATTTGGTGGGATAAAATCTATTAAACAGAAATACTTAGTGATTCATAACATTGATAGATATGATGAAATTTTAGGATGTACCCACAAAGTCGAAATGGAGGCCATCGAATCTCAGGTTTATCATGGGGATATGAAGCAGAAAGTGGATTTTAATTCTGGTGGTCCGATGGATAAATACAATGGTGCTAAGAAATTACGACACCCCATTTTCCAATGGTGCAGAAAGAATCACCCCAAGAATTGGTTGAAGGGGATGAGAAAATGCCTTAAGTGTAAAAGAGAAGGGAACCTGACAATTAATTTTTGACAAGAAAAACCCATTGCGGTGACAGAGGAGAGGAACGATCCATTAGACCCTCAACGCATTGTTCATTGCAACAACTACAATGAACTAGGGATCTTTTCAAACATGTTCCCTAATATAAGGGTTTATAGAGGCTGCCAACAACCTCCAAGGCAGTAAGGGAGATATTTTTCCACTACTACCACTGTAGAAAATCTAGACAATGATGTGGTGATTGGAACTCTAGTTATTCATTCAATAAAGGAAAATGTACTTTTGATTATGCTTCTACACATTCTTTTATATCCCTAATGTTTATTAGAATAATCCAAACACCCCCAAAAATCATGGAAGTATAGATGTCAGTGGGAATGGAAAATGGGGAAATTATTTCATCCCATGAATATAAATCATCCCCTGTCACAATTTGTGGATTAAAATTCCCTGAAAACCTCATCATACTCCCTTTAGTAGAATTTGATGAAATTATTAGCATGGAATGGATTTCCTTATATAGTTCCATGAGAAATTACTATGAGAGGGAAATCACTCTCTATATGGAGAATCGACCCCCGATTCTGTACAAGTGCAAAGAGGGTAGAGAATATTCTTCAGAACCAACATCTCAAGCATGAATATTACTACCCTATGAGCATTCATATCTTTCTCACATGGTTGAGTCTACAGAAGGAACAATCCTTGAAGACATGCCTATTGTGAGGGAATTTTATGAAGTGTTTCTAGAGTAATTGTCTGGTTTTCCTCCTAGAAGAGATGTTGAATTCTCGATTGATCATATTCCTAGGTCATTACCAATATATAACTCTCCAAATAAAATGGGTATTGTAAAGCTTGAGGAGCTAATGAAATAAATACCAGAGAATCCGTATAAAGGGATTATATTCCCATCTGCTTCACCATGGGGTGCACCAATCCTCTTCATCATAAGGAATGATAGGTCAATGCACGTTTTCATTGATAATTATGAGCTTAGAAAAATAATGATAAAGAACAAATATCCTCTCCCACAAATTGATGACTTGTTTGATCAGCTACGTCGACCACAATAATTAACCAAGGTGGAACCGTGGTCGGGTTTTTACCTAATAAAGGTCAAGAAGGAGGATATCCTCAAGACTGCTTTTCATACAAGGTACATGCACTATGAATTCATAGTAGCACCTTTCAGACTCACTAATGCTCCAAAAAACATCATGGACTTGATGAATAGAGTATTTATAGATTTCTTTGAAAATTTTATGATTGTATTTATAGACAATATTCTAATATAATCCAAAACCAAGGAGGAGAATGAGGAGTATCTAAGAACTATACTAGTGACCTTGAAAAATGAGAAGCTCTATGCAATGTACAAAAACTGTGAGTTCTAGTTGAAGGAAGTCTCATTCATAGTTCATATCATCACAAGAAATGGGGTATCTATGGACCCATATAAGAAAATGCAATTGAGGGATGGATGAGGCCAGCATCGGTGATAGATATCCATATCTTTTATGGGTTAGCTGGATATTATCTCCTATTTGGGTGACATTCCTCACGATTGTCAAACCCTCTTGACAATAGAACATGGAAGGAATTCAAGTTTTTTTGGAGTGATGAATGCGAAGAGAGATTCAAGGAGTTGAAAAAAAGGCTTATCACTGCACCCATTCTCACACTACCCACAGGTGGATAACTTTTAGTGGTATTCAGTGATTCTTCGAAGAAGGGACTAGGCTATGTCTTGTTGGAAAATGACAGTCATTACCAATGCTTCAAGGAAATTGAACGTTCAGGAGAAAAAATATGCAACAAATGATCTGGATTTGGCTATAGTAATATTCACATTAAAAATATGGTGACATTGCCTATTTGGGGAGAAGTGTGAAATATATACGGATCACAAAAGCCTCAAGTAAATATTCACAGCAAAAGAGATAATCATGTTCCAATAAAAACTGTTAGAGCTGATAAAAACTATGATTTCTCAATCCATTACCACCCTGGGAAAGAGAACACGGTGGAAAATGATCATAGTAGAAATGACCCTGCAATTCTATCATTAATGAGAATTGAAAAGGACTTAATATTCTTTGATTTGATCAAGATGGACATGAGAATCATAAATAAGGGAACATCATCAATCCTATCATATATGATTTTTCAACCATCACTTTTGGAATGGTTAGAGGAGGCTCAAAAGTATGATGTTGGAATTCAGAAGAAAGAAGAAACTATCAGAAAAGGGAAATCCTTGGAGTTCATTGTTAATGAAGAAGGAATTGTGAGATTTGGGTCAAGACTATACATTCCATAAAATTCAGAGTTAAAGGAATAACTTTTGGATGATTCACATAGTTCAAATTTTTCCATTAACCTAAAAAACACAAAGATGTTTTGAGATCTCTGAGAGAATTATTAGTGGGGGAGAATAAGAAGAAAGAAATCGTTGGGAGTACATCAAAGTGTCTGCTATGTCAGGAAGTGAATAATGAGAGGCATAAGTCTAAGGGGACGATGGAATAATTACCCATACCAACATGGAAATGGGAGAAAATAACCATGGACTTTGTCAACATACATATGAATACATCCAATGGAAACAATTCTATCTTCGTTTTTTTGGATTGTATTATAAAGGCTTCACACTTCATTAAAATTTGAGAGGATTTATCAGAGGATCAAATGGAACTGATATACATCATAGAAGTGGTAAGGATGCATGGAGTGCCACTGTCAATTGTATCTGATCGAGATATAAGATTCACCTCCATGTTCTAGAATTTTCTCCAACACACTTGGAATACAGAGCTGAACATCATTATGGCTTATCATCTCCAATCTAATGACCAATCTGAGTAGACTATCCCAAAAATAGAGGAAATTTTGAGAGCATGCTTAATGGACATCAAAATAGTATAGGATCACCATCTTCCCCTAGTTTAGTTCTCTTTTAATAACACTTTCCACTCAAGCATCCAAATGGATCCTTATGAAGCCCTTTATGGGAAGAGGTGCAGAACACCAACATGTTGGGATGAAGTTGGGGAGAAAAAACTCCTAGGTCCAGAAATAGACGAAGAAATTGTGGAGAAGGTTAAGACCATACAACAACACATTAAAGCTGCTCATAGTCCACAAAAGATCTATGCTGACAAATGTCAATGAGACATAGAGTTTCATGTTAGTAACATGGTATTCCTCTGCATATCACCTTGGAAGAGAGTTATGAGATTTAGGAAGAAGGGAAAGCTTAATCGAATGTACATCATCCCTTTTTAGATCATTCATCACATTGGAGTAGTGGCCTATCGACTAGCACTACCACTAAACCTATCTTACGTACATGATGTATTCCATGTATCACTTTTGAGGAAGTACATACCTAACACATCACATGTACTCAATAGAAAGGTTGTACTATTGGAGAATGACCTATCCTATGATGAGTAGATACTGAAGATCTTTGATAATAGAAGAAAAGTTCTACGAAATAAGAAAATAACCCTCATCAAAGTGATCATGAGAAACCACTAGTTTGAAGAAGAAATGAGGGAACTAGAGGAAGTGATGAGACATTATTACCCTCATATGTTTTATTGTGGGGAAATGAAATTTCAAGGAAAAAAATTCTTAATGGTGGAATGTTGTAATGAGCTGATAATTTATGAATAAAATTACCTTTCTTTTGCTGTCTTATATAAAGCACATGATTTTTAAAATTATTATTTGGTTTAAATGACTGTTAAGTATCATTACCGTTAATAATATAGTTGTTGAACAGTGGGCATACGATTGATATAAATTTAATGCTTCTAAAAAGAATCCTTTCGACATAGAAAAAGGAGAGGACGGACTCATCCAGTAGACTGATTCCATACAAAGCTTATTTTCAAGAGCTCATAAACAAGGTAGTGTCACTGGGCTTTCCCCTTGACCAATCCCAAGATGAGCATCAACACATTAATCTTGAATGGAATCACATACGAGAGAAGTTCAAGTGAATAGAGATTATTTCCCATGTGATGTTATTTGAGCCACCCCAAGAGTCTGTCACCATTACACACATTACATTTAGGTCTTATGTGGGTATTATAAAGGGTTATGTATGTAACGACTCAGGTTTTGGCTCTGTCAGACTTTGGAATATTGCTACGAATAATTCCAGAGCTAGGCGCGAAGACGACAATCGATTTTGAGGCCCGGTGTGCCCAAAATTAATTTTATAAAAATATTAAGTATTTTTATACTATGAACGTGGCGAGGGTGTGATATCTCCCAAACGGTATCTCAGAACGGGAATCTGAGGGTACAGTTGCATCCGTAACGTGCCGTTAACCCTAGGAGAGGTATAAACTTTGCGGGCGCGGGCCTGTGGTGAGAAACGCCACCAGGGGCGTTTTCTTAAATAAATAAAAAAGTTTATTTTTGAGCGTCGGCACAAATAACTTCTGAAAGGAGTCACTGATCAAAAATATGAGTCTGCCGTTGCGTTTGGAATGACGCGTTTACCGTAGGGGTGACCTTACCATTGTCTGCATCGGGTGTCGGGTCGGAGGCGGGTTGGCGGGGAGTTAAATGAGTTTTTTATAAAAAAAATTAAAACAGAACTCAATAATCCCCCCCCCCAAATTCCTACTATGCACGAAGGCGACACAACCCACACCTCCCCCACCTGTTCTTCACCAAATCGAGCTTTAGGAGTCCGTTTTTAGCATCGTTCATCTGTGGATCCAGCTTCAAGGCGTCGCGGGTGCCGTTCTGCCCCCAAAGCGTCGGTGATTGGCCAACAGGTAGGCGGTTTGAGTTTTAAAATCCCAGATCCCGTTTTTGTGTTGTTTTTCTTCAAATTTTTGTAATGGTTGTGTATTTCGTGTCTCGAGGTTTCCGAAACTTTTTTCGGATCGGAATTTGGAGCACATGGGTGCTCCCGGTGGCTCCAAGAAGTTTTCTTATGAAATCCCGGATTTCCGGTGGCAATGGGAACCGACCATGGTGGAATCCGGTGAGACCCGTGGCAGCGCGGCGGTGGCGCGGCGGCGGCGCAGCGGTTTCCGGCTCCAGCATGGCGAAGTCCGGCTCTGGTAAGGCGGTTTCTAGCAGCATCGCGGTGGTTTCCGGCGTGGCAGGCGGTGGTCCAGCCAGGTTTTTTCTGGGGGTTCTTTAAACCCCCGTAACTCGCAAACCGTAACTCTGATTTGCGATCCATTTGCGGAAACAAGTTCCTTGCGTCGAGAAGGACCTTTTGAACGCACATTTGGAATTTTATATCACAGGTTCGTGGCCTGGGGCTACGAAATGTTAAAATAATTATAATATTTTATTATTATTCAGCTTCGACCCACCGTAACTTCTACTAGGAGTGTCCGATTGACATGTTGTCAGTGGCATTGATGCCCTGATGGTATGGTGGTCTTTTCTTGTTGGTTTTCGGATGGTGGGGCCGATTTTGGGGTGCGGGCCCCATGAGTCCAGGTTTTGGTGTTTGAGGAGAAACACAACTTTCGCACCAGGAGTCCGATTTTGGCGAATGAATAGTCGGTCCTGTGTGTTTTTCTGAGAGGATCGCAATGGTGCGATCTAGTCGATGAGTTTTGAGATCGATGTGTGGGCCCCACCTGGGCTAGCTATGATGAACAATACCTTTTTCACCGGGTGTCCGTTTGGGACAAACGAGTAGTGGATCTCGTGTGTTTTTCAAAGGGTATCACCGTGGTATGATCTGCTTGATGGGTTTCAGAATCGTTGTGCGGGCCCCACACGGGCTAGCTATGGTGAATAGTGCCATTTTCATTGGTGCATCATTTTGGGTGAGTAAACAACCTCTCCTGCATTTTTTTCTGTGTGGATCGCGATGGTGGCCTCGATATCGGCCTTGGAGGTGCACGATGTAGCGTTGTGGTGGGCCTCTCAGGTTAGAGACATTTGGACCAGCAGTGGTTGAGGTTACTCCCTTGGTTAGTTTCTATAAGGGTTTACATGACATCACAACCTTAAATGGGCTTGTGATCCTCTTGATGGGATTTTTAATCTGTTAGATTCGCGTCATCCCTCCGGTGGGCCAGAGTGGGATCCTTTAGCATCGTTTCCATAGATTGGTTTCTTGGTATCGCTGTGACCGCTTATCCACGGGCGGCGATCCCCTATCTAGCAGGTTAAACCCATAGTGTTTGTGGAATCATTGGAATATGATCCCCTACGTACTGGTCCATGCACAGTAGGGTTGTGGCATCATCAGGTATACGACCCCCTACACAACATGAGGATTATAGTAGGGTTGCGATATCGTTGGTCATACGATACCCTACTCAGCGCGTTGTTTCTATAGGGTTGTGACATCATCCACTCGATCCCCTACATTGTGATTTATACCTAATAGGGTTCCGATATCATTGTGACCACCTTTAAGTGGAAGATGATCCTCTATCTAAGTGATGTGTTTCTGTCGAGCGCCATATCGGGTTGTGGTATCCCCCAACAGACCCTGGGAGTGATCCCCTATCTGTGAGATTTTCTTCTACCGGTTTGGGTTATGGTATCCCCTAGCAGACCCTAGTAGTGATCCCCTATCCAAGGAGTATGGTTTTTATGCTGTTTCAGCGAGGTTTCCTCAGTGATGATATCCGATGAGCGTGATATCTCAGGTAAGCATATGAGATGTTTGTCTGGGACCTGATGGAGTGTATCTCTCGGACGGGTGTCTTCTGGAATGACAGTGATCATGGAGTGTACTATCCTGGTTGTGAACTGTTGCTGGTGATGAGTGTGGTACCCCATGTGGCTTGGTGCATGAGCTGAGTATATGTAGATTGTTCATGGTGTATGTATGGGAATACACCTAAGTTGAGATGACTAGTTGTGTTTAGTCGAGGATGGTCACGAGATTGAGTTTCTCTCTCATTTGGGTTCCCTCTGGTTGGGATGAGCGGACTGTTTCCTTTCATCTGTTCTCTTTTGTTTTGGGTTTTTGGGGTGTCTACTGATTATTTTTATACTCACCCCTACATGGGCTTTGCCTGCGCATGTTTGTGTCTTGTGCAGACCAGAGGCCTTTCGACAGAGTCTGAGGAGGACCCAGAGAAGGAAGAGCATAGTGAGTGGTTTTGACTGGAATGTTTACCGGATCTGTGATGAGGAGCTACCGGTAGCTGTTTTGGTAGTGTTTTCCCCTCCTTCTGAGTAGGTTGTACAATTTGCAGTTTTCTTTTGGTGGGCACTTTTTTTCCCTTTTGTTCTTCTGTTGTACTCTGGTTGTGGGATAGTTGTATTCATGCGTTTTCTTTTTAGTTTTTATCTATCTCTGCACTGTTTCATGGAGGTGTATGTGGGCGCATGTGTACAGGTAACTTAGGCTAATGCCTCCCATTTGTGTGATAACCTACTCGACGCTAGACACCAGCCCCTGTACTATTGGAGGCGGGCTTGGGGTGTCGCGGATCCAGTCCCATTGGGTCGGGTCATGACAGAGTGGTATCAATGGAGGTTCCACCTTTGGGATCTCAGAGCATAGCTGGTCTAGCTGTGAGTTTGGTTCGGGTTGCATAGCGGCAGTGTTAGGACGTTTCATGTTCGGCTTTCTAGCCTGGGACTCCAGTGTTGGTGTAGTGGCCGACGCATACATACACCAGGTCTCTGATAACCAGCCTTTTGACTCGGGAAAAATTGTACATGCATCATATAAGATTGGGTTTTGGGTTTTTCCTAGTCTTTATTGAGTCAGATCTCCAGATATACTCTTTGACTGTGATGCGTCTTGAATATATTTCAGGATGCCTCCATGATGACAGCTAGCGAGGGTTCCGCAGCAGGACTGTGGTGACGATCCGCCCCGTGTAGAGGCGTGGAATAGGGTGTAGGTTCTGAGGCTGGACCTCCAGGTGGTCCGCCAGTTGAGCCACCACATGTTGGGCATCTGGTTGTTCCAGGAGTGGAGGATGAGGTTGTGCGTAGGCTGGGTGCGCTACACGAGTTCCAGAGGCAGCGCCCTCTGAGGTTCCGAGGTGATCCCAACCCCCAGGCAGCTGATGACTGGATTGAGGTAGTCACCCAAGTTTTCCTCCTAGGGAGGATACCTCTAGATCATATCATGGTCCTAGCAGCGAGCCTTCGACATGGTTCGGCCGGACGATGGTGGAGTTTAGTGACATAGTCCCATGATGAGGAGACACTCACGTGAGATGAGTTTGAGCTGCTCTTTAGGGAAGAGTGCTACCCCATGATGCTGAGGTCAATGCAGATTCTGGAGCTTCTGCAGCTTCGGTAGAAGGGCATGATTGTGTCGGAGTACTCATCAAGTTTTACGGAACTATCATGCAACTACCTAGATATGGTTTGAGACCCATTATTTAGGCCTCGGACCTTCGATTAGGGATTATGAAGGGACATCCAAGCAGGTGTGGTTTATTTGTGCCTGTGCACCTATGTTAGACTACTAGAGCTAGTGTTGTTGGTGGAGAGATTTCTGGCCAAGCAGATCTCGCCTGTTAGTGCTGGGCACGTGAGATCGGAGACATCGATATCTGGTAGCCAATGATAGACACATGGGTCTGGGCATGTGTGACATTTCAGGAGGCGACCCTAGGATGGAGGATCTGAGGCTACGGGCTCACACGGCTTGTAGTCTAGCTTTGGTCAGTGGCAGGAGAGACGGTGTTATGCTTGCGACGATCGGGGACATCTTGCTAGAGATTGTCCGACCCGACGTGCTGCTGAGAGGGAGCCGGTAGATGGACCTCCTTGGCAGAGGCATCATCTTGATCAAGGATGTCTGCAGGGCAGCAGACGTGGCGACAGAGCTGGTGCAACAGCAGGAGGTGGTAGGCAGTATCAGTTACCACTACCCCCACCCCCAGGAGGTCCACGCCAAGCTTATAGAGCTAGTGGCCGAGGGCGAGGACAACTACATTCCCTAGAGGCTGTTGACCCCGAGGCTCTGTGGATGGATAGAGGTACGACTTGTGTTCTTTCTACTTTCTACAGTAGTTTGATAGACCCTGTGTAGCGGTACTCTTCCCTTTGTATTTCTTGTTCAAGTTTTGTTCAAGGCATTGCTAAGACCCTATTAGGGTGTTGTTCGGCGTGCTTAGAATGCGTGAGGAAGAGAGATCCTTCCCCCAAAGAGATGCGTTTTTGTGATGTGATTAAAAACCGTGCGGGTGAGTCAGTGCCGCCCAAAGTGGATAGTGTTGAGGTGTGGTGGATGAGTCCCTCTGACTTATGTGTTCTAGCATGGGTGTTTGTTGGCAAACTCGCTAGTGTGGGGGACCCAGTTGAGAGTCCAATCTCTTTCCTTGTGCTTATGGATTTTAGGGGATGAAAAGTTCTAAGGGGGGAGGATTTAGCGACTCAGGTTTTGGCCCTGTCATACTTTTGAATATTCCTACAAATAATTCTAGAGCTAGGTGCAAAGACGGCATGCGATTCTGAGGCTCGGTGTGCCCAAAATAAATTTTATAAAATATTAAGTATTTTTTTACTATGCACATGGCAGGGGTGTGATATCTCCAAAACAGTAGCTCAGAATGGGAATTTGAGGGTACAGTTGTGTCCTAAATGTTCCGTTAACCCTAGGAGAGGTGTAAACTTTGCGGGCGCGGGCCTGCGGTGAGAAATGCCACCAGGGGAATTTTTGTAAATAAATAGAAAAGTTTATTTATGAGCGTCGGCTTGAATAAATTATGAACAGAGTCCCGGATTGAAAATCCATGTCTGCTGTTGCGTTCAGAACGACGCATTTACCCTAGAGGCGACCTTACCTTTGTCTGCATCAGGTGTCGGGTCGGAGGTGAGTTGGTAGGGAGTTAAATGAGTTTGTTATAAAAAAATTAAAACATAAATCAATCACCCCCCAATTCCTCCTACACACGCGGGCGACACAACCCACCCCTATCTCGTCCGTTCATTTCCAAATCGAGCTCCGAGAGTCCATTTTCAGCGCAATTCATCTGCGGATCCAGCTTCAGGGTGTCTCGGGTGCCGTTCTGCACCCAAAGCGGTGGTGATCCACCAAAGGGTAGGCGGTTTGAGTTTTACAATCCAGGATCCCATTTTTGTGTTGCTTTTATTCAAATTTTTGTACTGGTTGTGTAGTTCGGGTCATGGGGTTTCTAAAACTATTTTCGGATCTGAATTTGGAGCACAGGGGTGCTCCCGGTGGCTCCCGGAAGTTTTCTGGCGAAATACCGGTTTTCCGGTGTCGATGGGAGGCAGCCATGGCAGAATCATGTGAGACCCGCAGCGGCGGGACAGTGGCACGGGGGTTTCTGGCTCCGACACAGCAGAGTCTGGCTCCAACCCGGCGGTTTCCGGCAGCGGTGCGGTGGGTTCCGGTGAGGCAGGCGGTGGTCCGGCCATGTTTTTTCCGGGAGTTCATTAAACCCCCGTTACTTTCAAATCGTAACTCTGATTTGTGAACCGTTTGCGGAAACACGTTCCTTGCGTCGAGAAAGACCTTTTGAAATCACTTTAGAAATTTTATGCATTGGGTTCGTGGCCCGGGGCTATGAAATGTTTAAATTAATAATAATATTTTATTATTATTCAGCTACAACCCACCGTAACTTCTGCTCGGAGCGTCTGATTGACGTGTCGTTAGTGGCGTTGAGTCCCTGATCGTACGACAGACTTTTCTTATTGGTGTTCGGGTGTTGGGGCTGAGTTCGGGGTGCGGGCCCCACGAGGCTGGGTTTTGGCGTTTGTGGAGAAACCCAACATTCGCACCAAGAGTCCAATTTTGGAGGATGAATAGTCGATCCTGTGTGTTTTTTCGAGAGGATCGCAATGGTGCAATCCGTTCGATGAGTTTCAGGATTGAGGTGTGGGCCCTACTCGGGCTGGCTACGGTGAATAATACTTTTTTCACCGGGTGTTCGTTTGGGACGAACCAGTAGTGGATCTCATGTGTTTTTCTGAGGGGATCACCGTTGTATGATCCACTTGATGGGTTTTTGGGATCGTTGTGTGGGCCCCGCATGGGCTAGCTACAGTGAATAGTGATTTTTTCATCGGTGCTCCTTTTTGGGTGAGTAAACAGCCTATCCTGCATGTTTTTCCGCGTAGATCACGATGGTGGCCTTGGTATTGGCCTTAGAGGTGCACGGTGTAGCGTTGTGGTAGGTCACTCAAGTTAGCGATGTTTGGACCAGCAATGGTTGAGGGTACTCCCTTGGTTCATTCCTAAGAGGGTTTGTGTGACATCACCACCTTAAATAGGCATGTGATCCTCTCATTGGGATGTTTAATCTGTTAGAGTTGCGGCATCCCTCCAGTGGGCCGGAGTAGGATCCTCTAGCATCATTTCCCTAGATCAGGTTCTTGGTATCGCTGTGACTGCTTATCCACGGGCGGAGATCCCCTATCTTGCATGTTAACCCCGTAGGATTTGTGGAATCATCAGAATATGATCCTCTACGCGGTGGTCTGTGCTTAGTGGGGTTGTGGTATCATCAGGTATACGATCCCCTACTCAGTATGAGGATTATAGTAGGGTTGCAGTATCATTGGTAATATGATCCCCTACTCAGCATGTGGTTTCTGTAGGGTTGTGACATCATTGGTTCGATTCCCTACATCGCGAGTTATACCAGATAGGGTTCTTGTAATGTAGTGAGCACCTTTACGCTGGAGAAAACCCACTATCTAAGTGATGTTTTTCCATAGAGCGCCAGATTGGGTTGTGGTATCCCCCAGCGGACCCTGGGAGTGATATCCTATCTGTGAGATCTTCGTCTACCGGTGTGGTTCTGATATCCCCTAGCAGACCCTAGGAGCGATCCCCTATCTGAGGAGTTTGGTGTTTTTGTTTTTTCAGCGAGGTTTCCTCAGTGATGATGTCCGACGAGCGTGATCTCTCGGGTAAGTGCCTGAGATGTTTGTGTGGGACCAGATGGAGTGTATCTCTTGGACGGGTGTCTTCTAGGATGATAGTGATCATGGAGTGTACTATCATGGTTGTGAACCATTGCTGGTGATGAGGTCAGTACCTCATGTGGCTTGGTGTGTGAGGTGAGTATATCTGGATTGTTTATGGTGTATGTATGGGCATACACCTGAGTTGAGCTGACTAGTGGTGTTTAGTTGAGGATGGTCATGATATTGAGTTTCCCTCTCGTTTGGGTTCCCTCTGGCTGGGATGAGTGGACTGTTTCCTTTCAGCTTCTCTCTTTTGTTTTGGGTTTTTTGGGGTGCCTACTGAGTATTGTTATACTCACCCCTACACGGGTTTTTCCCGCACATGCTTGTGTCTTGTGCAGACTACATGACTTTCGACGAAGTCCCAGGATGACTCGGAGCAGGCGAAGCATAGTGAGCGGGTTTGACCTGAGTGTTTACCATAGCTTTGCGGAAGAACTACAGGGAGGTGTTTTGGCAGTGTTTTTCCCTCCTTATGAGCAGGTTGGACACTTCGCAGTTTTCTTTTGGTGGGCCTTGTTTTGCCCTTTTATTCTTCTGTTGTACTCTAGTTGTGGGATATTTGTATGCATTTATTTTCATTTCAGTATTTATATATCTTTGTACCGTTTCATGGAGGTGTATGTGGGTGCGTGTTTAAAGGTACCTTAGGCTAATGCCTCCCATATGTGTGATAGCCTACTCGGTGCTAGACGTCGGCCCCTGGACTATTGGAGGAGGGCTTGGGGTGTCACAGCTCGAGCCCCGTTGGGTCAGGTCATGATAATGTAATAAGAAATTAGATACTTATTGTGTAATCCATTCTTATAAGTAAATTTTTTATTCCATAAATTCCTTTATGAGAATATTTTTTCTTAAAAATACAATGAATTAGATAAACATATTTTTCATGTAAAATTGTACTTGTTAGAAATATATAAATTATTATATGAAACCAAGGTATTATTAATATTGTTATTATAATAGTTTTATAAGAACAACTTTTTTAATTATAGGTGTTGATTATATTTATTCATTATTATTTTTACTCTATAAATGATAAGTATTCTGTTTGATATGAATTATACTTTTATACGGTAAAACTAAAATTGTATTTTTAATTAAAAAAAATTTTTATGATGAATTAATTAATTTTATGTAATAAATAATATTTTAATAAATATTATTATTATATAATTTTTAAATATAATGATCATATAATTTTTAGGAAGTCAAATTTATCTTTTATTAAGGATTGGAAACTATTTTTATCAAAACCCGTCAATTTTCAATAAATGATAGTTATTATTTTAAAAGTGAAAATTCACAAATTTAGAATACTATTCAGATAAAATTAATATTATTTTTGGAATCAGGATGTTTAAATTATCTAATGGTGAATTTTTCATAATCTTCTGAGACAGTCGAATTTTTGGGTAAAATTAAATACCGTATAAATTTATAACGTGTTATATGACATCATAATGACCCAATTGTGATGTAATAAAATAAAATAAATGTGATATTCGGCCAATATATATTTTTCTGTATAAAATAATCTGATTTAATATTTTTTGATTAATTTTATAATGCCTTTTTGGACCCTCCAGGACATATAAAATATATTAACATCTTAAAATGATTTCCTTGAGAGTGTGACTCACATCCACTTAAGAAAGACTAATATTTTAATATTTTAGGAATTAAGAATTATAAAATAATGTTTTCCACTACCCTTTGTCAAAAACCATGGGAAGGATTGTGTTTTTTAATATTTAATTATATAGATTCCAAAACCTATGTTTGGGAAGTAATAAAGAATTCCCCTCTCATTTCTTATTTAAACCCACACAAGATCAAAATTAACATCACTAAAAATTATTTTATAACATCACTTATCTTTTATCCTATCTCTATAATCCTCCCAAGGTGATCCAAGATCTCAAGAAGACCCTCCTCAAGCTCTTGATGTCACACACTCAAGTAAGATATTTTTTGCTTTCTCATTTTTTCCAAGTTTCATTATGTTGTTATACCCTTTTATTATCAATGAAAAATGTTGGGATATGATTTCTCACACCCCCCATACTTCCCTACATATGTTTTAATGTTGATATAACTATTTCCCTCCCATTAATCCCTATCATGTACACCTGTTACCATGCCGAAATTTAATAAGAGTTATTCCATTTCTCCTCCTTCTTCAAGTTTCTTTATTATGTTAGGCCTTCTATTTCCAAATTACATGTGTTGAGACAAATATCTATATGAGACACTTACTTTACATGTCATGTAAATATTATGAGATACCCATTTATCTCTCATCAACAATTGTTATGAATTTTTATTTCACTTCGTTATGCTGCCGAAATTGCTCTGTGATTTTCCAAGCCAAAATCATTGTGTAGTGAACACCATAACCATTTCTCTATAAAGGGTATTCACCTTTATAAACATATAAATATTTAATGGTACATTCATGTTTGTGTTCCAAATTACCTAATCTTGGAATAAATTATGATGTCGACTGATTCCACGTAATATGGTCCACATGGCACACTTACGCATGAAATGAAATGTTTATTAAGGGTGCACCTTGATAGAACTCAAACACATTGGGTAATGTTTAGTATCATGATAAGACCTAAGAAATTATGGTTAAATAATTCTAATTCATGTTCATTGAGTTTTTATTCATGCTAATTCATTTGAAATGAGGGTTCACTCATGCTAATCCATGTGAAACGAGCCTTGGCGCATGCTAATATCATGTTGTATGTCATTGCCAAATTTCCATGTTATTATAATCATGCTATATCATGCCTTTATTTACAGGTTTGTCTTGTTCTCCATTGATATGTTTATTTCCTAAAATATATTTTATTCTTCACATTTTTCCTTGTTTAATCTCTTACTGGGCTTTATAGCTCACCCTTTTCTTATATATATACTTAGGATATCCCATGAAGTGCTAAGTACAAGGGATAGTTGTGGTCATTTAAAAGGGGGTTTCTATAAAGATGTTTCATTTTATGTCTTAAATTGTCATGTAATGTTCCTAATCCCCAAATACACTAGAACTATCAATCCTAGGAGTTTTATTAAGAGCATTGTTATATAAAAAATCATTTCTATGTTTGTAACAAAGACCATGGTTGTCATATTATTTCCCCAACCAAGTCCACCTATGGTGTGCACCATATGAATTTATCTTATTTAATCCATTTTAAACAACCCATGGGGTGAGTTGATGGTTTTCAAGATAAAGGAATCCATATAATAAATGAAATTAATAAAATCATATGGGACAAATTCTTTACTATTTAAAACATGAGGATGTTGTATTTTTAAATGGTTGAATTAAAACTGGTTTGGTTAAATGAGTCAGTATACTCATTATTTCCTCTTGAATGTGAATTCTGATATGTTAGTGGGTATACTCCAGAGGTGTAATTTAATTTTAAGTGGCTACACTAGTGGATATACTCATGGTATGGAATGATTAATGAATAAATTCCTTAGACGATGCTCCTTGGATCTTGATGAAGTATTGGATGCCTTGTATTGAGTATGATCCTTGGGTTTTGATTCTATGGGATTATAGGGGCCTTTCTACCCCTTAGATATCTCTATATTAGACCTGAATAAGACATGTTTGATATGAAATGATCCTAGGACTCTAACAAGTTCCTAACTGAGTTTGCATCAAGAAGATCCTGGGACTCGATAAGGATGCCTTGATCTTCTACACCTTGGATCCGGCCCTTCATGGTCTGACACTTTGTTCTTACATCACAGGCATGGAAATTGTAATATGATTGGATTAATAGTTTGTTCGTGGGTTTTAGACACTTTAGGTTGTACGACAAGGTCGTTCTTGACATGACATGCTTGGACGAATGATAAGGTCATGTTTGTTATTTATGCACTGTTTATAGATGATTTTATAGAGGAGCTTGAATATCTTTTATAAGAATCATTGAGAGGCAATTTCGGTTTTAATGATTTAGTAGTTTCCATTAAATGGTAATATTTATATTATTTACTAATTTGCTGCTTTACTTGAACACTTCATAGCTTGTTATATTTACCTACCTAGAATTGTTTAGATACTTGGGTGATTACCTACTTGGATTGTACCCCACACCCTGTTTGGTCCCTCATTGGGTACCTGAATGGACTATTTGGATGCCGGTAAGGAATGAGAAAAACACCCATTGTTCAAGGGTTGATTTGGTTCCATGCTTAAGTGGAGGGGAGCACGAGATTGAGTTGAGGCTCGTGATGCTATTCAGAGATAATGTTTTTTTTTATTTTTGGAATTTTGGATAATTGTATCGTACTATAACACCTTATACCTATTTTATATACTTTGTAGATACATGTATCATCATAAATATATATGAGACACTTCCATATTTTTTATTCATTCCAATTTTATTCATTTATCAGTTGTATGCTTGTTGTATCTACTTTCATTGATGAGTTTTATAACTATTTGACTATGTTAAACTCTAGTAAGGAGGGAATAGTCTCCCATAAGACACAGTTTAGGCCCCCAGTGTTATTTTATATCCTCAATAATTCAAAGAGATACACCTGAGGCCTTGTTACTGACTAGGTTCAGGGCATTTGTTTAGTGGATTCTAGGTTTGGGATGTTACTCATTGGGTTATTTCGAGACTATTTGGGGTAATAATCTGAGAAACATCATTAGGCATGAGTTGTTTCCCAACAATTCGGTAAATTTTTTCTCACAAACTCACATATCCACACACAAATATATATTAATATTCCCATGACTCAAATGGATCTTTTTCACTATGAAATGTTACGATCATCCCTTTGATAGAATACCTGATACATTGTTGGTATGACGAAGGGACTGTCCTATATTGATGAAATCAAGGCCTTCCTAGTTGAATTTTGAAAGCAATATGATTTCGAATGAATATAAATTCTGAGTTGAGTACTTTAATTTATTCCTGAGATTGATTTGGACAAAGGGCTTTTTTTCGTTTATCATAACAGTGAAGTTCCCTAGGAGAAGGTAACAAGAAAACTTCACCATCACCCAATCAATGATGTTTTTGGACTAGAATGAGGTTGAATTCCGAGACATTATTAATGAAATATAGATATATATTAATTTCTTCAAGCATTACAAACACATAAACGGTTCTTATGTTTCCCTTTATAACAACATCCTTTCCCTTCCCTCTCAAAGAGATAATTGTTTGATATTACACAAGATATATCTATGCACGATACACTTTTGAAGTGGGGATATCATGTTCAAAATATTGAGGGATTATAAAATCCTCTATGATCACATACCATAGGTCTTTCGATAAATTGATATAATCTAGGATTGATAGGTCTAATGGAACCATGCACAATTACATAAATATTTCATACATTTGTTCTACTGGTTGGTGTTTCCCATTACGAGGTTCCTCCATCAAAGATGATTTAGGAGTTGAAATTCTTGAGGTATGTGGGAAAAAACATAATATAGATGTTGAGGGATCTCCATTCATCGATAGGATATGGTGAATTGGTCTCGCTACTCTTCATGTTTGATTGGATGATTGTACCCCTCTAGCCGATATTTATAAAAAACTGGTCATAGATTACTCTTGTCAAATGGGGGGGGGGGATTTCCTGGTCCTATTTTTATCAATCAAGGGATATCATATAAGTTTTTACACCATAAATATCTCTAACAGGGATTTGACCTGAATATTGAGTTTGAATATGACTGCATCTTGCCCTATTTTCCTTCTTCCTATATCCTCGACCTATACTCTCCAAATAATGCATATAGAACCTAGGTTTATAACCATACACATAATCATAAAATGGGTGAATTAGATGAATAATGTTAATATAAATAAAGAGAAACTATTCTCATGATGAAGATTCCTTTTGATGGGGTGGTTCCCATTCTAACACCTTGATATTTTTATAGACATTTTTATTTCAGCATTTTTCATTACAGACAACACCGTATTTAGCTTGTGTTCCACATAAAACCAATTTTGGGTTGTGTTACATGTAAAAATGAGTTTAAATGAAACATGAAATACTATTAAAATATTATTATGATAGATATTTATTATCCATTAGAATGAGAGTAAAGAATAAGATTAACTAAATTATGAATATATATGGTTTACACATGTATATAATAATAATTCATTGGAGTCCATTTAATTTTCTAATTAAAATCAAAACTATTGTGAAAATTTATTTTTATGCAAAAAAACATTTTACCTCAATAAAATAAAAAACCACTTCGGTGAATTATTTTAACAAAATTCATATATCATACATTAAATAAATATATTAAAATTAATTTTATGTGTTTTAAAAAAAATAGATATGAATAAATTTTATTTTCCACTAAAAATTATATTTTTCTAAAAACAGGTTTTCCTCTTCGCACACTTTTTTTTAAAAGTAATTTATGAAAATATTATAAAATTAATATGAAAAAATAAATTTCAATTTTTAAATAAGAATTAAAATTTTATTTTATGTTTTATTTTTTTTATTTTCTAAAAAGGTTAATATTTTGACGAATAGTGAAAATACAGAATATTAATTAAAAACTGCTTTTCCGTTTAAATTATTAAAAATAATAAATTATATTTGAAATTCGTTATAAAATAAAATTATTTCAAATATATATATATATATATATATATTAATTTTGTTTAGTTCATTTGAATCAATTTCATATTGAAATTGGATATGAAAACTTTGTAAATATTACAACATTCTCTCTTTGAAAACCATCTTTTTTATTGCGCCTGCGAGATTAATTTCTAATTAAAAATTTCCAATTATGTGAATTAATTTTAAAAAGTGGATTTAATATTTAGAACCAAAATAATTTATTTTATCTAATTAGGTGAATTTAATTTTTTACCAAAATTAATAGTGGAAATGTTAAATAATCAATTACCACGGTTAAGGTAAAACTAGGTTTACCGAGTGGTTAAACTAAGTAGATAAGGGTTAAAATGACTATAATGCTTATAAAATTCCTATTTTATAGAAATATTTCCACATTAACCTTCAAAAGTTTTAATATATGTTCATTTGGAATTTTTCTTCTTGTGGATGACATTTTTATTTTGTAGTCTTTTTCGGAAATTTCTATGTAGTTTCAATGTGAGTTCCTTTCCCCACTTATAAGAGATACAAATGATGTGCTTCTAAGCAAAGGAAATTATCTACACTATGATCCATAATTTTCTTTCTTCTTTTTAAAAAATTACTTATGTATTAAATATTATAATATAATAAAAAATGTATATTATATATATCTATATGTTACTATGTTAATGTAATAACCTACAACCATTTTCACTTCCATTAAATGGGTTACGGAATCATCGTTCGTGTGTATGACAGACTATCACTTTGTGAACTGATGTCACTAATTTTTCCATTACGACCTATAATGGTTGGAAATAAATATGAATTTATTATTTATATATAATATTAATTATATAGTTATAATTTTTCAATTATTATATCACGCATACCTTCATACACTAAAGTTTATGGGAATACAATAACATCACTCATGTGTACGGAAGACTACCATATTATGATGTGATGTGATTCATTCACACTTTACATGGAAGGTAGTAAGGATGAGTTTAATGAAAATATTTAATATATATGAAATAAAAATTAATCTTTGATTAAAATATATAATTGAAATTATTTTTTTTTCATCCAATAATAAAATGGAAACGATGTTCCTGCATACGTACGACCTACCGTCTCCATGGACAATGTAATTAATTTTCTATCACTAAATATTATGGATTAATATAAAAACTTATATATTAAATATATATAATATTAAAATTATCTTTAAAATTGTGGATATTGTTAAATCAAAATCAAATTATGCTGACCAAAAAATAAAAAATCAAAACTTATATGAAAAACAAATATGTTATTACCCAAAACATAAATTTAACATGGAATTGTTAATAAATAAGTAATAAAAGTTCGTAATAAAATAATAAATGGTATAATATATATAATTATGGTTTTAAAATAGATATATAATGAACTTATATTTATTATATAGTAGTTCTTATTGTGCATGACAGAAGTCTGGACATTAGGTAAGAGATTTCTTTCTCACTTTTTTTCTCTAGAGACACATTCCATCTTCACAGCATATTTCATTTATGTGGTGGATACACTGAAAATGAATGTATTTTATTATTAATATAATTATAATTATTGGTATTTAAATTTAATTTTGATGATATATCTTTCATGGGGTTTACAGTTCAATAGTTACCAAATCGGTAAGGTATTTTTGTCAAAGTTTTCCTTCTTTGAGGCATATGTCATGTTATGCACCTATATTCCTTTAATAGATGTATATAAAAACCATTTCCCTTGTAATATCATGAATTTATTTATACACATGAAATTTTTATGCATGTTTTAATTATTTTACTTCATGGTGCTTATGTTTCAAAGTTTCCAAAGTGGTAAAGATTTTATGTTACAGTCCCATTGTTTATAAATATTTTTATGATTATGTTTCCAATGATAAAATATAATGATACATTTATTAAGAATATATAAAATTTTATTCACCCTTGGTTATTATTTTTATTAATATTACCATTTTACTCTCTTGGGTAATTAAAATAATTGATAATTGTTCTAATAAAATCAAACTTCATTTCTCTCTTCGGTCGAAAATCCGTTTTCTTCCAAAACCATGTATTCTAAATATGTTTTGAATTTTTTTTAATAATATAACATTATTTGTAAAAATAATTTTTACCCATGTTTTATTTTTTACAAAAGTGTTTTTAATTTAATATTTATTTCGGTTTCTAGAAAATTACTATTTGGATTTTATCGAAAATATGAAAGGATTATTTGTTTTAATGTTTATGATAGGAATGAAAATTCCCATCCTCATGACCATTATTTTATTTTAAGATTATCTTATATTTTTTAGATATTATTGTAAAAAAAAAGTATTCTAAAAATGTTTTATATTTTTTATTTTTTATTTAAAGTAGGAAAACATATTTCCTTATGAAATGTTTTAAGTGATTTTTAAACATTAATTTATATGTTTTCGTGGTTATTTTTTAATGGAATGGATTTAAAAAAATTTTATGTTTGTAACATTTTTATTTAAATAAAAACAATTTTACTCAACAAATTTTCTATGTTATTTTTCATTAGAAATAATTTTATTTCTAAAATGACATCCTTTGATATAATTTATGATTTACTTGGGTTATAATGTAAGGATTCCATTCTTATTCTTACTATGAATGGATTAAGCTGAAGAGATATTTATGAAACCTGTTTCTCTTCCACATGTTATACCATAATAATTTTATTAGTAAATCCACCACTTTTTCCTTGGGTTATACGATGATGAAATGATGAAATGTTTATGAAACCCATTACATTTCATGGGTTATGGCTTTATGAGTGTTTTATAATCTTTTGGGAAACATATATCTGATTCTCATTATGTGATGGGTGGGAACTATATCCCCCTCCAATTCATTGGGTAAAGATTTATGTCTCATGTTATAATAATGGTAAAAAATAGATGGTATTGGTCTACTATTGTAAATATGTGTAACCTGATCCACTATGAGAAACATGTGTGTCCTGATCCATAGTGGGAAACGAGTTCATCCTAATCCACAATCGGTAATAGGGGATAATTTATGATTGAGTATATTTATGACATTGGTAGTTAACCTTTATATATGAAAGGGTTTTATATATTTATGATTGTGAATTTTTTTTACCTGAGCTTATGGTTCGTGATTGATTTATGATGATTTATCACTATTGTGCCCCACATTTTCTAAATTGATAATGTTTTCTACCAGGAATCATGTTTACGGTACATGAAAGGTTGGGTATGAAATTTTAAAGTTATGTTCATGATCAAGTACCCCTATTATAATCTTATTATTTCATATTATCATATATTGATATAAATTAGGTTTACCCTTATGGGGATTATAATCTCACCCTTTCTTATTTTTCCTTCAGCATGTTATGAAGAAAGATCCATGTAATGTATTCTTAATAGGATAATTATGTGAGAAGATATTTAGAGGATATATTGAAGATATTTCGTAAAATAAGAATATTATGTTCCATGTTTCCAAAGGCTCTAATTGATTAAGGTCCTCAAGCATGTGTTTGTGTAATATAATGAATATTCATCTAAAAAGATATAATTTCCGTGTTTGAGAGTCCCATGCATCTATATTTGGTATTAGAGGAAAATTTTATTTAAACCTTGGAAATAGTATTAGAAAACATTAGTGATATCCCTATGTATATTTCTAAGGATATTTCTAGGGATGTCTTTAAGGATAAGTTTAAGAAGGGGTCAAGATATAGAAAAATGTCATGGAATGTTGGTAACGGGTAGAGGAAGCGATTTCCAGGTAATTAAATCCCTTCTTAGATACTACAAGTAGATGTCGGTCTATCAAAAAGGTACCTAGGGGTATTAAACCCAAAAATGGTTCACTTATCTAGAATCGAGCACTACTTGGTGTAGAATAGCAGGACTTTATGCACACATTGTGTGATAATACCCTGGTAATTTCTTTGGAAATTCACAAACACTATACAAACCATCATGAAGGATTTAAATACGTACCCTGAATGATCTAAGATAAACCTAATGTTTCATAGATAATGTTTCATTATTTGGACATACAATAAGTGCCTTTTCATGATTATTTTTATTTACCAGTATGATTATAGATGATCACAAAATGCATTTTGATTTTATTTAATGACTAGAACTAGGATAAATTATGTTAACATCAAATCCGATGGAAAATTCAGTGACAATGAGAAGCCAACATATATAATGACTGGAGATAAAAGTATTATGATTATTACTAATCATCTATCATGATATATGATTAACAACTTGAACCTTAACCACCTATTGGACTAACCAAAGGAGGGATTGATATAGTTTTTTGAGATTCAGAGAGTAGAGTCCATAGAGGAATGTAGATTCAGCCTCTTATATGTCAAGAATACATGAAGAAACAATCTAGATAATGTATCAATGGAACAATAATATGATTTTTTGGTAGAATATAAGTGAATAAAGAATGTAATTATAGAGTAAAAATGAAAATTTATGCTAATTTAATGTACACATGTAATGGTCTCCCTAAGATATCATCCATTTATAAATGTTTCAAATGTATAAAGTATGTGAATTATGAAAATTTATGACCTATGGGGAAATATCTTGAAGAGAATCAGAATGGTTGTATGAGTAATAGTTTTTCAATTGATGATTAAGAGATTACAAATGACATATGAAAAGATAGAGATATTAATGAATATGTCGATGAATCCAAGTTTACAATATAAGAAAAAAGTGAGAGGATAGAAATATAAGTGTATTTAAATTAAAGGATTATTTTATATTAATCCCGAAATATATAAGGATTGTTCATTATAATTTTTTCATTAAGGATTTTGTAAAATATGTTAAATGGTACTGATAGACTAGACATGCGATTTAATGTCAAGGAGATATTTTGATTAAGGTAATATAACCCTTGGTATTTTTTGATGTAAATACAATTATATTGGGATAAATAGATGTTGGATATGACTAAGTAAGTTGGATACTACTAATTACCTCAGAACTGATTAATGATTTTATGAAAAATTGGTTTATGTTATCATTGATGTAGTTTACAACATTTCTAGATTTATGGATTATATCCGATAATATGTGATTTATGTAATGAATATTTTATTTTTTCAATATGGTTTTATGGTAAATTAGGTTATTACCATGTTTTATGAGAATAAATGATGAAGGTATCCACATATTATATATGTGACAATCATGAGATACTTTATGATATATGGGGGATTAATGTTATGTTTATTTTGAAAATTTTAGTGAAATTATTTACAAATTAAAATATTTAGAAAGGATATAAGGTTAACCATTTATGGAATGGTTGATATTGAACTTTATATGAGGTTTTAGTAATTAATGTATTATTTAACTATATGAATATTTTTCCATATTGGATAACCAGTGTCAATTTTTTTTAATAGACATATAAGGAAGGAATTATCATTATTTTATGGATCATATTTAGTGCTTTAGACATGAAAAAAATTCATCACATAGAGTAAGAGATGAAGTAAAAATTTATCATCTAACAACCAAAGGATGAAATTGTATCTATGAAATAAAATGATATCACATAAGTACATTTTCATATGCTCTAATTCTAGAGGGAAAAGAAATTTCCCAAGACTAGGTGAAGAATATTGAAATAAAATATTGTCTTGTTATCCTAATTTTAAATTATATCAATGAACGTTTTGATGCCTATAATTCCCTGACACCAAAATCCTAGAGCTAGTGATTATTTTAATACATTATCATGATTAAAAGGAATAAAACCCTAAAGGATTGATCAATTTTACAATCTTGAAAAATAGATTACATATATGAAATTCACATTATAATTAAAAACATAAAATGCAACATAGATAATTCTTTGAGATTTAAATTATTATCCTAGAATAACCCTGAATGTAAATAATTATCCACTTTTTGGAATCCTGGAAAAACAACACATAATAAAGGGCTGAGATCAGATGATCAATAAGGATAAAAATATAACAGAAGCTATCATAAATAAGAATAAACTCTTATGTAAATGTATAAAACTAAAAAAAATCCTTTTAAACATAACATTCTGTATAATATGTAATGAATAAATCAAATAATTAAATTCAAACATTCTCAGGGATATTCTACTAGTCGAATAATCACTTTTAATTTCAATAAATAATCTCATAATGAGGAAGTACATAATGTCGGGCATCATAACTATATGATTAAAGCCTCATTCCAAGACCATTACCATACCATCAAGGCTTTGGGACACTAGTTTGTCTCATAATACCTATCAATGCATCCGGGGGCTATAGCGCGGCCCGCCTGTAACTTACTATGTCCAAATACGTTCCTCATATGAAAAGGGTGAAAATTAATATAAACATTCTTATTAAAAATAACATATAAAATGTTAATTCATTAACCATAAATAGTTAATGGTTTCAAAATTGCACCTAAAAGGTCAAATATATCATAAAAATTCTATATAATATGGAATATTTTATCATAATAAATCAATCATAATTAATCATAAAATCCAACAAAGGATGTTGACATAGATGAAAAAAACTAATAAAATCATTAAAACAATTTGACAAAAATATCCACTTTGAACATTGAAAACATTAAAATTCACCCAATTTATAAAAGAATACATTTAAAAGTGGTTTTTGAATCAATGTGTCCCATAACACTTGAATATTTTCAAATTAATTAACATTTTAAAACATTCATGTCCACATAAATAAAGCCTTAAAACCACTATGAAAACATGAAAATTAATGAGAAATTTTTAGAAGAACAAATATTTAAATAATTTAAAATGATGTTTTATTTAAATATTACGTTAATTAAATCCATTAGATGATTCCTTAAAAAAAATTCCATGAATATTAACATGGATGATAAATATGTCCTAGTAAATACTTACGCATAAACAATCTCGTATAATAATGAGATTGCAAAACTAACCCTTACATTGTACTTTTCCTTTGTTGAGGATATGTTAACCTACTCTACAATGGTCAAAGTATGTTATTAAATTATAAAAGAACCATATACATATTTATAATATCATATATGATCCTATTATTTCATTTTGTTAATAGTGTTTCAATATTACCATTATTTCGGGTGTTAACTGCTTCGTTTTCCCATTCCAGTTTTTCCTTGTATGTCATGTTTTGTATACATAGAATGTGTTTTATTCACGTCCATAATGACATTAAGTTCATAATTTTTATTTTTAATCATCATATAAATAATATAATCATTATTTAATTGTTAACATGGAGAATAAATCTCACCGCATCGTGGAGACAATAGGGCGTACGTACGGACGTGTGACGGTATCATTACCTTATGGTTAAATGGTATAGATTTGGATGGTATATTAATTATAAAGAATCATTATCATGTTATATTAATTATTTATATACATTATAATCACCATTATACCCTTTCAAATAAAGTATTCTTGAATAATTAATTACACCACAACGTGAAGACGATAACCAGTACGTACACACGAATGGTGATATTGTTATTTGTATGATAAATAAAATGATTAATATGGTTGTACCCTGATTATAAAAACATCTCAGTATATGTATTATACTAGATTTATAATTTTTATATTAAAAAAAATAGAAATAAGAAGTAGAAGAAGAAACTAACTTTGAAAGAGGTGACAAAACAATTAAATCATTTTTTGGTGTCTCCTTTTGGTTTGCACAAAAGGACTCCATAGAATAAATTTATGCCCAAATTGTGGGTATAAGAATAATTTATGGAATATTGGATAATAATTGGGAAATTTTTGGTCTAGAAAAATTTCTTTGAAGGCTTGGATTAAAGCGAATGAGAATTTCTCTTTTATAAGAGAGGTGAGAGGCACTTTTGGAAGATCTTAAAATATTAATTTATTATAAATTGATTTTATGTTTCAAATAGCTCAAAAGAGATTTATTTATAGTAAATGATAATGGGTTCTCTGAATCCTCACATCCAATGTTTTATATACATGTTTAGGTCACAAAATTAAACTTATCATTTGGGTTTAACCATTAGTTAAATAGTTTATCTCTTACTGTGTCTTCTTATATTTTTAAAGTACAGGGTTAATATAGTTACTATAATATGCCAAAATAACCCTAATTAGATTATTTATGATATATGTAATAAAATACTAGTTAGTAAGATGATCCTGATATTTTAATTATTTTTATAATATTTAATTTAATATTATTTATTTTAAAGTATCATTTATGTCAATTTTGATACTATTCAAAATTTATATTTTTAAAAATACCAAACCCAATATGATAACATCAAAATAATTTTTATAATATGTCACTAACATTTATATTTTATCTATAAAATTATTTTATGTCATTAATTAATTCATATTATTATTATTTTAATATTTTAAATATCATTTAATTGATTGATTCTTTTATAAGGTAATCACTACATCATAATTGGGTCATAATTAAATTTAATTATTTAATGTTTAAAAATTATAAATAAAATAAAATGATATATAAAATCATTTCATATTTAAAATTAATTTTTATAGTCGAAGAGATAACTTATATAAACCCATATTAAAATTGTTTTAGTAAGAAGATATATGTTTAAAAAATATTTTACATTACTTAAAATTAAAAGTTATAAGTGCCACAATCACTCCCAAGTGGCTTCAAAAGGAAAAATTTTAATCCCAAGGGTTTTATTGGTTGACCATATATCATATAATAGGATTATTACATGTGTTAGGGTAGTTTTATATTATAGTAATATTATTTTTATACTTATTTCCTGATTTACCCTTTAACCATTGTAAATAAAAATAATTACTAAAATTACAATTCAAAACATAAAAAATAAAAGGAACATATTTACATAATTTCAAAATTATGATTAAAAATATGGAATCTATTATTATAAATTAAAAACACATTATTTTTAGTAATTAATTTAAAATTAATTCCCATTGGAAAAAAGGGAAAACATGTTTTTTAAAAGGAAAAACCATCAAAAGATTGACATGTGTTTATATAAAATTTCACTATGAAATTACCTCCAATGACCAAAATTGTATTATATTTTAAAATAATAATCTAATTACACTTTAAAAAAAATTAAAAGGATAATCTAAAAATATAAATAAATTTTATGAGAAAGAGGTTTTGAATGAAAATGCAGTATTTTTCACTATTCATTAATATATGAAAGTTATTATAAAAAAACAACAATTTGCAGAAACTAAATTTTTATGTCCCAATTCTAAAGAAGAATTTTATTTTTTGAAATTGAACATATAAAAGTGTCAAATATTATATTGAAATTGGGTTCTCCATTAAAAGGTGGTGAAATTATTTTTTGATAAAAAATGAATTTGTTCTTATAAAATGTCTAAGAAACACATGAATATTAAAATTACATGGAATATATAAAATTTAAAATACTGATAATTCTATTCATATCCTCTTCTCAAGCGACAAGTCGTGGTGTGCTCGAACTCGACGTTGCGTGTTGTTAAAGCTATTAAAGTATTTAAAAAGAAGCATACCATGGAAGCTTGGGGTGTTACATTCACCAATACTTCAATAAATTACATACTCACAATTTAAACTCGAGATTGAAAAGTAAGGGTCTGGAATTTCTACCCATATTTGTTGAAACCCCACAAAAAAGGATTAATTAGACCACTATTTTAAAATAAAGAAAAGGAAGTATAAAGGTTAACATAAATAACACATACTAGGGTTCCATATAGGAAAACATAAACATGAATAAAAATGTAACCATCATGTTCTGATGGAGTGATAAAGAACAGTATTAGGAGAATGTAAAAATCCAGAAATCTATAATTCTATGATGATCCAAGGGACCATTTCATTCATTGAAAAATAATGCACTGAGAAATTTTTTTTGGTTTTATTATACTTTACCTAGTCTTGAAGAATTAATTTACTTCATAAACTAAGAATGGAAGGAAGCATTATTAATTGACATGTAGAGTTTCATCCTTTAACTAATTCCTACCACAAAATCATCATTCTCTAAAAAAGATAATAAGACTCAAAAATATTCTATTTGTCTTAATCATATAAGGTTTCAAATATAGTCATATACCATTTAAATAAATAAAACTATGTTATAATATTTAGTGAATTCCTATAGGATAGTGGTAGGTGATAACGACTTGTCGCACGTTGGTTGTGGGTTCGATTCCCAAAACCTTTTTCAATGTGACATGTTATCACCTGACCTACATGTTATACTTGTCTTAAAACTATATTATTATAACATTATAAAAATAATCCTAAGAATTTTTTAACCTTAAACAATATTATCTAATGTTCAAATTAATCCATTCCAAGCTTCTGACTTATCTGAAATACTTCTGTCTAAACTCACTATCCAAAAAATTTATATGGAAGGTAATATAACATAATTATGATATTTTTTTAACATAAAAACCATATCAATACCTTCATCATGTATTCTAAAAAACATGTTAATACACAAAATTACCATAAAACCCTATTTGAATACATCCCTACTTCATTTTTCCATATCTAAATCATAGAATATTGGATATACTCCTTAAACATAGAAATGAAGTAAACTACAACAATGATGGAATAAATAAACCATTAATTAGTTTCAAGGTTGTCAATAATATACAATATACCTTATCCAAATCAATCACATATTTATTAAAACATCATTATCTTAGTACCAGAAACATATTAAGGGTTATCTTTCCCTCAACCGTATATTTTCCAAAAAGTTTAACTTGCAACTATGTATGATTACTTGGTACGATACAATATCAAATTCATAATAAAATAGTACTACAGTGAAATCCTCATATACTCTATAATTATTATAACTATTAAATTTATAAAAAAATTAATAATTAATAATTCTTGAATATACAAATTAACCATTACTCTTCATTTTCAGTAGTATCATTACTTGATTTTTATCCAATAACATCATTTGGGGTATACACTGACAACTGGGACACCGATTCTCATAGTGTCCCATATAATTGAAGATGAAGAATTGTACATTAGAAACCATTTTAATACCCCTGAAATCTTGAATATGGTGTGTTTTTTCTTTTCACTTATAACAAACTCACATTCCCTTCAAGTATTTACCAGGGGAATTCTTTCCACAGTTATTATATGTGGGAAAATTCTTCTTTCCCTTTTTCCGTTTATCTATATTTTTCTCTCCCATCCTATTCTTCTCTTTCATCCCTTCAAATCCATTTGAAATATATAATTCTTTACTTATCTTATTATTACATGATACTAGTTCTTCATATGATTAGAATACATTAGAGACTATTTATCTTAGAATTGTGGGCTTAAATCCAGGAAATATATGATCCTTATTACTCTTTGGATCATATGTATTGGTGGATTTCTCATTCCTTCAATTGGGTTCCATTTCTAAATGATGATGTAACATATGTTAGATCATATTATAATGTATAAATAAAAAACTATAAAAATGAAAAGAATTAATTGAAGATTTACATGTATCTAGTCTCATAATAAAAAAACTGGGTTCCACGGGGAAATATTTTCTCATAAATCCTTCATAATAGTTTGTAATGAAATGTGAATAATCCTAAGAATATCTCATGGGAGGGTCAAACTAGGTGTGTGTTGCTTCTGGGTGCACTAGAAGCATGGTTGGGCCGACACCCAACTTTAATTTTTACCATGATAAAGGATTATTTAGGGATCAATACAATGATGAATGCCAGTCTCCACAGAATAGAATCAAATACCTAGATAATGATGGAAGAGGCCCAAACCCTTTAGAGAGGATGTTTCACATCATGTTTATAATTAATTTAATTAACATCTTAATGAAAATTATACTCGGTTCTTTGATACATTATTCATTGATGATGTTGATCATTTAGAATGACCCTTCTAGACTGTCTCATTCCGTTTGCAAGGATCCAAACTAGAATACCTCTAGCTGTGTTCCACATGTGCTTTGATGGCCTCTGATCAAAACCACTCATTCTCTGGGTGATAGTATGAAGAATAGAGTGTCTTTCGTTGTTCATTCTTGATGGCTTTCTCTTCGTCCATAAAGAAAATATCTCATTCATGAGAGGAAGAAGAAGAGTATTCAAGATAGAAATTATTTGGCTAAACAATTCTCAATTTACCAAGCACGTGTGGTGTGTTCTCTATGACACAATAGATTTACTTATATATTTATATTCATGGAACTTCAGTTCCAATATTTAATTGTATTATAGAAATTAAATAAATGCATGAACATATAGAAAACCCATTATCATAATAAGAATATTGCATCATTATTTATGGTGTTCCAACTTGCACAAAAATAATTATAAAGACAATTCCATTTCACAAAATAATAGCATCATCATCATTATTTTATCTTGTGCCAAATACTTAAATAATTATTTACCATTTTACAAATAATTATTTTACTATAGGAACAACCTTGTCATGCATGAACTCCACCTCCATTTATTGAACACCTGCATAAATAAATTAATAATTTATCCTCTTAAATAAATATTTTCTTTACAAACTAGTAAATAAAATTTCATTAAATGTTCAATAAATATATTTTAAATAATTTATGAAATTATTATAACTTGAATAAAATTATTTCATGGTCTTGAGAATAATATTTAATTAATTAATTAAATTCAAATATAATTTAACCAAGACCACCAAAAAACACAGTGTGTGACCCTCTAGGACTCTTTATCATTGGAATTAGGAAAGTTTTCCTATCATCCAAGAGTATAGTTTAACAACACGTCAAGGAACCCAAGAGAAATAATGTAAATTTAGAACAATAATATGCACAAACGAATGCTCACTGTGTAATATAATCGATTTGTCTCAATATCTCACCAAGAAGGTTTCATGATAGTGTCATCAACCTTTATGATTGATACATCGTTGTTTGACTAGACAAAATAAACTCATCATTACACAATGGGCATGTAATTTCATGAAAAGGTTTTATTTAAATCAATGGTACAAGATTTCAACTTATATAAATGGAATGGAAAAATATTCCTCAACTTATCCATGAGTAACATGTCACCCGTGACACACACAACGTACCCTACTTCCTAACATCATATGGTTTGAAAATTTTCATTAATAAATCAAAGTGTGAATGTCTTGACCTATATTAATGATAATATTAAGTTCTAAGGAATATTACACACACTCATATATAGGAATATCCGATGACACTAACCTTGCAAAATTTCTACTGGCAGATCTATTCTCATAATCTGTCATCTTGGAGATTATCACGTGCAAACTTCATGAGAGGAAGTCTTGTCTGCTTATGAGTACTCACACCTAATGTTCTGTATACTATGTGCCACATCATAATATGTCATCCAAACACAAAACAATGTTTAATAATATTGTTATATCATTTCAATCTTCTCATCATAGTGGGGAACTTCCATAGCCTTGTCAATGAAACAAATACTATTGGACATTATTACATCATTGTCTTGTAGAACAATGTAAAATATTTAGTAAGATATTTAATATTTAAATACATTAAATATACATGTTATCAAAGTAAAAACGGTTGGCTCTATGTCACCAAATCTTAGAAACTCCCACTAGGACTAGATCCAACTTCCTATGACTTTTAGTCCGCTAGACCACGCATGATGATCATGTTTCTACTGAGTAAAGACTTTAGTCAAGGGGTCTGCCACACTGTCTTTTGTGGAAATACTACTCACTAAAACTTCATCTATGTGAGAAAAATCCATCAAGAGATTATACTACTGAAGTATGTTCTTGGTCTGGTGATGCGACCTTGGATATTCTGCGAGAGACACAACTGCAAAATAATTATAATAGAGTGTGATGTGATCTTACTACTAGGTACCACATCCAACTCTTTGACAAAGATTCACATAAAAATTCCTTCTTTATCTTCCTCCTATGCTACAATATACTTGGACTCAACTATAGAATCTTTAACCACACTCTACTTTGAGATCTTCCATCTCACATCACCTCCAGTCAAAGTGAAGATGTATCCCATCTGTGACTTCATGTCATCCTGATCAGTCTGGAAGCTAGCATCTTTATATCCTCTAATGACTAGTTCTTCATATATTCCATAAACAGGAACATATCCCCATTACACCTTAGATACATTATTATAGTCTTTTCTACCATCCCATGGTGGTCACTGGGGTCACCTTGATGTCAAACTACTACACTCAATGTGTAGGAAACATCTATCCTTGTACATAGCATGGAATACATTACTAACCCAAACATCGAAGCATATGGAGTACATTTAATTCTCTATCTTTCTTCATGTGTCTGAGGAAATGGTTTCTTCGAATGATAAATTCCATGTGATGCTAGCAATAATATCCTCTTGGATTGTTCCACACCGAATATCTTTAGTATCTTATCAATGTATGTACATTGTCTTAGACCCAACAGTCTCTTGGATCTATCTCGATGGATCTTGATCCCAATAGTATATGCTTCCTCACCCAAGTCCTTTATGGAGAAGCATTGATTCAACTATACCTTAACATGCTATAAGACTGGTATCTCATTTCCAATAAGTTATATGTCATCAATATATACAATTTGGAAAACGACTGCACTCCCACTAAACCATTTGTAGACACAA
Organism: Viscum album; assembly: GCA_963277665.1. Taxonomy (NCBI): domain Eukaryota; kingdom Viridiplantae; phylum Streptophyta; class Magnoliopsida; order Santalales; family Viscaceae; genus Viscum; species Viscum album. Next base: position 2,098,815,255 of record OY728122.1, read on the forward strand.
AGCTCATATTCATTCTTGACGAAACCAAATTATATTATGGATTCATCAAAATGAATGTTCCATGACCTGGATCCTTTCTTTAATCCATAAATGTATTTCTGCCTCTTTCACACTTTATTGGCATCCTTTGGAGTCCTAAACCCTTCATGTTGTGTCATGTATACATCTTCCTGAAGGTTCCTATTAAGGAAGGTTGTTTTGACATACATTTTCTAAATCTCAGAGTCGTGGTAAGTGGAAATGGATAATATAACTCTAATGGATTTCAACATTGCAACTATGGAAAAGGTTTCGTCGTAGTCAATTCTTAATTTTGTTTAAAGCCTTTCCCAACTAGTCATGCCTCATAGGTACTAACTTGTCCTTCCATGTCTAGTTTTTCTTGAATACCCATTTTCAACAAATAGTCTTTAAATCATTTGGAGGATCTACCCAAATCCAAACATGGTTTTGAAACACGGAATCCATTTCAAATTCATGGATTCTTGCCACTTGGAAACATATGTGCCACAAACTGGTTCCTTTTAGGTTTGAGGATCATTATTATCAACTAATAATGAGTTACTCTCTTTTGTAACTAGAAAACCATACCGTTCTAGTTCTCTAACCTCTCTTGTAATCGTACACTATTCTTGTTTCTCTATAATAGTTTTTTCGTACTTGGGGATTTGTGGAATCTGTTCCTCTACCAACTCTTATTTACCTTGAGCCTTGACTTCATCTAAGTCTCTCTCACTCCCTCTATCTCTTTTGGATATTTCCTCCGTCTAAAGGAATATTTAATGTATTTCCAGTATAACCTTTTTTTATGAGGGGTTGTATCGGTAATATACCCTTTATTCCTTGGAGTCTCCTATAAAGGATGAATTTGTGCCTCGAGGTGCAATTTTGTTACTTGAATAGGCCTTAACAAACACATCGCTTCCCCACACATGTAAATTCAATAAGATGGATTTCATTCCACTCCAGAACTGATAGGGAATACCATTTATTGATTTCGTTGGTACTTGTATTGTATGTCTTCCACTATTTTTAACATATATCCCATAAAGGATAATGGAAGACTTTCATGACTCATCATTGATATTACCATGTACAACAAGGTGTCGTTCCTCCTTTCACTCACGCCATTCCATTGGGGAGTTTAAGGAGGCGTGAGTTGGAATAATATCCCAAACTCCTATAAGTAATCAATGAATAATTTATTATGATTTTCTCCAGCCTGGTCTGAGAAGAGTTTCTTAATCATCTTACCAAGCTAGTTCTCAACTTAATTCTTGTATTCTTTGAACTTATCAAAAGAATCCAACTTATACCACATTAAGTAGATATATCCATATCTACTAAAATCATCAGTAAAAGTTATGAAGTATAAGTACCCTCCCCTTGATTCAACTAGAAATGGTCCATACACATTGGTGTGAACAAATTTAAGAAGATCTTTAGCCCATTCACCTTTACCACTAAATGGGGATTTGGTCATTTTTCCTTGTAAACATGAACGACATACACCATGTGATTTTAGTTAAAAAGTATTTAAATATCCATATTGATGTATCTTTGTCATGTGTTTCTCGTTTACATGATGTATTCGTTGATTCCAAAGTTTGGTGTGGTATGAGTCATGTGAAGTATCTTTGTTATCAATTTATATTACTTGGTTTGTGTAATCCAACAAATAAAGACCATTGTATTAATGTTACCTACCAAAACAAATGATATCTTTGTAAAAGAAGAAACATTCATTTCCAAACTTGAAAAAAAATACATCTCTATCTAATATAGATACAAAAATAATGTTGTTAGTAATAGAAGAAACTTAATAACAAACCTTTAACCCCAAGATCATCCCAGTTGGAAACGTGAGGTGGTAGTCCCTAACATCTACAACAACAAGTCTGGCTCCATTGGGTACTCGTAGATCTACCTCCCCTCAGTCAATATTCCAGATTCTAATTGGTTAATGTATTTGGATACATATTTAAGAACCAAAAGTTGTATCTAATACCCAATATGTATAAATAGAAATATTGAATTCAATAAAAAATGAACCTTAAGCTTCCCCATGATTCTTAGGTTGGGTGAAGTTTTTCTTCCAGTGGCCCTTCATTCCACATGTGAAATAAACTACCTCATGTTCCCTTGTCTCCCCTTTGATATTATTTTTCTTGGTAAGCTATGAAGAATCTTTGGGATTAATGCTCCTCACCATCCCATTCCTCTTATTCACTATATGGAGAGAAGGATTTCCATGCTTCATATCTTTTTCTACTTGGGGAATGATGTTAAGAAGATCTGATAGAGACTTCTAAATGTTTTTCATATTGAAATTAACTAAACATTTGAAGATGCTCTGAGGGAGTGATGCAAGAATGAGATCGGTGCCTAGTTCTTTGGGGATTTTAAAACCTAGAACCTCCATATGCCCAATGTAGCTAAGGAGATTGACTACATGAGGCCGAGCTAGGGAACCCTCTCCATGCTTACTCTGAAATATTACTATGGAGATATCAAAGCATTCATGTCTTTCTCTCTCTTGGTAAAGACTACAATGGTGCTCGATCATGCTATATGCATCCATATTTTCATGAGACTTCTTGAGATCACTAGACATAGATGATATCATCAAACAATTAATGTCAACCATGTTATTCATATTTTTATCATATATAAGTAAATCTTGATCACTCACCTCTTTGGCAGATAGATCAGGTAATGCTGACTCCAGCAAATAAGACTTCCGTGCATGGCATAGAATAACCCAAAGGCATCTAAACCATTATTGGAAGTTACTACATGTGAGGATGTTGTCTTTATCAATAATTTATTATAGGGATAGTTCGGTTGATGAGATTGTCATTTTATTCTATAATTAGAATATCATATCCTTAGTACTTTCTTGATTACATTTTATAGGAAAAAATAAAAAAACACTACTGGAAAACATGCATATACCCACGGTTTTCGAAAACTGTGGGTATAGGGATAATATGGGTACCTATACCCACGGTTTCAGAAAAATGAGGGTATAAGTGTTTTTTTGAAGACGTATACCCATGGTTTTGGACAGACTGTGGGTATAAAGTTTTTTTAGAAGACCTATACCAACGGTTCTTCAAAACCGTGGGTATTGGGGTATTTCTTTTGAAGACCTATACCCATGGTTATATAAAACCATGGGTATAGAGTTCCCACCATAAGGCGGGAAAAAAATTATGCTGGACAACGAAAAAAATTAGCGGGAAGATGATCTGGATTAATATAATTAGGTAGACAGAAATACTAAATAATAAAATCATTGTAGCTTATTTGGTTAGGTAGTCGTTTGTCAAATGTAGCAGTCCTGGGATCAAATCCCACTGTCAATTTTTTTATAATAAATAAATAATATTAATATAAGTAGACTAATATATATATATATATATATATATAACAAAAAGTTCTGTAGCTTGGCTGGTTTGGCACGGCTTCTCCCTTCAGTTGGTCGCGTGTTTGATTCTCGACACAACTATTTTTAGATATGCAATGCTATTAATATATTTAGACATATATATCTATATATACTAAAGATGTTGTTGGATAGTTTGGTAGTGAAGGTTGAATTGTCGCATGGTGCATCCTGCGGTCGATTCAAAACATCTGGTATTTTTGAAGATTAAATCCCCATGGTTTGAGAACTGTGGGATCAACGCTATGCCAGCATGTTCATGAGCCTGCCACATTGTGCCCATATTTTTGAAGATTAAATCCCCACGGTTTGAGAACCGTGGGTATAGGAGGACCCCCTATCCTAACGCCTTTCTAGTCCACATTTCCCAAAACTGTGGGTATAGCCTATACCCACAGTTTTGGGGGCTATACGCATGGTTTTGAACCGTGGGTATAGGGAAGTTCTCCAATAGTGAAATTTTATTATATTTCCCACTATTTTATCAAGTCTCTATGGCCCTCACCATTGAACTCGGAATGTCCCATTTCCATGAAATTTTAGTGTAAAGGATCCATATTCCCCTTAACATAACACCAAAAAGGGTTGATCAAGATATTTGATGGTATTTAGGTAGGCAGGTCTTTGCCAAATACAGGCTTGCAGCTCCTTGATCTGTTGAGTGGACTTCCACAACTCTTACCTCTATTATTACACCATGTCAAGTAAGGGAAACTCCTATTCATGAAATATGTTTATGGAAAACCAAAAACATTCATAATGGATTCCTGTATAAAAGTAAGTGTCCCAAAAATGGTTGTTCAAACACATAGTTTTGTTGAGTCTTTCCTTTAATCAAGTAATGAAAGGCTTGGTCTGAATTAATATTTCATTCGTGGGATTTTTATCACTTATGTGTAAATATGTTATTATCTTTATCACATGATTTATATTATTAAGTGGTACATAAATATGTTATTATGCAATTATGGATAATATCTATGCATAATCTTGTTTTATTTTAGTTCTATCTTTCATGATTTTTTTATTCATTAATTATGGGATCGCGACAACACATCCCTAATGATAAACCATGAATCTTGAAGAAATAAAATAATGTAAAGGGAATGATCATGAGATTTTATAATGTTTAGTTTCTCAATCGATTGATAAACTAACCTTGACATAGGGGAGAAACACCTTGAAACTTTTGGGTTCATGTTCACAGCTTTCCACCTATCCACATTTGTATCTCCTGGGATTGGTCTCATGTTGGCTCCAACATGAACTGCCTCCACTAGCTTGGAAGCTCAATCCATTACATATTATTTAAACTCACTTGTAGGTGAGGGTTAAAAGGGGGTTTATAGAAAATAATCCATGTGCATGTAGGGCCTACATATTAATGTGGAGAGATGGAACACATACCAATAATCAAATTGACAAATAAATTTAAAGGGAAACCAATCACACATAAAGTCTAATTTAGCTCATGATCATCCACAAACATACAAAAAGTTACACATTTAATAAAACTAGTGCTTAATTATTTAATCATTATTATTAAGATAAATTGCGCTTGAATAGATTAAATATTATATTTATTTAATAAGTCCATTTATCTTAATCCCTTTGTAAATTTCCTTGATATTCTCATCCTTGTACATAAATTCACCTTGGTCGAAACTTGGTGAGTACCCATTCGAATCTACCCAACATGTATTATATTCACATAATATTCTACTCTTATGACATATGAGATATAATATTCTTCAATGCATAGAGTGAAAACATGTATAATGATTTATACATGATGTGAAGATCAAACATTATGCACAAAGTAAACTTTTAATTATGCTTAATTTGGTTAAGTACACAGCGTGTAGTTCTGACTTCATGGTGTGTACTACCTTCACTGTCTTTCCTGAAGTACATTCCAAGGGACTCGGTGTGTGAGTTATACTTTGGAAATATTAGAGTACACGACGTGTACATTGGGATACATGTTGTGTTGTCTTTGCGTTACATGCTTACCGGTCGGTTCAAACCATGTATCATATACATAGCTTTTCCCCTGACCTGTAGGGACTACACGCTATGTCCTGTGGACCACATAGTGTGTAGTTTAGTAAAAATGTTCCTATCTGTCCTAGTCAATAGGTGGTGTAAAATTAATTACACCGAGTGTAATAAATGCACACAGCTTGAGTAATTTCTGAATTACTCACGATGCACTGTACACAGATACACAACGTGTATTCTGGATTACATGACATGTACTTTCATGTTACCAGGAAAAAATCATTGGGGGCTCTTGATGAGTTCCAAATTTTAATTTTAATCCAAAAATTATTCATTTCTGTGATATTTTGGAGAAACAAAAAAAACGAAGAACATTTCTTGAAATTTCACATTATGAGAATAAATAAAACTTGAATTGACCAACTAAATTATTAAAGAGTAAATCATTAATGATATTTAATTAATTATAAATTATGATGAAACTTGCAATAATACCCCTTGTAGGTTCAAGGTGCAGTGAAATCATTGTTGGGATGACATCAAAAATTAATTTTTTCCATGGTCAATGATTATTCTTGGATAAATACAACGATGGTTGCTAGTCTCCACGAATAGAATCAATGATTTGGATAAAGAGGTAAGAGGCCTGAAACATTTATAGAGGATCTTTCACATCATATTTATAATTAATTTAATTAATTTCATAAAGAAAAGGATACCTGGTTCTTTGGTACTTTCTTCATTTATGATGTTGATCATTCAGAATGACCCTTTTAGATTGTCTCATTGTGCTTGTGAGGATCCAAACTAGGATCCCTCTAGTGGTGACCCACACGTGCTTCGATGGTGTCCGATCAACACCACTCCTTCTCCAGGTGCTAGCATTGGGAAGTTAGTGTCTTACATCTATCATTCTTGATCGCTTGTTCTACGGTCTTGAAGAAATTATATTGTTCTTTAGAGGGGGAAGAAGAGGATTTAAGAGAGAAATTCTTTGGCTCAACAATTCTCAAATCTACAAACATGTGGTGTGTTCTCTATGGAACAATAGAAGTACTTTTTTATTACTTTTCCTGGAACATCAGTTACAATATTTAATTTCATAATATAAAATAAATACATTCATGAACATAGAGAAAACAAATGCTCATAATAATAATACTATGTCATTATTTATGTTGCTAAAACTTGCGCAAAAAGAAAATATAAATAAAATTCCACATCACAAAATAATAGTAGCATCATTATTATTTTAACTTGAGCCAACTAATTAAATAATTTTTTACCATCTTGTAAGAAATTATTTTACTACTAGACTGGCCTTCGTCTGATCGAACCCCACTTCCATTTATTGAAACCCAAATAAATAAATAAATAAATTCTTCTCTTAAAAAATATTTTATTTACAAACTAGTTAATAATTTTTTAAAATATTCAATAAATTTATTTTATTTCATTTATGAGATCATTTTAACTTGAATAAAATCATTCCATGGTATTGTGAATAATATTTATTTCTTTAATTAAATTCAAACAGAATTTAAATGAGACCACCAAAAACACTTTCTGTGTGACACTCTAGAATTATTTCTCATTGGAATTAGGAGGGCTTGCTTAAAGTCCAAGGGTATTGTCTAGAAATGGTTAAAGTAACCCAAGAGAAAAAATGTATAGTCCCAAAAACAACATCCACATATGAATTCTCACTATGTAATATAATCCCCTTCTCTCAAGATGTCATCAAGTAGGTTTCATGATAGTGTCATAAACCTTTATGCTTGATATGTCGTTCTTTGACTATCCGAAATAAACTCATCATTACACCATAGACTTTAAATTTCATGTGAATGTTCTATTATAATCAAAGCACCGAGATATCAACTTCCATAAATAGAAGGGACATATCCTTCCTCTACTTTTCCATTAATAACATGTCATTCGTGACACACCCAACGTACCCAACATCCCACCATCATATGGTGTGGGAATTTTCATCAGTAAATCAAAGTGTGCAATTCATTACATGTATTAATGAAAATATTTAAGTCTAAGGACCATAAAACATGCTCCAAGAGAGGAATATCTGATGAAACCAAACATGAGGAATTCATACTGGTAGTTCTGTTCTAATAATCTCCCATCTTGGAGATTACTAAGTGAAAACTTCATGAGAGGAAGTCTCATATGCTTACGAGTACTCACACCAGATGGTATATATACTATGTGTCCCATCATAGTATGATATCCAACAATAGAACTATGTTTAATTATTTTATTATAGAATTTCAAGGTTCTCATCATAGCGGGGAACTGCAGTGACCTTTTCAATGCAACAAATACTCTATGACATTATTACATCATAGTCATGTAGAACAATGAACAATACGTAATAATATTTTTAATATTTAAATACATTAGATATCCATGTAATCAAAGTAAAAATAGTCTGTTCTATGACACCAACTGTTACAGTGCATAGTACGGCTTGTTGTCTTTTACTAGGTTACCCCGAGTCAAGCCCGTAACACCTTATTGGAGTTATTACTCCTAGGTACAGCTATTCCGAAACCACGTCCACTTGTTTTATCTATAAAAAGATGTATTTTATAGGAAAACCGACATAACATCTACATTACCAGTATTTTAGGATGTTCCTCAACACTTATCCTCAAAGACAATCTTAGGGTTATGATCCCTAATCTACATTTTTTTAATCTAATTTTCATGGTTGTTAGCAAACATCCTTTGATATCAACTGTAGCACTCAGACCCTAGAATCATGGTGCCTGTGCATTATTTTAATACATTAGCATGATTACAAGGAATCCAATCCCAAAGGACTGATTAGTTTTCAGTATTTGAAGAATAATTTAAATGCATGAACTCCACATTACAATTCAAATCAAAAAATGAACCATAGATAATTATTTGATAACACCATTATTCTCCTAGCGTAACTATACATATAAATCAAAATAAACTTCTTGGAATCCTAGAAAAATAAAACATAATAAATGGGTGAGATTAGATGCTCAGTATAGATAAACAATATAGAGGAAACGGTCATAAATAAGCATAAACTCTTAAGAAATGGTACAAATTGAAAACACTAGCATTTTAAAGATAATCTTCAGCATAATATGGAAAGAATAAATCAAATAATTCCATTTAAACAACCATATGAATATTATAACAGTCAAATAATCACATGTAATATCAATAAATAATTTCATAATATTGAAATTCATAATGTCAAACATCATAAACATACTGCAAATCCCTCATGCCACGACCATTACAATACTATCAACGCCTTATACAAAGGCACTAGTTTTTCACATGAGACCTAATAATTTATTGGGGGACTATATCATCCCCACCCATCACTTACTAAGTCCAAATATATTCCTCATATGAAAAGGGTGAAACATAACATTAACCTTCATATTAAAACTAGTATATAAAATGTTAATAATTCAATCATTAACCATAATGGTAACAAAATAGAATATCCAAAGTAAAATATATCCTAAAAATTTAATACAATATGGAATATTGTATCATAATAAATTAATATCAAGTGAGTATAAAATCCAACAATGGATGTTAACATTTATTAAAATAATATAATAAAATAATTAAAACCCTTTGAGAGAAATATACATTTTTTACGTTGAAAAGATTAAAAATGCACAATTTATAAAACAAGACATTTAAAAGTGGTTTTGGAATCAATTTTTCACCTTCCACATGAATATTTTTAATGGAATTAACCTTATAAAACATTCTTTTCCACATAAATAAATCATTAAAACCATTTTGAAAACATGGACATTAATGCGAAAGATTTAAAAGAATAAATCTTTAAAACATTTAAAATGATGATTTAATTAAATATTAAATTACATAAAACCTTAAAAATATTTATTTATAAAAAAATTTCACGGACCATGGATGTGGATGAAAAATATGTCCCAGTAAATACTTATGCATTTACAATCTCAAATAATAATGAGATTTCGAAATTAACTCTTATAGGTACTTTCTATCAGTAAAGGTCCTATTAACCTCTTGTATAATGGTTAATGTATGTTAGTAAAATGTAATATAAAAATATTCATATTTATGATATCATATATTATCCTATTATATCATTTTGTTAATATTGATTCAATGTTACCATTATTTTAGGTGTTAACGACTTTGTTTTTCCCATTCCTATTTTTTTTTTGTAATTCATGTTTCTTATATAGAGGATTTGTTTTATTCCTATCCAAAATGGATGTAAGTTCATAATTATTATTTTTACTCATCATATGAATTTTATAATCATTATTTAATTTTTAACATGGAGAATTAATCTCACCGTATCATGGAGACGGTAGGCCGTACATACGCACAAGCGACGATATCTTTCAATTAATGGTTAAATGGTATTGAATTGGATGACATATTAATTATAAAAAATAATTATCATGTTATATTCATTATTTATATCAATTATAATAATCATTATACTCATCCAAATAAATTAGTTTTGAATAATACTTTACACCACGACTTGGAGACGGTAATCCATACGTACGCACCCATGGTGATATTGTTATTTGTTTGTTGGAAAAAAAGAGTAATATGGTTGTAAAATGATTATAATAACATATATATAGATTTATAACATTGGATGTATTATTTTTATAAGTAAAAAACATTGAAAGATGAAGTAGTAGAAGAAGAGAACTTGGAAAGCAGTGATAAAATAATTACCTCTTTTTCAGGTGGCTTCTTGTGGTTTTCACAAAAGGACACCATAAAATGGATTTCATCCCAAATTTTTGCTTCTCGGATGAAGTGATGGATGTTTGGAGAATAAATACATAGTTTTTTTCTAATAAATATGGCTTGGGGTGTGAATTAAAGAGAAGGAGTAGTTCTCTTTCATAAGAGAGGTGTGAGGCACTTTTGGATGATCTTAAAAAATTAATTTATTAAAAATTGATTCTTGGTTTCCAATAGCTCAAAATTGATTTATTTCTAATATAAGATGAGTAGGGGTCTAAATTATGACATCCAATAATATTTAGACAAGTTTAGGTCACTAAATTTGAATTATCTTTTTGGTTTAACCATTAGTTAAACTATTTGACTTTTATCACGCCTTCTTGTATTTTTACACTATATGGTTAATATAGTTACTATAAAATGAAAACACGAACCCCAATTAGATAATTTATGATAGATTTAACAATATAGTAGTTATTTGTGTAAACATTATAATTTTTGTGAATTTTATAACATTTAATTAATTATTATTTATTTTAAAGTATCATAGTAAGGTCCACAAGGCTGAGTACCCTAAGAGGGGGGGGGGTGAATCAAGGTATGACTAATTAAAAATTAAAGCTCGTTATGATCTTGTTTCACTGTTAAGAAGAACACTCTTCTCTATCATTCGTATTGCACAATATAAATATAAAGTAAAGCATGCACATGACACAACAATTTACTTGGTTCACTACTAAGGGATACATCCACAGAGCATACGCTGACAAGTTGTCAGTCGTACCAAATTCCACTAAACTTCACTAGCTGTGGATTTCAAGGTTCGGGCACAATCACTCTATCCCAGGATCACTTCCTTTACAAAGTTTAGGGCTAGCTCACATCTTTCCCAGGGGTCACTCCCTGTTTCTCTCTCTCTGGCACACTACTAGTGGAGAGGATCACCTTCTTCCTCTTCCTTTGCTCACTTCTCTGGAAAGGATCCACTCACAGTTTATAGACTTGTAGGTCTCTTTATTATCTCTAATGAATATATCCTCTGTTGTATGTGGATGCTCTGTTGAAGTCCATCTTTCAACCGTATATGAATCTCTCTTTGCACCGAAGGTATCGGGAAAACATCCAGCTTCCACGCATCCCTGAATCACTACCGAAAATCAACCTTACTTGGAACGCATGTCTAATCCGGCGCGTAAGTATCGATGCGCACGTCAGAACTGTCGTGCAAGTCTACCTCTACCACCTACATGGCACAATCTTATGCAACTCCAAATGTGTGAAACTCAACCCCTTTTACACCCAATCCAATATTGGTGTGAAACTTCCAACTGGTGTGCAACTTCAAACACTGATGTGCATGTCCACCTGCACGACCACACACCACTTGTGTGACCACCACATCTGCATGACAGGAGATCTAATTTTTCTAAGTGTTGGACTCCATTGAAAATGAGGAGGGGTAGTCCAATATTTATAGGCATTTGGTCAACCTACACGGTGGTGCACAAATCTCCCCTCGGCGCGCAAGTCCCGGCGCGCAGGTTTCTTCCCCTACAAGACACCTACGTGACCCTATTTCATTTTACATATTTTGAAGATCTGATCTTGCAAAAAATATGGAATGCAACTTTCCAACTTTCCTAGGCATCGACGTCCAAGTCATCTGTGCGACCACACACAACTTGCGTGACACTTATCCCTTTTTCATTTTTCCTTGTTTTGATCTTGAAAAAAAACTAGGTGCGCAAGTTCCCTTTCCTTCAAGTACACAATGCACAAGTCTCTTTTCCAAAACCACTTTTCATCATTTGATGATTTTCAGGCCCAAAAAATTGGAAAACACAAGAAAACGGCGCCACCTTGTATCTATTATTTTTTTACCACCTCCAGATCATCCATTCCTTTGTCGACATTCTTGAATCAAACATGGATCGTTAACCACAACTCTTGAACTCGACATTCCACCATGAAATCCCCTTTGTCAACAAAGGATTATGTCATGATTTTCTTTTTCAATAATAACAACACATATGTCCACTTTGTCAACAAACATGATCACCTCAAAAATGCTTCAATGATACCTTGAGGGATTTTTGCCCAACAATCTCCCCTTTTGGGTTTGTTGAAAACTCTTCCATAAAAAGATACATTATTAATTCTTCAGCCACCATTCGCCCATTGAAATTCCGATAGCTTTCAAGGATTTACTCAACACATACTCTAAGCCCACATGAGCAATGCTCAGCATGAGAAACAAGAGTAAATGAAAAGTTCATCAATGAATCCCCTCAACATTGACATCCACTGTTGACATCAAACTGATACCAATTTTTGAAAATATTCTTTCCACATTCCAAACCACTCTTCTGCATTTATCATGATCCTCAGCTGTTGTGATATCTATTCTTTGATCGATCACATCTAGCATCATCAGATTTATTACTCTCCCCCTTTCTGCTTACATATTCAACTCTTATCAGCATCAAAACCTCTTTAGCCCTATTTCCTGTGTTGTCCAAGCTATGCTCTGGCTAAGCACGTTCAAATCCCCCTATCTGGATGCTCCACCTGTCATCTTCTCCCCATATCTTTCATGATTTCTCAAATAGTCACACTGTCCCCCCCTTGAACAATCACAATTTTCTCTCCCTTTGTCAATGAACCCAAAGGACACACCTTTACAGTCTTGAATAGAGTATAGAACACATATCAGTACATTAGAGAAAAACACACATCATACATCAGGGAGAGGGGGGTTTTCACATCCACACTCTTTCAAGTGTGGGGAGTCGACTGAGCTCTTAGAGCCAGTCGATGCCTCTCAAAATCTTCCTTGGGTAAGGCCTTTGTCAAAATTTCTGCAACCTGTAGCTCTGTTGGCACATACTCAAACTTCACGATTCCTTGATCAACTTTCTCCTTGATAAAATGCTACTTTATCTCAATGTTATTTGTCCTTGGGTGATGGAAGAGATTTTTGATGAGATTTATAGCAATTGAGTTATCTAACTGGATTCCGATTGGGGAATTCACTTGAACTCCCATATCATCAAGCTGCTGCTTCATCCAAAATAACTATGTGTAAGCTTGAGTGGCCTCAATGTACCCAGCTTCCACGGTGATCAATGAAATGCAATCTTGCCACTTGATTAGCCAAGAAATACACAATCCACCAAGATAGAATGCACCTATTGACGTTGATTTTCTATCTTCTGCTGATATGGACCAATCTGCATCTGTGTATCCCAATAACACTGATTGAGATGTGTCATTATACATCAGACCGAAATCCACGGTTCCTTTTATATACCGATGTATTCTTTTCACTACAAGTATGTGGATTTCCTTGGGAATAATCTGATATCTCGCTGCTTGGCGTGTGGCAAAAACAATAGCAGGCCTTGTTACGGTCAAGTACAAAAAACATCCAATGATTTTCTTGTATTCTATGATATTAACTGCCTTGCCATCCCCATCTTTTGATAATTTCATCCGAGTAGAAACCATAGTCTTCATCTCTTAGGAATTCTCCATGCCAAACCTTATTAAAACCTCCTTGGCATATTTGGATTGAGAAATGAATGTTCCATTCCTTCCTTGTGTCACCTATAGACCAAGGAAAAATGTTACCTCACCAATCATTGACATTTCAAACTCATTTTTCATGAATTCAGAAAATTGTCTACACTGAACTTCATCTGATATGCCAAATATTATGTCGTCGACATAAACCAACAACATAATCATTTGATTACTATTTTTGATGAAATAGATATTGTAATCAACTATCGCATGCTGGAAACCAAGATACTTCAAGTAATGATCCATCCTTGAGTACCATGCCCTTGGTGCTTGTTTCAGCCCATACAATGGATTCTTCATCCTGCAAACATTGTCCTCATCATCATGAATGAGAAAATCATCTGGCTGCTCAATATACACCTCCTCTTCTAGAACACCATTCAAATAATGCAGATTTAACATCCATATGAAACACGTTGTAATTTCATTGCAATGCTATGGCCAAAAATAATCTGATTGTCTCCATCCTTGCACCCGGTGCAAATGTATCATCAACATATATTCCCTCTGTCTGAGAGTATCCCTTCCAGACTATCCATAAATTGTTCTGAATCACTATGCCACCTTCATTCCTCTTGTTGCGATAGAAACATTTAGTCCCGAGACATTCTTGTATGCTGGCCTCGAAACAATCTCCCATGTCTGGTTCTTCTCAATCTGATCAAGCTCTTCATTCATAGCCTGAACCCAGTTTTCATCTTCAGCTGCATCAGAAAAACATTTTGTCTCCACCTAAGATAAAAATGATGTTTGATGTATTTATTTCATTATTCGATTATGAACTTGAGCTGTCAGATCACCAATAATAGTTTACCTATCAGTTTTAGCTCGATTCGTTGACTTCCTTGTAGACACAGACGTGAAAAGTTATTGTTCATCATCAGTATCTTCTTCTGAGTCAGCCTCTGCCACTTCTGCTCCCCCTGTGTTGCTTACCTCATCATCACTTTCATCCAAAAACTGTTCACTTGGTCATTGAGTATTCTGTACATTTTCATATATAGTGACATCATTGCTCTCAACAATTTTTCACAGCCTTTTTTTGAAACATTTATATGCTTTTATTTTCCTTATGTATCCAAGGAATATACCCTCATCTCTTCGTGACTCAAACTTCCTGTGATTTTCTTTTTTGGGAATGAAGAACTTACTCCCAAAGATTAAAAAGTATTTCAGCATTGGATTTTTTCCATACCACATTTCATACAGAGTCTTCCCTTCCTTTGGACACAACAGAGACCTGTTCGAAATATAGGCCGATGTCAAAACTCCTTCCTTCCAAAATTTCTCTGGTAGGCCCCTTTCAATAAGCATCATTCTGTCCATGTTGTTGATGATCATATTTCTCCTCTCAACTACACCATTCTATTGGGGATTTCTCACTGATGAAACTTGATGCCTTATCCTGTGTTTCTCGAGATAGTTTTCGACATGACTATTTGTGAATTATGTACCGTTATTAGTATGAAACTTCATAATTTTCTCCCCAAGCATCCTTTCTAATTCCCTCCTATACTACTTTATGCAACTAAACACCTTCGTTTTATGGGTAACGAAAAATACCCAGACAATTCTACTATAATAATCAATGAAAAAAACATAGTACCTTTTCCCATTTATATCTCGTGGTGAGATAGGTCCACTTACATCAGCATGCACCAATTCGTGTACTCTAGTTGATTTTTGTTCCTTTAACCTGTATGTCTTTCTGATAATCTTCCCTTGTTGGAAAGCATCACACATATGAGTACGATCATGTGATAGTTTGGGAAGGTCTCTAGTAGCATCACACTTTACCAGATCTTCCATTGATGGTTGGTATACATGACCAAGTCGCTTATGCCACAACTGGTTTTCTTCTTCTCTGGATAAAAGGCACGTATCTTCTTCCCCACATACAAGGTAATGATTTCCCTTTTTCCTTTTTCCCTATAGAACAACTGCTCCATCTTTTCCTTGCACAACACACATATTCTTGGTAAATCAGATAGAGTGCCCAGAGTCACATAGTTGACTGACACTAAGCAAGTTATGACTAAGACCCTATACAACCAAGACATCAGTACATCTCATTTCTTTTCCCCCAAAAATGGCTTTTCCTAAGACAAAAATCTTCAGGAATTCATCATTTCTAAATTTGAAAACACTTTTATTGTCATATTTTATGCCTGTAACAAGATCCTTATTACCTGTCATGTGAGGAGTGCAACCACTATCAAGGATCCATACACCAGAGCGATCTGATGCCTTAAAGGAAATTTCTGCCACCACAGCCTGATCATTTTTCTTCTTCTTGGTCCATAATTTTTCCTTCACACTCTGCAAGGTTTGAGTCTTCTATTATTTCTCAGAGTATGATGGAACAACTTCATCTTGAAAAGCTGCAAATCTATTTTGCGTTTTTAACTCACATGTTGGTTTATTGATCTGCTGCATGCGAATGTTTTGATTCTGCTTGGGGACATTTCTCTGTATGGTCAAAGTGCAGTACCTAGCCATGTGCCCAAATCCACCACACCAAAAAACAGTGTCCTGTGAAATATGTACTAGAAATCCATTCTCTATTTGACTGCCACCTCTGTTCTTGTTTCCTTCGATATCTGTTGGCTATGGAACACACATACTGTGAATGTCCCATCTTCCCACAACAATAACACCTGATATAAGGTACATTCCTTCCTATTACTTCAACACTATGAGTTCCCCTTGGGATCGATGAATATTATGATTCTAATTTTTGCCCAAATCAACCTTCAATTTCAGGAGGGGTGATTGCGGTCTGACTTCAATTGCCACATATTTTTGCTTCTTATCAAGCCATAAATCAGCCTTAACATCTAAGCTCAATTGCTACTTCCTTCTTTCTTAACAACTAGGCTCCACTTTCACCTTTTTAGTCTTCTTAATGACCTTATTTCCTGACATCACATTGGAGGTCAAGTGTTTTTCTTGATCCTTCATTTTTGATCGCAGACTGACCACTTCTTCTTCAAGCTCTTTGATACGTCTGACCTACTCCTTCATGTGTTAGTCAAAAAATCAATTTCCTTCTTTTGTTCCTCAATTTTAAGAATATACTCCACAATATTTTCTGAGCTCTCCAGTGTTGAGGATTTTAGTCTTTCAATTTCTTTTAACAGCTCAGAATTCTCTTCATCCTATTGTTGCATATAGAGTTTGGAATCACGAAACACTTTATTGGGTTTCTTCGTTTTGGCTATCCAAACGTCTATCTCCTCAAGAGCTACTTCCAACTCGGCTTCCATATCAAATCTTCCTTCAACTTCTTCTTTTATTCTCCAGTGTCTATTTCTTCATTTTCACGAGAACAACTGGCAACCGCCACCATAGGATTTTCTCCACAATCATTGCAGTTTTCAATCCCCTCAACCTCTTCAACCTCAGACTCATCTGAACTATATATTTCTTGTGAAAGAAGATTCTTCTTCTTGAAGAAATTTCTATTGAACTACTTATTCCCTTTCACATAGGCTAACAATTTCTTCTTGGGATTTTTTTTGGGAAAAATCCCTCAAGGTATCTGTTTCGGTGCGGATGTGCATCGGGTTTCAGTTCCGACGCTGTTCCTCCAGGACGCGTTCGTGCGTGCGCCCGTCGACCAGAGGGGATGGGCGCGCGGCTTGTGGCCCCGCAGTCCCGCTTTCTATTGGTGGGCGGCATCCGTCCCTTATTCAGGGGCGTATGCTCCTTGATCGAAACCGAGATGATGGGATGTCGGCTCCTCCTTCCGTGGACGTCTCCTCGGAACTCGTTGCCTAATCCGGGTCTCCCTCATAGATTTAAGACGTGCTCGTGAATCTCGTTCCCGGCGCCATGTCTCCATGGACACCGGTTAATTACGCTGCTTCCGCCCGGACGCTCCAAGGAGTCTGGTCGGGGCAGCAACCTGTGGTGAGGAGACCGGGTAGCTCTGGGTGCTGGGGGCGTGTCTTAACACTGCGGCCCTGCATGTCTGCCTTCCGTCCCTAATAGGGCTTCTCGAAGGCGTGATGGCCTGAGGCATCCCGTGCTGGGTGCGGGGAACTGTGTCACCTGAGGTTTTCCTCAGCTTCCCATGTTTAACACGGGGTATGCCGCGAGTTTAACGTCCAGCGGGGACGACATCGGACTGATCAACACGGGAAGTGGATCAGAAGACAGAACCCTTTGCGGGGAACCTCTGATGCTGGGGCCAGCACATGGGTGGCTTCCCGAGTGAAGTGGAGTGGAATGAAGTGGCATGACCCCACCGGGATGTGGCGGCCCGGGTAAGGATCAGGATGGATGATGGAGTGAAGAGCTTGGACCCCGTAGGGGCTTCCTACGTACCGCACGTTAGCGCAGATCAAAGTCAGCGTAGTTCGGATATACAGTTTAACGTCATGTTGGACGTCGGCAAGCCGACTCACGAAGAGGTCGAGGCCGCCGGGCGGAGGATTGAACCGACCCACCTCGCACAGAGGGGGATGTAACGGCCGGGTGGATCACAGTTTCACGTCATGCTGGATGCTGAAAGGAAAAAAGAGAAAAAAGGCAGTGGGGAAGCACAATGGAGATACACACGTGCAGTCTCCCACAGGGGGGGATTCATAGGTGAATCGACGCGAGTGTGAACCCAGGAGGGGTCCACTGATGGATGAACCGACGTGAATACGACCAGGACGACCAGGTGGTGGGCTTGAACCTCAGGGAGGCTTCCTACATACCCTGTTTAGGAGACAGGGATCAAAGTCCACGTAGTTCGTTCTGTCAGGACTTACGCACTGAGGCAGCCTGGATGCGGCAAAGCTCAGTTGGAGAGGGACTTGGGCCGACGGTGAGAGACCTTGATCCCTGTCACGCCCTCTAATGGATTCGGCAGTGGGGAAGCACAATGGAGATACACACGTGCAGTCTCCCACAAGGGCGGATTCATAGGTGAATCGACGTGAGTGTGAACCCAGGAGGGGTCCACTGATGGACGAACCGACATGAATACGACCGGGACGACCAGGTGGTGGGCTTGAACCTCACGGAGGCTTCCTACGTACCCTGTTTAGGAGACAGGGATCAAAGTCCACATAGTTCGTTCGGTTCATGACACTACCCCCGTGGGCGAAGGCCACTCCAATCCCGACATCCCTGCAGAGACGAGCGGGTGGGGGCCACATCCAAACCGGGAGGACCCTGCGTGCGAGGCACGAGATCGGGCGATGCGGACGGTTTAACGTCTTGCCGGACGAAGTACAGTTTAACGTCGTGTGTTGAGGACGAAGCGGACGGTTTAACGTCTTGCCGAACGAAGTACAGTTTAACGTCATGTGTTGAGGACGAAGATGCTTGGCAGTTTAACGTCTTGCAGCACGGACGTGGTGCAGTTTAGCGTCCTTCAAGACGAATGCTGAACAGTTTAACGTCTTGTAGCTCGGACGATATGCTAGGCAGTTTAACGTCGTGCAGCTTGGACGTGGTACAGTTTAACGTCATGTGGGACGAGGGATGCCTGGCAGTTTAACGTCTTGTAGCGCGGACGATATGCTAGGTAGTTTAACGTCGTGCAGCTCGGACGTGGTACAGTTTAACGTCATGTTGGACGAAACACTTGGCAGTTTAACGTCTTGCAGCACGGACGAAGAGTGGTGCCGCCGATGGGTCTGTGTCACTTCGCGCGAGCCTGGAGGGCCGCACGGGAAGACAACGCACAGTGCGGGCACCCGGGATGAGGATCATCGGGCGCCACGCCGGCGGGTACCCTCAGGGGGTCAATGGGGGTGACCCCGGCGGATTGCGCTCAAAAGAGGAGCTTGGCGCGCAATACCGCGGGTCGGCGCGCAAATGGGCGGGCTGGCGCGCAATTGAGCCAGCACTTTGCGCGCAGATGATTGAGATTGCGCACACCGGGCTTCGGATAGCGCGCGGGGGCAACGGCTCATTCTTTAATGAATGGCCACTTTGAAAAGGGGGGGTGCGCGCAATCGGGCTGGATTGCGCGCACCCGGGGGCAATGGCGGGCAAGAAGCTTCTTTTGTGCGCGAAGGCCTTTGGGTGAATAATTGATTCAAAAGAAAGGATCCAAAGGGATTGCACGCGAAGGAGAACCCCGAGGCTTTCTTGCGCGAAAGAAAAGAGGTTACCTGAAGATCGGCATTGCGCGCGGAGGGGGTTGGATTGCGCGAACGAGCGACTCTTCGAATTCCAGCAACCTTCAAAACGTCGGGGGTCGCCTTATATTTATAGGCAACCCCGGGCGCGGAATCCGGCTCGCGGGCGCGCAAATTCCTTCACGGGCGCGGAATCGGGCCCGGCGCGCAAGGGAGTCGCGCGGGCCACGGGGGCGCAAAATTGCGCGCCGGTCCAGCGCATTGCGCGCATCCCGGGAGGTTTGCGCGCGGCACTACAACTTTGCGCGCAGGTCTCCAAAATTCCGCGCAAGGCCTCCGGGCTCTCCGAAACGTGCTTCTGACTCCAAATATGACCTCGCTTCCCGCATCCGGAGCTTTGTTTGGGAACAACAAACTTTTCCGGCGTCTACAAAAGCCCCCCCTCGGAATCTGATCGACGAGAGGTCGCAACGATCGGGTTCCGAGGGAGACGCCGGAATGCTGAAGTCCTGGGTGGCGCGGGACTGTGGCGCGCAAAAAAGGGCGTCGGGCTCGGAATTCGCCGTCTCGGTCGCGCAAAGCGCTTTCCGCGCAGCGCGGACACCCGTCCTCGCCTATAAATAGGGGCCCTGGGTCTCCCGCACCGTACACCGGCCTTCCGCGCGACAAGCTTTCAAGCTCTCATGCGCGAAATTTCCTTTTCCATCGCGGAATTCACCCGTTCGTCGCGCAAACCCTTTCGGATTTCGGCCTGTTTTTGCGTGAACACCCGGAGTTTTACGCGACGGACTTCCCAATTGCGCGCCGTCCACTAGGATTGCGCGCCAACTCCCAAACTTCTCTACCAGCATCTTCCGATTCCGCACGCCTCATCCCTTAACCCACACGACTCCCGGAGCTTCTGAGATGGCCGCGAATCAAGGGAATGAGGGGGATGCCGCCATTCGCAGAGCTGAGATGGCGGCGAACGAGGAGGTTTACGGAGCCAAGGAGATTGTTTCCAGCAATCAATCCTTATTCGACTTGCTGACGCCGGCCCAGAAGACATATCCGCTGTCGGACAACCTGCCGCTCTGGAACTTTGGCATCCCAGATGAGGTTCCGGTGCCAGGGTTCGAGGTTGATGCGCCACAGAACTGGGTGACTCGGGAGGACGAGCTTCCCCGCTATAACATCACCAACAATGGGCATCCTGCCAGGGAGACCAGACACTTAGATGTCTATGTCCTGAACCCGAGGACGCGAACCATCATCGGAAGTGAGCCTACTGCGGAGAACTCTCCAGCCCTCTACTCGAGCACATATCACCAGAGCGTCACCGACGACACCAAGGGCTGGCTGAAGGACTGGGACTTGTGGTCTGGGGTCAATTTCACTAGTGAGTGGGCCTGGGCGTTCTGGGTACGCCACACTTGCGATCACTTCGCGGAGGAGCTGCGGTACATCGGCCTGTTTGAGGCGGTGTGGACGTCGCAGTTCCACTTCTACCAGCAGTCCGAGCTCGGGCCGGAGCTGTTCACCCGCTTGTCCCCGGATACCAACACCTTCCACCTTCACCATGGGGAGGTTAGCATCGGTCTCTGGGACATCCACTGCATCGGAGGTATCCCGCTGGAGGGTTACCAATACGATGAGTTCCTGCCCCCGAAGAACATCTGGGAAGACAAGTCACGGACTCCCATTCTGACATGGCATCTACTTGACTTGGTTACGCAGCGGCTCGAGATCAAGGACTTCCATAAGGACATAGCCTACAAGGAGTGGTTCAGCCAGTTCTTGGAGCATGACCCAGCGGTCAAGATGCCAGGCAGGGGGAAGCGGTGCCCGATCGCGGCTCAGAGGAGCTGGAACGGGTCGTACTGGCGGGTCCTGGAGACGGGCGACTACCGCTCATGGGGGTACCGCGTCATCGAGGCCCGGGACCCAAATGTCCGGTACGCGGCGTTCCTGGCCGCCTTTCTGAGTGGGTGGCTCCAGCCAGTATGGGACGCGAGAATGGGCGTCCGCCCGGCGACACTGGCGATGGCGGGCGCCATGGTCGCCAATAAAAGATACAACCTCGGGGTCCCAGTGCTGGCTAAGCTGTACGCCATCCTGGGACGCATCTCGCGAGGGGGGTCGCCACGAAGGATCTGTGGGCCCTTTCAATTCTTCCACGGCTGGGTGGCTGCTCACCTTGGTGGGTACACGTTTCCAAACGCCATCATTCTTCCGGGCAACGACCTGCGACCCTCCCTGCTGAACATTGCGGGGGTCGCTCCGATGACCCTAAATGAGGAGGGCGTGAGGATTCGGATTGGAAATCATGCCAATTTCAACTTCAGCCCGTTCCCCACTCCCGTTGGCCAGATGATCGACAACGGGCAGGGTCCGCTGGAGCAGCACGAGTACTTCCTGAACATGCGGGGCGGGGTGCTCGTGGCTCGGATCGACGGGAAGGTGATCTGCGAGCCCTACTTGCCAACCCGGTTGGCCAGGCAGTTCGGGTGCCTTCAACGGATTCCGAAGAGGGTATTCACTGCTGTCCGGGAGGAGATGAACCCTGGCGTCCTTCGCCAGATGTGGCTAATTTTCACCGCTTTCGGCTCTGGCGAGGTCATCACTCTCCCTCCTACCGGGGTCGACGCAGGCTTGGCAACCGAGTACGCTGAACACTGGGCCATCGCGTACCCCGAGGGGCTTCTACGGAAACCAGTTCGGCGACTCGAGGTCACCCGTGCGGAGACCAGGCGTCAAGGAAGGAGGCGAAGCGCCGTCACACGGGGGAGAACGGAGGCGCGCCAAGCAGTGGAGCCGGCGCGGGCAGGGACTTCGGCGGCGGGCACATCGCAAGCTGCCGCCACGACTTCAGCGCCCGGAGAAGGGGCACATGCGGTGGTCGAAGAGAGGCCCGGGAAGCAGGTAAGGCGTCTACTCGAACCCTCCCACGATGCAGTCTTCCCAGTGCTGTGGTCGGCCTGGATGACCCTGCGGCAGTCACTGGGGACCGAAGCCATCTGGCGAAAGATACTCAGAGAAGGAATCCATCTGCCAGAGGTCGGGTGCCTCCAGATCGCCGACAGGGTGAACTTCCACCGGCGGTATGCATCTCTGACGGCCATGGACGAGTACACGCGCCAACATGGTCAGCGTGCGGAGCCGTCCCTTCTGGGGAAGGTGATGCTCGGTCGAGAGCCTTCTCCAGAACAGATGTCGCCGGAGGGAGATGAGAGTAACGACGACTCCGAGGAAGAGGAGGAGACGGGGGAGGATGAAGGTTCTGAGGGAAGGTCCCATCAGGGGAGCCCGCGGGAGAGCGGCGAGGTGGCCGGCTCTGACAATGTTGATGTCACTGAGCTCCTCGAGGTCCGATTCTATCCCTACTCAACCTGCTTCATCCATTCTCTTATGCAGCTTCTAACCCATTTCTCCACCTTTCTCAGGAGTGTGTGGATGTCGGTCAGGCATCCTCAGTAGGAGTAGGAGAGGCGCCAGCAGGACAAGGCGGGGGCCAGACACTCATCATTGAATTGACAAGCACGGAAGGGTCCCCTGCTGCAATTGCTCCTGCGGCAGTCGGGACAGCGGAAGACGACGCTCTGGATTCCCGTAAGTCCTTTACTTTACTGTTGGTGCTTTCCGTTGACGATCCATGACTAACCACGGCATGCCCTGCGCAGTGATCTCAATACTAGAGGCTCGTCGGGCTACCGAACCCGGGCCATCTACGAGTGGACCAGTGGCAGACATGCCGCCTGCTCTGGAACAGACTTCTCACACCGAGCCGGCCCCACCAACTGCTGATCAGGGGGCGGCGGACGCCGGCGGTGCTGCCATCGGAGAGAGGTCAGGGGCTGACGAGGGTGTCAACGTCGCTGGGGCGGGAGAAGAAGGTCGCCCAGATGTTGGGGATCCTATCCCCCGTGAGGACATCCCAGGGGCGGACCCTGCGGCAGACCTGCTGGCTGCCTTTCCTGCTTACAGGCCTGCCGACCCCGAGGAGATGGACGACTCGGACGAGGAGGTGGTAGAGGAGAGCCGGGTAACGCGTCGCAGGGGGTGGAAGTGCATCCAGCGCTTCCTCAAGCGAGACCCATCGGAGTGGCTGGGGCGCATGGGATCACTTCAAACCTGGGTGCGCTTCCTGTGTGCCGGGGGAGCTGATGCTCAACGCCTCCATCTGACAGTCCGTGATTTCATGGCTGAAAAGATGCGCGAGAGCCGCCGGTGTGCCGATGTTGCACAATGTCGGGACATGTCGGAGAGCACGCGGGCGCTCCTCGTGGTGGAGCAGGAAGTCCGGCGCCTCGAAGGGCAGGCGGCAGAGAAGGAGGCCTTCGTCGCGGCGTGCGCTGAGCTTGTGGAGCAACTAACGGCCCAGCTGGTTGACGACCAGGTACAGCTGACGGAGGCGGGCCAACAGATGGTCACACTTCAAGTCGAGCGGGAGCGTGCACAGGCCAAGATCGACGAACTGCGTGCTGCGACCGCCGATGAAGAGAGGGCACGCAGAGAGCGAGAAGCAGCTCTGGAGGCCGCCAGCCAAAGGGTAGCGGCGTTGGAAAGACTCATTCAGCACGCTGATCCCTAGGGGCTTTGTTTTGCCATTCCCAGAACATTTTGCTTCCGCTACTCAATACTTCGATCCATTTGTATGAATCACCATATTTATCTGCATCTTTTGGCTTAACATGCTCAACCACAATTCATTGTCTTGCGGGAGTTTCAACCAAGCTTCAGGTATCCACAATTGGGCCTGGATTTCTAAAGAAAAGAGGGAGGTCATTCCTAGGAAAGGAGACCTCAAGCCTAATCAATGTATCATCCCCCCAACTTGTTCCGACACACGAGCGGGACAACGCTAGGGGCGTTGAGATTTTATCCGAACAAAGGGAAATGAGAAAGGGTGAATCGCGTGTCCCGAATTCAGAAATCCACGACGGTCGGCCTTCCAGGAAATGCCCAAGACAGCAAGCGGACAATGGATCAACCGACCATACTACTGCAATAGACGGACCGAAGGTCATCATTCATATTGCAGGAGGCGGATCACATGTCATCATCAATGCCGCTTTGGGGGTTCCTTCAGGCACAATGGTGGAAATCCAGATCAACAGGGCATGCGAAGCGTGGGGCGAAGTGATGATTTGTTCGGACAGAATCCAACGCTCCCAAAATTGTGCCACCGTGGGGAAAGCGTATTAGGCGGATGCACTAATCTGGCCGTGAATCACCGCAATTCTCAGACAGAACCCCTTTGAAGAGGAAACTGTCGCTTCCCATCATTGCGATGGGGAATCCCGAGCTGGATCGGGGAGAATATCACAACTGCACCACTCTACCAGAAGCCAGGCCAGACGGCCGGCGACGAGGAGGGGCGGGACTTAGCGATCCCTGAGGCTGGACCTGAGTCGAGATGCTCGGGTGTTCCTACGTACTCCATCAGGCTGGAGATCAAGCCACATGTAGTTTTGGGAGTGCAGTTTTAACATCATGCGGGATGTATAACCCCGTTTGGGGAGATTTTATTTTAGGGTCGTAGAGCTTGGACCATAGGGGCAGATCTTAGTTTAAGGTCTTAGATCTCGGACCATAAGAACCTCAAAGTACGCCACATCGTGGTCCTATCCCCTGGATATGCGAAGATGCAATGAGGGATAGTGTCAAGAGTGTCGAGATTTTGCCTGGTCAGAATGGGAGGTGGAAAATGTAATGCGAATCATGCGACCATTCACTCAAGGATTGGGGGCACTAGCGTAACGATATGGGAGTACTGCCGACCGTGGAGGAAAAGCAGCATCAATATCGTACTGACCGTTGATGGAATGAGGTAGCAAACGAGCATCAACCGATCAAGCGCAGGATTCATATCGATTTGCTACCCGAGGCCCTTGGGGGCACCAGCCCGAGTCGGTGGGAGAGCACTGAGGCATTGTGTCCAGACCGCTCACGGGGGCTCCACCCAGGGCGTAGGCGATGGGTCCGAATGAAAGGGAGCATGAAGCCTGAAAAGTGGAAGGAACCTGACCAAGCTGAACCTGACCCTCCTGGCAATAAACCAGAGTACTCTTGACACCGGTGGACCACTTCAAGGGGTCGAGGGACACGCCTTGAGGGTGACCCGAAGGCGGCGGATTCCCAAGAGAAGGGGGAATCTTTAAGAGGTGGGGGCTGGACCCGAAGTTTCAAACATCCGGGCGTTCCTACGTATCCCATAAGGATGGGAATCAAGCCACACGTAGTTCTGGAAGCGCGGCGCAACACAATCGGGCACCAGCGCGGGGAGAGGTGCGGGTCTGGCCCTCGCACCCAGAAGAAGCGGCATTTGATATTTCTTATTTGTCCTTAAAGGTGGATGGTTTTTCTTTGTGCATCGACATGCCTGTGATTAAGAAATCCCTGGCGTCGCCACAATAATCAAGACATGAAAGGCATTGATGAATGGCGTGGTTATTAACCAGCGCCCAACGTGAGTGTCCTCCGAAGAGAACATCACAATGCAGTGCCGTTTCTCGTCGGGCGGCCAAGACGATCACAGTTTACGGTCGTGTGGTAGGACCAGACAACACAGTTTAAGGTCGTGTGGTTCGGACCATGGAGGAATCCGCTTATTGCGATATGGCGGACTCAGCGGAGGTGGGAACATACCCAGCCCTGCGGTCACGCACGATTCCAGGAGAAGGATCCTGGGATAGGGGCCTGCGTATGTCCGTCACCCGAGGGGTAGAGATGCTAGCCTCCAGCTATACTGGGCCCAGAACGCGATTGTTCGGGCGACTCCTTCCTCCTTATGGGGACGAGGGTCCAGCTACACATGGCCCTTAGGGAGGACATCAGCATATATCCTTGGTGCTCAGATCGTGGGAGCCTCGAGAGACACCATTACCCCGGTTGGCCTGCCTAACGTGTAAAGGTGTACTGAAGGTCAGTATGAAGAGAGTGTCGAGATTCCACTACAATGCACAAAGGCAGAGTGTGACGAGGACTGCGCAACCAATGTTCAGAGCCTGAAAGAGCCGACATGGCGATCAAGGAAGTCGCTGACCATATTCGCAACACAACATCCGATCGCGTCAGCCTAGGGCGGGGCAAGCAAACGAGCATCAACCGCTCAAGCGCATGATTCATATCGATTTGCGGCCCAGGACCCGCCGGTGAATCGACCCGGAGCGGTAGGAGAGCACTGAGGCATCGTACCCAAACCGCTAACGAGGATCCCTTTGAGTGAAGGCTCGAACAAGAGGAAGCGCGAGGCCTGACAAGCAACACAGGACTTGTCGGGATTGAATCCGACGCCACGGGTCATAGACCTGAGTACCCAAAACATGTTAACAGACCACCGAAAAGGGTCGGAGGACTCACCTTGAGAGCAACCAAAAGAGGGCAGATCCC
This sequence comes from Viscum album, assembly GCA_963277665.1. Taxonomy (NCBI): domain Eukaryota; kingdom Viridiplantae; phylum Streptophyta; class Magnoliopsida; order Santalales; family Viscaceae; genus Viscum; species Viscum album. The sequence goes on from OY728122.1 coordinate 2,098,842,516, forward strand.
CGTGATCAACAAAGAGACGGGGCTGGACCTGAAACACAAGCGTCCAGGCGGTCCTACGTATCCCATAAGGATGGGAATCAAGCCGCACATAGTTCTTGAGAGGCAGTTTAACGTCATGCAGGACGAATGCTGAACAGTTTAACGTCTTGTAGCTCGGACGTGGTACAGTTTAACGTCATGTTGGACGAATGAAGTTTAACGCCGTGCGGGACGAACTGCAGTTTAATGTCGTGCGGGACGAAGTATAGTTTAACGTCGTGTTGGACGAAGATGCTTGGCAGTTTAACGTCTTGCCGCGCGGACAAAGTGCACTCAGGCAAAGTACTGCTTGAGGAACCTAGCGTTGGTGGGAGGAGTGACACGCTCACCATCCATAGTCGCTAGAGAGTACGCGCCATTGGGATAGACTTTGTGGACGACAAGAGGTCCCTCCCACTTGGGATCCAACTTGGGTGGTTTCCTTCCGGGGATCATTGGCGCTCTTAGGCCCAGTACTAGGTCACCCTCCAGGAAAGAGCGGAGGCGAACCTTCTTATTGAAAGCTCGAGCCATTCTGCTTTGATTCCTCTCCAAGTTGTGCAAAGCGCGAAGCCTATTCTCATCCAGTGCTTCCAACTTGACTAGACGGGCTTCAACAGCTCTGTCCGGCACTTGCTGGTCATAGACCGCAGTGCGCAAGGACGGTAACTGGATCTCGATGGGCAGGACGGCCTCAGCTCCATACACCAGGGAATAAGGGGTCATCTGGGTGGAATTGCGAGTCGTCGTCCGATAAGCCCAGAGGGCGTTGGGGAGCTTGTCCGGCCAACTTTTCTTGTTCTGACCAACCAACTTTTGCAGAATGTTAGAGAGGGTTTTGTTAAACGCCTCAATCTGTCCATTTTCCTGCACATGATAGCGAGATGTATGGTTCGAGCGAATGTTGTACTTGGCGTACAACTTCTTCAACTCGGCTGCTCGGAAATTGGCTCTGTTATCCGTGAGGATAGCGTGGGGCACTCCAAATCGATAAATGATGTTGGAGTTCACGAAGTCAGCGATCGAACAGGATTTGACCTCTCTGAGCGGAATCGCCTCTGCCCATTTGGAGAAGAAGTCCGTGGCGGTCAGAATGAACCGGCACTGGCGAGCCGTCGCCGGCGGGTAAGGTCCCACAACGTCCATCCCCCAGACTGCAATGGGCCAAGAATACCTGGTGGTATGGAGAGGCTCCGGCGGCCGATGCACAAAGTTTGCATGAACCTGGCACGCATGGCACCTCCTGGCATACTCGATGCAGTCATGGATCATGGAGGGCCAGAAGTATCCCAACCTCCGAATCTGGTGGGACAGCTTCGGCCCAGTCTGATGGGCACCGCATGAACCAGCATGAACCACTTGCATGACTCATGGGATCTCAACTCCCTGAAGGCAACGGAGGAGAACACCATCAAATCCGCATCTATAGAGGATCTGCTCCAGGCCGGGACTGCTCTGGAGGACAAACTGCGATGCGCGGCGTCGAACTCGCTCGCGCTTGGCCCGATCTGATGGGAGAATGCCATGTTGGAGGTACTCAACCAAAGGCGTCCTCCAATCAGGGGCTGGTTCGACTGCCATATCTGGGGTACTCGGGGCTCCGGGCATAGGGGAAACTGTGGTGAGATTACTTACCGACGGGCCGCGATATCCCTTCGGGATAATGGGAGCGATGAGCCTGCGGTGCGTCACGCGGACGATCAGGTTGTCCTGTTCAGGCTCTACAAGTGACGCAGCAAGGCTGGCCAAAGCATCTGCTCGACCGTTCTGCGACCGGGGAATATGGACAATTTCTGGCCGAGAAGGAAACTGGGCCATCAGAAGGAGGGTGCACTCCAGCAATGGCACAAGTTCCGGATTCATTACAACATAGTCGCCATTGATCTGCTTGACGACCAGCTCGGAGTCCCCTTTCACACATAGATGGGGCACGTCGATCTCGAGAGCCAACTCGAGGCCAGTGATGAGGGCATGGTATTCTGCCTCATTGTTGGTATAGCCCTCTGACAACAGGAAAGAGTATGGCAGCACGGCTTGCTCCGGGGTAATGAAGACGATACCCAAGCCCACTTTGTTGAGCTTAGGATTATCGAGTCTTCTACCGGTGGGGCTCCAGGAGGCACCGTCAAAGTGAATCTGCCAGCATGGAACGGCTCGATCGACCGAGAGAATGGCCTCATCAGGAAAGCCTAGATCCAGCGGCTGATCCGCGGAGGTTGGGTGAGAAGCCAGAAAGTCTGCCAATGCTTGCCCTTTGATGGCCTTCTGAGACATATACCTGATGTCGAACTGCTGGAGAATCATAGCCCACCGCGCTAGACGGCCAGTCAACATAGGCCGGCTCAGGATATACTTCAACGGGTCTACCCGAGAAACCAACTGTACCTCATGGTGCTGCAAGTAGTGCCGTAATTTCTGTACAGCAAATACGAGCGCCAGGCAGCTCTTCTCGATGGGGGAATACCTAACTTCCGCATCGAGGAGCATGCGACTGAGGTAATAGAGGCTATTCTCTGTTCCCTCGTTGTTCTTCTGGGCGAGAAGGGCACCCAGGGACCGTTCCAGGGCGGTCACATAAAGGACCAGCGGCTTCTCGGATACAGGCGGCATCAGAACCGGAGGTTGAAGCAGGTACTGCTTGATTTCCTCGAATGCGGTCTGACACTCCTTATCCCATACATAGGTGGCACCTTTCTTCATGAGCCGAGAAAAGGGCTTACACTTGCCGGCCAGATTCGCGATGAATCACCGTATATAGGCTAAGTGGCCTTGGAACCCTTGCAGTTCCCGGATGTTACCTGGGGGAGGCATCTGGCTAATCGCCCTGATCTTCTCTGGGTCGATCTCAATACCCCGGTACCTTACCACAAAGCCAAGAAACTTTCCGGAGGTGACCCCGAAGGCACACTTCAACGGGTTCATCTTCAAGAAGCGAGACCGGAGGAAGCTGAACACTTTCTCAAGATCTTTGAGATGGTCCTGACGCTGGCGCGATTTGACCACCAAGTCGTCGACGTAGCATTCCACCAGTGTGCCGAGGATTGGCTTGAATATGCGGTGCATCGCCCGTTGGTAGGTGGCACCTGCATTCTTCAGGCCGAAGGGCATGACCTGGTAACAAAAGATACCTTGGGGGGCCTTGAAGGCAGTGAGCTCCTCATCCTCAGGGGCCATCTGGATTTGGTTGTATCCGGAGTATCCATCCATGAAGGAGAGGGCTTGGAACCCTGCCGTGGCGTCAATCAACAGCTCTGTCACTGGAAGGGGAAAATCATCCTTCAGACAGTGGCGGTTGAGATCGCGGAAGTCGATGTAGACTCTGATCTGCCCGTTCTTCTTCCTGACCGGCACAATGTTGGCCAGCCATTTGGGGTACTGAACTTCCCTCACAAAGTTGGCTTTGATAGGCTTGTCAACTTCGGCCTCAACCATGGCACCGTGGAATGGGTGCATCTTCCTGGGAGGCTGCTTGAACCCGCGATGGTTCGCCGGGAGACCAAGGCGGTGGACGGCTACCTGAGGATCTATCCCCGGCATCTCGTCATAGCCCCAAGCGAACACATCACGTTGCTGTCTAAGGAAGTCCATGTACTGCTGCCGCTCTTCAGAGGGCATGGCGGCACTGACCAATGTGGGCCTTGGATCTGCCTCGGTTCCAAGGTTCACCTGTACTAACTCATCGACCGTGGCGGAGATGCCCTCCTCAAAGGCTAGGGGTGCATCTTCCACGTCCTCTCCACTCGGGGAGGGATCGTCCACGGGAGAGACTGCGTTGGAAACTGCATTGGGGCTACCAGATCCTGCTGGGCCGCTGGTGCTGGCACGGGCGGTCGCGGTCATCTCATCAGGAGACTCACAGGCCGTCGAGACCACGGATACGTCCAACCGTTGAATCGGGAGGACGTAAGCGTCATCCAAGCTTGCCCAGGGACCACTTGCAACAGCGACAGGCTCAACCTCACCTGCCAGGATCTGCTTGTCCTTGCTCTTGTAATAGTCCGCGTCCAGATAACGGGCTTCACATGAGGAAAAAGGAGAGGCATCTCCCTGAAGCACGCCCACTCGACCATCAAGGGAGTATTTGAGGCATTGGTGGTATGACGAGGGAACCGCCGCATGAAGGTGGAGCCATGGCCTGCCCATCAATGCGTTATACGCAGTGTCTTGAGAAACTACCATGAATTCGGTGTTGGCAACCAAGTCACCGAACTGGGTCTTCAAATGTATCTTGCCGACCGGAGTTTGCTCGGTGTGGTCGTACCCCTGGATCCTGAGGTCGGAGGGGATCAAGTCATCCTCAGACAACCCCAATCCCCGGAGCATCCGAGTGGGAATCAGGTTAATCCCGGACCCCGTGTCGACAAGACAGCGCCGGACTTCAAGGCCATTGAACTGGCCAGTAACATACAGTGGACGAATGTGCCCCTGTATAGGAGGGTCTTCATCCTTACCAGAGAACGAGATAACTGCCTGACATTCGGCGTCCTCGATCGTTTCGGCGTGAAAGGCCTTTGCAGCCGCAACCTCTGTCTCAAACTGGAGGGGGCCCTTCAGGGCTTCAGTGAGTGCCTCACGCATCTCAGATGACATGCGCAGAGCCTCAAGGATGGAGAGCCTTGCTGGGATGTCATCCAAGTGCTTCAGGACATCATACTTTTTGGCCAAGCGCGAGCCCCTGGTTGCAGGAGGTTGCTATGCGGTTGGAGGCATGACGGGCCTTGCCGGTTGGACCGGCGGCCGACTGGTGCTTGGCGCATCTCGCTGTTCATTGGTTGAAGCCCGGGAAGTAGTCACCGTACTGGGGTCAGGAGGCCGGGATGGACTCGTGGCAGGGCGGAGCTGATCGCGACGCGGCTGAGGCGGTTCTGCCTGGTCCCACACCACAAACAGTGGTGGAGGAAAATCCGTCATCCCTGGATGGGGGGGCTGCGCGCGCTGAGCTCGGTTTGGAGCCTGCTGCCTAGTCTCAGTGGCGTGCACGTCCTGGCTGGAGGTACCAACTGTCATGCCCCAGCGGCTCTGGTTGTTGCGGTTCCTCCGACGGTGGCGACGACCGGGGACACTAGGGAGGTCCACCTGGTGTTCTTCAACGTCGAGAACCGAAAAGGGATTTACCAGCTCGACGGTGTTAACCGAAGCGTAACCAACACTGTCATCGGACGAATCATCCACCACTGGGAGGATCCGGGGAGGGATCCCCATCTCCGGGGGCATGAAATCGCCGAGAGTGTGGGATAGTGGCGGAACTGGCGGGGCGCGCTCTTCCTTCTTGCGCCGCCGCCGTTTGCTCTTCTCGGAAGAGGCAGGCTGGGATGACGATGCCGAAGCAGCACCCGCAGATTCTGGGGGCTCAGGCTGATTCAAGCATGCACGGATGATTCCATGGGCGCGAATGATCGTCTTGCGGGCCATCCAGTTTTTATACTTCTGGGATCCGCGGTCGGAGACCAGCTGCCATTCGTCCTCATTGCCGCTATCATCATCTGATCCCACGAACACGCCCGCCACTTGTGCTGGAGCTGGGCCAAACCTGATTACATTGTTGTTAATCTGGTCTTGGAGCCAGTCCTTAAACATGTAGCACCACCGGATGGTGTGCCCCAGGGCCCGATGGTAAGGGCAGTAGCGGGGGTTATCCGTGAGATGTGCCTCCTCCGGCCTCCAACACTCAGGCAGTCGCACAATCCTCTGCTCCAGAGCGCTCCGGAAATAACCGGGGACCTGATCCTCGTGAAATGAGTAAGTCAGTTATCGCGGGCCCCTGGGAGCGTGGTCTTGACGAGGGGCTGGAGGGGCCTGCCGAGGAGGTGGACCGTGATTATCTCGCCTGGGTTGTGGCGGTAAATTACGCGGAGGGGCCGGCCGGTTCTGGGGCTGCCGCTGCTGGGCCGGGAACTGAGCCCGTGGAGGCGGATTCCTGTGAGGCTGTGGAGCTGGCCTCACCGGCAGCAACTCCAACTGCCTGGGGGCCTCTATCTGGGCAACAGCAGCGGGCTCAGCCCTACTGACTCTCCTTGCAGGAATCATAGGAGGCAGCGGGTGTGCCTGACTGGCCTGTTGCAGGGCTTCCTCAAGACGTTGAGCTTTGTCTGAGAAGTCCCTGAACCCTCCGGGGTAATTCTGAGTGATCAAGGAAGGGACCAGCTCGGTCTTGACGTTCCCGACGCACATTGTCAGCAACTGCTCCTGAGTCAATGGCATGTCAAGGGAATACGTGAGACCCTTCCATCGAGCGACGAAATCCGCGACTCGCTCATCAGGCCTCTGCTTGCACATGAAGAGGTCTGCGATACTCGTCTTTCGGGTCGTGGAACTGAACTGGTAGAGGAACTGTCTACGAAGGTCCTCCCAGCTAGTTATCGACCCGACGGGGAGCTGGCTGTACCAGACAAATGCTGGCCCTTCCAGTGTCTGGACAAAGCAGCGAAGCTTAGCGGCCTCCTGCTGCGCCGGAGTTCCCAACATAGGCCCGCACCTCGAGTTGAAATGGGCCAAATGCTGTGGCGGATCTCCAGTCCCGTTGAAGGGGGAGAAAGTGGGATTCCCGAATCCCGGAGGTGCCGGCATGTCATCCACCCATGCTGGTTATGGCTTTCCGTCCGGTGGGAACGCCACTTGCCGAGTCTCCAAGGCTTCCAAGAGGGCGATGAGTGCCGCCATCGGATCGTCCAGACATGGGTTCCAGTCCTGGTGAGGATCTCTAACCATGAGCGCATTGCATGGCCCTTCAATCGGGTCGTCGACCGGGTCGTCGAACTCGGCAGCTCGTGGGACGGCGGGCGGAGCAGCCCTTGGGGCAGCGGGAGGAATCCGAGCGGGGTCTCTCAGGTAGTCATGCCGCTCGGGAGGGTGCGGTGAAACATACCGCTCCCTCTTGCCATAGGAAATGGCCTCTCCCCTGTCGGCAAACACGGCATAATCACGGTTGCCCGGGAGAGCCTCATCGAGGGGTGGTTGTTCCTGTCCCTGCTGTCCTTGCCTAGGATCACCGTAGTCAGGCCGCGGTTCTGCAGCGCGCTCGGCGAGGAGCTGGTCAACTAGCTTCTTCTGCTCGGCGAGCTGTTGACGTAGCGTAGCCTTCTCGGGATCCTCGTCTGCCCTCTGCATGGAGGCAGATGGGTCGAAGGGCTTTATAGCCTCGCCTTGCTCTTTACCTTTGCTGACGTTTCGGCTCAACGTCAGTGCTTCAGTGGGTGTGGGGAGACCCAGGAGGTTCCTCTGGTGATGAGTAACTCTCGCCGATGGATCCAACAACGGCTTGTCTTCGGGGGGAGATCCCCCATCGAGAAGTTCCAAGCCGTTCCCCTCCCCCGACAGGTCAGCCATATTGACCGTTTCCGTCCCTGGGGATGTACTCTCAGGGCCACCCAGTGAATCGGGCTTTCGGCGAATCTCACTGAAGCTTAGGGCAGCGTACTGCCCCCATCCACAGATATACACGTGGGGGGTGGCTCCCTCGATAACCTTGCGGAGTACTTGAAAACACTCAACGCATCGTTGTTGGAGGGCCTCGTGGTGCCCAAATGACCCGGGGTGCCGAACCGCGGGGAGCGTGGCCAGGTCAATTTGACGGCACTGCTCACCAATATCCTCCAGGTGTGCTTGACTCCCGGGATATGGCATTTGTAGGCGGTGAAGATGGGAGTGAGTCTCCCAGAGAGTTCGGCGGAAGCATTCGATCTCATCCGGGGTGAGTGATTCGGGTGCATCAAAGTCCGGTCCTACGACTGGCCAAAACTTCTCAGGGAAGTGGCCCTCTGCAAGGATGGTCCAAAAGCTCCATGACTCAAAATCGGGACCCAGGTCTCCTTGGTCCTCTTCAACGACTGGGAATGGACGGGGAACCGGCAGTGGCGCCGAGGTGGGCCGCCGGGCCGACGGGCTGGCCGGCGGTGAATACGGCGAGCAGGCCGATTGGCCCCCATATCCCGGGCCGCCCTCTGAGGGTGGCGGTGCCCCAGCTACCACATCACGATAGGACGGGCCGGCGAGCAAACATCTTGCCGTAGCATCGGTGCTCGCCGAGGGTGCACTAGATCGTGGTTCGACCGTCGGTCCCCAGAAAAAGTCTTCGGCTTCTTCGATCGAGGCAGAAGGCGCTTCCAGAGGGGCCGGTACCAACCGCAATCTTGATCCTTGGGGGTCTACCAGGCCCTCACTACTCCGGATATACCTTCGGAGAGAAGCGGGGATCATATCGATCTCGCTCTCGGGAAGTACGAGGCTGACGTGCCGCATTCCTACCCCTGCCCCTAACTGGCGGGATCGGGGGGAGGGCTCCGTCGCTGAATCATACTCCGCCTCTGTATCAGAGAAAGGAACTGGTCGGATCTCTGTCCGGAATTCCGCAACATTCTTCCCTCGACGTTGACGCCTCGCCTTCCTGCCCCTGGGTGGTTCTTTAGGGCATGGCTGATCTCTGTCCTGGCGTCCTCCGGCCGCACCGGTGCTGGGGCCAAGAGGACTGGGAACCAAGGTGCGAGGAGCACCGGGACAGATATCAAAGGGGACGTGGGGAGAGATGATTCAGGGCGGGCCTCCGGGCCGGGATCGGAAGGTGGGATAACCCATGCCTCTTGGATCGGCCACACGGAGTAGCCCCTGTTGGTGAATAGCGCTACCGCGAGGTGGTCCGCGGTGGCTATTGCCTGTACCAGCAACCGGGAGAGTCAACCCAACCTGCCTTTGGGGCGGTCGGGGCCTCGATCCAGGTCGGGCAAAGATGTGCCCCTGCTCAGGATGCGCAGGGGCCTGGTGACTGGAGCCAGCAGTGGCTTGAGCCAACGCGGCCGCTGTTGCTAGGGCCCCAAGGTGGGCATCCTCTTCCGCTCGTGCCCGACGCTTGCGTCGGGACAAACGAGTCGGGATGAGCGGCGCGGGAAGGTGGAGAGCCCGTTCTTCGACTTGAGAAGCCTGGCGGCGGTGTCTCCGTGGCCTGACAGGAGCCTTTATCGCGGATCCCTAGAGCGAATCTCGGATAGGGTGGTCCCGGACATCTTCCACCTCATCCGCATAGGGGAAGGAGTTGTCAGAGCGCTCCGTGGATAAACTCCCGAAGCGGTTGGACGTCGAGGTAGGCAGCGGTGCCTCCCTGCGCAGCCCTCGGGGGCAGCGTTGGTGGCGAGGTGCAGCTTCCTCAAGGTCTAGGCGAGCCATGTCCCTGGTGGGGATGACACCCTCTTCCTCATATCTCCGCACCAAGTTGTTAATCACCCTTCTCTGGATGACCTCCGAGGGGGAGAGAGGGCGTGGTTGCCCCGCAGTTGTGGCTGCTGGGACGGCTGTGGAACGGGCGGGACCGCACGGAGTAGCCGGGTCGGTGTTTCCCCTACCCCTGCGCCAGTGGGCGGGTGGCGATCGGGCACTGGATCGGGCGACATGATTCCTGAAAGCAGGGAGAAAAACCCATTAACACTGACAGGAAAAGGAATCGACAACCAACCATTAGTGCCACGACGCCTTCCGTGGGGGGAACCCAGGCCATCGACGTCGTGAGACGGAGTGCCCGATTTCCCTTCCCCAGCCCCTGGCGGGTTCCGTGCCCCGGTGTTGAATGCTCGGTCCAGCAGCATGCTGGTCTTCCAAAACCTCTGAAAGTAATCGGTCTTCGTATCGAGGAGAAGAGATTCACGTCGGGTTCACCATTTTTCTGTTTCGGTGCGGATGTGCGTCGGGATTCTGTTCCGACGCTGTTCCGCCAGGACGCGTTCGCGCGTGCGCCCGTCGACCCGAGGGGATGGGCGCGCGGCTTGTGGCCCCGCAGTCCCGCTTTCCAAAGGCGGGCGGCATCCGTCCCTTATTCAGGGGCGTCTGCTCCTTGATCGAAACCAGGATGATGGGATGTCGGCTCCTCCTTCCGTGGACGTCTCCTCGGAACTCGTCGCCTAATCCGGGTCTCCCTCATAGATTTAAGACGTGCTCGTGAATCTCGTTCCCGGCGCCATGTCTCCATGGACACCGGTTAATTACGCTGCTTCCGCCCGGACGCTCCAAGGAGTCTGGTCGGGGCAGCAACCTGCGGTGAGGAGACCGGGTAGCTCTGGGTGCTGGGGGCGTGTCTTAACACTGTGGCCCTGCATGTCTGCCTTCCGTCCCTAATAGGGCTTCTCGAAGGCGTGATGACCTGAGGCATCCCGCGCTGGGTGCGGGGAACTGTGTCACTTGAGGTTTTCCTCAGCTTCCCATGTTTAACACGGGGTATGCCGCGAGTTTAACGTCCAGCGGGGACGACATCAGACTGATCAACACGGGAAGTGGATCAGATGACAGAACCCTTTGCGGGGAACCTCCGATGTTGGGGCCAGCACATGGGTGGATTCCCGAGTGAAGTGGAGTGGAATGAAGTGGCATGACCCCACCGGGATGTGGCGGCCCGGGTAAGGATCAGGATGGATGATGGAGTGAAGAGCTTGGACCCCGTAGGGGCTTCCTACGTACCGCGCGTTAGCGCAGATCAAAGTCAGCGTAGTTCGGATATACAGTTTAACGTCATGCTGGACGTCGGCAAGCCGACTCACGAAGAGGTCGAGGCCGCCGGGCAGAGGATTGAACCGAACCACCTCGCACAGAGGGGGATGGAACGGCCGGGTGGATCACAGTTTCACGTCATGCGGGATGCTGAAAGGAAAAAAGAGAAAAAAGGCAGTGGGGAAGCACAATGGAGATACACACGTGCAGTCTCCCACAGGGGCAGATTCATAGGTGAATCGACGCGAGTGTGAACCCAGGAGGGGTCCACTGATGGATGAACCGGCGTGAATACGACCGGGACGACCAGGTGGTGGGCTTGAACCTCAGGGAGGCTTCCTACGTACCCTGTTTAGGAGACAGGGATCAAAGTCCACCTAGTTCATTCTGTCAGGACTTACGCACTGAGGCATCCCGGATGCGGCAAAGCTCAGTTGGAGAGGGACTTGGGCCGAAGGTGAGAGACCTCGATCCCTGTCACGCCCTTTACTGGCTTCGGCAGTGGGGAAGCACAATGGAGATACACACGTGCAGTCTCCCACAAGGGCAGATTCATAGGTGAATCGACGTGAGTGTGAACCCAGGAGGGGTCCAATGATGGACGAACCGACGTGAATACGACCGGGACGACCAGGTGGTGGGCTTGAACCTCAGGGAGGCTTCCTACGTACCCTGTTTAGGAGACAGGGATCAAATTCCACGTAGTTCATTCGGTTCGTGACACTACCCCCGTGGGCGAAGGCCACTCCAATCCCGACATCCCTGCAGAGACGAGCGGGTGGGGGCCACATCCAAACCGGGAGGACCCTGCGTGTGAGGCACGGGATCGGGCGATGCGGACGGTTTAACGTCTTGCCGGACGAAGTACAGTTTAACGTCATGTGTTGAGGACGAAGCGGACGGTTTAACGTCTTGCCGGACGAAGTACAGTTTAACGTCGTGTGTTGAGGACGAAGATGCTTGGAAGTTTAACATCTTGCAGCGCGGACGTGGTGCAGTTTAGCGTCCGGCAAGTCGAATGCTGAACAGTTTAACGTCTTGTAGCTCGGACGATATGGTAGGCAGTTTAACGTCGTGCAGCTTGGACGTGGTATAGTTTAACGTCATGTGGGATGAGGGATGCCTGGCAGTTTAACGTCTTGCAGCGCGGACGATATGCTAGGCAGTTTAACGTCATGCAGCTCGGACGTGGTACAGTTTAACGTCATGTTGGACGAAACACTTGGCAGTTTAACGTCTTGCAGCACCGACGAAGAGTGGTGCCGCCAATGGGTCCGTGTCACTTTGCGCGAGCCTGGAGGGCCGCACGGGAAGACAACGCACGGTGCGGGCACCCGGGATGAGGATCATCGGGCGCCACGCCGGCGGGTACCCTCAGGGGGTCAAAGGGGGAGACCCCGGCGGATTGCACGCAAAAGAGGAGCTTGGCGCGCAATACCGCGGGTCGGCGCGCAAATGGGCGGGCTGGCGCGCAATTGAGCCAGCACTTTGCACGCAGATGATTGAGATTGCGCACACCGAGCTTCGGATAGCGCGCGGGGGCAACGGCTCATTCTTTAACGAATGGCCACTTTGAAAAGGGGGGGTGCGCGCAATCGGGCTGGATTGCGCGCACCCGGGGGCAATTGCGCGCAAGAAGCTTCTTTTGCGCGCGAAGGCCTTTGGGTGAAGAATTGATTCAAATGAAAGGAGCCAAAGGGATTGCGCGTGAAGTAGAACCCCGAGGCTTTCTTGCGCGAAAGAAAAGAGGTTACTTGAAGATCGGCATTGCGCGCGGAGGGGGTTGGATTGCGCGAACGAGCGACTCTTCGAATTCCAGCAACCTTCAAAACGTCGGGGGTCGCCTTATATTTATAGGCAACCCCGGGCGCGGAATACGGCTCGCGGGTGCGCAAATTCCTTCGTGGGCGCGGAATCGGGCCCGGCGCGCAAGGGAGTCGCGCGGGCCACGGGCGCGCAAAATTGCGCGCCGACCCAGCGCATTGCACGCATCCCGGGAGGTTTGCGCGCGGCACTACAACATTGGGCGCGGGTCTCCAAAATTCCGCGCAAGGCCTCCGGGCTCTCCAAAACGTGCTTCTGACTCCAAATATGACCTCGCTTCCCGCATCCGGAACTTCGTTTGGGAACAACGGACTTTTCCGGCGTCTATAGTATCATTGAAGCATTTTTAGGTGATTGTGTTTATTAACAAAGTGGACATCTGAGTGGTGATTGTTGACAATCCAAAACAATGACATACAAATTTGCTGACAAAGAGGATTTCATGATGGAATGTCGAGTTCAAGATTTGAGGTCAACAATCTATGTTTGATTAAAGAATGTCGATAATGGAATGAATGATCTGGATGTGGGATAAAAAGAACAGATACAAGGTGGGGCCGTTTTCTAGTGTTTGCCAAATTTTTGGGCCTGAAAATCGACAAATGAATAAATGTGGGTTTTGGAAAAGGGACTTGCATGCCATGTACATGAAGGATTTGAAACTTGTGCGCCATATGTTTTTCAATATTAGATCATCAAAATATGGAAAAGGGATACGTTTCGCGCATGTATTGGTGGTGTTGTGCAGGTGACTTGCATGCCGTGAAGAGACTTGAATGCTGATGACTTGGAAGCTTGAGAACTTACACGCCTATGGTTTTTCAAGATCAAAATATCCAAATATGGAAAATGAAAGAGGTTCACGCATGTTTAGAAGTGAGTCACGCAAGTGACTTTCAGGGGAAGAGACCTGTGCGCCGTGACTTGCGTGCCGAGGGTTGAATTGGGTGTTGTCTCGTAGGGTGGTCAAGTTGCCTATAAATACTGGACCACCCCTCCTCATTCTTCACTGGAGTTTACCACATTGAAAATTCAGAGCTCCCGTAGCACAGGTGTGGCAGTCGCGCAAGTGGTGGGGTGTCGCACAAGTGGGACTTGCACGCCAGAGTAGGAAGTTGCACGCCAAGGGTGAGTTGCATGCCTGAGGTGGTTTAGGCGAGGAAGGAAGTGAGTCACGCAGGTTTTGAGTTTAAGAATCTTGAGTCGCGCATGTAGTTTAGGAATACTTGCGTTCCAGTTGTGACTTGTGTGCCTATACTTGCGTGCTGAGATTGACTTGCGCGCCAAGTATGGTTTATTTCCAGTGGTGACTTTCGGGCTGCGTTAAAGCTGAATGTTTTCCCGATACCTTCGGTGAAAAGATATATTTATCTACGGGTGAATGTTTTACTTCAACAGAGCTTCTACATATAGAGGAATATGCATTCATTCATGAAAATGAAGAGACCTGTAGGTCTACAAACTGTGAGTGGATCCTTTCCAGAGCAGTGAGTGAAGGAAGAGGAAGAAGGTGATCCTCTCCACTGGCAGTGAGCCAGAGAGAGAGAAACAACAAGTGACCCTTGGGAAAGCAGTGAGCTGACCCTAAAACTTGTAAAGGCAGTGATCCTGGGATAGAGTGACTATTCAATAAACATTGTATCCATATCTAGTGAAGAATAGTGGAATTTGGTACGATCGTCAACTTGTCGGCGTATGCTCCTTGGATGTAGCCCAGTGAGGGTGAACCACGTAAAAATATATGTGTCTGTCTGCTTACTTCCCTGCATTGTATTTAAAGCTTCATCATCAGATAAAGAAGAAAATAAGTAATCATAATAAACACACAGGTGCAAACAAAGTGACCCTTGTAATAAAGTGGTCAAGATCCAGTGGGGAAAAAATAACTTTGAAAAGGAATATCCATACCATGATTCACCCCCCCTCTCAGGGTATATAGGCCCCTATTGGTCCTAACAATTGTTATCAGAGGTAGGTTTCTTTTATCATATTTTTTTTCTCTAACTTGGTTCAGTTTACTTATCAAGTTAAATATCCAATCTGCTCTTATCATATTGTGCCCTGGTGAAGGGAAGAACATCAATAAATAACCAGAAGGATGGTGGTATTACCCACTGTGGAAGTGTCAATGGAAAGAGTGTAATTCAGTTAAAGGAATCATGTATTGAACAGAAGAATGGATTGGATGAATCATACTATGAAAATACTTACTCATTCAATGATGCTAAAGGAATGAGTGAACAACCTGAATTTCCAAGTGTTGTTGGAACCACTGATGATGAAGAAACACTAAGAAGTCGAAAAGTGGAAGTTGTCCACAAGGAAAATGGATTGGATCATAAATTAGATGAAGAGTTGAAAAGTAAAAATATTCGGATCCAAGCACTTGAAACTGAGATCAACATGCTAAGATTTTTGAATCAAAGTCTTATTGACGTAGCTACTAATCTAAAGGAGAAAAATGATTCTCAAGAATAAGAATTGAGAAAGGGATCTGCAAAGGTGGAAAAGTCAAAAGCTAGTGACAAGGGGAAGAATCTGAACTCAGATGAGATTCAGAATTTGAAATCTAAAAATGATGATCTTACTACATAGCTATCTGAACTAGTTCAGAAGATTCAAAGGCTAAAATAAGACAACGCATGTTGTTCTTATTCTGTTGAAGAAGAAAAATTGAAAGTGAAGGAGAAAAGTGACATGGTGGAAAATCTCACACGGGAACTAGAAGATGAGTTGAGTAGCGGGAAGAATATTAGAAAAGAAATAAATGCTCAACTTGAATCAAGAAATAATAAGATTCAACAATTGGAGGAAGTGATAGAGAAAACCAAGAAAGAAATGGAGATATCAAAGGACAAAGGAAAACCAATGTTTAAGGATGCACTGCACTTACTATTCGATTGTCCTTCGGAAGGTGATGATAAGATGAAAAGGAAGTATGAGATTTCTGAGGAGAAACAACAAAATATTTTCTCAGCTCAAAGACGATATATTTTGGGACAATATGGAATTAGATTTGATGAATCCCCTCCCATGCATGATGGAATGAAAGCCGTGAACAGTTCCAAGAGTGGAGAGAAACCTGTAGGTGCTGGAGATAGGCCCAAGAGGACAGTTACAAAAAGAAGTGAAGACATGTGCTATTTTTGCGGGATTCATGGCCACACATCAAGTTTTTGTTCAGAGGCTCTGGAATACATTTCAGGCTGTGAAGATAGAAACTGTAATAAATCTGAGAATAAGAAGAAGCGTCATGAGAAATCAAATAGAAGAGTTTCTCAGAGGAAAGCATCTGTTAGATGATATTACTATGGAAGAATGGGACACACCATGATTATGTGTCAGGAAGCTCAAGAGCCCCATGTTAGAAGGAGAACTCAAGGTGCATCAACATCTCGATAGAGAAATGATGAAATGAGGTATGCATTTGATGGAAAATGTTTTATATGTTCAGATTATGGGCATTTGGAAAGAAATTGAAGCAAGAAGAACATGAGAAAGGAAAAGGAACCTGAAAGGATATTCTCGACTCCAATGATGCATAATGAGAAATTATACACTGGGAGACAACGTGGTAAGGAGAAGAGTAGCCTTAGAGCCTCAGGGAAATCATAGGGATCTGAACGAAAGGTGTATCAGTCACCACCTCTGTCATACTCACAACAAATATCAAGGAGAAAATGTGAATAAACCTGGAAGATTAAGGAGAGATCTACTCCAGGTGTGATAAAGAAGAATGATCGTTCATGGGCGGACTCACCACCAGTGAAAAAGAGTGTGGTGACTCAGATATCTGATAAATGAAAGATGAACAAAGAATGTATTGAAAATGTTTCATGTTGTGTTCCCCAGAGAAAAGTGGATGAAGGTTCAAGATCCTTGCAATGGTCGAAGAATCAAGGGAAGATGACAAGTAGAGAGATTCCTACAAAGAGAAGGAATCAAGGGAAATAGAATTTTCATGAAACATAAAAGATGGAGATATGTACTAGTGGGTTTAAGCCCCAAATGGTGAGAAAATCCAAGCCTACAGAATCTACATATCGGAAAAAGGCTCAGCATGTGGGTAATGAATGCTTAGTCATATGGCCAGAGTAGTTGAAGTTGGATAGGCAAGTAGAACAAGTAAAGAAAGTGTTTGATGCTCTACAAGAGAGAATCAATGGGTTGACCCATCAGGATCAACCACAATCCTCATCTTGAGGAGTCCGGAAGAAACCCCTATCCCTATGTATATAAATTCTATTAACTGATGATTAATGTGTTTTAGGTTTAGGGAGATATGATCCAAGGGGAAGTGGAATCTGAAGATGCAAAGTGGAGAAGTGATATTCTCCAGATATTAAATTGATTCGAATAAGGTACCAAAGTTGAAGGAGAAAGGGAGAAACAGAGAAAAATAAGAAGTGATTATGTTATTAACTCTATCTCTTGTTTCCTACACTGAATTCCAACTCAGTAGGCATAGAGATTTGTTTAGTGGATCGATGTTGTGTGCCAGATTAGAATAAATGATGCATGAGGAGAAGAATGGTTAAAAGTCTAAACAGTGGGACTAACCCCATGAAGTGTTTCATAACATAGGGGAAGCATCATTTAATGGAAAAATCAGATGCATGATCTATCAATGCAATAATTGGATGAATCAGCTCAGGACATTTCAATCGAGGGAAGACTTATAGTCAGAGAAGCAGTAATAATCACGCATCTCATGCTTATCTATTTTGCTCTAACAATGTGGTATCAACTGACTGGTTTCAGGATACCAAGAAGCTGCAAGAGAAAGTCAAAGGTCTGTCAACAAAAATTTTAGAGAATATGTTCAATGAAATGACTTCATTGAACAATGACACAATGAAAAGTTTTCTATTGAAAGTGAGGAAGTGGTAAGAGACTCAGGGAGAGAAGAAGTGGTTGAAGATGATTCAAAAGAGGATACTGATGGTGAGTACGAGGAAGTAAAATCATTATCTCCACAAAATCCAAAGAGTCAAGCTGAAATTGACAGGCAGAATATCATCAGTGATCAGTGAGCTCCAGTTCAGACAAGAAGAATGAAATCACTGCACCAGAAATCATTACTGTCATAGGTTGAGACAAAATGCTTTGCTGATGCATCTAAAGTTGAAAACTGGGTTCAGGCCATGAATAAAGAGCCAGATCAGATTGAGAAGAATCAGATGAGGGAGATTGTTTCGAGGCCAGTAGATAAGAATGTCATCAAGATTAAATGGGTATTTTTCAACAAGATAAACGAAGATGGCATAGTGATTCAAAAAAAATAACGAATTATGTGTAAAGGATACTTCCAGATATAGGTTATTGAATTTGATGATACATTTTCACCGGTTGCAAGGCTGGAGACAATCAGATTATTTTTAGCCATAGTAGTGTTAAAAAGTTTAAGGTGTTCCAGATGGGCGTCAAATCTACATTTCATGAAATAGATTCTCGAGGAAGAAGTGTATATCGAGAAATCATACGGTTTTCTCATACATGTGGATGAGAAAAAGGTTTTTTCGGTTGAAGAAGGCATTATATGGGCTAGAACAAGAATTGAGAGAATGATATTCAATGCTGAATCAATATTTTTAGAATCTTTGATTCAAATGAAGCATAGTGAAGGTGGTTTTCCGAAATATGAAAATAAGGCTATGATGAGATTTGGAATTGAAAATTCCAATGAGGAGATGTCTCCAGTTGCTACCCAGATAAAATCATCAAAAGATGACAGTGGAAGGGCGGTTAATATCACTGAAAACAGGAAGATTATAGACAGTTTTTTTGTACTTGATCGCAACAAGGCCTGATATTGTTTTCGACACATGCCAAGTAACGAGATATCAGAGTAATCCCATGGAAAGACAAATGATTTCAGTGAAAAGAATAATTTGTTATATCCAAGGCACAGTGGATTTCGACTTGACATATACTGACAAATCTCAGACAAAGTTATTGGGATATACTGATTTAGACTGGGCCGGTTCAGCGGATGATAGAAAATCAACGTCAGGTGGTGTATTCTATCTTAGTGGATTGTGTATTTCATGGCTAAGCAAGAAGCAAGATTACATTTCATTGAGCATCGCGGAAGCTGAGTATATTGTGGTCACTCAAGCATGCACACAGTTATTGTGGATGAAGCTGCAGCTTGAAGATATGGGTGTTGAAGTGAAGTCTCTGATTGGAATCCAGTGTGATAACTCAAGTGCTATTAATATTAGAAAAAATCTAGTCCATCACTCATGTACAAAGCAAATTGATATCAAATATCATTTTATCAAGGAGAAGGTTGAGCAGGGAATCATGAAGTTGGAGTATGTTCCTATAGACCTACAGGTTATAGGCATTCTGACAAAGGCCTTACCCAAGGAAGCTTTTGAGAGGCATCGACTGGATTTGGGAGTTCAGTCAACTCCCCGCACTTAAAAGAGTGTAGATGTGGAACCTCCCCCTCTCCCCGAGGTATGAGGTGTTTTTCCATAATGTGCTAATGTATTCTATACTCTGTTATCGGTGCGCAAGTATCGGCGTGCAAGTCACAACTGGCACGAAATTCTACCTCTACCACCTGTGCGTCACAATCTTCTCCAACTCCAAACTTTCCAGACTCAACCCCTTTTACGCCCAATCAAATATTGGCATGCAACTTCCAACTAGAGCGCAACTTCAAACACTGACGCGCAAGTCCACCTACGCGACCACACACCACTTGTGCGACCACCACATCTGTGCGATGAGAGATCTGATTTTTTTAAGGGTTGAACTATGTTGAAAATGAGGAGGGGTGGTCCTATATTTATTGGAATTTGGTCAACCTATGTGGTGGCACACAAATCTCCCCTCGACGTGCAAGTCCCGGTGTGTAGGTTTCTTCCCCTGCAAGACACTTGTGAGACCCTATTTCCTTTACCATATTTCAAAGATCTGATCTTGAAAAACTTATGGCGCGCAACTTTCCAACCCTCCAGGGCATTGGCGCACATGTCCTTTCATGTCGCGCAGGTCACCCGTGCAACCACACACCACTTGCGCGACCCTTATCCCTTTGTTATTTTTCCATGTTCTGATCTTGAAAACCACTAGGCGCACAAGTTCCCTTTCCTTCAAGTACATGGTGCGCAAGTCTTTTTCCAAAACCACTTTTCTTCATTTGACGATTTTCAGGCCCAAAAATTTGGCAAAACCTAGAAAATGGTGCCACCTTGTATCTATTCTTTTTGTACCACCTCCAGATCATCCATTCCTTTGTCGACGTTATTGAATCAAACATGGATCATTGACCACAACTCTTGAACTCGACATTCCACCATGAAATCCACTTTGTCAACAAATTTGTAAGTCATGGTTTTCTTTTTCAACAATCACAACACAGATTTACACTTTGTCAACAAACACAATCACCTAAAAAATGCTTCAATGATACCTTGAGGTATTTTTTCCCAACAATCTCCCCCTTTGGGTTTGTTGACAACTCTTCCATAAAAATATACATCGTTAATTCTTCATCCACCATTCTCCTATTGAAATTCTGATAGTGATCAAGGATTTACTCAACACATACTCAAAGCTCACATGAGCAATGTTCAGCCTGAGAAACAAGAGTAAATGAAAAGTTCATCAATGAATCCATTCAACTCTGAAATCCACTATTGACACCAAACAGATAACAATTTTTGAAAATATTCATGCCACATCCCAAACCACTCTTCTGCATTTATCACGATCCTCATCTGTCGTGATATCTATTCTTTGATCGATCAATTCTAGCATCGTCAGATTTTTTACACTCCCCCTTTCTGATTACAGATTCAACTCTTGTCAGCTTCAAAACCTCTTTAGCCATATTTCCAGTGTTGTCCAAGATATGCTCTAGCTAAGCATGTTCAAATCCTCCTATCTGGCTGATCCACCTGTCAGCTTCTCCCCATATCTTTCATGATTTCTCAAATAGCCACACTGTCTCCCCCTTGAACAATCACAATTTTCTCCCCCTTTGTCAACGAACCTAAATGACATGCCTTTGCACTCTGGAACAGAGTACAGAACACATATCAGTACATTAGGGAAAAACACACATCATACCTTGGGGAGAGGGGGGGTTTTCACATCCACACTCTTTTATGTTTGGGGAGTTGAATGAACTCCTAGATCCAGTAGATTCCTCTCAAAATCTTCCTTGGGTAACGCCTTTGTCAAAATGTATGCAACCTGTATCTCTTTAGGCACATACTCAAACATCACGATTCCCTACTCAAATTTTTCCTTGATAAAATGATACATTATATCTATGTGATTTGTCCTTGAGTGATGGATGGGATTTTTGATGAGATTTATAGCACTTGAGTTATCTCACTAGATTCGGAACAGAGACTTCACTTCAACTCCCATATCGTCAAGCTGCTGCTTCATCCACAATAACTGTGTGCATGCTTGAGTGGCCGCAATGTACTCAGCTTCCCAGTTCTCAATGAAATGCAATCTTGCTTCTCTCTTATCCAGGAAATACACAATCCACCAAGATAGAATGCACCTCCTGACGTTGATTTTCTATCATATGCTGATCCATCCCAATCTACATCTGTGTATCCCAATAACACAGGTTGAGATTTGTCATTATACATCAGACCAAAATCCATGGTTCCTTTTATATACCGAAGTATTTTTTTCACTACAAGCGTGTGGCTTTCCTTGGGATTAATCAGATATCTCGCTGCTTGGCATGTGACGAAAACAATATCAGGCCTTGTTTCGGTCAAGTACAACAAACATCCAATGATTTTCTTGTATTCTGTGATATTAACTGCCTTTCCATCCTCATCTTTCGATAATTTCATCTAGGTAGCAACCAGAGTCTTCATCCCCTTTGAATTCTCCATGCCAAACCTTATTAAAGCCTCCTTGGGATATTTTTATTGAGAAATGAATGTTCCATTCCATCCTTGTGACACCTATAGACCAAGGAAAAACATTAGCTCACAAATCATTGACATTTCAAACTCATTTTTCATAAAGTCGGAAAAATGTCTGCACTGAACTTCATCTGATCCAACAAATATTATGTCATCGACATAAACCAACACAATCATCCTTTGATTACTATTATTTCTGAAATAGAGATTGTAATCAACACTCCCACACTAGAAACCAAGCTTCTTCAAGTACTGATCAATCCTTTAGTACCATGATCTTGGTGCTTTTTTCAGCACATACAACGCCTTCTTCAGCCTGAAAACTTTTTTATCATCCTCATGAATGAGAAAACCATCTTGCTACTCAATATACACCTCCTCTTCTAGAACACCATTCAAGAATGTGGATTTGAAATCCATCTAAAACAATTTGAACTTTCTTTGCACTGTTATGACCAAAAATAATCTAATTGTCTCCAGCATTGCAACCGGTGAAAATGTCTCATCAACATCTATTCCCTCTATCTGGGATTATCCCTTGCAAACTAGCTATTATTTGTTCTGAATCACTATGCCATCTTCATTCATATTGTTACGATAGACCCATTTAGTCCCGATGGCATTCTTGTATGCTGGCCTCGAAACAATCTCCCATGGCTGGTTCTTCTCAATATGATCAAGCTCTTCATTCATAGTTTGAACCCAGTTTTCATCTTTAGCTGCATCAGAAAAACATTTCGGCTCTACTTGAGATAAAAATGAAGTTTGATGTAATGATTTCATTCTTTGAGTCTGAACTAAAGCTTTCTGATCACCAATGATATTCTGGCAATCAATTTCAGCTCGATTCTTTCACTTCCTTGCAGACACAAACTTGAAATTTTCTTATTCATCATCAGTATCTTATTTTGAGTCAGCTTCTTCCACTTCTTCTCCCCCAGTGTTGCTTACCTCATCATCACATTCATCCAAAAATTGTTCACTAGGTCAGTGAGTATTCTGTTCATTTTAAAATATAGTGACATCATTACTCTCAATAATTTTTCCCAGCCTTTTGATGAAACATTTTTTTGCTTTTCTTTTCCCTACGTAGCTAAGGAATATCCCCTCATCTTTTCATGACTCAAACTCCCTGTGATTTTCATTGTTGAGAATGAAGCACTTACTCCCAAAGATTCAAAAGTATTTCAGTGTTGGATTCTTTCCGTACCACATTTCATACGGAGTCTTCCCTTCCTTTCGGACACAACAGAGACCTGTTCGAAATATAGACCGATGTCAAAACTGCTTCCTTTCAAAATTTATTTGGTAGGTCCTTTTCAATAAGCACCATTCTGGTCATGTTGTTGATGATCCGATTTCTCCTCTAAACTACTCCAGTCTATTGGGGAGTTCTCATAGATGAAACTTGATGCCTTATCCCATGTTTCTCGAGATAGTTTTCGACTTGACTGTTTGTGAATTGCGTACCGTTATCAATACGAAAATTCAGAATTTTCTCCCCAATAATCCTTTTTGATTCCCTCCTATACTTATTTATGAAAATAAACACCCTTGTCTTATGGGTAAAGACAAATACCCATGCCATTATTCTATAATCATCAATGAAAATAGCATAGTACCTTTGCCCATTTATAGCTCGTGGTGAGATCGATCCACATACATCAGCATGCACCAATTCGAGTACTCTAGTTGATTTCTGTTCCTTTGTCCTGTATGTATGATAGAGAAAATATTTTCAATTAATTTATATTGAATATCATTGTTTTAAACCCACAAAATTGTTCCTCTAAGATGAATTGTTTCATTTTTATGATAATGGTGTTATTTTGAACTAAATAGTAAAAATTGGCCATTTTGGATTTTTAACAGTTTTAACTTATTTCGGTATATTGGCCATAACATTATCTACACTGATCCAAATCGCAAAATTCTTTCTTTTTCCGATTCTACACATCCAGGGCTTCATTTAATATATTTGGACCAAAATCTGAATCGGCCATATGGAAGCTCAAAAGAAGCTCACAATTTGGCTCAAGAAAACTGTTTTCAGTTCTGCCTAGTTTTGATGTGGGATCCATAACTCATCCACTGTGGAGCCAAAGCTTGTGCAATTCGGTGGGTGGACGGGCAAGGAGTTTGGAGGCATCTTTTATGAAGGACTCACCGAGTTAATTGGCCGTTTATGGGGCCATTAAAGCACCCTAATCCGGAGGAGTTC
Organism: Viscum album; assembly: GCA_963277665.1. Taxonomy (NCBI): domain Eukaryota; kingdom Viridiplantae; phylum Streptophyta; class Magnoliopsida; order Santalales; family Viscaceae; genus Viscum; species Viscum album. Next base: position 2,098,865,958 of record OY728122.1, read on the forward strand.
GTTTTGGAGAGTCTGACTGGACAGAATAAATTCTCATAGTAAAACGGCCATAACTCTCGGATTACATGTCCAAATCCGCTTAAATGTTGATGGGACACGCACAAAGGAATTATGAACAACATTCATGAAGGGCTCAACGCGTGAAGATGTCATTTAATGGGGCTACAAAGCGTCGACATTCGGGGGAAGAATTCTGGCTATAAAAGGAGGAGAGCTCCACCCTCTCAAGGCATCCATTCTCCACCCCATTCCTTCTGGGACACCAAGAAGGAGAAATTTTCATCTTTCTCTTTTATTTATTTTCTTTTTCATTGTTTTGTAATGCCTTCTTCTTCCCCATTCAACTCGATTACCCTTACCATGGTGGGGTAAACATTTGGAGTGATTGGGGAAGGGTTGGTTTTCTACATTGTAATGCTTGAGTTCTTGGACGCAATTGAATAAATTTATTTCTTCTTCAAAGTTGTTTTCAATTTATTATAGCGGATTTAATAATCAAGTGCGATCGTTCTTGAATATTAATTCCGTTATTTATTTTTGCCTTGGTAAAATAATCAATATCTCCCTCCACTAATTTCTGGTTTATATACGATGGAATAAACCAGGAATTAGTGGTGAAGTACTTGACGATCGTCAGTACGTGTAAAAGGTGTAGTGAATGTTCTTGATTGTTTGGGATAAACAAAACCCGATCGGGAATTGACCATTTCAATTAAGGATATTCAATACAACTATTTTACACATGGAAGGAGAGTTGACTAAACCGAGATCTTGGTAAGGTTTTCTCTCACAATAACAATTTTACCAAGGAAGTGAGAGGAAATGATTGTGGAAACTCACTTTAATCAACTAAGAAGAAGAGGTTTGAATTAAATTGAACAAGGATAGCATTATAATTAGGAAACTGACCCCGACCTAATCACCCTTTTAAATTTCATTGTTTTTCAATCATTTGAATTTCAAATTTCCGTTCACAACATTTTTACCCCCGTTTTAAAGTGACAACCCATTTTTGTGTGCACTCCTCTTCGGGAGAAATCCTAGGTCAACCACATTACTACATTTTAACTTAGGAAATAATTGTTTTGCCACGCCCTATGACAGGCGTGCGTCAAACTTGGCGTCGTTGCCGGGGAGGCAGTGCAACAAAAAAACAAAATTGAATGACCTGCACCTCAAAAGAACCATTAATTGAATTTGATCCAGAAATTGAAAGAACATTAACCCAACTAAGAAAAAGAAATCTACCAGAAATATTTGAAGAAATAGATCTCTCAAATTCAAGTGAAACTCTTAGTGTTCACTCTGAACCTGAAATCATGGCTAGAAATCCCAACCAAACCCTACGTGATCTATGTGTACCACAATTTTCCATTCAAAATAACCAACTAATTGCACCCACTGAACCAAATGATTTTGTATTACGTGTCAATATGATTCCTGTTCTTCCAAAGTTTCATGGTCTTGCAGGAGAAGATCCAAATCGGCACATGCAAGAATTCAGATACACTTGCTCAAGCTTCAGGCCAAGAGGAGCACCCGAAGACCAATTTCAGTGGAGGGCATTCCCCTTCTCACTTGAAGGAATAGCTAAAGAATGGTTGTACAACCTACAACCAGGGGAGATCAGTGATTGGGAAGACCTAAAAAGAAGTTTCATGCAATGATTCTTTCCCACATCGAGGAGCACTGCCATCAAGAAGGAGATTTACATCATACGACAATCAACTGGAGAAACCCTCTACGAGTACTGGGAGCGCTTCAAGAAGCTATGTTCCAGCTGCCCACATCAAGAAATGGAGGAACACCAATTCCTTGTGTTCTTCTACCAAGGACTAATGGATAATGATCGAAATCTTCTAGATGCCTCATCAGGGGGGTACCTGATTGACAAGTCCCCTGCAGATATCAGAATACTAATTGAGAAGATTGCTCAAAACTCACAACAATTTGGACTAAGAGGAATGGGAACCAGGGGGATACATGAGGTAAAAACATCTGATTCATCTACATTGATTGAAACCAAAGTTGATGACCTTGCAAGATTAGTCCTTCAAATGGCTGTAACACAAGCAAATAGACAACAAGCTTCAGCTCAGGTATGTGGTTTATGTTATTCTTCCACTCATTATACTGACCAGTGCCCTGAGATACAGGGGACAGAATACTGTGCTGCGGCCTTTCAACCAAGACAATTCCAACAAAATCAACTGCAATCCCAACAAGGATATGGGAACCAACAAAACCAGATGAGACCATTTAACCAGCACCCCAGTCAACCTCTTTACCACCAGCAGCAATACCAGAACCCCCCTCCCTTCCAACAATCTTATAAACAACCCTTCCAACACCAACAATCTTTTCAGCCTCCACCATTCCAAAGAAAGACATATGAACAACCATCCACCAGCACACAACCTTCTGTGGAACAACTACAATCCAAATATGAGGGCCTAGCAGATAAGGTTGACAAGCTAGCAGACACAGTGGGAAGTCTTGTTGAAATAATGTCCAAGAATCCAGGTAAGCTTCCATCCCAAACAGTGCCAAATCCAAAAGAGAATGTAAGTGCAATCATAACAAGAAGTGGAAAAGAAATCCCACCTCCATCCAACCCTGAACCTGAAATAATACCACATATTCTGAGGGATAATGATTCAAAAAGTCTTGTGAGAATCCACCAAGAAGATGAAAAGTAAGAGAAGGAGGAGAAGGATAGGCCACAGAATAAGAAACAAGAAACACCAATGAAAAGAAAACAAAGGGAGAAGAAAGAATTACCTCCAGCATTTCCAACAAGGATGATTGAATCAAAGAAATTGCATGAAGAAGCACTTCAAAAAGAAATTCTGGACACCTTCCAGAAAGTGGAAATCAATATCCCCCTACTTGAAGCTGTTAAACAAATTCCAAGGTATGCAAAATTTTTGAAAGATATTTGCACCAAAAAGAGAAGGCTTCATGGGAATGAAAGAATCAACTTGGGAAGAAGTGTCTCAGCCCTTATCACACCACAGATTCCAACCAAATGTCAAGATCCAGGGACGTTTTCCATTCCATGCACCATTGGTTCATTAAATTTCACTAATGCTTTGTGTGATTTAGGTGCTTCAATTAATGTATTGCCTCACTCGGTATACACTTCTTTGCAGATGGGAGAATTGAAGCCCACAAGAGTGGTGGTCCAGCTTGCAAACAGATCCACAGTTTTTCCTGCAGGAGTTTTGGAGGATGTCCTTGTGAAAGTCAAAGATCTCTTATTCCCAGTTGACTTCTACGTGCTCAATATGGAAGAAGATAGGAGCCAATCTCATTCACCCATCATTTTGGGGAGACCTTTCTTGAAGACAGCCAAAACCATCATCAATGTCCACGAGGGGACACTCACCATGGAGTTTGGAGAGAGCACGGTCCACTTCAATATTTTTGAATCCATGAGGCATCCATCAGATGATCACTCCCTTTTTTCTCTTTCCCATGAAGTTGGTGAAGAGCCAATTGAAGAATCAGGTATGCTCTCTGAATTCTTAGACATAAGAGAGACTTCTTCCCTTGAAAATATCATTGATCATGTGGATGCTGAAGATGTTGGAGATTCTGACTTCATGTGGGAAGAAGAGGTAAAATCTGATTTCTTTGATGATTTGTTAAATAATGAGGAAGATGATATGGTTTCTTGTGTGCAGGAGGTCCAAAATTTGGAAGAAGAAAACGTCAATTTAGTCTCATCCCTTGAGAATCCCCCTAACCTGGAACTCAAACCACTCCCCACTGATTTGAAATATGTATACCTTAGGGAGGGAGAGAAACTAGCAGTGATAATTGCTAATAATCTTTCTAAAACCCAAGAAAAATTATTGATTGAGCTTTTGAGAGAGAATGTCAAGGCAATAGGATGGAGCTTAGGTGATATCCCAGGAATTAACCCAAAAATATGCTCACATAGAATTTTTGTTGAGGGAGATTCAAAACCTGTTAGACAGCCCCAACGGAGACTGAATCCCACCTTGATGGAGGTTGTGAAGAAGGAGATCGAGAAGCTCTTGGAAGCTGGGATCATCTATCCCATTTTAGATTCGCAGTGGGTCAGCCCTATTCATGTCGTTCCAAAAAAAACTGGCCTGACCACTGTGAGAAATGAAAAGAATGAGTTAATCCCTATGAGAATTCAAAACAGTTGGAGAGTGTGCATTGATTTTAGAAAATTGAACCATCACTCGAAAAGATCATTTCCCCATCCCTTTCATTGACCAGATGTTAGAAAGATTGGCAGGGAGAACTCATTATTGCTTTTTGGATGGATTTTCAGGTTACTTCCAGGTACCCATTTCCCCCGAGGATCAAGATAAGATGACATTTACATGACCTTTTGGTACTTTTGCATATAAAAGAATGCCATTTGGATTATGTAATGCTCTAGGTACATTTCAGAGGTGCATGGTGAGTATATTTTCTGATCACATTGAAAATTTCTTGGAAGTTTTCTTAGATGATTTCACAGTTTTTGGAGATTCTTTTGATCATTGTTTGAAAAATCTGGAAAAAGTTTTGAAAACCTGTATTGAAAAAAATCTTGTTTTAAACTTTGAAAAATGTCATTTCATGGTTAAAAGAGGAATTGTACTTGGTCATGTCATTTCCCAAAATGGAATTGAAGTGGATAACTCAAAAATTGAAGTGATAAATTCATTACCTTATCCTACTTGTGTGAAACATGTTAGATCATTTTTAGGACATGCAGGATTCTACAGGAGGTTTATCAAAGATTTCAGTAAGATCTCTCTCCCTCTCTCTAGATTACTTTTGAAAGATGCTGATTTTGATTTCAATGGTGCATGTAGGGAATCCTTTGATGAGTTGAAGAAGAGATTGATTTCACCACCAGTGATGCAGCCTCCAAATTGGGAAGAACCATTTGAACTACTTTGTGAGGCCTCTAACCAAGCAGTTGGAGCAGTCCTTTCTCAGCGAATTGAGGGCAGACCACATGTCATTTCATATGCCTCGAGAACTTTAGATGCGGCCCAATTCAATTATACCACCACGGAAAAAGAGTTATTTGCAGTTGTTTTTGCTTTAGAAAGATTTAGATCATATCTTCTTGGAACTAAAATCACTGTGTTTTCTGATCATGCAGCTTTGAGGTACTTGATGAAGAAAGCCGATGCTAAACCAAGGTTAGTGAGATGGATGATACTACTGCAGGAATTCAATATAGAAATCAAGGATAAGAAGGGATCTGAGAACCAAGTGGCTAATCACTTAAGTAGACTGCCAAACACTGCTGAAATTGAAGTTCCAGAAAGAGACCCACTGAATGATCAAATTCCAGGAGAGCAGTTGTACTTGATTGAAGGAGAAGTGCCTTGGTATGCTGACATAGTCAATTTTCTGGTAACATCTCAGGTCCCATCTCATTTCAATTATCACCAAATTCAAAAACTAAAAGCTGAATCTAGATATTACATTTGGGATGATCCATTCCTTTGGAAGATTTGCAATGATCAAGTAATAAGAAGATGTTTACCTGAAAGTGAAGTTAAATCTGTCTTTGATTTTTGTCATACTTTAGCTTGTGGAGGCCACTTTGGACCTCAGAGGACATCAAGGAAGGTTTTAGAATCTGGAATTTATTGTCCCACCATTTTTAAAGAGGCTCATGAATTTTGCAAAATATGTGAAAAATGTCAGTTTTCAGGAAATATTTCAAAGAGACAAGAAATGCCCCAAATGCCACTGAATTTTTGTGACATTTTTGAAGTTTGGGGGATAGATTTTATGGGACCTTTCCCGATGTCATTTGGAAATTCATATATCTTGCTTGCAGTTGATTATGTTTCCAAATGGGTGGAAGCAAAAGCAACTAGAACTGACGATGCTAAAGTTGTTTGTGATTTTGTCAGGTCTAACATATTTTGTAGGTTTGGAGTGCCTAGAGCAATCATCAGTGATCAAGGGACTCACTTCTGCAATTTGAGAATGGAGACATTGCTGAAGAAGTATGGGGTGCATCATAAAACATCAACTCCCTATCATCCACAGACTAATGGGAAAGCTGAAGTTTCAAACAGGGAAATCAAGGGAATTTTGGAAAAGACTGTTAATCCAAACAGGAAGGATTGGAGCCAAAGGTTGGATGATACCTTATGGGCTTACAGGACAGCCTACAAAACCCCGATTGGAATGAGTCCATATAGGTTGATTTATGGGAAAAGCTGCCACCTACATGTGGAATTGGAGCATAAGGCGTATTGGGCTGTGAGGAAAATGAATTTGGACCTTGAAAGTGCTGGGAAGGAGAGAAAATTGAAGTTGCAAGAGCTGGATGAAATAAGAAGGGAAGCATTTGAAAATTCAAGGATTTACAAAGAACAAACAAGAGTGGCCCATGACAAGCTAATCCAACCAAAAGACTTCTCTCTTGGAGACAAAGTGTTATTATTCAACTCAAGACTCAAGTTGATGCCAGGTAAACTTCGTTCCAGATGGGAAGGTCCATTTATTGTTACTCATGTATATCCTTTTGGTGCTGTGCAGATTATGAAGGATGGAGAGCAGGATCCATTCACTGTGAATGGACATAGGTTGAAGAAATTCCTTGGGACCCTACCATCAGAGCCATTGGAGGAGATCACTCTCCTCCAACCTATTTATCAATAAGATCTATCAGGTTGTACCTCTCCTTCACATTTTCTTGCTGTTGTGATTCAATCAGAATTCTTCTTACATGTTAAATCCACTTAAATGCATCGAGGACACTGCATCATTTAAGTGTGGGGGAGGGAACCTTTGTAGTATAGGATTTTTATTTGATGTTTGTTTTCAAAAAATAAAAAAAATAAAAAAATTGTGTGTTTTCAAATTTTTGTGTGTTTATTTTTCAATTTTTGGCGTGTTTCTGAAACTTTTGAGCTGAAAAGATTATCAATACCATTTTTGAAACCCATGTAAATGAGTGAACCAATCTATTTCATGAAACCGAGCTTAAATGAATGCTGAAATGACTTCTTTTCAAGTTCAAATCTTTTAGAATTTCATGAAAAGTACACTGATTTTTGAAACCCATTCCATATTTCACTGTCTATATCATTGAAATAACTTTCCTGTGAGGCTTCTGAACCATTTTTGTCATATTATTTTCATTCACCTCATTTCATGAGAGAACCAGACCATGCTTGCTTTAACCAGAATTTGATTTATTCCTTTCAAAACTTGAGGGTTGGGGTACGTGTGTTTTAAATGATTGAGGCACTTATTTTGTTTAAAGCCCCCTTTTGAAAATAATCCTTTTCATTATGGCCCACCTTTACATTTATCCTTCATTGTAGCCCCTAGTATCCATGAATTTCCTGTTAGGTTAGCCACATTACAAGCCAATTTTTCCCTATCATACCTGCTCTTGAAGTAAAATTGCATGATCTTGTTGAACTTAAGTGTGGGGGAAGATGTCTTGTGGTGTACTACCTCATTTGGTTATACATTGGGTGGAAAATAAATTGTTGAAGATATGTGTGTGATGCTGAAAAATTATTCTGTTGAAAGCTGTGCCTTTCTGGAGCTTTTATGACAAGAGAAGCTGTGCCTTTCTGGAGCTTCCAATGTAAAAAGAAAGCTGTGCCTATCTGGAGCTTTAAAAAAAATCATGTTTGAAAAGATTGAAATGTTTTCTGCTGAGCTGATTGAATGATGATGGAGCCTATTTTCAACAAAGGGGAAGTGAAGGAGACCATATTTGAGTGAAAACTAGAATCTTGCAATTTTGCTTCAATAAGAGCCAAGCCTTCCTTTTTTGGCCTCAGAACTTTTAACATCTAAATCCTACCAACCGGAAGCCACAGAACAACCCTGAGAAGTCCTCATGAGAAACACATGTTCTTGACTCACATCGGGTGGAGAAGTAGGAATTTATCAAACCTATGGTGACTCTTGTGTGAGTTTGGATGAGAAAAGCCTTGTTCAACCTTTACATTTGTGAGATGAGAGAAAATTCATGTGAGGTAGGTGTTTTGTGTCCATGGGATAAGAAATGAAGTGGAAATATATTAAAATCTTAAATGGAGAACTTGAAATAATAGTTTTTTATGAGGCATGATATCTTTTTGTTTCTTGAAATTTATTTGATTAATCTCATTGATATGTGTTTTGGATTTGATTTGATTTGATTTTTACTTGTCCAGGAGTCCAAGTGCTAAGTGTGGGGGAATTGATAGAGAAAATATTTTCAATTAATTTATATTTAATATCATTGTTTTATACCCAGAAAATTGTTCCTCTAAGATGAATTGTTTCATTTTTATGATAATGGTGTTATTTTGAACTAAATAGTAAAAATTGGCCATTTTGGATTTTTAACAGTTTTAACTTATTTCGGTATATTTGCCATAACATTATCTACAATGATCCAAATTGCAAAATTCTATCTTTTTCAGATTCTACACATCCAGGGCTTCATTTAATATATTTGGACCAAAATCTGAATCGGCCATATGGAAGCTCAAAAGAAGCTCACAATTTGGCTCAAGAAAACTGTTTTCAGTTCTGCCTAGTTTTGATGTGGGATCCATAACTCATCCACTGTAGGGCCAAAGCTTGTGACATTCGGTGGGTGGACGCGCAAGGAGTTTTGAGGCATCTTTTATGAAGGACTCACCAAGTGAATTGGCCGTTTATGGGGCCATTAAAGCACCCTAATCCGGAGGAGTTCGTTTTGGAGAGTCTGACTGGACAGAATAAATTCTCATAGTAAAACGGCCATACCTCTCGGAATACATGTCCAAATCTGCTGAAAGTTTGAGGGGACACGCACACGGGAATTATGAACAACATTCATGAAGGGCTCAACGCGTGAAGATATCATTTAATGGGGCTACAACGCGTCGACATTCGGGGGAAGAATTCTGGCTATAAAAGGAGCAGAGCTCCACCCTCTCAAGGCATCCATTCTCCACCTCATTCCTTCTGGGACACCAAGAAGGAGAAATTTTCATCTTTCTCTTTTATTTATTTTCTTTTTCATTGTTTTGTAATGCCTTCTTCTTCCCCATTCAACTCGATTACCCTTACCATGGTGGGGTAAACATTTGGAGTGATTGGGGAAGGGTTGGTTTTCTACATTGTAATGCTTGAGTTCTTGGACGCAATTGAATAAACTTATTTCTTCTTCAAAGTTGTTTTCAATTTATTATAGCAGATTTAATAATCAAGTGCGATCGTTCTTGAATATTAATTCCGTTATTTTTTTTTGCCTTGGTAAAATAATCAATATCTCCCTCCACTAATTTCTGGTTTATATACGATGGAATAAACCAGGAATTAGTGGTGAAGTACTTGACGATCGTCAGTACGTGTAAAAGGTGTAGTGAATGTTCTTGATTGTTTGGGATAAACAAAACCCGATCGGGAATTGCCCATTTCAATTAAGGATATTCAATACAACTATTTTACACATGGAAGGAGAGTTGACCAAACCGAGATCTTGGTAAGGTTTTCTCTCACAATAACAATTTCACCAAGGAAGTGAGAGGAAACGATTATGGAAACTCACTTTAATCAACTAAGAAGAAGAGGTTTGAATTAAATTGAACAAGGATAGCATTATAATTAGGAAACCGACCCCGACCTAATCACCCTTTTAAATTTCATTGTTTTTCAATCATTTGAATTTCAAATTTCCGTTCACAACATTTTTACCCCCGTTTTAAAGTGACAACCCATTTTTGTGTGCACTCCTCTTCAGGAGACATCCTAGGTCAACCACATTACTATATTTTAACTTCGGAAATAATTGTTTTGCCACGCCCTATGACAGGCGTGCGTCAATGTCTTTATGATGATCTTCCCTTGTTGTAAAGCATCACACATATGAGTGCGATCACGTGATAGTTTGGGAAGGTCTCTATAAGAATCACACTTTACCAGATATTCCATTGATGGTTGGTATAGATGACCAAGTCACTTATGCCACAATTGGTTTTCCTCCTCTCTGGATAAAAGGAACGTATCTTCTTCCCCACCTACAAGGTAAAGATTTACCTTTTTCCATTTTCCTTATAGAACAACTACTTCATATTTTCCTTTCACAACACACACCTTCTTTGTAAATCGAATAGAGTTCCCAGAGTCACAGAGTTGACAGACACTGATCAAGTTAGGACTAAGACCCTCTACAACCAAGACAACAGTACATCTCATTTCTTTACCCCCAAACTTGTGTTTTCTTGAGCCAACAGTCTTTAGGCCTTCATAGTTTCTAAATTTGAAATATCTTTCTTTGTCATATTTTATGCCTGTAACAAGATCCTTATTAACTGTCATGTGAGAAGTGCAACCACAATCAAGGATCCATACACCAGAGCGATATGATGCCTTAAGGGCAATTTCTTCCACCACATCCTTCCCATTTTTATTCTTCTTGGTCTATACTTTTTCCTTCACACTCGGCATAGATTGAGACTTCTGTTATTTCTTGGATTATGATGTACTAGCTTCATCTTGAAAAGCTGCAAATCTATTCTTCATTTTTAAATCACATGTTGGTTTATTGATATGATGCTTGCGAACATTTTGATTCTGCTTTGTCACATTTCTATGTATGTTTGAAGTGCAGTACCTAGCCATGTGCCCAAATCCACCGCACTAAAAATAGTTTCCTTTGAAATATATGCTAGAAAACAGTTCTATGTTTGACTACTACTTCTTTTTTTGTTCCCTTCGATATCTCTTGGTTATGGAACACACATACTGGGAATGTCCCATCTTCCCACATCAATAACACCTGATATAAGGTGTATTCCTTCGTGTTACTTCAACACTATGAGTTTCCCCTTGGAATCTCTGAATATTTTGATTCTACTTTGTGACCAAATCAAACTTCAATTTCGGGACGAGTGCATGCGGTCTGGCTTCAATTCCCACAGATTTTTGCTTCTTATCAATCCCTGAATCAGCCTTAACATCTGAGCTCAATTTCTGCTTCTTTCCTGCTGAACAACTAAGCTCCTCTTTCACCATTTTAGTCTTCTGAATGACCTGCTTTCCTGAAATCACATTGGAGGTCAATAGTTTTTCTTGATCCTTCATTTTTCGTCGTAGACTGACCACTTATTCTTCAATCTATTTTATACATCTGACATACTCCTTTCATGTGTTATTCAAACAATCAATTTCCTTATTTTGTTCCTCAATTTTAAGCTTATATTCAACAATATTTTCTGAGCTCTCTAGTGTTGAGGATTTTAGTCTTTCAATTTCTTTTAACAGCTCAGAATTTTCTTCATCCTATTATTTCCTATAGAGTTTGGCATCACAAACCACTTTATTGGCATTCTTCGTTTTGTCTCTCCAAACGTCTATCTCCTCAAGAGATGCTTCCAATTCTTCTTCCATATCAACTCTTCCTTCGACTTATTTTCTTTATTCTCCAGCGTCAGTTTCTTCCTTTTCATGAGAACTACCGACGACCGCTACCATAACATTTTCTCAACAATCTTTGTAGTTTTCAATCTCCTCAACCTGTTCAAACTCAGACTCATCTGAACTATATATTTCTTGTGAAAGAATATTCTTTTTCTTGAATAAATTTCTCTTGAACTACTTCTTCCCTTTCACATAGGCTAAAGATTCCTTCTTGGGAATTTCAACATCATCTTCATCATTTTATTCTTGAAACTTTTTGGGGAATGTTGCTGTGAGATATCCAACCTTTACACATCTAAAGCATGCAAGAGGAAGTTTCATTTTGAACTTTACTTTTCCTCTTTGAAGGTTTGAAGAGAGGAATGACATTACCTCATCTGTATCTTCTTCCTCCTGATAATATTCAATGGTGAGATTCATCATGGCCTTAAATGACACATCTTTGGATTTCCACTTTCCCACAACGTCGTTATCATCATTTCTCATTTCATATGCAACAACGGTGTTGTACAGGTTATCCAATGTCAATTCATTCAGGTCTTTATCATTCAAAACAGAAACATTTGGATTGAACCGAGGTGGAAGTTTTCTCAATATGCACTTCACAATTTTTATGTCTTTGATAATTTCACCAAGACCTCGCATGTCTTCTACCACAACATTTTCCCTATCAAAGAATGTGTCAACAGACTCATTTGAGTTCATTATTAGATCTTCAAACTTGTTCCATAACACTTGCATATTTGCCTCTCTGGCCTTTGTATCCCCTTCATATATATTCAAAATATTTTCTCACATGGAATGTGATGTTTTGAATGACATTACCTTTGTACAGATGGGATTGGAACTGGCTCCCCCTAAGGCATTGATTGCTCTAGAATCAGCATCCAACTCTCTATGCTCAGCTTTTGATAATACACCACTATTAATATCAGTTGTGATACCATGAATAGCTACTGAAAACACATCCATTCCCAAAGATCGGAAATAGTGATTCATTCAATTCTTCCATATCTGAAAATTACATCCGTCAAAGATCAGAATCCATTTGTGATTAGTGAACTCCATTGAGAGAAGAACAAATATCAACCTCCCTTTGATACCAATTGTTAGGTCCCCAAGGATGAGTACCCAGAGAGGGGGGATCAGGGTTTGACAAATTAAAAATTAAAGCCCGTTCTAATCGTGTGTCACTGTTAAGTAAAACACTCTTCTCTCTCTTTCCTATTGCACAATATAAACAGAAATTAAAGAATGCACAAGACACAACAATTTACATGGTTCACCGCTAAGGGCTACATCCAAGGAGCATACGCCGACAAGTTGTCAGTCGAATCAAATTACACTAAACATCACTAGCTGTGGATTACAAGGTTTGGGCACAGTCACTCTGTCCTAGGCTCATCGCCTTTACAATGTTTAAGGTCAGCTCACTAATTTCCCAAGGGTCACTCCCTATTTCTCTCTCTCTGGATCACTGCCGGTGGAGAGGATCACCTTCTTCCTCTTCTTTTGCTCACTGTTCTAGAAAGGATCCACTCATAGTTTATATACTTGTAGGTCTCTTAATTATCTCTAATGAATACATCCTCTACTGTATGTGGATGCTCTATTGAAGTCCAACTTTCACCCGTAGATGAATCTTCCTTTGCACTGAAGGTATCAGGCAAACATCCAGCTTCCACACAGCCCTGAATCACTGCAGGAAATCAACCTTACTTGGAACACAAGTCTAATCTAGCATGCAAGTATCGGAGCGCAAGTCACAACTGGTGCGAAAGTCTACCTCTACCACCTGTGCGACAAAATCTTCTACAACTCAAAACTTGTGCGACTCAACCCCTTTTACGCCCAATCCAATATCGGCGTGCAACTACCAACCAACGCGCAACTTCAAACACTGACGTGCAAGTCCACCTGTGCGACCACACACCACTTGCCCGACCACCACATCTTCGCGATGTGAGCTCTGTTTATTCTAACTATTGAACTCAGTTGAAAATGAGGAGGGGTGGTCCTGTATTTATAGGCATTTGGTCAACCTACGCGGCGGTGTACAAATCTCCCCTCGACGTGCAGGTCCCTGACGCGCAGGTTTCTTCCCCTGCAAGACACCTGCGCGACCCTATTTCCTTTGCCATATTTTGAAGATCTGATCTTGAAAAACATATGGTGCGCAACTTTCCAACCCTCCTAGGCACCAGCGTGCAAGTCCTTTCATGGTGCACAAGTCACCTGCGCGACCACACACCACTTGCGCGACCCTTATCCCTTTTTTATTTTTCCATGTTCTGATCTTGAAAAACACTAGGTGTGTATGTTCCCTTTCGTTCAAGTACACGGTGCGCACGTCTCTTTGACAAAACCACTTTTCTTCATATGATGATTTTCAGGCCCAATCATTTGGCAGACACTGGAAAACGGCACCACCTTGTATCCATTCTTTTTGTACTGCCTCCATATCATCAATTCCTTTGTCCATGTTCCTGAATCAAACATGGATCATTAACCACAGCTCTTGAACTCAACATTCCACCATGAAATCCCCTTTATCAACAAATTTTTATGTCATGGTTTTCTTTGTCAACAATCACAACACAAATGTCCACTTTATCAACAAAAACAATCACCTCGAAAATGCTTCAATGATACCTTGAGGGATTTTTTCCAACATCATTTTTGTCAATTTTGATACTATTCAAAATTTTCAATTAAAAAAATATCAGACCAACGTGATAAATTCAAAAAAATACTTCTCATATTTCAATAACATGTCAATGTTATCTATAAAATTATTTTATGATATTAATGAAGTAAATTATATTTATTTTATCTTTTTAAATATAATTTTATTATTTCATTCACTCATAAAGAAATCACTGCATTATCATTGTGTCATAATTAAATTTAATTTTTTAATGTTTAAAAATTAAAAATAAACTACAATGATTTTAGAAATAATTTTAAATTTATAATAAATATTTATAGTTGAAGATATCACTTATATAAACCCATATTAATTTTTTTTTAGTAAAAAGATATATGTTTAAACCAAATTTTCCTTTACTTTAAATTAAAAGTTATAAGTATTATAATCACAATCAATTGGCTTCAAAAGGCCAAATTTTCATCCCATGTGTTTTATTGGTCGGATATATCTCATCCAATAGGATTATGACACGTGTTACTATAGTTTTATATTATTATAATATTATTTATACCCTTATTTACCCTTTAACCATGGTAAATTAAAATAATTACTAAAGATAATATTCATAATTTCCAAAAAAGTAACCTATTTACATAATTTGTACATTTAGATTCCAAATATAGAATCAATTTTTCCAAATTAAAAAAAATAAGTTGTAGTAATTAATTTAAAATTAAGTCATGATTTAAAATGAGAAAAAAGTTTTTTTATGAGTAAAAACCATCAAAATATTGACATGTGATTATATCAAATTTGAATGTGAAATTACCTCCAATGACCAGAATTAGATTAAATTATAAAAAATAATCTATTTATACATTAAACCCAATTAAAATGATATTCAAAAAATATAAATAAATTAGATGATTTTTTTTGAATTAAAATGTTATATTCTCACTATACATTAATGTTTGAATGTTATCAGGAAAACACCAAAAAATATATCCAAACTAAATATTTTTGTACCTCTTAAAAAAGAATATTATTTTTTCAAATTTAAAATATAAAAGTGAGAAATATTATATTTAAAAATGGTTCTCCATTAAAAGTCAAGAAAACAACAATTTTGGAAAAAATTGATTTTATTCTTATATAATGTCTAAGAAACAAATTAGATGAATATTAAAATTATATGGAATATATAAAATTAAAAATATGGTTAATAATATTCATAAAATATTCTCTAATCGCTAGTCATGGTGTGATCGAATTCAGTGTTACCTGCAACGCAAGCTATTGAATTATTTAAAAATAAGAATACCATGGATGTTTGGGGTGCTGCATTTCCTATTTGGTTTATGAATTTTTTGTCATTATCCATATATAGATCACCTAATTTTTTCTGATAAATTTTACAAATCATTCTCTATAATTATTTGGGGGTCAATTTTCTCTTCAATGTCCATGTTTTCACATACCACAATTTTTAAAATATTTTTAAACCTAGTAAGTGTTATTCTTGATGTCATTCTCGCATCTATTTATCTTTTTCATGTGGATGTTTTTTAACCTTTTTTACATTATGGGTTTCCATAAAGAAATTTTAAAATGCTGAACCTTTGATGGTCGAGATGAATTTTGAGGAGATATTCATTTAAAGGGGTAGAATGAAACACCCCATGATTTTATAAAATATATATATATTCAATATTTTGCATTACACACAACACCGAGTTTATCTTGTGTTACACGTAACATCGGGTTTATCTTTTATTACATGCAACATTGAGTTCAAATGAAATGTGACATTATATTAAAATATTATTATGATAGCTATCTCATAGCATTAGGAATGATGATTATGAATAGTATTAAATAAATTATGAAAATATATTCTTTAAACATGTATATAAAATAAATTCTTTGGTGACCAATTAATTAAAAAATAAAAATCAATACTATTATGAAAATCTATTTTTATGAAAACAAACAAATTTTAACAAAAATAAATAAAGAATTTTTTTGGTAAATAATTTTAAGGAAATATAAATATATTATATTCAATCAACTAATTAAAATTAATATAACGTGTTTTCTAGAAAAAATATAATAATAAATCAAATTTTATGCTTAAAAACAGAAATTTTCTACAAATAAGTTTTTCTCCCATTTTGTGAAGTTATTTAAAAAATATTTTTTGAAAATTTTAGAAAATAAATTTGAGAAGATAAATTTTTTAAAAATTTCATTTTAAATTTATATTAGGTTTATCTTTTTAATGTTTTTGAAAAGATTAATTTTTTGACGGATAAAGAAAAATACTGAATTTTTATTTTCAAATTCATTTGAATTTAAATTATTGATATAGTTAAATTACTTTTTAAAATGATTTTAAAGTGAAATTAGTTCCATTATATATCTATTAATCCAATTAGGTCCATTGGAATGAAATTCATATTGAAATTTGATATAAAAAGTTTGTAAAATTTTGAACATTCTATCTTTGAAAACCTACTCTGTTATCGCTTCTATAGGATTATTTTAAAATTAAAATTTTAAAATTATATGAATTGAGTATGAAAAAATGGATTCCATATTTGCAATCATCATAATTTATATTATCTAATAATTTCATCTTAATTTTGACCAAATCAAATATTGGAAATAGAAACAAATTAATTATCACGGTTAAGGTAAAATGGGTTTATTAGGGGTTAAACTAAGTAGATTAGGGTTAAAATGATAATAAATCTTATATAATTATTAATGTATATATATATTTAAATTTTATGCCTTCCAAGTTTTAATTTATTCTCATTTTATGCTTTTTTTATTTGCAATTACATTTATATTTTTGTATTATGGTGGGAAATTTCCAAATTATTTCCAAGTGGGTTTCTTTCTTCCACTTATAAAAGGCCCCCACATTACTCCACTTAATCACACATATATCTTAATATTGTGTTTAAAAAACATTAAAAAAATCCATTTCAAACATCCCTAGACGTGTTCTAGTTCTTTTTGTCCTCTAAAAAGACCAACACTAGGGTCGTTAATAAGAGATCCAAAGGAGGTGCTTCGGATAAAAATTAACTATCTTCACTATGATACTTTATTTTATTTATTTCACATATTTAATTTATGTATTAAATATTAAAATAGATTAAAAATATTATCTCCTATATATTTATTTATTATTATGTTAATTTATTAACCTACAACCATTTTTACTTCCATCAAATAAGTTAGAAAATCATCGTTCGAGTGCACGGTGGACTACGACCTCACGAGCCGATGCCATTTATTTTTCAATTACCACCTATCAAGGATGTTAATAAAGAATTATTTATTAATTATATATTATATTTATGATACTACTATACTTATGGGTTTTTTTACCACACATACCTTCATACTCTCCATTTCGTGGGAATACGATAACGTCACTCGTGTGTACAACATACTATGGCCTTACGAAGCGATGAGACTCATTCATGATTTATATAGAAGATAAAAAGGATGGGTTTAACTAAAATATGTTTTATATATGGAATAAAAGTTATTCTATAAGTAATATATATCATTTAATATTCTTTCTTCAAATCTATCAAGAAAATGGACATGTCAATTATGTGTGTTACAACCTACCATCTCCATGAATGTTGTATTTAATTTTGTATCACTAAATATTATGGATTAATATAAATAAATAAATAAATAATATTTATGAATTTTATATCGTGGTTAAAATTATATATTTTATCAAAGCGTGGTCAAATTAAGGGGACCAAAAAATAAAAAATCATAACTTATACAAAAAACAAAGTGGTTTTTACACAAAATGTATGTTTAACATGGAATTGTTTATAATTAGGTAATAAAATGTCATAATAAAATAATATATTGTAAAATATCATTTAATATGTTTGTCTAATATATTTATAATTAGCATATATTTATTATAATGGATTTTTGAACATGTACGATGAAAGCCAAGACTTAAGGTTAGTGATTTCTGCCTCACTTTTATTTTTCTGTGAGACAAATACCATATTCATTACATGTTTATTTTATATGGTTTATATAATTCCCATGAATTTAATTTTTGAAAAATATAATTATTATTTTTATTTACATATCTAATTCATGATATTTCTTTCATTGAGTTTACAATTCAAATGTTACTAAATCCGTAACATATTGTTTGTCTCAATTTTCCTAATTTGAGATATATGTTATGTTATTCACCTATTTTCGTTTAATATGTGTATATAAATCCTATTTTTAATTTAATATCACAAATGTATTTATACTCAGGATATTTTGATGTTTTATATAATGATGTTCCTTCATTGGTCTTACATTTCGATGTTTCTAAAGTGGTAAAGATTTTATGTGAAAATCTCATTATTTATTGAGATTGATTATGATTATGTTCCTCATTATAGAATTTAATAATACTTTCTAAATAAGCACAAAAATTTTATTATCATATGGTTATTATTGATATTAATAGTTAAAATTTCCCATTTATGAGTACTTAAAATAATTGATTAAATGTCCTAAAGAAAATATGACTTTATTTATATCTTTGGTCAGAAATCTATTTTTATTGCAAAACCATGTTTTTTATTTTTTGTTTAAAATGTTTTGAATTTATGATTTTTTTTAAAAAACCATTTTTACCAATGTTTTATTTTTCACAATTTTGTTAAAGGAATATTCATGTCATTTTCTAAATAACTAATGTTTGGTTTTTACTGAAAATGTAAAATATATCTTTGTTTTAATGTTTATAGAATCAAAAAAACATCCGACCATCATAAAAATTATTTTCATTAAATATTTATTTAATGCCTTCAATGTCATTTTGAAATAAAATTGTAATAATTTTTTTACATTTTAAAAATAAATTTCCAAAGTGGAAATTAAATTTTCCTCAAAAAATGTTTTAAATGATTTTTAAATCCTCCATTATAATTATTCAATGTTATTATTCAATAAAAAGGATTTATAAAGAGGTTTATGTTTTAAGAAGTGTGTTGAATGAAAATTTATTTTCCTCAATAAATGTTCCATGTGATTTATCATTCAAAATCATTCTCCATCTAAGATGGTATACTTTTACATAATTTATGATTTATTGAGGATAGAAACAAAGGATACCATTATAATTCTTACTCTGAATGGATTTTTATGACTTTATTTATAAAACCCAATTCATTTACATTGGATATACCATGATAATATTCTTTTGAAACCCATTTCTTTTTTACATGGGTTATGATAGGATGAAATAATGATAGGTTTACGAAAAAAATTTACTTAATGGGTTATGATATGATGAATGTTTTATGATCATGTGGAACACATATGTATGATTTTCATTATGTGATGGGTGAGACCTATATATCCATAAAATGCATTCTGTAAATATGTATATATCATGATATAATAATTAGAAACAAGTTCATGTGAGTAATTATCCACGAGAAGTAGGTTTGTCTGGACCCACTATGAGATATAGGATTTTCCTAATCCACATTGGGAAATTGGTGTTGCTAGATCTATAATGGGAAACTAGAGACAATTCTTACGCCAATATGATTTTGGTATTGGTAGTTAACCTTTAAATATGAAATGGTTTTCTATAATTATTATAGTGGAAAACTTTTATAACATGATCTTATGGTTCATGATTGATTTATCACTCTTATGGACCGTATTATTTTAATTGATAATGTTAGATGTTATGAAACATATTTATGTTATATGGTAGGTTTAGTATAAACATTGTAAGTTATGTTAATTATAACATACTGTTATGATTATTTTATTATTTCATATAATGATAGATTGATATCTATTATTTTTACACTTACAAATCATCTGAGGTAATACTTTCTTATGTTTCCTTTCCCAGGATATGAAGAATGGTTTTGGCAAGTTATTCTTAAGAGGATTAGAATGTGATATGATCTTTTTCGGAGATATTTATGATATTTCATGAAATAATAAGATTGTTTTCTATGTTTCCAAAGCCACTATACTATAACGGTCTTACAGAATGTGTTTTTTTAATGTAATGAATATTAATATAAAAATATTTAAAATCCATTTCTGATAAGACTGGGTTTCTATACCCATGGTAACACTTACCGGGATGGTGCCTCTTCCCATATTATTAAGGGAATGAATTCAATGAGGTTCAAGTCTGACTTTAACATCAACACTCAAACTTCTTTCTATGCTTGGTTTCTATTTCTTTCATTATGCCATTTATAAGAAGATCGAATCTTAGAGGATTTTAGTTTTAATGAAGTTGGTCACACCATGGAATAGGAGACCAGGGGAACAATTGGTTGGTTTAACTATTCCTTATGTATGGAATGAGTTATATTGATCATATTTATAGTCATCAAATTACTGAGCTTATATGAAAACTTTCATGAATACTCTTCCTTTTCACCTTCCTTCTCTTGAATGGTAGTAAAAACCCAGTCAACTTGTGTATATGGATTTTTTAATTTTAATTTCCTGTAATCAACCATATATTATAGAATCTATTTAAAGAAAGAAGAATATTGAATAGTATGGACCAACGTTTTGTGCATGGGACATAGTTTAGTTGGTAATCAAGACCATCCTAATCTATCCTACTAGGGTCGAGAAATTATAAAATGTTTTATTTCATGAGTGTTATAAATTATCAGGGAACTTTTTTATATTCAAATGAATAAATAGTATTATTTTTTTTCATAAAATCGATTCCATCTCAATTATCCTTTCTTATCCCAGTGAGGATGTTTTTTTTCTATCCCCGTTAGGGAGGATGTTTCATGTGATAGTGTATGGGTTTCTGATATTGATTCAATATAGGATCCTACTTAAGAGTGATGATAGGATTTTATAGATTACACATTATCTTTACTTGGGCTGATTAGATTGGTCAATAATTGGCCTTTTAAAAAAAATGGATTATTCTAATCTTGGGGGAACTGTGGTAAGGTCCCAAAAACTGTCTGTATATTTCATAGGGATGAGCTATGTCTATAACTCATCATTAAGGTTTTCAATACATAAGGACATTAAATCTTCCTAAAAAAGCTATAGGTTTATAGAAGAAGTGAAAAAATTCCACCTATAAATGAAATATGAGCCTCTCCCATTCCCATATTTTTTTCAATTCGAGAGGTTGAGAATCGTCATCCTATAATGTATTAAGATTAAATGATAGAGAAATATATAATAGAAAACTTTTTATCCTTTGATCGACTAAGTTGGTAAACAGGTATACCAGAAAAAGGATTGTATTTCCAACGTCAAAAAGAACCTATGTTTTGCTACTTCCTGCTGAAAGGGTTTATAACGACCCGAAGCTTAACGTACATGGAAATTACATTACTTTTGCGAAATACTTAGTACATAACAAAAACACACACACAAGGACCGTAATAGTTTAGTGTCTTTGGAAACTCGGAATATAATCTTCTAATCGTGATGAAAGATCTTCAACATCTCCCATAAAGATCTTCCTTTTCTTTACCTAAAACCTTTATTTATATCCTGGGGAAAAGAAAACATAAAAGGGTGAGCTCAAATTCTCAGTAAGGGTAAACAAAAGAAATATCAATCACATCATATTCATAAGAACATAACATTTTGGAAATCTTAACCTGTAAAAGAGATCATAAAATCATAACATGGGATAAATCATAGTAGTGAAATTTAATCCCAATAATCATAACATAAAACATGAAACTTTGTGGAATACACACATAATCATAGTGAATAATTTCTTATTAGTCAAGACTCATTTCCATGACTATCTTAGTGGACAGAGTCCATTTCTGAACCGAGTTCACTCCTCGTTTCAGTCCTGTTTCACTGAACCGGTTTAACCTGCCATTCTAGCCATGTCTATCTCATGAGATATAAAATCTTTACCCAATGCATTGGATGGAGATATAGGTCCCACCCATCTCATAATGATACCATTCATATGTGTTCCACAAAATCAAAAATCATACATCATTGCATAACCCATGTAATAAAAATGGGATTCTTAAACAACATGACATCCTAAAACAATTCATATAAGATAAAGGAATTCATAAAAATGATTCCATCACAACATAATCAAATCAATGTAATAATAGGGATTGAAACAGAACCCTATATTATCTTAGATGGAAAATAATTTTGATAAAAAACTTGAACTCCATTCTTGTGGAAAATATCGTTTCTCCTTCAAAAACACATTTCCTTTCTTAACATGTCATACAATTATAAACTAAAAGAAGTTGATTAAAAATAAACTTGAAAAATTTTAAGGGAAGATTCTTGGAAATAATGTTTTAAAAATCCATTCATGCCGTATATGTTAAAAGAAAACATTCTTCTCGTACTTTTGTTGGAAAAGTCAAAAAGTACCTCTTACGAAAAACGACAAAATATTCCTTTCATATCTTTTACTAAAAACTCAAAGAAGGGTAAAATTGGATATAAACTGTTGTAGAAGGATGTAAATATCATATATTGAGGAAAAATGGATGTGGATGATAAAATGAACCCCAATAAATTCCAAAGTATAATTAATTTCGGATAAAAATGAGATTGTGGTATTTCCCTTACCTTAGGTCTGATTTGCTACGTAAGTGTCTGAACCTTCTGTATAATGATTTAAATAATGTCATTGACTTATTACATAATCATACTCATTGTTATGATATCATATTTGGTTCATTTATGACTTTATATTACCCGTTCTTTTGTAAATTCCATGTTAAAGAGCGTTTTGGGTAAAATTGTTTCATTTGTCGTCCATGTTTTGACTTGTAATTATTCATATGATTACTTAGATCATGATTTCTTAATTCCAGAATATAAAACATGATTTATATATAAGATATATTAAGAATATAAATATATATAATAGACCAGTAAATGGAAAGAAATACACCGTTCTTGGAGACGGTAGGTCGTACGTATGCATGAACGATGTTTTCATTTCCTTATTGAGTTGAATGGAATTAAGTAGATGACATAGATATATATACACATAAATCCAATATCACTATTATATAATATATTTCATGATTACTTATTATATATACTTTATAATCATTCAGGAATTGTTAACATAGAGAATGAATCTCATTGCGTCGTGGAGACGGTAGTCCGTACGTACGCATGAGCGATGATATCATTCTCATGATCATGGAATTGTATTGGAGTTTATGTATACTATTTAAGAATAAATATAACTTTAAAATAATAATATATAGTTATTATTTACACCATTATACCCATCGAAGTAAGGTGGTGGTGGAAATAGATTACACCACGGCGTGGAGACGGTATTCCGTACGTACGCACGCGCGGTGATTTCGTTTTCCATAGGATGGATAGATGGTGAAATAGGGTTGTTTCATACTTATAATAACATATAATTATATGAGTGATACTGATGTTATTAATTCATAATGAAACAACCTAAGAAGAAGAAGTGGAAGAAGAAATAAAGTTGAAAGAATCGGTAACGGACATTACTTCTTCTTTGAAGCGCCTCTTTGAGTCCTACTCTTAGGGCACTAAAATTGGTCTTTGAAGAATACCAAGACCTCTAGGATGTTTCTAGGGAAGTGGAGAAGATAATTTGGTAGGGTTTGGCCGAGTTTTAAAGCTCAAAGTGGTGTGAGGAAGAGAGGGAGGAGGTTCCCTTTTATAAGGGAGGGGAGGGGCACCTTTGGAATAACTAAAAATATTATTTTATTATAAAGAGAAATTCGGTTTTAAATAGCTCCAA
Organism: Viscum album; assembly: GCA_963277665.1. Lineage (NCBI taxonomy): Eukaryota > Viridiplantae > Streptophyta > Magnoliopsida > Santalales > Viscaceae > Viscum > Viscum album. Next base: position 2,098,889,831 of record OY728122.1, read on the forward strand.
ATTGATTTATTTCGAAGATAAGGTTGGTATGGGTCTAAATCCACTAATTAAATATAATTTAGACAAGTTTAGGTTCCTATTGTAACGTAATCATTTAGATTTAACATTAAGTTAGATAATTTTACTTTTACCGTGTCTTTTTGTGTTCTTACACTATAAGGTTAATAAACTTACTATAACAAGACAAAAGAACCCCAAGTTGTTTATTATTAATATATATAACCTTATCTAAGTCATTTGGCTGATCCTTAGATTTTTAGGAATAAAATAACAATTAATAATATAATATTTGTTTTAAAAACTATTTTATGTCAATTTGGACACTATTTAGTAATTGATTTTTGTAAAACTTATAACAGAATGATTAGTTCTAAAAAAGTTTCTTAAACCAATAATAACATGTAATAGTGACCTATTAAATTAGTGGAATTCATAAAAAGTCTCAAATTACATTTATTTGGGTATTTATAACATCAATTATGTTAATATTTCATTAATAAGATAATTACTGCATCATCGTTGTGTCATACATAAATTAACTTATATAATGTCTAAAAATTAAAAATAAAATACCATTATCTAGGAAATCTTTTTTTCTTTCTAATAAATATTTTTAGTCGAATTTATCTTATGTATAACCCTATATTAAAAATTATCTACTTATTAAACATTGATTTTACCTATTTTAACCCTTCTTTAAATAAATTAATAATAAATGTCCTAATCTAATCGAAGTGGGCCTAAATGGTCATATGTTATTCCTAAGGTTGTTTTTGGTCGAATTACACTTATACAATAGAATTAGGACATGTGTTAGGGTAATAATAATATCATTTTTACCCTTAATTACCCTATTTACTTTTAACCGTGGTAAAAAGAAGTAAAAAAGTGACTATTCACCAAAAATTATTTTCATCTCATTGAACCACATTTTAGTCCTTGATATTAACCGTGTCTCTCGGATTTTAGAAATTCCACTCACAGAAGCGGTAAAATTATGTTTTATGATAAATTCTGTTTTTTTAACTACCACTTATTGGTTTCACTATTCATCCAAAAAATGAAAGTTTCCATAAAAATACAAAAAATTAGGCCTAAGTAATATTTGATATTATGAACTCAAAAATGAATTCTATTTTACCAAATTCAAAAAATATTAGTTGCATTAATTAATTTAAAAATTAATTCCCGTCGTCAAAACAAATAATGTCTTCTTAATAGATAATAACTATCAAAAGATTGACACTTGTTTATGTCTGGTTTAAATGTGAAATTACATCAAATGACCAACATTTTATTAAATTGTAAAAATATATTCTAAATATACTTTAAAACCACTCAAATTAATAATTTATCACTATTAATTATTTCGATTAAAAAAGTTGTTTTTAATTAAAATTTAGTAATTTTCACTATTTATCAGAATATAAAAGTTATCCGAAAAGTACCAAAATTTCACCCTAAGCAAATTTCGATATTCCGAACCCAAAAATGAAGTCCATTTTGAAAAATAAAATTTAAAAAATTTCCAAAAGTGGTTATTACTATTCATAACGGCTATTTTTAATAATATTTTAATATCATGTCGTTGTTTAGTGAAACTCGGTATTGCGTACTACACACGCTATCGAGGAAGGTCGCGATTGCATGTAATGAAAAGCAAGTCAAGTATGCGTGTTGAGAACGCTCATTTTGGTGTAGCGTACAACAGAAGACATTAATGAAATTAAAAAGAATATTTTTCATAAAATATCGGGGTGTTTCATTCTACCCCCCTTAAAATGAATTTCTCCCTCGAAATTCGTCAGGGTTATAAATGGTTTACTAATCAAAAGTTTGTTTAATAGAAACCAACTTCGTAAAAAGGAATACCAATACATGGCTTTAAAAACTAAATTATGAAATGTAACGGTTACCCAAATTAACTGTGTTTCCACATAGGAGAACATAAGTGAAAATATGGATATGGAAGAAAAATCTAACCATAAAGTTCTGATGGAGAGTGGTAGAGAACATGACTATGAAATAGCCAACAATCACAAAGCCATAGATTTACGATGATCTAAGGTACCATCTGATTTATCGGATATAAGAGCACTAGGACAACATTTTTGGTTTTCAAGATCATTTCCCTAAAGTTGATGAAATTGGAATTAGAAGAAATACTTTCGTGATTTTGGTACAGTCTCACCATTGGTCGTTCTTTGGAAAATTTCCACTTCATCTCTTAAAGAAATGATGTTGAATTTTTCATTCGTGATGTGTTAGCAGATCATGTGATAGAACGATGGGTCATTCCATCTATCTCAAACAAAAGGTTAGAAAAGTTATCAAAAATAAATAAGTCCATCTATAGTGAGATTAATCATATATGGTTCCTAAAATGGACTTATATACCATACTGAATAATATAATAAAACTAGTTTCTACTAAACAGGGACTTCCTGTAGGCTAGTGGTAGGCGATAAAGGCCAGTCGCACTTCGGTTGTGGGTTCGATTCCCACAGCCTTGTCCGACGCGATGGGTTGTCCCCCGTCCTACAGGTTGTCCTTTTTCTAAAGCTATATTTCTATAACATCCCATAAATAATATCAAAAAAACTTTTATCCTTAAACAATAATAACTGATGTCCATCATAATCCATTCCAATCTTTAGGTTAATCCAAAATACTACTTACCAAACTCATATTGTAGTGAAAACGATTACCAAAGAGTTCATACAACTAGCATGTTAATACCATCGTTGAACCCCATATATCATGAGATATGTCTTGTTGGTCACATTCCAAAAATTTGAAGGCCTTAATCATGTATTCTCTTGAAAAAACATTAATACCCATTGAATCTTAGTGAGAACATGATTGCTATCAAAAGTTAACTCTTTTCATATACCAAAACCTCGAACCATGATATAACTATTTCCTTATATCAGTCATGAGCTCATGAATACTGTAAAACATTTCATTTTCTCTTTTTCCCTTCATCATGCACAAATCATATTTTTTCCAAAAATATCTCAATCACTTTCCATGGTTACCGGTACCATAAAATTATTGAAAACCACAATAGAACAATACATAAATATTCCAATATTACATGATACTATATACAACATTATCCCATTACATAAACACTTAATCATTCCACCACATCGTTGTCATATTCAACATCGCCAATAATGATCGCATGTGACTTCTCTTTGTCCATTTCCTTAAGTGGTTGCTCATGTAAATCATCATTAACCCTTGGATTAGGGCATTTATTAGCATAATTCCCCATTTCCTTGCACTTGAAGCATTGAAGTGTTGGTGGTGTGTTCCCTGCAATCTTTTCTTTATTCACATCATTAAAAACCCTTTTTCCATTACTTCGACACTTAGCTGCTCGATGACCTTCTTTTCCACACATAAAACATTTTCTAGTCCCTTTAAGACAATCTCCACCATGCTTCTTTCCACACTTTGAGCATAAGGAAACATTCATCTTCTTTCCACCATTATTCTGAGATTTCTCCTTGAACTCCATCTATCGTTTCTTTTCAAAACCATGAGATGGATGAGTAACACCAACTTCCATTTCTACCTTGATAGCACAATGCACAATTTCTTCATAGCTACTGAAGTCTCTTATAGCTAATGCCCTTCGAAGATTTGGTTTTAAGACACTGAAGAATCGATCAACTTTACTTTCAGGTTTGATGATAAATCCATATGCATACCTTGCAAGCCTTGTAAAATTTGCTTCGTATATACCAACAAATTCATCATCCTTTTTCTTTAGTTCAAGAAACTCCTTCTCCATCTTTGTTCGAAGAATATGAGGGAAGTACTTATTGAAAAATAAGTTCTTGAACTCGTCCCATTCCATGGACTCAATTTCTTCTCTTGGCCTCGTATTCTTGAAAAGATTCCACCATTGATTAGCATCACCTTCCAAACGATACACTGCTAAGAAGACTTTATCATGTTCAGAACATTGAAGAACTGAAAATATCTTTTCAGTGGTACTGATCCATTGTTCAGCAACAAGTGGATCAGAATACCCACTGAAAGAAGGTGGACGTTGCCTCATAAAGGACTCAATATAATATTGTTCCCTTCTCTGCTCATTTGGAAGTCCAGAATGATTCGTAGCCTGTGTAAGTATAGCAATAAGATTTTTCACTCCATCTCCCATAACATTTGTTTGTTCAGGAGGAAAATCGTTGCATTGTCCATTACATTGATCAACACTGTTCCTTCGGATTATAGCCATTGTCAAAAACCCAAAAAGAATAGTGAGAGGAAAAAATCATGCTAGAAAAAATGACACAATAAATGGGGAGTACCATCAATATCTATCATCTTAGGTTAAATTCTAAGATCGTTACCGTAGTTCTAGGACTATATCCTATACGTATACTTATCCTTAGGGACATCCCTAGACATACCTTAGAAATATCTCTAGGGATGTCACTAACGTTTTCGCATCCTAGTTTCCAAAGGTTGAATAAACCTTTCCTCTGATACGAACTATAACAACTCGAAGCTTAACGTACATGGACATTACATTAATTTTTCAGAATACTTAGTACATAACAAAAACACACACACAAGGACCGTAATAGTTTAGTGTCTTTGGAAACTCAGAATATAATCTTCTAATCGTGGAGAAAGATCTTCAACATCTCCCATAAAGATCTTCCTTTTTTTACATAAATCCTTTATTTATATCCTGGGGAAAAGAAAACATAAAAGGGTGAGCTCAAATTCTCAGTAAGGGTAAACAAAAGAAATATCAACCACATCATATTTATAAGAACATAACATTTTGGAAATCTTAACTGGAAAAAGAGATCATAATATCATAACATAGGACAAATCATAGTAGTGAAATGTAATCCCAATAATCATAGCATAAAACATGATACTTTGTGGCATACACACATAATCATAGAGAATCATTTCTTATTAGTCAAGACTCATTGCCATGACTATCTTAGTGGACAAAGTCCATTTCTGAACCGAGTTCATTCCTCGTTTCAGTCCTATTTCACTGAACCGGTTTAACCTGTCGTTCCAGCCATGTCTATCTCATGAGATATAAAATATTTATCCAATGAATTGGAGGGAGATATAGGTCCCACCCATATCATAATGATACCATTCATATGTGTGCCACAAAATCATAAATCATACATCATTGCATAACCCATGTAATAAAAATGGGATTCTTAAACAACATGACATAATAAAACAATTCATATAAGATAAAGGAATTAATAAAAATAATTTCATCACAACATAATCAAATCAATGTAATAATAGGGATATAAACAGAACCCTATATTATCTTAGATGGAAAATAATTTTGATAAAACACTTGAACTCCATTCTTGAGGAAAATATCCTTTCTACTTCAAAAACACTTTTCCTTTCTTAACATGTCATACAATTCTAAACTAAAAGAAGTTGATTAAAAATAAACTTGAAAACTTGTAAGGGAAGATTCTTGGAAATAATGTTTTAAAAATCCATTCATGCCGTATAAGTTAAAAGAAAACATTCTTCTCGTACTTCTGTCGGAAAAGTCAAAAAGTACCTCGTACGAAAAACGACAAAAATTCCTTTCATATCTTTTAATAAAAACTCAAAGAAGGGTAAAATTGGATATAAAATATTGTAGAAGGATGTAAATATTACATATTGAGGAAACATGAATGTGGATGATAAAATGCACCCCAATAAATTCAAAAGTATAAACAATCTCGGATAAAAATGAGATTGTGATATTTCCCTTACCTTAGGTCTGATTTTCTTCGTAAGTGTCCGAACCTCCTCTATAATAATTTAAATAATTTCATTGACTTATTTCAGAATCATATTCATTGTTATGATATCATATATGGTTCACTTATGACTTTATATTACCTGCTCTTTTTTAAATTCCATGTTAAAGAGCGTTTTGGGTAAAATCGTTTCATTTGTCGTCCGTGTTTTGACTTGTAATTATTCATATGATTACTTAGATCATGATTACTTAATTCCATAATATAAGACATGATTTATATGTAATATATATTCAGAATATAAATATATATAATAGATCAGTAAATGGAAATAAATACACCGTTCATGAAGACGGTAGGCCGTACGTACGCATGAACGATGTTTTCGTTTCCTTATTGAGTTGAATGGAATTAAGTAGATGACATACATATATATACACATAAATCCAGTATCACTATTATTTCATATATTTAATTATTACTTATTATATATACTTTATAATCATTCATGAATGGTTAACATTAGAATGAATCTCATCGCGTCGTGGAGACGGTAGTTCGTATGTACGCACGAGCGATGATATCGTTCTCATGATCGTGGAATTGTATTGGAGTTTATGTATACTATTTAAGAATCAATATCACTTTACAATAATCATATATAGTTATTATGTACACCATTATACCTATCCAAGTAAGGTGGTGGTGGAAAATAGATTACACCACGGCGTGGAGACGGTATTCCGTACGTACGCACGCGCGGTGATTTCGTTTTCCGTAGGATGGATAGATGGTGAAATAGGGTTGTTTCATACTTATAATAACATATCAGTATATTATTGATACTGATTTTATTACTTCATAATGAAACAACGTAAGAAGAAGAAGTGGAAGAAGAAATAAAGTTGAAAGAATCGGTAACAGACATTACCTCTTCTTTGAAGCGCCTCTTTGAGTCCTCCTCTTAGGGCACTAAAATTGGTCTTTGAAGAAGACCAGGACCTCTAGGATGTTTCTAGGGAAGTGTAGAAGAGAATTTTTCAGGGTGTTTCCGAGCTTTAAGGCTAAAAGTGGTGTGAGGAAGAGAGGGAGGAGGTGCCCTTTTATAAGGGAGGAGAGGGGAACCTTTGGAATAACTAAAAATATTATTTTATTGTAAAGACAAATTCGGTTTTAAATAGCTCTAAATTGATTTATTTAGAATCTAAGGTGGGGATGGGTCGAAATACACACATCCAATATAATTTAGACATGGTTACGTTCCTATATTAACCTTATCATTTAGATTTAACATTAAGTTAGATAATTTTACTTTTACCGTGTCTTTTTGTGTTCTTACAATATAAGGTTAATAAACTTACTATAACAAGCCAAACGAACCCCAAGTTGTTTATTATTAATATATATAACCTTATCTAAGTCATTTGGCCGATCCTTATATTTTTAGGAATAAAATATCAATTAATAATATAATATTTGTTTTAAAAACTATTTTATGTCAATTTTTACACTATTTAGTAATTGATTTTTCTGAAACTTATAACAGAATTATTAGTTCTAAAAAAGTTACTTAAATCAATAATAACATGTCATATTGACCTAGAAAATTAGTGGAAATTATAAAAAGTCTCAAATTACATTTATTTGGGTATTTATAACATCAATTATGTCAATATTTCATTAATAAGATAATTACTGCATCATCGTTGTGTCAAAAATAAATTAACTTATTTAATGTCTAAAAATTAAAAATAAAATTCCATTATTTAGGAAATCTTTTTATCTTTCTAATCAATATATATAGTTGAATTTATCTTATGTATAACCCTATATTAAAAATTATCTTCTTATTAAACATTGATTTTAACTATTTTAACCCTTCTTTAAATAAATTAATAATAAATGTCCTAATCTAATCCAAGTGGGCCTAAATGGTCATATTTTATTCCTAAGGTTGTTTTTGGTCGAATTACACTTAACCAATAGAATTAGGACATGTGTTAGGGTAATAATAATATCATTTCTAGCCTTAATTACCCTATTTACTTTTAACCATGGTAAAAAGAAGTAAAAAGTTACTATTCACCAAAAATTATTTTCATCTCATTAAACCACATTTTAGTCCTTGATATTAACCGTGTCTCTCAGATTTTCGAAATTCCACTCACAGAAGCGGTAAAATTAAGTTTTATGATAAATTCAGTTCTTTTTAACTACCACTTAGTGGTTTCACTATTAATCAAAAAATGAAAGTTTCTAGAAAAATACCAAAAAATTAGGCCTAAGCTATATTTGATATTATGAACTAAAAAATGATGTCTATTTTACCAAATTCCAAACATATAAGTTTCATTAATTAATTTAAAAACTAATTCCCATCGTCAAAAAAAATAGTGTGTTCTTAAGAGATAATAACTATTAAAAGATTAACACTTGTTTATGTCTGGTTTAAATGTGAAATTACATCCAATCACCAACATTGTATTAAATTGTAAAAATATATTCTAAATATACTTTAAAACCACTCAAATTAATAATTTATCACTATTAATTATTTCGATTAAAAAAGTTGTTTTTAATTAAAATTTAGTAATTTTCACTATTCATCAGAATATAAAAGTTATCCGAAAAGTACGAAAATTTCACCCTAAGATAATTTCGATATTCCGAACCCAAAAATGAAGTCCATTTTGAAAAATAAAATTTACAAAATTTCAAAAAGTGATTATTACTATTCATAACGGCTAGTTTTAATAATATTTTAATAGCATATCATTGTTTAGTGAAACTCGGTATTGCGTACTACACACGCTATCGAGGAAGGTCGTGATTGCGTGTAATGAAAAGCAAGTCAAGTATGCGTGGTGTGAAAGCTCCTTTTGGTGTAGCGTACAACACAAGACATTAATGAAATTAAAAACAATATTTTTCATAAAATATCGGGGTGTTACAGGGTTCCCATCATTCAACCACATTAGGATAAAGAAATCACCAAATAATTTTCCAGATTTCTAATCCTATTAAATTTTAACAAAATTATACTCTTAATGTTGATAGGGGGAGGGTTTCATATAATTATTCAGGGTATGGTTTCCTCTTGGGTTTCACCATAATGCACCATCCTTCCATAGATTTTAATCGAGATTTTAATGACTCAATAGTGTTGATGAGGTCTGGGGGGATGAACGGTTGAATGGGAACTTGTAAAGGTGTAGTAATGGGTAGAAAATGATATGGAAGATCAACATGTACTTGTATTTTAAAACCAATGTGGGGTATCCTATGATAATTTTCATGAAATGGGTCTAGTTGTTTCCATAATTGAGGGAACTCCTTATATGTTACCATTATTTTGTCCAAATAATTTTTTTTCTAGTCCCCATGTTGAGAGGATGTACTTGATCTACTATCATTTCAATAATGATATCCTCTTGTGGTGGGGAATCATTTGGGAGAGTGATATGGGGCTCTTCATGATGAACATATCCAACAAGGATATTACCTATGAGTAGTTCCACATTGATTCTCCTCAACTCATTTATCACGGCCTCATATTATGAAAATCATTCCTCAAACATAACTGGTTTGACCTATTTAGAAAAAAGGTGGGATGTGGCCAAACCCTTACCCTTTTCCTTGGCTGAAGAAATATGAGAGGGCGGTAAAATGGAATCCATGGGAGTCCCCAATTTTTTTTAAAATCCTTTGATTTATGTTGAACACACCTCCTATGAGCATTTATGTGTGAAGCGTGTTTCGAACAGAACCTTCCCCTTAATATGCTATTTTATTAGATTCACACTCTAAAATTTTTATAGGGTATGTTCTAATGATTTTTATAGACTCCTAATTCATTTCATGTGTCGTGTCACTACTGGGATAATAGAAGTGCCAACTACATTTGTGATAACTATAGGATAATCCATGATCTTTAGAAAGGGTTACACCTTTGACAGATCACTTCGAATTATTGCCATTTTGAGGCCTCATAATATCACATGAGGATTTTAATGAGTTTTTATTTTGAAGGGTGACCTAAAGAGAGACCCTATAAAAAAATCCTTATATGTATTTTCCCAAAGGAAGTTGGATAAATAGATGAAGCACATAGTGAGTACCATGTTTGTGACACATATCCTAATCAGGAGATGAATAAAGTTGTAGAACCCATTGTTTCTAGTATGAAACCATTAAATTAATCATTTTATGTTTATAAAGTGTAGGGGTGAAGGATGATAGAGTTGGAAAAAATTTTAGTAGGTGTTTTGGGATAGAGGAGAGGTTTATAAGCTACATACAGTTTGTCTAACTCATGCGGAAAGCCTAGTAAAAACTGTACAAAGTTTTAGATTCTAGATAGTAACTTCAGCAAGGTGTGTGAATGGTTAGGGAGACCATATGTGGAGGAAATTAAAGGGTTTTTAAGGGATTAGATAATTCACGGTTTTCACACATTTTGTTTAACAATGTGAACTATCGATATGCGTGGTTAAACTGAGATTCTAATTTTTTTTTGTCTCACACAGTTTTGACTCTAAACTATTCATTTTTTCTCTTAAGAGGTTCTAACCCAGTATTTCTCTTCCCCAAAGGTTGGATAACCTCTTTTAAGAGATTTTTATTCAATCCAAATGCTTCCTTCAATTATTCAAAGATGGATTCTTGAGGTAGGTAATAATTCTTCATTATTATTGATCGGTTTCTTATATATATTATGATCTACCTCTCTTTTCTTCTCAATTACTTATATCTACACCCAATAAGGGTACATATAAAACTATGTATGATAAATATGTTGATATTTTTTATGGATCATGATAGGATAAGAGATCAAAGATGGTTTCATGGAGAATCGAATTGATTTCTAGAGTGTTCTTCATCCCTTTTCAGTTTGCGTGAAAATGGTTGAGTTAGGTGGCTTCACCATTTTCTATATTGATATAAATTATTGGAATAATTTCAAATTAGTTTCCTTGTGATGAATGGATCATTAACTGTTAGTTTATGAATTTTTATAAACCCTCTTTTGTGATGTCATGGAAAATTTTGTATATTTGGAAAATTGTGTGTTTTGAATAAAATAATTTTGATATAGGTTTTAAAATATGGATTTTTAAATGGGATTTTTTTTCTATAATCGTGGAAGATTTATTTGATCATATGTTTTCAATAAATGGCAATGTTTTATTGAAATGAAATGTTTTTTTTGAAATTTGTTGTTTATTGGTTTTCAATAAATGAACAATATTATTGAAATGGATTGAATTAGTTATTTAGAAAGGTTTAGTATATATTAGGTTGGGTGAGTTCATGATTGATTTTCCCTTAAATAAGGGACATGTACCATTGGGGTATAAGGTGCCTGACTCTGGATCAGGGGTGTGTGTCATTGGGACACAAGGTGATTGGACAAGAGATCACTCATGAGTATGGAACCATTGAAATGAAGCATGCATGTGTGGGTCTGTCATGAACCATGGGATTGTTATGAAAAAAGATTATTGAGGGATGGTTTTAAATACTTGTTTGGTTTTTTTTTCAGGAAACACAACTCTCTAGAAAATTGGTGAAAGTACCACTTGTTTACATTTGTTTATCAATGGTTTTGATCTTATTTATATTTATTTATAAATTATTTTGGGAAATTATTTTATATAAACTATTTTATATAAATGTAGATAACCTTTCTATCATAGTGTCATGGGTAGGGATATCATTGGGGGAAAGCCTAATGAGTTTTATACTTAGACCTATTTTTGAACTTTGGTAGTTTTTTCAGGTTCTATCTTCCAAGACATGGGTAAAGGTAAAGTGTCAGACATCTTTAGCAACAACTTATGATACATAGGATTTTTAGCGATGGGAGCATTGATCTTTTATAGAATGGAGTCTTGTGGTCATCTTGGAGTTTATTTTTGACCTGACACTATTTTATTTGATAGTAGTTTATCTTACACTGTGGTATACTTGGTTTGGTTTTGGTTAAAACATAATTTGTTTGTTTTCATTTATTAGTTCCTGCATCACATTGTGTTTGGTTGGTCATATTTATTGGTAAATGGTTTTATTTCTTACACGGTAAATCATACCCAACTTGTATTTGAAACCCTCCAACATTTATTTACAGCATTTTGTGTCTTGGGGATGTCACTTAAGGCCAAGTATTGATTCATGGTATTCTCAATCCAATGATAATATGTGGTTCATTACAAATGATATCATCTTGTTCGGTACTTGCCTATAAAGTGTTATTCTATTTCTTGAACTTGGAGTTGAAATTAATTATTATATAGTCCTTGGATTATGATCTAAAAAATGAGTAGGATTGTCAGAACATGAAATGTGGAGTATAAAATGATATACCTAACCTTTTTACACTGAACTTCAAGTTACCAGGGTGTTGGGTATGTCACACCCTGACCAGGGATGCCTATTGTTTCATTCTTCTCTCGGTCCCAAACATTTGGGAAGAGTTGGGTTTGGGTCCGGGTTTGATATTTTTGAAGCTTTGATATTTTCAGTGGGTCTCGAGCCAGTGCTCAGTCACCGCACTACTAGAGGTCACAGCACATTCGGTCTGAGTGGGTGCGCGGTCACCGCACTTCTAGTAGAGATCTTGTGTTTGGACATGGTGATTGTGTGGTCTCCCAACCGTTTAGATAGATAATAAAACTAAAAGAATGAATTAAATTTAAAGAAAAATAAATAAATAAAATAAAGTAGGTTACATTAAATTAAAAAGAATTTTATAATATGTTTAATAATAATAATAACAATAATTTATAATATTGTTATTATTATTATTATTATTGTTATTATTATTATTATTGTTATTGTTATTATTATTATTATTGTTATCATTATTATTATTATTATTATTATTATAGGTTAGTAGAAAAAAATTAAACCCTATACTACTCGGTGCACCCCCCTTTCCCCCTTGCTAGCCGCGGGCCGCACCCCCCTTCCTCGTTTCCCTCACTACGCACCCAAGCACTGGCCTACTCCCCGCTCACACCTCTCCTGCTTCATCATTCCGCCCACGCCTCACACTCTCGACCTCCGTCTCTCTGCCCCCCTCTCCTCCCTACCTGTGACCTCCTCTTCCCCGCCCGACTCACCTTCTCTGGTCGCCCTCCACTTCTCTGTCGCCCCGTATCCGCTCCATCATCTCCTCCCAGTCACGCGAGCCACCACCGCACATGCCTCCTTCCTGCATCGGCCTCCTTCCGGCACTTTCGTCCACCCCTTATCCTTCTGATATGCCAGAAGAAGGACCGGCCATCCCGCACCCCTCGTTTTCCATCCCATCCAGCTTGCTCCCCCTACCCTCTTGCGCAATAGCCTCATTTAAGCCACCCTAATCCATTCCCAGTGACACATCCTGCATCCCCAGAATATTGACTCCCATGAGCTGCGTCCTACTTCAATCGGCGACCCCCCCATCTCGGCGCACATTCCTTTTTGCGGCAGTTCCCCAACCGGCCTCTCATCTTCCCTCTCCAGTAAGTCTTCGAGAATTTATAGAGTTTTGATGAGAGTTTTTCTTTGAGTTGGCCAAACCCTAACTGAGGGATTATTATTTGTGTGTGTTTATTTTTTTTAGGGTGTGTGAAGGGTCTGTAAATTTCTTTTCTCCCTTCCGTTGAAGTGTGATTGTATTTTCGCCCCTCTAAGGAAGGTGAATTCATGTATTTTTATGTTCTGGAGCACTCTGCTAATGTTTGTGATCTTTCTTTTAGTTTTTAAACTTAATTTTCAGCTTTTTTGTGCCTTTACCTTGCTTCCTATTGAGTTCTTAAATTTCTATAATTGGTTAAGAATGTGTTTTGAGTTGGTACCTTATTTATGTCAATATACATCTGCGATGATATGCTCGTTCAAGTTCCAAATATTATTCTGATCATTTCTAAAATAGGATTCTCCTCCTAATGGTATCCTTTTACAGCTTTTGGGATTATTTTTCATTGATGGAATTTGTTACAAATTGTTCTTTGGTGTGATTGTTTAATTATGTATATGTTAAAGTAAATTGAGATGATAATGAGGGTGTTTCCCGTAGCATTGTTTATAAAATGTTGGAAATGTGGTTTGGGGTTTTATTTGTGAACTTCGTGATTTTTGGAGGATTGGTTTTTATATTGTGTTTTGATTGCGTTTTGATTGCTTTTTTTGGTTTAAATTTTAATTTTAGGGATTTGTGGTTTTTTTGAGTCCTGGGGCTTTATCGTATGGAGTTGCGGTCGGTTTCGAAGGTGCACACTCATATTCCCAGGTAAGGATATGTATAGATATATATATCTTTTGTGTGTGTGTTCCCTCATGGTGTGGGGAACACGTGCATCAGTTTAAGGATATATATATATATATATATATATATATATGGATGTGCGTGCGAGCGAGCGAGCTACTGCTTAAGTTAGAAATCTTGACGTGCCCTTTTTTGTGGTAGGCGTTTCCATATTTTCTCTCTTTCCAAAGCTTTCCATGGGCACTTTCATGATTTCATTTAATTTATAAATATTATTTTCACCTTTATAAGCATGATAGTTTATTAGTTATAGTTTTTTATGCCATTCTAAATTTTTTGGAACCAAATGTTTTTATCTTCGAATGGTATTGTTGGGTGTCTTTAGTGGTGTTTTCTTATCGAAACATTTTACGGAACTTGTTTACCATGCGCTGGTTAGTTTATGGAACTTAGTGTTTTTTGTAGAAATGATTTAGCATCTCTTTTAATTGGTAAGTCTCTTGATTCCTTGGATTTATAAGTGGTTCTTGTTTTTTTAATGGTGTGGGACTCTTTGGATGATCCTTTAAATTGGTTTGAAAATAAATCCATGCGTATATTACTGTTTGGATTTTGGGGTATATATTTTGTTGAGTGTGTGGTGTGAGGCAACAATTGGTTTGTTTTTACAAAATTGAATATAGTATCACTAAATACTTTTATTGCAATTCTTAAAACATGGAACCAAAGGGCCCGTTTGGCTTTTAAATACAAAAGTGGTGTTTCGAGTTGTTATGGAAGAGCTTGTGAATTTTTTTCATAAAGGCATTTTATTATGAAAAACTAGAGGCCCGATTTACAACTCCAAGTGTTTAATAAAGTGTTTTTGATAACCAAATGATGTGTCGGATCGGTTGGCATTTTGTATGTTTGACATGTATGCCTATATATAAGTATAGGGTTAACTCCTATCTAGGGTAACCCATTATTGACGAATGCATAGGAAGCGTCCGTGTTTGGGGTAGGTAAGTGTGGTGAGATGAGTCACGCGTGTGAGGGAATTCCTACTTAGATAATATTATTATAATCACCGTGGGTTACTGGGCACCTTTTAGATGATCGAGTGACGGTTCCTGACCAACCCCAATTAGATGGGTTGGTACCCCTAGATTTGTTGTTAGGCCAGGTGGGCTTTTCCACTGGATTGGTCAGTTAGGGCGGCCAGTTGGTTATAAAATTAGTACCTTCACCATACGCCGACAGGTGGTTCCAAAACTGAGTATGTCCAGGGTTCTTCTACGGATGTTTAGGACCCCCCATGGTTACTGAATTACTTACATTTCTTGTTTACTTTTCGAAACACTACTTTATTTTCAGTTTCACTTTTACTTATTTTACTCTAGCCCAACTTTGGTATTTTCTATTTTGGATTTCATTTATAAAATGGAAAACGATTTTGGAAGTGGTGTGTAGCTTTATTGGGGTTTTTAAATGTGAATAACATGTTGCATATTTTAAAATGTGAAAACCCTACTTTTATATCTGTATTTCAAACTTGTGTTAGTGGACTGTTTTGGAAAAGAGAATTGTTGGATTTAGTGGTTTATTCTTGGCATCCCTACTGAGCATCTCGGTGCTCACGCATATTATATCTTTCCAGTTGCAGGATTAGTTTCTCGTACAAGTTTCTGGTTTAGCTGCTCAATGTTGGAGTAGCATGGCATTGAGTTGGGTGGTGACCTAGGAGGTCACAAGGATGTATGTTCAGTTTTATATTCTTTCTGCTGCCATTTTTTATCTTTATCGCTAGTTTTTTATCTATTTATCATTTGATCAGGGGCCAAATCATTTACAATAGTTAAATTTTGATGCTCGGCATTGGTTTCCAGCCCGTGGGGATTGGGAATGCCCTTTGGGTCATGTCACGGACCGGCTTGGGTGACCGTCTTGGGATAAACCCAGGTTGGTTCGTGAAAAAATGGTATCAGAGGCGGCCCTTGTAATTGGGTGCCTTGTTGAAGGATATTAGGACTATCGAGGCTTAGGAGGTAGATTACGGGTTAGTTCCCGATCACTACCACTCATGACGAGACTTGAGTTACCAAGGTTAGTCCAGGATTTAAGTATTTTGTCTTTGGTTGCTGTGGATTGAGGGATGTCAATAAGGGAAAATTGGTTCACGAATGGCCTCACATGGGGTGGTGACCCATGTGGAGTCCATGTTCCCAATTTAAGGTTATCTTAGTGTTATGCCTTACTTGGGGCATGGCTCACCCCAATGTCACTGGGTTAGGTACAAACACTAGTTCCTCATTCTGATAGTTTATAGCCAGTTGTGTTTCGTTTTGAACTCAGTTTATGTGAGTGTGTGTTAAAAATGAAAGTGATTTCGAAAAAGGGGGGTTCTTTCCATATTTTTTTTGAAATTAGTATAGTGGGTTTTTAAAGAGGAAGTGTATCAGTTTGGAAAAAAACATGGTATGTGTTCAGATTTAGTAAGTGAGATAAGTGTTCAAACCATGGTACTCTCTATGGAGGGTCACACGTGCGTGGGTATGTTCGGAGAGTGCGTAGGGGGACTTGATTGTAGATAATTTGAGTGAGATTGAATGAACGCACATGTGACGGTTCATAAGGTTCCATAGGTGAGTTTTAAAATATTAAATGAATAATTGTTTTTGAAAAGTGATTTTTGCTTTTGTTTGTATATGTTTGGATTATGGTCCTATTTCTCTTGGCATGTGTTGTTTCTTTGATTGAGTTTTGGATTGATGCTGATTTCGATGTTTTTGTTGTTGTTATGAGTATGCCACCCAAAAAGCCTCCAAATGTTGTTAATAAGTATGCCCAGTTCCCAGTTATTTTTTGTGTGTTTCTATCTTATCGAGGTAATTGAGGTCTGTTAGAGGCAGTTGTGTAGTTCAGAAAGATAGTGTGTCTTCGGGTTGTTGGGAACTCCCAGGGTATTTATGGTTCGCACCGTCCCAGATTTAGATGAGGGTTCAGTTTTGGAGTTGTAAAGTTGGGATGTCTCATCATCGTTAGATTCTAGGTGTAGTTTGTGGGTGTCAGCTCTTGTGAAGGTTCCTCATCTAGAAAGGACCTTAATCTTTACCGACTCCTAGTTTGTTGGACCATTCTCATGCAAGCCACTAGCATGGCCGGTTTAGGCATTCTAAGTCACCTTGTCACATCCCTCCGAAGTCGTCCTACCATGTGGATGTTTGGGCCATCAATGAGAGTTATGAAAGAAGTGTCATTCGAGAGGAAGGAGTTTGGGACTGGAGGATTAAAATTATTTACTGTGAGGCAGGAGATGCTTTAGCCATCAGGTCCCCAACCAAAGGTCTTGGGGTGATGCTCGCACACAGTCAGGATATGTCGAGGGAATGTGGAACATCGGCTCAGATCATGTTTTCAACTCCAGATGGAAGTATCCAAGGTTTTCTTGTTCTATTCTTGTCATCTTTGTAAACTCATACTCGTTTTTGTGGTGTGACGAGCTCATTGTACCACAATCTAAGCAGCCTCATCCGCTCTAATTGTGGCATTTAAATTATTTTTATTCCTTCAAGGGAGTTGGTCCCATGAATAGTGGGCCCGTTAGGATTTTGACTTGGCCTCAACTTCATTTTTCAGGGGAATGTTTGGTTTCATGAATTAACGGGTAGTGTTTATACGCCCCTTCTTAGTTTGGGCACCTCTCCATTTGTTTTCCTTTAGTGTGTTTCCATTTTTAGGGGTTTCCTCCATCCTGGTGCCCCAGTGTGTTCGTTTTCCCCGTAATGGTTTTAAATTCTAGTGGTGGAGTTGTTCTGTTAGCGTTGAGAAGGTGGGATGAGTTTGGTTTGGGAGTTCCCGTGTTTCCCCCCTGGGGGTGGGTTTTTTTTTCGGGTTTTAAGGGTTTCTGTATTAGTGAATTCTTGTGTGGGGGAGAAACCTCTCGGGTTCTACCCCCAATCTCGGTTAGTGAATTTATTTAATTTCGTCAGGTGTGACGTTTTTTTTGGAATGGTCACCTCGAGGCTCTCGGTTTTATATGATTTTGTCTGGTCATGAACTCAAGTTGTGTCAACTGTTGGCTCGGTGACTATCTGGGGGCAGAAAGTGTCTATGGTGGGGAGAATTGTCACACCCCGACCATGGATGCTTATTGTTTCATTCATCTCTTGGTCCCACGCCTTTGGGCAGAGTTGGGTTTGTGTTCGGGTTTGAAATTTTTGAAGCTTTGATGTTTTTGGTGGGTCTCGGGCCAGTGCGCAGTCACCGAACTACTAGCGGTCACCGCACATTTGGTCCGGGTGGGTGCACGGTCACCACACTACTAGTAGCGATCGTGCATTCAGACCTGTTTATTGCGTGGTTGCCCAACCATTTAGATAAATAATAAAATTATAAGAATTAATTAAATTGGAAAAAAATAATAAATAAATAAAGTAAAGTAGGTTTAATTAAATTAAATATAATTTGATAAAATGTTTAATAATAATAATAATAATTTTTAATATTGTTATTATTATTATTATTGATGTTATTATTATTATTATTATAGTTATTATTATTATTATTATTATTATTGCTATTATTATTATTAATATTATTATTGTTATAATAATAATTATTATTACTATTATGAAATATTAGTAGAAAAAAAAGTAAACCCTAGACTACCCGACACACCCCCCCTTTCTCCCCTTGCTGGCCGCGGGCTACACCCCCTTCCCCGTTGCCCTCACTAGGCACCCAAGTGCCGGCCTAATCCCTGCTCGCCCCTCTCCTGCTTCGCCGCGCCGCCCACACCTCACACTCCCAGCCTCCACCTCTCTACTACCCTCTCCTACCTACCTGCAACCTCCCCTTCCCTGCCCGACTCACCCTCTCTGATCACCCTCCGCATCTCCGCCAACCCACATCTGCTCCATCCTCTCCTCCCAGTCATGAGAGCCACCGCCGTGTAGGCCTCGTTCCTACATCAGCCTCCTTCCGGCACCACCGTCCACCCCTTCTTCTTCCGCTACACCAAAAGCAGGTTTAACCACCCTGCACCCCTCTCTTTCCATCCCGTCTAACTTGCTCCCCCTACCCTCTTGCATGACAACCTCATTTTGGTTTCCCTAATCCATTCCAGGCCACACATCCTACATTCACGGAAGCCCAAACTGCATGCGCCGTATCCTTCTTCGATCGGTGATCCCCCCCATCTCGTCACACACTCATTTTTTCTACAGCGCCCCGACCGGCCTCTCCTCTTACATCTCCGGTAAGTCTTCCAGTGTTTATAATGTTTTGATGAGAGTTTTTCATTAAGTTGGCCAAACCCTAACATAGGGATTTTTATTTGTGTGTGTCTTTTTTTAGGGTGTGCGAAGGGTCCAAAACGTTCATTTCCCCCTTTCGATGAAGCACTATTATATTCATGCCCCTCTGAGGAAGGTAAATTCACGTATTTTTTTTAGATAACTCTGCTAATGTTTGCACTCATTATTTTATTTTTAAGACATGTTTCATAGCTTTTTTATGCCTTTAACTCGCTTTCTGTAGAGTTATTAAATTTTTATAATTGGTTAAGAATGTGTCTTGAGTAGGTTACTTTTTTATGTCAATATGCATCTGCGATGATATGATCGTTTATGATCTAAATCTTATTTTGATAATTTCTAAAATACGATTCTCCTCCATATGGTATCCTTTGACTTATTATGTGATGATTTTTCATTGATGTAATTGGTTAAAAATTGGTCTTTGGTGTGATTGTTTAATTATGTGTCTATTAAAGTAAATTGATATTATTTTGATAGTGTTTCCCTTAGCTTTGTTTATAAAAATCGTGTAAATGTGGTTTGGGTTTTTATTAGTTAACATTGTGATTTTTGTAGGATTGGTTTTTCGATTGTGTTTTGATTGCGTTTTGATTTCATTGTTTGGTTTAAATTTTAAATTAGGGATTTGTGGTGCTTTGAGTCAGGGGGGTTTATCGTATGGAGTTGTGGTTAGTTTCTAAGGCACACACTCATATTCTAAGGTATGGATATGTATAGATATATATATCTTCTATGTGTGTGTTCCCACATTGCGTGGGGAACACATGCATCATTTTAAGGATATATATATATGGAAGTGTGTTCATGTGAGAGAGATGCTTCTTGAGTTAGAAAACATGACGTGACCTTTTTTGTAGGTAGGCGTTTCCAACTATTCTCTCTTTCCGAAGCTTTCCATATGAACTTTCATGATTTCATTTAATTTATAAATATTATTTGTACCTTTATAAGCATGATAGTTTATTAATTATAGTTTTTAATGCCTTTCCAACTTGGTTGGAACTAAGTTTTTTTATCTTCAAATGGTATTATTGGGTGTCTTGAGTGGTTTTTTCTTATCGATACATTTTATGGAACTTGTTTTCCATGCACTGGTTAGTTTGTGGAACGTAGTGTTTTTGTAGAAATGATTTCACATCTCTTTGAATTGGTAATTTTCTCGATTCCTTTTTTTATAAGAGGTTCTTTTTTTAATGGCGTGGGTCTCTTTTGAGGGCCCTTTAAATTGGTTTGAAAAGAAATCCATGTGTATATTACCGTTTGGATTTTGGTCTATATATTTTGTTAAGTGCGTGGTGTGAGGCAACGCTTGGTTGGTTTTTAAAAAATTTAATATAGTATCAGTATAAACTTTTATTACAATGATTGAAACATGGAACCTATGGGCCAATTTGGCTTTTAAATACAAAAGTGGTGTTTATAGTTGTTTTGGAAGAGCTTGTGAAATGTTTTCATAAAGGCATTTGATTATGAAAAACTAGAGGCCCGATTTACAAATCTAAGTGTTTAATAAAGTGGTTTTGATAACCGAATGATGTGACGGCCCGATTGGAACTTTTTATGCTTGACATGTATGCTTGTATATAAGTATAGGGGGTGTTCCTATCTAGGGAAACCCTTTATTGGTGAACGCATAGGAAGCGTCCGTGTTTGGGGTAGGCAAGTTCGGTGAGATGAGTCACATGTGTGAGGGACTTCCAACTTACACACTATTATTATAATCACTGTGGGTTCATGGGCGTCTTTTAGATGATCTAGTGATGGTTGCTGGCCAACCCCGATTAGATGGGTTGGTACCCCTAGATTTTTTGTTAGGCTAGGCAGGCTTTGCTACTGGATTGGTCAGTTAGGGCAGCCAGTTGGTTGTAGACTTAGGAGCTTCACCATACGCTGATAGGTGGTTCCGAAACCGAGTACGTCAAGGGGTCTTATAGTAATGTTTATAATCACCCATGGTTACTGAATTACTTACATTGCTTGTTTAATTTTCTTTTCGCCACTTTATTTTCAATTGCACTTTTACTTATTTTACTCTATCCCAACTTTGGTATTTTCTATTCTGGATTTAATTTATACAATGGAAAATGATTTTGGAAATGGTTTGTAGCTTGTGTTGGGTTTTTAAATGTGAATAACATGTTGCATATTTTAAAATGTGAAAACCCTACTTTTATATCTGTATTTCAAACTTGTGTCAGTGGAAGGTTTTGGAAAAGATAATTATTGGATGTAGTGGTTTATTCATGGCATCCCTACTGAGCATCTTGGTGCTCATGCCTATTATATCATTCCAGTGGCAGGTTCAGTTTCCCATATAGGATTCTGGTTCAGCTGCTCAATGTTGGAGCAATGTGGTTTTGAGTTGGGTTGTGACCTAGGAGGTCACAAGGAGGTATGTTCAGTTTTATTTTATTTTTGCTATCGAGTTTTATCATTATGGTTAGTTTGTTTATCTATTTGTCATTTTATCATGGGCCAAATCGTTCCAAATAGTCAAATTTCGATGCCCGACACTGGTTTCCAGCCCGTGGGGATCGAAAACGCCCTTCGGGTAATGTTGCGGATCAGCTTAGGTGACCAGCATAAGATCGACCTGGGTTGGTTCGTGACATGGTACATAAGTGTTATAGATACAATTATAGGATATAGAATCTCATTGTCATGGGTTTATCCAATGAGATAAGGAAGAAATGCATTATAGAAATGACTTCCCACTAGGAGTGCATACTTCATTTGGAGTAATGATTTATGATTTTGTGCAAAGGTAACTTTTAAAAAAAATGTAGAAATTGTTTTTTTTCAAATTAAAGAGTTTGAAAATGGTATACATGGTGTTTTTTGAAAATTGTTATATTTCCAAAAGTAGGATTGGAATTTTTCATAAACAGTTTAATGGTAAAAAATTGGTTTTGGAAAGAATTGTTGTGATAGTTGATGGGATAGAATTTGAAATTCTAATCCATCAGTTGCTAGAGAGAGAGAGAGATTACAGAGTTTGTTGGTTGTTTAGAAAATGAAGCCTGATAGGTGTATAGAAACCAATTGTAAGAACTTTCTTAGAATGTGGATGCACCTAAAACATAGTTGAACTAAGAGCTGGTTCGATGTATATTCCTAGCATTTCAAGCTGTGGATATGGTGAACTGGAGGGATAATCCAAGGCATTTGGATCATTCCATCATGTTCATGAAGATGAATCCACCCATCTTCCGGGGTGATTCTGAACCCGAAAAGGTAGATGTGTGGCTAAATAGGATTAATTTTATCTTAAATTTCATTGGCACGTCATCAAAGATGAATGTCAAGATAGTGGATTATATACTCGAGAATCATACACGCTAGTGGTGGGATTTGGTGGTTGAGGCTAAAATGGATAACAATCTTAGTTTGGAGGATTTTGGGGACTTTTTTACCAATAAATTATATACTCACACATTCAATATCCACAGAACGACAAACATTTTCATCTTGAAGTTGGAAAATATCTATGTCACAGAATATACGACTAAATTCATTCATTTAGTGAACTTTACACTAATGGTTGTGGCTAGTGCATATTTGAAGGCAGACATCTTCAAATTAAGGCTAAGATAGGATATTCTATCAAAGATTACAGTGATCTGTATTACTGATTACACAGAGATAGTGAATAGAGTGATAGTGGCTAAACACGACATCTCATGTTTTATGGGAGGAGTATGTATGATGATATCTATGAGAAATGGTGGTAACTCTAATGCTGGGAAAAAGTGGAAGAGGGACACCTATTTATAAGGTGTAAGTATAATTCAAAATCAGATGGCTAGATTATTGAACCTTACGTGATGAATAAGAGAAAAGGGGGATGTTTCCATTGTGGTTCACTTGACCACACAAAGCGAGAGTGTACCGAAAAAACTAGAGCACGCCATAAATGCAAGAAGATGAAAAATCTTCAGCTCTATTGTCATAGTTCTCCATGGTCAGGTGCTCGAGATACTTCTCCAGGGTCACAAGTATATTATTCTTTGATGGGGGTGAGGAAAATAGACTCAGTCTCACTAGTAGAGTAGATCTAGCTTGGGTGATACTATGAAAACCATGACTCCTCAGTAAGGACAATCTCAGCAGGGAAACAAGGAAGAGAGTGCAGCGATAAAAAAATAAGGAGCTAAGTAGATGGTTTTAGATGATTAGGATAAAAAAATGGCAAGAGGTATAATTCTTTTGAATTATAACCTTATGAAGGTGTTGTTTGATACTTGTGAATCACATTGCTTCATTGCTTCTCATGTTTTTAATTTTCTACATTTAAAACTTGAGATGGATGCCTTCTATGTTAAAACTTCAAACCACTCTCAGTGGAAGATAATTTAGAACATTTTTGTGTAGAGTATAATATAGAACTGATTATGGATCTGATATATAGTAGGAAATCTTAGTGTTTGTGATGGATTTCATTTATGTAATCCTGGTAATGGATTGGTTGACAAAGTTCAAGGATCACAGCAACTGTTATAGCTGAATGGTTAGTTTCCCAACATTATATGGAATTAAGAATCTATATAAAGGAGATAGTGTTGTAAAGACATGTGAAATGGGTTTTTTGGAACTAGAAGGGGGGAAAATATATAACTAGTGGCGACGTTGACTTTAGCATTGATAGAAGAGATTGATGATAGAATCTTTCCAGCAGATGTGGATCAATTTCCAGATGTTTTCCCAAAACAATTCTCAGGGTTACCACCTATAATGGAAGTGTATTTCACGATTGATGTCCTTCTAGGGACTAGTCTTATTAATCTTCCATATTATAGGATGTGACCAATAGAATTATGTGAACTAAAAGTGAAATTGGAAGAGATAGAAATTAAAGGTTTCATTTATCCATGTATGTCTTCTTGGGAAGCTTCAATATTGTTCGTGAAGAAAAAAGATGGACCTCTATGGTTGTGAATATATTATCATAAGCTCAACAGAGTAACGATAAAGAATCAGTATACACTTCCACAAATTGATGATCTATTTGATCAATTAAGAGGAGCTTAGTGGTTCTATAAAATTTTCATGAGATCAGGATATGATCAATTTCGAGTTTGGAAATAGGATATTCCGAATACATCTTTTAGAAGTATATGTAACCACTAAAAATATGTATTCATTCCTTTAATTCTTATGAAACCATTAGAGGTCTTTAAGGAATTGATGAATCATATATTTAAGAGATATCTATATTATTTTACTATAGTGTTTTTGGATTATATATTGGTTTATTTGAAGAAAAAGGCTCTGCATGAGAAAGACTTTGAGATAGTGTTGGAAATCTTGAGATATCATCAGTTGTTTACCAAATTATCCATGTTTGGTTTTTGGATATAAGAGGTATGATTTCATGGACACATAATTAATGAAAAATGTGTTTCAGTCGATCATGAGAATATAGATGTTTCTATGTATTGGCTACCCCCAAAGAATGTCTTTGAGATAGAACATTTTCTATGTCTATCTAGTTGTTACCGATTCTTTAAGTGTGACTCCTCATGATTAGATTCACCTTTAAAATCTTTGAAAAAGAAAAACATTCCTTTCCGATGGACTAAGGAATTCTAGAAGTCTTTTCAAAAGTTAAAAGTTTTACTTACATGAAAACCTACCTTGTTTTTTCCAGAATCAAGATAGGGGTATATGCTGTATTGTGATGCTTTCATATTTTGGTTGGGATATGTTCTCATGCCAGGAAACCATATGGTTTCTTATGGTTCAAGGTTGTTTCGATTTCATGGAATAATTACCCTACACATGATTTGTATTTATCTATAGTTGTCCATGTTTCAAAGACTTTATGTTATTATCTCTTTGGTGTTAAATTTACTATGTTCAGAGAATACAAAATCATGAAACATATTTTCTCCCAATGAGATTTGAATCTGTGTCAAAGGATATGGATAGAGTATCTCATGATTTTTGAGCTTGACTTGATGTATAAACCATGTAATATAAATACAATGGAAGATGCATTAAGCAAAAATTCATATTATCAGTTGAAAAAATAAGATTCAGTTGAGTGGAATTTGATGTTGGTCTTATCTAACATGCTTATGGAATGTGAATACTGAGGTGATGTTGTGGTTTTCTTTTTAGTTTCCATGGTTCCTAATTTGGTGAATATGGCTAGAGAGGCATAAACATATGACGCATAATTCTTGGTTATGAGTTCAAAAATCAATTTTTGGGAGACCATTGAGGGTTGGAAACTTGATGGGAGTTCAATGTTGTGGGTTAGAGATTGGATGGTTGTACCTATGGATTGTCAGGAAAAAATTCTTCATGAATTCCAATGTTCCAGATGGTCTATTAATTTAGGAATACAGAAGACGTATAAAGTATCAAAATCTTATTTTTGGTGGATTTGTAAGAAATAGAAAGTGGATGAGTTCATTTAAAGTGCTTAACTCGTCAGAATGTTAAGGAATAACATCAACGACAAGAAAATATGTTGTAGTATTAACCTATATTATTGTGGAAATGGGAGAAGATCCACGAACTATTCAAAAACATGATTCTTTATGGGTGATAGTGGATCGACTCACCATGTAGGCCCATTTCATCTCTATTTGTGAAACTCCTACAGTGTAGGATCTTTCCAAAAACTATATCGAAGAATTTTTAAAGAGACACGACATACTAGTGTCAATCATATTAGACGTAGATCCGAGTATCATGTCTCATTTGTGGAAATCCTTACAAAAATTCCTTGGGGATCAGTTGTCTATGAGAATGGTGTATCATATTTAGATGGATGGGCCATTAAAAAATATAATACAGATGTTGAAAGACATGATGTAGGCTTGAATATTGATTTTTGATGGATCATGGGAAGAGAATATACCCTTTGTGGATTTCTCTTATTATAACAGTTATCGAGAATCAATACATCTGGATCCTTTTGAAGCATTTTTTTAGTTTCATTATTGTTCTCCACTTCTCAAGGTTGAAATAGTTAAGAATTCACTATTTAGGATAAGTCTCATCCAAGAAATAATAGAGAATATTCATTTGATTAGAAGGAGGATGGAGACAGATCAGAGTTTTTGGATATGGTATGTGGATCATCTTCGGAGACCATTGTCATTCATGGTGAGTGATCATGTGTTTTTGAGGATCTCTCCAATGACTAGACATCATTATTTTTGGAAGATGGGAATGTTATATATTTGATACATTATCCCTTTCGAGATAGTAGAATGGGTTATAGAGGTGGTATATTAGTTGGAATTTCCACCACGGTATAGTGTGGTGTATAATGTGTTACATGTATCATAGTTGAAATAGTACCATCATGATCCTGACCATGTGATCAGATTGGATCGCATTGACCTAGAGCCAAATGCTTCCTTGGTACGTATCTCGGTGTAAATTGTGGATATTCAAGAGAATGTATTTCAGGGAAAAAACATCGATCTAGTGTCAGTTTTATGGGAACATGGTTAGGTTCATGATGAAACATTAGAATATGATAAGGAAATGAAATAGAAATGGACAGAACTCTTTCACGGTAGTGAGGGTTTTAAACATTCCGTGGAATGAAATACCAATGGTGGGGATAATATAGTACCCTATATTTTTGGTATATAACTCCTAATTTGTTATTTTTATGTTTATAATGTGTAATAGAGAAGGATTGTAGAGTTGGGAGAAATTCAATAGGTTTTTTGGGCCAAAGGAGATGCACACAGGTTGTGCACAGTTTGTCCAAAATTTACAGAAAGCCAAGTAAAATCATGCGAAGTTACAGATCATGGGCAATAAGTTCTAAAAAATGTGAAAACTATTATGGAGACCATGCAAGGAGGTTGGGTGAGAAATTCCTTAAGGAAGTATCTGACACACGGTTAGTGCAATGATTGTCTAACCATGAAAACTAACTATGCATAGAGTTAAAGCAAGATCCTAGAAAGTGGATCTTACATGGTTTTTCTCTAAACCACTCATTTTTTTATCATAAGTAGCCCTACCTCTGTATTTATCATCCTAGAATGTTGGAAAACCTCCCCCATGTGATTTTAATCCAATCAAAAGTCTTCCATTGATGATAAGATACAAGATTCTTCTGGTATGAGATTATTGTTCATCGTTCTTTATCAGTTTCTTAGATTTACTTAGATCTAATTCTCCCTCACTTATAAATTTCTTAAATGTACACCCATTATGTGTAGATATAGGATTTTTGGATGCCAAATAAGTTTATATTTGGTCTAGATTATGATAGGATAAGATATCCAAGGTAATTTTATGAAGAATTGACCATCTTTCCTGAGCGTTCGTCGTCCGTTTTCAGTTTGCATCAAAACAGTTGAGGTAGGTGGCTTCACTCTTGACTCCTCATGGAATAAAAAATTGTAATGATTTCAAATTAGTTTCCTTGTGACGAATTTATCATGAATTGGATTTTATGAATGTTTGAAAACCTTATTTTGATATTGTTTGGAAAATTGTGGAAATCTGGAAAGATGGTTATTTGAATAAAATAATTTGGTACTTGGTTTTAAAACAAGGATTTTCAAATGGGGATTTTTCTATAGTTTGGGAACATGGTTTTGATTAGATGTTTTCAATAAATGTTAATGTTTTATATAAATTAAGTTGTTGCTTTGATGTTGGTTGTTCATTTTTTTCAATAAATGTATAGTTTTATTGAAATTGTTTGAATTGATGATTCAGAATGGTTTGAAATATATTGGGTTGTGTGAGTTAATAATTGCAATTTCCCTGAATAAGGGATGTGTACTATTGGTGTACAAGGTGTGTGCCACTATATTGGGGGCATGTGTTTTTGGGACACCAGGTGATTGGACAAGAGACTTCTCATGAGAATAGAACTGTCAAAATGAAGCATGCATGTGAGGGTGTGTTGTGAGCCATGGGATGGTTATGCAAAAAGGTTATTGAGGGATGACCTTAAAGCCTTGTTTGGTTTCTTTTCATGAAACGAAACTTTCTGGAAAATTGGTTAAAGTAGCACTAGATTACTTTAGGTCATCAATGGATTTGGAAATTTTTTACATTTAGTTATAAACTATTCTCAGAATTTTTTATGTAAAATGTTTTCTATAAATGATTCTCAACTTTATAAACTAGTTTCCTGAGGAGGGATGTTATTGGGGAAAACCTACTGAGTTTCATACTCACCCCTTCTTTGGAACATTGGTTGTTTTGTAGATTCTATATTCAAATACATGGGAAAAGGTATAGTTTCACACATCTTTAGCACCACCTCATGATACTTGGGCTATTTAGTGATGGGAAAATAGATCTTGTGGAGCATGTAATATTGTTTTCATCCTAATTTTTTTTATTCTCCTCATGCTATTTTTTTTATAGTAGTTTGTCTTCCACTATGGTACAGTTGGTTTGGTTTTGGTTATAAAAGATGTTAAGGATTTGTACTTCTTATTTCATGCATTACATTATGTTTGGTTATTCATGGTTATTGGTTTACTGTTTTATTTTTTATAGGGTAAATCATCCCCCACTTGTATTTGAAACCCTTCATCATTTATTTCTAGTCTTTGGCATCTTAGGGATGTCTTTTAAGGCGAAGTATTGGTTCATGGAATTATAAATACAATTTGAATATGTGGGTCATTACATACATCCCTGGGGGAGGAAATTGGGATAAAGATGATGACAACATTGTGGGATGGGGTGGCCTCTGATCCATTATTTGGGTATTTCTAACCAGATTTGAAAGATATAAAGAAGGCAATTGAGGTAAAAATACCCCCATCCCTACAAACTGGGGATATTCGTATATTTTAATGACTATATCCATTACCCCTTCAATTTTTATATTTCATATATTTTAGGTGTTAGTTAGGTTCAATGTATGATCTACACATTAGATACCCTCTTCTAAAGACACCGCAATTAGATGAATATTGGATTTTCTTAAGTGATAGGTCTAATACATATTTTTAGATGCCTCATGAAAAATCCATTTTATGGAATGATCTCACCGGTCTTGATGCCTATAAGATTTAGTCATGGATGAATCCTCTTGATCATTCCCTCTTTTTTATGTAGGGATTACCTCTAAGAGTCGGCTTAATTTATTGAAATTGAAAGAAAGAAACATATAGCGGGGTCATTTGACCAGAGAGTGAAGTCAAATGAATCACGATATTATTTCCCCATACATTGATATAGAAATCATATGGAGATTAAATTAACAATTGAAAAAACATTCATAAATCATTAATACATTCACATTGAAGGATCTCATGCTACTTTTCCAATTTTGGACATAACACTGGTAATAGAGCCATTGAGAAAATATGGTGATAAAGGTCTTCTATTTTCTTAACATGATTACTATATCCATTATAAGGAAATATTTTTATAAATTATGAAGTATAGTTTATAGAATAATATGAATATATTATAACTATTCTTCCAAAAACTTCCCTAGAATGCTAAATTGGGGAGTGGCCTAGGGAATAAACATGACCATTATATTATATTTGGCCATTTTTTTCTCATAAGAATAGTTTTTAGTTCATTTATAATGGGAAGTTTCTGCACGTGATCTGAATAAAGTTGGAATTTACTATATTATTTGTTAAAAATAGTGGGATTAATAGGAATATCCTCTTTTCTCCCAGAATCCAGGTGATCCAAGCATGGACTAGATAATGAATATTTTCTCATGATATCTTCCAATTGGGAAATAATTTTACATATCAACGAAAATGAAATAGGTATGAAATTACTTATCTTCCCAAGTGCCTCAAAATATGAGGGTTTTCTCAAAATTGATTCGGAAATTAGTGGATCATTTGGTTAATATGAAACTTCTTTGTGGGGAGGATCTTTTCAGTGAACAGCATCATCGGAAGGACTACATTTATGGATTAATTTCGTGTCAATGTAATGGGGTCCTATGGCCTATAAATTGGGTTGAACATTAAATTTTAAAATCATAAAGGGTATTACCTTCTTTACTTTTGATCTTATTACCACACAAGGGTCTCTGTGGTACTCATCAAGAGAAAACATCTCATGATCGATCTTAGTATAGCCATGAGGAAGATATCCATGGTGAATATTCTAGGGAGAACCTCTAGAGACGAAGATGGAATTTTTTTGATTAGGACCATAAAAATAATAAGTATTTATTCCTTGAATTGGTGAGAAGTTACCCAGATATTTGGTCTCTATTAATTTATGTTTAAGAGACTCAACAAAAATATAATTTAATCTAGCATGGTTTTGGGATTTCTCTAGGATTTGTGATTTAATTTGGTGATATTTCTTTTTAGATGTTATCTCTTAATAATTTGTTATTTCATGTTATAGAAAACAACATTAATGTGTGGTAGATCCCTTGAATGAATCTCACGCTACTATCAAAATATGCCAACATGTTTATGGGGTTCTAGTAGGAATATGTGCCTACATTGGTGTGGACATTGAAATAGACTGATAATCACCCATTGGAATGAGTATGTGTACCTGTTCCTATTTTCTAATTACCATGGGAATGTACCGATGAACCTCTTGGATGGGAGTATTAATATGTATCTTGTCCCAAGAATCCATCATGTCATGCTGATGAGATAAACCAATTATGAGGATGATTTGGTGTTTTGTATCTTTGAATACTACCACAACTATCAATATATATTATTAATTTGTAGAATATGGGTAGGGATATATATCCACCCTTCCATTTCTATCAGGATATGATGAGTTATATTATCCACTAGAACATGAATATATTCCAATTATGTGGTTGGGGAAGGGATATAGGATTGATCATATTCTCTATTTCTGACTACAATATGCTGACATGGATCTTTAGTGGGGGAATGGGAATTGGATCCCAATATATGTCATTGGTGTCTACCAACAATTTTTATGGGTAATTCTAGATTATGATGGTAGGCTTGTTGGGAGCGTTTAGGGATATATGCCTTCTTGAGGATTTCTCCTATATATTAGAGGGATTTTTCACCAGGAACAAGGTTGTACACACATTCCTCTTTGATTTCCTTCAACCCATGGTGGTTTGACTTGAGCACTTGAGCCTAGAATTCATATGTCGAGACCCATAGGGTGGCATCCTCATCATGTTGAGTATTTTATGCCGGGTGAAATTAATAGTAGTGATTATTGGTATGATCCATTTAGGGTAACTCGTGAACAAAGGTGATGAGGTTTCAATTTACCTATGGATGTTTCTCTCTCAGATAATGGATGTACTTGTTGTCACGTTCCAAGGATTTATGCCAAAAAAATTCTGAAACAAAAATGTGAACCAATTTTTTCTTTTCACCAATAGTTTTTGGGTGGATATTTTATGAGTATTTATATCATGGAGGGACTATCATGTGGTCTCTTTAGTCATGGTGGTACCATTGAGGTGGTAGTCATAGATTAGCACAGTTGACACTTGGTGTTGGAGATGATGGATAGGTGAAAGTATCCTCTAGTTGGGTGGGGATCTGGTTCATATGAAAGTAGAATCATATTTTTTTTGCTGATGGTAAGACATCATTTTGGACTGAAGGGAGTTCTGATGGTTGTTCCTTACTCTAGTGAATAAAAAAATATCAATTTAGAAACAAATGTATGTGTGGATATGGTGATTGATTGATTTGAATCCATATTGGGAACTTTTGCATTTCATATATACATTAGAGATGAAATGGATTGGTATGTGGGTGATAAAATTGATTTTATTAATGAAGGATTCATGTCTGCTTCACCATTTCTTCTGGGCCATTTTTTTGACTTAGTATTTAAAAGAGTATAGTATGTGAAACCGGAAACACCCAATGCTTCATGTATCTAGGATGCATTCCTTCATTCTAAATGTAGGTAATCACCATTAATTTTTTCAAATGACTATTAGGGAATCTCATTGTTTGATAAGATGAGAGGTTGGGCTCATCAAACCCTTTTGGGGTGTAATTATTTCCAACTATGGTACTCTCTTATATATTTAAGTATTCATGATTCCTTTACAAAAACAAATATATGTCTTGTCACCCTTTATATCGATAATAAATCACATATTCATTCATGATTAACAACTTTCATGCATCAAAGGTTATCTATCAATGGAACATTACATATGTATTCAAGGTTCCCTATTTATAAATCCATTAATATATATCACATGATCTCTGTAAGATCCCATATATTGGGAAGTTATGTTCTCATTAATGTTTTTATTTTAATCCCATGTTTGGCTTAATTAAGTGCTTACCCAAGTCCTTAATGATGTTCGATGGAGTTTCTGGTGTTCCGGACACGAAAATGGAGAAAAATGTATTTTTTTGGGTAGGTCGCACGGTCTACGCACAGTTTGTGCTAACCATGTGGAAAACCCCTGAAATCATGTAGGAGGTGGGATTTTGGATAGTGGCCTCCGCACAGTTTGTGTAGGGTTTGTAAAACCATGCATCCCTAAAACCTTTAAAAATTACAATTTTACCACTCCGAGATTTTAAACCCCATCTCAGGATTTCCTCCCCATTCTCCCCTCTTCACCCTAAGAATGAACCAAATCTTCCAAGAGCTTCGAGAGATCGATCTCCCTCATTTAGAGATAATTTTTGGTGTTGTTGGTTGTAGATTGAGGCTCCGAGTAAGGAAAATGCCATCATTGCTTCTATTTTGAGTTAAGGGTTTGTATATTCTTCTACTCTCCTTTAAAATCTCCAAAACCCTACTCTTTGGGTGAGATCTAGGTTAAAGCTTCAAGGGTTGGTTGAAGTAGAATCTAAGGGATCTACTAAAAGTTAATTCACCTATAAAATCGAGATAGGGGGTCTATAAGTTATATCCCATGGTTATTTGTGGATTAGTGAATGTGTGGCTTTGTTCTTGGGTGTCACTTGGTATGTTTTGATTACCCTTGGAATATTTAGGTTTAATGGTTATCAAGAAGGTAAATGGAAACCTACATGATCCCCATGGTATGCGTCAAGGGTGATGGGGCTAATCTATGGACACCCATGGGGTGTGTCAACTTCCATGGACATTGGAATTTGTGGAGAATAAGTGAGATTGTTGTGTATCTATGTAGATCCCTTGATAAACACGTTGATGGGTTTTATTGTTTTGGGATGTGTAAATGGGATGACATAAGAGAATTATGAATGATTGAATGGGTTAATATGTCGAAAATATTAAAGACCACAATGGAATGGATTTTGGGCCTGGTAATGAAGCCTTATGAGTTAGGAATAATGAAAAAATCCTAGTGAGATTGGAACAATGAATGAATTCTTACTGGGACAAGTGTAATATAAGGGAACTTGACTAAATATACAAATGATGTGAAATGTGGTAATTGTGTTAATGGGTTAAGGCATGGTATTAACCATCGAGTTATTGTTATGATTTATGTTAGCCTTGGTAAATTTTTGGGATGTTGTGTAAATGGATGATGGAAATAAATATAAATGTAGCATGTGCACATGGATTTGTAGAGTGGGGGTATTGACTTGAGGTTCTATGGCCATGGGTCGAGTTGGAATGAGTCTCTAAGATCTGCCCCTAATGCATGGGTTAGGGAAGAGGACTGAGGCTCTGTTACCCTAATGGTTTCATCCATCTATACTATGGCTTCAATGTGAGGATATAGTTTACATGAGGAATTTATTTCTAGTGAGATAGGATAATAGTGTGTTTTTCCTCATGCATGTGATTTTGTACTTGAAGACATTTAACTTATTGTGTTTGATGAACCCATGATAAATGTGTTGGAAATGGTAAGTAATGGGAAATGAGGTGAAATTGCAAGATAAGGAATTGTGAATAAATGTTGGTAATGGATATAAACTAGTTAAGAGAACTAATTCTTTTATTTGTCATTAATTATTAATTTTCCTTTTGGATTCACACTTGTTTATACGAAATATTTTATAGACACCATTGGTGGTGGCCTACTGAGTTTTACTCACACCCTACATGGGACACCATTGGGTACCTGAGAAAACTTCATGTTTTCAGGTCAGAGGAAGGGAAAAGGCTCTTGAAAGGGAGTTGGGTTAGCATGGGTTTACGTGGAGGAGGATCCGAACATGTTGTCGGGACCGTTTTGGGTGATTTTTCAGTTGTCTTCTTTTTGGGTTTTGTTCACCTTTTAACCTGTAGCATGACATGGTGTATTTACTATTGGACATGGTTGTACCCAGTTTTTGGGAATGGCTATTTATGAATGGTCTTGTATTAATTATTATTATTATTCCTATATTTCTTTTTTCTACTATGGATTAATCTGATAAAATGGGTGCATAGTCTCCCCAATTTACTATTTCCACCCCCTCTACTAATCAACAACATTTGGAATATGGGGAGGCACCCTTAAGGTCATGTTCCCACCTGGATCGGAGCACCGGTTTAGTGGCTTCTGTGTCGGGGACGTTAGAATGTGGTATCAGAGGAGATATTTCTTCTAATTCTCTATAATATTGTTATTTGGTATGGTATATGGGAGTTAGGATGTGTTGGGCCTTGGTAATGATCTCGTGCTTGGGAGTAGCTAACCCATGTATGAGGGAAAACCCAACTCACCCAGGGTGGTAATTGTTGTTCTTAATTGTGCAATGTTATAGTTCATCATATCATAATGTATACGATAAACCTTATAACATAGGTATATCATATAATTTAATTGGCTAGACATAGGTGCTATGATATATATATATGGTAGTTATAAATAATAAATACTGAATTTTGTAACATTGATGTCCAAAAATATGACATCCCTATACTATTTCATCTAATATAGAAAAATATATCATATAAATTTAAGAAAGTAGGGAATATCTTTAGCAGTACATTCATAAGGGTCATGTTTATTATCTATTTATTATGTACATGTGAGATTGGATGTATTGGTGGTAAAATTTATCATGGTTTTATAGTAAAGTTAATCTTCATTTATCATTATTTCATCAGTGCTACATGTATTAACAGAATACTGAAAAGAAAAATTCCCCTCAATGTATGCCTTTGATTTTTCCCTAATCGATTGATCATTATTGAGTATTATACAATATGTATATATCTTAAGATTTTGTGAATTGAATCAAATATGGGATAAATAGTAGGATCATGATAAAAAATTAGAGACTTATTATCAGGAATGAATTATGAAAGTGTATCATATGGAATGTCATAAAATATTTAATATAGTTCTGGGTGTATGCATAATATTAATCTCTATTACATAAGGTTGAAAATATACTTATCATTTAAACCATCAAACTTAAAAATTGTTTTTTATTGAAATGAAATTTTTATCTCATATTATAAGTTTGAAAATTTATCACATGGTTGAATTATTTTGAATAAATTCATGAAAATTCTTTCT
Organism: Viscum album; assembly: GCA_963277665.1. Taxonomy (NCBI): domain Eukaryota; kingdom Viridiplantae; phylum Streptophyta; class Magnoliopsida; order Santalales; family Viscaceae; genus Viscum; species Viscum album. The sequence goes on from OY728122.1 coordinate 2,098,925,516, forward strand.
TGAGTTACGTGTGATGTGATAAAATACATGGATATATGAAATTTGATATATTTATTAAAATAATTCATTCAGTTTTAGAGAATAATTAATGTATGAGATATCATATACTATATTAAAATGTCCAATTTGTATTGGTCACTCGATTTCCTAGACCATGATATTATATATGTATGATTTTGATTCATAGAGATACATCTTGTGGGGGACATGATCATGTGGATATATGTGAATATTTAATCAGGATAATGATAAACCCCTTTATAGCTAGAATATAAATTATTTTCTTCTTGATGGATTTTTGTTTCAATTGTTGTTAAGGGAATTTTTTGTTTTTTTCAACTCAACAATGTCCCCAAAGCTTCAACATAGTCTCCTATAATGAGGATTTATTTTTTTAAGTGATTATGAAAACTTTTATGGAGATTATGATAATATTATAAAAAGTTGTTTGGATGGATTCACAAAGTGTTTTTATGTATTGAATAAATTATTGGAGTATTTATTTCATGTGGGATATTATTGAATATATTTTCACTAAATCATAGACTAAGACATGTTGAATGTCACCAACCCATTAGAAGATTCTTCGTAGGGTCTTTTGTTTCACATTAAGGTGATCATGAATGATATATGATATCATTTTGAAAAATCTTATATATTTGTATCATGATTATTTTTACTTATTTGGAAATAATATGTTAGCTTATAGATAATATATAGATTGTTAAAGGATTTTAACAATCAAGTTAATAAATAAGGTATAACTCGAATGATTTGGAAATTTCATAACATATAAAACATTTAAATTCAATGATCCTCCTTTATTCAAAAAATGATTCCTCTAAAATGGTGATTTTTGACCATGTTCTAACATATTATTTCAATATCTATTAGTTTGAACTCTCAGAGATTCATATAACAGGATGTTTATTTACGGAGGATGTGACAACATGTTATTTATAAAGTTATTAGTAAACAAAATGATTGGAGTATACCATCAACAAAATGAACCTATATATTTGTACAGAGGTAAATTGATTAAACTCATTATTAGTGAATTTAAAGAGAATAGACAATGAGATATCATTGTTTAATAGTTTTTTATTCCACCTTATTGCTTCTAATATCAGTTAATCATGGAATGGGTTTTGTGTTTTATTATAACACATAGAGAAAAAATAACATCCCATGAAATTAATAAAATACTACTTTGTATGGTTGGTTCCACCCATGACATACATTTTAAATCTTTCAATCAAGAAAATATAATATGGACGAGCTCTATCCTTTGAACTATTTTATAGGAATGTGTCTTATGAAAACGATTTTCCACTCACATAAAATTTTAATGTGATTACTAAATAAGAATCATAATAATGACCTAAAAATCATAAACAAGATCTTGCAGTAGATATATATTATAAATATTCACCAATCTTATTAAAAATGACACTATTCAACAAAAAATGATCATTATCATTGTTTTTGTATATTTTTTCCTTTAATATTACCTTCACATTTGATTTCAATGTTATATATTAATAAACTATGGATTATCTATTTTTTAAAAAATATATTAGAATAATAAAAACACCAAGAATCATGAAAAATACTTGCTAACATTTTTTTTCAATAAAATCCCAATAACCATCTTTATCTTTTAAAATAAATCAATCAAGATCCCCCATTTCTAGTAATTATTATGAATCTTTAAAAATAAAATTAAATATAATTAAAATTTTCATGTCATATAAGAATAAATGAATCTTTAAAGGGAATAAATATTTATTTTGACCTCTAATATTGTTGATTTAAGGATCTGTATAACTATTATGTAATTAATTATATTTCCATATATAAATATTTTAACTAAAAGTGTAGTTTTGTGGTTCACATGCCTAAATGTATATAAAACCCTAAAACTACAAAAAATAACATTAAATCACGTTGTGAGTTTTTTAATAACCCTTAAGAATATATATATATATATATAATTTAAGTGAAATAAAACCACTAAATAAATCAATTTTCAACATTATATAGTTCTAAGGGATAATATATGATCTATTTTATGAAAAAAAGTGATATAGAATATTATATCAAATGAATGATTTGTTTTACATTTAAATCATTTCATAAATAATCATTAATGTTTAAATGAATGTCAGATAAATATAAACATCTTTTAATAAAATTAATAAATCCATAAGGGTGTCTTAAATAGTGTCATTTAGATAAGTTTTTAGTTTTTTGATTGATATAGACGATAGAAATTGGATTTTACGTAGGGTGGATATTACACAGATGTCTTTTGGATTATCTTTTTTTATCTTTTATTTATTTATCATTATTTAATTTTTTATAACTACTATGAGGGAAATAATTTTCATGTATAAAACATGTCAAAGAAATATTTCTCATTTATAAAATAATTATAATACTACTAATAATAATAATCATAACAACAACAATGAAAACAACAACAATAATAATACGATATGGTCCAAAACTTGAGTCAAAGACCCATTCACATGCTAGGAAAAGGAAGTATCCACCATGATTTCATACCTATTGATATGAGTAACTTAAATTTAAATTGTACCAATGTAGTCTAAAAATTATTTTAAATTAGTGAATATATCCCAAGGAACCATAGATAATTAATTCTTAAGAAGACTATCCATAGAATTTAAATCACTTATATTCCAATAAAAGGATACGACATCCAAAATTCTTAGCATATTTGACTCTATGGAACAAATACCAATGACTTAATTTGAGGTAAATTAAGGTGATAAAGAAATATTGGAAACAACCCTTGAAAAATCGTATATTGGTTTTGAACTTGACACTACATCCTGTAAGTCTAACTACATGAAGAGTAGCTCAATATAGATAGAGAAAAATTTTTTTGAGATACTATAATTTCTACTATAGTGGTAATTATATAATTAACCAATACTATATTATGGAATCCATAAAATTAAGTAAATACATCATTTTTAGTGGGGGTCAAATCCTAGACCCCCAATACCTTCATATCAGGCCTTTGAGCCCGACTATGGGGTGTGCATGTAGATCAACTGGGGATTGGTAATCCCTATAGAGTTTCTATTATGGCCCAGTCGAGTTGGTTCCTTGGGGGGTGGGGTTTTTTTCATATACTCATACCCCCAATTAATATAGTAAATTATATTTATTTCAATTACTAATACTATAATCATTTATATTACTAAGAATACTACTACTACTAAAAAATATTACTGATACTATTAATACTACTACTTATAAATTTTATACATTTACTACTAGTACTATTAATAAAAACAATAATAATATTTTTACTATTACTATTACTAGCTATTATTAGTGTTTTAATAACAATGACAATAAAAAAACTACTACTAGAACAATAAAAATACTATTATTACTATTATTTATTTTTATATTGTTACTACTACTACTATTACTACTAATATTATTAGTTTTTTCAATATTGGATTTTGGATAAGCCTGAATAGGTGTAGTCCATCCCTGGGGGTGGGGGGGGGTGACCTAGATTAATTTGGCCTATTGGATGTGTGTGTATCATCATTATGTCTTGAACCACTAAATAATAGTGAAAATTAACAACAACAAAAACAAAAACAACAGCAAAAAAACCAATAATAATAATATGTTCTAGCCTATACTTGAGTGGTATGAGATACTACTCTACTTCTTAATGGTTTGGGGATAAACCCATGATGGTGTCAAATTTGATGGGTTTTTTCATATGAGAATATATCATTATTGTAGAGGGTATTATATTTAAATTATCACTATAAAATGTATTATAATGAAATATATTATTGTAGTAGTACTTTCATAGAAGGGTCATTTGGGTAAAAATGAGACTTTGGTCCCAAAAAATAGTTTTTGAGACATAGGGCCTCTAATCCAGCAAACTATAACTGTCCTAGACGGTTCTTAAAAATCCTTATTGGGAAGGATAAGGATTATCCCATTAGGGTGTCTTGAATGTGTGTGATTTTATTTTGTAATCCCATGAACCTATATAAATTTTATTATTATTATTATTAAAATTATTATTATTGGATATAGGATTAAGAGTTGTGATTGTATGATGAACAAGGGGTGATTTAAAAATGATGATTTATTATACATATAATCAAGAAGTTGACATAACATTTACATGATATGAGGTTATATTAAATTTAATAATTCATCAGGAAATAACCAAGGATAGAAATTCAATGTAGGATAAATATATATACCACCGAAAAAAATAAATCTCAATATCCTTTATTGATGTTTAAGAAAATGGAAAATGGAAAACTCTCATGAAGGGAAAATTTTTTAGGGTTTATTCCTATAAATAAGAAATATCTAAGTATTTACATCTCTATATGTTTTTTTATTATATAAAGGAATTTTATTCCTAAAGGGGGAAACCCAGAATTATTTTGGGCCACTATAAAAGGATCTCTAATTAATGGGGTTTTAATTATTGGAGAAAATTATTGATAGGAATGGATTATTATTACATTCTCTTCCCCACTGTTTAATTAAAGAAAAAAGGCTAGGTATTTTGATCTATTAGTATAAAATTTGGTACAAAATATCTATTGGAATTTGATATGAAAATTTATCCATTGAAGGTATTTTACTCTCATTGAGTAAATTTTTTAATTTTTGATCATAATTGAATTTATAATCCTCCTAGGATTCATTGGGATATTTTTTCTCTGATGTGGGTTCCCATTTATATCTATAAAGAGACTATGAAAGAAAGGTATGGATACTTGTCTTGAAACCTTTTTAAAATTTAATTATTCTTATCATTAATTAAAAAACCTTTTTTTATGAATTTTACAGGATGACATTTTTGATAATATAAATTATGAAAAATTTCATACCTTTTTATGGTTGTAAACCACTAGATATGACTCTAGTAGCTATTGGAGAACAAATATCATGAATCCATATTTCTATATTTATAATTTTACTAGATATATTGATGAATCATATAAAATGAAGAAATCTAACATGAAGGGGAATATAAATACATCCAAACCACTCTTATAAATTACAAAGGATATTTCTCCACTAGAATCTAATGAATATACTTCAATTTTAATGCAGACTTCACCCTCACATGATAATAGTTAGAAAAAAATATCTAAAAACAAGAATAACGCTAATGATAGGATACAAACTATAGATTATACTAATGAAAAAATCCTGAGAAGTTTGATGGTTTTACCATGGATAATGATTTTACCCTAGTTCAATATAGGAAATATACCATTCATATGTAGGTTATAGTTAATTTTGGTCCAATAAAATATTTTGGGACTAACAAGTTCAAAAATACCTATAATTTTCATTAGAAAACTCCTAGGGCTATTTATGAATACAAGTTTGATGAAATAAAAAATGAAACATATAATAATAATGTCACTAGTGTTTATTATGTGTAAAAAGTTGTTACAACTGTTTTTGTTAAAGAAGAATATAACATTGACATGAATTAGAGATCAAAAAGTAGAATTAATGGTGAAAATATATATCATGGTTCATAGGAAGAGATAAAAAACCTACCAAAAACTAGGGTCTTCATATCAAATAAATGAATTGAATTTTGAAATTGTTGAGGGTTGGGAATATTGAGATCTCTATAACCCATGAAAATTTCATTAATAATCAAAATCCTAGAAAAATCGGACTATATTAACAAGTGGATAATTTAAAAAAAATTAATTTTTTTATTGATATAAGATGGTTTATTCTCTATATGCTCATGAACTCATTGACGTAATAGTTTAAAATCTACAACTTCTTATTCATTAGAATATTTATTATACATATCTATCTATTTATTCATAATATATTTATCTTCATATTTATATTAATAATTAGCTCCTTATGGTATATTTGTTTCATGGTATAAATTATTACATATGATTGTTGTAATTAGATCTTGGATCTATATTAAGACATACATGAGAGTGTTTTGAATAATATTAAATCCATATTAATCCCCCCTGATATATTTAAAAGTTTCTACACTATATATTCCACTTTTTATTTTCCTATGTTTATTAATTGATTCTTATTATATAAAGTGTTAATCAACAATAATAAATTTATATGGATAATAAACACTATAAAATGTATACAAAAAATAAACTAGAACATACCTTTATTTTTTAAAATATTTGGTTTATTCTCTATATTCTCATAACCTGATTGATACAACAGTTTAAAATCTGTGGTCACTTATCGATTAGAATATTGATAATAATTCTCAATATATTTTCCTTATTATATATATATTTTATATGTCTATTAATAATCACATATTTATGGTCTCTTTCGTTTATGGTATTAATTGTTACATTAAAGGGAAGGATCTTTTGAATGAGATCTTGGATCTATACTATGACATAATTGAGAGAGTTTTTATAACATTTTTTCCATATTATGCCCCCTGAGATGTTTGGAAATTTATACACTAATGATTCCACTCTTTATTTTCCTATGTATATTATTAGATTATTATTATCTGAAATCATGATGAATATGCATAAGTTTATATAGATAAGATACACTATGAAGGGTAAATAAAAATGATAGAAGAACATGCATTTATTTCTATGTCTTTTTATAACTTATTCAATCATATCATTACATAATCCTTGACAATTTAGTTAATCATAGAAGGTTTAACACTATAATTTTATGGTTTATTAATTATTTTATTAAAAATAATGGGTAATTCAATATTGAAATTATGGAATTGAGAACACAATATTTTAGAAATTCCTTTTATAGGTTCTCTTCAAAGATAAAAAATAATATATCATTCCCTTATATTGTAGAGTAATGGAATTATTATTATTCTCAACTTATAAATTAAATTGGATTAAAGTAGGATTTAGGGGAATGAATATAAAATATTATAATAGGTATTACTCTCTGATGTGGAAATCAGATAGTGTTGTTATATATATGAGCTGATCTATATAAAATAAAACATCCTTAAAGAGCAATGTTTTCTAATGTGGTAGAAATAAGGGCATATTAATTCAGGATTATTCATATTGTGCATAAGGATATGGAGGTAAAAAAATATTTATCATCTATTATCATTATTGATATTCTTCATTATAAGGAAATTGAAACTAATAATTCCTTAGGGAATCAATTTAATGTTCTCTGGAATGCCATTTATGATTACGGAGACAATATTTATCTTTTGGATATCGGTCCTCATATGTTTATTCATTATTAAAATTGTATTCCTACTATGATTCTCTCTGAAGATGAGGTAAAAGCTACATAGTTTTCATATAAGGCTTGTTTCACCAAATGTATGGATATATTTATTAAAAAAATTCTCTTTTCACTTTTAGATACATTTTTTTTTGAAATTTATAATTACAGTAAATAATTATTTACTAATTTTTTCTTCCCGAGGATTCTAGTCCCTTATTTAATTTTAGCATCCAAAAAGATGACCATATAATAAATGTTAATTTTTTTTAAAAATTTCATCTAAAAAAACTCTTCTTATGATCAAATAGAAGTTTTAGACTTATGGATTTTATATATTTACCTTGGAATAATCCCATTTAATCAATTTAGTTTCGTTAATGGAAGTAAAATTCAAGAATTTATCTACAGTACCTTGGTGGATATTAATGTTATTCATAATAAACTAAGAAATGGAATTTTTCATTAAATATTAGCATCAATAAGACCTTGGATAATCTTTAGTGGGGATTTATATATAATATTACTAAAAGGTATGGTTTCTATAATTAATTTATTTATCATTTGTTTAGAATCCTTATTAAGGAAATATAATATTTCTTAGTGAATATAACCATTAGAGATTACTTCAGATGCTCGGATGGGGTTAGGACGTGTGATTGATTGTAAGCTCTAATTTTTGGGACTGTTCAAGAATATTCTAGGAGATACATCAACCAAGATATGACTAATGTTTTTATATCTTCTATTACGGTTTTTAGAAACTTCTAGGTATCTACTCACCTATTATATGGTTATGATAGTTTTCTTCTTTTTTTGGTTGATAACCACACTATTACTACAATAAAAGATATTCTTAATCAACATAACAGAGGAATTAGTTAGTTCATCAAATAGAGGAAATATTTTACAATTTTTTAATGATATATCCCATACTATAAGAATTCAAATCAATCCAAATTTTCATTTCATGAAATGATCAATTCCTTTTACCATTCACGACATGCCTAATTTATCATGGAGATTAAAATATTTATCTTATTAATTAAATTATAATATATCAGTTTTTATATGAATTATCTATTAAAAAATAACTAAGTTGTCTTATTGGGAGTAATGGATGTCAAATCACATATCCACTTTGGTCTAGGTAGATAAATGTTAAAATATAATAACTATTTATGGGATAAATTTCTCTAAGTCCATTGGTTCTCAATAGACCTCAAAGTGTGTTTCTCATAAAATAAAAAAAGACTTAGAGGGTGTATTGGTGTAAAATATATTTAATTCTTTAACACCCTCTTATCTCATACTATGTTTGGAATATTTTTTGTAATGATAATTATTCCACTCTATTCCTTAGATATATATTTTCTACAAAATTGAAGTATAAAAATAAATTATACATTTATTCCTCTATTTGGTTGGCTATTATGGAAACTTTATATAAGTTGAATACTAATTAAATGTGATTGTCCCTAAAAACAATTCCTTAAATGATTGGGATTTTGAATGGATTGGTAATATTTTCTAGAAAAAATTATCATTTAGAGGGTGTTTTATTCGATTCATGGCCATTAGTTCTATAGATATAATTGAAGATCATAATCCTCATCTCTAAAATGATATCCTTATATACTTTAAGGTAAAAAATATTTGTTGATCATTATTAGGATTTTTGGTATTCTTCCAGTTTATAAACACTCATAATAAAAATCTATACATATTTATGTGGGGTGCTCATGAATAAACTCATCTTTCACTAAAGTGATTCAATAAGATCTTTATTCCTCTAGCTCATCCCCTATTAATCTAAAATATATAGTGGTAAAGTTCTTCATTTGAGAAGAACATAGCGAAATACTAAATTTTGATACCCTTGGTATACAATCTATGTACCTATAAATCTATATGTATCTCTCATATTTTATTCATTTTCATTTTTATATAGAAAATTTGTAGATTTAAAACTAACTTATTTCAATTACAACCACCTTGGGGTAATTTAAATGATTCTATTTGTGTCTTTGGTAAATATTTATTTAGTAATAAGTCATGTAATTGATTAACTGTTATTGTTATAATGAAATGAATTTTATTAGTAATGTCAATAATTGAAAGTAATTTTAGGGAATGTAACTATTTCTTATAATAAGTATTACTCACATTCAACAAGATGTTTAGTTATCAAAATGTTTGAAAAAGTTAGTATGATAAAATTCATGGAGGAATTTTTCATTGTATGGTCTCTTGGTTTTTGTGGAATTTTAAGGAGGCCTCACTTTTATATGTTTGTTTTTTGGATTCCAACAACATCACCTTGGTTTAAAGAAAATGTGTACAAACAATTTGTGGGATATCCAATAAATATATTTTGTTAAATAATAATTCCTAAACATAATGGTATTACTAATTTCTAATTCCATCAAACTATTAGTATCATGGATTTCATAAATGTAGAACATTAGTATGTTGTCTATGTTATAAGACCTATCAACAAATTTAATCGGGATATTATACAGATAGAGATAAATTGCCTTCTTATAATTGATTTTATTTACACGAGGTATCAAATGATTCTCTATAAGGTTTATATTGAATGGATAGAGTGATGGAAATTATGAGGTACAAGAACACAAGTATTTATCCCATTTATCATGAAATAAATAAGACAATTAGTGCTTCTTTGATCTGTTTTGATGATCAAATATATATAAGTTTCATACTCAAAAAGAATGAATAGATTTAAGATTTTCATTTTTAAAAAATTTCATATGATAATGACACCAAAATTTGAAATTCATCCCTATAGAATACATATAGTTTTCTTCTTATTCAATAAAATTTTGATTAATGATCTCTCTGATCATTACCCATGTCTTTTATTATTATTATTATTAGTATTATCATTACTATTAATATTATTAATATTTTAATTGTTATTACTATTATTATTTCCATTACTACCACTACTAATACTACTAATAGTACTACTTCTTCTGCATTTATTATTACAGGTTAAGGGCAGTCTTACTTGTTCACCTATAATGGATGGAATGTTGATTAAAGTTAATAATGATTTTTTCTATTCTCATGGAGGGTCTATAGCTATAGAAGGAGTGCACTGGAGAAAATTTTACACTTTCAAAGAATGGTCTTTAGAATAGATCATGAAAAAGGGGTACACTATTCACATCATTTCTAATCAAGAAGTGATTATGAATCATTTGAATCTTTATAGATATCATCCTAATATTAAAATGGTTATTTAAATTTGAGGTAATACATAAAAGGCTTTATACTAATTGATCTAATTTAATCTATTTAATTTTTAGAGGTTGTAAGTGAATTCCAATGGCGAAAGTTAATTTCAACATTTTATTCCCTTATAATGAAATTATCGATAGGGTATGGGTCTATGGATTAGTTGAATTAATTCTAGGTATGATTTTCCTTTAGGAGTGGGAATATATATTTAACCTGTTTACTATTAAAAACTCCAAAAAAAGGCCATGATTATGGTCGGAGGACACATCAGGACCCTCAACATCCAAAGTTTTTTTCTTGAATTGATTATATGGTAGTTATTCCTATCAATATGGGTAAGGCAACCAAAGAAGATCAATTTGGTTATTATGTCTAAATCCTAGTATAATTTGACCTCAGTTTTGTTCTAGTGGAAAATTATATTCTTTATACGTTATATGAAAATTTATAATTACATATTGAATTTGAAATATTTTCACCCTTCTATATTTAACATTTTATATTTAGCATGTCAAGTAAAATTATTACAAGTATTTCAACTATATATAATGCTCTTATGGAGGATATGGGATGAGGATTTTTCCAAAGGAACTAAAGAAGAATGATGGGAGAAAGAAAGGTCCCAGATCAATGAATATTATAGATTCTCTTAGGTATTTTACACAATTTAGTACTAATAAAACTCTTTATGCACATTAGGGGATGGTGTAGATGAGGATTATGAATGTGGTTGGTGGAGATAATTTATTGATTATGGTGAGAAATCATATATAGAGTAGAATTAGTTAGAGGAAAGGAAAATGGCTAGTAGTTGGGGTTTTGATTCTCTAGTTCACATAAAACAACCCATGGTTGATCTTGCTACATAAAGGATGGAATTAAGGGACATTGAATTTTAAAGCAAGGATACAGGGATGATTGTAATGAAACATAGGTCATTTCTGTGAAATATTCAAAAGAGAATAATATTATAAAGACTGGTAGTCAAATATAATATAACTTGGAATATAGTGATAAAACCATATCTTAGATACAGGAATACATAAACAATAAAATGAAGCTCTGTCATTTTGAGGGGAGTTGATCTTACATCAAGGAAGAGGGATATATTACCACATTTAAGGAGGATTTAGTTAAGTGGAAGAATCCATTAGTTGAATCCGAGGGATTAAAATATTCCACCAAAGAAATCAATTCATAAAAAAATTATTCATTTTTACAAATAACTATAGTCAATAGTTCTCATGGTAGGTCAGTCTCCTATTAGACAAAGTGTAATAAAGATAAATACTATGAGAATGAAACTCTTTATTATAATTTTTCTTCAATTATTCTAATGAATTTATTTTGGTGGGATTGACATTGATGGCATGTGCCTTATTTTTTCATCATTTAATCTATGATATTCTAGGAACCTTTTACATTCACATTTTGGAAAATTGTATAAGACTGAGACCCTACTCATATTTTCTATTCATTGTTATCATTTTTTGTATTTTTTTCATGATTTTTTCAACTTCATTATAAATTATTGTTCAATTGGGTTTTGAATCGTGATTATTTTTCTTCAATGCAGTTATAAGTTCATACCCTTGACCATTCACATGATATTGGTTACAGTTCAAGTAACTTTAGGCCACTTGATGTGTTTTCATGGATTATATATAAGTACATAATTATGCGAAATTATTAGAAAATATTTCAAATTAATTATATATGGATTTTGAATTGATCTTGGAGATTTAGTTCTCGAGACGGATGGATATGGTGTGAATTGGATTTAACAGAACATTTTTAAAGGTAATAACTATTTAAATTGTGGTACATGTTCCAAAAATTATTAATTTATAAATGATAATTTTTTTTAAAAGTGATATGAATAATGGGAATTAATGTCCGGGAGACACAAGTAGGAACTATGAGGGATCAGATATATTCAATGAATGAGTGAAAACTATTTGACATGGAATGGATATTTCATTCAAGATCAATGGAATTGTAATCACTGGGATATTATGACATTTAAATAATTTGGATGTTTGTTAATAAAGAAACATAATGGGTATTTGAGTAGTGATTCAATTATTAGGGTGATAATTTTGTCTCTTTGAACTATGTAAGGGATTCAAAGGGGTTTAGGTTGAGTGATCAATGAATTGTTGATGGGATATACATTTTTTTCAGCCATGTGAGGGTCCAGTATTGGTTTTAGGTCTTGTTAAAGCTACCTTAGTGGGTATTATCTACTTCAACATGGGTTATATTAGAGTAATATGGGTCACAATTGAATGGTCAACATAAAGTGGACCTATGGATTTAATATATTAGATGGTTCAATTAATAGATATAGGATGTTGTATATATAATAGGGATAATTATAAGTTAAAAATTCACCTTAGGGAGTGGATAATGGATGGATATAGAGTTGAGAATGTCCTTCATGACTAATTTTGAAAGTCATTTCATAAAAATGAAGAGTTATTTGAGCATTTATATTGGCTCAAAAAAGGGTTGAGGTGAGAAAATAGGTCATGATATATAGTTCAACTTATTATTTGGAGATGATCAATCATTTTGACGAAGAGTTCCTAGAATAGTTTATTTTGTGTAGGTGGAGTTGGTGAGGTATGTATGGTAGTTTTGTTTTAGGGTTGACATAGGTTACTAGATGAAGGGGATGAGTTGGGGCATATTTAAGGCCTAGTAATAGGTTGTTTGATGCAAGTATGTTTCTTTAGGTTTTCCATGTCGATTGGAAGATAGGTGATTAGAGGGTTATTTTCAAGGTTTTCCATTGAGTTTTTAGTTTCTGAGGGAGATGGATACTCCTACCATTTAGATATAACCTGGATAATTTTGAAGGAATATAGAGAATCCCAATATTTATATATATTCTAAATGATTATTGAGGGATCTAGATACTCCCATTATTGGAATGAATCTTTTATGATTCTTGATATAGATGAATACTTTTATTATTTAAATTTATCGAAGAGAATTTTCAAGGGATTGTCTATGCGATACCTCCCTAAGTATTAATATGTCAACCTTTTCTCAGTAAATCCACTCTAGTAAATATTACACAATGTTATGAAATCCATGGGATTATCTATATTGATCTCTAATGTTTCCCAAATGATATAGGGTCAAACATTATAGTTTCATAGTTATTCCATGACAACTTTAAAAATTTGTTGCATGATTGATGTTATATATGTTATTTTTTTTCTTTTTACATTTACTAATTTATATATATTATGGTATATTTTGGGGATAACATTTTTAGTTGCCTACGGAGTTTCAAAATCATACAATACACTTCCACTTTAATGGATATGGAAAATTCTTGGTTATGATACAATTTTGGACTTTTCTTGATGGAATGTTTTGATGTGTGGTTCAGAAGTAATAAGTGACAGATCTGTAGAAAACCTAGGGGAATATTAAGTTTTGGTTCTTCTAGATTTATTTATTTATTATTTGTCCTTCCATATACCTGATTTACCATCCATGGTATATTCAATATTATTTTATTTATATATGTTTACCATGGATTTAATTTTAATAAAACATGTGTATATTATTATGGTGGTTGGTTTTCAATTATAATCTATATTATACCATAATGTATGTTTTGTGTTTCCATTATTCACTATGTTTGGAGAGGTATGGTATAGATATTAGATACCCCCATTATCGGAATAAGACCCTCACCACATGACAAAAACCATTGGTACTTGAAGAGGTATTCCTAATGTGATGTATTAACACAACTCTATTATAGTTTGGGTGAACCCGGTTGGGGATATAAATGGTATCAAAGCCCATAGTTTATTTTTTTATTATCTAGGTCATGGTATATAGAGATATGATTGGTTGGAATTTAGTATATATAGTTGAATTTTAAATCAAGCACACCTGTGTAGTGGAAGTCCATGTTACCAGGGTTGGGGGATTATAGTTTTTTTGTTTTACTATTATAATTGAGTTAATTTTTATTAAATTTTGATTCTTATGTATTCATTTAGTTTTAATATTATACCAACATGTCAATAGGTTTTTTTGACATAACATTCTATGAAAATTGGTTCAGATGACATGCACCTGGATATGATTGACTAGAAAAAAGGGTTTATATAGTTTGGTTTGGTTGCATTTTTGGAAATAAACAAAACATTTGAGATTTATATTGGGAAAGGATTTGTTTGATTTATATTTTGTAATAAATTGTTTAGTAGTTTCCAAAATAACTTACTAGATACAAAATAAATAATTAAATTATATATATATATATATATATTTTATATTCCCGTTATTGATGATGATTGTGCACAAACATGAAATTTTATGAAAACCCTTGAATAAGCTAGGTAAGACATTATAAATCATGGTTATAACACCTCATATCATAAACAACCCATAATTACTGAATTTATAACAAGGGTTTCAAATTATTAACATTTAATGGTATTTATGATTCCGAGTTTTAACAAATTTAGGGAAACTCTTACATATAAAAATCTTACAATAAACATTGGAAACATCCACTAAATTTCTATTTTATTCCACAAAAATTAGATTCTTAAATTGAAACAATTTTTTTATTCAATAAACAATTTCAACTAATAATTTCATTATTAATTTTAGTTTATCAATAAAATCATTCAAAGATTCCTTCTTATAACCCCCCGAAATGGAAAACACAATAAAGGGTGAGGTCAGAAGATCAATAAGGTAAATAATACAAAAATAGCTTTTATAAAATAAATTATGTAGGAATAATATGGAAGAGGTAAAATATAATCAAATATTCCATATTTCAAATATCATAAAGGTGAATATATCCATAGAAGACTGAAAAACATAAATAATCACATGGATAACAATAACCGATTTTATATTGATGGAATTTATATTTCCAAAATTCATAATCTTTATTCCATTTTCTTATTCTAAAAAATTGTACATAAATATGTAAGGAATACACAAAATACCCAAACTATTTTGTCTCATGCCACCAGTAAATGCATCAAGGGACTATAACATGCCACAAACCTCACTTATTATGTCAATTTAATTCATTATATTAAATAAATTAAAAAATTTCCAAACATAATCAACATAATCATTTATATTAGAAAAATATAAAATAAAATGTTAATATTTTCTCCTTTCAACAATTAAAACAACATGATCATAAGTCATACAGATATCTAGAGTGAATGGAATCATTAGATTATATCCCTAGTAATTTATAAGATTTATTAATGGATGTTGACATAGAATAAAATAATTTTATATTATTAGTGGAATATTTCTTGGGGAACATATTTTTAGAAGTGTATTTATTCCATTGTTTGAAAACATGTGAAAATATCATTATATTTTCATAAAATTAAAAAAAAGGTACCAAAAATTGGGAAAATTAATTTTTGAATTAGAAACCATGTAGAACAATAAAGTATTCATATAAATAAAATAATATTTATGATGATGAGAAAAGTCATTTTTCTAGTAAATGTTAAAAAAATATTATATTCCCAATTTGGGTAAAAGATACCTCATTTGGAAAATGTAAATAAGATTCCTCTAAAACCATTATAGAAAGTAAAAAATTGGTAAAAAAGATTATAATCAATAATTGAATAATATTAAAAAAATTCATTAAATTTTTTTGAAGGAAATATAGACATGAAGGAAAATGATTCCCCACTGAATAGAAAAACAAAATTAGGTTTCCTTAAAAATAGTCATTCATTAAATTAAATACTTTGAAATAGAAAAATTAAACGAGGATATAAAATTTCAAAAAATAAATTGATGAAAAGAAAATAAATAATATTATTGATAGATAGATCATATAATTTCATCATTATAAAATTTAGAAATAAACAATAAAATTAAAAAAAGTTAGATTGCAACATAAAAACATAATGAACTTAACAACATTTTAATCAAATCCCATTAAAGGGAAAACATAGATATAAACTTTAAATTCCGTAAAAATAGTAATTCTTGATATAATATTTCAAAGGGGTATTATATACAAAATTTAAAATACATTAGGCGCATAACATAACATAAGTCTCAATGGATTGTAATTGAAACGAAAAACATTACAACTTTGGTAACATTTAAATAAAAAACTCATAAAATAGAGAAAATTAGATGGATTTTTAAATTCTCAAAATTTTAATGAAATGAATCATTATATAAAATCCTAGTTATTATATATAACACACTAAAGGAACATGTGGTGAATATTTTTTATGTATAACAAAAATAAAAGTAAATTGAGAAACCATTACCTCTAGTCTGACTCCCCAAGTATGAAATTTATATCTAATTTACGAAAAATATATTAATATTATACTTTCCTAATAATTTTTTTTATTTTTATTCACTTATTATTGTCCCTTATGATTTTATTTATTACCATGAATTATATATTTATTGACCCAGTTATGTTATTTTTATAATTTTTTTGGGAAGTTTTGTTCATAATCTGAAAACAACTTCGATAGGATGATATTATTCAATGGATACATGGTTTCATAATCTCTAGATAATTAATCATAAGATAATTATAATTTTATGACTTTTAGTTGTATTTTTCTAATATTTAAAGTAATATTTTCAAGTCTAGGCACTAAGTTACTATGGAATTTTGGGGCTCAGGGATGCTCATTATTTATATAATAATTTTTTAAAATATATTATATCATAGACATGTAATTATTATGAGAAAATGGAATAAAATAGGAATGGAGTCTCAAATGGGAAATCAGAGAGATCTGTTAAATATGATATATGAGTACTAACATAGGCACAATATACTATTTGTGTGTATTGGCTATTTGGATTATGTATGGCCGTGAGGGGATAACAATTAAATCAATAAATTAACTAAATTTATTGTTATTTATTGGCCAGACCTAAATAACAAATTAATATAATAAATTTTATGGGAAATACATATGATTAGATTCATAACCCTTGGGATTGGATATGAGTTTTTGGGAAGATATTTATTAGATGAACACATATCATCATGGTTTAACAATCATTCTTAAAAGAGTCAGTGGAACTCATCAATAAGAATTGCTAGAAACCATTCTTCACTAGTGATCAATCAATAAAATGGAAGGGACTTGTTTTTTTGGATTTAATAATCATATTTTTTATTATTTTTTTAAAGTGAATTTATTTTTCTTATTAATAGTTTCTCTGGCCAATATTTGAACTAAAGGTATGTATTTTTCTTTCTCAAATTAAGAATTGAATTTTCATGAAAATCCATGATTATTTCATATTCATTCATCATTATCAGCAAAATGGTTTGAGGCCAACCCAAAGAATGACCAAATTTTATTCCATATGTTAGTATTTTGTGAATTTACTCCATCTTTATAGACATGTTGCTCATTGGTATTCATTTGGATAGTGGTTTGATGAATTCCCAGAAATTAATAATCACGAGTTCAATGATTATCACAAAATATCATTATAATAACAATCTCTATGAGTTGGTGATGGAAAATTAAACAAATCACTTCGTAGTAGTGTTAGGCCATACATACACACCCATTATTGTTTTATTTCCCAGAGAATAAAACATTAGATGATAAAAGGGGTTTTAACTCATTATAAAAAATTTTCATCATATGGAAGATATGGATGTTACTATATCATCATGTCCAGGACATAATTTATGGAGATATAAAAAGGAATACAATAAAGGAACCCAGTTAAGAGTTATAATGTAATACCCCAAGCTTCCACGATATGTTTCCCTTTGAATAATGCAATGGCTTGCATTGTACGCAACTTCGAGATTCTAACACACCACAACAAATCAATCTAGGTGTTATGAATAGTAATACATAATTTTTTAAATTTTATAAATTTTATCTTTCAAAATGGACTTCATTTTTGGATTCGTAATATCGAAATTATCTTAGGGTGATATTTTGATACTTTTCGGATAACTTTCATATTTTGATGAATAGTGAAAATTACTAAATTTTAATTAAAAACCAATTTTTAAATTGAAATAATTAATAGTGATAAATTATGAATTTTTGTGGTTTTAAAGTATATTTGGAATATATTTTTACCATTTAATACAATTTTGGTCATTGGATGTAATTTCACATTTAAACCAGACATAAACAAGTGTCAATCTTCTGATGGTTATTATCTCTTAAAAACACGCTACTTGTTTTGACAATGTGAATTAATTTTTAAATTAATTAATTCCAATTATAGTTTTTGAATTTGGAAAAATATACATCATTTTGGAATTCATAATATCAAATATATCTTAGGCCTAATTTTTGGTATTTTTCTGGAAACTTTCAATTTTTGATGAATAGTAAAAAATACTGAGTTATAGTTTAAAACCAAATTTTTATTTAAATAATTATTTATTATATATAAATTTAATTAAGGACAAAATAGATACATAATACCTATATAAGTTAAATTTAATTCATTTATTTTAGTTTAGAATAATTTTAGATATATAAAAATTTTATTGAAATTTTCACGGTCTTTTAACCACCCCTTAGGAGAATTTGGAAATTTACATAAAACATAATTTTACCACTTCTGTGAGTGGAATTTTGAAAATCCGAGAGTCATGGTTAATATCATGGAGTAAATTGTGGTTCAATAAGATTAAAATAATGTTTTGTGAATAGTAACTTTTTACTTTTATTTACCATAGTTAAAAGTAAATAGGGTAATAAAGGGTAAAAATGATATTAATATTACCCTAACAGGTGTCCTAATTCTATTGGACAAGTTTATCTCTACCAAAAACAACCTTAGAAATAAAATATAATCATTTAGGTCCACTTGGATTAGAGTAGGACATTTATTATTATTTAATTCAAAGAAGAGTTAAAAGAGTTAAAATAAAAGTTTAATTATTAAAACATTTTTAATATATGGTTATACATAAGATAAATTCGATTGTAAATATTAATTAGAAATATAAAAATATTTCCTACATAATGGTATTTTATTTATAATTTTTTTACGTTAAATAATTTAATTTATGTATGACATAATGGAGATACAGTAATTACCAAATTGATGAAATATTGAAATAATTGATATTTTAAATATCCAAATAAATGTAATTTGAGACTTTTATGAATTAATATACTTTTATAGGATAATATCTCATGTTAGAATTTATTTAATTAACTTTTTTTGAAGTAATAATGCTATTATGATTTTCACAAAAATCAAATTCCAAATAGTGTCAAAATTGGGATAAAAGAGTTTTTAAAACAAATATTATATTATTAATTCATATTCAATTCCTAAAAATCTAACGTTCAGCCAAACAACATGTATCATGATAGTTTTATCATTAATGGACCACTTTGGGGTCGCTTGGAAGTTTATTGTAAGTTTATTAACCATATAATATAAAAATACAAAGAGACATGGTAAATATCAAACTAATTAACTAAGAGTTAAAACTAAAAGATAAGGTTAATAATGTGACCCAAACCTGTCTAAAATCAATTGGTTGAGTTTTTTTCGACCTATCCCCACCTTAACCTTTAAATAATATACTTTTGTGCCATTATAAACCGAATTTGGATTTATTATAAAATAATATTTCTAGCTTTTCCAAAGGAGCCCCTCACCCCTCTTATAAAAGGGCACTCCCCCTTCTCACCAATTCACACATTCAAAGACTTTTGGCTCGGACAAACCCTACCCAAATACTATCTCAAATTCCCTCAATCTAGCCTATAGGCATTAGTTTGATCATAAATCCAACCTATGGAGCCATTTTGATCAAATAAAAAGGAAGAACCCGAAGAAGAGATAAATGTTTTCACCACCCTCTTTCAAGTTCTTTTCTTCTTCAAATTCTTCATTCATTGTTATTTGTATTATAAAATAATAACTCCAGTATATTCTATATACTGTGATGTTATTATAAATTTGGAAAAAACAAATTCATTATTCTATCCATCCCTTGAATGACATGTCACCATACGTGCGTACGTACGACCTACCGTCTCCACGTTGTGGTGTAATTGTTATTCAATATATTATTATTTAGATGGGCATAAAAATTATGTATAATTCATGTAAATAATAAATATAACATGTTAATTATTCTTTCTATATGATATACCATCCAATTATATATTATTTCAATATCAAAATAATGATATTGTCGCTCGTGCGTACGTACGGACTACCATCTCCACGAACACGATGAGATTCATTCACCACCATATCCAATTGAGTCTAATTCTCATTTAATGATTAAAAAAATGATTAAGTAATTTATTTCATTATGTATATGAATAATATGCAACCTGTCCAAAAAAAAACATGGCTTACGTAACAAGTAATATAAAGGAAAATGAGTAAGTTAACACCCAAAATGACGATAATACTAAGATATTATTAACGAATCAATGTTAATAGTTCATATATGATATAATATTAATGTAAATGATTATTTTATAATTCAATAACAATTATTTAACCATTAAACATGAGGTTAACTTACCTTCGACCAAGTAAAAAGTACAAATTAAGGGGTTTCTTATCTCACTCTTAATTTCGTGAGAATTCCATTGTTCACCACTTATTTATTGCATGTGGTGTATGTGTACTGCCCATGATTGTATTAATTGTGTAATATAGTTTAATTTATTGGTATTTACATCATTATTGTATGATCCTTCTTTCATGGGTGTATGTTTTGTATGTTACCAAATTGATAAGGGAATTTGAAATTTCAATTTCCACTCATTCGACTTTACGCATACTTCATTGATTATTTTACTCCAAGATTATGTAGGGACTAACTATTCATTTTAATGTCATAATTTACACTCCCCTTTCTGTGGATATAATTTTGTACACATAATCACTCCATTGATAAATTCTCATGTCATTGGTATGAACTTGATAAGAGTAATTTTTACTCAATCTTGATTTGTTGAGTTAAACATCCAATCCATTGGTTTTGTTTTTACAAGAATATGTGTGAATGTCCTTTGATTGTTCTAAACTGAATATCCAATAATATTGAGTTCATTTATATTTTTCACACATAATTATTTCATTGATTTATCCTTATCTTAAGGATACGACCTTTATGAGAGATTTCATCTCAATTTACATTCCATTGAGACTCCTTTGTTGTTATACACCAAATCACTTTTATATGGTGTATATAATGTACTTTGACAAACTAAATCATGAATCCCTTTATTCTCATGATATTAAAAGGTTTTTATTATCTCAATTATTTGTATTCAAGTTTCTCTCATTTGGTTAGGAACTCTAACTAAAATATCATTTTAAAATGTTTTAAAGACTTATTACTCTAAATCATTCTCATTAATTTCCATGTTTTATAAATGGTTTTAAGGATTTATTTATATAGAAATTAATTTTTTTAAATCAAAATTCATTTTAAAAGTTTCCATGTCGTATGGGACACTTTGATTCAAAAATCTACTTTTAAATGTCATCTTGACAAATAGTGTGACTTTTAAATGTTTTCAAAAAGGGGGATATTTCTCTCAATAGTTTGATGATTATTTTAATCGATGTCAATATCCTTCATTATTCTTGATTAGGGTTAATCTGACACAATAAAATCTTCCATATTTTATTGAATGAGTTATGTTTGACTGTGGATGTTATTTTTTATACCATTCATGGTTCTTGGTTAAAGTATTGACATTTAGTATGCTAGTTTTAATACGAATGTATATGTTATAAACTTTTCATATGAGGAATGCATTGGACTTAGTAAGTGACGGGTGGAGCCTGCTATAGCTCCTCGATTCATCAGTATGTCTCATGAGAAAAACCAGTGTCTTGGCATGAGGACTTGAAAAGATATTATTTGAAGTCTTGGCATGGGGCCTTGGCTATGTGATTATGATAGTCTGGAATTATGCATTCCTTCATTATGAAAGTGGTTATTAATATTTTCAAGTGATTATTCGACTAGTAGAATATCCATGTGAATAAGTAAATGGCATTATTTCATTTTATCCTTTCCATATTATGCTGAACATCAAGTTTAAAAGGATTTTGTTTTAGTTATACATTGACTTAAATTTTTATGTTTATTTATGAAAGATTCCGCTATATTGTTATCCTTACTGAGCATCTGAGCTCACCCCTTTCAATGATTTATTTTTCCCAGGATAAGAAGAAGTATTTTATGAATGACCTGCATGGATAGTATGGGGGGATATAAAGAAAATATGTTGTTGTAGTTTTTCACTTATTGATGTAATGTAAACATTATGAATATATCTAGTGTTTCAAAGCCTACTAAACTAACCGGTCCTTCAAGACTTGATCTTTTGTGATCATGCCAATGTTATGTAATAATTCACCAACTCTGGGTAACTGGGGTTGGGGCATTACATATAAAACTTCTTTGGGAAACCTCATGTGGCTTCCACATTAATCATTATAGTTTGGAATTTTGTTATGAAAAGTTCATCTAGTTAATGTTTAATATTATTTGGAAGGTTTTTGGTATGATATTAACTAATCTAATTGGAATAAAATCTATGAATAACATAAGATAGTAGGTTCGTTTTTATAAGTGAGGGGATTCTCACAATTGTAAATATTATGGACTTCAAAATATAATAAACATCGTAATATTATCATGTGGAACCAAATAGAAATAATTTCAATGGTAGTACATAATTTGGTTTAAATACCTTCATGAAATAAAATTTTTACATGTTTATATTTCATTTTATACCATATCTTTTGTTTTAACCCCCTCATTGACGCATTTTCAGCTTAATAATGGTTACACATTTTTCACTCATTAGGGGATTTAAATTTACTTATATTGTAAAAATTTGAAAAAAATGGCCCATTTATGAAATTGAATAATAATTTCCTCACCACTTTCTCTCATACATTTATTTAAATCCTCTGATAAAATATTTTTATCATAAAAAATCATTAATGTGTTTTTTGAGACTATTCATTTTTTATGACTTTAGGGACATCAAAACTGCAATATAATTAGAATATAAAAATATTTACCATTAATTATACTTATAACTACCCATTAAATTCATGGAATATTACAAATCTTCAAAAAAATATTAGTTTTATTATTTTTAGAATCATTTATCTTGATTTTTCTACTACATTCACCAGCGCTGTGTAAGTATTCGAGGTAATTATCCAAACTCTAAAATTTATAAAATTACTATAATAAATTTAGTTAATTATTAATAAATATTTAAATATATACATTCCCTAATATATATATTTTTATATATCTAAACAATGAAAACATAATATGAGAGAGAGAGTGAAATTTTGCGTAATTACTCTTTACATAAAAATATTATAAAGGTTATCATCATAGTAAAGTAGAATAAAATTTCCATATTTTAGAATATAAGTTTTTCATGGTCCAATAAAATCAATTAAATGAAATAATATCACGTTATAAGGAGTTTTTGAGGCCATATATATTAGTTTTAACCATTTTACCTGTTTTACTATTATTGGGGTGTCAAATATTAACCACATTTAGTATTCATAATAACTAAAAACAAATGTAAAAATATTTACTAAATTTTAATGCAATAATTAATAATATAGAATTTTTTTTTTCAGAAATAAATTCATATTATTGGAGGAAATTAATTTTTATATAAATGTAAAAAACACAATGAAAACATTTAAGAATTGTGTTTTAATCCTAAAAATGAAAAAATAAAAAAATAAAAAATAATGATTATTCTTATGAGATTAATTTCATAGTGTAAAATTAAAGTTGAATTTTAATACTTTAATAACAAATCAAAAAAATAATGAGGCTTTAAAATTATTTTACTTAACGAAATAAAAGTATTTGGAATATTTGTATTTTTTTCCATTTACAAAAAATCATCCATTCTAGAGAAATCAAAAACTTTCACTCGAATTTTTTTCATGATTATTTAAAAAAACATTATAAATTATAAAATAAAATTTCCAAAATATTCAAAAAAAAAATTAAAATTTCCATGCCCAAAATTCAATATAAACCATTTTTGAATATAATTAATTTTTTGAAGAACAATGTGAATTTATCCTTATTCCATGTCTAATAACCATAAATAAATGAATTTTAATTAAATTTATTGGAAATATAATATAATAATTTCATTATAATTATTCATAAATAGCGATTTCTTTAATTTATTATGGTACTATATTTCTCACAAAAAACAGTTTTAAGAAAATTGTATCTTTTACTTAAAAAAGATTTTGTCCCCATTTCTTACCAATTGTAAATAAATGTACGATTTTTTTATTTTATTAATGAAATAATTTATAAATATATTTCATAATATGGTTATTCCTATCCATACCAAAAAAACCAACATCTGTGTTAAAATAGTCATATTTAAATGATAATATTTCAATAGTTTATCATTGTTCATTTCAGATCATTATTGTGTCTACAATGTTCAATTGAAAATATTACTTAAAAAAATAAAATCTAGAATATTGTGGTGATATACTCTACCACATTCTTAAAACTGTAACCAATTAATATTCTCTTTTTCCATTTGAAATTAACTTATTAAAACATTTTTTTTAAAATCAATTCCTAGGAGTGGAAGATAAAACATCTGATCATGAAAGGAAAACCCTTTTAAATATTTTAAATTAACTATTTTTAAAATTTACATCATAAAAATGGATTATAATACATCGTTTTAAAATTTTTAAAAGGAAAATATGATACTCTCTTGTAATGACACAGAATAGGGTTACGAGAAAATGATAATATTTGTGAGAAATGAACATATAGACATAAAGGAGAAAAATAACAACCCAGGAATAATAGAGAGTGATAGAGAACATATTAATAATAAATATAATGATCAAAAATCCATAAATCATTAAGGTATAATTAAAAATAGAATTTCATCATATATTATTATAAATGGATGATTTTTTTATTTTAATATCCTTTTCCTATAGTTGAGTGATTAATTCACAATTATGATTGAAATAAAGAACATATATTTACATGATTTATTTCAATTACATAAGAATAATTTAATACATTAATTTGGCCTTGAAATGTTCTTATACTTCATTAGTAACCCATATTATAAATTATAAATGATGAATTTTTAATGTTTCAACCACTAAAATTGAATTCTAATAGATTACAAGATCTTGAAAAAGCTAAATAATCATTTCTACTATTTCCAACCATTAATAA
Source organism: Viscum album (assembly GCA_963277665.1). NCBI lineage: Eukaryota > Viridiplantae > Streptophyta > Magnoliopsida > Santalales > Viscaceae > Viscum > Viscum album. The sequence continues at coordinate 2,098,951,329 of OY728122.1, forward strand.
AATAAAATAAGGGCTATAAAAATTTAAGATAATATTTAATATAAATTTATCATCATATGAATACATAATACATCAATTTTTAAATCAATAATAATAACACCCAAATTTCCACTTAAATCATTCCATAAGTAACCGACATGAAAATTCATCAAAATATTCATGTCCATGTTGAAATACCAGAAAATAGAATGATTTGATCACATATTCTCCTAATATCAAATATTCATTTATCTCTTATTAACATATTTTCACATAATGAAATCTATATATTCACTAATCATATAATGTAAAATTGTTATGATATTTCCAATAGATAACCTAAATCAATATAAAACCACAATAATATCATACATGCTTCAAAAAGGTAACTCAGCCTTGATTCTACAAAGAAAATACCATCTTTAGAGAAAACCATTCTATTTATGTTAATAATATAATGTTCTAAATATATTTAACTTTTTTAAAAATAACATTAATAACTAGGTCAAAAAATCACTTTGAAATCTTGTTGTCACCTATACAATAAACATTGTATTCCAAAAATTTAATAACCATTTTATGTAATTCACCATAATATAAATGATCACAATAAACATAAATGTTATTTATAATTTATTTTCTAAAAATATAAAATAATTATTCCTGAAATAATATTTTTACTACTACGAAAACTAATCCCATGGATTGTATTCTAATAAAAGTCTCTCAAAAGGTAAATATATGTCTTAAAATACCATCACATAAAATAATAAAATGTGTTTATGTGCTTTTAAACATATAATTATAACATACCGACCCTCGTATCACATGATGGATCCCCAAGATGGTTGGTCACATGATCTCAGGTGTTCCTCCCTATATTCCAGAGGCTGTTGAATATGAGAGAGAGTCTAATATTTATCGTGGGGAGACTATACCATCATTATCAAAGCATCACAAGTGTGAAAATAAATAACCAATAACAAAATGATAATAAAAAATAACTAGAATAATACCGTAACTAAGGTAGACTAGTTTCACATTGACAAACCAGAACATTGATAAAGGACTAATAACCAAAGTATTAGACATGTCATTCCATATATGTGTCAAGTGTCAATTGAAAAATGAAAAAAGGGATACATGGGAAACTACCATGTTTGTCCTGGAATCATATTCAATCCCCCCATCCATGCTCCATCCAAAATCAGTCATGTAACATAGAGATCCTTCCCTTTTCCTATCAAGGAAACATGATTTCTATTCTGGTACCGATCAGGCAGCCCGAGTATGGTGTGAGTATAACTCAGTAGGCCACTACAAACGATGTCTAAAGAAACACCCAGTCTTAAATATTTTATATAGTTGTAAAAATAATTAATTACAATAGATAATGTAAACAGTTTTCACATTAAATTATTCATTAATTAACCACATATAACCACAGGTTCATGATGACACTCAAACTATCAATACCTTCTTCATCCAATTCTGGTGTTTGAACCATCCCCAAAGGGATATAACAATTTATTTAATTATGGGTCTCCATTAATCAAATAATAGATTTTTCACATAAAAAAATGAGATCCTAGAGAATTATTCTAGAACCACGTGGGTATTTGGAGTAGCAGTCTCTGTCCCAGAACATAGTGATCACATATAATACATATATATAATGGGGTCGTAGAGCTACAGTGTTGAACCCCAGGGGTATTTGGATTAGTAGTCCCTATCTGAAAACTCAGTAATAAAATGTAAAACATAAATATAATGGGGTCCTAGAGATGAAATCTGGAACCCCATGGGTATTCAAAGCAGTAGTCATTGTCACCCAATTCAATAAAAAATATTACATTTCATAGCTCCATAGTTTCATCCATTTATTATACATTATCATAATTTAGTATTCATCCCATTTAAAAATTCCATTTATTTTACTAGGAATAATAAATAAAACATCATTTTCATCTTATCAGCACACCATAGGGATGGAATACTATTTTAATCATATTAGGAAACCCTATGGGTAACTATCAATTTTATAAAACATTAATCAATAAATTTCAATATAAGATCAAAAAAAATTAAATCAATTAATTCAATTTTGAATGCAATTTACAAACATATAAATTGTAGATTCATGATCATATACACACAATTATAATCAATACTATTATATTTGAAAATTGAATAACCTTCCTCAAGATCATTAATATATGTTTACTAAATTTAAACTCCAAAATTAATATAAAATTAATGAAATAACAATAGCATGGATAATCTAGGGCCAATACCTAAGAATCAAGTTATAATGTATTAACATTCATCATAACCTAGATATCCATTATCACTAGCAAATGAATACTCATCCCTCTTCATCTGGAAAGAGAGTTGAGGAATCAAGAAAAACAAATAGGGAATAAAACTAAAACTATAGAAGAAAAAATCCTTAAATTAGATCAATTATTTTCCAAGAAAAGGGTTCAAGGATCCTTGGAATCTTATCCAAGACCTCAAAAGATTTTAGAAAACATATTTGGCCAAAATAGAGGTTTTAGGGTCAATAGATGGGGGGTTTGTGTAACATCCCGGACAAATAAAGAATAAGTCATTTTCATATTTATTAATATTTGTGAAATAAATATTAATTTTACTTTAAAGGGGTTGCTATGTTCGATAGCGTACCCAATACGCAACAACATGTTTCTTTGAAATCTTACGTTGCAAACTAATAATATAATAATATTATTTTAAATGGTAGTTAACACTTAGCTATTGTATTGGCGGGAATTAATATAAATAACTAAAATAATATTTTATATGTTTGTTAAATGTTATCACATTTATCCAATAAAAGATAAAATATTAAAATAAGTAAAGAATTCAATTTTAGGCATAGATACTCTAATATTCACTAAAAGGTGGATTTAGTGCCTTTTGATGGAGAACCCTCTTTAAAAATAGTTTTGGTCCTTTTTATACATTCTATTGGACGAAATAAAATCCTTCTTTAGAATTGGATCATCAAAATTTACTTTGTGTATGTTTTGGTTATTTTTCTGATAAAGTTCATTTTAATGAATAAGTGAAAAAAGATGTATTTTAATTAAAAACCTCATTTTAATCAAATTTATTTATATGATTAGATTATCTTTTGAATTGTTTTTAACGTGAAATTAGAATATATTTTTTCCATTTAATCCAATGGTGGTAATTGTAATTAATTTCACTTTGAATTTGGACTTAAACAACTGTCAATATTTTGATAGATATTGTTTCTTAAAAAACGCTATTTGTTTTGACAACGGGAATTACTTATTAAATTAATTAATTCAACTTATATGTTTGTAATTTTTTAAAATAGACATCATTTTTGAATTTGGAATATCAAATATAGCTTAGGGTGAATTTTTGGTATTTTTCTGAAAAACATCAATTTTTGATGAATAGTGAAACCACTAAGTGATAGTTAAAAAACTGAATTTTTCGTTTAAATGAAAATTTTCCACATCTGTGAATTGAATTTCAAAAATACAGCATACAGTATTGTCATTACTAAGTAAAATGTGGTTCAATGGGATGAAAATAATTTTTTGGTGAATAGTAATTTTTTCGTTTTATTAATCGTGATTAAAGGTAATGTGTGTAATTTAAGGTAAAAATAATGTTATAATAATATGAAATCACCTTTACACGTGTCCTACACTTATGGGATGAGTCATGACTGACCAATAAAATCCATGGGTCAATTTATGGGACTCCATGGAGCCACTTGGGTAAGATAATGACATTAATACCTTTTCTTTAAAGTAAAAATAGAAATGTCACAAACATGATTTGTTTTACTAAAACATTTTTTACATGGGGTTATATAATTTTTTTACTTGAATATAAATATTCATTAGAAAACTAAAAATATTTCATACAACCTGGTAATTTGTTTATATCTTTAGAAATCAAATAAATAAAATTATTTACGACAAAATGATAATGCAATGTTTACGTCATTAATGAATGATTTCAATAAATAAGAAGATAATGTTTAAAATACCATCCAAAAATTTCACAATTATTATTGGATGATTTTATTTCGAACATGGGTCACCTTATCTTCGAATTTAATAATTTTTGTATCTTTAGAAACCGAAAATAATTATATAATAATATAATAGTTTCATGCTTTCCAGTAGAGCCCCTCCTCTCCCTTATAAAAAGACCCCACTTTATTCCCATTCCTCACACTTCTCAACCACTTTGGCTATTCCAAACTCTACTCAAATAAGCTCCCAAAATCCCTCTCTTCATCCTAGAAGCCTTACCTTAGGCAGAAATCTCTTCAAGAAACCCTTTTGGTTCAAACTAAAGGGAGTTACCCGATTTGAAGGTAATGTTTTCTCTTATGTTCTTTTGTTTTATTTTACTTCCCCAACACCCTAAACTATTTTTACTCCTTTCGTTTATAACAACACCAGTATTTTTAATATAATAGTATGATTTTATGAGAAGGATTTGAGCTACACTTACATACACCTCCGTCTAATGGTTAAAGAATATACTCTTTCTGTGGATGGCGAATTACTGCCTCACGAAACGATGATTGTTCAATCATCTCTTAACACTTTTAATGGTGGCCATTAAGATTTCACTGTATTTATATATGATATATATTATGTTTATGTTTTCTTTATGCCTCTGTACTTTTCATTTATGGCATACCTTTATGGTTTCCATAAGTGATAAACACGATAATTTCATTTTCGGAATTGTGGACTACCGCCCCCTCAAAGCGATTTGAATTGTTAATGCCATATGTGGGATGTATAAAGGATGGAGTTAATAATTTTATATATGATATTATACTGGAATTATAATGTACCTTTATATCATTGTGACTTCATTCCATTAAATATGAAATAGAAATGAAAGTAGTGTTAATGTGGACGTATGGCTTACCGTCTCCATGAACAGTGAATTTCATTTGTTACCTCTGAATGTTATGTACTATTATAAATACATGTATATTCTCTATATATATGATATATATGATATCCAAATCATGAATATAATTCTGGATATAATGAAATTTTGACCACATGAGCAACATGTAATTGTAAGAAGCCCATTTTTGACTTCAGTACCAAATATCGACCAAAGGAACATTATTAACTTAAATGATTACCTAATGTTCATATCATGTAAATAAGTGATATAAAAGGAATAGTAAACTTGAAAAAGGATCTTAAGGAAGTAGATTTTAACTTTAGTTTATTATTCAGGAGATTAAATAGTGATCGAGTCCTGTCGGGCACGAGGTAAGGGACCTCATCTCAATTTCCTTTCATTGAGGCATATGTTGTTCTAATAAAATACTTTCATTCATAAACTATATAATACACCTTTGAATTTTAATTTCATTCAAAGGGAATCTTTTTCTATGAAGCATTTTACTAAATGAAAAAAAGGAATTTTTATTTTAACATACGCGGTGACAATGACCTTTTTCCACTACTGCGAGTATTATTTGATCTTTGGCTTCCTCAACAAGCTGTAATGTTTCTAAAATTAAATATATACCATATACTCTTTTATGTATTTTGGTATTGAAAATGTTTTTGATAGTGGATTTTTATGTCAATATATTTAAGTGATATATTGTGATTGAAATGTGGAAATGTTTTCTTTGCATTATAATTGTATTATGTGTTATGATTTTATAATGGTACTTGGAAATTTGATGGGTGGTTATGTAATAAAGAAAATGATGGGTGGTTCTATAAATACCAGGAAGGGTGGTTATGTTATAACCTCCAATGCATTGGGTATGGAAGTCGGCCGTATGTCTATTCCATTTTGTGACATGTGTGGAAGTTGACCGTATGGTTATTCCATTTAAGAATGTTTATGTCCCAAGTTACCATTATATGTTATGTGTTATTTATATGGGTTTTATGGTAATCTTTTGGGTTACAAAAGGGTAAGTAATGATCTTTTATTTATTGAAGAGTATTTACTACTTCATGAAGGTGAAAAGTATTACTTATGTTAATGTATTCATGGTTTACTTATTGTTTTGAAAGACTAACAGTTTTCATTCATTGTGTATCCCTTACTGAACTTTTTATGCTCATCACATGTTTTTGAAATGTTTTTCATAGGACATAATGTGGAATAGGATCAAGGATGGGATCAAGGAAAATTCTTGCTGTCTTAAACATGGAACTAGACATGAGTCTTTTTTTCAAGAGTAAATGTTTTCTAAAAAAATGGAAAGTGTGTAGAATTGTCGACATTGTAATCTTTTGAGATATAATAGTTATGTCCTAATTCTATAAAACTCTAAACCTGAAAAGATCCTCAATGTGAATTATTTATTTAATTTAATATTAAGTATGGTTTAAGGATGGGTCCTTATAGTTGGTATCAGAGGTCATTTTAGATAACTTTAGGAGTTATGGTATTGTCAAATAAATGTCCATATAGTAATTTATGATAATATTGAAATCGTATAGAATTTAAAGATTACCATGTTGCTTTGCCTAAGATATTTCTATGTTGAGAATGGTTTTTCGTAGAGGAAACAAGGCACTTGTGATGGGAAGTCATACAGAGGGAAATGACTATCCAAATCATCATCCTGAGATGGTTTGAATCATAATTGAACAATTTACTGCCGTGATGGATCAGTTTAATCAGGTGATAAATAGTGGTTGTGTTTATTGGTGATATTTTGGTTTATTCAAAAATTAAGGATGAATATGAAAGTCATTTAAGGGTTATATTGCAAACCTTAAAATAAAAGAAACTATATGGAAAATTCAGCAATTGTGAGTTTTGGTTTTAACAAATTTATTTCCTTGGTCACGTTGTTTCCAAAAATGGAATAACTATTGATCCTACTAAAACAAAATTTGTTGAAAAATGGCCAAGACCCATAAATATAACCGAGATCCATGGTTTTCTTGGTTTGGAAGGTTATTACCAGAGGTTTGTTGAAACGTTTTCATGGTTATCTAGTCCAATGACTATGTAAACTCGAAAAGGTGTTATGTTCATCTGGACAAAAGAATGTGATGATTGTTTTTAGGAATTTAAAAGAAGATTGGTGAATGCTATAGTTTGGAACTTCCTTCCAGAAATGGTGAGTTCATTATCTAAAGTGATGATTCATTGAAGGGACTTGGTTGTGTCCTTATGTAGAATGATCAGGTAATTTATTATGCTTCACATAAGTTGAAAACTCATGAGTTAAATTACCCTACAAATGATTTGAAATTAGCTGCTGTTGTTTTTTCTCTAAAAATTTGGAGGCATCATTTGTATGGAGTAAAGTGTGAAATATATACTGATCAAAAAATTTTAAAGTATATATTCACTCAGAAATAATTGAACATGTGATAGAGAAGATGGCTGGAAATAATCAAGGATTACGATTGTACAATTCATTACCATCCGAGAAAATCAGATAAAGTGGTTGATGCTTTGAGTCGAAAAAGTAGTGCTTCATTAACCATGATACATTTGGAACAAGATCCCTTGGTTTTTTATTTGATGAAATTTGGAATAGAAGTTTTCGGTGCAGGAAGTTATTATGTTTTGTTTCAGGTGTCAGTGAGATCATCTCTATCAGACAGAATTAAGCAAGCACAGAAGAAAGAAAGTGGGTTGTAGAAAAAGGTAGAGCTGGTTCAGAAGGGTAAGTTTCCTAAATTTATCATTGATAATGATTGTGTTTTGATGTTTGGGAAGATATTATGTGTCCCTTGTGATTCACAGTTGAAGAATGAGTTGTTATGTGAGGCTCATAGTTCCCCGTTTTCAGTTCATCCTTACAGTACTAAGATGTACAGAGATCAGCGGGCGTATTACTGGTGGGATGGAATAAAAAGAGATATTGATGATTTTATTGTGAAGTGTTTGACTTGTCAGCAGGTTAAAGTAGAGCGACAGTTACCTAAAGGGATTTTTCAGTCATTACCAGTGATAGAGTAGAAATGGGAAAATATATCAATGGAATTATTTGTGGGATTACCAAAGACATCTCGAGGTAATAATGCAATCTGGGTTATAGTTGATTGATTGACCAAATCTTCTCATGTCCTTCCTATTCTAGATACATTGCCTGTAGATCAACTTGCTCAGTTGTATGTTAAATAGATAGTTAGGTTGCATGGATTTCCCCTCTTCATTATATCTGATCGTGATCATAGGTTTACTTCTAACTTTTTTAAAGGCCTTCAGAAGTCGTTGGGTACTGAATTAATTTTTTTACATGTTTTCATCCACAATCAGATGAACAGTCAGAATGAACAATTCAGACCATGGAGGATATGTTGCATGCTTGCATGACGGATTACCATGTAATTTAGGACCAACATCTTTCTTCGTTTGAATTTTCTTATAACAACAGTTTTCATTCTAGTATACAGATGGCTCCGTTTGAGGCATTATATGGAAAATGGTGTCGAATTCCAGATTTTTGGTATAAATTAGGGGAAAGGAAGCCGATGGGACCAAAATTGTTAGAAGAGATGGAAGAAATAGTTTAGTTGATTCAGAAGCACATGGGAACATCTTAGAGCATGTAGAAACGTTATGCGGATAACCAGAGGAAGGATCTATCTTTCCTGGTAGTTGATCATGTTTTTCTCAAAGTTTCTCCTTGGAAAAGTGTGATGCATTTTGGAAAGAAGGGAAATTTGAGTCTGAGGATCATTGGACCATATGAAATCCTATAGAAAGTGGGATTAGTTTCATACAGAGTGACATTACCTCCAAGTTTATCCCAGGTACACATTGTTTTTCATGTTTCCATGTTGAGAAATTATATGCCAGATCCATCTCATGTTTTGAGCTCATATGTAGTTTAGTTGGAAGAGAATCTCTCTTATGAAGAACAACCAGTCCAGATTATTGACTAAAGAGAGAAAGTGTTGCGAAAAAAGGTAATTTATCTGGTGAGGGTTTTATGGAAAAACCATATGGTTGAAGAGGAAACGTGGGAATCTAAAAATGCTATGAGGGATAAATACCCCCACTTATTTTAATAAGTGAATAAAATTGTGAGTAAGTAATTCCCAAAAGGGGGGAAGTATGTAACATCCCAGGTAAATAAAGAATAAGAAATTTTCATATTTATTAATATTTGTGAATTAAATATTAATTTTACATTAAAGGGGTCACTATGTTCGAAAGCGTACCCAATACGCAACAACGAGTTTCTTTGAAATCATACATTTCACACTAATAATATAATAATATTATTTTAAATGGTAGTTAACACATAGTCGATGTATTGGCAGGAATGAATAGAAAAAACTAAAATATGATTATATATGTTTTTTTAATGTTTTTAAATTTTTTTCCACAAAAGATAAAGTCTTAAAATAAGTAATGAATTCAATTGTAGGCCGAGATACTCTAATATTCACTAAAAGGTCAATTTATCGCCTTTTGATGGAGATCCCTCATTAAAAATAGTTTTGGTCATTCTTATACATTCTATTGGAACAAATACAATCCTTCTTTAGAATCAGGACATCAAAATTTACTTTGTGTATGTTTTTTTTATTTTTCCGATAAAGTTCATTTTTAATTAAAAAGTGAAAAATGTTGTATTTTAATTCAAAACCTCATTTTAATATAATTTATTTATATGAATAGAGTATGTTTTGAATTGGTTGTAAATTGAAATTAGAATATATTTTTACCATTTAATTGAATGGTGGTCATTGTAGTTAATTTCACATTGAATTTGGACTTAAACAAGTGTCAATCTTTTGAAAGATATTGTTTCTTAAAAAAACGCAATTTGTTTTGACAACAGGAATTAATTATTAAATTAATTAATTCAACCTATATGTTTTGAATTTTTTAAAATAGACATCAATTTTGAATTCAGAATATCAAATATCACTTAGGGTGAATTTTTGGTATTTTTTTTGAAAAACTTCAATTTTTGATGAATAGTGAAACCACTATGTGGTAGTTAAAAAACTAAATTTTTTGTTTAAATGAAACTTTACCACATCTGTGAATTTATTTTCAAAAATCCAACATACATGGTAGTAATAAGTAAGTAAAATTTTTTCAATGGGATGAAAATAATTTTTTTGGTGAATAGTAACTTTTAAGTTTTATTAATCACGATTAAAGGTAATTAGTGTAATTTAAGGTAAAAATAATGTTATAATAATATGAAATCACCTTGAAAAATGTCTTAAACTTATTGGATGAGTCACGGCCGACCATGAAAATACATGGGTCAATTTATAGGACCCCATAGAGCAACTTGGGTAAGATAATGACATTAATACCTTTTATTTAAAGTAAAAATAAAAATGTCACAAACATGTATTGTTTTACTAAAACAATTTTTACATGGTGTTATATAATTGTTATATTTGAGTATAAATATTCATTATAAATCCAAAATTATTTCCTAAAACATGGTAATTTTTCTATAATTTTTAAACATCATATAATTTTTTTTTTCATGACACAGTGATGATGCAGTGTTTACGTCATTAATGAATTATTTAAATATATAAGAAGATAAGGTTTAAAATAATATACAAAACATCTCAAATTAATATTGGGTGATTTTATTTATAACATGGGCCACCTTATCTTTGACTTTAATAATTATTTGACCTTTAGAAACCTAAAATAATTATATAATAAAATAATAGTTTCATGCTTTCTAAAAGAGCCCCTCCTCTCCTTTATAAAAAGACACCACTTGCTACCCATTTATCACACTTCTCAAGCCCTTTTTTCTCGCCCAAAATCTACTAAAATAATCTCCCAATATCCCTCTCTTAATTCTAGAAGCCTTACCTTAGGAAGAAAGCTCTTCAAGAAACCCTTTTGGTTCAAACCAAAGGGAGTTACCCGATTTAAAGGTAATGTCTTCTCTTATGTTATTTTGTTTTATTTTTCTTCTCCAACCCCCTAAACTATTTTTATTCCTTTCTTTGGTAAAAACACCATTATATTCAACATATTAAGGTGTTTTTTTAGAGGTATTATATCTAAACTTACACACACCTCCGTCTAATGGTTAAAGAACATATTGTTTCTGGGGATGACGAATTACTGCCTCACGAAACGATGATTGTACAATATTCTATTAACACCTTTCATGGTGGCAATTAATATGTCACTGTATTTATATATGATATATATTATGTTTATTTTTTTCCTTATGAATCTGTATTTTTAATTTATGTCATACCTTTATGGTTTCCATAATTGATAAACGTGATAATTAAATTTTAGGAAGTGCAGACTACCGCCCCCTCAAAGTGGCTTGAATCGTTAATTCCATATGTGGGCTGTTTAAAGGATAGAGTTAATAATATTATATATGATCTTATAATGGAATTATAATTTACCTTTATATCATTGTGATTTCATTCCATTAAATAAAAAATAGAAATGAAAGTAGCATTCATGCGTACGTACGACTTACTGTCTCCATGAACGGTGAATTTCATTTAATACCTCTAAATGTTATGTACTATTATAAATACATGTATATTCTGGACATATATGATATATATGATATCAAAATCATGAATATCATTCTGGATATAATGAAACTTTGACCACATGAACAACATGTAATTGTAAGAATTCCATTTTTGACTTAAGTATCAAATATCTACAAAATGAACATTATTAACTTAAATGATTACAAAATGTTTATAACTTGTCAATAAGTTATATAAAAGTAATACTAAACATGAAAAGGGTTATTAAGTAACTATAAATTAACTTTATTTTATTATTAATTTATGGAATGTGATATGAACATTCACTGTGGGATCCAGGAATGGGGTTGGACCTTCATGATCGAGTGACATTTTCATTGAATACTAAGATGGTTTTTCTCGGTATTCAAATTTGAGAAACAAAACTTTCAAGTTTTTTAAATGGTTTATGACCTATGGTTTGGTATATTATTTGGAAATGTTAATTTATGGTTTCTATATAAATATTATAAATTAATAAAAGTATAATAACTGTATAGAATCCACTAATCCCAAGATCTTCATGGATTTGAAATTGAAATATACTAAAATTAGAGACAAAGAACTTATACCTTATACTGTAGTATGATATTTTTATCACAATCAATATGTGAATGATTATGATAGCTAAAGAATAATTTAAATAATTTTCCCTCTAAGGATTATCCATAGGTATTACTGAATCACCAAAAATATTTGGGAATGACCATCTAATCTTAATTATATGCTAGTATCCCAAGTAAAAAGAAGGAAGATAGAAGATAGATTTAGGTGGAAAGTAGTTTTGGTGAGAGTTTTGTAGGTGGATTTTAAACACATATATCATAAACTCATAGCTTATCCACCTTTATGTAGGCTATAAATATTTTTCTAGAGAAATTCATTTACTCATACATTTCAAAAATGTATAATTAATTCCTTCAGTTACATCTTATGTAAACATTGACCAATAACTATCCGATATGTTTTAATGATAACTTACATGATATAAATATTTGAATGTTTTCACCTTAAAATTTGTATGTCTATGTGGTTTATTGAATTGAAAAATGAATCACATCATTTTATTCAAGACACTATGACTCAACCATGTTGTAAAATATGGCATGCTTATGTAACCTATATATGATATCCATAAATAATAAAATTCAATATGTGAAAAGTGTAAAATATATGAACTTTTCTTTATGTATGTCATTCTCTAATTCATATCATATTTTACCAAACAAAATCACATGGATTTAGGACATACTTATTTAAATCTACCACAAACACTAAAGACTAAAATTATTTATTCTATTTCTCTTAATATCGTATCCTATAAAATAACTTGTGAAAACATATCCAAAAATATTTTTGGATCTCCCAAAAACGTTTTATAAGGTTATCATCATTCCAACTATGTATCATATCATCTGAAATACATAATGAATAGAAATCCAAAATTCATTTAAATAACACTAAAAAAAAATTTAAATAAAAAATTTGAGTTATACTCAATCCCTATTTGGTCAACCAAAAATTTGACCCCACTAAACTTTCTATAATTAAAAATAAATAAGAATCATTAAATTAATAAATTTATGAAAATAGTGGCCTATAAAAACATAAATTATACCTAATTTACATGGGGATCTATTGTGATTTCCATCCAACACATGTATCTATATACTTATGTCCACATGTTACATTATATGAAACCATGAATTTGTTCAGGACACCAACTAACCGTGAGACATAAATTATTTCAATAAAATATAGTCTCCTCATACATTATTAACTATCAAAGAATAGACTGAACAAGTTGATGAATACATCAAATTTCAAACATCTAGAATAGTATCACATCATATGTCCCTTACCCAACTAGATTATCATTTCATATGTACTTTCTATGTATGATTATAAATTTACTAAATCTTTCTTAATTAAAAGAACAATTTGGATATCTCCACTTATAATAGGTAAAATAAAATATTTATTAATATCTACCCAGTGAAATGATTGAAAACATACCCAACCACCCCCGATTATATAATCCTTATGGATTTCATAATAAAAGTTTCAAATTCTAATTGTTATAATCTATAGTATCTCACCGACCTCACGTATTGGGGACTTTAAATATAATCCACCGACAACTAGAAATACCAAAGTACTAGTTTATAGATCTACATCTGGTATATATCATGGTCCATATTTTACCAAATAATCATTTTTTATCATGAATTTATTCTATATCTCGATAAAATAATTTTACACAAGGTGAACTTAACATTTCATTAAAATCTATAATACTCCAAAATGAATGTTGGATAGGGTAATCTCAAAGTCTCACTTTAGGAGGTCAATTAACTATAGAATTCATAAAATTTATATAAATATACTCATATATGTAGACAACATGAAGGAATGATAAACTAAAGACTGATTTTAATATGACATGATGTATTTTATATATTCTTAAACACTTTAAGAATATTTCAATAAAACCATTTATAAGTACATATGTAACATATAACATATAGAAGGATGCCAAATCAATCTAATTTGTTTTACAATTTCAAAGGGTTTTTAAACACATTACTTATCTATGTAAATCATATATATCACTATGGGATTATTTGATAAAACAATCCCATTAAAATTATGGGTTTGGGCAGAGTAGAAGAACCTTTGGTTAGCATAATATTAAAATTTATTTTAATAAAGAGTTTCCTGATACCCCAAGAGAGGATATTTCATGTGAAATTTATAATTAAATTATTAATATTGGAGGAAATTATTACCTTGGATTAGGGAAATTCAATGATGATATTGATATTTATAAAACACTTTCAGATTTCATTTATTGTGGTATGAGGATCCATTTATAGAATCCCTCTACTAGTGATCCACATGTGCTTCTTTGATCTCCAAGCATTGTCAATCGAATTTGGAATTATAACACATTGAATCAATTGTATTGAATTTTTCGCATCGATAAATAGTGCTTTGTTATTGAAAGAATATCTACAACATTTCTCATTTTTTAGATGGAGAGAGAATAAGGGGTCAAGAGAAAATTAAATTGTGCACAACCATTATCTTTTTCGTTCACCACCCTATATAATAGACATAACCAAATACTTATAGAGAAAATGTTTATGGTATGAAATATTATTTAATTCCATGATAGAGCTATAAATAATATTATATTCTTAATAAACCCTATTCCACAAAATAATAATGTTATTATTTTGTGACACACGCCAGTTAAAACAATGTTAAATAATATTTACCATCTTGTAATTAAATATTTATGAACAAACATGGTGTTGGGGTAATCATCCTACTCAGAATTTATAGAATATCGAAATAAATATTTAATTTAAATATTTCATTCATCAAATAACATTTTAAAAAATATAATTTGAATAAAATTATTCCTCATTCTTGAGAATAATATTTATAATAATAAATTAAAAACATTTTTTATTCCAGATCATTAGAAACACATACTTTGTTACCCTCTAGGATTATATGTCATTGTCATTAGGCCAACTAAACTAAAGTGAAAGATTACTATCTTGTAGTTTTTCAAGGCCCTAAGAGAAATATCATAATTCTATAATGATGATAACCACATAATAATTCTCACTATGTAATATAATCCCTTTTACAGGTAGAAAAAAGGGTTTTCACATCGGTATTTAAATATTTTGACATATGTTTTTTTAAAAACATTGTTGCTAGTTATGTTTAAAGTTGAAAATTAGATGTTGGTTTTTATAAATGTATATCATAATGTAAACTTTCTGTCTTTCCACATCCATTTTTTAGAAAAATGATGTCAAATTTCTATTTCCAGAATCTTTTTAATGATATGTTTTATCAAAAAACAATGTTAAAAATCATGTTTTCACATCGATATTACAAAATAAATAATGTGAAATGTAAAAAATTTACCTCTCAAATTGGTTTTTACTAAAACGTATGTGGGAATAAAATTAATTATGGTTCATAGATAGTTTAATAGGCTTTTATTTTATTGGTCGTTGAGCTAAATAAATCTTATAGATCAAAACATATAGCCATAAAATTTTTAACTTCTATAAGTTTCAGTAAATACTATTCACTTCTAAGAAATCATGAGAAATAAGAACTGAATCTTATTAACAATAAATGATGAAACCAAATAATAAACCTAAATATTCACCATAATTCAACATCTCTTTCTAGTATCCTTTGAATCGATGTGTTGGATGTCGTTATTTCTCTTCTTTTTAGGGAGGAGATCATGTGGTAATGAGAATGGTGATCGATAAGTAATTTTCTACTTTGGTCAATAAATTTGATGCAGATGTTTTATCTTTATAATGTGATCGAAAATAATCATCATCATCATAATAAAAATCACCCTGATATTTAGTAACTAAAGAAAAAATAATGAAATTCATTGAAGAGAATAAATATCTTGTTTAAATCATCGATTAAAGAACCATTTAAAAATCAATTGGATCATAGTATTTGAAAATAATTAAAGAAATAAAATAAATATTTATATATTTTAAATTAAAATATTTTTAGCGGCTATGTATTAAAATTTATACTGGATTTCAAAAATTAAAATTCTCTTTGTGATTAAATAGACAAGCTGAACTCACATAGATGAAAAATACTTTTGGCATAAGTTTTCTTAAAAAATAATTCCAAAAGTTAAATTTTTTTGCAATTAGTTTTTTCAAAAAATATAATAAAAAATGAATACCAAGTATTAGTTTTTCTCATGATCTTCTATTTGATAGGTAATTGAGCTCAAACGGACCAGTGGATCAAACATTAAAGTTATTGAATGTTGTAATTCTCTAAGAATTCTTTTAAAAATATCCAAATTCTGATGGCAAAAAATTCGGATCCATAAGTCTGTTTTAGATGAACAACTATTAAATTTGAATCCTAAGAAAATAAATAAAACATGGTAAAGATTTTTGATGTCATTTTTCGGAATCAAATGATGCCAAAATGTATTTTTATATCTTTTGGTGTCAGTTTTTACGAAAATAGATTCCAAAAGTTTAAAAAATGCAATTGGAATCATATTGTTGATAAATTGGATATGAAAAATGATTAACAATTTGTAGTTCATATTTTAATCTTTTATTTTAATATTCATTGATCCCAAAGAGGCATACATATCAAAATTTATAGGCTTCTAAAGTTGGGCTTTTGTATGACTTCTAATAATGAATTCCACCTTATGATGACCCTAAATATTGATCACTAAATACATTTTAAATTCACGAAAAGTCAATTTGAAGCTTAAAAAATATTCTATAACTTTATTTTAAATTTTCACATTGGTTTCTAGTAAAAATCAATGAAAAATGTAATTTTTTAACTTTTGGCATATGTTTTTATGAAAAAAGATGAAAAAATGAAATAGTTTTTAATTTTGGTGTTGCCTTAAGATACAACTGACACAAAAAATAAGTATTAAAAAATGTTTTTATGTTGGTTTTATAAAAAAATGATGCCAAAAGGTTGATAGATGACCTTTTCAAATCATTTTCATATAAAACAGATTCCAAAATGCTCCACCACCGACCTTTTACATTAGTTTCTATGATACTAATGTCAAAACCATGACCTCAAAGTAACTATTTCCACTAATGTTTTTCACAATATCTCATCAATCAGGGTTCACATTCATTACAAAATATTTCACTTTTTCCAATGAGGACATATGTGTTGGTAAAAGTTCATTTTATGTTGGTAAAACATTGTTCAAACATATATGTCATTGTTACTAAACTCTTGGTAAAAACCCTGTTGATAAATGTTTTTGTGATAGATAAATTATTTTATTTAAATTATAATAATACAAGAAGATAATACATATGTTGGTTAAAGTGTTTAGAGATAGGTTCTGGCAACCAATTTATCTATGGGTAATAATATTACCAATATATAGTATTTGTTTCTAAATTTTATTTAAATAAAAATTATAACTTTTTATTACCAGTAAAAATTCATATTATATTTATTAGTTTATTATATATAATTCATATGTTTTAATTATTAAACATAATAAAAATTAAAAAATAAATAATTATATTAATAATTAAATTCGTTACATACAGAACATATTGGATCCCCACCAGGATTGTTCCACAATTATGGAAAACCCTACATCCTCACCCAATTCTATTCCACAATTCTATTGCTCGACATCCTAGACCACCCCACTAAGATGGATCCCCCCCCCCAAATAGGATCAACCACCCAAACAGCTCCAGCCCATCATCACCAGTGACTCCAGCCCAAGCAGCTCCAGCCCATCAATGTCAGCACCAGCCCGAGCCCATACATGCCAGCTCCAACCCCATCCATGCAAGCTCTAGACTATGTCAGATCATCTATCTCAAGCCTCATCCATGCCAACTCTAGCTCCTACCCATCTGTACTAGCTCAATACCCATCTCTTCCATCTCCCGATGAAAAACTCTTCCTTAAATTTATACCAAAAAAACAATCAAAAAATGGAAAAAACATGTAAACCATATTCTTGAATCCCTAACACCAACACAAGTGAAGGTTAAAAAAGAAAAATTCAAATAAATAAATAAAATAAAAAAATTATACTATACAATTTGAAAAGAAAACAGGCTGTAGCATGGTTTTGTTCACTAGAATTGAGTTTATGGAATGCACAATGAAGTCGATGCTTGGATCTCTTGACACAACATATTGTAGGGAGACTGGTATCTAGAAAAACGTCACAAACAGGGGCTGACCATAGAACACATCGAGTCTCTTAGATTTATGGTCACCACAACATCAATGGACCGACCTAGTTATTAATAGTGTTTTTTCTAATGTCACAATTTAGATGGAGAGGCAATAAAATTCCCTACAAAACAAATATTTTCCAAAGTATTTATCAAAAATGTTTTTTTGAAAAAATTCATATATTTGCTACTATTTCTTAAAAAACCAGCATTTTCAAATAAATACAAATTTTAATATGTAGTATGTTGTGATTTTTCTTGTAGGAAAAAATAAAAAATTGGGATCTTACAAATTCGAGACCAATATACACATAATACACAACATTGAGATAAAATTAGGCCTTATAATGAGAAATAAATCTAATGAAATATAAAAGAGCCAGTTATTTTGAATTATATTTTAACTTGAATGCAAAGAAAATGAGTAATATACTATTCTTATTGATTTTTTACCCACTTGTTAGAGAACTAATAGAAATAAAGGATGTAAAAAAATTAAATTCTTAATGAGTTGAGAATGCCTTTTACATGAAATAATATGATATAATTTAGAAGAGAAGACCTTCTCACATGACCTAGTATTCTCTATATATGAAACAACACAAAACATACCAAATTCACAAAACTCAAACATACCATAAAACCCAATGATGTGAATAATCTTATAAAAATATCTGGTAAACCAAATGATTCTTTAAACCAATCAATATATTCTTAACAATATTCCAAAAATTTCTAGATAGTTCTAATATTTTCTTCATTTTCATAATAATGCTCAATAATAGAAATAATAACAACCAAAGAAATATCAAAATTCAAACATTATTGTACAAAAAAATGGATGTCCAAATGAAAAATAAAAGGAAAAAGTGACCTGCATGTTTATTAAGGTTGAAAAAATGAAAAAGATAATTGAATAATTTTAAAATTGACAGATCAGAAAATGATGAAGGCTCAAAAATCATAAATGAATTTGTATATTTAGATTCCCCATGTTAGTATACGTGAGAACCATATTATAAAGGAAATCAAGAAACCAATACATATTTATTAATGGATTATTATTATTGGTATTTTTTTAATTATATCCTAAGATCAGGATACCCTCATGCTTGATTGAATGTATTGAATACCATGAACATTATTGTAAACCTAGAGATTCATGGATATTTTAAAATAATGAATTATTATCAATTAGTTCTAGATCTCCAATACTATACATATATTTCCATTAATTCTTTTGAAAAAATTTATAAAACAATGGTTCTAGTCTCATAATATAAAATAAATTATTACTCTAATGGAATCCCAAAACAATTGGAAAAGAAGGCTATATGATGACAGGATAAATGAAAATAATACTCACAATACTAATGTTCACATAATCTTCATGACATTGTTAGGCATCCTCATTCCTACATCCAATTTCACATCATATTGGGTGTGGGCTGTAGAATTCATTATTTACATTAGAAACTTCTTATAATTCTTTGTTTAGAAATGTTCATCCCTCACGGAAACATTCTCAAATAATCAATCATTGTTTAAGAAATAATGTTGACCCATTCTAGGAATATCTTCATCCCGGGGAAAGGATTCAACACCATGTTTATATAGCTCATTATACTAGGCATCGTCCTCTTTGAGAAGGATATTAGAACAATAGGAATGCTTGATAATATCTTTTGTTCTTCACTTTCCTTTTAGGGAATTTATACACTTAGATTACATCGCAGTTCTAAAATATTGAGGTCCGAAATATCACTCACCTGATCCAAAATATAGAATTATTTCAAATTAAAAGTATATTAGGGGCCTAGATTCTAGACTTCATTACAAATTATAAATCATTAAATCCATATTTTGTAATATGTAATCATTGAGTTAGAATTCATAGACTCTTGGTTTCAAATAAATTAAACAATAAGTTTATAGACACTGAATTATATTAAACATATGGATATTCCAGATTTAAAAGTCTAGGGTATAATACAAAATCATTCTATGTAATTGATAATACAGATTCTTACAGATAGTTTCGTATTAAAATGCACTTATTATCAATGTGGTTCCATGATCAAAAAAAACTAATTTGGTCATTTTTATTCTATATTATGAGTATAAAATATAAGTATTAAATTATTGAAAATGGTTAAATAATCTAAACATAACATATACTATTTGACATGCACAAAGAATAATGATTTTTAAAATATAATTATGTAATTGTTCTATTGTTTGAGCATTCCATGGGTGCAGTGAACCAAATTATACATCTATAATTATATATCTATTTTTTTTGTTTCATCTTCTTATCATGTTTTAAATATACATAAATTTTAGAAATTTAACCCTTCAGATTGTATATAACAATAAAAAACAATAATGTACAGAAATGAGAAAAGATATACCGAGATTCAATAATATACCCAAAACAAGAATATTACACAGCTTGAAAATAATGATTGAACATCTATATTGGTGCATGGTCACAAAAAAACGTGCAATGGAGAAAATAATAGAATGTACAAAGAAAATCATGCACTTTTCAAGTTACCTCTAGGGATCACACGGTAGTCCTCATAATCTAAATAGGATAACATATCTTTAGATGAATTTGACATACAAGATCATCCTATTTTACTTGAATCAAATTGAAAATGGTCACATATAATTTTAGAAAATATATATATGAAATAATTTACCAGATATTTCAAAGAATGAATAACCTAAAATCCATGTTAGTCAGCTTTAGATCTCTTATCAGGTATCCAATATCCTCTAAAATCGGATATATCAACAAATAAAGGATCTATTCTAGATTAATGTTTATTTTTTGGTGACATATA
This sequence comes from Viscum album, assembly GCA_963277665.1. NCBI lineage: Eukaryota > Viridiplantae > Streptophyta > Magnoliopsida > Santalales > Viscaceae > Viscum > Viscum album. The sequence continues at coordinate 2,098,972,458 of OY728122.1, forward strand.
TATAGTATTCTTATATCTTGTACCTATATACTATTTTTATCCAATTAATGTCCTCCCAATAAAATTATCTTATGTGATATGACATAGAATTGATTCTATTGTTGACTATGTTCACTAAATTCTTGGATACATTATTAACTATAAAAATTTCAAGGGAACTGTGTAGAGGAAAATAGAATAGGGCTTGAAAAATAAACCTATTTAACAAAATTGTGAGTTATGAAAATCTATCTAAAAGAACTATGAACCCATGTTGTCTGCATATATTCTCAAAATATCAAATTAAAATGATGAATAGATGATCAATATGACTTTACTTCAGTGTTATCCCAGGATATTTCTTATAAAAAATCATGGGAATGAATTTATAACGGTAACATATCACCAGATCAGAATGAATTTTTTTTTGGGTAAGACTAATTAGAAATCCTTAGAGATCCCTCTGATGGAATTTCAAAATAGTAAGAGTGAAGCTAGTTGAATATGATATGATGAATAATAATTCATTTATCAGCAAATAATAAACTCATAACATTATCCCATTTATTTAACAAGAACACAGAATGATGTAGAAAAAAATCATTGGTGAAAATGTAAAACATGAACTAATCTCTAGAGAGAGTTGAATATTAAACACCCATAGAAAAAATAGTGAAAATGAATTTTCCCAGTTTAGAACTGGTGTAAAGGGAAACTGTGGGTACCTTAACAAAAATTTGGGTACCCTTAAGATAGGTTTGGGTCACAGAGTTGGCTAGTTAGAACACCATGACCTTATAAATAGTGCTTCTAGTCTCTTTTTGGGTGTGGAAAGATGAGGAATAAATATCAAATTAAAAAACCCTGAAAAAATAAACTTATTTGGATCCACATCGGTAAACAATGAACCATCAATTAAGGACATGTGCAATATTTCTATTTTGGACTAATTGAAGATGGAAAATATGAAATGTAATTATTTACAAGGTAAAGGGATGTATTAGAAATCAACCGTACTAGAAGATAGTTAGGGGAATCCATTAGATTAGGGTTTTAAGCCATTCGATTTGGGGGGTTGGGTGCATTGGGAGAAGGCCAAGAAAAAGATTGGTTATGGAAGAGGCGATGAGCTAATAGAAGATTAGGGTTCTAGATAGCTGATGTAAGAGGGGATACAGAGAACATCTGAATCAGAAGTAGATTTAAATTCCGTTCAATGGTATAAAAGGGGAATCAATATGGTTTCATGTTTATTTGTTGGAGTAAAATAGAGGGAGTCAAGTGTTGCTTGCGTGAACATGAAATGGGATTGAAAGATGAAGATTTATGTGCGTCTAGAAGTTGGATTGGAGCACGAAGGTGAAGGGCAGAGGTGAATCTTGGATGGAAACTCTGACTATAAAGATTTTGGAATGTGGGAGATCTACTATGGGATTGGGTGAATTGAAATATATCATGAATTGTGGGGGATCAAAGAAGAGCAGCGAATCCAGAATCTTAGAACATATCGTGCAGGAATGTGTGATTTAAATAATAAATTACATAAATAAAATATCAAATAACATTTTATGTTTTAATTTAAAAATATAATAACTGTATATATAAATATAAAATATAATAATTTTGTAAAATTAAATATATATATATATATATATAATATATAAAAAATTCAATATCAAAAAATAAGAAATAATTAAAATTTCATCATGTAAATACCCATTACTAATTACGTTATTTATTAATACATAATAAATATGAAAAATATTAAATTTTACAAAATTGAATATATTTTTGTTTGATAGCATAAAATAAAATTTCATTATGTGAATATATTATTGATTACTTATATTTTAGTTATGTTTAATAATTTTTTATTAATTATCATTTTTTATTTATTATGTCTATTTAATTCAAATTTTTAAATAATTTAACTTTTTTATAAAAATTATTTAAATGTACATAAAATGAAAATAATGATAAAATAGAGTACAAATTGACACTTAAATAAAACTAAAAAATAAAAATAATTTATGTTATATTATTAATAAAACCTACAAAAGTAAATATTTACTTTGGTCATAAAAATAATAATTTATACAAATATTTTGGTTTCTATTAACTTTTTGTTATCACTGAATGGTTTACTGTAACTGATTTTATTGAAGGAAAAATATTTATCAATAATAGATTCTATTAATATTATATTCATTTGTTAATAAAGAGATTTTTGGTATTATTATGATAGAACAATAGATTTAACTATTATTAATGGATTTTTTTGGTATTAAATGATCAATACCAACCGATATATATGTTGGTCAAAATAAGTGTTGGTATATAAAATATATACCAATAAAACTTAACATCGGTTGGAACTGATCAATTTTACCAATATATATATTATCTATCAATAAATTTCTATTTGTATAAGTCATTTTTTAGCGATTCATGTCTCCAACCTATATGATCTATATTTATTTCATTGAATATATAAAATAAACTCATTGATAGGCCATGGACATGGAATTTATGGTGACCATTCAATTATGATCAAAGGGTTGAGATATAAACTTTCATAAAGATGGATTAGACAAACTTTCCCAGACTTATCCATTAATAACATGTACATCATGATGCACCCAACATTCTATAATTCTTGAAAACATATACCGTGATGGTTTTCATTAGTAAATTTAAGTTCACTGGTCATGAGATGAATTAATGAAAATATTAATGTCTAATAACTATTATATGAACTCATAGATAAACATATTTGATGACATAAAAACATCAAAATTCCTATTAGTTGTTTTTTTCTAATAATATATCATCTTGGAGATTACCAAGTGCTGACTTCATGAGAAGAAACATGATCCATATATGAGTACTCACACCAAAAAATCGCATTCTATGTGTCCCATCGAAGAACATTATCCAACCATAAAACAATGTTTAAGAATATCATCAAATATTTACAAGGATCTTATCATAGAGGGGAACTAACATTGCCTTATTAATGTGATTAATACTCTAGAAAATTAATAAATTATTGTCATGAAAAATAATTAATAAAAATTAATAATATATTTTATTAATATTCAAATCATTGAATTTACATGTAATCAATTTACAAATAATTGGTCCTAGGACAACAACTACAAAAAACATCCACTTAGACTAAAGACAACTACATATAATGTTTGTTATATTAGGACTCAAATGAAAATCATGTTTTTATTGAGTTAAGGAGTTATTTATGGGATCCACAATGTTATATTCCATGGAAATATTTCACACTTCAACTACATCTTTATAAAAAAATACATCATGAGATGATACTTCTAAAGTATTTGTTTCTTCCACTATTTAAACCATGGATCTTTTGTGATATCAATTGTTTTAGTATTATAATAAAAGAGAGTGATAGGATATTTAATTCTAAGTTCCACTTCAAAATATTGGATGAACATTCATATTAGTATGTCTTCTTTTTCTTACGTAGAAGCCACAATATACTCATAATCTACTTTTGAATCAATAAGTATATCCTAATTTTGAGGTCCTTAAGCTTACAAAAACTCCATTAATAATGAAGATGTATCTTGTTTATGATTTCATATCATCTTGATCTGTTTGGAAAAAATAATTTTTATATCCTCTAATAAATACTTCCTCATATCATCTGTAGACTAGGAGTATATCTTTAATATGCCTCAAGTAAATAAGGATTATCCTAACTACAATCCAATGGCGGTATTATATGACTTCATGGTATATACGTACCACAAATAATTCATAATAAAAATATATTTGAGTACATATCATAACATACATAACTAAAATGACCATCACCATGTATAAAATACTAGGCACTATTTCTCTGTCCTCATGTATCTAAGGACATAATTTCATAAAAAGAATAATTCCATGTGACACTGGAAAAAATCACTTCTTGGATTGTTCCATAATAAACCACATTAATACCTCGTCAATATATGTAATTTTACTTAATCAAAGTAACAACTAGGATCTCTTAGAAGGGATCATGATCCCAAGAGTATATGTTTCCTTTCCCAATTCCTTCACAGAGAATCATTTATTCGACCAAACCTTAATAGATTTTAAGACTGGTATTGCATTTCCAATAAGTAATATGTCATCAACATATACTATTAAGAAAAAACCTCATTCCAACTAAATTTTCTATATACATAAGGGTTATATTAGTTCTTTATTAAACTAAATTCCATTATAGATTCAACAAATTGAATGTTCCATGACCTAAATTCTTTATTTAATCCATAAATATATTTTTTCATCTTTCATATATTATTGGATTCTTATAGAGTCAAAAAACATCAGGTTATTTTATATAGACATCTACCTAATGTTTATTATTAAGTAAGTATGTTTTGACATCCAATTTCAAAATCTCATAGTCATAGAAGGACATAATGGAAAGTAGAATTCTGATGGACTTGAACACCAAAATTGGTGAAATGTATTCATCATAGTTAATTCCTTGATAATGATTATACCACTTTTCAATTATACATTCCTTATAAGTATTGACTTTTTCTTCCATGTCTATTTTATTCTTGAATATCCTTTTATAACCAGTGTCATTTACATCCCTCAGATGATCTACCAAAATACAGACTTGTTTTTGGTACACAAAATCCATTTCAAAAATCATGGTTTCTTTGCACATGGAAAAATATGTTCCACGTACTTATTTATTAAAGGATAGAGGATTGTTATTATCGACTAATAATGATCCATGATTATCAATTACTAGAAAACCATACCATTATAGTTATCTTACCTCTCTTATATTCCTACACATTACTGGGGACATCAGAATAGTTTGTACTTCCATGGGGCTTTGTGGTATTTTTTCTTGTACCAAATCTTGTTTATATTGAGCCCGAACTTCATCAAATTCTATCACTCTCCCATTATCTATTTTAGATAACTTCTCACTCTCAATAAATAGGATCTTTCTGTTTACTATTTGCCATTTTTTGAAGGGTCTTATAGGTAATATCCCCTTATATCTGTGGGGTATCCTATAATGGTACAATTTGTTCTCGGGGTGCAAGTTTGTTGATTAAAGAGGGACTAAAAAATACTTCTCCTCCCCAAACGAGTAAAATTTTCAATATATTTTTTATTTCACTCTAATGTTCCTATGGAATACTATTTATCAATTTATTTGGTTCTTGGTTTAGTAAGATTGATACTACATGATACATTTATACCAAAAAGGGTAATGGAAGACTCGTATGACTCCTCACAAATCTCACCATGTCCAACATTATGGGGTTCATCCTTTCACATAGACCATTACACTATGGTGTATAAGGAGTATTGAGTTGAGATAGGATCCCAAACTCCCAAAAATAAAAAATTCATTTTTGATTAAGATATTATCCACGATTATCTTTACGAATATTCTTATTCATCATGACAAAATGGTTCTCAACATCATTTTTTATTTCTTGAGTTTGTCAATGTAATCAGATTTATACCATATTCAGTTGAAATATCCATATATATTAAAATATTTAGTAAACGTTAAGATCTATGAGTACCCACCACTTGATTCAATAGGAAAAGGCCCAAAAATATTGGTATGAACTAATTCAAGAATATCATTACCCTTTCACATTTCAACTAAATGGATATCGTTCATTTTTTATTTTAAACACATATAACAGATTCCATGTGGATGTATTTAGAAAAATGTAAATATATATCTTGTTATAGTTTAATGAAGTGTTTTTTGTTTTACATAAGCCTACCGGTGATTCCATATTTTGGTGTTTCATGAGTCATGCGAAGTAGTTTCATTAAAATTTTCCATTACATGGTTTGTGTAATCCAATACATAAAGATAATTTTTTAAAGTTTCCTTACCATAAAAAATATTGTATTTATAAAGGAAGTAACATTTATTTCTAAAATTGAAAATAAATGCATTCTTATAATATTTGTTTATAGATATGAAGTTTTTGATAACAGATGGGGAATAATAATTCCATTTTAAAACCATAATCATTCCATTTGACAACATGAGGTGGTATTCACTGATATCTACAAGAGAAATTTTATCTCTATTAGATACAAATCTATATACCTCTTATTGGTCAGTCTTTTTGAGTCTAATTATTTTATATTTTTAAATACATATGTGAGAACCACATTATATATCTAATAGATAATTTTTAGAAATAGATAAATTTCACTTGATAACAAAGTCCTTTGAATCTTTTACTTTATTCTTTGTCTAGGTGCAATTATTCTTCTTGTGACCCTTCATTCCAAATGTGAAACAAATAGTATCATAATCCCATGCCTCCTCCTTTATCTTCCTTAACTTGGAATGGAATTGTAAATAATCCTTAGTTGTGGGGATATTTAATTGTACTTTCCATTTTTTTGAAAAAAGGAGTAAATACTTTTCAAGCTCTGTCTCCTTAATCAACTTGGATATAAGGATTATGTATATTTGGGGGAGGCTTCTCAATATTTCTCATTTTAAAATTTATAAAAAATCTAGATAATCTCTAAGGAGGTGATGAAATAATGATACCATTGACCATTTATTCATGGATTTTAATTTTTAGAACCTATATTCTCTCAATTTATCTAATAATATTGATTATGTGAGGCCCATAAGGTTCCCCCTCTCGATGTTTTATTTGAAAAAAACTCTTAGATCTTTAACCACTTCTGTCTATCTCTCTAATGATATAGGCCATGAAGATTCTCAATCATTCTATAAGAATCCAAATTTCATAGAATCTTCATGATTTCATATGATATACATGATATAATCAAATAATGAACATCAACCATGTTACTCACATGTTTTTCTAGACACAAAACTCTTTATCGCATGCCTCTTTTGTAGTTGGATCATTGTGTTAGGATTCCTTCACATAAGACTTCCGTTCATGGTGAAACACAATCCAAAGGTCTATGATCCAATATAATATGTTACCTCTAGTGAGGAGATGGTATTTCTGTAATATATATCTATGGGATGTTATATTTAATGAACATTATATTTTTTTTACAATTATAAAAGATAATATTATAAGTACTATGACTAATATCAATTTATATGAGAAATAATAACAATTAATATTAATAATTCTCCCACTATTTTACCATGTACAAATATCTACCACTATTGAACTAAGAATATATAGTTTATATGACATTCTAGAGGAAAGGATCCATACCCCCATCAAATAACACCAAAGGGTTAGTCGAGATAATTTGAGGTATTTAGGATGGATGATCTTTTCCAAATATGGTCTTGGAATTCCTTGAATGTTTGAGCAGATTTCCAAATCCAAAAATTATGACTTGCATTTACTCAATAAATTCCTCCAAATTTCACAATTTCTAAAAATTGATACTACCCATGATATAAAATTGTTAGGTAAACCTTAATCCTTTTTAATAACATCGCTTATAAAACTATGTGTCCCAAAAAGTGATACCCAAACACTTAGTTCTATTTGTTTCATTCATGATCATTTAATGGAAGGAAAAGTATGATAGAATTTATATATTTTAAGGATTCTAATTTTTTATATATAAATATTACATTGTTTTATCCTTTACATTTATTTTTAATTTTATGTTGATGTTACTTAATTAATTAACCATATTGGGATAGAACATTTATCAATAATAAATTTATTTAATTTATATCTTTTCACAGTAATTCATTTATTTATGTGACTCTGGTCTTGAATCCGTAAAATATTTAATGCATAATATATGAATAAATAAATAATAAATGACCCATTTATGAGCATTTCTAACGTTTGATTTTTTAAGAGAAAAATAAATCAACATATTCTATAGGGGAGATTACTCTTATTTCCAATGTTGGTATGAAGTACAATATTCCACCTGACCACCTGTGTATCACCTAGGTTGACATCATAATAGATCCTTCTCCATCCACCTCTATAAGGCTTGAGATAATCCATTAATTACAAGTATTTACAACTCAAATGAAGGTGAGGGGAACCAAAGGATTGGATAAAATGTGGATTTCATAAATAATCTTAGACATGAATGTCCTATATAATAATGGGGGGAGGGATGACTCATAGGACATCAAATTTAATTTGATGTTAAATTATTTAAAACATATGAAGTAAATTAAATTAAAATATCCATCACGTACAATGGTCTCTGTTAAGCTCATTAATGGTCATAAATGAAATGTATACAAAAAAGTACATAACAAAAAATAAATTCTTATTAATTATTTATTATTAAGAGAAATGAACCTGAATTAATTAATTAATTAATTAATTAATTCCATGTAATCTTAATTACCATCCAAATTCATTTAGAGATACCCATTAATAATGAAATTCATTGAAAATAAATGGATTATGAAAAATTATGTAGCTTTATGACAAAAAATTAATTGATCAATTAAAATTATCTAAAACCATCATTAAATTGTTAAACCCAATAGGTGATAATCAATAAAATAATGTTTTAATGCTATAAATTTCAATTCACTATAATTTATTTTGGTTATTAATAAGAATACTACATGGAATTTACTATCTAGATACATATTGTGTACCTTAGTGGGAGTATATCTTGGGTTCTTGAATGGGGATTCCGTGTTTACCTCGGAAGGACTACAAGGTGTGTACTAACCAGCTACAGACCATGTGTTCCACTTTCAGTGTTCTTGAGATACATGACTGTGTCTTTAGTGTATATCATAGAAGATAAAATGATGTGTACAAGATAGCTACATGCTGTGTGGTCTGAATTCTGTGTGCCTAAGAAACCTACCGAAACAATGAGTGTGTTCTCAGAAGAGAGAATAAATGACATGTACGGCCCAATAACATGCCATGTATCTATTATGATATGTGTTATATTTTCTCATTGAATGTCACGATGTGAATTTTAGATGTAGGAAATGATAAACTACATGTTGGTTACAACTGATATTGTAGAGACCTGAAGCTTGACATACATGGACGTTACATTACTTTTGCGGAATACTTAGTATATAACAAAAACACACACACAAGGACCATAATAGTTTAGTGTCTTTGGAAACTCAGAATATAATCTTCTAATCGTGGTGAAAGATCTTCAACATCTCCGATAAAGATCTTCTTTTTTTTAAACCTAAATCCTTGATTTATATCCTGGGGAAAAGAAAACATAAAAGGGTGAGCTCAAATGCTCAGTAAGGGTAAACAAAATAAATATCAATCACATCATATTCATAAGAACATATCTTTTGGAAATCTTAACCTGCAAAAGATATCATAATTTCATAACATGGGATAAATCATAGTAGTGAAATGTAATCCCAATAATCATAACTTAAAACATGAAACTTTCTGGAATACACACATAATCATAGAGAATCATTTCTTATTAGTCAACAATCACTGGAAAGACTATCTTAGTGGAAAAAGTCCCTTTCTGAACCGAGTTCACTCCTCGTTTCAGTCCTGTTTCACTGAACCGGTATAACCTACCGTTTCAGCCATGTCTATCTCATGAGATATAAAATCTTTACCCAATTCATTGGAGGGAGATATAGGTCCCACAAATCTCATAATGATACCATTCTTATGTGTGCCACACAATCATAAACCATACATCATAGCATAACTCATGTAATAAAAATGGGATTCTTAAACATCATGACATTATAAAACAATTCATATAAGATAAAGGATTTCATAAAAATAATTCCATCACAACATAAACAAATAAATGTAATAATAGGGATAAAAACAGAATTCTATATTATCATAGATGGAAAATAATTTTGATAAAACACTTGAACTCCATTCTTGAGGAATATATCCTCTCTACTTCAAAAAAAACTTTTCCTTTCTTAACATGTCATACAATTATAAACTAAAAGAAGTTGATTAAAAATAAACATGAAAATGTGTAAAGTAAGCATCTTGGAAATAATGTTTTAAAAATCCATTCATTCCATATAAGTTAAAAAAAACATTCTTCTCGTACTTTTGTCGGAAAAGTCAAAAAAAGTACCTCGTACGGAACACGACAAAATATTCCTTTCATATCTTTTACTAAAACTTACCAAAGGGTAAAATTGGATTTAAACAATATTAGGTGGATAGAAATAATATTACATATTGAGGAAACATGGATGTGGATGATAAAATACACCCCAGTAAATACCAAAGTATAAATAATCTCGAATAAAAATGAGATTGTGATATTTCCCTTACCTTAGGTCTGATTTGCTTCATAAGTGTCCGAACCTCCTCTTCTTTGAAGCGCTTCTTTGAGACCTCCTTTTAGGGAACTAAAATTGGTCTTTGAAGAAGACCAGGACCTCTAGGATGTCTCTAGGGATGTTTAGAGAAGAAATTGGCAGTGTTTGGCTGAGCTTTAAGGCTCAAAGTGGTGTGAGGAAGAGAGGGAGGAGGTGCCCTTTTATAAGGGAGGAGAGGGGCTCCTTTGGAAAACTAAAACTATTATTTTATTATATAGTAATATTCGGTTTTAAATAGCTCCAAATTGATTTATTTAGAAGCTAAGGTGGGGATGGGTATAAATCCTCTCATCCAATAGAATTTAGACAAGTTTCGGTTCCTATTTTAACCTTATCATTTAGATTTAACATTAAGGTAAATAATTTTACTTTTACCGCGTCTTCTTGTGTTATTAGACTATAAGGTTAATAAACTTACCATATAAAGACAAACGAACCCCAAGTTGTTTATTATTAATATATATATCCTTATCTATGTCATTTGGCCGAACCTTAGATTTTTAGGAATAAAATAACAATTAGTAATATAATATTTGTTTTTAAAAACTATTTTATGTCAATTTTGACACTATTTAGTAATTGATTTTTGTGAAAATCATAACAGAATGATTAGTTCGAAACAAGTTACTTAAATCAATACTAACATGTCATATTAACCTATAAAATTAGTTTAATTCATTAAAAGTCTCAAATTACATTTATTTGGGTATTTATAACATCATTTATATCAATATTTCATTAATAAGATATTTACTGCATCATCGTTGTGTCATAAATAAATTAAATTATTTAATGTCTAAAAATTAAAAATAAAATACCATTATGTAGGAAATCTTTTTATCTTTCTAAGTAATATTTATAGTCTAATTTATCTTATGTATAACCCCATATTAAAAATGCTTTACTTATTAAACGTTGATTTTAACTATTTTAACCCTTCTTTACATAAATTAATAATAAAAGTCCTAATCTAATCCAAGTGGGAATAAATGGTCATATTTTATTCCTAAGGATGTTTTTGGTCGAATTACACTTATCCAATAGAATTAGGACATGTGTTAGGGTAATAATAATATCATTTGTACCCTTAATTACCCTATTTAGTTTTATCCGTCGTAAAAAAAAGTAAAAAGTTACTATTCACCAAAAATTATTTTTATCTCATTGAACCACATTTTAGTCCTTGATATTAACCGTCTCTCGTATTTTCTAAATTCCACTCACAGAAGCGGTAAAATTAAGTTTTACGAAAAATTCAGTTTTTTAACTACCACATAGTGGTTTCACTATTCATCAAAAAATGAAAGTTTCCATAAAAATACCAAAAATTAGGCCTAAGATATATTTGATATTATGAATTCAAAAATGATTTCTATTTTATCAAATTCAAAACATATCAGTTACATTAACTAATCTAAAAATTAATTCCCGTCGTCAAAACAAATAACATGTTTTTAAGAGATAATAACTATCAAAAGATTGACACTTGTTTATAACTGGTTTAAATGTGAAATTACATCCAATGACCATCATTGTATTAAATTATAAAAATATATTATAAATATACTTTAAAAACACTCAAATTAATAATTTATCACTATTAATTATTTCTATTAAAAAAGTGTTTTTAATTAAAATTTAGTAATTTTCACTATTCATCAGAATATGAAAGTTATCCGAAAAGTACCAAAATTTCACCCTAAGAAAATTTCGATATTCTGAATCCAAAAATGAAGTCCATTTTGAAAAATAAAATTTAAAATATTTCAAAAAGTGGTTTTTACTATTCATAACGACTAGTTTTAATAATATTTTAATAGCATATCGTTGTTTAGTGAAACTCGGTATTGCGTACTACACACGCTATCGGGGAAGGTCACGATTGCGTGTAATGCAAGGCAAGTCCAGTATGCGTGTTGTGCAAGCTTCTTTTGGTGTATCCTAGAACACAAGACATTAATGAAAATAATATTTTTCATAAAATCTCGGGGTGTCACAGATACATGTTGTTTATATCATTATTTATTATGATTCCAGTATCACATGGTTTGATAGTGTATATTGACCACACTTATTGAGTGAATTCTGATGCAAAACAATGTAGAATATATGACATATTCTCCACCTACACGCCATGTAATCTGACATTCCTTCTTCCAGTTTTTCCTAGTCAACACATAATGTGAAATCAATGCACCATGTGAAATTAACTATGTTATGTGTCATGTATCCCGTGACAAGGACCCATGTCATGTACTTGGGTACATGAAATGTAATCAGGGTATACACTATATAGTCCTTTGCTTTCCGACTGAATTCCTCAGAACATAATGATGAAATCTTAATTCATTATTCAATTGTTTTTAAGCGTTTGAGAAAATGAATCATTGAATGAACAAGATCAACATGTTGAATGAATTTTAATTAAAATTTCATTAAAGAAGAATAATATTAAATGAAAATATAACCCATATAGTGAACATATAGACAATAAAATAAATAATTATAAATTTTAATCATGATTAATTTGATATAACTTGATGGTTCAGAGAACAACGAAAGTTCCTGTTGTGGGTTTAATATTTAAATTAAATTTAATAAAGAGTTTTCTAAACCCTAAAAGGGTATCATTCACATTAATTTTTTAATTGATTTATTATGATTGGATAAAAAGATCACATTTTCTTAAGATCCTTTCTTCTTTGCTGATGTCAATCATCCAAAAATCCTTTCAATTTTCCATTGTTTCACTATGAGTATCTAATGATAGAACCCCTCTAGCGGTGATCCACTCATGATACTTTTATCTCTAAGAAATTCCATTAAACTTCTAGGTGATAGAATAATGAAGAAATTTAATTTAATTATTCATGTTGATTTCGAATACTTTAGTCTCAATGTAACTCCTTTATACTTTCTCATTCATGAGAGGGAGATAGAAGGAGGATTCGAGAGAGAATCTTATTACATAAAAAAATTCTATATTTTTTTTACATGAATCTACACAAAATACATAGAAATATATTTCTATAGAAATGGTTTATGTTAATATATATTATCTTATTGAATGAAATTACTCTAAATAATATTATATTCTCAACAAACCCCATGACACATAATAAAATTGATAATAATATTATTTTTTTGTGACACATGTCAGCGTGTACAATGATAAAAAATACATACTGAAAATTAAATAGATAGTTTTTAATGGAAGAAGGCATTTTCCATTCACCCCATATGGAATTTATTGAATATATGAATAAATATTAAATTTAAACATTTCATTCTTAAATAAACATTTCTGATCGATAAAACATTATTAAAATTATTCCTTGGTCTTGGGAATAATATATATTTATTATGCTCAAGGTATCATTTAATCATGATTAATAGAAACACATAGTGTGTGATCATATTGGTTTATTTATCATTAGAATTAGGTGAGATTACCTAATGTCTAAATTAAAATATAGTAATGGGTCAAGGCTCCATATATAACAAACTTAATGTCTAAATGATGGAATCCACATACAAATTATCACTATGTAATATAATCCTTCTATTATAATATATCATCAATAAGGTTTTAGAATCTATCCACCAACTTATATGCTCAATATTTATTTCTTTGAATTTATGAAATAAACATATTGATACACAATGTCCATGTAATTTAAGTCTATGGTTCAATTCCAATAAATGGGTAAAATATCAACATTCATAAATATGTAAGGGGGAAATCCTTCATCGACATATCCATTAATAACATGTAATTCATAATGCACCCAAAATATCCTACTTCCCACCATCATATGGAGTGATAGTGATCATCATCGATTCTAATTGTGTGATTCACGAAATGCATTAAGGAATATCTACATCTATGGACCATTACTCATGCTCATAAAAAAAATATAAAAAGGCACTAAAACATGGGAAATTTATACTATTGGGTATGTCCTCATCATCTCCTATATTTTAGATTACCAAATGAGAAATTCATTAGGACACTCGACAACATATTATAAGTATTAACACATGAAATTAATATTCTATGTGTCCCATTATTGAACATTATTTGACCATAGAACTATATTTAAGAATACCATCACAACACTTCAAGGTTATCATCATAGCGGGGAACTACTAACACTTTATACATATGACGAATACTCTAGGACATTATTACAATAAATTCATGTAAAACAATTAACAATATGGAATAAGATATTTTATTAATATTTAAATTATTTAATTCACCTGTAATAAATGTAAAAATATTTGGTATTAGGACACCAACTCCAACATAAATTATTTATTGATTAACAATTATGTAGTAATCTAGTTTAAATAATGGCGATACTTTGGAACTATTTTAAATATATTTTACTCCTTGAACATATTGAAACACATTACCTCTAATACATCCGATTTTATGATATTAATAACTTATGTTGTCTAATTGTGACGCATTATATGTTCATCATTATCATTATTGAAACCATTTCCATTAAATTGTTTCCTTGAAATCATTTTTTAACTAATATTACCATATAAATTAAAATTTTACAAAAATTTCCTAAACTATTTAGTATATTATGTGAAATTCATTTTGTTATGGTTACTAAAAGAAAATATTTAAATTTTTCTTTTACCAACATACCCTATGAACGTGAAGGACATCAAGTGAAAGTGATTTGGACCTTGACTGGGAAAATCCTTTTTTAATAACATTGAATTATATTAAGTGAAATCATAGTCCCACTAAACAGTAAAAACTACCTTACATTAAGAATATCATGCCAAGAAACACCAAAATTATTGTTTTTACTGAATAAATATTATCTCATTTTGGTGGGAATATTTAAAAAAAATTAATTTCCATATCATATATAATATTCCATGTGTTTACAATATTTATTAAGATGGACATGTTATCAAATATTCAATTTTTGGTGGTTGAATCCTATTCACTCACATTTTTGGAAAAAAATTATCCCATATAAAAATTCTTGTTATCCTTGTATCCTTTTCAATCATGTTATATAATTTCAATCATTCATATAAATGTGAATCAATATAACAAACTCATTTAATAGATTCTAATTTTTTTTATAATGACAATTCTTATCATATAATAAGTTAGCTTAGATCATAAATTTTTTAATCCAAACAAGATTTCAGTTATCTACCAGTGTAAACACCTTGATGCAACTTACCCTTTCATTACATGTTTAATGAAAACTTTTTACATTAATATTTCACTCTATTATTATTTCTGAACAACATTATATTTACATAATTTAAAAAATATAGTTCTTATTATACACCCTTCATAAAAAATTAATTTAATTTTATATCATGTATACTAGAGGTAGATTATCTATAAGGTTTCTTACAACCAGTTAAATATTCTGGACAATTACTTTCCAAATTTCCAATATTTAAACCACCAATTAATTTTCATTAGATTAGTTTCGGTTTTGGATTCTCCATAATCACTCTTCTTATTACTCTTGTCAAAATATTTACCCTTATCCTTCTTCAGAATTACTATATCACTTGGGCTTAGAAATCCCATGTCCCACTAAGATATCCTCCATATATTGAATAGATCATGTAAATTTTTTTGAACTCATTAATTTTTTTGTTTATATTGAAGAATCAAAGGCTTTATATTAGTTAGTATAAAATGGATGCAATTTTTATATCAAACATATGAAGTGAACCACATATCACCATTTCATTAGTATTGCAACTCATATTGAGAACATGAGTTGAGAATGATGTTCTGTTGCAACCATACTCCAAATACACCCTAGGGGTTGGGGGGGGAATCAGGGTGTTTAATATTTTATACTTAATATAGATATTGTTTTCATGATAGAAATATTTCCCTAAACCTATAATTTTTTAGTCACACATAATATCCAAATTTTGGAGCTAAACATAGGGGAATAAATTTTATTTGGTTCACTATAAAGTGCTAATCCAATGAGCTTATACAAATGATGTGATGGAATACCTTGGGAAAACATCCTTGTATATTTATCCAATATTAAATAAGGATACACTCTCATTCACAGGGACACTCCCTTTTCTAATTTTTCTACACATTGATTTAAGACCAAGAATATAAGAAAAATGATATACAATGAGTGATCATAATAATTCCTTATATCTAATAAAAATTATATCAATATGGGTGTTTTCATTGTTCCTTAATTCAATATTAAATTATAGATCTCCAATGGATTTTCCCAGGAAATTATCTCATTACCCTATCCTTATTGATGTTATGGATCTATTTTAGATAATAGTAGCAACAACAATCCATGTATTCTTCTTATTATATTAATATATATTTCAAAATCTGCATTAATATTATCTTCACAATATTTGGCGCCACAATTTTCTATAAATTAACTTCTAAAAAATCACATGAATCTATCACACATGAAATTCATATCACTCAATTATTAATAACATTACATAATTACTGGCCGTTTTCTTCATCAGATCTTCTTAAATTTTTTATATTTATTTCCTAGAAATTTCCTCAACATATATAAACTTTTACTTTTTACATGTGAATGAACTGTAATTATAACATGAAAAAATTAATGAGAAGATACATTATTTGTTATATTTTTTATTTATAATTTTAATCATAATCAATGGTTAGTCACATTATCAATCACCTTGTATGATTAGTAATGGAAAAAACAATTATATATATTTTTCTAAAACTTTGTTAATCTCACTTATGATTTGGATCAACTATAATGTATTCTTATATAACTCAACACTTTTCCATTTTTACACTTGGGTTCCCTTTATATATCAGCCTGGTTACCTTCACGTATTATCCTCATTTCTTTTATGTCTTGTCCTAGTTACCTTTATGCATTGGGATGTTTTCTTGTTCCCACTATTATCCCTTAAATATTGGTCTAGTTACCTTTCATCTATTAGATTTACATATCATATCAATGAAATTTACGTATCCAAATATTCCCAGTTTTTAGAATATAATCTTATAATATTTGTTAACTTTACAAATATACTTATTTTTAACCATACATTAAATTTTTTAAAAATATAAAAATAAAAATCCTTTATAAAATAATTCATCATTTCCTTCTTCAACAATATTAAAATATTCCAAAACTTATAATTTTTAAAAAATACAATATTGCAACCTATTTTTATAACATACTCCCATTTTTTATTTTTTTCATCAACCCTATATATATTTTTTGCAATATATTTCTTCATATGATCCTTTATATAAATTCATCGAATTTTTTCTATATATACTCCCTCAATGTAAGAATCTATACATAAAATCCCCAATAATCATTCTCCCACATTGATAATTAGATACAATGGTTTTTATTTATTTAGCAATTTTCTATGATGCCTCCAATGACCTTAAAACAAATATATGAGTTATTAACAAATCTTATAAGACCATGTGAGTTAAATACCATTCTAGTAAACAAGACAAACAAAAAATTTATATAATATTTCCAATTTATTTTTATTTTAATTTTGTTATAATTTTAATTTTTCATGAATTGTGTCTCCATTAACATCCTAACCCTAACCATTTTCATGGGATTATCAGAGGTGATTCTATCCTTCGTTTACATCACTAAGACACTAAAGGATGGAAATAAATTACAAGGTATTACTGAAACTTTATAGGACTATTTTACATTTTAAAAACAAAAACCTATCAAGAAAAAGACACATATAAAAAAAATATAATCAATAATGTATCAAATATAAAAATCAAATGAAACACCAACATAAAATCCAATTGGAGTCAGAAAGGAAGAGAAAGGAAACTTGGTAAACTAAATAACATCCTAATACAAAAACAATGATGTGGTATTACTCTATTCCATAAGAGAACTCAATGATATGACCACCATTCTATGAATGTTGAATCATGATACCCTACTTGATAAATAAGAGGCCTTTCCTATACTATTTTCATGAAGACAAACATCCATATAAACACTATAGTGCATATATTGAAGGAGAATAATCATTACAAGTAGGCTTTTTCCTACAGTTTTCTAAACATACACCAGTAGGAGAAAAACATGTTATATCACAATTAAAAATATAATTTAAAACAATGGATATAAAAATGAAATAATATAAATAATATAATAAAATTTAAATTATGAGGAAAACAATTTATCCATAAAATAAACTTGGAAAAACAAAACCAAAACCTCTTACTCATGAGCATAATCATTCCTAGTGACAGTATGATACTCATGATTGATTACTCATTGATCAAACAAGTCATCCCTAATTTTTTATTCTCTAGTTTCCTATAGTCTGTAACCTCACACAATTTCAGTGAATACAATTCCACACCCAATGAAATGATTAAAAGGAAATAACAACATATTCTGCAATCTCAAAAATATTCAATTAATTAATAAAAAAATTAGTTTTAAATCATTAAATAAAACACCATTAACGTCTAATATCATATTCCAAATTTAAAACATGGAACCAAAGTGGTTTTCCAAAAAGATTTCAAATATAAGGGTTTTAAGTTATCACCTAGAGGAATCCTCGAGTTGGAGATCCTAAACTAACGGGATAAAATTGAGAGTTTTTAGGAACAATATGAAATTAAAATCCAAATATTGAATGTTATTAATTCATTCCACAAGGTTAGGATCCATGGTTTAAAAAATAATATTCCAATCATGTGAGTGACACTAGATAACACCGAAGTGGCTTCATGATTGTACCACATGGTTTAAAAAACTATGCAAAAACCTGTCTGATACTGTTATCCCAAATATCCCAATTCACAATGGTAGATTCATTGTTTTTCCAAATCATAAACTAAACACGAGCCTACCCAATGAATCCCATATTCCCTTACATGATATTAGGGAATATTTTATTATTTCCCCCTAACCATTATCAAATTATGCATCCAAGTAATTACATATAAAACACATTAAAACAATCTTGAAACTCTAGAAACATAACCCAAAAATAATATTACATAATAATAACTACATAATGGGTGAGGTAACTCAGACTATGGTATTTCATTGTCTACACCTTTAGGATTTACATCCCTGAAAGTTAGATATTTCATGTTTTTTTGAAAAGTTTTTTCCTTTGTTCCAGCATCTCTCTCTCACGTTCCCAAGTATCCTCTGGAATTTCACAATGTTTCCATATTACTCAAACCAATATAATATATTTTTTATTTAAAAAATTATATTTTATATATAAGATACTAATTGAGACATGAGTAAATATAGAACTTAGTTCCATATCAACATGATCCAATCAAATCACATAGTTAAGATCGAGCTGGTATTTTTTTCAATTGAGAAACATGAAGTATATTATGTACAATGTATATAAATTATATTGATAAAGAAGTTCACGAATTATTTATTATATTTAAAAACTTCCAAAATACTAAGTTGACAACATTACACTATTAAAAAGTTGTTGAATCCCCTATCTTGGTGCGATTTTCAAAAAAAACATTATCTCCCACAAAAATGTAAAAATGGAAACATAAATGATTAAAATAATATTTTTATGGATTTGGGATAAAAATATCATTTTCGTAATAATTTTTATATTTTCAATCATTTTATCAATAATGATAGGCCCCAACAATGTAGTTTTCCAGTCTCTACCCAATAGTGTGGAGATCAACAAGGAAGACTGTATAATGCCTCAAGATAATCCATTTTTATTATGGATGGATAATTGATGTTATATAAAAACTCCACAAAGGTAAGATAATCCTCCCACGAAGCATCTATATATATAAAAAATTTAAAATTATGTATTTCAATTTCTGAATTTTTAATTATAAATGGCCATATAATTGAGGAAGAAATGTTGCACACAAGGTAAATTAGGTACTAAAATATTTTTGTAGAGATTAATAAATCTGAGACATAAAATGATAACCCTATTCAGAGATGATTGTAATTGATATTCCATTATTTTTTACCACTTCCTAAAGGATGATCTTTTCCAATTCATCCAACATATTTGATTCTAGAATCATTTTAAAGTGGGCTGAATTTGCGAGTTAGTCAACCATATCTCAAATTGAATCTTGAGTCAAAATAGTTCCCAAAATACCCATGAAAAAGACAATAACCACATAATCCCATTTCTATATGGGGATATACAATGATTATAACATCCGTGACGGTTGTTTATTTTCATCGTTTAACTACAGACAAGTTAGATAATTCATAACCAAATCAATTATATTTCATTTCATACCAAATAACGAAAAATGGGATCTTAGAGAATTATCTATATTTTTGATAAATAGATGAATTTCAAACATATAATTGTGATTAGAAAAAATATATATTCTTAGTAAGAGGGACTAATGACTATATGATATTTCAAAATAAAACATGTGGTTCCCCCATGTATCCATCCATCAATAGTCTTCATACTATTATGTTTTTATGTAATCATAACTTAAATGGGATCTAATTTTTGACCATCCCAAAATTTTTGGACCAAATAATGTGTTATTTTGACTAGATAGAAAATCATTACACAATTCTATTTATTACTATCAAAATTCATATGCATAATCATACTCATCAATTTCCACTAATCACAAGCTTCATTACAGAACTGATTATATAAATTTTAGTTTAAATTATCATCCATAAAATCTAATTTTCCTAATGTATAAAACAAGTTAAGGGTGATCATCTAGTGATATTACATCCATCATAATTGTCTCAGGTTCAAATCCATTTTAATCAATCGATGTTTAAATATTTAATGGTCTGGGAACATATTGAACTACTCTCTAAATTGATAACGTTGTGATGTTCTCAAAACATAAACCACCACATCTAATTCAAATCCATGGGTCAAATAATTTTTTTCATGTATTCAAAAATATAATAATCTATAAGCTATATAATAATATATTAATATTAGAATATAGTTGAGTCCATATATATATGCAATATAATAGAACACATAATCATTCCTAGGTTTTGGAAAGATAAGATTGGGTGCCAATGTGATCTTGGCCTTAAGCGCCAAAATGGAATGTTGACAATCAACACTCTAGTGGAATGAAGTTACCATTCTCATGGACATTACCATTGGAGTTTTGAGACATGATAATTATTGAATGAAAATACAATAGTAACCTAATAATCCTAGAAATAAATTTATCTCAATGATTATCTATTTCCATTTACAATAGATGAAAAATTCATTCCTTTCAAGATACAGAAATATTCATTTCTAAAAAAATGACATAGCCAAAGAAAGAAAATTATTATACCTAGAAATTAAATTTATATATAGTTTCATATAACTGTAAATCTCAAAAAAATTCACAAAAAAATTTCTTAATGGCCTACATGGTATTTTTATGTTCGTGAATAAAAAATAATGTCATCTATAAATGAAACAATGAATGATTCTATGTTCTATTGAATGGAATAATTAATTAATTACATGAAAACTAGTGGTGCATCTTTAATAACAAAGGTCATGAAAAAATATTCATAATGAATATTGAGGCTCCTAATATTTTTTTGGGTATATCCTTTTTCTTAGCCTGGAGATGGTGAAACCTGGTCTATAGATCAATATTGAAGAACCATTGGGATCTTTATAATTTATCAAATAGATTATCAATACATAGAAGAAGTTATCGATTATTTATCACGACTCATTTTAGATTTTTATAATAAAAAATAGCCATAATAAACAATATTATTTTTTAAGAAAGGTACTAGAGTTTCCCAAGGAGATGTACTTAGCCTTATGAATCCTTTAATTTATAATTCATTTAACTAGAATGAAGATTATTGTAATTTCATTGGTACCATTGTATAGGATGGAAGTGAGATATTATTTTTTCTATGAAGAATGTTAAAAAAAATTAAACTTCACTTTAATCTAGTAAAAACAATTTTTTTGTAAATACATCTGGTTTCCAATTCATAATACTATGAAAATTTCTTGTATCAATTATATCATTTTTCAATAAAGTTACCCATGTTGAACGATAAGAAATAGTTACGAACATTGGTGAAAAATGTCATAATTTTTCATCATTACCATTATCATTTCCACAAATGTGATTCACCATCCCATTAGAATATATAAAATTTACTCATCACACATAAAAATTGATACACACCTCTAAAGAAAAAAGCCAATATATTACCCTTATTAAATCAATGATATCTAGGTCTAAAACTACAAAATCAAAAAAAAAACTAGACTCCATTGATGGTTATATAATAATATTCACATTTAAATCCTATAAACTCCCACTACCTAAGTGGTGTTTTTATAATAATAACATGTGGCTTCATCTTGATATTTAATTCCTTTTGAACAATGACACATGACATAATAAAAAGAGTGTAATGCACTAATATAAAAACACTTTTATAAGTGTTATGTTAACAATAATTTTACTTCATGTAATAGAGTGAATTGACTGATCATCTATGAAAAAATTCTTTACACCGTATAATTGCAAACTCACTCTCATTGTTCCTTTGTTACCTATTACAGTTTCTTTATTTGGAGAGTTAGGTTGTTCCTAGAAATACCCTGGATCACTCATTTTTTAGAAGGAGAACTATTCTAATAATATATTTTAGTTTAAAGATAATATATCTCAGACACATGATATTTATTTCCAAATACTAAAATTGGATAATAATGATAAATATGTCCCACATGATTTTAGTTGTGACATTATTTTGGTGGTTCCAAAAAATCTTGTATCTTATACTTTGATGAACCACTTTAGAAACATCCATGCTTGCTACTGGGCATGGAGGAACATTAATTGATATAGGGGTTAATTATATGATACTCTACCACAATAAAATTAAGTGTCCCTCTTACACTTGTTCCCAATATTAGAGTTCCCCCCAGTACTGAGGTAGAAAAATGCACTTCCTCTAATATAATTCACGGTAGTATCATTTTACAACACTATAGATCTATTAACCATGTCTGTATAATTAGTAATATAGATTAGAAATATCTTAGAATGAATTTATGGTCACAATATAGAATCGACTATGCGTTCCTTCAATGTGAGATTAGTAACTACTTATTTATTAAAACAAACCAAGTTTATAAACTTATATTCATATTCCATCATTGACAAATTTTAGTATGTAAGACTAAAGAAATACATTTTTTTGGATATGCTAAATTTTTGTGGGATGAATTTCCTATTGAAAAATTCATTAAATCTCTAAAATTTAAGGTCGTATTCTATATTTTCTTGGGTAGCTAAATCCAACCATTTGTGTGAAGGATCATCTACCATGTAGAGTGCTTACATAAAAATTATATCTGTTGGGGTTTCATGTAAATGAAAAAATTGATTCATTTTCTGATTCCATTTTTCTACAATTTTTTGTTACAAATACCCCCAAATGATGGGGGATTCCATTTGGGAAACTATATATAATGATCTACATGTCATGGTTTTTCATTTTTATCCACATTATCAACCACCTAAATAGTATTAACAATTCTTTAAAAAAATTGTTGGTTCACCTATGTTTATGGTGTAACTACATTCTCTGAAGATTCTTCTTGAGGGTTTCTAGGAAATCTAACCTTTTCTATTTCTTTTTATTGAGAAGAAAAACCCACTTAATCATCAATCACTACTAAATAAATGTCTTATAAGGTTACAAAACATAAAAAGAAATAATCATTGTTGTTTTTATTTAAAATTGGGATTTAATACATTTACAATTTTATTTTTTTGATAAATTACTACGTGATCACATTTAATTAAATTAAAATTGTTTAAAATATTATATTTTAATAATAGTATTTGAAAAATGTTAATTTTTTGTAACTATTTTACCCCAATTATTTTGTGTACGTGTGTTAATATGAATTTATTATTTAATGTGATATTTTATTGCTCATATGTGTTTTTCTTAAAAATTTGATATTGATCACACACACACACATATCATAATTTTATCAAATTATTTTAATTTATATTAATGTTACAGTTTTAATTTATATATTTTATAACATGAAATAGTTTCTTTAATTTAGATAATTTATTTATTTATAGTAAATTTATAATACTATATATATTTATATAGGTATATATATATATATATATATTGTAGTATATAAATTTTTTTACTATTAATTCTTCTTCTTCTCCTGTATGACACTCTGAACAACACATCAAGTACAATGTCATTATGCTCCCTTAGGTTTCTCTTCAAGTGTGATGACGTGCCAACCTACGACCAACACAAAACCCTCAAATATCGACCACAACAATGTGTTTGATGCCTTTATTCACATTGTTACTTACCATCACTGAATGTTTAGTTCAGCATCGACTCCCATTTCGACCTCGATGGAAGTATCACCTCAACCACCACACCAACACCATGGATCCACCGTGGAAGTCTTAGCATCATCACATCATCAAACAGTGCATCACAACCCCATAATGTAAGCATGAGGTGGTTATTTTCCCTATCATGAAGTGGTGGTAAGTCACCTTATGGTGAAAACATTATATCCCCCTTACCATAAGTTGTGTAAGACAAGGTATTTTATCTTACCATAAAAATGTGGTTCTACGTTACCATGAAAGTGATAATATTATGATCATAGGTGTTCATTTTTTCTTTACAAAAATTATTTTTACAAAATAATAATATCCTCTTCATTTAATTGGAATGTTTTTCCCATTATATTTTATATTAATTTCGTATTATTTTTTGACCGCATTTTCACAAAAACTGAGCGCATATAAAAATTATTCACAGAATCATCTGACCGACCACACAACCAATTTGGGAACATAGTTATCATACCGAGTGTTTATCCAATGTAAGAATACTTTCCAAACATGAACTCATTATAAGCATATAGTCCATGAGGCTCGTGCTCCACGTAATTAGTACATTAAAAATACTACTTTTATTAAAACTATAATTTTTTATAACACCCGATTTTTTAGAAATGATAATTAAATTATCACTGCATGTTTATTCAGAATGTTTTAACGATTTTATTTTTTTTAAAATATAAATAAATTTTATAATAAATTATTTATAATATAATGAAAATTTAACACCCCGAGATTTTATGAAAAATATTCTTTTCAATTTCATTAATGTCTTGTGTTGTACGCTACACCAAAAGAATCTTTCACAACACAAATCCTTTACTTTCCTTGAATTAAACTCAATCACGACCTTCCTCGATAGCGTGTGTAGTATGCAATACCGAGTTTCACTAAACAACGATATGCTATTAAAATATTATTAAAACTAGCTGTTATGAATAGTAATAACCACTTTTTTAAATTTTGTAAATTTTATTTTGAAAAATGGACTTCATTTTTGGATTCGGAATATCGAAATTAGCTTAGGGTGAAATTTTGGTAATTTTCGGCTAACTTTCATTTTCTGATTAATAGTGAAAATTACTAAATTTTAATTAAAAACAACCTTTTTAATCGAAATAATTAATAGTGATAAATTATTAATTTGAGTGATTTTAAAGTATATTTAAAATATATTTTTAAAATTTAATTCAATGTTGGTCATTGGATTTAATTTCACATTTAAACCAGAGATAAACAAGTGTCAATCTTTTGATAGTTATTATCTCTTAAGAACACGCTATTTGTTTTGACAATGAGAATTAATTTTTAAATTAACTAATGCAACTGATATGTTTTGAATTTGGTAAAATAGACATCATTTTTGAGTTCATAATATCAAAAATATCTTAGGCCTAATTTTTGGTATTTTTCTGGAAACATTTATTTTTTGATTAATAGTGAAACCACTACGTGGTAGTTAAAAAAATGAATTTTTCATAAAACATAATTTTACCGCTTCTGTGAGTGGAATTTAAAAATTCCGAGAGACATGGTTGATATCCGTAAGTAAAATGTGGTTCAATGAGATGAAAATAATTTTTGGTGAATAGTAACTTTTTACTTTTATTTACCACGGTTAAAAGTAAATAGGGTAATTAAGGGTAAAAATGATATTATTATTACCCTAACACATGTCCTAATTATATTGTATAATGTAATTCGACCAAAAACATCCTTAGGAATAAAATATTACCACTTAGGCGCACTTGGATTAGATTAGGACATTTATTATTAATTTATTTAAAGAAGGGTTAAAATAGTTAAAATCAATGTTTAATAAGTATATAATTTTTAATATAGGGTTATACATAAGATAAATTCGACTATAAATATTAATTAGAAATATAAAAATATTTCCTACATAATGGTATTTTATTTTTAATTTTTAGACATTAAATAATTTAATTTATTTATGACACAACGATGATGCAGTAATTATCTTATTAATGAAATATTGACATAATTGATGTTCTAAATACCAAAACAAATGTAATTTCAGACTTTTTATGAATTAAAATACTTTTCTAGATTAATATGACATGTTAGTATTGATGTAATTAACTTTTTCTAAACTAATCATTATTTTATGAGTTTTACAGAAATCAATTACTAAATAGTGTCAAAATTGACATAAAATAGTTTTTAAAACAAATATTATATTATTAATTGTTATTTTATTCCTAAAAAACTAAGGTTCGGCAAAATGACTTAGATAAGGTTATATATATTAATAATAAACAACTTGGGGTTCGTTTGGCTTCTTATAGTAAGTTTATTAACCTTATAGTGTAAGATCACAAAAAGACATGGTAAAAGTAAAATTATCTAACATAAAGTTAAATATAAATGATAAGGATAAAATAGGAACCTAAACTTGTATAAATTATATTTGATGAGAGGATTTCTACCCATCCCCACCTTAGCTTCTAAATAACTCAATTTTGAGATATTTAAAACCGAATTTGGCTTTATAATAAAATAATATTTTTAGTTTTTCCAAAGGAGCCCCTCTCCTCCCTTATAAAAGGTCACATCCTCCCTCTCTTCCTCACACCACTTTTAGCCTTCAAGCTCGGACAACCCCTAAAACATTCAATTCTCCACTTCCCTATCAACATCCTAGAGGTTCTGGTCTTCCTCAAAGAAAAATTTTAGTGCCCTAAAAGGAGATCTCAAAGAGGCGCTTCAAAGAAGAGGTAATGTCCGTTACCGATTCTTTCAACTTTATTTCTTCTTCCACTTCTTCTTCATAGGTTGTTTCATTATGAAGTAATAACATCAGTATCACTAATATAATTATATGTTATTATAAGTATGAAACCACCCTATTTCACCATTTATCCATCCTACGGAAAACGAAATCACCGAGCGTGCGTACGTACGGAATACCATCTCCACGCCGTGGTGTAATCTATTTTCCACCACCACCTTACTTGGATGGGTATAATGGTGTAAATAATAACTATATATAATTATTGAAAAGTGATATTGATTCTGAAATAGTATACATACACTCAGATAAAATTCCATGATCATGAGAATGATATCATCGCTCGTGTGTACGTACGGACTACCGTCTCCACAACGCGATTAGATTCATTCTCCACATTAACCATTCATGAATGATTATAAAGTATATATAATAAGTAATAATGAAATATATGACATAATAATTATACTGGATTTATGTGTATATATATATGTCATCTACTTAATTCCATTCAACTCAATAAGGAAACGAAAACAGCGTTCATGCTTACGTACTGCCTACCGTCTCCATGAACGGTGTATTTCATTCCATTTACTGATATTTTATATATATGTATATTATGAATATATATTATATATAAATCATGTTTTATATTCAGGAATTAAGTAATCATGATCTAATTAATCGTATGAATAATTACAAGTCATAACACGGACGACAAATAAAACGATTTTACCCAAAACGCTCTTTAACATGGAATTTACAAAAGAACGGGTAAAATAAAGTCATAAGTGAACCATATATGATATCATAACAATGAGTATGATTCTGGAATAGGTAAATGACATTATTTAAATCATTATAAAGGAGGTTCGAACACTAATGAAGCAAATCGGACCTAAGGTAAGGGAAAATATCACAATCTCATTTTTATCTGATATTGTTTATACTTTGGTATTTACTGAGGTGTATTTTATCATCCACATCCATGTTTCCTCAATATGTAAAATTATTTCCATCCACCTACAATTGTTTAAATCCAATTTTACCCTTCTACAAGTTTTTATTAAAAGATATGAATGGAATCTTTTGTCGTTTTTCGTACAAGGTACTTTTTGACTTTTCTGACAAAAGTACGAGAAGATTGTTTTTTTAACTTATACGGCATGAATGGATTTTTAAAACATTATTTACAAGAATATTCATTTACAAGTTTTCAAGTTTATTTTTAGTCAACTTCTTTTAGTTTAAAATTGTATGACATGTTAAGAAAGGAAAATGTTTTTGAAGTATAAAGGATATTTTCCTCAAGAATGGAGTTCAAGTGTTTTATCCAAATTATTTTCCATGTAAGATAATATAGGGTTATGTTTATATCCCTATTATTACCTTGATATGATTATGTTGTGATGGAAATATTTGTATGAATTTCTTTATCTTATATGAATTGTTTTATGTTGTCATGATGTTTAAAATTCCCATTTTTATTACATGGGTTATGCTATGATGTATGGTTTATGATTTTATGGCACACATAAGAATGGTATAATTATGAGATGGGTGGGACCTATATCTCTCTCCAATTAATTGGGTAAAGATTTCATATCTCATGATATAGACATGGCTAGAACGGCAGGTTAAACCGGTTTAGTGAAACAGGACTGAAACGAGGAGTGAACTCGGTTCAGAAATGGACTTTGTCCACTAAGATAGTCTTGGAATTTATTATTGACTAACACTAAATGATTAACTATGATTATGTGTGTATTCCACAAAGTTTCATGTCTTAAGTTATGATTATTGGGATTACATTTCACTACTATGATTTATCCCATGTTATGAAATTATGATTTCTTTTGCAGGTTATGATTTCCAAAAGCTATGTTCTTATGTATATGATGTGATTGATATTTCTTTTGTTTACCCTTACTGAGAATTTGAGCTCACCATTTTTTATGTTTTATTTCCCCAGGTCAGGAAGAAGTTTATTAAGTAGTATATTCAAAAAAGGGACTCTAGATATGATGAAATAAGATATGATGTGATTGATATTTCTTTTGTTTACCCTTACTGAGCATTTGAGCTCACCATTTTATGTTTTCTTTTCCCTAGGATATAAAGAATGGTTTTAGGTAAAAAAGGAAGATCATTTTGGGAGATGTTCAAGATCATTCACCGTGATTAGAAGATTATATTCCGAGTTTCCAAAGACACTAAACTATTACGGTCCTTGTGTGTGTGTTTTTGTTATGTACTAAGTATTCCGCAAAAGTAATGTAATGTCCATTTACGTTAAGCTTCGAGTCTCTATAGTTGGTATCAGAGGAAAGGATTAGTCAACCTTTGGAAACTAGGGTGCGAAAACGTTAGTGAGATCCATAGAGATATGTCTAAGGTATGCCTAGGGATGTCTCTAATGTTAAGTATACGTATAGGTTATAGTCCTAGAATTGCACTAGCGATCTAAGAATTTCGCCTAAGATGTTAGATATTGAGGGTACTCCCCCTTTACTATGTTGTTTTCTCTAGGATGATTTTTTCCTCTCACCGAATTCTTTTTCTATTTTAGTTAATGGAGGGAACCAGAAGGAATTCGGTTAACATTGAATCCAATGGAAAAATTGGTGACTATGAGCAACAAAATTGTGTAATGCCTAGAGAGAAAGATATTGTGATTATGCCGAATCAGTCATCGCGATATACGATTAACATGGTGAAATTTAGTGGTATGCCTAATTCATCAAAGAAGAGGAAGATAGACTATTATGCATGTTATCATATTGATGATCATAAAGAAAGGAAGATTGAGATTTCTAAAGAAGGGAAGAAGAACCTTGAGGAATACCTCAAATGGAGGGATCGATGTTATCTGTGTGGAGAAAAGGGTCATAGAGTGACAGACTGTTATGGAGTTCAATGTATTATTTGTAGAGAACATGGGCATTACCCAACTCAATGACTTGACCTAAAAAGTTACTTCTAAATCAATGAAGGACTTATTCCAGGACAATAATTGAAGAGGATGGATTGAAGTGTTTATGTATTGGTATTCAAGAATAATGTTGTTGAGGTACTTTTATTGTGTATTAGAATATTTTTTTATTATTCTATTGTGGTTTTCAATAATTTTATTGTACCGGTAACCGTGGAAAGTGATTGAGATTTTTTTGGTAAGCAGATGATATTCGCATAATGAAGGGATACGAAGATAATGAGATGTTTGATTGTATTCATATAAGGACTGAGTGATATCATGGTTTGAGTATAAATAATTTTGAGGATTTTGGTTTGTGGAAAGTGTTAACTTTTAACTGCATTCCTGTTTTCACTAAGGTTCAATAGGTATTCATTCTTCAAGAGAATACAAGATTAAGGTATTCACATGTTTGTAATTTGACCAACAAGATATATCTTATGATATATGGGGGATAAATTATGGCATTCACGTGATTGTTATGTGACATTTCAAGTAATCATTTTATTTATACTATGAGCTTGGACCGAAGTATTTTAGATAAGACTAAAGATTGGAATGGATTATGTTGGACATAAGTTAGTATTGTTTAAGGATAAAACTTTTTTCTATATTATTTATGGGATGTTATAGTAATATAGCTATAGAAAAAGGGAAACCTGCAGGACGGGCGACAACCCATTGCGTTGGACAAGGCTGTGGGAATCGAACCCACAACCGAAGT
The DNA here is from genome assembly GCA_963277665.1 of Viscum album. NCBI lineage: Eukaryota > Viridiplantae > Streptophyta > Magnoliopsida > Santalales > Viscaceae > Viscum > Viscum album. Next base: position 2,099,003,651 of record OY728122.1, read on the forward strand.
GTGACTGGCCTTTATCACCTACCACTGGCCTACAAGATGTCCCTGGTTAGTAGAAACTAGTTTTATTTTATTACGCAGTATGATATATGAAGTAGAAGTTAATTTTTGGAATCGTATACAATTAACCTCGCCATAGATGGACTTATGTATATTTGATAACTTTTTCTAACCTTTTGTTTGAAACAGATGGAATGACCCATCATTCTATCACATGATCTGTTAAAACTTCATGAATAACAAATTCAACTTCATTTATTTAGGAGATGAAGTTGAAATTGTTCAAATCACAAACAACAAGGAGATTGTACCAAAATAAAGTAAGTATTTATTCTAATTCAAATTATTCAACTTTAGGGAAATGATCTTGAAAACCAAAAATGTTGTCCTAGTACCCTTATATCCGATGAATCAGATGGTACCCTAGATCATCACAAATTTATGGCTTTGTTATTGTTGGATTTTTCATAGCCATGTTCTCTACCACTCTCCATCAGAACATGACAGTTAGATTTCTCATCCATATCCACATTTTCACCTTTGTTCTCCTATGTGGGAACCCAGTGATTAGTTAATTTGGGTAACCATTACGTTTCATAATTTAGTTTTTAAAGAAAATTTTAGGTATTTCTTTATACAATGTTGGTTTCTATTAAAGAAAATTTCAAGTAGTAAACCATTTATAACCCCGACGAATTTCGAGGGAGAAATTCATTTTAAGGGGGGTAGAATGTAACACCCCGAGATTTTATGAAAAATATTCCTTTTAATTTCATTAATGTCTTGTGTTGTACGATACACCAAAAGAAACTTTCACAACACGCATCCTTGACTTGCCTTACATTACACGCAATCTCGACATTCCTCGATAGCGTGTGTAGTATGCAATACCGAGTTTCACTAAACAACGATATGCTATTAAAATATTATTAAAACTAGCCGTTATGAATAGTAATGACCACATTTCGAAATTTTGTAAATTTTATTTTTCAAAATGGACTTCATTTTTGGATTCGGAATATCAAAATTAGCTTAGGGTGAAATTTTGGTACTTTTCGGCTAACTTTCATTTTCTGATGAATAGTGAGAATTACTAAATTTTAATTAAAAACAACCTTTTTAATCGAAATAATTAATAGTGATAAATTATTAATTTGAGTGGTTTTAAAGAATATTTAGAATATATTTTTACAATTTAATACAATGTTGGTCATTGGATGTAATTTCACATTTAAACCAGACATAAACAAGTGTCAATCTTTTGATAGTTATTATCTCTTAAGAACACGCTATTTGTTTTGACGACGGGAATTAATTTTTAAATTAATTAATGCAACTGATATATTTCGAATTTGGTAAAATAGACATCATTTTTGAGTTCATAATATAAAATATAGCTTAGCTTAATTTTTGGTATTTTTCTGGAAACTTTCATTTTTTGATGAATAGTGAAACCACAAGTGGTAGTTAAAAAAATGAATTTTTCATAAAACATAATTTTACCGCTTCTGTGAGTGGAATTTCAAAACTCCGAGAGACACAGTTGATGTCAGTAAGTAAAATGTGGTTCAATGAGATGAAAATATTTTTTGGTGAATAGTAACTTTTTACTTTTATTTACCACGGTTAAAAGTAAATAGGGTAAGTAAGGGTAAAAATGCTATTATTATTACCCTAACACATGTATTAATTCTATTGGATAAGTGTAATTCGACCAAAAACAACCTTAGGAAAAAAATATCACCATTTAGGTCCACTTGGATTAGATTCGGACATTTATTATTAATTTAATTAATGAAGGGTTAAAATAGTTAAAATCAAAGTTTTATAAGTAAATATTTTTTAATATAGGGTTATACATAAAATAAATTCGAATATAAATATCATTAGAAATATAACATGATTTCCTACATAATGGTGTTTTATTTATAATTTTTAGACATTAAATAATTTAATTTATATATGACACAAAGATGATGCAGTAATTATCTTATTAATGAAATATTGACATAATTGATGTTATAAATACCAAAATAAATGTAATTTGAGACTTTTAATGAATTAAACTAATTTTATAGGTTAATATGACATGTTAGAATTGATGTAATTAACCTTTTTCGAAATAATCATTCTGTTATGATTTTTACAAAAATCAATTACTAAATAGTGTCAAAATTGACATAAAATAGTTTTTAAAACAAATATTATATTATTAATTGTTATTTTATTCCTAAAAATATAAGGTTAGGCCAAATGACTTAGATAGGGTTATATATATTAATAATAAACAACTTGGGGTTCGTTTGGCTTCTTATTGTAAGTTTATTAACCTTATAGTGTAAGAACACAAAAAGACACGGTAAAAGTAAAATTATCTAACTTAAAGTTAAATATAAATGATAAGGTTAAAATAGGAACCTAAACTTGTATAAATTCTATTTTATGAGATTATTTTTACCCCTCCCCACCTTAGCTTCGAAATAACTCAATTTGGAGCTATTTAAAACCCAATTTGGATTTATAATAAAATAATATTTTTAGTTTTTCCAAAGGAGCCCCTCTCCTCCCTTATAAAAGGGCACCTCCTCCCTCTCTTCTTCACACCACTTTGATCCTTCAATCTCGGCCAAACCCTACCAAATTATCTTCTCCACTTCTCTATCAACATCCTAGAGGTTCTGTTCTTCCTCAAATACCAATTTTAGTGCCCTAAAAGGAGATCTCAAAGAGGCGCTTCAAAGAAGAGGTAATGTCTGTTACCGATTCTTTCAACTTTATTTCTTCTTCCACTTCATATTATTAGGCTGTTTCATTATGAAGTAATAAAATCAGTATCAATCATATACTTATATGTTATTATAAGTATTAAACAACCCTATTTCACCATATATCCAGCCTATGGAAAAAGAAATCACCGCGCGTGCGTACGTACGGAATACCGTCTCCATGCTGTGGTGTAATCTATTTTCCACCACCGCCTTACTTGGATGGGTATAATGGTGTAAATAATAACTATATATAATTATTTTAAAGTTATATTGATTATGAAATATTATACATACACTCAAATACAATTCCACGATCATGAGAATGATATCATCGCTCGTGTGTACGTACGGACTACCGTCTCCACGACGCGATGAGATTAATTCTCCACGTTAACCATTCATGAATGATTATAAAGTATATATAATAAGTAATCATGAAATATATGACATAATAATGATACTTTATTTGTGTGTATATATATGTATGTCATCTACTTAATTCCATTCTACTCAATAAGGAAATGAAAATAGCGTTCATGTGTGCGTACGACCTACTGTCTCCATGAACGGTGTATTTCTTTCCATTTACTGATATATTATATATATATGTATATTCTGATTATATATTATATATAAATCATGTTTTATATTCTGGAATTAAGTAATCATGATCTAAGTAATCATATTAATAATTACAAGTCATAAAACGGACGACAAATAAAACGATTTTACCCAAAACACTCTTTAACTTTGAATTTACAAAAGAACGGGTAAAAAAAAGTCATAAGTGAACCATATATGATATCATAACAATGAGTATGATTCTGGAATAATTCAATGACATTATTTAAATCATTATACAAGAGGTTCAGACACTTATGAAGAAAATCAGATCTAAGGTAATGGAAAATATCACAATCTCATTTTTATCCGATATTGTTTATAATTTGGTATTTACTGGGGTGTATTTTATCATCCACATCAACGTTTCCTCAATATGTAAAATTATTTCCATCCACCTAAAATTGTTTAAATCCAATTTTACCCTTCGGTGAGTTTTTATTAAATGATATGAAAGGAATCATTTGTTGTTTTTCGTACGAGGTAATTTTTGACTTTTCCGACAAAAGTACGAGAAGAATGTTTTTTTTAACTTATACAGTATGAATGGATTTTTAAAACATTATTTCCAAGAAGCTTCATTTACAAGTTTTCAATTTTATTTTTAATCAACTTCTTTTAGTTTAAAATTTTATGACATGTTAAGAATGGAAAATGTTTTTGAAGTAGAAAGGATATTTTCCTCAAGAATGGAGTTCAAGTGTTTTATCAAAATTATTTTCCATCTAAGATAATATAGGGTTATGTTTATATCCCTATTATTACATTTATATGACAATGTTGTGATGGAAATATTTGTATGAATTACTTTATCTTATATGAATTGTTTGATGATGTCATAATGTTTAAGATTCCCATTTTTATTACATGGGTTATGCTATGATGTATGGTTTATGATTTTGTGGCACACATAAGAATGGTATCATTATGATATGGGTGGGACCTATATCTCCCTCCAATGCATTGGGTAATGATTTTATATCTCATGAGATAGAGATGGATGGAACGGCAGGTTAAACCGGTTCAGTGAAACAGGACTGAAACAAGGAGGGAACTCAGTTCAGAAATGGACTTTGTCCACTAAGATAGTCTTGGAATTGAGTATTGACTAAAAAGAAATGATTCTCTATGATTATGTGTGTATTCCAAAAAGTTTCATGTTTTAAGTTACGATTATTGGGATTACATTTCACTACTATGATTTTCCCATTTTATGAAATTATGATTTTTTTTGCAGGTTCTGATTTCCAAAAGCTATGTTCTTATGTATATGATGTGATAGATATTTCTTTTGTTTACCCTTACCGAGCATTTGAGCTCAACCTTTAATGTTTTATTTTCCCCAGGATATTATGAAAGGTTTTAGGTAAAAAAGGATGGTCTTTTTGGGAGATGTTCAAGATCTTTCACCACGATTAGAAGATTATATTCCGAGTTTCCAAAGACACTAAACTATTACGGTCCTTGTGTGTGTGTTTTTGTTATGTAATAAGTATTCCACAAAAGTAATTTAATGTCCATGTACATTAAGCTTCAGGTCCCTATAGAAAAAACATTATTATTGGAAATATTATGAAAATTATATTTTCAATGTTATTAATTTTATTGTTTTAAAATATACGTAAATATTATAATAAATTTTTTATAATATAATGAAAAAAATAATAGAATTGAAAGTATTATGAAAATTATATTTTTAGTGTTATTAATTTTATGATTTTTTCATTATGTTTGAATTATTATTTTACTTCACGTTTATGGGAGAAATTGTAATTTTTTTTACAACTTGAATTACTCAAATTTATTTTATCAAATATATTATAATTAATTTTAATTAGTTTAATATAGAAATTCTGTTGAGTAAATGTTATTATAGAACATAGTTGATGTATTAATACATAATGACAAGTTTTATTATTATAAATATTTCGAACCATTGTATAGAGATGACAAACATATGAATCCGTCGTGTGAAGAAAAGAAAAATAACAATGTTTTATTCCTCGATAAAATGAGATAAAGGAATATAGTGAAAAAATTTTGAATTATACTTTGAATCTAAATGAATTAATGATCTCTTGTGACATGAATAATCTTCTAGATAAGTGAAAAAGTTCTTCTATGACTATTTTTTTTCAATGTTTAGATCATAAAGTGACTTTTACTATAAAAATTTCTTTTGCTATTGTGATCAAGATCATCAAACTACAATATCCTCATAAAGTTTATCTATCTTATGGTTTCAATTTGTTATTATTCATGTTATCTTTTTTTGTACTCACCTATTTTGATAATCCCAAATCATGTTTCATTTATGTGATAATCATGTTTCTATTATAGGATAATCATTTTTCATTAATATTCCTAGTTTCTATCAAGTAATAACTATGTAATTTTAATCTCATTGCTCTCTTGTTCAAGCTTAGAGTGAAAAATATCTCTATGTAGGAAAGGTCAACGATGAAGGTCACTAATGAAAGGTCACTGAAGAAAGGCCACCGATGAAAGATCACGGATGAAAGGTCACGGATGAAAGGTCACTGATGATGGTCACCAATGAAAGGTCACCGATGAAAGGTCACCAATTAAAGGTCACCAATGAAAAGGTCACTGATGAAAGGTCACCAATGAAAGGAAACCGATTAAAGGTCACCGATGATGGTCAGCTATAGAAGTTCACCGATGAAGGTCACCATTAAAGGTTACCGTTGAAGGATACCAATATTGTCTACCATTGAAGCCAACTATTGGGAAGACTACTAATGTTGTCTACCGTTGAAGCTTAATATTGTGAAGGCTACCACTACCAGTCTACTGATGCTTTCTCTTCTACTCTATACCTTTTCAAATTCTTATGATTATTCTAATGGTCATATTTGGTAAATTAAATGATTCATACATTAATTAATATTCATTATAGACATATCAAGAAAACATATCTTGAGATAGTAAGAGTTAAGAGGAGGACCGCACGTGGTTTACTTATTACTATTGTCATACCTGAAGTATAAAAGAGTACTTCAAGGATGAAAAAATGAATAAGAGTGTGTGTGAGAAAAGATAGAGGAATTCATAGAAAAGAGCTTACCCACTAGAATAAAGAAAATAATGAAGAACCATCAACCACTTTCACTGTGAACTCAAGAGCATCACGAAGATCATTTTGGAGAACAAATTTCATGTCAGTATTCTGTGCTTCTTCAAGTCTCTATCCAACCAAGAAGAAGAACACCTTAGTACATGGAATCTAGAACCTGTATTTGTGGCAATCTGTTTTGAAGAAAATTTCAAGACTCGAACAACAAATTTCATCACTCTACGGAGTCAAGATATGAACTACAAACACATAGAGCATTCTAAAGTCAATACTATAAGTTTTTCTCTATTTTGTTCTTTTATTTTTACATTTCAGAGAACTGTGTCTTTTTCTGTTACACACACTGTCTCCTGTGCTTGAACTGGAGGATACTGAAAATCCCCACATCAAACTTCACTTATATCTTTTTTCCCATGTGTAACTATAGAAGAGACCATGCATGGTCTGAATTGGTTGTTTTTCTCATGAAGAACATTGGTAGAGGTTTTGACCCCTGAACAGTTTGTGAATACTATTATAAAGCCTGATATAGGATATGAATCATGTTTTTTATTAATATAGAATTCTAGGAGGAAAATGATCTCCAAGTGGAGAGGAATAATTCTTAGCTTGAGACTGAACCTCTTGTTTAACTCTACTATGTACTATATTTAGTAATACCTTGGTTTTTTATTTTCCACTACTAATCATTTCAAAAATGGGAAGATATCTTTTTAAATTAAATAGATAGTTTTCGTTAATGTGTTTAATTTAGTAAAGGTATTTCAAAAGTCAAAGAAGTCTTTTACACTACTTCAACTGAGGACTAATCACCCTTTGAAATACATATGTACCAACTAAACATTTATATCTCTACTACCTTAATTAACTGGGACATTTCAAAATTGATGGATCTTTATTATAACGTTTTTAATAGAAATTTTATGTAGGAACTCAATTCACCCCCTCTTGAGTTTCCACTCTGACCAAAATATTTTATTTTATCTTTTTGTATTTGTTGAGGTATTTTTTATTATTTTCAAAGTCAAAAGAATGCCTTGCATTCTCTGGTTATTCCACAAAAAAATAATGTTTGGGTTCTGACTCATAATCAAAATTCAGGTCAATGAATAGGTTTTTTTGCCTCAAAGAATTTAAAAAAGGATGAGTCTATAATAGGTTCTCAAACCATTAAAAGTGAGGTTATTAGTTGGCAAAAATATTCTCATGGTGTAGTGAATGTTGAGCAGTGGACTAGGATCATTTTTATCTGAACCATGAAAAATATTTATGTTCAGACTATTTATTTATACTGAATATATTTTAAGAATAGGTAAATCACTATTAATCATTATTTTATAAACACTGGTTGAATTCTCAAAAAAAAATTAATTTACTATTCATACCCACTATTCATTGTTTCTATCACATACAATCAAACAGTTTGTATTAGAGTTGGTTGTTCCTTATAGGATAATCATTGTCAACAAATTTTAATCTAATACCAACATTTTTAATCAAAGGGCAGTACATTCTTTAAAGGACAATTATCCTCTCTAATAATTTTATTCTAATTCAATACAATTAGTATCATATTGGGTTATTTCATAAAAGGATATTATGAGTATATGTTTTTATGTTATTGATTCTTTTTATCTCTACGCTAACTTGACATCCGAGACATAATAGTCTATGGAATATAATAAATGGTTTCTTTTAAGATTGCTGGAGTAAATGAAAATGATGGATGAATTCCATAACGACCCCCATTCTTCGATGGAAGTGACTATGGATACATGAATGAATGAATGGAGGACTACATGAAATTATTATGTGTGGATCACTGGATTATCTTGGATAAGCCATATGAACTACCCAAATTTCTCTAGACACTTGTAAGAAATGAAATGGTAAAATATATTTTGAATTATAATGAAAAAACATTTTTTACTATATTATAATTATAAGTCTCTACTAATATTTTTCATTTAAATCATGTGATATATTCATAATACATCATGTTACTCACTAGGAAACTTGAAAGCTCAAGAGAATGGATCACATAATGATCATAGAAAAATACAAGGACTTCACTATCAGAGATGAAGAATATGTAATCTATATGTCCCATCGGTTTAAAATTATTCGTAATAAAATGATATATCTTAGAGTACTTTTAAACAAAACAACTAATGTTGAATGAGTAGTAGAATATCTTCCAAAAATATGAAATGTTAAGAAGGTGGATATCGATTAGAGTAATAAATTTAAAGAGTATACCTTAGATAAACTAATAGGATCTGTATTTTAAAATGAATTAGATTGTAAAAACATTTCTCATGAGGAGTCTAAAAAAAAGATATTTCATTTAAATATAATGGTAATGATTCCAATAATTTCTCTAAATATGAGTTCTAGTAAAGTGACCAATAGATGGATCACTATGTGAACAAGGTTCTAATGTTCATGAAAAAAAAGTGGAAAGAGGTTGTTTAAAATGAAGTATAGAAAAGATTATTAGAATGGTAATTATATTAATAATAATAAATTTTTTTAATTAACATGTTACGAGGGCTTGAATAATGTGAAAAAAATAATTGAATTCCAAAAATTAAAACATCCAAAGAATGGAAATGATAAAATAATAAAATAAAATAAATCTGTTTTGGAAGTTTGGACTACTCAAATATTTTCGAATTAGGTAGTGATTCTAGAAGTGAACAAGATATAGGTAATCCTTCCCTGATGTATATACAGTGTGAGGTAAATGATTAAATATTTAATTAGTTAATAAATCTTATAAATTATGACCATTGTGATATTTATGAGGTTAGAAATTATTTTAAATGATGTTCTAATTCGGATTCTGTGAACTCCAAGGATAAAAAAAGCTTAATCAAAATGAAGAATTATTAAACAGTGGAGAAAGGATAATTAAAAAGTATTATGATATAAAATTTATAAATAATTAGTTGATTAAAGAAAAATGGAAATTAAAATGGTAATGTGATAATATGAAAATTTGTGTTTCCAAGATTGAGATATCTAAAGGGAATCATGATTCTGAGTTCTTAAAACCAAAATAGGAAAAGAAAATTGTTAAAATATTTCAAGTAGGTAATGATATCGATCATTTAATAAGAATAAATTTTGTATCAGATGCTTTAACAAAAGTCAAAAATTAATATAAGAAACCTGAGAATGATAATAATAAAATTATAATGACATCTTCAGGATCCAATGAGAAATTTTATGTAGATTTATTTTATATTCAAAGAGATATCATGAATTAGAAAAATGTAGTAAACCTTAATGATAATTTATGTAAATTTATTAAATGTATAGAATAATATATTAAAATGATTTCATTGATGAATTTATACATGAATAAGAATGATTTTTGTTATAACAGTTTTCCACCAATATTAAATAAGATTTTCTTTGATAAAATCTTGTAGGGAAGTATTTCAAGTGTAACCTGTTTTAAATGTACAATTTAAGGCCATTATGAAAATAAGTGTTCATTAATATATAAAATATCATTTGGATATACAATAAATTTCATTATTAGAGATTAAATTTATAACCAACCAACAAATTTATACATTAAATCAAATTTGTTTACATTTTTTTATACTAATCTATTTGGCCCATGTTATCATGGCTACCAAAAAATATATTTAAAGTATTTAATTTCTTGAAATATACCTTATAAGTATTAAAGACTCATTTTATTTAGATAGAGGATACATTAAGTACTTGATGAGTGATATTTCATAATTTATATCAATTAATTCATGTGATGGTGGCCTTGTTTTATTTGTAGATAACTCTAAAAGTCATATTAAATGAATTGGTGATGTTGGATTTTATAAAAATGTTATTTTTTAAAATTTATTATAAATATATGGTTTAAAAAATAATCTAATAATTATATCATAGTTATGTGATTATGGATTAATATTATTTAAATGATAAATGTATTACCCTGAAAAATAAATTTAATTTATTTTTGGAAAATAGAGAAGAGAATATTTACACTATTGACTTATATGATCTAACCAAACCAAAGGATATGTGTTTAAAAACTAAAAAAGATGAAAAATTTATACTATTATAAAAACATTAAAATCATGACCACATTATGAAATTTCCAAAATTACATACAAGTGAGTACTTTATGTGTTACTCTTTTTTAAAACGTAAGAAACACAAATAAAGATTTAAATATAAAAATTATGTATATACAAATAGATGTTTATAAATATTACATATTAAATTATTTGGACTTATGAAACCTATTATTTTTTGTTGTAATAATTATACAATTTTAATTATAGATGATTATAGTAGATTATTATGGATTTATTTCTTATCCCATAAAAATTAAACATTAATTACATATTGCAATTTTCATAAATGTATTATAAAATAAAAAAACATCCAATTATAACTATCAGAAGTAATAGAGGTGGTTGATTTGTGAATTTAGAATTTGAAACGTTTTGTGAAAAGAATGTATATAAACATTTTTTCTCTTCCCCTAGAATACCACAATAGAATTATGTAGTAGAAATAAAGAATAGATCTATTCCCAAAATGGATATGTCAATGCTAATGGAATTTAGTTCACATAAATATTTTTTTGGAAAAAATATATTAATATAGGTTTCCATGTATTAAATATATTTTCTATTAGAAATGTTTTAAAAAAATGTCACTTATGAAAATTTTAATTGGTTTAAACCTAAAGGTGGACATTTTAGGGTATTTTTTTTATAAAGTGTATATCATAAATAAAAAATATAATTTATATATGGTCAATTCTAAATTTGATGAAAGGAAAATTTTATGATATTAAATCAATCGAAAATATGATACATACTAAAATGAGAAAACATTAGTTATTTAAGAGTTTATCCATGTTATTTTCAATGAAATCAGTTATAACAAGTAGGATTCTGAGTCAAACAAAGAAAACGATAACTTAATGAAATTTAAATTTCCTAAAGATAATGAAAAAGATAATGATAATGAAATAGTTTTTGGGGAGTATATACCTTCTCAAATAAATCCTAGGGAATTCAGAACTTTTAAAGATTATCCTATTGAAAAAGAAACTGGTAATGAAGAATTTTGAATACAAAATAGAAAATCTATTTCAATTTATTGTGAAAACTATTATTCTGATGTTGGTTTGGTTCCATTCAATAATTATATTGATTTAAAGGATTCAAATTGGATTAATGGAATTCATGGTAAGTTAAATAAATATGAAATTAATAAAGTATATGTTTTAGTTGAATTTCCATAAGATTAACATAGAATTGGAACTAAATTTATTTTTCTTAATAAGCATAATGAGGCTATAATCAAAGTTAAAAATAAATAATTACTTTTAAGTCAAGGTGATTCCATGAATATGGAATTGAATTTGAAGACTATTTGTCCAATTTTTCTAGGATGGAAGAAATTATAATTATATTAGTATATGATTGTTTTAAAAAAATCAAATTAATCCAAAATAGATGTAAAAGATATTTTTTTAAATAGAAAATTTCATAGAAAGTATATCTTATCCAACTAACATGATTAAAAAATGAAAATATTCTAAATCATGTTTTAAAATTAATAATGCTCTTTATGGTCTTAACTAAACATTGAGATCTTGGTTTGACATAATAATTTTTTTATTACAAAATGAATTTACTAAAGGTATGGTTGAAGCATCCTTATTTATAAAAAGAGTTTCTAATGATACATTAATTATATATATTTATGTGATGATATAATATTTGGATCATAAAATTTTTAACTATAAAATGACTTCTATAAAAAAATTATATGTGAAATCAATGTGAGATTAATGGGATAGTTAAAAGATTTCCATATTCAAAAAGTCAATCGAAGGAAAGATTTCATTTTCTTAAATGAATTATTGTTTTCTAAAACAATCTTAAAAAGGTTTGGTCTTGATTTTAGTAATAATATGAAAACACCAATGATTACTAATTTTGAATTGGATTTAGATGGGTATTGATAGTCAATTTGTATAGAGGCATATAAGAATTTAATTGCATCTCAATGCATCTAGACCAAACATTATGTTATCACTTTTTTATGTTCTAGATTTCAATAAAACCCTAAAGAAAGTCATCTTAATCTTGTTAAGAGGGAAATTAGATATATCAATAAAAATTTATGAACATGATTATTTAATTATAATGATAACTAATTTGATTCACCATCTTACTCTTATTCTGACTTTGGAGGATGTAGGATTGATTGTAAAAGAACAATAGTTATATGTCATTATTTTGGAAAATGTTTAATTTATTGGAGTTATAATAAATAACTATAAGTATCTTTATCAATAGGTGAGGCTTAATATGTGGTTTCTTCTAGTTGATATTCATTGAGTATATTGATTTAACAAAGATTTTATATTTTTATATTAATTTTTATAACATTATAATTTATTTAGATAATTATAGTGCTCTTTGGATTATTAAGAAACCTATGAAACACTATAGAAAAAGACACATAGGTGTTAGATTTTATTATCTAAGGGATCATGTCAATAAATGTGACCTATATTTTTAATTTTTTCTTACTGAAAAAACATGGAAATTTTTTGTCACGACCCGTCCTCGGGGCCTGGGCCGTGACTACCCCAAGCCCACCTTCCATAGGCCAGGGGCTGGATACTAGCACCAAGGTGTATTTCCCGGTAAAAAGGGAATTCATTTCCTTTGTAAAGTAAACAAACACCACAGAGCAAGCAAGCAGAAGTAAACACTAAGTAAAAACTGGGTACAATAGTATGTGTGGAAAAGTAAGTGGGCCAGAATACAAACCCAAACTGAAATAAAGTACAACTGAAAAAGGAAGTACAACAACTGAAAAGTAAAGCCGCAACGTTGAGCTGTCCACTGGTAGTCCCACCAGAAGGGTGGGTACAGATATCCACCTCAGCTCCTCGGGTCCAGCCGTCCGCTCCGTGTACGTCCCGCACAGTGGTCCACCTCTAGGTACCGACCTGCTCTACAGGCCTCAACCACGATCAATATTGTCCGTCATCTACAACCAACACAACGTTGTGCGGGCATAGCCCGTGCAGGGGTGAGTATAAGCTACTCAGTAGGGACCCCGAGACCCCCGAAGGTCTCCCATAATCCACAAAAGAAAGATACAATCACGAAGTAACATCCGACATTGCTTAGGTATATACCCATACATATACCTAAGTCATCAATTCCAGTTCAGCTCCAACATCCGAGCCCAAGTTCGATAACGTCCACATAGGATAGCATAACACAATCCACATAGGAAACTAAGTCAATCATATTGAATATAATGATTGAATGTCAAGGTTCATCTCACACAGGTATACTTCTTCGTAAGACGATAGAGATGATTAGATGTAGCCACTGAATCATCTAAGCTGTCGGACCCACACAGGATCGATAGCTACTAACCATCGCAACGACCCCCAAATGATTGATAGTTACTAACCCCCGCAATGACCCACTCAGGATCTGACCCACACATGATCAGTAGGGGCTGGCCCACACAGGACCACTGAGCGCTGACCCACACAGGATCTGACTCACACAGGATCGGTAGTACTGATCCACGTAGGATCGCTGAGTGTTGTAGTCGTCGCCGTCGAATCCACGGAGGATGTTTGTACAGTCGTCATCGTCATCGCAGTCGCAGCCAGCTCTAGGGTTCCCACACACAACAAGATCGTTCGGGAGGGTCCGCTCCACGAGCCGAGGGGCTGATACATCAACTGACACGTAGTCCGGATTTGATGTATCCAAAATATCTGTACCACTAATAGGAACTCAACGTCATAGACGGCGGGTCAATCGGACGCCCGGAGCTCAATTTATAAGCATTCCCGCTCGGAGGGCCCAGTTTGATTCATGTACAAACCAACCCGACCGGACCCAAAGTTCTCTGAAACCTTGAGTGCATTATAACAAAATGACCATCTCGATCCAAGGACCACATCACAGCTGACAGGGCATCAATCAGAGGTCCGCAGCCCACGTTATGGGCAAAAGACCGAAAGAGGTCCAGTATTAGGGGGTTCGGGTCCGGTCCGTCCTGGGTCGACCGGTCCGAGTTCCGGGTCTGTCCCGCTTGGGCGCGGCCCGGCCCAGCATGGGCGCTCTCGTCCTGGCTGGGTGGCCAGGTGGCTAGGTGGCTCGGCCATAACGGTGGAGCATAGGGGGTGCGGGGGGGGGGGGGGGGGGGGGGGGGCGTGCTGCCCCCCTCGAGTTCGAAACCGCGACCCCCATGAGGGGGGCCGCTTCTACTGGACAGCCAGGGGTTACGACCCCCGAAACTTCTCGGAAGCCGGCAGGCCCAGTTGGCCGGCCGTGCTGCTGCCGCAGGACCCTGCGATCCTGCCCTCCTACTCCGGCGCCGGCGGCCGGAAGTCAGTCGCCGCTCCCTGCTTTGTTGCGGCCTTGGTCCGTCCGGCGTGGTGTGACCGTGCCACATCCCTCCACCACGGCCCTGCTCCGGCCATGATCTCTTCCATGTTCTCCAGAACGGCGCGACGGTGCCGCGCTTCTTCGCCCAAATCTCATAGCTTCCGCGCGATGCAATGGTACCGCACCGCCTCACACATGCCGCAACAAAATCAAACAAACAAGGGGGAAGAGGGTCGGCCTTGTTCGTGCGGTCCGACCTCCTCCCGTTACTTCAATATCAGGAGGCTCAAATTGAAATGAAGAATGGTGACAGAAATAATCACGAACAAACTATTAAAATAAACCCCTACCTCGAGCGTTTGTTGAACGAAGGCTCGTCACAGAGTTGAATGTCGCGGAAGAAGGCTCCGTACACATTGACGGAGATCGTCCGAGGAAGAACGATGTCTCCCTTCCTTTGGCATGGGAAGAATGAACGAAAGGATGCGCGTTGGGTCGTCGATCTCTGAGGAAGGCATCTCTCACCGTCGTCCATCATCGGAAGTTAGCGTTCTTCGTCGGCGGTGGTGTGTTCTTCGCGTTCTTCGACGAAGAAGAAGAACTTCAAGCCTTAGAGATTTTTCTCCCAATCCTCTCACAACACAACAACTCTAATAAAATAAGAGTTTGTCATATTTTTTTTCTCAAGACATGCGTTTTGAAATTCAAAAATGAATCAAACAATTAATTGAATTAATTTCAATGTTTAAACTGCCCAATTTAACAGAGGCGTTTAATATTTAAATAAACGCACGAGTTGACTTCACATAAAAAAAGTGGGTGTGGGTGCGTTACCTTAATTAATAGGGGTTGAGGAAGTTGAAAGGGTGGGGATCGTGTGGTACCCACCCCACTAATATCCTACCTAGTGGATTAGTTAGGATGTGGGTCCCACTAAACCACTTAGCTTAGGTTTAACAACATTAAATTAAATAAAATTTGGTTGCACCACTTTTATTTTATTCTTTTACTTAACCCAAAAAATTTAATAACCACACCTGAGCAAACGCAACTCCGGAAAAGGTGTTTCTAAGAAATTAACGGCAATGCGATTCCATTGGTGTCCCTCAGATTTTGATTATGAGAACCGGTTCAAAAGTTAGGAAAACCCGCTCGTTCGTTAACTGAACGTACCTGAGCTAAACTTCGAAAAATGATTCTGGGCACACCGGGCCTCGGAATCAGGTGCCGTCAGAAACTGCATACTTGTAAAATCAAAAAGAAAATTATGAAAAAATTTCCCTTGCATTTTACAGGTCTTTACATTACACCCACCTCAGGTCTTTATGTCCCCGTAAAGATACATCATAAACTGGGGAAACAAATGTGGGTACTGAGCACACATCTGAGCCTCCCGCTCCCAAGAGCTCTCCTGGAGGTTCCCGTGCTGCCATCTGATGTGCACTAGAGGAATCAACCATCCACGTAGGACCCGCTACTGTCGATCCTCAATCTCCACCGGGACCTCCGCAAAAGTCGCCCCATCATCAACGTCCAGCTCCCCATGGTCAATGATATGTGTCAGGTCATGCACGTATCTCCTCAGCTGAGATATGTGAAAGACGCCGTGCAGCCGGTGCAATTGTGGTGGTAGAGCCAGGCGATAAGCCACCTCGCCAATCCTGCTAAGGACCTGGAATGGTCCGATGAAGCGCGGAGACAACTTGCCGCCTTAGCCAAATCTTTGTAATCCATGTCGGGGTGAGACACTCAAGAAGACGTGGTCACCATCCTCGAACTGAAGTGGCCTCCGCCACTAGTCAGCATAAGACTTCTACTGGCTCTGAGCTGTCCTCATCCGCTTCTGGATGACCTGGAACTTCTCTATCGTGGCCTGGACCATCTCCGGTCCCACAAGTGCTGACTCCCGAGGGTATGTCCAGCACAACGGTGATCTGCAAGGCCGCACGTACAATGCCTCATATGGTTCCATCCTGATGGTTGAGTGGTAGCTGTTATTGTACGCGAACTCCGCCAAGTGTAGGTGTTCCTCCCAGCTGCGACCAAAGTCGAGGACACATGCTCGGAGCATGCCCTCGAGAGTCTGAAAGGTCCTCTCAGTCTGACCATCTCTCTGAGGGTGAAAGGCGTTTCTCAAACGTAGATGCATCCGGAAAACCTTCTGCAACCCCTTCCAAAGCCGGGAAGTAAAGTGAGCATCTCGATCGGAGATGATAGATGATGGAACACCATGAAGCCGTACAATCTCCTGAACGTAGAGGCATCCCAAGCTCTCCACTGAGCCCTGCTCTCTGATGGGTAAGAAGTGAGCCGACTTGGTGAGTCGGTCATCAATCACCCAAATGGAGTCGTGACCTCTGGAAGTGCGTGGAAGTCTAGTCACGAAGTCCATAGATATGTTGTCCCACTTCCACTCCGGGACCTCCAAGGGTTGTACCAAGACTGCTGGTACCTGGTGCTCTTCCTTCACCTGAAGGCAGGTGAGGCATCGAGAAACGAACACAGCCAAAACCTTGTTCATGCCTGGCCACAAGTGCTTTCGTCTGAGATCCTGGTACATCTTCGCCACTCCAGGATGTACCACCAAAGGGGAAGTGTGAAACTCTATCAGCACCTCCTCTTATAAGGCAACTGGTACCAAGGTGTGTCCTCTGAAAAGGACGCTGTGCTATCCTCCTAAAGAGAAACCATCATGTTCCTGTCCTGAGGATATCTGCGCACGCCGCATCTCACAGTCGGTGTCCCCATGTTGTGCTTCTCTTACCCGCTGCAGTAGTGGAGGAGTGACTGTGAGTGACTAAAGAAAGACTACTCCATCTTTATCCATAAAGGATATCTGCAAAGCGGTTAGCTGCTCTGTCACCTCCCCAAATAGCCGAATGCCCGTCCTCCTGCTGAGAGAATCAGCCACTATGTTCCCCTTTCTAGGAGTATAGACTATCTCAAAGTAATATTTTTGGAGGAAGTCGAGCCATCACCGTTGTCTCAGGTTTAGGTCCCTTAGCGATAAGATATACCTGAGACTCTAATGGTCAGAATAGACTGTAAAACGCTCGTCCATCAGATAGTGTCGCCACATCTTCAGAGCGAAGACCACTGCTGCTAACTCTAGGTCATGGGTAGTGTAGTTATGCTCATGATGCCTCAACTTTCATGATACATAGGCAATCATGTCCCACACCTGCATCAGGACACATCTGATTCCGGTCCCTAATGCATCGCAGTAAACTACGTACCCAAATCCCTCCTCCGGTAGCCTCATGATAGGTGTGCTGGTCAATCTTTGTCTCAGCTCCTGGAAGCTCTGATGACATCTGTCTGACCAAAAAAATAGTTTCCCCTTCTTTTTCAAGGCTGAGAGTGGTGCCACAACTCTGGAGAAGTCTGGCACAAATATCTGGTAGAACCCCGCTAGTCCCATGAAACTCCGCACCTCCGTCACGCTCCTGGGTAGCTCCCAAGCTAGCACTGCCTCGATCTTCGTAGGATCCACCACAACTCCCATCTCAGAGATGACGTGTCCCAATAAGTGGACCTCACATATCCAGAACTGACACTTCGAGAGCTTACTATAAAGCTGGTGCTCTTGGACTGTGTCCAGTACAACCCGCAAGTGGTAGGCATGCTACTCCTTAGTCATCGAGTATATCAATATGTTGTCGATGAAGACCACGACAAATCGATCGAGGTAAGGCTGAACGATCCTATTCATGAGGCCCACGAACACTGCGGGAGCATTGGTCACACCAAAAGGCATAACCAAGAACTCATAGTGGCCACATCAACATCTGAAGGCTGTCTGCTAAACATCCTCGTCCCGAACTCTGAGATGATGATAGTCTGACATGAGGTCTATCTTTGAGAACCACTGTTCTCCCTTGAGCTGATCGAAGAGGTCGTCAATCCTCGGTATCGGATACTTGTTCTTCACGACCACCTGGTTCTGGCGACGATAGTCGACACAAAGTCTCAAGCTCCCGTCCGCCTTCTTGGAGAAAACAATTGTGGATGCCCAGGGTGAAACACTGGGTCGGATAAATCCCTTTCCTTGCAAGTCCTCCAACTATACCTGTAGCTCTCAAAGCTCAGCAGAGGAAATCTGATATGCTGGAGTGGATATCGAGGTTGTCCCAGGCTACAGATCAATATAAAAGTCTACTTCTCTGCGAGGTGGTAGTCCTGGAACGTCGTCGGAAAAAACATCCACATACTAATACACCATTGTAGGAAAACTAGGAATCCACACATCAACTTCTCCTAGGATGAGGCTAGCCAACTATTGAGTGATGGGCTGTCCTATCCTTTGCGAGAGTCCATCCTGTGCTGCGAAGGCTCCCTTCTCACCAGTGAAGGTGAACCTACTCCCGTCAGTGCATACACACCGCACCTTGTGCCTAATACCGTCAATATGATCATGGACCGTAGATAACCAATCCATTCCCAAGATGACGTTGTAAGGCCTCAACACCTCTACAAGAAGATCCCAGCCGAAGCTCTTTCCTCCTATAGTATGCTCACACTGCCGGAACAAGTGCGTAATCGTTGAGTCTGCTCCCATAGGAGTGTCTATCCATAAGGATCAAGGCAACGGATATGTCAGAATCTCCGAGATCCAATCAAGGGAAGAAAATATGAAATAATGACTCACTTCTATGTCTATAAGAACTGCAGCAAGGGTGGAATAGACACAGATAGTACCTCGAATCATCTTAGGCGCGCCATGGTCATAGGCCTCCGCTGCCTAAAGCTGTGCCTTTCTCTGCCCGCCAGCTCCCTGGGGCCGGGGTGGACCTCCTGGTGGTGGTGGTGGTAGAGCCTAAAAGCATCACCCACCACCTTCTACTCAGCCAACTCCTCTGCCTCGTCCGGCTGCTTACTGCGGACCACCACAGTCGACCCTCTGCCTCTGCTTGGGTGGTCCCTCAACCATATGCTTCTCCTCGGCACAATGGGTTGGGCAGCCACGAGCCATGTGGCCCTGCCCGCCGCATGCGTAGCACTATCTGCCTCTCGAAAGACTGGCTCTGCACTGAGTGCCCCGAACCTCTGAGCCAGTGTCCTGAGGTTGTCTTCCTGAGGGTCTGGTCTGCCCGGACCCATGTGTCATCTGTCGACTGCCAGCTGCAGAAGACTCTGCTACGTGCCACCCTGCGGTAGGCCTTGCTGCTGATGTAGGCTCAGTAAGGAATCTCTCGATCAGAAGGGCTCACTCCAGTACCCCTGCCTGTGTCGGAATGCTGAGGGAGAACAGAAATGCCCTGATCTCATGCCTCAATCCCTGCTCAAAGCTGCAGGCCTGGAATAATGGGGCCTATAGCATGTATGTTGAATAGCGCGAGAGAGCGGTAAATCTCACCGAGTACTGGGCGACCGTCAAGCTGCCCTCCCGTAGCTGTAGATGCTCCAGGATGCGCACCGCACGGTGGCTGGCTGGGACGAACTCCGAGGGGAAGAGGCTCTCAAAGTCCATCCAGAGGAGAGATGCCTCGTCGTGCACCTAGAGCATCAAGCTCCACCATCTGCCTGCCTCCACGTGCAGGAGACTCGCTGCAAGGACCACCATGAGGTCTGCGAGTGTCCCTAACAATCGGAAAACTCGTACAACTACCTCCATCCAATCCTCAGCAGCCTGAGGGTCCGTCTCCCTGCGGAACCTGGGCGGTCGCTGACGCTGAAACTCGTGTAGTGCAGTAAGGCGACATGCACTGTCAGCGGCTGGGGCGGGTAGCATCGGTGGCTCGACAGGTAGAGGTACTACTGATGCCTCTACTGTCAAAGGGCCATGTACCGAGGCCTCGTCGCTCGGTGGGCTATCGTCACGTACAAAACTCGGAACCCTAGCTGGCTGCCATCGTCGGACCATCCTGAAAAGAAACAGGTGTGCCACGGTCAAACATTATACCTGGTGAGCTGACACAATGTAATCAAAATGAAAATGTGAAACACACATGCGATTAATGTTTTCGTGCATAAAGTTGGAAATCAGAAGTCAGGGTCCTGGTGTACAGATACGTCAGCCGCTGCACCAACACTGGACTCCCTGGACCGATAACCACACCCAATACCCTTAACACTATTGCTTAACATAGAAGAAAGATTAGAGTCCAATGTTCTACGGTAGAACCAAACTCCTCTGATACCAATTTTTCAGGACCCGTCCTCGGGGCCCGTGCTGTGACTACCCCAAGCCCGCCTTCCAAAGGCCAGGGGCTGGCGACTAGAACCAAGGCATATTTTCCAGTAAAAAGGGAAGGCATTGCCTTTGTAAAGTAAACAAACACCATAGAGAAAGAAAGCAGAAGTAAACACTAAGTAAAAACATGGTACAATAGTAAGTCCGGAAAATTAAGTGGGCCAGAATACAAACCCAAACTGAAGTAAAGTACAACTGAAAAAGGAAGTACATCAACTGAAAAGTAAAGACACAATGTCGAGTTGTCCACTGGTAGCCCCACCTGAAGGGTGGGTACAGATAGCCACCTCATCTCCTCGGGTCTAGCCGTCTGCTCCGTGTACGTCCTACCTCGTGGTCCACCTCCAGGTACCGACCTGCTCTGCAATCCTCAACCATGATCAGCTTTGTCCATCGTCTGCAACCAACACAACGTTGTGCGGGCATAACCCGTGCAGGTTTGAGTATAAGCTACTCAGTAGGGACCCCGAGTCCCCTGAAGGTCTACCAGAATCCACAAATGATAATCCACAAAAGAAAGATACAATCACAAAGTAACATCCGACACTGCTTAGGTATATGCCCATACATGTACCTAAGTCATCAATTCCAGTTCTGCTCCAACATCCGAGCCCAGGTTCGATCACGTCCACATAGGATAGCATAACACAATCCACATAGGAAAGAAAGTCAATCATATCGAAGATAATGATTGAAAGTTGAGGTTCAGCTCACACAGGTATACTTCTTCGTAAGACGATAGAGATGATCAGATGTAGCCACTGAATCATCTAAGCCATCAGACCCACAAAATATTGATAGATACTAACCCTCGCAATGACCCACATAGGATCGATAGGTACTAACCCCCTCAATGACCCACACAGAATCTGACCCACACAGGATCGGTAGGCGCTGGCCCACACATGACCGCTGAGCACTGACCCACATAGGATCTGACCCACACAGGATCGGTAGCACTGATCCACATAGGATCACTGAGTGCTGTAGTCATATCCATCGAATCCACAGAGGATTTCTGTACAGTCGTCATCATCATCAAAGTTGCAACCAGCTCTAGGGTTCCCGCACACAGCATGCTCGTTCGGGAGGGTCCGCTCCACGAGCCGAGGGGATGATACCTCAAATGACACGTATTCCGGATTTTATGTATCCAAAAGTTCCGTAACGCTAACAGGAACCCAATGTCACAGACGGTGCGTCAATCGGACGACCAGAGCTCAAGTTATAAGTGTTTCCACTCTGAGGGCCCGGTTGGTTTCGTGTATGAACCAACCCGGCCGAACACTAAGTTCTCTGAAACCTTGAGTGCATTATACAAAAATGACTGACTCGATCCAAGGGTCGCATCACAGTTGACAGTGTGTCGATCGGAGGTCAGCAGCCCATGTTATGGGCAAAAGACTGAAAGAGGTCCGGTATTAGGGGGTTTGGGCCCGGTCCGACCCGGCCCGATATCGCCTGGGTCGGCCCGAACCGGGTCGACCCGACCCGAGTCCGGGTCCGGACCGCTTGGGAGTGGTCCGACCCGCTTGGGCGCGGCCGGGCCCGGCTGGCACAGCCCGACCCGACCTGGGCGCGCTCGGCCGGCCTGGTGGCTCGGCCGTAACGGCCGAGCGTAGGGGGTGTGGGGGGGCGCTGCCCCCCGCCAGTTCAAAACCGCATCCCCCATGTGGGGGGCTGCTCCTGCTGGCCAGCAGGGGGTTACGACACCCGACACTTCTCAGATGCCGGCCGGCCCGCCGGGCCGGCCGTGCGGCTGCCGCGGGACCCTGCGGTCCCGCCCTCCTGCTCCGGCACCGGCGGCCGGAAGTCGGTCGCCGCTCTCTGCTCTACCGCGGCCGAATGCCGCGGCCTTGGTCCGTCCGGCGCGGTGCGACGGCACCGCGCCCCTCCACCATGGCCCCTTCCGACCGCATTCTCTTCCAGGTTTCCAGCACGGCGCTGCGGCGCCACGACTTTTTCGATTTCAATGGTGCGGCGCGACGATGCCGCGCTTCTTCTCCCAAATCTCATAGCTTCCTCGTGGTGCAACGGCACCGCGCCTCCTCACACGTGCCGCAACAAAATAAAAAAAAACAAGCTGGAGATTGGTCGGCCATGTTCGTGCAGTCCGACCTCCTCCCGTTATTGCAATATCAGGCGGCTCAAATTGAAATGAAGAATGACGATAGAAGTAATCACGAACAAATAATAAAAATAAACCCCTTCCTCGAGTGTTTTTTAAACGAATTCTCATCGCGGAGTTGAACTATGTGGAAGAAGGCTCCGTACACGTTGATGAAGATCATCCAAGGAGGAACTGTGTCTCCCTTTTTTTGACGTAGGAAGAAGGAACGAAAGGATGCACTTCAGGTCGTCGATTTCCGAGGAAGGCGTCTCTCACCGTCGTCCGTTGTCGGAAGTCGGTGTTCTTCATCGACGACAGTGCGTTCTTCACATTCTTCGACGAAGAAGAAGAACTTCAAGCCTTGGAGATTTTTCTCCCAATCCTCTCACAACCCAACAACTCTAATAAAATAAGAGTTTGTCTTATTTTATTTCTCAAGGCATGCATTTTGAAATTAAAAAATGAATCAAAGAATTAATTGAATTAATTGCAACGTTTAAAACACCCAATTTAATAGAGGCGTTTAAAATTTAAATAATCGCACGAGTTGACTTCACTTAAAAAAAGGGGGGTGCAGGTGCATTACCATAATTAATAGGGTTTGAGGAAGTTAAAAGGGTGGGGCTCAAGTGGGCCCAACCCCACTAATATCCTACCTACTGGATTAGTTAGGATGTGGTTCCCACTCAACCACTTAGCTTAGGATTAAAAACTTTAAATAAATTAAAATTTGGTTGAACCACATTTATTGTATTCCTTTACTTAACCCAAAAAAGTTAATAACCACACCCGAGAACACGCAACTCCGAAAAAGGTGTTTCTATGTAATTACCGGCGTTGCGATTCCATCAGTGTCCCCAGATTTCGATTCTCAGCACCGGTTCAAAAGTTAGGAAAACCCGCTCGTTCGTTTACTGAACGTACCCAAGCTAAACTTCGAAAAATGATTCCAAGCACACCGGGCCTCAGAATCAGGTGCCGTCAGAAACTGCATTCTTGTAAAATCCAAAAGAAAATTATGAAAACAAATTCCCTTGAATTTTATGGGTCCTTACAATTTTTTCACTAAACCTTTAGAATTTATGAAATTTTAGAAAATGGAGTTTGAATTGGGTATGTTGGAATCTTAGAATTTCAATTTAATATATTTTTTTCTTGATAAAATTATACATTATTTTACATATGTAATCTAACTAAAAGATATTCTATATAAAATATTTATTATCTGAGAATTATAGGTTGTTTATAAAATTTAAGTGGAAGAATGTATTAAGGTTATTATTTTAATTTACATTTAGATAAATTTTAAAAAGATAGAGATTATTTTTGAAAAATTAATTAATTTTCTATTTTGTAATTTACAAAAGGGGTGAATAATGGTTTTTAAAATTAGGTGTCATTAATTTAACTATATGATGTTTTTTGATAAATTAGGATATCATTACATTTAATTAAATTATAATTGAACCAAATTTTATATATTAATAAACATATTTGATTTTTTATTTATTTAAATAGATTTACACTAATTATTTTGAGTACATGTGTTAATATACATTTTATGATTTAATGTGATCTTTTTTTAATGATATGTTTTAATCTTAAAAACTAGATATTGGTTATATATATATAAAACTATTTTATTAACTTAGTTTAATTTATTTTTAATGAGATAGTTTTAATTTATAAAATTTATTACTTACTAGCGTTTTTCAATTTAAAAAAATTATTACATTCTAATAAATTTATCAATACATATATATTTATATCATCATATATATATATTATAAAGTGCAAACATGTTATACTATTCCTCCTTCTTCATCTCCCACGTGACGCCCTAAATATAACCTCTAGTACTGCATTGGGCTCCTCCCCTATTTTTATCATCAAATATGACCACACACCAACCTATGACAATAATTAAACCATGGATCATCAAAAAAAGTGACACGTTTTACCCATATATTCATACTATTAATTAGAATAAACAAAACATAAGTTTAGTGGAGGAACCTAGTTAGACCTCAATTAAATTAGAACCTCACCCACAGCATCAAAACTATCTATGAACCATTGTAGCCTCATAATATATGCATCCTCCAATAGTATAGCATAACTTCTTCAAGAAAGTGAAAGGTGGTAAGTCACCTTACTAAAAAGAGGTGGTATGTCACCTTTCAATTAACACCTACTGTCCACCATACCATACGTAGTATCATGCATGGTATGTAACTTACATTGAAAAGGAGGTTATACCTTACCGTGAGGTTAAAAATCTTCATACCATAAGTATTAAATTTTACTTTACCACAAATATTTTTAATACACAAAAATATCATTTATATTTAATAGAATTATTTTTTTCACATTATATTTTATATTAATTGAATATGATTTTAAGGGAACTTGTTAACATAAATTGAATATATATAAAAATGGTTCCACAATCTATAGATCGACCACACAACCATTTGGGTTATGTGGAAATCATAAAAACCATGTAGACAAGGTAAGCACAATTACCACATGTGAACACATGGTAAATATTCCGACCGTGAGGCACACATAGTCAGTATATTAATTTTTTTGTATTTTTAGTAAAATTAATTTTTTTACAACACCCGATTTTTGTCAAATTTTAATAAAATTATTTCTCCAATTGTATTCATAATATTTTAAAAATTTGATTATATTGAAAAATTAATAAACCATAAGACAATTCCTATGAAAATTTTATTTTTAATGTTATTTATTTTATGGTCTGGTTTTACTAAATTTCAATTATTCTTTTACTACATGTTTATGGGAGATATTTTAATTGTATTAATTACTTGAAATACAATAACGTATTTTACCAAATACGTTAATTTTTTTAATTAATTTAATAAATAACTGTAAGTGAGTCAATATTAATATTGATCTCACCTAGATTTTTAATATTTATTAATGTGTTTTATTATTTTAAATATTGATAACTATTTTAGTGAATTGATAATATGATGAATCACCCATGAAAAAAATGATTATTATTGTTTCGTTGATAAAAAGTGATCATGAAATACAATGCCAAAACTTATTACCTATTCTTTGACTCCGAATTAATTTTGGATTTCAAACTATAAGACCAATAATCTTGATAAACATCAATGTTATTCTACATCTTCCATTTTCCCTACTGAGATCATGATGTAACTTATACTATACAACTCTCATTTTATATTGTGATCATAATCACAAAACAATATCATCCTCATCAATCTGATATATCGTATAGTCATATTATATTTGGTTTTATTCATGATATAATTATTTCTTTAGTTTTCATTTGTTAAAGTTCTATTTATGATTTTTTCAGTTAAAATCAAGTCTTATATTATCAGGCTATCCCATCATCAAAAAAGAAGTTTGGTTTGTGACTCCCAGTTAAAATTCATGTCATAGACTCGGTTTTATCTTATATAAAAAGAAAAATTTTCCCTTCTAATAATTTGTAAATAGAAGTGTGTATAAAAATTTATCAATCATTTTAAATTGAGGTTCTTAATGGATACCAATATTTTAATGGAATAGAGAAGGATGATGAGTGGAATAGGATCACTGTGATCCAATAAACTATAAATATCTGTGTCCTTTATTTTTTATTTACACAGTGTTTTATTTCAAGAAAATATCAAACAACGTTAATAATTAATTTATAAAATTTAAATGGTTTCTATTATTTGTTTTAAATGAATATTTACACATATAATCAATATTTCTATCAAGATCGAGAAAAAAATTATAACCAATTCTAATGATTAATAAAATATAATTTTATAAATGAATTCCTATAGGGATTTATAATTAATAATACATGATATTATACACTCATTTTCTAAATCCATTAAACTTAAATGAATGAACTCATATTGGTGTTTCAAAAAAAACTTTTTACCCAGACCACCATGGTAAATTGATATTAGTCATAATGCGGTTTGATACATCTTCTTATTTTATAAATTTAATGTTCCAACATTTCATATCTCTTTGATAATATCCAAATTTGAAAAACCATTCAAAATTGATACCATTCATAACATCCCAACAATAATTTTTATGTTGGAAAGAGGTGATGTTCTAATAAACTTAGGCAATGTTCCCAGGATAGTGAAGGTTGTATATAAATTCCAAAGTCTTGATGAATCCATGGAAGAGAAATTTACATTTTAAAAATGAAGAAATTTCTAAAAAACCAAACTATATGATTCCTGAAGTATGAAAAATACAACTCAAATGAAACACTGATAACACAAAAATATCGACGTTTCGCTAGGAATCTATAAAAAGGTGATGTAATATAACAAATGGAAATATTGACATATAAATAATGATGTAACATAACTCCAATGACTCTATATAAGAACTCCAAGATCCAACCACCATCCAAATAATTTATCATTATTATTCTCTACTAGATAAATAAGACACTTATCATTTGCATATGGCACAAAGAACAATATCTACATGTTCACCAAAGTGAATATGCAGGGGGTGAGTAATCATACCTATTAGTCTTTCCCCAAGAGGTTTCCTAGCTCACACCACTAAGACAAGAACACACTATCTAGTAGTTCAAAATATAATTTAAAACAAATGAGAGGAAAAAAATTAGTATACAAGTTTAAAAAAATTAAATAAAAATATTTTTTTCCATTTTATCCATTTTGAATACCAAAACCAAAACCTCTTACTCATGGTCACATTTAGGCAAGGCGGTAGTACCTTATTCATGTTCTATTACTCATTGATCCACTATGTCTTCCCTAGGTGACCATATTGCATGCAAATTTTGTCCAGAGCCTCATTCCATGTTCATGTCCAATGAAACACAGACTAGACATCACCCACATAATCCAATTTTTCACACCCATTAATTTCATAAATAAAAAATTATTTTTAAATCATTTAATGCATCACCTTGCCTATTTCATCTCAAATTCAAAATTTTAGACATAAAAATTAGGTTTTATAAAATATATTCAAACCTCAGATTCCAAAATTCTCAATCAATGGGGACTTAAATAAGAAACCAAACCTATTTTTTTTTAAAATCCAAATAAATTATTTTAGATATCGAAGCCTTCAGGTTCTAAGAAAATTGAAGCAAGTAGAGAGTAAACCTAACTCAGAATGCGTGACGAATGTGATTTAGGTAATAAATGAAACTATAGATATGGATTGAAATTTCATTTAATTATTATATACCACCAATATCTCATAAAATCATAATTGGATGAAGTTTTATCCATTAAAGATCATATATAATGTTCTTTTTTGGAGGAAGTAAGATGATCTATACAGAAATAGAGAAAATAAAAACTTTACTTTGATTTTAGAGTTTCAAGGAACTTATATCTACAGAAAATGGGTTCTATATAGAGTGGAGTTACAAAAATCACCTAGAGAAATCATCTAGTTGGAGATCATATATTAAAAGGATAAAAATGTAATTTTTTGGATTAAAAATTGAATTAAAATCCAATTTTTGGATGTTATTAATGAATACATCATGGTAAGATGCACAACTTAATAAAACACCCACAATCTATTTGAGGGATACTAGAAAATAACCATGTTTTATAATGGTTGTGACCTATAATTTGACAAAATGTGTGCCAACTAAAAAAATGATATTGTCCCAAGCCTCCCAATTTTCATGGTTAGTCACATAGATTGGACAAACTTTTATCTAATCATGTGGTTTCTGAAAGATTCCCAGATTCCCTTGCAACACTTCCTAGATGAGCATCATGGTTTCCCATAACCATTTGAAAACTATTCATCTCTATAAATGATTCCAAATCACACAAAACCGTCCAAAAACTCCCAAAACTCAAAAAAAAATATGAAAAAATTTATAATTGAGGGGAAAAGTACCAAAATCTAGGATCATGTCGTAACCCCTATATTATTAGAAAAATAAAAAAATAGCACCTAAAAAACACATGATATTTAATTATTGAACTATATATTATTGGGAGAGGAGAATTTTTAAACATCCTTATGTTGAGGGTGGGTTTTAATCACTAATGACCAACCAATTCTTCTCAAATTATTGTTTGGTTATTGGTTTTGTGAAGATGCATATAAATTTTTGATTTGTAGCCACATGTTCCAACTTTATAATGCCTTTCTCAAACTTATCATTAATGAAATGTTAATGTATCACAATATTCCTTCTTCATGGATATTGTACTAGATTTATTTCTATCACAATCACAATACGATTATTATAATGGACTGCCATGGGAATCTTCACATATTCTCTTAGATCCCATAGTTTTTGGTTCAACCATACCAGTTCTGTATAAAATTTTGGCATAAAAATATTCTACAATTATAGTATACTGATAAATATTTTCTATGGCTTCATAGTTATCTATAAATTTCATATTATTTATACAAATAATTATAATGCTGCAAGATTTAGTAATTTTTTTTTAATTTTCAATATATACTATAACTAATTGATATTTTATATGGAACACATAACAAAAATGAAAGAATCAAAAAAATTATTTTTATTTGACCACTATAATATAGACATAAATTTACATAGTATAAATTATATTAACCCTGAATAAAAACTAATTAAAAAGTAAAAAGGATGACATATAGTAGTTCAATTATTCCTCATGAAGATCACGAGTGTAAAATTAGAATTTTTTTGAAAAACATTACTCTAGAATAATACTAATCTAAAATGCAATAATTATGGTATGTGAGAAATCATATGGGATTTGAGTTCATGATTGTGAAAATTTACTCGAGATCCATTCAAGTTAACCACCACCTACAATGACCACAAAATTTTAACTTTTACATAGGACTTATGAAGCTATATTGAGAGGATATGTAAGTAAAAATATTGTTGAAATGACAATTTAATTATTAATGTAATAAATGGTTTCATATTTTGGATTTTAATGAAAAATAAATTTCATTTTTAATTATAATGTAATGATAAAATTCGATCAACGTATCTAAATAACTAATAAGATCATTCTATGCTAGAAATATGTTTTTTAAATTATGTTTTTATATGATTTATTTTGGGAAACTAAATATATAATTTATATTATATATTATTGATATGAAAAATATTTTAACACAAATATAATTAGTAATTGATATTATATAAGAATTGGAATAATAAAAATTTTAAGAAGCTATATTCTTAGGAAAATATGTTTCACTATATTTTAATGCTTTCATTTAAAACATATATTCTCAGATTTTAGAATTTTAATTCGAAAAAATAACTACAATTTGAACTTATAATAAAAAAATTATCTTAGAAAATTTTTTCTGGATATTTCAGAAATAATTGATTTTTAGTTTAATAGTGAAAATTAAGGGTTTTATTAATATAATATCATTTCTTGCTATATAATGAGTTATGTGTGAATTTAAAAATTATTAAAAATAAATCTTTAATAAAAAATATTTAATGACTAAAATTATTCATTTAAAAATATAGTGTTGGAATTACAAAACCAAGGTCCATAGTTTTGAAACTTATTTAATATTTTGTTATAATAATTTTTTTCACCCATTTATTTATAGTATGTTTTAACAAGGTAAAATTATATTTTTTATTTATTTTGAATCCATATAATCCTTAATGTTTTATAATAAACTAATTAATATCTTATAAATCAACTACATTGATAGTTTTATTATATAGATATTTTTTATGATTCAGAAATGCAATTTTTCTAAAAAAGAGTGCTACACATAATGTGTTATATTATTAAAATCCATATTTGTCACCAGTGTAAATATTATTTTAAAAGATTTATTTCATATATATAATCATTCCATCGAAATTAATTAATATATACCATTATATTTTTTGTTTTTAAAATTAAATTACTTAGGAAAAAATTAGTTATAACTATAAAATGATAAAATTATATAAGTGAAAAATCTATGAGTAAATATATAAAAACATGTTAAAAACATGGGTGAAAATTGATTGGTAGAGGATTAATATACCTTAACCCTTCCCTCACTCAATTATTTTTCATTATTAGATGCATTTGACCCTTAAAGATTAACTTTAACTTTAATTATAATATACAATTTCACTCCCTTTACATATTAATAGAGCCATCACCAACCAACCAATCATCACAAACCATAAATCCTTGATTAAAAATATTTAACCAAATAATTATTTAAAAATTTTATCCAATATGAATATATTCTTTTTTATCAAAAAAGTACATTTGAAAGACATAATCGTTTTTGCAATGGATCTCTTCCAAAGAGAAAGGTTAAATTCTCAACCACTCATATTTCATTTATTTTCTTATATTTCATATTCTATATCCAAACAAATAATATAACCATATTTAAATAATTAAATAATTATCATAAGTATACTACAATGTTATTATGTTCTTTTGATAACCATTTTCTAGCTTCATTCAAACAATTCTAAAAAGTAAAATGTTGCTTGTGTTACGTGTAAAATACATCCTCTATAATAAACATAATCAATTTTTTATAACCACATTTCTTGGATAGTTAAAAATAGAAAATAATAGAATAATATGATATTTATAAAGTTACTAGGATTCAAAAATTATATAACCTTCCCTATTTTCTCCCATACTATTTAATGAAACACATAACCTATGGATACATGTAGACTATCGCCTCAATAAAAGTGACATGTTTGATTTTTTATGGAGTCTTTTATTATTTAAAAAATTATATTTAAATTTTATTAACCCCAAAAAAATTATAAATAATATTTTTATGTATTTTTAATAATTATTTTATTCCAAAATAATATATTTCTTAATAATACTCACCCATAGATTATAACTTGTTTTTATTTTGGTCGGTTTTACCACCTACATGAGTAATTCTATAAATTTAAATCTTGGGTGAATATGGAAAAATAAATACATTTCATATTAGACAATAATGATAAAATAATTTTTGTTTTATAGTTCTATAATGTTTATAATACTTTTTTATGTATTATTAAAATATTTCTATTTTTTTTGTTATAAATTACCAAAAGAAGCTCGCCACTGACATCATCATCACGAATCCATGAAAATAAACTTATGAAATTTAATTAGATCATAAGAAATAGTTATAAAACATATAATAAATTACCTATAATGAACTAATTATTTGGAATTTTGAATTTTTAAATAAGAATAGATTCCACTATTATGAAATTAGTACTAAAAACTATCAATGCTAATAGCATATGATTATGATAACAAAGTATATCCAACTAATTTATTTTTAATAAGTTATTATAAATAATGATTAAAATAGCTTAAAGGTGTATATATGTTCCTAAAATATGTGATTATTTTTATTTTTATTATATAGGTGGTAAGATCACGTTGGACTAAGCGAGATTAAAGGCAAGGGTTCCCACATCTAAATTTTTCTTCATTGAGATATGATTTATATATTCCAATTTTTCATTTTTTATGTAAATATTTACCCTTATTGTATTTTTGTCACAACTTTTATGGAATATAAGGTATTTAAGAAACCATCTCATGTTATACCTTTATGAGTATCTTATTCTAAGGACAAAGCAGTTATAAGTGGTTTATTAGCTCAAATTTATATTTATTTTGTTCTTGAGATATGTTTCTTGACTATTTATTTCAAATATATGTTATTTTTCCATTGATAAACTATATTTGGTAACTCTTATTTTTTTATTTGGTTAAATTAATTCAATATATCAAGAAAGTATTCATTTTTAGATTTCTTCAAAAAGTTATGACATTTTTTGGATAAATATCCATCAATTTGAATGGTATTTTCTAATCAATATCCATATTTTCCCTTCATGAAAATTTTATCATTTCCTATTTTGGAACCCATATATGTTTTATCTCAAGAGATCCTAATATCTCTCATTACCCATTTCCAAAATAAACTTTTGTTATCCACCTTATTAATCTGTTTTTAAACAAAGGTATTTTAAAATATAAAAATAGAATTTAATTTATGCACTTATTTTTACCTTCTAATCAACATTTTTGACACATTATTCATTTATTATAAGGATAACTGATTAAGATTTATTTTAAAATAATATTTTATTCCTTATTCTCTTTATCATCTAAAAAAAATATTTTATAAAAGAGACTGGAAAATAATTTAATTCATACAATGATGTTATAAATTATTTCCTTAAAAAAAGAACTCTATTATTTTAGATATATTTTTCTATATATTAGGGAATTAAACTATAATTAATTTTTTTACCTAATGATACAATATTAATAAGACTAAATTATCTTCCAATTCCTTTCCACTATACATGTAATATGTTTCATTTATTTGATTAAAGGGTGTTTAATTACAAATCCATATATCGATTGACTGAGGAAATTATTAACTAAAACTTGTAGTATTTATATATATGGTGAAAATACAATATAATTCCTCATATTATATGATATTTATTCACCTACATGGGTTTCAAATATAATTGGAAACACATTTAGTTTCCATAGGTTATCATGTTATGATTATTGGTTAATTTATGAATGTCTCCTTATAAGATATAATTTGGATAGGATATGAAATCCATTTTTTTATTTCTATTAGTTTTTATGATTTGATGATTGAAATGATGTTTCTCACATATTCATAGTGTTCCTTATATGATCGGTGGGGTGAAATTATATATCTTTTTAATTCATTAGATAATGATTTTATTTCATGAGATACCACATATTGTGCACAAGCAGTCGACCTAGAATAGTATATAATGATTTCTTATCCATGATACTTGACTTATACTATTTATTTCATGATTTATATTGTTTCTATATATTTATTATTTTATAAAATTATAATATCATTCCATTATTCCTTGTTTGTATGATTATATCACAGTCTAATTGCATGGTACATGTTTATTCATTTGAGATTACATGTTCCACTATCATAGCTTATGGATAACATTAATTGTTTCATGTAAATTTTAATAATATCATTATATCTTGATCATGTTTACTCATATGATTATGACCTAATCATTGATTGCATGATGATTAATTTTCCCCTTATTGGGCATTTAATATCACACCATTTTTTGTTTACATTCAATAATTTATTAATATTAGTATAACATATAATTAGTCTAGAGGGGATTCTAGCGTGGATCCCTTATTGATAAATTTTCGTAAGTATCTAAAAAAATCCAAAACTTTTATTATTGAAATTTTATTATTACATGTGAGAGGTTATTCTCATCATATGTAAATTATGTAAAATACAAATATGTATCACCTTGATCATGTTACTTACTTTTAATGGAATTTTGCATACAATGTTTTTTTGGCACCAGAATTAAGAGTATTAGTTTGAGTGAGCTATGTTGATATTAGATTATGGAATAATTATTTATATGTATTAGTGTAGTTTTTGTGTGGATCTAGATAATAAAAAATTATTGAAAACCATATAGATAAGTCTAAGTATTTGATTACATCAAGAAGATTTAGTAAATTTATTATTGTGCGGTTTCCTTAAAATTAAATCCATATATATATATTAAGAAGGTGGAATAGTTTTGAAATTAATTATTCTAGTGGTAATAACCATAAAAATAGAAGGTTTAGTATCAACTCGGTATTTACTCACTTCAAGATGATTAGGCATAAGGATGCCCAACTAGATTTACATTCTAAATGGATATATGTTGGTCATTCACAGTCTATTTGCAATATATTATTAATTATATATTATTTTATGTAATTATTTTATGTTGTTTGAGGGAGTCCAATCTAAAAAACCTAGATCGAACCGAGAGTGATTTAGGTTGAACAAAAATCTAATTTGATAGTTTCAATGTGTATTTCATTTCAAGGTTGAGTTGTGTATGAGATAATTTATGATAACTCTATAATGAGGTTAATTACTCAAAATAACATAATTTTGGATTTATTAATGTTTGAATATTTAAGTAACCAAGATAATGGTGGGCGTTGTCAACAATACAAGGATTTTCCTAATTAGTAACCTAACAAGATAAGAGTTTTATTAAGAAAAATAATCATTATGACAAATAAACTATCATGAATTATGATTAAAAATAATAAAAATTTTGAGTTTCCAAACATACCAAATAATATAAGGAATGAGTTTCATGTATGTTTAGGTAATTAATGCGGTGAAGGAATAAATATTCAATTTCCCATATGTCAAAAATATAGGAAGAAGTCCCAAATGGAACACGTCAAAGGATCTGGAAGATGTTTAATCTGTATAAAAAGTGGTCATCAAGAAAAAGACTACTAAGGGAAGTGGAATAGTTAAGTTAACACACTAAAGGGATATAATGCTCATTATAATATTCGATTTATAGTTCAATGTCTAAAATGTGAGAAACATGAGAATTATTTTTGTAAATAACCTAATATAAGGGCTAATAAGGATGAAAAGAATTTAAAATTTACAAGAATAAGGGAATAAAGAAAAATCATATAAAACCATAACAAATAGTGTTGGTTCTAATAATTTTTTTACTTAGGAACATAAATCATTCAATCAAGAACTATGAGTGTTATATTTTTTTATCTTATTTATCCAACTCCTTTGTGCCTAGTATTTTTTTTTATTAAGAATATAAAATCATCACCTATACGATAATATAGTAAATTAATAATAAACAATTATTTTGGTATTAATATTTTACCCCAAAATTATGTTTATAGGGATGTTTTATATTTTTATTATATTTTCTTTCTTTAGATAAAATTAATGTGATTTTGTAATGGGAATTGTTCCCTATACTTAAAGGAAACATTATTAGATTAAATAAGTAAGTCCCATTTCATATTAACCTAGGATAGCTTTTCAATTAAATTATGGTTATAAACACCCTTAAGATACAAATACAATGGCATTATACTTGATAAAAAATAAATATATTTTCTTTTATTAAATTGTTTAATAAAAAAACTCAATATTAGAGATAAGGCTATTTTTAGGAAAAAGATATGTTTCTTAAGTTTTTATGGTCAATATCTATCTAGTAATTATATAATTATTCATTCCTATTTATAGATATCATTATACATTTATACTAGTAATTTATAAATTAAATTAGGAGGATGAATTATTTTAATGGAAAAATGAAATTTAATGAAATTTTAGTACTATTATTTTCCTATAAAATAAATAATATGATTAATGGATTTAGTCACACAAAAAAATGAAATAAATTTTAATCATGAATAAATTTATTAATTTTGTACCATTATAATATAATTGTAAAATTAGTGGGAATAAATTCTAGTAACCACACTATGAATATTATGTACCTAGGAAGAGTGATGATATTGAGCATCATGAGTATTCATCATGAGGCTCACCTATCATAACATGTAAAAGAGGTGGTATAATTAGGGTTTTATGTAGAACAAGGCCAATCCAAAATCCAAAAATTGTGGTGTGATAGAAATCATATGTGAGTAATGTACAATCTTGAGAAAATTTTCATGAGAACCATGCTATCTAAACATCCACCCATAATATCCACTGGATATTATCTTATGATTAGGTCTTCTGAATAGATATTGATAGGTTTTTTAAGAATTAATTAAGTGATTATAATAATTTAATTATAAATTAAATGAATTATTTAACATTTTTTCGTTTACATAAAGAAATTACATTTTTAATATGAATAAATTGATAAAATTTAATTAATGTAGCTAAATTACTAATAAAATGATTTTATTCTTGAAATATATATCATTTAAGTTGGATTTATTTAAGTTTTTTTTTAATAAACTAAATATATTATTTATAAAATATATTTTTGATAGTAAAAATATATTAACACCAATCTAATTATTAATTTATAGGAAATAAGTTTAATAACATTTAAAATTTTAAGAAGTTATTTTCAAATCAAAATCGGTTTTACAATATTATTATGTTTCTATTTAAAAGATAAAATATAAAATTTTAGGATTTCTATATGATGAAATTATGTTAATTTTATTCATTTAATAAAAAAAATTAATGTAATTTTTTATCAATTTTCATAAAAAAATCATTTTTTGATGAATAGTGAAGAATAAATTTTTTTATAATACTATAGAATTTATTGATATATCATGATGTAAGTATGAGTTAAAAAATTATAAATTTTTATTAATGGGACAAAATATTTGTAGAGTAAAATTATATATTTAAAAATACTTTAATTAATTTATAGAACCTGTGTTTATCATTATGAAATATAAGAAATATTTTATTCTAATAATTTTTTTTAAAAAATTCTTTTAATTAAGTTTTAAAAAGATTTTATTATATTTTTATTTATTTTAAATCAATATAAATCTTATTTGGTTAATTATAAACTATTTCTTGTATTGTAAATAATAAAAATTTCTTAATTTTATCATAAACAATCTTTTTTCATAAAAATAAACATTTTTTCTAAAAAATGGTGTTTACATGTTATGTGTGATTATATTAAAATTACTTTTATCACAATTAGTATTTTTTTAAAAAAAATGTATTTCATATCATGAATCATTTTGTACGAATTATATAATAAGTACCAATTTATTTTGATGAATTAAATTTAAATTAATAAGGTAAAAATTAGTTACCATGTTAAACACCAAAATGGTAAAAGTGAAAAATATATGAGTAAAATAATAGAAATAATTTATAAAAAACATTTGAAAATTCATGGTTGGGGATTAAAAAACCATAAATCTTTACAATTGATTAGTTCCCATTATTTTAACAATTTGACCATTTTACAGTGACATTTGCTTTTATATAATTACAAAAAATGACACACCATTTACCTATCAATGGGGCCATCCCCACCAACCTCTAATTAAACTCCATGCCACTTATATTATACTAAAATATTCAAAAATAAATCCCAAAACTCCTATAAAATACATATATTTTATGTAATTTTTATAATACGTACTCTAAATTCATACTCTTTTTAAAAAAAGTGAATTATGAAGGTTGAGTGTAAAATTATCAAATAATCATGTAAAATTTATTTTCATATATCTTTTTATTATATATCCTCCAAAAATAATACAATAATATTGAAATAAATACATAATTATCATATGTATACTTATTTATTTTTATTTTTATGGGATATTCTTTTTATACCTTCCTCTGAACCATTAAAAAACAAAGTCGCTTGTGTTAGGTGAAGACTACCACCTCCATAAGTAGTGTGATATAATTTTTCATAATTAACATATATGAGTGGTTAATAGAAGCATTTAATGAAATTATATGATATTCATAACAATAATATTGTTTTTAAATTATAAACCACATAAAGACCTGGAATTTACGTGGAATTTCTGTTAGATACATGGGAATTTTACGAGTCCACGAAAACTGACGGTGAGTGATTCCGAGGACCAGTGTGCCCAGAATCAATTTCTGACATTTTTTTGGATATGTTCAATAAACGTACGACGGGATTTTATAAATTTTGAACCGGTTCTCAGAATTGAACTTTGAGGGCACCGTTGAACTTGCAGCGCAAGTATCCACTTATGAAGACTATAACCTTGACAATAGTGGGTTGGGATTAAAAGATAGTTTTTGGGGTTTTAGACAATGAATTTAAAAAAAAATAAGTGTGTGGATTAATTTTTATTGTTGGTTAAAACGTCCTCATGGAAGTTGGAGGTGGGACCACCACACCAAAACCTCCCATGAGAGGTTATGGTGGTGTGTCTCACTCGAACTCAACCTCCCATGTGAGGATTAAGGTGGTGGGGACCACCCGAGGTTAGAACCTCTTGAACTCCACATTAAGTGGGGTTAAATCCCTTGAGCTCCCAACTTTATGGTGAAAAATCCACTCAATTAATTATTTGAGCATCAATTAATTAATTTGAATATTTTTGAATTATGTGCGAATGATTAAATAACAGGTAAGAATAATCTACTATTTTGGTTGGCATTTGTCTTGGGAGAGGGGAGAACTTGGGAGAAGGCTCCCGACGAAGAACCCTCCATCCGAAGAAGAATGCTCCAACCGACACAGAACGTCGACCTTGATCCCGACTTCGACTTCCTTCCTCGGAACCTCCTCGACGTAGGACGCGTTTGTCTACAACGAATCGGTGTCCACCTTTCCGCAACATCATCAACGATAAAAAAAAGTTATGGGATTCATGCATTGTTTTTGCACGTTGTTTGTTTTTCTTCAATGATTATGAAACAAAGTCGCATGTTATCACCCTAATGTAGAGGGTGCGGGCCGAACAATCATGACCCGACCCCATCTGCCTTATTTATGGAATTTGACTCTAAATGCGACATGAGACTATAATGAGCATCTATCGACAACGATGATTGCAGATCGAATGCGACATCCTGAGGAGAGTGAGACTTCTTCTGGAATGAGTCTCCGGCCATTGGAAGTTGTCTGGTGACCCGTGGAAAGATCACAGGCGGATGCAACCGATGAGCATCACTGTGTGGCGGCGATGGCGCAACCGCGCCGCTCGAGGAGAAGCCCGCGGCCTGCAGGTCGTGGAGGTGCAGCGGCGGCCGGCGCAAGTCTGATCGTGAAGAAGACTGATGGCACCAGAAATCAAGTCACCATAGGAGGCGCGACACATCTGCGTCGCGAGGGAGTCAGTTGGCCGCTCACCCAGCTGGGAGGAGCGGGACCCACCGCTGGGTCCCGCGTGACACGTACTGGTGCCACGTGGCACCGGTTTGTCTCCCACCCGAACAACATAGCCGTTCGGTATTCCTAGGGGGAGCGGCCTACCCCTGGACGCGGCTAGGGTGGACCCCACGGGCTTCCAGCCATGCGGGCCACCAACCACGTGGGCTGGACCCAGCGCGGGTCGGGCTACCCCCGGGGGCCAGGCCACCCTCGTGGGCCGGGTTAGACCCATGGGCTGGGGTGGACCCATGGGCCGGGCAGACCCACGAGCCGGGTCGGACCCACAAACCAGGTCGGTCCGACTAGGCCGGACCGGAGCCAGACCCATTTGACCAGTTTCCACACTTTTGACCGTAAAATGAGCTACGATCAACCGATTGACGAACCGTATATGGTGACAGAAACCTTGGAAGGAGGCAGTTCTTTTGGTATACCCCACTTGAGGTTTTGACACAGTTAGGTTACGACAAGTTGGATCAAATGTAAATCCAACTGGGCCCTTCGAACGAAAATTCCAATAACTCTCAGACCGGGTATTCGATTGACACCCCATCTATCGCGTTGAGTTTCTTATGGAAAGATGGATCTTTTGGAAACATCATGATGGGTCTTCTTGGTAGTTGATGTATCAAAACTTGGTTTGAGGAGCGGACCCTCCCGTAATCAAGCATGCTTTGTGCGGAACCCTATGGAATGATGTGCACTGACGACTATTACTGGATCCTGTGTGGGTTTCACAGTACTGACGACTGTTCCTAGATCCTTTGTGGCTTCGACAACACTAGCGACTGTTCTTGGAAACTATGTGTGTTCGACATCATTGGCGACTATTTATGGATCCTGTGTGGGTTTGACAGCTCTGTTTATTATTCATGGATCTTGTGTGGGTTGGACAATTCTGATTTCTATTCCTGGATCCTGTATGGGTTCAACAGAATAGATGATGGCTACATCTGATCATCTCTATCTCTCTACAAAAGTTGTTTACCTATGTGAGCTGAGCAAGTAACATTGTGATTTCCTCATGACTAAGATGGTTTACAAGATATCTTAGGTATATGTATGGCCATATACCTAAGTGGGGTTATCTATTGATTTCATACTCTGTGGATTATCCATTGTGGATTTTGAGAGACATTGAGGGTCTCGAGGTCCCTACTGAGTATCTTTATACTCACAACTGCATGGGCTATGCCCGCACCTCGTTGTGTGGGATGCAGATGACAAATAGGACTGACTAAGGCTGAGTGTAAGAGGACTAGATGGTACTCGGAGTTGGAAAACACGACGTGATGTTATGTGAAAGAGACGAACAGATTTGGAGTGTTGTGGGGGATATCTATACCTACCATTCCAGTAGGATCCGTGGTGGATGATCCAAGAGATGCTTTTCACCATTCAGCTCTCTTGTCCTTTTCTATTGTACCTGTACATTCATTTGGGCTTGTATTTCCGGCCCCTTTACTTTTCAGAACTCTCTTGTTATACAGTTTTACTTTCTGTTTTGTATCCAGATGTGTACTCTATTGTGTGTGTTTTCAGTTATAAATGAAATTCCTTCCCAGTTTAGGGATTTACACCTTTGGTGCTAGTCAGTAGACATTGGCCTATAGAAGGCGGGCTTTGGATAGTCACGAAATGAACCCTGGGGGGATGGGTCGTGACAAATTGGTATTAGAGGAGTCAGTTCTACCGCAAAAATTAGGACTCTGATCTTTTCTGTGAAGCAATAGTGTTAAGGGTAATGAGTGTGGTTTTCAGTTTAGGGACTCCAGTGTTGGTGCGGTGGCTGACGTATCCATACACCAGGACCCTGAATTATTATTTCAGACTCAATGCACGAAAACACTTATTGTGTGTGTGTTTCAAGAGTTTTCTTAGTGATCTCTTTGAGTCATCTCACCAGGTATAACTTGTTGACCGTGGTGCACCTATTACTTTTCAGGATGGACCCACGCAGACAGTCCACCAGGGTTCCAGGATTTGTATGAGAAGGCATCCTACCAAGCGACGAGGCCTTCATGTAGGGTCCTATAACAGTGGAGGCACCAGCGGTATCACTACCCGTTGGGCCACCGATGCCACCAGCCCCAACAACAGAGAGTGCACACCGCCTGAGTGTGTTGCACGAGTTCTATCGCCAGAGGACACCCATTTATAGTGGCGAGACCAACCTACAGGAAGCTGAGAAATGGTTGGAGGCTGTGGTGAGAGTCTTCAGACTGGTAGGGGCACCAGCAGACCTTATGGGGATCCTATCCGCGAGTCTCCTTCCGGCAGTAGCGGGCAGATGGTGTATCATGATGCTCTAGGTGCCTGACAAGGAGACACTACTCTTGGATGACTTAGAGAGCCTGTTTTGGGCAGAGTTTTTCCCAGTGACCCTATGTGCGGTGCAGATTCAATAGCTACTTCATCTGCAGCAGGGTAGCATGACGGTGGCACAGTACTCAGCGAGGTTCGCCGACCTCTCGCGCTACTCCACAGATATGGTGCGGGGCGCATTCTTCAGATCCAGGACCATCGATCAGGGGATTAGGCAAGAGATCAAGTCTTCAATGATCTCCCTCAGCATCCCGACGCTGGTGGGGGTGTTGGAGCGAGCCCTCTTAGTAGAGAGTTTCTTTGCTGAGCAGTCACCAGCAATGAGACCCACCACCAGGTGTCACGTAGCAGAGTCTTCTGCAGCTAGAAGCAGACAGATGTCATAGAGGTTGAAGTGGACCAAAACATCTGGTGGACCACCTCAGGACTCGGGTTTGGGTGTGCGAGGCACATGAGACAGAGCCAGTCATTCGAGTAACAGACAGTGTTTCACATGCAGCGAATAGGGTCACATGGCCCGTGATTGTCTGACTTGCCATACATATAATGAACATATAGTTGAGAGACCTCCCAGGACGAGGTAGAGGTTCGATCGAGGTGATCCGCCGGGAGTAGGTGGACGTGGAAGAGGAGATGGTCATGAAACTATCGGTAGAGAACGTTACGAGGTGTTACCACCACCACCACTTGAAGGACCACCCCGACCACAAGGAGTAGGTGGACAGGGGAGAGCTCCACTCTAGGACTCTAAGGCATACGATCACGGGGCTCTGGAGATGATTCGAGGTACGATCTATGTTTACTCCACCTTTGCGGCATTTCATATTGACACAGGTTCCACTCACTCTTTCATTTCCACCACCCTAGTTCGGAGCTCGGAGATTCCGATAGAGCCATTGGCTCGATCCTTACGTCTAGAGACTTCTACGGGAGTAGACTCAACGATTATGCTCTAGTGTCAGAAGTGTGAGCTTACTCTAGGAGGTGAGATCTTCGGCTGGGATCTCCTCGTAGCGACGTCGAGGCCTTACGACGTCAACTTGGGTATGGACTGGTTATCTATAGTCCATGCTCAATTCTACTGTATTAGGCACAAAGTGCGGTGTATCTGCACAGATGGGACCAGGTTCACCTTCACCGGTAAGA
Organism: Viscum album; assembly: GCA_963277665.1. NCBI lineage: Eukaryota > Viridiplantae > Streptophyta > Magnoliopsida > Santalales > Viscaceae > Viscum > Viscum album. The sequence goes on from OY728122.1 coordinate 2,099,047,063, forward strand.
AGGGATCCTTTACAGTGTAGGAGGGACTTACTCGGAGTAGGGTGAAACCAATCACTCATCAATTGGCCAGCCTTACCCTCAGAGCAGTTGATGTGGAGAGTCTGACTTATCTTGTAGTGGTGGACCAGTATGCAGATGCTTTCCCTAATGATATTTCTGGTCTACCTCCCCACAGAGAGGTGGAATTTTATATTGACATGTACCCCAGGACGACACTGATATCTACACCAACATATTAGATGGCTCCTACTGAGCTTCATGAGCTACGGGAACAGGTGGAGGACTTGTAGGGTAAGGGATTCATCCAGCCCAGGTTTTCTCCCTAGGCAGCCCCGATTCTGTTAGCCAAGAAGGCAGATGAATGCTTGAGTCTTTTTGTTGACTACCGTCTCCCGAACTAGGTGACTGTGAAGAACAAGTACCCACTCCTGAGGATTGATGACATCTTGGATCAGCTGAAGGGAGCACGGTGGTTCTCGAAGATTGACCTCAGATCTGGCTATCACCAACTCAGAGTTTGAGATGAGGATGTGCAGAAGACAACCTTCAGATTTCGATATGACCACTATGAGTTCTTGGTTATTACTTTCATCATAACCAACACTCTAGTAGTGTTCATTGGTCTCATGAATAGGATTTTCTAGCTATACCTTGATCGCTTTGTCGTATCCTAATCGACAACATTCTGATTTACTCGACTACTGAGGAGCAGCATGCCTACCATTTGCAGGTAGTACCAGACACACTCTAAGAGAACCAACATTATGGTATGCTCTCAAAGTGCTAGTTTTGGATCCGAGAGGTTCACTTTTTGGGACATGTCATTACGGAGGCCAGAGTTGCAGTAGATCCAGTGAAGATCAAGGAAGTACTAGCTTGGGAGTCACCTAGGAATGTGATGGAGGTTCGGAGTTTATTGGGTTTGGCCGGATATTATCAGAGGTTCGTACTAGAATTCTCCAGAGTTGCATCACCACTTTCATCCATGACAAAGAAGGGAAAAACCTTCATGTGGTAAGAGAGATTCTAGTAGAGCTATCAAGAGTTGAGGAAGAGGTTGACTATTGCCACCCTCTTGAGGATTCTGGAGGAGGCCGTAGAGTATGTAGTCTACTGCGAAACATCAGGGACCAGACTCAGGTGTATCCTCATGCAGGAGTGAGCAGTGATCTCTTATAGTTCTCATTAGCTGAGACAATATGAGCAGAACTATGCCACCCATGACCTAGTGTTATCAGCAATGGTCTTCACATTGAAGATGTGGAGGCACTATCTGATGGGTGATCATTTCCCAGTCTACTATGACAACCAGAGTCTCAGGTATATCTTCTCTCATAAGAACCTAAACTTGAGATAGTGACTTTGGCTTGAGCTTTTACAGGACTATGACTTTGAGATAGTCTATACTCTTAGTAAGGGGAACATTGTAGCTGATGCACTTAGTAGGAGATCTCATATACAGCTTCTAGGAGAGGAGACATAGTAGCTGGATGATTTATAGATATCTTTTATGGAACGAGGTGGAGAATCTTTCCTTTATTCTCTTACAGTCACTCCTGCACTTTTTCAGTGAGTCAGGGAGGCACAACGTGGAGATGATGACTGTGAGGCATGACGTGCTCAGATAACCACTGGTTAGGCACCTGATGGATTTTATGAATGTGGGGAGCACGTAATCCTCTTTAGAGGATGTACTATGGTGCCAAACTCACTTCAAGAAGAAGTGTTGAGGTAATTTCACACATCTACTTTAGAGGTACATCCAGGAGTGGTGAAGATGTGCTAGTACCTTCGACGACAACACGGGTGGAGAGATATGAAGAAGGCATTAGAGGAGTTTGTCTCTCGAGGCATCACTTTTCAGCAAGTGAAGGTAGAGCATCACATACCAGCAGGTTTGGTTCAGCCTTTAGAGGTCCTAGAGTGGAAGTGGGATGTGATATCCATTGACTTTGTGACGGGTCGTCCACGTACGCCCAAGGGACATGACTCTATCTGGGTGATCGTCGAATGACTCACAATGTCGGATCACTTCCTACCGATCAGAGATCATGATTACGTAGAGAGATTGGGACGCCACTATATGAAAGAGATTGTGTGGCTACATGGAGTACCTTATTCTATTGTCTCTGATCGTGACACACAGTTTACTTCCCAGCTATGGAAGGGGTTACAGGAGGCTTTCTGGACACAACTTTGTCTGAGAACCACCTTCCATCCTCAGACAGATAGCTAGACCGAGCGGACCATTCAGACCCACGAGGACATGCTATGTACTTGTGTCCTCGACTTCAGCCACAGTTGGGAGGATCACTTACCATGGGTAGAGATTTCTTACAAAAACATCTATCACTACACCTTCAAGATGACACCATTTGAGGCCTTGTATGGTCGACCTGCAGATCACCAATGTGCTGGACAGACCCAGGGGAGTCAACACTAGTGGGACCAGAGATGGTAAGGGCTACCATAGAGAAGGTGCAGATCATCTAGGAGTGGTTGAAGACTGCATAGAGTAGGAAAAAGTCATATGCTGATAGGAGACAGATACCTTTGGGGTTCGAGGATGGCGACCATAACTTTCTACGGGTCTCACCCCGACGAGGTTTATGGAGATTTGGCCGAGGTGGCAAGTTATCTTCGCATTTCATCGGACCTTTTCAGGTCCTCAGCAGAGTTGGAGAGGTGGAATACCGCTTATATCTTCCTCCTCAGTTACACTGAGTGCATGACATCTTCTGTGTATCCTAACTGAGGAGATACATGCACAACCCTTCTCCAATCAACAACAATGGGGAGATGAACGTCGATGATGGGGAAACATTTACGGAGGTTCCAGTGGACATTGAGGATCGACAGGAGTGGGTCCTTCATGGATAGTCGATACCTATGGTGTGCATTTGTCAGCAGAACGAGAACCTCCAGGAGAGCACATGGGATAGGGAGGCTCAAATGCGTGCTCAGTACCCCCATTTATTCCACTAGTTCAAGTTGTATCCTACTGGTACATAAAGGTCTGAGGTGGGGAGAATGTAAAACCTGGAATTTCTATGGAATTTTTATATAAATACATGGGAATTTTACGAGTCCGTGAATTCTGACGACACGTGATTTCGAGGCCCGGTGTGCCCGGAATCAATTTATGATGTTTTGTTCGGGTACATTCAGTTAAAATACGAGTGGGATTTTATAACATTTGAACCAGTGCTATGAATTTAAATAAGAGTTCACCATGGAACTCACAACACCGATATTTTCTTAAGAAGGCTATCACCTCGACAGAAGTTGGTCGAGATTAAAAGATTTTTTTTGGGTTTTTAGAGAATGAATAAAATAAAAATTATGTGTGTGGATTAATTTTTATTGTTGTTTGAAACCTCTAAATGGAAGTTGGAGGTGGGACCACAACACCTTAACCTCTCATGAGAGGTTATGGTGGTGGGGCCACCCGAAATCAGCCTCCCATGTGAGGATTAATGTGGTGGGGACCACCCAAGGATAAAACCTCTTGAACTCCTCATTAAGTGGGGAGAAACCCCTTGAGATCCCCACATTATGGTGACAAATACACTCAATTAATTATTTGAGCATAAATTAATTAATTTGAATATTTTTGAATTATGTGCCAAAGATTAAATAATAAGTAAGAATAATCTACTATTTTGGTTGGAAATTGTCTTGGGAGAGGGGAGAACTTGGGAGAAGGCTCCCAACAAAGAATGCTCCAACTGATGAAGAATGCCCCAACCAACGAAGAACATCGACCTCAATCCCGACTTCGACTACCTTCTTCGAAACTTCCTCGACGTAGGACAAGTTTGTCTACAACAAATCGACGTCCGCCTTTTTGCGACTTCATCAATGATAAACAAAAAAAAGGTAGGGGATTTATGCCTTATTGTTGCACGTTCTTCATTTTTATTTATATATTATGAAACAAAGTCACATATTGTCACCCTAATGCGAAGGGTGCAGGCCGAACAAACACGGTCTGACCCCTCAGCCTTCTTTGTGGAAATTAACACTAAATGCAGCATGAGACCAAAATGAGAGACTCCCGACAATGATGATTGAAGATCTAATAAGACATCCTGAGGAGAGCGCAACTTCTTATGAAATGAGAAATGGGCCACTGGAACTCGTCCGATGACTCGTGGAAAGATCTCATGCAGATGGAACCGACGAGTGTCACCGCGTGGCGGCAGCGGCGCAACCGTGCCACCGGAGGAGTAGACCATGGCCGGTGGGCCGCGGCGGTGAAATGGTGGCCGGTACAAGACCATCTGTGAAGGAGACTAGTGGAACGAGCTTCCGGGTTTCCAAGGAAGGCGCGGTGCAACTGCACCGTGCGGTGGAATGAAGGGGGTCCACGACCCCTGGCTGTGGCTGTGCAGTGGTGGCTGGTGCAAGGCGAGCTACGAGGAAGACCAGCAGCCTGAGCCACTAGGTCGTCGGTGGAGGCATCGCGCATCTGTGCCGCGTTGGAGTCGGCTAGCTGCTCGGCCAGTTGGGAGGAGCGGGACCCACCGCTGGGTCCTGCGTGACGCGGACCAGTGCCATGTGGTGCCGGTTTGTCTCCCACCCGAACGGAAAAGATGTTCGGGATTCCCATGGGGTGCGGACTCCCTTATGGATGTGGCATGGGTAGACCCCATGGGACACCAGCCACGCGGTCCACCAGCCGCGCGGGCCTCCAGCCTCGCGGGCCCTAGCCACGCGGGCTGAGCCCAGCGCGGGACTGACCCAGCGTGGCCCAGGCTACCCAGTGCGGTCCGGGCCTCCCCCATGGGCGAGGTCGGACCCACAGACCGGGTTGAACCCACAGACTTGTTCGTAACCCAGTCCGGACCCGGGTCGGGCCGGATCGGTCCGACCGGGCCAGACCGGACCTAGACCCGTTTGACCAGTTTCCACTCTTTTGCCAGTAACTTGAGCTACGAGCATCCGATTGAAAAAACATCTATAGAGATGGAAACCTTGGATGAGAAGGTACTTTTGGTATACCCCACTCGAGGTTTGGACATAGCTGGGGTATGGCCGGGTTGGATCGAACATAAATCCAATCGGGACCTTGGAACGAAAATGCCAATAACTCTCAGACCGGGTGTCTGATTGACGCACCATCTATCACGTTGAGTTTTTATGGAAAGAAAGATCATTTGGATACATCAACTTGGGGCTCCCTGGAAGTTTATGTATCGACACCTGGCTTGAGGAGAAGACCCTCCCGAAATCAGGTGTGCTTTGTGCGGCACCCTGTGGCTGGCTGTGTACTGACAAATTTTCCTGGATCCTGTGTGGGTTCGATAGCACTAACGATTGTTACTCTATTATGTGTGGGTTTGATATAATTAATGACTATTCCTGGATCCTGTGTGGGTTCGACAACTCGGTTTACTGTTCATGGATCCTGTGTGGGTCTGATAGTTCTGATTTCTGTTTCTAGATATTATGTGGGTTCGAGAGAATAGGTGATTCAGTGGCTACATATGATCATCTCTTTCTCTCTACATAATTTGTATACCTGTGTGAGCTGTGTCAGTAACTTTGTGATTTCATCATGATTGAGATGGATTACCTGATAAGTTAGGTATATATACGGGCATATACCTATGTGTTTTTATCTGTTGTTTTCATACTCTATGGATTATCCTTTGTGGATTTTGAGACACCATGAGGGTCATATGGCCCCTACTGAGTATCGTTATACTCACATCTAAACGGGCTATGCCCACACCTTGTTTTGTTGGATGCAGATGATAAAATGCGCTGACCAAGGTTGTGTGTACGAGGACTGGATGGTACCCGGAAGTGGACCACATGGAGTGACGGTAGATAGAGGAGACGAACAGACGTGCAGTGCTGTGGGGGATATCTGTACATACCATTTAGGTAGGATCCATGGCGGATGATCTAGGAGATACTTTTCACCTTTCAGCTATTTTGTCCTTTTCTATTGTACTTGTACTTTCAGTTGGGCTTGTATTTCTGACCCCTTTACTTTTCAGCACTCTCTTGTGATAAAAATTTACTTAGTATTTTGTATCCATCTATGTACTATTTTTTGTGTGTTTTTAGTTATAAAGGAAATTCCTTCCCAATTTATGGATTTGCGCCTTTGGTACTAGTCACCAGCCCCTAGCCTATGGAAGGCGGGCTTGGGGTAGTCATGGTACGTGCCCTGGGGGATGGTTCATGACAAACCATTCCTTATTTCCAACAAGTTTTACATAAATGAATGTGTCGACTGTGTGTACGTGAAAACTACCACCTCCAAGAATTTGATGAATTGAACTTATTATATATTATTTAATTATTAATTTAAATTTCTTAAATTAAATATATGCACCTTAAAAAATATAAATAATTTTATTATTCTTCTATAATACTTATATTTTGACAAAATAATAACTTTCCTAACCACACTGAATGATTATGACTTGTACTTGTTTGGATATATTTAACCACCTAATTGGAAAGTTCTATAAATTTATCTTATAGAGGAATACATAAATCTAAATAAAGGTGTTATTAAAAATTAATTATAAAATTATGTTTGGTTTATGGTTTTGGAAATTTTAAATTGATATTTTACTTATAATTTTTATAACACACCTTTTCTACATTATAATTTAACAAAATATTATCATCAACAAATGTATTTTCAAGAATAATAACCAAAATAAAAGTTTACTAAAATTATAAAATTATAAATAATTATAGAAAATTTCAAATTCCTATAAGGAACTCATAATAATAAACATTTAATCTGTAAATACAAATTGACAAATTTATTTTGAACAACATAAAAAATAATTAATCAAATATAATAACATTCGATATTGAAAATAAAATATTGCTAACTAATATACTTGTCATAGATTATCATAATTTTTTAATAAAAATATATATGTATGAATAAGGTTTTTAGATATGTGATAAAAAAATTGCAGGAGGTTTGAGAAAATTTTGATAACAAGGACTAAATGTAAGGGTTTCGATATCTCATCTTTACATCAATGAGATATAATTTATATTTACTAATTTTTCATTTTTTTAATGAAAACTATTCCCTTGATTTATTTTTATTATAATTTTATTAAAATATAAAGGATTTTAAATCCATGTAATTTTTTACATTTATGGGTTTTTGATTTGATAGAAAACGATGTCATAAGTTATTTATTGACTTAATTTTACTTCCATGGGGTTATTGAACTATATTTCTTGACAACTATTTTATAATATCTTTTATTATTAATTTTCTTAATCATAAATGGTACCTTCTATTTTATCCATTGGGGAAACTAATTATTTAAATACAAAACTTATTTTTTGATTGATTTCTTCCAAAAAATTATAATATTATTAGGATTAATAACTGTTATTTATAATGTATTTTTCTCATCCATGTCTATATTTTACCTTATTTCAAATGTTCTACTTTCTTATTTGGAATCCCAAATAAGATTTTTCACTTATGATCCTCTTATAAATTTTGATATATCTATCCTTTAACATGATCCCATGTTCGATTTTTATTTTATTGATCCATCCCGCCATTTAGGGCCTTGACACATGATTCCTCTTATTATGATTCCTCAAATGGGGATATAAATTCTTGATAAAATAAATTAGTGTGTGATATAATTATAATCCTTCATGTTTTCAATATAGTAGACTTATCACCAATAGTATCTACTCATCGATCTCATCTTGTCTCTTTCTCTATTGAGCCAACAGTTAACACCCTTCAAAAAATTCTTCATCAATGAATTTAGTCTTAAAAAAATATTCACATGTTAGAATATATAGTCCAAATATATTTTTATATATTTATTACCCTTCATCACATCCATTTCTCAAATATAAACATCTAGATATGTACCTATATTTTCTTCAATAATTTTTACATCACTATTTTTTCAAACATATTTAGCCTCTTGTGGAATGATTTATCGGCCTTTCTCTTGTAGGAGTTGCCTAAAAATATCCCTTAACCAACTATATCTACATATTTACTCTAATTACCATTATTTCACTATATATAACACTTTATAACAAATAGTTTAATGTTCATCATTATTGGACTTCATTTATGCGACATATTATATGGAGACTTATTCACTCTTTGGCATATAAAAGATTTAATTTCAATTTAAATAGTAATTGTATTGATTCAAATACATATTTATAGGATATTTATTTATTTTTAATTCCATTATAGTTTTTTTATATTTTTATTTAAGTAAATACTATGTTGAATAACTTCCTTCAAATGCAGCACTAAACACAAATGATGTACAACAATTTTTAAGATAAATATATCCATTATAAAGTATGTATTGAAATACTGGGTATAAATGGGGGGAAATTATTTATAAAATTTAGAAAAAAATTTTATGTTCACATTAAATGATAATTTAGTTAGTGCATCTGAATAAATAATTTGATTATTTTATGATTAAAACTATAATTTCTTGAAAACATCCTTTTTTTGGTGTTAAATATTTTTATTTTAAGAAGGAAAATATATTTTGGTTTAAGGATGATAAAATTTATTGTTTATATACAGAATATATTAACAAAAACAGATATATTAATATATATAAGATAATAATAATAATAAATAATTCCTAATATGTGATTCTCCTATTAAAAAATTTTTTATTATATTTTTTCCTTATAAAGTTGAAGATCCTAAATTTTTTAATTACAATATGAGTCAATTATCTTTATTTTTCCATTTAGAACAATAATATTATATCATTATAATTTTGGTATATTCTTTTGAAATGGTTTTTTAGGTGGATAGTAAAAAACAAAGTTTTTTAACACAATATAATTTTTGACTTTATCATCATATAATCATGATTATAAACGTTTATGAATCTTTTTTAAAGATCAATAATGTATTAATGGAGAAAAATGATTCAATTAAACCTTATATTATGAATTTATAAAACCAAAGTTTAATGTTTTGGAAACATATGTAATATTTTACTCTTATTGTTTTTTATTCTCTTATATTAAAAACTATTTTTCATCAATTGTAGAAATTAATTTATAAAAACAGGCTTCGTATTTTATATCAACATATTCATATTATTCTATATGTTGAATTTAATTTTGAGGAACAAAATTACAATAAATAATATTCATCTTAATGACATTGATAATGGTGAAAGGGTTATTTTCAATTCATTGTTTTAGTAATCTAGTATAATTTTTATCTAATAAATTCAACTGATCAATTTTATAAAATTAATCTTATATGATAATAACAAATATTTAATGATATATTATGTCTCCTTTAATTTCTAATTAATGTTAAATAATCATAAGAATACCTAATAATTAAAAAACCATTTTCTATAAAAATGTTTTCCTATAGGTTAAATGTTTTATTTTATAATGTAAATTTCACTTACATATAAATTTAATTAGATTATATTAATCGTAGATTTATTTTAATAAAAAATATTTTTTGAACATGGATTACCATTTAATTTTAATAAAATATAAATTATTTGTGTCATAACTAGTTACCAATGAAAAACCCTAAAATGTAAAAGTTAAAAATAAAATGGTGAAAGACTGAAAAAATATTTAAAATGTGGATACAAATGAATTTTTCAGGGGTTTTGAAACTTCTTATCACCCTAAAAAATTAATTTACATTTTGATCAATTAGACCTATAATTGTGTCATTCTATCATTGAAAAAGTTAATATTAATAAAAAACATTCTTTTTTCATCTCTTTTAAAAGTAAACCACTTCATCATAATTTATCCAAAAATTAAAAATATTTAACTCTACCAAAAAACAACACATGTATATTTTAAACCCTATTAAAAAATATTAAAATAATTATCCTTTCAAAAAGACCATGCTAAAGAGACGTAAGTTGTTACCCAAGGGAGAACATCTATGGGGAGTGTTATTCTCTCAAGAGAGCTGTCTTATTACATTTCCTCTTTAACCTTATACATTTTTTTATAACCGTGAATGTATTATAATATTAATATTAATAGTACAATTATGGTTATTATACTAATTGACTACTAATTTTATAACTCCATCTACAACCATTATAACAATTAATTCAGCGTTATACATTTGTGTAGACTGTTGCCTCCATAAATCATGCGTTCTATTTTACAAACCATCTGACATGGATGGTCTAAAAGAGTTATTTATGGAAAAATATTTCAACTGTAAAATTATTATGTTTCTTAAATGATAAATATTTTATTTTTTCTACCCCCTCCAATTCTATGGAAAATTAAATTTTAGTCATTGTATGTGCAGACTTCCACCTTCACATAATGATATATTTAATTTTCTCTAAACCTCTAAACATGGATGACATGAAAAAATTGTTTAATTTTTAAAAAATAAATTTATAGATCAACTAATATTGATTTAAGGTAATATTGTAAATTCTATAATTAATATTATCAATGAATCATCATTGTAGACATGACCACCAGAAATAAACATATCAATTACCCTTTCCTAATTTGATACTATTTTTGAAAAACCAACCTTTTTTAAAAAATGAGATGATTAAAGACATAAAAATATAAAAATATATTGATTATGAATATATTTTATAACACATTTGACCATGGTCATCATAATGAATAATTTTTATAGAGTCAACCAAATCACATCATGTTACCATAATAAAAGAAGACTAGATAATATATATATATAATATGACAAAAAATTTAGTGAAATAAATAAAATATATATTAAAAGGTTATTAATAATGTTTTTAGTAAACATTAATTTTTTATTCACTATTTTAGGTTCATGTGCAGAATGAATCAAGACTCGAGTTAGGGTTTTCAACATATCCATTTTTATTCAGTGATATATGATTTGTATTTTCCACTTGTACACTTATTCTGATGTAAATATTTCTCATGGATGTCTTTTTATAATAATTTTATCAAAATAAATGTTAGTAAAAAAAATCCATATATTGTTTTACATTTATGGAATTTTTATTTAAAGGATAATAATGTGATATGTGGTTTGGGGAGTCATTTTTTATTTCCAATTGGGTCTTGAGATATATTTATCGAATATTATTTGATTTGATACCTTATTAAAATATTTCTCTATTATACTAGTCAAATAACATTTTAGGATGTTGGGAATTAATTTTTTTTTAAAAATTATTCCTAAAATTTACAACATTGTTGGGATTAATACCCATGCCATGTGATGGTCTTTTCTCATTCATGTCCATATTTTCACATTCCATAAATGTTCTCATATCATAATTTGGAATGAAAATATTTTTTAGCTTATGTGATATTAATATTTATCTTTACCCCATAAAAATAAATTTTTATTATCCTTCTTAGTGACATGGGTTTCAACAAAGGTATTTTAAAACCGAAAATGTCATCTTCCAAATCACCCTCATTACGTTTGGGTTATACATATTCTTTATTATTCTCCATTTTACAATATATTATTATTATTATTTATTTCATATATATTATGTATATAAAATCCATAAATATTATAATAGTTTACTGTATATATATATATATATATTTTATGGGATAATACTTTTTTATTTCAGGTTCTCTTTATGATTATCTCTCTTAAGTATACCAAATTTATTGAAAGTTCCCAATTTTATAAAACATGTAACATACCACCCATATATATTTTTTGACCATAAAAGTATATTAATGACTTATTTATTTTAATAATAACCCTCGTGGTTTAATTCTAGTTTTAAGGTAAATAATAAGTTCGTTCTTTCTTCAAAATATCCTTTACCCATTTCATAAAACATCAAACGACTAGTTTATTTTTATTCTTATATTTACAATACTTCACATGAATTTTATATAACTGGAAGAAAATTGTCATTGTAGAGACCCAAAGCTTGACATAAATAGTCATTACATTAGTTTTGCGGAATACTTATTACATTACAAAAACAGACGCCCAAAGACCGTATTAGTTTTGTGTCATTAGAAACTCAGAACAAAATCTTCTAATCATGGTGAAAGATGTTCAACATCTCGCATAAAGATCATCCCCTTTGGTTTTATTACCTAAAACCTTTATTTATATCCTGGGGAAAGGAAAACATAAAAAGGTTGAGATTAAATGCTCAGTAAGGGTTAACATAGAGAACTTAAAAACAATCGATAAACATTTGAATGTAAAAACATGAACATAAAACATCAAAATAATGAGTAATTAAAAAAACTTGGCAGTGCATAAGGCATAGATCAAAAAATAAAATTAACCACGATAAAATTACATGGGAATAAAACATGTAATTGTGGAAACAATTAAGCACAAGTTATGATTTCCATAGTAGCCAAGGCATTCCTGCCAAGACCATCATAGTGGACAAATTACCATTCTGAATTGAGTTCACTCCTCAATCCAGTCCTGTATCACTGAACTAGATTAACTTGTCATTCCAGAAATGTCTATATCATTAGATATAAATCATTACCCAATGAATTGGAGGGAGATATAGGTCCCAAACATCTCATAATAAAATCATTCTTATGTTTTCCACAACATAAACATAAATCATTCTTCATAACCCAAAGAATAAAATGAGTTCCATAAAAATCATCCCATCATAACTTAATCCATATATAACAAATGGATATCATTTCATCATAAGAGGAATAAAACCATGTATATAATATAGATATTATACTTGAAACATGGACATATGAAATAATGTCATCTTAGATGGAAAATGGTTTTGATAAAACACTTCAAATGAATTCTTGAGGAAAATATACTTTCTTCTTCAAATTCATTTTCTTTTCTCAAAATGACATGAACTTTTAAAATAAAAGGATTTTGTTGAAAATAGTCATGAAATATTTTAGAGTAATCTTCATGAAAATAAGGTGTTATAAAATCGTAAAAATATGTTCATCCCTTATATGTTAAAAAAACATTCTCCTCGTACTTTTAACGGAAATGTCCAAAAGTACCACGTATGGTAAACAAAATAAATATTCCTTCCATAACACAAAGTAAAAGTCAAGAGGGGTAATAATGAATTTAGACATACATGGAGTAATATTAAACACTTTATGAAAAATATTTTTATGGACATGGATTAATAATATTACCCTAGTATGTACTTACATATAAGAAATCTCGGATAAAAATGAGATTGCAAAATTATCCCTTACCTTAGGTCCAATTTCTTCCGTACGGGTCCGAAACTCTTGTATAGTGGGTTTAAACATATTATTAACTTGTAAAAGAAGCATAATAATATTTATGATATCATATATGATTCTTTTTTGACATTATACTACCCGTTCTTTTGTCAATTCCATGTTAAAGCAGTGTTTTGGGTAAAATCATTTCTTTTTTCGTACATGTTTGGACTTGTTGTTCTTGATATTATTATTAATTATAACATGATTTACTTACTTCCAGAATTTAAAATATAATTTATATATCATATATATTCAGTATATATATAAATATATAATAGATAGATAAATGAAATGAAACACACCGTTCATGGAGACGGTAGGTAGTACGTACGCATGAACGTTGTTTTCTTTTCCTTATTGAATTTAATGGAAGTATTTAGATGACATATATATATATATATATATATATATATATATATATATATAAATATATCTAGAAGGATTATTATGTCATATATTACATGATTATTTATTATATATACTTTATAATTATTCTTGAATGGTTAACTTGGAGAATGAATCTCATCACGTCGTGGAGACGGTAATCCTTACATACGCACGATAGATGATATCATTCCCAAAATTATTGAATGGAATTAGAGTGGAAGATATAAGATATCAGAATCCATATCATGTTATAATAATCAAATATAGATATTTTTTACACCCATATACCCATCCAAGTAAGGTGGTGGTGGAAAAACAGATTACACCATGGCGTGGAGATGATATTCCATACGTACGCACATGCAGTGATTTCATTTTTTGTAGGATGGATAGAAAGTGAAATAGGGTTTATTAATATTTATAATAACATAATTTTATATTTTTAATAATTATGTTATTACTTTATATTGAAACATCTAAACAAGAGGAAGTAGAAGAAGAAAGAAACTTGAATGAATCGGTAGAATGTATTACCTCTTCCTCGAAGTGCCTCCTTTAAACTTCCTCTTAGGGCACTAAAGTTGGTCTTTGAAGAATACCACGACCTCTGGTATGTTTCTAGATATTTGGATACGGGAAATGGGCAGAGTTTGGCCGATCATGAAGGCTCAATGTGGTGTGAGGAGGAGAGGGAGGTGTTTCCCTTTTATAAGAGGGGTGAGGGGAACCATAGGAAAAATATAAAATATTATTTTATAATAAATTCATATTCGGTTTATAATGGCTCCGAGTTGATTTATTTATAGGATAAGGTGGGTATGGTTAGAAATTCTCTCAACCAATAGGTTTTAGACAAATTTAGGTTACCATTTTAACCTTATCATTTAGATTTAACTCTATGTTAAAGAATTTAAATTTTACCTTGTCTTCTTGCATTCTTACAATATATGGTTAGTAAAATTACTATAAACTACCAGTCGAACCCCAACTAGTTCATTAATATCATATATATTATTATATATGTTTTTTGGCTGAATATTATATTTTTTGGAATAGAATATCAATTAATAGTATAATATTTGTTTAAAAAACTCTTTTATGTCAATGTTGACACTATTTTGTATTTTGTTTTTTCTAAATTAATAAAAGCATTGTTTCTTCGAAATAAATTCATCTAGATAACCCTAATATGTTATATTAACATATAAAATATGTTTAATTCATAAAAAGTCTCAAATTATATTTATTCGGGTATTTATAACATCAATTATTTTAATATTTCATTAATAAGGTAATTACTGCATTATCATTGTATCACAAATAACTTAACATATTTAATGTCTAAAAATTATAAATAAAATACCATTATAGAGGAAATATTTTTTTAATTATAATTAATATTTAAAGTCGAATTTATCTTATGTATAACCCTATATTAAAAATGTTTTAGTTATTAAACATTGATTTTAACTATTTTAACTCTTCTTTAAAAAATATAATAAATGTGCTAATCTAATCCAAGTGGACCTAAAGGGTAGTATTTTATTCATAATGTTGTTTTGGGTCGAAAAATACTTATCCAATAGAATTAGAACACATGTTATGGTAATAATATCATTTTTACCCTTAATTAACTTATTTTCTTTTAACTGTGGTAAATAAAAGTAAAAAGTTTCTCTTCATAAAAAAATATTTTTATCTTATTGAACCACATATTACTCCTTGATATTAACTGAGTCTCTCGGATTTTTGAAATTCATCTCACAGAAGCGGTAAAATTAGGTTTTATGTAAAATTTCAAATGCTCCTAGGAGGTGGGTAAAAGGCGGTAAAAAGTTCAATAAAATTTTTATATACCAATATTAATATAAAATGAATCTGATTAATTACATTGAAATTATATAGGTATTATGTATCTATTTTAACCTAAAATAAATTTAAACAAAATAAATTATTATTTAAATAAAATGTAGGTTTTAACCAATAATTAAGTGTTTTAACTATTCATAAAAAATTGAATGTTTTCATAAAAATACCAAAAAATCACCCTAGGATAATTTTGATATTCCCAATCAAAAAATAAAGTCCATTTTGAAAGTTAAAATTTATAAAATTTCAAAAAGTGGGTATTACTATTCATAACAGCTAGTTTATATAAAATTTTAATAACATATCATTGTTTAGTGAAACCTGGTATTGCCTACAACGCACGCTATCGAGGAAGGTCGCGATTGCGTGTATTGCAAGCCATGTCAGTGCTGCGTGTAGTGCAAGATTTATTTGGTGTTGCGTATCACATAATGAGAACTTATTTCACTGACACATTATACAAAATCTATACATAATGTTGCATAGAATAATTTCTAGAAAACTAACTTGAAATTGTGTGTAACACGAGCCAAGAACAGTGTTGTGTATACTGCAAGCTAATACGGTGTTGCGTATAGTAAATGTTAATCTTGGTGTAGTGTATAATAAAAAACATCAAAGAAATTAAAAAGAATATATCTCATAAAATCTTGTGGTGTTATATTCTACCGCCCTTAAAATTAATTTCACCCTTGATATTCGTCGGGGTTATAAATGGTTTACTACTTGAAAGTTTCATTCATAGAAACCCACATCATAAAAATGAATACTAAAACATAATTTTAAAAAGTGAAGTATGAAACATAATGGTTACCCAAATTAACTCATCCTTGGGTTTCCACATAGGAGAACATAGTTGAAAATATGGATATGGAAGAGAAATCTTACCATCATGTTCTGATGAAGAGTGGTAGAGAACATGGCTATGAAAAAGCCAACAATAACAAAGCCACAAATTTGTGGGGATCTAAGGTACATCTAATTCATTGAATATGAGGGTACTAGGACAACATTTTTGGTTTTCAAGATCATTTCCCTAACATTGATAAATATTTTCACAAGAAGAAATACTTACTTGATTTCAGTATAATATCATCGTTGGTCATTCCATGAACAATTCCACTTTATATCTTATTTAAAGAAAGGAAGTTGAATTTGTCCTTCTTGAAATATTAGCAGATCATGTGATAGAATGATAGGTTATTCCATATGTCTCAATAAGTTAGCAAAAGTTATTAAATATACATAAGTCCATCTATGGTGAGATTAACCATTAATGATTCCAAAAATGGGCTCATAGTTCAACGATCATACCGCTTAATAGAATAAAACTAATTTCTACTAACCATGGACTTCTTGTAGGCCTTTGGTAGGAAATAATGGCATGTCACAGTTAGGTTGGGGGTTCAATTCCTGCAGCCTTGTCCGATGCGATGGGTTGTCTCTCGTTCTGCAGGTTGTCCCTTTTTCTAAAACTACACAATTATAACATTCCATAAATAATATCGAAAAAATTTCAATCCTTAAACAATAATATCTTATTTCCAACATAATACATTCCAATCTTTAGGATTCTCCAAAATACATATGTACAATCTAATAGTATAAAGAAAACTATTACGTGAAAGGTAACATAACAAGAACGTGAATACCATCATTTATCCCCCAGATGTCATAAGATATATCTTGTTGGTCATATTCCAAACATGTTTATACCTTAATCATGTATTATATTAAAACATTAATTACTATAGAACCTTAGTGAAAAAATGAATTCTTTCAAAATCTAACTCTTTCCACATACCAAAATACCAAAATTTCTATATACTCAAACAATGATATCACTTTATCCTTATATCAGTCATGAGCTCATGAATACTATTAAACATATAATTTTCTCCTTATTTATTTATTATTCGCATCTCATCTTTTTTCCAAAATCAATTTTCATGGTTATCTGTACCATTCAACATATAATTTCAAATACTTTAGGAAAAACAATAGTGTAACAATCCTTAGATGTTTCTTTTTTCCATATTAACATAAATTATTCTTGATAAACAATCAATCATTCCACTACATTCTTGAACCATTGGCCGAGCTTCATCATTTTATTCCTCAACACTATATTCATATCATATATCATTTGTAGTCTCTTTATCATCATAAACATAAATACTACCCATATGACAATTCTGATTCTCTTCATAAGATTTTCCTTTAGGGAATCTATTTGAATAAGGCCCATACATTCCACATTTTAAACATTTAACCGTTGTTGATGTCTTAGCAATGCCCTTATCCCTTTCCATTGTGTTAACTAGTCCTTTTACTTTGCAATTACTAGCTTTGTGTCCTTATTTTCCTCACCCGAAGCATCTTCCAGTTCCTTTGAAACATTATCCTTAATTCCTCTTCCCACATGATTTAAATGGGGGAAATTGAACTTTCTTTCCTCTATGATCATCAGGAAACTCCATTTTTCTCTTATTAGCTGAGTCAGGAATCTTACCAATGTTGAGATTATTGATCATATTATGAGATTCCGGATTATTCATAATAACGATGTTTGGACTTCCAAATATGGTTTCATTTGGTTTCTCAAGAATAATATCATTCCATTGTCCATCATACTCTATTAACATGAATACTACTATTTGCTACAATTTCTCAAAACCCAAAAAGAATATTATGAGAGGAAAAAATCGTACTAGAAAAACAACATAATCAAGGGGAAGTACATTCAATATCTAACATATTAGGTTTAATCCTAGGTTATTCATGATCGTTATCATAATTCTTGGATTGTAACCAATACTTTCTACATAACCTTACAGACATCCCTAGACATACCTTAGAAATATCTCTAGGGATCTCGCTAAAGTTCTCACATCCTAGTTTCGAAAGTTTTACTAAACCATTACTCTGATACCAACTATAGATACCCAAAGCTTGAAGTATATAGAAATTACATTAATTTTGCAGAATACTTAATACATTACAAAAACAGACACCCAAAGAACGTATTAATTTAGTGTCTTCGGAAACTCGGAACATAATCTTCTAATCATAGTGAAAGATATTCAACATCTCTCATTAAAATCATAACCTTTGGTTTTCTTACCTAAAACCATTCTTTATATCCTGGGGAAAAGAAAAAATAAAAAGGGTGAGCTCAAATGCTCAGTAAGGGTAAAAATGGAGAACTGGAAAACAATAAATAAACATTTGAACGTAAAAACATGAACGTAAAACTTCAAAATCCTGAGTAATGACATAAATCTTGGATGCGCATAAAGCATAGATCAAAAAAAACATTTACCATGATAAAATATCATGGGAATAAAACATTTAATTGTGGAAACCCTTAAGCCTATGTTATGATTTCCATAGTAGCCAAGGCATTGCTTCCAAGACTATCATAGTGGATAAAGTCCCTTACTGAATCGAGTTCACTCCCCGTTCCAGTCCTGTATCACTGAACCAGATTAACTTTTCGTTCCAAACATGTATATATCATGAGATATAAATCTTTACCCATTTCATTTGAGGGATATATAGGTCACACCCATCTCATAATAAAATCATTCTTACGTTTTCCACAACATAATCATAAATCATTCATCATAACCCAAAGAATAAAATGGGTTTCATAAACATCATCCCATCATAACATAATCTATAAAAAACAAATGGATATCATTTCATCATAAGATGAATCAAACCATGTAAATAATATAGACATTATACTTGAAACATGCACATATGAAATAATTCAATCTTAGATGGAAAATGGTTTTGATAAAACACTTGAAATGAATTCTTGAGGAAAATATCCTTTCTTCTTCAATATAATTTTCTTTTCACAAATTACCATGCAATTTTAAAATAAAAGGATTTTGTTGAATATATTCATTAAATCTTGTAGAGTAATCTTCATGAAAATAAGGCATTATAAAACTGTAAAAATCCGTTCATGCCGTATAAGTTAAAAAAATATTCTCCTCGTACTTTTAACGGAAAAGTCACAAAGCACCACTTATGGTAAATAAATGCAAGATTCCTTCCATAACACAAAGTAAAAGCCAAGTGGGATAATAATGAAATTAAAAATATATGTAAAATTATTAAAAAATTTATGAAAAACATTTTTATGGACATGGATAAAAAATATAACCCCAGTAAGTACTTACATATAAGCAATCTTGTATAAAAATGAGATTGAAAAATTATCCTTTACCTTAGGTCCAATTTCTAATGTAGGTCTCTGAAACTCCTGTGTAGTGGGTTTAAACATATTATTAACTTGTAATAGTTCCATAATAATATTTATGATATCATAAATGATTCAGTTATGACTTTATATTACCAGTTCTTTTGTCAATTCCATGTTAAAGCTGCGTTTTGGGAAAATCCTTTCATTTTTCAAACATTTTTGGACTTGTTGTTCTTAATATTATTACTAAATATATCATGATTTACTTAATTAAAGAATTTAAAACATGATTTATATATCATATATAGTCATTATATATATACATCAATATATAATATATAGATAAATGAAATGAAACACCCCGTTCATGGAGACTGTATGCCATACGTACGCATGAACGTTGTTTTCCATTCCTTATTGAATTGAATGGAAGTAAGTAGATGACATATATATATATACACACATAAATCCTGTATAATTATTATGTCATATATTTCAATATTATTTATTATACATAATTTATAATCAATCTGGAATGGTTAACATGGAGGATAAATCTCATCACGTCGTGTAGACGGTAATCTGTACGTACACACGAGTGATGATGTCATTACCATAATTATTGAAGGGTATTAAAGTGGATGATATAATATCTCAGAATTATTATCATGTTATAATAATCATATATAATTATTTTTAACACCCTTATACCCATCCAAGTAAGGTGGTGGTGGAAAAACAGATTACACCACGGCGTGCAAACGGTATTCCATACGTACACACGCGGGTTGATTTCGTTTTTCGTAGGATGGATTGAAGGAGAAATATGGTTGTTTCACATTTATAATAACATATCAGTATATAATTAATACTTATGTTATTACTTTATAAAGAAACAACTAAATAAGAAGAAGTAGAAGAAGAAAGAAACTTGAATGAATCGGTAGAAGGTATTACCTCTTCGTTGAAGTGCCTCCTTTAAATATCCTCTTAGGGCACTAAAGTTGGTCTTTAAAGAAGACCAGGACCTCTAGTATGTTTCTACAGAAGTGGAGAAGAGAAATGGGCAGTGTTTGGCCAATCTTGAAGGCTCCAAGTGGTGTGAGGAGGAGAGGGAGGGGGTTCCATTTTATAAGAGGGGTGATGGGCACCTTTGGAAAAACATAAAATATTATTCTATAATAAATTCATATTCGGATTATAATGGATCCAAAGTTACTTATTTCGAGTATAGGGTGGTTATGGGTAGAATTAATCTCAACCAATAGGTTTTAGATAGGTTTAGGTTACCATTTTAACCTTATCATTTAGATTTAACTCTAAGTTAAATAATTTAACTTATACCATGTCTTCTTGTATTCATACACTATATTGCTAATAAACATACTATAAACTGCCAATCGAACCCCAATTGGATCATTAATGTAATATATATTATTATATAAGTCTTTTTCCCGAATCATAGATTTTTAGGAATATAATTTCACTTAATAATATAATATTTGTTTTAAAAACTCTTTTCTGTCAATTTTGAGACTATTTTGTATTTTGTTTTTTCTAAATTCATAAAAGCATTATTACTTCGAAAAAAATTCATCTAACTAATCCTAATATGTTATAATAACTTCTATAATAATTTTAATTCATAAAAAGTCTCAAATTATATAATTCCCCAACCCCAGTTACTTAGAGTTGGTGCATTATTACATAACATTGGCATGATCACAAGAAAGATCAAGTCTTGAAAGACTGATTAGTTTAGTAGCCTTGGAATAAATAGATACATTCATAAAATTTAAATTACATAAAAAAATGAAATAATACAACAATATAGTCTCCATAGTCCACACTCTTATCCCCTCATACTATCCCTGCAGGTCATTCATAAAATACTTCTTCACATCCTAGGAAAAATAAAACATAGAAAGGGGTGAGCTGAAATGCCCATTAAGGATAACAATATAGGGGAAAATTTCATAAATAAGCATAAAAATTTAAGGCAATGTATAATTAAAACAAAATCCTTTTAAAACATGAACTTCAACATAATATGGTTGAAATAAAATGAAATAATTCCATATATATATTCACATGGATATTCTACTAGTCGAATAATCAAATTCAATATCAATAACCACTTTCATAATGATGGAATGCTTAATGCCAGACTATCATAACCACATAGCCAAGGACTCAAGATAGGACTATCAATACGATTTTGTCAAGGCCTTGTTCCAAGACACTAGTTTGTCTCATGAGACCTACCGATTCATCGAGGAGCTATAAAGGGATCCACCCATCACTTATTAGGTCCAATTCATTCCTCATATGAACAGGTTTAAACATAACATAAATATTCGTATTAAAACTAGCATATGAAATGTCAATAGTTTCTCCATAAACCATGAATGGTATAAAAATAACACATCCACAGTCAAACATATCACAAAAACTTCAATACAATATTGAAGTTTTGTGTCACAATAAATCAACGTCAGATAAACCTAAAATCCATCGAAGATGTTGACATAGATGAAATCAAAACTATTTGAGAGAAATATATATTTTTTAAATCATTTAAATGTCACATAATTAGAAAAAATGTACTTTGAAAATTGTCTTATAAGCATGTAAGGGATGCTTTGAAGATTTTATAACGGCGGAAAATAGCCGCACCCTCCGTATAAGTTAAAAAAAGACATTCTTACCTTCATTCTGTTGAAAAGGTTATAAAAAACCTTGTTTGGAAAATGACAGAAAGATTCCTTTATAAACCTCTTATAAGAAGTCAAAAAAGGGTATAAATGATTTTAACCCATATTCTTGTAAATAGAAGAAATGTTTTGAAAATCATTTTTAAGAAACATGGATGTGTATGATAAGTAAATACCAATAGATAATTACGTATAAACAACATCGGATAATGAGAAGATTCTGAAATACACCCTTACCTTGTACTTTTCCTTGGAAGGGGTAGGCTAACCTCCTGTATAATGGTGAAATAATTGTTATTAAATTATAAAATAACCATATACATTAATATGATATCATATATGATCTTTTAACATTTATTTGTTAATAATATCTTAGTATTATCATTGTTTCGGGTGTTAACTTACTCATTTTTCTTTTATATGTTTTGTTACGTAAGCTGTGTTTGTCATGGATAGGTTGTATCTTATTCATATCCAGAATGATATCATTTCCTTAAAAATTATTTTTATATCATCAAATGATAATTATACTTGAATGGATACGATGGAGAATGAGTCTAATCACGTTCGTGGAGACGGTAGTCCGTACGTACGCACGAACGACAATATCATTCTTTTGATATTAAAATAATATATAATTGTATGTTATATCATATATAAAGAATAATTATCATGTTATATTTATTATTTACATGAATTTCACATCATTATTATACCCATCCAAAAAATAATTTTTTGAATAACAATTACACCACGACGTGGAGACGGTAAGCCGTACCTACGCACTTATGGTGACATGTCATTCAAAGGATGGATAGAATACTGAATATGGTTGTACCATATTTATAATAACATCACAGTATATATAATATACTGGATTAATTATTTTAGAATGGGAATAACAAAGAAAGAAGAAGTTGAAGAAAAAAGGAACTTGAAAATGGGTTGTGAAAACATTACATCTTCTTCAGGTTCTTCCTTTTGATTTGTTCAAAAGGTCTCCTTAGGTTGGATTTCTGATCAAACTAAGGCCTATAGGCTGATTTGAGGGAATTTGAGAGAGTATTTGGGTAGGGTTTGGCCAAACCAAAAGGATTTTAATGTGTGAATTAGTGAGAAGGGGGAGTGCCCTTTTTAAGAGGGGTGAGGGGCACCTTTGGAAAAGCTAGAAATATTATTTTATAATAAATTCATATTTAGTTTATAATGGCTCCAAAGTGGATTATTTAAAGGTTAAGGTAAGTATGGGTCTAAAACCACTAAACCAATAGAATTTAGACCGGTTTGGGTCATTATATTAACCTTATCTTTTAGATTTAACTCTTAGCTAATTTGTTTGACACTTACCATGTCACTTTGTATTTTTATATTATATAGTTAATAGACATACTATATACATCCAAGAGACCCCAAATTGGTCCATTATTGATAAACCTATCATTATACAATTCCTTTGGAAGAACCTTATATTTTAGGGAATAAAATAGAATAGAATATTTTTTTAAAAAACTCTTTTATGTCAATTTTGACACTATTGGGTATTTTGTTTTTGATAACATTATAACAGAATTATTTCTTCAAACAAAATTTATATAACCAATCCTAATATGTCATATTAACCAATAAAATTTGTAAAATTCATAAAAAGTCTCAAATTACATTTATTTTGAAATCTATAATATCAATTATTTTCATATTTCATTAATTAGGTAATTACTCCATCACCATGGTGTCATAAATAAATTAAATTATTTAATGTGTAAAAATTATAAATAAAATACCATTATGTAGGAAATATTTCTTTCATTCTAATTAATATTTACAATATAATTTATCTTATGTATAACCCTATATTAAAAATGTTTTAGTAAATAAACATTGATTTTAACTCATTTAACTATTCTTTGAATTAAATAATAATAAATGTCCAAATCTAATACAAGTGGACCTAAATGATAATATTTTATTCCTAAGGTTGTTTTTGGTCGAGATACACTTGTCCAATAGAATTAGGACATGTGTTAGGGTAATATTAATATTATTTTTACCCTTAATTACCCTATTTACTTTTAACCGTGGTAAATAAAAGTAAAAAGTTACTATTCATCACAAATTATTTTCATCTCATTGAACCACATTTTACACCATGATATTAACCATGTCTCTTGGATTTTCTAAATTCCACTCACATAAGTGGTAAAATTATGTTTTATTTGAATTTCCAAATTCTCCTAGGAGGTGAGTAAAAGACGGTAAAAGTTCAATAAAATTTTTATATATATATAATTATTCTAAACTAACACTAATGAATTACATTGAACTTATATAGGTATTATGTATATATTTTGACCTTAATTAAATTTAAATAAAATAAATAATTATTTAAAAAAAAATTCTGTTTTAAACTATAACTTAGTATTTTTTCACTATTCATCAAAAATTGAATGATTTTAAAAAAATACCAAAATTTCACCCTATGCTAATATCAATATTACGAATCAAAAAATGAATTCAATTTTGAAAGATAAAATTTATAAAATTTCAAAAATTGGTTATTACTATTTATAATGGCTAGTTTGATTGGTTGTGGTGTGTGTGTTAGAACTCAAAGATGCGTACAACACACGCTACTGTATTATTCAAAGGGAAGCGTACCATGGAAGCTTGGGGTGTTAAAATCTCTCATATTTCAAATAATTTCACCCTCGAAATTTCTAGAATTCTATCGCATGAAAATACTCGGGTGGTTCATCATCATAAGTTCTTCGGGTTCCCACGTTGCCTCTTCCATCTTATGGTTTCTCCACAAAACATTTACCAGAAAAGTTGTCATGTTTCTCAGTACTTGTTCTCTCGTATCAAGAATCATGACGTGATCTTCTCAATATGGCAGATCGGGATCCAGTTCTAATTCCTCATAGGTGAGTACATGCATTGGGTCAGGCATGTATTTCTTCAACAGTGATATGTGGAACACATCGTGATCTTTGGAGAGACTTGGCGGCATTGCCAAACGGTAAGCTACAACCCCAATTCATTCTAGAATTTCGAAAGGTCCGATGTACCTAGGACTCAATTTACCCTTCGACTGAAACGTATAATTCCCTTCCATGGAGATACCATCAAGAAAACATGATCTCCTACCTGAAATTCCAAATCCTTCCTTCGATTATCAGCATAGCTCTTCTACCTACTTTGATCTGCTTTGATGTGGTTTTGGATTACCTTTACCTTTTCCATTGTTTCCTCCACCAGTTCAGGGCCTACAAGTTTTCGTTCACCAACGTCATCCCAACAGGTTGGGGTGCGACATCACTTTTCGTATAACGCTTCATATGGTGCCATATGAATACTCGAATTGAAGCTATTTTTATAGGAAAATTCCACCAGAGGTAAATATTGATCCCAAAAACCCTGTAAGTCAAGTGAGCATGCTCTCAACATGTCTTCTAAGGTTTGAATAGTCTGTTCTAATTGTCCATCTGTTTGAGGGTGGTAAGAAGTTCTCAAACGAAGTTCAGTATCCAAGGCCTTCTGAAGACTCTTCCAGAATCTTGAAGTAAAACAGGGATCACGATCAGAAACAATTGATAGGGGTATTCCATGAAGTCTCACAACTTCATTAATATATAATCTTTCTAGAAGTTCCAGTGGTAGATCATCTCTTATTGCTTGAAAATGTGCTGACATGGTAAGACGATCAATAATTACCAATATTGCAATGTTCCGTATAGGAGTCTTTGGTATCCCCATAACAAAGTTTATCGTAATATTGTCCCATTTCCACTCTGGTATGGGAAGAGGTTACATGTCTCCTTTAGGCTATTTCCTTCCAGCTTTCACTTGTTGAAAAACCATACATCTTGACACAAAATCAGCAATCTCCCTCTTCATGTTATCCCACCATAAATTTTCATTTAAATATCTATAAATTTTGGTGCACCCAGAGTGTATAGAAAAATTGGAACTATGAGCATCGTCTAGAAATTCCCTTTTTAGATCAGGTGTATCAGGAACACAAAGTCTCTTCCCAAATTTCAAAATTCCATCTTCATATACAAAGTCTCTCAATCTCCCATCATTCATAACTTTAATCTTCTTTTTAAATTCTTCATAATTAGTCTGAGAACTGTTAATCATTTCTAGTAAATATGGTTTGGAATCCATTTGAAAAATCATTGATGTTTCACCTTCCATGGTTATTCCCATGTCCATCTTCACTAGATCCATGAAAATTGGATCCCTTTCAATTCTCATATTGTTCAAAACTCCATGATCTTTTCTGCTCAAAGCATCTGCCACCTTATTTTCCTTCCCCGAGTGGTAGTGTATCGTACAATCATAATCCTTGAGTATTTCAAGCCATCTCCTTTTCCTCTTGTAGAGTTCTTTTTTTAGAAAATATACTTCAAACTCTTGTGATTAGTTTAAATATCACATTTTTCACCATAGGGCTAGTACCTCCATATCATCAAAGAAAAGATCACAGCTGCTAACCCGAGATCTTGAGTAGGATAGTTTTTTTCATGAATTTTCAACTGTCATGATGCATAGGCTATTACCATATCATTCTGCATAAGGACACAACCAAGTCCTTTTTTCGATGCATCACTATAAATAAAAATTCATCATTCCCCGATGGTAGATTCAATATAGGAGCATTGAAAAATCTTCTCTTCAGTTATTCAAAACAATATTCACACTCTTTTTTCCAAATAAATTTAACCCCTTTATGTGTGAGCTTTGTTAATGGGTTAGCCAACTGGGAAAAATTCTGGATGAAACGTCGATAATAACCTGCTAAAACAATAAAACTGTGTACCTCAGTTATACTCATAGGTGTTGGAAATTCTAGGATTTCCTTGGTATTAGAAGGATCAACAGAGATTCCATCTTTAGAGACAATATGGCCAAGAAAAGAAATCTCCTGAAGCCATAATTCACACTTTCTAAACTTCCCATATAATTCATGTCTTCTCAGAGTCATCAGGTTAATGTGCAAGTGATTTTTATGATCTTCGTAGCTTTTGGAGTATACCAAGATATCATCAATAAATACCACCAAAAAATCATCGAGATATTACTTGAAAACTCTATTCATTAGATCCATGAATATATAGGGTTCATTAATCATCCCAAAAGGCATTACCGTAAACTCGTAATGCCCGTACCTTTTTCGAAATGCTGTCTTTGGATTGTATACCTTCTTCACACACAACTGAGGGTATCCAGATCAA
The DNA here is from genome assembly GCA_963277665.1 of Viscum album. Lineage (NCBI taxonomy): Eukaryota > Viridiplantae > Streptophyta > Magnoliopsida > Santalales > Viscaceae > Viscum > Viscum album. The sequence continues at coordinate 2,099,074,722 of OY728122.1, forward strand.
AGGTTAATATTTGAAAAGTATTGAGCTCCATGTAGTTGGTCAAATAAATAATCAAGGCGAGGTAGGGGATACTTGTTCTTTATTGTTATAGCATTGATCTCCCTATAGTCGATAAATAACCTCATAGATCTATCTTTCTTTTTAACAAAAAGAACAGGGGATCCCCATGGAGAAACACTAGGGAGAATAAATCCCTTATTACTCAATTCCTCTAGTTGTTTCTTTAGTTTAACTAATTTCACAGTGGCCATTCTATAAGGGGTCTTCGATATAGGCCTTGATCCAGGAATTAAATCAATGGAAAACTCATCTTCTCATTCTGGAGGATGTCTAGGTAAATCTTCCGGAAACACATCTATATATTCATTCACAATTGGTACATCCTCTATTTGAACATTTTTTTCCTCACCCACAGTCATTTTATTCTCGTCCTCCCCAATAATTGAATTTAGTTGAGCTATTGGGGGTGGATCTAGATAATAATTAGGTGGTGACGATTCTTCACTAAAGATAAGGTGTTCCTTATCATCACCATCAAAAATCATAACCTCCTTCTTTTTACAATAAATCTTCGCATCATGGTCCAAAAGCCAATCCATACTGAGGATTATATCAAACTCAATCATAGGTATGACGATGGGATCAGCAGATAAAGAACATTTATGCGCTCTGATGGGGACTGAATCACAAAACATTGTTGAAAAGATATTTCCCTTAGGAGTTTTAACTGACAACTCCCTTGTTAAATCAAATTGGAAATATATAATTTTCAAAGCAAATTGGGAAGATATGAAACAATGCGATGATCTAGAATCAAAAAATGCATTTTTTAAACTTGAGGCAACCATTAAATTACCTGCCACCACATCTTTCAGAGCTTCTACCTCAGGAGTAGTGATAGCATAATATTGGGCTTGATTCCTTGGCCTTTTCTGAGCTAATTTCACCTGATGATGAGGACATTCATTTGCATAATGTCCCATCTGTCTGCAATTATATCATTGGACATCGGTTGCTTCCTTCTTCCCCTAGAAATCATGATCTTGGTGGCCTTTTCACCACACTTGTAACAGACTCCCATTCCATTAAAGAAAGTATCGGGGTGTTTCTTCCCATATTTACTGCAGTATAGATATTAAAATTTTCCCTTATTCCCCTTATTTCCATTCCCAGATTGATCAACAGGTATCTTCTTCTCTTGCTTTGCTTTAAATTCATAAGACTTAGAGAATTCATTTTCTGTCTTGATAGCACATGAGACAATGTCTTCGTACGACGAGAAGGATTGTGAGACTAACGTTCGACAGAGAAAAGGTTTTAACCCATCAAATAAATGATCAATATTACTTCTTGGGTTACGTATATAATCTCCGGCATACCTTGCTAACCTCGTAATGTTATCCGCATACTTTGCGACATTCTCATCCTCCTTTTGTCTCAGACTCAGAAATTTCCTTTCCATATCTGCTCGATGGTCACGAGGAAAGTATTTTTCTAAAAACATATCATTGAACTCCCTCCATTCCATATTGGATAATTCATCATCTTCCTTCATGTTTTGAATCAATGACCACCATTGATCAGAATCTCCAGAGAGGCGATAAAATACCATGGAAACTTTTTCCCTTTCACTACTCCCCAAAGCCTGAAATATTTTCTCTAGGGAACTTATCCATTTCTCATCTATTAATGGATTTGTACTCCCATTGAATGTTGGTGGCTGCTGCCTCATTAAGAGTTCTAACATTGGACCTCCATGTTGTGGATCAGGGTGCTCCATACAGGTAAGGTTATTATTCATAACCCGAGTTAGTTGTCCCAGTATGGTGATTAGTTGATCAGCACCAGTTGCATCACTAGCTCCACTATAATTATCTTGAGCAGGAGGGAAATCCCTGCATGGAGTGCGTGCATTGATATGGTTTCCATTTCTTCTACTAGGCACCATTTCTAATCAATGGCATAAACTAGATTAGTTTATGAATCAAATACATAATTTCATACTTATAAAACACTTAACATAAATTGAACTATTTATGGATATAATCCATAATCATAAAAATGTTTTTTTGAGGACGTATATACTCATAAACTCTTCATAATGATTTTTAAAGAAAATGAGAGTTATCCTAAGCATATCCACTGGGAGTGTCGTAACTAAGAGTGCAGCAAGGCCCGTTGTCGTGCACCGGTTCCTGTTCGAGTCTAGCTCAAAGCAGTGTTTTCAGGTTTTACCCCTAGGTACATCTGTGCCAGAGCCACCTCTAACAGCTCGTATCCAGACAGGGATGTATTTTTTGGAAAACTCACAAAATCTCTACAATACCAAAATTCTAGGAAGTTCTTATATACTAATCCTCAAAGTCCATCTTAAATCTATGTGCTCTAATTAGACTTTATCTAAATCTAGCTTCCATGGTTTGTACTAAACTTCCTCTGATACCAACTATAACGCCTCGACCCCAGTTGCCCAGAGTCAGTGCATTATTACATAACATTGGAATGATCACAAGAAAGATCAAGCCTCAAAAGACCGATTAGTTTAGTAGCCTTGGAATAACAAGATACATTCATAAAGGTTACATTGCATCATAAAGTTAAATACTACAACAATCTAATCTTCAAAGTCCACACTCTTATCCCCTCATACAATCCCTGCAGGTCATTCATAAAATACCTCTTCACATCCTGGGAAAAATAAAACATAGAAAGGGGGAGCTCAAATGCCCAGTAAGGATAAAAATATAGCGGAAACTTTCATAAATAAGAATAAAAATTTAAGGAAATTTATAACTAAATCAAAATCCTTTTAAAACATGAAATTCAGCATAATATGGCAGAAATAAAATGAAATAATTCCATATACTTATTCACATGGATATTCTAGTAGTCGAATAATCACATGAAATATCAATAACCACTTTCATAATGATGGAATGGATAATGCCAGACTATCATAACCACATAGCCAAAGCCTCATTCCAAGACTACAAATAAAACCTTGTCAAGGCCTTATTCCAAGACACAAGTTTGTCTCATGAGACACCCTGATGCATCTAGGAGCTATAGCGGGCTCCACCCATCACTTATTAAGTCCAATGCATTCCTCATATGAACCAGTTTAAAAATAAAACAAATATTCGTATTAAAACTAGCATAAAAAATTTCAATACTTTCTCCATAAACCGTGAATGGTATAAAAATAACATCCACAGTCAAACATATCATAAAACCTTCAATAAAATATGGATGTTTTTTTATCACAATAAATAAACTTCAAATAAGCTTAAAACCCATCAAAGGATGTTGACATAGATGAAATCAAAACTATTTGAGATAAATATCTCTTTTTTGAAATAATTTAAAAGTCACATAATTATAAAACATTTACTTTGAAAATTTTCTTAGAAGCTTGTAAGGGAAGCTTCGAAGATTTTATAATAGCGGAAAATAGCCGCACCCGCTGTATAAGTTAAAAAAGGCATTCTTACCTTAATTATGTCGAAAAGGTTAAAAGAACCATGTTTGTAAAACGACAGAAGGATTCCTTTATAAACCTCTTATAAAAATTCAAACAAGGGATAAATGAATTTATCCCATATTCTTGTAAATAGTAAAATTGTTTTGAAATACATTTTTTAGAAACATGGATGTGGATGATAAAGAAATCCCAGTAGATAATTAGGTATAAAAAACCTTGGATAATGAAGAGATTGTGAAATACACCCTTACCTTGTACTTTTCCTTGGTTGGGGTAGGTTAACCTCCTATATAATGGTGAAATAATTGTTATTAAATTATACAAGAATCATATACATTAATATGATATCATATATGATATTTTAACATTGATTTGTTAATAATATCTTAGTATTATCATTGTTTCGGGTGTTAACTTACTCGTTTTTATTTTATATGTTTTGTTACGTAAGCTGTGTTTGTAATGGATAGGATGTATATTATTCATATCCATAATGATATAAAGTCTTTAAACATTATTTTTAAATCATCAAATTATAATTATACTTGAATGGATACGATGGAGAATGAATCTCATCGCGTTCGTGGAGATGGTAGTCCGTACGTACGCACGAGGGACAATATCATTCTTTTGATATTAAAATAATATATAATTGGATGGTATATCATATATTCAGAATCATTATCATGTTATATTTATTATTTACATGAATTACACATCATTATTATATCCATCCAAATAATAATTTATTCAATAACAATTTCACCACGACGTGGAGAGGGTAAGCCGTACATACGCACGTATGGTGACATGTCATTCAAAGGATGGATAGAATACTGAATATGGTTGTACCATATTTATAATAACATAACAGTATATATAATATTATAGAGTTATTATTTTAGAATAGGAATAACAAAAAAAGAAGATGTTGAAGAAGAAAGGAACTTTCAAAAGTGTGGTGAAAACATTACATCTTCTTCGGGTTCTTCCTTTTGATTTGATCAGAAGGCCTCCTTAGGTTGGCTTTATGATCAAACTAAGGACTATAGGTTGAATTCAGGGAAGTTGGGATAGTATTTGGATAGGGGTTGGCCGAATAAAAAGGAATTGCAAGTGTGAATTAGTGAGAAGGGGGAGTTCCCTTTTATAAGAGGGGTGAGGGGAACCTTTGGAAAAGATAGAAATATTATTTTATAATAAAATAATATTCGGGTTATAATGGCTCCAAAGTGGATTATTTAAAGGTTAAGGTGGGTATGGGTCTAAAACCACTCAAACAATATAATTTAGACATGTTTGGGTTATTATATTAACCTTATATTTTAGTTTTAACTCTTAGCTAATTAGATTGACACTTGCCATGTCACTTTGTATTTTTATATTATATAGTTAATAAACTTACTATATACATCCAAGATACCCCCAATTGGTCCATTATTGATTCACCTATAATTATACAAGTCCTTTGGTTGAACCTTATATTTTTAGGAATAAAATAGAATAGAATATTTGTTTTCAAAACTCTTTTATGTCAATTTTGACACTATTGGGTATTTTGTTTTTGATAATTTTATAACAGCATTATTACTTTGAAAAAAATTTATATAACAAATCATAATATGTCATATTAAACTATAAAGTTAGTGTAATTCATAAAATGTCTCAAATTACATTTATTTTGATATTTATAATACCAATTATTTTAATATTTTATTAATTAGGTAATTACTCCATCACCATGGTGTCATAAATTAAATTAAATTATTTAATGTATAAAAATTATAAATAAAATACCATTATGTATGAAATAATTTTAGCTTTTTAATGAATATTTAAAATAGAAGTTATCTTATGGATAACCCTATATTAAAAATGTTTTAGTAAATAAACATTGATTTTAACTCTTTTAACTCTTCTTTAAATTAAATAATAATAAATGTCCTAATCTAATCCAAGTGGGCCTAAAAAATAATATTTTATTCCTAAGGTTGTTTTTGGTTGAGATACACTTGTCCAATAGAATTTGGACATGTGTTAGGGTAATATTAATATCATTTTGACCCTTAATTACCCTATTTACTTTTAACCGTGGTAAATAAAAGTAAAATGTTACTATTCACCAAAAATTATTTTCATCTCATTGATCCACATTTTACTCCTTGATATTAATTGTGTATCTCAGATTTTTAAAAATTTCACTCACAGAAGTGGTATAATTAAGTTTTATGTGAATTTCCAAATTCTCCTATTAGGTGGGTAAAAGAAGGTGAAAAGTTCAATAAAATTTTTATATATCAAAAATTATTCTAAACTATCTCCAATGAATTAAATTGAACATATATAGGTATTATGTATCTATTTTGACCTTATTAAATTTAAATAAAATTAATTATTATTTAAATAAAAATTTGGTTTTAAACTATAACTTAGTGTTTTTCACTATTCATCCAAAATTGAATGCTTTCAGAAAAATACAAAAATTTAACCCTAGGATAATTTTGATATTATAAATCCAAAAATGAAGTCCATTTTGAAATATAAAATTTATAAAATTTCAAAAAGTGGGTATTACTATTCATAACGGCTAGTTTGATTGGTTGTGGTGTTTGTGTTAAAACTCGAAGTTGCGTACAACACACGCTACTGTATTATTCAAAGGGAAGCATACCGTGGAGTCTTGGTGTGTTACAAATTACATTTATTTGGGTATTTATAACATCAATTATGTTAATATTTCATTTATACGGTAATTAATTCATCATCATTGTATCATAAATAACATAAATTATTTAATGTCTAAAAATTATAATTAAAATACCATTATGTATGAAATATTTTTATATTTATAATGAATATTTATAGTCGAATTTATCTTATGTATAACCCTATATTAAAAATGTTTTAGTTACTAAAATTTGATTTCAACTATTTTAACTCTTCTTTAAATAAAATAATAATAAATGTCATAATCTAATCCATGTGGACCTAAAGGTTAATATTTTATTCATAAGGTTTTTTTGGTCGAATTATACTTATCCAATAGAATCAGGACATGTGTTATGGTTATAATATCATTTTTACCCTTAATTATCCTATTTACTTTTAATCGTGGTAAATAAACGTAAAAAGTTACTATTTACCAAAAATTATTTTTATCTTATTGAACCAAATTTTACTCCTCGATATTAACTGTGGCTCTTGGATTTTGGAAATTCAACTCACAGTATCGGTAAAATTATGTTTTATGTACAATTTCAAATGCTCCTAGGAGGTGGGTAAAAGACGGTAAAAATTTCAATAAAATTTTTATATATCTATATTATTATGAAATGACTCCAATGAATTACATTGATCTTATATAGGTATTATTTATCTATTATGACCAAAAATAAATTTAAATAAAATAAATTATTATTTAAATAAAAAGTCAGTTTTAACCAATAACTCAATGTTTTCACTATTCATCAAAAATTGAATGTTTTCAGAAAAATACAAAAACATCACCCTAGGATAATTTCAATATTCTGAATCCAAAAATGAAGTCCTGTTTGAATGATAAAATTTATAAAATTTCATGAAGTGGGTATTACTATTCATAACGACTAGTTTATATAATATTTTAATAACATATTGTTGTTTAGTGAAACCCGGTATTGCATACTACACACGCTATCGAGGAAGGTCATGATTGCGTGTAATGCAAGACAAGTCCATGCTTCGTGTAGTGAAAGCTCTCTTGGGTGTTGCGTATAAAATAATAGAAACTTATTTCATTTATAAATTAAACAAAATATATACTTAATATTTCATAGAATAATTTCTACAAAACGAACTTGAAATTATGTGTAACACGAGCCAAGAATAGTGTTGCTTATACTGCAAGGTAATATGGTGTTTCGTATTGTACAAGATAATCTTGGTGTAATGTACAATAGAAGTCATCAATGAAATTAAAAAGTATATATCTCATTAAATCTCGGGGTGTTATAGTCAGTGCCATTTTTTATTTATTCATATATGAAATAAAAATATGATTTTATTTATCACACTTTTTAAAATCCTTTTGGTATAGCCTTTAGTAATTCTTCTGGATAATCTTATGAAACACACTTCTTTCTCATGGGTTTTATCATGATTATTCTTTATATATGGATATTTATCCTCATGTGTAATGCATATACATGTTTATGTTACTATTTAATGGGAATTATATAGGACTCCAATGCATTGGGTAATGTTTTCATCTCATTAGATTCCATGTATAGTGTAAGGCCAGTTAGCTTATAACATTATGTTATCTTTTCATGGAATTTTTCTTTGAATTCTTATTACGATTTCTTGCTTCATGTTGTTTCAAGATATTTATGATTTCATGATCTTATGATATCATTTAAAAATGAAATATCTCTAAGATTGTAATCATTATATTTATGATATATATTCATTTCCTCAAACTTATATGTTTTTTCTCACAATCATGAATTACTCAAATATTTCCCTCACTATGTGATTGAGCTCAACCGGTTATTATGTTTCCATTACCTAGGAAATAAGTTATATTATTTAAGTACACAATTGGATTAGAGTAATTATGTTTTTTTTCAATGTATTTCATGATATAAATTGAAAGTGATAGTGATTTAGGAATGGATTTTCTTCCATTTAATTATTCATGAGAATTATTCATGTGCTTGAAAATATTAAATGACATGAATAAGTGTTGATTTCAATAAATTAACATTAATTTTAATGATTAAAGATGACTTATTAATGTCCAATGACACATGAAACTTGCAATAGAAGAGTTCACATTATTTACAAAAATTCATGAAGATATTTTGGTGATGTTGTTTAAAAATCATAATTAAAATTGAGGAAATGTGAGAAGTGGATATATAGAGTAATTTTTTTATCTTATAGGATGAATTGATAAGTATGACCTGATGGTTTGATAAGAATTTACAAGATTATGTTTTTTTGGGAAATATTGATTTAGATAGTATATATTTGTTGGAATTTACTATGTATAATTTTTTGAACTTTATTTGGAAAATTGGCAACTAATCGAGTAGAGAATTATGATCAACATCGCACAAGTGGGGGAGGCATCTGCCATGTGGGAGATCCATCTCATAGAGCATGGAAGTGATGGAGAATAGGTTTGGAGGGTTCCAATATGGGAATGTGTGTTAGGAATTTATAATAATTGTAAGATGAGGACCATTGGGTACAAGAGGGAAAAAAACACAATACCAACATGTGGCCATGTGATGGTGTATCTGAGCGACGACACCAACATTGGATAAAATGGAAACCTAAATTTTATGTTTCATTTTGCGAACTAACACTAAGTAAAAAAATGATGTGGGATATCTAATGTCTGGACACTCAACCATACAATTAAAGTTTACACAATGAAAACTGCTTATCCAATTAATTCTATCTAAGATATTCAATTCACATAGTTGTTTAACTTCGAAATTAAACCAATAGAGGAATTCTTCATCCTTTAAATTTCCATGCAGTATCCTTTAATAATTGACCTAGATAATTTTCAGATTTTTATTGGATAAAAATAAAGAAAAGAACATAATCAATATCTGAAAACCAACTATTATGAGGACATCAAGGAAAATATGAACATGAATACATGTGTTTATGTAGAAAGTTCCGGTTTTTAAAGATGCTCTTTTCTACAGGTGCATATATATTTTAGTTAGTGCTTATAGAAATGTGGTGGTACAAATATGGGTGGACTTGGGGGGGGGGGTCATTACTTCTCATCTATAAATACCTTAGACCCTCACCATTTGTATGTATATCCTTATAGGCGTCAATAGAGAGACATTAGAAGTTGGAATAGAGTCATGAGATTAACATTATTATGAATAAAGGTTCTACATCATTGTAATATGTTTTTTTGATTCATTATGGCACAATTATGGACATGTTCCATGATATAGTGATTGAGTAGTACACTCCCACAATGTTACAAGAAGATGTAAAGTGGTCGTGGGGTTTAATATATTTAGGAACAAAATTTCTTCATCTGCACGATATGCGAATAAACATGATTCTATGTGTAGATCATATGTGAATAAATAGAGTTTAATACTTAGTATTCAATCCACATGATTATATAAATACATGATGGAGATGATATATTCAGATGAGCTTGATATTTCCTGAAGAAGAATGGAAAAAACATAATTTCTTGATTTTTTTGAAGTAAATTTAAGGTTAATTAAATATTTTATATGTATATTATTCCAATTATAAAGAAATATTCTAGACACAAACTCACTTAAACATGTTTTGAATGAAAATATAAAAATATTCTTTATAGTGATATGGAAAGGTGAAGGAAGTATAATGAATTCTTAATATTACCATGTATAAAAGTATATTTTCATGAAAATATAATTCCCACCCTTTATGCATGAAGAACACAAAATGTTTATATGTGTAAGGATTAATACTAAAATAAGCTATATTATTATGATAAATAATCAAATATAAATTTAATGTGTTGTATTAAGAAGTTATTACGTCCATACACTCATATATTTAAGGATTATTACAACAGTCAATGTGTTGAGGAATCTTTAATTTCTCATTTTGATATAATAATGTGTTATAATAAAAGTGATATCTCTAAATTATTTCGAAGTGTACTTGGATTAATTTTTTACAATTGTTTTGATTATATATTGGGAAATTTAAAAAATTAATGAATTAGTGAAAGGATAGTTTCTTTTATGAGGAATATTCTCTTCTTTGGAAATGAAAAAGAATATGGTTATTATGCACCAAGAATAAATATGAAGATGAAGTAGAAACCATATTAATTAGAGGTAGGGAAAACCATTGAATAACTAGTGGTATACCAGTATAAACCATAAGAATATTTTTAAGATATTACTTCAACAAGAGGGATTCATTATCAAGAGCACTAGTGGGATTTCACACTAAAGATCCCACCGGGAGATGACCTCCTATAATCATTAGTAATTAGTAATTATGTTAGTTTTCATATCATGAATTTCAAGGAATTTTATGTATCTAAAATAAATTTTCTTTTCTAGTGTAGAATCAATGTCTCATATCATCCTGAACACAGTAATATGTTTTCACCCTTATTAGGGGTGATACTTATAAAATTACATTATTCTATGCGTAATTTATATTCTTTATTTCATATGATTATATTTTGTTTATTGAAAGAGAATATAAATTCACCCTAATAACTATTCAGGTTTTAATTAGAAAATTTTAAAAAATAATGAATATAAATTAGTAAAAAAATATTCATTATGATTCACCCCCTCTCCATGTACATACACGGTCTACTGGGCACATCAATTGGAATCAAATAAAAGGGTCCACTTATGATTATATGTACCTTACTATCCATGTTATTTGTATTCGGAATATATGAATTTAATATTTCAATTACAATAAATATCATAGTTCCATAATATGAATAATTTTGTTCATACCACTATCAGGTTCAATAAAAAGGTCTCTGAAAAAACCTTCAAGAAGGAATAAAATAAATAACCAAGAAATCTAAGAGAAGTTTGAAGAAGAATGTGGATACAGAAAAACATAATGATGTCATAGTGGTTATCTATCAAAAGTATCTATTAAATTATTTGATAATGATGAGTTTTATAATTATGGTTCATGTTTTGATGAAGAAGTTTTTATTTAAACACTAAGTATTTTTTTAGAAGTTATATATGCTATAAAGAATGTTCTAACCAAGTTAATTACATAAATATTTTAATTTTTCAAGAGAATGTATAATGAAAAATAATAACTAGAAGAGGGATCTAAAGATGTAGAAAAATATATATATAAAAATTATAAAAGATAAAAACTTATCCCAAAACATTTGGAATCTAAGGAAAAAATTATATAACTATTCAATGAAATCATTCATAAGTTAAGGAAGAGTATACAAGAAATGTGTGTGAGAAAGTTCTAACTAAAACGGTCCTCAATGAGATGATCCAAAAAAATGATTAATCTCATAAATATATGATGAATATCAATAAATTTTAATTGAAAAAATAAATAAATGAGCAATCTATATCACTTATAAATGAAATATTCACTCTTATAGAAGATAAATTACACATTTCCATCTATGAATTTTTTTTGGCAGATTTATTTTAGAAAAGTGACCCATGCTTTAGAGAAAATATAAAAATCAATATTTATATTAAATAATCTCACATATATTTTAAGGATAAGATAATTAAATCGTTGAATAAATCTATCCTATAAGAAAATAAAATGAATTAATATTATGTTTATAAGATAAAAAATCAGTACGAAGAAAGAATGAAAAATATTGAGGATGAAAAACATTTATTCAACATGTAGTGTCTTGAAATAGTAGTCAATTTCAGTTATATTTTGGATAAAAAATTAATTATATCTCATAATGAATGTAATGATTTAGTGAAATCAATTAAAGAAAATCAGAAATCTATAAATTTGAAGTGTTATTATTTTGTGGAAAATTAATGAAATCTGGTGAACACAAAATTTTATTGGTCAAAAAATAACAAATGCGGGATGACTATTAAGAATATTATGGATAAAATTATTAATTTATAAAAGATCAATCCTTTTTAAATTTGATGATGAACCTATCTAAAGATAAATAAAAAATAATTTCATTTAAACAATTAACACAACTTTAGCAAGCTTCTATTTGTACTAATATTTTTTCATTGACTACAATAGGTTCCAAAAGAAATTAAATTCAAATATGGGTGAAGAATACCAATGAAAAACCCACTATGTAGTCAATGGTGAATGTTAATAAGTATTAAAAATCTTATTCCCTATAAAATTCTCAATAGAATTATTGTGTTTAACTAAAACAATAAGATGTCAAAGCTAGCAAGTATATTAAATAGAATAAGAAACCAAGAATTATTGGCTATATTTTGTGATACTATGAATTTGAGAATTATTATATTGTTTTCCTATATAATATTTATATGTATGAAGACTATATAACACTTGTATTAATGAAGGGTATTTTTTGAATAAAAATCCTATAAAACTAAACTATAATACAATGATAAATAAAAACTTATTTACCAAGGGAAAAATAAAATTATTAAAGATATTTTTAATTATTCCTATATAATTGTTCAAAATTATGATGAGTATTGGAATATAAAAACAATTTAATATGAATATATATATATATATGATACTAAAATATGAAAAAAATGAAATTGAAATAAATAAAAGTAGAAAGGTATTCCTTAGGGTATAAGTAGAAGAATGAATTTAATTAAACTATGAAGAAGGATACACCGATGAAGAATGATAAAATGGATGTCACACCAAATAAGAAGTTCATATACTATAGTAGAAGATGTTATATCATGGAACATTACAAACAGTCCAAAAACACCAGTGTTAGTGGAATAAAATTAATGAAGAGAGAGGAATAAATTTTAAAAAAAGTAAAGTGTTGATTTTGTGTATGGAATTATATATGAAAAATTAATATTTCATGAGAAGTTGTCGAAAAAATATAAACCTATGAATGATAGAGATCTATGGGGAAGGTGATGAGTGTCTAGACATATTTCTATCAAATTCATATCATGGTTGACTAGAATAAATGAACTAGTCAATATTAAATGTAAATAACGAGTGTCATTTTGTGATAAAAATAGTTCATTGAAAAACAAATCAACACAAATAATATATAGAATGTAACAAAATATTGATTTTCCATATAGAAAGAGCAGTTGTAATTGGCTAGGATGTTGGAGGAGATATAAAAGAATGCAAGTTCCTTTTGTATTATTTTAAAGTAGCACACTGCATCTAATAAAAAAGATAAAGTGGTAAATGAGTCCATACCACCCCTGGAAATCTATTTATTGATGATTAAGGGTGATGAAATGATGTGCTCATGAAAATATAGACCTATATTGAAATTAGTTTCTAGGTTGACATATAAATCTCATCTTTATTTCTCTAACTAAGGAGGAGATGATGAAACAACATTTTTACCATATAAATATATTATGTTTGATATTCTATATTGGGAATTAAATGTTATGCATATATTAATGTGGAGACTAGAATAAATGAATTCTATGAAAAATTATTCAAAATCTAGGAAGATATCCATCATAGTGTAATTTACATCAATTGTTGTCAAAATATTACTTGGAGTTCACTCTTGAAGAAATCCAATCACAATAAAGAATATAGATGACATTTATCCCTCTAGGGGAGTGATGATGATCAATTACCTTATTTCAATATTTCAATTCATATCACATGAATATTTGAATTTTTAGTTTGTTATATATCTGATGATTTCAAATGTTGAAATTTTCGATATTGAATATTTCAATTATAGAGGTATTTTCCCCTATATTTATGTTGAAAATTAAGTCTAAAATTGAATTAGAGAAAAAAATTGTCAAATGAGAAAACAAAAAATAGATGGAAATATGGTGAGACAATATTTTATATGTATTTTTTTAATCGTTTTGTTTTGATGATTGCTAGATTTTGGTAGAAATAGTTTTTAATTAAAAATTAAATGTTTCTTTGGTATCCGTATTACATTCAAAAAATTTATTAATATATTTACTATCTAGATTGATTACTCTTGTTTTCCACGTCTAGTTTTCCCATGTAGACTTAAAGATAATTAATGGATTACTCATTCCATGTAGAAAGTAATACATCATTATGTCAAGAAGATCAATTTGAATCTCTCCAGTTACCTTATGAGATGAGGATATTAAAAGAGAGAATATAGAATGTTTAGTTGTTAAATAATTCGATTCATTAAATTTTATTATTATTATACATTTTTATTTATTTTAAATAGGGGGAGAATAAAACCTTAAATTTAGTATTGAATTGTGAATTATAAAAAAATCAAAAGGGGGATATTTAAGAGCCCAGATGGACAGATGTAATTGTGTTTTATTAATTTTAAATGTGTTTTTTTGATGAAATGAAAAATTGAAATTTTTTATATTAGGGTATTGTTACAACTAAATTATTCTAGATAATTATTTTCATGCTGGAAAGGATGTTGGGACTTGAAGAGGTGTTACATTATGTTAAGAAACATTAATTGTTATGTTTTCAAAGTAGTTATTAAAGTCCAATTATATATTCCAATTTCACTAAGGGAGTTTACATAATTTATATAATATAAATAAGATATTTTCAGGATTTTTTATCGAACATTATTATAATTAAGGGATTTTGATAAGGTTATATGGATTATATTTTGATGATCATCAATGATTAATTGAGAATTTATATTTGATGATTTGATATGAATTGTTGAGAGGATGATTATATGGGAAATATAAACTATTATTGAATATTTACGATTAATTTTACATAGTATTTGTCAATCAATTTTTTGGACTTATTATTAAAAAATGGTCAACCACTCATGGTTAGGAAACATCTCCATCCCACACATGTTGGAGGACACATCAACTATATGGGAGAGATAGCTCACAAGGCATGGTGGTGGCAGTATACATGTTATGTGGGTGCTTATATATGCAATAATTATGGGCGAACATAGTAGCAGTAGTATGTTCATTGTTTCATATAGGTGTGAAAGAAGTTTTTATCTCCCCTTTTTGATGTGTGATAGTGTTTCATGGTGCTGAACCCAGTGCTGACATGAATGGTTTTTGAAACAAGATTTATTATTATGTGACCTGAGAACAATTGAAGAACCAACATGGGATAAATTTCCTTGTGATATTATAGATACATCATCAAATTTTATGCAAAGAAAACTTCACATATGATCCATTAAATCCCTGATATTTAATCCATAAAGAAGGTGGCCTTCTAACGTGATCTATTAGAGGGATTTGATATCAAAATAATTTACTTATCACAACCTTCAAAATTGAATTGATCCATGTTTTCTTATTAACATGGGTTTGAATTTTAGATAAGAACATGATAATTCATAATAACTCATTGTTATGATGAAAACATGGAAACGAGGTGTGTGTATTTGTGAGATTATGATGAAATATTTATTTTATAATGACCGTAGTTTTCTAAGACCCATGTGTTAGTGAGTATATGAACATATATATGAGGTAAATCATATATCATAGGAGCAAGGTCGTATATAGAGTAAGTTCTTCTAATCTATAAATAAATTATACCCTCCCAATATATACGTATAACTGTACGTGAATTAACATAGAGAGAGACTTGAGAGGTCTAAATAGAGTATTTATATTATTTGTATTTTCTAGAAGGATTCTATGACATTATGATAAAAAAAATTCTTTGTGACCACATAATGTTGGATATGTTCTATAAGTCATTACTTAGTAATACACTTTCACTATTTTACAAAAGATGTTGTCATCTTCCTTGAGTTTATTGAGGAATAGCTTCTATATCTTTATACTACATGATGAATTTTTTCCCTGTATATTTCTTATGTGAAGATTAATTTCTTAGATCAGTATGAGATCCCTGAGAGTGGGAGGGTTGAATCACTGGTCCATTCTATTTTTAAAAATTGTTCCTTTTCTATTAAACCTCTATGTGTGTTTAAATCCTTGATCCACTCTTCTTATGTCTCTCAACCTTACATTAAATAATACATTAAATAAAAAGGGATAGAACCAAATTATTTACATGGTTTTATAGAAAGACTTACTCCTTGTCATGTTTCTTAGTACCCCATCATGGATTCACCACTATAATGTTAATAATGATTACAATTTTTCAAGTAGTAAATAGTTATACACTGTAATAGTCATTCCTTCTGTTAATCATGACTATACCCCAAAAAATCCAACTCTTCTACCTCAGTGGGTTATAACACCCAATCAGCATCTTATCCTCAATCCTCTTAAAAAACTGGTTATACTATGTAGTCATAAGCTCATTCATATATTGTATCTTGATCCACTGTAGGATTATCTATTTATCTTCCTCTGTAATATTTTTTAGATTACAATTACATAGGTACACTTCAAGATCCATTTGAAATCTACAAGTCCTCATATAAATATGATCATCTTTATTTCATCAGTCTCCCCAGTGAATATCTTCTCATACAATTCTTCCTTTTGATAAAGTCTTGATCTCGATTAAATGTGTTCAAGTGGAAAAAAAATATTCTTCACTTATTATTTTAAGAAACAATAACTCGCTCAATCTAAATCTTTTTTTACATGGAATTGTAATACATAACCATTTATGTGATCCCTTAAATATTAATGACTGAATATAATGTAACACATGAACTATATTCTCTAGTTTTTACTCTCTCCTCATTCTCAACTATCTCAAAAAACCAATGCACTGCTCATAATTTTTTCAAACAACTATATCACATGATAACACTACTTCATTAATTTTTGTATAAGTTTGCATTGTATCTCAATACTATCTACATAATGTAATCACATTTCTCCTAATTAATATGATCTTCCTGTAATGGTAGAAGTTAACTTGGGATCATTATTTCTATGTTATAATCTTGAGTGTGAGTTTCCCATATCAAGAATAACCTGGTATATTACATCTTTATATAACATAAAATGTTCACTAAACTCTTCCCTGCACCAAAATGAAGATCAAGGTTGCTCTATTTTATTTGGAGATACATCTCTCTCAGATATTATGAAATTGTATCGATCATATGTCACACACAAAACCTATGTTGTATATATCACATTATTTTTACCATATATCAGCCATTATTAAGTCTATGTGAAGGCTTCCCTATGATCTTGTGGTCTTATTGAATATTAAAATTTCCTCAGTATCTAAAATGATCTAAAGAGGTTATGAAAATCATGAGATCACTACCAGATAACTTTTTTTGAGTTCTATCCATTTTTTTCATTTAAATTACTGTGAATATCTATAAATATCATATCTAGTAGAATCAGTATTAAACTATGATTTAGTATCCCATCACAATTAAATATCCCGAAGACCAAGATACATTCACAATAATTTACATGGTATTTAAGACCTAGTAAATTTTGAAAAAATGTACTTCTCATTTCAATAATCAATGTTTTGAATACCGAAAAATTCTATGTGGAAGAAAATTAGAACCCTTATATAGAAATAATTAACACGAAACCATCCTTCAAGTGGTCGATTATGTGAGATTTGTAGGGACATAGAAAATAAGTTAAGTGGTTCTCTTATAACAACCTATATATCATAGTCATATATAAACAACTATGTAGAACCAAACATAATATGGTTATTTCATTTTATATGGAAAATATATATGTAGAAAATTTTTAGGGGAATCCCATTTAGTATTTGTCTATATCATCTCTCAATCAACTCATTCTAGCTACTTAATACATAGAAAAATTATTGTTTAGATAATTCGTTAAACTATATCATAAAATCTCATTTCCTTCAATAAATATTCATGCATGAAATTTTAACATCATGATTTTTATATTTCGATATCACCAATGCATTAGGTAAATAATCATCACTGGATAAATCCACACTTCAAACTTTTGTAAATCATCACAACAGACACTCTTGTGCATGGGTCACAGATACACCTCAGTTTATAATATGAAAAAATGGTAATTTTACTCCTAAAAAAACATAGAATGAATCTCAACATTATAAAATATGAAACATAGTTATTATACTCATGGTTAGGAATGTGTGTCACAACTCCTCAATATGGGATAAAAAATATAGAGATAGAGTAACAAGCATCCATAAGTGGAAATCAATCACATAATTGATCAGGCTTCTCTAAAAAAAGATCAAATGGTGAATGAAATCTCTATTGGTTTTTATTTAGAGGAACAATACATTATCATCCCACATCACACATCGTTTTAATGTTTTATCTCTACTCTAAATTATTAATCTATCTATAACAAAACATGCTTGAGATTGTAGTGGGGGATCATCACCCACAACACTCGTACTGTATACCCTAAGGGTTGTATAGATGAACACATGGCCACTGGAACTCCAATATAAAATAAGTTCACATTCTAGTGAACTATCTTGTAGGCCTACACATGGGACACCACACCTTAACCACTCCTTGGATGGCTGGGTCCGACTCCCTTTCCCACCTAGGAAGTGGTTCATGGGTCCTTTTGTTGTGTTATGGAATTTGGTTCAAATTGTTAATTATCTATTAAATATACATAGAGAATATCTTATTTAATCAATTCAAAAAATTCTATTTCAAAATAAATCCATAACATTGTATCCTTATAGAATTATCTCACAGTATTTTTCATTTTTACTTTTTTAGAATATAAATTTGAAATTACATTTCAACATGTTCTATACATTTCACACTTAATTTTATTATAAGAGATTATGATTTTTTGTTCAGTTCTATTAATCATCACACTAAAAAGGTGAATTTATCATGTTTGACAAACAATGTAATTAGGTGAGTGAATAATCATTCTCTTAGACTAATGAAGTTATCAATAATAACATATTGAATTATAAAAAACAAATAAAAAAAGGATTTATTTGAGGAAATAGATTATAGAGATTGTATATTTCATACGTTTGATATTATAAAAACATGATGGAAATGATAAATTATCATGATCTTATGTCTTCATGAAGAAGAAGTGAAATGAATATACTTACTTGAGTTGTGTGAATTATAGTAAGAAGAAATAAATATTGTGGATTAGAATTTATCTTAAGGGGAAAGAGATAATGTATACTCAAACATACCCCAAGAGGGTTTCCATGAAAATGGTGACATTTCAAATGTACTGAAATGGAATAAAGAAGGTAGTATAATTATTTCTTTAAAGTTCTGTGAATGAAATTTTATTTTTCTGAATATACAATTCATAGCGTTTAATTATGAAGAAAACAAAATGTTTATAAGTATAATGATTGAAAATACTCTATTTAGTATTTACATAAAAAATATTTGAGGAAACATGTAAGGAGTTATATTGGGAAATTTTAGCATTTATATTCTCAGACAGTTGAGGAAGAAGTCAACTTACTGTGTGTTGAGGAGTTTTCAATTGTTAATTATTATACTAGAATGTGTTGTAATAGAATTTTTTTTCTTATACTTATATAAGAGAGTAATGGAATAAGATGAATACATTTTGTTTGATTACATTTAGTAGATATCAAATACTTTTAGTGAATGTGACCAAAGTCAATAGTTTTTTCGAATAATATTTATATGTGTGGACTTGGAAATGAAAAAGGCCAATGTGAAAACTTCAGGAGTAGATAGATACTACTACTAATTTTTCATGGGATATTGGGAAAGACACTAATAAATTACTATGATACTGGTATAAAAAACCAAATTATTTTCAAGAGATAACTTTATCCATTTTTAGTCACTATAATGATCCTTAGGATAATTGTATAAATAACCTTTCAGGTGACAAGGAACTATAATCACAAGTGATATGTAATTATGGTAGTTTTTCTATCATGAGTGTTATGATATTTTCTATATATTGAATAACTTTTATTTATGACTGGAGAATCTATTTCCGTGAAGATACAAAATACCACAAGGATATAAAAACCCATGTTAGGGGTGAATCATATAAAAATACTATGTGATGTGTGTCATCTAATTTTTTTCTTCTATATGATTTTATTGTGTGTATTAAAGGGTAATATCTACTAATACCAATATATGATTTTTTTTCAAATTTGAAAATGGATTAAAAATATAACTAAATGAAAATATTAAAACATTTGTACACTGATTCATGCCCCTAATTTTACTTACATGATATACTAGGAACATTATGCACAACTTATGGTAGTTCTAGATGAGAGTTTAGTATGGTTAAATTATAGATAAATGTTTACAAATCTTGTAAATTATGTTTCTTATGAAACTAGGATACAAGGAAACTAAAACTTATGATCTATGGATTTTAGGTTTATTTTAAGATATTCGGATTATCTTGGAAAAATAATGAAAAATAAATATATTATTATATCATCATATTATAATTTATATCATAGAACAGTTAAGTTAATTGTTTAGGATTTGTTTAGTTATTTCTTCAGGATTAGGATAAGATAAAATTAGTGTAATACCAAAGGAAAAATTCAAGGGATATGTATAAGTATAGAATAATATATTGAAAATTTAGTGAATTTTTAAGGATTTGGTTTTCTAAGAAAATAAATCCCTATCTTGATATTGAGATATTACTTAGATTCACCAAGGTGTAATCACCATAAAAAGGCTGGTTGAGTATCAACTAAATCATCACATTGTATATGTTGAGTGGGACTAACAAAACCCACATTAATAAAAAATATTAGGGGACATTATTTGGGAAATAACAATCAATTTATGTTATATAATGGTGTATTTATTATACTAAATAATGAGTTTTAGGAGTATGATATAACCCACCATAAAGAATCCTTCATTGAATCAAGAGTGATTTAGGTTGAAAAAAAACTAATGTGATGGTTTTATAGAGTAATAAATGTCAATGTTTTGTTTTTCGTGATATCATTTTTGATAATTATTTTATGGTGTGTATTATTTATCACTCACATTAACTAGTATTTTGTTTTTTTAAAGGATTAATCCTAAAGGGACCATGTTAAAAATGGATTCCATGGAAAATGCGATGATTTTCCCAATGACTAACCTGATAGAATAAAATATTGGGTGGAAAACCATATGATTATCACAAACCATGTATCATGAATTATGATTAAATTTCTTTATCAAAGTTGATCTAAAAAAACTCACTAAAAAAGATAAATCTTGATTGTCATGGATGTTTAGGTTATGGAGATAGCGATAGAAATAATATTCCATTCCCTTCGTTTCAAAAATGTGGGAAGAGGAACACATGGGAATGTCTAAAAGGAAATGGATGTTGTTTTACCTATAGTAAAGAAGGTAATATAAGAAAATTTTCTAAGGAAATATGAAGCAATAAGTTAACATCAAGAGTTAAAATATTTTTATCAATGTTTTACTTAAGATATTAAGGTAGACCCCTCATTTATAATTACATCATGAGTTATATATTCCATTTAAACATCCATAACATGTTTCAATAATGACTAATAATTACACTTATTAGGATTCAATTTTTTAGGGGGGGGTGTAACACTTTGAGATTTTAGTCAATATTTTACTTTAATTAAATATTATGGTGAATTGATTCCTTCACATGAAACACCGAATTAAAAAAGGACTGAAATATTTTTTATGGTAAATATAAAAATACTAAAGTATCCATTGAATTGGTGAGTATCAATATTGTAATTCCGCGACCCTAGTAACCTAGAGTCGGTGCATTATTACATAACATTGGTATTATCACAAGATGTGAAGTCGGAATGACCGATCAATTTAGTATCCTGTCATAAACTTGATACATACATAAGTTTTACATTATATCATGAAATAAAAAAACATTAATGTATCTCCTTTGAACACACTCATATCACATAGCATATCCCTACAGTTCAATCATAATATACTTCTTCACATCCAGGGGAAAATAAAACATAAGAAAGGGGTGAGATCAGATGCTCATTAAGGATAAAAATATATTGAAAACCTTTATAAATAAGCATAATCATTTGAAGAAATGTATAAGACTTAAACAAATGCATTTTATAATTAAACTTCAGCATAATATGGAAAAGATAAATCAAATAATTTCATTTACTTATTCATATGGATATTATACTAGTCTAACAATCACATGTAATATCAATATCTAAATTCATAATGATGGAATGAATAATTCCTGATATTATAACCATAAAATCAAGGCCTCATTCCAAGACTAAAAATAATATTTTTTCAATGCCTTGTTCCAAGACAGTAGTTTGTCTCATGAGTCCTACCAATGCATCATATATCTATAGTAGGCTCCACCTATCACTTACTAAGTCCAATGCATTCCTCATATGAAAAGGTGAAAACATAATCAAAACATTTGTATTAAATCTCGCATAAAAAATTTCAACATCATAACCAAAAACCATGAATGGTACAAAAATAGAATATCCACAGTCAAACATAACTCATTCAATACAATATAAAAGATTTAATCATAATAAATCAACTTCAAACAAGTGGAAAATCAATAAAAGGATGTTGAAATAGTTGAAATCAAATATATTTGAGATAAATATCTCTTTAAGTTTTTAAAATATTCTTATAAACATGTAAGGGAGTATTCAAAGGTGTTACAATGGAAGAAAATAGACGCACCCGCCGTATAAGTTAAAAAAACATTCTGACCTTAATTTGTCAAAAAGGTCATAAAGTACGTTGTTTGGAAAATGGCGGAAAGCTTCTATCCAAAATATTTTATAAAACTCCAAAAAAAGGTATAAATGACTTTAAACAATATTCTAGGAAATATTATAAATGTTTTCAAATATATTTTTAAGAAACGCAAATGATGATGATAAAGAATTCCCAGTAGAGGCTTATGTATAAACAAGCTCAGATAATAAAGGGAATGTAAAATTAACCCTTACCTTGTACTTTTCCTCAGTTGAGTGTATGTTAACCTCTGGTATAATAGTTAAATTGATGTTATTAAATTATAAAAGA
Organism: Viscum album; assembly: GCA_963277665.1. Classification (NCBI taxonomy): domain Eukaryota; kingdom Viridiplantae; phylum Streptophyta; class Magnoliopsida; order Santalales; family Viscaceae; genus Viscum; species Viscum album. The sequence goes on from OY728122.1 coordinate 2,099,097,836, forward strand.
ACAACATATATATATTTGATATCATATATGATCTTCTTAATAATGCATTTTTAATAATATTTTAGTATATCAGTGTGTTGGGTGTTAACTGATTCATTTTCCTTTATATATTTTGGTATGTAAGTCATTTTTGTTACTGGTAGGATTTATTTGATTCATATCTACAATTATATTAAGTTCTTAAAAATTATTTTTAATCATAAAATGTAAATTATTTTAAAATGGTTAGGATTGGTAATTAATCTCATCACATTCGTGGAGACTGTAATAAATACGTATGCACGAGCAAAAATATCATTCTATTTATGGTGAAATAATATGTAATTGTATGTTATATTACATATAAAGAATAATTAACATGTTATATTTATTTTTTACATCGTTTATAATCATTATTATACCCATCCAAATAATGATGTGTGGAATAACAAACTACACCACAACGTGGAGACGGTAAGTCATAATTATGCATGCATGGTGACTTGTCATTCAGGGGATGGATATAATAATGAATATCATTGTACCATATTTATAATAACATCACAGTATGTATAAGGCACTGATGTTATTATTTTGGTTTGAAAATAACAAATAAAGAGGAAGTGGAAGAAGAAAAGAATTTTGAAAGAGGGGGTGAAATTATTACCTCGTCTTCGGGTGCTTCCATTTGATTTGATGAAAAGGGATTCATAGGTTGTATTTATGATAAAATTAAGGCATCTATATTAATGTTAGGGAATTTGGGTGGATATTTGGGCTGGTTTTGGCTGATCCAAATTGCATCAGAAATTTGATTTTGGGAGAAGGGGAAATACCATGTTATTTTAGAGATGAGGGTCACTTTAGGAAAATCTTGAAATATTAATTTATTATACAATCATATTCTGTTTATAATGGATAAAAAGGTATTTATTTTTAGGCTATGGTGGGGATGGGTCTAAAAAATCTCAACCGATAGGTTTTAGAATGGTTTAGGTCACCATATTATCCTCATATTTTAGATTTAACTCTTACTTAAATAGTTTATCTTTTACAATATCTTCTGGTATTTTTATATTACATGGTTAATAAACTTACTATAAAATTCCAAGAGAACCCAAAGTGGTTCATAAATGACATTTATATCATTATATAATTCTTTTGCATGAAACTTATATTTTTAAGAGTATTATATCATCTAATAATATAGTATTTGTTTTAAATTCTCATTTATGTCAATTTTGAAACTATTTAGTATTTGTTTTTTGTGAAAGTAAAAAAAACATCATTAATTCGAAACAATAAATTAAATAAATCCTAAAATTTCATATAAATATAAAAAATCAGTGTAATTAATCAATAGTCTCAATATAAATTTATTTGGATATTTATAATATCAATTATTATAATCATTCAATAATAAGGTTGTTACTTCATCATCATTGTGTCATAAATAAATTTAATTATTTAATGTATTAAAATTATAAATAAAAAACCATTTTTTCGGAAGGTTATTTTCAATTATAATGAATATTTATAGTCTAATTTATCTTATTTATAACCACACATTAAAAATGTTTTAATAATGAAAATTTGAATTTATCACTTTTAACTATACTTTAAATAAAATAATAATAAATGTCCTAATCTAATTCAAGTGGATCAAAGAGGATAATATTTTATTCCTGAGGTTTATTTAGTTCGAAAAACACTTTTCCCATAAAATTAGGACATGTGTTAGGGTAATTATAATATCATTTTTACCTTTAATTACCCTATTTACTTTTAACCGTGGTAAATAAAATTAAAAAATTACTATTGACCAAAAAAATATTTTTATCATATTGAATAGATTTTTATATTCTATTATCAACCGTATCCCTTGAATTTTTCAAATTCAATTCATAGAAGTGGTAAAATTATGTTTTATGCAAAATAGACAATGTGCCTAGAACGTGGGTAAAAGAGGTTAAAAAGTTCCAAAATTTTTTATACATCTAATTTTATTATAAAATGACTCCAATTAATTAAATTTATATTATATAAGTATTATGTATCTATTTTTAGTTAAAATAAATTTAAATAAAATAATAAATTATGAAAATAAATAGGCATTTTTAAATAATAGCACAATGTTTTTCACCATTCATAAAAAATTGAATGTTTTCATAAAAATAGAAACAATTCACCCTAAGAAAATTTTGATATTCCAAATTAAAAAATGATGTCTATTTTAAAAAATTCAAGACATATAAGTTTCATTTATTTATTTTAAATTAATTCTCGTTGTCAAAACCCGAAAGCGGGTTTTTAAGAAATAAAAACTATCAAAAGATTGATATGTGTTTAGGTCCAATTTAAATGTAAAATTACTTCTAATGACAAACATTGGATTAAATAATAAAATTTTATCTAATTATACTTCAAAACTATTAAAATTTATAATTTAACACTATAAATTATTTTTATTAAAAAATATGTTTTCAATTAAAATTTAGTATTTTTCATTATTCATCAAAATAAGAAAGTTATAAAAAAAACACCAAAATTTTATCGAAACTAATTATTTATGTCTATATTCTAAAGAATAATTTTATTATTCCAAATTTAATATATAAAAGTTTCAACTATTGGATTTAAAAAGGGTTCTTTATTAAAATGCAGTAAAATTGTATTTTTTTAAAATACATCCTTTATCTGAAAAATTGTATTTGTTCTTATATTATGTCTAAGAAACACATAATATTGATGTTAAAATTTTATGGATTATATTAAATTCAAAATGTAGTTAATACAATTTGTAGCCACTTTTTTAATGGCTAGTTTGGTAAGTCGTGGTGCGCCTGAACTCGGTGTTGCGTGTAACGAAAGAAATTGAATTACTCTGAAGAGATAATGTGCAATGAAGTCTTGGGGTATAACATTCTCCCCTCCTTCAATAAATTTAATCCTCACAATTTATAAGTGTTCGTTGAAAATTAACGTTTAAAAATAGAAAATACATTTGTGGAAAACCACCTCACAAATAGGGTTAAAAAATTTAGACTTAATAAGTGGGAAATGGAAATGAAAAAGTCACCAATAAATTATGATATTGAATAGAAGTACATTTTTGGTAAGTAGAGACACATAATTAGAGGAAAAATATAAATATTTATAGGGAGTTATTGAGGTCATCAATGACAATAAAGTAAATAATAAATGGGATATTGAGGGCCATAAAGCCATAAATCTATGATGATTTACATATCATCTGTTCAAAAAAACATAAGGTTTTAGAATAACACATTTTTGGTTTTAAGATACCTTCCCAAATGTTTGACAATTAATTTCATCATAGAATAAATGAAAAAAATTATATGATAAGTAGAGTTCCATCATTCAACTAACTTCTACAAACTCATCTTTTACTCAAAAAGATCATAGAATTCAAATATATTCAACTTATCCTAATAGTATAGGGTTCCAAAAATAATGAATTTATATTTTATCTTCCTGAAAATAAAAAAAGAAAATTACATTATACAAACCAATAGATCACATAGGCCAGTGGTAGGTTATGCATCCTTGTCTTCCTTCGGTTATGGGTTCAAGTCTCGTGCCCTTATCGGATGCGACGGGTTGTCGCTTGACCTTTGATTTGTAGTTTTTATAACAATCCAAAAATAATCATATGAAATGTTTTAAACATAAAAAATAGTGTCCAATGTCCAACTTAATTCAATCAAAACATTAGAATTATCCAAAATAATTTTTTCCAAACTCACAGTCCAAAATTTCTAAGGAAGGTAAACATAATGAAGATCTCTTTTTCCACTTAACAACATCTGATTACCCTGATCATGTATTCTCTTAAAACATTTTAACATCAAGAATTTCCATAAACCCTTATTGATTAATTTCATTCTCCCTTATTACGTATAGAATACAAGATATACTACTTATATCCCAATATGTTGTAAACTCCCACAATGATGGAATAAAGAAACAATTAATTATTTTCAAGGATATCAAGAATATTGAATATAATTCATCTAAATAAATCACATATTATCCCAAAATCATTATCTTAGTTCCAGAAACATATTAAGTGTTTTTTCTCTGAACAATATATTTTCCAAAATGTTTAACTTGAAACTATGTCACTTTACTAGGTACTATACAATCTCAAATCCATAATGAAATAGTACTGCAGTTCAATCCTTATATACTCTATAATTATAATCACTTGAACATCATTAATAAAATACTCAAATGACACAATTATTTAATAACGACATAATATCACTAATCATTGCACTTCATCTATGGTAGTATCATAACATGATTATTGTCTAATAGCATCATTTGGGGTATACTCTGATGATTGGGACATTGATTTGAATAGTTTCACAACTTCTTTAATATGAAGAATTGTATATTTGAAACCCTTTTCTTACCCTTGAAATCATTATCTTGGTGTCTGTTTTCTCCACAAATAAAACAAACTCTAATTCCTTTCTAGCACTTACCAGGGTGATTTTTTCCATAATTATAACATATAGGAAAATACTTCATTCCCTTTCATCCCTTTATCCATCTTTCTCTCTACCATCGTCATCTTCTCTGGAATCCCTTCACAACCATATGACTCATAGAATTATTTACGTCTCTTATTAAGACACGATATTATTTCTTCATATGATGAGAATATGTGGGAGACTATTTCCTTTATAAATGTGGTCTTAGGACCATGAAATATATGATCCTTATTATTCATTGGATCATACATGTTGCCATAGTTTGAATTCCTTCTACTGGGCCCCATTTCTAAATGATGATATACACTATGTAAAATTATATCATAATGTATTGAAAAAAACAATAAAACTAATTATCATTAATTGAATATTTACACTATCTATTCTCATAATCATGACATGTGATTGTTTATAGACATATTTACTCATAAATCCTTCATAATGGTTTGTATAGAAAATGTGAATTATCTTAAGAATATCCCCCAGAAGTGTCATATCCAATAGTGCAGCAAGACCCACTGTCTTGTACCAGGATACCCTTAGTCAAAACTAAAACTCTTTATTAGAGTTTTCACTCATTGGTACATCTGTGTTAGAGCCACCACTACCTATTCGTATCCAGATTGGTATTTATTTTTATGAAATTCACAAAATACCTAAATTAAAAAAATTCTAGAAAGATATTCTATAATAATCTTCAAAGATTATCATTGGGTAATGTCCTCCAATCATTGTTTTTATAAATCTAGTTTCCAAGGGTTGTACTAAACCTTCTCTCATACAAACTGTAATGCCCCAACCCTAGTTACCCAAAGTTGGTGCATTATTATATAACAGTGGCATGATCACAAGATATCATGTCTGAAAGACGGATCAGTTTAGTATACTTGGAAGTACTAGATACAAAAAATAAGTTTTAAATTACATCATTAAATAAAAAACATCATTGTTTCTCCCTTGAACGCACTCATATCCCATAGCCTATCCCTGCAGGTCAATCATAATATATTTCTTCACATCCTTGGAAAAATAAATCTTATGAAAGGGGTGAGCTGGGATGCTCAGTAAAGATAATAATATAGTAGAATCTTTCATTAATAGGAAAAAAATTGGAGGCACTTTATAGGACTAAAACACAAGACTATTAAAAATAAACTTCAACAAAATATAGAAAAGATAAATTAAATAATTTCATTTTATTATTCACATGTATATTTTACTAGTCAAATAATCACATGTAATATCAATAGCTAATTTCATAATTATAGAATACCTAATTCTTAACATCCTAAACACATAGTCAATGCCTCGTTCCAAGACTAAAAATATGATTTTTATCATTGACATGTTACAAGACACTTGTTTGTCTCATGAGAACTACCGATGCATCGAGGAGATATAACGGGATCCACCCATCACATACTAAATCCAATACATTCCTCATATGAAAATATTGAAACATAATCAAAACATTCATCTTAAAACTAGAATATGAAATGTCAATATTTTAACCACAGTCCATTATTGGTATAAAAATTGCACAGCCATAGTCAAACATAACTCATTCAATACAATATGGATGATTGTTTCATAATAAATAAACTTCAAAAAAGTGTAAAATCTATTAAAGGATGTTCGAATAGATGAAATAAAAACAATTTGTGTGAAATATCTCATTAAATTTTGAAAATATTCTTATAATATTCCAAGGGAAGCTTTGAAGGTGTGATAACAACCGAAAATAGCCGCACCCACCTTATAAGTTAAATAAAAAATCTTACCTTAATTTGTCGAAATGGTCATAAAGTACCTTGTTGGGAAAATAATGGAAAGATTCCTTTAATTTTAATAAATGTAAAACAAGGGTAAAATAAATTTAGCCCATATTCTAGGAAATATTATTTTTTTGAAATACATTTTTAAGAAACCTAGATGAGGATGATAAAGAATTCCAAGTAGATGCTTACGTATAGACAACCTCATATTGTAAAGAGATTGTAAAATTAGCCCTTAAATTTTACTTTCGTTAGTCGAGGGTATGTTAAGGTCATATATAATATTTAAATTATTATTATTAAATTATTCAAGAACCACATACATAAATATAATATCATATATTATCTTCAAATATTGTTTTGTGAATAATATTTTGGTAGTATCATTATTTTGGGTGTTAACTAATTCATTTTCTTTTATATGTTTTGTTATACATGTCGGGTTTGTTATGGGTAGGATTTATTTGATTCATGTACAAAATAATATTACGTTATTAAACATGATTTATAATCATAAAATGAAAATTATTTTGGAATGGTTACAATGGGTAATGAATCTCATCTCGTTTGTGGAGATGGTAATCCGTACGTACACACGAGCAACAATATCATTATATTGATGGTGAAATTGTATATAATTGGATGATATAATACACATAAAGAATCATTAAAATTTTATATTTATTATTTAACTCATTTATACTAATTATTACACCAATCCAAATAATGAATTGTTGAATAACAAACAACACCACGACGTGGAGACGGTAAGCCCTATGTACGCACATATGGTAGATTTTCATTCACAGGATGGATAGAATAATGAATATAATTGTACCATATTTATAATAACATCACAGTACTTATAAGGTACTGAAGTAATTATTTTGGTATGGAAACAACAATGAATGGGGAAGTGAAAGAAGAAAGGAACTTTGAAAGTGGTGCTGAATTTATTACCTCTTATTCGGGTGCTTCCTTTTGATTTGATCCAAAGGGCTCTTTAGGATGGATTTATGATAAAAATAACGCCTCTAGGTTGAAGTGAGGGTATTTTAGAGTATATTTGAGAAGGGGTGACTGATCCAAATGTCTTTGGAGTTATGATTTTGAGAGAAGAGGAAGTAACCTTTTATAAGAGAGGTGAGGGTCACTTTAGAAAAAGGTTGAAATATTAATTTATTATACTATCATATTTAGTTTATGATGACCGCTAAAGGATTTATTCCAATTCTAAGGAGGTTTTGGGTCGAAAAACTCTCTATGAATTGGTTTTAGATAGTTTCAGGTCACCATATTAACCTTATCTTTTACATTTAACTCTCAGTAAAATAATTTATCTTTTACAATGCCTTTTGGTATTTTAATATTATGTGGTTAATAAACATACTATAAAATCCAAAGTGAACCCCAAGTAGTTCATTAATTAAATTTATATCATTAGATAAGTCCTCGGTCTAAACTATATATTTTTAGAAATATTATATCAACTAATAATATAATATTTTTTTTAAAAAATCATTTTGTCAATTTTGTCACTATTTTTTATTTTTTGTGAAAGTCAACAAAACTTTGTTACGTAAAAAATTAAATTAAATCAATCCTAAGATGTCATTTTAACCATGAAAATCAGTGTAATTCATAAAAATTATCAATTTACAATTTTTTGGATATTTATAATTTCAATTATTTTAATCATTCATTAATAAGGTAATTACGGCATCATCATTGTGTCATAAATAAATTTAATTATTTAATATTGTAAAATATTAAATAAAATACCATTATGTATTTAATCTTCTTAGATTTCTAATTAATTTTTATAGTCTAATTTATCTTATGTATAACCCTATATTAAAAAAATATTAGTTATGAAAATTTTAATTTATTACTTTTAACACTTCTTCAAATAAGATAATAATAAATGTCATAATCTAATACATGAGGATAAAAGTGGATCATATTTTATTCCTAAGGTTTATTTTCATCGAGAAACACTAATCCTATATAATAGAGACATGTGTTAGGGTAATTATAATATCAATTTTACAATTAATTACCCTATTTACTTTTAACCGTGGTAAATAAAATCCAAAAATTTCTATTAATCAAAAATTATTTTCATCCTATTAAAAAATGTTAACTTACTGATGTCAAATGTGTTTCTCGGATTTTTTGAAATCAATTCCCAGAAGCACTAGAATTACTTTTTCTGCAAATTTGCAAATGAGCCTATATGGTTGGTAAAGGACGTTAAAAAGTCCAACAAAATTTTATAAATCATATTTTATTCTAAAATGACTCTAATTAAATAAATTGAACTTATATAGGTATTATGTATCTATTATGAATTAAAATAAATTAAAATAAAATAAATGATTATTTAAATAAAAATTCGGTTTCAAATAAGAACGTGATGTTTGCACTATTCATCAAAAATTGAATGTTTTCAGAAAAATACCAAAAAATCACCCTAAAACAATTTTGACATTAAAAATTCAAAAATGATTTCTATTTTATCAAATTCAAAACATATAAGTTGAATTAATTTATTTAAAATTAATTTATGTTGTCAATACCAGAAAGCGGGGTTTTGAGAAGTAAAAACTATCAAAAGTCTCATATGTGTTTATGTACAATTTAAATATAAAATTACATCCAATTACCAATATTGGATTATATCATAAAAATTAAATCTAATTATACTTAAAAAAACATTCAAATGTATAATTTAACACTATAAATTATTTTGATTAAAAAAGTTATTTTCAATTAAAATTTAGTATTTTCATTATTCATCCAAATAAAAAAGTTATAAAAAACCCCAAAAATTTATAAAAACTAAATTTTTATGAAAATATTATGAAGAATAAGATTATGTTGTCAAATTTAATATATAAAAGTGTCAAATAATTTATTTAAAAAGGGTCCTCCATTAAAATGCGGTAAAATTGTATTTTTTAAAAAATAGTTCCTTTATCTAAAAAAATGAAATTGCTCTTATATTATGTATAATAAACACATAATATGGATGTTAAAATTATATGTATTATATAAAATTCAAAATTCTATTAATACTATTCATAACCTCTTTTTAAACGGCTAGTTTGGTATGTCATGTTGCGCTCAAACTCGGTGTTACATATAGCGCAAGCTATTGAATTACTTTAAAGAGAAAATGTGCTATGAAATCTAGGGGTGTTACAAATATGGGGAAAATTATGAAATATGGAAAATAAAGAATTTAAAATTTTAATTCTAATTCAATTATTATAACTCAAGAAAAAATAATATCATTTTATAAATAATAATTAATTTTCGTAAAAAAATTCATTATTGGGGCTATATTTTGTTATTTTTTGAATATAAATACACTATATTATAATGATTATAAAATATATTATTTATATGAATAATGCGTTAAAAATAATATAATTTTTAATTGAAAGGAAATATAAATAAGAATAGAAAAAACAAAAAATTCATTACCATAAAAAATATTTTTTAATAATATTTTATATTAAAATTTTGAAGTTAAATTCCTAAACATTATAAATTTAACATGTCCAAATTAATATTAATTTCGGATTAAAAATGAAAATTTAGTTTTATGATTATATTTTTTGATTTTTATGATATCATTTACTTTTGGGTATATAGTAAAAAATGTTTTTATTAATATAGTAATTTTTTTAGATTTATCCAATGAAAGATTGGATCAAAAAATTTAATAATTTTTATTCATGAATAATAATGTATTTATGTAGTTAAATGATTAGTTTCAAACTAATATTATGAATTTATAAAAACCATGTTGAAAGTTTTTAAAACATAAGTAATATTGTACTATAAAAACAATTTTTAGTCACTCATATTAAAAAAATGTTATCATCAGTTAAAGAAATTAAATATATAAAAATGGATTTAATTATTTAGATCAACATGTTAATATTATTTAATAAGTTTAATTTTTTTATATATAAAATTATGATTACTAAGATTAAAATTAATGTCCATTATAAAATTTAAAGGTTTATTTTCAAAGAATTGTTTTAATAATGATGTGTAATTTTTACCTAATAAATTGAATTGTTCTATTTTATATCATTAGTTTAATATTATTTTTACATTTTTATTCTATTATATTATCACTCATTTAATTGGTAGTTAATTTAATTTAAGTATAAGAAAATTTAATGGTGAAAATATTGTGTTTCTATAAAACAGTTTGTCTAAATATTTAAAGTTTTTATTTAGAAGATAGTTTTATATTATATAGAAATTGAATTATAGTACATTGATAATGGATTTAGGTTCAAAACATAACAATATAGAATGAGAGGTTACATTAAATTTTAATATAATATAAATTACATGAGGGAAATATTTTTACCAATATAGAAAAAAAAGGTAAAAGTAAAAAAATAATTATAAAATTATAAATTTTTAATACTTACAAAAAATGAATGATTTCGTGATTATTCAACATAGATATTCCCCTACTCAATTATTTTCAATTTTTATAGCTATAGACCCTTGAATAGTGTCATTTTATCATTGGAAAATTAATGCACATTTATAAAGGATTCATTATCTTAACATATAAAATTAGACCACTCTCAGCTCATTTCTCTACCCATTAAAAAGATTTATCTCTTAAAAAAATATTACCTAGTCTATCATCAACCCAATATTCACATCCTAGAATAATTATAATTTCCAAAAGACGTGCTAATGGTCCTTAAGGTGTTATTCAAGGGGAACCATCCAAAGTGAAATTTAATACTCTAGAATGATCCATCTAAGTTATTTTCTCTTTCGACCCTCTAAAATATTACATATATATGAAAGTATAATAACATCAGTATTATTAATATTTTGGATGTAATTATTCAAATGAAATATCAATCTTCTACCTCCAACCAAAATAATTAGAAAAATAAAGTTGTCATCATGCATTTGTATTGATAGAAAATTCCATGAATGACACATTATTTTTTTCATAACCACTTTACATAGATGTTCCAAAAGATTTAATTAAATAAAAATTATAATAATTAAAAATTATTAATATTCATAAATTATAATGTTTTTTCTCTACGCCCTTATTATTCCATGGAAAAAAATTTGTCATTCGTGTATGTATAGTATATCAGATCCAAGGAATGAAATATTTCATTTTACTAATACTGCCTAACATAGATGAATTTAAAAATTTATTTAAGGTAACAAATTTATATTTTATTCACTAAAAATATTTAGGATAGGTAATTTTGGATATTGAATAAGTGATATTAAAAATGAATAGTCATAGTAAAATTTCTTACCTTAAATGAGCAAGTTACGATTATAAATAGACCTTCGAAAATAAAATATATATGGAAAGGGTTATTATGATCTTTTAATAAACTTATCTAAATTGTTTAGGAAGTTAGGTGTATGTGCAGAATGAATCAATACCAAAGGTATGGGTTTCATCATGTCAATTTCGATTCACTAATATATGATTTTTTTACCCACATTACGTTTTTTGATGTAAATATTTTCCCTGGATGTGATTTTTAAAAATATTTTCTTAAACTATAATGAAATTAAAAATCCATGTCTTGATATACCTTTTGGGGTTTTCAATTATAATGATAATGAATTCATAGGTGGTTTATTGACTCAATTTTTATTTTCATTGATATCCTAAGATATCATCCCTGTCTATTATTTTCTATGTTATCATATTAGTCAATTTCAATATTCTACATGGTAACATATCCTTTAACAATTTGAGATTTTTTTTAAAACATCAATATTTATTGTTTTTTTAATTATTACAACTTTTCTTGGATTAATAATGATCCTGTCTAATGGTTCTTTCTAATTCATTTCCTTATTCTCCCTTCCCGCCAATGTTCTAATTTACTATTTTAGAACATAAATATTTTTTATCTCCTATGATTGTCATATTTATCCCTATCACTTTTGAAAATAAATTAGTATTTACCATTTATATGATTTGGGTATGAACCATGGTATTTTAAAACATAACAAAAGATCATATAAACCACCCTCATGACATTTGGTTTACATAATCTCTTTCGTGTTATTTATTTTCCAATATATTATTTTTATTTGTTTCATCTATATTTATTATATTTTTTCCAAATATATATTCTAGGATTAATTTAAATTTTGTTGTTGTGAATAATACTTTAATTTATGTTTCCTTTATGATTATCTCTTTTAAGAAATCCTAATTGAAGGGAACTTCCTAATTTTTTATTACGTATCAAGAACCACCCCTATCAGTTTTTTTAACCATGAATAGTTTATCAAAAAACTATTTATTTTCTAAGAATCCATTTGGTTATATTTTTTAACTGAAATAATCTATTTGTTCCATATTTAAATGATCATTTACCAATTTTATAGAGGACCACTAAAGTGGTTCATTTTTATTATTGATTTTAAAATATTTCTCCGGATTTTTTCTACACGAGAACTCAAAGTTCATGTCAATTCTCTATTAAAATATAAAAGGAAAAATGACTTAATTACTCATTAACTTGTGTGTCCTTTTGATATAGCCTTCAATATTTCTTTGAGATAATATTATGAAAAGCCCTTATTTCTTATGGGTTTTATCATGATTATAATTTATGCATGGTTAATTTTCCTCATGTAAAACATATATACATGTAGTTATTATGATGTGATGGGTGGGTATAGATTTATATATCAATTTAAATAATTGGGTAACGTTTTTATCACAAGAGATACCATATATTCTACACGAGCAGTTAGACTAGAATAATTTATTTTAGTATATTGGAATTGAGCATTGATATCTTATTATGATGTAACGTTTTTTATTATTTCATCATATTTATTATTCCATAATATTATAATATCATTTAATTATGATATTTTTCCATGACATGGATCATTCTTTTTATGATATCATGTTATTCCTCCAAAATTATATGTGTTGTCTCACTATTAGGAATTGATATGGGTTTTCCAATACTAAGAATTTGATATCAACCCTTTTTTGTATTTTCATTACCTAGGTTAGAGAGATTAGTATAACTTATGAGAATTATTTAACGGAGTATAGTGTTTCTTGGTTATGGGGAAATATTCCAAATTATTTTAAAATAAGTTTCTTATATAGTTAGTACTCAAAGATAATAAAAATTCCAATAATGAGATTGTGGGATTTTAATGAGATGTAATGTTTATATTATATAAATAATGTAAAATAAAGATATGATTTTATTGGGTTTCAATATAGATTATGATAAATTTAATTTATAGGTTGTTTATCATTTGATATCACCTTTTCCCCAGACAAATTCGTTTTTTTGTTCTAAATGACATGACTTTGTATTTAATTCTATGATTATCTAAGTAATTTTCAACTACACTTGAGATTTATTCTATGCTATTTTTAGGTTAAAAAAATCCAAATTGTTCTATTTTTTTTAATTATTATCATTTTATCAAATATTTTAATACACTTATAAATCTCCTTATTTTCTTATGAAATATGATACAACCCATTCTACTATAATCATCAACAAAGAATATGATGTATTTCTCACTACAGATTCTAGTAATATTTATGGGACCGCATACATTAGTGTGAATCAGATCTTGATGATATAAGGATGTATTTTTCTTTAAATATCATATATTTTTCACTATTTTACCTCGTACACATAAATCACATATATTATCTTGATCTCATAACATATTTGGAATTATAGTCAGCTTAAAAAATTGACAATATTATATTATTTGTTTATATATATATATTTTAATAAAAAATTATTTTTTATTCTTTTAAAATAAGGATATGAGTTTTCTTCTATAAATCATACTTATTATAGATTATAATTAGTTCTACATCCCTAAAACATTGAGTTTCATGTTTTCCCATTGATAAAGGTACCGTTTTGATTGAATATTTCCTTTAGTATAGATTCACCATGTTAATTAATGATAAATCAGTTCTTTTAGAAACCATACAAATATATAAATTTTATATTAATTAGCTAATCATTATATCACCTTATTTTCTAACTTAACATTATTTATGGTGATCTTTTCTTAACCAATTTTACTTTAATATCAACATGGCCCATAACAGTCATCTATAGATCCATTTTTTGAGTCATATGGTACAGATATCTACTGTAAAGAATCTAAGTGATTCTATTTTTGTCGATTCAAAGGGAAAATTATATTTGATTTTGAAAATCATAATACACTCCTGTTGGAAGTTTATATAACTTTATGTTTATTTTTTTATGATTTTTATTAGCAATTTTTTTTATTTTCTTTATTTTACTATAATATAAGTAAGATTTATACTTTATAATATGTAAGTTAAATTAAATTATGGTAAGAAAAAACAAATTTCAGGATATAAAATATTTCAATTCATAATGTGAGCCCCCTTATGATGTAGGTACAACCACATACAATGATTTTGTAACTAAAACACTAGATTATTTTATAAAACTAGATATAAATTGAACAAACATAGTTTTTTTGTTGAAGTAACTATAGCGATTGAACATAATAATTACTCTAATATAATGTTCCCATGAATCAACCAAATTTATTTTGTAGTCTTTCACATGAAGATTTTTTTACTATTCACTGGGATTACTCATTTATTAAGGATTTCCCTATAAGGATTTAGTTATAATTATTTTTTTACTTTCCAAAATTATGATATATACCAGATTATGTGTTATATAGGATATTCGTTTTGAAAAAATATTGATTGAGAAGAATTGCAGGATAATATATAGTGCATCATATGAATTGGTTTGTTGATTTGTCATATAGTGGGATTGTTGCTGATCATCGGATTGAAGAGGATCTAAAGGAGGGGCTATAATATATAATTAAATTGATTAAATTAAAATAATTTCTTGAGTAACCATAGATACCTTAGTTTAGGTCATGAAACACATTATTTTTTGTTCTGTAAGAGTTGTTTTACTTTACTAGAACTTTATTTTTTATAATATCATTTTAAATATTTTGGGATTTATATAAGGAACTCTATAAATTGTTTATAAACATATATTAATTATATTATATCATATTTTAATTAAATTAGATATAATTTATAATTTTTTATTGGATTAGTTTTTTCCATTATTGATTACACTGATTATTCTCTTAATTATTTTATATAATATTTTAATCCCTAAATTTTTATTTTACCACATTAATTTTCAAATCATTTACTTTCTAGTGAATTTGAACTATATTACTCCAAGTGGATTTCAATTTAATAAATTTTTTTGAACTAAATATTTGTGTGGGAGAAAATTTGTTAGTATTTATATAAATACAATTAATTCTCCATCTTATAATGATATATCTTATCCTTCAAGTATAACATCGGGTCTCAGGGAAATTATCCCTTGAGACAGGGATGGATCTTATGCTTTTACAAAATATTATCTCATTTCCATTACACTAAACATGTTTTACTTTAAAATCTATATTTTTATATTTTAAGACATATGGTTTGATTTCTTGAGATCATGAATCTAAGAATACCACCTACTTTAGATAGAAAATATTATGAGTATTGGTGTGATACAACAACAAATCGCTTAAAATAATATTTGACTATAAAAATCATTATAATTATCATAAGTTATTATATTATCAATAATGAAATCATTATTTTTACTCTTAATTAAAAACATGAATATTAGGAGAATTATAAATTATACAATACTATACCTTGTTTGATTACCTAGCACATTTATTATCTGATTCATTTTTGTGAGATTATGAATAGCATATGGATAATTTTATAATTTATTAACATTGATAATGATAAGGTTCTTGAAACCCAAAAAATTATATGATATAATTTCAAGTGATTAATTTTCTACTTGGTGAAACTATGGTACACATATATTAAAAGTTTTCTAAATTGTTAAAGGATTACAATTATTTAGTGTCAAAAAATTAATAGGTTAATATCATATTGAAAATGTAATTTAGATAAATTAAATTTCATAGAAATTAAACCATATGACTATAGAGGACTCTAAGAATATAAATATTCTTAGTTGTAATAATCCCATTGAAAACTTAATAGAATATAAGTAATCTTAATGATAAATGATTGCAATGAGAAAATAATTAATGGAATTGATTTTTATTTGATACAGGTAATATTAATATTTGAAACTCAATATTATTTTTCTATTATACTAAATAAAATTAATAAAAGTATTAATATATTATTCATTCTATAGATAGTGAGGGATTTTTGAATAGATTGAAAATATATAAAGAAAATCATCATAAAGAAGAACTATTTTTTATAACAGATATGATTAAAAATATATGTTTTACATGATATCTGTTAATGAAACTATTTATTATGAATATATAATGCTATGAAATATCTCTATATATTGTGCTAGATTTAAAAGGAAGAAATAACATGGATAATATAATGACATGAAAGAAAATAATTCCTTATGTACTACTGATGACACCTAGAAGGCTGGTGAGGATATATACTATGGTAAAATTATAATCATAGATATTGATGATTTTATAATTATTTTTGGATTTAATTATAGTTTTAGTTAAAATAATATTTCATGTATGGGAAAGATACATCTTGATACTCTTTTGAAAATATCTCTTAATTATAATTTTATTTTAAAATTAGATAATGAGTATACATTGACTTCATTGGAATGGGTGGGTGTTTTCATTTATTTTATAAAACGGTAAAATATATGACATTATTGGGGATAAATAATGAAAATATGGAAAAATATATCGACATGGACAAGGCCGTTATAACTAAATATAAGGAAATAATTTGTAAAGTTATATAGAGATTAAAATGTTAACATATATGTTTAACATTGAATAAAATTTAATTTCAAATAATGATGAAAAGAAATAGTGGTTAAGCTATATTATGAAGTGCCAATATATTAAATTTTGATCAAAAATTAATTTTATTAGGGATAATTTTGAATAACATATTATTTATTTAATTTCAAATATAACTTCTTCTAATGCAGGTTTCATTTGATGAAATCATATTTTCAATCAAATTTCTTTGTTCCAAAAGTTAACCTTTTTATACTAAATTTAGAACAGGAGAAAAATGGAGGAAATTTTTTCATTAAATAATGTTCAATACTTACTATTTTATAAATAATATATATCTATGGAATTTTCAGTTGTATAATATATAAAGGTTTAACATATATGGATTATAAAAAAATTCTTAGACATTTATTGTCCTCATTAATTCTGGGTACCAAACTCTTAGTTATGTTGATTATAATGAATTTATTTCAAGTAGAAACTATCATAATATATATATATAATATTGATATTGGGTGTTTTTAATATATGATTATAGAGAATTTTAATTTTTAAAACCCAAAAAATGTGATGGGTGGATGGGGATCTTTTGGAGACAAAACACTTTGTCAGATGTTATGAATAAGTGTTGTTCTATTCCTATAAAAGACTAATATTGATATTGTTTTATTTGTTTTGGTACATAAGAAAAAACATCGCATAAGTAGTAAATCCTGTTATGAAGGATACTCAATGAACATTGGTAATTAAAAAATTAATATTAAATGTTAATATGTATTTCACATTTTATCTTCTGATAGTAATGATAATGTTTACACTATAAACTTATAAAACCTTAGTAAGCAAATTTTAACTTATTTATGTGATATAGAATATTCTTATTTTCATTGAAAAAAATCCTAGATTGAACAACATTTCAAAGAAAGTATTAGAAAGTGTGTTACCAATACATAAGTTCATTTTAACAAGAATATGAGACCCTTGTCAATATTTTAAGAAAAAAATGTCAAATTTTAAATGGGCTTGTAAAGTTAAAAATTTTGATGCTTTATTAGTGTACAAGTTTCTTAATAGTCCAACACTAGATAAATGAATATGATTAAAACACTATGTATATTTTATATTTGATGATTAATGAGATTTATTTTGACTTATTTTCTATCATTTAGTTAATAACACATTGTGATTTTAATTTTTATTATTATATTTTAATTTTTTTAACAATAAATATATTGTTACTATAAAAAGTTATTGTACTAGGGAATTTAAAATTTTTTATTTTAAAATTTTCTTATTGAAAACTAATTACTAAAAAATTATTTAAATAATGCCCACTATAATAAAATTGCATAGTTCAACTATGAAATATAAATATTTAGGAAATTACATGTTCTACGATGGATAAATTTTATATTTGGAATTTTAATTTTTAGAAGAATTTATGAATACATCATATTAAATTATAAATTGATTTTTATTTTAACCTATTTAAAAACATAACTTGTTAATTATATATTATAAGAAATCCAAAAGTATATTATTGACATTTGCTTCGGTGTAAAGGTTCCATACAAAATATTATAGATCATCTTAATAAATTTTATTCAAAAGATGATGGAGGAATTTTAATAGGTTATTACAAAAAACAATAAGTCTTATACAGATTTCAACAAATGAAAAAAAAATATTAAATAATATAGAAATTTTATATTTAATTAAAAAAAACCCTTATTTGTTTTAAAAACATTCCAAATGTACATTTATAAATAATGTTTTTAAAAATTTTATTTCACATGAAGGTAATACATAACCATTGAAAATTAATTGAACAAAAACTATTGTAATGTGTGTTTGTATTTAAGAATATAGTTTAATAGAAATTAATATAAAAAAAATATCTTTTTATAGAAATCTGTTTATCAAATGGGATCATCCTAATGATATTATCATTGGAGAGATATGTTAACCAGTTTGAACTCAGAGTTCTTCAACAAATTAGTGGTAGAAAATTACATTCTTTTCTCATCTTGAATAAAAAAATGTTAGATGAATTCTTATGTGATGAAATATAGATAGTATAAATGAAAGTAGAAAAAAATCAATTAAAATGGAAATGATATTTAACATTGTATGATATAACTAAAGATTTTTTTTATATTGGAGTAAAATGGTTGTTTAGTAAGTAATGTGATGAAAATGGGATTTTTTAGGAATAATTAAAGACTTGTTATAAAGGGATACAATCATTAATTTGGCATATATTAAGGTTAAACCTTTTTACTTTTATTTAGGCTTGAATACTTACACATATTATTAGGGTTTACAACCCATTTTAACTTTACTCTTTTCCAAATGATTTCAAAATTTTTTTGTATAGATATTTATATGATGAGTTTTAGGTAGAAAATACACCTAGATTTAATGATATATATATTTTTATAAGATTTTTACAAATGATCCATGTACATAAAAAGGCTATGAGTTATTTGTTTAAACATTTATCTATAATTTTTTCCTAAAAACATTAAATATATAAATGGCTCAGCCATAAATTTTATATATAACTTATTAAGGATATCATCATAGTTCCAAATTTATTTAGAGGAAATGAAAATTTTTAAAACATAAAAAACTCTTATCGATAATATTTTAGATCTTATGCGATGTAAATTCAAGATGAGAATTATGGGTGAACGTCAATATTTTATTGGAATTCAAAAAAATCAGAAACTAAAAATAAATATTTTAACTTAATATTAGTATATAGTATATATAGTAAAATGATTCTATATTCCTATTTCTTATGATATAAGTACACCGGTATGTACCATTGGTAAATTAGATCATGATGAATCATTGAAATTTAGTAGATAAAAAGAAATATAGGGGGATGATAATAAATTTAATATACAAAATTGTAGTTCAAAAAATTATTACGTCTTCTATTTAATTATGTGAGGGGTTTCATGCTAAACTTAATGAATCTCAACTTAAAGTTGTAACACATATCTTCTATTGCCTTAATGGGTTTTTAGAACATGGATTATTTTATACCTATATAATAGAGTTTATCCTTAAAATTTTCTATGATGATGAATTTAGAGGATATAGAATGGATCAAAATATAACATTAAAAAGTTTTCTATTATTAATTTAATCTTTAGAATTATTATACCAAATGAAAAAACACCTAGTTACAATTTCAAATACTAGTGCTGATTATGTGAAAGTTGGAAGTCAATATGCTCTAGTGTTTTGGATGGAACAAACACAAACATTTTGTATTGAGTCTTACTCAATGTATGATTATTTCATATAGAGAAGGTGATATATCTCAATTTAAGAATCCATTAAATAACACACGATTTTAGAATATTGATATAAGACACTATTTCTGCTGGGATCACACACCAAATTTTATATTATTCTCAATTCTAAAAAAAACTAAAATTATGCATTGTGATAATTTAAATGTCCCCTTAACTTCTGATAGATTTAAATACATAAAAATGTTATTTTTAATCAATTTCAATTGATCAACCTTTTTTTATTATTTGACCTACCCCATTACATTTAAAAATTCCCCGTGAATGGCGATTAAAATTTCATGTTTAAAAAAATATGTTCTCAAATATCATTGTAGATTATGATTAATTTCTCATAAAATTAGAGAAAATGGCCATGTTTTATCTTTGATTTTTTATTTAAAACAACATCCTTAGAATTTAAATTTATTTTTGAGTATAATGGAAAATATACTTATGAAGGTACACGTTATTTATCAATTTTCAGTTAAATGAATGTATCCCATATTCACTAATATATTATAATAATAATATTATTATTCCTTTATTAAATATTCATCTCCCTCAGATTTTATTTTTCTAACACCCAGAATAAAATTAATTTACTTCTGAACATAGAATATTTTTCTTTAAAAAATTAGATAAAGTTACACGATCATGTTATAGATCCATATTCACAATAGAAGAAGATCACCTATATTAATCAAGAGATAGATATTAAGAGGTATATAATTTCATATCTTACCAATGGGGGATTATTTGTAATTGTAATTAATTATTTTTAGAATGAAAAAGGGTACTATATATTATTTTATACTAAGGAGTTTTTAACAAAATGTTTAATAAACTTCAACTAACTCAATATTTTTCCCCTAGACTTATTTTAGAAAATATAAAACGGTTAAAGTTTTATATGATTATGTATATCAATAATTTTTCATAAATATATATATTTTTTATGAATTTTATAATGTTCAATAATAGTATAAAAAATAAGTAGTTTTATTCCTAAAGGGTGATAAAAAAGATAGAAGGGGAGAATTTTTTTTGGATATAGGTAAAACATGAAAATTTCATGGTTGTCCCGAAAATATTATGATATTTATAAGAGGTTTACATTTACATTTCCTATAAAACAAAGTCATTAAATTCAGTTTTCTAAATAATGAGATTATTGTGTCAATGGAGTAATTTATCCATGGTTTTGAAAATCATATTACACTCATATTTGAATTTTCATTAATTTTTTGTTTTTGGTTTGATGTTTTATTAAATCTGTTATTTAAATTTTCCATATGTTTCTCTGAACTAAAGTTAGTTGTATTCATTACTATATCTTAATAATGAACTATAATAAAGGATTAAAATTGATCAATGTATAGAATCGATTTTAATTGATCATGTAAATATTCTTCTGATGAATGTTACAACCATACCCATACATCTCATGATTTGAATGTTGTAGTTTGGTGAAATGTCATTTATAAATAAAACCAAAGGATTCATAGAGTGGATGTAACTATAGTGACATTGAATGATGATTACTCTATAATGAGGTTGTTTTTCACCATCTCATTACCTTTTGATATATTATTATTATTGTTTTTTAGGTCGCATTAAAAACCATTATTTATTAATTATTAATCTAAAAGCATCATAGTTATTAATTCAATTATTTTTTTACATTATAATCCCATTATTTAAAGGATATTACTTATTAGGGAGGATATTAATTTTCTGATCCTATAGATTGTAGAGATTCCATGGTAAAGAAGTTTTTAATCATCCAAATGGATTGTTCGCTAAAGTCCAGATGCATAATTTCTGATTATTATCAGATCAATGAGCACCATAGTTTGAAGAAACCTAATACCATAAAAATGGTTAATGAATAAATTATTGTATCTAAACATGGATTATTTGGTTTATTCCAAAAATCACCTGACAGTTTTGTCTAAAAGTGACAGGTTATTTTAAGAGATTTTTATTTTTTATAATATCACTTTAGGAGTTTCCTGGACTATTTTCCTGTAACACTATAAATCATTTTATAATTTTCTTTATTATATAATCTCAGATATTCATATTTCATTAATTAGAATGTGAATATTTTCTGATTGAATAACTTATATCCATTTTATTACTTGTTATATTTATTCACCTATATTTTTTCATAACATACAATGCCTTAAATTTATACTATACTACTTTGAAAAAAATTTCATCTATTTTTTAGTACATTTAATCTCTTATAAAATAAGTAAATAAAAATTTACTATTTTATAGTCAAATGAGTTTTATATGGGGATAAAATTTTCTCATCACCATTTTACTAAGATTCACCGCTAATATATTTCTATATTTTCTATTTTTTAGAATTTATTTTAGTTTATTTTAGATAAATATCATTTAATATATCATATTCATCATTATATTTTCCTTCCAAGAGATTACTAGTTGTGCTTAGACTAAATAATGTCTCCCCTCATTTTTTTAGAATCATATATGACATAAATCTCTTATTATAATGGATATAAATTAATTTTTAGGGAGATATAATTTGGATGTTAGGAATATAGCCGTCATGGTATTCTCTAAATGTAACATTGAATCATTAGTTGACTGAAATTTACATATTAATTATAAAAGCTATAGAAATTACAAAAATTGTGAGAGAATGATTTTTCCCTTTATATGGTATGATATTTTCGTATTATTTTTTTGTCAAATCTCTAGAGAATTATCTATCATGTAGATCATTTCCTCATGGAACTAGGTTATTATATGTCAAATAAAGAAATAAAATTCATATTTTCTAAAGGATTTTTATTATTATTTTATCCTTTACACATATTTAGACTTTATGATTAGAATTATTGTTATTGATGAGTTCTTGGTGTTTGATAAACATGACTAATTTTATTTGATTCCATTATCCGATTTAGAAACTCCTACTTCCTTGGATGTATTGACATCACAATGAAGACCAATATTTCCCATAGTCCAGAGCCAATTCAGATTTATGACATTCTCAATAGCCATTGAACCTCTTCCCTCCAATTATATTGACTCTTTATTAGATAACACCATGAATTGTAACTTATTTTTACCAACATATGTTGTTAATCCAAAATTATGTTTCTTTCAAATTTTTAAAGTTTCATCTTCATGTTATTCAACCAAATTAATTTTCTCTTCAAAAGAAATATTTTGATCATCAATCATTTTTCACTCTCTTCGACCTGTACATTGAAATCAAACTTTTATCTAGATATTACATCAAAAAAATTTAGTTATTCAACCATTTTGGAAAAAAATAATTTTTTTTGACTTGAAAAAATCATTTTAGGTTTCCTTAGTAAGCCAACAATATTCCATGTTTAGTTTTTTAAACATCCACATCTTCTTTTGAACCTTTTAGTTAATCTTATAGGATAAAAAATCATTTCAGTAGGTCTTCTTAAAAAAATTAATTTTTTTCTTTACTATTAACATAAAATTATATTCTATATCTAAATTAAATTTATGCTCATTATCTACATAGAAAATTTCATCATATTCTTCAACTTCACTTAATATGTTTTATCAATTGAAGGTTTTTCTAGTTTGTTTTCATAATTTAATATTTCATGTTGGGGTATTAATTTTTTTAATTTGTTGTTATACTGTCCTTTTTTACTCTAGTATCATCCTTTCTTGGATATATGGTTGTGATCTACCCAAACATTTCAAATTTAAGATAATAAAATGATACCCGACCTTCACATATCCACTTTCTTCACTATACTATTATTGATACTTGTTTTGAAGATTCATTATTGAAATCTTCACCATTATTTATAGATTTAGGTATATATATATTATCTACGGATTTAATATAAATATATATGTATGTTTTTATAGACATATTTTCTAGTTTCACATACTGTTCTTAAGCCAACAACTTGTTGTAATGATCATCAAGAGAAAATTCCGTGAGATTATATTTTTCATTTGTTGTCACAATAACATTATAAAAAGGTAGTAATATTCCAAAATGTTTCTTCATATTTTCAAAATATTTTATCTCATCACTTTATCCATGGTAATATACCATTTGATTAATTATTTGGTTGAATAAGTCATTGATTTTAACATTTGAGGTCATATTCAAATCATCCAAATTTATTTGGAATCACTTGTATTTTATTTATAATGACATTTATTGTTCCTTCAAAAATATTTGTAAATTTGGACTATATATATTTTACAGATGTAACTAGAATATAATTCATATAGAGTTTTTTTAAAGCTATTTCTTGAGATTTTTTTTACATCTGTAATAAAAAATTTCATTTTAGATTTAGTCATTGACATTTCTATTGAATATCTTTTGGGATGTTTTATAACATTTTTTTATAAATATATATTTTTGGTAATGTGTTTATATCTTAGTTAAATAGGTTTCCTTGAGTGGTTCATAATCTTTTTTTAATTAAGGGATTGAGGAGTATAAGACGTTTTCTTTTAACATGTAAAAAAAATTATTTATGTAATATAATGTTGTTCCACTCTTCAATTTCCTAAAATCCTCAAGAAATTTTAGATCCAAGATGATTTTTTACAAAGAATTATGTTAAGGAATGATATTGAATAGGCCAAGGGTTATTCAGTTAGATGGATGTAGGAAATTTTTCCAAATTTTTGAGTTTTTAAGTATTTATACAAAGTGAAAGATCAAAAGTAAATGTTCCTGTAGAAATAAAATGTTTATGTTTTAATAAGTTAAATATTATAAGTCAATGTTCATGTAGAAATATATTTTTTAAGTTGTAGTTATAGGTAGAAAGGGTAAACAAAGTTGAAGGTGTAATAGTTACAATGTTGAAGCTAAACACTGTAAAAACATTAGAGTAATAAAAATTGTGGAAGAAATTTCTGAATTAAGGGTATCATATCAAGTGTATTACATAGATATCTATTTGACCATGTATTTTTTGACATAAGATTTTATACTCTATGAAAAGAATGGTTCATTCAGATATTAAAAAAGACGAACAAACATAGAAACTCTCAGTTGCATTGGATATTCATGTATGAAGGCCAATGGTCCAATTCTACCAGACAAATGAAAAATAAGTTTGAGTTGGTGAGTTTTTTTACAAGATATACATCTCTTTGTATCATATATTTATGAAGGGAGATATGGAACATATTATATTATATTATATCCATTAATAAATGTTCCATCGGTTGAATTGGTTGATCAAACAAAAGATATTGAAAGATTCATTGGACATAAGAACATTAGATATATCAATATTATTTCATCATATAGACATTTCCATGATGTTATAGTTGTATATGCTCTGTGAATACTGTTTTTTGTTTTAGGTGAAGAAGGTTTCTCTAGACATACACATTCCAAAACATTAGACAAATCATGAGTGATGAACATTGGTGAATTATAATACAATTTAGGAATGTGAAGAGAACTAATCTAAGATGATTAGAGTTCATCATACATAATCAATCGTTATAGTAAAATATTGGGACTATTGACAAAAAAATTTAGAAGGAAACAAATGGAGAATACCTTTTATGATGCACTAGAAAAAAATATGCTTGAGGATGAAATTATATGCTTTACATAAAAATTTCTAAATAACACTTAATAATTATGATGATATTATAATCATTAAACACTTAACTTATTTATACAATTATGGAGGTTTTAAGAAGATATTTAAATAAAAAATTAAATATGTTAAATGAAATGGATCTGGTACTGAGTTTGTAAGAGGATTCATGAATGATCATTAATATTGTGGAGGAATACATTGTAGTTGAAAATAAGTGAGAGCTTAAAATTTTCAGTTTTGATTGATTGTAAAAACATATTTGTATTACTTTATTTTCACCTGAGTGAGATCACACATAATAGAGTGGATGTTTTTTACATGATAGTTAGAAAATTCGTATACTTGAAAAAATTTGAAGTGGTAAAATATAATTAGTAGGATGGGTTTCTGACCATAGAAACACATATTTAAAGTAGAATTACATTGAAAAATTATTTAGTGAAAAGTGATACCAAACCAAGGTTCATTTTAGATACAAAATTAGAGGAATCGGCAAGAGATAACTTACAAAGGTTATACCAGATAGATATCCCAAATAGTTTATGGGGTGAAGTTGTTTTGTGCATCGATGTAGCTTTTATGGCACACTAGACATAGTATATTAGAGATATTGAGAAGGAACACCTAAAAGAGTTACCAGATTGATACATCAGTTATAGTGTTTTTAGATGATTTTTTGTGAGTTGCTAAGAAAATGTTTCTATATTATTTTGGATTAGTTTGAGAAGAGAACTTTGTAAATGGAAGGAGTTAAAAAACCATCTGGTGATAAGAGGAGTCTAATTGGATTTGGATCCATTTATATTCACATAATAATATATTGATTTTTGATTGGATAATGAGAGTATCTATGGAAAGGATGTAGTCATAGACATTGGGGGTGAACCATATAAATATTGTGTTTGTTACATTACTTTCCAAATAGTTCATACATAGTTTTTTGAGTTTTATAAAATTGAAAAAGATAGAAAAATCAATCCAATCCTAAGGGTTAATTTCAATGGTGGGTGAAATTGAAAAAAATTAAAAAAAATTAAAACCCCATTTAAATGGTTATTTAAATCATTAAAAATAATGTTATATCAGAGGAGGTTCTCCCTATTTACTTTAAATAATAGATAATATCAAATCATTTAACTACAGAGGTGTTCCTAAAATTGATGGAAAATATTATCATGGATAGGAAAAAATATCGATAACCTATCTTCTTAATCTTGTCTTGGAGGTAATTGATGAATCTATAATTGAATTTCCACTCCTATAGAAATATGAACCTATGAAACTCATTGAAAAATGAAATCATTAGGTATATCAAAAATCTATAAATTATATTGTATTGTATTTGTCTAGAAAATTTTTATATTATGGTGATCTGAATACATATTATTAAGAAAAAATGGGAAATAATCAGATGTATCATTGAGGGAAATATCTATGTGGAGGAAGAAAAGAACCAAATATAGAAAAGGATGTTTTAATATTTCATAATGGAGGATGAAAAAACTATTTATGTGTAAATAAATTGAGTTAAATTTTTTTATCATCATAAGAGGATATAAAGTTGTCATGGATGATTCAAGCATTGTTAATAAACTCAATATAAACCTTCAAGAGAGGATTGATCATAAAATTTATTCCTTATAATATAATGTTTATTTATATATTGATGAATATAAAAACTTTTTTTTTCTTCTTAGAAGAGGAGAACTCCATTTTTCAAAACTAAGAGAAAGGAAGAAATGGATATCGAATCATTGAAGAAGATGAATTTTCATTAACTAGGATATGAGTCAATGAATTTAATATCCAAACCTTTTTCTGCAGATTTATCGAGCTTGTTTACAGGTAGTATTTTTGCTCATTTTGAGTAATCATTTTCAAGATTTTCCAGGGAAATTTTTTGGGAGAAATTGGAGAATTTTGGAAAGAAGTGGTGTAGTGCATGGATAGTGCATGGTTATCCCAAACCATGCACCTAGACTAGAAAACTGTGTCACTTGTAAAAAAACACATTTTCACTTTGGGTTTTTAGATTTTTAACTTTGGTTTAGAGGTAGTGTCATTACGAGCGACGTAATAAATATGTTTTTTACATCAATTATGAATTAAAAGATGTAAACAAAATTTCCTTATTTTTCACATTGGCTTTTTAAAACCCAACTTGATAGATCATCCTTTTTACAAAATATTGAATCAAAAATAATTTTTTCACATTGGTTCATTAAAAATAGATGTCAAAAATAGTTTTTTAATATGGGTTTCAAAAAACCCAACATTAAAGTCATTTTTAATGTCTATTTTTAAAGAACCTACATAAAAAAATGTTTATCATATTATAGATAATTTATCAAGCATTGATTTGACATGTCGTAGAGCTTAAAGGGAGTTACAAATCAAAATTTATGACCCCAAAAAGATTGATATATTGTTTCCAGAGGAATGATCAAATGAACCAGCCAAAGATATGTCTATGAATAAAATTTAGAATCTAAATGAGTGTTTTTAGTTTTACCATGATGTGAATCATTAGTATCCCTTATAATAAATGTTGAATTATTAAATAGAACATTAATTAAGAAAACTAATCATACGAAAAAAAATCATGAAAAAATAATTAAAAATACCTTGACGAGATAGCAAAAAGAAGAATTAATGAATTCATATTTAATATAAAATTTATTGAGTTGGTGGAATGACGATGATTGAATGAAAATATCATTATATTATGATTTTTTTATAATGAAACCACAAAATTGAGATTGTAAAAGAAAACACAGTATTAGAAATTTTGCAGGAATTGAAAATTTTGATTTCACACTGTAAAAAACTAAAATTTCACATTGGATGGATATTAAAATTATCTTTCATGTTGTTTTTATTATAATAATTATGAATGTATATTAAAATTTTCTCTGATTTTTCACACTAGTTATAAAATAACTCAAGTGAAAAATCAATTTTCAAAACTTCTTCAAATAGGTTCAAAAATAATGACATTAAAAGGAATTTTCATGTATGTTTTCAAATAACCGACATGAAAAATACATACATACATGTATTCCATTTTCCAATATTTTCTTTTATAGGTCTTAGAGCACAATTAGAGCTAAAAATTAAAAGTTATGGCCATTTGAATTCAGCCTTCTCTAAGTCGACGTTTAGGGATGATGAACTTCAGATGGACATATCATTATATCAATAACTCAATTTGAGCTTTGTGACCTCTCAAATAGAATCCTGAGAAATGAAAAACTTTTTTGTAGTTATTTTTCACATTTTTTTTTCAAATAACTGATATAAATAATTCCTTTTAATGTCATTTATTAAATAACCGATGTGAAAATTTGATTTTTCATGTATGTTATTTAGAACCGATGTGAAAAAGTCATGAAAACTGATTTTTAACATTAGTTATTATATAAAAATTATAAAAAATCACCAAAAATGTATTTTCACATTGGTTATATGATAACCAATATGAAAAAATCAATTTCTAGTTATTTTCTTATTGGTTCTAAAAAATCAACGTTAACAATAGTTTTTATGCTAGCATGTGAACCTAGATAGAGGGGATTCACATGGTTGGAACACATTTTTTAAACCCTTCTCCCTATTAAGACTAAACATTTACCCCTATAATAGTTGAATGGTTTGAAAAATCATGTTCCCCTGCCAAGAAAACTGTGCGCACAAGATTAATTAATATAGAAATTGGTTTTTAAAATCCCAAACACCCAAGATATTACTCTAACGCAACCTAATTCAACCCTAAATGATTTCACTATTTTTAGAGGCTCCCAGATGGATTCCAAGGCCTTCCGATGTCAATTATTGGAAAAATAGAGGCCTAGATTAAGGATCTACAACTATCCATATAAAAGATTTTCATCTCATATGGTTTCCTCTATCTCTCTCATCATTATCCAATATATTGAAGGAATTTTTTATATGTAATGATGAATATAGATCAAGGTCTGTTGGATGATTATTCTTTTAATATTGGATCTAGGTTTTGGATCTATCTCTCATTCTTCATCATGATCTTGATTGTTCCGCTTCATTTGGGTAATTTACTTTTGGCAACCATTCACATTCAATCTCAAGGTAGGTGGTCTAATTTAAAATCCCATAGTATTGAATTCTAATTTCACATATGTGTTGTGAAATTCAATGGGTATGTTTGAAAATTTAATTTGGAATTGAATAAATTAATTGATTAATTAATTTATGGAAATGAGGAATTGGTATAATTAATTTGTGAATTAGTTAATGGATATTGGGATTTTTGAATTGGATTAATCAATTAATGAATTGGTAAATGGGATATTGTGATTGTGAAATTGGGTTAATTATTATGTGCATTAATCAATGTGAAATTAATATTGTGTAATTTTTTTATTAATGTTATGTGAATAAATTGAAAATTGGGGATTCTTAAATGGGTTTCTTATCCTTAATGGGTTAATGTGTAATATGGTTTAAAGAGTGTATAATGGGTTAATAGTAAATTATTCATATTATTCATGTGATTAAATTGAGGAACCATGTTTTTTAATAAATTGTGATGGTATCATGATGTGAAATTTTGATAAAAGGATTAAAATTGATTAATCTTGATCAATGTTATATATGTAATTGTATGTTTGATTGATAAACGTGTGTGATACGTGGACTACTATATCAGAACACAACAATGATAAACTAATATAAATTTATGGGACACATATTTATGAATCAAAATTATTTTATGATCAAAGAGTGTGGGACACATACTGCTGCTTCGAAATCCCCCTTCTGTGATTTCATGATTAATGAGTTTCTAGTCATATACTGCTACTCCAAATACAAATAAGGTTCAAGACATGGTGATCTGGACCCAAAATGTGGGAATTTTACTATGGTTCCAATAGTTTGTAATATGAAATGAAATGAAATGATAATTTATAACAATGTAATTTCAATAGGGTTCAGACTCCGACATGGCCGATGTAGGTATTGTGGTTTGGGTGTCCTTAGGACCCTATGATTTTTATGGTTAAATAAGGAGTAATTGAATGTATATAAATTGTTTTATTTATTTCTTGTATTTTATTCTTTATAAAACTACATACAGTATTATTGACTCGATATTGTTTAAGATTCCATTGGTGGTGGCCTAATGAGTTTTACCCACGCCCTAATTATGATTCCAGATCAATAATCCAATAGAATTTATGCTTTCAAGATACGATAAGGGAATGAGTGCTATGTTAGGTGACTGATTTTAGATGGAGCATGGATGAGGGAACCAGAAATGATTTGGGAACTGCTTGGGATTTTTCTTATGTCTTTACTTATATTGTGTTTTTTCAAATTGACACATTACATGTATTAGGCGTGACATATAAACTATTATATTTCGGTTATTATTTTCAAATTTTTCTCATCATTTCATATTGTTTTTTTGTTATTAGTTAAATCAGTTGGTTAATGTTATTTATTTACCCTTTTTTCTACATTGTTAAAGAATATATAGTCTTCCCAATATCGATATTAAACCCTCACTACTAGTCAAAAACCTCTAGTATATGGCGATATGTCTTTGGGGTCATGTGACCGACTGTCTTGTTGCATAAATGTGTGAACACGGTTCAAGATGTTACAAAGTTGTATTAGAAAAGTTTTATTTATTATGTTTTGTATTTTTATTTGGGAAAGTTATATAAGATAATATTATGAATCAATCCCTGGTCAAGATACCATGAATGATAATATTTAACCAATGTATGAAGGTAAAATCCATGTTCCTAGGGTGATATTATTGTTGTTGATTTGTGTTGTTAAAGTTGTATTCTATTTCACCTCGAGCGATCTACTTTTCATGTGATGTGAATATTATTGTTGAATATTTCTAGAATTTTACTCACGACCTAAAATGGAATGATAATTGAGTATGAATGCATCAGTTTAGTCAAGAAAGATTATATTGTGTCATGCATCATTTTAGGCATGCATGAAAAAATGGGTTTTGGGTAAATTGGTGAAATTTAAATTTTTTTCAATACTTATGTTATTAAATTATAATGGTCCCTAATACGGAATTGAAAATTTTAAAATGATTAAAAATGTTAAAAATGGGGGTTCTAATGAAAAACCAGAATATTAATAATGATTTTACCCTTGTAAACCATGACCATGATGTAGCATGGTTAAGGGGTAGTGACAGTTCCTTGGATTGAATATGTGGTGGGTTTTTGGGGAAATAAATTATTAGGGATTAATCAGAATCCTTATAGATTTATTAATATTATAAATTTTTACTAAGTCATGTGTTTGTAATTATAGAAATATACGTCCATAATGAATCTTTCTAAGTATAAGACAATAGGTTATGGATGAAAATGATCCTTTAGTAATGAAACCTGAGGCATCTAAATGTGCAAGGTGAGTAAGTCAGTGATCAGTTATGAGGTAAAGTTTCTATCATCATTCAGTTAATAGAAAGAGAGTAATGGTAGGTTGTGAAAATAATGTATGATATGAAATGGGAGTTCCAATTGTATCACCCTCCAACATTTTATGATGTTGGTGGACCTAAGGCAGTTGAGTTCTTGACTGAGTCTCTCCAGACCATACTTGAACACTTGTACACTCATGTTATGAAGAGAGTCAAATTGGTTACTCATATATTAAGTGGTCAATCAATGAATTGGTTGGTAATCTAGACATATGATGTACAAATAGACAACCTAGAGTGGAATAAATTATAGGATAATTTATTGGTTCACTTTCACTCAGAGATCTTCAAGAAGGAGAGAGGAGTATAGTTAATGTGGTTCAATTTAAGTAATATGACCATGATGGACTATTTTGAACACTTTATAGACTTGCAGTTATTTTTTCTAGAGTTGGTAGGATATGAGGCTACTATATAAAATAGGTTTTAGAATGGGATTAAATGTGAAATTAAGGCCTTGGTGAATATTTTCCAGACGAATAAATTTTCAGAAGTGGTGAAATTTGATTTCATTCATAAGGGGACCTGTAGGAGGCTTAGGGTGGTGGACATGTGATTTCTATTAGATGGTTAGGGTGTGAGACTTCCGAGAATAGAAATAATCATTAAAAAAATGTTCACCTGTGCTGTGGAAAGTACTGTATCCTAGGGGAAGGATCAATTATATAGGATATTAATTGAGGGATCTTTCATTACCATGGTAGGCCAAGTCACATTCATAGATAGTACCCCGACCACATATAGAGTTATGATTTTGTTGCGTGATGGGAAAACTACAATGGTTATGTAAGAACCCATGATAGATGATTAATTATAGAGCAGTTAGGAAGAATCAGAGTTTGGGAAGGGGATCTTCTACATCATTTCAGTCTGATAGTTGGAGTTCTACTGGCTATTTCTCTAGAGGTTTTGGATGAAGTACTTCTAGGAAAGAGTGACCATATAATATTATTGGGGAGTCTCAAGGGACATAGTCTGCAACACCTTTACAGGGGGGGGTAGTACATTTTTATGTCATTCAACCAATACTAGTGAATTGAGTGGTTGGACTATTGATAATTAGATTTACTATTCATATAGATTCTACGCAAGTTATTACCTTATTTGATATTGTTTCCTATAATTATTTTATATTAGAATAGAATTAGAATAGTTTTATTGTGGAGGTGGATTTTTTGATTGGGGTAATGATGACATATACACCTTTAGGAGTATGATTGAATGACATCAGTTTGTAAAAAGGATGTTTTCCCAAGGCATGGGAGTATTGTTTCTGTTTGTATATTTACATACATGACATGTCATTGTTTGAAATAATTATGGGTATGGTTTGGTTAGTGTCATATAGAGTACACATATATTATTACCTTAGGAGAGTGAATATTACGTCTCCTGAGGGTGAAAAATATATTATCCATGGACAGTGGGATATCCATAGTGGTCATGCTGGTATAGTTATAAGAAAGTGAGGGATCCCTTCAGCCATGTTTCTAGTTTATTTTTGGATGATAGGTGTGTAAATATATATTTATTTCTAACCACAACGGAATAGATTAAGGACTGGTTTCCTAAATACTCCTCAGGAATGATAGTTGAGAGATATGTGAAATTTACAATTGATCTCCTACCGGGGGCTGAGCCAAACTCATTTCCACATTATATAATGGAACCAACATAGCTTCAAGATTTTACAAATCAATAGAAGAGTTGTTGGATAATGGTTTTATTCATCTGAGTAGATCACCAGGGGGATCTCTAGTCTTGGATTATATAAAGGATGAACAGAATATATTATTATGTGTATATTATCGGATGTGGAAAAGTATGAAATTAAATAAATTATATCCTCTTCTACATATCAAAGAAATTTTTGACTAGTTGATTGTATATCGAGTTTTCTCCCAAATAGAAATAAGATTATGGTATCATCAGTTGAGTGTTCTACCTTCTAATATACCATATACTACTTTAAATAGTAGGTATAGACTTTATGAGTATGTAATTTTTCAGATTCTGTTGACGGATTATCTTATTGGGTTTATATCCTTAATGAAAAGAATCCTCCCTCCATACCTAGATCAATTTTGTTAGTGTTTTCAGATTTCATTGTACTGTTCTCCAAGACTAATGATGACCATGCCCAACATCCTTAAATCATCTTGAGTACACCGAGAGAGGATATGTTATACACCAAGATATATAAGTCCTAGTTTTTGATTGATCAGGTACAAGTATTTGGACATATAATCTCATAGGAAGGTGTGTCAGTAGACATAGATAATGATTAGTTTGTGGTATATTCAGAGCACCCAAATAATGTTTTTGAAATCAACTGTTTTATGGGGTTGGAAGGCTATTATTGGAAGTTCATCCAATAATTTTACCATTTAGAAGTCACACTTTTGACGATTACCAAAAAGGTGATGATTAATGAATGGTTTAGATCATGTGAGAATTCCTTCTTCGAGTTAAAGAATCATTTGATGATGGAACCAATAATGATCCTACCTTAACTAGGTGAAGAGTATGTGGTGTGTTTTGATGCAACTCCGATCATTTTTGGAGCATTGATGATGCATGGAAATTGAATTGTGGCATATGGGAATTGGTTATTGAGTCTGTAAGAATAAAAATTCCCTACATAAGAACCTAGGTTGGCTATAATGGTTTATGATTTAATGTTTTTGTAGAATTATCTATTCGGTGAAATGATTATGATGTATACTATTCATTAATTATTAACGAGTAGATTTTCACCATTAGATTTGATACTATGGAAGCAAAGTTGGATTGAGTATATGATGTATTTTTATTTTGAGCTAGCTTATACACATGTAAAGGTAAATAGTGTAGCTGATGGGTTATGTTGGAAAACGCAGACTCAGTTAGTCAAAGATTCTAGTGTTGGGTGGATGATGATAACTCTACTAGGTGAGATGAATATTATTTTTCAATAGGGTTAATAATAGATGACTCTTTTATAAGTAACTATGGAGTCTACAATTTTGAGCCAGATGAGACACGCGAAGTATAAAAATTTGGAATGTTTTTACCTGAGGTAAATCCATGAAGGTCGGTATTCACCTTTGTATTAGACTATAGATGAGGACAAGATCATCTCTATTAGAAATATATTGGTTGTTCATACAAGCATGTGGGAGAACACGGTGCATAAATTTTTTTCCTTGAAGTTGGTGGGGCATCCTGGTGCAACACAAATGTTCTATGTCCTATGAGGATAGTTTCTTTTGTTAGTGAATGAAAAAATATATATCATGGTTCATGATGAGATACTACATATTTAAATTAATGAATGATAAGAATCAATGATATGATGGTTTATTACAACCATATCCCATTTCGAAATGGATGAGGGATGACATGAACATGGATTTTATGGTGGGTCTCCTGAGGATACCTCAGAATATTGTCACTTTAAGTATGGTTTCTTAGCATTTTAAAATGGAAGTAATTGTCTAACCAATATATGATACTTTCACTGTGGACTAGTTGTGAGGATTGTACATTTGGGGGGTAGTTTGTCCACATAGAGTGCCACAAATTATTTTTTCAGAACACGACTCATACTTTACATCACACCTCTGGAAGTCTCTCAGTATAATGGTTTTTCTGAGTATGAAAATCCACCCAGAAAATAGATAGGCAGTTTTAACATAGTTTATAGGTCCTTGAGGGTATGATTCGAGAAAGAATCATAGACTTTTGTGTATCTTGGGAGAATCCCTAATTATTGGTAGATTTATCTTATAACAAAAGATATCAGTAAAATATACATATTTAACCATATGAAGACAATTATGGTAGAACATAAAATCAACCTCTATATTGGATGGAGGCAGGTGAGTCATAGTTTTTTGGACCGAGTCATTTGCAGGAGACATTAGAGTAGGTTTAGTTGATTCCGAAATATATGGTTATGAGTCATAGTAGCCAAAGTCATAGAATGATAGAACAGAAAAACCCCTAGAGTTTATAGTGGGTGACTGTGTATTTCTTTGGGAGTCACCTAGATTGGTTCGCCATATGATATGGAGATCCAACAAGTAGGTTCCCATGTTTTTTGGACCATTTAAGGTTTTAGAGAGAATCGGGATAGTGTTGTACCAATTGTCTCTTCCAAAAAGGTATAGTGTTATGCGTAATGTTTTTCATGTGTCAAAAATTTTGAGGAATCACCCCATACCTTCTCAAGTGATCTATGTGGATGATTTTGAGTCTGAGAGTAATTCATTTTCTGAAGAGAATATGATATGTTTGTTGGATCACAATGAAAAGGTGTAGTAGGGGAACATCATACTGAATTTCCATGTATCGTGGAAACAATAGGATTTTCATGAGGAAACATAGGAGAGAGATTTAGATATAAGGGCTTAGTTTCCTGATATTTTTACCTGAAAATATAAGATATTTTTTGCAGTACTCTTCAAGGATGAGATATTATAATGTGGGGAGATTTTAGGATCTTGAAATTTTCTGGATAGGTTTCAATATTTTTTAAATTTACTAATTTTTTCATTATTTTGAGTAAATCATGTTGGGGGGTTTACCTTTGGGATTTAAGGGTGAATATAAAGATTTTTATAAAGAATATGGGTAATTAACTATTGGAACATGATTTTTCCAAACCATTCCCCCATCCAAGTAAACTATGTAAACCCAGATAGAGGGTATTCATGCAGATGATGCATAGTTTTTAAAACAATTCCCCTCTTAGGAGTAACCGTGACCCCCCCCCAGAAGAGGTTCATGATTAGTGTGAATGGAATGGAAAACTATTTTCTCCTACATAATAAAACATGAACAAATGTTTAAATAATCTGAAAATAGGTTTTAAAATCCTGAAGCCCTCATACATAACCATAACTCGACCCCATTCAACTGTTAACAATTTCTCTCATTTTTTGAGGCATCCGGATGTATTTTAAGGCCTTATGACCTTTGTTCATGGTGAATCAAATACCAAATTGAAGGTATGCACCTCTCTCGATAAGATATTCTCATGTCATATGATTTCCTCTTACTCTCTCATCTTCCCATCATAATTTTAAGGGATGTTATCCTTTATTGTGATGTATTTGGGCCTTGGTTTTCTAGATCTTGATTTGTTTAATCTTGAATCATAGTTTTAGATGTTGATCTCATTCTTTATTAGGATATTAATCATTCTCCCTCAATTGGATAATTTTTGTTGGAGAGCATTTATATTCAATCTCGATGTAGGTGATCTAATTTAAAATCCCATAATCCTAAATTTAAATTGCATGTATATGTTGTGAAATTCAATTATAATGTTTAAAAACTGAATCTATAATTAAATAGTTTAATGGATTAATTAATTTATGTAATTATGAAGTTGGATCAATTAATTGTTGAATTAATTTATTTATATTGGTATTGTGGAATTAGATTAATTAATTTTTTAATTAATGAATGGAATATTGGGATTTTGGGATTGGAATAATTAATTGGTGAATTAATTATTGGTAAAATATGATTGTGTAATTATTTAATTAATGTGATATGAATTAATTGACAATTGGCGATTATGATATGGGTTGATTATCCATAAAGGGTGAATGAGTTATACAGTTTAAATAATGGAAAATAGGATAATAGTGAATTTTTAATATTTTCCATGTAATTAAATTGAAGAACTATGTTTTTGTGATAAATTATAATGGTACCATGATGTGAAATATTGGTAAAATGATTAATGTTGATTAATCATGATTGATGTGATATCTAGATAATAAGTTTGATTGATAAACATATATGCGACATGGACTCCTACTTCAAAATGGTAGAGTGATAAACTGATAAGCATGTATATGATATGACATGCTGATTCAAATTTCCATTATGATAAATGAGTATGGGACACATTCTGCTGCTTCAAGATCCCACTTGGGCGATTTATTGATTTGTGAATTGTGGGTCACATGTTGCAACTTAAAATACCCGCGGGGTGCTATACATGGCGATCTAGGAAAAAGTATTGTCAATGGACTATGGATCCAATTGTTCATAATATTAATTCAAATGAAATGATAATTGATACCCATGGTATTATGATATGTTTCAGACACCAGCATGGATAAAACACGTATTGTAGTTCGGGAGTGCTTGAGAAATTGGGGGTTTATGTGGTAAAATAAATAATAATTGAATATATTTAATTTTTTTAAGTGACATAACTTATTTTATTCATTATTTAACTTCATACATTGTTGTTAACTGGAAATTTTTTTAGACCCTATTGGTGGTGGTCTACCGATACGTACTGACACCCTGCCCGCACTTCCTGAATGGTACCTGAATTGACTTCATGTATGCAGGACAAGACAAAGGATATTGTCTGATGTATGATGTAATATTTGGCATATGACATGGATGAGGGAAATATAAAAGATACATGATTGACTTTTTATGTGTCAGTGTCTTAAATTATATTTTTTTTTCATATTGACAATTTACACATATTTGGCATGTCGTATCTACTATTTATTTTTGGATATTTCATTCCTATTTTGGTTGTCATGTGATATTGGTTTGGTTTTGTTATTTTTTATATCATATAATTATACTTTTTTATTTCAAATGTTATGAAACTTTGTTAAAGAGGCTATAGTTTTCCCATGATAAATATTAGACCAACATTGCTTGTAGAAAACCTCTTGTAAATGGGGAGGCTTTCCTAAGGTCATGTGATCGAACAACTAAGGGAACCAGTGTGCCCCCCCCCCCCCCCGAGTTAGGTGGTCACATTGAAACTCATTGAATCATAAGAAAAAATGTTAATGGTAAATAATATGATAAAATCTTGTCTATTATCTCCAAAAAATAAAGTAAAGTTTGATGAAAGTATAAATAAGAACTCACACATAAATTTTTTCAGTGTAGAGGAATTGGGAATTTTTCTATGAATTTTCCTAAAAAGAAGTTTGAAGAATATAATGATGATTATAAAGAATTAATTGGTGGAATATGTTGATAAAAACTAATAAGTAAGTTAAGAAATAAACTATATATAAGGAAATGATCATTCTAAAAAATGGTTTTTTTAATAAATTTGTTTATAACTCTAGTGAA
Organism: Viscum album; assembly: GCA_963277665.1. Taxonomy (NCBI): domain Eukaryota; kingdom Viridiplantae; phylum Streptophyta; class Magnoliopsida; order Santalales; family Viscaceae; genus Viscum; species Viscum album. The sequence continues at coordinate 2,099,137,529 of OY728122.1, forward strand.
AAGCATTCTTCAAATGATGAAAATACAAGTAATTTTTATGAATTATTTGATAATTTTGAGATAAAAGAATATTCATCAAACAATGAAGAAGAATATGGTATAGAAAACTAAAGAAAATATAATATGTGGTAAAACATTGTGGAATATCATGAGAAAATCCAAAAAATTAAGAAATTAAAATATTTATGAAAGAAGGATATAAAAATATTGTAGGAAAGTAACATCTCATTAAAAATGAAGATATGAGCATTAATGAGCTTAAGAACCCCAACCTAATGGTTGTAGAATAAAGAATGTTTGTGAATGATCATTATAAGATACTTTCTTCCAAGGGATATGAGGTTAAAAAATCCTAATAACTATTTCATGATTTTTAATGTACCTTAAATAAGATGTGAAAAAATATAAAAAATGTCTTTAAATGTATTGCTTGAAACATCTCATGCAGATGAGAAAACTAATTGAAAGAATTAGAAGAAATATTCAACCACTAAATCAAAAAGATTATCTGATTATAATAATAAAGTGGCTATTATAAAAAAATTGTTGGGAAAACATGGATTATGAATGGAATTAAGAAAAACATCTCATCAAGATAATTTTGAAAAAACCTCAAATATAAGGAATACATAATCAGGTGAAACTAGTATTTAAATTTTGTTAACTGATAACAAACTTATTATAGGGAAAGATTATTTTGCTATTGAATAGCAGGTTTCAATGGATAAAATAATTGTTATGGTATATATAAGAATAATAAATATAATTGTGGTCATAAAATGTCTCTCTCTATTAATAGTTATTACCTGGTATTGAGAAATAATGGTAGAAAAGATAATTAATTTATTATGTGGCATGAATAAAGAAAAGAAAAATCATCATATTTTAGAATTTTTCTTATGAAAAACAAATTTGAATATTGGAAATAAATTTTTGGATGGCCTGACCAAACTAGTAACTATGTTAAATAATATATGAAATAAATTCTGGGAATTATTTCTAATGCTAAAAAGAAAAGGAATATTTGAAGAAGAAAATGTTGGGAAAATATGTTTTTTGAGACTACTATAAATGATAGTTAAATGAAAAAAACATTGAATATTAAAGGGGGTTGTTCCTCAAATATTAATGTTGATATCATGATATTGAATGATATTAATTATGAAAAAAAAGAAATCATTTTTGAAAGATAAAAAGTGATATCTCATTAAATTATTCAAAATTGGATATTATAACCAAATAATATGGGAAATACTTTTGTATTAACCAAATTTTTCCATTGAATTAATATTCTACTGATATATTCATTTTGAATGAATCAGACTATGATAATAGTTTTTTAAACTATAGGATGAGTACTTATTGAGAAGGGGGTCTTAAATTATTATTATATTTGACTAGAATATGGTCTAATTTTAGAAATAACACCACAAACCTATCATTATTTATTCACATATAATACAACAATCTTACGATAAATATGGGGACATATAGATTTCACATGGATCCCCACAAAGGGATCATCCACAGAGAATAATATGATGCTATGTGGATGTATCAAGGGATTATAATTCCCACTTTATGTGTTACAAATGTTTAGGAAGGATTCACTATAGATCCTAGGAACCCCCTTCTTTATATATCTCTATTCACTACATTATGTCAAATAATATAATAAATTTTATATGATAATTTCTCATAATAAAACATTACATTGGATAAACACCTGAACAACAATGGTGTTGTCATTGTTCTTTAGTTTCTTCTTTAATTAATTATTTTCAATGGATCTTCCAATAGTAGTTTCCATTTACTCAATCATTATTAACTCATGGATATTTTTTGGATAGAAAAAAAGTAGTCATCAATCAGCTCTTATTTTTATTTTATTCTTAAATATATCAAATTAATCTATCCCTAATGACCTATACATACTTCAATTCATAGTAGATGCCCATAAATCTCGACATTTTTCTTCCCCATTATCTTCTTCAATTATCATGTTTTCACTCATTCCTATTTCTATAACATTTGTAATATTGACTCCTTATGTGTAAATGGACTTTAATCATGGGGTTGAAACTTCCATGATTAAAAACTTTATATATTTTATTTTATTATTGATAATGTATACCAGAATTCGAGATTGGAATTATTATCAATCATAATGGATGATTAATAGTGGAATAATATCATACATATAAAATTCTCTAGCACAATTACTCTTTCATATTCACCATATCAGTTCATATGTAGTGAAACATAATTCAATGATTTTCCATTTTTTCATGTGGACTACCCTTACATTCCAACCTTATTATCTTTATTTTTTTATCTTTATTTTTTTATTACCTTTTTATATTAGGTCCATTTAAAATTATCATATGAATTTTTATTACATCAACAAAATTACCTTTAAATACTAGCTAAGTGAGTTTTAATAACCATCCTGGTCACTATTATATATCATTATGTTCTCATTTCTCATAACCCAGCCTTCCCAACACTAAATATCTTTACAAATATATATCGTGTTACTATTATACATGAGACATTAAAAATTTTAAATATTTTAAAATCCCAAAAAATTATGCCAAAATTCATCCCTACTTTCTAAACTATCTTCAAATCTACATATAATTCTAATTTAAATTTGATAAAACCTTACTACCTATGTTTGAGACATGTTACTTTGTCCATTTTTCATTTGAAAATAGTCGTTGACACCTCATACCTCCCTTCCCTACCTTTTTCATGATTGATATTTCCCATGTTTTCTATCATTTTATATATATACATAGTATCATTTTTTTGACTTTTTTTATGGTCATAATAATGGGATTAGATACCTATAATTACTACTATATATTCTTATCATATGAATAATTATCAATTTGAGAACTAATTTCTTGAGTAATTTATTTTGGAAGGTGTTTCTTTGGCTCATAGAATATTCCATCATTCTTATAAACCATTCTTAAATTATGATACTGACAAAAAACATTTCTACCATTTAGTTTTTATTATCCTATATAGATCTCATGTTTAAGCATGAATATGATGAAATTATCTACAACATAATCTTTTGTTATATGAGTATCAGATGATATATTCATCTAATAATAACATTTATTATAATTAATCCAAATAAAAATGATGACCTAATACATTATAACCATTTAGTTATCCAAACCCCCTATTTCACCATGAAATAAAATAGTTTGAACTAATAATTAAAAATTGACTATAATCATTGGATAATAATATGAAATCATATCAAATATGGTTCTTGGATAGTTAAGTGGATAAGTCTTTATGAAAATACATCATATCGATATAAACTCAACAATATTCCACTAGAATTATAACCATTAAGGAATCCAAACAATGTGTAACACAAATAAAATGATAATAACATAGAATATTATAATTATAATCACCATATTAAATTATCCCATTATAAAATATAATCATAGGAAATCTAATAGTTAGGGTCAACCCCAAAAAATGATCAAGGTATTAACAAGTGCCACTTCATAAGGGATCTTAAACATATCATTGAAAATGGGTTTTAATCTTACAATATCATATCATGTCATTGTATTATGTTTTCAGGATTCTAATGAGTTGGTTTGGAATATATTTACATCCACAAAATCAGTATATTCAATCCATATTGATGGAAACAACGTTTCACAACTCATAACTTGTGTTACTAACCTTAATCAAATTCCAATTACTTTTACACATATCCAAATGAATCCAGTTTATAAATCACAGGACACAATTTAATGTAATGGTTTTTAATAAAATTAAACAAATATTCTTTTCATGAATATGCATGTAGAAATAGAAAATGCATCCCCACCTTTATAAAACAAGTCCCAAGACTCTAGTTTAGTGAGAAGTTTGACCAAAATTCCTTCAACCTAGGGATATTTTACTCAAGTGATATCTCAATTCAACTAATATCAAAAATCCTAATACTAATAAATAGATATCATAATTATTACTTAATAAAAGATCATAATATTAATTACAAACCAATTTTAAGGTATATAAACTTTAAATTCATTATAATACATAACATGTAACTTATTATATTCATGGATTCAAATTTATAGAAGTAGTTTAACATTTAAACTAAATCAAACATCATAATTCATAATATAATAACTATATATATTAATTAACTCATTAATAATAAAAAAAATGAAAAATTTATTGATTTATGCAAGAGAAAAACATTTATGAACAATTCATAAATTGAAATTTTAATCATTTTATTATTTATAAATTCAATACGGACAATCTGTAAATTTATAAATATAAACCCATTATATTTATTCAGTAATATTAAATACATTGTATGATTCATCTGATGACATTTTAATTTAAATATATAACATTTCATAGAACATAAACCTTTTTAAATTTCAATTTATTCATTTTAAACATTTATATAATTTACATATCATTTATTAATATTTTTAAACCACTGATCAAATCAAATATAAAAAATTATTTTGATATGATTTAAATAATTACTAAATAAGGACCTTTTAATTTTAATGATTTAAATTAAACATTGTGAACAATTTATAGTATTAAAAATAAAAAATTTATTTGTTGTCTTTGTTTCTTAATTTATAGACCCTTTATAAGTTACAGAAATAACATCCATATTGATATGTTATATGCAAAGTATAATCCAAGTCATATAATCTTTAAAAGGATATTTTAATATCAATACTCTATATTGTGGAATATTTATTTTTAATTTTTGATATTATTTTACTATGTTATTATAAATTATTTCTAATTAGATAATTTATATTAATTTTATGATTATTAAATATCCCAAAATAAAATTTTATTATAGTTTATAAAAATTTTATTAATTATATAATTTTATTAAAAAATAAATAATAAATAATTTTTTTTCAAAAAACATATTTAAGAATATATTAATATTAATACAGTATAATAAAAATGATGAAACAATTAACCCATTTTAGTGCTATCTTTTTTACTTTATGACAGATAACCTTATTAGTGTTTATGATATGCAATAGACACAATTTTTTTTAGTTTTTCATTAATGTAAAAACCCTATGTATATAAGGTTATGATGAAATAAACCTTATATATTAGGTTGATAAGCATTATGTAGCAGTGGTATAACCTTTATGTATTGGTAGAATAACCTTTACATATCATTTTTATTTTATAATTCTAATTGTTTTATTTTAGGAGATATACAAATCTATATTTCAACACATTGCTTAGTGTTATCATTGAATGTTTTATCCCAATGTTGAATGGTATAAACTATATAAAACCAATTTATTTTTAATAGTAATTAGGTAATGTATCCAATATTATTGCTGTGAATCAATTGGGTAGAACAAAAGAATTAATTTTATTTGATGATGAAGGATATCATAGGATATATGATTTAAAAAATCATTATTGTTTTAGGATTTAATTAATAAGAAAAGGTGGTAAGTCTCTCAAATAACCAAAATATTTCTATAGAATGAATATTGGTTATCGAATTTATTAAAAATAAATATATTCCATTACAACTGTGATCATCATGCCTTGGAAACAGAGATTTAATAAAACTAGAGATAAAGAACATGTACCTTTCACTATAACATGCTATAACCATACCCTTTATTCTATTCTTGTTAAAGATTGCGGATAAATAACTAAAAGGATATTACCACCATGGTGTTTTCACAAACTGAAAAAAATATCTCAATCACTTGGGAAAATACCTTCTAACATTCATGATATTCCAGTATCTCAAAATCAAATAAGGAAGGAGGAAGAGATCATTGATTAGCATGAAAAATGTCGTGGATGGCTGAGCTCATGTGAATATATTTTGAAAGGTGGTTTGGTATCCATTAGAATGGATTGAAAAGGTTTTTGAGAAATAAGTGAATAATTTGGGTACAATTTTGGTGTACTTATGGGATTTGTATATATCTACATTGTTACTTGTTGATTCCATGCTGGATTATATTAAACATGACCGCAGGGCCATTTTTATTATACTCTATTACATTGTTGATTCCTAATGGAGCTTGTGACCCACTATTCAAGTGTAAATTAGATGTTATCTGAGGGATATGGAGACTCCCATTATTCATATGTATCTAGTATAATTCCAATGATACATGGTGACTCCTAGTATTTAGAAGAATCCAATAAAATTACTGGTAGATCTAGAAACTCGAACAATTCAGATGCATCCTTGATGACTCCCAAGTGAGCTGGTGACTCTCATTATTAGGATATAACCTATAACATTTATTAAGGGATCAAAAATGTCATGTATCAATTATTTTTCCGATGCTAACATATTATTAATAACCCATATTGAGGAAGTGGTTCTCTATATTTTTAAATCCATTAGATGTTCAATGTTCCTCTCCATTAATGATGGATTCTGATATGGAGATGTTTTTTGGGGGATTATTCATTACATAATAGGTTGACTTTTATGCTTCATAAAAATTGTAAAAACCACTATTACAAATTTTATTATTTATTTTTAAAATAATCATGTATATATATATATATATTTTAATGATCCAAATCCTAGTAGACTAGAGCCCAGGGTTAATTTATTACATCGACACTATATATAAGTAATCACAGCCCAAAGGATCAAATAATTTAGTATTTATAAAGAACCTGATAAAAAATAATTCCAATATTACTTTGGAAATATAAAAGAAATATTAAAAAATAAGTCATTCATAATGGAATTTGTTTATAATACCCTTCTTCATATCGTGGGGGAAAACATATTAAAGGGTGAGATCATACACTTAGTAATGGAATAAATACTACAAAAGTTAATAGGGAATAAATAATAAGGAAAGAATAAATGATATTCAATATAATAATATATAAATAATAACATGAAAAAAAAGGAATCAATGGATATCATAACAAGAAAAATAATCACATAAACCTCAATAAGTGATTTTATAATAAGGGATTTAATAATCCATCACATCTAAATCCTACCATTGAGGCCTTGACTAAGAAATATGAAAATAAATTGGTGAGGTGTTAGCCAAAACCCAATATGGTTTATCTCATGAGACCTACTGATTCATAAAGGGGTTATAGAAGCCCCCATATGTAACTTTCTATGTCCAATTCATTTCTAAAATTAAAAAACAATATAACTTAATCAATATTCCATAAAAATCAATAATTGTCTATATTGGGGGAACTTGCATACAATATATTAACAGATTACCCAATAAAGATGATCATAAACCATCAATAGAAATATTTTGGATGGTATAATTGGATTATATCCCCAACATACTATTCAAAAAATTATGTTTCCATAAATGAAACTACTTTAATTATTTTAGTGAAATTTTTCTTATAGAAATACCTTTTTCACATTGAAAATTATTTTTTAAAAATATATAAAAATCTGAAATATTAAATAGGTATTTTTTAAATAATATTTTTAAAATATTAAAAGATAATTAAATTTATTTAGTGGTTATTATGGTATGAAATTCAGTTCATGATATATAAGATAAAACAATCATTCCTTTTACACATTTAGTAAAAGTCAAAAAGTTCCTTGTTCAAAAAACAAAATAAATACTCCTTAATCATTTCCTCAAATGGTTAAATATAGATAAAAATTTCCTTAATAAATCATTTTAGGATAATAAAAATATTCATTACAACATTTTTATAAAATAATTTTAGGGAATAGAAGACTCCCCTTGCAGAGAAAATCCCGAATAGTAATGATAGTTTGATAAACAATTACTACCTATGGTTTCAATTCCTTCATAGGAATTAACCAATATTGTATAATAAGAATTGATTTATTATAAAATTATTCTAGAACCATACTCATATATATAATACATGATTTAATAATTTCATTTTATCACGCTCTCATTGACAAATAATTATTTAAATCATTGTTCTGGGTGGTGACTCCTTCATTTCTCTGGTTTGTTTTGGTTCAGTAGTTTCATTCCATGTATTTTTGTTCATAGTAACATCATATAACGAAATTTAATCATTATATAAATACCATATATATTTATTATATATTTATTTATAGTCATGAATGAATGTTATAGATAGATAAATGAATTACTCTAATCATGGATATGGTAGGTCGTACGTATGCATGCACGATGTTTTCATTTTTCAAAGAATGGAATGAAATAAAGGTAAAAAATAATTCAGATTTTATGATAATTATTTTAACATATCTATCATATATATAATCATAAAATCAATCCTAGTTACCATCCATGTAAAAAAGTGAAAAAAATATCACACTACTTCAGGGAGGTGGAAGTCTACACATATGCATGAGCGCCATTATTGTATTCCAATGGATATGATGGTAAAAAGTAAGATATTATATTATAATTATAAGGAAATAATTGTTTAATTATTATCATACATAAAAATTAAATCCATTATTATAACCATATAATAAATATTGTGGTTGAAAATGAATTGTATCACTATGTGGAGACAGTAATCCGTATGTACACACAAGTGGTAACTTCACTTCCCATTTAATAAAAAAGAGGGTGGATATTGGTAATTTAATAATCATAATAATATTACATTATATATAGGATAATAAATTTTTAATGTTATGATAAATACCATATATTTATATTAGGTAAATAAGAAATTAAAAGTAAGTGATCGGTTAAGTCGATTACCTCTCCTTTGAATAAAATCCATTAAATCTCATATTAAGGGTCATAGGGTTTCTCATTTGGGACAAAAAACCCATATATAATATGTAAAATTAATATTGGTATGTATTTTTGCAGGTTTTGGTCATTATTCAAAGCTCATTGTGGTGTATGTAAGTGTGGGAGGAGGTTCCCGTTTATAATTGAGGTGATGGGAACATTTTGAAGTTATTAAATGATTAAATTATAAGTCATTATCATGGAAAACACATCCAAATAGAACAAAATTCCAGAATAGGGTAGTATCTGTGTGAAATAATATCACCTTTTAAAATTTTTCTCTCTTAATGTGTTGTTTTAGACCTTATCTTTTGGTTTTACCCCTTAACTATCCAATTTTTACATTATCCTTGGTAATGTATTTTTCACTCTTACTGGGTTATAAATATTCAACTAAGGTAAATATTGACTAAAAAATGGATATGTGATGAATTTTAAACCGTATATTATAAAATTTTATCTCTTTGAACTTTTTAATATTTTATAAATAATTTTATAAAATATTATTTTGAAAAATTTTCATTCATGTAAAATTTGACACTGTTCATTTAATATGACATAAAATACATTACAAAAAAGTTTTATTTTGAATATAATTTAATTATTGGAGAAAAGAATGTCATATTGATTAAATAAATTTGTGTAAAACAATAAATTATCACTATTATATTACTTTTAATATTTTTAATTTCATTTATTTTATTTTATTATTACTTGAATAAATATTTATTAGTGTTGCATAAGAATTTAAGTTAATTATAAAATCATTAAATATTACAAATAAATTATCATAAATAATAAATTTTTAGTACTTATAATATTCACATTTATATTCATTCATAACATTATTTTTTCCATACGTGGATTCATAATAGATATTAAAAACTGAGAGGGTGGAATTTTGTATATTTCATTGATTTAAATGTTATACTTATCATTTTCAATGGAAGGGTCAATAAATCATTTTAATTTCTATAATATTAGGATAGTTTTTGAACAATATTCACCTAATATTAATTAATATGAACTATTATGACATAATCACTTAGTTTTATCCTTGGTTTACTGGAGTTACCCTTTACCGAGATAATAAAATATACGATGGTTGTGATACATATTTGTTAAAAAATAGAATCTTTTCCAAATTTGAACATCCAAATTCCGAATATTTCATCCAATTTCAAGATTAAATTTCTATAGTTTTTATAAATTATTTCCAATGTAAGTTCCAAAACGTGATAGAAACCTATTTGTAGAAAAATATGTTTTTAAGAATAAAAGATGAATTATTCTTATTCTAATCCAAGTAAAAAATCTAGTTGAATGTTAATTGTTTGAGTATATAATAATTTTTTTATTAAAATCAATATCCATTTCTGATAAATTTATTGATTATTATGAAGATATATTATGAGCAAGAGAAAATACTTTTCCAAAAAAAACATTTTTTTATACTCAAATGATATTCTTTTTTATAGATAAGAAATAACATTATTTTTTAAATTCGTAAAACATATAAAATTTCTAATTTCTTTTGTCTTATTAATACCCTTCAATATTTATGGAAAACTTATAACTGTCATATAATGTAACACCCCAAAAATTCTAAATTATAACTTTGTATTCAATATTATTTATGACACGCAACATCAAGTGAAAATGGGGTGATATTAACCCAATACATTAAAATATTAAATGGATGTATTATATTATATAGATTTCAATTCCCATAATATTATGTTGTCTTTCATTTCAAGTATTAGTACCTTTTTTAAAATGTTTGGTACTCAAGGCAATTTTTAAAATTATTTTAAGAAAATCCAATTTCATGCCTATATTTAGACGGATATCCTGTTTTATTATAAAAACAAAGTTTTCATCAAATTTTTTTAAAACTTTCTTCAAAATGAATTGATAAGTATTTTTTCCCTTTTCTTAACATTGTGTTCAATTGAATCTTTTTATTTCTTTCTGAATTAGGCATTTTCTAAACTTTTTACCAAGCAATAAGAGTGTTCTTTTTAACTTGTATGACATATACAAATTTACCCATCACAATTTCTTGGATGATTCCATATCATATTTAAAAGGATAATTTTTAAATAAATATTTTTTAAAAATGGCTTTCAAAGAAAAGATTTTTTTTCAAAAGTCATTTAAATATATATATGTATATATTTTCCTCATAAAGTGTTTTAAAATATATTTTTATAATATTCCCATTCATTAAAAACAAAAAACCTTTATTTTACATCACTTGGGTTATGTTGTATTGATATCTTCATGTGGATGGTTTAGGATTTATTTTGAAAAGGAGGGTATTCACATTCACATCCAAGATTCCTTTTAGCCCCCTTTAAATATCCAATTTCCTTTGATCATTGAACATTGAATTTACCTGAATTATCCTTGTCAACTATCACAGATAGTCTCATTTACTAAATTATATACCGTTTTAATATGGTGTTTAATTTGAATGTTATTTGATTATTTGGGAAAATATTGATAAATCCAGATACTTTATTCAATATAGATATTTGTTAAGGAATATTTTTTATTCGATATAAGAAGTTCTTCGGACATGTAATATAGGGGTTGGGGATAGTTTAAGAAAATCCCTATAGGTTGGGGTCCATTTATTGAAATCCCCTTGATTCACTTGTAGTCTCAAGGGACTAGATAGTTGAAAAGTTTCTTTATATGGGTTTTAACCCAATATGATAAACTTCCTTATGAAATGTCTTGACGTTACTGGTTCCATGTACCTAGGAAACATGGAATCAAAAAATTAATCCCATCCATCAGTTAATTTTATTTATTATATATCCAAGAGATTTTGTGTCAACATATCTATGGATATGTTTAATTTTCAGTTTATTGATTAAATGAAATGTGTTTCTGTTTCTCACCATTTAATATTTATTTTTTCATATCAATTTATTTGAATGGAATGTTTTTTTAGTTATTAAATTTATCTATTATTTACAAAAATAAATTTAGTTTATTGATTACATGACATGTGTGTTCAGTTATTTACCTTTCGATATTGAGTATTGTTATTAATTTATTATTTATATTTCTATAATTTACCATTAAAAAACATTTGAGATCAACCTTATTATGTTTCCTTTCCCTAGGAATCCCTGAATCTTGATATGAAAGATATTTATGGATATACATGACAGATGTTATTATCCTCAAAGTTATACTTTTAAAAAATATTTTTTAATTAGAGTGTTAATTTGTAAAATAAAACTCATATATGTTTCTAATTTACCAAGACTACTAAACTCTAAATCCATTAGGATTTGATTACATCTAATCATGACAATGTAATTTATATCAGAAACTGTCTCTATGATTTCTATGGTCCGGTCGCTACATATAATACTATTTTAATAATAGATGAAGATTCTTTTAGTATCATTGTTTCATGCAACACAATATATCAGTGTGACTAAATTTATTTAAAAGGAGACAAACTATAAAATATTAAGATGTAATATTATTTCTTAATTCAATAAATTTCATCCTCAAAATTTTTATAATGTTACCACAATAATATATTTGGGTGGGTCTTCATCATAATTTCCTTACATTCCCATGCCAATTCTTATATTATAAGTATCTTTACCATCCAAGTCATATGATTCCTAAACACATGATATCTTTTGACTAGGATCAAGAAATTCTCTTCATAATAAATGAATCAAGTTCCAATTCTACTTTTTTTAAAGGAGAACATTCTTCTGGTCTGGAATGTACATACATAACAAAGAGATATATAACACAGAGAGTACTAAATAAAGGCTGGGTGGAATTTCCATGTCACGACCCGTCCCCTAGGGCCCGTATCGTGACTACCTCGAGACCACCTTCCATAGGCCAGGGGATGGCGACTAGAAACAAAGGAATAAATACCTAAAATGGGAAGGCATTTCCTTTAAAACTATAAACATACAAATCAGAGTAAAAAACTGGAAGAAAAAAACTATGTAAAACTTTATACAATGAAAGTAATGGAAAGTAAAAGGGGCTAGAAATACAAGCCCAATAGGAGAGTACAAGTACAACTAAAATCAAGTACAACTGATGAAATGTAAAAACGCTATTAGGTCTTCCTCTGGGGTCCCTACCTGATGGGTAGGTATAAATGGTATCCTCATCACTCCACGCCCGTCTGTCTGCTCCGTGTACCGTCACGCTGAGTGGTCCATCTTTGGGTACCATCTATTCCTTCTACTCTCTACCTCAGTCAGCGCTGTCCATCATCTACAACAAACCCAATGAGGTGTGGGCATAGCCCGTGTAGGGGTGAGTATAACAATACTCAGTAGGGACCCTGAGACCCTGAAGGTCTCACAAAATCCAATATGGATAAACCATAAATTATGAAATCAACGGATAACCATTACTTAGGTATATGCCCATACATCTACCTAAGTTGTCTAATAACCCATTTCAATCATGAGAAAAAGAAAAAAGTCATTGACTCAGCTCAAACGGGGATTTTCATTAATGAAACCACGGATGCTGGAGAACTCCTCCTCTTTCGAGTACAGTGGGCCTACTGTGACACTGAGGTGCTTTCACTAACCTTGTACTACTGAGGCACTCCTCCTTTCGAGAACCACGGGTCTACTACCAACTAACAGGTGCTCCTCCATTGTGGTTCTACTGCCAACTACTAGGCGCTCCCGCTAATAGCCTGTATAGGGACTCCTCCTATCGAGTACTGCGGGCCTACCGCCAACTACCAGGTGCTCCTCTGCCGTGGGACTTCCCCCAACTACCAGGTGCTCCCCATAGGGCTAGTCGAATTAGTCCGAGTCAAAATGGTCAAGTAGTTGTCCGGTCTACCAACTACTAGGTCTCCACACACTATGTGCTCGTGACTGGAAGGATCTGGTCCATGAGCTACTAGGAAAAACTCCAACTATCACGAAGTTCTACGAAGAAGTATCTCAAATGTCTGCAACGTCATAGGGGTCCCAACGCAATAGACGACGCATCAATCAGACACTCGCTCTGTGAGTTATTGGCATTTCTGTTCCGCGAGTCTGGTTGGTTTTAGGTTCAAACCAACCAAACAATACCCCAAATATGTCCAAACCTCATGTGAGGATTTCCAGAAGAACCGGCTCGCTACAAGCTTTCCATCTCCGTAGACGGTTTGTCAATCGGACACCTGCAGCACAAGTTATGGGCGAAAAGATGTATTTGGGTCATTGGGTCCGGACTGGGGTCCGACCTAGTGTGTGGGCCCGACATGGTCCGTGGGTCTGACCCAATCTGCAGGTCCTCCCCGGTCCATTGGTCTAAATAAGACCGAGGGGGCGGCACGGCCCGCACCGGGTCCGACCCGCGCTGGGTCCGGCCCAGCGGCCCACACGGCCTGGCTGGCCAGCGGCTTACTATGCCCTACGTGGCCCGCCCTAGCCGCGTCCAGGGGGAGGCGTGTGACCCCTTGATTCTCAAATGGAAGAACCGTTTTTATGAGGACCAAACCGGTGTTAGGTGGCACCAGTCTAATTCATATGGGACCCATCGGGGTCCCGCTCCTCCTGACTGGCCGAGCGGCCAGCCGCTCTGCACCGCCGGCGGCCAGCCCAATGTCGGCCTTCTCTGCTCCCCTGCCGCAGCCCGCCCTGTCCGCAGTTCTGCTCCGCCGCATGGCGCCGCTCCCCTCTACTATGGCCAGCCCTGGCTGCAGCTCTCCACCACCGCATGGTGCTACGGCGCCACACCCTTCCGTCTTTTCCCCCTTCTCCTCTACACGGCATGACGGTGCCACACCCTTCCACCATTGCCCATACTCGTTGTGGCCCTTTCTACCTTGCGACATGACGGTGTCGTTCTATTCCGACGACCCGACGGCCTTGCACCTCCGATTTCATCATAGTTGGCCCATCGCCAGCTGTCATTGCTCCACCGCAATCAACAACAAGTAAGGGAGAACGAAGGGGGAGGGTCGGGCCATGTTCGTGTTTTCTGATCCCTCCATGTTATGGTGATTTCAATCGAAAAAACAGTACCCTTGATTTAACGATGTTGAACGGAGGAATTTCAAACTCAAATCCCTACCTCATATCGTTGTTCGTTGATGATATCGTGGAATAGTAGACGTCGATTCGTTTACGTTGAAAATGAATAAGGCAATGATGGCATCGTTGGCATTCTTCAAGGACGGTGCTCCCTCATTTATTCCAGTTGAATAAGGAAGAAGTTTTTTGTCGTTCTTTGTTGGAGAGTTCTTTCCTCCTTGGCGTTCTATCTCCAAGAGCACCTCCTCTCCTCAATTAACCCTTCCAATAACAAAAAATGATGCCAAAACAAAGAAATAATCGATTGTCTATTATTTTAATTATTGACATGAATTAATATGAATAATTAATTAAGGGGAGGATCCACTTAATTATTTCTTGTGTGTATTCCCAAATTAAATAATGGAGTTGAAGATGTTTCATGGGTGGAGGCTCCATAAAGGGGGAGTTCAAGGGTTTCATCATCAGGTGGTCCCCACCACTTTAATTGATAAGAGATTTTTAGACCTCGGGTTTTCCACACCACCATAACCTCTCTTGGGAGGTTATAGTGTGGTGGACCCCACCCATAACCTCCTCATGGAGGTTTTATCCACCAAATAAAAATAATCTACAAACTAATTTTTATTTAATATATTCTTTAAAACCCAAAAACTAACTTTCTTTCTCGGACAAATGTCGTTGAGGTGAATGTATTCTTAAGTGAATACCGACATTGCAAGTTCAACGGTGCCCTCAGATTTCAATTCCGAGCACCGGTTCAAAAGTTATAAAAACCCGCTCATAAATTTACTGAACGTACCCAAAGAAAACTTCAGAAATTGATTCTGGGCACACTGGGCCTCGGAATCATGCATCATAAAAATTCACGGACCCATAATGTTCCCATGTATTTAAAAAAACTATTTCCATTGGATTTATGGGGCTTTACATTCTCCCCACCTCAGGGATTTACGTCCCCGTAAGCTATAACTTGAACTATGGAAAAATGGTGGTACTGAGCACACATCTGAACCTCTCGCTCCCATTTGCTCTCCTAGAGGTTCCCGTTCTACTAGAGAACGCACACTAGAGGTATCGACTGTCGATGTAGGACTCTCTCTTGTTGATCCTCAATCTCCGCTACAACTTCCGTAAAAGTCACCCCATTATTGATGCTCAGCTCTCCATGGTCGATGATTAAGGAAGGGTCGTCCATGTATCTCCTCAGTTGGGATACATGGAAGACTTCATGCACCCCGTGCAACTCAGGTGGAAGAGATAAGCGGTAAGCCACATCGCCTACTATGCTGAGGACCTGGAAATGTCCAATGAATCGCAATGATAACTTGTTGCCTCGGCCAAATCTCTGTATACCTAATCCAGGTGAGACCCATAGAAAGATGTGGTCTCCATCCTCGAACCCTAGAGTCCTCCATCTCATGTCAGTATACGACTTCTGCCTACTCTGTTCCATCTTCATCTACTCTTAGATGATCTTCACCTTCTCAGTGGAAGCTCGTACCATCTATGGTCCCACTAGTGCTGAATCCCGAGGGTCTGTCCAACACAAGGGTGGTCTGGATGGTCGCCCATACAAGGCCTCAAAAGGTTCCATCCCTATGGTGGAGTGATAGCTGTTGTTGTATGAAAATTCCACCAAAGGCAAGTTATCCTCCCAGATGCGATCGAATTCGGGGACACATGCACGTATCATGTCTTCGAGGGTCTGAATGGTCCTCTTGGTCTAACCATCTATCTGAGGATGGAAGGCAGTGCTCAATCGAAGCAATGTATCGAAAGCTTCCTACAACCCCTTCTATAGCCGAGAAGTAAACTGTGTGTCACGGTCGAAAAAAATAGAGGAAGGTACTTCATGTAGTCGCACAATCTCCATCACATAGAGGTGTAACATGATCTCCACTGAACCCTTCTCTCTAATCAGTAGGAAGTGGGCCGAGTTGGCGAGTCAGTCGACGATAACCGAAATCGAGTCATGACCCCTGGATGTATGTGGAAGACCCATCATGAAGTCCATGGATACCCCATCCCACTTCCACTATAGAACCTATGAAGGATGAAGCAAGTCTGCTAGTACCTGGTGCTCCAACTTCACTTGATAACAAGTGAAGTACCGTGAGACAAACTCTGCTACTGAATTATTTATACCTGGCCACCAATGAAGTCGTCTAAGGTCCTGATATATCTTCACCACTCCTGGATGTACCTCTAGAGTGGATGTGTGGAACTCCCCCAAAACATCCTTTTGAAGTTCCACTAGTACCAATGTACATCCTCTTAAGAGGATGACGTGATCCCCACCTTCAGAAAATCAATCATGTCCTTGCCCTGTGGATATCTGAGAACGTCGTGTCTTTCAGTCAGTGTCCCCATGTTGGGCCTCGCTGACTTGCTAAAGAAGTGGGGGAGTGATTGTAAGAGAGTGTAGATAGGCTTCTCCATCTCTATCCACAAAGGATATCTGTAAAGCAGCCATCTACTATGTCGTCGGTCCTAGTAGTTGAATATCAGTCCTCCTGCTAAGTGCATTAGCAACAACGTTCCCATTTCCAAGAGTATAGACTATCTCGAAGTCGTAGTCCTAGAATAACTCAAGCCATTTCCGCAGTCTCAGGTTCAGGTCCTTCTGAGAGAATATATACCTGAGACTCTTGTGGTCAGAGTACACGATAAAACACTCACCCATCAGATAGTGCCACCACATCTTCAAGGCGAAGACCAATGCTACTAACTTCAAGTCATGGGAAGCGTAGTTCTATGCAAGTTGTCTCAACTTTTGAGAACCAAACGCGATCACTACTCGCTACTGCATTAGGACACACCTGAGCCCAGTCCCTAATGCATCATAATAAACGACGTACCCTACTCCCTCCTCTAGATTCCACAAGATGGGGGGCCCAAGTCAGCCTCTCCCTCAGCTCCTGAAATCTCTTCTGGCATCTCTCTAACCACAAAAAGAGTTTACCCTACATTTTCATGGCTTTTAGTGGTGCTGAAACTCTATAGAAGTATGGTACGAACCTCCGGTAGTATCCAATGATACCTCGGAAACTCGGTACCTCCATCACACTCCTGGGTGGCTGCCAAACAAGTACCACTTCAATCGTCACTGGATCCACTGCAACTCCATCCTCGAAGATGAAGTGTCCCAAGAAGAGAACCTCTTGAATTTAAAACATTCACTTCGAAGGATTACCATAAATCTGGTGCTCTAGGAGTGTGTCCAGTACTACCTAGAAATGGTAGGAATTATCTTCCCCAGTAGTCGAGTAGATCAAAATGTCTTCGATGAAGACAAAGATAGAGCGATCGAGGTAAGGCTGGACGATCATGTTCATGAGACTCATGAACACTTATGGAGTGTCGGTTACACCGAAGGGCATAACCAAGAACTCGTAGTGGCCGAAACGACACCTGAAATCCATCTTATACACATCCTCATCTCGAACTCGGATCTCGGGATAGCCAGATCTGAGGTCTATCTTCGTGAACCACCGTGATCCCTTCAGCTGGTCAAGGGGGTCGTTAATCCTCAAGAGTGGGTACGTGTTCTTTACGGTCACCAGATTCAGGCGATGATAGTTGAC
Source organism: Viscum album (assembly GCA_963277665.1). Classification (NCBI taxonomy): domain Eukaryota; kingdom Viridiplantae; phylum Streptophyta; class Magnoliopsida; order Santalales; family Viscaceae; genus Viscum; species Viscum album. Next base: position 2,099,155,943 of record OY728122.1, read on the forward strand.
ACAAGTTCTTAATCTCCCATCTTACTTCTTGGTGAATAGAATCGAGGCTGCCTAGCGAGAAACACTGGGCCGGATGAATCCCTTTCCCCGGAAGTCCTCTAGTTGTACCTGCTGCCCGCGAAGCTCAGTGGGAGCCATTCGATATGATGGAGTAGATATAAGTGTCATACCAGGTTACAGTTCAATGTATATGTATACCACTTTATGAGGAGGTAGTCCTGGAACATCGTCAGGAAAAAAATCCACTTATTGGTCCACCACTACAGGATAAGTTGGACTCTCCACATCAACTGCTCTAAGGGTAAGGCAGGCCAACTGGTTAGTGATCGACTGTGCCCTCCTCCGTGTATGTCCATCCTATGCTAAAAAGGTTCCATTCTTGTCGGTGAAGGTACACATGGTCCCATCCATGTGGAAATGCCACACATTTCACCTAATACAGTCAATCTGAGCATGGACTATATATAACAAGTCCATTCCCAAGATGACGTCTTAAGGCCTCGACGCCGCTACTAGGATATCCCAGCTGAATCTCTCGCCCCTAGAGTAAGCTCTCACTGTCGGCACCAGTGCGTAATTGTCGAATCAGCTCTCATAGGAGAATCTTTCCATAAGGATCGAACTAATGGCTCCTTCAGAATCTCTGATCTCTGAACGAGGGATGTAGAAATGAAAGAGTGACTGGCACCTGTGTCTATAAGAACTGTAGCTAAGTTGGAGTAGATATAGATCATGCCTCTAATCATCTCTGGGGCACCGTGATCATAAGCCTCAGCTTCCTGAAGATGAGCTCTCCCCTGTCCACCTTCTCCCTGCGGTCGGGGTGGACCTCCTGGTGGTGGTGGTGGTAACACCATAAAACATCATCCACAGGCAGCTACACGTCCAGCTCCTCTGCCACGTTCGACTCCTCCCTGCAGACTAAATCGATCGAACATTTTCCTGGGAGGTCCCTCAACTGTTATCTGATCATCAGTAAGACGATTCGGATAGTAACAAGACATGTAACCAAGCCTGCTACATGAATAACACTATCCACTCCTAGCATGTCTGGCTCTGTCTCTACTCTGTGCGCCCTGCACAACGGATCCTAAGTCGTGCGGCCGTCTACCTGTAGGTCTGGTTATCTTGTACCTCTACGACATCTGTCTACTTCCAGCTATAGAAGACTCTGCTGCATGTCGGATAGTGGTGGGTCTCACTGCTTGAGACTACTCATCAAGGACACTCTCCACTAGGAGGGAACTCTCTAGCACCCCCTCCTGCGTCGGGATGCCGAGTGAGATCATCGGAGCTCTGATCTCTCACCTGATCCCCTACACGAAGGTCCGAGCCCTAAAGAATGGGTCTCGTACCATATCAGTGGAGTAGCGTGAGAGGTTGGTGGACCTAACTGAGTACTGCGCCACAATCATGCTACCCTGTTGTAGATGAAGTAGCTCATGTATCCACATCGCTGGAAGGGTGGCTGGGACAAACTCTGCCCGAAACAGGCACTCAAAGTCTATCTATTATAGTGTCACCTCGTCATGCACATGGAACATCAGGCCCCACCATCTGCCTGCTGCTTCATGAAGGAGGCTGGTAGCAAGGATCACCATGAAGTCTGCAGGTGTCCCTACTAGCTAGAAGACTCTCACCACAACCTCCATCCAATCCTCAGCCGCCTGTGGGTCTGTCTCTCCCCTGAACCTGGGTGGCCTCTGGCTCTGGAACTCATGCAACACGCTCAAGCAGTGTGCATCATCTGCTGCTGCGGCTGGTGGAATCAGTTTCCCAACAAGAAGTAGTACTGCTGGTGCCTTCATTGGTAAAGGGCCATGCACTAAGGCCTCGTCGTTGGGTGGGCTGTAAGTGCGTACGACTCTCTAGGCTCTAAATGGTCACCCTAAGGGACTCATCATGAAAGAAAAAGATGCGACATCATCAAAAGACTAAACCTAGTGAGCTGACCTGGTTGAGTTGACATAAACAAATGTTTTTTTAAAACACACACACAATCAGTGTTTTCATGCACTGAGTTCGAAATCAGAAGTCAGGGTCCTAGTGTAAGGATATGTCGTCTACCCGCACCAACACTAGACTCCCTGAACTAAAAACCACACTTAGTACCCTTAACAATATTGATTCACAGAAAATAAATATCAGAGCCTTAATTTCTGTGGTAAAACTGACTCCTCTGATACCAATTTGTCATGACATGTCCCCCAGGGCCCATGTCGGGACTACCCCAAGCCCGCCTTCCATAGGCCGGGGGCTAGCGACTAGCACCAAAGGCGTAAATCAATAAACTGGGAAGGAATTTCCATTATAACTATAAATAGACAAATCAGAGTACACAAGTGGAAGCAAAACACTAAGTAAAATTGTATAAAAAGAAAGTACTACAAAGTAAAAGGGGCCAGAAATACAAGCCTAGCAGGAGAGTATAAGTACAACTTAAAGTAAGTACTACTGAAGAAATGTAAAGTAGCTACTAGGTCATCCTATGGGGTTCCTACATGAAGGGTAGGTATATATATCCTCCTCAGCACTCCACATCCATCTGTCTGCTCTGTGTACCGTCACGCCGAGTGTTCCACCTCTGGGTACCATATATTCCTTATACTCTCTACCTCAGTATGTGTTGTACGTCGTCTGCAACCAACACAACAAGGTGCGGGCATATCCCATGCAGCGGTGAGTATAAAGATACTCAGTAGGGACCCTGAGACCCTCAAGGTCTCACAAAATACAATAATTATAAACCAAAATGTATGAAATCAATGGATAACCACTACTTAGATATATACCCATACATGTACCTAAGTTATATAGTAACCCATCTCAATCATGAGGAAAACACAAAAGTCATTGTCTCTACTCAAACAAGGATTTTCATTAATGAAACCACGACTACTGGAGAACTCCTCCTCTGTCAAGTACAGTGGTCCTGCCGTAACACCGAGGTTCTTCTCAATAACCTTGGACTACTGATTTAATCCTCCTATCGAGTATCGCAGGTCTGCTGCCAACTACCAGGCGCTCCTCTGCTATGGGTCTGCTGCCAACTAACAGGAACTCCCCCTAAAAGCCTATAGAGGTAATCCCTCTGTCAAGTGCCGCAGGTCTACCGCCATCTACCAGGAGCTCCTCTGTCGTGGGTCTACCGCCAACTTCTAAGCGCTCTCCATTGGGCTAGTCGAATCACTCCAAGTCAAAACGGTCAAGTAGTCACCAGGTCTTCCAGCTACTAGGTCTCCACACTCTGTCTGCTCGTCCATAGAAGGGTAATCTCCACGAGCTACCAAGAAATACACCAACTATCATGAAGTGCTACTAAGAAGTAACCCAATGGTCTAACACATCATAGGGGTCCCAACGCAGTAGACGACACGTGAATCAGACGCCCGGTCTGTGAGTTATTGGCATATCTATCCCGAGGGCCCGGTAGGTTTTAGGTTCAATCTAAACCTACCATACCCCAACTGTGTCCAAACCAATTGTGGGGTATGCCTGAAGAACCATCTCGCTCCATGATTTCCATCACCATAGATGGTTCGTCAATCGGACACACGTAGCCCAAGTTATGGGAAAAAAGGTGTATTCAGGTCAACGGGTCCGGACTGGTGTCTGACCCGGCATGAGGGGGCATCCCGGCCCATGCTGGGTCTGGCCTGTGATGTGTTTGGCCCACACTAGGTCTGGCCCAACGGCTCGTGTGGCCTGGCTGGCTAGCGGCTGGGGGCACAATGCGGGGCCCGCCCCAGCCGCATCGAGGGGGGAGGCACACGCCCTCTGGATTCCTGAACGGATGAACCATTCGGGTGGCAACCAAACCGATGCCAGTTGGCCCCCACCGCTAACCTCCTCTTGGAGGGTTTAACCACAAAATAAAAATAAGCTACACACTTATTTATATTTAATTTATTCTTTTAAACCCCAATACTAACATTGTTTCTTAGCCAACTGTCGTCGAGTTGAAAGTCTTCTTAAGCGAATATCGGCGCTGCAAGTTCAAAGGTGCCCTCGTATTTCAATTTAGAGAACTGGTTCAAAAGTTATAAAAACCCGGCATACGTTTACTGAACGTACGTGAACCAAACTTCAGAAATTGAATCCAGGAACATCTGGCCTTAGAATCATGGGCCGTAAAAATTCGAAGACTCGTAAAATTCCCATATATTTTTTTTAAACAATTCCATGAGATTTCCGAGTCATTACATTCATAATAGTAAGCTATTGTTCAAATTAATTATTGGATTACAAAATGTCTGATGTACATAGGGATCAATTTCACTTTCCTTCCATATCTTATAACACCCTTCCATGGAGATACATTTAAGAAAGTGTGATCTCCAACTTGTAATTCAAAATCATTTATCTTGTTACATGCATAACTCATTTTCCTAAATTTTCTTATTTAACATGGGTTTAAATAGTCTTTACTATTGATATTTTATCATCAATTTGTTTTGGGCCTACATGCTTCCTTTTAATAATATTAACCCAATATATTGAGCCCCACATATCATTCCATATATTGCTTCCTATGACACCATTTAGATACTTTAATGGAAGTTATAAAAATAGAAAAATTATTCCAAATGTAAATACTGAATCCATATATAATGAAATTCATGTGAAAAATACACCCAAATGTATTATAACATATGGATAGTCCTTTCTAGCTACCCATCTATTTGAGGGTAATAAGAGGTCCTCAAATGAAGATCTATATCTAGAGCCTTCTGATGAATTTTCCAAAATTTTAATGTAAACAGTGGATTATGATCACACACCATTGAAAGTGATTCCTCATGAAGACTTAGAAATTAATTAATATATATTCATGTAAGGTGATTCAAAGGTAAATCAATTATTATATCAAATAAATGCGCTGATTTGGTGTTGAGATCCACAAAAACCCATATTGAATCATTCATTCCTAGATAGTTTGGTAATATTGTGAAAATTTCCATAGAAATGTCATAAAATTTCCACTTATGAATAGGAAGAGGTCACATGACTCCTCGAGTATGTTGTTTCTGAATATTAACCTATTAACAAACCAAATATCATGACACATAATAACAAATTTTCCAAATCATATTATCTCATAAAAATATCTCTTTCATAGCACTATAAATATTTGTGATACCACATCGTGTAGAGAAATAAGAGCTATAATCATCATCTAATAATAACTTTATTTTCTAAGTTATAGGTGGAACACATATCCTATTTACAGATTTTATAAATATGTCTTCATATATGTTGTCTGAAATTTTCCCTTTATTTATAGTATTTGTTTTACCTTGAATAGTTAAATAATTATGATAAGAACTTTTTATATTTTCCAATAAATATGTTTTTTAAACCAATTGAAAATGGATTGAGGTTCCCCCTCCCTTAATAATTCCTAGATTCTTTTATACAAAATCCATGATCATAAGATCCCTTTCAATCCTTGTTTGGGTCTGAAATCCACGATCCTTCCTACTCAGAGAATGTTCTACCTTATTTATCTTTCCTAGATGTTAGTGTATTGAGTAATCATAATACCTAAGTACCTCAATCCATCTTCATTGACACATTTTGATCTATTTTTGGGAATAAAAGTATTTTAGACTCTTATGATCTATAAATATCACAGATTTTTTCGCCAAAGGGATAATATATTTATAACAATAAAGAAATGATTATGGCTGAAAACTCATGATAATGGGTTGGATATTTTTTTTATCAGGAGTATATACCTTCCATGACTTATAGGAAATAAATTTATCATTATTTTAATCGAAATAACTAGGTCCCTTGCTTAATGAATAACTATATATAACAAATCCATCGTTTTCTGATGGTTGAGTAAAAATCAGATCACTCACCAATACCATATTCAATTCTTGAAAATATTTTTTAAGTTAAATTTTCTGTATAAACATAACCCCCTTATGGGTATTCTTAGTTAATGATTTATCCAATCAGGTTTTTTTGAACAAATTAACTATAGTAACATAACGAATCAGTGAAACAACGTACCTTGGTTATGTTCTTTGGTGAAAGCAGTTGTGTCTAATGTATCACTTTCGACTTTTCCTTTAATTAATTTTGAAAATAAAATAAAATTTATTAAAAATATTTTAAATAATTTTTTATTTACTAGGTGTTTAAGTATTTTTTTCCAAGAAAATATTTTTATACTGAACATAGAAATAATTATAATGTATAACCAATTGAAAATTTTATTATTAAATGCGATACATCGTACTGAATGAGTGTTTGATTCATTAGATGGAATTGTTTTTGACTAGTAGTTAGACCGTTTTCCTATATATCATACTAAAAAAATTCTTGACCATCAGAATAACATTGGAATCAAATAATTATACTTGCCTTTATTCAGTTTATGGGGTTGAATTATAATAAGGAATTCCATCAGGATATTCAATGTTTATAATTAGAGTATATATATTTGATTATATCATAAGGAATAAAAAATAACAGTTTAGCAGTGCTAAACTAAACAATGTTAGAATATTAAATTCTTATCTACAAAGTTCTTGATCTAGATCATTGTGATCTATGAAAGTGAATGTTTTTTAGGGACATTGCAACTAACTCTAAAATATGACCAAAAGAGGTTATCCTATAAATAGTGGGTCATTTGAAGAGTTAAGATATGATTCATTCACTACTAAAATTGTATAAATAATTCCCAATATAAATAAATATTTTTTAGTCTTTAAAATTATTTAAAGACTAGATGTCCTGAAGAATAATTTTATTGATTACATAATCCTTAGAAAAATTATACTTTGTATTTGTTGTCAGATCCTAGTACTGATTTGGGTATTACGTGGATATGATGAAGGATAACATGATGCATCATATCAAGGTATTCTATGTATAGGAAGACAAATAACTACCACCATATTGAGGGATTCAGGGGATAATAATATTTTTCTACTAATCATTATTTTGAATGATTTCCATGTAAAGAAGGAAACAAATTAAAGTAGGTAAAAAACTATTGATACCAATGTTCGGGTTTCTAAAATCCTTAAATCGTCTGGTTAATGAGTATTTTATTTTATATGATTATAAGTCATTGTTAAATTTTTTATATTTTATATTTCATTTTTACAATTGATTTATTTGTCCACTGGGCATTTTTTTAAAAAATAATTTTCTATTCTTATCCATCTAACAAAATAGTGTATATGTGTTACGTTGAAAATAATAAATACACTCTAATATAATAAGATGGTTTTTGGTTTAAATTTTAACACTAGGATAAATAGATGATTTCTATGACTGATATTTTAACATTAAGGTATTGGTGATTTGTTTTAGTTTAATTTTTCAAAATAAAATTCGACCTAAAATTATAGCCATCGTAAACTCTCAACACCCAACAATTTGTATCAAAGCGTTATTTATAGAATTCATACTTCAATTTTACTCATTTTAAATATTTTAAGTCTTAAAAACTAATTTTTTGTAATTTCTTATTTCACTAAAATTTCATTAAAGAAAATATTTTCAATTCATTATAGTATGAAAAGTATAAATGTTTGAACACTTGGAAATTTTAATCTTAGTAGAATAATTGTCTTTGATAGTGATGATTATTAATATTGGAAACAAAAAATGAATGCTTTCATTATAAATAATGGCGTTGAAACATTGTTATGCTTACTGGTGATTATAAGATTACAATGAAGGAAGTTACAACATTTAATCATCAGTAAAAGTATGAGTATTTACTAAATTATAGATTAATGAATAATTTTTGGGTTATTTGACATGTAATATATATATATATATATATCAAAATATCTTCATTTGAAGATGCTAATAGCACTTTGAAAAATCTAGTAATTAATCACATTGGATATTCTAAAGTTATTGAGTCTATAAGATCTATGATGAGAGTAGACTATCAAGCCATTGACAACTGACATAGAATATATATAAAAAATCATAAATGATTCATGATTATTATCAATAGCTTACACATTATAATAGAGAAATATCTAACAGATGGAATATTAGTTGAAAAAATTATATAAATAATGACTAATGAATATTAATCCATAAGGATATCCTTGGATTACACAATGAAGATCACAAGTCTAAGACTAGATGACCCTATTAGAACTGTGCTTAAATATCAAGAAATTTTGAAAAGAGAAGATGAAAAAAGGAAAAATTGGAGTAGTTTATTTTAAAACAATATAAAATGTTTCTACAAAAAACTATGCCAATAGGGAATGTTGTGAAATCTACAACAAATAAAAATTAATTGTTTAATAATATTCCAGTTCTTCAAAAAATTCTGAAAATTATATAGAAAATCATGCTATAAGGGTAAAAAATAGTTGGAATGGAATAATTTCAATATAGGTACATGAAAAATCATAATGATAAGAATTCCAAGAAATAATCATGTAAATAAATATGTTAGGAATGAAAAAAGACAATACAACTTCGTCTAGATAGTCCATAGAATAAAAGGAAGGATAACAATAAAATAAATTAAGATATAAATATTAAGAAGTATTATAAGAGTAAAATAAAGAACTATTTGAAATAATATGAAACTTGGAATGAGAGTGGTAGAGATATTTACCTAGATAATTCATTAGATAATGAATCTTTCAGACATAGGAATATCAGTTTGTTTTTGAAATACCAAAGGTTATCAAATGTTTGATGGAATAGGTATAGAATGATGAATTCCTTACCAATATTTTGTTAAATGTAAATTATATTTAAATTAATGAAGAAATAAAATATTATAATGAAGAACATTTTTCAATTGTAGAATATAACTCTTTACTATGTTACAATGAGGTATCTATATTTTAAAAATATTGAGAATATGAAAATTATAATGTCTATATAAAACTTGATAATTCCCAAGTAAAACTTGTGGAGGAAAACTGAAGAATTACTACAGTTACTAATGAAATATAAATATTTTTAAAGATCATGTTAATTATAATATTCCAAAATATATTCTTTTTAAAGGTGAAGAACAATTTATTTAAGATAAAATGATTACAAAAATTGATTTTGTGGAACATTATTAGAATAAATCTACTATTGAGTATAATAACATAGTTTTAAAAAATAAATTCTAAAATTTATTTTTAAATGAAGATTTTATCTAAGTTTAAATGTAGGTTGGAAAACATTGATATGATGTAAAAAATAGACCATTTACTAATGACTCTCAAATGGGTTTTACATATAAAAACTTTTTTTTAATTATAAATATTTTTTTTGAAAAAGTGATACGTTTTTTAAAAATGTCAGTGTGGATGAAATTGGAAAAATAAATGTTCTATTAATAAAATTAATTCATTATGTTTTCAAAATGAATATTTTTCGAAATAAATTTCATTTTCTAAAAATTGAAATGGTATTCAAAGATGGTTACTTATAATTGTTTTTCTCAATACCTGACCCAAGATTTTTTTTGTTATAAAAAACTAATATATTTATTTTTAGTAATATAAATAAATTACCAACAAACAAAACATTTCATATATGGATTTCGGTTTCTATAGACATATGAATTGAAAAAAATATCTAAAAAGATTATAATGATGAAATGTGGAGAATTTACTTTCAGATTTTATACATTAGGAGAGATTATCAGTATAGGTAACCTTATTATTCTTGGAAACACCATATTTTCAAATGTTTTATTTATTATAAGGCTTAATAACAACATTATAATAATATTTCAATTATTGGATTATGGTTATCCTATAAACATCAGGAAATAAAAATGTATTATACATAGTTATGAAGATGAATTTATTCTTTCATACAATCAACATGAGAATGTTTACACATAAATCCTAAGAGAGATTACGACCCATTATATAAATTTCTTTATTGTAAAGTAAGACCATTAATGGTTATGAAATAGAAATAAATGATATTGTAACCTTATAAATTTATCTATTTTGACTACGAAACGTCTAGTGAAGGATCTACCAAAATTGAGGTTTGGTAATTCTAAAGTATATGGTCCTTGTCAATTTGGTAAGAAACATAAGTCATGTTTTAAATATATTAGTGAAGTCTCAAATTATGAATATTTTATAATTTATTAACATGATATTATTTAATACTACAAAAACTGGAATTATTATTGGAAAATAATATGTATTTGTTTTAGATGATGATTACACTAGATACACATGAGTCAATTCTCTTGAACAAAAATATAAATAAGTTAGTTGTTTTAAAATATTTCATAGAAAAATATAAAAATGACGAAAACCTCACTTTGATAACTAATTATAGTGATGAAGGTGTATAATTTTTAAATTATGATTTTGAATCTTTTTATAGTAATACATGTATTGTACCTAACTTTTCAGCACATAGATCTCTGCAAAAAATGGAGTAGTCAAAAGAATAAATAGTGTTCTTCAATTGAATACTAGAACCATACTGATTTAATACGTAATTTCTAAATTCTTTTGGCTGATACAGTTAGTACTACCTGTTATACAATAAATCATATATTAATTAGAACATTTACTTATAAAGCATTTTATGAGTTTTGGAAATGAGGAAAACTAAGGCTCTTTTACATAAATGTTTTTATATAAAACGTACTCATTCAAAATAATAAAGATAAATTACATAAATTTTCTTCAAAATCTATTGAAGGAATATTTTTATGTTATTATATAAATAGTAAATCTTATATAATTTTTTTAATAAAAACAAAAGTTTTATTGAGGGATCTATATGGGTAAATTTTTATGAAACTGATACATTTTTTCAAACAACCCTAATCCACATATTCACATGTAATTTATAAAAATTATTTAAAACCAATGTTAGAAACGTATTCATATGTTAATTATAAAAATAATTTACAACCAATGTTATAAAGTTCTTCTCATAAGGAAATAACAGAAGAATATTTTTATGAAACTTTTCCTCTGAAAAATTTCCAAGCTACTGTTGAATAACAACATTTTGAAAATTAATGAAATTTTTTGTTTATTACGAATAATCAAAGTTACAATATCATTGGTGATGTAGATTAACTAGTTATGACTAGATATTCATTGAGAAATGAAATTTAAAATATAGTTTTCTTATCATAATTCAATCTTAATAATCATGATGAGGATTATATAAAGTAAATTCAAGATGTACTCCATGATTTTGAAAGGAACCAATTATGGACTTTTGTTGAATGAACTAATGATATATCTTTAATTGGAGTAAAATGGGGTTTTTAAAATAAATGTCATGGAAATGTTATAATTGTAAGATATAAATATATAATTTTTTCTATGGGTTATAACAAATAAGAGGTAATGTATTATAAAAAATATGATTCAGTAGAAATACATCAAGTAATTCTTCTACATATATGATATAAAACATTCTTAAATTTCATACAATTTCAAATGGATTTGAAGTTTTAATTTCTAAATGGATATTTTCAAGAGGAATATTATGTAGAAAACCCCATGGTATTGAAAAAAAAATCCATAACATGTTTATAAACACACAATGATTCTTTACAAATATAAAAAATCCCCCATTTCCTGGTTTTATTTGTTAACTAGATTATTATAAGAAAACAATTTTATTACGGGAGTATCAAATCCAACACTTTTTATAAATTAATTTATTACAAACATTATGATTGTAAAAAAAATATTTATGACATAATATATGTTTCAAATAAAAAAGATTAAAATATCCCTTTTAGATCTTATGATGTTTTCGTTCGAAATGAGTATGATGGGTGAGTTAAGAAACCTTCTTTCTTACAAAATGTCACAAAAACTAGATGGAAATTTTATATACCAAGATAAGTATACGAAAAATCTTTTTAGTTATTTCGGGTAAGAAAAAACTAAATTTATTAGTACAATTATCATTTCCTCAAATATTTTATATATTAATGACCCTTATAAAGTAGTCGATCAAAAAACATGTTGAGGTATGATTGGATGTTTTATTTACATAAAATCCAAACATATAAATATTATTTTTTTCAATATAATTATGTTCTAGATATATTTCTTATCCAAAAGTGTCCCTTTTTAAATATATTAAAATATTTTTTTGTTACCTTAATGGAACTATGGATTTAGGATTGTTCTATTCCTCTAGAAATAATTTTCAACTCATTTTTTGGGTGATTTATTTGGTGAATGTAGAATGGATATATAACGTACGTATAAAATATTTCATTTCTTAGAAGAAGTTTTAGCTTTCTATTCATGTAGGAAACAACACTATGTTTCAATTTCCACTCCTGATGCTAAATCTGTGGCAGTTAGATATTTTTGTGCTCATGTTTTGTTAATGAAACACATAGTCACTAACTATGGAATGTGTTATTAAAAAAACTCCAATTTTTTATAACATCAGAAGATTCATTTTCCTAAATAAAATCCCACAACATCACTTACATTATATTTAAATAGATTTATTAATATATTTCCTTCGGTATCATGCACAAAAAAGATATCAATTTACAATTTATCAGAATATAAGAACATCTTGCTGATATTTTTAATAGACCCCATTGTTACGATAGATTTGAATACATTAAATAGAATATATGAATGATCAATGTCAACTAATTACTCATATATACTTATTATTTACCAATATCTTACATTAATAAAATATTCTTTAACAGGGGAGTATATATGTATTTTTATTTCTAAATATTTTACTTTTCTATAAATAATTTATTTTTTAAAATTCTTTTGATTCCTACCTGAAATTTTTTAATGTTGTATAATTTATTTTTTCACACAAACTTATTTGGTGTAAGGAAAATTTATAAATATTTTGAACATGAAAAGGTATTTAAAATTTTCAGAGTTAGTATTATTTATAAAATATTCTGAAAACCAATTTTCTTATAAAAAATGTTTTCTGAGAAAATCTTTTATTCATAATAAATATGCTATAAAAATCCCAAAAAAGAATTTTGGAATAAACTAAATTGTAATTTGTTTTTATAAAATCTATTAAGAATAGATTAATCATACATTTGAAAATTTTCTTCTCCAAAAGATATTATTCATTTAGTTTTTTCACTTATTTATTTCATTATTTAAAAATTTTGGTTGTATATATTAATTTATTTTTAATAAATAATTTTTCTTTACAATTTTTCTTCTAATTAGACTATTCTATACTCTAAAAAATTCATAATTTTTAGAGACTATAGATTTATAATAAAAAAGTACTTTGAATAATTATTGATCATCAGATTAAAAATAGTTTCAATATAATCCTATGAATGTTTTCTAGAATATGTACCACCACTTATCAGACCTATATAATGGTAGTTCACCCCATTTCCCACTTCAAATTTCATAGTTTTCAACACAAACTATCACCACTCTTTTTATTGAACACTCTAATCTTTTTCCATTCATGTGGATGTTGATACAGGACCAAGTCAGATGGCCACAAAATAAAATTTTTCGAGAATAAAAGTATTAATATAATTTCTTGTTGATAAAAAATGATATGAAAAGTATGATTCAATCCTAAAAGGGATATTAATTTTCAGGGCTATAGAATATTTGTACAGAAAAAACAGAAACGGAGTTTGACTTACAATACCCTAAAATTATAAAATAATTTTATGCTTTAGATGAGTATCTATTAGAAGAAGATAAGGATAAAGTGTCTTTTAATCTATTTTTGAAAATTAAAACCTCTATTTTGAACAAGTATAAGATCTCATAGAAGTTCCATATTTGGGTGATATATATATATATATATATATCATTGCACAAGTTACTTGATAAGATTTGATGCTTTGTTAAATGTGATGTTGAATCATATTTTTTTTCTTGTAATGAAATCTTTATAAAATATTTGTATCTCTAACCAAATAAAAGTGTCATCCTGTTTTGGATGCAAGGATATCTCACACCCAGAAAGGGAAACAAGGATTCCTTAAAATATTTTGATGTTTTTTTATTTTTTGGTTAATATAAAGAAAATTAATCTTGTTAAGTCTTTATTCATTATGGTGGAATTAATTAAGAAGGATTATATAAAGTCAATGATCTTGATTATTCTGATCATTATCAATAATTTATTAATAAATTTGATGAATATTTCAAAAATGAATAATCAGAAATATCCAAGGAGGGATAATATGTTCTTTTTCTGTGAAGAAACCATAATAATGATAAAAATAGTTTTTGAAAAAATGATAATAATTTTTTTAACAGAGGATAAATGACTATAACCAATGAAGGTCCTATAAAATGAAAGTAAATTTAGAATGATAAAGGGGTTTTTAAAAGGTAAAAGAAAATCTATATCATCCCCTCCGATGAAAGAAAATAATCCAAACAATACAGATGATGATGAGTTAAATAAAATTAATGATTTTAAGTCTATGAATAAACCCTTTTATCTTGAGTTTGGTCTTGAAAAGGATGAGGGCATATCCTTTAATATTCATAATGATGACAAATTGAAGGAATTTGAAAAGAGAAGGAATAAAAAAGAGGATAATGGAGGAAAAGTACTAGAAATATTGATGAATTATGTGGAAAAATCCTATGAGAATAATGTTTTATCAGTATATCCATTATCATCAATACATCCAATTACTCATTCCAATCAAAAACATCCTAATTCTAGAAATTAATTAGTGGAAATTTATTTTGTACCATTATATTCCTTATGTTTCTAAAAAATGAAAATAAAAATAATTTTTTTAAAGAATTAATTCCATAAGTAGTTCCGAAGGAAGTAATTTAGAAGAAGGATTAAATATTAAAGATTGAAGTTTTTAAAGCAGGTAGCGATAGATGAAAAGATTATAAAACATGATGCATAAAAAATAAAATATCATAAGTATAACTATGACATCCAAAATTGAAGGCAATCATGAAAAAATTATTGAAGAAATGATGAACAATTTAATTCGAACTTTTATTGTAATTTTTTGGAAATATTTTGAATTAATCATGAATATGAATGAATCTTTCATTGAAATATGTTATGAAAAAATGAATCCCAATTTAATTTGGATGTAAGTTCTTTCTTTTATTTCTTGGACGATTAGTTACTTCATATACAATTTTGTCTCTTATATTTACATTACTTACTTTTTTGGAAGGTATAATTTTATTTTCTATTCTTTTTGTAAATCACACAGGGTAGGAAATTTATAACTTTTAAGCGAGAATTTTATATGCCTAAAAGAATAAATTTATATTGGTGATGAAGTATCTAAAGGGATAATTTTGATAATGTTTAGGATAATTTTAAAGGGTTATGTTCAAGGGGGAGACTAATAAATGGGGGTAAAATATTTAAGAAAGACTTTTATAGTGGGTTAGATTGCAATGTATTATTTATCATCACCATATTATAATGTATTCATAAACATAGGGGACTTAAGATATGAAATATATCTTCATTGTTCTTAAAATGTCAAATTGATGTATTATTTTTAGGTTATTTTTTAAATTTTAATTGTTTTGTTTTTTGCTTTCCAAAAAGGGGGAGTTTTTTTATTTGAAGTTATTACATTATAAATTTCATTTTCATTGTATTGAAAATCATAAAAATATATTAAAAAAATTACTAAATTTTTCTTTCCAATTTTTTTAATTTTTATTTATAAAAAACATTATTTTATATTTAAAATAGAAATACTTCTATGTATATTTAATATAATATTTTATTATTCAATTTGATACGTTAGGATGAATACGTTTCTAATTAAATGGATTATCTTTTTTCTGACCCATGGTTAAACTTATGTTGTATATATTATACAAAAAATGTTTGGACCATCAGAATAACACTAGTATCAATACATTTTATTGGAATTAATTCAATTTATTACATTTAAAAAAACAAGGAAGTCCATTGAACTATTAAAACATTATAATCATAGTATATGGATTTGTTTCTATCGAGCAGAATAACCAAAAACATGGTAATTGTGCTAAACTAAAATATTTCAGGCTATTAAATGATTATCTATCAAGTTCCTGATCCAAATCATTGAGATATGTCAATGTGAAATATATCTAGTGAGGCTACTAAAACTAACTTGGAAATATGAAAATTGGAGGTTCAAAAATAAATATCAGGTTATTTGAAGATTTCGTAGTTGATTCTTTAACAACTCAAATTGTATAAATACTTCTCTTCATGAACACCTCATTCTCTATCTTTTTAATTCATTAGTGTGTTTAAGTTATAATGAATCCTTTTATGGATTTTATATTACATATAAAAATTTTATTTTTTATTTGTTGTTTGGTATTGGCACTAATTGAGAGATTTTAGGGATTAAAAGATAGTGAATATAGTCCATCAGATCATGGGATTCTGGTTCTAGGATGAAAGTTAATGATTATCATATCAGTGGTTTTTTAGGATTGTAAGATAGAACTATACATATCTTTCTATCAATGGATTTGCTAGTAAGGAATAGATAAACTAATAGTATGTATAAAACTATAGAAACCTAAGTCATGGGTTCTGACTTCCTCAAATCATATAGTTAAAGTGTAAATTCATTAATAATATTCTATATAATTCTTACTATTATACGAATTTTTATTTCTTGTTTAATAAGATTTATTTTTCATTTTAGTATGTTTTTTTAGAATGTAAAAATTAATATTATGTATCTAAAAAAACTATTTTATAAATGTGCCAATGAAACCAATAAATATAATCTGATATAATTAAACAATTTCTAGTTCTAATTTTGATATTATATTAAGAAGATGATTTCTAATTTCATTTTTTTTACAAAATAGAATTTTTTTTAGATTATTTTTTAAAACTAAAATTTACCCCCTCTTATTTCCTTCATAAACTATTTTGATCCAAAACAGGCCATTCTTGGACTGCCTATTTTTTCATTGGATCAACTGAGATTCCATCCATAGAGACAATATGTCAAAGAATAAATCTTTCTGAAGCTAGAATTCACACTTCTAAATTTCTAATATAACTCTTTTCATCTATGATTATCTAGAATTACATAAATGTGATTCTTATGGTCCTAAAATATCTTATAGTACACCAATATATCATCAATAAGTAAAATAAAAAACTAATCTAAATTTTCCTTGAACAATCTATTCACTATATCCATGTATATAAAGGGTTCATTATTTAATCTAAATGGTATTATTATGAACTCTTAATTACTGTACCTCATTGTAAAATCTTTCTTCGAGATAACTTCCTTATTTAGAAGAAATTTATGAAACCCAAAATAATATTCGGTCGTTATAAAATATTGAGATTCATTAAATTGATCGAATAATTCATCAATGTGAGGTAGAAGATATATTTTACATATCGTAATAGTATTTATTTCCCTATAATCAACAAAAAAACACATAGATCTATCATTATACCTAATTTTATGATCATGGGATCCAAAATACAAAACACTGGGGGGTATAAATCCATTACCACACATCTTATAATATTTCTTATTCAATTTAACTAATTAAAAAATGGTAATTATATAAGAAGTCATGGTATTGGTCTTCTATCAAGGATTTAGTCAAATTAAAACTCAACTTCTCCCTATGGTGGATGTCCAATTAATTCCTAGGGAATTCATCAATGTATTCATGTAAAATAGGAAATCCCCAATTTTAAGATTACCTTTTCCATTTTTATATTTTTCTACTCTTCTTAATAATTAATTACATCTAGAATAACTAATGGGGGTGGAAATACATATGAATCATATGATGACGTCTCCCCTCTAAAGATAATAAATTATACTTCTTCATCCAAAATCATAATTTACTTCTATATTTAATATATTCTTGCATCATATTTTCAAATCCAATCCTTATCATGGATTATATAAAAATACACCATAGGTATAATAATAAATTCATCAATAAGGGGAACACTTATGTGTCATAATGGGAAAGGAATGAAATATTTCTGTTGTTATTAGACTTACACTGGGTGTCTTAACGAATAACTTCCCTATGAATATTCTTGGGAAATATAAAATTTTATAATCAAACAATGGATATATAAAAGATGGAAAATAAAAATAATAAACAATTTCATTGGCTAAATATAATGTTATAACTAATGTAACTACTTCCACATAATTAGGAACTTTAACCACTGTTTTCGAGATTGAAATATCTCATCCTTTATACCATGTCCTTTTCCATGGAAAATTACCTTGACGTTTGGAAAATTTATTTTCAATGTTCCCCATATCCTTATAATTTAAGCATGGAAATTCTTTAGTATATTTATTTTTATTTTAATCCTGAGAATGAAGGCCTTTTTCTTGACCCATGAGGAAAACTCATTTTCCTTTTAAATAATCAGTAAGTTGTTTCCTTGCAGAAGTGTCACATGTTGAAAATTTTCACTTTCTATTCTTCCCTTTATCCATTTTTTTATCGTCCATCCACATATTCTCGTTTTTCCCTTAAAGATAAAAGTCTTATAGATTTTTTTATATTTCACAATAACAGTTGAGACTGTGTCCTCTTTTGATGATAAAGTTTAGAGGACTAGTTACAATTGATATAAAGAATTTAACCGATAAAATTAATGGATAAAATTAATATTTGGATCATGTTCACATTACGCACCATGCCTTTATAACCTTTTAATGTTTTATTCATACTTAGAAACATTTTTATCTTAATTTTGTCCGAGAATCGTGAATTTATTTTTTGTATCTACTTGTTTTTCATGAGGAAAATATTTTTCCACAAAAATTTCATTAAAACACTTCCATTAGAAGCTCACTATTTCCTCTACCTCCATATAATTTTGTATAAATTAACACCTTTGATAAAAATCCCCTATGTGGCGAGAAGAATCCATGAAAATATCAACACATTCATTACATCCCAAAGAAATTAATATATTATTTAAAGAAAGTATCCATTTCTCATATACAAATAGATTGATAGTAAAATAAATGATGTAGGATCCAAATTAATGAATTGGTCTAAAAATGTTATACCTTTTTGTGAATCAGTAAGCTACTCCATTAGAGAATGGTTTTGGTTATCACCTAAGTCAACTAACCTTAAATAATTATAGTTTATTCTGCTCATACTATATTATCTAGGAGGGAAATCCCCAAATTGATCACTTTCAATGATAAAATTTACATTCATTGTGATAGAAACCATTTTCTAAACAATGTAATGCAATAGAATAGATCATAACATTATGAACCCTAATTTAAAATATCAAAACTATTGAAACACATAATATAAACTAAAAATTTATGTATAACTAATCTCAAAATCATAAGCATGGATTCAATGGGAATATTTTCAAAGTCCATCATTGAGTTATGTTCCCTAATCAATGTTTTCCAAAATATAATTCATAAGGATTATACTAAAATTTCATTGATACCAAGTATAAAGGAAACAACTGTAGTATCCCAGAGCTACTGGTTACATTATTACAATTGCGCTACATACATATAATCATTTAGTACTTTTTCTAATAGTTTAGTAGTCTTCTTGAACTAGTTACAGAATTTATTTCCATTTTAATTTTGAAATATAATTCACATAGCATAAAAAAATTATTTCAAAATTGATTTTTTTTCATAATAACCTTCTTCATATCCTACGTAAAAAATAAAGAAATGGGTGATCTCAAACGATTAGTAGGGGACATAGTACAATAGAAGATAATAGTGAATATATAATATTAATATAATAAATGATGGTAAATATAATTATATATAAATAATTAAATTAAGTAATAAATCATATTTGGAGACTATAAAAATATAATCACATGGAAATAAAATAAAAACATCAAAATGTGGGAATTCATGATGTCAAAAATATTAAACATACCATTGAGGTATTATCTATGGAATATCAAAATAACTGGGTAAGTCCTCAACCAAACCAAAATTTAATTTTTCTAATGAGTCCTACCATGGGATCAAATTTTTATTGAATTCCACTCCCTTCACTTACTATGTCTAATTTATACCTCATATGAATAAATAATACCATTTAATCCAAATTTCTTACAAATTAATAACTATATGTATTCGAAGAACTGAAGTAAATTATATCAATACTTTAATTATTTAAGATGACCATAAACCATATAGAGAAATATTCAGGATGGTATCATTAGATTAAATCCTAAAGAATATCTTTCATAATGTATATTGACATAGATGAAAAATCATTAAATATATAACTATAATATTTATTGAGGAAAATAACCTTTTCATGTGAAAAATAATTTTCTAAATTCTAAAAACACCACACATAGTAAGGGATACATTTTCATTAAAACTATGTTTCCAAAATTATAATGTAAGCTTCAAATCATTGATCTGTCATAGTGAGATGATATTTTGTTCATTCCATACAATTTAAAAAACATTCCTTTTACACTTTTGGTAAAATTAATAAAGTACCTCATTCAGAAAAATAAATAAGATTCCATGAAAAATTATTTCATAAAAAGGTAAAAAATATATAAAAATATATTTACAAAATAATTATAGTATGGTAAAAATAATTTTAAATTTTTTGAGAAAATAGGTATATTGAAGAAAATAATTTCTCATTAGATAAAATCTCGAATATTGATGAGATAATGAAATAAACCCTAAACTCATGTTCAACTTCCTTTATATGAATCCAATACACATTTATAAGAAAGCTATATTTATTTTATATATATTAAAAACCTCAATCACATAAATTATACCTTATATGATTTACATATAAAAAGTTTTGACTTGTTTATTAACAATTCGTTTCAAAACCGCTATTCCAATTGTTAATTTGTTATGTTTCTAATGATTGTTTTGGTTCAATAGTTGTATTCCACGTACATTAACCATGGTTACATCATATTCCTAATTTTAATCATGATATAAATAAAAATATATACACATATAATCATTATAAAAATATTTATATTCATCCACAAAATTCATTACATAGAAAAATTAATTACATGATTAATGGAGATGGTATGTCATACGTATGCATAACCAATATTTTCATTTTTAAAAAGATGAAACTAAATATATTTAAATAAAAAACATCATTTAATAAATAATTATTATATCATATATATCATATATATTCATCTAATCTATATTTATTACCATCTAGGTAAATTAAAAATTAAAAAAATCACATCTCTTTTGTAGAGGTGGCAGTCCACCCATATGCACAAGCAACATTATTATATTATAATGTAATTTTAGGATAGAAGGGAAATGTGATAGTATAATTAATCAGTTACAATTATTTAATAAGAATTATATACAAACATTAATCCAACCATAATAACCATTATTGAAATATGTTTGAGGAAAATGAATGGTATCACTACATGGAGACGTTAAGCTATATCTACACACAAGTGATACCATTACTTCTCATTTGATAGGAAAGAGGGTGTATAATGTAGATTTAATAATAATAATAATAATTTAGAATATTATTTATAATGAACATATTATTTTATGAAAAATAGAAAAGATTTATATGAGGTAAAGAATATTTAGAAAACAAATGGGTCTATTAAGGCGACTCCCTCTTCTTGGAATGATCTCCTTTAAATATCCTCTTAAGGTTCCATGGGTTGGTCTTTCAGGATAACAAATTGCTATATAATTTTGTATGGATTATTAAAATGTATTTTTGAAGTGTTTTTCTAGATAAAAGGCTCAATGTGGAGTAAATAAGTGGGGGAGGAAGTGCCTTTTGTAATTGAGTTTAGGCGAATTTTTTATTTTTCATAAAATATTAATTTATAATAGGCATTCACGAGGAAAATAAAACTAAATTGACACATTTTATAACCAAGGGTTTTATATGGTTGATATTTCGTCAAAAAAAAATTGTATAGATTAATGTGGGTTTTTAAACATTATTTTTTATCTAGATCCTTAATTAGCCAATTTTATCATTAACTGTGGTAACATATTTTTCACTCATAAAGGGTCACAATTTTACATATAAGGTTACTATAGATTGTTAAATGGAATAATATTGATATTTATGACCATATATTATTCAATTAGGTCACCTTAAATAATTTTATAATTTTTAAATAATTTAATAATATATTATTTTGATAGATTATCATTAATTTCAATTTTAATGCTATTTATTTAATTTGACCTCCAATATATTGACATTATGTTTTATTTTGAATATAATAAATATAAACACCAATAATATTTCACATTCATCAATAAAATTCATGTAAGACTATAAATCACTAAAATTATGTCACTTTTCAGGTTTTTAATAACATTTTGTTTTTTTGAAGAATCATTTTATTATCATTACACAACCATTTAAGGTAATTATATATTCAGTAATTTTTTAAAATAAATTATCATCATGAATATAGTTCCATTATATTGAACATTGATACTTATATTAATTCATAACATTCTTTTTTCCTGTGTGGATACATAATAGATATTTAAAACCCATAGAGTAACATTTTGAAACTTTCATTGATTTAAATATTACGTTGGTCATTTTCAGGTAAATTTAACAAATATATATATTAATTTTGAGTTTCTGGTGGAAATTGTCTAATTAAATTTGTACAATAATAGTTATAATGTAATCTTAAGCTCGTATTAGTTGGTTTTAGCTTTGAGTAAACTGATTTACCCTTAAAACGAGCTGATACATTTTACCACTACCACTTTTCATGTTGGAAAAAATTAAATGAGTCCTCTTTTAAAAATATGAACCTATTGATTCAAAACATGGAATATCAATATCAATATTAAATTTATATAAGTGTCTGAAATTAATTTTAAAATAATTGTTAAAAATGAAATGAAAACAACTTTTTTGAAAAATTCATTTCTATTCATAAAACATGATTTATTATCATTCCATTTCTAGTAAAATATATAGATCATTGTTAAAATTTTAATGATTATATTATATACCCATTTAATTAAAATATTTCACATGTAATAATTAATTTGATTAATTATGACAAAGATACATTATGTGGACATACATTTTTTTTCTGGAAATACGTTTCCTTTATATTCAAATAGGTTTTTATTGATAACCAATTAATTAATTTATCAGTTGTGTAAACCTTTTATTTTTCATAATTTCATTGCTTCTATTAATACAAGACAATATTAAAGACTAAATTATAATTTTCCTATAATAATAATGTAAAAATAGATCATAGTTCATTTAAACCATGTGTTGCGTTCAATACATGCTCAAGAAAGTTAAAATTTATATAAAAAGAGGAATAATTTAAAATAATTGGATGTTACATATATTATTACCTATACCTGATGTAATTTTCCCTCTTAATCTTGTATTTAGTAACAGACTCAAGAGATTACACCCTTTTTAGGGAGGATAATGTTTGACCATACCACTTCCAAATTTGTTTTACCGAGATGTTTTAGAGATTTATTACTTATTACAATCATGTATTTAAGAATGTATGTTTTGTTCTATGGTATCATTATTAAAAAACAATAAACCAAAACCCATGGTATATGATTATTTGATTTAAGTATTGATATATAACTTGATTATTATTATTCCCTTACTGTCGACCAATTTTGTGATTCTATATCATATTATTTTATTACATTTTACACTCATATGTATAATGGATTATTTTAAGGAAAATATTGATAAAATAATTAATTTGGTACAAAAATCACACATAAAAACCTTGGTGGGAATAAAAACTCTTTAGTTTGAATATAGGTCAATACATTAGATCTAGGATAGAGAGGAGTGTAACACTCTATAAAACATTGTACCCTAAATTTATCATAACTTTTTCTACACGCAATAATGATTGAAAGTAAACTACATTTTTTAATATTTTATTTTTTATTTTATGAAAATAAATAAATCATTGATAAAAATATTTTTTAAATTAATAATATATTAATAAAAAATTTACTTGTAATTTATAGAAAATAAGAATAAGAATATTTAGTATTTAAAATTTCACTTTTCTAAGAAAATAATTTTCTCTATCTATCATATATTTCAATATAATAGTTAATTATATATTATTTTAAATTGAAATACATTAACTATAGCCAAAAGTTTAAATCAATACATAAAAATTTGGTAAGAATGTTCATCTTATATTTTTTAGTAAAAAGATAATTTACAATGAAGATATTGATTTATTATTTATGGTTAAAAAGAAATAAATCTACCATGGTTCAAATTTTACCAAATCGAATTGACACATAGAAATTCTATTTCAAAATTTTAATTATAAATTTCTATACCACATGTATCATGAACCTTCCTTCACCTAACCCGCCTAAATCCCATGTGATTCCACCATTACCCGTAATCTAACATTTGTTTCGAAATAAATGTTCCACTTTTTCACCAATAATAGGAGATCACTTCCACCAACTATAAGCCACACTTATCATTTTAATTTTCCCTGAAAATTTATACTTTTAAGCTCAATTATATCCAAATTTCTTGTTTTTATCTCGTTGGTAATATGAATGTTTCCCAAGTAATTTATCTTCAAATGGTCTTTCAGTAGAATATTTTAGTCATCGATGCGAGTATTAGACATTCGGTAACCTTTTCTTCTATATATTTATCATCCATCCTCCTATAAACCTATTTTAACCATGCTAATAAAACCGTTTTATCATCATTAGTATACAAAATAATTATTATATAGTTGGAACACTGATAATATATTTCCCTCCCATCTATTTGGATAATAAAACGTCACGTGTGTTATATGAGGACAACCACATCCATGGACGATATATTTCATATTTCATTACTATATTACAAGAATGTTTCAAAAAATATATTTAATGAATAAAAAAATATTTATTACATGATTAATATTCTATAATGGAATTTTTATTATTTAAACTAATTGTTAATACATCTCTAATTATTAGTAAAAAATAAATGAAATAATATATTCACCAATTTTATCTTTAAAAATAACAACTAAACCACTAGTGGAATGAAATTATAACATTATAATTAATAATAGATAATAGATAATATTATATTAAATTATCCATTAATTATGTACCTAATATTAATTAATTGATATAAGCATCAACATCACATGGTCTCTGTAAAATAATTAATATTAGTAATATCTTGGGATTAAATAAGAAACAAATAACTACTAAATGTATAAGTAATTGTTTCAAATTAAAAAATAATTTTTTAAGATATATGAATAATGTTTGGAAATAATTTATTAATATGGATATTTTTACTATATATGAGGATAAATCACTTTCAAGCAAGTTGAGAGTAAATGCAAGGGATTTTGTTAACTCAAAAATAATTTCCATTAGTTATAATGTTTCTTATTATACTAATCTCTTAAATGTTTTGTTTCATAAAACATAAATTTTATTATATTTTAATTTATATTTTTCATGTATAATTTAATTATTAATTTAACTATTTATCTTTAATATATATCTTACCTCATAAAAATGATATATTACTAAAATTAATTCTAGTCCCCTTCAATAATCATTTTCACTTCTATTTAGATATCATTTCTTTTCAAAATACTTTTCATTTATTATTTTGAAAACAAATATTCATCATTTCATGAGACCCTTATAATTTAAATTTATTATTTTTGTAAATAATAATCAATAATCCATTAAATGTTGAGTATTTCAATAAATATATTTTAATATATTATAGAGGAACATATTTCAGTGGTCCAATATTTTATCTTCCACTTCAAATTTTTGGAATTAGACATTATTTTATTTCATGGATCTATTATAGTGATTAATTTAATGTGGTATTTTAAAAATTATTTTTCTTACATTATTGAAAATTAATTTTTAATGTGACTCATATATTTTAAGTGATCGATGTTTTGGTACTGTCCAATATAACTTTTGAGGTCATTTTTATGGTACCACTTAGAAATGATAAAAAAACACATTGTCTCCCTGGGTTCTTCATGCGATGATATTTAATTAATATTGTGTAGAAAACACATGTATAGAAGATTATTATTTGATGGTTGGGTCCCTATATTTCCCTCTATTGTATCTATTAATGTTCTATGTCTCATGATATAATCTTGTTAACCATATACTTATTATAAGTTAGACACATTAAAAATTATATGCATGGATATGTTTGAATTTGGAAACATTCAAAATTTTATGAATTTACCTAATTTTATTTATATAAAATTATGAATGTACCTTTTTGTATTTAAATAGGATCAATATCTTTTGATTTTATATACTTGTTCAACATTTCTATGGTGTATTCTGATGTTATTACCTATTGATCATGTTTATTATATCGTGTTTCTAAACACTTATTCTATGATATATGCTTGATCATTTGATGTTATATTACCTTTAATAATTCATTATAGACAACATTTATTATTTTATATTTCAATAATATCTATGTTTTCTCTTTTTTTAATAATCTTTCCCCCTTATGACTTATTGTTAATATTTTACCACACTGAATCTTTGAGAACATCTTTTCATTTTATCGATTCCACTCAGAATTGCAAACAAGATTATATGTATAATGATGTATTATGTATAGATGTTGTGGGGGATATTGAATAAATTTTGGGGCATAATATTTTTTATGTAGTTAATCTTAAAAAAATATAAACATTTAGGACCTAAGGATTCGGGAATTTTTTTGTGATGTGGAGATTAAAGAATGAAAATGGATAGTAATATGTTTATGTTTATCTCAAGATATCCTAATTTATATCAATGATAGTATATAAAGTTTTTGTTTTTAGTATCTGGCTTTGGAGTGTGATAATGTGTCATATAAGTTGGTTTTGGATAGTGAATTAGGTATATTTAATGATTAATACTATAAAAAATTTGTGGAAATCCTATGGATAAAAATAAATATAGGAAAAAATATTAAAATTTTGGTAAAGTATATATTTTGTGGTTTCTTTATAATGACATCCCAATCTGGATATAAAATATTGGATGGAGGATCTAACACTTATTCACATAGAGATAACAATCCATGAATAAGGTTGGTTATGTACTAACTCAACCTTCAATATGTGAATAATATGTGGTCTTAACACTACATTTGGTTTGAAACACTTAGTGGGTATGTTTTAGGGTTTCACATGTTCTTTATGATCCATTATTAAAGGTTTAAATGGAATTTGATGATGTAATATAAATATAGTTTGGTTAAATAATTTAATATGATTATATATATATATATATCATAGATAATAACATATAGAATCATATGTTATGTTATGAACATTATTTGTTCCTAACTTTTTATAACTTTATAGTTTTCCTTTGTGCATTTATTTAATTCTAAATAAATCACCATTTAATTATTTAAACTAATGGATGAATATGAGAGTAACTAATTTAGAAATTGATGTTATATAAAATGTAGATATTGTATATATTAGATACCTGATGTGATAGGGTATTAAGTACAATGTCTCTTGAAAATTACCACACATCTCTTCTAATGTATGAAAAATAGATCAAACCATGATGAGCTCTTGAGCACACCGTGGAAGGGGATAACGGATATCAATTCCTTTATGTGGAAACATACACCCTCCTTTAGGGGGTGTAAAATCTAATAATTAATAAAAAATTGTATTAACACCACATATATTATATTTTAGTTATATAATTCTCAAAGAATTATAATTTCATTTCAACTACTTACCACTTAGAAGATAAGGATGACTGCTATTGGTCTCTCATTAAGAATATGTTAAATAAGAAAGATATAATCTCATTGTAATATAAGGAATTATAACAAAGAATATATTGATAATATTTTCCAAAACTAATTTTATTAAAATGTATTAATAATTCCTTGAATTTTAAAAAACATGGAAGAATTAGTTGGTATTTATAATGAAAACACCATGAAAATTGTGAGGTATTCGAGTAGTTTAATTATAGTGCCCAGATGTATGATCGGATGATTATTTTTCAGCTTAATAAAAAGTCATAAAAAATAAATATCTATAAGCAATTTTTGATGATATGGAGAAATTGATTGATGTTCTCTATTGTTGTAAATGGAAACTCGGGACTCGATAAAATTATTGGAAAATGGAATTTTATGTAAACTCAAATGAAAAATAACATTGGGGGAAAAGAAATTCCAATCATATACAATCCAAAAATGTGGGAAGAAGCTCCCTAGATATTTTCTAAATGGAATTATAATACGTTTCATGTGCGGAATTGATATACATGAATCTCATAATTGTTTATGAGACATAAATAGGCTAGTTAATCAATTAGTTGATAAATATTGTCTCAACTATTTCTCCATCCACACATCAATGATTCAAATGCATTGAATGTCAAAATAATTTAAATTGACCCCTTAACCTATGTGATAATGAAAAAATAGGCTATATAAAATTCCAATACCAAGGTAACATGAAGAGCCTATACAATAACTACAGATGATGTGTATCATGACCATAATGTGGTGAATGGTACACATACTCCCTAATCTAGATATGAGAATATGTTATTTGATTATATTACATCACATTTTTTCTTACCATGACATTTTATAATAACGTTGATATCCCACCTCAAAC
This sequence comes from Viscum album, assembly GCA_963277665.1. NCBI lineage: Eukaryota > Viridiplantae > Streptophyta > Magnoliopsida > Santalales > Viscaceae > Viscum > Viscum album. The sequence goes on from OY728122.1 coordinate 2,099,184,590, forward strand.
ACTAGATATTGAATTATCAATTAATGAATATAGTGGTGCATTGATTGTATCCAAGGTATATAAATGTTTTGTGATTTTGGTTTTAATGAATATGCTTCTTATGAATCTTGTTATACTTCTTGAGGAAGAATTATATTTGATACTGGGCGTGGAATAGATTTCTTTATATAGATCTCATATCAATGATTTGGATAATACAATATTATTTTGTGATCCTAAACATCATGTTATCAAATCTCAATGAAATGAGTGTTTTGAAATCCCATTTAAAGAAACCACTTTATTTTGGATTTGAAATTAAATATTGAGGGATACCCGGTTCAAATAATTGATAAATAACTTATCATTTAAAGAATTTCAATTATACAATTGTATACTGATATTTTTCTTGATGAATTACATAGCCTCCCCTCAAAATTTGAGGTGGTGATTTTGATTTAGCTTATACATATATATTTTCCTATTTTTAAAGCATCCTTAAAAAATATCCCCAATTAAATAAAAATAATTAAAGGTAACACTTTTGAGGAATATATAATAAGGTTATACACTCCAATGTTCTCCAATATGGAGTGAATTGGTTCTACTAATTATTAAAATTGTGGACCAATGTGTCCCTGTTTAGATTATCGCTAGCTTAACATGATCAGGATCAATAATAAGTATTATTTACCTTGTAAAAATGATTTTTTGGTTGACCTAGTGGAAATAAATACTTCTCGAATATGAATCTTTGATCAAGTTACCATCTACTAAGTGAAAAAATAGTGGGTATACCAAAGACATTGTTCCACAAAAAGTGTGGATACTATGAAATCATAGTGATTATATTTGGAATTACAAATTACCATTCTACACATTTAAAGATTTTATGATTTTAATAATTAGAGAACATTTTTTAATTAATGCTAGTCTGTATTGATCATATTATCCAACATTATTTGAGCATTGAAGAACTTTAATAGAATTTTAAAATAATTATGAAGAACATACGAGTAGAGGAAATATATTCCATGTTTATAAAGTGTGAATTTTGGCTATAAAAGGTATCCTTATTTTTATATATATTCAAAATTTAGGGAATATCATGAAATTAATAGAATAAAAAAGTGAATAAATAATGGTCAAGACCACCCAATATGATTGAAATACATTGTTTTCTATGATTTACTAGATATTATCGATTATTCCTGATATATTTATCATGATTTTACAAACATCTAACCATGTTAATATAAAAGGGATTAAATTCCTCCTAGATAGAAAAAGTTGTTGAAATATTTAAAGATATTATGAAGGGTTTGGTCAGTGAAAATTTACTTATATTACCAAATAATAGAGAAATGTTTTTAATATAATGTGATGCATCATTAAAAGGGATAAGATTTTTCCTTATTAATAATTCAAAGGTAATATCTTATGAATCGATTTAACTAGTTTTTCATGAGAAAATTTTCCAAACACAAGATTAGAAGCTATCTATATTAGTATTTTAACTAAAATTTGGTGGCATTATATCTATAGAGAAAAATTATCATTTATACTAATAAAAAGAACATAAATTATATATTAACACATAAAGAAGTAATAATATCAAAAGGAGATGTTTAGATCTAATAAAAACATTAATTGTTCAACACATTTCCACCACGGAAGGGAAAACAAGGAGGTAATTTCTTTATGAATAAAGTACCATGAAACCCAATTCTATATAAGGATTAAAAAATAATTGATCATCATGGATATTTACAAGAGGGATTTCATAATAAAAAAGGATGTGATGAAATCTAACCGTCCCTAGATGATTTCACTACCTTTAATCTATCTAACTATTGAGGAGGAATAGAAGAATGATATGAATCTTTAAAATAATTTATATAATATCCCAATGTTTAATATCAATATATATAAAGTTCTTAATATTTGAAAATCAGATGTATGTATCGTCCCAGTGAGAACCAGGGACGGTTCTTTTGGATGATGCACATAGCTCATACTTATTTATTCATACAGGATGTATAAATATGAATTGAGATATATAGAAAAAATTATTGTGGAAAAAATTAATTTTGATATTATAGATTATGTGTCATAATTCTTGTTAATCTAGCTAGTAAATGAATATCATAAAAAATATAATGGTATGATGAAACCATTACATATAACAGTTCATAAATTGGAGAACATTATCACATATTTTATTACTAGTATTCATAAGTCCTAAATTGTTTCTAATCCCAATTTGGTAATGGTGGATAGATTTCCAATGTCTTCACACTTAGTTTCTATAGAGGGGAACAACTCACTTGATAAATATTCAATGATATATGTAATGGAAGTGGTAATACTACTTGAAATACCATGTTAAAATGTATCTGATTGAGATCTAATATTCACATAAAAATTATAGAGGATACTTCAACATTCATTGGATATAGAGACAAACATTAACAGGACATGTGATCCTCAAACTAATGGTTAATCAGAAAGAATCATTCTGAAATTGGTGGATATGAAGAGATCATTCAAGATAGATTTAATATCATTTTTATGTCATCATCTTCTCTAGTGGAATTCACATATAATAACAGTTTCTACTCAAGCATCTGAATTGTTAAATATGAGTCTATATATGGGATGAGTAGTCAGAATATTAAATATTGGGAGGAAGTTATAAAAATTATGCTTTTAGGTCCAAATATGGTCAAAGAATTTATAGAAGGTGTTTAAACCATATAAAAAAATTTAATGAAGAAAGTTTTTTTATAGGAGCCATGATGATAACAATCTATGAGATAAGCAGTTTGATGTTAGTTAAAATAGATTCCATTAGATATCTCCTTGGTTGAAAATTATAACATTTAAGAATAATGGGAATATAAGATGATTGAAGGTGAAGTGTTCCACCACACCTCTCATAGGTTCATGATTTGTTCCATGTATCTCTTTTGAATAAGTAGATGCCAGATTCATCAAAGGTATTGATCTTAGAAGCCCGCAAGATGGAACATGGTATCTCAAATTATGAAAAAAATATAGAGATATTAGATTAAATAGATATGGTTTTGAGAAATAAAACTACCCACCATGTAAATGTTTTTTTGGTGAACCCATCCATTTTCTGAAGAAACAAGGGAACAAAAAGATTTTATGAGACAAGAATACCCTCATTTTTTTCTTTCGAGTAATAAAATTTCTAGGTAAAAATTCCTGTAATGGTGGTTCAATGTAATACTATAAAAATGTTAATACCCTATTGTTATGATATCTTACATTAAAAACCACAATTATAATTCATGCTCATGGAAATCATTACGAGATCTATGTTTAATAACTATATAGGACAAAAAACATTTCTTATTTTATCCATATAAATTTTGTGAAAATATTGAGTGGTTATATTAGGAGATGTTATTTTGACATAAACATTTAATTATAAATAAATTAGTTATATGTCACATTTATTTTTTTGAATTTTTCATCTCTAATTTTAATAAAATATAATGTTCTTTTTTAATACTAAATCTTTTATAAAATTATATTAGTTTAGCTAAAGTACTTATAAAATAAATTTTCTCTTACAAATATAATATAATAAAAATTCCATTTTTATGTATTACTCATTTTTATTTAAGGATCTAAATATAGAATTATTAAATAAACTATCAATATTAATAATATATTAACAAAAAATTAATTAGTAACTAATAATAAATAATAATATGAATACATAATATTTAAAAACTCATTTTCTACCTTTTTTATTAATATGTCATTTTTTTTAATTTAAAATATAATTTTCTTATATTTTAATATTTCATTTTTTTAAATAGGGTAAAAATAAAGAATAAAAACATCTAAATTATATAATAATGGTCATATAAATTTTTTTTAAACAAATAAATACCACAAAAAATATTTTACTAAGGTTAAAGTTTAAAAAGAATGTACTTGAAAATGTATCATATTTTACTAAATAAACTTCTCAATTATTCATTTTAGATAACTATTTTTATTTACGAATGTAAATCATAAAATTTTCAACAAACATTTTTCACTTAACTCGCCTAAACCCCATTCAATTACACCATTACCGTCACTTAACAACATGTTAAAAAGAAATATCTTTATTTTCACAAATAAAATGTGATCACCTCCACAAACCACAAGAAAAAATTATCCTTCGAAATTCCATGGAACATTTACCCATTTTACCCACCATAAAGCCCTATTTCAGAGTTTTCTACCCTTGGTTACATTATTTTTTCCCATATCCACAATTTCCAAGTGGTATTTAAATAAACTATTGAATTCTTCAACATGAGAACTCTCCATTCTCCCACCTTGTCTTCTCTTTATTTCTCATCTACACGCTTATAAACCCATTATAAACATGCTATTATTTTCATATATGTATCATTAGTATCCTAAAAGTTTATTATTTGACATAAAAACCATTATATATCTCATTTCCAACCATTTAGAAATGAAAATATCACTAATGTTATATAAAGACAACCACCTATATGAACCACATATTTAATTTTCTATTGTAAGGACCCAACCACAGTTGTTCAGAGCCGATGCCATATTTTATTACGTTGGCATACATATAAGAAATACAAATCCCTAAAGACTGAGTAGTTTAGTATTATTGGAAACAATTTACATACATAAGGTTATCATTACAACATGAAGGGAATCAAAACACAGTTTTATTCCACTAGAAACATCATGTTTCTAGATTATGCTTTCATGTCATTCATAAATTACTTCTTAATGTCCTATGAAAATGATACATAAGAAAGGTGTGAGGTCAAATGATGAGTAAGAGTAAGAAATACAATAGAAGATAATATAAACATTAGATGTGGTGAATAATTGAAAACACTTTCCTTTAATAATAAACATCAAACACATTATGGCAGGAATATGAGCTGAATAAATAATGCCATAATAATACATCATCATGGGAATTATACTAGTAGAATAACCACAAGAACATTAAACTACTAGCTTTTTATTGAGGGAAGTGCATATGTCGGACATCATAACTATACCGTCCAAGCCTCGTTCTTGTACCATACAATAATAATTTTGTCAAGGCCTTGTGCTAAGACCATAGTTTGTCTCATGAGACCAACTGATTCATAGAGTGGCTATAGGGGGCCCCAACCATCACATAATAAGCCCAATTAATTCCTCATATGAGCGGGGATCAACATAAACAACAAATACATTCATATTGAAACTATCATATGAAATGTAACTAACTTTCACCAACTATTGAACATAAAGACTAACCATTCAGAATAATATGATAAATGGTTTTAAGATAGATCATACACAATAAAGTTAGTGATAAACCATTAAATAAAATATGGTATATGACTTCATAAATGTTTAAAACCCATAATACCATGCATTCAACAAGAGTATTGAACGAAAATACTCTTATGAAATCAATAAGCAATTTCGAGATAAATACTCTTTTATTTTTAAAAAAAGAGTACTTTTGGAAAATATTTGTATAAAACCATAAGTGAAGTAAGATATTATTTTAATAATAGAATGAATATTTTTATAAAGTTAATGGTTTCCAAAAACATATTATAGAGTGCCCTTGTAAATAGATATGAATTGGAGAAATTCCCTTGAATCAGGCTTCTATTTTGGAAACAATTTTGAAAGACCCTTTTAAAACATGTAACTAACCATAGAATAAGGAGGTATTATGGTTGGTTTACATATATATAATAGCCAAACATATTTTCTGAGGATTAAATAATAATACATAAGAATTTTATCGAGTAATGTAGACAATAAAAGTAACCCGAATGAAAATGGATGTTTGGGTGAAAAACCCTTACCTAAACTCCAAACGTGTTCTTCCCTCGAACGTAAGATCCTTGAATAGGAAATTATATTTATTAATAACGTATTTAAAAACATATTACACATGTATTTAGTTTATCATAAATCTGTATAGTTCATTTATACCCTTATTGCTATGTTTTTATATTGAATTTCGTTGTTCTGGGTTGTTCATTTTCTATATTTTCATAATCGGTTCACTTGTTTTTAAGTAATGGAGTTCATGTGGAATGGTTAAAAATCACCAGGATTTGGAATTATATATTATTTATGAACATAAATAATTGGTAATGGTAATTTCTATCATTTGTTTATATGGAATGAGGATGAATCATTAGATGAGAACGACTTCGATTATTTGGCGGTATTTTGATTATTATGAACTAGTTTTGTCATATAACATAATTATATGTACATATTCTAGTTACTGAATATTAATTATGTTATAATACATATATTATAGTCTTGTTCAACCATAATTATGGTTTCATGACCAGTAACGAAGAATGAATTGAAGAACGAAACATCGTCATCCACGAAGGCTATAAATTGGAACCTCATGGACGTTGATTTCGTTTATAAAAATAAAAGGGAGGGAGTAATAATATTTATGATGAGTCTAAAATTCACATGACATAAATCCAGTATATATATGTTACTGGAGTTATCATGATGATTTGGACAGAGGAGGTGAGGAGAGAAAAATAAAATAGATGAACTTGAAAATAAAAGAAAAGTTAAGAGACCCCTTATGAAAATTTGGAATCCTAACGACGTCACATAAAATTTCATAAAATATAATGATGAGAAAAGAGGGTATCTCATCATATTGAAATATAAAGGATAGTAAAAATGAATAAAATCAAACCTCAACATACGAGAAAGTAATTTCAAATAGATAACATAAAAGAAGTGTCGACTTAAAGAAGAGAATGAAGGATTCCCTTTCCTTGTAGTATAACTCCTAGATTATTGAAGGATGGGACCATGGGGGATTAGGGACTCCTTGGGAGTACTTATAAAGAGGTAAAACCAGCATAGCTTCTAGTATGAGGGATTTGGAATGAAGGAAAACGAATGGATGAGTGGGTATTTATAGAAAAAGAGAGGTAATTTTTAGTAATTTCAAAGGGACACCTCATTAGTGGGTTTCTCCAAACCATGGGCTTGCCCATGGTATTTTCTCATGTATTAAGCCACTTGGGATACCTCATATTATAATTTACTCTAAAAAAGTTGACCATACTTTTATATTTAATTATTACATCATTATGATGTCATTAAACTACCGAAAACTCAAAACTGTATTTTTACTATTAATGAATAATTCATGTATTTTAGAAAAATCCCAAAAATTCACCCCTACCATTTTTAGACATGTATAATTCAAAAGTGAAATACATTTTTCAAAAATAATTTTCTAAATATTAATAATTTAATTTTTAATTAAGGAAATAGTTAATTTGAAAAATAACAATCTTGAAGTGCAATTAGTTTTATGTGACATTGAAAAATTAATTAAGATCTCATTATCTTATTGCCATAAGAAAATAAAATAATATTTTTAGTTAATATTCATAAGGGTAATATTACTATTCATATAACTATTCATAAGGGTATGTTACTATTCAGTAAAACTCTTGTTTGTTCTATCAGACTCAGGATGACTTAATGAACACAACTCGAGATGACCATTTTTCGAAATTCCAAACATAGAAGAGGCAAAGTTGTGTTTAATGGTTAGATTATAAAATTTCATTCTATATTTATTTTCAAAACCTTGGGGTGTTACATTCTACCCTCCTTAAAAAAATTTCATCCTCAAAATTCACAGAATATTACATAAAAAGATTCGGGTATCTCTTTAACATAATCTCCTATGGAACCCATGTTGCTTCCTCAATCTTATTGTTCCTCAATAGAACCTTCACCAGACGAGTCGTCCGATTTCTCAATACTTGTTCTCTAGTATCAAGAATCTTGATTGGCTCTTCACAGTAAGATAGATCGGGCTCCAGTTCCACTTCTTCATAAGTGAGTACCTTTGTTGGGTCTGGCATTTACTTTCTTAACATTGACACGTGGAAAATATTGTGAACCTTGGAGAGACTTGGCGGCATTTCCAAACGGTAAGTTACGGCACCAATTCGGTCCAAAATATTGAAAGGTCCGATGTACTTGGGACTTAATTTTCCCTTCTTACCGAATCTTATAATACCCTTCTATGGAGATAACATTAAGAAAACGTGATCACCTTTTTGAAACGTCAAATCCTTCCTTCAGTTATCTGCATAGCTCTTTTCCCTACATAGAGATATTTTGATATGGTTCTAGATAATCTTAAAATTCTCTATTGTTTCATCAACAAGTTCTGGGCCCACAAGCTTTCTTTCACCAACTTTATCCCATCAAGTTGGTGTATGAAATCTCCTCCCATATAATGCTTCATAGGGTTCCATCTGAATACTTGAATGGAAGATATTGTCGTGGCAAAATTCTACGAGGGGTAAATACTGATCCCACATGCCTTGAAAATCATGTGAACAAGACCTCAACATGTCTTCCAATGTTTGAATAGTCCATTGTGATTGTCCATCAGTTTGTGGGTGGTAAGCAGTTCCCAAACGAAGATCAATATCTAGGGCCTTCTGAAAATTTTTCCAAAATCTTGATGTAAAAAGTGGATCACGATCAGAAACAATTGATAGTGGTACTTCATGAAGTCTCACAACTTAATTAATATATAGACTTTCTAGACATTCAAGTGGTAGATCTTCTCTTATAACAAGAAAATGTGCTGACTTGGTAAGACAATCAACAATGACCCATATTTCATTGTTCCTTCTAGGAGTCTTTGGTAGTCAGATGAAAAATCCCATCATGATATTATCCCATTTACACTCTGATATGGGAAGAGGTTGTAATACTCCTCCAAGTTTTTGCCTTACAGCTTTCGCTTGTTGACAAACCAAACATCTTGACAGAAAATCAGCAATCTCCCTCTTCATATTGCCCCACCAAAAATGTTCCTTCAAATATCTATACATCATAGTGCTACCAGGGTGTAAAGATAAATTAGTACTATGAGCATCATCCAAAATTCCATTTATAGATCAGGTATATCGGGAAAACAAAGTCACTTTCCAAATTTCAAAATTCCATCTTCATTTACGAAGTCACTCAATCTCCCTACATTCACAGATTTAATCTTCTTTTGAAATTCATCATCATCAGCCCGAGAAATTTTTATCCTTTCTAGTAAATATGGTTTGGAAACCATTTGAAAAATCATTGATGTTTCACCTTCCATGGTTAATCCCATATCCATCATTACAAGATCAATGAAAATAGGATCCCTTTCAACTATCTTCTTGTTCAAATATCCATGATCCTTTCTGTTGAAAGCATCTTCCACCTTATTTTCATTCCCCAGGTGGTATTGTATTTTAAAATCATAATCCTTGAGTAGTTCAATCCATCTCCTTTGCCTCGTGTTGAGTTGTTTCTGTGAGAAAATATACTTCAAACTCTTTTGATCCGTATAAATCTCACATTTTTCACCATAGAGATGATATCTCCATATCTTCAAAGCAATGATTACAGTAGCTAACTGACGAACACGAGTAGGATAGTTTTTCTCATGAATTTTCAGTTTTTTTGATGCATAATAAATAATCATATCATTTTGCATACGGACACACCCATGTCCTTTCTTTGAAGCATCACTATAAATAACAAACCCATCATTCCCTGATGGTAGAGTCAATAGAGGAGCATTGACTAATATTCTCTTCAGTTCTTTGAAACATTCATCACAATATTTTGTCTAAACAAATTTAACCCCTTTACGTGTGAGCCTCTTTAGCGGGCTAGCCAGTCGGGCAAAATTCTGTATGAAACGCTAATGATAACCTGCTAAGCCAATAAAACTGCGTACCTCAGTTATGTTTGTTGGCGTGGGATGATCTTGGATTGCAACGACCCAATGGTTTTCAATGGAAAATTCCCGTCTTATAATTATTTCATAAAAACCCAAAAAAAAATGAACTAATAAGTGATAAGTGACCTTTAAACATAACTTTTTCACTCCTATGTTGGGAATTATGAAAATCTGACATACACAGTTGTGTCCAAGATGATTTTTGGAGTCTAATGAAACAAAAATAATTTTTCATGAATAGTAACGTACCCTCAGGAATAGTAACATACCCTTATGAATAGTAATATTACCCTTATGAATATTAAATCATCCAATATAAGATTAACATTACCTATAAATAATAAAATAAAATTTAGACATCTTAGAAAGTGACAATTTGACCATAGTAAACGTTTTGGTATTTTGTAAGTAATAAATAAATAATTATAATTAATTAATTAATATTTATTTCCCTCAAATGTATTCATAAATTATTTAATCAATGTATTATTTTTTTTAGATAATTTTATAAGACACTACGTAATTTTTGAAATCACTATAAAATCAGTATTAATCTTAAAAACTATTTTTTACGTAAATTATGATTTTAATTAAATATTAAATTAATAATATTTAGAAAATTATTTTTTAAAAATGGACTTCATTTTTGGATTCTGCACGTTGAAAAATGTTTGGGGTAAATTTTTGGGATTTTTCATAAATACTTGAATTTTTTATGAATAGTGAAATACCGTAATTTACAAAATAAGCAAAATAAGCTAATTATAGGGTCATATGTGATGTTATGCTGATGTAAGCCCACTTGGCTCGGGATTACATTATAAAATTACTATTCTTGGTCATTCAAGACTCACTATTCCTTGTCTTGTGGGGAAATAACAAACTAATGAATTTTATATTAAGGAAACCTCTCTCCCCTCCACTATAAAAGCCACCCTTCACACCCTCATTTCCTCACACCTATAAAGCTCCCAGCCTTCACTAAACACTATCCAAAAACCTTCCCTAGCCCCTTCCCCACATCCAAGATCTTCTATTCTCATCAAAATACCAGTCTTAGGCCCTTAATGACGTTCTCAAGAGGGGGATTCTAGTGGTAATTTCCCTCCCTCTTCTCCTTTAATTTCCTTTCAAGTTCAAGTTCATTTCTTGGTCTCTCCCCACCTATCTTCATAAAAATTTTATTTTAACTATATTATTATACATATACTGTAATTTTATGATTATAATGGGATATTATATCATCCAACCCCCTTTCCCTCTTCCTTTTATTTTATTAAAGAGAACGTTGTTCGTAAGGTGTTAATTTATCACCTTCAAGAACGACATTCTTTCTACTTCCATTTATACATTAAGATCTGGTCATGAAACCATTTTTATGGTTGAAACAGAATATTTTATATGTTTTTATTCCTATTTAATATTCTGGAAGTAACCTATTTCCATATTACTAAGTGATAAGTTCAAACAAGTTCGTTGTGATCCAAAAACCGCCAAAATTGACCCAAATAACCATCATTTAATTATTTTATAATAATTCATCCACATGGATATAATATAATTCATTATAAGATCATTAAAACTCATTTAATATCATTATTTATATGTAATATCATTTCTGTATTATTACCCATGTTCTACCAGAACATCAATTTATGAATACAAGTGAACAACCCAAGAAAACCCATAAAAACGAACATCCCTGAACAATGTTTTTAAAATATATAAGTCATCCAAAGGAACATAAAATTATATAATGAAACCAGAACTAACCCTATTGATGTACACATGGTTCTTTATTTCCAATTAATGAATATAGTTTCATTATACAGGACATTAAAGAGAAGGAAGCATTCGGGTACAAGGTAAGGGGAAATTCTCAAACACAACATTCATCCTTCGGGTTCTACCTCTTTCACTCCATTTTTGATATGGTCACTCCATAAATATCATTTTTTCATCATTTTATTTACTTTTTTTGTATATACATGTTTTCTAATGAAGTTTATGTCAATCCAAATGTTTTCTGAAAGAACACTTCTCTTAAGAACTGAACATTTACCTCTCATTCATGGTTGATGGTTCTTCTATCAAGTATGTTGTTCCCTCTTTCTTTTGGGAACCCATATTTTATGAATGTTTTCCTATGAGATGAAACCCATTCTTTTTTATGGGTTAGTTATGTTAATTTATGTTATATGTTCATTGTATCATGCATGATAAATGATAATGGTATGATGAGATGGGTGCGCCCGGAATTATATAGTGCAATATGAATGTTTAAATGTGATGGGTGTGCCTGGAATTATATGTCAATCCAATGCATTTGGTAAAGTGGTGAATCTCATGAGTAAATGTGAAAGGATGTGTGAACAAGATTCTAGATTGGTTCACAAGTATGTGTGGTAGTTATCCCCTAAGACATGATGGTTCATTTTTTTGCTTTTCCACATTTCAAGTCTTTTATTTATGATCCTCTCATGTTCATGATATTTTTCATATGTTATGATTATGCTCACTCCATGATATATTGTTCTTATCTATCCTATTACTGGGCTTCTAGCTCACCCCTTTTTATGTATATCCTCAGGTGGCTACATGTACTAAGGATAGGACAAGTGCTAATAAGAAGCTAGAGAATAATAAATTAAATAAATTTTTATGCTAAATGTTTTATTTGTTATGTGTGGTCCTAGTTTGCCCAAGACACTAAGCCTTTGGATCATCTTTTTGTAATACTATTATGTAGTTTATCTTTGAAATTATGTAATAGTAATGTAAGAAAATGTCAGGTCACTATAGTTGGTATCAGAGGCAAGGTTAAGTTAATTTGGGAATTAGGATTAGTGAACCCTTGAGAAAAATTCTAGTTAATTTCGGAATTAGGATTTGTGAACCCTAGAGAACACTTCTAGTATGAGACTAAGTGAAAATATGCACACAAGAATATTTACCTAGGGATCCCATATGTTATGTTTTTGGTATAATTGTTTAAATGAATAAGTTATTCATGGATTTTTTAGTTATGTTTTGTTCTATCCTTTTCTATTTTATAAAATGGTGGGAACCATGAGAAATCAGGCCAACAACTCATGCGAGGGCCAATGCAACGACTGCCCAAACGACATCCCTAATGATTTGGGAGGTGGAGTTCAAAACTTCATGGTGATTCTTAACCAATTATCTTATGTTATGAATAATAACCATAATAATGGGGAATGTACTCCTTCACCAAAGAGGGAGAAACTGGCTATTGAATGTTTTATGTGGAAACAACCACCGATGTTTTGAGGATCTTCCGATCAACAAGTTGCGAAACAGTGGTTCAAATCCACGGAGAAGATCTTTTCTATACTTCACTTTTCTGAGATGGAGAAGGTGACTCTAGCCGTTTATCTTCTAGATGGAGAAGTCGATCAATGGTGGGCTTTGATTAAGAACACCAAGATAAGGGAGGAAATTGAAGAGATGGAATGGAAAGACATTAAGATAATGTTTCATAACAACTATTTCCCAAGAACTCTTTGCACGAAGATGGAGATAGAATATATAGAGCTCAAAAAAAGAAGAAGTAGAATCTATCACAACCTATGAAGAAAATTTCACAAGGCTTGCAAGGTACACTTCGGGTTTTGTTTTCAACAATGATAGAAAAATTATAGATTCTTTAGTGGATTAAAACCACACATTCAAAAGGATCTCGCAATTCGAGACTTTGGGATATATTAAGAAGTTGTTCGGTGTACTCTCAAAGTGGATATGGAGTTTGGAAAAAGGCCCCATGGATATGGTGATAAGAAAAGAAATATGGAGTTTCAAGATGGTGGATCTAATGATAAAGGTGTGAAGAAAACTCAACGAGCCACATGCCAAAAATGTTGGAAGTTGCACCATGGGGACTACCTCAATGGGACGGGGAAATGCTTCAAGTGTGGGAAATAAGGACACCGTGCTCAAGATTGTCGAAAAGACACAAAAAGGAAGGAGAATGTAGCCGATGAAAGGAGAGAACCACCCATGGTTCCATGCTACAACAGTAAGGAGTGAGGGAACTATGGAAACTAGTGCACTAAACCTTGAGTTATCTAGGGTAATCAACGTCAGCAACCACCAAAACCAAAGGAACAAGGTACGGCTTATACCATCACTACTGTATAGGTGGATCATGATAATGAAGTAGTAAAATGTACACTTCTTATTCACTTATGAATGAAAAAGTCATATTTGATTCTGGTTCTACGCATTGCTTTATACCTTACAAATTTTCTAGAACTATATAATCAAAGCCCTGAAACCGTTAAGTAGAGATATATGTAAAAACACCGAGTGGTGCAATCATTGCAACCCATGTGTTTGACTCTTCTCCCATTGGCGTACGTGGGAAGATTCTTCCGGAAAATATCGTAATACATCCCTTGGTGGAATTTGATGCTATAATGGGAATGGATTGGCTCTCGTTATATAGAGCACATATCAACTGTCGGGAAAAGGAAATATCTTTTCATATTCCGAACCATCCCATACTCCTCTACAAATTCAAGGAAGATCATGAATCTCCTTTGAGAAATCCTTCAATGGTGTGGGAGTTGATTCCCTATGAAGAAGCATACCTATCCCAAATGGTTGAGTCGAAGGAATGTGCCAACCTTGAGGAAATTCCCATCGTGAGGGAATACGGTGATGTATTTCCTGAAGAGTTACCCGGAATTCCCCCGGATCGTGAGGTAGAGTTCTAAATTGAACTCATACCTGGAGATACTCCTAAATCACAGTGTCCCTATAGGATGGCTCCTATCGAACTGGAAGAGTTAAAAAAGTTGCTACAAGAGAATCTAGACAAAGGTTTCATACGCCCTAGTGCATCACCTTGGGGTGTGCCGGTTCTCTTTGGGAAGAAGAAGGTTGGAACCATGCGGCTGTGTATCGATTATCGGGAACTCGACAATATCACCATAATGAACAAGTATCCTCTCGAAAGGATTGATGAATTGTTCGACCAGTTAAGAGGAGCTCAATACTTCTCAAAAGTGGATCTTTGTTTTGGATATCATCAGGTAAAGGTGAAGAGGGAAGATATTCATAAGACTACCTTCCATACAAGGTATGGGCACTATGATTTTTTGGTGATTCCCTTTGGAATTACAAATTCCCCAGAAATCTTTATGGATTTGATGAATAGAGTCTTTAGACATTACCTTGACAAATTTGATGTAGTGTTTATCGACGATATTCTCATCTACTCCAAGAGCAAGGAGGAACATGATGAACATCTAAAGACTTGTGTTGGTGACATTGAGAAAGAAGAAGTTGTACACCAAGTTCAACAAGTGTGATTTTTGGATGAATCAAGTCACGTTCTTGGGACATGTGATGACAAGTGAGGGAATTTCTGTGGATCCTTCAAAGACAATGGTGATTGAGGAATGTCCAAGGCCCTCTAGTGTAACAGAAATCCGTAGTTTTCTTGGATTAGCTGGGTACTACCGACGTTTTGTGAGAAACTTATCATGATTTTTAAGCCCACTATCTAAGTTAACAAGGAAGGGGGTAAAGTATGTCTGGATGGAAGAATGTGAGGGAAGCTTCAAGGAGCTAAAGAGAAGGCTGATCACTACAATTGTACTCACACTACAGAAAAGTGGAGAATGTTTTGTGATATATAGTGATGCTTCAAAGAATGTATTGGGTTGTGTACTCATGTAAAAAGATAATGTGATATCCTACACCTCACGAAAGTTTAATATCCATGAATAGAACTATCGGACACATGATCTAGAGTCGGTAGCAGTGATTTTTTCCTTGAAAGTCCAGCGGTACTACCTTTATGGCGAGAAGTGTGACATATACACTGAACACAAGAGCCTAAAGTATATATTCACACAAAAGGAGCTGAACATGCATCAAAGGAGATGGTTAGAGCTAATCAATGATTACTATTTCTCTATTCAGTGTCATCCTGGAAAGGTGAACAAGGTAGATGATGCTCTAAGTAGAAAAGAACCTGCTACGCTTTCCATGCCGCAGATTGAGAAAGACCTTATCTTCATGGATATGAAAATGATGTATTTTTAAATCATAATGGCATGGGATACATCCTAGCTTGCCCAAATTATTGCGCAACCATCCATCAAGTAAAAGATTAAGGAAGCACAAAGGGATGATGTGGAGATACAAAAGAGGGTGAATGCAGTAAAGGAAGGGAAACTACAAGAGTTCCATATCGACGATGATAGTGTGATTCAGTTTGGAATGGGGCTTTATGTGCCATCATAACCAGGATAAAGAAAGATCTATTGTACAATGAACATAGCTCAACATTCTCTATCCATCCTGGGAGTACCAAGATGTACTATGATCTCCGAGAACACTTCTGGTGGGATAACAGGAAGAAAGAGATTGCGGAATATATATCAAGGTTATTGGTATGTCAGCAAGTTAAAGTTGAGTGAAAAAAATCCAAAGGTATGATGCATCCATTTCCTATAACCATGTGGAAATGGGAAAATGTTATTGTGGACTTTGTCACAGGTCTCCCGAAGACGTCAAAGGGAAATAATGTGATATGGGTTGTTGTTGACTGACTCACCAAGACTGCTAGTTTTATCGCTATTCGAGAAGATATCTCGCTTGAACAACATTCAATGATATATGTGAAGGAAGTGGTAAGACTGCATGATGTTCCACTCTCAATTGTGTCTGGCCATGATCCAGGGTTCTCATCAAAATTCTGGAGGAGCCTTCAACAGGCTTTGAGTACTGAATTAAATTTCAGCATGGCCTATCACCCCCAAACTGATGGCCAATCTGAAAGGACTGTTCATACTCTTGACGATATACTAAGAGCCTGCTATCTTGAATTCAAAGGTGGTTGGGATCAGCATCTCCCATTGGTTGAGTTCTCATACAACAATAGCTTCCACTCGAGTATTCACATGGCTCCATATGAAGCACTGTATGGAAAGTGATGTAGAACTCCAACCTGTTGGGATGAAGTTGGAGAAAGAAAGCTCATTGGACCCAATCATGTTCCAGAGATAACATATAAGGTTGAAGTCATCATAAAACACATGAAAGCTGCTCAACGTCGGAAAAAAGAGCTATTCTGACAACTGTCGAAGGGACTTGGAGTTCGACATTGGAGATAAATTCTTCCTTTGAATATCTCTATGCAAGAGAGTCAGGCGATTTGGGAAGAAAGGGAATCTAATCCCAAGGTATATTGGCCCCTTTGAGATCCTTGACCACATAGGAGTCGTGGCCTATCTTCTTGCACTTCCACCGAATATGGCTCAAGTTCATGATGTGTTTCATGTATCAGTACTGAGGAACTACATACCAGATCCATCACATGTACTAAACTCAGAGGTGGTGAAACTGGAAGATGATATCTCTTATGAGGAGCAGCTAGTAAAGATTCTGGATCGGATAGATAAGGTTCTATTCAACAAGACAACCCATCTTGTCAAAGTGTTGTGGAGGAACCATAAGTTTGAGGAAGCCACTTGGGAACAAGAAGAGGCAATGAAGGAGAAGTACCCTCTCCTGTTTGTGTAAAGTAAAATTTCAGGGGCGAAATTTCTTAAGGGGGGAAGAATGTAAGGACCCAATGTTTTTCAGTGGAAAACTAACTTCTTATATATATGTCATAAAAAACAAAATAATGAACTACTAAGTGATAAGTGACCTTTAAACAGAAGTTTTTCAATCCTATGTTTTTAATTTTGAAAATCTGACATTCACAGTTGTGTTCAAGATGATTTTTGGTGTCTAATGAAACAAAAATAATTTTTATCGAATAGTAACATACCCTTAGTAATAGTAACATACCCTTATGAATAGTAATATTCCCCTTATTAATAGTAAATCATCCAACATAAGAGTAACATTACCTATGAATAATAAAATAAAATTTAGACATCTTAGAAATTGACAATTTGACCTTAGTAATCGTTTAATTATTTTGTAAGTCATAAATAATTAATTATAAATAACTAATTAATATTTATTTCCCTAAAATCAATTCATAAATTATTGAATCAATGTATTATAGTTTTTTGGTAATTTTATAAGACCCTACGTAATTTTTGAAAGCACTATAAAATGAGGTTTAATCTTAAAAAGTGTTTTTTATGTAAGTTCTGATTTTAATGAAATATTAAATTAATAATTTTTGGAAAATAATTTTTGAAAAATGGACTACATTTTTGGATTCTAAACGTCTAAAAATGATTGGGCTAGATTTTTGGGATTTTTCTGAAATACTTCAATTTTTGATGAATAGTGAAATACTGTAATTTACAAAATAAGCTAAATAAGCTAATTATAGGGTCATGTGTGATGTTCTACTGATGTAACCCCACTTGGTTCGGGATAAAATTATAAAATTACTATTATTCATCATTGAAGACTCACTATTCTTTGTATTGTAGGGTAATAATAAACTAATGAATTTTATATTAAGGAAACCCCTCTCCCCTCCACTATAAAAGCTACCCTTCACACCCTCACTTCGTCACACATCTCAAGCTCCAAGCCTTATCCAAACTCTGCCCAAACACCTTCCCTATCCCCTAACCAACTTCTATGAGCAGATGTTATAATCAAAAGACCATGCTTAGGCCCTTAAAGAGGTTCTCAAGAGGAGGATTCTAGAGGTAATTTCCCTCCCTCTTCTCCTTTAATTTTCTTTCTAGTTCAAGTTCATTTCTTGATCTCTCCCCACCTATCATCATCCAAATTATATTGAAACTCTATTATTATACATATACTGTAATTTTATGATTATAATGGGATATTATATCATCCAACCCCCTTTTCATCTTCCTTATATTTTATTAAAGAGAACGTTGTACGTAAGGTGTTAATTTGTCACCTTCAAGAATGACATACTTTCTTCTTCCATTTCTACCTTCAGATCTGGTCATGAAACCCTTTTTATGGTTGAACCTTAATATTTTATATGTTTTATTTCCTATTTAATGTTCTGTAAATAACCTGTGTCAATATTACTAAGTGATAAGTTAAAACAAGTTCGTTGTGATAAAAAAACAACAAAAATTGACCGAAATAACCATCATTTAATTATTCTCTAATGATTCATCCACATGGATCTTATATAATTAATTATAAGATATTTAAAACTCTTTTAATATCATTAATGAAATTTAATATCATTTATGTATGTTTACCCATGTTCTACCCGAACATCAATTTATGAATACAAGTGAACAACCCAAGAAAAACCATAAAACCGAACATCCTCGAACAATGTTTTTAAACTCTATAAGTCATCCAAAGGAACATAAAATGACATAATGAAACCAGAATAAACCCTATTAAAGTAAAAAAATTTCTGGATTTCTAATTAATTAATATAATGTCATTATATAGGACATTAAAGAGAACGAAGTATTCGGGTACGAGGTAAGGGGAAATTCTCGAACCCAACCTTCATCCTTCGGGTTCTACCTCTTTCACTCCATTTTTGATTTGGTCACTCCTTAATGATAATTTTTTCATCATTTCCTTTAATGTTATGGGATATACATGTTTTCTAATAATGTTTATGTCAATCCAAATGTTTTCCTAAATAACTGTTCTCTTAAGAACTCAACTTTTACCTCTCATTCATGGTTGATGGTTCTTGTATCAAGTATGGTGTTTCCTATTTCTTTTGGGAATCCAAAGTTTATTAATATGTTCTTATGAGATGAAACCCATTCCTTTTCATGGGTTATTTATGTTCATTTATGTTATATTTTCATTGTGGAATGCATGATAAATGATAATGTTATGATGAGATGGGTGTGACCTGAATTATATAGCGCAATATGAATGTTTAAATGTGATGGGTGCGCCTATAAATATATAGTGCTCCAATGCATTGGGTAAAGTGATGAATCTCATGAGTAAATGTGAATGGATGTGTGAATAGGATTCTTGCTTGGTTCACAAGTATTTGTGGTAGTTATCCACTAAGACATGATGTTTCATTTTTATGCTTTTCCACATTCAATGTCTTTTATATATGCTCCTTTCTTGATCATGATATTTTGCCTATATTATGATTATGCTCACCCCATGATATATTTTTATCATCTATCCTCTTACTAGGATTATAGCTCACCCCTTTTTATGTATATCCATAGGTGGCTACATGTACTAAGGAGAGGAAAAGTGCTAATAATAAGCTAGAGAAGAAGAAATTAAATAAATGTTTATGCCAGATGTTGTTTTTGTTATGTGTGGTCCTAGTTTTCACAAGACACTAAGCCTTTGGATCCTCTATGTGTTATACTATTATGTTGTTTATCTTTGAAATGATGTAATAGTAATGTATGAAAAGTCCGGTTTTCTATATGGATTGCCTTTGTCTTTGCAGGATCAACTAAAATTCCATCCTTAGAGACAATATGGCCAAGAAAAGAAATCTCTTAAAGCCAGAATTCACACTTGCTAAACTTTCCATATAATTTATGTCTTCTAAGAGTCTTCAAGATAATGTGAATGTGATTTTCATGATCTTCGTAGCTTTTGGAGTATACCAAGATATCATCAATAAATACCACTACAAAATCATCAAGATATTCCTTGAAATCACTATTCATTATATCCATGAAGATAGAGGGTGCATTAGTCAATCCAAAAGGCATTACTGTAAACTCGTAAGGCCCGTACCTGGTCCGAAATGCTGTTTTTGGAATGTCTTCCTTCTTTACACTCAACTGATGATATCCAGATCAAAGTTAAATCTTTGAAAAGTGTTGAGCTCCATGCAGTTGGTCAAATAAATCATCAATACGAGGTAGGGGATACATGTTCTTTATTGTTATATCATTGATCTCACTATAGTCGACAAATAACCTCATAGATCAATATTTCTTCTTAAGAAAAATGACAGGGGATCCACATAGAGAATCACTAGGGAGAATAAATTACTTATTACTCAATTCATCTAGTTGTTTCTTTAGTTCCAATAATTCCACAGTGGAAATTCTACAAGGGTTCTTCGATATGGGCCTTGAAACAGAAATTAAATCAATGGAAAACTCAATTTCTTGTTCTGGAGGATGTCCAGGTAAATGTTCTGGAAACACATCAACATATTCTCTCACAATAGGTGAATCCTCTAATTGAATATTTCTTTCCTCACCCACATTTATTTCATTATCTTCCTCCCCAATAATTGAATTTAGTTAAGCTAATGGGGGTGGATCTAGATAAGAATAATGTGGTGACGATTCTGATCTAAAGATAAGGTGTTATTTATCATCGTCATCAAAAATCCTAACCTCCTTCTTACAATAAATTTTTTCATCATGGTCCGAAAGACAATCCATATCGAGGATTATATCAAATTCAATCATGGGTATGACGATGAGATCAGCAGATAATGAACATTGTATGCCATAATGGGAATTGATTGACAGAACATTGTAACAATTATACTTCCCTTAGGAGTTTTAACTAACAACTCCCTTGTTAAATCAAATTTGAAATATCTATTTATTTAGAAAACATGGAATATATAAAACAATGTGATGATCGAGAATCAAATAATGCATTGGCTAAGCTTGAGGAAACAATTAATGTACCTGCCACCACTTCATTAGGAACTTCAACCTCTACAGTTGTGATTGCATAATCTTGTCCCTGATCCCTTGGCCTTCTTTGTTGAATATTTCCTTGATGTTTTGGACAATCATTAGCATAGATTCCTATCTCCCTAAAACTATAGCGTTGAACATCATTGGATTACTTCTTCCCCTTGCAGTCACCAGCAATATGTCCATTCTGACCACATTTTTAGAATATAACTTTTACTTTTAAGCATGCACCAGGGTGTTTCTTTCCACAATTATCACATGGTGGAAACTCAACACTTCCCTTCTTCCCAGTAGCCTTATTTCCTTTCCGAGGGTTTTCAGCAGCCCTATTCTTTTCTTGCTTTCCCATTAAGTAATAAGACTTAGAGAATTCATTTTCTATCTTGATGGCACATGAAACTATATCCTCATATGATGAAAAACATTGGGAGACCATTTCCCACTGGAGGAATGGCTTTAGGCCATTATTGAATCAATCAACATTTCTCCTTGGATTTTTTATGTAGTCTACAACAGGTCTTGCTAATTTTTGATGTTAGCTTCGTACCTTGCAACATTCTCATATTCCTTATACCTCATATTCATGAATTGTCTATGCAAATATGATCATTGCTCACGAGGGAAATATTATTCTAAGAATATTTCCTTAAAATCCATCCATTCCATCTCTTCTATCTCTTCCTCATCCTTTGTGTTTTGGGTTATTGACCACCACTGATCCCCATCTCTTGATAGAAGATATACAACCCTGAAAAATTTATCTCTTTCATTACATCCCAAAACGAGAAATATCTTCTCATGGGAAAACATCCACTGCTCTTCTACAAACGGGTATGTATTCCCATTGAATAATAGAGGCTGTTTTCGCATAAAGCGATATAGCATGGCTCTTCCTCGTGGTGGATCCAGATGCTCTGTACGGTTAAGGTTATTATTCATAACCGGAATAAGTTGTCCCAGTATAGTTATGAGTTGCTCATCACTAGTCACAGCACTAGAGCCAACATCACAATCTTACGTCGGAGGAAAATCCCTATAGGGGACACGTGCATTCATGCGATTTTCATTCCATCCACTAGGTGACATATCTAGATAATGGCATACACTATATTAGGTTATGAATCATAATGTATAATATTAAATTAATAATACTCAGAAAAATTGAGATCCTACCCATGGTTAATCCCATATTCACAAAAATGGTATCTTTGAGGAGTATTTACATTAAACTCCTTCATAATGGATTGTAAAGAAAATGTGAATTATCCTAAGCTTATCCCCCAGAAGTGTCGTAACCAAGAGTGCAGCATGGCCTGTTGTTGTGCACCAGTTCCCATTTGAGTCTAGCCCAAGGCGATGTTTTTAGGTTTTAGCCCTAGATACATCTGTGCCAGAGCCGCCTCTACCTGTTCATATCCAGATAGGGTTGTATTTCTTGAATGATTTACATAATCTATTGCATACCAAAATACCAGGACATTCTTGTATGTTTATCCTCAAATACTAACTTAGGGACTCTTCCCTAATTCTACGTTTTCTAAATCTAGTCTCCAAGTATTCTACTAAACTTTCTCTGATACCAAATGTAAGGACCCAAACCCAGTTTCCCGGAGCTAGTGCCTTATTTGATTACATTGGAATACATACAAGGAACACAAATCTCAAAAGACCGGGTAGTTTACTATTATTGGAAACAATTTAAATACATAAGTTTATCATTACAACATGAAGAGAATCAAAACAATATTTTATTCTACTAGAAACATCACGTTTCATAGATTATGCTTTCACATCAATCATAAATTACTTCTTCATGTCCTGAGAAAATGAAACATAAGAAAATGGTGATCTCAAATGCTCAGTAAGAGTAAGAAATACAGTGGAAGATAATATAAACATTAGACATGGTGAATAATTGAAAACACATTCCTTTAATAATAAACTTGAAACACATTATGGCAGGAATATGAGATGAGTAAATAATTTTATAATATAACATCATCATGGGTATTCAACTAGTTGAATAACCACATGAACTTTCAATTACTAGCTTCTTAATGAGGGAAGTGCATATGCCGGACATCATAACCATACCGTCCAAGCCTCGTGCTAGGACCATAAAATAATCATTTTTTCAAGGCCTCGTGCCAAGACCATAGTATGTCTCATGAGACCTACCGATGCATAGAGGGGATATAGTGGGCCCCAACCATCACATAATAAGTCAAATGCATTCCTCATATGATTAGGGATCAACATAAACAACATATACTTTCATATTAAAACTATCATATGAAATGTAACTAACTTTCATCAATTATTGAACATAAACACTAACCATTCAGAATAATATGATTAATGGTTTTAGGATAGATCATCCACAATAATTTTAGTCATAAACCATTAAATAAAATATGTTATATGACTTCATAAATGATTAAACGCAATAATACCATGGAATCAACCAGAGTATTGAACGAGAATACTCTCATAAAATCATTATGCTATTTTGAGATAAATACACTTTTATTTTGAAAAGGAGATTTCTTTTGGAAAATCATTGTATAAAACCATAAGTGTAGTAAGATAGTATTTTCATAATAAAATTAGTATTTTTAGAGAGGTAATGGTTTCGAAAAACATATTATAGAGTGCCCTTGTAAGTAGATATGAATTGGAGAAATTCCCTGGAATTAGGATTCTATTTTGGAAACAATTTTAAAAGTTCATTTTAAAACATGTAACTATCCATAGAATAAGGAATTAATCTGGTTGGTTTACATATATAGAATACTCACACAGAATTTATGAAGAGTACATAACAATACATAAGAAGTTCACCAAGTAATTTAAACAATAAAAGTAACCCGAAAGAAAATGGAAGTTCGGGAGAAAAACCCTTACCTTAACTCCAAATGTGTTGTTCTCTCGAACTGAAGCTCCTAGAATATGAAATTATACTTATTAATAACTTATCTAAAAACCTATTAGAAATTTATTTATTTTATCATAATTCTGTTTAGTTCATTTATACCTTTATTTCTAAGTTTTTATATTGAATTTCGTTGTTCCAGGGTGTTCATTTTCATTATTTTGATAATCGGTTCACTTGTTTTTAAGTAATGGAGTTCATGTGGAATGGTAATAAATTTATAGGATTTAGAATTATATATTATTAATGAACATAAATAATTTTTAATGGTCATTTGTATCATTTTCTT
Organism: Viscum album; assembly: GCA_963277665.1. Classification (NCBI taxonomy): domain Eukaryota; kingdom Viridiplantae; phylum Streptophyta; class Magnoliopsida; order Santalales; family Viscaceae; genus Viscum; species Viscum album. The sequence goes on from OY728122.1 coordinate 2,099,209,231, forward strand.
ATACGGAATGAGGATGAATCATTAGATGAGAACCACTTCGATTATTTGGTGGTATTTGGATTATTATGAACTAGTTTTGTCATATAACTTAATTATATGTAAATATTCTGGTTCATGAATGTTAATTATGTTATTATAAATATATTATAGTCTGGTTCAACCATAAATATCTTTTCATGACCAATAATGACGAAGTAATTGAAGAAAGAAACATCTTCATCCACGAAGGCTATAAATTGGAACCTCAATGATGTTGATTTCGTTTATAATAATAAAAGGGAGGGAGTACGAATATTTTTGATGGGTCTTCCATTAACATGACATAAATCCAGTATACATATATGTTACTAGAGTTACCATGATCATTTGGATATAGGATGTGAGGATAGAAAAATAAAAGAGATGAACTTGAAAATAAAAGAAAAATTAAGAGATCCCTTCTGATAATTCGGTAGCCTAACAACGTCACTTAAAATTTGATAAAATAAAATGATGAGAACAAAAGGGTATCTCATCATATTGAAATAAAAAGGACAGTAAGAATGAATAAAATCGAACCTAAACATATGAGAAAGTAATTTCAAATAGATAACATAAAAGAAGTGTCGACTTAAAGAAGAGAATGAAGGATTCCCTTACCTTGTAGAATAACTCCTAGATCTTTGAAGGATGGGACCTTGGGGGCATAGGGACACCCAGGGGGACTCCTAGAGAGTTAAAACCAGAAGATCTTAGAGGATGAGGGATTTTGAATGAAATAAAATGAATGGATGAGTGGGTATTAATAGAGAAAGAGAGGTAATTTTTTAATAATTTCAATGGTACACCTCATTAGTGGTTTTTGTCAAACCATGTGATTTCCCATGGTATTTTCCCATGTATTAAGCCACATGGGACACCTCATGTCATAATATAAATTAAAAAAGTCGTACATTCTTTGTATTTAATTATTATAGCATTATGATGTCATTAAACTACCGAAAACTCAAAACTGTACTTTTACTATTCATGAAAAATTCCTGTATTTTAAAAAAATCCCAAAAATTCACCCCTACCATTTTTCGACGTGTAGATTTTAAAATTGAAATAAATTTTTAAAAAATAATTTTCTGAATATTTTTAATTTAATTTTTAAATAAGGTCATATTTAATTAGAAAAATATCAATGTTGAAGTGCAATTAGTTTTATGTGACATTGAAAAATTAATTAAGATCTCATTATCTTATTGCCTTAAGAAAATAAAATAATATTTTGATTTACTATTCATAAGGGTCATATTACTATTAATATTACTATTCATAATGGTATGTTACTATTCACTAAAAATCAAGTTTGTTCTATCAGACTCCAAATGACTTACTGAACAGAACTCTAGATGGCTATTTTTCAAAATTCGAAACATTAAAGAGGAAAAGTTGTGTTTAATGGTTATATTATAAAATTTAATTATATATATTTTTTTTCAAAACATTGGGAAGTTACATTCTCCCCTCCTTACAAAATTTTTTCCTCAAAATTCACAGAATATTAGCTTAAAAGATTTGGGTATGTCTTTAACATAAGCTCCTCAGGATCCCATGTTGCTTCCTCCATCTTATGGTTCCTCCATAGAACCTCCACAAGACGAGTCATCTGATTTCCCTATACTACTTCTATAGTATCAAGAATCATGATAGTCTATTCACAGTAAGATAGATCGGGTTCAAGTTCCACTACTTCATAAGTGAGTACATGTGTTGGTTCTAGCATGAACTTTCTTGACATTGAAACGTGGAACACATTGTGAACCTTGGAGAGACTTGGCGGCATTGCCAAATGGTATGCTACGGTTCCAATTCGGTCCTAACTTTTGAAAGGTCCGATGTACCTGGGACTTAATTTTCCCTTCTTACCTAATCGTTTAATACCCTTCCATGGAGATACCTTTAAGAAAACGTGATCACCTTATTGAACTCCAAATCCTTCCTTCGGTTATCTGCATAGATCTTTTGCCTACATTGAGCTATTTTGATATGGTTCTGGATAATCATCTCCTTCTCCATTGTCTCATCAATAAGTTTTGGAACCACGAGCTTTGTTTCACCAACATCATCCCAGCAAGTTGTTGTACGCTATCTCCTCCCATATAATGCTTTATAGGGTGCCATCTGAATACTTGAATGGAAGCTTCTGTTGTAGGAAAATTCTACGAGATGTAAATACTGATCCCACATGCCTTGAAAATCATGTGAACAAGACCTTAACATTTCTTCCACTGTTTGAATAGTCTGTTCTGATTTTCCATCAGTTTGTGGGTGGAAGGCAGTGCTCAGACGAAGATCATTATATAGGGCCTTCGAAAAACTTTTCCAGAATCATGAGGTAAAATGTGGATCACGATCAGAAACAATCAATAGGGGTACTCCATGAAGTCTCGCAACATCATTAATATGTAGTCTTTCTAGACTTTCATGTGGTATATCTTATCCTATAGTAAGAAAATGTTCAGACTTGGTAAGAGGATCAACAATGACCCATATTTCATCATTCCTTCTAGGAGTCTTTAGTATTCCCATGACAAAGTCCATCGTGATATTATCCCATTTCCACTCAGGTATGGGAAGAGGTTTCAATACTCCTCCTGTTTGTTGCCTTCCAGCTTTCACTTGTTGACGATCCATACATCTTGACCCAAAATCAGCAATCTCCCTCTTCATGTTGTCCCACTAAAAATGTTCCATCAAATCTCTATACATCTTAGTGCTACCGGGGTGTATAGAGAAATTGGAACTATTAGAATCATACAAAAATTCCCTTTTTAGATCAGGTATATCAGGATCACAAAGTCTCTTCCGAAATTTCAAAATTCCACTTTCATATACGAAGTCACTCAATCTACCATCATTCAAATATTTAATCTTCATTTTAAATTCCTCATCATCAGCCTAAGAACATTTTATCCTTTATAGTAAATATGGTTTTGAAACCATTTGAAAAAGCATTAATGTTTCACCTTTCATGGTCATTCCCATATCCATCTTTACTAGATCCATGAAAATAGGATCCCTTTCAACTATCATCTGGTTCAAAACTCCAGGATCCTTTCGGCTCAAAGCATCTGACACCTTATTTTCCTTCCCCGGGTGGTAGTGTATTATGAAATCATAATACATGAGTAGTTAAATCCATCTACTTTTCCTCATTTTGAGTTCTTGCTATGAGAAAATATACTTCAAACTCTTTTGATCTATATAAATCTCACATTTTTCACTATAGAGATAATGTATCCATATCTTCAAAGAAAATATTACAACAGCTAACTCAAGATCATAAGTATAATAGTTTTTCTCAGGAATTTTTAGGTGTCATGATGCATAATAAATAACCCTAACATTTTTCACAAGGACACAACCAAGTCCTTTCTTTGAAGCATCACTATAAATAACAAATCGGTCATTCCCTGATGGTAGATTCAATATAGGAGCATTGACTAAAATTATCATCAGGTCATTGAAAAATTCATCACAATATTTTTTCCAAAAAAATTTAACCCCTTTATGTGTTAGCTTCGATGGTGGGTTTTGCAGTCAGGAAAAATTATTTACGAAACACCGATAATAACCTACTAAGCCAATAAAATTGCCTACCTCGGTTATGTTTATTGGCATGGGCCAATCATTGAATGCATTTTTCATTGTAGGATCAACTAGGATTCCATCCTTAGAGACAATATGGACAAGAAAAAAATCTCTTGAAGCTAGATTTCACACTGGCTAAACTTCCTATATAATTCATGTCTTCTAAGAGTCTTCAGGATAACGCGCAAGTGATTTTCATGATCTTCATAGAATTTTTAGTATACCAAGATATCATCAATAAATACCACTATAAACATCAAGATATTCCTTGAAAACTCTATTCATTTAATCCATGAAGATAGATGGTTCATTATTCAATCCGAAAGGCATTACTATAAACTCGTAATGCTCGTACCTTGTCTGAAATGCTATTTTCGGAATGTATTCCTTGTTTACACTCAACTGGTGATATCCATATCGAAGGTCAATCTTTGAAAAGTATTGAGTTCCATGCAGTTGGTCAAAGAAATCATCAATGCGTGGTAGGGGATATTTTTTCTTTATTGTAATAGCATTGATCTCCCTATAGTCGACACATAACCTCGTAGATCCATCTTTCTTCTTAACAAAAAGGACACGATCTCCCCATGGAGAAAAACTAGGGGGAATAAATCCCTTATTACTCCATTCCTCAAGTTTTTTCTTTAGTTCCACTAATTCCACATTGGCCATTCTATAAGGGCTCTTCGATATGGGCCTTGACCAGTAATTAAATCAATGGAAAACTCAATTTCTCATTCTGGAGGATGTTAAGGTAAATATTCTCGAAACACATCAACATATTCTCTCAAAATAGTTACATTCTCTATTTGATCATTCCTTTCCCCACCCACAATTATTTCATTCTCTACCTCCCAAATAATTTTCTTTATTTGAGCTACTGGGGGTGGATCTAGATAAGAATCTTGTGGTGACGATTCTGATCTAAAGAGAAGTTGTTCTTTATCACTGTCATAAAAAATCCTAACCTCCTTCTTCTTACAGTAAATTTTTGAATCATGGTCCGAAAGCGAATCCATACCGAGGATTATATCAAATTCAATCATGGGTTTGATGATGAGATCTGCAGATAAAGAACATTTGTATTCCCTAATGGTAACTGATTGAAAAAACTTTGTAGCAATGATACTTCCCTTAGAGGTTTTAACTGAAAACTCCCTTGTCAAATAAAATTGTAAGTATCTATTTTTCTTAGCAATCTTGGATTATATGAAACCATGTGATGATCCATAATCAAATAAAGCATTGGATTAGCTTGAGAAAACAATTAAAGTACCTACCACAATGTCATTAGGAACTTCAACCTCTGTAGTTGTGATTTCATAAGCTTGTCGCCGATCCCTTGGCTTTCTCTACTGCATATTTCCATGACATTTTGGACAATCATTAGCATAGTGTCCCATCTCTCGAAAACTACAGCATTGAACATTATTAGATTCCTTCTTCCCCTTGTAGTCACTAGCAAGATGGCCTTTCTGATGAAATTTTTATCATACACCTTTTCCTTTTAAGCATGCACCAGGGTGTTTCTTTCCAGAATTGTCACATGGTCGAAACTCAACTCTTCCCTTCTTCCCCGTTTCCTTATTTCCATTCCCAGGGTTTTCAGCAGCCCTTTTTTCTTGCATTCCATTTAAGTCATAATACTTAGATAATTCTTTTTCGGTCTTGATGGCACATGAAACTATATCCTCATATAATGAAAAAATTTGGGAGACCAGTGCCCGCCGGAGGAATGGCTTTACACCATGAATGAATCGATCAATTTTTCTCCTTGGATTTCATATGTAGTCTACAACATGTCTTTCTAATCTTGTGATGTTTTCATCGTACCTTTCAACATTCTTATCTTCCTTCTACCTCAGATTCAAGAATTTTCTCTCTGTATCTACTCATTTCTCATGAGGGAAATATTTTTCTATGAAATTTTCCTTAAAATTACTTCATTACATATCTTCTATCTCTTCCTCCCCCTACGCGTTTTAGATTAATGAACACCACTGATCCACATATCCTGATAGACGATATACTTCCATGACCACTTTCTCTCTTTCATTACATCCCAAAACAAGAAATATCTTCTCATGGGAACATATCCACTGCTCTGCTACAAACGGGATTGTAGTCCCATTGAATGATGGAGGCTGTTGTCGTATAAAGCGATCTAGCATGGACCCTCCTCTTGGTGGATCAGGATGCTCCATATGGGTAATGTTATTATTCATAACCTTATTAATTTGTTCCTGTATAGTTATTAGTTTCTCAGCACCAGCCACATCACCAAATCCAACATCATTATCTTGCGTCGGAGGAAAATTCCTATAGGGGACACGTGCATTCGTGTGATTTCCATTCCGTCCAATAGTCACCATATCTAGATAATGGCATACACTATATTAGGTTATGAATCATAATGTATAATATTAACTTAAAAATACTCAGAAATATTGAGATCCTATTCATGGCTAATCCCATATTCACAAAAATGGTTTCTTTGAATAATAATTACAATAAACTCATTAATAATGGCTTGTAAAGAAAATGTGAATTATCCTAAGCTTATCCCCCGGGAGTGTCGTAACCAAGAGTGCAACAAGACCCATTGTCGCCCACCAGTTCTGGTTCGAGACTATCTCAAAGCGGTGTTTTCAGGTTTTACCCTGAGATACATTTGTGCCAGAGTCGCCTCTACCTACTCGTATCCAGATAGGGATGTATTGCTTGAATGATCCAAATAATCTATTCATTACCAAAATACCAGGACTGTCACACCCCAAACTATATTTTATTTTATTTTATAAGTTTCTTTTATTTTTAATTTTTTTGGGGTTTGGGTTGAGTCCCAGATGAAAAACTTTTGGTTATGTTAAAACGTGCATGTTTTTCAGCTGACACCGCTGGGCGCACAGGCGGAGCGCATGTTAGAAACCCCGCGCAGCTCCGCTTAGACTTCCGCTCGTTCCTCCTGCCTTTGAAAATTTAAAATGAGTAAATATGGTGATTTACTGTGTTATTTAAATTTTATTATTGTTAATAATTTTATTATTTTTATTAAAATGAAATGAATATCTTTATCTTTTTTATTTTTATCATTATGAATATTAAGATTATTATTAAAAGGATTCACTAATGTTATCATAATCATTAAAAAGGAAATAAAGGTTATTATTAATCTTAAAGTTATGTCAATTATTATATGAAGGATATTATCAACAAAAATTTTCCTCTTATTGTTATTATTATTAGTATTAATGTTTGATTGTTATAAATATTAATAATATATTATAGTAATTTACCTTCTTCTTATCAATGTTTTATTATTATTATTATTAAGGTTTTATTTTTACTATTATTGTTTTAATTATTATCTTTAGGACTTTTATTTATTTCTTTTATTTTAATGTTAATTTTTTTATCTTTATTTGTATTTGTTACCTTTTTATCTATTTATTATTTATTTGTTTTTTATTTTTCCTTTTCCTAATCCAACCCGCGGACCCCCCCCCCCCCCCCATGTTACCCTTATCCCCACTGCGCTGCAGCGCCCCCTCCAATTCTCTACTTCTCCCTCTCCGGGCAGGCCACTACACCCGTCCTCTTCCACCCTATTTCGGCGCAACATCCTCCATCTGCCTCCCTGCACTCGCTGTCAGCGCATCGTCCACCTAGTCTGCACTGCCCTGACAACACACCACTGACTGAGTTCTCTTCTCGCCACTAGCACCCTTCTTCCATCCCGTGCCCCTTCCCTGCTTTCCCTACACTAGCACTCTGTGGACATAACCTCGTCGCAACACACACCACCGCCTCCCCTGGCCTCTCCAGTCAGCATGCCTCGAACTCCCCCACTTGCAGCACCCTCCAACCTTGAACTGTATGACCTTCCAGCGCACCATCTATTGTCCAGCTTCCCCCCACCCAAGACCTCCCCTTGCTATCGGCGCCGCCTCCCCCCAGCCAGAGTCTCTCCGGCCGACCTCCTCCGCGGTGTGACCCGAAACCCCCCTTGCGGGTACGGCTCCATCTTCGTCAAACGTGACCTCGCCAGTGCCCATCTCTTCCGGTGGTGAATCCCCATTCGGTAGTTATTTTCTCTTTCCTCTCCTTTTGATGTTATTTTACCTCTAAGGCTTCAATTTTATTTTTATGGTCCATTCCTATGTTTTTCGTTTAATCTTAATGCATAGGGTCGATATTAACATCATTGAACGTTGTGTGTTTGATGTTTCACATTGGTATTATAAAAGTTTCGTTATTCTTGAGGTAGGATCCCTTTGCTTATTCCTCTTTAAATTTAGTTTACATTGATTACTTGAATTTCACAACCCTTAGGTTTCTAGATATGCGTTTTTGTTGTTAAATTATTTATATCATGTTGAAAATGTTGGTTTTCCCTTGTTTGGATAATCATTTTACCCATTTTATTAATTTGACTCATTTTTTCATTAATTGGTTTGGTGAAAATTTAGTTTTTGTTTGATACTTTGTTCTTTTATTTATGTGAAATAGTTGTGTTTTGTTGGAAACCAGATTTTTTCTATTTAATATCTTCTCATTAAATTGTGAAATTAGTTTATTCGACCTTGGAAGTCATGTGTTTTATGTGTATGTTTAGGATCTGTGGTTGGTCATAAAAGAGGTTTTGAAGGGTTTTTTTGGTGAGTAAATCTGTGAGTAACCTTTTTAAAATTGTGTTATAAATTTTAAAGTGGTTCATTAAATAGTGTAGATGGTGCGCACTGTGTATTGAAAATAGTCCAAGGTGGTTCTTTTTTTCTGGTTGTTTGTTTGGGTTTTGTTAGGTCTGTGTTCATGTATTTTTATTTATCATTGTGGTTACATCACGTTGACAACGTTTTTCAACGGTCCTACGATCATCAGCTTGTGTGTTCTTGCGCGCCCGTGCGAGGCATGTCGTGTCGTCGTGACTGGTCTACGAGTCGAGGTAGGCCCCCCACTCCACTCACCTTTAAATTTATAATTTATTAATTTCTTAATGTTTTATTAATTTTAATGGATGAGAAATAATTTCAGATAATAAATTTTTGAATTATTATTTGGTTTGAAAAGATCCGTTTATTTTATACCGAACACTTGATACATTTTCCTGATGAGCGGACACCCAGTATTGAAAGAATGCCCTTTTGGGCTGTAACCATAATTCATAATAATTTCAAATGTACTTTTAGTTTTAACGATAAATGAATTCTTCTAAACAAGTGTTTTCGGCTCTCTAGAGAAATGAGGTTTTTCTTTTAAATTTGTGAAGGCTCGTGTGCCACTTTAATAAAATAAATTATTTTGGAAAACCCATTTAGGGGTGATCTTTGGTGTTCTTTGACTGCATGATCTATATGTGAAGTTTTTGCATCATTACTGATTTATTTACATTGTGGACGGACCTCTTTTTATTTCTTTTGTAGACATGGGAACCTAGCATTATGAGTGAATATTCTGAGAACGATTGATGCACTAGTTTAGATTACGCATTGGCTAGTGGCCCCATAGCAGGGGAATACTGAGTTATTGCTACTACGGGGATTGGGCCCCTCAGTTAGGCCGTGTAGGGCTATGCCGTTCATTAGGGAGTTAAGACATCATCAAGTTAGGGAATGCCATCAGGATGAGTCACATGTATAGTACGTTCTGGATTGTTCAAGATCTCATATGTTCGACCCATGTTTCCTTTAGTTTTTATTTGAATGTGGCAGATGATTGAGATTTCTAGTTCGGTAGCTGGCCCATGTGTGCCACTTCTTTCCCATTTCCATTAGTGTGTGTTACGTGTTGTGTGGTTTTCCATTTTTACAAACAACTAAGATTTGGATTTCTAAATTGTTTGCAAAAGAGATTTTAAAATGCAATTCACATGTTTCTTCCAAACATTAAACTTGATTTAAAATTAATATGGGAAATGGACTGTTAATTGTTTTAGAAATGAAAGTATGTGTGGAAACTAATATTTTATATCATTTAGTTCAAACCTAGAATTAATGAATTTTTATTTAATGTTATGTGCATTGGGAATGGAATTAGTCGGGCCTACCTACTGAGTTTTAATTCTCACACCTAAAGTGTTTTCCTATTTTTAGTTTCTATTGCAGGTTGACTCGATCTTGCTCACCATGGTCGAGAGTTGATTGTGGTTTGGTGAGAGACTCTCGGGGTCATGAGGAGTTTTAGTCGTGGTCATGTCAGTTTGTTTTTGTTGGTTGTTCTTTCTTTTCATATTGTTTATTTACTTTGTTTTGTTCTATTTTCTTTCCGCTGCTTTATTTATTTTCATTGGGCGAAATCATTCCCTTCTTCTCTCTTTTGATGCCCTGGCGCTTTTCACCAGCCCGGGAGGATCGGGAACACCTCAGGGGCCATGCCGCGGTCCAGATTAGGGTGACATGTTCAGGGTTGACTCAGGTTGGTTCGTGGCAAAATGGTATCAGAGGAGGTCAGCTCTTGAGAGGACATTGTTTTTTCAGAACGCCTATCGTTATTTGGGGTTGTCATGTTAGAAGGAGTATAATTGTCGAGACTCGAGGTGTACGGACGAGAAGGATGCCTTGAACCCCTTCTCATTCTAATCCTCGGGTTACCATGGGATGTCCGAGTTATTGGTGTCTTTTGGTTTTTAATATGGTTTGTTTTGTGTTGGGAAATGAAATGGGAGTTGAGCAAGTGCCCTCCGTGAGCTCGCAGGGCCTGGGAAGCCATGTGGTGTCGGAGAAATTTCCCTAGAGTGCTTATTGTGACTGTGGCGTGACAGGCGTGTGGCTGCCAACTATATGTCTGAGTCACCCATCATCACTTGTTTCCCCTAGTGAATCATTTGAGTTTTCCTTTATTATGAAAATTTCCTTGTAATGTTTTATTTTGGAAATTGAGAAAAGTTGAAATTGGAATGGAAATGATCATGTTTTGATTTTGTTTTTTGTATCCTTGTTCTTTAGTGTTCACCCCAATGATGGTTTGATGGGTTCCGAGGGTGCAGCTTTAGGTGGTGTGCCCCTAGAGAATCCCCCAGTTGATCATCCCATAAACTATGTTCTGGAGTTCCGGAAGTTGAACCCTCCTCTCTTTTATGGACAAGTAGAGCCTCTTGAGGCAAATGAGTGGTTGCGAAAGATTTAGGGGAATTTTAGTTTCATTGGGTTCCCTGAGTCATTAAAGGTGAAGTTGGATACCTTTATGCTTGAAGGTGTAACTTGGAAATGGTGGATGTTTGTGTCGCGGAATAAGCCTCAAGAAGATCTAACATGGGAGTTTTCAAGTCATCATTCATCCAAAAACACCTCTATGAGTTGACGAAGCTGAGGAAGGGGATGGAGTTGTGTTGTCTTCAGTAGGGTATTGAATCGGTACTAGAATTCTATCGAAGTTTCATAGATCTAGTTCCGTATGATCAATGGTTTGTTGCGAATGATCCCGAGAAGGCTCGAAAATTTGAGTCTGGACTCAGACCTGAGCTGCGATTGAAAGTGGAAGAGCTCAACTAAACCACCTTCTCAGATGTTGTGGGACAAGAAGTTTTGGCTGAAGATGGGTTAGAAGGAGGAGTTGAGGTGGAGAATCCTCCAGTTGTGGAAAGCAGTGTAGAGGATAGTGATTAGAAGAATGAGAAGTGACCTGATGCTAGTGGTGCTGGTAGAGGAATCAAGGGGCCTTCAGACCTTCAGTCTTCTTCTCCATAGTGCAATGTCATGATCTGTCACCAGTGTGGTAGGCCGGGTCACAAGAGGCTGATGTGTCCGAGTGCTCCGAGACCCTACCACACCTGTGGATGATGGGATCACATGCAGCGATTCTGTCGTTGTGTTTCCAAGAAGCATGCTAAAGCTAGACCTGGCTCGTCGAAGGTCACCTTGGCCCGTCAACGGGATTAGGGCGATGTTTTGGGATCATTTTGAGGTTTCCTCTTTGTAATGTTTCGTGGATGTTGTAATCATATTTTGTAGCGTTTTGTAGTGTTTAATTTTCTTCAATTGTAATACGGGTTGTGGTTGAACTTCATTAAAACTTTTATTTTATTTAAAGTGAGTTTAGTGAAAATTTTGGTTAATTTTTTATGCCTGGGAATTTTTGAAACCTGACTGTGACGCAGGAGATGCTTCAATCATCGGCGCTCCAACCACAGGTCCCAGAGTGAAGCTGGCGCGTAGTCAGGAAAACCCCAACAGTGGATAAGGGTCTTGGTTTAATCATGGTCTTTAGTGCAACATGGTTTGTGCTCTTCCCAGGGTGTGAATTTGTTAGGGTAGTGATGATGGTAGTTTTGATACTCTATCGGTTAGGCCCTTCCATTCCTTCCCCTACCCTTGTGGTGGGGGTCTCTAGTCCGTGCGGGAAGTCTCCAAGCTCGATTAATCTCGTCGGTTCTTATGGTGGGGAGACCCACAATGGGCCTCATAAAGTTATATCTGAAGTAATTCAATGTTAGACCAATCCATATAGTAGGGAGCCCGTTCAGGCCTCCCTATGTGAGTAGCATAGTTTTCTCTGGTTATCGTTTTGGTGGTGGATGGTCTCGTATGGAACCACCTAATACTAAATTCTTCATGTTAAGTAAGAATTGGGATTTAAGTACACCCAAAGCTCTCATTCAACTAATATTATTGGAATAAGTGTCAGAGGTGGTTTATGTTTGTTCATCCCTGGTTGAAATGGAGGGTTTGGGTTCTGTTCGGTAGTGGTTAAGGTGTTTTTGTTTTGAGGATGAGCTAAAACTCATGGGTTTTCGGTGTTCGTTTGGATCGATCAACTAGAGGCGCTTAAATATTTGGGGGTGAGTGACACTTAAGTAGTTTCACCTTTGGGTCTTGATCTTGTTTTGGCTTTCCGAGGGCGGGAAGCGTTATGGTGGGGAGAATTGTCACACCCCGACCTGTCTTTTATTTTATTTTATAAGTTTCGTTGATTTTTAAAAAAAATTTGGGGTTTGGGTTGAGTCCTGGACGAAAAACATTTGGGTTATGTTAAAAAGTGTGTGCCTTTCAGATGACGTAGTTGGGCACATGGGCAGAGCACATCTTGGAAACCCCGTGCAGCTCCTCTTAGACATCAGCTCATTCCACCTACCTTCAAAGAATTGAAATGAGTATATATGGTGATTTACTGTGTTATTTAAATTTTTTTATTGTTAAGAATTTTATTATTATTATTAAAATGAAATGAATATCTTTATCATTTTTATTTTTATTGTTATGATTATTAATATTATTATTAAAAAGTTTCACTAACGTTATCATAATCATTAAAAAAATAAAGGTTATTATTAGGCTTAAAGTTATGTCAATTATTATATGAAGGATATTATCAACAATAATTTTCCACTTATTGTTATTATTATTTGTATTAAAGTTTGATTATTATAAATATTAATAATTTCTTATAATAATTTACCTTCTTGTTATCAAAGTATTATTATTATTAGTAATGTTTTATTTTTACTATTATTGTTTTAATTATTATCATTAGGTCTTTTTTTATTTACTTTATTGAAGTATTTTTTTATTTCTATTTGTTACATTTTTATCTAAATATTATTTATTTGTTTTTTTATTTTTCCTTTTCCTAATCCTACCTGCGGACCCCCCAATGTTACCCAAATCCCTGTTGTGCTGCAGCACCCCCTCTGATTCTCTCCTTCTCCCTCTCCACACAGGCCTCCACAACCCTCCTCTTCCCCCCTCCCTGTTCCGGCACAATGTCTTCCATCCAACACCCTGCACTCACTGTCAGCGCACCATCCACCCAGTCTGCAACACCCCGACCACGCACAACCAACCGAGCGCTCTTCCCGCCACTAGCACCCTTTCGCCATCCCACCCCATGCCCTGCTTTCCCTACACCATCACTCTCCGGCCAAAACCTCATCGCAGCACACACCACTGCTTCCCATGGCCTCTCATGTAGGCACTCCTCGACCTCCCCCACATGTAGCGCCCTCCTACCAAGAACTGCCCGACCTTCTCGTACACCATATCTTGTTGGGATTCCCCTCACCCACGACATCCCCCTGCTGCAGGCACTGCCTCCCCCATCCCGGAATCTCTCTGGCGGACCTCCTCTGCTGTGCGACCCGAAACCCCCCTTGCGGGTACGGACCCCTCTCCAGTGACCGTGAACTCGCTGGTGCCCATCTCTTCCGACGGTGAATCCCCATTCAGTAGTTATTTTCTCCTTCCTCTCCTTTTGATGTTATTCTAACTCTAAGGATTCAATTTTATTTTTATGGATGATTCCTATGTTTTTCATTTAATCCTAATTCTTAGGGATGATCTTAACATCCTTGAACGTTGTGTGTTTGAAGTTTCACATCGGAATTATGAATGTTTCGTTATTCTTGAGGTAGGATACCTATGATTATTCCTCTTTAAATTAAGTTTACATTGATTAATTGAAGTTCCCACCCCTTAGGTTTCTAGATATGCATTTTTGTTGTTGAATTAATTATATAATGTGGAAATTGTTGGTTTTCCCTTGTTTGGATCATCGGTTTACCTATTTAATTGATTTGAATCGTTTTTTCTTTAATTTTTTTGGAGCTAATTTAGTTTGTGCTTGATACTTTGTGCCTTTTTTATGTGAAATAGGTTTGTTTTGTTGGAAACCAGATTTTTTCTATTTAATATATTCTCATGCAATTTTGTAATTAGTTTATTTAAACTTGCATGTCGTGTGTTTTATGTTTGGGTATGTGGGAGATCTGTGGTTGGTCATAAAAGATGTTTTAAAGGGGGTTTTTGGGCATGTAAAGTTGTGAGTTACCTTTTTAAAATTGTGTTATAAATTTTAATATGGTTTATTAAATAGTGCAGATGGTGCGCACTGTGTTTTGAAAATAGGCCGAGGTGGTTCTTTTGTGCTGGTTGTTTGTTTGGGTTGATTCAGGTCCGTGTTCATGTATTTTTATTCATCATTGTGGTTGTAGCGCATTGAGAAGGTTTTTCCATGGTCCTGAAATCGTCATCTTGTGTGTTCTTCCACGCCCGTGCGTGGCGTGTCGCGTCGTCATGACTAGTCTATGAGTCAAGGTAGGTCCCCCACTACACTCACCTTTCAATTTAGAATTTATTTATTTCTTAATGTTTTATTAATTTTAATGGATGAGAAATAATATAAGATAAATAATTTTAAAATGATTATTTGGTGTGAAAAGAGCCATTTATTTTATACCGAGCATTTGAAACATTTTCTTGACGATTGAACACCCAGTATTGAAAGAATTCCCGTCTAGGCTTTAAACATAATTCACGGAATTTCAAATGTACTTTTAGTTTTAATGATAAATGATTTCTTCTGAACAAGTGTTTTGGGATTTCTCGAGAAATGAGGTTTTTCTTTAAAATTTGTGAAGGCCTGTTTGGCACTTTAATAAAATACATTATTTTGGAAAACCCATTTACGGGTTATCTTTTGTGTGCATTGATTGGGTGATCTGTATGGGATGTTTGTGCATCATGACTGATTTATTTATGTTGTGGCTTCACCCCTTTTTATTGCTTGTGTTGACATGGGAACCTAGCATAGTGAGTGAATCTTCTGAGAACGACAACTTCATTAGTTTAGATTACGCACTGGCTAGTGCCCCATAGCATGGGAATACCGAGTTATTACTACTATGGGGATTGGGACCCTCGGTTAGGCCACGTAGGGCTATGCCGAGCATTAGGGCATTATGACTTCATTGAGTTAGGGCAGGCCTTCAGGATGAGTCGCATGTATAGTATGTTCTGGATTGTTCACAATCTCCTAGGTTCGACCCATGTTTCCTTTAGTGTTTATTTGTATGTGGCGGATGATTGAGAGGTCTAGTTCGGTAGCTGGACCATGTGTGCCACTTCTTTCCCATTCACCTTAGTGTGTGTTATATGTTTTGTGGTTTTCCCTTTTTATTAACAACTAAGATTTAGATTTCTACATTGTTCACAAAAGCGATTTTAAAATGAAATGCACATGTTTCTTCCAAACATTAAACTTGTTTTTAAATTAAAAAGGGGAATAGATTGTTACTTGTTTTAGAAATGAAAGTATGTGTGGAAAATAATATTTTATATCATTTAGTTCAAACCTGGAATTAATGAATTCTTTAATTAATGGTATGTGCGTTGGGAATAGAATTAGTCAGGCCTACCTACTGATTTTTAATACTCTTTCCTATAGTGTTTTCCTACTTTTAGTTTCTATTGCAGGTTGACTGAAGCTTGCTCACCGTGGGTGAGAGTTGGTTGTGGTTTGTTGAGCGACTCTAGGGGTCGTGAGGAGTTTTAGTTTTGGTCAGGTCAGTTTTTTACTATTTTCCATTCTTTCTTTTCGTATTGTTTATTTACTTTGTGTTGTTCTATTTTCATTCCACTACTTTATTTACTTTCATTTGGTGAAATCGTTCCCTCCTACTCTCTTTTGATGCCCTGGCACTTGTCGCCAGCCCGGGAGGATCGGGAACGCCTCCTGGGCCATGCCGCATACCGGCTCAGGGTGACCAGTTCAGGGTCGACCCAGGTTGGTTCGTGGAAAGGACGTTCTTTTATGTTTATCATCAAAGACTAACTTAGGGACTATTCCCTAATTCTACATTTTCTAAATCTAGTTTCCAAGTATTCTACTAAACTTCCTCTAATACAAACTCAAAGGACCCCACCCCAGTTGCCCAGAGCCAGTGCCTTACTTGATTACGTTGGTATAGATAAAGGGAATACCAATCCCGAAAGACATAGTAGTTTAGTATTATTGGAAACAAATTATATACATAAGTTTATCATTACAACCTGAAGGGAATCAAAACACTATTTTATTCCACAAGAAACATCACTTTTCCTAGATTATGATTTCATGTCATTCATAAATTACTTCTTCATGTCCTGAGAAAATGAAACATAAGAAAGGGGTGAGATCAATTTCTCAGTAAGATTAAGAAATACAATGGAAGATAATATAAACATTAGACATGGTGAATAATTGAAAACACATGCCTTTAATAATAAACTTCAAACACATTATGGCAGAAATATTATCTGAGTAAATAATGCCATAATAAAACATCATCATGGGTAATCTACTAGTAAAATAACCATATGAACTTTCAATTACTAGCTTCTTAATGAGGGAAGTTCATATTCCAGACATCATAACCATAGAGTCCAAGCCTCGTGCTAGGACCATAAAATAATCATTTTTTCAAGGCCTCGTTCCAAGACCATAGTTTGCCTCATGAGAACTATCGATGCATCGAGGGGATATAGTGGGCCCCACCCGTCACATAATAAGTCCAATGCATTCCTCATATGAGAGGTGATCAACATAAACAACATATACATTCATATTGAAACTGTCATATGAAATGTAAGTAACCTTCACCAATTATTGAACATAAACACTAACCATTCGGAATAATATGATGAATGGTTTTAGGATAGATCATCCACAATAAATTTAGTCATAAACCATTAAATAAAGTATGGTATATGACTTCATAATGTATTAAACCCAATAATACCATGGAATCAACATGATTATTGAACAAAAATACTCTCATAAAATCAATAAACAATTTCGAGATAAATACTCTTTTATTTTGAAAAGCAGAGTTCTTTTGGGAAATCATTGTATAAAACTAGAAGTGAAGTAAGAAAGTATTTTCATAATAAATTGAGTATTTTTAGAAAGATAATGGTTTCCAAAAACAGATTATACAGTGCCCTTGTAAATATATATGAATTAGAGAAATTCCTTTGAATATGGCTTCTATTTTTGAAACATTTTTGAGAGTTCCTATTAAAATGTGTAACTATCCATATAATAAGGAAGGATTATGGTCGGTTTACATATATAGAATACTCAAACATAATTTATGAAGAGTACATAATAATACATAAGAATTCCATCAAGTATTTTAGACGATAAAAGTAACTCGAATGAAAATGGAAGTTCGGGTGAAAAACCCTTACCTTAACTCCAAACGTGATCTTCTCATGAACATAAGCGCCTAGAATATGAAATAATACTTATTAATAACTTATTTAAAAACCTATTAGACATGTATTTAATTTATCATAATTCTGTTTCGTTCATTTATACCCTTATTGATAAGTTTTTATATTGAATTTCGTTGTTCTAGGGTGTTCATTTTCTTTATTTTCATAATCAGTTCACTTGTTTTGAAGTAATGGAGTTCATGTGGAATGGTTATAAATATCCAGGATTTGGAGTTATATATTATTTATGAACATAAAGAATTGGTAAAGTTCATTTCTGTCATTTGGTTATATTGAATGAAGATGAATTATAAGATGAGAATCACTTTGATTATTTGGAAGTATTTGGATTATTATGAACTAGTTTTGTCATATAACTTATTCATATATACATATTCTAGTTCCTGAATATTAATTATGTTAAAAAACATATATTATAGTCTATTTCAACCATAAATATTTTTTCATCTCCAGTAATGAAGAAGGAATTGATGAACTAAACATCGTCATCCATGAAGTCTATAAATTAGAACCTCATGGACGTTGATTTCGTTTATAAAAATAAAAGCGAGGGAGTAAGAATATTTAAGATGGGAATTCCATTCACAAGACATAAATCTAGTATATATATTTTACTGGAGTTATCATGATCATTTGGACAGAGGAGGTGAGGAGAGAAAAATAAAAGAGATGAGCTTGAAAATAAAAGAAAAGTTAAGAGATCCCTTATGAAAATTCGGCAGCCTAACGACATCACATAAAATTTCATAAAATTAAATGATGAGAAAAAAGGGTATCTCATCATATTGAAATAAAAATGACAGTAAGAATGAATAAAATCAAACCACAACATATGAGAAAGGAATTTAAAATAGATAACATAAAAGAAGTTTCGACTTAAAGAAGAGAATGAAGGATTCCCCTTCCTTGTAGAATAACTCTTAGATCGTTGATGGATGGGACCTTGGGGGGCTAGGGATACCTTGGGAGGACTCCTGGAGAGTTTAAACCAGCATAGCTTCGAGGATGAGGGATTTTAAATGAATGAAAACGAATGGATGAGTGGGTATTTATATAAAAAAGTGGTAATTTTTTAATAATTTCAAAGGGACACCTCATTAGTGGTTTTTACCAAACCCTGGGCTTGACCATTGTATTTTCCCATGGTTTAAGACACTTGGGACACCTCATGTCATAGGATACTATGAAAAAGTTGACCATAATTTTATATTTAATTATTACATCATTATGATGTCATTAAACTACCGAAAACTCACAACTGTATTTTTACTATTCATTAAAAATTTATGTATTTTAAAAAAATCCCAAAAATATCCCCCTACCATTTTTCAACGTGTAGAATTAAAAAGTGAAATCCATTTTTCAAAAAAAATTCTAAATATTATTAATTAAATTTTTAATTAATGTCATAGTTAATTTGAAAAATAAAAAACTTCAAGAGCAATTAGTTTTATGTGACATTGAAAAATTAATTAATATATCATTATCTTATTTCCTTAATAAAATAAAATAATATTGTTATACTATTCATAAGGGTCATATTAATATTCAAATTAAAATTTACATTACTATTCATAAGGGTATGTTACTATTCACTAAAATTCAAGTTTGTTCTATTAGACTCCAAATGACTTACTGAACAAAACTCTAGATGAACATTTTTCGAAATTCAAATCATTGAAGAGGCAAAGTTTTGTTTAATGGTTAGATTATAAAATTTCATTCTATGTTTATTTTCAAAACCTTGGGTTGTTACATCTATCACCAATTTTCATGGTTGATTATAAGAATATATTTAGTGAATATAAATATTATTTATTAGGGAACTAAATTTTTTTAAAGGTAATATTAATTATTAAAATCTATATTAATATACAACCTTCTTTCATTAAAAATTACCAAAAACATGCTTGACAGCAATTTCATCTTCATAAATTTCAAAAAATCAGTATTTTATTGCAATTATAAATTTATAAATCATCATAGAATATATATAACATTATATTAAATAGTATAGGAATGATATAATTGGTATGGAATTATCTGGATCAACATAAATATTATATGATTTTTATATTGATTCATAGGTTTGGACACTTATTTAGAAGTAATTTATCTTTATTCTTATTTGCTCAGGTTAATACTTATTGATGTAGTTTCTTGATTACTTTTGGTATATCTATCAATTGAAATAGGATAATCATGTCTTAAAATACTAAGTATTATGGAATCATAATTAAATATATTGAATAAATGGAATTGTATTTTTTGATTTTAGTGATATTATAATCGGAAACAATTATTTTTTTGGGTAAAATATTAAAGGTCATGGTTTTGAAATATAAAATTGAGATGTGAAATATAAAAGTAACATGGAGTTTTATTGTTTTTGGTTAATTTTTTAATAAAAAAACACCTTTTATTTTTATTATTATTGATGTCTTAAACTATAATTAATTATAGGGTTTATTTAAAATATTGATAATTTAACTAATTAATTGAATGGTAACATTAAATTACTTGGTACTTAGAGATGCTGAATTTTAGTTCTTTTATGATTAAACGAATTTATCATTTCAACCATAGTATAGGTATTGGTGATTTTGTATTTGATGTTATCTATAGTTTTTTTAAAGTTGGAATATTTTCCATTAGATTTTGTGCGTGCTATATTATCATTATTTTATTTTATTTTTTATAATTAAGCACCAATGTGTAACACCCCAAGATTCTACGGTATGCTTCTCTTTTAATAACGTGATAGCTTGTGGTGTACGCAACACCGAGTTCTAACACACCATAACCAATCAAAATAGCCGTTATGAATAGTAATACCTACTTTTTGAAATTATATATATTTTATTTTCTTAAATGGACTTCATTTTTGGATTCGTAATATCGAATTTAGCCTAAGGTGAAATTTTGGTACTTTTTGGATAACTTTAATATTTGGATGAATAGTGAAAATTAATAAATTATAATTAAAAACAACTTTTTTAATCAAAATAATTAATAGTGATAAATTATGAATTTGAGTGGTTTTAAAGTATATTTAAAATATATTTTTACCATTTAATATAATTTTGGTCATTGGAAATAATTTTACAATTAAACCAGACATAAACAAGTGTCAATCTTTTGATAGTTATTATCTCTTCATAACACGCTTTGTGTTTTAACAACGGGAATTAATTTTAAATTAATTTCTGCCACTTCTGTGTTTTGAATTTGAAAAAATGGATTCCATATTTGGAATCAGGACGTTCAAATTGTGTAAATAGGTAACTTTTATTTTTAGACATTTTGTATAATTACTGCGGTAAATATTTTATTTACCATGGTTAAGGGTAAATCCGATAAATAAGGGTTAAAAACTAATATTATAATAATAGTAAATTATCCTAAAACGCGTCCTAGACTTATTGGTTGATACATGTTCGACTATAGTCATCTTTGAGTCGATTTTGGGACCCCATGGAGTCACTTGTAGGTGATAGGGACGCAATATTTTAATTATGTTAAAATAAGTACAAAAATGACATAAGTATATATCTTTTAGAAAAACAATTTTTACACAGGGTTTTACATGTTGGATTTTCGACTATAACTATTCATTATAAAGATAAATATATTTCCTACATGATGATATTTTATTTATAATTTTTAGAGATTAAATAATTTAATTTATTTATGACACAATGATGATGCAGTAATTACCATAATAGTGAAAAATTAAAATAATTGATATTATAAATAGCCAAATAAATATAATTTGAGACTTTTAATGAATTAAAATAATTTTCTAGGATAATATGACATATTATTATTGATTTAATTAACTTTTTTCGAAGTAATCATTCACTTATGAGTTTCACAAAATCAACTATTGAATAGTGTCAAAATTGATATAAAAGAGTTTTTAAAAATATATTATATTATTAATTGATATTAAATTCCTAAAAATCTAAGGTTTTGCCAAGAGACTTATATCACGATAGGTGTATCATTAATGGACCACTTTAGGGGTCGCTTGGATGCATATGGTATGTTTATTGACCATATAATATAAAAATACAAAAAGACATTGTAAAAGTGAAACTAATTAACTTAGAGTTAATACTTAACGATAAGGTTAATATAGTAACCCAAACCTGTCTAAATTCTATTGGTTGAATTTTTTTCGACTTATCCCCGCCTTAACCTTTCAACAATTAACTTTGGAGCCATTAGAAACCGAATTTGAATGTATTATAAATTTATATTTCTAGCTTTTCCAAAGGTTCCCCTCACCCCTCTTATAAAAGGGAACTCCTCTTTCTCATTTATTCACACCTTCAATGCATTTTGGTTCGGCCAAACTCTGCCCAAATACTCTCCCAACATCCCTCACTACAACCTAGAGGCCTTAGTTTGATCAGAAATCCAACCTAAGGAGCCCTTTTGATCAAATAAAAAGGAAGAACCCGAAGAAGAGGTAATGTTTTCACCACCCCTTTTCAAGTTCCTTTCTTCTTCCACTTCTTCTTTCTTTGTTATTACCATTCTAAAATAATAAATCCAGTATCTTATAAATACTGTGATGTTATTATAAATATGGTACAACCATATTCAATATTCTATCCACCCTTTGAATAACATGTCACCATACGTGCATACGTACGGCTTACCGTCTCCACGTCGTGGTGTAATTGTTATTCAATATATTATTATTTTGATGGGTATAATAATGATGTGTAACTCATGTAAATAATAAATATAAAATGTTAATTATTCTTTATATATGATATAACATCTATTTAAATATTATTTTAATATCAAAACAATGATATTGTTGCTCGTGCGTATGTACGGACTACCGTCTCCACGAACGCGATGAGATTCATTCTCCATCATATCCATTAAAGTATAATTATCTTTTTATGATTTAAAAATCATGTTTAAGGACTTGATATCATTATGGATATGAATAAGATACAACCTATCCATAACATACACGGATTATGTAACAAAACATATAAAAGAAAACAAGTAAGTTAACACCCGAAACGATGATAATTCAAAGTTATTATTAACAAATCAATGTTAAAAGATCATATATGATATCATATTAATATATATGATTCTTGTACAATTTAATAACATTTATTTCACCATTATACCGGAGGTTAACCTACCCCAACCAAGTAAAAGTACAAGGTAAGGGTTATTTCACAATCTCTTCATTATCCGAGGTTGTTTATATGTAATAATCTACTGGGATCTCTTTATCATCCACATCCATGTTTCTTAAAAATTAATTTCAAAACATTTTTACTATTTTCTAGAATATGGGTTAAAGTCATTTATACCCTTGTTCGACTTTTTATAAGTGGTTTATAAAAGAATCTTTCTTTCGTTTTCCAAACAAGGTGCTTTTTAAACTTTTCGACAGAATTAAGGTAAGAATGTTTTTTTAACTTATACGGCTGGGACGGTTATTTTCTGCTGTTATAAAATCGTCGAAGCTTCCCTTAAAATATTATAAGAATATTTTCAAAGAAAATGTTTTATTTTATAAATATATTACTCTTAAATGATTTCAAAAATAGAAAGAGATATTTCTCTAAAAAGAGTTTTGATTTCATCTATGTCAACATCCTTCGATGGATTTTATGCTTATTTGTAGTTGATTTATTAAGATACAAAACTTCTATAGTGTATTGAAGGTTTTGTGATATGTTCGACTGTGGATGTGCTATTTTTATACAATTCATAGTTTATGATGAAAGTATTGACATTTCGTATGCTAGTTTTAATACGAATGTTTATGTTATGTTTAAACCTTTTCATATGGGAATGCATTGGACTTAATATGTTACGGGTGGAGCCCGATATAGCTCCTCGATGCATCGGTAGGTCTCATGAGACAAACTAGTGTCTTGGCACAAGGCCTTGACACAATCTTATTTGTAGTCTTGGCACGAGGCCTTGGCTATGTGGTTATGATAGTCTGGCAGTATGTATTCCATCATTATGAAAGTGGTTATTGATATTGCATGTGATTATTCGATTAGTAGAATATCCATGTGAATAAGTAAATCGCATTATTTCATTTTTATTTTTCCATACTATGTTTACATTCAAGTTTAAAAGGATTTTGTTTTAGTTATACATTGCCTTAAAAGTTTATGCTTATTTTTGAAAGTTTCCGTTATACTGTTATCCTTACTGGGCATTTGAGATCACCCCTTTTCTATGTTTTATTTTTCCCAAGATGTGAAGAAGTAAGTTATGAATGACCTGCAGGGATAGTATGTGGGGATATGAGTGTGGAATATGGAGACTATGTTGTTGTAGTAGTTTTTCACTTTGTGATGTAATGTAAAACTTTATGAATATATCTAGTGTTTCCAAGGCTACTAAACCAATCGGTCTTTCGAGATATGATCTTTCTTGGGATCATGCCAATGTTATGTAATAATGCACCGACTCTGGGTAACTGGGGTCGGGGTGTTACAGTTGGTATCAGAGGAAGTTTAGTACAAACCTTGGAAGCTAGATTAAGATAAACTCTGATTAGAGCACGTAGACATAAGATGAACTTTGAGGATTAGTATAGAAGAACTTCCTAGAATTTTGGTATTGTAGAGATTTTGTGAGTTTTCCAAGAAATACATCCCTGTCTGGATACGAGTAGGTAGAGGCGGCTCTAGCACAGACGTACCTAGGGGTAAAACCCGAAAACACCGCTTTGAGCTAGACTCAAACGAGAAATGGTGCACGACAACGGGCCTTGCTGCACTCTTGGTTATGACACTCCCGGGGGATATGCTTAGGATAACTCTCATTTTCTTTAAAAATCATTATGAAGGGTTTATGAGTATATAATTCCTCAAAGAAAACATTTTTATGATTATGGATTATATCCATAAATAGTTCAATTTATGTTAAGTGTTTTATAAGTATGGGATTATGTATTTTGATTCATAAACTGATCTAGTTTATGCCATTGTTTAGAAATGGCACCTAGTGGAAGAAATGGAAACTATATCAATGCATGCACTCCATGTAGGGATTTTCCTCCTGCTCAAGATAATTATAGTGGAGTTGGTGATGCAACAGGTGCCGATCAGCTAATCACCATACTAGGACAACTCACTCAGGTTTTGAATAATAACCTTACCCGTATGGAGCACCCTGATCCGCATCGTGGAGGATCAATGTTAGATCGATTCATGAGCCAACAACCACCAACGTTCAAGGGGAGTACAAATCTTTTAGTAGCTGAGCAATGGATATTTTCCCTAGAGAAAATATTTCTGGCTTTGGGGAGTATTGAAAGGGAAAAAGTTATCATGGCAGTTTACCGCCTCACTGGAGCTGCTGATCAATGGTGGTCATTGATTCAAATTTCGAAGGCAGATGATGAAGTATCAAATATGTAATGGAGGGAGTTCAAAGATTTTTTTTAGAAAAATACTTTCCTCGCGACCATCGAGCAGATATGGAAATTCAATTTCTAAGTCTGAGACAGAAGGAGGATGAGAATGTCACAAAGTATGAGGCTAACTTTACAAGGTTAGCAAGGTATGTTAGTCATTATATACGTAACCCAAGAAGTAAGATTGATCATTTCTTGGATGGGTTAAAACCATTTCTCCGTCGAGCATTAGTCTCACAATCCTTCTCGTCATACGAAGACATTGTCTCATGTGCTATGAAGACCAAAAAGTAATTCTCTAAGTCTTATGACTTTAAAGAAAAGCAAGAGAAGAAGAGGCATGCTGATCAATCTGGGAATGAAAATAAGGGGGAGAAAGGAAAGGTTGAATATCTCTCCTGTGTTAAATGTGGGAAGAAACACCGTGGTACTTGTTTGAAGGGAATGGGAGTCTGTTACAAGTGTGGTGAAAAAGGACACCAAGCTCGTGATTGCAAAGGGAAGAAGGAAGCTACCAATGTTCAGTGCTACAATTGCAGGGAGATGGGGTATTATGCAAATGAATGTCCTTAGAGTTAGGAGAACTTACCTCAGTAAAAGCCAAGGGATCAAGGCCAGGCTTATGATATCACTACTGCTGAGGTAGAAGCTCCGAAAGACACGGTGGCATGTAATTTAATGGTTTCCTCAAGTTTAGCAAATGCATTATTTGATTCTGGATCATCGCATTGTTTCATTTCTTCCTCGTTTACTATGAAAATTAGATATTTCCAATTTGATTTAACAAGGGAGATGTCAGTTAAAACTCATAAGGGAATTATCATTAAAACAAAGTTTTGTGAATCAGTCCCCATTAGAGCACATAAATTTTCCTTATCTACTGATCTCATCGTCATACCTATGATTGAGTTTGATATAATCCTCGGTATGGAATGGCTTTCGGACTATGATGCGAAGATTTATTGTAAGAAGAAAGAGGTTACGATTCTTGATGATAAAGATAAGGAACACCTTATCTTTAGAGCAGAATTGCCACCACCTAATTCTTATTTAGATCCACCCCCAGTAGCTCAACTAAAGTCAATTATTGGGGAGGAAGAGAATGAAATAATTGTGGGTGAGGAAATGAATGTTAAAATAGAGGATGTACCTATTGTGAAAGAATTTGTAGATGTATTTCCGGAAGATTTTCCTGTACATCCTCCAGAACGAGAAGTTGAGTTTTCCATTGATTTAATTCCTGGATCAAGGCCTATATCAAATACCCCTTATAGAATGGCCACTGTAGAATTAGTTTAACTAAAGAAACAACTATAGGAATTGAGTAATAAGGGATTTATTCTCCCTAGTGTTTCTCCATGGGGAGCCCCTGTTCTTTTTGTTAAAAAGAAAGACGGATCTATGAGGTTATGTATCGACTACAGGGAGATCAATGATATAACAATTAAGAACAAGTATCCCCTACCTCGCATTGATGATTTATTTGACCAACTTCATGGATCTCAATACTTTTCAAAGATTGAACTTCGATCTGGATACCATCAGTTGTGTGTGAAGAAGGAAGACATTGCGAAGACAGCATTACAAACCAGGTACGGGCATTACGAGTTTTCTGTAATGCCATTTGGATTGACTAATGCACCCTCTGTATTCATGGATCTGATGAATAGAGTTTTCAAGGAGTATCTCGATGAATTTGTGGTGGTATTTATTGATGATATCTTAGTATATTCCAAAAGCTACGAAGATCATGAAAATCGCTTGCGCATTATCTTGAATACTCTGAGAAGGCATGAATTATATGGGAAGTTTAGCAAGTGTGAATTCTGGCTTCAGGAGATTTCCTTTCTTGGCCATATTGTCTCTAAAGATGGAATATCTGTTGATCCTTCTACAACCAAGGAAATCCAAGAATGTCCAGAACCTACAAGTATAACTGAGGTACATAGTTTTATTGGTTTGGCAGGTTATTATCGACGTTTCATCCGGAATTTTTCCCGATTGGCTAACCCATTAACGAAGCTCACACGTAAAGGGGTTAAATTTGTTTGGACAAAAGAGTGTGAAGAATGTTTCGAAGAACTGAAGAGAAGATTAGTCAATTCTCCTATATTGACTCTACCATCGGGGAATGATTGGTTAGTTATTTATAGTGATTCATCGAAGAAAGGACTTGGTTGTGTCCTTATACAGAATGATAGGGTTATTGCCTATGCATCACGATAGTTGAAAATTCATGAAAAAAACTATCCTACTCATGATCTCGAGTTAGAAGTTGTGATATTTGCTTTGAAGATATGGAAGCACTACCTCTATGGTGAAAAATTTGAGATTTATACTGATCACAAGAGTTTGAAGTATATTTTCTCACAAAAAGATCTCAACATGAGGCAAAGGAGATGGCTTGAATTACTCAAGGATTATGATTGCACGATACACTACCACATGGGGAAGGAAAAAAAGGGGGCAGATGCTTTGAGCAGAAAAGATCATGGAGTTTTGAACAATATGAGAATTGAAAGGGATCCATTTTTCATGGATCTAGTGAAGATAGACATGGGAATAACTAGGGAAGGAGAAACATCAATTCTTTTTCAAATGGTTTCCAAACAATCTTTTCTAGAAAGGATTAAGAGTTCCCAGGACGATGATGAAGAATTTCAAAAGAAGATTAAAGCTGTGAATGGTGGGAGATTGAGAGACTTTGTGTATGAAGATGGAATTTTGAAATTCAGGAAGAGAATTTGTGTTCCCGATTTACCTGATCTAAAAAGGGAATTGTTTGATATAATCCTCGGTATGGACTAGAATTCGGACTATCGTGCGACGATTTATTGTAAGAAGAAAGAGGTTACGATTCTTGATGATAATGATAAGGAACACCTTATCTTTAGAGGAGAATCATCACCACCTAATTCTTTTTTAGATCCACCCCGAATATCTCAACTAAATTCAATTATTGGGGAGGAAGAGAATGAAATAACTGTGCGTGAGGAAATGAATGTTCAAATAGAGGATGTACCTATTGTGAAAGAATTTGTAGATGTGTTTTCGGAAGATTTACCTGGACATCCTCCAGAACGAGAAGTTGAGTTTTCCATTGATTTAATTCCTGGATCAAGGCCTATATCAAAGACCCCTTATAGAATGGACACTGTAGAATTAGTTGAACTAAAGAAACAACTAGTGGAATTGAGTAATAAAGGATTTATTCTCCCTAGAGTTTCTCCATGGGGAGCCCCTGTTCTTTTTGTTAAAAAGAAAGACGGATATATGAGGTTATGTATCGACTACAGGGAGATCAATGCTATAACAATAAAGAACAAGTATCCCCTACCTCACATTGATGATTTATTTGACCAACTGCATGGATCTCAATACTTTTCAAAGATTGACCTTCGATCTGGATACCATCAGTTGTGTGTGAAGAAGGAAGACATTCCGAAGATAGCATTTCGATCCAGGTACGAGAATTACGAGTTTTCTGTAATGCTGTTTGGATTGACTAATGCACCCTCTGTATTCATGGATCTGATGAATAGAGTTTTCAAGGTGTTTCTCGATGAATTTTTGGTGGTATTTATTGATGATATCTTAGTATACTCCAAAAGCTAAGAAGATCATGAAAATCTCTTGCGCATTATCTTGAAGACTCTGAGAAGGCATGAATTATATGGGAAGTTTAGCAAGTGTGAATTCTGGCTTCAGGAGATTTCTTTTCTTGGCAATATTGTCTCTAAAGATGGAATCTCTGTTGATCCTTCTAAGACCAAGGCAATCCAAGAATGGCCAGAACCTATGAGTATAACTGAGGTACGTAGTTTTATTGGTTTGGCAGGTTATTATCGACCTTTCGTCCATAATTTTGCCCGTTTGGCTAACCCATTAACGAAGCTCACACGTAAAGGGGTTAAATTTGTTTGGACAAAAGAGTGTGATGAATGTTTCAAAGAACTGAAGAGAAGATTAGTCAATGCTCCTATATTGACTCTACCATCAGGGAATGATGGGTTCGTTATTTATAGTGATGCATCGAAGAAAGGACTTGGTTGTGTCCTTATGCAGAATGACAGGGTTATTGCTTATGCATCACGATAGTTGAAAATTCATGACCAAAACTATCCTACTCATGATCTCGAGTTAGCAGCTGTGATCTTTGCTTTGAAGATATGTAGGCACTACCTCTATGGTGAAAAATGTGAGATTTATACTGATCACAAGAGTTTGAAGTATATTTTCTTACAAAAATAACTCAACATGAGGTAATGGAAATGGCTTGAATTACTAAAGGATTATGATTGCACGATACACTAACACCAGGGGAAGGCAAACAAGGTGGCAGGTGCTTTGACCAGAAAAGATCATGGAGTTTTGAACAATATGAGAATTGAAAGGGATCCATTTTTCATGGATCTAGTGAAGATGGACATGGGAATAACTGGGGAAGGAGAAACATCAATTCTTTTTCAAATGGTTGCCAAACCATCTTTACTAGAAAGGATTAAGAGTTCTCAGACCGATGAGGAAGAATTTTAAAAGAAGATTAAAGCTGTGAATGATGGGAGATTGAGAGACTTTGTGTATGAAGATGGAATTTTGAAATTCTAGAAGAGAATTTGTGTTCCTGATTTACCTGATCTAAAAAGGGAATTGTTGGATTATGCTCATAGTTCCAATTTCTCTATACACCCTGGGATCACAAAAATGTATAAAGATTTGAAGGAACATTTTTGGTGGGACAACATAAAGAGGGAGATTGCTAATTTTGTATCAAGATGTATGATTTGTCAACAAGTAAAAGCTGGAAGGCAACAGCCTGCAGGAGTCATGCAACATCTTCCCATACTGGAGTGGAAATGAGACAATATTATGATGGACTTTGTCATGGGGCTACCAAAGACTACTAGAAGGAACGATGCAAGATGGGTTATTGTTGATCGTCTAACCAAGTCAGCACATTTTCTTGCTATTAGAGAAGATCTACCCCTAGAACGTCTAGCAATACTATATATTAATGATGTTGTGAGACTTCATGGAGTACCCCTATCGATTGTTTTTGATCGTGATCCCCATTTTACTTCAAGATTTTGGAAAAGTATTCAGAAATCCCTGGATACTGAACTTCATTTGAGCACTGTTTACCACCCTCAGACAGACGGACAATCATAACGGACTATTCAAACCTTATAAGACATGTTGAAATCTTGCTCACTTGACTTTCAGGGTATGTGGGATCAATATTTACCTCTGGTAGAATTTTCCTATAACAATAGCTTCCATTCGAGTATTCAGATGGCACCATATGAAGCGTTATACGGAAAGAGATGTCGTATACCAACCTGTTGGGATGACGTTGGTGAAAGAAAACTTGTAGGCCCAGAATTGGAGGAGGAAACGATGGAAAAGGTGAAGGTAATCCAAAATCACATCAAAGCAGCTCAAAGTTGGAAGAAGAGCTATGCTGATAATCGAAGTAAGGATTTGGAATTACAAGTCGGTGGTCATGTTTTCATGAAGGTATCTCCATGGAAGGGAGTCATACGTTTTGGTAAAAAGGTAAATTGAGTCCCAGGTACATCGGACCTTTCGAAATTCTAGAACGAATTGGGGCTGTAGCTTACCAATTGACAATGCCGCCAAATCTCTCCAAAGTTCACGATGTGTTCCACGTATCTCTGTTGAGGAAATACATGCATGACCCAACGCATGTACTCACTTATGAGGAATTAGAACTAGAACCCGATCTGTCTTTTTGTGAAGAGCCCATCAGGATTCTTGATACAAGAGAACAAGTACTGAGAAACCGGACGACGCGTCTGGTAATAGTTTGGTGGAGATACCATAAGATGGAAGAGGCAACGTGGGAACCCGAGGAACTTATGATGAAGAACCACCCGAGTCTTTTCATGTGATAAGTATTCTAGAAATTTTTAGGATGAAATTATTTGAAGGAGGGGAGAATGTAACACCCCAAGCTTCTACGGTACGCTTTTCTTTGAATAACGTGATAGCGTGTGTTGTACGCAACACCGAGTTCTAACACACCATAACCAATCAAACTAGCCGTTATGAATAGTAATACCTAATTTTTGAAATTATATATATTTTATTTTTTAAAATGGACTTCATTTTTGTATTCTTAATATCGAATTTAGCCTATGGTGAAATTTTGGTACTTTTCGGATAACTTTAATATTTTGATGAATAGTGAAAATTAATAAATTTTAATTAAAAACAACTTTTTTAATCAAAATAATTAATAGTGATAAATTATGAATTTGAGTGGTTTTAAATTATATTTAAAATATATTTTTACCATTTAATATAATTTTGTTCATTGGACATAATTTTAAAATTTAACCGGACATAAACAAGTGTCAATCTTTTGATAGTTATTATCTCTTAAAAACACGCTTTTTGTTTTAACAACGGGAATTAATTTTAAATTAATTTCTGCCACTTATGTGTTTTGAATTTGAAAAAATGGATTCCATATTTGGAATCAGGATGTTCAAATTGTGTAAATAGGTAACTTTTATTTTTAGATATTTTGAATAATTACTGCGGTAAATATTTTATTTACCATGGTTATGGGTAAATCCGGTAAATTAGGGTTAAAAAAATAATATTATAATAATACTAAATTATCCTAAAACATGTCCTAGCTTTATTGGTTGATACATGTTTGACCATAGGCATCTTTGGGTCGATTTTGGGACCCCATGGAGCCACTTGTAGGTTATAGGGACACTTTATTTTAATTAAGTTAAAATAAGTACAAAAATGACATAAGTATATATCTTTTAGAAAAACAATTTTTACATAGGGTTTTATATGTTGGATTTTCGACTATAAATATTCATTAGAATAATAAAATGATTTCCTTCATTATTATATTTTATTTATAATTTTTAGAGATTATATAATTTAATTTATGTATGACACAATGATGATGCAGTAATTATCATAATAGTGAAAAATTAAAATAATTGATATTATAAATTCCCAAATAAATATAATTTGAGACTTTTAATTAATTAAAATGATTTTTCTAGGATAATATGACATATTAGGATTGATTTAATTAACTTTTTTCGATGTAATAATTCTTTTATGAGTTTCACAAAATCAACTATTGAATAGTGTCAAAATTGATATAAAAGAGTTTTTAAAAAAAATATTATATTATTAATGGATATTAAATTCCTAAAAATCTAAGGTTCGGCCAAGAGTCTTATATCATGATATGTGTATCATTAATGGACCACTTGGTGGTCTCTTGGATGTATATGGTATGTTTATTAAATATATAATATAAAAATACAAAAAGACATTGTAAAAGTGAAACTAATTAACTTAGAGTTAATACTTAAAGATAAGGTTAATATAGTAACCCAAACATGTCTAAATTATATTGGTTGAATTTTTTTTCGACTTATCCCCACATTAAACTTTGAATAATCAACTTTTGAGCCATTAGAAACCGAATATGAATTTATTATAAATTAATATTTCTAGATTTTCCAAAGGAGCCCCTCACCCCTCTTATAAAAGGGCACTCCTCCTTCTCATTTCTTCACACCTTCAAAGCCTTTTGGTTCGGCCAAAATCTGCCCAAATACTCTCCCAACTTCCCTCACTACATCCTTGAGGCCTTAGTTTGATCGGAAAGCCAACATAAGTGGCCCTTTTGGTCAAATCAAAAGGGAGAACCCGAAGAAGAGGTAATGTTTTCACCACCCCTTTTCAAGTTCATGTCTTCTTCCACTTCTTCTTTCTTTGTTATTACCATTATAAAATAATAACTCCAGTATCTTATATATATTGTGATGTTATTATAAATATGGTACAACCATATTCAGTATTCTATCCACCCTTTGAATAACATGTCACCATACGTGCGTACGTACGGCTTACCGTCTCCACGTCGTGGTGTAATTGTTATTCAATATATTATTATTTGGATGGGTATAATAATGATGTGTAACTCATGTAAATAATAAATATAACATGTCAATGATTCTGCATATATGATATACCATCCATTTACATATTATTTTAATATCAAAAGAATGATATTTCCGCTCGTGCGTACGTACGGACTACCGTCTCCACGAATGCGATACGATTCATTCTCCATCGTATCCATTAAAGTATAATTATCATTTTATGATTTAAAAATTATGTTTAAGGACTTGATATCATTCTGGATATGAATAAGATACAACCTATCCATAACAAACACGACTTATGTAACAAAACATATAAAATAAAACGAGTATGTTAACACCCGAAATGACGATAATTCAAAGATATTATTAACAAATCAGTGTTAAAAGATCATATATGATATCATATTAATATATATGATTCTTGTATAATTTAATAAAAATTATTTCACCATTATACAGGAGGTTAACCTACCCCAACCAATGAAAAGTACAAGGTAAGGTTTATTTCGCAATCTCTTCATTATCCAAGGTTGTTTATACGTAATAATCTACTGGGATCTCTTTATCATCCACATCCATGTTTCTTAAAAATGAATTTCAAAACAATTTCACTATTTACTAGAATATGGGTTAAAGTCATTTATACCCTTGTTTTACTTTTTATAAGAGGTTTATAATGGAATCATTCCTTCGTTTTCCAAACTAGGTGCTTTTTAACCTTTTCGACAGAATTTAGGTAAGAATGTTTTTTTTAACTTATATGGCGGGTGCAGTTATTTTCCACCGTTATAAAATCATCGAAGCTTCCCTTACATTTTTATAAGAATATTTTCAAAGAAAATGTTTTATTTTATAAATATATGACTCTTAAATGATTTCAAAAATAGAAAGAGATATTTCTCTAAAAAGAGATTTGATTTCATCTATGTCAACATCCTTCGATGGATTTTATGATTATTTGTAGTTGATTTATTAAGATAAAAAACTTCTATATTGTATTGAAGGTTTTGTGATATGTTCGACTGTGGATGTGCTATTTTTATACCATTCACAGTTTATGATGAAAGTATTGACATTTCGTATGCTAGTTTTAATACGAATGTTTATGTTATGTTTAAACATTTTCATATGGGGATGCATTGGACTTAATATGTGACGGGTGGAGCCCGCTATAGCTCCACGATGAATCAGGAGGTCTAATTAGACAAACTAGTGTCTTGGAACAAGGCCTTGACAAAATCTTATTTGTATTCTTGGAACGAGGCCTTGACTATGTGGTTATGATAGTCTAGCATTATGAATTCCATCATTATGAAAGTGGTTATTGATATTGCATGTGATTATTCGATTAGTAGAATATCCATGTGAATAAGTAAATGGAATTATTTCATTTTTATTGTGCCATACTATGTTTAATTCTAATTTTAAAAGGCTTTTGTTTTAGTTATACATTGCCTTAAAAATTTATGCTTATTTTTGAAAGTTTCCGCTATATTGTTATCCTTACTGGGCATTTGAGCTCACCCCTTTTCTATGTTTTACTTTTCCCAGGATGTGAAGAAGTAAGTTATGAATGACCTGTAGGGATAGTATGTGGGGATATGAGTGTGGAATTTGGAGACTATGTTGTTGTAGTAGTTTTTTACTTTGTGATGTAATGTAAAACATTATGAATATATCTAGTGTTTTCCAAGGCTACTAAACCAATCGGTCTTTCGAGATTTGATCTTTATTGTGATCATGCCAATGTTATGTAATAATGCACCGAATTTGGGTAACTAGGGTCGGGGCGTTATAGTTGGTATCGGAGGAAGTTTAGTACAATCATTGGAAGCTAGATTTAGATAAACTCTGATTAGAGCACGTAGACCTAAGATGAACTTTGTGGATTAGAATAGAAGAACTTCCTAGAATTTTGGTATTATAGAGATTTTGTGAGTTTTCCAAAAAATACATCCCTGTCTGGATATGAGCAGGTAGAGGCAGCTCTGCCACAGATGTACCTAGGGGTAAAACCCGAAAACACCGCTTTGAGCTAGACTCGAACGGGAACTGGTGCACGGCAACGGGCCTTACTGCACTCTTGGTTACGACACTCCCGAGGGATATGCTTAGGATAACTCTCATTTTCTTTACAAATCATTATTTAGGGTTTATGAGTATATACTTCCTCAAAGAAAACATTTTTATGATTATGGATTATATCCATAAATAGTTCAATTTATGTTAAGTGTTTTATAATTATGGGATTATGAATTTTGATTCATAAACTGATCTAGTTTATGCCATTGTTTAGAAATGGGGCCTAGTGGAAGAAATGAAAACTTTATCAATGCACGCACTCCATGTAGGGATTTACCTCCTGCTCAAGATAATTATAGTGGAGCTGGTGATGCAACAGGTGCCGATCAGCTAATCACCATACCGGGACAACTCACTCAGGTTATGAATAATAACCTTACCTGTATGGAGCACCCTGAGCCGCAACGTGGAGGATCAATGTTAGATCGATTCATGAGGAAACAACCACCAACGTTCAATGGGAGTACAAATCCCATAGTAGTTGAGCAATGGATATTTTCCCTAGAGAAAATATTTCAGGCTTTGGGGAGTAATGAAAGGGAAAAAGTTATCATGGAAGTTTACCGCCTCACTGGAGATGCTGATCAATGGTGGTCATTGATTCAAAATACGAAGGAAGATGATGAAGTATCAAATATGGAATGGAGGGAGTTCAAAGATCTGTTTTTATAAAAATACTTTCCCCACGACCATCGAACAGATATGGAAAGGAAATTTCTAAGTCTAAGACAGATGGAGGATGAGAATGTCACAATGTATGAGGCTAACTTTACAAGGTTAGAAAGGTATTCTAGTGATTATATACGTAACCCAATAAGTAAGATTGATCGTTTCTTTGATGGGTTAAAACCATTTCTCCGTCGAGCATTAGTCTCACAATCCTTCTCATCATACGAAGACATTGTCTCATGTGCTATCAAGACCGAAAAAGAATTATCTAAGTATTATGGATTTAAAGCAATGAAAGAGAAGAAGAGTCCTACTGATCAATCTGGGAATGGAGATAAGGGGATGAAAGGAAAGGTTGAATATCCATCCTGTGGTAAATGTGGGAAGAAATACCCTAGTACCTGTTTGAAGGGAATGGGAGTTTGCTACAAGTGTGGTGAAAAATGCCACCAAGCTCATGAATGCAAAGGGAAGAAGGAAGCTACCAATGTTCAGTGCAAAAATTGTAGGGAGATGGGGAATTATGAAAATGAATGTCCTAAGCGTGAGGAGAACTTACCTCCGAAAAGGCCAGGGGATCAAGGCCAGGATTATGCTATCACTACTGCTGAGGTAGAAGCTCCGAAAGACGTGGTGGTAGGTAATTTAATGGTTTCCTCATGTTTAGAAAATGCATTATTTGATTCTGGATCATCGCATTGTTTCATATCTTCCCATTTTTCTATGAAAATTAGATATTTCCAATTTGATTTAACAAGGGAGTTGTCAGTTAAAACTTCTAAGGGAAGTATCATTGCAACAAATTTTTGTGAATCAGTCCCCATTAGAGAACTAAATGTTCTTTATCTGTTGATCTCATCGCCATACCTATGATTGAGTTTGATATAATTCTCAGTATGGACTGGATTTCGGACTATGATGCGAAGATTTATTGTAAGAAGAAAGAGGCTATGATTCTTGATGATAATGATAAGGAACACCTTTTCTTTAGAGCAGAATCGTCACCACCTAATTCTTTTTTAGATCCACCCCCAGTAGCTCAACTAAATTTATTTATTGGGGAGGAAGAGAATGAAATAACTGTGGGTGAGGAAAGGAATGTTCAAATAGAGGATATACCTGTTGTGAAAGAATTTTTAGATGTATTTCTGGAAGATTTACCTGGATATCCTCCAGAACGAGAAGTTGAGTTTCCATTGATTTAATTCCTGGATCAAGGCCTATATCAAGGACCCCTTATAGAATGGCCACTGTAGAATTAGTTGAACTAAAGAAACAACTAGAGGAATTGAGTAATAAGGGATTTATTCGCCCTAGTGTTTCTCCATGGGGAGCCCCTGTTCTTTCTATTAAAAAGAAAGACAGATCTATGAGGTTATGTATCAACTACAGGGAGATCAATGCTATAACAATAAAGAACAAGTATCCCCTACCTCGCATTGATAATTTATTTGACCAACTTCATGGAGATCAATACCTTTCAAAGATTGACCTTCGATCTGGATACCATCAGTTGTGTGTGAAGAAGGAAGACATTCCAAAGACAACATTTCAAACCAGGTACGGGCATTATGAGTTTACTGTAATGCCATTTGGATTGACTAATGCACCATCTATATTCATGGATCTGATGAATAGAGTTTTGAAGCAGTATCTCGATGAATTTTTGGTGGTATTTATTGATGATATCATAGTATACTCCAAAAGATACGAAGATCATGAAAATCGCTTGTGCATTATCGTGAAGACTCTGAGAAGGCATGAATTATATGGGATGTTTAGCAAGTGTGAATTCTGGCTTCAGGAGATTTATTTTCTTGGCCATATTGTCTCTAAATATGGAATCTCTGTTGATCCTTCTAAGACCAAGGCAATCCAAGAATGGCCAGCACCTACGAGTATAACTGAGGTACGTAGTTTTATTGGTTTGGCAGGTTATTATCGACGTTTCATCCAGAATTTTTCCCGATTGGCTAACCCATTAACGAAGCTCATACATAAAGGGGTTAAATTTGTTTGGACAAAAGAGTGTGAAGAACGTTTCGATGAACTGAAGAGAAGATTAGTCAATTCTCATATATTGACTCTACCATCGGGGAATGATGGGTTCGTTATTTATAGTGATGCATCGAAGAAAGGACTTGGTTGTGTACTTATGCAGAATGATAGGGTTATTGCCTATGCATCACGATAGTTGAAAATTCATGAACAAAAATATCCTACTCATGATCTCGAGTTAGCAGCTGCGATCTTTGCTTTGAAGATATGGAGGCACTACCTCTATGGTGAAAAATGTGAGATTTATACTTATCACAAGAGTTTGAAGTATATTTTCTCACAAAAAGAACTCAACATGAGGAAAAGGAGATGGCTTGAATTAGTCAAGGACTATGATTGCACGATACAATACCACCTGGGGAAGGCAAACAAGGTGGCAGATGCTTTGAGTAGAAAATATCATGTAGTTTTGAACAATATGAGAATTGAAAGGGATCCATTTTTCATGGATCTAGTGAATATGGACATGGGAATAACTAGGGAAGGAGAAACATCAATGCTTTTTCAAATGGTTGCCAAACCATATTTACTAGAAAGGATTAAGATTTCTCAGACCGATGATAAAGAATTTCAAAAGAAGATTAATGCTGTGAATGATGGGAGATTGAGAGACTTTCTGTATGAAAATGGAATTTTGAAATTCAGGAAGAGACTTTGTATTCCCGATTTACCTGATCTAAAAAGGGAATTGTTGGATGATGCTCATAGTTCCAATTTCTCTATACACCCTGGGAGCAGCAAAATATATAGAGATTTGAAGGAACATTTTTGGTGGGACAACATGAAGAGGGAGATTGCTGATTTTGTATCAAGATGTATGATTTTTCAACAAGTGAATGCTGGAAGGCAACAGCCTGGAGGAGTCATGCAACCTCTTCCCATACCGGAGTGGAAATGGGACAATATTACGATGGACTTTGTCATGGGGCTACCAAAGACTCCTAGAAGGAGAGATTCAATATGGGTTATTGTTGATCGTCTTACCAAGTCACCACATTTTCTTTCTATAAGAGAATATCTACCCCTGGAACGTCTAGTAAGTCTATATATTAATGAAGTTGTGAGAATTCATGGAGTACCCCTATCAATTGTTTCTGATCGTGATCCCCGTTTTACATCAAGATTCTGGAAAATCTTCAGAAATCCCTGGATATTGAACTTCATTTGAGCACTACATACCACCCTCAGACAGACGGACAATCATAACGGACTATTCAAACCTTAGAAGACATGTTGAGATCTTGCTCACTTGACTTTCAGGGTATGTGGGATCAATATTTACCTCTGGTAGAATTTTCCTATAACAATAGTTTCCATTCGAGTATTCAGATGGCACCATATGAAGCGTTATACGGAAAGAGATGTCGTACACCAACCTGTTAGGATGACGTTGGTGAAAGAAAACTTTTAGGCCCAGAACTGGTGGAGGAAACGATGGAAAAGGTGAAGGTAATCCAAAATCACATCAAAGCAGCTCAAAGTAGGTAGAAGAGCTATGCCGAAAATCGAAGGATTTGGAATTTCAAGTCGGTGATCATGTTTTCTTGAAGGTATCTTCATGGAAGGGAGTCATACGTTTTGGTAAGAAAGGTAAATTGAGTCCCAGGTACATCGGACCTTTTGAAATTCTAGAACGAATTGGGGCTTTAGCTTACCGATTGGCAATGCCGCCAAGTCTCTCCAAAGGTCACGATGTGTTCCATGTATCTCTGTTGAGGAAATTCATGCCTGACCCAATGCATGTACTCACTTATGAGGAATTAGAACTGGAACCTGATCTGTCTTATTGCGAAGAGCCCGTCAGGATTCTTGATACAAGAGAACAAGTACTGAGAAACCGGACGACGCGTCTGGAAAATGTTTTGTGGAGAAACCATAAGATGGAAGAGGCAACGTGGGAACCCGAGGAAATTATGCTGAAGAACCACCCGAGTCTTTTCATGTGATAAGTATTCTAGAAATTTCGAGAACGAAATTATTTGAAGGAGGGGAGAATGTAACACCCCATGCTTCTACGGTACGCTTCTTTTTGAATAACGTGATAGCGTGCGTTGTACGCAACACCGAGTTCTAACACACCATAACCAATCAAACTAGCTATTATGAATAGTAATACCAACTTTTTGAAATTATATATATTTTATTTTTTAAAATGGACTTCATTTTTGGATTCGTAATATCGAATTTATCCTAAGGTGAAATTTTGGTACTTTTCGGATAACTCTAATATTTTGATGAATAGTGAAAATTACTAAATTTTAATTAAAAACAACTTTTTTAATCAAAATAATTAATAGTGATAAATTATGAATTTGAGTGGTTTTAAAGTATATTTAGAATATATTTTTGCCATTTAATATAATTTTGGTCATTTGACATAATTTTAAAATTAAACCGGACATAAACAAGTGTCAATCTTTTGATAGTTATTATCTCTTAAAAACACGCTTTTTTGTTTTAACAACGAGAATTAATTTTAAATTAATTTCTGCCACTTCTATGTTTTGAATTTGAAAAAATGGATTCCATATTTGGAAGCAGGATGTTCAAATTGTCTAAATAGGTAACTTTTATTTTTAGACATTTTGAATAATTACTGCGGTAAATATTTTATTTACCATGGTTAAGGGTAAATCCGGTAAATAAGGGTTAAAAAAATAATTTTATAATAATAAGAAATTATCCTAAAACGTGTCATAGACTTATTGGTTGATACATGTTCGACCATAGGCATATTTGTGTCGATTTTGGGACCCCATGGAGCCACTTGTAGGTGATAGGGACACTTTATTTTAATTAAGTTAAAATAAGTACCAAAATGACATAAGTATATATCTTTTAAAAAAAATTATATAGGGTTTTATATATTGGATTTTAGACTATAAATATTCAATAGAAATATAGAATGATTTCCGAAATGATTATATTTTATTTATAATTTTTAAAGATTAAATAATTTAATTTATTGATGACACAATGATGATGCAGTAATTACCATAATTGTGAAAAATTAAAATAATTGATATTATAAATACCCAAATAAATTTAATTTGAGACTTTAAATGAAATAAAATAATTTTCTAGGATAATATGACATATTAAGATTTATTTAGTTAACGTTTTTCTAAGTAATCATTCTGTTATGAGTTTCAAAAAATCAACTATTGAATAGTGTCAAAATTGATATAAAAGAGTTTTTTAAAAAAATATTATATTATTAATTGATATTAAATTCATAAAAATATAAGGTTCGGCCAAGAGACTTATATAATGATATGTGTATCATTAATGGACCACTTGGGGGTCTCTTGGATGTATATGGTAAGTTTATTAACCATATAATATAAAAATACAAAAAGACATTGTAAAAGTGAAACTAATTAACTTAGAGTTAATACTTAATGATAGGGTTAATAGAGTAACCCAAACCTGTCTAAATTCTATTGGTTGAATTGTTTTCGACATATCCCCACCTTAACCTTTTAATAATCAACTTTCGAGCCATTAGAAACCGAATATGAATTTATCAAAAATTAATATTTTTAGCTTTTCCAAAGGTGCCCCTCACCCCTCTTATAAAAGGGCTATCCTCCTTCTCATTTCTTCACACCTTCAAAGCCATTTGGTTTGGCCAAACTCTGTCCAAATACTCTCCCAACTTCCCTCAATACAACCTAGAGGCCTTTGTTTGATCATAATGCCAACCTAAGGAGACCTTTTGATCAAATCAAAAGCAAGAACCCAAAGAAGAGGTAATGTTTTCACCACCCCTTTTCAAGTTCCTTTCTTCTTCCACTTCTTCTTTCTTTGTTATTACCATTCTAAAATAATAACTCTAGTATCTTATATATACTGTGACGTTATTATAAATATTTTACAACCATATTCAGTATTCTATCCACCCTTTGAATAACATGTCACCATACGTGCGTACGTACGCCTTACCGTCTCCACGTCGTGGTGTAATTGTTATTCAATATATTATTATTTGGATGGGTATAATAATGATGTGTAACTCATGTAAATAATAAATATAACATGTTAATGTTTCTGTATATATGATATACCATCCATTTATATATTATTTTAATATCAAAAGAATGATATTGTCGCTCGTGCGTACGTACGGACTACCGTCTCCACGAACGCGATGAGATTCATTCTCTATCGTATCCATTAAAGTATAATTATCATTTGATGATTTAAAAATGATGTTTAAGGACTTGATATCATTCTGGATATGAATAAGATACAACCTATCCATAACAAACACGGCTTATGTAACAAAACATATAAAAGAAAAGGAGTAATTTAACACCCGAAATGACGATAATTCAAAGATATTATTAACAAATCAATATTAAAAGATAATATATGATATCATATTAATATATATGATTCTTGTATAATTTAATAAAACTTATTTAACCATTATACAGGAGGTTAACCTACCCCAACCAAGAAAAAGTACAAGGTAAGGGTTATTTCGCAATCTCTTCATTATCCGAGGTTGTTTATACGTAATAATCTACTGGGATCTCTTTATCATCCACGTCCATGTTTCATAAAAACGAATTTCAAAACATTTTTACTATTTACTAGAATATGTGTTAAAGTCATTTATACCCTTGTTTGACTTTTTATAAGATGTTTATAAAAGAATCATTCCGTTGTTTTCCAAACAAGGTGCTTTTTAACCTTTTCGACAGAATTAAGGTAAGAATGTTTTTTTAAACTTATACGGTGGGTGTGGTTATTTTCCGCCATTATAAAATCGTCGAAGCTTCTCTTACAAGCTTATAAGAATATTTTTAAAGAAAATGTTTGATTTTATAAATATATGACTCTTAAATGATTTCAAAAATAGAAAGAGATATTTCTCTAAAAAGTGTTTTGATTTCATCTATGTCAACATCCTTCGATGGATTTTATGCTTATTTGTAGTTGATTTATTAAGATACAAAACTTCTATATTGTATTGAAGGTTTTGTGATATGTTCGACTGTGGATGTACTATTTTTATACCATTCATAGTTTATGATGAAAGTATTGACATTTCGAATGCTAGTTTTAATACGAATGTTTATG
Source organism: Viscum album (assembly GCA_963277665.1). Classification (NCBI taxonomy): domain Eukaryota; kingdom Viridiplantae; phylum Streptophyta; class Magnoliopsida; order Santalales; family Viscaceae; genus Viscum; species Viscum album. The sequence goes on from OY728122.1 coordinate 2,099,252,106, forward strand.
TTATGTTTAAACCTTTTCATAAGGGAATGCATTGGACTTAATATGTGATGGGTGGAGCCCGCTATAGCTCCTCGATGCATCAATATGTCTCATGAGACAAACTAGTGTCTTGGCACAAGGCCTTGACAAAATCATATTTGTAGTCTTGGCACGAGGCCTTGGCTATGTGGTTATGATAGTCTCGCATTATGCATTCCATCATTATGAAAGTGGTTATTGATATTCCATGTGATTATTCGATTAGTAGAATATCCATGTGAATAAGTAAATGGAATTATTTCATTTTTTTTGACATACTATGTTTAAGTTCAAGTTTAAAAGGATTTTGTTTTAGTTATACATTTCCTTAAAAGTTTATGCTTATTTTTGAAAGTTTCCGCAATATTGTTATCCTTACTGGGCATTTGAGATCACCCCTTTTCTATGTTTTATTTTTCCCAGGATGTGAAGAAGTAAGTTATGAATGACCTGTAGGGATAGTATGTGGGGATATGAGTGTGGAATATGGAGACTATGTTGTTGTAGTAGTTTTTCACTCTGTGATGTAATGTAAAACTTTATGAATATATCTAGTGTTTCCAAGGCTACTAAACCAATCGGTCTTTCGAGATTTGATCTTTCTTGTGATCATGCCAATGTTATGTAATAATGAACCGACTCTGGGTAACTAGGGTCAGGGTGTTTCAGTTGGTATCAGAGGAAGTTTAGTACAAACCTTGGAAACTAGATTTAGATAAAATCCGATTAGAGCACGTAGACCTAAGATGAACATTGAGGATTATTATAGAAGAACTTCCTAAAATTTTGGTATTGTAGAGATTTTGTGAGTTTTCCAAACAATACATCCTTGTATGTATATGAGCCGGTAGAGGCGGCTCTGGCACATATATACCTAGGGGTAAGACCCGAAAACACCACTTTGAGCTAGACTCGAACGGGAACTAGTGCACGACAATGGGCCTTGCTGCACTCTTGGTGACGACACTCCTGGGGGATATGCTTAGGATAACTCTCATTTTCTTTACAAATCATTATGAAGGGTTTATGAGTATATACTTCCTCAAAGAAAACATTTTTATGATTATGGATTATATCCATAAATAGTTCAATTTATGTTATGTGTTTTATAAGTATGGGATTATGTATTCTGATTCATAAACTGATCTAGTTTATGCCATTGTTTAGAAATGGCGCCTTGTGGAAGAAATGGAAACCGTATCAATGCACGCACTCCATGTAGGGATTTACCTCCTGCTCAAGATAATTATAGTGGGGCTGGTGATGCAATAGGTGTTGATCAGCTAATCACCATACTGGGACAACTCACTCAGGTTATGAATAATAACCTTACCCATATGTAGCACCCTGATCCGCAACGTGGAGGATCAATGTTAGATCGATTCATGAGGCAACAACCACAAACGTTCAATGGGAGTACAAATCCCTTAGTAGCTGAGAAATGGATATTTTCCCTAGAGAAAATATTTCAGACATTGGGGAGTAATGAAAGGGAAAAAGTTATCATGGCAGTTTACCGCCTCACTGGAGATGCTAATCAATGGTAGTCATTGATTCAAAATATGAAGGAAGATGATGAAGTATCAAATATGGAATGGAGGGAGTATAAAGATCTGTTTTTAGAAAAAAAAACTTTTCTCGCGACCATCAAGCAGATATGGAATGGAAATTTCTAAGTCTGAGACAGAAGGAGGATGAGAATTTCACAAAGTATGAGGCTAACTTTACAAGCTTAGCAAGGTATGGTGGTGATTATATACGTAACCCAAGAAGTAAGATTGATCGTTTCTTTGATGGGTTAAAACCATTTCTCCTTCGAGCATTAGTCTCACAATCCTTCTCGTCATACGAAGACATTGTCTCATGTGCTATCAAGACCGAAAAGGAATTCTCTAAGTCTTATGACTTTAAAGCAAAGTAAGAGAAGAAGAGGCCTGCTGATCAATATGGGAATGGAAATAATGGGAAGAAAGGAAAGGTTGAATATCCATCCTGTGGTAAATGTGGGAAGAAACACCCTGGTACTTGTTTGAAGGGAATGGGAGTCTGTTACAAGTGTGGTGAAAAAGGACACCAAGCTCGTGATTGCAAAGGGAAGAAGGAAGCTACCAATGTTCAGTGCTACAATTGCAGGGAGATGGGGCATTATGCAAATGAATGTCCTATGCGTCAGGAGAACTTAACTCAGAAAAGGCCAAGGGATCAAGGCCATGCTTATGCTATCACTACTGCTGAGGTAGAAGCTTCTAAAGACATGGTGGCAGGTAATTTAATGGTTTCCTCAAGTTTAGAAAATGCATTATTTGATTCTGGATCATCGCATTATTTCATATCTTCCCATCTTGCTATGGAAATTAGATATTTCCAATTTGTTTTAACAAGGGAGATGTCAGTTAAAACTTTTAGGGGAAGTATCATTGCAACAATGTTTTGTGAATCAGTCCCCATTAGAGCACATAAATGTTCTTTTTCTGCTGATCTTATCGTCATACCTATGATTGAGTTTGATATAATCATCGGTATGGAAGAGCTTTCGGACTATGGTGCAAAGATTTATTGTAAGAAGAAAGAGGTTACGATTCTTTATGATAATGATAAGGAACACCTTATCATTAGAGCAGAATCATCACCACCTAATTCTTATTTAGATCCACCCCCAATAGCTCAACTAAATTCAATTATTGGGGAGGAAAGGAATGAAATAACTGTGCGTGAGGAAAGGAATGTTCAAATAGAGGATGTACCTGTTGTGAAAGAATTTGTAGATGTATTTCCGGAAGATTTACCTGGACATCCTCCAGAACGAGAAGTTGAGTTTTCCATTGATTTAATTCCTGGATCAAGGCCTATATCAAAGACCCCTTATAGAATTGACACTGTAGAATTAGTTGAACTAAAGAAACAACTAGAGGAATTGAGTAATAAAGGATTTATTCTCCCTAGAGTTTCTCCATGGGGATCCCCTGTTCTTTTTTTTAAAAAGAAAGACAGATCTATGAGGTTATGTATCGACTACAGGGAGATCAATGCTATAACAATAAAGAACAAGTATCCCCTACCTCACATTGATGATTTATTTGACCAACTGCATGGATCTCAATACTTTTCAAAGATTGACCTTCGATCTGGATACCATCAGTTGTGTGTGAAGAAGGAAGATATTCTGAAGGCAGAATTTCGATCCAGGTACGAGAATTACGAGTTTTCTGTAATGCCGTTTGGATTGACCAATGCACCCTCTGTATTCATGGATCTGATGAATAGAGTTTTCAAGGAGTGTATCAATGAATTTTTGGTGGTATTTATTGATGATATCTTAGTATACTCCAAAAGCTACGAAGATCATGAAAATCTCTTGCGCATTATATTGAAGACTCTGAGAAGGCATGAATTATATGGGAAGTTTAGCAAGTGTGAATTCCGGCTTCAGGAGATTTCTTTTCTTGTCCATATTGTCTCTAAAGATGGAATCTATGTTGATCCTTCTAAGACCAAGGCAATCCAATAATGGCCAGAACCTACGAGTATAACTGAGGTACGTAGTTTTATTGGTTTGGCAGGTTATTATCGACATTTCGTCCAGAATTTTTCCAGATTGGCTAACCCATTAACGAAGCTCACACGTAAAGGGGTTAAATTTTTTTGGACAAAAGAGTGTGAAGAATGTTTTGAAGAACTGAAGAGAAGATTAGTCAATGCTCCTATATTGACTCTACCGTCAGGGAATGATGGGTTCGTTATTTATAGTGATTCATCGAAGAAAGGACTTGGTTGTGTCCTTATGCAGAATGATATGGTTATTGCTTATGCATCACGACAGTTGAAAATTCATGACCAAAACTATCCTACTCATGATCTCGAGTTAGCAGCTGTGAGCTTTGCTTTGATGATACGTAGGCACTACCTCTATGGTGAAAATGTGAGATTTATACTGATCACAAGAGTTTGAAGTATATTTTCTCACAAAAAGAACTCAACATGAGGCAATGGAAATGTCTTGAATTACTCAAGGATTATGATTGCACGATACACTCCCACCCGGGGAAGGAAACAAGGTGGAAGGTGCTTTGAGCAGAAAAGATCATGGAGTTTTGAACAATATGAGAATTGAAAGGGATCCAGTTTTCATGGATCTAGTGAAGATGGACATGTGAATAACTAGGTAAGGAGAAACATCAATGCTTTTTCAAATGGTTTCCAAACCATCTTTACTAGAAAGGATTAAGAGTTCTCGGACAGATGATGGAGAATTTCAAAAGGAGATTAAAGCTGTGAATGATTGGAGATTGAGAGAATTTGTGTATGAAGATGGAATTTTGAAATAGGGGAAGAGACTTTGTGTTCCCGATTTACCTGATCTAAAAAGGGAATTTTTGGATGATGCTCATAGTTCTAATTTCTCTATACACCCTGGGAGCACCAATATGTATAGAGATTTTAAGGAACATTTTTGGTGGGACAACATGAAGAGGGAGATTGCTGATTTTGTTATTTAAAAATATAATATTATTAATATTTTATAATGAGACAGAAACTACGAATAGAAAAAAAAAATATTTTGATTTCACAAATTTTATAACATAAATACAATCTCTAATATGAAGGAGGGGGGGAGGTGGGGGATCTGCAGATGGTGGTGGAGGAAACTCCATCCCTAAATCATGAGTGAGTCGGCGCATGTACTCCATCTGCTCCTGATGCTGCTGCTGCCACCGACTCGCCTGCTCCTCGTACAGCTGCTGCTGGCGTCGACGCTCCTCCTCATGCTGTTGACGCATCTGCTCCTGCTCCTGTCGGAGACTCTCTATCTGTGCAGTCTGAGATCGCAACTGATCCTCATACTGTGTAGTAGAAGAAGATGCACGAGCTCCTCTTGAGCTGGACGCCGACATCGCAGCACTGCCATAATAATCTCCGGGAGTCAGTCGAGAGCCGATACCAACTACCCGGCCCTTCTCGATGGCATACTGGGTGGCCTGCATCCATGCCGCTTCATCAAACTGACGGGCAGTGGTCTGATCTGATGACTCGGCCTGACTCTCAGGTCGGGCCTGTGACGCTGCGGCCTCATATGACTTCTATAGTTGCAATTTAAAATTAAAATTGTGAATATATTATATGCAGATAATTTTTAAACATGAAAACAAATAATACTGACCACGATGTGGTGCTGACGATCACCTCTGAGCTCCCCAGTAGCAGGATCACTATACATCCTCCAATATACGTCGTACTCTGTAATATCGGGGTGCTCGACAGCCTATACGAATAAAAAATAAACTGTTAATATTTATAGTTATATAAAATATTTATAAATAATGTACGTACCAGATGCTGTCTATGAGTACTGAAAGAATGACTCCCAGCTCGATGAGTCACCTCCTGTCTCCCACGATTCTGCCTCCCCACCGATGATCTCCTCTGAAATGCACCACTCAACCAGTGCGCACATAATCCATCCCATACATGGGATGAAATGTACTCTGGTCGGTGTGCTCTACATGACTCCTCAAAATCTGACACTCCTGCTTTCTTCATCACAACTTTTCTTAAATTGTGCAAAAACTGACGAAGGTGATCACGCATGGCCACCTCCCATGCCTCGTGGATGGCGTCACGCATGGTATCCTCGATCGGATACCATAAACCCTACAAATAAATCAAAATATCATGTTAGAAATGAAATAATTTTCAAAATAAAAATTATTTATTTACGTACGTACCAACCAATGGCCGAACATGGCCTGCTGCACATCAATGGGAATCTGCTCCCATGTGGTCCACGGCTGAGAGAAATAGTTGCGCAAAATAGCGTTGCCCTGTCCGACTGCTATATGCGGAAAACTGAAAAAATAATAAACATTTATTATGTGTATAGATTAATGAAATCTTAGTCAAATCCACAGGTTATCACACAGGTTATCACACCTCTAGGTGCGCGGATCAAACCCAAGACGTGGACGTCGCTCGGGGACGGGGTCAGGAATCATCAATCCTGCAAGACCGCGCCCCCTCCGCGTACTCCCTGGAGCGCCTGCAGGCTGAGGGTCATCTGCCAGCAACTCATCCGCATCGAAAGGCAGGTCAGCATCCAGGAACTCACGAAATGTGGCCTCGTCCATCTGAAACAGAAAATGTTAATGTTAGCAAATAATTTATAATTACTATTATATATACATATATACATATTATGATTGTATATAAATACCACGGAATGTTATCAGTGTTCATCTTCATCATCATCTTCATATATGTCAATGTCATCTTCATATTCCTCCTCAACATAATCGATATCCATTCGAGTTACAATTGCTTCATCTCTTACCATTTCAAATTCATGTGTGACATCATTAACATCATCGTCATCACCGACTCTTAAATGTGGGGTGTCGTCATCGATACTCATGTCTCTTTGTAAAAAAGATTGATTTTGAGTACTCTCTTGAAAAACTTCAATTCTTTGCACATCAGTGAAAGCACATTCACTTTAACTAAACTGATTGTCTCGAATTTTGATTTTTATTACACTCCACCAATCCGTCAATTCTCTTGATGTTGCACAGTACTTCGCGTAATAAACTTGATATGCCTGTTGAGCCAATAATAATGGTTCATTTACTACGAGAACACTTTTACATTTAATATCGATGATTCCATGAGTCGGATGAACACACACGCCTCTCTCTGTATCCAACCACCGACATTTGAACATGTTTATGTAATGTTGTCCAAGATAACAGAGTTCAATGATTTCATCAAGTATGCCATAAAAGTCAACTTCATTTTCTCGATGATGAGATCCTCTCAAGCTAACTCCACTGTTCATTGTTTTTTTCGATTCCCCATATGCATGTGTGTGGAATCGAAATCCATTCACCACATATGCATTATAAGTTTTAACAAGTTTGGAAGGTGGGTTACTCAATACACACAGTCGTTTGTCAATTTTATCAGCATGCCGAGACACCTAAAAATTTGTGAAATAATTATCAATATAGTAAACTATACATTGAATAAGTTGCTAAAAGATAAAGAATTTATGTTAGTAGTTTTTGAAACCACTGAGAGAAATTTTTCAGTCGACGTTCTTCGAGAGTAGCTGCTGTAATTTGTGGAATTTGTTTCTTGATATGATTATCATACAACCTATAAAAACCAAAGTTATTTACTGTAACATAAATGATAGAATAAGTGATATAAACACTTACAGTACAACTGATGTCATCTCTTCACAGTTGAGAAGAACATACGTATGAGCTCTCTGATGTTCATCATCTGAAAGCCAGCGTTCATAAACTCCACCAAAACCAAGCTCTGACTGGTTGAAAACAGATAATTGATTGTCGATTTCAGACGGTACCAACTCAGGATTTGAAGCTATATTAGCCGGAGTTTCTGTATGTTGAACAGATGAACCTGCAACATCATGTACTAAATCTTGAAACTGGGATGGATCCGGAATCAAGTTGGTATCACCTGCTCTGGAACTACGTTCACCGTGTTGATACCAAAAAACATAATCTGCTTGAAAACCAAAATGCAAGAGATGTTCCCCCACTTTTTCAAACATGTCAAACGTTCTCAATGCACATTTTCTTCAAGGGCATTTTATTTTTCCTTCTGAAACAAATTCTGGATTTGATGCCGTAAATGATAAAAAAATCTCCACACCCTCTATATATACTGGATTTAAACCAGAACCATTTGGATTTCTACGTTGATTTATCCATATGCGGTCATCTAATAATGACTGTTGACGACCTCGTTGTTCCATATTTTTCTATCAAATATAAAATAATTACTGATTTTGAATAATTTTTTAGAAAAAAAACTCAAGCAAGGATTGAATATATTGAGAATAAAGCAAAACTTGTTACAATTATTGATAATTTTAATATTATATTGATTTTTATTTTTTTTAATAATACTAATATAATTTTTTCATAAATATTATTTATATAATAATAACATTATTAAATTATTAGTATATTTTATTATTAATATTAAAATAATATAATTTTCTATATTATATCCAATTCTCCGTTCATCTGTGTGTTTAACATTCTGTCTCCACATGTAATATTGACATTCACTTTCACCTCTCCATTGGTGAGTAGGTTGATAATTTTGAAAAAGAATGCCAATATTACATGTGGAGACAGAAAACACACAGAAAAAAAGAGAATTGTATATAATATAGAAAATTATATTATTTTAATATTAATAATAAAATATACAAATAATGTAATAATGTAATTATTCCTAATTATTACTAATTATTGGTAATTATTCATAATTATTACTAATTATTGGTAATTATTACTAATTATTGGTAATTATTACTAATTATTCCTAATTATTGGTAATTATTCATAATTATTGGTAATTATTGGTAATTATTGCTAATTATTGGTAATTATTACTAATTATTGGTAATTATTACTAATTATTCCTAATTATTAATAATTATTGCTAATTATTGCTAATTATTGCTAATTATTGCTAATTATTGCTAATTATTGCTAATTATTGCTAATTATTGGCAATTATTGCTAATTATTGGCAATTATTGCTAATTATTGGAAATTATTGGTAATTATTGGCAATTATTGGTATTTATTGGTAATTATTGGCAATTAGTTCTAATTATTGTTAATTATTTATAATTATTGTTAATTAATGGTAATTATTGTTAATTATTGGTAATAATTGGTAATTATTGGTAATTATTGGTAATTATTGGTAATTATTGGTAATTATTGGTAATTATTGGTAATTATCAGTAATTATTGGTAATTATTGGTAATTATTGGTAATTATACCTAATTATTCCCAATTATTCCTAATTATTACTAATTATTGGTAATTGATACTAATTATTCCTAATTATTACTAATTATTGGTAATTATTACTAATTATTGGTAATTATTACTAATTATTGGTAATTATTACTAATTATTGGTAATTATTACTAATTATTGCTAATTATTCCTAATTATTGGTAATTATTACTAATTATTGGTAATTATTCCTAATTATTGGTAATTATTCATAATTATTGCTAATTATTACTAATTATTGCAAATTATTACTAATTATTGCTAATTATTACTAATTATTTCTAATTATTACTAATTATTGCTAATTATTACTAATTATTGCTAATTATTACTAATTATTGCTAATTATTACTAATTATTGCTAATTATTGCTAATTATTGCTAATTATTACTAATTGTTGCTAATTATTGGTAATTAATACTAATTATCGGTAATTAATACTAATTATTACTAATTATTTGTAATTAATACTAATTATTCCTAATTAATACTAACTATTCCTAATTATTGGTAATTTTTCCTAATTATTGGTAATTATTGGTAATTATTGGTAATTATTGGTAATTATTCCTAATTATTGGTAATTATTGGTAATTATTGGTAATTATTGGTAATTATTGGTAATTATTCCTAATTATTCCTAATTAGTACTAATTATTCATAATTAGTACTAATTATTCCTAATTAGTACTAATTATTGCTAATTATTGGTAATTATTGCTAATTATTGGTAATTATTGCTAATTATTGGTAATTATTGCTAATTATTGGTAATTAATACTAATTATTGGTAATTAATACTAATTATTGGTAATTAATACTAATTATTACTAATTATTGGTAATTAATACTAATTATTCCTAATTATTGGTAATTAATACTAATTATTCCTAATTATTGGTAATTATTCCTAATTATTCCTAATTATTGGTAATTATTGGTAATTATTGGTAATTATTGGTAATTATTGTTAATTATTGGTAATTATTGTTAATTATTGGTAATTATTGGTAATTATTGGTAATTATTGGTAATTAATGGCAATTATTCCTAATTAGTATTAATTATTCCTAATTAGTACTAATTAGTACTAATTAACTAATTATTACTAATTATTACTAATTATTACTAATTATTACTAATTATTACTAATTATTACTAATTATTACTAATTATTACTAATTATTACTAATTATTACTAATTATTACTAATTATTACTAATTATTACTAATTATTACTAATTATTACTAATTATTACTAATTATTCCTAATTATTACTAATTATTCCTAATTATTCCTAATTATTCCTAATTATTCCTAATTATTCCTAATTATTCCTAATTATTCCTAATTATTCCTAATTATTCCTAATTATTCCTAATTATTTTTAATTATTCCTAATTATTCCTAATTATTTCTAATTATTCCTAATTATTACTAATTATTAATAATTATTACTAATTATTACTAATTATTACTAATTATTTCTAATTATTACTAATTATTACTAATTATTACTAATTATTACTAATTATTACTAATTATTACTAATTATTACTAATTATTCCTAATTATTCCTAATTATTCCTAATTATTACTAATTATTACTAATTATTACTAATTATTACTAATTATTACTATTTATTATTAATTATTGGTAATTATTGATAATTATTACTAATTATTGTTAATTATTGGTAATTATTCCAAATTATTGGTAATTATTACTAATTATTGGTAATTATTACTACTTATTGGTAATTATTACTAATTATTGGTAATTATTACTACTTATTGGTAATTATTACTAATTATTGGTAATTATTACTAATTATTGATAATTATTACTAATTATTACTAATTATTGGTAATTATTACTAATTATTACTAATTATTCTTAATTATTGATTATTATTGATAATTGTTCCTAATTATTAGTAATTAAATGAATAATTATCAATAATTAGAAATAATTACCAATAATTGCAAATAATAACATTATTAATATATTTTATTATTAATATTAAAATAATATAATTTTCTAATTTATATACAATTCTCCTTTCATCTGTGCGTTTTCTATCTCCACATACAAATAATACATGTGAAGACAGCAAACATACAGATGAAAAAAGAATTGTATATATATAAAAAATTATATTATTTTAATATTAATAATAAAATAAACTAATAATGTAATAATGTTATTACATAATTATTGGTATTTATTACTAATTATTAATATTTATTCTTAATTATTAAAAATTATTACTAATTATTCCTAATTACCATTAACTATAAACATTACTAATAATTTAAATTTATTAAGTAAAAAAACAATGTAAACATAATTAAATTACAATTAATTAATAATAATTGAAACTAATAAAAAATTAAAAATAAATAAAAAATTAAAATGAACATAAATACCTTGAAATTTGATCTGCTCTAATCGTTATTCAAAACATTAATATCAGCTACGGAGAAAAAAATTAAACTGGAGAAAAACTCAACTCTAGAAATATAATCTTGAGAGAAGGAGAAGATAAGGAATGAGAATGAAATGAAAAAAAGGATGGAGGTATTTATAGGTTAGATTATTTGCGACGGGCCCATTTGCGACGGGTATCCCGTCACAAATAGTATTATTTACGACGGTGCCCGTCGCAAATACCTTGGACAACATTTATTAAGGTCAACCGGTAAATAGTTATTTGCGACGGGTCCCGTCGCAAATAACCACCTGTCGACATACTATTTGTGACGGGGGAATATTCCCGTCGCAAATACCTTTTACCGCCGCCGGTTATTTGCGACGGGAATATTCCCCCGTCGCAAATAAGTTTCCCGCGGTTTGGCGCGAAAACCGCGCCTGTCCTTTTGCGACGGGGAAAGCTGTCCCTTCGCAAAAGGCTACTTATTTGCGACGGGCAAATAATCCCGTCGCAAATAAGTTTTTCACGGGACTATTTGCGACGGGATTAAATCCCGTCGCAAATAACCCGTCGCAAATGCCCTTTTTTCCCGTAGTGCCTCTTCCCATACCGGAGTGGAAATGAGACAATATTATGATGGAATTTGTCATGGGGCTACCAAACACTCCTAGAAGGAACGATGAAATATGGGTTATTGTTGATCGTCTTACCAAGTCAGCACATTTTCTTGTTATAAGAGAATATCTACCCCTGGAACGTCTAGCAAGACTAAATATTAATGAAGTTGTGAGACTTCATGGAGTACCCCTATCGATTGTTTCTGATCGTGATCCCCGTTTTACTTTAAGATTCTGGAAAAGTATTCAGAAATCCCTGGATACTGAACTTCATTTGAGCACTGCTTACCACCCTCAGACAGACGGACAATCAGAACGAACTATTCAGACCTTAGAAGTCATGTTGAGATCTTTCTCACTTGACTTTCAGGGTACGTGGGATCAAATTTTATGTCTGATAGAATTTTCCTATAACAATAGCTTCCATTCGAGTATTCATATGACACTATATGAAGCGTTATATGGAAAGAGTTGTCGTACACCAACCTGTTGGGATGACGTTGGTGAAAGAAAACTTGTAGGCCCAGAACTGGTGGAGGAAACGATAGAAAAGGTGAATGTAATCCAAAATCACATCAAAGAAGCTCAAAGTAGGCAGAAGAGCTATGCCGATAATCGAAGGAAGGATTTGGAATTTCAAGTCGGTGATCATGTTTTCCAAAAGGTATCTCCATGGAAGGGAGTCATACGTTTTGGTAAGAAAGGTAAATTGATTCCCAGGTACATCGGACCTTTCGAAATTCTAGAACGAATTGGGGCTGTAGCTTACCGATTGGCAATGCCGCCAAGTCTCTTCAAAGTTCATGATGTGTTCCACGTATCTTTGTTGAGGAAATACATGCCTGACCCAATGCATGTACTCACTTACGAGGAATTAGAACTGGGACCCGATCTGTCTTATTGCGAAGAGCCCGTCTGGATTCTTGATACTAGAGAACAAGTACTGAGAAATCGGACGACGTGTCTGGTAAAAGTTTTGTGGAGAAACCATAAGATGGAAGAGGCAACGTGGGAACCCGAGGAACTTATGATGATGAACCACCCGATTCTTTTCATGTGATAAATATTCTAGAAATTTCGAGGATGGAATTATTTGAAGGAGGGGAGAATTTAACACCCCAAGCTTCTATGGTACGCTTCTCTTTGAATAACATGATAGCGTGTGTTGTATGCAACACCGAGTTCTAACACACCATAACGAATCAAACTAGCCGTTATGAATAGTAATACCTATATTTTAAAATTATATATATTTTATTTTTTAAAATGGACTTCATTTTTGGATTCATAATATCTAATTTAGCCTAAGGTGAAATTTTTGTACTTTTCGGATAACTTTAATATTTTGATGAATAGTGAAAATTACTAAATTTTAATTAAAAACAACTTTTTTAATCAAAATAATTAATAGTGATAAATTATGATTTTGAGTGGTTTTAAAGTATATTTAGAATATATTTTTACCATTTAATATAAAGTTGGACATTGGACATAATTTTAAAATTAAACCGGACATAAACAAGTGTCAATCTTTTGATAGTTATTATCTCTTAAAAACACACTTTTTGTTTTAACAACGAGAATTAATTTTAAATTAATTTCTGCCACTTCTGTGTTTTGAATTTGAAAAAATGGATTCCATATTTGGAATCAGTATGTTCAAATTGTGTAAACAGGTTACTTTTATTTTTATAGATTTTGAATAATTACTGCGGTAAATATTTTATTTACCATGGTTAAGGGTAAATCCGGTAAATAAGGGTTAAAAAAATAATATTATAATAATACTAAATTATCCTAAAACGTGTCCTAGCCTTATTGGTTGATACATGTTCGACCATAGGCATATTTGGGTCGATTTTGGGACCCCATGGAGCCAGTTGTAGGTGATAGGGACACATTATTTTAATTAAGTTAAAATAAGTACAAAACTGACATAAGTATATATCTTTTAGAAAAACAATTTTTACATAGTGTTTAATATGTTGTATTTTCGACTATAAATATTCATTAGAAAGATAAAAAGATTTCCTACATGATGATATTTTATTTATAATTTTTAGAGACTAAATAATTTAATTTATTTATGACACAATGATGATGCAGTAATTACCATAATAGTGAAAAATTAAAATAATTGATATTATAAATACCCAAATAAGTATAATTTGAGACTTTTAATGAATTAAAAATATTAGAATTTATTTAATTAACTTTTTTTGAAGTAATCATTATGTTATGAGTTTCAAAAATCAACTATTGAATAGTGTCAAAATTGATATAAATGTGTTTTTAAAAAAATATTATATTATTAATTGATATTAAATTCCTAAAAATCTATGGTTCGACCAAGAAACTTATATCATGATTGGTGTATCATTAATGGACCACTTGGGGGTCGCTTGGATGTATATGGTATGTTTATTAACCACATAATATAAAATTACAAAAAGACATTGTAAAAGTGAAACTAATTAACTTAGAGTTAATACTTAAAGATAAGGTTAATATAGTAACCCAAACCTGTCTAAATTATATTGGTTGAATTGTTTTCGAATTATCCCCACCTTAACTTTTGAATAATAAAATTTTGAGAAATTATAAACCGAATATTAATTTATTATAAATTAATATTTCTAGCTTTTCCAAAGGTTCCCCTCACCCCTCTTATAAAAGGGCACTCCTCCTTCTCATTTCTTCACACCTTCAAAGACTTTTGGTTCGGCCAAACTCTGCCCAAGTACACTCCCAACTTCCCTCAATACAACCTAGAGGCCTTAGTTTTATCATAAATCCATCCTAAGGAGCCCTTTTGATCAAATCAAAAGGAAGAACCTGAAGAAGAGGTAATGTTTTCACCACCCCTTTTCAAGTTCCTTTCTTATTCCACTTCTTCTTTCTTTGTTATTACCATTCTAAAATAATAACTCCTGTATCTTATATATACTATGATGTTATTATAAATATGGTACAACCATATTCAGTATTCTATCCACCCTTTGAATAACATGTCACCATACGTGCGTACGTACGACTTACCGTCTCCACGTCGTGGTGTAATTGTTATTCAATATATTATTATTTGGATGGGTATAATAATGATGTGTAAGTCATGTAAATAAAAAATATAACATGTTAATGATTCTATATATATGATATACCATCCATTTATATATTATTTTAATATCAAAAGAATGATATTGTCGCTCGTGCGTACGTACGGACTACTGTCTCCACGAACGCGATGAGATTCATTCTCCATCGTATCCATTAAAGTATAATTATCATTTGATGATTTAAAAATGATGTTTAAGGACATGATATCATTATGGATATGAATAAGTTACAACCTATCCATCACAAACACGGCTTATTTAACAAAACATATAAAATAGAAGGAGTAAGTTAACACCAGAAACGACGATAATTCAAATATATTATTAACAAATCAATGTTAAAAGATAATATATGATATCATATTAATATATATGATTTTTGTATAATTTAATAACAATTATTTCACAATTATACAGAAGGTTAACCTACCCCAACCAAGGAAAAGTACAAGGTAAGGGTTATTTTGCAATCTCTTCATTATCTGAGGTTGTTTATACGTAATAATCTACTGGGATTTCTTTATCATCCACATCCATGTTTCTTAAAAATGAATTTCAAAACATTTTTACTATTTACTAGAATATGGGTTAAAGTCATTTATACCCTTTTTTTACTTTTTATAAGAGGTTTATAAAGGAATATTTCCGTCGTTTTCCAAACAAGGTGCTTTTTAACCTTTTCGACAGAATTAAGGTAAGAATGTTTTTTTAACTTATACGGTGGGTGCGGTTATTTTCTGCCGTTATAAAATCGTCGAAGCTTCCCTTACAATCTTATAATAATATTTTCAAAGAAAAAGTTTTATTTTATAAATATATGACTCTTAAAAGATTTCAAAAATAGAAAGAGATATTTCTCTAAAAAGAGTTTTGATTTCATCTATGTCAACATCCTTCGATGGATTTTATGCTTATTTTAGTTGATTTATTAAGATAGAAAACTCCTATATTGTATTGAAGGTTTTGTGATATGTTCGACTGTGGATGTCCTATTTTTATACCATTCATAGTTTATGATGAAAGTATTGACATTTCGTATGCTAGTTTTACTACGAATGTTTATGTTATGTTTAAACCTTTTCATATGGGAATGCATTGGACTTAATATGTGATGGGTGGAGCCTGCTATAGCTCCTCGATGCATCGGTAGGTCTCATGAGACAAACTAGTGTCTTGTCACAAGGCCTTGAAAAAATCTTATTTGTAGTCTTGGCACGAGGCCTTGGCTATGTGGTTATGATAGTCTGGCATTATGCATTCCATCATTATGAAAGTGGTTATTGATATTGCATGTGATTATTCGATTAGTAGAATATCCATGTGAATAAGTAAATGGAATTATTTCATTTTTCATTTTCCATACTATGTTTATGTTCAAGTTTAAAAGGCTTTTGTTTTAGTTATACATTGCCTTAAAAGTTTATGCTTATTTTTGAAAGTTTCCACTATATTGTTATCCTTACTGGTCATTTGAGCTCACCCCTTTTCTATGTTTTATTTTTCCCAGGATGTGAAGAAGTATGTTATGAATGACCTGCATGGATAGTATGTGGGGATATGAGTGTCGAATATGGAGACTATGTTGTTGTAGTAGTTTTTCACTTTGTGATGTAATGTAAAACTTTTTGAATATATCTAGTGTTTCCAAGGCTACCAAACCAATCGGTCTTTCGATATTTGATATTTCTTGTGATCATGCCAATGTTATGTAATAATGCACCGACTCTGGGTAACTGGGGTTGGGGCGTTACAAAAGTCAGTAAAGGAATATGATTCCAAAATTAGACTTTTGTTTTGAGTTTGTTCCCAATATATATGTTATTTTATATATATATAATTGACTACATCCATTACCCAAATATTTCATCTATAGGTAGTATGGTATATTTGAATAATCGGGCTATTATGGCTTATGGTCGTAGTGTATGTTCTAATACGAGTTATGACAGTTCTCGATTTCTGACATACTTGTATATATCGGTTATGATTCCGTATGGTTATTGTATACATCTATATTAAATATGAAATATTCATAATATAAAACTAATTGAGGTATAATTTATATTTATATAAGTCTATTATGTACTGAGGTTATTGCATGTGATTATGGGTATGTTACAATGATATGATTGTCATGAGATTCACAAGGTGCAGTATAAGATGCTATGGTTATTATATGTTCGAACAGATGTGATGTATGATTTTTGGATAGTGTGGTAGAACTAAGATTTTATTCATTTCATTTTAGGGATTCTATTTTATTTGTATTTTGGTAGTGGGTCGCAATCATGTTATAAATGATCTTTTATTATGCTAAATACCTATGTTAATTACATGGTGAGTGAGCCTTGGACGGGTTTGAAAAACAGTTTACCTCTTTTGAGGATGAGTTGGATTGTAATTTTATTTACATGGTATTTATTAATATTATTCAACATTCTAATGATATATATTTTTTAGAATCCCATTGGATTTTCTTGTTTGATCACCCCTATATATATTACCTATTTTTAGGATTTTTAACTTAGATTTCTGATAGCATTTGGTGATAATAGATCAAAGTGTTGTTTATAGGATAAGATATTTTGTGTCATTTTATAGGTGTTAATCGTGATATATTTTTCAATTACTTTATTAAATTTTTTATAAAATTATATGTATTGTAATGGTTATTTATTTATTTTATTGAGTTGATTAGTTGGTCTCTTATCATTTTCTGGTATATATTGTGTGTAATACCTCCCATATGGATACATCATATACCCTTGGTGGTAGTCTCTAAACTATCGGATTTTGGATGTAGGATTTAGTGGTAACACTAATCGTCACTGCCATAACATGAGTGCTACTATGGGGGTTGGGTCTTGACACCCATATAATTAAAATTTTCCCTTCGCTTAAATCATGTTTTCCATGAAATGCCTCTCATTTCATCAATAAATGTTACCTACATATACCAATTATTAGAAATTCATTTTTATACCCTTAATCTACCTAAATTAATTCCCAAAGATTCCTTTACCATTTTATGGATACATAGGTTACATGAAAAAAGTACCAAGGGCATCAAAATAAAGAAGAACATTATTTGAGGAAGTGATCTATCGAAATTATGTAGCACTTTCATCATGTCAATAATAATGGTAATATATTTTTTATTTATAATTTTGTATGTTTTAAAAAGACGAAAAATAAATATATATAGTTCCTAATATAAATATGAGTAACTAATATAATTTTTAAATAGAAAATATGAATGGTTTATTTCTTATTATGTAGATATTTAAGATTATTAAAATTATGATAAATTGTATTCCAATGAAATTATTCATTGTAATACGTATCCATAACATAAATGGATTGAACCAGAAAAATTATAATTAATTATTAAATGATGATTATATTTCCCAAAGCATTATAGATTTAATGATATCGTAAACAATAATAGATGATAATGACCATGAATCCATAAGAAGAAAAAAATGGAACAAGAAATATCCAATGAAAAAAATAAAATTTGACCAACTAATATATTTAATAAATTAATATGATATAGAAATATAAAAGGAAATAAATGTAAATATCCCTTGTGATAGAGATTAAATCCTCATTGCATATTTTATTTTATGTATATTATATATTATAATTTGGAAATATTTTTCTGTAGTTTACTCATATTTTATTGGATACATATTAATATAATATGCCATTATAAAATTTTCCTTTATAACTAAAAAATTACGAAATTTTTTGTCAGTGTTCTCCACTAGTTGTCTTTATTTTTGGATATAATTAATTATTCATTAGAATTTATCTTTATGTAGTATATTCTACCATATTTATGTCTATTATAACATTTCTCCTCTTCCTTTTGGATATTATTTCTATTTAACATTTATTTACAGTGTTTGAAATATTTATAGAGGTTTCTTAAGTAATTCTTATTTCACAATGTTAAACTTTTTCATTTATAAATATATACCTGTATGTTTGGTATATTCCACAGTTTGAGTATATAATTTATATTTTCATTTATTCTAACTTCATAAAATAAACTTTTTTGAGTACAAAACATCAACTCTCTATTTTAGATATTTTCCTTCCATATCAAATCTCATTATACCATAGATCTATATTTTTATTATTTTAAAATAAAATATCTATTTTTATTATAGAACTCACAAATTTCCAAATAATCCAATAAAAAATAATATTTAATATCGTCTATGTATCATCAACATAAATATAAATTATAATACTTAGTGGACTTTTAGATATCATAAAGCCACACCATGTATCACCACCTCCGTTCTGTTAATGGGGGGAATTATATGATTATAGGAATTTCACCACACTCCATCCATTTATATTATACAACATTCACCCCATACCATTATAAATTCCATCATATTGAAATTTAAAAGATATAAGGATTATAAAATAAATGCATTGATTTTAAAATAAGGCTGTAAAAACGTCATGATAAAGAGAAATATTTATACACAATTACCTGTAAAACCTATTGTCACATCACAACTAAGTCAAAATACAAAAAACAATTACAAGACGAGGATTGAGAGCACTCCAAATCCTCGCTGGAGACCATTATTTGAGTTAAAACACCACCATAATTGAATTTTATAATAATAATTATGGTGGAAAGTTGGATAAAATAGTTTGATAAGAATAATAAACTATTATATTAGAATAGGAAAATAAATGACATTGAAAAACTATAACACTCCTTATAATGGGTTAATAGAAAAGTTGAGAACCCATCAAAAAAGGGGAGTGTGAATGTTTAGATTTGAATCATGTGAATATTTATGAATCATTAGATGAATTACAAATGCAAATGATCAATAGGTTGAGATGTATTTATATATGCGTTATTTTGGATCCTTCATTAGTTTATTATTTCATAATAATCCTTCTCCCCTTCTTTTTATGTATGTGTAACAAAATGAGATTTTTATTAACCATTTTTTAATTTATCCATTTGGAATAAAGAATAATATATATATATATATTTAGGGTTTAGTTAATGGAATCCATGTGGATATAGATGGTATTTATAGATCATTTGTTATGGAGGGTGGAATTTCTACTAGGGGCTTGAGATTACATTGCACATGAAATTATCTTACATTAGATCTTAAGAGGGTCTTTCATGTAAAAAATATGTTGGAATTGGATCAAAATATTACATTTTCCTACAAATGGATATTGTCATTGTATAGATAGATATTATTTAGTGGATGACATAAACTAAATTATGGTTTGAGATTCCACTGGGTGACGTGTCTTATCCCACTAATGTGAGTGACATTCCAAAAAAAGAATCCCCATAACGCTATTATTGATTTAATGAAAACTTATTTTATGATTTTCAATGAGATGTGATTAAATTAAAATGTAGATTCATGGTATACATGAGAAAATGTGGATGTAGGGACACTATCTAATGGACTTTAATTAAATTATAGTGGCAAGCTAAATCCGAATTGAGGATTGTCACATTAATATATTGGTTTTGTGATTCCATATTTACATTCACCAGTAGGTTAATTCTACAGTCTAAAGGAGTATTTTTCTACCAACCATATATTAAAACACTATAAATTCAAATAATGAGTTATATAATAAATCTATTAAGCATAGAATATTAATTAATCCAATAAAATCCAAATTTATTTCATTTTTATGTTATTATAATTTTTTACTCTATAATTTTTTTAAAAGGTGGAGGCCAAAGACTCATTTTATTATAAAAGAAATTCAAATAGCACTTTTAACATGGTAGAGGGAGACCAATTACATAGCCCAAATGCCTAATGGGCATGTAGCCCATTACATAGCCTGCAGGCCCAATTTTTTGGCCCAAGGCTCATTCTATGAAAAGTAACCTAGCTGCTGCAGTACAGCCGCTGCTACAGTGCCCTGCCACCGCTACAGTACCTTCCAATCAATAGTACCACCACTACTATTGTACCGCTATAGTACTGCTACAGTACCATGCGCACAATGGGTTTTGAACCCCCATTTTTCATGTAGTTATTTTCTCTATAAAATGGAAATATATTTCTTACATTATCCTATTATAAATTATATATCAAATACTCTAAATTATATACTAAAAATATAGTTGAATCAAACCTAAAATTTTTACTTATTCTTTTTCCATAACGAATGCCTCTAATAAATTATTTTCTTTAAGATACCACTTCATCCTTTTTTAATGTTTTTCTAAAATAAATGTCAATTATATAATTTCTTAATAAATCTAAATATTATTATGAAATCCAATTTTGATTTACACTTTAGTCATGCTTCATATCTCACTCCCCAATTTCACAAACATTAAATAATTAATATTCAATTAGATATGATAAATTCATTTTCTTCTTATTTATTCATGTAATTTTGTACCTTTATTTCAACATATCACTAAAACTATTAAATAATTTAATCATTTTTATTTAAACCATTCATGAGAATAGCACTTATTAGGTGATTAAAGATAATAGAGAACTATATCAATCCAAATAGTAGAAAATCTATGAGGTTATTTATTATAAATAATTAATCAAAGAAATATTTGGAAAACTGGATCTAAAAATTCATTAACTCTTTATTATAGATTTTGATTTTTCACATAAACACACACACACACACAAACACAAACAAACCATTCTTTAGAATTTTCAAGATAATTTCTGGTTGTAAAAAACATATAAAATTATTCTATTATGAATAGATATTTTTAATTAGTTTTTGAGTAATGATTTATCTAATTTTTTTGTAGAAATTGATTCACTCAATTTTCAGTTCTGTGAAATAGTTTATGAAAAATACATTTTGGTGAACATAAATATTTTTTAAATTAAGATTTATTATTAAAATTTTAAAAAATTGAATCCTTATATTCAAAATTGAATTGTGTATCCTATTGAATTCAAAGATATGATGTATCCATTTGGAATAAAATCACTTAAAAAGATTATTTAAATAAAAAAGGACACAAAAAACATGTAATAGGTTAAAAATCCCACACACTTTAAATTAAATACCTATTTTAACTACAAAATAAGTATATTTTTATAGGGTAAATAATAAGACAGAGAGATAACCCATTTTTATTGACACCATTGGCTTTGAGTTATAACCTTATGTACTAGTTTATACTATCTACAAAAACATTATGAAAACGTAAAAAAAATATTCAATGAAATAATAAATTATAAATAAGAAGTCAAAATAATTCATTGATTAACCCTCAAGTAGGTAATTGGTTTATACTTCTAATAGTTAGGCATTACTGGTTTATTACACCCAATATTATGGTATATGGGGTTTTTTATAGAATCCACCATAGCGTATTATTCCTGATATATATATGTGGATATTAGGTGTTGAGAACCAGAAGAGAGAAAAAGATAGTCCCAAAAACCTTATTAGGATAATTACTTAAAGGGAATAATGTGGGGGGGGGGGGTAGATGAAGTTATACAGCCTAATATCTTGAGTGATATCATCCTCTATTAGATAGTCTAGTCTATAATGTGGAGGTTTTCAGGTCACCACATTCCCCTTGATCCTTTATTCTTGAATTATCAACCCTTAGTGGTATTATCCTAAAATCATAAACAATTTTATACTTATATATGTCTTCATATTTATATTATTATCTATCTTGGTAATTGTTATATATTTCTACATCAAATGATGGAATGTGGTGAGTAAAGTTTTTCAACTGAATCATAGAAAATATAACTTTAGGTGAATCAAATGTTCTATCATCTCCCTTAGAAATTATATTTAACATCTATTATTCATTATTTAGTGGATCTATAATAATTTTAGACTTCTGAGTGAGATGTGGGTTTTGAAATTTTACTTTCACCTTGATGATGTGTTCTAAATCATTTATAGGGAATAACTCAGTGTGTGCCTAAAACTCTAGTTAATGGAATGCAGGTAAATAATGCAATAAATTTTTTATCTCCATGAAAAAATATTATAGAATTGGTTATTCTAGGTACTGTTTTACATACTCAATGATATCCTTAAATTCCAATAATTCATAGTTTTATTTATACAAACCTTTAGTATACATTGAGAGTAACTGCATAACGTCACCGTTGACAAGGGACAATACAACAAAAAAATTCATTTATAGATTCATAAATTTAATAAAAGTAATGAAAATAGTATCAAAAAGACAAAATAATGTTTTATTAAAAATGTATCATATAAAAAATAAGTATTTAATGCAATAATTTCATGTGATTAAAAATCCATAAAATATAAAATTTCTTATAGTGAAGCATAGTGGATGACTGCAGTTGTATCCCAATGATATTTATCCAATAAATCACTATTATATTTTATTATTATTTTTGGAATTTTATTTTTTACTGATAGAATTTAATATTTTGGGTTTTTGTGGTGTTATGTGAAAAAAATGAATAATAATATAAATCAGCGCAATGGTTGGGAAGAAGTGGGGGGTGAAATGTTTGGATAACAAATTTCATTCATTGTTTATATTGGTTTCATATAATGGATTGTTTATAAAATAAATATCATTAATGGATCCCCAAACACAACATAAATTTTTAGTATTAATGCGATTTTGGATATATTCCTGGAACACCATATCTCACCACCTCTATAGTGTGATGTGATAGACATTCTCTGACTCCTCAAATCATCATAGGTTGCGAAAATTAAGATAAATTTGAAACATTTTATCCTAAAAGTGTATATAGGTAAAAAATTACTTTTTCATGTAATATGGTCTTGAAAATGTTTTATAAATTATTTTGGTCTTGAAAAATAATGATCACTATAGAGAAAAAGTTTTTTATAAATGCATAGTGTTTAAATTTTCAGGGATTATTTAATATTTAAATAATTAAATATTAATTTATTCATGACCTTCCATTCATGGATATTAGTTAAATGTATTTTTGAATTTATATTCAATCATCATGGTCGATTCTATAATATGGGCTTTACAAGGTGAGATAGAAACCTATTGTCGGTGCTGGGCACATGACTCTTTTCTTTTCTTTTTATTTTTATATTTTCATATATTATTATTTTTTCCTTTTATCTACCCTTTCACCCGTTGGGATTCCAATACATAACACTTGGTGATTTGAGGTTTTGTGACTAAGACAGGGAGAGTGAGACAAGAGGGACATCGATAGGGAGGAGGAATAACCAAGGACTTGTCCCGAGCCCAGATCAGAGTATAGAGGTGATGGGTAGTGGATGTGGCATGAATAATTGACTATTTTTACCCAAAGGTATTCCAACATTAATTTATTTTCCAAAAAAGCTCTATATATTACTTTATTTATGTTTTAATGAAAAATATTCCTTTTTGGGGAACCCTTTAATAGTAGATCTAGGTTAAATCCAGATGAAATGGGGTGTTCAAGAAATTTTGGTTGTTTTTTGTTCAGGAAAAAACATGTACACGACATGTATTTATGAGAAAACACATGGTGTTTTCTTAATATTGAAGGAATATGAATTTTGGGGGACTACACACTTTATGACGAGGGTATATTCCCTTTGGAGAAATCATGGGCTGTTCTCTGGGACATGATCATGTAGGGTACATAATTAGATCATGTGTGATCTACATAGCCAGAGGCCATGTACAGATATTAGACATACTCTTTGTGGGGGTAAAAGTATTGGTACATGGTTGGGAACCCAATGTGGGGCTCAATCCATGGACAATGTTGTATATTCCCCATATTTAGGTGTTTTAAAATTCGAGTAGGGTTGTGGTACATGGGTTGGATCCCATGAGGTGTTTCACATACTGTACATGGTCCATATTTTATTTACTTTGGAGAAGAACATGATATATGGACAACATCACAGGACTAGGGAGAACCTTTGGGGTATATTCTATGTACCCTAAATACAAGTTGTTTACATTTTCCTCCCTTTGCATATTTTCCCTCTTTTTCACCATTAAGTCATAATTGGATATAAGAGGAGTCAATTCTGAGTGTTTTCTATATAGAATGTGATGGTGGAATCAGGTAGATGTTTAGAGGTCATCTTGATGGTTAATTTTGGGAATGATGGTTTAATATGTGGATTTACTTTAGGTATGATTTTAGAATCATCCAATAGGATGGTTTTTAAGCTTTGAGGCTCAGATAAGGGTTGTGAGATCGGTGATCAACCTTTCTTGATAGTTCCATGATGATCCATTTGAGGTTCTTTAGAATTTTTTTTAAAGATTGGATCTTGTAGTATCTCTAAAGATATCTTCATTTTCCCTTGTGTGTTGCGACCGATTAAGTGAGTTTTGACAAGTCACTACTAGAATTTGAACCTACATCCATGGATCTAAAGCCACATACAATACAAATCATGGCTATAGATCACTTATACCCACGCCTGTTTTGCTCTTCGTAGAATTAGCTCCCTACGTGAGCCCTTTCCTCCCCCCATCCTCACGAGTTTCCGATCCCCACTACCCCGCGATCCTACTCCCTCCTATGATGCTCCTCCTCTCCCGACTTCTCCGATGTGGCCACCCCACATGCCCACGAACCTCCTTCTCTGACATGGCTCTTGCATAGTTTCGATGCGACCCCCCCCCCCCCCCCCCCCGCGATCCTCCTCCTCTCCTGACGTCTCATTGGCCACCCCACCTCCCTGTGACCCTCCTTCTACGATGAAGCTCTAGCACGGTTCCGACGAGTGAGGAAAATGTGTGCCAGGGGCCAAACATGTTGCAGGCAGTGACCAGGATGAACATCATGTTACTCTCAGATGATATCCTGGAATTGAAAATGTCTATGGTTGTGAGGTCGGGGTTGTCGGGATCGCAGGGAGGATGGGTGGCACGCAAAGATAGAGATGAAATAGGCGAAGAAAAGAAGTGGCTGGTTGCCCCCAGCCTGCTTGTTTCCCTAACCTGGGATCTTGTGGGGCTTGACCTAGGTCTATACCTGATCATACATGTGATTGATCCATTAATAAGGTACATTTATCTAGTGTTGATTTCATTGGTACCCCATCTAGGTATGATCCCACACTTAGAAAAGTTTCTATGTACGGTTGAAAGTGGGGAATAAAATCTAGAATACCAAAAAATTGAAATAGACATCCTAAAATCAATTCCCATTCCTGCTATTAAAAAAAATTGCTTAGAGGATCCCGCAATTGGTTTGTTGGTTTGTAGGTGGGGTGACATAAATTGCTATAACGAAAACATGTTAGATCATTTTCACTTCAGCACTAGATTCCCAATCCCTCACATTTACTTTATGAATGTGAGAATAATCCTTGGGTTTATATCAGCATCCCTCGATGAGGATCATAAGATTTTTTATGATAGGATTTATATGATCGATGAACCGGATATTTACACATTCTCAATGTTTACCTTAGGATAATTAAATTCTTTGGAGTTTAACTTGTTATTAAGATCCAACCAGTAGCATGATGAGTGGGTGAGAAAAGCCTTTTCTAAATGAATCCCAATTAAGTTGAAAATACATTTTGGGAGGTTTTGTAGTAAGGGTATACCAACTAAAATTAATAACCATAGAAAATTAATTTAGATACCCTCACCATGTATGTGTTGTGAGAGGATAAAATCTGATATAGTCTAGAACATATTTTTTGATTTAGAATAGGCCCTCTTTGCTTGGGACCTTGTTGGGAAACTTATGGGATTTTAATTTTAGGGGGGATACATCTCTGACTTTTTGTGTACATTATATCAATGTGTTGAGAAACATTCATATATGGTTTACCTTAATGTAATAGTGTTTTCAGTGGTGTTTTGGTGGTTTAGGAGACAATGAACAAGGGTCTTTATGGAAGGAATAACTCCCTATATTCATTCATATTCATGTGCTATCTCTCATGGACAAACTAGGTTCCCTTCTTCCTATTGAAAAGAGAATGGATACTAGTAAGTGGATCCTCCCTAGGGATGTGATTACAAATGAAAGAGCTCCTCTAGGGTGGTCGGTCAAGTGGATACCCCCCAATGTTGGACTAAAACATAATGTGAATGTGTTATGTAAATAGGGAGTTAGGAGGATGGATTGTGCATGATTCTAGGGGATCTATGGTTATCAAATATTGATTCTTTTATTGTTTTGTTAATTCTATCTGGGTGGAGAAAATATCTTTACTCAGCGGCCTTCAAATTTGGATGATAGATAACCTCAATATTTTTATGGTTAAGTAGAACTCCAAGATTCTTTTAAGACTCCTACATGATGATGCAAGTTCTCCTTGGTATTCAGTTTATAATACTATGAAGTTTAGACCCCCCATCGATCATGGCACAAATATCATTCATACTTAGGGGGAGGGGAACTTTTATGCATAAAATTTATCCAGTAAAGAGATACCTTATGAGATCCTTGATATCTATCACATTACAGGGTATCTTCCACATTACTATGAAATTGTTGTTAGTGGTGAAACCTTCATTATTCACCACTTTAAACTCCCAAAGTGCATGATTTTCCAATAAAAGGTTCTTCTTGAGTGATCAATAATATCCCAACTATTACATCAATCATTGAAGTTATTCTAGGGATAACATTAATGGAGGAGAATGATCTGAATAATCAAGATATTTATGAATAAAACAATTTCCATCACTTGTACAATGAAAATATCAAATTCAATTGGTTGGATAATCAATTACCCAATAAAATACATGGTCTAAATCTTAAACATCTGGAAAAGTTTCCAACACATGTCCAATTTTAATCCCAACCATCTCAACATTGAATCTAATCTTTTCCATATAAATTATTAGAATAATTTTTTAAAAAAATATTGAAAATAAATTATCAATTTTCATCATTGAGATTTGATATATAAAACATTGAAATGGTTATGGAAGCCATTCCCACTCAGGTATAACCTTCCTCAATATCTTAGAAGAATCTTGTTAGACACAAACCTCTCAGGAATAACTAAATGTAGTTACTATTCCCAAGAGTGGGAAAACTATTTTAAAACCTAAACCATTAATTCCTAAACGATTAGAGTCTTAAAAATCATAGGAAAAACTGAATAACCAACATTAGAAACTGAAAAATCAGATATGGAGAAAGAGTGAATTGGTTAGGGAATGTTAAAATTCAACCACAAGAACATGTGGATATTGTTGATGGGTGTTAAAATCTGGGGAAAACCGATTTTCTATATTCAAACAAGATAAATTTGACATCTTGGAATTATATTCCTAAATATTATTGTATTATTTATGGGAGATTGTCAAGAAAATATAGGGGATTGAGGAGTTTAGATAAATAAATAACAACACTCATAGATATACACATGTAACCCATCCAATGAATATTGAGATTGATCTTTCTTATCGATACTGAAATAATATGCGGAAGATGGCCTTGATGTGTCCATTAGATAAATAACCACATACCCACATATAAATAGATTGATCTCAAACGAACTTATAATATACCATAATGGTTTTTGATTAGTTAATTGTTTTATTTGGTGATGGTGTTTAGACTACTGATCTCTTCATCATCGATGAATAGGGCCGGCCCAAGGGCGAGCCCCTAGGCTAGGGAAACCAATGGGAGGGGGAAACCTGCCACCTTCTCTCTCCCTCATTTATCTCCTACTATATCGCAGTTCCTCGACCCCACGCCTCAGCGCAGCCTCAGTTGGATTCTTTAGAACCAGCATGCAGTGGTGCGTAATCCCATTATGGCTTGTGGCTTGGGTCATATTGTGGTGTTGTTAAGTCGGTATTTAGTGTTTGGCTAGTTTAATGTCTGCGCAGGGTCCCAAGGCGGTGCTCCATTTGAGGCAGGTTGCCATTCGATGGAAACCTGGATAAATCAGGTTAGAAATTTAATATTTACTATTATTATCACTGAACTTAATACTGACCATTGATCTTTTGCGGATGTCGTTGCAGGGAATCAAGATGTTCAAGATCAAGGATACTCGACGAATTCAGCGCACATCAAACCGAAGATATATCATCACAGTAGTCACATTGCGGTCTCCTTATTGAAAGAATAGGTATGGTCACATTCTTCTGATCTACATTTCATGCTTGTTGGGAAATTTTGAAAGTGCAGACCCTCTCTCTTCTTCCTTGGAAAGACCCTTGAAGCTATCAGATTTGTGTATTTCCATGTGCGGCTTCTTAATTCGACTCATGTGGTTTTCAGATTCACGATTGAAAATGACAATTATAGGCTTTGGAAAAGTGGTTTCTGGTCCTTGTGTGGCTATTCCATGAAGGTATTGAAATCTTCCAAAGATTCCAACACTGATTTTGAACCTCCCATTGCCCCTATTTGGCTAGGATACCCTGGGTTGCAGTTTCTTTTTTTCAAGCAGGATGCTCTCTTTCCTATTTCTAGTTTAATTCTTCAACCTCTAAAATTAGATTCTTCTACTAAAAATCTTTCTCGACAATTGGTAGCCAGAGTCCTTGTTGAAACTGATATATCACAACCTTTACCTCCCCACATTTGGATTCAAAATAGTGGTTCTGGATTTTTGAAGCATGTTATTTTCGAAAAACATCCAGATTACTACATAAATGCTTTAGAATTGGTCATTCCACAAGGGATTGTTGAAACAGATTATTTTCTTCACATCCTCTTATATATTATAATTCAATTTGGGTAAAAAAAAGAAGTATAAGGAGGTGGCAGGTGTTTCCTCCAACAGTCATAGAGATTCTGTTGTTAAGGACGCTAATCAGAATATGGATGAACCCTCTAAAATTCAGCTATCTCATGTTATCTTCACTGGATTTGTGGACATGGTTCAGAAATATCATTCCATCAATGAGGAAAAAAGCGAATACTTACAAGCCTGAACCTTTTGCTTCCAAAATTACAAGTGATGCACAACCATCACAGGAAGAGGATAACAACGCTCACTCTATCTCCGGTGAATCATTGTAAGATAATTATGAGAAATATTTTCAAATTGAGGATGATTATTTGAAGTAGAGTGCAAGAAAAGGTAAGAAAGAAATGGTTGATTCATATATCTTCATTACTCCTAACCCCATGAATACTCAAAAACATAGAGATTACTAATATTGAAAGAACAATTTTCACTAGATCCTTAGAAGCCTCTAGGATAAAAAATACAGGCATTCCCCCAAAACCCATGCCTGATAAGTTTCTTGTTGATCTGAAGGGTAGAAATTGTGATGATGATGTTGATCCTGTTGTGAGGGAATCATATCAGATCAAGGAGGAATTGGGGGAATAATTGGATTCATGGATAATTGAACAAGATACAATGGTTTATTATAGATACAATGATGGTGAAATTATTGTAGCGACTTACCTTCAAATTAGAAAGAGAATGTTTATTCGGATTCCATGGAAATAGTACTTTCTTGTTTTACCCTTTCTGAAGATGGATTCCTTGGATTTATTTGGTTACTTGGCCTACTGTTTTTCGATATTTTCCATGTTGTTGTCTTCTGTTCATTTCTGTTTTCTACTACTGGATGGTTGCTTGTTTGGTTTTATCGATTCTATAGCTCCTTGCAGTTTTTGGAGGTTTGACTTGTGGTTGTTGGAATTTTTGACACTCTGTTTTGATCATAGTGATGCATATTTTGCATAATAAGGTGTTGGGATCCTTAATATGGTGCCATTTTATTTCAATGCATTGAATTTCCTTGGATCGCTTGCTGAGTTTTCAATCCAGTTTCATATTACTAACTAGCTAGTAGAGTTATTGACAATATTGATGATGCAACCTTTCATTCAGGTGTCATTGGATGCAACTGTTATAAGTAGTGGATTTTTCAGCATTTTTTGTCTGCTCAAGATCTTATGGACATCGTAGCAGTGTCTCCCTCTTCCTAGGGATTTTTTGCTTTTTGTGCTGAACAAAGCCATATCTATAACCATGTATCACTGAACTCTTTCAAGTTCTCTGATGCTTCCAGTTATCAGGTTTTTAAAATCAGGTAATTATCCTTAATTTTTTTAATATTTACAGATACAATATAATTATTTTTCCCCCTTTTAAGTATGTCAAAGGGCATCATTTTGATTGAGTGGCTTGGGTAACAATTTTTTCTGGGCCGACACTGTCGATGAAGTTGGTAAAATAGAGATGTACAGTTCTCATTTCCTTCCATAAGTATCAAGTGTTCTCAATTCAGATATCCTAGTACGATTTTCTATCTCTATCTCTAAACGAGGAAATGATATTGCAGGAGTTGCAGAATTAAGGAGACATCCGGGGGCATCCATTTTCAAGTTGAACAGGAATAACATGGATGTCGTTAAAGAAGATATTTTCTCACAATGGGCAGATTTTCGTTGTAACCATTAGGTGGTGAATGCAGTTGTGGAAAGAAACCTCTTTAAGAGTTAGGTATGGCTACAATTTAAATCGAGAGTTATATGACTGTATTTATGTCAAATTTTATTTTTGTGATATATGTGGACCAATTTTATGTTAAGATGTAATACAACTTAAAATAATAATAAAATATAGCTTAAAATTATTTACTTTTAAAGGAGAGACACTCCCGCATCAAAATCCATTGATTTAAATGAATTTGTATTTTCATCTCTCTAGTGTGATTTTCATGAAATCAGATTACTTCCATATCGTGTTTTTCAAACCACATAACTCGGCATGTATAGGTGTAAAAACCTTGATTTCGCACCCAAACACACATGTTGTGTGTGCAAGGGGATAGGAGTGTGCAAGGGGGTGCATGGGATGTTTAAGAGGGGTGCAGGGGGGGGTCCAGTAGGGGGTGTGTGCATGGGGACATGGGGGTTGCAAGTGGGGATGTGCAAGGGGGTGCATGGGTGTGCAGGGGGTTCTATATTGGGTGGGGGGATGGGAAGGGGGTTTGGTTGCAGGGGGGGCTGGTAGGGGTGGGGGAGGCAGGGGAGGGTGGAATGGGCAGGGGACTGGAAGGGGGAATTTGCAGGGGCAGGGGGGACTGGAAGGGGGTGGGGGGATGGCAGGGGGGGACTAGAGGGGGGAATGGGCATGGGCAGGGGATGCATGGGGAAAGCAGGGGCATGGTTGGGGTGGAGGGGGGAAAATCTTGTAAAGATGAATGCGCAAAAATCAATAAAGAATAATCATTTAGATTATTATTGATTGCACCAGAAAATATATAATTGTGTTGACACAAGTTATAATATTTAGAGGAGAAAGATATATTTGGTTCCACAATAGCTAAAAGAATAGGGTGATGCGTGTTAACCATTCTTTTCAAAACATTGAGGGTGTCAGAGTTTGCAATACCCTGACAATTCCAAAAAAGGATCTTCATTTAAACCTGTGTTTGGAGTTAGAACTCCCTTTTTTTCTGGTTTCCAGATCCTTTATTTCAAGTAGACCTTCTAACTTCTTGAGTATTAGTGGTCTTTTCTTGTTCTTTTTGAAAAATTACATTGTTCTTATTTGTGGGTTCTTTTATTTGTGAAATCATATCTGAATATGTGGTATCCTTTGAGCTTGGCGATAGGTCATTGATACTTTGAGATACCAGGATATCAGACATTGCAGCACAGTTTTCATTTATCAAAGTAAGGGGATTGGAATTACCTTGAGCCTTTGTATCCACTATTGATAGTGGCTTGACAATGTTAGATGAGAGTCTTTGTTTCTGTTCTTGGGAGTTCTTATTTTCTTGCATATGGAGCGGTTCCAGCACAACAGGTAGAGTATCATGTAGAACATATTCTAATGGAATGTAACATATGCAGTAAAATCAGTACATAGGTTATGTGTCTCGGGATGAAAAACCCTGTTGATAGAGACAGTGTGATTATAGGGAGTTGAAAAATCATGCGTTTTGTTTTCATTCCACTTTTTTATAGTGGTAGCATTTGGAGTTAAAACCGGGTCCCTGTTTCTAGTTTTTTTTAAAGCATTAAGGTTCGGGTCCATGGTGTTCAGATCACATAAGTGTAATAAAGCAGAATCATAAAGGAAAACATTAGTGCATGAGTCTATGGAACACTGGGAACTAAGAAGTAAATTGCTGACGTTTTGACCATAGAGCATATTTTCAGACTCCATACAATAATCTCCACCAACAATAGTGGGAGGAGTAGGCATACCTGGGACAGCTGGATCTAAAGTAGAATGATGTTTGATAGAGATCAGATGACTCTGCTTCTGCTCCTGGGGGTCTTTAAAATCTGCATATGTTTGGGTACTAGAACCAAAGGTGTATTGTTATGTATGACAAGTTCCATGTTCTTTATCATGTCTACTTTAGTGCAGGCTTTTTCCTACTCAGTGGATAGACTAATAGTGTCTAGGACCATATTTTTAATTTCAATTAAGTGGCTTTGATCATTAGTCAAATTTTCTTGTTCTTCAACATAATCTACCCAGCTAAGAACAAAGTGTAATCCCTATTTCTTGCTTTTAAGTGATGATGGAGGTTTACTTTATTCTAATATTTTGGTGATTTTTGATTTTTGAATAGGAAATTGAAGGTGATGTTTGAAAAATAAAGAGATTTATTAATGATCATGTTATTTAGTATTGTGATATAAATATCAATTTGAATATTATTTGTTCATTGTTGGTTATGGATTCGTGTATCATTTATCATGTACAGTTGACACATTGATCACATATATATAAGAAGTTGTTATATCTCATTTCTTTTCCCACTAGTTTCTTATAGGTTGTTTATTATGATAAGACCGATTCTATCCACCACCATCGAAGAAAATGAGTTCAAGATTTGGGTATGGTTTATTCCTTTTTAATTCATTGGCCCAATTTTAATTAGGGCTTTTTTGATTTTTCGGTTCCTTATATTTTTTTGTGTGTTTTGGATTTCGTTGAAGTGCATTTGAGTCGCCGTTGAAGAAGGCTAACATGTGTATTCATAGGTAGGTATTTGCATATATAAGATCCTCCTTTATATATATTCACTCATGGTAGTATGAATATATATATTGGGGAAAGGTGTGCTTATATATAGATATAAAAAATGCATACGCGTGTAAGTGTAAAAGGGTATATGCAAGTATAAACATATATCTAAGGACCCCCTTGTGCATATTTGGCCATGAAAATATGTACATAGGGTCCAGGTGTACTTATATACCTGTTATGTTGCATATTCTTTCAAGAAGAAAAAAGGAAGATTCGAGTTGTCGTCAAAAGAAAACGCGCCTTAAGGTTGAGGTAGGTTCCCGATCCTAGCCTATTTAATTCAAGAATGTTTTAAATTTTATTTATTTGACTTCTTAATTATTCATTTTTATATTAAATTTCAATTCTTGAATATGTGTTAGTTAAGATAATTGTTTTGTTTGATAAATAAGTCATGGTTTTGTAATAAAACCCCACCAATGGAGGTGCGATGTCTGCGAAAACTCACAGTGGTATACCTTTCTTATAATTATTTCATTGATGTTTTTCTTATACTTGATGTTGTTGTTAGTCATAAAGCACACATAGTATATAGAACCATGTAAAGGAATGGGGTTTAAATAAATTATATACTTCTATTGAATGAATAGAAACATTAAAATCCAAATTAAACTATGAATTTTTAATCAAATTAGTGGAATATTCCATGAATAAAGAGATGGCTTCTTTGAAGTCAGAAAATTCAGATATTGTTGAACTTTAAGGGGGTAAAAGGGAACATGAAAATAAGTGGGATAACTAAATTAATAAATTGAATGATTTTTATAAATGATAACAATTATGGATGGTAATAAAATGTTATTAGTATAATGAAAAAGTTTATTTTTTGGAAATATTCTCACTAAATATAAGCATTATACTAGCCTCCTCCCACTCCCTTCGCTCTTGGCCGGAAGATGCTGCCCTGTGGATGTCGCTGGACCGGGCTAACACGCCGCGGTCACG
The DNA here is from genome assembly GCA_963277665.1 of Viscum album. Classification (NCBI taxonomy): domain Eukaryota; kingdom Viridiplantae; phylum Streptophyta; class Magnoliopsida; order Santalales; family Viscaceae; genus Viscum; species Viscum album. Next base: position 2,099,287,037 of record OY728122.1, read on the forward strand.
CCACGGTCACAACGCTGTCACGCCACTGTCACGCCGCGGTCATGCCATGGTCACGCCGTGATTTGACCCTGCTCCGGCCACATCCATCCCACACCAGCCCCCTTCCACCTTCATTTCAGCCCGCTGCCACAAGCATTTTAGCCAGAAACAGCCCCCCCTACCACCATCGAATCAGCCCACACCATCCCCCAACACCTTCAACCAGACCCCTTCCACCAGCATTCCATCCTCCTCCCGCTCCCTTCACTCTTGGACGGAAGATGCTGCCCTGTGGATGTCGCTGGACCGGCCTAACACACCACGGTCACACTGCGGTCACACCGCGGTCACGACGCGGTTATGCCGTGGTAATGCCATGATTTTTCCCTTCTCCAGGACAACACCCCGCGGTGGTTCGCAGTGATAGTATTCCAAGTGTCTTGTGACTAATGTTGAGACTGAATAATTACAATTTCTTCCGGCGAGGCGACGGCCTGAATGTTGCCCCACCTCCTCCCGCTCCCTTCGCTCCTGGCCAGAAGATGTTTCCCCGCAGCTGTTGCTTGACGGGGCGGACACACCGCGATCATGTTGCGGTTATGCCGTGGTCAGGACGCGGTCACACCGTGGTCACGCCGCGGTCACGCCGCAGTCACACCGCGGTAATGCCGTGATTTGGCCCTGCTCTAGGACGACACCCCACGGTGGTTCACAGTGATTGTATTCCAAGTGTCTTGTGATAAATTTTGAGACTTACTAATCACAATTTATGTCGGCGGGACAACGGCCGGAATGTTGCCTCCCCACCTCCCGCTCCCTTCGCTCCTGGCCGAATGATGCTGCCCTGCGGATGTCGTCGGACCGTGCCAACATGTCGCGGTCACGTCGTGGTCATGCCGCGGTCATGCGACGATCACGCCGCGGTCACGCCGTGGACACGCCGTGATTTGGCCCTTTTCTAGGACGACAACCCACGACTGTTCGCAGTGATAGTATTCCATGAGTCTTGTGATCAATGATGAGACTGACTAATCACAATTTCTGCCGGCGGGGCGATGACCGAAATGTTTCCCCGCATCCTCCTACTCCCTTCATTCCTTGCCGGAAGATGCTGCCCCACGGATGTCGCTGGACCTGGCCAACATGCCGCGGTCACGATGCAGTCACACCACGATAATTATGTGATTTGGCTCTGCACTAGGACTAATCATTAAACATTCAGTCAAATTTACATTCATAAATTACTGAAATGTTTCTTCTGAACATAAAAACAGATAAATCAATGATCCAAATAGACTGAGATGATTCATGATGGTAGTATCTCGTAAAGTTTTCTTATCAATAGGATATTGTTGATTTTCTTGTAGCACATTGAGTTGTACGATGTAGCACTAAAGAGTATGAATATATCATTGAAACTATTCATGAAAAATATATTGGGTTAACACCTTATGACTAAATTTAAAGAGGTTTTAGTTGTATATTTTTCGGTTATAGATTGATTGGAACAACTTCTATCATATTCAATGTGACTCCAAAAATATCTTTTCAAATATATAGAATCTATTTTAGAAATATAATCTTCATTGATCTTTCCAAACTGGTCATCAATTTATAAAAAAACAAAATCACTTCTTGTAATTGTATTATCTCATAGATTAGTAAGATGAGTCTGTACAGATTCAATCTCATCTCCATGAATAGTTTAATTTCTCAAATCTTCAAATGATTTTATTAAAACCTTTAATTCACTGCGAGAACGTGAATTTTATTCTTATATCTTCTTAAAATGATCAAGAAATCCTTTGATTATGTATTCAATGAATCAAAATATTGCTCATATTTTTCTTTAGATGATTGACCTCTATCAATAGTGGGATAGGATTGATCTCCAATTTTTTAAATAGATTCAAAGAATGCAGTCTCAAAAACCACTTTAATATCAGTATGAATAAACAGTTCTGTGTCTATGTAATCATTTATGATATAAATTGATTGGATTTGAACTATCATTTTAGTGTCAAAGACTACTAGTTGATCATGATGATTTCTTTTATCATTGTCTTTAACTTGTTCTTCAGTAAAAGACAATTGATTCTTATTTTCATCATGATTGATATTAAAATCCACTTTCTATTCTCTATTCTATGGTTGAGTAATTTCACAAGATACTGAAACCACTATGTTTTGTGCAAGAACTGTAGTAAACTAAAATGTAGGTTTGTTCCTCTGACTATTCCATATTACAAGGGCATGAAACTATGTTTACCCCAAATGTTATTCTATAGTTTGAGGTAATATATTTCAGGTTCTATATTAGAGATGTTGTATCTAATTATTTTTCTCTTTTCTTGAACTTGGCAATATATTATGGACATTGAATTATGTTCTTCTTGAATTTTCACTAATGGTGTAGATCCTAAAATCCCTCACCCCTTCTATGAAATATGACCCAATCTTTGTTGGTATTGTTCACCAAATGTTAATAGTTTCAGAATCACATAATCCCAACAACATACCACTCAAATCGCCTACAATAAACCCCATAAATCAAACCCACCTTCTTGTACCCTTACAAAACCACAAACCATCCACTTACCACCCAACCACAACATCGCTCCCCTTAAAACCAATAATTCCAGTAATACCACCCAACACCAAACAAAACCCAACCCTCCTAGCCACGCACACCAGAATAGCTACTGCAACCCAAAAGGTTGGTGGAAAGAACCCATAAAATAAAGAAAACCTTCCTCTAGGAACAACAACACTAGTCCATACGCAACTCGAACCACCTACTACTTCATGAACCTTCAAGCCAAGGAAAAATTCTACAATATCATGGCACCAAACCACCACATTTGACCACTCAAAGACACAAGAAAACAATATCCTAACATCACGATATGAAAAAGACCAGCCACCAAAGGCACGCCCAACCAGTCAACCACAAACTCAACTATAACCATCCACAACAAATCCACTACTTGTAGCCAAGTAGCTGGAAAACCACAACCCAAAAAGAAACCAATCAACCAAAAACTAGAAATCCCCACTTGAATCACCCACAACATGAACCCTATCCTCTACAATTATGCCTAGAATAATAACATGTGACTCTATCTGCACCACACAATAAGCACCTCTAGAATCATCCCCACACACTAAAATCAGGCATCCTCTGCACATGATCTTTGCACTATAAACATCCCAAAGCCACCCAACACCATAATAGAAACAAGAACCCCCATAAGAACATCGCCAACATGACCCACACAAGCTAAGAACCAGCCAAAAAATCCACTCTACATTCCTATCCCATTCCAACGGATAAAGCCAGCACCAAAAACCCACAATGGACCCAAAGGGAACACAATAGTATAGGGTTTCTAGGAGGGGTGGGGGGGCTGTTGTCTGGGTGGGGTGGTCCATGGGGGTTTCTAGGAGGGGGTGTCTAAGAGGGGGGGGGGGTGTCCAGCAGGGGTGGGGTAAGTTTTGTCCAGTAGGGGGGGCTGCTGTCCGGGTGGGGTTGTCCTCGGAGGGGTATATCCAGGTGGGTTTCTAGGAGGGGGGGGGGTGGGGTCTATTCAGGGGGGTAGAGGGGGGTTTCTGTCCGGGGGGGGGGGGATGTTGTCTGGGAGGGGTTATCTAGGGGGTTGTCAAGGAGGAAGGGGGTGTCCATGAAGGGGGGGGGGGGTCCAGCGGGGGTTACTGTCTGGGGGGGCTGTCTTGGTAGGGTTGTCCAGGGGGGTCTGTCTAGGAGGGAGGGGTGTCCAGGAAGGGGGGGGGGTCTATACAGGGGAGTTTCCAGGAGGGATGGGGGGTGTCCAGGAGGGTGGGGGGGTCTGTCCAGGGGGGTGAGGGGGGTCGGTCCAATGTGGGAAGGGGGTTGTAGGGGGATGGGAGCATGATGGGGATTTAATATTCTCATACTAACACCTTTCCTTGAGAATGTCATATTCCTTATCAAAAAGATTGGGAACTTCCAACTCCCTTCTATGCTGTCCAGCTCTTAATTATCTCATCAATATGCTTGGGTACTCCAACTAACATGCAATCCATTTATCATCTGCATATCCGTATGAAACAAGATATCTTCCTCATTTACAACCTGAGATCTTGCACTCATCTCAATACATGTAACACCCCAAGCTTCCATGGTACGTTAATCTTTGAATAATATAGTAGCGTGCATTGTACGCAACTTCGAGTTCTAATAAACACCACAACCAATCAAACTAGAAGTTATGAATAGTAATACCCACTTTTTGAAATTTTATACATCTTATCTTTCAAAATGGACTTCATTTTTGGATTCAGAATATCTAAATTAGCGTAGGGTAGATTTTTGGTACTTTTCTGATAACTTTCATATTTTGATGAATAATGAAGATTACTAAATTTTAATTAAAAACAACTTTTTTAATCGAAATAATTAATAGTGGTAAATTATTATTTTTAGTGGTTTAAAATTATATCTAGAATATATTTTTACAATTTAATCTAATGTTGGTCATTGGACATAATTTCACATTTAAACCAGAAATAAACAAGTGTCAATCTTTTGAAAGTGATTGTTTCTTAAAAACACGTGTTTTGTTTTGACAACGGGAATTAATTTTAAATTAATAAATTCAACTTCTATGTTTTGAATTTGTTAAAATAGACATCATTATTGAATTCGTAATATCAAAATTATCCTAGGGTGAAATTTTGTTATTTTTCTGAAAACATTCAATTTTTGATGAATAGTGAAAAAACACTGAGTTATAGTTTAAAACCGAATTATTATTTTAATAATTATTTATTTTATTTAAATTTAATTAAGATCAAAATAGATAAATAATACATATTTATGTTCAATGTAATTCATTGGAGTTAGTTTATAATAATTCTAGAAATGTAAAAAAAATTGAACTGTTCACCGTCTTTTACCCACCTCCTACAAGAATTTGGAAATTCACATAAAACATAATTTTACCACTTCTGTGAGTGGAATTTTGAAAATTTTAGAGACACGGTTAATATCAAGGAGTAAATTTTGGTTCAATGAGATGAAAATATTTTCTGGTGAATAGTTACTTTTTACTTTTATTTACCATAGGTAAAAGTAAATAGGGTAATTAAGGGTAAAAATGATATTAATATTACCCTAACACATGTCCTAATTCTATTGGACAAGTTTATCTCGACTAAATACAACCATAGGAATATAATATTATCATTTATGTTCACTTGGATTAGATTTGGACATTTATTATTATTTAATTCAAAGAAGAGTTGAAAGAGTTAAAATCAAAGTTTATTTACTAAATCATTGTTAATATAGGGTTATACATAAGATATATTAGATTTAAAATATTCATTAGAAAGATAAAACTACTTCCTACATAATGGTACATTATTTATAATTTTTAGACATTAAATAATTTAATTTATTTATGATACAATGGTGATGCAGTAATTACCTAATTAATGAAATATTAAAATAATTGATATTATAAATATCAAAATAAATGTAATTTGACACTTGTTATGAATTAAAATAATTTTCTAGGTTGATATGACATATTAGTATTGGTTATATATATTGTTTTCGAAGTAATAATGTTGTTATGAAATTATCAAAAACAAAATACACAATAATGTCAAAATTGACATAAAATAGTTTTTAAAACAAATATTATATTATTAAATTATATTCTATTCATAAAAATCATGATAGTTTTATCATTAATGTACCACTTTGGGGTCTCTTGGAAGTATATAGTATGTTTATTCACTATATAATATAAAAATACAAAGTGACATGGTAAATGTCAATCAAATTAACCAAGAGTTAAAATTAGAATATAAGGTTAAGATAATGACCCAAACCTATCTAAAATCTATTGGTTGAAAGGATTTAGACCCATACCCACCTTAGAATTTGAATAATACACTTTGGAGCCATTAGAACCGAATATTAATTTATTATAAATTAACACTTTATGTTTTTCCTAAAGATCCCCTCCTCCCCCATATAAAAGGACCCAACTTCCAACCAATTCTTCACACCTTCAAAGCATTTTGGTTCGGCCAAACCCTGAACAAATACACTATAAACTTCCCTCAATTCAACATAGAGGCTATAGTTTGATCAGAAAGCCAGCCTAAGGATCCCTTTTGATCAAATCAAAAGGAAGAACCCGAAGAAGAGGTAATGTTTCCACCACCCTCTTTCAAGTTCCTTTCTTCTTCAACTTCTTATTTCATTGTTATTTATATGCTAAAATAATAAATCCAGTATCTCCTATATAATTTTATGTTATTATAAATATTGTACAAAGATATTCAGTATTCTATTCATTCATATAATGACATGTCACCATACGTGCGTACGTACAGCTTACCGTCTCCACGTCGTGGTGTAATTGTTATTCAATACATTATTATTTGGATGGGTATAATAATGATGTGTATTTGATGTAAATAATAAATATAACATTATAAGGATTCTTTATATATGATATAACATCCAATTATATATTATTTTAATATCAAAAGAATGATATTTTCGCTCGTGCGTACGTACGGATTACCGTCTCCACGACGCGATGAGATTAATTTCAATGTTCACCATTCATTGACGATTATAAAAATATATATTACTAATAAGTATGTAATATATGAAATAATAATTCTACTGGAGATATATATTTATATATATAAGGATTTATGTACTTACATATATCTTATTCACTTACTTCCGTTCAATACTATATGAAAACAGAAACAACGTTTATGCGTACGTACATGCTACCATCTCTATAAAAGGTGTTTTACATTTCATATATATGTCTATTATACATATTTATTTTCGAAATATATTTGATATATTTATCATTTTTTTAAAATCTTTAAATATTTAAATCGTGATCTAAGTGATACAACCATGAGTAACAAGTTAAAACACGTACGATAAAGAAAGCGATTATTACCCGTAATGTTAATTTAAGATGGAAATTATAATTAAATGGGTAATATAAAATCATAAATGAATCATGTATGATATAATAATTATTAATATGGTTATGGTATAATTTAATAACATACTACGATATTCGTACAGGAGTTTAAACGTACCCTCGACTAAAGGAAAGTGCAAGGTAAGGGGTTTTCATCTCACTCTTTATTCCCTTGAGATTCATGTCATATTGCCACTATTACCTTTTGTGTGGTGTATATATTGCCTATAATTGTATTATTTGTGTAATACAATTTAATTTTTGTGTATTTAAATATTCATTATATGATACCTCTTTCATGGGGTGTATGTTTCGTAAGTTACCAAAATGGAAAGGGTTAATTTCACAATCTCTTTATTATCCCAGGTTGTTTTTACGTAAGTATCTAATGGGACATATTTATTATCCATGTCCATGTTTTATGAAAGATTTTTCGAAGGAATTCATTTAGGGACTTGTTTCTAAAACATCATTTCAAATGTTTTAAATATTAATTCTTCTAAATCTTTCTCCTTAATGCCCATTTCTTCAAAACAGTTTTTAAGGATTTATTTATATAGACATGAATATTTTTAAAATGTTAATTCCATTCAAAATTTTCAAAGTGGTAAGTGACACTTTGATTCAAAAAATGTTTTTAATGACTTCTTTTCTAAATTTTGTGACTTTTAAATGTTTTCATGAAAAAGGGTTATTTCTCTCAAAGAGTTTTACAAATCATTTTCTCCTATGTCAAAAATTATTTAATGGATTTTAAACTTGTTTTGAAGTTGATTTATCATGATACAAATATTACATATTGTGTTGAAGGTTTTGTGATATGGTTGACTGTGGATTTGTTATTTTTATACCATTCATGGTTTATAGAGAAAGTATTGACATTTTGTATGCTAGTTTTAACACGAATGTTTATGTTATGTTTAAACCTATTCATATGAGGAATGCATTAGACTTTGTAAGTGATGGGTGGAGCCTGCTATAGCTCCGCGATGAATCGGTAGGTCTCATGATACAAAATAGTGTCTTAGCACAGGGCCATGACAAAATCTTATTTGTAGTCTTTGCACGAGGCCATGGATATGTGGTTATGATAGTCTAACATTATGCATTCCATCATTATGAATGTGGTTAGTGATATTTCTTGTGATTATTCGATTAGTAGAATATCCATGTGAATAAGTAAATGGAATTATTTAATTTTATTTCTGCTATATTATGATGAATTTCAAATTTAAAAAGATTTTGTTTTTGTTTTATACATTGCCTTAAATTTTTATGCTTATTTTTGAATGTTTTTGATGTATTGCTTACCCTTACTGAGCATTTGAGCTCACCCCTTTCTATGTTTTATTTTTCCCAGGATTCCAAGAAGTGTATTGTGATGGATATGCAGGGTTAAGCCATTGTAATAATGGCATTCATAAAGATTATTTATGTTTTTTTGTACGTTCTAAAGTGCAAATGTAACATTCATGTATGTAATCTATTTTTTAAAGACTGCTAAACTAATCAGTCCTTTGGGAATTTATTTATAATAATCATGATAATGTAATAAAATAATGAACCAACTCTGGGTAACTAGGGTCGGGGCATTACAATTGGTATTGGAGGAAGTTTAGTAATAACCTTGGAAACTAGATTTAGATAAACTCTGATTAGTCCACATAGCCCTCAGATAGACTTTGAGTATTAGTATAGAAGAACCTTTTAGAATTTTGATATTGTAGATATTTTGTGAGTTTTCTGAGTAGTACATCCATGTCTGGATATGAGCAGGTAGAGGCGGCTTTGGCACAGATGTACCCAGGGGTAAAACCTTAAAACACCCCTTTTAGCAATACTCAAACAGGAACTGGTGCATGAAAATGGGCCTTGCTGCACTCTTGGTTACAACACTCCCGGGGGATATGCTTAGGATAATTCTCATTTTCTTTACGAACAATTATAAAGGGATCATTATTATATACTTACTCAAAGTAAACATTTTTATGACTATGGATTATATCCATAAACTGTTCAATTTGCGTTAGGTATTTCACAAGTCTGGAATTATTCATTGCAATTCATAAACTAACCTAGTTTATGCTATTGTATGGAAATGGATCCCATTATAAGGAAGTTGAACTCTAGTAATACGTATGATCCAAAGATTAAGAAGGATCATATCATTCATGGTCCTAAGCTATAATTTAGAAGGGAAACCGTCTCCCACGTATTATCATCATATGAAGAAATAATATCATGTGTTGATAAGTCAAGTAATTAATTCTCAGAGTCCTATGGCTTTGAAGGGAATCTAGAAATGAAAAGGATGGTAGAGAGAAGGAAAGATAATGGAAAGAAGGTAAAGAAGGGTTTTTCCACATGTGATAACTGTGGAAAGAATCACCTTGGAAAATGCTTGAAGGGAATGGGAGTATGTTATAAGTGTGGAGAAAAAGGACACCAAGTATGTGACTGCAAGTGTAAGAAAAAGGTTTCAAATGTACACTGCTTCATCTGTAAAGAGTTTGGACACTACGCGAACCAATGTCCCAATCATAAGACTATGCCACAAATGATGCTATTGGATAATAATCATGTTATGATACTACCACAGATTAAGAGGAATGACTAGTGTTCTTATGTTGTTATTTTAGAATTATTTCATTTAAGTGTTGTATCAATGATGTTCTGGAAATAAATAAGTATTGTAATGTAGTACTATTTCATTAAGGATTTTAGATTTTATGGTACAATGAAAAGTTACTCTACAGCGAGTTATATATTATGGAAATTACATGGTTGAAGGAAAGATAAACCATAATATGGTCCTAATATCGAGGTAGTGATTTTGGAATAAGAGATGGTTGATTTTGGTAATTCAGGATGTTGCGGTGTTGTAAAAGAATATATGAGGAAGGCTTTCACATGTTATTACCTGGAAAAAAGGATCCTCAATATTTTTAACTTCCATGTAAATTTTGGACTTTGAGTTTGGATAGTAGTATTTTGGATAAGTCTAAAGTTTTGAATTGATTAATTATGAATGGTTACTTTTGTGATTGGGATTTATCTCCTACCACTGGAATATGTGAAGTCCCTAGACTGTATAATGTAGTTTCTTTGTTTAAAATGGTCTGATATGTGAATTATAAATTCATTATATTTCGAACCCTATACGATTAGGATAAATAGAGTATTTTTGAGTTGTATTATGTTTTGGAGTGAAAGATGAGCTTGTGGTAGAAATTTAGTTATGGATAAAACTCTAATTATAAAGTAAGTATATATCCTTATGATTTTATCCAATCTCATAAATAAATTCCTCAACATTAAGAAAAGGAACTTAGAATAAAAACTTTTTCCTAGATAGTACCACAGATCTTCACAAATTTATAGCATTGTGATTGTAGGCCATTTCATAGCCATGTCCTCTACCATTCTCCATCCGATATTTATGGTTATATTTCTCTTTCATATCTATGTTTTCAAACATGGAACCCAAGTATGTGTTATTTTTGGCAACCTTTATATTTACCACTATTTAATTTAAATAGAGGCCTCATTAATCCATTTTTCGATGTGGGATTTCAACTAAGATATTTTGAAAAGTCAACCCCATGTTTCCAATACCGAGCATAAATTGCGAGGATGATATTTATTTAAGGAGGGGGGAATGTAACACCCCAAGCTTCCATGGTACATTTCTCATTGAATAATACAGTAGCGTGCGTTGTACGCAATTTAAAGTTCGAACACACACCACAACCAATCAAACTAGCCATTATGAATAGTAATACCCACTTTTTGAACTTTTATACATCTTATCTTTCAAAATGGACTTTATTTTTAGATTCGGAATATCAAAATTATCTTAGGGTGAATTTTTGGTACTTTTTTGATAACATTCATATATTGATGAATAGTGAAGATTACTAAATTTTAACTAAAAACATCTTTTTGAATAGAAATAATTAGTAGTGATAAATAATGAATTTAATGGTTTAAAATTATATTTAGTATATATTTTTACAATTTAATCCAATTTTGGTCATTGGACATAATTTCACCTTTAATCCAGACATAAAAATGTGTCAATCTTTTGATAATTATTGTTTCTTAAAAACACACTTTTTGTTTTGACAGCGGGAATTAATTTTAAATTAATAAATGCAACTTCTATGATTTGAATTTTGTAAAATAGTCTTCATTATTGAATTTGGAATATCAAAATTATCCTAGGGTGAAATTTTGGTATTTTTTTGAAAAATTTCAATTTTTGATGGATAGTGAAAAAAACACTCAATTATAGTTTAAAACCGAATTTTTATTTAAATAATTATTTATTATATTTAAATTTAATTAAGGTAAAAATAGATACATAATACCTATATATGTTCAATTTAATTCATTGGAGTTAGTTTAGAATAATTTTAGAAATATAAAAATTTTATTGAACTCTTCACCGTCTTTTACCCACCTCCTAAGAGAATTTGGAAATTCACATAAAACTAAATTTTACCGCTTCTATGAGTAGAATTTCAAAAATCCAAGAGACACGGTTAATATCAAGGAGTAAAATGTGGTTCAATGAAATGAAAATAATTTTTGGTGAATAGTCACATTTTACTTTTATTTACCACGGTTAAAAGTGAATAGGGTAATTAAGGGTAAAAATGATATTAATATTACCCTAACACATTTACTAATTTTATTGGACAAGTGTATGTTGACTAAAAACAACCTTAGGATTTAAATATTATCATTTAGGTCCACTAGAATTAGATTACGACATTTATTATTATTTAATTCAAAGGAGATCTAAAAGAGTTAAAATCAATGTTTATTTACTAAAACATTTTTAATATAGGGTTATACATAAGATAAATTCGATTGTAAGTATTAATTAGAAATATAAATAGATTTACTATATAATGATATTTTATTTATAATTTTTAGACATTAAATAATTTAATTTATTTATGACACAATGGTGATGCAGTAATTACCTAATTAATGAAATATAAAAATAATTAATATTATAAATATAAAAATAAACGTAATTTGAGACTTTTTATGAATTACACTAATTTTATATTTTAATATGACATATTATTATTGGTTATATAATTTTTTTTCGAAGTAATAATGCAGTTATGAAATTATCAAAAACAAAATACCCAATAGTGTCAAAATTGACAAAAAAGAGTTTTTAAAACAAATAATATATTATTAATTCATATTCTATTCCTAAAAATCTAAGGTTCGGGCAAAGAACTTTTATCATGATTGGTGTATCATTAATGGACCACTTGGGGGTCGCATGGATGTATATTGTAAGATTATTTACTATATAATATAAAAATAAAAAGTGACATGGTAAATGTCAATCTAATTAACCAAGAGTTAAAATTAAAGGATATGGTTAATATAATGACCCAAACCTATATAAAATCTATTGGTTGAAAGGATTTCGACCCATCCACATCATATACTTTGAATAATCCACTTTGGAGCCATTATTAACTGAATATGAATTTATAATAAATTAATACTTTAAAGTTTTCCTAAAGAGTCCCTCCTCCCCCTTATAAAAGGACCCAACTTCAAAACAATTCTTTAAACCTTCAAAGCCTTTTGGTTCAGAAAAACCCTGAAAAAGTACTCTCTAAACATCCCTAAATTCAACATAGAGGCCTTAGTCTGATCAGAAAGCCAACCTAAGGATCCCTTTTGATCAAATCAAAAGGAAGAACCCGAAGAAGAGGTAATGTTTTCACCACCCTCTTTCAAGTTCCTTTCTTCTTCAACTTCTTATTTATATGTTATTTATATTATAAAAAAATAACTACAGTATCTCCTATATACTATAATGTTATTATAAATATGTTACAACCATATTCAGTATTCTATCCATCCTTTGAATGACATTTCACCATACGTGCGTACGTAAGGCATATCGTCTCCACGTCGTGGTGTAATTGTTATTAAATACATTATTATTTGGATGGGTATAATTATGATGTTTATTTGATGTAAATAATAACTATTAAATTATAAGGATTTTGTATATATGATATACCATCCAATTATATAATTTTTTAATTTCAAAAGAATGATATTTTCGCTTGTGCGTACGTACGGATTACCGTCTCCACGACGCGATGAGATTCATTTCCAAGTTCACCATTCATCGACGATTATAAAAATTTCTATTACTAATAAGTATGTAATATATGAAATAATAATGCTACAGGATATATATATATATATTTATATACATAAGGATTTATGTACTTACATATATCTTATTCACTTACTTCCGTTCAATACTATATGAAAACAGAAACAACGTTTATCCGTACGTACGGACTACCGTCTCCATAAATGGTGTTTTCCATTTCACTTATATGTCTATTATATATATTTATATTCTAAATATATATGATATATTTATCATTTTTTATATTCTGGAAGTATTTAAATCATGATATAAGTGATACAACCAAGAGTAACAAGTTACAACCGTACGATAAAGAAAGCTATTATTAACCAAAATGTTAATTTAACATGGAAAATATTATTAAATGGGTAATATAAAGACATAAATGAATCATGTATGATATCATAAATATTAATATGGTTCTGGTATAATTTAATAACATACTATGATCTTTGTATAGGAGGTTAAAGGTACCCTCGACTAATGGAAAGTGCAAGGTAAGGGGTTTTCATCTCACTCCTTAACCCCATGAGATTAATGCCATATTGCCACTATTACCTTTTGTGTGGTGTATTTTCTGCCTATAATTGTATTCTTTGTGTAATAAACTTTAATTTATGTTTATTTAAATATTCATTGTGTGATACCTCTTTCATGGGGTGTATTCTTCGTAAGTTACCAATATGTTAAGGGTGAATTTCACAATCTCTTTATTATTTGAGGTTGTTTTTACGTATGTATCTACTGGGACATATTTATTATCCATGTCCATGTTTTATGAATGATTTTTCAAAGGAATTATTTTAGGGACTTTTTACTAAAACATCATTTCATATGTTTTAAATATTTATTCTTCTAAATATTTTACTTTAATGTCCAGGTCTTCAAAATGGTTTTTAAGGATTTATTTATATAGACATGAATGTTTTTAAAATTTGAATTCCATTCAAAAGATTCAAAGTGGTATATGACACTTTTATTTAAAAAATATTTTTAATGAATTATTTTCTATATTTTGTGACTTTTAAATGTTTTCATGAAAATGGGGTATTTATCTCAAAGAGTTTTAGAAATCATTTTCATCTATGTCAAAATTCTTTAATGGATTTTAAACTTGTTTTGAAGTTGATTTATCATGATACAAATCATCCATATTTTGTGATAGGTTTTGTGATATTTTTTACTGTGGATGTGTTATTTTTATACTATTTATGTTTTATGGAGAATGTATTGACATTTCGTATGCTAGTTTTAATACGAATGTTTATGTTATGTTTAAACCTATTCATATGAGGAATACATTGGACTTAGTAAGTGACGGGTGGATCCCTCTATAGCTCCTCGATGCATCGGTAGGTCTCATGAGACAAACTAGTGTATTGTCACAAGGCCTTGACAAAATATTATTTGTAGTCTTGGTATGAGGCCTTGGCTATGTGGTTATGATAGTCTGGAATTATGCATTCCATCATTATGAAAGTGGTTGGTGATATTGCATGTGATTACTCGATTAGTAGAATATCCATGTGATTACGTAAATGGCACAATTCAATTTTATTTCTACTATAGTATTCTGAATTTCAAGTTTAAAAGGCTTTTTTAGTTTTATACATTGTCTTAAATTTTTATGATTATTTTTGAAAGTTTCTGCTGTATTGATTACCCTTATTGAGCATTTGAGCTCATCCATTTATATGTTTTATTTTTCCCAGGATTCCAAGAAGTGTATTGTGATTGATATTCAAGGTTAAGCCAGGGGAATAATGGAGTTCATAAAGATTATTTATGTTGTTTTGTATGTTCTAAAGTGAAAATGTAACATTCATGTATGTAATCTATTTTTCCATGACTTATAAACTAATCGGTCCTTCGGGACATGATTCCTTGTAATCATGCCAATGTATTAAAATAATGCACCGACTCTGGGTAATTGGGGTCAGGGCATTACAATAAACATGTTGAAAAAATTCAAGTACATGTAGCAGGTTTTTGAAATCTGCCTTGAGATCTCAAATTTCCTCAACTTATTTTCATTGGTTAATTCAAATTCTCCCCCTTAATACCAGACTTTATTTTGTGGGCTACTGTAGGAGTTGGGGGGTGGGGGTGATAGAGGGATATCCAGGGGACATGGGGGTGTAGGGGGCTGTCTATTGGGGTGAATGTGCTGTCCAAGGGGTGCAAGGGCTGTCCAGGGGGTGCAAGGGGTTGTCCAGGGGGGATGTCCAGGGGGTGCAAGGGCTGTCCATGGGGGGTGCAAGGGGGCTGTCCAGGGAGGGTGTCCAAGGTGTGGTGGGGGGGTGTGCTGGGGGTCTGCACGAGGGGCGGGGGGGGGGGGGGCTGCAGGGAGGGGTGGGGTGGTGGGATACTGTAGGAGTGGGGGTGGGAAAGGGGGATGTCCAGGGGGTGCAAGGGGGTTGTCCAGGGGGTGCAATGGCTATCCAGGGGGAGTGCAAGGGGGCTGTCCAGGGGGGCATGGGGGCTGTCCAGTGGGGGTGCAAGGGGGCTGTCTGGGGGGTGCAACGGGTTGTCTGGGGGTGGTGCAAGGGGGCTGTCCGGGGGGGGGGGGCATGGGGGGTTGTCCAGGGGGTGCAAGGGCTGTCCATGGGGGGCTATTCAGGGAGGGGGTTGTGGGGTTTTTTTAAAAGAAATGTCAAGCCCTATAGCCACGGTTTTAAACCATGGCTATATGCTTTGTGCAGCTTAATGTTCTTCCACATTTTCAAACCTTGGAAATACCCTATAGCCCCGGTTTCAAACCGTGGCTATAGAGATCTAGCCATAGTTCAAACCGTGGCTATAGGGCTTTATCCACGGTTTGAAACTGTGGATATAGGTCTTTCCCTATAGCCACACCATTACCACCCACGGTTTTGGGACTTATAGACACAGTTTGAAACCGTGGCTATAGCCTAAATTTCTAGTAGTGTGTTGTGGTTTAGCTCGGGATTTTGAAGATCATTTCTATTAGATCCTTTGGGATGGGGTGTCATTGTAATTTTGAGATGAATATAAGGGAATCTGGAGGATTCCCTTTTAGTGTAGTCATTAATTGAGTGATCAGTGGTTGATGTAGTTGGTGGTTAAGAATTACATTGTGTCATTTATTGGATTGAGCTAAGAATATCTTACAGGGTCCTAAATTTTTGGTGCTTATGAGGATCAATTGGAATGCCCATGTAGGAATGTTTTTCATTTGGATACCCCTTTCGGAATGTGGTTTATTGAGGATAAGTTGAAGGACATTGAGGTCTATTTTGGATGTTTCCATACTGGAGTTTCTTGTGATTTGGATTAGCTAAAGGAACCCCTTATAGGGTGTCTTTCTCTTACTATGTCCTTTGGAATTTTGGAGGATGTTTTTATGGATATAGACCGAGATCTTTGTTTCCGTAGTGGAGTCTTTAGTAGGACCTCTCTTTTTTCTAGGACCATGGGGTCCTTTTTGTTTAGGAATCTTCGAGATCGTTTGTAGATGTGGTGGTCACATTAGTATTTATGTGGATGAGCGAGTCACATGCTATAAATAATATGTCATGGGCTATAACATGGGTAGATTAACCTGGTGTTTCCATCTAGAACCCACTATTGAATTCTTCCCTTGTTTCTATTTTCACTCACTTTATGTAGTTTTCATTTTTATACAAGCTATTATTTTTTTTCTTAGTTGTGAATATCAAAAGTGCATGTGGTTGTTATAATATAAGATTATAGGTTCACAAATTGGGGGAGAATGATTATGATATATTTCTCGCACCCTATATATTCACCTTGGTGTTTGTGTATACCTAATGCATTATTTTATGTTGTATGATTCGTTGTACATTGAAGGGGCCTAAGACAATATCTTTTTATTGGTTAGAGCTGGTTGTGTGGATTTTCATTATTGGGATACTATAGATTAAGTGTTAAGGAGACAAAGAATGTTGTTTGTCTTAGTTTTGGTAGTAGATCCAGATGTATTTTATTTTTTGTTTGTTAATTTTTTATATGTGTTCGTACTAATCGATGACCATTAGTTATATATTTATCTTGATTTGATTATGTATGACTGTATGCTACATTTCATTCATTATTTCATTCTCATGCTTTAGTTTATTTATTATGCATACTCCATTATTTTTCCTTGTGGATGTAAAGGATATTTCGATTATTTTTCACATTGATTAGAGGTTATAGTCTTCCCACAGTATCTTTTATAACCTCATCTATTATTGGAATCCAGTAGAATATTGGGAGGAACTTGTGGCCTTATAGTGGGCTAGATTGGGAGACTGGTTAGGTCTCCCTTTGATGGATTATTACAACATGGTATCAATGGTTTATGATTTTAAGATTTATGGAGGATGTAGAATGGTTGTCTAGGAATGTGTTGGAACTTGTTATGGATATCATACTATTGTGACATTTACAAATTTTCCATTTCAATGTCCCAGTTTCCATGGGATGGAATTATTTTCCATGAATTCTGTTTTTATGATTGTGTGATTGCACCTAGAATTATCTACATAGTTTTGTGGATTTATGGATTATTCTAGTTTTTCAATATTAGCATATGTGTAAAAGGGTAGTGTTCATGCATCATTTTAAGAACATCTGGTTCACATGGAATATTAATATATATGGTGTTTTCTCCAATGATCGACCTTGAGTTTTTTAAGTGTATCCAGCAACCTATAGGTTATTTCACATATATATCCTTAGTGGAATTATACTCAACTCAATCACATGTATATAAATTTTATTCTATCTAAATGTCATGTAGATATTCTGGTGAGATTTTCAATAATTATGAAGATTCATTTCCTTTATTGATTGATTAATTAAGGCCTTTTGGGTTTTGAATATGTTATGAGTTCCATGTCAGTGGTCATATGAGGAAAAAGATGCAAGAGAGATGTTTAGATTTGGCTTGAGTATTCTCGACATGGTGGTTTCCCTAAAGTCCCAAGTTTGGTTTCATTTTAGGATGTTTTCATTTCCATGTGATTTATATCACGTCTTACAGTGGGGCTCATGTGCCTGATATGACTAATGGATTGGGTGGGTGTGGAAAATAATCCTTGGTGGGCTTGCTGATGTCTATTATCACAAAGACGTGTTTAGGAATGAGGATTCCTGGTGTTTGAGAAGTGGTGTGATGGGATTCTCTCTGTCTCATGGATTTGTTGTGATGAATGGTTTGGATGGATACCTGTCCCTATTTATTTCTAAATTCTCCTTGCATAGCTAATTGAGAGCATCATTGGATGCCTATGAATTTAGATTATATCCTGAGTGGGGGATGGTAACGTGGTTAATATAGGATTGAGTGAGATTCCATAATTTAAAGATGCATATTGAGGGTTCCCTAGCTAAATTGAAGTAAACTATTTGAGGATGATGGTTAGTGTTCTTACGTGTGTTTGCTTTTCTTTTTTAGGACTTAGACTATGTGAGTGTGTGTGATAGTGCTCACTCAATAGAAATTTAATGAATTACTTATGATGGGGAGTGCATATGATGTTATTAAATTATTGATAATTTTTTATTTACTCCTGTTACTAATGTTCTGTGAATATTTCATAATTTATGTGAAATACTCATGTTTTCATATTAAATAAAGAAATTAGCATTATTTTTATTAATCCATATTTGATAAAATTTACTATTGTAATCATAACTCTCATCATAATTATCTAAATTGAGTTATTACTATTTTTTAGGTTTCCCAAAAAAATTACTACAAATCAATCAATTGGACATCAGTCCAAATCAACCATTTGAAGTGTCATACATACCACACAAGAAGGCCTAATGAATAGGTAAAAGAAACTGAATCAACCATGAAGATAGAATTTCTAGGCTCAATCCAAAAACCCAAATTATTTGAAATTACATAAAATATTCTTGAATATCCATACAAATCATGGATTGTAGTTTTATGTCCCAACTCCAACGAAAAGGGGCCCCAACTAATTCATTGTTGTCCAGCTGACCATTCTATCTGGATATTAAAAATATCCCACTATTCATGAAATTTCCCCAAATATAAGAGACCAATTTATCTGAGAAATTGTGTTGTGAAATAAAAGTTATATCTATACAAAATTTTAAAATAAATGGTTCTGATTTTATGAATATTTCCTAAAATTCATTCACATTTTGACCAATAAAAAAGTGGATAGAAAAATGGGCCGAATGACATTATTTAGTAAAAAAGCCATAACTTGGCCTAAAAAGTCCAATAGAAGAAAAATTTATAGTGTTGAAATTACACATAAAATATCAACAACATTAAGTACGTAAATATATTGAGATTAAACTATCCATATGGAAAAATTGGAATGCCAAGTTGAGGAGAAGATTTGGAAGGAAAACAGTCCCCAACCATGGGATATAAATTCATCACCCAATTATCCTTACTAGGGGTTGACATTTCAGAATAGAGGAGGATACAGTTCCATGAATCAATCTCTTACAAAGTCCTAGTAGGACCTTACAAACTTAGTTTTCTACATTATTGACCTTACCTCCTCTATTTTTTATAATTTTCTTTTGTGTTCTTCTTCATTTGTAATCATGTAAGTTTTTTTCCTTTCAATTGAATTTTAATGCATGTTTCTTCTTTATCATATACTATTATCATCCAAATTATTTTTCATAACATTAATTGTTTTAAAATTTCTTAAATAAATAAAAACAACCCATTTACAATGTTATTTCTCATTAAATTGAAGGTCTGTGTTTAATTTTATTCAATATTCTTGTGTGTTTTCAGCGTACTAATCTTTTCTTTCCCTGTTATTTTTCTTCTATTATTATCTCATTAAATTAAACATACTAAACTAGATTAAAAACCTTATCTATTTATGATAATATATCCCATTTGGATGAGTCATAATTTCAGGATGTTTAGCGATTGATATATTTTTCTCGGTTAACAGTATTTGAATTAATATTGTATATGTTGAACTTATAATGCCATGCATTAATGACATGTTTTTTTCCTGTGGATTATATAGATTACTAAAACTATAAGTGCACTTTGGTTCAGGAAATATTGAACCATACATCAACAATAATTTATTGATATCAATACCTTAGTTGAGTCTTGTATTAAATCCAAAAAATTAGATAATTCTGATAAAAAATCATCTTGTGAAGTGGATGTTAATTTAATGAAATATATAGGAAATCTCAAGGATATCACATTATTAACTCCCAAATGATTAACTCACTGAAATAATTACTAAAATTTTAAAACATTCTTCATTAATCAATCATTTCATCTAATCTTAGCAAACAAACCCACCCTGATTAAAAGACAATAAATAAAAAAACGACCAAACAATTTGTACCATCATGGAGGATTTGACCTGAGTGTGGCTATAAACATTAGTAGAGAATTGGTCCTTTGAAAGGTAGATAAGAAACAATATTACATGCTTTAAATGGAACAATTTCTAGGAATGATTGATCTTATAATTAGTAATTTTTATTTTTGAAAAATAAAACAAAAAATCAAAACAAAACAAAACAATATCTGAAATAATGAACAAAGGAAAAGCTCAAATCTCTTAAAAATCATAAAATGAAAACAACCAGAAAGAAAAACCTTCATTCCTAATCCATAAAAAATTTCTCTGAATTCCCCATTGCTTCATAAAAAAGACCCAAGATTTTTTTGAGCATGAAATGTAGTGAACACTTCACTGACTAAGGAGGAACATTAGGGATAACCAAAACATTGAACATCAAATTGATTTAGTTATAGAAAATCTTACAGTAAAGACACATGAAGAAATCACTTCCCATGATAGGAATTACTAACCCTTTGGTATTCAATATCCAGACATTGAGGCTAATTTTAATCTATAATCAAGTTTGATTCTTCTTCTACCTCATTTCCATGGGATAGCCTATGAGGATGCTTATCTTTACCTCAAAGAGTTCCAAGTGGTGTGCTCTACCCTGAATCATCAAGGGTTTTCTAAAGAAAAAATAAAATAATGATAACTACCCTTTTCCCTTGATGAATACTCTAAGACATGGATCTAAGACCTCCCTCCTAGTTCCAAAACCACATGTAATTACTTAAATCATCACTTTTTAGAAAAATTATTTCCCACTTCTTCCACTACTTCCATGTGAAAGAAAACAAGTGGAATCTATCAATTACCCAACGGATAACTCCATGAGTATTGGGAGATGTTAAAAAAGATTATGGAAACATGCCCACATCACCAAATACCTAACCAACGTCTGATCCAACACTTCTATAAGGGGTTATTGGATATGGAATGAACTCACATTGATGCTGAAAGTGGTTTTTCCAATTTTTTTTAAAAAAACTCCTATAACTGCATAGGATATCATATGTAATATGGATGAAAAGAAAATTAAATTCCATACTAGAACACGTGATCATATCAAACAATTCTGAGAAAAATCAATCCATATAGCCTAACAATATGACTGAGTGGATGAGTAAAATTACAGGTCTTTTGAGAAAACTAATGGTGCCTACCAAAGCCCCAACATCAACTTCTCCAAAATCATTATTCCCTGGACCTATCAAGAAATGTGTAATCTATAGATCACCATATCATCCAACTGACACATGTAAAAAAGCTTCACGATGATCCATATAATTCATCTAGACCAATGGGGCTCAATTAAGAATATTCTCAAAGGAACATTAGCACTCAACAATAAGTTCATTTTTTATAATCATCATCCAAACCCACACTGATCTATTCTCCCCTACCATTAACCCATGCTTGAGAAATGGTAACCATATTTCACATTAACCTCATTTCCCATTATATATTATAAAACTATATAAATTGTATTATGGTGGTGGTAACTTCCAAATACCTTATCCTTTTCCCCTCAACCTCAAAGGAGAAATCATCCTATTTCTCCACATCGATTACACCACCCTAATATCCATTCCCAATTCAAAAACCTTTATAATAACTTTCCCAAGAAATGAAATCAAGGTAATACCAATTTGGTACAGGAGTATTATTCGACAAAACCATGGTAAAGCATTGTGGAAGATCTTTCATTTATCAACCGTTCAATCCTCAAAAACATTGAAACCAAAACTGGCCAACATTCATTATATCATAGCAAGAAACATCCATCAAATTATTCCCAACTCCCAACTCAGTCATCTTCCAACCCCAAGGGTAATGTATGTGAAATATATCTTTTATTAGGGAAAAATATTTCCATACCTTAAAATGGATCGCCGAATGATCCTCTAAATGTTGATCTTCAAAATGAATAGAAGAAAAAGAAATAAAAATTACCTAAAGAAACTTCCAAACCCGTTATATCACTTTATGGAACCAAATTAAATTTCTTCAAGGTTTCACTAAGATAAAGAAGTCTTTTGAACCCAATATTGAAATTATAGACATGTTTAGATGTGTTAAAGTCAACATTACCCTCTAAGATGACATAAAAATTCTCTATGTATGAAAATTTTCTTAAGTAGTTATGATCCCATAAGTGACATATTTGGACCATTGAGAATGTTTCAACCCAACAACCCATACCCATGAACTAAAAATACCCCGGGACATTTACTATTCCATGTGAAATAGGGAGTTCCAACTTTGATGATTCACACATTTACCTAAGAGCCTTGATAAATGTCATGCCCAAATCCAACTTCCCTAACCTCGGACTTGGTATGTTTCACTCAATGACTATTTTCATTCAATTGGAAAATCAAATCACATCTAGTAAAGAGTGAATAATTTTGGATGTCCTTATAGGAGTTAATAATTTATCTTCCCATTTGATTTTTATTTCCTCAACATGGAAGGTGAGATGAATTCTTTTCAATATCCTCTAATTATAGGAAGAACATTCATAAGGATAGATACAAATAAGATTTATTATCATATATGAATCATATCTAGGGAATTTGGTGACCACCCGATCATAATCAACATTATTCAAGCCATGAGATACCCATATGAGGATTAATCTCCTTCAAAATACATGATTCTGAGGATACTTATAAGAGTGGATTCACCCTAATTTCATCATGTTCATAATGTTATAACGAAATAGGAACTTGTGATATTTTCTCCATGATCGACCAAGTCATAAATTGGGATGTTGATGTTTTCCTCTCATTCATTGACTCCATCTATATGGAGGATCATAAAAACTCCCTTGAATCCCATCTCAAATCTGATCTCTACGGTTCCACCATGGGTATTATTGAGTATAATGAATAAAAACCAACTAAAATCACTTTCCTCCATTTGTGAGTACTCTAGCCTAAAAATTATTAATAATACTGATATGAAACCCCTTCTTATACACATGAAATATGGATTCTTTTTCCATGATCACTCTTACCCCATTAACATATATTATTCATATTCTAAAACTAAGGAATCTAAATTGTTTCATCTGTTAGAGGGAAAAAAAGATGCCTTATTTTTTACCCTATATGTCATACCCATAATCAACCTTGCCATTTTTATAAATCACATCCATCTTGAAGAATCGTCATAGATAATCACAAAACCATAATGAAGACTCAACCCACTCATACATGAGGTAGTTAAGGGAGATATTACCATACTTTTTCAAAGTGGTATTATCTAACCAATTTATCATAGTGAATGGGTTAGTCTGATTCAAGTGGAACCTTATAAGGTTGGGATAACTATTATCCTAAATGAACATGAATATGTGGACACAACTTGAGTGAAAAACAAATGGCATGAGTGCATTGATTATTATAAACTGAATTTTGAAACATGAAAAGATTACTTCCATATTCGTTTCATGATAAAATTCAATAACTATTAGTTTTAAAGTCACATTATTTCATTATTGATGGATATTCCAGCCAACTACTAATGCAAATTGATACTTGGACCAAGGAAAGACTTCATTCACATTTTCATTTTGATCATATACATATATGATAATGCCTTTTTTCCTTTTCAATACTCATCCAATATTGTAGAGGTGTATGATGAATATCATTTCCAAATTTGTTGAGAATTTAATAGGGGTATTCTTGTATGAACTTGAAACTTATCATTAGTAATTTGAATCCTTATTCCATTCACTATATGTAGTCATTAAATCGTTTTTAAAATGTATCTTTGTGTTGAATTTTGAAAAATGGAACTTCATGGTTACTAATTGGATTTTTCTAGGGCACATTATTTCACAATGGTATTGAAGTCGATCCTACCAAAATTGAGTTGATTGAATAACTACATGAACCCAAAACAGTTTGAAACAGTCATTACTTCCTTGGTCATGCTAGTTTCTATTGGGTATTAATCCATAAAAGTTTCCTTACCACTCACTTAGTTGATAAAAAATGACGCTACATTCCATTTTTAGGAGGCCTAAAAGAGACCCTTCATTGAACAAAAATAATTTCTTACATATTCCCATAAAATCTATCCCCTAGATTGGTACTTAACTATTCGAATTTATGTGTAGTGATTCTGATAGGTCCATTGGATCCATTCTTGGTCCACGAATATAAAATATTCCTCTAGTCCATCTAGTATTCTTCAAAAACATTGGATGAAACTCAACCCCCCTACTCTGTGACTGAAAATGATCTTTTAGTTGGTCTTTTTTCCTTCGATAAATTCTTACCCTATCTATTAGCTTCCAAAATAATCATTTCTACATTCCATTAATCGTTGATGTTCTTATTAATGAATATTTATTCCAAACCATGTCTAATAAGACGGATCCTAATGCTCCAATATTTTGAAATTGTGATTAAAGATATAATTGGAAACAAACACCTCATAGATGATCACTTGAGAATAATTTCAAATTCTTCTCATTATGAAATAATTGATCTTGAGTTAAAAACTAAAAACCTATCGTATATCACTCCAATGTTACCTTGATATTCCTAAATTGTAAACTACTTGGTTTCTTGTGTTTTGCTAGAAAATTTTACAAGCTATAAAAAAGTCAAACTGAAAAGTGATTCAAATTTATATTTTTTGGAATGATAAAAAACACTAGAGAAATGGTTCTTGCATGGTAATTAGGAAATGTAATGCCCCAAACCCAGAAGCCTAGAGTCGGTGAATTATTTTATTTCGTTGGCATGATTACAAAGAATCATGTCCTAGAAGACTGATTAGTTTAGTTGTCTTGGAAAATATATCACATACATGAATGTTACAATACATTATAAAATTAAAAACAGCAACTACATTGTCTCCGTTGACCACATTAATATAACTTAAACTATCCGTTAAGTTCAATCTTAATATACTTATTCACATCCTGGAAAAAATAATATATAGAAAGGGTTGATCTCAGATGCTCAGTAAGGATAACAATATAGGAGAAACATTCATAAATAAGTATAAAAATTTAAGAAAATGTAAAATACTAAAACATAAGTCTTTTGAACATAAACTTCATAATAATATAGAAAATATAAATCAAATAATACCATTTACTTATTCACATGGATATTCTACTAGTTGAATAATCACATTCAATATCAATAGTCATTTTTATAATGACGGAATGCATAATTCCAGACATCATAACCACATAGTCAAGGCCTTATTCCAAGACTAAAAATAAGATTTTTTTTTTCAAGGCCTTGTGAAAAGACACTAGTTTGTATCATGAGACCTACCGATGCATCGAGGAGCAATAGTGGACTCCACCTGTCACTTTCTATGTCCAATTCATTCCTCATATGAAAAGGTTTAAGCATAACATAAACATTCATTTAAAAAGTAGCATACGAAATGTAAATACTTTATCCATAAACCATGAATGGTATAAAAATAACACATCCACAATCAAACATATCTAAAAACCTTCAATAAAATATGGAGGATTTGTATCATAATAAATCAACCTCAATCAAGAATAATATCCCGTAAAGGATGTTGATATGGTTAAAAATGATCAGTAAAAGTTTTTGAGAGTAATATCACTTTTTCATGAAATCATTTAAAATTCAAAAAATTTATAATGGAATTAATTTAAAAAAAGTGTTTTGAATCAAATTGTACCACACCACTTTTAATATTTTGAAATTAATTTAACATTTTAAAACATTCATGTCCTTATAAATAAATCCTTAAAACCATTTTCAAAACATGGACATTAATGAGAAGGGTTTTGAAGAATAAATAATTAATACATTTAAAATGATGTTTTAATAAAAAATTACCTTAAAAATAATATCTTTGAAAACTATTTTATGAAATATAGACATGGATAATTAATATTTCCCAGTAGATACTTATGTAAAAACAACCTTAGATAATAAAGACACTGTGGAATTAACCCTCACCTTGCACTTTCCTTTGGTCAAGGGTACGTTTAACCTCTTGTATAAGGACCATAGTATGTTACTAAATTATAACATAACCATATTAAAATTTATTATATGATAAATTATTGATTTATGACTTTATACTAGGCATTTAATAATGATTTTTATGTTAAATTAACATTTTGGGTAATAATTGTCGGGTCTCGGGGTCGGGGTCATCGGGGGGTCAGGGTCGTGGGGTTGGGGATGGGTGGGTTGCGGGGTTGGGGAGGGGAAAATGGGGTCATGAGGTCAGGGAGGGGAAAATTAGGGTCTTTGGTGTATTAAAATGCAGGGGCTGCCATTTTGCGGCCACTGTTGATAGTATTAGCGGCCCCCAAATGGCGGCCTCTATAAGTCCCCCGCCTCGAAAGCTAAAAATTCTAGTAGTGGTTAATCAAGAATATCCAATATAATTTATCCAAATCAATCATATATTATTCAAAAATCACTACCTCAGTATCAGAACTATATTATGGTTTATCATTCTCTCAACCATATATTTTATAAAAAAATTAACATGCTATTGACTCACATTTATTTGTTCTACACAATCTCAAGTCCTTAATGAAATAATACTACAATAAAATTCTTATATATTCCATAATTATTATAACCAGTACATCGTTGATAAAATATTAAAATGACATAAGTTTGTAATATCAATGTAAGAACACTATTCATTACTCTTCATCTTTGGTAATATAATAACTTGATTATTATCCAACATCATCATTTCTGGTATACTCTGATGATTTGTACATTGATTCCCATAGTGTCCCAACTCATTACAGATGAATCATTGTACATTTGAAACCTTTTTCTTACCCTTTCAACCACGTAATTGGTGTCCTTTTTCTCCACACTTATAAAAAACTCTCATTCCCTTTAAGAGTTTACCAAGGTGATTCTTTCTACAGTTATCACATATGGGAAAATCCTTCTTTCCCCTCTTCCTTTTATCCATCATTCTCTCTTCCTTTGTTTTCTTCCCTTGCTTCCCTTTAAATCCATAGGTCATAGAGAATTCTTTACTTATCTTATTATCAAATGATACTATTTCTTCATATGACGAGAATATGTGGGAGACTATTTCCCTTTTAAATGATTGGTTAATACCATGAAAGATATGACCATTCTAATTCATTTGATCAAGTGTATTCGTCGAATTCTCATTCATTATACTAGGCACTATTTCAAAACAATGGCATACACTAGGTATGTTTATGAATCGCAATGCATAATTACAAACATGTAAAATACCTAACGTAAATTGAATAGATTATGCATATAATATATAATCATAAAATGTTTTCTTTGAGGCATTATTTACTCCTAAATCCTTCATAATGACTTGTAATGAAAATTTAAATTATCATAAGCATATCCCCTAGGAGTATTGAAACCAAGAGTGTAGCTAGGCTCGTTGTCTTGTACCAGGATACCCTGGGTCAATCCTGAAACTCCTTTTCAGGGATTTCACTCTTAGCTACATCTGTTCCAGAGCTGCCTCTACCTGCTCGTATCCAGACAAGGATGTATTGCTTGGAAAATACACAAAATCTGTACATTATAAAAATTATAGGATGTTCTTCTATGGTAATCATCAATGTATATCTTAGGGTAATGTTCTTGAATCAGTGTTTACCTAAATCTATTTCTAGGGTTGTTGCTAAACTTTTTCTGATAAAAACTGTAATTCCCTGACCCCAGAAGCCCAAAGTCGGTGCATTATTTTAATAAATTGACATGAATACAAGGAATCATGTCCCATATGACCCATCAGTTTAGTAGTCTTGGAAAATAGATTACATAAATGAATGTTACATTACATTATAAAATTAAAAACTACAACCACATTGTCTCCATTGACCACATTCATATCCCTTAGACTATCCCTATAGGTCAGTCATAATATACTTTTTCACATCCTGGGAAAACTAAAACATAGAAATGGGCGAGCTTAAATTCTCATTAAGGATAACAATATAGCAGAAACATTCATAAATAAGCATAAACATTTAAGATAATGTATAAAAATAAAACATATTTCATTAAAACTTAAACATTATCATATGATGGAAATATAAATAAAATAATTCCATTTACTTTTTCACAGGGATATTCTACTATTCGAATAATCACATGAAATATCAATAGTCAATTTCATTAAGATGGAATGCATATTGCCAGACTTCATAACCACATTGTAAAGGCCTTGTGCTCAGAATAAAAAAAATATTTTGTCAAGTCCTTGTACCAAGACACTAGTTTGTTTCAAGAGACCTACCGATGAATCAAGGAGCTATAGCGGGCTCCACCCATCCCTTACTAAGTCCAATGCATTCCTCGTATGAAAATGATTAAACAAAACATAAAAATTCTTATTCAAACTAGAATACGAAATGTTAATACTTTAAACATAAAAAATTAATGGTATAAAAATAACACTTCTACAGCCAAACATATCACAAAGCCATAAATACAATATGGAAGACTTGTATCATAATAAATCAACCTCTATCAAGAATAAAATCCCATGAAGGATGTTGAAATTGTAAAAAATGATCAGTAAATTTTTTTGAGACAAATATTCACTTTTCATGAAATCATTTAAAAGTCACATAATTTATAATGGAATTCATTAAAAAAATTGTTTTGAATAAAAGTGTCCCATACCACATTGAAACTTTTGAAATTAATTTAACATTTTAAAACATTCATGTCCATATAAATAAATCCTTAAACCCATTATGAAAACATGTACATTAATGAGAATGGTTTTGAAGAATAAATATTTAAACCATTTAAAATGATGTTTTATTAAAAAATTCCCTTAAAAATAATCCCTTTAAAAACTCTATTATGATACATGGACATGGATAATAAATATGTCCTAGAAGATACTTACGTAAAACCAACCATAGATAATAATGAGACTGTGGAATTAACCCTTACCTTGCACTTTTATTTGGTCAAGGGTACATTTATCTTTCATTATAATGACCATAGTATATTATTAAATTATAAAAGAAACATATTCATATTTATTATGTCATAAATGATTAATTTATGACTTTATACTACCCATTACTAATTATTTCCATGTTAAAATAACATTTTGTGTAATAATCACTTTCTTTATCGTACATGTTTTAACTTGTTATTTTTGATCATATCATTTAGAAAATGACTAAAATACATACAGAATATAAAACATGATTTATATATAATATATATTTAGAATATAAATATTTATTATAGATAGATATATTAAATGGAATGCACTGTTTATGGAGATGGTAGGTCGTACGTATGCATAAACATCGTTTCCGTTTTCAAATATTATTGAACGGATGTAAGTGAATAAGATATATGTAAGTAAATACACACACACACACATAGACACATATATATCTTCAGTAGAATTATTATGCCATATATTACATACTTATTAATAAAATATGTTTTTGTAATCATCATTGAATGCTGAACGTGGGATTGTATCTCAATGCGTCGTGGAGACGGTAATCCTTACATACGCATGAGTGACAATATCATTATATTGATGTTGAAATAGTATGTAATTGGATGGTATATCATATATAAAGAATAAGTAACATGATATATTTATTATTTACATCAGTTATAATAATTATTATACCCATCCAAATAATGATGTGTTTGAATAAAAAACTACACCATGATGTGGAGACGGTAAGCTGTACGTACAAACGTATGGTGACTTTTCCATTTATAGGATGGATAGAATAAAAA
Source organism: Viscum album (assembly GCA_963277665.1). Taxonomy (NCBI): domain Eukaryota; kingdom Viridiplantae; phylum Streptophyta; class Magnoliopsida; order Santalales; family Viscaceae; genus Viscum; species Viscum album. Next base: position 2,099,317,347 of record OY728122.1, read on the forward strand.
ATATGGTTTTAAAATATTTATAATAACATCACAGTATGTGGGAGGTAATGGAGTTATTATTTTGGTATGGAAAAAACAAAGAAAGAGGAAGTGGAAGAAGAAGGGAACATGAAAGAGGGTGGTGAAATTATTACCTCTTCTTCGGGTGTTTCCTTTTGAGTTGATCAAAATGGGTCCTTAGGTTGTCTTTATGATCAACATAAGGACCCTAGGTTGATTAGAGGGAAGTTGGGTGGTTATTTGGGTAGGTTTTGGCTGAGAAAAATGGCTTTGGAGGTGTGATTTTGAGAGAAGGGGAAGAACCCTTTTATAAGAGAGGTTAGGGTCTCTTTAAGAAAAGCTTGAAATATTATTTTATAATAAAATAATTTTAGGTTTTTAATGGCACCGGAATTATTTTTTTTCTAGGATAATATGTGTATGGGTTGAAAACCTCTAATACAATATTTTTTATAATGTTTAGGTTACCATTTTAACCTTATCGTTTAGATTTAACTCTTAGTTAAATAGTTTATCTTTTACCGTGTCTTCTTGTATTCCTACACTATATGGTTAATAAACAAACTCTAAACATCCAATAGATCCTAAAGTGGTTCATTAATGACATATAAAATATTATTTAAGACATTTTGATGAAACATAGATTTTTAGGAATATTATATCAACACATAATACACTATTTTAAAAAAAAATTAATTTCTGTCAATTCTGACACTATTTGGTATTTTGCTTTTATAAAAGTCATAAAAACATTATAACAACAACAAAAATTATATAATTAACTATAACATGTTATATTAACCAATAAAATTAGTGGAATTCATCAGAAGTCTCAATTTACATTTATTTGGATATTTATATTATCAATTATTTTAATATTCCATTAATAAGGTAATTACTGCATCATCATTGTTTCATAAATAAATTAATTATATAATGTCCAAAAATTATAAATAAAATAAAATTATGTATGAATTATTTAAATATTTCTAATGAATATTTATAGTTGAATTTATCTTATGAATAACCCTATATTAAAAATGGCTTTAGTTATTAAACTTTTAATTTAACACTTTTAAATCTTCTTTAAATAAAATAATAATAAATGTCCTAATCTAATCCAAGTGGACCTAAAGGATCATATTTTCTTCCTACGATTGTTTTGTTCTAATTACACTTATCGAATAGAATTTGGAAATGTTTTAGGGTAATTATTATATAATTTTTACCTTTAATTACCATATTTACTTTTAACCGTGGTAAATAAAAGTCAAAAGTTACTATTCACCAAAACAATATTTTCATATTAATGAACAAAATATTACTTAATGATATTAAGTGTGTCTCTCGGATTTTTTAAATTCAACTCACAGAAGCGGTAAAATTACGTTTTATGAAAAATTGGTAATGCTCTTAGAAGGTGGGTAAAAGACGGTAAAAAGATCCATAAAAATTTATAAATCTAATTTTATAAAACGACTTCAATGAATTAAATTGAAATTATATAGGTATTATATATATATTTTAACATAAAATAAAATTAATTAAAATAAATAATTATTTAAATAAAAATTTGGTTTTAAACAATAACAAGTTGTTTTTCATGCTTTATCAAAAATTGAATGTCTTCAAAAAAATACAAAAAATTCATTCTAAGCTAATTTTGATATTCCTAATTCAAAAATGAATTATATTTTACCAAACTAAAAACATATAAGTTTCATTAATTAATTTATAATTATTTAAAAATTGTCAAAGACAAAAAGTGGGTTTTTAAAAAAGTAAACACTATCAAAGGGTTTACATGATTTTATGTAAAATTTAAATGTGAAATTACTTATAATGACCTAAATTGTATTAAATGATAAAAATATAATCTAATTATACTTCTAAACCATTAAAATTCATAATTAAGCATTATAAATTATTTCAATTAAAAATAATTCAATTAAAACATAGTATTTTCAGTATTCATCAAAATATTAAAGTTATCAGAAAAGTACCAAAATATTGTCCAAAATAAATTTTTATGTCCCGCATATAAATTAGAAGTTTATTATGTAAAATTTAATATAAAATAGATAGGTATTGCATTTAAAAAATTCACTCTTAGTATGCGGTAAAATTTTCTTTTTGAAAAATACGTCCTTTATCAGAAAAATTGCATTTGTTCTTATATTATGTCTATGAAACACATAATATGGGTGTTAAAATTATATAGACGATATAAGATTCAAAATGTGGATAATAATATTCTTAACCTCTTTTTAACAGCTGATTTGGTATGTTTTCGTGTGTTCAAACTCAGTGTTGTGTGTAACACAAATATTGATTTACATTAATGAGATAATGTACTATAAAAACATGGGGTGTTATAGGAAATGTATTGATGAAGTTGAATATTACCCCATATTAGATGTATGTCACTCAGTGACTGGTGGTGTCCACATTTCACTATAAAGGACCTCCTAAAAGGTCCTAAACTCATGATTCTTCTGTCCTTAACTCATTAAAGAGTCACATGAGTTCTGTAAATCATGTCCAACTTGCCAATAGTTCGGCATAATTTATAAAAGAAATGAAATACCCAAAATACCATAATATTTTCTGAGATCTTCGATGTTTTTAGAATAAATTTCATAAATATATCCCCCCTTCCATTGGATTCTCATATATTCTTCCTATGATTTATTATGTTTCTTGGTGGGTCGAGGTCTACCCCACAAGAAATGATGATTCACACACTAGTAGTGTGTTCCAAAAACCCAAATCATCTATCAATTTTGAGTACACTATTCTTTGATAAATGACTTATGAACTCATTTATATCATTAGACCATGAAATCTATATTAAAAATGAATGGGGTTGTACATAATACTTCAACATCAACCCCAAAAAAATAGGCATGGATGAACTTCCAAAGAGTGAAATGATAATACTATTTGAGTAAATTGTAAAACCCACCAAAAAATACTGGCATGAATGACTTGGTGTAGCACTTTGGGCTTATGAAACTGCCAATAAAACACCCATTAGGATTTCTACATTTAGGATATTTTTTCATAAAACATTTCATTTACCAGTTGAAATCCGACATAATTCATTTTGGTCTATGAGAACATTTATATTTGATTATGAAAAATCTTGAAAAGGGATATTTTGGAAGGTGAACGAATTAGAGGACCTTCAACTAGATTCCTATAAGAATTAAAATCTATAAAATGTAATTTCCATGACACTCCATTAAAAAATCACATCATGAAAAAGGAATCCCATGAAGGTTAAAAGGTAATTCTCTTCAAATAATGACTTAGTTTTCACATAGGTAAGCTTAATTCTCAATGGGAAGGTCTTTATATTATTATTAATGTTATTCCTTTTGGTGGAGTGCAAGTCCAAGACCCCACATCCAAAACGATATTCATGGTTAATGGACTTCAGTTAAAGAATCACCATGAGAAAACACACATCTTAGCAACCACATCATCATCCATCAAATCCCCATCCCCTGTGGTAGACCCACCACTGGATGGAGATGGTGACCCACCAAATCTAAATAAGGGTCACCAATTTCCCTTTAACTCTCTCTTTCTCCCCACTCACTTTCTCTCTATCATTCTCTCTTTCATCTTATTTATATCACATTCTCATTTTTTACCACTTTCACTATCAAATATTTCTCCCCTCCCTCTCTTTTGTGTGGTTTTGTATTTTAAATATAAAAAAATAGTCAAAATTACTCACCATTAAATTTTTAAATTCTGCCCAAAATTTTTGGTGTGTCCAATGACTTGTTTTTATCTCAACATATTTCTATTTTCTTCTTAAATTTTGATAAATAATTTTGGGTCAAGAAAAATAAATTTTGAATGGTTAATTTTTGATTTATAAAATGATTCTCCTCCAACCATGAGGATTAACCTCATTTTTTATACCAAGGACACCTATATACATCTATTCAAAAGGTGTGTTTTTCACCCCTATTTTTGAGTCTTCAGTTTGTGAAAATTCATGCTAAATTTCCTTCATTAGTATATATTAATATGATATTGTAGTGTTCTGAACCACATGAGAATTAGAATATCCAAATAGCCTCCCATTACACTTACATTAATCCTATTTTTGAATGACTCTTCGAGCCTGTGAATAATTTATCTTTAATGTCCACATTAAAATCCCAATACCACATCCCACAAAACATCTACATGGATTTTTATTTCATAATTTATCAAAATTTATGTTTTGGGTAAATGGATTTCATTTTTGGAACCATTTCCCTATTTTCAATGTGTAATCATATTCCTGAGGGACGGAATATATTTATGTGGGAAAGAGAGGTTTTGATTCAGAGAGTTTTAGTAATTTATTAATGTTCATATAATTTTGTACATGTTTTTGGAAAGTGTTCATGAATGATAAAAAACAATAATGGGGTGTTTCTTGAGAAATTAAAAAATCCCTATTCCTCACCCCTTGTTCGTATTATTACAATTAAAATTAGTATCATGAGGATATCAAACACGGGTTGGGTGTTTACACTGAGATCTGTTTCAAGATAACCATTCAAAAAAATAAAAGAAGGAAGAGAAAAAAAGAACAATTGCACCATATATTATTATGTCATTTGGAAATGTATTGTGTTTTGTAAAAATTCTATATTTTACATTGTCTCTCTTGTATTTATTGAATCATAATATCCTTTTAAATATGAGATTCCATAACGTTCAATGACTTATTAAAAAAATATGCCTTGTTTTTTCTGTGTTAGAGTTTTACCCCTATTTTCCTTTCTTTTGGAAATTATATTCCTACCATCCCATAACCACTGAAACCCCACAAAGAAGACCTCTTAATTGTTGTGAAAATTATGATAGGTAATGGTAGATGATATCTCTTTAATAATATAAGATATTTAACTTCTATTGGTGAGTGACTTAACCTTAAGAAATAAATTTTTATCATCTTGGGAGGAGTAAGTTATGAGTGCTATCATTTTCCATTTCTAATTTTGTGCATGAAAAATTAATTATTTTTGGAACATTATTTCTGTAAAAAAATATTGGTGTCATTCATTATCGATGAGTGAATTAGTCTTGAGCCCCTGGATTCTTGAAAATAAATTTTAATATTCGCAATAGGAAAATCCTTGTATAACGACAGTTTTTTTTGGATATGGTGGTGGTTTAAACCACCACCATTTGCTTCAAGACTAGTTTCCAAAAACCGCTTATAAATTGTGGGTCGACATGCAATACCCAAATATTTCTTCAATTTGGTGGTAGTTTCTGGTAACCATCGTAGAAATCGAATTTGTAGTGGTTTCTCGTGGGTTTAGCAGCTGTTTTCTTGGACAAACCACAATAATACCCATGAAAAACTACCTAGAAATGCTAATAGAAAATTAAATCAATATTTCAAATTATTTAATCACCACTATGTTTTTGAATGTAGTGGTAGTTTTTACCGATGCAGGTAGTAGGATACCAAATTATAGAGGTGGTTTAAAACCCAGCAAAATTTTATCAATTTACATAGTAGTGGTTTATACCCCTGTTAAAGGCTTACTTACAAAAACAATTAGCCGATTCTGTAGCCCTAGAACAAGTTTCCTAAAACAAAAATGTTCCAATTTCACAAGAACATACTTCCTACATCCAAAAGAATACAAGGACACCAACATTTTCATAAGAAAAAGAACTTTCAAATCCAAAAACTTATTCAATCCACCATGACATTTCAATTATATAGTCCTAAGGGACATGTTCTAATCCACCCATCTTCCCTGGTGACTAGGAAACCGATGAATATGATGAATGGATAGGTCATATTGAGAGGATCCTCAATTTCATGAATCATAAGAAGGACTTAAAGGTGGGTTTCCCCATGTATATTCTTGAAGGACCATGCAGGAGATGGTGGGACTCCATCATGTAAGATAATTGTAATAAATAAATTACCTGGACTTGTTTAAAAAAAATATTCAACCAATAGTTTTACCCTGAGGAATTATGTTTGGAAATCATCAGCAGTTTCTAACCTTAGATAAGTGGAAGTGTACTATTATGGAGTACTCCACTGATTTTGCTGAGTTGGTGCATATAGCACAAGAGCTTGTCACCAATGAGTATCTAAATGATAAATGGTTTGAGTTAGGATTGAGTCGAGATATTAAATAAATTATGACTAGCATGTGTATTATGACCTTCATAGAGGTAGTATAAAAATACGGTGAAGATTAAGTAGATATATATAGAATTATTGGTTTGGGTGGAGCTTTATTTGGAGGGGTTTCTACCGATATTGTATTTTTTTGGCCAGAAAAGTATATACAGGGGGATCAGTTTCTTCTAGAATTTATTTTAGTGGATTCATTACGGTTGAACAATGTTTTCTTGTAACAGTTTGGAAGGTGACTTTATAAAAAGCCTAATTGTTTGGAGGATCCTAATACTTGTCATCATAATGGACAATTTGGTCATCTGATGTGTTTTTTTGAATGGATGTCCCAGGGAAGTAAGGAAGCATCCACTTTCACCAAGGGTTTAAATGATCATAACAATGATTCTAATGGTGATATGTCTAATCCTTAGGATAAGGGGTTTTTTATTTTTATAATACTAGATGTATATATGTGGAAGAGTATTTGATATATGAATATGAAGAAGGTCTAACTTCTATTAGAGGTATAATGATTATTTAATCTTTTATGGTTCTATATTTGTTTCATACAAGTGATAATAATTCCATTATATTTTCAAATTCAGTTGACATGTTGGAATTAATTTTAGAACTCATGTTGTTCTTAATTTATCATTCCAAACATTTTGAAAAGACGATTGAACCTGGTTTCAATTGACCCACATGTTAGGTGATGATAGATGACTTCAAGGTGGTGTGTGAATTTTTATTTCTTGATGTTGACATCTTCAAACTGAAACATGAAATAGATTAAATGGTCAACATTAATTAAGTCCCACATAGACATTTATCTTTATACTGTATAGTTTTATTTATTCTTATAAGGTGACTCATGTTTTTTAGTTTGATTAGGATACTAGGTCATTAAGGGTGGGGCTTTTTGATCCTTATAATTGGGAAAAATCATACTGCTTGTCAAAGATTTTTCTTGAGGTTAATGATCCTTTTTTGGGGATGTTAACTCCCTGCTATAGTGTATGCATACCCCAAAGACTTTTAGGACGATATTTCCGGTATACCACCAAAGAGAGATATAAAAATTATAATTTATCTTCTCCCTTCAATGATTTCAATCTATATTCCATATTATCAAATGAAACCTAGTTTTTTGGTGTATTCTGATCATAAGAACATGAAATATATTTTCTCATAGAGGGATTTGAACTTTTGACAGAATGGCGGAGTGTTGTATCATCATAATTTTTATTCTAACAATGCATAGACCCTTAGGAAAGTGAATGTGGTTTTTAATGTACGGAGAATAAAATTACTAACACAAGCCGTAAAAGAATCATTTATGGAGTGCCCTATTACGAGTTTGTTTGCTAAGATGAAATTGGGTGTGGAATAAATTGGTGGAATGGTGTTCTTGGATTTTATGAATTATGATTCATCCTTTGATGAAAAGGTTTAGCAATAATCGGTGAAAACACTAAGTTCAAATGATTTAGTAAAATACTTTATGGTGGGGAGACCTCTGGTGAGTGGTGTTGGTCTCCTAGTGGACCATTGTGCCTCTATAATAGGTTAGTTGTTCCATTTTATTTTAGGTTAGAGTTGGTGGAAAATGGTAATTGTTCTTGTAGGTCCATACACCCTCGAGCTACCAAGATGTGTCACAACATGAGATGTCAGCATTGGTGGGCGTGGATGAGGTGGCCAATTGTAGATTTTGTCTCGCGGTGACTCAGTTTTCAGAAACCTAAGGTGGAACACTAGAGACCCACTATTCTATTTCACCAAATTATAATAATATATGTTGCATTAATTAATTTAAAATTAATTCCTGTTCTAAAATCCAAAAAGTGGGTTTTTAAAAAATTAAAAAATGTTAAAATATTGACATGTGTTTATGTCAAATTGAAATGTTAAATTACTTATAATGACCTACATTGAATTAAATGATAAATATATAATTCAATTATACTTCAAAACCAATCAAATTCATAATTTAACAATATAAATTATTTTGATTAAAAAAGTTATTTTCAATTAAAATATAGTATTTTTCACTATTCTTCAAAATGTGAATGTTATTAGAAAAGTACCAAAAAAATTTCCAAACTAAATTTTTATGTCCCACTTCTAAATAATAAGTTTATTTTGTCAAATTTAATATAAAAGCTTCAGGTATTTCGTTTAAATAAATCCACCATTAGTATGCGGTAAAATTGAATTTTTGAAAAATACATCCTTTATTTGAAAAAATTGAATTTGTTCTTATATTGTGTATAAGAAACACATAATATGGGTGTTAATATTATATTGAGTATAGATGATTCAAAATTCTGTTAATATTATTCATAACCACTTTTGGAATGGAAAGTTTGGTAAGTTGTGGTGCATTCGATCTTGGTGTTGCGTGTAGCGCATGCTAATGAATTAATTTAATGAGATAACGTACTATAAAATCATGGGGTGTTAAATTATTCCCTCCATCAGTAAATTGTGTTCTCGTAATTTGAAATTATTCTTCGAAAATAAATCGTTAAAAATAGAAAAATAACTTTTGGAAAACCCACATCGAAAATTGGGTTAATAAAATTTATTCTTAATAAGAGGGAAAGAGAAATGAAAAAGTCACCACCAAATTATGACCTTGATTATAAGAAAATTGGTGGCAATTAGAGACACATAATTGGTGGGAAAACGTAAATATTTATAGGGAGTGATTTATTTCATCAATCACAAACAAGTGTAAAATTGAGGGATACAAATCCATCAATTTACGATGATTTAAAATATCATCGGTTTAGAAAAACATAAGGTATTAGGATAACACATTTTTGGTTTTAAGATCCCTTACCTAATGTTGAAGAATCTCCATAGAATAAGAGAGTAAAAATATACTTGACAAGTAGAGTTCCATCATTTAACTAACTTCTACAACAAACTCATATTTCACCATAAAAGAAAATAGAAATTAAAAATATTCTACTTAACCTAATCATATAGGGTTCTAAAAAATGTATTTATAATTCATCTATCAGACCATAAAATACTACATTATACAATCCGGGACATCACGTGTGCCAATGGTAGGTGATTCACACTTGTCACCCTTCAGTTGCAGGTTCATGTTTGGTGGCTTTTCCGGACGCTACAGGTTTTCGCCTGACCTCCGAGTTGTCCTATTTACGACAATCCAAAAATAATATCAAGAAATGATTTAACATTAAAAATAGTATCCAATGTCAAACATAATCAATTCCAATCTTTATACTTATCCAAAATACTTCTTTCCAAACTCACATTCCCAAATTTATGAGAAAGGTAAACACAATGAAGATCCTTTTTTCCATGTAATAACATGTGAATACCTTCATTATGTATTCTTTTAAAACACTATAACACCCTGAATTACCATAAAACCTTATTGATTACATTCATTCTCGTTTATTCCTTATAGAATACTGGATATAATACTTTTATTCAAAAATGTTGTCAACTCCAACAATAATGGAATATACAAATCGTTAATCAGTTTCAAGGTCACTAGTAAAATCATGACCTTTAGCGGCCACCAAAAGCCATCGCTAAAGTTCTATAGCCGCCGTGTAGCATCCGCCAAACAGCGGCCAATTTTGGCCCATCGTTATTCCTATCAGTGATCGCCCTTTGGTGGATGCTGTAGGCAAGATAGAATGGGCTACGTCGACCGCCAAACGACAACCGCTACAGGCGACGATGGAATCACCTACAGCGGCCGCGTAATGGTGGATGCTGTAGGTTTTCAAATGTTTTTTTAAAAAATATCTATAACACAAAAAAATATACCCACATAAATCTCATCAGTCATCTTCCAATCTCCACATTCATCATTAAATTTAACCGCATAACAAAATTTAATAACAAAATTAGTACCGAATAAAACCTATAAACAAATAATTGAAACAAATTATCATATTTCAATTCAAACTAACTGTAATAGATAAAAATTATTTTATTTTCAAAATATATTCATAATTTTGATTACCATTTTAAAATTTTAAAATAATTAATTCTATGGTTCTAATTAGATTGTTTCCCTACGATTTCAGGTTAATATGATGTCTTCTGCTATGAATTTGACTGTTAAACGCCTGTTTTGGCCGTTTATGACCCCAGAACTACGTTCTCGGTCACCGCGGGAACACAACACATCCTATTGACATGTCATCTATGAGACAACTTCACAATTATCTCACCGATTATTGTCGTCTTATTTGTGGCAATTTCGACATCGTTCAGATAGTTTGGACCCCCACGCGGATTTTTGAAGCCCGCCCAACACCAAAAATACACATATTTAGACATACCATGAAACTGCATGTCCGATTGACATGACATCTTCTCGTACACGTCACGAATAATAATTATATTGTTTTCATGTGATTTCAGGTCAATCCGATGTCGTTCGCTATGCATTTGACCGTTAAACACCCATTTTGTCCGTTTTTGACACCAGAACTACGTTCTTGGTCACCACAGGCACACGACACCTCTGATTGATGTGCTGTCTATGAGACCACTTCATATTTCACTCACCTGTTGTTGTCGTCTACTTTTTTTCCATTATGGCTTCATTCAGCACGTTTGGACCCCCCATGCGCGCTTATGAAGCGCGCCAAACAATTAAAAAACACATATTAAGTCGTACCACGCAAACTACATTTTCGATTGACGTGTTGTCCACGAAAAAACTTCACAATTCACTCAATAATTGTCTTCTTCTGATTTCAGGCCATTCTGACATCGTTCGACCCATTTGGACCCCCCCCCCACGCACGTTTATGAAGTTCGCCCAACACTTAAAAAATGCATATTGAGCTTTACCATGCGAACCTGGCGTCTGATTGATGTTCCTTTTTCTTAGAAATGTCATGAATAATAATTACGTTGTTTCACTGTGATTAAAGTTCAATCCAATGTCATCCGCTATGAATCTGACCGTTAAACGCCCGTTTTGGCCGTTTATGACACCAAAACTGCGTTATCGGTCACTACGGGCACACGACACCTCCGATTGACATGACATCTACGTGACCACGTCACAATTCACTCAACCATTATTTTCGTCTTATTTCAGGAAATTCTAACTTTATTTGGCCAGTTTGGACCCCCCCCCACGCACGTTTTTGAAGCACGCCCAACACTTAAAAACCACATATTGAGCCGTTCCGCGTAAACCGCACGTCAAATTGACATGTCCTTTCCTCGTACACATCATGAATATTAATTAGATCATTGACCTGTGATTTCAGTTCAATACGATGTCATCCGATATGAATTTGACCGTTATGCTCCCCTTTTGGCCGTTTATGAAACCAGAAGAGCGTTCTCGGTCACCGCAGGCACACGACTCCTCTGATTGACGTGTTTTCTACTCGACCACTTCACAATTCACTCAAAAGTTGTTTTATTCGGATTTCATGACATTATGACCTCATTCTGCACTTTTGGACCCCCCCCCCCCCACACGTTTATGAAGTGCACCCACAACTTAAAAACGCATATTGAGCCATACCGCGCAAACCGCATGTTCGATTGACATTCCATCTCCTTGTACACCTCACGAATAATAATTATATAGATTCTCTATTATTTCACGTCAATCTAATGTATTCCTCTATGAATTTTACCGTTAAACACCTGTTTTGGCCGTTTATGACACCAGAAGTGCATTCTTAGTCACCGCGGGCACACAATAGCTCCGATTGATGTGCCGTTAGTGTGAATACTTCACAATTAACTCACCCATTGTTGGAATATTATTTCAGACCATTCAGACTTCGTTTTTCTTATTTGGACACCCCCATACACGTTTATGAAGCGTTCCCAACACTTAAAAGACACATATTGAGTCGTACCATGAAAAATGCACATCCGATTGATGTGTCATCTCCTCAAACATGTGAAAAATAATAATTAAATTTTTTCTCTATGATTTCAGGTCAATATGATGTCGTCCACTTTGAATTTGACCGTTAAACGCCCGTTTTGGCCATTTATGACAACAGAAGTGCGTTCTCGGTCACCGTGGGTACACGACATGTTCGATTGATGTGCCGTCTGCCCGAACACTTCACAATTAACTCACCTGTTTTTGTAGTCTAATTTCAGGCCATTCCGACTTCACTCTTCCCATTAGGACCCCCCCATGTGCATTTATGAAGCACGCCTAACACTTAAAAAACGTATATTGAGACGTAATGCGCAAACATATTGTCTGATTGACGTGCCATCTCCTCTTACATGTCATGAATATTAATTAGATTGTTTCTCTATGATTTCAGGTCAATATGATGTCGTCCTCTATGAATTTGACCAACAAATGCTCGTTTTGGCCGTTTATGACACCAGAAGTGCGTTCTCGGTCACCGTGGGAACACGACACCTCCGATTGATGTTTATTCTACTTTAACACTTCAAAATTTACTCACCCATTGTTTTCGTCTAATTTCAGACCATTCTGATATCGTTCGTCCCATTTGGATCCCCCGTGCACTTATATGAAGCACACCCAACACCTAAAAAACACATATTGAGTCGTACCGTGCAAACCGCATGTCTGATTGACATGCCTTCTATGGGAAAACTTCACTATTCACTCACCCATTGTTGTCGTCTGATTTCAGGCCATTTCAACCTCATTCTGCCTATTTGGACCCCTCCCCCCATACGAGTTTATGAAGCACGCCAACACTTAAAAAACGTATATTGAGACGTACTGTGCAAACCGCATGTTTGATTGATGTGCCGTCTCATCGTACACATCATTAATAATAATTATATTGTCGCCCTGTGATTTTAGGTCAATCCGATATCGTCCTCTATGAATTTGACCATTAGACACCCGTTTTGGTCGTTTATGACACCAGAACTATGTTCACGATCAATGCGGGCACACGACACCTCCGATTGACGTACCGTCTAAGCGACGACTTCAAAATTCACTGACCCATTCTTGTCATCTGATTTCAGCCTATTCTAACATCGTTCGGCCCGTTTGGACCCCCCCCACGTGAAACACTTAAAAAATGAATATTGAGCCATACCATAAAAACCGCACGTCCAATTGATGTGACATCTCCTTGTACACTTCACAAATATTAATTATATTTTCACCATGTGATTTCAGGTCAATCCATTGTCGTCCGCTATGAATTTGACTGTTAAACACCCTTTTGGCCGTTTATGACACTAGAAGTGTGTTCTCGGTCACCGCGGGCACACGACACCTTTGATTGATGTGTCGTCTACCCGACCACTTCACAATTCACTCACCCGTTGTTGTCGTCTGATTTCAGGCCATTCAGACTTCATTCTGCCCGTTCGGACCCCCCACACATGCTTATGAAGTGAACCCAACACTTACAAAAAACATATTGAGCCCTACAACCCAAAACACACGTCTGATTGATGTTCTGTCTCCTCATACACGTCATGGCTAATAATTATATTGTTTTGCTTTGATTTTAGGTCAATACGATGTCGTCCACTATGAATTTGATCGTTAAATTCCCGTTTTGTCCGTTTATGACACCATAATGACGTTCTTGGTCACCGCGGGCACTCGGAATGTCCAATTGACGTGCCGTCTGCTCGACCATTTCACAATTCCCTCACCCATTTTTATCTCCGGATTTCAGGCCATTCCAACATCGTTCTTCCCATTTCGACACCCCATGCACATTTATTAAGCACCCCTAACACTTAAAAAACTCATATTGAGACGTACCATGAAAACCGCACATCTGATTGATGTGTCCTCTACTCGTACATGTCAAAAATAATAATTGGATTGTTTCCTTATAATTTCAAGTCAATCTGTTGTCGTCCTCAGTGAATTTGATTTTTAAACGCCCGTTTTTGCTGTTTTGACCCTAGAACTGCAATCTCGGTCACCGTGAGCACACGACACCTCTGATTGAAATTCCATCTATGCGAACACTTCACAATTCAATCACCCATTCGTTTCGTCTGATTTCATGCCATTTCGACATCATTCGGCCTGTTTGGACCCCCACGCGTGTTTTTGAAGCACGCTTAACACTTAAAAAAACATATTGAGCCGTACCGCACAAATCGCATGTCTTATTGACATTATATCACCTATTACACATCAAAAATAATAAATATATTGTTGCCTTGTGATTTCAGGTCAATACGATGTCGTCTTCTATGAATTTGACCATTAAACGCCCGTTTTGGCCGTTTATGACACCAGAAGTGCATTCTCGGTCACTGTGGGCACACAACACCTCTGATTGATGTTCCGTCTATGCGAAGACTTAAAAATTCACTCACTCGTTGTTTTCTTCTGATTTTAGGCTATTCAGACATCATTCGGCCGATCTGGACCCCCCACGCATGTTTATGAAGCATGCCAGACACTTGAAAAATTCATATTGAGCTGTACCGCACAAATCGCACGCCCGATTGACGTTCCTTTTACTCGTACACATCACAAATAATAATTAGATTATTTTCCTGTGATTTCAGGTCAATATGATGTTTTCCGCTATGAATTTCACCGTTAAATGCCCGTTTTGGCCGTTTATGACACCAGAACTGCGTTCTCGGTCACTGCGAGCACATGATACGTCTGATTGACGTGCCGTCTGTGCGAAAACTTCACAATTCACTCACCGGTTCTTGTCCCTTGATTTCAAGCCATTCTTTCTTTGTTCTACCCATTTGGACCCCCACACGAGTTTATGAAGCACGCCCGACACATAAAAAAGGCATACTGAGCCGTACCGCACAAACCACACGACTACTTGACGTGATGTATCCACGTACACATCATGATTAATAATTAGGTTTTTGCCCTATTATTTTAGGTCATTATGATGTCGTCCGCTATGAATTTGACCGTTAAATGCCTGTTTTGGCCGTTTATGACAAAAGAAGTGCGTTCTCGGTTACCGCTAGCACACGAAACCTCCAATTGATGTGTCATCTGCTCGACCACTTTAAAATTCACTCACCCATTATTTTCATCTAATTTCAAGCCATTTCGACTTTGTTTGGCCCGTTTGGACCCCCACGCCTATTTATGAGGCGTGCCCAACACATAAAAATGCACATCGAGCCGTACCGCACAAACCGAACGTTCAATTGACGTGATGTCTCCTCCTATACGTCAAAAATAACAATTATATTATTTACCTGTTATTTCATGTCAATCTGATATCGTCCTCTTTGAATTTTATGATTAAGCGCCCATTTTGGCCGTTTATGACACCAAAACTGCGTTCTCGGTCACTGCGGGCACTCGAAAACTCCGATTAACGTGCCGTCTATGCGACCTCAAAAAAATTCAGTCAGTCTTTGTTTTCATCTTATTTCAGGCCATTCCGACTTCATTATTCCCATTTGAACCCCCCCACACGCATTTATGAAGCGCACCCAACAGTTAAAAAAACTCATCTTGAGTCATACCGCACCAACCGCACATCCTATTGACGTGTCGTCTCCTCGTACACGTCACAAATAATAATTATATTGTTTCTATATTATTTCAAGTCAATACGATGTCGTCCGCTATGAATTTGACCACTAAATCCCTGTTTCGGCCGTTTATGACACCAGAAGTACGTTCTCGGTCACCACGAGCACATGACACCTCCGATTGACGTGTCGTCTTCCCGACCACTTCACAATTAACTCACCCATTGTTGTCATCTGATATCAGGCCATTACGACTTCATTCTTCCCGTTTGGACCCCCCCCCCCCCCAGAATTTATAAAGCGCACCCAACAATTAAAAAAACACATATTTACTCATACCGCGTGCACCACGCATCAGATTGACGTGCCGTCTGTGTGACCACTTCACAATTCACTCACCGTAAAAATCTACAGATATCGAAAGAGTTCATGGGATTCTCCCAAGAAACAACTGCCTAAATTTTCACTCCATCCATTGACACACCTACCTCTAATATTATTTGACCCAATAACTATATATAATCAATAAAAAAATGACATATATATAGCTTGGTGTATAATTGATGCTTTATTAGTGTAATCTGGATGATTTCAATATATTGGGTATGATCATCATCAGTCTTGGAGTGCACGAAGATGTCATCCACAAATACTAAAATAAACTAATCTAGGTAAAAATGGAAGATTCTATTCATCAAGGATATAAAATCTTCTAAATAATTCATCAACACAAACGAAATTACCTCAGGCATGAGGTTCATTCTCATCTGGATCAACAATATCACTGTGATGTCCACCAGCTATATTCAGAGCCTACAATATATATCAATATTATGTATCTTAAAAATATCAATAAAAGTCGATCTGAGTATGGTTTGTTTTATTGTTTACCCATGGCGCCACTTGTTGCGTCGTCATTTGATCGATACATGATGACATATGTGACAACCTCTCCTCATACTCTGCTCGTAACTGCTGAAATTGTGCATCGAAATTGCACTGCATATCCTGCATGGAAGCATCTATCACAGTCTTTGTGCGCATCCCTGAATCTCTGCATACAACCATCACATATTATCTAACAACTACATCTTGTGGGACACCACCGCCATATGTCAAAGAATAACCATGACTATCATGCCCCACAACACGGTGAAATATTTCATCTCTACGCATAGTACTATGACGTTTCTCCTCTGGAAAATCTACTAACTAAGCATCAAATTGAGCCTTTAGCATATAATTAATCAATGAACAAATATTAATAATTTATATAAAATAAAGATACATTTATTAGTAAATAAGTTTTTTACTATAACACCGAAATCATTGCGATCACCCACCATATGAGTCCTCACCCATATAGACATCCAATCGATCGTATCTCCGAGTTGGTGTCACTATAATAAAGTGGTTCACCATTTTATACTACAATATTTTTAAAATATGAATGAATAGTGAATTCTAATCATACATCATGTCTGATCTGTGTCACATGACGAGTGCCAAGTCTAGAAGGCGTGCCCTGCATCGCCCGATTATGTGAATGACGAACAGACTCAGTCTACATTCAATGTATTTATTCAATAGACATTTGAAAAAAAATTCATTTATAGATTAAAAGTAATAAATATTACCATCGCCGCCTCACTCAACCGAAATGAAACCAAATCCTGCCACTGCACAAGAAGAATGCTTGGAGGGACTTGTTGTATAATGTCTGGCACACCCACAAATGGTGTCTAGTGATCTATCTTCACCATTGACTTGTAATGCATCCATAATTTTCAGCATTTGGACATACATACAGCTTAAAACTGATCAGGACAGGATGTCAAATTATCCTATTAAAAAAATTTTCCGTAGATGGGAGAATAATAATAACAATATCATGAAAAATTAAACATTGAATTTACCTGAACCCCCCTCTATAATCTGTCCATCGTATTCTAGGGGAAATAACTCCATTCACGAGTTGTCAAATGGAATTTTTGTGAGTCTCGTATCATATGCCCAAACTAATGAATCAATACACTAGCACCTTCTTCAAATGGATGAAATGTGTCATGAAATAACACATCCAATCAGGCTATAGAGTTCCAGGATTGAACCCCTATACCAGGACCCCTGTATCTGCTACAAGACACAACAGATCCTGATAAACAAAAATTCATAATTCAATTACAATATAAATTAATGATTAGAAACAGTTAGAGGAAATATACACAGAAAATTACAATCAACTAATTTAGAAAAATGAAAACACACATACCGACAACATCAGGTGAACCACTGTGACCACCCTATGACATAGCTACATAAAATGAAATTATAGTTAAATCAATAAATTTTTATACATATATAACTCATTAATATTTTTACAAACAATAACTATGGATATAATTACAATTTTCACTAATCATGCATGACTTCGGTATCTCCTTCAACTGACTCTCTGGCCTATTGTATATCTTCATCTTGTACAGAAACTATTTTTTTTCAAGTGTTTGATCATGAAATGTGAAAACTTCAGGTTCCTCTTGGTCAATTATAAAAACCCCTCTTCTAGACATTTTCCCACAACTTTCCATTCAGAATCTATGCTGACAAAGTAACCTTGTTCTTCCTGCGATGTTAGTATGAAGGGCTCATTGCTTACTCGGTTATCTTTATATAGCATATTGTTAAAGTTTATGTATGTAAATTTGAAGTTATCAACATTCGTTCCACAAGCCGGATCAACCCAATCACACCTTAACAATATGTGTTTTAATCCATAAACAAAAATAACCTCAATAATATCTCTAAAGAATCCATAATAATAACCCTCACCAATAAAAGTACAACCAACACCACTATTTTGTGTGGATCGGTCCATGTTAACATTGCTAATATGAAATCGGAATCCGTTAACATCCAAAGACTTGTAGAGATGAGTTGTAATAAATGGACCATCAGCTAGTTGGTTGAGTTCTTCGCTCACATGATGGGTTAAATCACGTAACTTTTGAATCTGAAAATTTCACATATATAGT
The DNA here is from genome assembly GCA_963277665.1 of Viscum album. Taxonomy (NCBI): domain Eukaryota; kingdom Viridiplantae; phylum Streptophyta; class Magnoliopsida; order Santalales; family Viscaceae; genus Viscum; species Viscum album. The sequence goes on from OY728122.1 coordinate 2,099,336,016, forward strand.
TTAATGGATAAAGGATTGTGAAAATACAACTATGTTTCACTATAAATTTATTAAATCAATTATATGTACATGATTCTGGAACCACTCATGAAATGTGTTGAAATGTTTTTTTTTTGATTTTATAGTCAGTTGCACTGGGCCTTTCACATTTCAACTCAGCGATATGCATCCTAAATCACAACACAATATAAGGCAAGAAATAAAATAAATATAGAAACAAAATACACATCAACTATGAAACTTACTATATCAATGAAATAAATGATGGAATGTTGAACAATACATATCGATGAGATTGATCCCACTCGTCGTTCCTCATATCTAACATTATTCCTTTTCCAATTGGACCCTTGTCATTCTGGGAGGGTTTATCTATCATTGTTTCAAACTCATCAATATATGATGCACAGAAATTAATACACTCATACATTAAAAAAACCTTGGCAATTGAGGCTTCCGTATGATCTTTGTTGCACACATACCGTTTCAATGTATTTAAGTATTTCTTTATTGGATACATCCACCAGAATTGCATGGGACCACCATCAATGACGTCACCAGCTAAGTGCATGGTCAAGTGAACCATGATATAAAAAAAGAAGACTATAATAGTTTTTCTAGGTGACATAGTGCAAGTACAATCTTATCCTGCAGATTTTTCAAATCACTCATGTGATGATTCCTAGAACAGAGTTGTCTGAAAAAATTAAAAACTCCAATCAAAATCTCAACAACATGGGTAGGTAAGAAATCACGAATTACTAAAGGAATTAACTATTGAAGCAGAATATGATTATCGTGACTTTTCAAACCTTGTAATGTCATACTCGTCATATTCACATGCTTCAAAATATTAGAGCAATAACCATCTGACACCTTAATGGTCTTCAGAATTGAGAGAAATTTTTGTTTCTATTTTTTACTCATTGTGTACTATGCAGTAGGAATGTATTCCTGATTAATGTCACCCAGCTATAAATGTAAAGGTTTTCCAAATCCCATTTCTTGCAAATCACGTCGAGCATTAGCACTATCCTTTGATTTCTCCTTGACGCCTAAAATGGTGCATAGTATAGTGTCACATACATTTTTTTCAATGTGAATCACATCCGAATTATGCCATAAAATATATATTTACAATAAGGAAATTCAAAAAATATACTTCTTTTCTTCCAATAATGACTTCGCTGTCTATTTGCAGCAGGAATAGAAGGCAATGAAGGAACCAGTAAATATTGAAAATCATACATTGTACGGATGTTTTCTTGATCAAGTAGTGCTCAAAATTTCAACCCCTAATAGTATTTGTGGTGAGGGGTCATACTCTTTATTCCCATAAAACGATACACATTCTTTTTTGATCCTCTGAAATGGAGGAAGAAAGCATCTGTGACCAAGATATTCCCACTTTATACAGTTCCTAAGCCATATAGATTTCTTACTCATATTATAACAATGGCAAGAAAATTATCCATTTGTAATCCAACCTGATAAGTTAGCATACACAGGTAATTCATTAATTATCCATAACAAGGTGGCCCGAAATCTCAACATTTCAATAGATACTGAGTCAAAATTCATTACACCATCAATACAAAATTCATGCAGTGCATCAACCAAATGTTTCATATAAACATTGATTTTATCACTAGGTCCTCTCGGTCCATCAATTAGAATTGACAGTAACAAAAAAGGTTGCTTCATACATACCCATGGACAAATGTTGTATGGAACCAACACCACTGGCCACGTACTATGTGTCGCACCAACCATGGACCTAAATGGGATAAAACCATCTGCTGCCAAACCCAGTCGAATATTATGGTCATCTCGGGAAAAGTTTTGGTGTCTTTGATCAAAATCCTTCCATGCCAAAGAATCTGCCGTGTGAGTTAATTTATCAAACTCTTTATTTCCCTCTGAATTCAAAGTCATCAATTTAGCAATTTTGTGGAAAAGAAGAATCTCTTCAGTCTCAGTATTAGTGGGAAATAATGCATCTATCTAGCGGCAACATTTTTCCCTTGATTCAAGACTCTACCTTGAAGAATCTGACTACCTTGATTAATCTCATTGGTCTTCCACCTAGATATATAGAAAATAGTAGAAATTTTTAATTGCGCATTCTCTTTTCTGAACAACATACAATTAATGAAACACACATCAATTGTATAATATATAAAACCAAGATCATTGAAAAAATTGCATGCTTGATAGAATGACTCTGGAATCTTCACTCCAGTAGGGAGTAACTTTTTCAACAATACCAACAACATGTTGAATGTGGTGTCTAACCACTGGTTCAAGGCCTTTACGTGCAACAATTCAACGATGAATGACTGTATAATAAATTTATGGCATCCAAGATATAATTCAGTATGCGCACCATCAAGAATTTCAAAGAATTTCAATGCTTCACCATCTGCAGAAGAACGGGGATTACCCAATCCAACGTCGTCATTTACGACATTACTCTTTTCGGGTTGAAATTGAAGCATCATATCATTGAGAATTATGTTCATCAGATCAACTATTATTGAATCAACATTCATATGAATACTTTCTCCGCGAAGACATGAAACGGAATCTTTGACATCACGTGTCCATGTCTTATAGTTTTTAAAAAACCCAATCAAAAAATGTTATCTAACAATATCTTGTTTGAAGAGATATCTATTTGAACAATTTTTTCATGGACAACTAATCATATCCCTTAGAAATCTATTGGTGAAATCCATAAATTTCTTAATCCCATCATAATATTCAGCCGAAAAACTATATTTCATATCAATCCATCTCCTTTACATATCTGTATTTAATAGAAATCAAAACTGAAATATCTTATTAAAATTCTAAAAAAACACATATCATTAAAATTTAAAAACCAAATTTCCAGGATAAAAAACATTACCTACAGAGGACTCGACCATGGGTAACGAGGTGTGACTCGATTTCGGATCCATGAAGGCGCATCGAGTTGATGATAGGGGTTCGACAGCCGGACTCGAAAGGGGCAGAACCATTGGATGGAGTGTGGGAGGGTTCTACAAGGTGGGGCACAATGGACCGGGATAGTCCAATGGAGCTAGGAGGACTTTCCAGAGGGATGCAGCGAGGTTGGGAGTGGATGACGATAGAGGGACTATCCGAAGGTGCAGTGCGGAGGTAGGGGTGGGGGTTGCTGGGTTGCGTGGGTGTCGGGGTTGTGGGGGGTGCAATGTGGAGGCACGGCGGTGGGGGTCTCTGGGGTTGCGGGTGGCGCAGCACGGAGGCAAGGGGGTGGGGATCGTCGGGGTTGGGGGGTCACCATGGGTCGGGGTCTCTGGGGGTTTCCGAGGTCACCGAAAATCACATGGGGTTTGTTGTTGCTGAGGGTCGGGGTAGTCGGAGGTCGGGGTCTCCGGGGGTCGGGGAGGGGTCGCCGGGGGTCGGGCTCACCGGGGGTTGGGATCGCCAGGTCTCGGGGTCGGGGTCACTGGGTGTCAGGGTCGTGGTGTCGGGGATGGGTGGGTTGTAGGGTTGGGGAGGGGAAAATGGGGTCATGGGGCTGGGGAGGAAAAAATTAGGGTCTTTGGTGTATTAAAATGCAGCGGCTTCCATTTGGCAGCCGCTGTTGATAGTATTAGCGGCCACCAAATGGCGGCCGCTATAAGTCCCCCGCCTTGAAAGCAAAAAATTCTAGTAGTGGTTAATCAAGAGTATCCAATATAATTTATCCAAATAAATCATATATTATTCAAAAATCACTACCTCGGTATCAGAACTATATTATGGTTTATCATTCTCTCAACCATATATTTTATAAAAAATTTAACATGCTATTGACTCACTTTTATTCGTTCTACACAATCTCAAGTCCTTAATGAAATAGTATTATAATAAAATCCTTATATATTCCATAATTATTATAACCAGTAAATCGTTGATACAATATTCAAATTACATAAGTCTTTAAATCAATATAAGAACACTATTCACTACTCTTCATCTGTGGTAATATAATAACTTGATTATTATCCAACATCATCATTTGTGGTATACTCTGATGATTTGTACATTGATTCACGTAGTTTCCCAACTCATTACAGATGAATCATTGTACATTTGAAACCTTTTTCTTACCCTTTCAACCACATAATTCGTGTCATTTTTCTCCACACTTATAAAAAACTCTCATTCCATTTAAGCGTTTACCAAGGTGATTCTTTCTACAGTTATCACATATGGGAAAATCATTCCTTCCCCTCTTCCTTTTATCCATCATTCTCTCTTCCCTCCTTTTCTTCCCTTGCTTCCCTTCAAATTCATAGGTCATAGAGAATTATTTACTTATCTTATTATCAAATGATACTATTTCATCATATGATGAGAATATGTGGGAGACTATTTCCCTTTTAAATGATTGGATAATACCAGGAAATATATGACCATTATTATTCATTCGATCAAGTGTATTCCTGGAATTCTCATTCATTATACTTGGCCCTATTTCAAACCAATGGAATACACTAGGTTAGTTTATGAATCACAATTCCTAATTACAAACATGTTAAATACCTAACATAAATTGAAAAGAGTATGCATATAATCTATAATCATAAAATGTTTTCCTTGAGGTAGTATTTACTCCTAAATCCATCATAATGACTTGTAATGAAAATGTAAATTATCCTAAGCATATCCCTTGGGAGTATTGAAACCAAGATTGAATCTAGGCACGTTGTCTTGTACCGGGATACCCTGGGTCAAGCCCGAACCTCCTTGTCAGGATTTTCACTCCTAGCTACATCTGTGCCAGAGCTGCCTCTACCTACTCGTATCCATACAAGTATGTATTGGTTGGAAAATACACAAAATCACTACATTAGAAAAATTATAGGATGTTCATCTATTCTAATCATCAATGTATATCATAGGGTAATGTTCTTGAATCAGTGTTTATCTAAATCTATTTCTAGGGTTGTTGCTAAACTTTTTATGATAAAAAATGTAATGCCCTGACCCCAGAAGCCCAAAGTCGGTGCATTATTTAAATACATTTACATGAATACAAGAAATCATGTCCCATAGGACCCATCAGTTTAGTAGTCTTGGAATATAGATTACATACATGAATGTTACATTACATTATAATATTAAAAACTATAACCACATTGTCTCCATTGACCACGTTCATATCCCTTAGACTGTCCCTATAGGTCAGTCATAATATAATTTTTCACATCCTGGGAAAACTAAAACATAGAAATGGGAGAGCTCAGAATCTCATTAAGGATAACAATATAGAAGAAACATTCATAAATAAGCATAATCATTTAAGATAATGTATAAAAATAAATCATAATTCATTCAAACTTCAACTTTAGCATATGATGGAAATATAAATCAAATAATTCCTTTTACTTATTCACAGGGATATTATACTATTCAAATAATCAAATGAAATATCAATAGTCAATTTCATTAAGATAGAATGCATAATGCCAGACTTCATAACCACAATGTAAAGGCCTTCTGCCCAGAATACAAAAAATATTTTGTCAAGGCTTTTTACCAAGACACTAGATTGTTTCAAGAGACCTAATGATGAATCAAGGAGCAATAGCGGGCTCCACCCATCCCTTACTATGTCCAATGCATTCCTCGTATGAAAATGATTAAACAAAACATAAAAATTCTTATTAAAACTATCATTTGAAATGTTAATACTTTAAACATAAACCATGAATGGTATAAAAATAACACTTCTACAACCAAACATATCACAAAACCATAAATACAATATGGAAAACTTGTATCATAATAAATGAAACTCTATCAAGAATAAAATCCCATGAAGGATGTTGAAATAGTTAAAAATTATCAGTAAAATTTTTTGAGACAAATATACACTTTTCAAGAAATCATTTAAAAGTCACATAATTTATAATGGAAGTCGTTTAAAAGATTGTTTTGAATAAATGTGTCCCATACCACTTTGAAACTTTTGAAATGAATTTATCATTTTAAAACATTCTTGTCCATATAAATAAATCCTTAAAACCATTTTGAAAACATATACATTAATGAGAATGGTTTTGAAGAATAAATCTTTAAATCATTTAAAATGATGTTTTAGTAAAAAATTACCTTAAAAATAATCCCTTTGAAAACTATTTTATGAAACATGGACATGGATAATAAATATTTCCTAGTATATACTTATGTAAAACCAACGATATATAATAAAGAGATTGTGGAATTAACCCTCACTTGCACTTTCCTTTGGTCGAGGGTACGTTTATCTTTCATTATAATGACCATAGTATATTATTAAATTATAAAAGAACCATATTCATATTTATTATGTCATAAATGATTCATTTATGACATTATACTACCCATTTAGTAATTATTTCCATGTTAAATTAACATTTTGTGTAATAATCACTTTCTTCATCGCACATGTTTTAACTTGTTATTTTTGATCATATCGTTTATATCATAATTCAAATACTTACAGAATATAAAACATGATTTATATATCATATATATTTAGAATGTAAATATTTATTATAATAGATATATGAAATGGAACACACTGTTTTATGGAGATGGTAGGTCGTACGAACGCATAAACATCGTTTTCGTTTTCAAATAGTATTGAACAGATTTAAGTGAATAAGATATATGTAAGTAAATACAAACAAACAAACAAACACACACACACACACACATATATATATATCATCATTTGAATTATTATTCCATATATTACATAATTATTAATAATATATATTTTTATAATCATCATTGAATGGTGAATGTGGGAATGTATCTCAATGCGTCGTGGAGACGGTAATCCTTTCATACGCATGAGTGACAATATCAGTATATTGATGTTGAAATAGTATGTAATTGGATGGTATATCATATATAAATAATAATTAAAACGATATATTTTGTTATTTACATCAGTTATAATCATTATTATACCCATCCAAATAATGAAGTGTTTGAATAACAAACTACACCACGATGTGGAGACGGTAAGCCGTACGTACACACATATGGTGACTTTGCCATTTATAGAAGGGATAGAATAAAAAATATGGTTTTAAAATATTTATAATAACATCACAGTATGTGGTAGGTAATGGAGTTATTATTTTGGTATAGAAAAAACAATGAAAGAGGAAGTGGAAGAAGATAAGAACTTGAAAGAGGGTGGTGAAATTATTACCTCCTTTTCGGGTGTTTCCTTTTGAGTTGATCAAAAGGGCTCCTTAGGTTGTCTTTCTGATCAATGTAAGGACCCTAGGTTTATTAGAGGGAAGTTGGGTGGTTATTTGGGCAGGTTTTGGCTGAGCAAATTGGCTTTGGAGGTGTGATTTTGAGAGAAGGGGAAGAACCCTTTTATAAGAGAGGTTAGGGTCTCTTTAGGAAAAGCTTGAAATATTATTTTATAATAAAATAATTTTAGGTTTTTAATGGCACCAAAATTATTTTTTTTTCTAGGATATTCTGTGTATGGGTTGAAAATATCTAATCCAATAGGTTTTATACAAGTTTAGGTTACCATTTTAACCTTATCGTTTATATTTAACTCTTAGTTAAATAGTTTATCTTTTACCATGTCTTCTTGTATTCCTACACTATATGGTTAATAAAAAAAATCTAAACATAAAATAGAAGCTAAATTGGTTCATTAATGTCATATATAATATTATTTAAGACCTTTGGACGAAACATATATTTTTAGGAATATTATATCAACAATTAATATACTATTTTTTTAAAAAAATCAATTTATGTCAATTTTGACACTATTTGGTATTTTTCTTTTACAAAGGTCATAAAAACTTTATAACATCAAAAAAAATTATATAATTAACTATAAAATGTTATATTAACCAATAAAATTTTTGGAATTCATCATAAGTCTCAATTTACATTTATTTAGATATTTATATTATCAATTATTTTAATATTCCATTAATTAGGTAATTACTACATCATCATTTTGTCATAACTAAATTAATTATATAATGTCTAAAAATTATAAATAAAAAAACATTATTTAGGAATTATTTTTATATTTATAATTAATATTTATAGTTGAATTTATCTTCTGAATAACCCTTTATTAAAAATGGTTTTAGTTATTAAACTTTTAATTTAAAACTTTTAACTCTTCTTTAAATAAGATAATAATAAATGTCCTAATCTAATCCAAGTGGACCTAAAGGGTCATATTTTATTCCTATGGTTGTTTTTGTTCTAATTACACTTATCTAATAGAATTTGGACATGTTTTAGGGTAATTATAATATCATTTTTACCTTTAATTACAATATTTACTTATAACTGTGGTACATAAAAGTCAAAAGTTACTATTCACCAAAAAATTATTTTCATGTTAATGAACCACATATTACATAATGATATTAACTGTGTCTCTTGGATTTTTTAAATTCAACTCACAGAAGCGTTAAAATTACGTTTTATGAAAAATTGCAAATGCTCTTAGTAGGTGGGTAAAAGACGGTAAAAAGATCCATAAAAATTTATAAATCTAAGTTGATAAAATGACTTCAATGAATTAAATTGAAATTATATAGGTATTATATATCTATTTTAACATAAAATAAACTTAATTAAAATTAATAATTATTTAAATAAAAAATTGGTTTTAAACAATAACACATTGTTTTTCATGCTTCGTCAAAAATTGAACGTCTTCAAAAAAATACAAAAAATTCATTATAAACTAATTTTGATATTCCTAATTAAAAAATGAATTATATTTTACCAAAATAAAAACATATAAGTTTAATTAATTAATTTATAATTATGTAAAAATTGTCAACGACAAAAAGTGGGTTTTTAAAAAAGTAAAAACTATCAAAAGATTTACATGTTTTTATGTCAAATTTAAATGATAAATTACTTATAATGACCTAAATTGTATTAAATGTTAAAAATATAATCTAATTATACTTCAAAACCATTATAATTCATAATTTATCATTATAAATTATTTCAATTAAAAAAATTCAATTAAAACATAGTATTTTCACTATTCATCAAAATATGAAAGTTATCAGAAAAGTACCAAAATATTGTCCAAACTAAATTTTTATGTCCCGCTTATAAATTAGAAGTTTATTTTGTCACATTTAATATAAAATTGATAGGTATTTCATTTAAAAAATTCACCCTTAGTATGCGGTAAAATTTTATTTTTGAAAAATACCTCCTTTATCAGAAAAATTGCATTTGTTCTTATATTAAGTCTAAGAAACACATAATATGGGTGTTAAAATTATATAGAGTATATAAGATTAAAAATGTAGATAATAATATTCATAAACTCTTTTTTAACAGCTGATTTGGTAATTTGTGGTGTGTTCGAACTTAGTGTTTTGTGTAACACAAACTATTGAATTACATTAATGAGATAATGTACTATAAAACCATGGGGGTTATAGGAAATGTATTGATGAAGATGAATATTACCCCATCTTAGATGTATGTCACACAATGACTGGTGGTGTCCACATTTCACTATAAAGGACCTCCTAAAAGGTCCTAAACTCATGATTCTTCTGTCCTCAACTCATTAAAGAGTCACATGAGTTATGTAAATCATGTCCAACTTGCCAAAAGTTCAGCATAATTTCTAAAAGATATGAAATACCCCAAATACCATAATATTTTCTGAGATCATCGATGTTTGTGGAATAAATTTCATTAATATATTCCCCCTTCCATTGGATTCTCATATATTCTTCCTGTGATTGATTATGTTTCTTGGTGGGTCGAGGCCTAACCCACAAGAAATGATGATTCACATACTAGTAGAGTGTTCCAAAAAACCCAAATCTTCTATCAATTTTGAGCACCCTATTCTTTGATAAATTACTTATGAACTCATTTCTATCATCAGACCATGAAATATCTATTGGAAATGAATGGGGTTGTACATAATACTTCAACTACATATCAACCCCAAAACAATTGGCATGGATGAACTTACTAAGAGTGAAATGATAATACTATTTGAGTGAATTGTAAAACCCACCAAAAAATACTAGCATGAATGACTTGGTGGAGCAATTTGGGCATATGAAAATGCCAATAAAACACACATTAGGATGTCTAAATTTAAGATATTTTTTCATAAAAAATTTCATTTACCAGTTGAAATCCAACATAATTTAGTTTGGGCTATGAGAACATTTACATTTGATTATGAAAAATATTGAAAAGGGATATTTTGGAAGGTGAACGAATTAGAAAACCTTCGACTAGATTCCTATAAGAATTAAAATCTATAAACTGTAATGGCCATGAAACTCCATTAAAAAATCACATCATGAAAAAGGAATGCAATAAAGGTTAAAAGGTAATTCTCTTTAAATAAAGATTTAGTTTTCACCTAGGCAAGCTTTATTCTCATTGGGAAGGTCTTTATATTATTATTAATGTTATCCCTTTTGGTGGAGTGCACGTCCAAGACCCCACATCCAAAAGGAAATTCATGGTTAATGGACTTCAGTTAAAGAATCACCATGATAAAACACACATCTTAGGAACCACATCAACATCCATCAAATCCCCATCCCCTGTGGTAGACCCACCACTAGATGGAGATGGAGACCCAACAAATCCAAATAAGGGTCACCTATTTCCCTTTAACGCTCTCTATCTCCCCCTCTCAATTTCTCCCTATCATTCTCTCATTCATCTTATTTATATCTCATTCTCATTTTTTTTAACACTTTCATTATCTAATATTTTTTCCCTCTCTCTCTTTTTTGTGGTTTTGTATTTTAAATATTAAAAAAATAGAAAAAATAAAAAAAATAAAAAATAGTCAAAATTTCTCACCAGTAAATTATTAAATTCTACCCAAAATTTTTAGTGTGTCCAATGACTTGTTTTTATCTCAACATATTTCTATTTTATTCTTAAATTTGGATAAATAATTTTGGGTCAAGAAAAATAAATTTTGGATGGTTAATTTTTTATTTATAAAATGATTCTCCTCCAACCATGAGGAATAACTTCATTTTTTATACCAAGGCCACCTATATACATCTATTCAAAATGTGTGTTTTTTACCCCTATTTTTGAGTCTTCAGTTTGTGAACATTCATGCTAAATTTCCTACATTAGTTATATTAATATGATATTGTAGTTTTCTGAACCACATGAGAATGAGAATATCCAAATAGCCTCCCATTACACTTACATTAATCCTATTTTTGAATGCCTCTTCGAGCCTATGAATAATTTATCTTTAATTTCCACATTAAAATCCCAATACCACATCCCACCAAACATCTACATGGATTTTTATTTCATAATTTATCGAAATTTATGTTTTGTGTAAATGGATTTCATTTTTGGAACCACATCCCTATTTTCAATGTGTAATCATATTCCCGAGGGACGGAATATATTTATGAGGGAAAGAGAGGTTTCCATTCAGAGAGTTTTGGGAATTTATTAATGTTCATATAATTTTGTACATGTTTTTGGAATGTGTTCAAAAATGAGAAAAAAAAACAATAATGGGGTGTTTCTTGAGAAAGTAAAAAATCCATCTTCCTCACCCCTTGTTCTTATTATTAATATTAAAATTAGTATCATGAGGATATCAAACACGGGTTGGGTGTTTACTCTAAGATCTGTTTCAAGATTACCAATCAAAAAAAATTGAAGAAGAAAGAGAAAACAAGAACACTTGCACCATCTATTATTATGTCATTGGGAAATGTATTGTGTTTTGTACAAATTCTATATTTTACATTATCTCTCTTGTATTTATTGAAACATCATATCCTTTTAAATATGAGTTTCCATAACGTTCAATGACTTATTAAAAAAATATGCATTGTTTTTTCTATGTTGGTGTTTTACCCCTATTTTCCAATCTTTTAGAAATTATATTCCTAATAACCCATAACCACTGATACCCCCCAAAGAAGACCTCTTTATTGTTGTGAAAATTATGATAGGTAATGGAATATGATATCTCTTTAATAATATATGATATTTAACTTCTGTTAGTGAGTAAAAGAACCTTAAGAAATAAATTTTTATCATCTTGGGAGGAGTAAGTTATGAGTGCTATCATTTTCCATTTCTAAATTTGTGCATGAAAAATTAATTATTTTTTGAACATTATTTCTTTAGAAAAATATTGGTTTAATTCTTTATGGATGAGTGAATTAGTCTTGAGCCCCTTGATTCTTGAAAATAAATTTTAATATTCTCTATAGGAAAATCCCCGTATAATGACAGTTTTTTTGGATATGGTGGTGGTTTAAACCACCACCATATGCTTCAAAACATGTTTCCAAAAACCACCACTAAATTGTGGGTCGACATACAATACACAAATATTTCTTCAATTTGGCGGTAGTTTCTGGTAACCATCGTAGAAATCGAATTTCATAGTGGTTTCTCGTGGGTTTAGTATTGGTTTTCTTGGACAAACCACAATTATACCCATGACAAACTGCCTAGAAATGCTAACAGAAATTGAAATCTATATTGCAGAGGATTTAATCACCACTAAGTTATTGTATGTAGCAATAGTTTTTACCGATGCAAGAAGTAGGATACCAAATTATAGAGGTAGTTTAAAACCCAGCAAAATTTATCAATTTACATAGTGGTGGTTTATACCCCTGTTAAAGGATTACTTACAAAAACAATTAGCTGATTATGTAGCCCCAGTACCAGTTTCCTAAAACAAAAATGTTCCAATTTCACATGAACATACTTCCTACATCCAAAAGAATACAAGGATACCAACATTTTCATAAGAAAAAGAACTTTCAAATCCATACAATTATTCAATTTAGAAACCCATAAAATTGATAATCAATATGGAAGGGTGAATAAATATGATATTATTGGATACCACATTGTGGTCTAAACATTGTAATGTAAGAGTTCTAAAATAATAAGCTCATTCTATGGTGGGAGTTACCATGGAATTTCAATTATATAGTCTTAAGGGACATGTGCTAATCCACGCATCTTCCCTGGTGACTAGGAAACCGATGAATCTGATGAATGGATAGGTCAAATTGAGAGGATCCTCAATTTCATGAATACTAAGAAGGACTTCAAGGTGGGTTTCCCCATGTATATGCTTAAAGGACCATGTATGAGATGGTGGGACTCCACCGTGTAAGATAATTGTAATAAAGAAATTACCTGGACTAGTTTTAAAAATATATTCAACCAATAGTTTTAACATGAGGAATTATGTTTGAAAATCATCAGTAGTTTCTAACCTTAGATATGTGGAAGTGTAACATTATAGAGTACTCCCTCGATTTTGATGAGTTGGTGCATCTAGCATAAGAGCTAGTCACCAATGAGTAGCTAAAGGATAAATGGGTTGATTTAGGATTGAGTCCAGATATTAAATAAATTATGACTAGCATGTGTATTCTGACCTTCATAGAGGTAGTATAAAAATACGTTCAAGATTAAGTTGATATAAATAGAATGATTGGTTTGGGTGGAGCTTTAGTGGGAGGGGTTGCTACCGATAGTGTATTTTTTTGGCCAGAAAAGTATATGCATGGGGGATCAGTTTCTTTTAGAATTTATTTTAGGGGATTCATTACGGTAGAACAATGTTTTCTTGTAACAGTTTGGAAGGTGTCTTTATAAAAAGACTTATCAATTGAAGGATCCTAAAACTTTTCATCATTATGGACAGTTTGGTCATCTGATGTGTTTTTTTGAATGGATGTCCCAGGGAAGAAAGGAAGCATCCACTTTCACCAAGGTTTTAAATGATCATAACAATAATTCCAATGGTGCTGTGTCCAATCCTTAGGACAAGGGGTTTTTTATTTTTATAATTCTAGATGTATATATGTGGAAGAGTATGTGATATATGAATATAAGGAAGGTCTAACTTCTATTAGAGGTATAATGATTATTTAATCTTTTATGGTTCTAGATTTGTTTCATACAAGTGATAATAATTCTTTTATATTTTCAAATTTAGTTGACATGTTGGAATTAATTTTAGAACTCATTTTGTTCTTAAATCATCTTTCCAAACATTTGGAAAAGAGGACCGAACCTGGTTTCAATTGACCCACATGTTTGGTGATGGTAGATGACTTCAAGGTGTTTTGGGAATTTTTAGTTCTTGATATTGACATCATCAAAATGAAACATGAAATAGATTAAATGGTCAACATTAATTAAGTCCCACATAGACATTTATCTTTATACATTATAGTTTTCTATCTTCCTATAAGGTGACTCATGTTTTTTAGTGTGATTAGGATGCTTGGTCATTAAGGGTGGGGCTTGTTGATCCTTATAATTGGGAAATATCATACTATTTGTAAAAGATTATTCTTGAGGTTAATGGTCCTTTTTTGGGATGTTTACTCCTTTCTATAGTGTATGCATACCCCAAAGACTTTTAGGATGATTTTTCCGGTATACCACCACAGAGAGATATCACATTTACAATTTATCTTCTACCTTCTATGATTTCAATTTCTATTCCATCTTATCAAATGAAACCTAATTTGTTGGTGTATTCTGATCATAATAACATGAAATATATTTTCTCATAGAGGAATTTGATCTTTTGACAGAAAGGAAGAGTGGTGTATCTTCATAATTTTTATTCAAGCATTGCATAGACCCTTAGGATAGTGAATGTGGTTTTTAATGCATGGAGCATAAAATTACTAACACAAGCCGTAAAATAATCATTTATGGAGTGATCTATTACGAGTTTTTTTGCTAAGATGATATTGGGTGTGGAATAAATTGGTGGATTGGTGTTCTTGGATTTTAAGAATTATGATTCATCCTTTGATGAAAAGGTTTATCAATAATAGGTGAAAACACTAAGTTCAAATGATTTAGTAAGATACTTTATTGTGGGGAGACCTCTGGTGAGTGGTGTTGGTCTCCTAGTGGACCAGTGTGCCTCTATAATAGGTTAGTTGTTCCATTTTATTTTAGGTTAGAGTTGGTGGAAAATGGTCATTTTTCTTGTAGGTCCATAAACCCTGGAGCTACCTAGATGTGACATAACATGAGATGTAAGCATTGGTGGGTGTGGATGAGGTGGCCAATTGTAGATTTTGTCTCACGGTGACTCAGTTTTCAGAAAACTAAGGTGGAACACTAGATACCCACTATTCTATTTCACCAAATTATAAAAATATAAGTTGCATTAATTAATTGAAAATTAATTCCTATTCTAAAATCCAAAAATTGGGTTTTAAAAAAAGAAAAAATTGTCAAAATATTCACATGTGTTTATGTCAAATTTAAATGTTAAATTGCTTATAATGACCGACATTGTATTAAATAATAAATATATAATCCAATTATACTTCAAAACCAATAAAATTCATAATTTATCAATATAAATTATTTCAATTAAAAATTTTATTTTCAATTAAAATAAAGTATTTTTCACTATTCGTCAAAATGTGAATGTTATTAGAAAAGGACCAAAAAAATTTCCAATCTAAATTTTTATGTCCCACTTCTAAATAATAAGTTTATTTTGTCAAATTTAATATAAAAGTTTCAGGTATTTCATTTAAATAAATTCACCATTAGTAGGTTGTAAAATTGTATTTTTTGAAAAATACATCCTTTATTTGAAAAATTGAATTTGTTCTTATATTGTGTCTAAGAAACACATAATATGGGTGTTAATATTATATAGAGTGTATATGATTCAAAATTCTGTTAATATTATTCATAACCACTTTTTGAATGGCTAGTTTGGTAAGTTGTGGTGCGTTCGATCTTGGTGTTGCGTGTAGCGCATGATATTGAATTAATTTAATGAGATAACGTACTATAAAATCACGGGGTGTTACATTCTACCCTCCTTAAGTAAATTTTTTTCTCGTAATTTGAAATTATTTTTCGAAAATAAAAGGTTAAAAATAGAAAAATATGTTTTTGGAAAACCCACATCGGAAACTGGGTTAATAAAATTTATTCTTAATAGGAGGGAAAGAGAAATGAAAAAGTCACCACCAAATTATGATCTTGATTAGAAGAAAATTGGTGGAATTAGAGACACATAATTGGAGGGAAAAAGAAAATATTTATAGAGAGTGATTGATTTCATCAATCACAAACAATTTTAAAATTGAGGGTTACAAATCCATCAATTTAAGATGATTTAATATATCATTGGTTTAGCAAAACATAAGGTATTGAGATAATACATTTTTGGTTTTAAGATCCCTTACCTAAAGTTCAAGAATTAATTTCTCCATAGAATAAGAGAGCAAAAATATACTTGACAAGTAGAGTTCCATCCTTTATCTAACTTCTACAACAAACTCATATTTCACTCTAAAAGATAATAGAAATTAAAAATATTCTATTTAACCTAATCATATAGGGTTCTAAAAAATGTATTTATAATTAATTTATCAGACCTTAAAAAACTACATTATACAATCCAGGACATCACGTGGGCCCATGGTAGGTTATGCACCCTTGTCACCCTTCAGTTACAGGTTCATGATTCGCGTCTTTGTCGGACGCTACAGGTTTTCGCCAGACCTCCAAGTTGTCATATTTAAGACAATCCAATAATAATATCAAGAAATTATTTAACATTAACAATAGTATCCAATGTCAAACGTAATCAATTCCAATAGTTAGACTTATCCAAAATACTTATGTCCAAACTCACATTCCCAAATTTATAAGCAAGGTAAATGCAATGAAGATCCGTTTTTTCCATGAAATAACATGTGAATACCTTGATTATGTATTCTTTTAAAACACTATAATATACTGAATTACCATAAAACCTTATTGATTACATTCATGCTCCCTCATTCCTTATAGAATACTGGATATAATCCTTTTATTCAAAAATGTTTTCAACTCCAACAATAATGGAATATACAAATCATTAATCAGTTTCAAGGTCACTATTACAATCATGACCTTTAGCGGCCACCAAAAGCCATCGCTAAAGGTCTACAGCGGCCGTGTAGCGTCCGCCAAACTGCGGCCGCTTTTGGCCCATCGATGTTCCTATCAGTGATCGTCATTTGGTGGATGTTGTAGGCAAGCTAGAATGGGCTACGGCGGCCGCCAAACGGCAGCCACTATAAGCGGCCGTGAAACGGCAGCCGCTACATGAGGCCGCCAAACGGCAGCCGCTACCAGCGGCCCCCAAACAGCAGCCGCTACAAGCGGCCGCCAAACGGCATCCGCGACAAGCAGCCGCCAAACGGCAGCCGCTACAAGCGGCGATGGAATCACCTACATCGGCCGCCTAATGACGGCCGCTGTAGGTTTTCAAATGTTTTTAAAAAAAATATCTATAACACAATAAAATATACCCACATAAATCTCATCAGTCATCTTCCAAGCTCCACATCCATCATTAAATATAACTGCATAACAAAATTTAATAACAAAATTAGTACCGAATAAAACCTATAAACAAATAATTAAAAAAATTAACATATTTCAATTCGAACTAACTATAATAGATAAAAGTTATTTTATTTTCAATATATATTCATAATTATGATTACCGTTTTAAAAATTTAAAATAATTAATTCTATGGTTCTAATTAGATTGTTGCCTGGCGATTTCTGGTTAATATGATGTTGTCCGCTATGAATTTGACTGTTAAACGCCCGTTTTGGCCGTTTATGACCCCAAAACTGTGTTCTCGGCCACCACGGGAACACAACACATCCGATTGACATTCTGTCTATGATACCACTTCAAAATTCACTCACCCTTTATTTTCGTCCGATTCCAGGCCATTTCGACATCGTTCGGATAGTTTGGACCCCCACGCCGATTTTTGAAGCGCGCCCGACACGTAAAAAATGCATATTTAGCCATACCATGAAAAGGAACGTTCGATTGACATGCCATATTCTCGTACATGTCACAAATAATAATTATATTGTTTTCATGTGATTTTAGGTCAATCCGATGTCATTCGATATAAATTTGACTGTTAAACACCCGTTTTGGCCGTTTTTTGACACCAGAACTACGTTCTTGGTCACCGCAGGCACACGACACCTCTGATTGACGTGCTGACTGCGATACCACTTCATATTTCTCTCACCTGTTGTTGTCATCATATTTTTGGCCATTCTGACTTCATTTAGCACGTTTGGACCCCCCATGCACGCTTATGAAGCGCGCCAAACAATTAAAAAACGCATATTAAGTCGGCCCGCGCAAACCACATGTTCGATTGACGTGTTGTCCACAAAAAAACATCACAATTCACTAAATAATTTTCTTCATCTAATTTTAGGCCATTCCGACATCATTCGATCCATTTGGACCCCCCCCCCCCACGCACGTTTATGAAGTGCGCCCAACACTTAAAAAATGCATATTGTGCTGTACCGTGCAAACCTGACGTCCGATTGATGTTCATTTTTCACAGAAATGTCATGAATAATAATTATTTTGGTTCACTGTGATTTCTAGTCAATCTGATGTCATCCTCTATGAATTTGACAGTTAAACGCCCGTTTTGGCCGTTTATGACACCAGAACAACGTTATCGGTCACTACGGGCACATGACACCTCCAATTGACATGACATCTGCGTGACCACGTCACAATTCACTCAACTATTCTTTTCGTCTTATTTCAGGCAATTCTAACTATGTTTGGCCAGTTTGGACCCCCCCTCACACACGTTTGTGAAGCACACCCAACACATAAAAAACGTATATTGATCTGTATCGTGCAAACCGCTCGTCTAATTGACATGTCATCTCCTCGTACACATCATGAATATTAATTAGATCATTGACCTGTGATTTCAGGTCAATACGATGTTGTCGGATATGAATTTGACAGTTATGCTCCCGTTTTGGCCGTTTGTGACACCAGAAGAGCGTTCTCGGTCACCGCGGGCACACAACACCTCTGATTGACGTGTTTTCTACTGGACCACTTCACAATTCACTCACCCATTTTTTATTCAGATTTCATGACATTATGACCTCATTCTGCACTTTTAGACCCCCCATATGCGTTTATGATGTGCGCGCAACACTTAAAAACGCATATTGAGCCGTACCGCGCAAACCACATGTTCAATTGACATTACATCCCCTCGTACATGTCACGAATAATAATTATATAGTTTCCCTATGATTTCAGGTCAATCTGATGTCATCCACTATGAATTTGACCGTTAAACGCCTGTTTTGGACGTTTATGACACCAGAAGTGCATTCTCAGTCACCGCGGTTACCCAGGACCTCCGATTGACATGTCGTTGGCGTGAATACTTCAGAATTCACTAACCTATTATTGTCATCTGATTTCAGACCATTCCAACTTCGTTTTTCCTGTTTGGACACTCCCACACACATTTATGAAGCGTACCGAACACTTAAAAAATGCATATTGAGTCGTACCGTGAAAAAAGCACGTCTGATTGACGTGTCATTTCCTCACACACGCCACAAATAATAATTAAACTGTTTCCCTATGATTTCAGCTCAATCTGATGTCATCCACTATGAATTTGACCGTTAAATGACCGTTTTGGTCGTTTATGACAGCAGAATTGCGTTCTCGGTCACCGCGGGCACACAACACGTTCGATTGATGTGTCGTCTGCCTAAACACTTCACAATTCACTCACTTGTTTTTGTAGTCTAATTTCATGCCATTCCAACTTCATTCTTCCCATTAGGACCCCCCACGCGCATTTATGATGCACGCCCAACACTTAAAAAATGCATATTGAGCCGTAACGCGCAAACATCTTGTCTGATTGATGTTCCATCTCCTCTTACACGTCACGAATAAAAATTAGATTGTTGCTTTATGATTTTAGTTCAATATGATGTCGTCCACTGTGAATTTGACCATCAAATGCCCGTTTTGGCCATTTATGACACCAGAAGTGCGTTCTCGGTCATCGTGGGCACACGACACCTCCGATTGATGTGTATTATACTCGAACACTTCACAATTCACTCACCTGTTGTTTTTGTAACGACCCGAAATTTTGAATAAATCTTGTTTCCTAATTTTATGTGTTATTTTATTTTTATACTCAACAAAAATGTTTCATTGAATAACATGAGTATAATAAAAATGAGACCGTTGGGTTTTGACTGTTATATGACCATTGGTTAATATGACCGCTGGAAACTAAATTTTTTGATTATTGTCTCTAAATACAATTAATCTTGGTTAATTAGTATAGAATGAAGATTCGATGGCCTCACCCACTAGTCTTGGACCGATCGAAGCCCATCTAACATAACATGGGAAGGAGGTAGCACCACTGGGCATTGCTCTAGACCAAACCCAATCCGAACTTTATCGTGTGAATGTAGAACGGAATCGCCTTCGCGAGAAGTTCAAACTGATAGAAATTACTACTCGTGCGATGTTGGTCGAGCCTCCCTCGGGTTCTCTCACCGTAGAACACCTTACACATAGGTCCTATGCTGGTGTGATAAGGGGCTATGTAAGGAGACCGTAACTGCATTGTGTCATCCTTTGTTTTAAATAAAAATTGGGATTTCTTCCTATGATGATGTTTATGACTTTTCAAATGTCTGGATAAATATAGTATGCATATTTTTGGTGAATTTTAGGGAATGCATATTTTAATAAATGATTATGTAAACCATAAATAATTAAAAATGTGTAATGATTTTCAAAAAATGGTCTTCTACAATTATGTTCAGTAAGAAATTTAGAGTCTAATAAGATCAACTTGATTTTTGAGGAATAATAAATTATGAATTGTGATTTTATGATTAAGATTAGTAATGTTTCTAAATGGATTAGTAATCTCACTTAAATAAAGTATTAATATAATCTAGGAACCTTGATTAAGTAATGTGATTCAATAAAATGGTTAAATAACGGTTTCATAACTTATTATTCAAGTATTAGTTTTTATGGGTGAATAGTGTTTTTAAATTAAGAATTAAATTAAAAATATTTAGAAAGTTATTTTTATAAAATGGATTTCATTTTTGAACTCAGAGCATCGATATTATGTTAAGGTAATTTTTGGGGATTTTTCTGAAAAAAATGAATTTTCTATGAATAGTGTATTTATTTAAAAATAAAATTGAAAATATTTAGAAAATTATTTTTATAAAATGGAGTTCATTTTTTAATAAGAGAATTGATATTTGGTTAATGTGAAATTTTGAGATTTTTCTGAGAAAGTTGAATTTTCAATGAATAGTAAAAATAATGTTTTAGTGTTTCGGTATGTTTAATGACATCATAACTGTGTCATGATCATGTCCTGAGATTTTTTAAGGGATGGTAGACTAAAGAGGATGAATTATTGTGTGGGGGTCCCCATGTGTCCTAACTCCATGGGAAGTACCATGGGAGAGCCCATGCTTTTGAGAAAACCACTATTGAGGTGTCCCTTGGCCATTAATGCCTTGTCCCCTCACTTTCCATATAAATACCAAGCAATCCTATCATCCTTTCGACTCACCACTCTCCCCCGACGAATTTATGGTCTCATTACCTCCCAAGGAGTCCCCCCAAGGTGCCCCCAAGCCCTCAAGGTCCCAACCATTGAGTTTTACGAGTTATGTTTTATGGTACGAGATCCGACCTCTCTCTTTCTTTTCAAGTAATCTCTTTTATGTCATTCCATTTATGCTCAATGTTCTTATATTGGAGGATGTTATTTTATATTCATTATATTGTCCTTTTTATGTTCATATGATGATATACCCCCTCTTACTCTCTTCATTTCATTTTATGAATGTTTAATTGGTGCCGTTAGGCTGCCGAAATTTTTGTAACGGATTCTTTCACCCTTCCCATTTTCAAGTTCTATTTTCTTGTCAAGTCTTTAATGTTCTTTGTTATTATGTTGGGGTATGATCTCTATATCTATAATACTGATAATTTATGATCATATGATGAGAGACCCCATTTTATCTCTTCAATTCAGTATTTTGATGTTTTAAGTGGCGCTGTTAGGCTGCCGAATTTGTAAGGGATTCATTCCCCTTTCTCATTTTTCAAAGAACTACATTCATGTCAAGTATTACATTTTCCTTTTTAATTATGTTGGGGTATGATCTATATATCTATCATACTTATCTTTTATGTTCATATTATGAGAGACCCTATTTTATATCGTCAATTCATTTTTGTTAAAGTTTAAGTGATGCCGCTGGGCTGCCGAATTTTCATAAGAGAAATCTTATTTTTGTCTACTTTTCATGTTCTTCATTTCATATGGTATATCTTTCAAATTTCATTACCATGTTCTCAAATCCTTTATATTCTGCCCCTGTACTGTTTTATGGGTCATTTATGAGTGTTTGACCCTTGTCCCCTCTCTTTTCAATGATTTCTAAAACCCCGAAACATAGTCATTATGCTGCAGAATTTCCGTCTCAAAATGTCCCTCTCTTTTCCTAAAGTACATTTATTTTATTAAGTGAATACTAAAAGATATTTCTTCAAAAGGGGAATTCACATATATACGAAAATCTTTTATTTTAAATTCTTGGATTTACATACATGAGACACTCTCTCCCCTTCCATGGGTTTAATGTGACGTAATGATCATGTCTTTAAAGCAGTTTTTAAAACGTTATAATTATGAAATGAAACCCATTTATTTTATGCTATATGTGTTGTTTATGAATTGATTTATGATGATATGTGTGGCTCACATGATAATAAATACAAATTTAAGTGTGCACACTGATAGCGCTCCAATGCATTGGGTAATGATGTACCCACTAGAGATTACAATTTTCACGATATCTTGGTGAATAACCTTGATAATTTTCATATTACACCTTGGGGATGGAACTTAGTGATATGTTCATGATTTTCTATGTCAAATGATGTAGCCACATCATAAAGTTATGAAAAATGTTATTTTTATTATGATATGCCACATGATTTTTTTTTCATGCCTTAAAGTTCTTTTTCATGACATAGTTGATGTATCTCATGTTCACATGTTAAAGGTTTCCCTTGTTTCCCTTAATGGTCCTTCTTCTCACCCTTTCATTTAATGTATGTCCCCAGGTTATGAGATGCAGTAATGAACCTAGGATGAACATGAGGATAAGCCTTTCAAGTGTTTAAGAAGAATGTTTTATGTTTTCATGTTTTATGTTCCTAGTTTCCAAGACACTAAACCTTAAAGATCCTCGATTTTGTAAAATGTAATGAAAGTTTATGCGATAAAAAGGCGGGATTCTATAGTTGGTATCAAAGGATGGTTTAGTAATTTGTGGAAATTAGGATATGAAAACTTTAGGAAGAAGCCTATAGAAAAGTTTATTTATAGGAAATCATCATGATATTTTGGTGAGTATTGAGTAAATGGTTGCCAAGAAAATACATCCCTGTCTGGATACAAGCAGGTAGAGGTGGCTCTGGAACAGATGTACACAGGGGTAAAACCCGAAAACACTGCTTTGAGCTAGACTCAAACGGGAACTGGTACACGACAACGGGCCTTGCTGCACTCTTGGTTATGACACTCCTGGGGGATATGCTTTGGTAAATTCATAAGCTTAGTATGAACCATTGTTAAAGGAATAAAGTTAAAATAAAATAAAGATTCACATAAGAATATATGATCATGGATAACCTAGATGAGAACCTAGGGGATCACATGTTAGGGTATACTTTTCTTCTACATGTTATCCGTATATGCTTTAAGTTCCTTTTCATGATTATTAGCTAAGTATTTAAACCCCTAATTATACATTATATTCTTATTTAATGGTGGGAAATGTAAGAACATGTCCCAACAACCAATGTGATAGGAAATGCGATGATTGCCGTATTAATATGAAAGAGATGATTAGGGGATTAAAATATGATTATTATTTTGGAAGATGTTCACTATTTTGGGGACCCTATATGATCGAGGTAAATATATTACTACGGTATTTTCATTGAGGAGTAAGGTTGACTTATATTTTGATGAATCGATGAATTTAAGGTGGAATTATAGTAATTTAGGTTACTTGTGGGAATGATTAACCTATCTTGGATAAAATATGTTTATGTTAGCTACTTATGTTATAAGATGTTAGGAGTGGTTGATGTTGTTTGGAGATGAACAATGAAGTTTATTTTGGAAGACTATGTCATCAAATCCTTCTTGTATTTGGGTTTCAATCTTAGTTTGGTTTATTTTGAGGAATCTTAAGGACCGTTATTTATGGAATGGTCTATGATGAACTTTGGGTAGTACCATGGAGCTTTGAAGAATTAAACGTAGTTTCCATTCCTATGGGATTATTTCTTTTTTGAAGAGTTGTTTTACCTTACCCTTTATATTTTTGGGATAATGTTTAAAGATAGAAGAAATATATAGTCAATCTTTTGTGGATTATGTGATTCTCTAGAAGATGATTCTTGTGTTTTGGTGAGACCAAGTAGTTTTGAATGCTCATCATTTGGAGAAAAGATTAGTTTTGGTAGAAACTTATTAAAGGATGAAACTCTACATGAAGGTAGGAATATTTTCTTATGTTTTGTTCTATGTAGTAAATGAATTCCCCAAAATTATGAAAAGGAACGTAAAACGAAAACGTTGTTGGTTTACATTTCCTACTAGGTAATCAAAGACCGTTTACACACATCATAAGTTTGGGATTTTCTTATGGTTAACATTCTCTTAATCATGTTTTCTATCACTCTCCCTCAGAACTTGACCCTTTGTTTTCTCCTCCATGTCCATGTTTTCCTACATGGAATCCTAGTGTGGGTTAACTCGGGTAACCATTGTACTTCCCTTT
Organism: Viscum album; assembly: GCA_963277665.1. Classification (NCBI taxonomy): domain Eukaryota; kingdom Viridiplantae; phylum Streptophyta; class Magnoliopsida; order Santalales; family Viscaceae; genus Viscum; species Viscum album. The sequence goes on from OY728122.1 coordinate 2,099,360,820, forward strand.
ATTTTTTTAAAGTAATAGTTTTAATGACTTCTTTTCCGATGTGAGACATTCAATGAAATTTAAAAACCCATTTTTTAAAAATTGCGAGGATGCAATTTCTTAAGGGGGGAAGATTGTGATGACCCGAAATTTTGAATAAATCTTGATTCCTAATTTTATGTGTTATTTTATTTTTATACTCAACAAAAATGTTTCATTTAATAACATGAGTATAATTAAAATGAGACTGTTGGGTTATGACTATTATATGACCATTGGTTAATATGACCGCTAAAAATAAAACGTTTTGATTATTGTCTCTAAATACAATTAATCTTGGGTAATTATTATAGAAAGAAGATTCGATGGCCTCACCTACTAGTCTTGGACCGATCAAATCCCATCTGACAGAACTTGGGAAGGAGGTAGCACCACTGGGCTTTGCTCTAGACCAAACCCAAGTCGAACTTTATCGTGTGAATCTAGAACGTAATCGCTTTCATGAGAAGTTCAAACTGATAGAAATTACTACTCGTGCGATGTTGTCTGAGCCTCCCTCGGATTCTCTCACCTTAGCACACCTTACACTTAGGTCCTATGCTGGTGTGATAAGGGGATATGTAAGGAGACCATAACTGTCTTGTGTAATCCTTTGTTTTAAATAAAAATTGGGATTTCTTACTATGATGATGTATATGACTTTTCAAATGTCCGGATAAATATAGTATGCATATTTTTGGTGAATTTTAGAGAAAGGATATTTTAAAAAATGTTTATGTAAACCTTATATAATTAAAAATGTGTAATGATTTTCAAAAAATGGTCTTCTACAATTATGGTCAGTAAGAAATTTAGTGTCTAATAAGATCAACTTGATTTTTGATGAATAGTAAATTATGAATAGTTATTTTAGGATTAGGATTAGTAATGTGTCCAAATGGATTAGTAATCTCACTTAAAGAAAGTATTAATATAATCTAGGCACCTTGATTAAGTAATGTGATTCAATAAAATGGTTAAATAACGGTTTCATAAATTATTAATCAAGTATTAGTTTTTTATGGGTGAATAGTGTTTTTAATTAAAAATTAAATTAAAAATATTTAAGAAATTATTTTTATAAAATGGATTTCATTTTTGAACTCAGAGGATCAATATTATGTCAAGGTAATTTTTGGGGATTTTTCTGAAAAAAATGAATTTTCTCTGAATAGTGTATTTATTTAAAAATCAAATTGAAATTATTTAGAAAATTATTTTTATAAAATGGAGTTCATTTATTTAATAAGAGCATTGTTATTTGGTTAATGTGAAATTTTGATATTTTTCTGAGAAAGTTAAATTTTCAGTGAATAGTAAAAATACAGGTTTAGTGTTTCAGTATGTTTAATGACATCATAACTGTGTCATGATGATGTCATGAGATATTTTAAGGGATGGTAGACTAAAGAGGATGAATTATTGTGTGGGGTCCCCATGTGGCCTAACTCCATGGGAAGTATGATGGGAGGGCCCATGCTTTTGAGAAAACCACTTTTGAGGTGTCCCTTGACCACTAATGCCTTGTCCCCTCACATTCCCTATAAATACCAAGAAATCCCCTCATCCTTTCGACTCCCCACTCTCCCCCAAATATTTCTGGTCTCATTACCTCCCATGGAGTCCTCCCAAGGTGCCCCCAAGCCCTAAAGGTCCCAACCTTTGAGTTTTAAGAGTTACGTTTTAAGGTACAGGATCCGACCTCTCTCTTTCTTTTCAAGTAATCTCTTTTATGTCATTACTTTTATGCTCCATGTTATTATGTTGGAGGATGTTATTTTATATTCATTATATTTTCCTTTTTATTTTCATATGATGAGATACCCCCTCTTACTCTCATCATTTCATTTTATGAATGTTTAAGTGGCGTCGTTAGGCTGCCGAAATGTTTGTAACAGATTCTTTCACCCTTCTCATTTTCAAGTTCTATTTTCTTGTCAAGTCTTTCAGGTTTCTTGTTATTATGTTGGGGTATGATCTCTATATCTATCATACTGATATTTTATGATCATATCATGAGAGACCCCATTTTGTCTCTTCAATTCAGTATTTTGAAGTTTTAAGTGGCGCCGTTAGGCTGTCGACTTTTTAAAGGATTCTTTCACCCTTCTCGTTTTCAAGATCTATTTTCATGTCAAGTCTTTCATGTTCCTTTTTATTATGTTGGGGTATGATCTCTATATATATCATACTGAACCCTTATGTTCATATGATGAGAGACCCTATTTTGATCTTGTCAATTCATTTTTGGTTGAAGTTTAAGTGACACCGTTAGGCTGCCAAATTTTTAAGGGATTCGTTCGCCCTTCTCATTTTTCAAAGATCTACTTTCATGTCAAGTATTTCATGTTCCTTTTGTATTATGTTGGGGTATGATATCTATATATATCATACTGATCTTTTATGTTTATATGGTTATAGACCCTATTTGATCTCGTTAATTTATTTTTGTTGAAGTTTAGGTGACGCCGTTGGGCTGCGAAATTTTCGTAAGAGAAATCTTATTTTTGTCTTCCTTTCATGTTCTTCATTTCATATGGTATATCTTTCAAATTTCATTACCATGTTCTCAAATCCTTTATATTCTGTCCCTACACTGTTTTATGGGTCATTTATGAGTGTTTGACCCATGTCCCCTCTCTTTTCAATTTTTTCTAAAACCCCAAAACATAGCCATTATGCTGCAGAATTTCCATCTCAAAATGTCCCTCTCTTTTTCTAAAGTACTTTTATTTTATTAAGTGAATATTAAAAGATCCTTATTCAAAAGGGTTATTCACATATATACCAAAATGTTTTATTTTAAATTCTGGGATTTACATACATGAGACACACTCTCCCCTTCTGTGGGTTTGAAGTGACGTAAAGATCATGTCTTTAAAACAGTTTTTAAAACATTATAATTATCAAATGAAACCCATTTCTTTTATTCTATATGGGGTGTTTATGAAATGATTTATGATGATATTTGTGTCTCACATGATAATAAAGAAAAATTTAAGTGTGCACCCTGATAGAGATCCAATGCATTGGGTAATGATGTAACCACTAGAGATTACAATTTTCACGATATCTTGGTGAATAACCTTGGTGATTTTCAAATGACACCATGGGGATGGACCTTTGTGATATGTTCATGATTGTCTATGTTAAATGATGTATCCACATCTTAAAGTTATGAAAAATGTTATTTTTAATATGATATGCCACATGATTTTTTTCTCATGCCTTAAAATTCTTTTTTCATGACATAGTTGATGTATCTCAAGTTCACATGTTAAATGTTTCCCTTGTTTCCCTTTCTGGGCCTTCTGCTCACCCTTTCATTTGATGTATGTCCCCAGGTTATTAGATGCAGTAATGAACCTAGGATGATCATGAGGAGAATCCTTTCAAGTGTTTAAGAAGAATGTTTTATGTTTTCATGTTTTATGTTCCTGGTTTCCAAAACACTAAACCTTAAAGATCCTCGATTTTGCAAAATGTAATGAAATTTTATGTGATAAAAAGGCGGGATTCTATAGTTTTCGTCTGATTTCAGGCCATTCTGATATCGTTCGGCCCATTTGGATCCCCCCATGCACTTTTATGAAGCACGCTCAATACCTAAAAAACACATATTGAGTTGTACCGTGCAAACCGCATGTCCGATTGACGTTCCTTCTGCGGGAACACTTCACAATTCACTCACCTGTTGTTGTCGTCTGATTCAAGCCATTTCGACCTCGTTCTGCCCATTTGGACACCGCCCCCCACGCGAGTTTATGAAGCACGCCCAACACTTAAAAAACTTATATTGAGACGTACTGTTCAAACCACATGTTTGATTGATGTGTCGTCTCATCGTACACATCATGAATAATAATTATATTGTTGCCCTGTGATTTTAGGTCAATCTGATATCGTTCTCTATGAATTTGATCATTAAACATTAGTTTTGGTCTTTTATGACACTAGAACTATGTTCACGGTAAAGGCGGGAACACAACACCTCCGATTGACGTAACTTCTAAGCGAAGACTTCACAATTCAATGACCCATTCTTGTCGTCTGATTTCAGCCTATTCCAACTTCGTTCGGCCTGTTTGGACCCCCCACGTGCAACACTTAAAAAAATGCATATTGAGCCATACCATAAAAACCGCACGTCTAATTGATGTGACATCTCCTTGTACACGTCACAAATATTAATTAGATTGTCAACATGTGATTTCAGGTCAATCCGATGTCGTCCGCTATGAATTTGACTGTTAAACACCCGTTTTGGCCATTTATGACACTAGAATTGCGTTCTCAGTCACCGAGGGCACACGACACCTTTGATTGATGTGTCGTCTACCCGACCACTTCACAATTCACTCACCCATTGTTGTCGTCTGATTTTAGGCCATTTAGACTTCATTCTGCCCGTTTGGACCGCCCACGCGTGTTTATGAAGTGCACCCAACACTTACAAAACACACATTGAGCCATACAATGAAAAACACACATCTGATTGACGTTCCGTCTACTCATACATGTCAGAACTTATAATTAGATTTTTTGCTTCGATTTTAGGTCAATATGATGTCATCCACTATGAATTTGACCGTTAAATGCCTGTTTTGGCTATTTATGACACTAGAACGACGTTCTCGGTCACCGCGGGCACACGGCATGTCTGATTGATGTGCCGTCGGCGCGACCATTTCACAATTGCCTCACCCATTTTTATCTCCTGATTTCAGGCCATTCCGACATTGTTCTTCCCATTTGGACACCCCACACACATTTATGAAGCACCCCCAACACTTAAAAAACTCATATTGAGTCGTACCACACAAACCGCACATCCGATTGATGTGTCATCTACTCGTACACGTCACAAATAATAATTGGATTGTTTCCCTATAATTTCAAGTCAATCTATTGTCGTCCTCAATGAATTTGATTTTTAAATGCCCGTTTTGGCCGTTTTGACCCTATAACTGCATTCTTGGTCACCGTGAGCACACGACACCTCCGATTGAAATTTATTCTATGAGACCACATCACAATTCACTCCCCGTTCTTTTCGTCTGATTTTAGGCCATTCCGACATCATTCGGCCCGTTTGGACCCCCCACACGTGTTTTTGAAGAATGCCTAACACTTAAAAAACAAATATTGAGCCGTACTGCACAAACCACACGTACTATTGACATTCCGTAACCTCGTACACATCAAAAATAATAAATATATAGTTTACTTGTGATTTCAGGTCAATCTGATGTCGTCCGCTATGAATTTGACCATTAAACGCCCGTTTTGGCCGTTTATGACACCGGAAGTGCATTCTCGGTCACTGTGGGCACACAACACCTCCGATTGATGGTCTGCCTGTGAAACCACTTCAAAATTCAATCAACCTTTTTTTTCTTATTATTTGAGGCCATTCAGACATCATTCGGACCATCTGGACCCCCACGCGTGTTTATGAAGCGCGCGGGGCACTTAAAAAATTCATATTGAGCCGTACCACAAAAAACGCATGCCTGATTGAAATTCATTTTACTCGTACACATCACCAATAATAATTAGATTATTTTCCTATGATTTCAGGTCAATAGGATGTTGTCCGCTATGAATTTCACCGTTAAACGCCCGTTTTGGCCGTTTATGACACCAGAATTGAGTTCTCGGTCACTGCGGGCACACGATACGTCTGATTGACATGTCGTCTATGCGAAAACTTCAAAATTCACTCACTGGTTCTTGTCCCTTGATTTCAAGCCATTCCGGCTTCATTCTAGCCATTTGGACCCCCCACACGAGTTTATGAAGCACGCTCAACACTTAAAAAATGCATATTGAGAGGTACCACGCAAACCACACCACTGATTGACGTTTTGTATCCTCGTACACATCACGATTAATAATTAGGTTGTTTCCCTATAATTTCAGGTCAATCTGATGTCGTCCGCTATGAATTTGACCGTTAAACGCCCGTTTTGGCAGTTTATGACACCAGAAGTGCATTCTTGACTACTGCTGGCACACGAAACCTCCAATTGAAGTGTTGTCTACTCAACCACATTAAAATTCACTCACCCATTGTTTTTTCTAATTTCAACCCATTCCGACTTCATTCGGCCCGTTTGGACCCCCACGCCTGTTTATGAGGCGCGCCCAACAGTTAAAAAATGCACATCGAGTCGTACCGCACAAACTAAACATTCAATTGATGTTAAGTATCTTATTATACGTCATAAATAATAATTATATTTCTTCCCTTTGATTTCAGGTCAATCCGATGTCATCCTCTTTGAATTTGACCATTAAGCGCCCATTTTGGCCGTTTATGACACCAGAACTGCGTTCTCGGTCACTGCGGGCACACAACAACTCCAATTGATGTGCTGTCTGTGCGACCACTTAAAAATTCAGTCACTCGTTGTTGTAATCTGATTTTAGGCCATTCTGACTTCATTATGACCATTTGAACCCCCCATGTGCATTTATAAAGCGCACCCAACACTTCAAAAAAAAACATCTTGAGTCGTACCGCACAAAACGCACGTCCTATTGACGTGTCGTCTCCCCGTACACGTCAAAAATAATAATTATATTGTTTTTCTATTATTTAAAGTCAATACGATGTTGTCCGCTATGAATTTGACCATTAAATGCCCGTTTCAGCTATTTATGACACCAGAAGTGTGTTCTCGGTCACCGCGAGCACACGACACCTCCGATTCACGTGTCGTCTGCCCGACCACTTCACAATTCACTCACCCATTATTGTCATCTTATTTCAGGAATTATGACATCATTCTTCCAGGTTGGACCCCCCCCCCCCCCCCCCCCGCGCGCATTTATGAAGCGCACCCAACACTTAAAAAAACACATATTGAGTCGTACCACGCACACCACACATCCGATTGACGTGCCGTCTGCGTGACCACTTCACAATTCACTCACCGTAAAAATCTATAGATATCAAAAGAGTTCATGTGCTTCTCCCAAGAAACAACTGCCTAAATTTTCTCTCCATCCACTGACACACCTACCTCTAAGATTATTTGACCCAATAACTATATCTAATCAATAGAAAATGACATATATATATCTTGGTGTATAGTTGATGCTTTATATGTGTAACCTGGATGATGTCAATATATTGGGTATGATCATCAATAGTCTTGGAGTGCACGAAGATGTCATCCAAAAATACTAAAATAAACTAATCTAGGTAAAAATGGAAGATTCTATTCATCAAGGATATAAAATCTTCTAAATAATTCATCAACACAAATAAAATTACCTTAGGCATGAGATTCATTCTCATCTGGATCAACAATATCATTGTGATGTCCACCAGCTGTATTCGGAGCCTACAATATATATCAATTATATGTATCTTAAAAATATCAATAAAAGTCCATCTTAGAATGGTTTGTTTTATTGTTTACCCGTGGTGCCACTTGTTGCGTCGTCATTTGATCGATACATGATGACATCTGTGACAACCTCTCCTCATACTCTGCTCGTAACTGCTGAAATTGTGCATAAAAATTGCACTGCATATCCGGCATAGAAGCATCTATCATAATACTTGTGCACATCCCTAAATCTCTGCATGCGCCCATCACATATTATCTAACAACTACACATCTTGGGACATCACTGCCATATGTCAAAGAATAACCATAACCGTCATGCCCCACGACACGGTGAAATATTTCATCTATACACATAGTACTATGAGGTTTCTCCTCTGGAAACTCTACTAACTGAGAATCAAATTGATCCTTTAGAATATAATGAATCAATGAACAAATATAATAATTTATATAAAATAAAAATACATTTATTAGTAAATAATTTTCTTACTATAACACCGAAAACATCGGGATCACCCACCCTATGAGTCCTCACCCATATGGACATCCAATTGACCGGATCTCCATGTTGGTGTAACTATAATAAAGGGGTTCACCATGTTATACTGCAATATTTTTCAAATATGAATGAATAGTGAATTCTAAAGTTACATCATGTCTGAGCTATGACACATGACGAGTGCCAAGTCTAGAAGGAGTGCCCTGCATCGCCCGATTATGTGAATGACGAGCAGACTCAGTCTAAATTCAACGTATTTACTTAATATACATTTGAAAAATTAGTATTTTATAGATTAAAAGTAATAAATATTACCATCGTCGCCTCACTCAACCAAAACGCAACCAAATCCTGCCACTGCACAAGAAGGATACCTGAAGGGACTTGCTGTATAATGTCTGGCACACCCGCCAATGATGTCCAGTGATATATCTTCACCATTGACTTGTAATCCTTCCATAATTTTCTTCATTTGGACATACATACAGCCTGAAACTCATCAGGACAGGATGTCAAATTATCCTATTAAAAAAATTGTCAGTAGATGGGACAATAATAATAAAAATATCATGAATAATTAAACATTGAATTTACCTGAACCGCCCTCCATAATCTGTCCATCGTATTCTGGGGGAAATAACTCCATTCATGAGTTTTCGAATGGAATTTGTGTGAGTCTCGTATCATATGACCAAACGAACGAATCAATACACTAGCACCTTCTTCAAATGGATGAAATGTTTCATCAAATAACGCATCAAATCAGGCTCTAGTGTTTCAGGATTGAACCCCTCTACGAGGACCCCTGCATCTTCTATAAGACACAATAGATCCTGATAAACAAAAATTCATAATTCAATTAAAATATAAATTAATGATTAGAAACAGTTAGGGAAATATACACAGAAAATTATAATCAACTAATTTAGAAAAATGAAAACATACATACCGACAACATCATGTGAGCCACTGTGACCACCCTGTGACATACCTACATTAAAAGAAATTATAGTTAAATAAATCAATTTTTATACATATATATCTCATTAATATTTTTACAAAAAAGAACTGGGGATATAATTACAATTTTCACTAATCATGCATGTCTATCGTATCTCCTTCAACTGACTCTCTGGCCTATTTTATATCTTCATCTTGTGCATATACTATTTTTTGTTCAAGTGTTTGATCATGAAATGTGACAACTTCAGGTTCCTCTTGGTCAATCATTAAAACCCCTCTTCTAGACATTTTCACCACAACTTTCCAATCAGAATATATGCTGACAAAGTAACATTGTTCTTCCTACGATGTTAGTATGAAGGGCTCATTGCTTACTCGGTCATCTTTATATATCATATAGTTAATGTTTACGTATGTAAATTGGAAGTTATCAACATTCGTTCCACGAAACAGATCGACCCAATCACACCTTAATAATATGTGTTTTAAGCCAAAAACATAAATAACCTAAATAATATCTCTCAGCAATCCATAATAATAACCTGCACCAATAAAAGAACAACCAACACCAATATTTTGTGTGGATCGGTTCATGTCAACATTGCTAATATGAAATCAGAATCCGTTACCATCCAAAGACCTGTAGAGATGAGTTGTAATAAATGGACCATCAGCTAGTTGGTTGAGTTCTTCGCTCACATGATGGGTTAAATCATGTAACTTTTGAATCTGAAAATTTCACATATATAGTTTAATGGATAAAGGATTGTGAACATATAACTATGTTTCACTATAAAATTATTAAATCAATTATATGTACATGAGTCTGGAACCACTCATGAAATGTGTTGAAATGGTGTTTTTTTGATTTGATAGTCGGTTGCACGGGGCCTTTCACATTTCAAGTCAGCGATATGCATCCTAAATCACAACACAAAATATGGTAAGAAATAAAATAAATATAAAAACAAAATACACATCAACTATGAAACTTACTATATCAATGGAATAACTGATGGAGTGTTGAACTATACATATCGATGAGCTTGATCCCACTCGTCGTTCCTCATATCTAACGTTATTCCTTTTCCAATTGGACCCTTTTCATTCTGGTAGGGTTTATCTATCTTTGTTTCAACCTCATCAATATATGATACATTGAAATTAATACACCCATCCATTAAATATCCCTTGGCAATTGAGGATTCTGGACGAGCTTTGTTGTCCACATACCGTTTCAATGTATTTAAGTATTTCTCTATTGGATACATCCACCTGAATTGCACGGGACTGCCAGAAATGACTTCACCAGTTAAGTGCACAGTCAAGTGAGACATGATATAAAAGAAAATAAGACTATAATAGTTTTCTAGGTGACATAGTGCAAGTACAATCTTATCCTGCAGCTTTTTCAAATCACTCATGTGATGATTCCAAGAATAGAGCTATCTGAAAAAATTAGAAAATCCAATCAACAGCTCAACAACTTGGGTAGGTAAGCAATCAAGAATTGCTATAGAATTAACTGTTGAAGTAGAATATGATTATCGTGACTTTTCAAACCTTGTAATGTCATACTCGTCATATTCACATGCATCAAAATATTAGAGAAATAACCATCTGGAACCCTAATGGTCTTCAAAATTGAATGAAATGTTTCTTTTTATTTTTTACTCATTGTGTACTATGCAGCAGGAATGTATGCCTAATTAATGTCACCAAGCTCTAAATGTAAAGGCTTTCCAAATCCCATTTCTTGAAAATAATGTCGATCATTAGAACTGTCCTTTGATTTCCCTATGATGCCTAAAATGGGGCATAGTATATTATCACATACATTTTTTTCAATGTGCATCACATCCATATTATGACTTAAAATATTATATTTCCAATAAGTAAATTCAAAAAAAAAACTTCGTTTCATCCAATTATGACTTCGCTGTCTATTTTCAGCAGGAATAAAAGGTAATGAAGGAACCAATAAATCCTGAAAATCATACATTGTACGAATGTTTTCTTGATCAAGTAGTGCACAAATTTCAACCCCAGACTGTATTTTTGGTGAGGGGTCATACTCTTTATTCCCATCAAACGATACACATTCTTTTTTGAACCTCTGAAATGGAGGAAGAAAGTGTCTATGACAAAGATATACCCACGTTCTACAGTGCTTAAGCCATATAGATTTTATACTCTTATTACAACAAGGGCAAGCAAATTCTCATGTTGTAATCCAACCTGATATGTTAGCATATGATGGGAAATCATTAATTGTCTATAACAAAGTGGCCCGAAATCTAAACATTTTATTAGCTTCTGAGTCAAAAGTCATTACACTATCGACACAAAATTCTTGCAGCTCATCAATCAAATGTTGCATATAAACATTGATTTTATCACTAGGTCCTCTCGGTCCATCAATTAGAATTGACAGTAAGAAAAAAGGTTGCTTCATACATACCCATGGAAGAATGTTGTATGGAACCATCACCACTAGCCACGTACTATGTGTCGCACCAACCATGGACCTAAATGGGATAAAACCATCTGCTGCCAAACCCAGTCGAATATTATGGTCATCTCGGGAAAATTTTGGGTGTCTTTGATCAGACACTTTCCATGCCAAAGAATCTGCCAGCTGAGTTAATTTATCAAACTCTTTATTTCTCTTTGAATTCCAAGTCATCAATTTAGAAATTTTTGTGGAAAAGAAGAATCTCTTCAGTCTCAGTATTAGTGGGAAATAACGCATCTGTTTAGAAGCAACGTTTTTCCCTTGATTCAAGACTCTAAAATGAAGAATATGACTACCTTGATTAATCTCATTGGTCTTACACCTAGATGTATAGAAAATAGTACAAATATTTAATTGCACATTCTCTTTTCTGAACAACATACAAATATTGCAACACACATCAATTGTATACTATGTAAAACCTAGATCATCAGTAAAATTGCGATCTTGATAGAATGACTCTGGAATCTTCATTCCAGTTGGGAGTACCTTTTGAACAATATCACCAACATGTCGAATGAGGTGTCTGACCACTGGTTCAAGGAATTTAAGTGCAACAATTCAACGATGAATGACTATTTAATAAATTTAGGTCATCCATGATATAATTCAATATGTGCACCGTCATGAATTTCAAAGAATGTCAATGCTTCACCATCTGCAGAAGAACGAGGATTACTCAATCCAACGTCGTCATTTATGACATTACTGTTTTCAGGTTGAAATTGATGCATAATATAATTGAGAATTATGTTCATTAGATCAACTGTTCATGAATCAAAATTCATATGAATACTTTCTTAGTGATGACATGAAATAGAATCTTTGACATGACGTGTCCATGTCTTATAGTTTTTGAAAAACCCATTCAAAAAAAAGTTATCTAACAATATCTTGTTTGAAGAGATATCTATTTGAACATTTTTTTCATGGACAACTAATCATATCGCTTAGAAATATGTTGGTGAAATCCATACATTGATTAATCCCCTCATAATATTCAGCCGAAAAACTATCTTTCATATATATCCAGCTCCTATCCATATCTGTATTTAATAGAAGTCAAAACAGAAATATATTATTAAAATTCTAAAAAAACACATATCATTAAAATTTAAAAACAAAATTTACAGGATAAAAAACATTACCTGTAGAGGACTCGACCATGGGTAACGGGGTGTGACTCGATTGCAGATCCATGACGGCGCAATGACTTGATGAGAGGGGTTCAACAGCCGGACTCAAAAGGGGCAGAACCATTGGACAATGCGTGGGAGGGTTCTACACGTTGGGGCACAACAGACTGGGAGGGCCCAACAGAGGTAGGAGGACTTTCCAGAGGGATGTAGGGGGGTCGGAGTGGACGATGATAGTGGGACTGTCCTAAGGTGCAGCGCGGAGTCAGGGGTGGGGGTTGCTGGGTTACAGGTGTGTTGGGGTTGTGGGGGGCGCAGTGTGGAGGCTTGGTGGTGGGGGTCGCTGGGGTTGTGGGTGGCGCATCACGGAGGCAAGGGGGTGGGGATCGCCGGGGTTGGGCGGTCACCGTGGGTCGGGGTCTTCGGGGGTTTCCGAGGTTGCGGAGAATCACCTGGGGTCAGTTGTTGCTGAGGGTCGGGGTAGCCAGAGGTCGGGGTCGCCAGGGTTCGGGGAGGGGTCGCCGAGGGTCGGGGGAACCGGGGGTTGGGGTCGCCGGTTCTCGGGGTCGAGGTCATTGGGGGTCAGGGTCGTGGGGTCAGGGATGGGTGGGTTGCAGGGTTGGGGAGGGGAAAATGGGGTCACGGGGCCTGGGAGGGGAAAATTAGGGTATTTGGTGTATTAAAATGCATCGGATGCAATTTGGCGGCCGCTGTTGATAGTATTAGCGGCCACCAAATGTCGGACGCTATAAGTCCCCCACTCCGAAAGCTAAAAATTCTAGTAGTGGTTAATCAAGAATATCCAATATAATTTATCCAAATCAATCATATATTATTCAAAAATCACTACCTTAGTATCAGAACTATATTATGGTTTATCATTCTCTCAACAATATATTTTATAAAAAATTTAACATGCTATTGACTCACTTTTCTTCGTTCTACACAATCTCAAGTCCTTATTGAAATAATACTACAATAAAATCCTTATATATTCCATAATTATTATAACCAGTACATCGTTGATACAATATTCAAATAACACAAGTCTTTAATATCAATATAAGAACACTATTCATTACTCTTCATCTATGGTAATATAATAACTTGATTATTATCCAACATCATCATTTGTGGTATACTCTGATGATTTGTACATTGATTCACGTAGTTTCGCAACTCATTACAGATGAATCATTGTACATTTGAAACCTTTTTCTTACCCTTTCAACCACGTAATTGGTGTCCTTTTTCTCCACACTTATAAAAAACTCTCATTCCATTTAAGCATTTACCAAGGTAATTCATTCTACATTTATCACATATGGGAAAATCCTTCTTTCCCCTCTTCCTTTTATCCATCATTCTCTCTTCCTTCCTTTTCTTACCTTTCTTCCCTTCAAATCCATAGGTCATAGAGAATTCTTTACTTATCTTATTATCAAATGATACTATTTCTTCATATGATCAGAATATGTGGGAGACTATTTCCCTTTTAAATGATTGGTTAATACCATGAAAGATATGACCATTCTTATTCATTCAATCAAGTGTATTCCTGGAATTATCATTCATTATACTAGGCACTATTTCAAAACAATGGCATACACTAGGTTAGTTTATGAATCACAATGCATAATTTCAAACATGTTAAATACCTAACGTAAATTGAAAACAATATGCATATAATCTATAATCATAAAATGTTTTCTTTGAGGTAGTATTTACTCCTAAATCCTTCATAATGGCTTGTAATGAAAATGTAAATTCTCCTAAGCATATCCCCTAGGATTATTGAAACCAAGAGTGCAGCTAGGCCCATTGTCTTGTACGAGGATACCCTGGATCATGCCCGAAACTCCTTATTAGGGTTTTCACTCCTAGCTACATCTGTACCAGAGCTGCCTCTACCTTCTCGTATCCAGACAAGGATGTATTTATTAGAAAATACACAAAATAACTACATTATAAAAATTATTGGATGTTCGTATATGCTAATCATCAATGTATATCTTAGGGTAATTTTCTTGAATCAGTGTTTATCTAAATCTATTTCTTGGGTTGTTGCTAAAATTTTTCTGATAAAAACTGTAATTCCCTGACCTCAGAAGCCCAGAGTCGGTGCATTATTTTAATTCATTGACATGAATACAAGGAGTCATGTCCCATAGGACCCATCAGTTTAGTAGTCTTGGAAAATAGATTACATACATGAATGTTACATTACATTATAAAATTAAAAACTAAAACCACATTGTCTCCATTGACCACATTCATATCCCTTAGACTATCCCTATAGGTCAGTCATAATATACTTTTTCACATCCTGGGAAAACTAAAACATAGAAATGGGTGAGCTCAGATTCTCATTAAGGATAACAATATAGCAGAAACATTCATAAATAAGCATAAACATTTAAGATAATGTATAATAATAAAACATAATTCTTTCAAGCATAATCTTTAGCATATTATGGAAATATAAATCAAATAATTCCTTTTACTTATTCACAGGTATATTCTACTATTCGAATAATCACATGAAATATCGATAGTCAATTTCATTAAGATGGAATGCATAATTTCAGACTTCATAACCACAATGTAAAGGCCTTGTGCCCAGAATACAAAAAATATTTTGTCAAGGCCTTGTACCAAGACACAAGTTTGTTTCAAGAGACCTACCAATGAATCAAGGAGCTATAGCGAGCTCCACCCATCCCTTACTAAGTCCAATGCATTCCTCATATGAAAATGATTAAACAAAACATAAAAATTCTTATTAAAACTAGCATTCAAAATGTTAATAATTTAAACATAAACCATGAATGGTATAAAAATAACACTTCTACAACCAAACTTATCACAAAACCATACATAAAATATGGAAGACTTGTATCATAATAAATCAACCTCTATCAAGAATAAAATCCCATGAAGGATGCTGAAATAGTTAAAAATGATCAGTAAATATTTTTCAGACAAACATACACTTTTCATGAAATCATTTAAAAGTCACATAATTTATAATGGAATTCATTTAAAATATTGTTTTGAATAAAAGTGTCCCATACCACTTTGAAACTTTTGAAATTAATTTAACATTTTAAAACATTCATGTCCATATAAATAAATCCTTAAAACCATTTTGAAAACATGTACATTAATGAGAATGGTTTTGAAGAATAAATCATTAAATCATTTAAAATGATGTTTTAGTAAAAAATTACCTTAAAAATAATCCCTTTAAAACCACTTTTAGGAAACATGGACATGGATAATAAATATGTACTAGTATATACTTACGTAAAAACAACCATAGATAATAAAGAGATTATGGAATTAACCCTTACCTTGCACTTTCCTTTGGTCAAAGGTACATTTTTCTTTCATTATAATTAATATAGTATATTATTAAATTATAAAAGAACCATATTCATATTTATTATGTCATAAATTATTCATTTATGACTTTATACTACCCATTTAATAATTATTTCCATGTTAAATTAACATTTTGTGTAATAATCACTTTCTTTATCGCACATGTTTTAACTTGTTATTTTTGATTGTATCGTTTATATCATGATTCAAATACTTACATAATATAAAACTTGATTTATATATCATATATATTTAGAAGATAAATATTTATTATAGATAGATATATGAAATGGAATGCACTATTTATAAAGATGGTAGGTCGTACGTACGCATAAAAATTATTTTCGTTTTCAAATAGTATTGAACAGATGTAAGTGAATAAGATATATGTATGTAAATACAGACACACACACACACAAATATCTTCAGTAGAATTATTATTCCATATATTACATACTTATTAATAATATATATTTTTATAATCATCATTGCATGGTGAAAGTGGGAATGTATCTCAATGAGTTGTGGAGACGGTAATCCTTACATACGCATGAGTGACAATATCATTATATTGATGCTGAAATAGAATGTAATTGGATGGTATATCATATATAAAGAATCATTAACATTATATATTTATTATTTACATCAGTTATAATCATTATTATACCTATCCAAATAATGAAGTGTTTGAATAACAAACTACACCACGACGTGGAGACGGTAAGCCGTACGTACACACGTATGGTGACTTTGTCATTTATAGGATGGATAGAATAACAAATATGGTTTTAACATATTCGTAATAACATCACAGTATGTGGGAGGTAATGGATTTATTATTTTGGTATGGAGAAAACAAAGAAAGAGGAAGTGGAAGAAGAAAGGAACTTGAAAGAGGGTGGTGAAATTATTACCTCTTCTTCGGGTGATTCCTTTTGAGTTGATCAATAGGGCTCCTTAGGTTGTCTTTCTGATCAAAGTAAGGACCCTAGGATGATTAGAGGGAAGTTGGGAGGTTATTTGGGGAGGTTTTGGCTGAGAAAAATGGATTTGGAGGTGTGATTGTGAGAGAAGGGGAAGAACCTTTTTATAAGAGAGGTTAGTGTCTCTTTAGGAAATGATTGAAATAATATTTTATAATAAAATAATTTTAGGTTTTTAATGGAACAAAAATTAATTTTTTTCTAGGATACACTGTTTATGGGTTGAAAACCTCTAATACAATAGGTTTTATACATGTTTAGGTTACCAATTTAACCTTATCGTTTAGATTTAACTGTTAGTTAAATAGTTTATCTTTTACCGTGTCTTCTTGTATTCCTACACTATATGGTTAATACAATAACAATAAACATCCAATAGAAGATCAAGTGGTTCATTAATGACATATATAATATTATTTAAGACCTTTGGAGGGAAAATATATTTTTAGGAATATTATATCAAAAAATAATATACTTTTTTTTAAATTAATTTATGTCAATTCTGACACTATTTGGTATATTGCTTTTATAAAAGTCATAAAAACATTATAACATCAAAAATAAATTATATAATTTACTATAAAATGTTATATTAACCAATAAAATTAGTTGAATTCAACATAAGTCTCTATTTACATTTTTTTGGATATTTATATTATCAATTATTTTAATATTCCAATAATAAGGTAATTACTGCATCATCATTGTTTCATAAATTAATTAATTATATAATGTCTAAAAATAATAAATAAAATAACATTATGTAGGAAATATTTTTATATTTCTAATGAATATTTATAGTTGAATTTATCTTATGAATAAGACTATATTAAAAATGGTTTTAGTTATTAAACATTTAATTTAACACTTTTAACTCTTCTTTAAATAAAATAATAATAAATATCCTAATCTAATCCAAGTGGACCTAAAGGATCATATTTTATACCTATGGTTGTTGTTTTTCTAATTACACATATCAAATAGAATTTGGACGTGTTTTAGGGTAATTATAATATCATTTTTACCTTTAATTACCATATTTACTTTTAACCGCGGTAAATAAAATTCAAAAGTTACTATTCACCAAAAATTATTTTCATATTACTGAACCACATATTACTTAATTATATTAATTGTGTCTCTCATATGTTTTAAATTCAACTCACAGAAGCGGTAAAATTACGTTTTATGAATAATTGCAAATGATCTTAGAAGGTGGGTAAAAGACGGTAAAAAGATCCATAAAAATTTTAAATATAATTTTATAAAATGACTTCAATGAATTACATTGAAATTATATAGGTATTATATATCTATTTTAACATAAAATAAACTTAAATAAAATAAATAATTATTTAAAAAAAATTTGGTTTTTAACAATAAGACATTGTTTTTCACGCTTCTTCAAAAATTGAACGTCTTGAAAAAAATACAAAAAAATCATTGTAAGCTAATTTTGATATTCCTAATTCAAAAATGAATTATATTTTACCAAATTAAAAACATATAAGTTTCATTAATTAATTTATAATTATGTAAAAATTGTCAAAGACCAAAAGTGGGTTTTTAAAAAAGTTAAAACTATCAAAGGATTTACATGTTTTTATGTCAAATTTAAATGTTAAATTACTTATAATGACCTAAATTGTATTAAAATATAAAAATATTATCTAATTATACTTCAAAGACATTCATATTGATAATTTAACGTTATAAATTATTTCAATTAAAAAAAATTCAATTAAAACATGGTATTTTCACTATTCATCAAAATATGAAAGTTATCAGAAAAGTACCAAAATATTGTCCAAACTAAATTTTTTATGTCCCACTTATTAATGAGACGTTTATTTTGTCAAATTTAATATAAAATTGATAGGTATTGAATTTAAAAAATTCACCCTTAGTATGCGGTAAAATGTTATTTTTGAAAAATACTCTCTTTATCAGAAAAATTGCATTTGTTCTTATATTATGTCTATGAAACACAAAATATGGGTGTTAAAATTATATAGAGTATATAAGATTCAAAATTTAGATAATAATATTCATAACCTCTTTTTTAACAGCTGATTTGGTAAGTTGTGGTGTGTTCGAACTCAGTGTTGTGTGTAACACAAACTATTGAATTACGTTAATGAGATAATGTACTATAAAACCTTGGGGTGTTCTAGGAAATGTATTGATGAAGATGAATATTACCCCATCATAGATGTATGTCACTCAATGACTGGTGGTGTCCACATTTCACCATAAAGGACCTCCTAAAAGGTCCTAAACTCATGATTCTTTTTTCCTTAACTCATTAAAGAGTCACATGAGTTCTGTAAATCATGTCCAACATGCAAAAAGTTTGGCATAATTTCTAAAATTAATGAAATACCCAAAATACCATAATATTTTCTGAGATCGTCGATGTTTTTGGAATAAATTTCATTAATATATTCCCCCTACCATTGGATTCTCATATATTCTTCTAGTGATTGATTATGTTTCTTGGTTGGTCGAGGCCTAACCCACAAGAAATGATGATTCACATACTAGTAGTGTGTTCCAAAAAACCCTAATCTTCTATCAATTTTGAGCACCCTATTCTTGGATAAATGACTTATGAAATCATTTCTATCATCAGACCATGAAATATCTATTGAAAATGAATGGGGTTGTACATAATAATTCAGCTACATATCAACCCCAAAAAATTGGCTTGGATGAACTTTCTAAGAGTGAAATGATAATACTATTTGAGTGAATTGTAAAACACACCCAAAAATACTGGCATGAATGACTTGGTGGAGCACTTTGGGCTTATGAAACTTCCAATAAAACACCCATTTGGATGTCTACATTTAGGATATTGTTTTCATAAAACATTTCATTTACCAGTTTAAATCCAACATAATTAATTTTGGGCTATGAGAACATTTAAATTTGATTATGAAAAATATTGAAAAGGGATATTTTGGAAGGTGAACGAATTAGAGGACGTTCGACTAGATTTCTATAAGAATTATAATATATAAAATGTAATGGCCATGACACTCCATTAAAAAATCACATCATGAAAAATGAATCCCATGAAGATTAAAAGGTAATTCTCTTCAAATAATGAATTATTTTTCACCTAGGTAAGCTTAATTCTCATTGGGAAGGTCTTTATATAATTATTAATGTTATCGCTTTTGGTAGAGTGCAAGTCCAAGACCCCACATCCAAAAGGAAATTCATGGTTAATGGACATCAGTTAAAGAACCACCATGAGAAAACACACATCTTAGGAACCACATCGACATCCATCAAATCCCCATCCCCTGTGGTAGACCCACCACTGGATGGAGATGGTGACCCACCAAATCTAAATAAGGGTCACTTATTTCCCTTTAACTCTCTCTCTATCTCCCTCTCACTTTCTCCCTATCATTCTCTCTTTCATCTTATTTATATCTCATTCTCATTTTTTTACCACTTTCATTATCAAATATTTTTTCGCTCTCTCTCTTTTGTGTGGTTTTGTATTTTAAATATTAAAAAAATATCAAAAAATGGTCAAATTTACTCACCATTAAATTTTTAAATTCTGCCCAAAATTTTGAGTGTGTCCAATGACTTGTTTTTATCTCAACTGATTTCTATTTTCTTCTTAAATTTGGTTAAATAATTTTGGGTCAAGAAAAATAAATTTTGGATGGTTAATTTTTGATTTATAAAACGATTCTCCTCCAACCATGAGTAATAACCTCATTTTTTATTCCAAGGACACCTATATACATCTATTCAAAATGTGTGTTTTTCACCCCTATTTTTGAGTCTTCAGTTTGTGAAAATTCATGATAAATTTACTACATTATTATATATTAATATGATATTGTAGTTTTCTGAACCATTGAGAATCAGAATATCCAAATAACTTCCCATTACACTTACATTAATCCTATTTTTGAATGCCTCTTCGAGCCTGTGAATAATTTATCATTAATGTCCACATTAAAATCCCAATACCACATCCCACCAAACATCTACATGGATTTTTATTTCATAATTTATCTAAATTTATGTTTTTGGTAAATGGATTTCATTTTTGGAACCATTTCTATATTTTCAATGTGTAATCATATTCCTGAGGGACGAAATATATTTATGTGGGAAAGAGAGGTTTTCATTCAGAGAGTTTAGGGAATTTATTAAAGTTCATATAATTTTCTACATGTTTTTGGAAAGTGTTCAAAAATATGGGAAAAAACAATAATGGGGTGTTTCATAAGCAAGTCAAAAATCCCTCTTACTCACCCCTTGTTCTTATTATTACTATTAAAATTAGTATCATGAGGATATCAAACATGGGTTGGGTGTTTACTCCGAGATCTATTTCAAGATCACCAATAAAAAAATAGAAGAATAAAGAAAAAAAACACTTGCACCATCTATTATTATGTCATTGGGAAATGTATAGTGTTTTGTTCAAATTCTATATTTTACATTATCTCTCTTGTATTTATTGAAACATCATATCCTTTTAAATATGAGATTCCATAATTTTCAATGACTTATTTAAAAAATATGCATTGTTTTTTATGTGTTGGTGTTTTACCTCTATTTTCCTATCTTTTGGAAATGTTATTCCTACCATCCCATAACCACTGAAACCCCCCAAAGAAGACCTCTTAATTGTTGTGAAAATTATGATAGGTAATGGAAGATGATATCTCTTTAATAATATAAGATATTTATCTTATGTTGGTTAGTGACTGAACCTTAAGAAATAAATGTTTATCATCTTGGGAGGAGTAAGTTATGAGTGCTATCATTTTCCATTTCTAATTTTCTGCATGAAAAATTAATTATTTTTGGAACATTATTTCTGTAAAAAAATATTGGTTTAATTATTTATTGATGAGTGAATTAGTCATGATCCCCTTGATTCTTGAAAATAAATTTTAATATTCACTATTGGAAAATCCTCGTATAACGACAATTTTTTTTGGATATAGTGGTGGTTTAAACCACCCCCATATACATCAAAACTGGTTTCCAAAAACCTCCGCTAAATTTTGGGTCGACATACAATAAACAAATATTTCTTCAATTTAGCGGTAGTTTCTGGTATCCATCGTAGAAATCAAATTTCATAGTGGATTCGCATGGGTTTAGTAGCTGTTTTCTTGGACAGACCACAATTATACCGATGACAAACTGCCTAGAAATGCTAATAGAAAATGAAATCTATATTGCAGAGGATTTAATCACCACT
The DNA here is from genome assembly GCA_963277665.1 of Viscum album. Classification (NCBI taxonomy): domain Eukaryota; kingdom Viridiplantae; phylum Streptophyta; class Magnoliopsida; order Santalales; family Viscaceae; genus Viscum; species Viscum album. Next base: position 2,099,382,930 of record OY728122.1, read on the forward strand.
AAGTTTTTATATGTAGCGATATTTTGTACCGATGCAGGTAGTAGGATTCCAAATTATAGAGTTGGTTTAAAACCCAGCAAAATTTTATCAATTTACATAGTGGTGGTTTATACCCCTATTAAAGGCTTACATACAAAAACAATTAGCTGATTCTATAGCCCTAGTACTAGTTCCCTGATACAAAAATGTTTCAATTTCACATGAACATACTTCCTACATCCAAAAGAATACAAGGATACAAACATTTTCATAAGAAAAAAAACTTTCAAATCCACACACTTATTAAATTTATAATCCCATAAACTAGATATTCAATATGGAAGGGTGAATAAATATGATATCATTGGATACCTCATTGTGCTCTAAATATTGTAATGTAAGAGTTCTAAAATAATATGCTCATTTTATGGTGGGAGTTACCATGCCATTTCAATTATATAGTCATAATGGACATGTGATAATCCACCCATCTTCCCTGGTGACTAGGAAACTGATGAATTTGACGAATGGATAGGTAAAATTGGGAGGATCAGCAATTTCATGAATACTGAGAATGACTTCAAGGAGGGTTTCCCCATGTATATGTTGTACGTACCATGTAGGCGATGGTGGGACTCTATCTAGTAAGATAATTGTAATAAAGAAATTACATGGACTTGATTTAAAAAAATATTCAACCAATAGTTTTACCCTGAGGAATTATGTTTGGAAATCATCAGTAGTTTCTAACCTTAGATAAGTGGATGTTTACCATTATGGAGTACTCCCCCGAATTTTTTGAGTTGGTGCATCTAGCACAAGAGCTAGTCACCAATGAGTAGCTAAATGATAAATAGTTTGAGTTAGGATTGAGTCCAGATATTAAATAAATTATGACTAGCATGTTTATTCTGATCTTCATAGAGGTAGTCTAAAAATATGGTCAAAATTAAGTAGATATATATAGAATGATTGGTTTTGGTGGAGCTTTAGTTGGAGGGGTTTCTACCGGTAGTGTATTTTATGGCCAGAAAATAATATGCATGGGGGATCAGTTTCTTTTAGAATTTATTTTAGGGGATTCATTATGGTAGAACAATGTTTTCTTCTAACAGTTTGGAAGGTGTCTTTATAAAAAGACAAATTGTTTGGATGATCCTAATACTTGTAATCATTATGGACAGTCTGGTCATCTGATGTGTTGTTTGAATGGATGTCCCAGGGTAGTAAGGAAGCATCCAATTTCACCAAGGGTTTAAATGATCATAAAAATGATTCCAATGGTGTTGTGTCTAATCCTTATGACAAGGGGATTTTTATTTTTATAATACTAGATGTATATATGTGGAAGAGTATGTGATATATGAATATGAAGAATGTCTAACTTCTGTTAGAGGTATACTGATTATTTAATCTTTTATGGTTCTAGATTTGTTTCATACAAGTGATAATAATTCCTTTATATTTTCAAATTCAGTTGACATGTTGGAATTAATTTTAGAACTGATGTTGTTATTAACATATCTTTCCAAACATTTGGAAAAGAGGGCAGAACCTGGTTTCAATTGACCCACATGTTAGGTGATGATAGATGACTTCATGGTGGTGTGTGAATTTTTAGTTCTTGATGTTGACATATTCAAACAAGAAACATGAAATAGATTAAATGGTCAACATTAATTAAGTCCCACATATACATTTATCTTTATACTGTATAGTTTTCTATCTTTCTATAAGGTGACTCATGTTTTTTAGTGTGATTAGGATTCTAGGTCATTAAGGGTGGGGATTGTTGATCCTTATAATTGGGAAATATCATACTACTTGTCAAAGATTTTTCTTGAGGTTAATGATCCTTTTTTTTGGTTGTTAACTCCCTTCTAAAGTGTATGCATACCCCAAAGACTTTTAAGATGAATTTTCCGGTATACCACCATAGAGAGATATCAAATTTACAATTTATCTTCTCCCTTCTATGATTTGAATTTCTATTCCATCTTATCAAATGACACCTAATTTGTTGGTGTATTCTGATCATAGGAACATGAAATATATTTTCTCATAGAGGGATTTGAACTTTTGACAGAAAGGAGGAGTGGTGTATCTTCATAATTTTTATTCTAACATTGCATATACCCTTAGGAAAGTTAATGTGGTTTTTAATGCATGGAGAATAAAATTACTAACAGAAGACATAAAAGAATCATTTATGGAGAGCTCTTTTATGAGGTTGTTTGCTAAGATGATATTGGGTGTGGAATAAATTGGTGGAATGGTGTTCTTGTATCTTATGAATTATGATTCATCCTTTTATGAAATGGTTTAGCAATAACAGGTTAAAACACTATGTTAAAATGTTTTAGTAAAATACTTTATGGTGGGGAGACCTCTGGTGAGTGGTGATGGTCTCCTAGTGGACCATTGTGCCTCTATAACAGGTTAGTTGTTCCATTTTATTTTAGGATAGAGTTGGTGGAAAATGGTCATTGTCCTTGTAGGTCCATACACCCTGGAGCTACCTAGATGTGTCACAACATGATATGTAAGAATTGGTGGGAATGGATGAGGCATCCAATTGTATATTTTGTCTCACGGTGACTCAGTTTTCAGAAACCTAATGTGGAACTCTAGAGACCCACTGGTCTGTTTCAACCTTTACCCATTCCAATATATAAGTGGGATGATATTTCTATAGACATCATTATTGTTTTTCCACCAATTCCTAGTCTGGAGGATGCGATTTGTGTGATCAAAGATCAAGATAAAATATCAATACTTTTCTTACATATCAAAAAAATGATACATGTGGGGATCCTTAGAGACTTGTATGTCTGAGAGATTATTAGTCTTCATGGGTTCCCTTTATGATTTTTTCAATAGGAACTCAAGGTTCACATCTAGTTTCTATATAGGTTTGTTGAAGTTTATGGGTTCCTATATAAAATTTAGTATGGATGATTATCCATAGATGGATTGATCAGAAGAGAGAGTTATCTAGGTTCTTGAGAATATGATTTAGGCTTGTGTGCTTTATTTTGGAGGATCTTGGGAAAATTAATTTTTACTGTTAGGATATTCCTATAATAGTATTTATTAGGTTCTAATAAATATTGTTCCCTTAGAATCATTATATAAACATCCATATATATCTCCCTTGTGATAGGTAGTGTCGGGAGAGTGGTCCTTATTTGGGATAAGTCTCATTTAAGAGATGATGGAAAATATGCAGTTGATCCAGAAGAGGTTGGTCACAACACATATCGATCAGAAATCTGGAGGAGGTGGTCCAATATTTTCATCTGGTCTCAAGAAAGTATTGAATTCTCCAATAACTGTCCAATTTTGATCAATATATGATTCATAAATATAAATATTCAATAATAATACATCAATGTCATATATTCCTAGTGACTTTGGAAGAATGGGTTCATAATACATAAAAAGAAACATGACAAATCAAGAAAAATTTAGGGTATGAAAAGGTTATGCGAGAACTTTGTGCCACACATGATACATATACAAACCGAATGTTACAATATTTTACCAACATATCAACAATAACAGTAATCGTTGTTTGATGATCAACCCAACTAATCACCCTCTCCACCACCATATCCACCTCCCTCTTCTTGATCGACTATATGCAATCTTAATCCATTCATGTTGTAAGCATCAGACATCTTATCTTGTTTTAGAGGACCAGAAGCAAGAAACATCAAATCTTCTAAAAATTTAGCTTGAGTATCAGTATTAATGATGTAAAAAATAAAACATTATTAGATTTAAAAAATACATTATTCAACCAAATGTCCATATTTATTGCGATATTTAAGAACTTGCATGTTGTGAAAACCATTCTAAATGATCTTTATTAACATCTGTAATTATATCATTCTCATTTCATGTTCGACCTTTTATTCATCCCATTGTTTTTATCTTCAATACTTTAATAAAATGATATGTCATTTCACTATTTAACATCACATATCTATGTGTCTGTAATAATTCTATTTCTGTCAGTGTATAATTTGCGGTCCTCCCAACTGATCAGCCAATATCTAGAAATATTTTTGATTTCTTATGTGTTTTAGATTGAGTCGATGTGTCGTCAACATGTTCAACCTGATTAAATCTTGTCTCAATATCATCTATGTATCTAGAAAAAAGGTAACATAATCCTATGCCAAATAGCCTTATGCGATAGAGCCTTTAGATTGAGCTTCATTTCTCAGGCATGACTTCAAATGCTGACGATATATGTGAAATAAAATAAAAAACATAATTATTCATTTAACTTAGTTCCAATAATTATTTACATAACTAAAAAACATATAAATATAGTACATATCAATTGGATACTTACATAAATAATGTACAGTCCATCCTAATTTAGTTTCCTCAACCAAATGAACAGTTAAATGCATCATGATAGTAAAAAATGGTGGAAGAAAGATCATCTCCATTACACAAATTTTTAATAAAAACCTATCCTGATGGTTTTCAAACTCAAATGGATGTAGATATTTTCTACATAGTTTTCGAAACAAATGTATAGAATTGGATAACAACAACAATAACATTTTCAGGTAATAATGTATGCAATGCCAATGGTATTAACTGCTATAACAAAATATGTGAATCGTAAATTTTCAATCCATGTAACCTATTATGCATTAAGTCAACACACCTTGTGATGTTACTTGAATACCCATCATATACCTTCACTTTCTTTAAAATTCAATGATGTATATTTATCTCTATTTTTATTGAAAATATTCTTGGAGCATACTTTTCATTCTCATCTGGCAAGAGATCACAATTTATGTTCATTACTTGTATGCCTATCCAAGCATTGATATGATACTTATAATTTCTATTCTCATTAATCAATGTGATGATCAAACTGTATCAAACATTATTCTCAATATTTACCACATCAAGATTATTGCACAACAAATTAAATTCCCAATATTGAAGCTTGAAGAATATACATTTATTTTTTCCATTATTGCATTCCTATTTCACTTGATGATGTAATTAAAACTCGTTTCCCACTATCCTTCCAATGATTTACCTTCCCAAATTATTTTTCAACATTTCCAAGTTAAACTTATATTTCTGAACTGGTTGAAATCATTCGAAGTGGTTTACGATTAATGAAACCGTTGAATTTTTATCTGTTCATCCACAATCAATGAGATCAATTTAGAAATCATATATTGCACAAGAATAACCACATTATACTATGAGGTATCCTTTTGGGATCAAAATCAAAGTTACATATAAGAGAAGCTAAACCCATGTATGTGTTCCAACTTGATAAATTCCCATGTCCAAGGAAGTCACTAATGGTTCATGTTAGATGAACATGCATTTTGAACATTGTTTTAGAAGGAGAATCATATGTCTCAATTCAATTTATCTATAAATCTAGTAATTATTCAATTAAAATCTACAAGTATAAAAAAATATCATTTACAAGGATTTGTTTTCTAGGAATAATTAACGAAATAATAAAAGATGTTTGTTACATACACTTCCATGGAGTTTGGTTTTAAGGGATAAAAATACTAGACATATTTTATAACTGGTTACTAAAGCCCCAATTTGGTTGAATTCATCGAAATACAAGACTAATAAAAAATTCATAGGAAAAACTGATAAATATGGATTTAATGAAAAAAATATCATCCATGATTGTTAATCTTGTGGATGTCGAATTAACCCATCATGGTTATTATCTACAGAATTCCACTTTATCTGTTTGGTGGTTTTCGATGAAATGAATAATCTTTGAAATTGAGGCTTTAAAGAAATGTAACACAAAACCTTTGTAGGTGTGTTACATTTCTTATTCTTAATGGTAGTATGTTGATTCAGACATCCAACATCACCCATTAACTAACATCTAGAAGAAGATAATTTTTTACAATCCTGTCTACTTGAATCCCTTCTCCAATAAAGTATACAATCATTGGGACACATAAGTATTTGTGTATAATTCAGACCGAGAGTGATAAGAAATTTTTTCATATCTAAAAAGACATGAGAAGGTATTCTTCGGGAAATGAATCACGCAACAATTCAAATATCATTGACATTTATTTATTTCTAATTCTACAAAAGCATTTCATATGGCATAACTTCAGCATAAAAGAATGTTTTGAATATTTCAAACATCCACTATACAAACCTTTTTTTTCATCATCAACTAATCCTTGAAACATAATTTCCTCAATGATTTTTTCTCTACCAATAGTCTCCACAAAATCATGAGGAGGATCCAATGATATGTTACAATCTTGATCTGGTTGTCCTAGAGTCTCAAAAAAATCACCTGTCATGTTGGTATTTGCAGCACCTCATCAGGTTGTGATGAAAGATTTTGATATTGATGTTGGTGTCTTGAAAAAAAAATGCATAATTTATAAGCTTCTTCTTCTCATTTTCTATTGTCGACAATGTTAGGAGCTCTTTATGTTAATTGAAATCAGTGCTCAACTTTTCTGTAATGTTTGATTCTCTGTCCTAAATCCAACACAAATATTTAGCAGGGAATTTCTTCGATATTAAATGTTCATAAACATTATCTCTCATCTACCATAATCCAAATTTACAATTAGGACATGGAAATATTATTCTCCCTTCATCAGATCAATTGGAAATTGAAAAATCTAAAAACTCTTCTAAACCCTTAGCATACTAAATTGTGTTCCTCGGTATTGTGATCTGGATTTTATCCATGTATATCACAACGTTCCTACAAAATATTTAAAAAAATTAAAACACATAACTATTACTAAATATGGAAAGAGATTCATATATACTAGTTGAAAAAATATAAATATGTTAATGAAGGTTTTATTATATTAATACATATGGTATATAATGAACCCACCCATTAGAAAACCAAAGCATGAAAATTAAAAAGATCCCAAAAGGAAGAGGAAAACAAGGATCCCATCCCTATAGATGTTTTGAATGTCATGATTCAAAAAAACAGATGAAAAAACTGATGATGCCATAACATTGATATTAAAAAGGTAAGGGCTTCATAAATCATATAATAGATGAATATAATTTATAAATATAAAATGGAAACAAAAAACTACCGTAGACATCACCCACTACATTAGAGAATACATGTGGAACCATGATGTAGAACATGCCAGGAATCTTGAGGTGAAAGGATTAACAACTAGGGTAGATGAATCCAAGGCTTATGAGTAAGGTATTTATTTTTTTAGACTCAATGTAGACATGAAATTCCTATGATAAATGAAATAATTTATATTACATTCCCCACAATAGATCCTAAAATAACATAGATTTTTTTGTCAATATACCTTTTCAATTTCCATTTAATTTTGTTTCAATTATAAAAAGTGAAATAATATACTAAATCCATAGTTTTATGGAACTAAAATAAAATATTCAATCCCCAAAACTTATAAATATACTATTGATGGTTATATCATATAATTATATGGTAAACACAATCAAGGAATAAATAACTTATTAGAAATGTCACGGATTCATGAGAGTTGATCACAAGCCATGATATAAGAACATGTATTCTAACATGAGAAAAAATAAACAAGTGTTAGATTACCGAAATATAATATAATAAATATGATCCGTGGATCATAACGTAGGAATTAAAGTGTGTGACATGAAATGATTACGTATATATAATCATAGTAAATCATAACATAGCTAATCAGATATCACTACATGTTTCCCCTAATATAGTAGAGTTTGCATTAACACGTGATTCTCATAACTTAGTCGAGAAGACATAATTACCTAATTTCCTGATATAACCCAATATCATTAATTCAATAATCTAGAATCCAACTATAATTAATCAAAATTACACAGTTCCTCGAACAAATTTTTGAAGCATAAAAAAGAAGGCACACATCAAACCTAACAAATTTCATTTTCAAAAACATCTTCCAACCCATACGCACTTCGAAACCCTTTGAAAACATATTACACTCCATTACAACAATTCATAAAACACAATTAAGAAACACATAAAACATAAAAAATTCATTAAAAAAATTAAATTATGAAATCAAATACCACCAGCTTCGAAACATCCTAAATCTTGTGGAAAACCACAACTGCACTATAATTGGAACCTATAAATCCAAGATCATACCACAGCCATCAATAATGAATATATATAAAGAAGGCAATCTCCAACCCACACTATTTTAGCATGAAAACGCTAAAATGGTACAGTGATTCTGCTCCAACCAGGCACCATTTCCAGTTCTATTTTGAAGTGAAACCATAGTAACACACTATATTGGATGCACCCATGTTGATGTGATATCTTCTTTTCATGATTTAGCGCAAAATATGGAGATGGATGGAAGTCCTTCCAATTGATGCCCTATTTTAGAGTAATGAATACTATAATTTAATGATGTGCATTGAAATTGATCTATTATTCAACCAAACCATCCCAAAATCATACAACAATCACACCACAAATTTATACAGACATGTGTAGTGGGGCGACAAAGGTACTGACCGACAGTGATGTGCGGCTAGGCGTAGTGAGAGGCGGTGAGACACTTCGATGGAAATGGGTGGGTGGGGGGTCACCAAGGTAACCAAGGTCATGGAGGTATCCAAGTTCGTGGGGATCAACGGCGTCGCTAGGGTCGTCGTGGTCACGGGGGTTACCGGGGTCGCAGGGGTTGCAGGGGTCAAGGGATCATAGAGATTCTAGGGGTCGCCGGGATCGCGATGGGGTCGCATGGTCGCCAGGGTCCCGTGTGTCACCTGGGGTCATGGGGGTCATGGGATTAGGGGGTTGGGGATGTCACAAGAGTTGGGTGAGTCAGGGGTATAAGGGTCGTGGCTATTAAAAAACATGTTTAACAGTGGTTTTTAATAATCCTCCGATAATGGAGAATAAAGTTGCAGCGATTTTTTGGCGAGTGAAAATGATTTAGTTATGTTTTTTTATTTGTTTTACCTGAGTAAATAACAAATACTACGTGTGGATGAGTTGATGTTATTATCTTATTGATAACCTTTTATTCCTCCCATAGTCTTATTAATAAATGTTTATTTACTCCCTTTACTTATTTTCTATGAAAAGTGAATAATTAGTATGAAATACTCATGTTTTGATATTAAATAATAATTTTGAGCATTGTTTTTATTAATATAGTTTCAATTCACATTACCCTATAAATCAAAACTCTAAAAATACATATTTAATTGTGTGATTCTTGTTTTTTGTGGTTCCTATCAATATTTACTACAAATCATTCAATAGGTGCTTTTTCAAAACATGCCATTTGATGGGTCATATGTGCCACCCAAGAAGACCCAGTGAATATGTAAATGAAATAGGACCATCCATGAAGTTAGAATTTCTAGGATCAATCAAAAATCCAAAATTTTATTAAACTATTGAATATAATCTTTAGTATCTAAATGAGTCATGGTTAAAAATTTGAATGTCCACCTCCTCCAAAAGGGGATAAACTAATGATTTGAAGTTAAACCCCCTATTATTATTAAGAATTGAAAACAACACACCTTTCATTTCATTTCTCCCACTATAAAAGTAAAATTGGTGTGAGATTTCGTGGTGTGAACTTGAACATATAGGTTTCATACATTATGTAATAAATGGTTCTGATTTGAGGGTATATTCCTCATTTAATGTTACATCACATTTATACCAAGAAAAACGTAGATAGTAAAATGGATAGAATGATATTGTTTAGTAAAATAGAAATAAAATTTGATAAAAAACTCTAAAGGCAACAAAATTTTTAGGGTTGAGATTACCCATCAATATATAAAACATTCAAGAATATGATACCTCTTGTTTCATTTGTCTATATGTCAAAATTGGTGAGCCAAATAGAGGAGATGATTTTAATGTAATTAGTCCCCCACCTTAGGATATAAATACAACCCCCTATTCTCCTGGGAAGGGATGATATTTTAGAATATATGAGTATACATTGGAAATAAAAAAAATTACTTTTTAATGGCATTAAAAAACATTAAAAAATAATGTTTTCACTTGGGATACCCATCCTCCCCAATTTTATTCATGTTCTTCGTGTTCTTCTTCATTTATAATTGGGTAAGATAGTTTTCATTTCAATTGAATTTTAATCCTTGTTTATTTATTATCATAATATATTTTCATCCACTATATGTTTCATAATATTATTTATGTTAGAATAGTTTAAATAACTCAAAATTAAACCTTTAATCTTTTTCTTTCTCATTCAATCGAAAGCCCCTGTTTAATTTTCATTACCGTTTTATGTGTGTGTTCATGGTACTACTCTTATATTGTCCCATCATTTTTATTCTATTTTTAATTCATTAACCTAAAAATCATAAACCATATTAGTAAACATATCAATGGATGAGTAAATATCCCATTAAGGTGAGTCATCATCTTAGGATGTTAGGTGATTTATAGAATTTTATCAATTAATATTATTTGAATTAATATTTCTCTTATGGAACATAAAATTTCATGGATTAGTGACTTGTGTTTTTAACCTCTGTATTCCACTGATTACTAGAACCAAATGAAATTATGTTTTCATAAAATATCTAACCTTCTATAAAAAATAATTGATCGATATCAATACCCTAGTTCGGGCTTGGATCAATGCCAAAACATTTGGGAATTATGATAAAAAATCATCTAATGAAGTGGTTGTTAATTTAATGAAATATTTTCAAAAGATCAATAATATAACAAGCCTAACTCCATAATAAAGAAATCACCTCAATTCACATTAAATTTTCAATGCTAACTTCATTAATCAATAATTTCATCCAAGATCTTCAAAAAACACTCTTGATCAAAAGACAATAAATTAAAAACAATCGAATCAAAATTTTATACCTTCATCGAGGTTTCAACCCGAGTGTCATTATACACATTGCAAAAGCACTAGAAATTTGAATGGTTGATTGGAGAAAATTATACTCACATCTCCACCATGATATATTAGGGGTCATGACCCTTGTTTTATGTGTTTTTTGATCCTAGATGTTGTTTTTCCTAGTGATATGGTAATTATTGTTGGTTGTTACATATTTTCATGAAGGTGATCAAGTGTAATCAGTTTGGACACAAATATTAATTTCATTTGGTAATAGAAGTATCACATGCATTTTTTTTATTAATTTTTGGAATGGGTCAATGAAAAGGATAATTCTATTTTGGGGGTATCAAAATGGTCATGGCTGAATGTGTCTCATGTTTGGAGATAGTTTTGGATTCTATAAGACAAGTTATTGGATGGTTGAGTGAGCATTATATGTTCTATTTCTTGGGTGAGTGAATGGATGTATGATAAACACATGGGATTCGTAGGGGAGGGAAACGTTTGTAGTTGGGTGCTTGAGATGAATCGAGTCATCAAAAGATAGGTAAATTAGGAGAAAATTGGAAATTCTATTCCGAAAATTGTTTACGTATAAAAATAGAAATTTTTTTCATAATACGATCTTTTCATTTTTTTTTCAGCCACTCTGTTTTTCCCAGAATGGGGTTTTTCACTTTAGTAAAGCATTTTGGTGGAAATATGAGCCTTTTAAATTATCTAAAAATATTTCATATTTAATTAATTAAAAATTAATTTTTTTGAGTGTGTAAATTTTGGGAGTTCTTTAAAATGAAGCATCATATTGAGATTCAATCCTGGTTGATGAGTCTGTGATGCAGGGTTTTTTCTAGGTGAGGTATAATGATGTTTCAAGTGTCGGGGCCAGTCCCCTTTTCATTTCATTTTCATTTTCTTTTATCATCCATTTTATCTTTTCCTTTTATTTCCGACTTTACCCCCTTTGGATTCTTTTGAACTCTTTTTTGGTATTTGGAATCATGCTATCAAGATAGGGAGTGTGAGTGAAGAGGGGAAGGAAGAGGGAATTAACACCCTTGAGGGGTATTTTCCAACATGTATTCAATTTTGATGATTGAGGTTGTCATATTTGGTGTGATTATTTTGCAGTTTCTAGCTCAAAGTAGGTCCATTTTTTTGTTATTTATTGATAAAATATATTTTTCCATTTTTTAATTTTTATATGGGTGTATTTGGGATCACATGATAGTTTATCTAGCCTTAATAGGTGGGAGATGATGCTTTCTTACCATTTTGAGAGTTTTATTTATTAGATAATATATATACGATGTGTTCAGTTTAGAGAAAACATGTGGTGTGTTTTTACTATTCTTACAAGATATGGTTTTGGGAATATATGCCATGTTACATGGTTAAATGCCATGTAGTGATGAATTAGGGCATACCAGGGGATAAGGGTTGTGTATGGCACACAACCAAATCATATAAGAGGTATATGGATAGAGGTCATGTTAATGCTTGGTGTAACGACCCAATGTTTTATCACTACAATTATATTGTTATAATTATTCCTTATTGTATAATCACATTAGGAAATAGAATTTCATATTGTGAAAATAAATACTACATGACCATTAAGCAAAATTTTTCCACTTTTGTGCAATGAAATTTGAAAATCTGACATATACGGTTGTCTTCAGGGTGATTTATGGGGTCTGATGGAACAAATATAATTTTTTTGTAAATAGTAACATATCATTATGAATAGTAACATACCCTTATGAATATTAATATGAACCTAATTTTTTTAAGAAGGTGGAGATTATATCAAAGACCATGGAAAAATTTATTTAATAGTGAAAAAAGATAATTACATGAGTCTGAAGTACAAGAGTCTAATTACCGTCCTCATAAAAAGGTATAAAATAACTATGACAATAATCCTTCCATGTTTTATCTTTGTTGATTACTTTTTTAGCAAGACCATCAGCAACCATGTTCACTTCACGAAAGGCATTAGTGTCAATATAGTTGATTTTCATAAGTGACACAATACAATTCATCCATCAAGTGGTAACCGGCCAGGAAAGATGCACCACACCCTTCCAAATAGCCTGAACAATAGAAGTTGAATCACATTGAATATGTGTATTATTCTAACCATTTTGTTTGAAAAATTCAATAACATGGATCACCCACATCATTTCCACTTTGAGAGACAATGTTGTACCACAACCGCCAAAGAAGCATCTGTGACACTGGCCAATATAGTATTTGAAAATAACAACCCATCCTTCAGGTCCCGGGTGGCCTTTAACAGCACCATCGACATTCAATTTGATCCATCCTAGATGTGGGGATTTCCATAATACCTCAAAAGTGAATCTAAGTTGTCTTTATAGACTAGTAATCCGATGTTGATGTAGGATCTCAATGTATCCGTCAGTGTTGCCACAAAATTCTTTCTGAATCGAGGAAGCATCATGAATTGCAATGAGAATGTACACCTGGCCTACATTAAGCCTTAATGAGGAATTATTATGAATAATATTATTTATATCGTACCAGATCACATGGAGGATCATGGAAACATTAGTCATGAAAATATTCTGGATTTGATGGTAAGATTCAAAATCTACATAATGCTTTAGTTGGGAGCTGATTAAATCAAGAAGCAACAATCTATAACCAAAAATGAAAAAAATCAATTCTAAAAAGATAAAGCTGTTACAAAAATGGTTAGTATTATAACAACCCAACCCCAGTTACCCCGAGTCAGTGCTTTATTTTAATTCATTGGCATGATTACTTGGAATCATGTCCGGAAGGACCGATCGATTTAGTAGTCTTGGAAAGTAGATTACATACATTAAAATTACATTAAGATTTCAAACATAAATCACTGTGCAAATAGTTCATTGAGAAGGCCATTATTCCCTTTATCTTAACCATGCATATCAATCATAATACACTTCTCGGAATCTTGGAAAAAATAAAACATAGAATGTGGTGAGATGAAGCGCTCAGTAAGGGTAAGAAATACAGTGGAAGATAACATAAATATTAAGCATGGAGAATAATTGAAACCACATTCCTTTACAAATAATAAACATGAATATGAGTTGAGTAAATAAAGCCATAAAAAACATAATCATGGGTATTCTACTAGTCGAATGACCACATGAACCATCAATATTATTTCCATAATGAGGGAATGTATAATGCTGGACATTCTGAAATATTTTGTCAAGGCCTCGGCCAAGACGTCTAAAAATGATTAATGCCTCGACCAAAACCATATATTAAATTGGGAATGGGCCTCGGCCAATTCTACATCTAGTTTTCTAATGAGACCTACCGATGCATCGAGAAGCTGTAGCGGGCTCCACCCGTCACTTACTAAGTCCAATGACTTCCTCATATGAAAAGGTTTAATCATATCATAAACATTCGTATTAAAACTAGCATACGAAATGTCAATAATTTAACCATAAACCATGAATGACATAAAAATAGCACATCCATAGTCAAACATATCACAAAATCTTCAATATAATATGGATGTTTTGTATTATAATAAATCAACATCAAATAATCTTAAAATCCATCAAAGGATGTTGACATAGATGAAATCAAAATCCTTTTTAGAGAAATATCGATTTCTGTTTTGAAATTATTTAAGAGTCAAATAATTATAATCAAAAAATGTATTTTGAAAATATTCTTATAATCTTGTAATGTAATCTTTGATGAGGTTATAATAGCGGAAAATAGCCACACCCGCCGTATAAGTTAAAAAAACATTTTTACTTTAAATTTCTCGAAAAGGTCAAAACGTATCTTGTTTGGAAAATAATAGAAAGATTCCTTTCAAAACATATATGGGTATAAATGACATTAAACAATTTTCTAGTAAATAGTAATTTTTTTATAATATATTTTTATGAAACATGGATGTTGATGGTAATGTGGGGTCCCAGTAGATACTTACGTAAAAAAAACCTCAGATAATAAAAAGATTATGAAATTTACTCTTAACTTGTACCTTTCCTTAGTTGAGGGTAGTTTAACCTCCTGTATAATGGTGAAATGGTTTTTATTAAATTAAATAACAATTATATACATTAATATGATATCATATATGATATTTTAACATTTCTTTGTTAATAATATCTTAGTATTATCGTCGTTTAGGGTGTTAACTTACTCATTTTATTTTATATGCTTTGTTTCATAAATCATGTTTGTTATGGATAGGTTTTATCTTATTCATATCCAGAAATATATAAAGTCCTTAAACTTAATTTTTAATCAAAAAATGATAATTAGACATGAATGGATACGATTGGGAATGAATCTCATCGCGTTTTTGGAGACGGTAGTCCGTACGTACATATGAGCGACAATATCAGTAATTTGATATTAAAATAATATATAATTGGATGGTATATAATATATCTAGAATCATTATAATGTTATATTTATTATTTAATTCAATTACATATCATTATCATTCCCATCCAAACAATAATGTTTTGAATAACAATTACACCACGACGTGGAGATGGTAAGCCGTACGTACACACATTTGGTGAAAAGTCGTTCAAAGAATGGATAGAATACTGAATATGGTTGTACCATATTTACAATAATATCACCGTATATAGAAGGTAATGGATTTATTATTTTAGAATGGAAATAACAAAGAAATAATAAGTGGAAGAAGAAAGAAACATGAAAGAGGGTGGTGAAATTATTACCTCTTCTTTGGGTTCTTCCTTTTTATTTGATCAAAAGGGCTCCTTAATCCTACTTTCTGTCTAAAGGAAGGAATTTAGGAAGCATTTAGGGATATTTTTAGGATATATGGTTAGGGGTTGGCCGAACCAATTGAAGGTATGAATTTGAGAGAATGGGGAGTGCCTTTTTATAAGAGGGTTGGGGGGACCTTAGGAAAAACCTAAAATATTATTTTTTAATAAATTTATATTCCATTTATAAAGGCTCCAAAGTGACTTATTTCGAGGAAAAGGTGGGGATGGGTAGAAATCCACTCAACCAGAAAATTTAAGACAGGTTTGGGTCACTATATTAACCTTGTCATTTATATTTAACTCTTAGTAAAATAGTTTGACATTTACCATGTCTCTATGTATTTTTATATTATATGGTTAATAAACATACTATAAACATCCAAGAGAACCCCAATACGTTCATTAATGTCACATATAATATTATTTAAGCCCTTTGGACGAACTTTAGACTTTTAGGAATATTATATCAACCAATAATATTGTATTTTTAAAAAAAACTTATTTATGTCAATTTTTGAGATTGTTTAATAATTGATTTTTGTTAAAGTCCTAATAACAGTATTAATTAAACATAAATATATTTAATCAACCCTAAAATGTCATAGTCACCTATAAAATTTGTGGATGTCATAAAATTTTTTAAATTATATGTATTTTGACATTTATAATATCATTTAATTGATTATTTCATTATTATGGAAAATACTGCATCATCGTTGTGTCATAAATAAATTTAATTATTCAATGTATAAAAATAATAAATAAAATAAAATTATGTAGGAAATTGTTTTATATTTATAAATAATATTTATAGTTGAAAATATAACAAATATAACCCTATGTAAAAATTGTTTTGCTAAAAGATATATGCTTATGTCATTTTTGTATTTACATTAACTTAATTAATATAAAGTATCATTATCACTTTCGAGTGGATCCATGGGGTCCCTAAATCAACACAAAAATTTCCATGGTCGGAAATGTATCAACCAATACAGTTAGGACACATTTTAGTGTAATTTAGTGTTATTATAATATTATTTTTTTACCCTTATTTACCATATTTACTGTTTAACCATGTTAAATAAAATATTTACCGAAATAATTATTCAAAATGTCTAAAAATAAGAGGTTCCTATTTTCACTATCTGGAACTCATCATTATAAATAGGGAATCCATTTTTCTAAATTCAAAACACAGAAGTGGCAGAAATTAATTTAAAATTATTTCCCGTTGTCAAAACAAAAAAGCGTGGTTTTATCAAATAATAACTATCAAAAGATTGACACTTTCTTATGTCCAGTTTAAATGTAAATTTATGTCCAATCACTAAAATTGGATAAAATGCTGAAAATATTATGTAATTATACTTTAAAATCACCCAAATGTATAATTTTTCACTATTAATTATTTTGAATAAAAAAGTTGTTTTTAATTAAAATTTACTAATTTTCACTATTCATCAAAATATGAAAGTTATCAAAAAAGTACCAAAATTTCACCCTAAGCTAATTTTGATATTCCAAATAAAAATATGAAGTCTATTTTACCAAATTAAAAACATATATGTTGCATTTATTAATTTAATCTTAATTCTCATTATCAAAACCAAAATGCGTATTTTTAAGAAACAATATCTATCCAAAGATTGACAGTAGTTTATGACCAATATCAAAGTGAAATTACATAAAATGAAGAGAATTGGATTAAATTGTAAAAATATTATCTATTTAAATTTCCAAACCATTAAAATGTATAATTTAACACTATAAATTATTTTGACTAAAAAAATTTAATTTCAGTAAAATTATTATATTTTTCACTATTCACCCAAATTTGAAAGTGATCAGAAAAGTACTAAAATTTTATTGAAAATAAATTATTATATCCCAATTATAAAGAAGAATTTTATTTTTTCAAATTGAATATATAAAATTTTCAAATATTGTATTTAAAAAGGGTTCACCATTAAAAGGCAGTAAAATTTCATTTTTTTAAAAATACTTATTTTATCTGAAAAAATGTATTTATTCTTACATTATGTCTAATAAAATCATAATATGTATTCTAAAATTATAAGGATTATATAAAGTTCAAAATTATTTTAATGCTATTGGTAACTACTTTTGAACGGCTAGTTTGGTAAGTCGTGGTGCGCTTGAACTCAGTGTTACGTGTAGAGAAAGTTATTGAATTACATTGAAGAAATAACATACTATGAAATCATAGGTGGTTACCTTCTCCCCTCTTCAATAAATTTCA
Organism: Viscum album; assembly: GCA_963277665.1. Taxonomy (NCBI): domain Eukaryota; kingdom Viridiplantae; phylum Streptophyta; class Magnoliopsida; order Santalales; family Viscaceae; genus Viscum; species Viscum album. The sequence goes on from OY728122.1 coordinate 2,099,400,860, forward strand.
TCCTCCCAATTTTAAATTTTTATTCAAAAATAAATGGTTGAAAATAGAAAATAACTTTGTGGGAAAATCCACATTGGAAATTAGGTTAATAAAATTTATTCATAATAAGAGGAAAAGGAAAATGAAAGGGTCCCCACAAAATTATGATCTCGATTAGGAGAACATTTATGGAAATTAGAGACATATAATTGGAGGAAAAACGTAAATATTTATATGTAGTGATTGAGGTCTTTAATCACAAACAAGTGTAAAATTGAGGGCCTCAAATTAATCAATCTATAATGATTTAAAATAATATCAGTTCAACAAACCATAAGGTATTAGGAGAACACATTTTTGGTTTTAACATCCCTTCACTGAAGTTTATAAATTAATTTCTTCATAGAATAAGGGATGAATAAAAATATATACTTGAAATGTAGTGTTCCATCCTTTAACTGATTTCTACTACAAATTAATCTTTCACTCTAAAAGATAATATATCTTAAAAAATATTCTATTTATCCTATTAATATAGGGTTCCTAAAAAAAGAATTTTGGATTCATCTAATAGACCCATTAAAAAAACTATATTATTCAATCCAGGACATCACGTGTGTCAGCGGTAGGTGATACACCCTTGTCGCCCTTTCGGTTGAGGGTTCAAGTCTCATGGAATTGCCGAATGAGACGGGTTGCCGCCTGACCTCTGGGATGTCCTTTTATGGAAATACAAAAGTAATCTCAAACTAGAGCGATCCAAAATACTTCTGTCCAAACTCACAGTCCAATATTTATAAGGAAAGTAAACACAATGAAGAACCTTTTTTCCGTGTAATAACTTGTAAACGCCTTCATCATGAATTCTTTTGAAACACTGTAACATCCTGAATTACCATAAAACCATATCATTTACATTCATGGTACCTTATTCCTTATAGATTACTAGATATACTCCTTCTATCGATTTTTTTAGACTCCTATAATGATGGAATATAGAAATCATTAATAAGTTTCATGTTATTCAAGAATATCCAATATAATTTATCCAAATCAATCATGTATTAATCTAAAATCACTACCTCGGTATCCAAAACCATATTATGGTTTATCTTTCTCTCAACCATATATTTTCCAAAACATTTAACCTACTATTGATTCACTTATCATGTTTCCACACAATCTTAAGTCCTTAATGAAATAGTACTGCAGTACAATCCTTATATACTCCATAATTATTATAACAAGTACATCGTTGATACAACACTCAAATGACATAATTATTTAATAACAACATAACAACTCTAATCATTCCTACTAATATGTGGTAGTATAATAACTTGATTATTATCCAATAGCATTATTTGGGGCATATACTGATGATTTGGACATCGGTTTGCATAGTATCCCAACTCCTTGCAGATGAAGCATTATAAATTTGAAAACTTTTTCTTACCCTTGCAGTCACATACATGGTGTCATTTCTGTCCACACATGTAACAAACATCCATTCACTTTATACAAGTTCCAGGGTGTTTCTTACCATAGTTATCATATATGGGGAAATTATTCTTTTTCCCTCTTCCCTTTATCCACATTTATCTCTTATATCCTTTTCTTATCTTGATTCCCTTCAAATCCATATGACTCAATGAATTATTTACTTATCTTATTAACACATGATACTATTTCTTCAAAGAGTTGTTTTTGGGTTTAACTCCTAGGTACATCTATGCCAGAGCCGCCTCTACCTGCTCATATCCAGATAGGGATGTATTTCTGGGAAAATTCACAAAATCTCTAAAATACCAAAATTCTAGGAAGTTCTTCTATACTAATACTCAAAGTCCATCTTAGGTCTATGTGCTCTAATGTGAGTTTATCTAAATCTAGTTTCCATTGTTTGTACTAAACTACCGCTGATACCAACTGTAACGCCCTGACCCTAGTTACCCAGTGTCGGTGCCTTATTTTAATACATTGGCATGATTACAAGGAATCAAGTCCTGAAGGATGGATCAGTTTAGCAGTTTTGGAAAATAGATTACATACATTAACATTACATTACAATTTCAAACATAAAACACATGTTAAATAGTTCTTTGAGAATGCCATTATTCCCATTATCTTAACCCTGCATATCAATCAAAATACACTTCTTAGTATCTTGGGAAAAATAAAACATAGAAAGGGGTGAGCTCAAATGCTCAGTAAGGGTAAGAAATACAGCAGAAGATAACATAACTATTAAGCATGGGGAATAATTGAAACCTCATGACTTGAAAAATAATATACATGAATATGATTTGATTAAATAAAGCCATAATAAAACATAATAATGGGTATTCTATTAGTTGAATGACCACATGAACCATCAATATTATTTCCATAATGAGGGAATGTATAATGTTGTACATTCTGAAACATTTTGTCAAGGCCTCGACCAAGACGTCTAAAAATGAATAAGGCCTCGGCCAAAACCATATATCAAATTCAGAAAGGGCCTCGACCAATTCCACTTCTAGTTGTCTCATGAGACCAACCGATGCATCGACGAGTTATAGCGGGCTCCACTCGTAACTTACTAAGTCCAATACATTCCTCATATGAAATGGTTTAGTCATATCATAAACATTCGTATTAAAACTATCATACGAAATGTAAATACTTTAACCATAAACCATGAATGGCATAATAATAGCACATCCACAGTCAAACATATCACAAAACTTTCATAAAAATATGGAAGTTTTGTATCATAATAAATCAACTTCAAATAAACATAAAATCCATCAATGGATGTTTACAAAGATGAAATCAAAATCGTTTTTTGAGAAATATCGATTTCTATTTGGAAATTATTTAAGAGTAACATAATTATAATGAAAACATTTATTTTGAAAATATTCTTAAAATCATTTAAGGCATTCTTTGATGATTTTATAACAGAGGAATATAGCTGCACCTTCCGTATAAGTTAAAAAAACCTTCATTCCTTAAATTTGTCGAAAAGTTCCAAAAGTACCCTATTTGGAAAATTACGGAAAGATTCATTTAAAAACATATAAGTGTATAGATTAATTTAAACCATTTACTAGTAAATAGTAAAAAAAATTTGAAATATATTTTTATGAAACATGAATGTGGATGATAAAGGGGGGTCCTAGTAGATACTTACGTAAAAAAAACCTCGGATAATAAAGAGATTGTGAAATTAACGCTTATCTTGTACGTTTCCTTGATTGAGGGTAGTTTAAACTCCTGTATAATAGTGAAATGGTTGTTATTAAATTATACAAGAATTATATACATTAATATGATATCATATATGATCTTTTAACATTTCTTTGTTAATAATATCTTAGTATTATCTTGGTTTCAGGTGTTAACTTACTCATTTTCTTTTATATGCTTTGTTACATAAATCGTGTTTGTTATGGATAGGTTGTATCTTATCCATATCTAGAATTATATCAAGTCCTTAAACATTAATTTTAATCATCAAATGATAATTATACTAGAATGGATACAATTGGGAATGAATCTCATCGTGTTTGTGGAGACAGTAGTCTGTACGTACGCACGAGCGATAGTATCATTCTTCTAATATTAAAATAATATATAATTGGATGGTATATCATATATACAGAATCATTATAATTTTATATTTATTATTTACTTCAATTACACATCATTATCATACCCATCCAAGTAATAATGTCACGACATGGAGATGGTAAGCGGTACGTACACACATGTGGTGACATGTCATTCAAAGGATGGATAAAATACTGAATATGGTTGTACCATATTTATAATAATATCATAGTATATAGAAGATACTGGAGTTATTATATTATAATAGAAATAATAAATAAAGAAGAAGTGGAAGGATAAAGAAACTTGAAAGAGGGTGGTGAAATTATTACTTCTTATTCGGGTTCTTCCTTTTGATTTGATCAAAAGGGCTCTTTAAGCCAGCTTTCTAACTAAAGGAAGGCCTTTAGGATGAATTCAGGGACGTTGAGAGGATATTTGGGCTGGGTTTTTCTAAACCAAATGGCTTTGAAGGTTTTAATTTGAGAGAAGGGGGAGTGCCCTTTTATAAGAGAGGTGAGGGACACCTTAGGAAAAACATAAAATATTATTTTATAATAAATTCATATTCGGTTTATAATGGCTCCAAAGTGAATTATATTGAGGATATGGTGGAGATGGGTCGCAATCCACACCACCATAATATTTTAGACTGGTTTGGGTCAATATATTAACCATATCATTTATATTTAACTCTTAGTTAAATAGTTTGACATTTACCATGTCTATTTGTATTTTTATATTTTATTGTTAATAAACATACTATAAACTTCCAAAAGAACCCCAAAAGGCTCATTAATGTCACATATAATATTATTTAGGCCCTTTGGCAGAACCGTTTACTTTTAGGAATATTATATTAACCAATAATATTGTAGTTGTTTAAAAACATTATTTATGTCAATTTTGAGATTATTTAATTATTTATTTTTGTTAAAGTCCTAACAACATTATTACATCGAAATAAATAAATTTAATCAACCCTAACATGTCATAATCTCCTATAAAATTTTATTATGTCATCAAAACTTTCAAATTATATTTATTTTAACATTTATAATATCATTTAATTGTTTCATTCATTAATAAGGAAAATATTGCATCATCATTGTGTCATAAATAAATTTTATTATTCAGTGTCTTAAAATTATAAATAAAATTCCATTATGTAGGAAAAAAATTTATATTTCTAATGAATATTTATAGTTTAAAATATAACATATATAACACTATGTAAAATTTTTTTTCTAAAAGATATATGCTTATGTCATTTTTCTATTTACTTTAACTTAATTTATTTAAAGTTTCATTATCACTTAAAAGTGGCTCCATGGGGTCCCAAAATCGACCCAAAGATGCCCATGGTTGGAAATGTATCAAAAAATAGTGTTAGGACAAATTTTAGGGTAATTTAAATTTATTATAATATTATTTTTTACCCTTATTTACTGGATTTACCCTTTAACAATGATAAATAAAATATTTACCGAAGTAATTATTCAATATGTATAAAAATAAAAGTTACCCATTTACACAATTTGGACCTCGTGATTATAAATATGTAGTCTATTTTTCTAAATTCAAAACAAAGAAGTGGAAGAAAATAATTTAAAATTAATTCCGGTTGTCAAAACAAAAAGCGTGGTTTCAACAAATAATAACTATCAAAAGATTGACACTTTCTTATGTCTAGTTTAAATGTGAATTTATGTCCAATCACCAAAATTGGATTAAATGGTAAAAATATAATCTAATAATTCTTTTAAATCACTCAAATTTATAATTTATCACTATTAATTATTTGGATTAAAAAGTTGTTTTTAAATAAAATTTAGTAATTTTCACTATTCATTAAAATATGAAAGTTATCAAAAAAGTACCAAAATTTCACCCTAAGATAATTTCAATATTCCAAATCCAAAAATAAAATATATTTTACCAAATTCAAAACACAGATGTTGCATTTATTAATTTAAAATTAATACCGTTATCAGAACCAAAATGCGTATTTTTAAGAAACAATATCTATCAAAATATTGACACTTGTTTATGTCCAATCCCAAAGTGAAATTACCTACAATGATGAGAATTTGATTAAATAGTAAAATTATAATCTATTTAAACTTACAACCTATTAAAATGTATAATTTAACACTATAATTTTTTTTTTAAAAATGTTGTTTTAAGTTAAAATATAATATTTTTCACAATTCACCCAAATATGAAAGTGATCAGAAAAGCACCAAAAAATTATTGAAACTAAATTATTATGTCCCAATTCTAAAGAAGAATTTCATTTTTTCAAATTTAATATATAATGTTTTCAAATATTGGATTTAAAAAGGGTTCACCATTAAAAGGCAGTAAAATTCCATTTTTTGTAAATAATTCTTTTATCAGAAAAAAATGTATTTGTTCTTACATTATTTCTAAGAAACTCATAAAATGGATTCTAAAATTATAAGTATTATATAAAGTTCAAAATTTTGTTAATACTATTCATAACCGCTTTTGACCTTCTGGTTTGGTAAGTCGTGGTGCGCTTGAACTCAATGTTACATGTGGAAAAGGTTATTGAATTACTTTGAAAAAATAACGTACTATGAAATATTGGGGTGTTACAAGTATCTTATTTATGTTGTTTGGGAAGGTGACACATAGAGCCAAGATGGATCCCAAAATATTGTAGAAAAACATCAGTTGGTAACCTGTTATGAGCATTTTTCCAAACAAGAGTTAGTCTTAAGGGCTTAATCCAATGTTTGCTAAAGGATTTCAACAAATAAAACTAGAAGTAGTGTTTATGAAATTGTAATTATAGAATCTTTTGGAATCATGGACACCATTAAATGAAGGTTCCCAAATGAGGAAATCCTCATATATGGTGTAGGGATGTTTTTCAATAACTTGGACGATGTTTTAAGGAATTTCGATGTTATGAGAATTTAACACATTCCGTATAGTGGAGTTGGTGTTATTAGTAAGGGAGTTTTGAGTCAGCACAGAGATTAGTTGAATAACATCCTAGTTGTAAAGAAAAAAATTCATGTAGGAATTAGCCCAAATCATATATCTAGAGTTATTCATGATATTGGTTAAAGATATTCAAATGGAAGACCCAGTGGAAGAAGTGATATAATTCATATTACCATTCATTATCATATTAATGAATCTTTTTTTGAGAAAAGAAATGGAATCAGAGTTTTTGTGAAGAAACATCCAAGTGAGTGTATATTGAAGGGAATCATTAAAGAGTAAAATATTTTTTATTCCAAGACCAAACTTTTTTAAAGGGTTTCAGCCAGTGGATCAAGGAATAGTCATAAGCTTCCTTTCAAGCATGCTTCCAGTCCAAACTATTTTTTTTAAAAAACATTATTTTTAGTAATAAGGCCAGCAAGGAAATTTTAAATCATCATTGAGTAGACCAGTTTGGAGATAATTTTAGATTTCACATGACAGATCCTTCCAGCCATAGTGAGGGACTTACCATTCGGAGAGGAGAGATGATTGATGAATTAGTCAAAAATGGTGGAGAAGTAAATGAATTTAGGTCTTCTCCAAAAAAGGTCACACAATGATAAGTGAAAGGGAATGAAAATACCTTGATGCCTATATTATTTATGAAATTACTTTTTCTAGATGAAAAGAAATCCAAAGAAAACAAAGGATTTGTTCCAGCTTATTAATTGACAAAATATTTAATCATAATGAGAGAGAGAATTTTTCAGAGTTTGAATATCCCTTTTGACTCTTTATAAGAAAAGGATGATTTCATCATCATATAAATGATGTGTGTCCACATTTATGTTTCTAGAATCATGAATAGGTATGATCTTTTTTTGGTCAACAAGGGGAGTGAGAAGTCTACTTATGTAATATTCCACAAAATAAAAAATAATGTGAAAAAGTGGATCTAATTTTCAAACACCTTTGGTGCATATAAAGAATACCTTAGGGGCCCTGTTGATAAATACAGATATGGACACCAAATTGAATAAAGAGTTTACCCTACTTGTGAATGTATCATCAAAACCCATGTTCTGAAGAAATTTGAAAATGAAACTCCAATCAACGTTATCAAAGGATTTCTAAATATCAATCTTAATGGATATACTACCTTATCTTATGAGTTGGTTTATGATATTAGCGTATTTAGAGGCATGGAATATGAAATATTTAATAGACTGACCCTTGATGAAACCAAATTGATTCCATGAAACAATTATATTTCATATCGCATTAATTATTTTTGTAAGAAGTTTGGAAAATATTTTATAAGTGGTGTTACCAAGGGAAATAGGATGGAAGAGATGTATCTCAGAGGAATTGTCCACATTAGGAATTAAAGTATGTGATTGGGAATTTCAGCCATGAGATAGGACACTATTAGAGACATTTTTCGACATGTTTGCAATCATCCAAATGAATAATATCACAGTCGTGTGGGAAGATACCATTGTTGAATCCATGAGAACTTGGGGGCACTATCAAGAATGAGTATAAAAATAGTGTCTTTGATTTCATGATCAAGGGGCATTCTTAGAAGAAAATTGTTGTCTTCTTCTGTCACTATAGTTGGAATGATATCAGGCTGGAGATCATTATTGACAGATGGACCATTGGAAATATTATGAAAATAGGAAACAACATGATTGTAAATAGCCTCCTACATGTCAAAGATGGTGTCTCTATCCCTAATAAATGCAATAGGTCTACAAACATTCCAAATTCTCTGATGTGATTTATAGTACATTATATTCCTATCACCACCGGAAATCCATTTGGTTTTGAATATTTATTTATGCATGTTTTCCATAAGAACAAGAAGTGTTTTGAGTTTCATCGAGGTATTTATTTCATGTTGCGGATCTAGAAAAATGTTTCATGTAGTATTGGAGTTTGGGTTTTGCATAATATCATTTTCAAGAGAGGATATGTCCTTGTAATGTTGCATTGATTTCGAACTAAAAAGTCATTAAGACCCTCCTTATGGTGTTTTAATTTAGTGACACAAGAAAAAAGCCTCATTATGATGCCTCAAGGATTCCCATAAATATATTATGATGTCATTAAATTCAGGTTTCGTAGACCAAGCATCATTTCATTTTAAAGGGAAAATGGATTTAAGACCCATAATAAAAATGAGAAACAAGAATAGGATGATGATCCAAGTTAATTTTAGGCTCAATAATAGAAAAAAAAATTGGTTTATGAATCATCAAAGACAATTTAAGGAAAATATTTGTTTCAAGGTTAGAAAAACCGTTGAAATTCCAAAATATTAAATACATTGGAACCTAAGAATGTGGTTAGAACCCCGTTTTTTTGACCCCCAAAGACCATCCTCCTCCTTGATATTCGGACCATTTGATAAGAGGATATACTATTTCTCTTTCCCTGCTTACTCATGGAAGAAACAATAGATTTGTTTGAAATATCATCTTTATAATGACTTTGATTTATTTTAACAGATTTATTATTCATGGGTGTGGTCATTGGTGTTGCAATTAAATACATAGAGAGCTAATATGTTTGAGTGGTATAAAAACAGGTTGATTCAAAAACTGGGGTAGTGTGGTGTGATACCACTACATATATTATATCATTTGAAATAACAGCCTTAGATTTCGAATACTCACCTATTGTAGTAACAAGGTGCACCATACCTGCAGGATTCTTAGTGTGATGGACAGCTTCCATCTTGTTTACAGAGACCTCGCAACTTCAATTCCCATTGTACATTGCATTACCAGAAGAGACATGTACAACTGCATTATTAGTGGGTGAAATAGGAAAATCAAGGGAAACATATGTGCTTACTTTACTCACCAAGTATCCGATGAGTTCCTTCCCTTTGGGTGAATCTGTAGGTGCTGAAGCCTGCTGGCCAGTGCCAGTAGAGATCAGCTTGCTTGGTTCCTTTATAATAGAGACTTCCTGTGACTACTCGTAGGTATCCAGAACCATTTTCTCGATCTCTTCTAAGATTCCATCATCAACGGGTTCCTCTGTAACAGAGACAACCCATTACTTCCAATAGATAACCCGAACCATTTTCTCAATTTCTTCTAAGATTCCGTCATCAACAGTCAGAGTATCCTCATTATCAATCATCTCAGCCCATGTAGTACCAGAAGTCACTCCCAAATTAGGTTTTTTATTCGAACATTTTATAACTTCTTCATGAATGCTTCGAGTTTCTCCATGATAGTGGACTTATACTTATTCTTCATTCTGACTTGAGTCTAATCATCATCCCTTGGATGCTCCTCTAGGGTTTTCACCTGGATTTTCATCGCTATACAATTTAATAAGGAATGAACTATGATTTTACAGAGTTCCCAGAAAGTTTGTTTGCAATCAAATTCAATTTGAAACTCTATTTTTTAGTCATCCTTGTTGATAGAAATAACATCTTTAATCTTGGATTCAAGATTGACTTTAACCATAACTCGCACATATAGCCTGAGAAAAACATTTAATATCCATTGATCAATCTTGAGAGGGGTACTGATACATGATGTTATTCTATTTAATATCTTGGGATTCCATAAGAAGAAATTAAGTCCATTTAATTGCACCAAGACTTGGGCCATATAGTTCATATATGTGTGTGGGTTAAAGGAAAAATAACATTCATGATGTCTTTGAACATGAGGTTTTATATAAACATTTTATAGATTCTATACGTGATCAATCTCATCCTGCCAACTTAATAAGATATAAAAATAACCTCTTTTTATTGGAACAAAATTCTAGTTTATGAAACCCCAAATTTTTAAAATCCTACAATCAAGATCTAAGATCAACCAAGGTTTATCTTCTTTGATATATGAAATCGTCCCCATAATTGAAAACATACACATCTGAATAAGTTATTGTGGAGCCTCAGGATCAGATTCAACTAGATAGCTTCCAACTTCATATTTCTTGCAAAGTTATAGCATCATTGAGATATCCTTGCATAGATCTATACCCCTGAGAGCTTCTAGGAAAGATATTCCTTTGGGAATTTGAACCAGTAGGGTTTTATCTTTTTGCTTCATGATTCCACAACCTATGAAGAATTTTTCCCATTCATGGTCGAAAGACGCCATTCTGAATGAGATCAAATACATTTTAGCGTGCACATCTCGATATTTACAGAAAAACCCTAGGTGCTGCGAAGGAATCACCATCAAGAGCTCCTGATCCATCACAACATGAAACTTATTATTAGCCAATCTTCCAAATGAATAGTAACCTGACACATTAATGTATAAATTAAATTTAGGCATCTTATATGGGATAATATGACCACAGTAAAGGTATGAGTTTTTAAGTTATAATTAAATAATTATATTTAATTAATTAATTTAAAATAAAATGTATTTTCATAAATGATGATCATAAATTAAAAATTTTATGTCCTCTAGTTGGATGATAATTTTTAAGAAGTTATGTAATCTTTGAAAACATTATAAAATCATTTATTATTTTAAAATCTTTAATATTCAAGTAAATATGAATTTTTAATAAAAATTAAATTTATTAAATTTATTAAGTTATTTTTGAAAATTGGATTTTATTTTTGGATTCTACTTGTTGAAAAATGGATAGGGTGAATTTGTTGGATTTTTCATAAATAGTGGAATTTTTTATGAATTGTAAAATATGATAATTTACATTAAATGCTAAAACCAAAACATCTACAAGATTATTGAGTCATGAATGAAATAAATGGATATTGGTTCGAACTAACATTAACATTTTACTATTTTTGGTCACATTAATCATTAAAATTTCTTGTCCTATGGAAGATTAATAAACTAATGATTAAAATATTAAGAAATCCCTTCTCTTCTCCACTATAAAACCACCAACACTCCCCTCTTATCTTCAAACATCTCATGCTTTGTTCCTTACCCATATTATACATAAATATCTCCCCATGATCCTTCCCCACATCCATCATCCTTTTGACTCCTCAAAAGACCAAATACGCTCCCTTTAAGAGGCTGTCAATAAAGATAAATTCAAGAGGAAATTCTTCTTTTCAATTATTTTATATTGTTTTAATGTTTCATTATTTTATTTTGAATACTTTACTCTCATATTCCAAATGGATTGTAAAATAGAGTACATTATATGATCGTTAATTTTTAGTGATATTGGAATAAGTTATTATCATCTATCATTCACCCTTCTATTATACTACCAGTAAAAAAAACTATCCTAGATGTCTTAATTTACCACATTAATGGAAGATGGGTTTCCAATTTCAATTATCATATTAAATTATATTAATGAAACAATTTTTATGGTTGAAATATAATATTATATATTCATTATGTCACATATTTGGTGTTTTAAAAAAATTTTACACATGGTTTTGATTTATAAAACAACATTTGTTCGTGGGGTTAAAAAACAACCAATTAACTAAAAAGGTTATCAATGAAGTATTATATAATTATTCATCTTCACTACATGTAACCAAATTAAATTTACAACAATGTAAACTTCTAGATCTTTAGAAATAAATTATAACTCCAATTCACGTTAACCATCATCATTCTAAATGAGTATCTGTTCATGTATATACATAAACCGTTTATGAAACAAAAAGACCTGAACAAGGAAATTGAACCTCAAAACCAAACAAAAAGTTTAAGAATGAACTCAGAAAGGGAATAATAAATCAATTTCATGTAAAAGAGGTTCTATGATTATTAAATAATGAACCTAAATTTTTAATAATGTCATTACTATCATGTGGATAACACCATCAGACTTAAGGTAATAGATTCTACCCGAACCTCCATTATTCCTTCGTGTTATTCTTACTCTATTTTTACCCAAATTAAATCCTACATTATATATATCTACATCTTATAATAACTGTTTATATTTCAAAAATAATATATTATGATCCATTAATCATTATCTTTCTGGGATATACATGCTTTTTAGTGATTCCCTCCTCAAGATCTCCCGTTAAGAAAACCGACTTTAAGGGAACTTCTAGAATTTTTACCCAATTTCAAGTGCACTATACAATATTTTTAAGTCACCATTATTTTCATAAAATCAGGAATTTTATAATGAAAAAAATAATGTTTCACTTATGGTTTTATATAAAATATTTTTTCCTTTTTGATTATAATTTATTTTTACAATTTTTTATTAAATCGCACTAAATTTTTTTGATGCTAATATTTCTGAAAAACTCTTTTAACAAGTTATCACTTCTGTATAACATTACATTCCACGTTTTATTCATATTTTAGATTATAAATGTCCATGTATGTTGTAATTCATTTCTTTCGTGGACACCTGTATGATACACCAATTAAATTGTGCTTTATAACACGATTATGATACCCATTTCTTTCCATGGGTTCCCTTATGTTTATGTATGATTGAATACGTATAATTTTGTATTTGTTAAACATATTCATGAACATTTTAAGATGAGTGTTTCTAGATAGCACTCCAATGAATTGGTTATAGTTTTTTATCATGAGAAGTTATGTGCAATGTTCTTGTCAGTTAGCCTTAACTTGTGCTACCATATGCAACAGTCTTGGAGGTTATCCTTGACTTGTGATACCATGTGCAACTATATTGGTGGTTGGTCTTCACTTTTGATCATCTAAGTGCAATGAGACTTGAATGCTGATAAATTCATGTTTTATGTTTCTTAAAAAATAATATGATTCCATATTTATATGATCCCCTGTTATACATGTTAGGGTTCTATATGTTCATTTACATTTTAGGATTTTTTATATCATCATGACATGCTTCCTAAATAATGTGGTAAATCTTTATTATTTTTCTTAATACCTTATAATACTATTTTCTCATCCAATTTTTTCTGTTATCCCCACATTATTCTATGAATATGTTGATCATAGTGGATGTTATGAGCTCATTATGGAGATTAAATGAAAAGTTTTGTTTATGATGTCTGATTATGTACATAGTTCACCATGACACTTGAATTTATGATCCATGGATTTTATTTTGATGATTAGGTCTGCATAAAATTATTTAATGATATATGTAAATAGATTGGGTCACATCAGTTGGAATCATAGGATGTTCTCGTGATTTTTGGTGATTAGGAATATATCATTTTAGTGTGAAACAAAGGGATATAATTACGTATAATAAAATATACCTAAATTTTGTTATGTATAGAGTAAGTTGTTCATCAAGAAAATACATCCCGGTCTGGATACAAATAGGTAGAGGTGGATCTGGAATATATGTATCAATGGGCAAAAACCTAAAACACGGCTTTAAGCTAGAATAAATTTGTAACTAGTGCATGAAAATGGGCCTTGCTGCATTGTTGTATTGACACTCCTAGAAGATATTCATTGGTAAATTCATAAGATCATTATGAACCATTATTTAGGTAATAAAAATATAGCCCATAAGAATATGAGTTAAAAAATAGATCAAAGATAACCTGGATTGAAACCTAGGAAATCACAAGTTAGGATATACATTTCCATTACAATTTTATCCTTTTTATTATTATAGATTAGTTTATGATTATTATCTAAGTATCAGAGCCCCATAACTGTACATTATCTTTTCAAGATAATGGAGGTAAATAGAAGAACATGTGCCAACAATTAATGTGATAGGTAATCTGAATATTTCCTCAATGATATTCCAAATATGATGGGAATGGGTGCTCAAAACAACATGACAATACATGTTCAGATAGATCAAGTTATGAATAATAACTTGAATCATGTGGAATGCCCTCCCCCTCCAAGCAAAAAATAATGCTTCCAATGCATCCTTCATGAGGAAAATTCCTTCCATATTTGGATCTTCGGATCCCCTCCATGAGTAATAGTATACTAACTCCACTAAAAATACACACTCTATCCTCAAATGCACAAAAGAAGAGAAATTTGTGATGGAAGTCTATCATTTTTATGGGGAAACTGATTAGTGGTGGACACTGCCCAAGAATATCAAATACTAGCAGGAAAATGATTCCATGGATTTGGTGGAATTAATGAATTTATTTTTCAATATATATTTCTACAAACCCTCCATATCATGATGGAAAAAATTTCCCCAGACTAATGCAAAAGGAAGATGAGTCCATCGGGGCATATGAAGAAAACATCACAAGACTTTCAAGATATGCCTCTGGCTTTGTCATGAACATAAAAATTATGGTGGATTGATACTTTAGCAGATTAATACTGATTCTATTGATATCATTGGCTATTCGATTCTTTGAATGTTTTGAGGATATTTTATGTTGTGACCTCAAGGTTGAAATGGGGATCAGATAATCTAAGTGGCTTCATGGTCCCAATGAAAAAAAGGAACAATATAGAATCTAATATGGGTGATTTTGAAAATAAATATCTTGATGTAAAGATGATTGAAAATTTCAGATGTCAAAATTGTTGGAAGAATCATCCTGGGAAATAATTGAAGAGAAATTGTAATAGTATCAAATGTTGTAGAATGAGAAATTTGGATAAAAAATGTCTAAGGGATAAGAATAATCCTACTAACATGGAAGAAGAAATGGAGGTTCATATAAATGCTCAACTATTGTATCAGTGTTATAAGTGCGTGGAGAATGGGCATTATGCAAACAATTTCCCTAATCCAAGGGTTGTGAGAGGAAATAAACAATATCCTCCAACGGAACAAGGAAGGGCTTATGCAATCACTACTGCTAAGGTGGACGCAGACAGTGATGTGGTGATAGGTACACTAATTAATAATTTAAGAATAGAAAACATACAATTTGATTATGGTTCTACACATTCATTCATATCATGCAAGTTTAGTAGAAATATTTGAACACCAACTAAAAATTCGGAGGTTATGTTATTGTTAAGAATAAAGAATGAGGCCATTATTTCATCCAAGGTTTATAAATTATCCTTATTAATTGTTTTTGGACTAAACCTCCTAGGAAATATTGTCATACTTCCTTTAGTGGAGTTCTATGTTATCTTAGGTATGGATTGACTATCATTATTCAAGTCCAACATAAACTATCGAGAAAAAAGCATCAAAATTCCCATCTTGATGTATCCTCCAATTATTCACATGTTTAAGGAGGAATATTAATATTTTAGAATCATTTTACCATCCATTATTTTTTGTAGGTAATCGACCAAAGGGGGGAGTGAAAATGTCGTTCATAGCATCATGAAAGATCTTAGAGTCAATTTTCACTTCCTCCAGTGGAATGGTCATCTGAAAGTACAGGGTTAAACCCAAAAGCATGGATTTGACCTCGGCATGTAGAGAGGAACTATGTCAATGATGGGAGGAAAAATCCATAATAACTGAACCATGTGAATCACGAACAACCCCACCTCCTCGGATCACCCACATAGTGCACGATCCATCCATGTTAAGCATAATGCCCTTCAGTGGAGGATTTCATCTTAACCAAAGGCTACTAGAGTAGTTGGAATTGGTTTGGATATTACTGCCACATGATAATGAATGTGTAGTTCAAATGATTGAGACAAATGAGATTATACTTCCTAAAAATATGCCCATCATGAGGAATTACACTGATGTATTCAATGAAGAGTTTCTTAGTCTTCGTCCTAATCAATAAGATTATTTCACAATTGATCATATTTCTGGATCACTACCTAATGAAATGAATCCTTATCGAAAGGCCATCAGAGAGCTAGATAACCATAAAAAGCAGTTATAGGATAATTTGGGGAAGGGTTTCATACCCCTGAGTGCTTCACTATGGGGTGCGCCAGTCCTATTTATCATAAATAAGGATGGATAAATTCACCTATGCATTGATAATCATGTTCTTATTAAATTCATGATAAAGAAAAATTATACCCTACCTCAGATAGGTGAATTGGTCGATCATCTTCCTTTGTCCATTTATTTCTCTATGGTGGACCTTCGGCCAGGATATCACCAACTAAAGGTGTGGAAGGATGATATTACCAAGAATGCATTTTGAACGTGGTATGGACACTAGGAGGTCATAGTGATTCCCTTAGGACTTCATAATGATACAGAAATTTTCAGGGATCTAATTAATAGATTCTCTAGAGATAAAATCAATAAATTTGTGGCAGTTTTTATTGATTCTATTATGATATACTCCAAGATAAAGGACGAACATGGAGTTTATTTGAATACTGTGATGATAGGTTTGTCTAGGATGAAACTTTATGCAATTTAGAGTAAATGGGAGTTCTGAATGGAGTAAGTATCATTCTTGGGGAATGTAATCACCATCAAAGGGACATCTGTAGACCGTTCCAAGATAAAGTAAATTGAATAGTGTCCCAAGACTACATTTGTAACAGAGATCTGGAGCGTCCTTGGCCAAGTGGGTTATTACTAATGATTTGAGGGGAAATTTTCACAATTTTAAAACCCAATGACCATGATAAGATGGAATGGGGAGATGTTTTTCTGGACTCAATAATTTGAAGACTTATTTAAGGAGTTGAAAAAGAGGGTTAACATTACACCAGTACTCACACACCTAACAAGTGGAGAACTCTGTGAGGTATACAACGATGCTTCAAATAACAGATTAGGTTTTTTGATGATGAAAAATGGTAATATGAAAGATTAAAACTCAAGAAAGCTAAAAATCCATGAGACAAACTATCCTATGCATGATCTATAGTTGGAGACTGTTATATCTACATTGAAATGTGACAGGATTATCTCTATGGGGATAAGTTTGAGATGTGTACTAATCACAAGAGTCTAAAATATATATTCCCACAAAAGGGATTAATATGTGCCAGTGAAGATGGTAAGAGCTCATCAAGGATTATGACTTCTCTATCCACTACCCTCCTAGTAGGGAAAATAATTTGACAGATGCTCTATATAAGAAGAATATTGTATCTTTATAAATAATGAGAATTTGAAAAAGATCCAATATTCAAAGTTTTGTAGAGGATTTAACGAGGAATAATTAAGGGAGGAACATCATCAATTCTTTCTCAAATGATTTCTCAATGATCCCTCATGGTGAAAATAAATGATGCACAAAGAAAAGATATGGACATTAAGTGAAGGGGGGAAGCCATTATAAATGTGAAATCATCTGAGTTCAATACTAATGAGGAATGAGTTGTATGATTTGTGTTACGATTATTTGTACGGTAAGATCCATAGACACAGAACCATATTTTGGATGACACACATAGCTAAACATTCTCTTTTAACCTAGGGAACACAAAGATGTCTCACGATCTCCAAGGGATATTTTGGTAAGACAATACGAATAATGAGATTACTGAGTAAACATCAGAGTGCCTGGTATATGATCAACTAAAGGATGAAAGACAGTAGTCTTTGGGGATGATGAATCCACTACCCATACCCACATGCAAGTGGGAAAACATAACAATGGACTTTTTCATTTAAAATCGAATTAAATACATTTGAAACAATGCTATATGGTCCATTATGAATTTTACGACAATGATATATCACTTTATCGCAACTCAAGATGACTTCACTTTGGATCAAATTTCATGAATATATTTAAAGTGGTGGTAAGTCTATTTGGAGTACCACTATTTATCGTATATGATAGATATCTGAGATGCACCTCAATGTTCTACAAAATTATCCAACATGCTCTATGAACTGAGCTAAACTTAAGTACAACCTTTTATCCTGAATGTGAGGACCAATCTGAGAGTCCAATCTCGACATTGGAAGAAGTGTTGAGAGATTTTTCTATTGAAATCAATGGAGGGTGGGACCAACATCTTCCACTACTTGAATTCACCTACAACAATAGTAAAAGGTTGTAAACTTGGTATTCCTCCAAATATTTCTATATAAAAAGTTCATGAGTTTTGGGAATAATGGAATACTATGTCCCAGATATATTTTCCCCTTCGAGTATATTGACTGTGTTGGAGCAGTTCCCTATTGACTAGTACTTCCTCCTACCATGTCTAAGGTACACTACGTCTTCCATGTATCCTGTTTAGGAACGTACATACCAGATCATTCCCATGTACTCTCTTCAAAGGTGGTAGAGTTGTAAAATGATATTTCATATAAAGAAAAGCTAGTGAAGATATTGGATTGTAGAGATAATTTTTTATGTATCAAGACTACTCACCTAGTCAAAGTACTATAGTAAAACAATAAGTATGAAGAGGGAACATGGGAACTAAAGGAAGTAATGAAGGAAAAGTACCTTCAACTTTTTATGGATTAGAATGTAAATTGAAATGTTGAGGGAGAAATTTCATAAGGGGGAAGAATGTAATGACCCAATGTTTCACTGATGCAATTCACTTATTATAATGATTCCTTATAGTTTTATAAAATTAGGAAACAAAATGGTACGTCATGATAATAAACACCATGTGACCATTAAATATAATGTTTCCACTTCTATGACTTGAATTTTGAAATTTTTTCATACACGATAGAGCTCAAGGTGATTTTTGTGGTCTGATGAAACAAACTAAATTTTTGGTGATTAGTAATCTACCCTTATGAATAGTAATATAAACATTATGAATATTAAATAATCCAAATTAATAGTAACCTAACCTTTTAATTTATAAATAATATTTCAGTATCTTATAAGTAATAATATGACCATAGTAAAAGTAAACGTATTTTTTTATGTCATGAATAATTAATTGAAAATAATTAATTAATTTAAAAGAAAATATATTTTCCTAAAAGGTGTAAATTAATTAATAATTTTATGTCTTATAGGTTGAATAAATTTTTATAAGGACTTATGTAATCATTGAAAATAATATAAAATCATTTATATTATTAAAATATGTATATTTCATGTAAATTAAGATTTTAATTAAAAATTAACTTAATAATATTTAGAATATTATTAATGAAAAATAGATTTCATTCATTGATTATACATGTTAAAAAAAATTTAGAGATATTTTTTGGGTTTTTTCTAAAATACTTGAATTTTTTATGATTAGTAAAATTTGATAATTTACGATAAATGCTAAATTCTAGATTTCTACAGAATTCATGGGTCATGAATGATGAAAACGACTATTTAATCAAACTATAATGAACATACTACTACTTTTGGACCCAATAATCATTAATATTTCATTTCTTATAGAAAAATAATAAACAAATGTTTAAAATATTAAGACCACCTTCCACCCCTCTACTATAAAAACCACCCACACTCCACTCCCCTTTTCACTCCAACAAAGCCTTTCAAATTACCTAAATTATTCTAAAATATCTCCCAATGATCCTCACCCATGTAAATAATCCCTTGGTATCCTCAAATAACCAAATACTCTCCCTTAAGAGGTTCTCAAAAAATATTAATTAAAGAGGTCAACTCCTCTTTTCAATTGATTTACTTTCTTTTCATATTCCTTTGTTTTCTTTTCTAACATTACCACTTCTCATAAAAACATTATAAAGGATATATTAACATATATTTACTTCAATTTTTTTATGATACTATAATAATTTATTATCATCTCTCCATCACAATTCTTTTATACTAGCAATAAAAACACCATCTGAGATGTGCTAATTTACCAAATTCAATGATAATGTGTTTTCAATTTACATTACCATCATGAATTATGGTCATGAAAACTTTATTTTGTTTAAACAAAATAATTTAATATGTATTATGCATCATCAAATTTAATGGAATCATTTTTTTAAAAATGGTTTCTTTATTTATGAAACAAAATATTTTATTGGTGATTAAAAACTGCTAAATATCCCAAAATGTTATCACGGGCGTTTTATATTATGATTCATTTTCACTCCAAGTAAAAAAAATGAAATTTACAACCATGTTTCCTTATGAATGTTAAAAAATAATATATAACTACAATTTCAGGTAACCATTCTCTTTTTACATTATTATCCTTTCATGTATATAACTAAACTGATCATGAAACAAACAAACCCGAACAATGAAATTCAACATCATAACCAATCAAAAAGGTTATGAATGATCTAAAAAAGGTTATAATAAATCAATTAATTGAAACAAAGGTTCTATAATGATTAATTAATGATCCTAATTTGTTTACTAAGGTCATTTATATCTAGTATAGAAAACCATCCGACACAAGGTAAGGGATTCTACCCGAACCTCCATTATTCCATTTGGTTATTCTATCTCTATTTTTATCCAAATTAAATCCTATATTATATATATGTAAATATTATAATTTCATCTTATATTTAAAAAATCAGGAATCTAGATCCATTAATTTCCCTCTTTTATATATATACATTAATTTTTGTGATTCCCTCCTTAATATTTAACGATAAGCATACCTATTTTAAGGGAACTTCCCATATTTTTACCCAATTTCAAGTGAAAACTACAATCTATTTTAAACCACCATTTTTTATAAAATTATTATTTTTATTATTAAAACATTATTGTTATGTTATGGTTTTATATAAAATATTATTTCCTCTTTTAGTTTTAATTCCCTTTAGAATTTTCCATAAAATTTCACTAAAATGTTTTAATGCTAAAGTTTCATAAATAATATTTCTACGTGTTTTCAAATTTATATGAAAACACATTCGATGATATATGCCTATTTTCCTTTATTAATGCCCATGTATGTTCTAATTACTTTCTTCCATGTATAGTTGTGTGATATTCCCATTAAATTATGCTTTATGACATGATTATGATACCAATCTTGTTACTTGGGTTCCCATAAGAATATGTATGATTCTATATGTGGCTTGCATATTATTGACACATTCATGATGGGTGATACCAAACATTTCTCCAATGCTTTGGGTAAAGTTGAGTCTCATGAGATGTTATGTGAAACGGTATTGAAGGTCATCCTTGAGTTGTGCTACCTTGTGCAATTTTCTTGGCTACTATCCTTAACTTGTGCTACTATTGGCAACAGTCTTAGTGGTTTACCTTGACTTGTGTTCCTCTATTTGAAATGATCATTGAATCATTATACATTCATGTTTTTTTTGTTGCATCGAAATTACTATGATTCAATGTTTATATGATACCAAGTTATACATATTATGGTTCCATATGTTCAATTATGATTTATACCTATTTATATCATTATAGAATGCTTCCTAACCAATGTGCTAATTTAATATTGTTTTTCTTAATACCTTACTAGGAATTTAGCTCATATCATTGTTCATGTTATCCACAAGTTATTCTCTACAGATTTATGATCACATTGAAAGTTTCGAGCTCATTATGGAGATCAAATAAAAAGTTTTTTGTATGATTTTGGATTATGTAGCTATTCTTCCATGACACTATACAATCCATGTCTTTTAATTTGATGTATAATTATTCCAAAAATCATATAATGACATATGTAAAGGGTTAGGGTTGCTACACTTGGATAGAATCCATCTTGGGGAACATGGCTGGGAACACAGTTGGGCACCCCATGTGGGGTACACATCTTATATAGGGAGGTTCACACCATGTAGTCATGCATTATAAACACATATTAGGGTTGATTTAAATGGGAAGGTACCCTTGTGGGGTTGCATGTCCTATACATGGTCAACACTCCATGTACATTAATAATGTACTCATCGAGTGTCATGTGGCATATAGAAATTGATGACCATTGGGGGTAGACATCATATACCCCTAGTACACATCTTATATTTGTTTCTATCTTGGCCTATTTTCCCTTTGTTTATCCCTAATGTTAGATTTTGGCATATGAAGAGTCCATTTTGAGTTTTTATACTTTTAGATTGAAATTTTGGAATCCATTCAGTTTTTAGAGGCATTTAGAATATTGATATGTTCTGAGAGGGCTCAACACGTTACAACAGGTTGGGTTATAAGAATTTAGACCTTGGTGAGGGTTGTGAGCTCGATGATCATCAAAGCTTATGTTTTCCCTGGTGGCCAATATGGTGTTATTTGTATGGGTTCTAGAAGATAGGATTTTATCATATCTATGGGGAGATCATGGACTTTCATGTGGGTAGGGATATGATTCTTGAGGTCAGTGAAATTGGGGATTGACCCTTATGTATGACGATTAGAGATATTGTAGTCTTTTTGATGGTTAGACACCATTGGATGACAGTTTGACTCAGGTGTTTTGGAGATATTCATATGAGTATGAGTGACTCTTGAGGATGAACTTATGGTATAGTTGTGGTATAATAACCTTGTATTTTCATTGATGGATATTACATAAAATTTTTAGAACATTTCATACATTACACAAAGACATTCCAATTTGTCATATTAGTTTAGAGCCTTAGGAAATGTGGAAACATATACAACTGGTTCACAACACATCTAATTATTCACCGCTTATTTCTTCTTAACTATAACCCTTTTGAAAAATAAAAGTCAATGCCTTTCATAATATCCCATGTAAAAGAAACATAAGAAAGGGGGAGATCAAATTCACAGTAAGGGTAAATAAGAGAGATACTTAAGCATACCATGAATATAAGTGTTTAAAAATAACATTTGATGATCTGACCCTGTATATCATATTTAATAGACATTATTCATGGAATAAATATTCTATATTCATATGAGATGAATTTAGATACAATAAAGAGCACAATCCATGATATAATTACATAATATTATGACATGGAATTTGTGTCTGATATATAAATATGTAATATATTTCCCTAGAAGTTGAGGCAGATCACCAAAACATAACAGGAAAATGCATTGGGACTACACCTACATGGTGGGACAGACCACCATCCATAGTCACATTAATTTACTTATAAGGGATTTAGTTTACCCATCTTACCATAGTGTAAAATGTTTCCCCATATTTTCATAGTGGATTGGGATTCCGGATCTTCCCACAGTGGATCATGTTTCCCCATCTTCCCATAGTTGATTGGTTTTCCCTATTTTCTATATTGGATAATGATTGTCAACTAGTTTACATCATTTTATCATGATACCTAAATCATTAACCAATTCATACAATAGAGATATATGTCTCTCCCATCACATATTTAAAACCATCCATTTTTTTCCAAAAGATTATAAATCATAAAATCATATCAGAACCCATAAAAAGAAATAGGATTCATAAAAATTTCATCATAGAATAACCCATGGAAAAGAAATGTGTTTCACAAATATAAATATAAAATTACAATAAATTTATAAGGATAACTTACTTTAATAATATCCCTATAAAATTAATGTAAAATATTATTATCTTAGATTTTATATAATTTTTATATATTCCTTTAAATACTTATTGAGGAACATATCCATTTCAATTTTGAAATATAATAATTTTTAAGGAATAAAATTTTAGAAAATATTATTATTTTAAATTATCATTTTTGATATTTATAAATTGTTTCTTAAAAATTATATAAATAATTTTTGAAATAAATTTTCTTGAAAATACTTAAAAATATTATTCATAACAATTTTAAATTATTTTTAGAAAACATTGTTTTGAAGGAACATAAATTTTTGATCGAATAAGGAATAAAATTACGTGAAACATATTATATCATGAAATGAATATATTTATGATACAAAATGTAAATTTATATGTTATAAAACTCATAAGAGAACATAGGGTTGTAACATAACATTTTTCTCAATGAAGAAAAATTGAGACAAATTATCTAAATGATTTGGTAGTATTTGAACTGTGAACATCATGAAGAGAGATCATCAAATGGATATATAAATACTCATATATTTAAGGACAATGATAATTTATTACCTTCATGAGAATTATATACACTACATGAAATAAATATGTGGTGAACATGTCTTATATCTCATGGAAAATAAAAGTGAGATAGAAATCCCTTACCTTATATATTAACTCGAATTATACTCATGAAAACAATTTCTATAATAAATATTGGTTTATTATAAATATATCAAATATCCACATATATTTATGTAATGAAATATATTATTTAATTATGGAATTATATTACCTTATTATTAATAATTTTATTTTTATGTTATGTTTTAGATAGTAACCACATTGTTTCTCATACATGTTTTGACTTTTTATTCTTGGTCCTCATAATTAGATCACATTTTAAATATCAATAGAATAACCAGGAAGATAAAAATATCATATATATTATTTATATATGTATTTATGGTTATCTATAGAATATATAAATAGAAAAATAAATACACATTTCATGGAGACCTTAAGTAATATGTATTCCTTAATGTTGCTCCCATTTCACGTCCTATTTAAAGAAAGAAAGTAACTGAAATATATATGTATACAAATATAATATAATTCCAACATAATTAATATTTAATATATTATATATAATTTTACTAAATCCATCCTTAATACATTCTATGTCAATTTTTAACGAATCACATCGCTTTGAGTATGTGGTAGTCCACACGTCCACAAATGATGTAATCGTATTTCCAAATAATGAAATGCCAGAAGGTATGTTTTTTATAATAATTACTGAAAAAAAGATACATAATAAATTCCATATAAATAATATAAAATCATATTTTCTATCATAATACCCAACCATGAAAACATGTAAAGATTTAACAAACAACATCATTTCTTGAGGTGGTCGTTCACCGTATACAATAACGGTAATTTTGTTAACCATTTGATGGAAGTGTGTGTGAGTGTAGATTAAACACTTAATAATATATATATATATATATCATACTATGGTTATTATATAAAAATTAAATAAAAATTATTTATGGGTTTTAAGGAAGAAATTAAACAACAATGTTCTTTGATGATTGTTACCTCCTCTTTGGATATCATCTTTTGTTTTTTACAAAAGGACACCTTTGGGTGGATTTTTTTCAAAAGAAAGGAATATAGTATTAATAGAGGTATGTAGGTAGATAATTTATATATAGTTTCCCTAAATAAAATAGGTTCTCAAATATTATTAAAAGACTTGAAGAGGTGTCTTTTGATAGGGTATGGGCGGGGAACTTTTAGAATTTCTCAAAAGATTAAATTATAATTTATTAATTATCAATCCAAATACCTCCAAAAATACATTTATTCAAATTTACGATATTAAATAGTTTTTAATAACGTTATATAATCTATTTTATAAAGGTCTTCTTTTCAATTTAGACCTTATCATTTTGATTAACCCATAGTCAATCCAATTTATTTTTAACTATGGTAACAACATTTTTAAAATTAAAAGGATGTAATTTTTACACATAGTGAAAATAGGACCATAATTGGAAGATTTATGATATTTTTTACTATATTTCATCCAATTTTTTATATGTAATATTTTTTTGAATTTCAAATAATTTAACATAATATTATTTTCATAAAATATCATATTTGTCAATTTTGATACTATTCCTAACAATGACATTAAGAAAATTCATACAATAAGTTACCTTCGAAGAAATTAATTTAATACATGATTAATATGTCATATTAACCGATAAATTTCTTTTATTACACTAATAAATTCAAATTACACTTATTTTAATATTTCTACTGTCATTTTGTTGACTGTTTCATTAATTGAAGAATTACTACAACATAATTATGTAATTATTTATGATTATTATTTATTCATAAAAAATTAAAAATTAAAAATACATGACATATTTAGTCTTATTATATTTATTAAAAATATAATTTTTTTAATATCATCTATTTAACCACATTTTAAAAATATTATACTTATTAAAAGTAATATTATGAAATTTTTTCACTCAATTTGATTTTAATAATATCCAATTTATTATATTGGAAAAGTGTCCATTAAATTATTCAATTTATAACCTTATGTGTTAAGGATCGAATAAATACCCCTCATTAAAATATTTTTTATAGTTCTAGGGCATTTTTATAATATTTATAACATTATTTTACCCTCATTATAAATGATTTACCGTTAATCGTGATAAAAAAATTAATAAAGTTATTAGTTATATTTTTCAAAGGTAAACAGTAGTAATTAATTAATTTGGAACATATGATTCCAAATACGGAATCCATTTATATTAATAAAAAACATACAATTTTTTCAAATTAATTTAAAATTAATCCCTTTAACATAATAAAGAATTTGATTTCTTAATGTTAAAACGTCAAAAAGATTGTAAATTTTGGATATCGAAAATCAATATGAAATTTATTCCAATGACCAAAATTGTATTAAATGATAAATAATTTAAATTATTATAATTTAAAACTAATAATGTATCAAATTTAACCCAATAAATTATTTCTATTAATAATATATTTTTAATCAAAATTTAGCATTTTCACTATTCATCAAAACATGAATCTTATAAGAAAAAAATCAAAATATATTCCAAATTAAATTTTGGTACTCATATTTCGAATAAAGAGATTATATTATAATTTTTTATTTAGAAATATATCAAAAAATTTATTTAAAAGAAGTGTGCCATCAAAAGGCAACAAAACTGCCATTTTTTTTAAAATACTTCTTTTAGGAATGTAATTCAATTTGTTCATTTATCAAATATAGAAAACACATTAGATAAATGTTAATAAAACTTTGAATATTATATATATATATATATATCATTAACATAGTACAACTATAGTTATTTGTTAATCTATTTGTATAATATATACCTGTGCACATTTTATTATTTGTTTAGAAAAATATTTCCTTTTATTATAAAATGGGTTTTAAATTATTTTATAATTCTTTGGTAAATGAAATTGGTGTGAACAAAAATTTCATAATTTTGTTAATAATGATGATACATTATATTTTAATGGTGAGGTTATAACATTTTCTTTTAAATAATTATAACAATCAAATTATGGTTCATAGAAACTCAATATTGCGTGTAAAGAAAGCTAAGTCGGTGTTATGTATAGTTAAAGAATAACTATGTGTATAATGTAATGCAAGACATAAAATAAAAATAACTTATTAAAAAAAATAAATGGTTCATAAAAACTCAGGGTGTTACATTCTAAGCCCCTTAAAATTAATTTTCCATTGAAATTTGTCATTCTAATACAAAAAATGAGGATATAACTACCTCATCTTATACTCAAGTTACCATGAATAATATCTAAACTAATGGTTTTATCAAAAACACTTTAACCAAATGAGTAGTCTTGTTTCATTGAAATTTATATCTATTATAATTTTTTTACATATTTAACTATATTAGAGGGATCTTGCATCATCATTACGACCTCTAATTTTAATACATGTGAAGCATCAAGTATGAAGATCCTCAGAATAGACACATGGAACACATCATAAACATGGGAGATATTTATTGGAAGTTTAAATGGATTTACTACAATTAAAATATGATCATTAATTTAAAAATCAAATCACATCCTTTTAATTTCAAATTGAACTAATGAAATTAAAGGTGGATGTCTGAGATTTTTTTGTGGGAAAACCATATCATAAAAAGGGTCAATAATACTTCTTATTAAATAAAGGGAATGAAAATGTTTAAGATCACTACATAAATAGAATTAGAAGAAACTGAAAAAATACATGTAATGGAATTCCAACAATCATGTTCTAATAGAGAGTGATAGAAAACATGGTCATTATAATGTTTATCATCATAGAATGATAAATCTGTAATGATCCAAGGGACCATTTGATTCCTTGATAATAAATATACTATCATTTTTTTTCAAGTTTCTTTTGATAAATTTGATGATTATCCCAAGAATATATACTTATATGATTTCGTTTCATCTTATAAGATTAATAATATCCATCAACAAAGCCTTGATAAATTTATACTTTATCTATTACTCCATGTGATGAAGTGTAATTTTTCATTCCTAATGAATTATCCGATCACGATATCCATAAATATAACTATTGGTCATTCCCTATGTCCTTATATCCAAAAAAAGGATAGAATTTTTTTTCCAATATGGATAAATCATTATACGACGAGGTAAAACTTTAATATCTAAAACCACATTTGAAGAATAACATAAACTGTTCCATAAATAGTTAAACTTTTAACCCTTACAAAAGATGAAATTCCAAAACTATAGAAATAAGATCACTAAATTTCTCAAAAACAGATTACTATTGATCCCCATATATTGTAATGTGTCTCTTGATTGTTACATACCAAACATATGAATACCATCATATTGTATTATCTTGAAAAATGGTAATAATCAAAAATCATTATTGAAAATAATAAATATCTCTTATTCCAACGAATATTAGATATAATTATTATGTTAAAAAATGTCACAAAATCAACCTATGATAGCATAAACCCTTTTTTCATGAAATACTTAATCAGTTACAAGGTAATTAGTATTATCCAAATATCATTATCAAAACAAAATTATCTTAACATTAAGAAAATATTATGGGTTATATTTACCTTAATCTTCTATTTGACAAGAATATCACATTTCCAATTAATCACATTTCTATGTCTTCAACAGCTTTCGAAAAATACTTTTCAATCATTAATGAAAAAATTATACTAAAAGAAAATATATATTTAATGATTTATATAACATAATGCTTGAATTTGAAAACATATACACATAAATCATCCAAAAATATTCTTAATCCTTTACTTTGGATTAAACATCTTATTTATTCATATAATATGTGATATATATCATGCCTTTAGTTTCCTCAAAATCAATCTATTCAGGCATCATTGTTTAATGTAAAAAATACTTTTAGAACATCCCATACCTTTCAAATTTAGTTTAAGGTCTTTTTAACGTTCGTAGTATAACCAATACTCATACCGACCTCCTGATTCCCCTTATGGAATTTCCACTTAGGATGTAAAATTTCATAATTCCCAAACATTCTACATCTAAGATATTCAATGCTAACCATGTTCCTTCATGTTCATGCTATTAACTAAGACCATAAATCATAGTGTAGGTAAAAATTATCACAATATAAAAAAAACATAATCATGAAAAATTATGCATAATATGCCTAAATCATAACCCGTATATTTAAATATATGAGACCATATTATTATCCTTAGATAAATCATTAGACATATCCTTAGAAATAGCCGTAGGGATCTCACTAAGGATTTATCATCCTATTTTCCAAAGGATGACTAAAACATTCCTCTAAAAAATAATATAAAAACCACATCGTTTTATACATGGATATTACATCATTTTTGTACAAAATTTCATACACCGCACAAACACACACCCAATGATCTTATTATTTTAGTTTCATTGGAATATTTGAAAAATAAAAAAGTGGTTCATAACACAAATAATTATTCTACCACCTATTGTTTCATACGAAAAACCTCTTTAAAAATAAAACTTATTACCTTTAATTCTATTATGGGGAAAATAAACATATCAATATGTGTGGTAAAATGATATGTAATGGTAAAAATGGGTGATATTAAAGAATAAAAGGAATATATTTATATTAAAATAACATTTGATAATTATAATATGGATATAAAATATCAGATACTTGTGTTATGGTATAAATATTGGAAATTCCTAGGACATGAATTATGAATTAATCAAGATAATAATTTATTAAATCATAACATAACATTATAAAATGGAATTTTTGGATGATATAAAAACATTTAATATCATTCTCTATAAACTAGGCATGTTGCCAAAATTTAATAGGGATCTTCATGGGGACAATACCTACTAGGAAGGACACACCACCAACCCTAGTGACATTAATTTCATTACAAGGGATTACTTTCCCCTACCATCCCATAGTGGATCGGGTTTCCCTATCATCCCATAATGCATCACGTTTTCCCGTATCCCATAGCGGATAAAGGCCATTTACATGTTTTCATAATTATCTCATGCGACATTAGTATTTAAAAAAATAATTGGTGGTAGATATAGGTCTCAAAAATAACATAATTAAAATAATACATTTTCCCCAGAAGAATGTAAATCATATCATCATATCATAACTTATAAAAAGAAATAGATTTAATAAAACATTTATCATCTCATAACCCATGGATAAGAAATGGGATTCATAAATATATAAAAAACGTAATTAAAAGAAGAAGGATATATCCCTTGAATAATAATCCCATTAAAGAATAAGTAACATAATATTATCTCAGATGGAAAATAATTTTGAGAAAATACTATAAATAATTATTGGGGGAAATATGCTTTTAATTTTTTAAATCAAACACTTTTTAAAAAACAGACATTTAGAATTTTTTTTCTTTGATGAAACCCATTAAAACATAAAATTAATCATATAAAACTATTTTAAACATATTTTAAATCCTTTTTTATAAAAATGCTTAAAAAACATTTAAAACACTTTTAAAGCATTCTGAGAAATTATTGTTTTTAAAGAACACAAATTTACAAACGAGGAGAGAATAATATTATGTAAAATATATAATATCATGAAATTATGTATATTTACGATAAAATGTGATTAAGGTAATTATATCAACCCTATTAAATAATATCATTTAATTACATAACATGTGTCTCAAAGAAGTAAAATTGAGACACAACTACCTTGGAGAATTAGTAATTTTTGAACCATAAACCTCGTGAATGAGTGATAATAACATGGATATGTAAATACTAAAAAAAATAGTGGTAAGGATAATATAATACATTCATGGAATGTATATACACCACAAAAAATAAATATGTGGTGAACGTGGTTTAAATCTCATTTAAAATAAAAGTTAGATAGAAATCCCTGACCTTAAATATTGACTCTCGTCGTACTCATTAAAACCAATTTTATAATAAAAATATATTAAATTATACATATATTATGTAACCATATTCATGTATATAATAACATATATGATGTACTAGTGTCAAAATATTACCCACTTATTAAAAATCCAAATTGTATGTTATTTTTTAGGTAATAAATGAATTGTTTATCATACATGTTTTGACTTGTTATTCTTAGTCCTCATTCATAGATCATGATTTCATTTTATCCAGAATAATAGAAATAATAAAAATATCATATATATTCTATATATATGTATTTTTGGTATCTAAAAATATAACAATAGAAAAATAAATACCCATATCATGGAGCTGGCATGCCATACATATGCATGAATGCTACTTCCATTTCATGTCCTATTGAAAGAAAGAAAGTAAATGAAATGTATGTATATATATATAATATCATCAATGTAGAATTATTATGTCATATATATTTTATATTTTCACTAAAATAATCCTTAATACATTTTATATAATGTGTGATTGAATCAAAACACTTTGAAGAGGTGGTAGTCTTCACATCCACAAACGAAGATACCATATTTCAACAAAATGGAAAGCATAAAGGTTGTTTTTATATAATATTTAAATAAAAATTAAATCATAAATACCATATATATCATATAAAAAGATATTTTCGGTCATAATTCCCATCCAATAGAGGTGGTAGTGAAAAAAAAAACAAAATCGTTATGTGAGCCTGTAGAAAACCATATTCATTAACGGTAATCTCCTTATCCATATGATTAAAGTGTGTGTGAGTGTAGATAAAACTCATAATATAAAGAAACTTATGTATACTAAGGATAATTTTGTTACTGTATTATCATTCAATAAAAATAGTTGATGGGTCATAAAGAATAAATAAAACAGAAAAGTTTATTGATGAACAATACCACTTCTTTTGGTAACTCCGTTTAATTTGTACAAAAGGGATCCTTTGGTTTAATTTATTCCCAAAGTAAGGATTAAAGTATTAATAGATGGATTATTAGGGGATATTCATATATATTTTTTCTAAACCAAATAGTTTATAATGTGTGATGTGAAGACAGTGAGTGGTGACCTTTTAAAAGAGCTGGGAAGGGCACATTAGGAATTTCTCAAAAAATTAAATTATAATAAATTAAATATCAATAGAAATACCTCCAAAATAGAATTTATTTAAAACTGACATACAGTAAGGTCATAATATCATAAAAAATTGATTATAGAAAAAATTTTGTGTCATTATAAACATTATAATTTTGATTAACCTCTAGTTAATCTATTTTAATTTTGACTAGTGTAACAATATTTTTAATACTAAGAGGATGTAATTTTTTTATATAATGTGTAAACTAGACTATAAGTTTGAAATTTATTATATTTTAGAGAATATTTTACCCTAATTTACATATTTTATATTTTTATTATTTTTGAATTATTTAATACAATATTATTTTAAAAAAATGTCATAAATATCAATTTGACACTTTTCATAACATTGACATTAAGAAAATACTTACCACAAAAAAATTTCAAACCAATTTATTTAATACACTACTAATATTTAATATAAAAAATTCATATAGGATTTTAATTATTTTAAATTAAAATTATTTTATTGTTTATAATATCATTTAATTGATTGTTTCTTTAATTGAATAATTATTACATTATATCTATGTATTTATTTATGATAATTATTTATTTACAATAAGTAAAAAATAAAATGTAATTATATAGTTAAAACTCATATATTTGAGAATAATATACATAGTTAAGAATTCCTTTTATTTAAGCACATATTAAATACTTTATACTTTTTAATATTAAAAGTGCAACAGTTTGTAACTATCATTAATTTTAATAATATCCAGGTCATTATCTTAAACAAATGTCCATTAAATTATTAAATTTTGAACATAATGAGTTATGGGAAAAATTTAATTAATCCATTAATATTTTTGAAATTTTATGGTAGTTCTATAATATTTATAATTTTAATTTTACCCATAATTTACCCAATTTACCTTTAACAATAGTGATAAGAATTAATAATGTTACTGTTCATGTTGTCCAAAAGTAAAAGGGATATTATTAATATATTAGTAAGTTATAATTCCAAATATCGACTAAATTATTAATAATTTACAACATATAATTATCTGGAATTAATTAAAAATTTTTACAATTGATAGAATGTGAAAATTAGTTCTTAATGTGAAAATGTCCAAAATATTGACAAGTTTTTATATAAAAATTCAATTTAATATTTTTTCCAGGTTCCTTATTTTGATTAAAAGATAAAATTTTTATTTAATTATAATTTTAGACCAATAATATATAAAAATTAACTCAATAATTTTTTTTTGATTAAAATTGTTTTTCAATTAAAATTGGTTATATTATTTATTTTTCATCCAAACATGAAACTTATCTAAAAAATAACAAAACATCAACCAAAATAAATATTTATGATCCAATTTAAAATTAGATGTTTATTCTATGAAATATAATTTATAATGGTTTCTAAGAAAAGATTTAAAATAATTGTTCCATCAAAAGGTGACAAAACAATTATTTTTGAATAATACTCCATTTATTAATAAAATTGGATATTTTTTTATATGATGTCTAGAAAAAAATACAAGATTAATGTTAAAAATTTAATATAATATAATATATATATTTCATTAATATAATCCTATAAGGGTTATTTTTTATTAGTATAAAACAGTCTTGTGTACATTTAAACAATTTTATGAAAAAATACTTTTATATTAAAAAGGGTTTTTCATTAAATTATAATTAATTTGTAGAATAATTATGTCTAAATAAAAATATCATAATTTTCTTACTATTGTTCATACCTACCATTGTAACGATAAGGTTATTATTTTATCATTTAAATTAGTATAATAAAAATATGAAGTTTTGTATAAACAATTGGTTGTATATAAATCAATCTAAGCCATCGTTGTGTTTAGATATAACTTAAATTGGTGTACTGTTAAATGAAAGACATAAAATAAATTTCATTTCATTTTTAATATAAAAGGTTTATATAAACCAATGGTTTTACATGTTGACCTAGTTATCTGTGGTTGTCATAGTCACTAGTTAATAATGCTCATATGGGATTTTTTTCCTCTTTTTCTAAGTAAACCTTGTTGGGTCCAGCTTTTGAGGTTGTATTCAGGCCCATTGGGAATTACCTTATAAGGACGAATCACTAGTGGATATCACTTTTCAACTGTGTTCCATTTGGGAGGTTTCTTCATTGGTCACATCCTCTGATTTTGATAATATAGTGGAACCCTTTATAGGGTTTTATGCAATTGATGTGGAATTTGGCCTATTTGGGGATATTTTGTGGGCAGGGGCATGATTTATTGGTTACATTAGGGGAGTTCCTAGTTGTATGTTTCTTTACACATTGAACCTTGGGTTTGTGAGAGAATTGAGTGGTTTTTGTCCATATATAGGGTCATCGAGATACCGTGGTTTCTATTTTATTTGGATTTGGTAATCAAGGAGATTGAGTGTGGCCCCACGATTTTTTACATAAGTGTGGTTAAACACTACTTGTTCAACTATTTTGATGGTTGGTTTTATTTTGGGATCACACAATATTCCGTTAGCCTTTGTCCATGATTTTTAGATAGAATCTTCAGAGGGATTTTTTAGGAGGAGACCAGTTGGATATCTCAAAGTTTCTATTAGCCTTGAGTGTAGATATTGTATTCTTCACTATTGGGTATATATGGTTATAAAGGATTAATGAGATAATGGGAGACCTGGATGAGTGAAACCACCTTATATTTTTTATTAATGTAGCAAGAGTGGATTATTTTTCATGAGGTATTGAGGCATTCATGGAGTAGGGTTTTTAACTTTGTATGTTATGCACTCTTAGTTCCAGGGGGGATTTATGTTCCCAGTTTTATTTATAAATCCCACATATGGTTTTTATATATTTCATTGGCATAATTAATTTTGTAGGAAATATGGGAAAAAATATTATCTAGTTTTTCCAAAATCGATGTTCATGTCACCAGTTCAAATCATGTTTTTAGAGTCCTATATCATGTTATATGTGAATTTTTTAATGGATTAAAAGGGTTACACCTTAGGTTCCATTATTTATGTGGTTGAAT
This sequence comes from Viscum album, assembly GCA_963277665.1. Classification (NCBI taxonomy): domain Eukaryota; kingdom Viridiplantae; phylum Streptophyta; class Magnoliopsida; order Santalales; family Viscaceae; genus Viscum; species Viscum album. The sequence goes on from OY728122.1 coordinate 2,099,436,321, forward strand.
TTTTACATCTTGGAGTTTGTATATAGATCTAGAGGATTCACTGATATTCATGTTCCTGGTTGAGAAATGTGATGTAAATCTTATACAATAGTCCAAATATGGGGTATATTTACCTCAAGATTTGGGCTAGAACTTGTGATTGGATACTCTCATTCTTTTGTATTTTCCACCTTTCCAAAGTCATCTTTTTAATGATAGATTTTATTTTTCTCGACTAGGCTGGGATTATCGCATGTATATGAACTTGATATGATAGAAGGTTATATTTTCCCCACTCTGGGTGGACAATTGAGATTAATTTCTCACCCCATTCATGTGCACCTTAGTGTGTGTGAAAACATCATATATAATTTCAGGTAAGAGAACAAGTTTCAATGTATTTGGGGATAATACATAGTGATTCTGGATCAATAAAATCTACTCATGTAGAGTCTTAGTATCATGATGGTGCAACAAGAGCATCATGGAAACTAGGTATGTGGTTTCACATGGTGTTGAAACTAGAGCCCAATATTCTTTATTTATATTTTTTTATTTTTTATGTGGTTGGCCTAGTAGGAGACTGTCTGTTTTTTTTATTGACTTGATTTAATTTGTTATTAAAATATGCTGTATTTTATTTATTATAGAATGATTATGTTTCAGATTATTTTTATGTATACTTTGATGTTTATCTGTGTGGATTTTTTAGTTATTTATACAGTTATTTCTCCATTACTAGAGGGTATAGTCTCCCCAATGTATCTTTTAGTCCCTCACCACTTGTTGGAAACATCTTGCATTGAGGCAGGTTAACATAAGGCCTTATGGTATTCTATATCTAGGAATGTTAGGCTGACCCAAGATAGTTTGTTACCATTTCCATGATAAAATACATTACATTATTATCCACCATTTCCCATCATTAATAGACCGTACCTCGTAATTTTTATATCCATCATATTATGTATTTTCCGAGATAGTGGAGGGGGAATATTAAGTTGATATTGAAATGAGTCCATGTGAAATATAATGAGAAATTATAAAATATAATGAAATTCCATGGAAACCACAGCATCACAAAAAAATGAACCATAATAATAAAATATATGAAGAAAAGATATTTTGGATAATCGTGAAACCTCACCCATTGAAAATCCTTAGTCAAAAACTCTGTCGTCCTAGAATTAGATAAAAGGAACAATTGGCGGAAAACAAAAGAAATAGATGGTGATAATGAATACATAACTGTATTATAATGTAAAAAAATGATTACAATAAATCTTTTGCAACTCCATATATTGTATGAATATTAAAGGTATGTCCCCTTCATAATGGAGTAGTGGGAATGTTTTTATAGGGAGTGGGGAAATATTTGAAGCATGGATGAATTCTAAATGGAAATGGTAGAGAGATTTAGATACATGATATAGGATTGAGTCAGGATCATTCCCCATCCCATTATTCCCCAAAGATAATTTTCAAAATATATTGATTGACTAAATACTCAAAGAAAGTTTCAAAGAATCTTTTCTAATTAGGCTATGTAGTATGACATAGAATATACTTTTTATTCAAGTGTTTCACATATTAAGGTCACATGGATGGTGATAGTATTAATTATAGTTGTATTCTAGAGGATCAGATGCCGAAAATAGTATTTTTCTTTTTTTACAGGTGAAATATATCATGTGTTCTATCTTATGAGTTTATTTCATGTTGGATTGATGTTTTAATTGTATCATGAGGTTATGTTGTAATTCCAATGGATTTGAATCTTTTACAACAGGATATTGTTGAGTGGGGAATGTATTATATGTTGTTTCTTGAGATATGATTGAGCTTACATTGTATTCATCAATGAAGAGTTATGGATTCCCAAAAAATAAAGTAATACAACATTATTTCCATTATGATGTGAAGGAATTGTGTATTTTACCTCAAGTCCCTATTATCATATGAAGTGTCATAGATTTTGACCTTGATATGATGTGGAGGTGTGGATTGTATTTGAGGTTCATCTCTAATATGTTGTGGGTGAGTTGACTCCTCCTTAAGGTTTATCATCAGATTACGATCTTCCAATATTGAATCAGGGATTCTTAGTGATTTTACAACCGGCAGATGAAATATTCTGCATAATCAAATATTTTAAAAAAAATTAATTCTTTCCATTTAATTCATAATTAGACTAATACTAAAGATATTAACAGTCCAAATTTAGGCCATTTTAATTTTAAGATCATTGTTTAATCTATATTAAGGAAAACAATATATTTTCATTACTCTATTAAAAAATATGTGTTTATTATACTAAATTATATAATTAATATACGTATAAATATGGGATAATAAATAGTACACATTCAAATTATTTTGAAAGTGAAATATTTATTTTGTATATAGAAATGTTATTATGACATTAAGAAAACAGATTTCATGATTTTTCTTTGATTTTACTCTCTATTCAAATCATTATACTTTTTCAAAAACATTTTTTACACTACATATAATTATTTATAATTTAATTAAAATATAATTATTTTGAAAACACTCGTACTTTTATAAATTTATATTAAAATGAAATGAAATTATTTTTTTCAAAATTGTGTGATAAATATGGAATATTGTTTCTTAATTTATCTAATATTTCATATCATTCACTATAGTAATTTTCAACTATGTCAATAGAATTTTAAATTACACTCATATTATGTTATTTATCTTCTATTTCCTCCAATTATACCCCATTTCCAATATTTTTACTATTCTAAAAAATTTTATTATATCATTTTCTATATTTTTTTTACATCCACGATGATGAGGAATTGAAATCTATAAGAAATGATTGATCCATAACTTCATTTTACTTACCTTATTATCATAGGTGTATAAAAATAACCATTTAACTAAAACCCTTCAATTTTTATACCATATACATCATTCTTATGATGATAGTGTATTTACTTGGATTACCATATCATTCGATTAAATAAGGATATTTGTTGAAAATATTGAATATAATTTTTCCCTCATAACTAGTAATACCCTATAAATCTTTATTCTAATTCAAGGGTATTTATGAATATACCCACTTTTTTCCATTGGTTGATATTTATTTTTATTTTTATATTTGAGAAACTTCATTATCCTTGGTTAATCATGAATTTTTAATAGATATAAAATAAATTTTGTATTCCTTTTTTATACGTATAAATGGAAACAATTTTGTTATTGGTGGGATAATGAGCCATGTTATGGGATTCTTGAAATAGATATTTTACTATGTTAAAATTTAATAATATAAAATTATTATTTTCACTATAATGTTTAACAAATTTATTACAGTATCTTTTTAAATTTTATATTAATTTTTAAGTTTCAATTATTAATTTGGGATTTTATTATGCATCTATTTATAATTATTTATATAAAAAAACAAATTTTTAGATATGTTATATGTGAATTATATATCAGTAGGATTTGAAATATAATTGTTTCACATCCATGAAAATGATTAAATATTATTTTTTATATTGATCTCTGAGATGGTTCAATGTCATGAATCTCTCATATTCTACAACTATGAAAAGTAAATATCAATTCTTTAATGATCAATATCAGATGGTACTAATTCCAATATATATTGTAAAGAATTAAAAAATCACCCAACACTATAAAGATGAACAATCATCCATACAAATTGGTAACTCGTAATCAAGAGATTACTATCTAAGAAAATTAGAAGTGAGAATCCTTTATTCCAAACATAGAACAATAATTTAAAAAGTATATAAACACTTAAAAGGTTTTCTTCAATAATCTATAGGATTGATCATGTAGATGGATAAATTTTATCAATATCTATGAAGTAAATATATTATAAAAAATAATCTAATAACAATCACATTCCATAAAGTACCCCACTAACAATAATGCGAGACATGATATTATATTAATAATAATAAAATTTTATAATATATCAAGTAAAAAAATGGTTATATATCACTAAATTAATCTTTAGTACATGTATTATCCTCTATTGTGATTATTTAAAACTATGGTAATGGGGTTTTAAAATAAATTATTATAAAATTAAGATAAAAAAATTTATATTAAGTGAACATATACAACTATTTAAATTTCTCCCTCCACTCCAGGTGATGAATATACATGTTAATGGATTTTTTGAGATTCATTACATGTTCATTATATATACTTATGTACCTACTATTTATAAATTACACAGTTCTATTATTTAATTCTCAGTTCCTCTACCATAGATGGAGTTCCACTAGAAATGGTAGTTTCGTTATTTCTTGAATTAGTTAGAAAACTTTTACAGATATTCTTTTAGTCTCAATAACCAATTCATGACAACCATGTGTAAATATTATAATGTCAAGGGATCTCATATCCTAGGTTTTCCTTCCTAGATTACATATATATATAATAATGTTTTTACAACACAATATGTGCCTGTAGTTTTGAAATTATTTATTGGTTATTGACTTATGTATCAACTAAATTGCATTCACTGGATTGTGAAAACAATGTGTGTTTCAATCTATGAAAATGTTAGAGTCACTATTCTATTCACATTGAGGTGTCAATTCATCTCCTCTTAATAAAGTATGTAATTCCAAATACATATGGTTGAGTTCTCATTAAGGGATTGTCCAAGGAGATAGAATTATACCACTAATGTGGGTGAATTAGTGGTTTCTCAAAAAAATTACTCTCAATCACTATTATTCCCATCACTCGTGGGTGATATTTTAACATGATGGTGATAACATGATTATGAGTTGTAGATGAAGATATAACACACATAATATATGGGTTAACACAGGGTTCAGAAAATCTTTTCATTAAATAGGTAATTACCATGGAATAATGGTAGTGGTGTCACTATGAATTAACTTATTTTAATTTCAATAAAATTAGTAAAAGGGAAATGTGATAGATCTAAACTCTTAATAATAAGATTAAAAAAATCAATAATTCAATCAGTATTTTCATCCCTTTTATTTTTATGCCTTTTGATGTTGGATATAATGGGTAACCCTTTTTTTCCTCAGGACCACCCTAAATCTCAAATAGAATTGGTGACCAATTATCATGAATATTAATATATTTTTCATCACAACATAATTTATACATTATAAATCATATTTATAGAATTATCTTGAATTTTAGTGTAATTAATTTTGTTGTAGACTGGTGGTCTGATTATAAATATATGAGAACAAAATACTAGGAATCTTGTATTCCTCATTGAATACCATTACACTATGGGTAGAAGGTTTATAGTGTGATGACTCTAAATTAATTGAAACCCAAAACCACTAGAATATTAAGATATTAAAATTTTATATTGTATAATGCATCATAGTTCACTAGCTTTTAATACCAATGACGTAATCAAATGAGAATATATTTCTAGGAAAACATTTTTTGGAATGGAATTCAAGACATTGATGTGAACTCCTCTTCTATGTTGTGTGCTATAGATTTGTATAAATGGAATCTTCCTACACTTAAAATATTGACTAACAAAATTTTCATAATGTATATTTCCCAACATACATTAATCCCTATATTTCCTTGATATTATCATCAGAATGTAACAAAATTTGTTCCTAAGTGATTCATTAATAAACGAGGAAAATACATAGTTTCTCAGTGGGGGGTAATCATGTTAGAATAAAATTATTCCTATACAAGTACCCATCATGAAAAATAATACAATTTATTCTCTTATATGATTCAATTATGAATAAATTCCGTCCTTTTAAACTCTAATAAACTCCACTCGTATTCCACTATCACACTCCTATGTCACTATAGTGATAATTGTATTTATTTTGTTTTATTTTTAAATTCTTCACTGATTCCATCATTTACTATGTTTTTTAGAATGTTCTTGGAATTTTTCATCTTGGAATGTAATAGGGTTTACTATGTTCTAGGGAAGCATGGCTATAAAACTCTCCCCATGTGTGTCCATGCAACAATCCATGGGTTGTATTGTGGAGATTAGTCAAATTTGAACCATACCATATGGATTTTAAAGGTTATCCCATAAAGGCCTAGAAGATCGTTATTTATGGTTATACCATAGGAATTTCCTCAACATCACATTATGGAAGGCCAAGACATATTTTCTACAATTATTGGGGATTGTGAATCATTAATAGTGATATCCTTCACACTATAATAAGGGATATCAACTATTATTGATATTTGGAATTTATTTTTTTGGTTAAATACATATTTGTTTGGTAGTAGGGGTTATTCAGGTATAATCACTACACTATAATCCCTAGTGGATACTATATTAATATGGAACCCCTGGTGTTATTTTATCATGTTCACTATTTTCCCTTGTGAGGTTTTTATGTAACTTATACAACTTTATATTATTTACCACATGATTTGGACCAAGGGAAACCTCATTATGCTCCAATATATTTCTCGATTTTTTATATGTCTCTTGGATTGTTTACTTTAGTTTTAGTTTTTCATCCATGTAATTTTCTTTATTTTCTCTTCTCTACACCTTCCATTCTCTAGGAATCTAAATTTTCCTTTATCCCGCAAACCCTGATCACCAAGCATGTAGGTTTTATAACATGTGTAGGTTATAATAATGGGTGTTATAGTATTTAGTTTTCAAATAGTTTTTATTCCTTACTTTTTTCCCAACATCATTGAAGTTGATTCTTTGTGACTTTTTCCCCAAAAGATAATGGTAGGTGTTTTTATGAAATTTCATTATATTACGATCTATGACATAAATAAATGATTTAAATCAGTTACATTCCAATGTATGAATATGTATATTACCCATGTGGGGTTTGAAATTTTTTTCAAATAATTTCAATGTTTAGCATAAACATGTCCCATGCTAAGTGTTCATAAAAACTCGCATATGCATCTTTTAAAGGAATTAATGTAATATGAAGTAGTGTTTGACTCCAGTTTTATGTTAAAATGAAATTTTGGATGTTTCATAAATTGTTTTATTACAAATGGTTGGTTTTTTCATGATATAATTGAATTAAAATACACTAATATTATGGTTTTTAATGTTACTTAAATGGGAAATTGGAAATTTTGAAATGAGTTTTTGGAAGTAGTCAACTTAAAATAATGCATTCATTGATTGGTTTTTAATGTTTTTATTGCAGATTATCACCCAACACATGATTTCTTTTACCTAATTTGAGTCTTATTAAAACATTTCATTTAAAATATAGATAACCCTCATTATTAAGCCCCTTTATAGATACTATGTTCATTTTTGTTTTTAGCCGTATGGTGGATGTTTATTGTTTATATTATTGCATGTTTGTGAAATGGTATAATTATTGAGAAGGTGTTGTTGGTTTTTTTAGGATTATTTATTTTCCATTAATGATTTATTTATTTGAAAATATTTTGATAAAGATTGTTTCTCACCTCCCTTTCACTATATCATTGGAATACAAGGTTTCTTAGTAGAAATTATGGATGTGTGAAATGATAGATTTGTTTTTGTGATTTTGGAATGTTACGCACTCCTAATTTTTTTTACTCATCAGGATAATTGGGTGTTGATAGGGATGATTTATTTTCATTTAGTAGGACTCTAGAGAGAGTTATCTGATGAATTATGTCCATTATCATTCATATGAGAGGTCATATATGCCTATATCATGTTGAGGATTGTTTTGGGGATCCTAAAACAAATACCTCTTTATATCCTCTTTATTTTCATTTTTTTATGATACCATTTCTTTGTTATGTGTTATTATAGTTTTTTACATTGAAATATTAATGCCATTATTTTTATGCATTGATTTTGGTTTAATATGAAACTAACATATAAATGGTCTGAAAATTGTTTTTTAAAGGAATATAACATTATTTTGAAAAATCATTCAAGTAATGTTTCTTTGTAAAAGGGGAGTAAATTATTTTTATTACTGTATTTAAATTTCCTCTTTTCACGTGTTTTGAAATATATCTTAAAAAAAATTATTTTTATAATGGGATTAATAGTGTGTTCTGAAGATACCGAAGCCTTATTATTCTTAACTCTTTTACCATAGATTTTTAATGATAGAGGTAAATCATGAATATTTTTCTTCACATTCTTACTCAAGTGAAAGGCCTATTGGGTAAATTATTTTCAAACTAGAATTTATGGAATGGAATATAAAAGGAATTTCATAGAATCTATGGTGAAATAACATAAGGAATGTATGGATCACCCCGTGCATATATAATGGTTTCTATTTGTATTTATTTATTATTGTTTTTCTTAGGTCCCCACATTTCTATATATCAAAATATTTTAAAAATATAGACTATGTTCCATAGAGTACAAAATACACAACACTGAGTGTAAATAAACTACAAAATATTATTCTATATGACCATTATAATATATACATTTTTATGTATAAAATGAATTAAGTTTTTTTAATCATATGTAATCATCATATTAAATAAAAATTTAGTGTTTAATTACTATGAAATAAAAAATCATTTTTTAGTAAATCATTTTTATCATTCAAAGCTCAATTTTCAATAAAAATGATGTTCATAGTGAATAATATATTAATTTTTAAAAAAACTTGAAATTATAGTTGATAAAATAACTATATGTTTTCAAAATATAATATCAAAATTATCTTGTGGTGAATTTATAATTTATTCTGAAAAGATATATTTTTTGGTGAATAGTGAAAAATAATAATTTTTATAGAAAATTTATTTTATTTTATGGTATATATAATTTAAATGTCTATTTTTGTTAATTTTTCATATTAAATTAGTTTCTTGTAAATTAAAATAATAAAATTATTGGGTTTAAATGAATTTTAGACTTTAATTTAGTATAAAATGTTTTAATAGTTGAGCAAAAGTTTTTTGAAAAAAAAAGGTTTTTCTCGTGTTTTTTAAAATTAATTTTAAATTAAAGCGTTCAACTTATATGTTTTTGAATTTTGAAAAATATATTCTATATTTAGAATTATTATTTAAATTTTTTAAAAATAGGTTATTATTATTTTTGGTCATTATGAATTTTAACATTTCATTTATTGTCAAAATAGTAAAGGGAAAATTTCATAATTAATGTTATAAATAATATGACAAGGATGTGAAACTGACCAAAAAACATTCCTTAAATTATTTTTATGAGTCAATTTCATCCATAGTCTTCCAATAATTAGTTATATGGACTATAGTTTCAATTTTGATGCGATTAACTCCTTTAGAATATTTTATTTAAAGAAAAATCAAAATGACAAACTATTATTTCATTAATGTTTTTTAACATAATGATAAAAATATTATATCTTCGGTTTTAATTATTAATTTTAATTATAAATTATTTATCTTCATCATGATGATTTGTTTTTAATTTTTAGTGAATAATTAATTAACTTAAATGCGTACATAACCATGACGTAGTAATTATTCAATTAATGGAAAAATCAAATAAATGATATTAAAAATGTGAAAGGTAATATAATTTGAGATAGTTAATGTGATAAATGAAATTTATAGGTTAATATATATATTTAGGGATGAAATTATTTTTTTCCAAATTTCATTTGTTTTTTTGATTTTATTAATTCTAATGTAATGAACAGTTCTAAAAATTACATTAATGATATTTTATTAAATGATATAACATTTTTAAAACTATTATAACAGTCCACATGATTAGGAAATGGTTTATATTATCATTAATGGTACATTTCAGGCCTGTTTTTTCATTTATAGTAACTATCTTTACCCTCAATGTATATAAATTCTTGCAACATTGATAAGTGTGAAAAAGGATAAAATGGGGCTAAACAAGATGATTGGGGTAAAAATATTATGAAAACATATAAAACATTATTTTATTAGAGGTTTTCTACTAATCCGAATCTTAAACCCAAATCTTATCAATTTAAATTAACTTTTAGCTCAAAATTAATTTATATTAACTTAATATTTTTTGAAATTCCAACAGAGCCCCTCCCCTCTCTTATAAAAGTGCACATAATATTCTCATTTATTTACATGGTCTAACCAATTTGGTTCATCCAATATCCTCCAATATCAATCATTAACATCCCTACCCACATTTTTTAGGTATTATTTCTTGAATAATGTAAATATTATATGTCTTAAGGTGTAAATCAAATGAGGTTTTCTAAAAGAGACTAATATTTAATAACCGAGGGTTTTCATTTTAAATTCTTATTCCACCAACTAAAATCCATACCAGAACATAATGTCATAATATAATAAATATATACTATGAAATGAGATGTTGTTATGTGTATGTTATAACCTATACCCATTTATTCTCCACCAAATGGAAAACAGAACCATCGTTCATGTGTACAACTGCCTACCGCCTCACGAACCAATGCAATTAATTTTCCATCACCAACTCTAATTTTTGGTTATAATGATATACATAATGTTTGTATATATATATATAATTTTTATGAAATAAGTTTCATTTTTTAATGAAAATATATCACTGATTTCACAGCTTTCTAGTCAATAAAAAATGATAGCATTGTTCATGTTTATTATTAGATAACATCATTGACAATGAAATGTGATTGATTTTTCATGACCACATCACATGGATGATATATAAAAATATTTTAATAAATAAATTTATATTTATTATATTATTATCATTATATATTAATTAAATAATAAATAATTTCTCTCCATAATTATCATTGAAAAATGGAAACGTTACTCATTCGTAAGTATGAACTACCATCTCCATGATGGTAAATTTTTTCATTTTTCATATCCCTATTTCATGATTGGATTTAAAATAATAATTGATGTATATAATTAATAATTATTTCTTAATAATTAATATTTATATGTTGGAAAAATGACCCCTTTGACTGCATTCATCACACTGATGTGATTTTGAAATTATGGACTGAACCTCCTAAAAAATATGACGGGGGATTAATTGATTAAGTATTTTAATATTACATGATAATAAATGAAAAATATTGTTCATAGATGAGTTATTCATCAACTAAAATATATTTATGAAATCTACTAATTTTTATGAGTCTTTTATACATGTGTGTAAGGACATATATAATAAGTCAATACTCGAGGTAAGGGATTTTATCTTAATTTAATTTTTCTTGGTGTAATTTATTACTATACACATAATTTATTTTCTATGGTCCATGTAATACTCTTTTAATTTTCATATTTTAAATCCTTCATATTTCATTTTATTTTACATTTCAATTTGAGTTATTTCATACAATGACATTTTTCCTGATATTTACAGATTGGTAAAGGGTTTCTTAACTCAGTTTCCATATATTAGTTTATAACACTGTTTCATTGGAATTATGATTGAATGATTATGTTTGAATTTATAAATATGTTTTATTCAATATTTAAACTTTTTTATCGTGTATTCTTTTACACATAATCTCTCTAGTGATTAAATTTCAATTCAATGATTTGATCATTGTAAGGGTTATTCCCCTCAAATTCCCATTCATTAGGAAATATGTTTATGATATGCTTTTATATTATTTCATGAGGTGTATATACAATATTTTGGATATATTATGTAATGAATATCCTTATATTTTGGAAATTTAATATTTCAATTAATGTTATTATTTCATGTTATTACAGTTGAAGTGTTATCAAAGTTGATAAGGCTTTACCTTACAACCTATATTCTTTTCATGATTGTTTACTCTCCTCTAGTTATGAATATGGTTTTAATTTTTGATTTTTGTTTCCATGCGTATAGATTAATGAATCATCAATAAAAAAAACTTGTAATTAATTATGATCTTTTATCTTTTTTTTGACTGATAATTAATATCATCCATATCGATGTTTAGTATGAAAATTACAAAAAATTTCCCTCAAAATATATGATTTTCTTAAACTATTTTACGTGATATTTTTACTTCTTTTAAATAGTTTTAGAATGTAAATTTCATAGCAGTATTCCAAATGGGCCACTTTTATATCCTTTTAGTAAATGTTTGAAATCAATTTTTAAATTTTAAATATATAAATGAACAGATTTTACAATAATCATACCAATTATTTCCTTGAAGATTACATTAAACCATTCTATGTTTATTATCAAATAAACAGATTTTAACAATATTTTATGATATTTAGTGATTTTCAATGTGAAAATGATATTTTCCATAAGAATGTTTTTAATGATCTTTTAAAGGTATTTCCATTCATTAATTACATCAACCCTTGATGTTTATTATGCTCCACTTGGGAATTTTTTATTGATAGTATACTCATTCATTCTCAGGATGGATTATGATTGTCTAAAAAATATTTTCAAGTATGGAATTTTTTTCCATAGGTTAATCAGGTTATGGATGGAATAATTTATGATTCTATGATTTTTATAATGAGCTGAAATATCTATGTATTTATTCATTTTATGGATCCCAGAAAATGATTATTATGGGTTTATCCCCATTATAGTTCATGGGTGTCCCTTTTATAAATAATATGGTTTTTGTTCCAAGATAGTTCTTAAAATCATTGGATACTTATTTTTTTCTCAAGATAATTATATTAAAATTTGATATTAGGGTTATCATTTTTGTAAGTGTTCAGTTAGTGTTCAATGATGATGATATCCCACGTTATGAAGTTTCCATTGATAAAGGTTGTCATAACAATTCTACATATTAATCATTCTTATGGATATTGTTTTATAGTAATGATTTATATCATGATTCATTATTGATGTATAGATTGGTATGAATTATTCTATGTTATTCTCAGGCACGTTGATTATGATATCATATCATTATTGTCATATTACTCTCACTAAAAAATTTAATTTATAATTCTTTTGTTTTTACATAGAGGGTATTTAAGGTCACCCTTATTATGTTTCATTTTCCCTAGGTTATGATGAATGATGAAAAATGATTTTTTATAGAAAGGTTACATGTGTATAATTTTATGAGAGATGTTTAATAATTAATCTAGAATTTAAAAATCATGGTATAGTGGTATTAAAACTCTCTTGATGTCATGAATATTGATTATATAATTGTTTTTCCTAAGTATCTAAAACTCCAAACCATTATGTTCCTTTGGTATGTACGTGATGCAATATTATATTTTGATGTTTCAATTGTTGGATAGAAAAAATTGGGTCCCATTTATGGGTATCAAATCCATCAATTTTGATCTTTTATTTTTTGCACCCGATTGGAGAGTAAGAGTTTATGGTTGTTATATTAGTATTTTTTCATGACTTAAATAAATTATGATATCAGTATATCTTTATATGAGGTTATATTAAGAGATATAGATACCATAATGCATTTATTTTATTATGTATTTCATAATATTAAATTCCTAAACACCCCTTCTTTGGTATTAAGCGAAGGAATTTTATGGTGAATAATGATATTTTGGGGAAAGGTTTATTAAGATGTGGTGTATGTAATCCTTTGGTTTGACATGAAGTATTATTTGTGTAATATTAAATTTAATGTTTCTGTACATATGTTTAAATTTAAATGATAACCATTAGCAAGTATATTATCGTTTATGATTAAGGATATATTTCTATGAATATACATATAATTATATAGTTTTATAAAAAAGACAACACATACATTGGGTGACAACCTGTCACATCTGGAAAGGACAAGGGGATTAATACACAATGAAAGGGTGATGAGTGTGAAACACCTACCATTGGCCTACATGAATTCTTGATTAGTATGGAAATGTTTTGGATCCTTAAATATTTGGAAAATAAAGATTAAGTAGATTTTGGAAACTTATTTTTTATCATGTATATAATATTGTGATTGAAAGGTTATTTAGTGATTATGTGATTAGTCTTATTCCAAAGGAAGTTCACTATTTTGGGAACATTATTTTATTAAGTTATGAAAATTTTATGTGTTTTAATTTTTTGAATAAAATTTGAGTTAGCATTTGAAACTATATATGATATTAATATAGTTTTATCTTGATTCAAGTAATATATGTAAATGACTAGAATATCTATGAGAGTATATGATTAATAAATACTCATTTTATGAGACTTTTAGAGAGGTTAATTTTCTTTAGTGATAAATGCAATATTTATGATGTTAGAATTGGTGATTAAATCATTTTAATCATTGGGTATTATGACTCAATTGTAGATATTGATATCTTATTTCATCCTCTGACTCAATATTCATTTTTTGGAATTATGTCATTATGTTCATATCACTTTGGATTTTGTTAATGTCAAATGTCAATTTAAATAAATTTCTATCACAATTTGAAATTATGTCATCCATTAGAAGTTAATTCCAGTGAATTAGGCATGGAATATTCATATTGAATACTCATCGTTTGAAGAGAAAGATGTTATTATAGTATAAATATATTAGAGGGAAAATTATAATTTTTATGTAAATTTATTTTAAAATTTAATTATCTTAGATATAAATTAATTCATTAAATCATTGAAAAAATTCATAAACGTAAAATTATAACCTATCACATTCACTTTCAATGAATCAATTTTCTTTTTCAAACACATTTGTTTTATGGTATTGTTGTTTTTGAATTTTTTTATAATATTTTATTTTTTGTGAGTAATGATAATTTTTACTCTCCATAATTATTTGGAAATTATTATTTTCACCCAAGCCCATATATTCTCTTCCCAGTAATTTTTTTTTTCAAATTTTGAAACCGAGTATGGGTTTTCCATAAGATGTTCCTACTTCCCTTTATCCCATTTCTGGAGGATATTTCATTAACCCTTTTTATTATGTGTAGCATATTCAAAGGTAATTTAATATAAAATTCTATGATTAATGAGATCGATTTAAAAATTTCAATTACACAAATCCTGAGGGGATAATGTATTATCCTATGATTTTAAAAAGAAGAAAATGATTGAGAGAAATAAAAATGTGCAACACTGTTCCTAAAAACATTGAAATATTGTTTTATTTTATTATTATAACCTATACATTAAAATATTTTATTTTAACAGGAGTAAATAAATTTATATATACATAAATATATATAAATATTAAAATCGACAGAAATTTATTTATGTTAGATTAGGAAATAGGAACTCAATTTTTATTAATTCCATTTCATTCATCAATGTTATGTTTTTTTTCCAAAAATGTATTTTATTGGGTGAAAATATAAATAATTTATGTAAATTTTGTATATTTTATTTAATAAAATAAGTATCATTTTAAGTCTTTATATTATAATTATTTTGTGGTGCAATTTGGAAAATATTCTAAAAAGTTTTATTTTTCGATGAATAATGAAAAATAGTGATTTTATTAGAAATTTTATTTTATTTTGAATTATTTAGAAAGTAAAAATATATTATAGATTATTTTAAAATTTTATTTATTTTCATTTTATTTAAATAATCCAATTATGGTTCAGGAAATGAATTCAATACATAAAATTATTATAAATATGTTTTACGAATGAAATGCATTTTTATAAAAAAAATGTTTTTCATCATGTTTAGTAATTTTATTTTTAGATTAAATTCCTCCACTTTTTTGAATTTTTAAAAATTCAATTCATATTTAATATCATTATATATAACTTTTTTATAGATTTTCCTTTTATTTTTAGTCAATATAAATAGTAAACATAGTAATTTTGTTACAACGGTAAAGGGTAAATTTGTCATGACCCCCTGCCACCAACGATACCCCTCCTAAGCTAGAAATGGTGAAAGGGAGATAATAACCCCTGAGTCCCGCCTCCAGTAGGCCCCGGGGTGGCGACTGGCACCAAGGGTATGAATTTTCACAAATATGGGAGGCATTACCCTTTTTATTTTTTTAGGATTGGGAAATAGGACAAGTCAACCACCAAAAAGGAAAAGAACAACTGTATATAAATAAACCCAATCCAATCCCACATGCATATTTAAATAATTTTATAACAAGGTACAGGTACAAGAAAGATCAAAGTGCAATACCAAAAGGAAACAAGAGAACATCAACTGCAAAAACTCCAACTGTCCGACTAGTAGGGTCCCACACGGCCTTGGTAGTCCTCCTGGAAACCTGAAAGTAAACGTAGGGTGAGCATAAAAGTATACTCAGTAGGGAAACCTAAAGCTCTCGTGCACAAGTGGGGAGACATCCTAATGATCCGTGAGAACAACAGAAGAAACCTAGCAAGGAATTATATCCACCCAACCTCACCAACCACACTCACCAAAAATACAATCACAACAGGTAGTAGTATATAAGAACAAGTGTATTGGGTACCCCGCACCATTTCCTTTTAGTTAGCTTCTCTTCCTAACGGCAAACGTCCTGATGCTGCCACACTCTCCCCGCCCGCACACACCTGGGCCTCACCATCACGTATCCCCGCCCGCACACACCTGGGCCTCACAACCACGTATCCCGCCTGCACACACCAGGGCCTCATCTTGAAGATTCTTGGGAAACAGTAGAACCTACTTGAAGAGTCTTGGGCTAAAGCCACCCCAATCGAAACCTACCCGAATATTCGTAGGTGTAAGGTTGCCTCAATCCATCACAACCTAGGTGAGAAGGAGCAGGAAAGAGCTAGTATCTAAGGGAAAACACCCTCTCCCATGAAATGGGAGTGTTCGACACTTTGTGATCAACATGGGTGGGGTGCGATAAAACAAAAAAGATATAGATATATATGTATACCAAACACACAACCCGACCTATGGCTTTTAAACAGAGAAATTGAGCACCTGCCTCGACACTGCTACTACGAAGCATGCATACAACAAACAACCCCAACCCCATTTTGGTTTTCATGTTTTAGCAGAATTAGTTTATTTAGTTCCTTAACTACTGGGAAACTATCCACAACCAACCACATCAGTCGTTCATAAACATATCCCTGCCATTCATAAATCATGTTAGGAAAACACATGCAACACAACTAAGCCCTTCTTATCAACCAACTATCCCAATTGATTATTAATCTCGTTCCATTTCCATGACCCACAATTCATTAAATCTTCCACTTTTTATTTATTATTCACAACCCATAGTCTGCTCATTATCAAACCATACCCACAACCCCAGTGCCAACCACCATAACCACAACCGCACCAGAACCCGTACATCATTATCCCTTTAATACCACTTATCGCAGCCCCACTGCCCATTACCAACACAACATTTAGACCAACCAGAACCATGCCAACCGCATCTCCTCTGCTCACCCTATCCACAACAACCCACAAAACACTCCCATTACATTCCACGTATCCAAGACAACACCCACATTTTCATTATTCTATTTTTGTTTAACCGGGGTGATCACACAAGGGTTCCATATTTTAAACAGCCAACTTTACGTGATTAACCAAATATTCACAAAGTTTTCATCCATAAGAAAATCCAGAAGGAGAGGGCAACATTTAATTGCATAAGCAAAGGACCCCAACAACCGTGATCATCAGTATGCAGAATCCCATTCGATTCACAACATAATATCACAGGATATATATATTGTAACTGCAATCAAAACATCCCAACCCCATTATATAATCCAGTTATTATCTTTATTAATCAGGTTCAAAAGTGTTTCATGTAAGCATGAGTACACCCACCCCTCATGATGTAGAAATTAGAGAGACGAAGGTAAGATCCCTACATCAACAGGTTCCAATCACAAAGCTCCCCCGGATCAACTATAGAAGACGTCCGCCGGCGTCCGTCACTTCCGTCGAGTCTTGAAAAAACATCCTTGGGTGGAAGTCGGAAAGGAATAGCCGAAGGAAAGACAACAGATCCAAGCTCAGAAGTTCCGCCTCATCGTTACGATCTTGTGGCCACTGATGGATGGTAAATCGGAGCTCAGACGAAGAAGTTATGGAAGAAAGAGCCTTCGAGTCTCTTGGGAGAACTCTGCTCAGAGGAAAGGGGAGGAGAGGAGTGAATTGAAAGGAGGAGGGGACCCCTCCTTTATAGGCGCAAAAAGGAAAAGTACACGTCATGTACTTTATGGTACATGGCATGTACTTGGTTATTTTTCACGGTCTCCATACGGCTTCCAACACGGCTCCATGGTCGTTGACTGGTCAACACATGGTTTGAGGGTAACGCATACGCGGGGAAAGAATACGCGACATGTAGTTTAGACACACGGCCTGTACTCATTTATTGCACACGGCAAGGACACAACTCCAACATGGCACACATCCATTGACTTGTAACACGTACACAGGGAAGGACTACACGACGTGTAGAATTGGACACAAGGCATGCACCAATTATTTCACACAGCGATGACACGACCTGCAACACGGGGTATGTCCCGAAAGGGAGTATATGGCGTGTACTCAAACTACACGATGTGTAGTTTAAATATTCTGGGATGTGTGGTAAAAGTCCATTATACCCTCCAGAACACCTCTTGAACTTCTTTTTGACAAAGGAATGGGCCGGAGAGGTCTGGGCCATTACATCAGATACCTCTTAAAACATTATTGTCCCGAAGAATTCAAAAACCAACCTAGAGGAAATCCAACAAGATACCTCTTAGGGTTCTCGTTATAACAGGAACCCAACCAACAATCTTAATCATATGTGTTCAGAATTCCTTCTCCTATGTTGAGATATTATCCGCTTTAGGCGGCACTGACTCACCTGCATGGGTTTAATCGCATCCTCATTAATGCGTCTCGATTAAGAATTTGGTCTTCCCACTTTCATACATTAGGATTTTTTTTCAACTCGCAAAACCCCAACACCACACTACCAACACACTACCCGAACATGTGGTTTTGGGAAATTCCTTTTCATATGTCGAGATATTATCCGCTTTAGGTGGCACTGACTCGCCCGCACGGGTTCAATCGCATCCTCATTAATGCGTCTCGATTAAGGGTTAGGTTTTTCCCTTTCCCCACACATCCGGACATAGTACACATTACCAGGGAACAAGGAAAAAACAGTTCTCACAACTGACAAGCCAAGGATTCTATATATCAAAGGTACAGAGTACAACATCAACACAAAGATCAGAAGAAAAAAAGGAAAACACGAGTCAAAACAAATCCGGGTATTGAGCGTGAATCTGGGTCTCCCGCTCCCAAGTGCTCTCCTCGAGGCCGTCGTGCCTCCATAACACATGAACCAACAGCATGGTTCGTCCACAGAGCACCTTCTATTTACGATCCTCGATTCTGGCTGGTCGTTCCTCGAAGGTCGCGTCATCTCCCATATCTAAGTCTCCCCAGTCGATAACGTGAGAGTTGTTGTGCATGTACCGATGAAGCTAGGAGATGTGGAAGACTTTATGAGCCTTATCCAACTGAGCTGGTAGGGACAGCTGATACGCCACCTCGCTGACTCGCCTCAGCACCTCAAAAGGTCCAATGAACCTATGTGAGAGCTTGCTGTCTTTCCCAAACCTCCGCTTCCCCCATCAAGGGGAAGCCTTCAAGAACACATGATCTCCCACCTCGAACTCCAAGTGCCTCCTCCGACGACCAGCATACGACTTTTGTCGGTTCTGTGCCACTTTCATCCTATCATGTACATGCTGGACATTCCCTGTGGTGCTCTGCACTACCTCTTGCCCAAGAGCACCTGTCTCACCAACCTCTTCCCAGAAAATGGGTGAACGACATGACCTTCCATAAAAAGCCTCAAACAGTGCCATTCCAATAGTAGAGTGGAAGCTGTTGTTTTAGGAAAACTCTACTAAAGGCAAGTGTCATACGCATGATGCTCCGAAATCCAGAACGCATGCTCGCAGCATATCCTCCAACGTCTGGATAGTTCGCTCCGTCTGCCCATCAGTCTGGGGGTGGAAAGCAGTGCTACGGCGTAGCTGGGTTCCAAAAGCATGGGGTAACCCCCTCCAGACTCGTGAGGTAAACCGAGTATCTCGATCTGAGACGATAGTATTTGGAACTCCATGAAAACGTACCACATTGTCTATGTACCTCTGTGCTAATGTACTCACCGGGCCTGACTCCTTAATTGCTAAGAAGTGAGAAGACTTCATCACACGAGCCACCACTACCCAGATAACATCATAACCACCCTGAGCTCTGGGTTGTCCTATGATGAAGTCCATTGAGATGTCATCCGACTTCCACATGGTGACATCTAAAGGATGCAACAAACAACTAGGAACACATTGTTCATCCTTCACTTGCTGACACAGTAGGCATTTAGCCACAAAGTCTGCCACTTCCCATTTCACCCCGGGCCACCAAAACGGTTCCCTCAGGCCTCGGTACATTTTCAAAACTCTTGGATGTACTGCCAAGGCTGAGCTATGGAACTCACGAAGATCTCCCTCACACATTTCCTCCAGAGCAAACAACCTTCCATGGAAAAGCATCCAATATCGGCTGTCCTATGACCATCCCTCTGGAGCATTCCCCTGATCGACACGATCCCGCATCACATCCACCTCGGAGTCCCCCCACTGAGATTGTTCCACCTACTACAACAAGGAGGACTGCACCGTCATCTAAAACAAATAGCCTCTAACACATTCTACCATGGCATCCAAGTGCAAGGCAGCCAACTCTCCCATTGCCTTCCAAGCATCAGTGGACTCCCGAACCACTAAATTATGCGACTTCCTGCTCGGGGCATCAGCCACAACATTGACCTTACCTTCCGTGTAAGAGATCTCAAAGTCATAGTCTTGGAGAAACTCAACCCATCTTCGCAGCCGTAAGTTCAGGTCACGCAGGGAGAAGATATAACACAAGCTATTGTGATCTTAGAAGACAACAAAGAGCCCCCCAAAGAGGTAATGTCGCCACAACATCAGTGCGAACACTACTGATGCAAGCTCCAGATTGTGGGGGATATAGTTACACTCGTGAGGGCGTAGCTACCTAGACCCATAATAGATCACTCCCTTCTTCTGCATCAGCACGCTCCCCAGACCAAGGCCAGAAGCATCACAAAAAACCTCATACAAAATCCCTTCCTCTGGAAACCTGAGTACGGGAGAACATACCAACTTCTCTTTCAGGTAGTCAAAAGCTTTCTGGCACTGCTCGCTCTATAAGAAGACATGGTTCTTCCAAGTCAAAGATGTCAATGGAGAAGCAACTCTAGAGAAGTCCGAAATGAACCTCTGATAGTAACCTTCTAACCCAGGAAACTATGAACTTCTTCCATGCTCTTGGGTGCTACCAAAGAAACAAATACCTCCACCTTCGAGGGGTCTAATGAAACTCAATGCTGAGACACCACGTTCCCAAGGAAGTGTACTTCTTGTGTCAAGAACTTACACTTTGACAATTTCCCATAAAGCTGTTGGTGTCGAAGGACTTCCAAGACTGTCCTGAGATGCTCAACATGCTCCTCCTCTAATCTTGAGAAGATCAGAATGTCATCAATAAATACAATGAAGATTCGATCAAGAAACTCTCGGAAGACAAATTTCATAAGTCCCATGAACACAGCCGGTGCATTCGTAACTCCTAATGGCATCACCACAAACTCGAAGTGCCCATACCTACACCTGAAAGCCATCTTCGAGATGTCACTATCTTTTACCCTTAGCTGATGATATCCAGATCATAGATCAATCTTGGAAAACCAACCTACTCCCCTCAGTTGGTCGAAGAGATCATCTATCCTTGGGAGGGGATAGCGGTTCTTGACCCTTACCTAGTTCAACCTTCGGTAGTCTATGCATAGCATGATACCACCATCTGCCTTCTTCACAAACAAAACTGGAGACCCCATGGCGATACGCTGGGTCGAACAAAACCCTTCTCTATCAGATCGTCAATCTAAATATGTAACTCCTGCAACTCTGAAGGTGCCATCCGATAAGGGGCTATCAAAATCAGACGGGAACCAGGCTATAAGTCTATCCCGAACTCAACGTCACGTCGGGGGGTAGAGTCACAACCTCCTCAGGAAAAAGATAGAGGAACTCCCCAACATCCTTCGGGACATCCATCATCTCTGTATCAGCTGGAACCACTGATATCCCACCTAACAAGTAAATGAGAGGCTCCACACGCCGACTTCCCACATGATAGATCTTATCGCCAACAAAATCTAAACGCTTCCCGTCCCCGTCGGAGAAATGACTCTTCTCCAGAAGCATTCGATAACGACACTAACCGAAAACAGCCAGTCGATTCCTAGGATGACATCGTAGGGCTGCATCTGTAACAGAAGAAGGTCCCCACTAGATCGATGTGGTCCCAACATCAGCCCACATCCCCGGAAAACACAACATACACTGGTCTGGCCTCCAACTGGTGTACTCAGCACCAGTGGTACGGAAAGTCTCTCTACGTCTTGTTCCAAAGCATGGGCTAGACCAGGTGCAATAAAGGAGTGCGAAGCTCCCGAATCAAAAAAATCAGAAACAAGAGTGCTGAAAAAAAATCGTACCTCGCACCACCTCTGGTCTACTGGAGGTGTCCACTCTACTGCGTAAAACTGTCCAAGCCCAGCTCCTCTGCCTCTCTGATGTTGTCCACCTCCCTGACAACGCCCTGGTCGAGGTCCCTGAGGAGCACCCTGAGGTCGGCCTCCTCTCGGAAAGTCTTCCCTCGGAGGAGCATGGTCCTGCTGCTACTGGAAGGGCCTTGCCGAAAACTGGTGCTGCTGAGGTGGGCGCTGAACCTACCCATCTCAACCGTACTGAGCTCGGGTCGCGCACCGACTCTGAACGTGACTGAAACCTCCACAAGAAAAACACCTCGGTCCTGGGCTCGTGAAAAAGGGACAAGGACCCGAAGATCTAAACTGGAATTGCTGGGGCCTGCTCCCCACTGGCCTGAACCTGGAAGGTCCCGTCGTAGGAGACCTGCTGCTGACTGCCTTCCACTTCGACAAGCCTGGCTGGTTCCCCTCTTGGGGTGCACCTCCCAGCGAGTGAATACTCTCTACAACCTCTTCCTTATTCTGTACCGCCAAGTACATCTGAAGGGTGAAGGGGGTGACAGTATACTGGAACGAAGGATGAAGCACCTCCTCCAAACGTCTCTCCTCAGACTCCTCATCCAGAAAGAGATCTGGAGCAAAGAGCATGAGATCCTTGAACTTGATCCCCAGCTCTCATACCATCATACTCCCATAATAAAGGGAGAGTAACTCCTACCGCTTCTCTGCCGTGATCATGGAAGAAAGGAATTCCTCTCGGAATTCCTTCTCAATGCCAGCCCACTGAACCTTTGCCTCTATCCTCTCTCTGAGGTAGAGCTTCCACCACTGTCGCGCCGTGCCTCTCAACTGACTGACTGCTAGGGGAAACCAGTACTCTCTCGGAGCACGGATCAAGGTAAAAGCGATCCCTAGATCCTCAAGACACCCCTCCATCTCCGTATCCGAAGTATTAGCCTCGTACTTCTTGAGGGTTTGCCGATGGAAAGAATGGAGAGTCTTCTGCCACTGGCTATCTTCCTCCTCTCGGTCAATCCTCAGCTGATCGTCCGCATGAATCTTTAGGGCCTCGGCCGTCTGAGCCACCCGGGGACGACATCCAAGTTCCATAGCTGTATGGTAGACAAATATCACCTAAGTCCAAGTAGTAAGAAAAAACTCAAGGTTTTATTTTATCATTTTATTTCAATTTTATTCACAGAACACCCAAATCAAGTAAAACACAATCATGATAATGCATGTACCTTCTCTAGGGTATCTACCCTCCAATCAACATAGTCTAACTTGGCCGTTCGGTAGGCTCAGGGTCCTTACATCGGATCATGGGGGGCCCTAAAATCCCGTGTCCTAGCCGATCTTCCCTGGCCTATGTCACGAACCAAGATAAACTAACACGGTTTCCCTACCATCCCATGCAATCCTCATTGTGCCTAACATCAGACTCCATCCTATCTCTCAACCATCAGATCTGATACCATTCTGTCTCAACCCCCTCCCACCAAAGATGCCCCTCCTGAGCTGGCAATAGTGAAAGGGAGATAATGACCCCCCGAGTCCCACCTCCCGTAGGCCCCGGGGTGGCGACTAGCACCAAGGGTATGAATTTTCAAAAATATGTGAGGCATTACCCTTTTTATTTATTTAGGATCGGGAAATAGGACAAGTCAACCACCAAAAAGGAAAAGAACAATTGTATATAAATAAACCCAAACCAAGACCATATGCATGTTTAAATAATTTTATACCAAGGTACAAGTACAAGAATGCTCAAAGTAAAATTCCAAAAGAAAACAAGAGAACAACAACTGCAACAACTCCAACTGTCCGACTAGTAGGGTCCCGCACGGCCCTGGTAGTCCTCCTGGAAACCTGAAAGTAAACGTAAGGTGAGCATACAAGTATACTCAGTAGTGAAACCTAATGCTCTAATGGACATGTGAGGAGACATCCTAATGCCTCGTGAGAACAACATAAGAAACCTAGAAAGGAATTATATCCACCCAACCTCACCATCCACACTCACCAAAAATACAATCACAACAGGTAGTAGTATATAAGAACAAGAGTATTGGGTACCCTGCACCATTTCCCTTTAGTAAGCTGCTCTTCCTAATGGAAACCATCCTGATGCTGCCACACTCTCCCCGCCCACACACACCTGGGCCTCACCATCACATATCCCCGCCCGCACACACCTGAACCTCAAAACCATGTATCCCGCCCGCACACACCTGGGCCTCATCTCGAATATTCTGGGGAAATAGTAGAACCTGCCCGAAGAGTAATGTGCTAAATCCACCCCAATCGAAACCTACCCGAAGAGTCTTAGGTGTAAGGTCGCCTCAAGCCATCATATCCTAGGGGAGAAGGAGCAGAAAACAACTAGTAACTAAGGGAAAACACCCTCTCCCATGAAATGGTAGTGTTCGGCACTAAGTGCTCATCATGGGTGGGGTGCGATAAAACACAAAAGATACAGATATATATGTATACCAAACACACAACCCAACCTATGGCTTTTAAACAAAGAAACCGAGAACGTTCCTCGACACTGCTACTATGAAGCATGCATACAACAAACAACCCCAACCCCATTTTGGTTTTCACGTATTAGTAGAATTAGTTTATTTAGTTCCTTAACTACTGGAAAACTATCCACAACCAACCACATCAATCCTTCGTAAACATATCCCTTCCATCCACTAATCAAGTTAGGAAAACACAAGCAACACAACCAATCCCTTCTTATCAACCAACCAACCTCATTGATTATTAATCCGGTTCCATTTCCATGACCCACCATTCATTATCTCTTCCTCTTTTTATTTATTATTCACAACCCATAGTCCGTTCATAATCAAACCATCCCCTCAGCCCCGCTGCCAACCACCATAACCACAACCGCACCAGAACCCGTACATCATTATCCCTTTAATACCACTTATCACAGCCCCGCAGCCCGTTACCAACACAACATTTACACCAAACCCCAACCAAGCCAGTCGAAGCCCCACTACTCACCCTATCCACAACAACCCACAAAATACCCCCATCACGTGCCACACATCCAAGACAACACCGACATGTTCATTATTCTGTTTTTGTTTAACCGGGGTGATCACACAAGGGTTCCAGATTTTAAACAGCCAAATTTACGTGATTAATCAAATTTCCACAAAGTTTCCATCCATAAGAAAATCCAGAAGTAAGGGCAACATTTAGTTGCATAAGAAAAGGCCCCCAACGACCGTGATTTTTAGTAGGTAGAATCTAATTCGTTTCACAACATAATATCATAGGATATAAATAATGTAACTACAATCACAACTTCGCAACCCCATTATATAATCTAGTTATTATCTTTATTAATCAGGTTCAAAAGTGTTTCACATAAGAAAGAGGAAACCCACCCCGCATGTTGCACAAATTAGAGAGACAAATGTAAGATCCCTACCTCAACAGGTTCCGATTGCAACGCTCCCCTGGATTAAACTTAGAAGACGTCCGCCAGCATCCGTCACTTCCGTCGAGTCTCGGCAAATCCATCATAGGAGGAAGTTGAAAAGGAATGGACAAATGAATGGAAATAGATCCAATCTCGGAATTTCCGCATCGTCGTTACGATCACGTGGCCACTGACGGATCGTAAATTAGAGCTCGGACGAAGAAGTTATGGAAGAAAGATCCATCGAGTCTCTTGGGAGAACTCTGCTCAGAGGAAAGGGGAGGAGAGTAGTGAATTGAAAGGAGGAGGGTACCCCTCCTTTATAGGTGAGAAAAGGATAAGTAAACAACATGTACTTTATGGTACATGGTGTGTACTTGGTTATTTTACACGGTCTCCATGCGGCTTCCAACACGGCTCATCGGCCGTTGACTGGTCAACACACAGTTTGAGGGTAACACATACTTGATGAAAGACTACACGGCGTGTTGTTTAGACACATGGTGTGTACTCATTTATTGCACACGGCAAGGACACAGCTCCAACATGGCACACGACCCTTGACTGGTAATGTGTACGTGGGGAAGGACTACATGGCGTGGAGAACATGACACACGACGTGCACCAATTATTTCACACAGCGAGGACATGGCCTGCAACAAGGGGTATACCCGGAAAGGGAGTACACGACGTGTACTCAAACTTCACGGCGTGTAGTTTAAAAATTCTGGGATGTGTGATAAAAGTCCATTTTACCCTCCAGAACACTTCTTGACCTTCTTTATAACAAAGGAATGGGCATGAGAGGTCCGGACCATTACAAAATTGGGTAATTAAACTCCAATATAATATGATATAGACTGTATAATGATGCTAACACTTATGTTCTGTTTATTTTATGAGTCAATTTTTTAATTATCATCCATGATTTGATTAAATGTCCTTTTATACCATTAGACTATGATTATGACATTTATAATACTCTATTTCAAAAAGAAAAAAATGTCACACTCTTGTTTTTAAAAACAATTATATTTTTCTCATGGGGATGACCAAAGAAGACATCATTTAAAAAATATTCATTTAAAATATCAATTATTTATATATTCCATGATAATTTGTGTTTAATTTTATATGAAAAAGTAATTATAATAAATTCTTACATAACACTGATTTAGTAATTATTCAATTAATAGAATACTAAAATAAATGATATTAAAAATAATAAATGTAATATAATATAAGATAATTGATTTTATAAAATAATTCTATAGATTAATATAATAGTATATATATAATAATTTTTTCCAATTTCATTTTAACTTTTTATGTTACGAAATGAAAATGTAATGAGTAGTTTTAAAAAATTTCTATAATGATATTTTATAAAAAATAATATCATATAAAATTATTTAAAAATCTTAAAATAATATTATATTTTATCCTTGGATTATTATATGATTTATGAAATAAAAATGGTACATTTATATGCCTTTTTTCATTGATAGTTACTATCATGAACCTAAAATAGTAAAAATCCTTGTTGTCGTGATAAGTGTAAAAGGGGGAAATGAGGGGTATAAAAAAAGTATAATGGTAAAAATATAATCCAAATTTTTCCAAATATTATTTTTTATATTATTTAGACTTATAATAATCTAATACTCTAATGTTATATATTTGGATCCATTTGGACTTTAATATTAGATTATTCTACATTAATATTTTATATAATTTTTAAAGTTCTCATACCCTCTATTATAAAAGGAAACTTATTCTACAAAATTGCTTAAACATTCAAAATAATTTATCAGAAAATATCTATCATAACGAATTAATAACATCCTATTCCATGTTGAAGATGCCTTATTTATAACGAAACATCCTTATCATACATGGATATTACAACTTCTTCTATGAATATTCAGTACATTACAAAAATACATGCCTGAGGACTATCCTAGATTAGTGTCATTGGAAAAATGAAAAAAAAATATTTTATCCTAGTGAAGTATCTTCCAAAACCCCTAAAAAATATCTCCCCAATAGTACTTCTACCCAAAACCATTCCTCATAACATGGGTAAAGGAAACATAAGATAGGGGTGTGCTTAGATGTTCAATTAGGGTAAATAAAGGAAATGCGTAAAAATAACATGAACGAAAGGTTATGGAACTTGAGAATTAAATTTGAAGTTCACACCCTAAATATTAGAGATCATAATAAAATATGTATGATCATAAGAAATAGATCATACGATAATTAATAGCACAATTCATGAAATCATAATACTGGAACAATTCATTGAATTTTAGTATTGAACATTTGTTTATAACTTTGTGAACATGTATATGTTGAAACAAGTTCACTAACTAAATTATGGAAATGAAGTCATGCCCCCTCATAAAAATGATGACATGTAAATAAGGCCATTCATGACATTTGTAATGTATAATTTGGTTCATGGGTAACCTTATAGAGATGATTCCAGGTACAACCATAACATTGCAAACATGTAATCAGCTTCACGCAAAACATTTTGAACTTGTAATCATGTTCATTAATAAACTTATTGACATGAATCCAAGTACATGAATAATAATATGAACATATAACAAGGCTATCTCATGAAATTGTGATAATGTAATAATGTTCCCAAATAAACTAATGGACATGTAACCAGATCCATGCACAATATTCTGAACTCATAATAAGGTTTAATCATAACATTGTGAACATGTAAATATGTTAATAAAAATATGTAAATGACACTAGGTCTATGAATAATATTATTTACATTTAATAAAGTACACTCATAACATTTTGATCATGTAATCAGCTTTAAAAATAAACATATACTCATGAGTCATATATCACTACCCAATTCACTAGAGTGAGTAATAGATCCCAATCCCCTCATAATGAAACCAAACATAAATGTTCCAAAAAATTCATAAACAATCATATCACAACCCATACAATAAAATGGGTATCAAAAACAGTTAAAAATATCATATCCTTTATAAAATGATATAGGTTTCATAATAATCTCTTCAAAAGAATAACCCACAAAAGGGAAATGGATCTCATAATCATATAACCCATGAAATAGAAATGTGATATCTGAACATATACCTTTTGAATGAGAAATGAGTTTTGTAATGAACCTAAAATTAAACATAACCCTATTTAGATAAAGAATATGAATGGAATCATTAGATAATTTCCTTGAAGGAAATTATAAAAATCAATGGATGTTAACTTAGATGGAAAATACTTTTGATATGTTTTTTAAAAAACTTCTTGTGGAAAATATCCCTTATTATTTTAAAAAGTATTATAAATACATAAAACCATTTTCAAATAATTTTCATAGAAAATACATTGAAAACTTTTAAAGAAGTCATGAAATCCTTTTTTTAAAACATTTTACATGAAAACATATGAAATAATATTTAATGTATCTTGAAAACCATTTCATTTAAAATTCTGTGAAATATTTTAAATAAGGATTGAAGAAATTATGAAAATAGTTTTTTTGTGAAAACCTATAAAATAACCATGATTTTTTTGTAAACCATTATCTTTGAAAAATTATAAAATTAACTTGAAGATAATCTAAAAACCATTTTCCATGAAAACATATAAAAGGATCTTGAAAACATTTTGAAACCCATTTCATTTAAAATCTATTTTTAAAAATAATCATAAAAATTAACAATTATAATTGAAATTGATTCTTGGAAGGACTGATGGTGGATAAATTTGTACATTACATATGAGGAAAAAAGAACATTCCTTTTGAGTGGAAAGAATTTTAGAAAAAATGCATCATTAGAAAAGCAACATGATGTTTACATTGAGATAGTTGGTAAATGGAAAAAGGGTAGAAATTATATTTATTGATCATAGAATATTAGTATAATATTCTGGGAAACCCTTTCTAGAAAACATGGTTTTAATGTATCTTTTTTTCCAACCGAAGAGATGGGAGATTCGCGATTTCATAAAAACTATTTCATAACTATATTATTAACCAAAGAGTAAAATAAATGGTACCAATATATGAATAAATCACGAATAACTTGTGAAGAATAAAATTTGTGAATTTTATTGAGATATGAATTCAAAAATTTCATCAATAAAAGTATAATCATAAACTATCTCAAAAAGAAATTAGATTGTTTCAATGAACCCATACCACTTGGTAGCTTTGAACCATACTCCCCATGTAAGAAAATAAAATTACATGAAGCATAAAAAATCATGAAAATAAGGATATTCTTGAAAAATAATTTCAATGTTATTATAATCACATAATGGAAAAATATAGGTGCAAAACATGGCATGTGTCTCAAAGAAGGAAAATTGAGACAAAATTATTTTAATGATTTGATATATTTTTTTTAAAAATACAATGAAAGACATTTCATCAAATATTATGTAAATATATATAAATTTGGCTATAAAAATAATATAATACATCCATGGGATGTATACACACCACTCAAAATGAAATTAGTGGTGAATAAAGCATGTCTCCCATGGAAATAGAGTGTGAGATAAAATCCCCTTACCTTATGTATCGACTCCCGTAGTAATCATTCATGCTACATGTATATTAACTATAAATTTATTATACATATTTTATAGAACCATATTTATATATATAATAACATATTTTTTTTGTTAAGAACATATATTACCCGTTTGTTGACAATCAAATGTTAAGTATTCACTTCAGGTAATATTCACTTTATTCATCACATGTGTCTTAATATGTTATGTCTTTGGTCCCTATACATATATCATGACTTACAAAATACAAACCATCATATAAATGTAATTTATATACACTATTTTTGTATTATAATAATCTAGAGAAAATATTTTGAAATGACATTCACTATTCATGGAGACGGTAAGTTGTACATACGCATGAACACAACATCTGTTTAATTATTGCGTTGAAACAATGAAAGTAATATATATATATATATATGTGGTTATATACTACTATTAAATTAGTTTTATTATATCATATATATATCATATATATTCCCTAAAATCATCCTTAATACATTCCATGTATTGTATGAGCGAATCACATCAATTTGAGGGGCGGTAATCACACTTCCTCAAATGAAATTATCTTTTTAACAAAAAATGAAAACTAAAAATACCTATGTTTTAAAAGGAATAAATAAGATTAATGAAATGATAAATTTAATATATAACATATATATGAAGAGTTTCTATCATATTTTCCACCATTAGAGGATGTTAAAGGAAAAATTGACAATTATTGTTTAGTGAGGTTTTAGTTCTCTATACACGTAATCATTATGTTTATTACCCATTAGATAGAGGTTTGTGTATGCTTCTGCGGAACCATTAGTATAAAAAACTCCTAGTATATTGGAGATACATGTTTTTTTAAATATTCATGGGATATAATGAGTGGAGGTGGTGGTGAAGAAATATAAAATAAAGGGTCCTTTGATTAGGCGTTACCTCATAATCTGGTAACTCTATATGGTTTGTGCCAAATGGGTTCATTGTATTTCATTCCACCCAAAGGGGGACTTAAAAATAAATCGATGGATGTTTTTAAGTGTATTGGAAAGATATTTTCATAACCTAATTTGTTTTATAGGTGTAAATTAGAGGGAGTGGTGGTGGCCTTTTATATGGAAATAAAATGACTCACATGGAAATTTTGAAACGATGTTAGGTGTACACATTTTCCTATAAAAATAACGACATAAAAAACAAAAATAAAATATTAATTAAAGATTTAGGGACTAAATGATTCTATAGTATGGGATTTGGAAAATGGTATAGGTCATTTGGGATTCTAATATAATGGTTTAGTCCCTAATTAAGCATAATTTTTCCTTTGTCGTAATGATTAATTTTAATCAATTTTGATTATAATTTTGCTAAAAAATTAACTTAATATAACAAGACTCTAAGTATTGTTCTAATTAAAAAAATTTATTGTTAATTTTTCTAAATACAATTCATTGAAGTGAAAAATGATGAATTATGCTAATCTCATAGATGGGGAGAAATAACAGGTTTTTAAAGTAGAAAATTGACAAAAGTTTGTTATGTTTTTATATTTAGATTAAAAGTGAAATTTATTATAATGTTTTAAATTGTATTATTTTTTATAGTTAATCTAATTTTACATTAAAAAAGTTAAATTATAATTTATCATTAATAATTATTTAAAAAAATATGCGGTTGTTAACTAAAATGTTGTATTTTCTCTATTCATCCAAAAAATAAAGTCTCTTAGAAAAATAAAAAAAAATAATACTAAGATAATTATAGAATTATAATTTAAAAAATGATGTTTATTTTAACAAATTAAATATCTATATGTTCATAAATATTTTTTTGTTTTTCAAAGAAGCACATGGAATGTAGTTTAATAGAAGAAATAGTATTTTAAACATATAAAAAATTGGAAAAATTTATATTTTTCATTATAAATATGTTTTATTTATATAAAAACATTCTAAAAATAATTGAAAAATATTTATTACTCTAAAAATTACTATATTTTAATATCTATTTTATAACTAACTCGTTTAAATAATTATAATAATTAAATGATGCTTCATAGAAACTCGGTATTGTGTGTAATTTATTCTTATTCTTTGTTGAATGTAGTGCATTACAAGATAGTGTAGCATTTAGAACATATCATGATTGTGTTTCATATAGTTCAAGAAAATTCAGTGTTGGTTGTATCACAATCCATGTTGTTTATGTGAGAATTGAATGTTTTACATAGTGTTTTGATATATATAATTTTATATAACTATTTCTAGTGTCACGTGAAAAGAAAAATATCAAAAATATAAATTAATTAAATATTTTTTTATAAAATATTATGGTGTTGCATTATTCCCCCTTAAAATGAATTTCTCCATTGATATTATTCTAGTGTATAAAAGGATTACTACATGAAAGTTCATTTCATAGTAACACACATCGTAAACATGAACACAAAAACATCCTTGAAAAAGGGGATATGGAAACATAGCAGTTACCCAAAGTATCATATAACTAGGCTTCATCATAAGGGAACATAGTTGGGATGTGAAAATATGGACATGGATAAAAAATATAAAAATCATGTTTTGATGGAGATTGATAGATAACATTTATAAGCATATGTGGGTGATAAAAAAACCATAAATCTGTAATGGTCTAAGGGACTAAAACATTTATCATAAATAAAGGTCCTAGGATAAATATTTTCTAATCTATTTTTCATATATTTTAGGAATTATTTTACTATCTATGAACCTAAGGAAACCCACATACATAATTTTGTTCTATTTCATTTGTACAATCTCACCCTTTGGGTTTTCCTTGATCAATTACCACTTCTTCTCTTATTCTAGGGAATAATGGTGAATTTTTTACTCTGGAAGAACCATCATATCATGAGATCCATATTTATAATGATACATCATGACATGTTCCTTCACATAACATCTCAGGGAAATGTTTTTCACTGGTTATATATAAATTATAATAAGATGAGATATCACTTTAATCTCAAAAACGTCATTCGATGTTTTACTTAACATTTAAATTAATGGTTAACCATATAAACCATTTAAAATTTGAAATGATTGAACATTAAATAAGAAGGTTAATAATTCATCATAACATTTATCCCTAATAAAATACAAATTAACTATTCGTTGTCACATTCTATACATGTTAATAACCTCCTCTAATATTCACTTAAAACATGGTAATAACGTTAACATAAATAATTACTTTTGGAAGACATGAACTCTTCCATATTCGATTGATTACTGGATATATTAATTAAATCCAATAAGTGTTAAAAGTCAACCTAGATGAAACAGAACACTTTTTCAATAATCATTTCCATAGTAGTCTATACAGTCCAATTTACATTTTCATATGCATCATATCTTTATCAAAAAATCATTATCACAACGTAAAACAAAATTTAAGGGTTACCTTCCCATAATCAAAATATCCTAATTCATAGAAATCACTTTTCTATGTATTCATCACTATTTAAAATATCTTTTTTAATCCCTAATAGAAAATTATATTGAAAATAATTGTATATTTCATGATTTATATAACATATTATTTGAATTCTGAAACAAATTTACATCATTCATCAAAATTTATTGTCAACCCATTACTCTGTCTTCACCTACTTATTCCATAATACCTCTTTCCTATAATATATGAATCAATTATTATGGTTCATCAATCTCAATCTAGTCACTTTTCTTATGATAAATGTAAATGATATCGGAAGAACATCACATAACTTTTACATGTTGTTTCTTATCTCTTTATCTCCAAAAGTATAACCAATACTCTTACCACCTTCCATATTATCATTTAGAGATTTACCCTTGGGAAATAAATTTTTATAACAACCATACTTTCAATATCTAAAACATTAAATATTAACACCTTTCATTCATGTTCTCTCCATTGAATAAAACCAGAAAGCAGGGGGAAAGAACACACATCATATGGGAAAACCACAAAACCATGGAAATTACTTATATGATATATAAATTATTAAAACATCCATAAAATATTAAACCTTCGTTTTATCTTAGCATATTCATAGTCAAATTCTATTCCTATAATTCATAATGATTTGTGAGAAGTTTTTTAATTTCCAAATCATATCATAGAGGAGCGTCAAATGAGGTGTGTAGTAGGGCCCGCTTTTGTGTACCATATTACCCCGAGTCAAGACTACAACATATATTTAGAGTTTCTAATCCTAGGTATAAATATTGTAGATCCTCATCCAATTTCAGTATCTAGACATGGGTACATTTCTAGGAAAAAACTCAACCTATCCTTTAAGAAAATTCCATGTCATTTTTCCTAAACATTAACTCATCCATAAACTTATTCATTGACAGATCCCTAGACAGATCTTTAGAAATATAACCTGGTATATCACTAAAATTTTCTCATTATATTTTCCAACGTTTGACTAAACCATTCATTTGATACAATATATAATCACCCAGGCTTATCATACATGGATATTATACCATTTAAGAAGAATATTCAGTATATTACAAAAATACATACCTGAGGACTGTAATAGTTTAGTGTCTTCCGAAAATCAAAACAAAATATCCTGGTGAATGATATTCAAAATCTCAAACAAAGATATCCATATTTAGTGTTTCTACCTGAAGCCATTCTTCATAACTTAGGGAAATGAATTATAAGAAAGTGGTGATCTCTGATTCTTAGTAATGGTAAATAAAGAAAATTCATAAGAATAACGTGAAGAAAATTGTATTGAACATGTGAATAACATTTTAATATCATTCCCTTCATATTAGAGATCATAATAAATATTGTAGTCCATAATACCTGGATCAAAATTAAATTAATTGAATAATTCATGAATGAATAGAAAAAGAACATGAAATGGAATTTTTGTCATTAAAAAAATTATAATGTTTTGAAAATGAATAAGTATAAATGGGTTCAATCATTAAGGAAGGGACAAGAAATTAAGCCCTTGAATAAACTTATAGAGAGTAAACTATGTCTATGCATAACATTTTGAATTTGTAATCAGGTTCACACATAGCCTTAGGAAAATTAAAACAGGTCCATGGATAATATTGCGAATATGTATTCTGGTTGGTGCATGACATTTTGAAAATTTAATAAAGTTCAGTCATAAACTTATACACATGAAACTGTGTCCATGCATAATATCTTCAACATGTAATAAGGCACAATCATAAAATTGTGAACATGTTATCAAGTTCATGTATAAACATATGTAAATGCAACAAGGTCCCTTTATAATATTTTGAAAATTTAATATGGTTCACTCATAACATTATGAATATAGTTTTTGGTTCACGCATAAACTTATGGACATGAATCCAAGTCCACGCATAATACTATGAAAACATAATAAGGTTCACTCATTGTATTGTAAATATTTAATCTGGTTCATTCATAAACTTAGACTCATGAGTCATTCAATGTTACCCAATGCATTGGAGGGAAATATAGGTCCCAAAAATCTCATAATATGATTATACATACTTGTGGCACAAAATTATAAAAATCATACCATAAACCATGTAATTAAATGGGTATCATAAACATGTAAACATATATTAATTAGTACAAAAAATAATTTTATAAAAATATTTTCATCAAAATCATAATCTGTGAAAGGGAAATAGATATGGTAAACAAATACCTCCTGAAAGTGAAATAGGATTCGTAATAAAATAATTTTTTAATGAAATATTGGTTTTATAAAGACCATGAAATTAAATATAACCCATTCATTGAAATAATATGAATATGATCCATTCTATTATTTCCTATTAAAAAATTAGGATCATCAGGGGATGTCATCTTAGATGGAAAATAAGTTTGATATATCTTTAAAGAAAATTTATTGAGGAAAATATCATTTCTTATATGTAAAATTATTTTTAATACAAAAACATTTTCAAATATATCATACAAAATTCTATGAAAACATTTAAATAAGACTTGAAATAATTTTGAACAATTATTACTTGAAAATATATGAAAGATTCTTGAATGCTCTTTGAAAACGATTTCATTGAAAGTAATTAAAAAACATATAATTAATGAATGAAAAAATTGTAAAAACATTTTCCTTGAAAACATATAAAATAAACATAAAAACATTTTGAAACCCATTTTCCATGAAAAATTATAAATGGATCCCTAAAATGGTTTAGAAACCATTTTCCATGAAAAAATATAAAACGGCATTGAAATTTTTTTGAAACCCATTTATTTAAAAATATATTTTAAAAAAATTGTAATAATTAACCTTTAAAAATGAAAATAAATAATCAAAGGATTGATGGTGGATAAATTTGTACATGTCGTATAAGGTAAAAATAAAATTCCTTTTGAATGATAAAAATGTTAGAAAAATTCCTTTTGTGGAAAGAGAAAAAAAATTATTAATTTAATAACATTAGTAAAAGAAAAAAATGTTAAAAACATATTCAAATGGTCATATAAGATTAGTATAATATTCTAGGAGAACCATTTTCAAGCACATGGTTTTAAAGTAATGTATATTTCTAACTGAAGAGATTGTAAAGATGGGATTTCTTAAAAAAACATTCTTAACTTTCATATGAACCAAAGTGTGGAATAAGTTTCCAAAATCTATGAATAAATCACTAATAACCAGAGGAGAATAATACTAAGGAATTTTATTGAGATATGTAACATAAAATTTCACCAATTTAAGAATAAGAAATAATTTTCGAAAAGAGATGTGGATGTTTCAATGAAGTCATACCATTTGCTAACATTGAACTATACTCCCTATATAGGAAAATAAAATAACATGAAGCATAAAATATTCTAAAAATAATAATATTAATGGTAAAAATGTTCAAAGGCATTATATAGACGAAGTGGAAAAATATAGTGGCATAACATGACATGTGTCTCAAAGAAGGTAAATTGACATAAAATTATTTTATCGATTTAGTAACATTTGATACATAAATCACATGAAATAAATGTAATCAAATGGAAATTTATATAACCACAAATTTAACTATAAAAATAATATAATTATTTCACAATAATTTTACACACCACTCATTATAAATTGGTGGTAAATAAAGTGGAAATCTAATGAAAATAATAAGTGACATAAAATCCACTTACCTTGTGTCTTGAATCTCGTCATAGTCATTAAAAAAACTGTAAAATAAATTCAAATTTATTATAAATATTTTATATAACCATATTATTATATCTAATACCATATATGATTTTATTACAACCTTATATTATCCTCTTGTTAACAATCATATGTTAAGGTTTCACTTCGGGTAATATTCGCTTTGTTCTTTGCATGAGTTTTAATTTTTTATTTATTTGTTACTTATACTTATATCATTAACTAAAAAATATAAAAAATGATATAAATATTTTTTTTATAGATTAAATTTTTATTATAATAATATATAAAACACATTAGTTTTTAATGGAATACACTATTTGATGAGATGTTAAGTCGTACGTACACATGAATGCTATATCTGCTTAATTTTTTTGTTGAAAGAATGAATGTAAAAGATACACACACACACACACACATATATTTATATAATTTTTCATATGATTTATTATATTATATATATCCATGAAACTAATTCTCAATACATTCCATTTAGTGTATGCACGAATCAAATCACTTTGAGGGGGTGGTTGAACACACTTCTTGAAACGAAATTACCATTTAAAAAATGTAAGGCATAATGAAAAATGTTTTAAAAGGAATATGTATTTTTAAAGGCATAATAAATATAATATATAACTTATATAAATATATTTTCCATTATAATTTCAACTATTATAGGTGATAAAAGGGAAAATGCATAATCATTATTTAGCGAGGTAGTAGTACACCGTACCCAAAAACAGTTTTTTCATTACCCATTAGATAATGGTCGGTATAAGTTTAGGTTGACCCATAAGCATAAAAAATCCTTTTATATTTATTATAATATTGTTTTTATACATTAATAAAATAAAAATATTGGAGGGTATGGTGAAGGAAAACAAAATAAAGGAGCTTGAGAGAAGGCGTTATCTCGTAATTGGGTAACTCGATTTGGTTTGTGATTAAAGTATTCCTTGGATTGATTTCTATCAAAATTTGAGATTAAATTAGTAAGGGATGTGTTTTGGGAATTTTATTGGGTAGAAAATTTAAAGAACTAAGTTATTTGAGATGTTTGAAGAAGAGGGAGAGTTAGTGGTGTTTTAAATTGAAGGAAAATGACTCGCATGGAATTTTTGTAAACAAGATAGGTGTACACATGTTATTACCTAAATAAGTATTACCAGATCAGAAAAATATTGAATTTAATTATAATGGACTAAATATTACAATAAAATTGGTTTTGGACAAGTTTCTAGGTCATTTTTGACCATAATATTAAGGTTTAGTCTCTAATTAAGTTTAATTTGACTTTAATCGCTGTGATTAATTTTAATCACTTTTACTAATATTTTTGATAAAAAATTAAAACATACAATCGTAATAATAATTTTATAATGATTAAAATGTTGTATGTAAATTTTTATAAAGTAATTTCATATAATTTTAGAAATTTATATTAATGCTCATCCTGTAGACATTACAAAATAACGGGTTTTTAAAGTAAAACATGTTCACATATTTGTTATGTTTTAATATTAAATTTCATTGTAAAATAGAATATAATGATCTAAATTTTATTAATATATATATTATTGATATAATTTAACTTAAAAAAATTAAATGTATGATTTAACATTATTATTTATTTTAATGGAAAGGTAGTTGTTAACTAAAATGCGGGTTTCTTCACTATTCATCAAAAAATCATGTTTCTTAAAAAAATCACAAAAAATCACCCTATGGTAATTTCAGAATTATAAATTACAATATTTAGATTATTTTATCAAAATTTAATTTATACATGTTTCTAAAATTATTTGTTTAGTTCTCCACAAAAGGACATACAAATATATTTATTCTAGAAATTTTTTTTAAACATATAATGACTTTGTAAAAAATAATACTTTTCATTATAAAAATGTTCTATTTGTATAAAAAAATGAAAACAAAATAATTTAATTTTTTATCAGTATTCATATTACTATGTTTTAAAATATAGGTTATAACTAACTCATTTAAATAATTGTAATAACAAAATGATGTTTCCCAGAAACTCTGTATTGCATGTAATGTACACCATGTCAGGGTTTCATGTAACCAATGACAAGTCAATCTTGTTTGTAGTGAATTCCAATTAATTATTTCAAATACCACAATCCAAGTTAGTGTTTTATGTATCCCAATCCATGTAGGTGTTGAGTGAAAGGAGTGTTTGACATAGTGTTTTAATATATATATATATATCCAGTGTCATGTAAAATGAAAAATTTAAAAAAGATAAATTAATATAAAAAATATTTCCCAAAACCTCTATATGTTACATTTTTTTGGACATAATATCTATTTTATAGGACTTATGGTTTAATAAAAATGTGGTTTTCTAAAAAAGTATATTTTTAATTGAGAGATTTCATTTTATTTATTCTTACAACTCCTTGAAATATAATTAAACCATTATAAAATAATAAAATAAATATATCCCAAGAAATAAGAGGATATTTTTCTTATGTAAGAGGACTATACATTTTTCCTCTTCCATAAAATTGAAAAAATAGATTATTCATGTGTACAAAAGACTACCGCCTCAGGAACCGGTATAAGTTGTTTTACATCACAAACAATCAGGTCTAGTTCTAAATATAACTTGAATATATATATATATATATTATATTCCGGAAATATTTACCATTTATAAAATATACTATAACAGCTATTTTATAAATAAATAATTCCTTGAAAGATGAATGTTTTTTTCCTATGTTCATTTGGACTACCACCTTTACAAAGTTATGTGATTTGTTTTTCATCACAAAATCACAAGGATTATATATTTATATTTATGAGATGAAATACTATGATATTTTTTACATTATTATAATTGTATGATTTTATAATAATACTTTCCATATTTTCATAATGATCACTAAAAAATGGAAATGTTTCTCAGGCATATGCACGGCCCAATGTCTCCATGATTGTAATAGTTCATTTTCACAACAATAATTAATATATGGATTTAGAAGTATAATTTATAAATATGAATAATAATTATGAAATTATTAACATTGTAGATATGATAGATCAATTATGAATTTTACCATGTTCAACTTACCAAATCCATTTGGAAATTATAGACTGAAGACCCTCCAAACTCTATATATAGACATAACTGATTATGTAATTAAATATGTAACAGTAATAAATGAATTTTTTAAAGAATTTTTTAATATTTTATAATGTTTTTAATAACTAAAATAATTGATTTGAGTCTATTATAAATGTTTTGGAGGATATATACAGGATGTCTGGACTCGAGGTAATGGATTTTTCCTCAATTTCATTTCATTGAGGCATAATTTGACGATATGCACAAAATAAATTTGTATGGTGTATAAGATACCCTTTTAAACTTTTTATATCAAATAAATAAATATTCATGATATTTTAAATTCAAATTCAAATTATTTTATCTTAGGGAACTTGACTTGAAACTTATCAAGTGTTAATGGGG
The DNA here is from genome assembly GCA_963277665.1 of Viscum album. Classification (NCBI taxonomy): domain Eukaryota; kingdom Viridiplantae; phylum Streptophyta; class Magnoliopsida; order Santalales; family Viscaceae; genus Viscum; species Viscum album. The sequence goes on from OY728122.1 coordinate 2,099,477,438, forward strand.
TTTTTAATTTATTTTTCTCATGTTGGGTTATAACTCATTTTCATTGACACTATTATGTAATTATTGTGTTTTAGTTGACATATAAATTTATTTATTTCTTATTTACATTAATTTTTATCTATGTATTTAAATATTTTAATCATAATCACCCCATTAAATCATTATCAATTCAATAATATGCTCTTTAAATGTGTTATTCATTTCAAATTCCCATTCCTTGGGTCAAAATTTTTATAATGTGAATTTCTCTTTTTTATAACGTGTATATACTACAATTTTGAAATAATATATCATGAATATTCATATTTATTTAATATTTAAAGTTTTATTTGATGTTATTATTTATTTTTCATATGATAGACGTGTCACCAATGTGGAGAATGCTATATCTTAAATTCCAATTACTTTTCAGGATTATTTATTTCCAAGGTTCCTTTTGGGTAAATAATTATTTATTATTTTATTATAAAACATATCATTTATTATCCTCTAGTTATAAATGGATTCTACATGTTAAATTTAAATTTCCTTCCTTATTGATTAAAACAAATCATGAAATTCATTCATAAGTAATGCTGTTCTTGTATCTTTTTTGAGATTGGAAATATTTCCCTTCCATAATAATTTTTTTAAATATGATTTGAAAAATGGACTTTTATAAAAATAAATTATTTATTAAAAATAATTTACATGATACTTATAAATCTTATTAAATATTTTACAAAAGGAAACAACATAATAATTCTCTATATGGGTCAATTTTAACTATTACAAAATTTTTGAGTGGATTTTTTATTTTTCAAATGTAAAACATGAATTGATTTTTCCACAATCACAACGATTTTTTTTAATGATTCATTATATGATTAGAATTTAAATTTTAAATAAAATTATTTTCTCTGTTTTTTATCAAAATTTCGTGATTTTTAATGTGAAAAATGATCTTTTTCCAAAGAATGTTTTTATGTTTTTAATGTTATTTCTCTTTATCAACACCAAAAAATTGATGTTATATATGATCCACTAGTGATATTAGGTATTCTTAAAATAATTATTATTTTTTTATATGTATTATGATTGTCTCAAATAGTTTTCTAGGAACACTTTTCTTTTCCACAGGTTAAACATGTTATGAAAGGATTAATAGATATTTCAATGTGTTTTATGACAAGATGAAATCTCTATGTACATAATTCATGTTATGGTTCATGGAATGTTTTTATCAATGGATCAGCTCCATTATATGTCAAAAGTGAGCTCGTTAATTCTTAAATGATGGGTTCATCCAAATGAATCTCTAATGAATTGGGTAATGATCTTGTTTTTCAGAAAATTATATTATAATTATATTGTATGGTTATTCCAATTAAAAGAGTTATATAATGATGTTTTACCAATTTAAAAAACATGTTTCATTTATACTTGTTATGGGTTATTAATGTTTCCCTTTATCAAGGATGACATCACATTTCTTATAATAATTGATTCTTAAGATTATTTTCCTTCAGTAACTATTTATTCCATGTTTCATGATTTATTATCTATATATTTCTTGGTATGAATTATTTTATTTTATGATCATTGACTTTAATTATGACATCATATACTTACTATTATCTTACTCTCAATGGTTGAATTTAAATTTTTAATGTGTATGTTAAACCTTAATGAGTATTTTAGCTCACCTTTCTTCTGTTTTCCTTTCCCCAGGTTTTGAAAAATTATGAAAAATTATTTGTTTCAAGAAAGGTTTCATATGTTGAGAATTTTGTGGGATATTTTAAATACTTAATATGGAATATAAAAATATAGGTATAGTGGGATAAATAATCTATTGAAGTCATGAATATTATTTATATAATAGTTTAACCGAACACTCTAAAACTCGAAACCAAAAATTTCTATAGGTATGTAAGTGATACAATATTTCCTTATGATGTAGTAACAATTGGATTCATAAAAGTGGGACACATTTATCGGTATCAAAGTTAAAAATATAAAGATTATGTTTTTATGAATAGATAAATAATTTCACGTTCATAACTGTTAAAAAAATTATTCTAAATGGCTAGTTTTTTTGTCCCCACTTGGATGTGTTAGGATATTTTGAGTGAAAAAGGGTCACAAGGAGGTTTCGCTAAATATAATTTAGGATTATTTTTATATTATGATTTTATATTGGAAAATTTGGATTGCCATGTTTTTCATTTTATACCTATTTTTTCTTCTTCACGTTTTTTTTCTTTAGGTTATATTTTTGTTTATTTTTGGATGGAATTTTATTTTATTAGGGAATATTTTGATTGTTTATTTATATTTATCTTCTTATTTAATACACATGGATATTAAATTTATAGTTTGACGATTCCCAATTCTTGGTATAATTCAATATTTGTTTATATTATTATATGTGGTAGAAATAATTCAAATGTCAATACTTATGATTCATAGGCCTTAGTTTATATCCAAGGGAGATTTGGAAAACCCTTTGGTCCAGTGCTGATCTGGGCCGTGTAGTGTGTGGGGCCAGTCTAGGTATAATTTTTACAAATTGTATATGTTTCTAGGTTCATAAAAGGTTCTAGCTTCTAACAGAACCAATATTTATTTGGTTGAGCCATTGTAGAATGGATTTTGGTATTTTACAGTGGGAATCAAGAGGTTATAATGTGTAGGTTCATGATCAAATACATTATTAATGGTTGTTATGTTTCCATGTTAAGTTAGAATTCAGGATTTACATGATGTATGTCTATTTAGTTACTATTCAAGATAATGGTGGTTTGAACCTAATAGAAATAGTTTAATTTTCCTTGGAGATTAATTTCATTTTTAAATGATAATAAAGGGTGAATCGATGACAAATAGTTTTCTTACATGATATATAATCCATATAGAGTAAAGGATCATGATTCCAAAACTATTTTAGAGGGGTTTTTCTTATTTTATAACAGTCTATAAGACTAAATGGACTAGTCATGCATGGTTATATATTATATTTTCCTTAATATTTATATCACTCGTATGGTATACTAGATGATAGGGTTAATTAAAGGGGGTTATGAGTTGTGGTGATATTTTTTTGGGTTTTGTTTGGAATTATGGTATGTTTATTAATGGTTTGTTCTGAAATTAATTTTTTTGGAAAATAGGAAATCCTTGATAATAATTTTTTATATAAATGAGGCCTTATGGATTAGTTGTTAATCGGAAAAGGGTTTCAATTATTTAAACTATTGATTTTACATGAAAATCCTGAATGTATTTTGGGGTTTAATGTAATGCCCCGACCTCAGTTACCTAGAGTCGGTGAATTATTACATATCATTAGCATGATCACATGGTATAAACTCCCGAAATACTTATCTATTTAGTTTCCATGGAAGTAATAGATAAATTCTTATGTTTTACATTACATCATTATACAAAAACATCAACAAAATTTTGTCCCCTTTTGAACACACTTATATCCTTAGAATGTCCCTACAGGTCAACGATAAAATACTTCTTCACATCCTGGGAAAAATAAAACACAGAAAGGGGTGAGCTCAGATGATCAGTATGGATAAAAATATAGCAGAAAAATTCATTAATAAGCATAAAAATTTAAGGAAATTTATAACACTAAAACACATGACTTTTAAACATAATCTTTAGCACAATATGGAAAAGATAAAATAAAATAATTCCATTTACTTATTCACATTGATATTTTACTAGTAGAATAATCACATGCAATATCAATAGCCACTTTCATAATGATGGAATCCCTAATTCTTAACTTCATAACCACAAATTCAAGGCCTTGTGCCAAGACTACAAATAAGATTATTTCAAGGCCTTATTCCATGATATTAGTTTGTCAAATGAGACCTACCAATGCATCGAGGAGCTATAGTGGGATCCACCCATCACTTACTAAGTCCAATGCATTCCTCGAATGAAAAGGTTTAAACATAACATAAACATTCGTATTAAAACTAGCATATAGAATGACAATAATTTATCCATACACCATGAATGGTGTAGAAATAACACATCCATAGTCAAACATATCACAAAACCTTCAATACAACATGGAAGTTTTTTATCAAAGTAAATTAACATCAAACAAGCTTAAAATCCATTAAAGGATGTAGAAATTGACAAAATAAAAAAAAAGTGAAATATCTCTTTCTAATTTGAAATCATTTAAAATTCATATAATTATAAAATAAAACATTTATTTTGAATATATTATTATAATCATGTATGGGATGCTTCGATAATGATATAATAGTGTAAAATAGTCACACCCGTTGAATAAGTTAAAAAAAGACATTCTAACCATAATTTTGTTGAAAAGGTCATAAAGTACCTTTTTGGAAAATGATTGACAGATTCCTTTCAAAAAATAAATGGTTGAATAAGGGTATAAATGAATTTAACAAATATTATAGTAAATAGGAAAATTGAATTGAATTACATTTTTATGAATACACAAATGGGGACGATAAAGAGGTCCCAGTAGATACTTACGTAAGAACAAGCTCGAATAATAAAGATATTGTTAAATTAACCATTACGTTGTACTTTTCCTTGGTTGATGGTATGTTAAACTCATTTATAGTAGTTATATCATTTTTATAAAATTATACAAGAAGTATATACCAAATATTATATCAATTATGATCCTATAATTTTTCTTCGTTAATAAAATTTCAGTAGTATCATTATTTCGGGTGTTAACTGATTTTTTCCATTATATGATTGGTTATGTAAGAAATGTATGTTATGAATAGGATTTATTTTATTCATATAAATAATGATATTATGTTCTTAAAAATTATTTTTTATTACAATATGAAAATTATTCTTGAATGATTAGATGGGGAATGAATCCCTTCGCGTTCGTGGAGACGATATTCTGTACGTACACACAAGCGACAATATCATTATATTGAAGGTGAAATCATACGTAATTGGATGGTATATCATATATAAATAATAATTAACAAGTTATATTTATCATTTACATTAGTTATATTCATTATTATACCCATCCAAAATAATGAATTGTTTGAATAACAGACTACACCAGGACGTGGAGGCGGTAAGACGTACATACGCATGTATGGCGACTTTGTCATTTGTAGGATGGATAGAATAATGAATATGGTTGTACCATATTTATAATAATATCAAAATATATAGAAGATAATAGAGTTATTATTTTTTAATGAAAACAACAAAGAAAGTGGAAGTGGAAGAAGAAAGTAACATGTAAGAGGTGATGAAAAGTTTAACTATTCTTTGGGTTCTTCCATTTGATTTGACCAAACGGGCCCTATAGGTTGGATTTTTGACCAAAGGAAGGCATCTAAGTTGAAGGGAGGAAGGTTTGGAGGATATTTGGCTATGGTTTGGCATATCCAAATGGCTTTGGAGGGGTGAAATTAAGAGAAGGGTAAGTACCCTTTAATAAGAGAGGTGAGGGTCACTTTAGGAAAATCTTGAAATATTATTTTATAATAAATTATGTTTCCATTTATAATGGCACAAAAAATGATTTATTTAGATGATAAGGTGGGTATGGGTCGCTAATCTCTCAACAAATATGTTTTATACTGGTTTAGGTCACCATATTAACTTTATCCATTATATTTAACTCATGGATAAATAGTTTTCCATTTACCATGTCTCTTTGTATTTTTATATTAAATGGTTAATAAACATACTATAAACCTCCATGATAACCCAAAGAGGTTCATTATTAATATATATAACCTTATCTAAGTCCATTTTCCGATCCTTATAGTTTTAGGAATATTATATCCATCAAAAAAATAGTATTTGTTTTAAAAACTCAATTATGTCAATTTTGACACTATTTAGTTTTTGATTTTTGTGATAATTAAACAGCATGATTACTATGAAAAATTTTTATTGTATCAACCCTAACATGTCATATTAACCTAGAAAATTAGTTTAATTTCTTAAAAGTCTCAAATAACATTTATTTTTATATTTATAATATCAATTGATTTAATATTCTTTAATAAGGTAATTACAACATCATCATTGTGTCTTAAATAAATTAAATTATTTAATGTCTAAAAATTATATATATAATACCATAATGTAGGAAATGTTTTTATATTTCTAATTAATATTTATTGTCGAATTTATATTGTGTGAAACCCTATATTAAAAATGGTTTAGTTATTCTGCATTGAATTTAACTCTTTTAACTCTTATTTAAATAAAATAATAATAAATGTCCTAATCTAATTCAAGTGGACCAAAGGGGGTCATTTTTTCCTCAGGGTTTTTAGTCGAATTACTCTTATCCTTTATAATTAGGACATGAGTTAGGGTAATTATGATATCATTTTTACCTTTAATTACCCTATTTAGTTTTAACTGTGGTAAATAAATGTCAAAAGTTGTTATTCACCAAAATTATTTTTATCTTATTGAACAAAATCTTACATACTGATATCAACCGTGTCTCTCGGTTTTTAGAAAATCAACTCATAGAAGTGGTAAAAATAAGTTTTATGCATCTTTGAAAATGCTCATATGAGGTGGGTAAAAGATGGTAAAAAGATCAATAATATTTTTATATATTTAAACTTATTATAAAATGAATCCAACGATTTAAATTGAACTTATATAGTTATTATGTATCTATTTTGACCCAAAATAAATTTAAATAAATTAAATAATTTTTTAAATAAACAGTCGGTTTTATCTTATGATGCATTGATTTTCACTATTCATAAAAATTTGAATGTTTTTAGAAAAATAACAAAAATTCACTCTAAGCTAATTTTGATATTCAGAATCCAAAAATGAAGTCCATGTTTAATGATAAAATTTATAAAATTCCAAAAAGTGGGTATTACTCTTCATAACGGCTAGTTTTATTGGTTGCAGTGTGTTAGAATCTCGATGTGGCCTACAATGAAAGCTATTGTATTATTCAAAGGGAAACATACTATGGAATCATGGAGTGTTACATTATCCCCTACCTAAAAATATTTCATCCTCGAAATTTCTAGAATATTAATGCATAAAAAGATTCTGGTGGTTCTTCTTCATTAGTTCCTTGGGTTCCCACATTGCCTCTTCTATCTTATGGATTATCAATAGAAATTTTACCAAAATTGTCTCCTGGTTTCACAGTGCATGTTCTCTGGTATCAAGAATTTTGAAAATCTCTTCACAATAAGACAAATCAAGTTCCAGTTCAATTTCATCATATGTGAGTACATGCGTTGGTTCAGGCATGTATTTTCTCAAAAGTGATATGTGGAAGAAATAATGAACTTAAGAGAGACTTGGTGGTATTTCCAAATGGTAAGATACAACCCTAATTCATTCTAGAATTTAGAAAGTTCTGATCTACCTGAGACTCAATTTTCCCTTCTTACCGAAATGTAAAACACCCTAGAATAGAGATACCTTCAAGAAAATAATGTCTCCTGCTTGAAATTCCAAATCGTTCCTTTGGTTATCAGCATAACCCTTTTTCCTACTTTGGGTTGCTTTGATGTGGGTTTGGATAACCATCACCTTTTCCATTATTTCCTCATCATGTTCTGGGCCTACTAGTTTTCTTTCACAAGCATCATGCCAACAAGTTGGTCTACGACATATCTTTCCATATAAATTTTTATATAGTGCCATATGAATACTTGAATGGCAGCTATTGTTATTGGAAAATTCTAACAGAGGTAAATATTGAACCCACATACCTAGAAAATCAAGTGAGATATATCTCAACATGTCTTCTAATGTTTGAATAGTCCGTTCTGATTGTCCATCGGTTTGAGGGTGGTAGGCAGTGCTCAAACGATATTCAGTATCTAGGGCCTTCTAAATACTTTTCCAGAATCTTGATGTAAAAAGAGGATCATGATCAGAAACAATTTAATGGGGTACACCATAGAGTTTTACAACTTCATTAATAAAAATTCTTTCCATAAGTTCAAGTGGTAAATCTTCTCTTATAGAACGAAAATGTGCTAACGTGGTAAGACGATCAACAATGAACCATATTGCATCATTCCTTCTAGGAGTATTTTTAATCCCCATGACAATATACATCATAATATTATCCCATTTCGACTCAGGTATGGGAAGAGTTGGCATGACTCAACCTTTCTGTTGCCTTCGAGCTTTCACTTGTTGATAGACCATACATCTTGACACAAAATCTGCAATCTCCCTCTTCATGTTGCCCCACAAAAAATGTTCCTTCAAATCACTATACCACTTATTGCTACTAGGGTGTATAAAGAAATTGGATCTATGATCATCATCCAACAATTCTATTTTTAGATCAGTTAAATTGGGAACACAAAGTCTCTTCCCAAATTTCAAAAACCCATCTTCATATGTGAATTCACTCAATCTCCCATCATTCACAACTTTTATCTTCTTTTGAATCTCCTCATCATCTGTCTGAGAACTCTTTATCCTTTCTAGTTAATATGGTTTGGAAACCATCTGAAAAATAATTGATGTTTCTCCTTCCATGTTTATTCCCATATCCATCTTTACAAGATCCATGAAAATAAGTTCCCTTTCAATTCTCATATTTTTCAATACTCCATTATCTTTTCTAAGAAAAGCATATACCACCTCATATGCCTCCATTGGGTGATAGTGTATAGTAAAATCATAATCCAATAGTAGTTTAAGCCATCACCTTTCCCTTATGTTGAGTTCTTTCTGTTAGAAAATATACTTCAAATTCTTCTGATCAGTATAAATCTCACATTTTTACCCTAGAGATACTGTCTCCATATTTTTAGAGCAACGAGTACAACTGATAACTCACGATCTTGAGTGGGATTGTTTTGTTCATGAATTTTTAGCCACCGTGATGCATAGTCAATAACTCTATCATTCTGAGTAGGGACACAACGAAGACCATTCCTTCAAGCTTCACTATAAATAACAACCCCATAATTTCCTAATTATAGAGTCCAGATAGGGGAATTGAATAATCTTTACATCAGTTATTCAAAACATTCTTGAAACACTTTTGTCTAAACAAATTTAACCCCTTTATGTGTGTTCTTTGTTAATGGGTTAGCCAAAGGGAAAAAATTCTGGTTGAAATGTCGATAATAACCAACTAAATCAATAAAACTACATACGTTAGTTATACTTATCGATTTAGGATATTCTTGTATTACCTTGGTCTTTGAAGGATAAATATAGATTCCTTCCCTAGAGACAAGAGGTACATGAAAATAAATCACCTAATGATAGAATTCACACTTGCTAAATATCCCATATAATTCATTTCTTTTAAGAGTCCATAGAATAATGCCCAAGTTATTTTCATGATCTTCATATCTTTTTGAATATACCAAAATATCATTAATAAATACCATTACAAATTCATCAATATATTTCTTGAAAACCCTATTCATTAGATCCATAAAGACAGAGGGTGCATTTTTCAATCCAAAAGGAATTATTGTAAACCCGTAATGCCCGTATCTGGTTTGAAATGCTGTTTTCGAAATGTCTTCCTTCTTCACACACAACAGATGATATCCAGACCGAAGGTCAATCGTTGAAAAATATTGATCTCATTGAATTTGGCCGAATAAATTAGAAATGTTTCGTAGGGGATACTTGTTCATTATTCTTATAGCATTGATCTCCCTGTAGTCAATGCACAACCTCATAGATCCATCTTTCTTCTTAACAAAAAGAACAGAGGCTCCCCATGGAGAAGTGCTAGGGAAAATAAATCTCTTATTACTCAATTCCCCTAGTTGTTTCCTTATACTAATTAAACATTTTCCATTCTATAAGGGGTCTTTGATGAGGACCTTGAACAAGGAATTAAATCAATGGAAAAATAAAGTTCTCATTCTGGAGGATGTCTAGGTAATTATTCTGAAAAAACATCAACAAATTCTTACATAATAGGTACGTACTCTATTCAAACATTATGTTCCTCACCAATATTGGTTTCCTTCTCATCCTACAAAATAACTGAATTTAGTACAGCTATTGTGGGTGGATCTAGATAAGAATCAGGTGGCGATCCTTCTTCTTTAAAGAAAAGGTACTCTTTATCATTATAAAAAATTGTAACCTCCTTATTATTATAATAAATTTTTACATCATGATCTGAAAGCCAATCCATACCAAGGATTATATCAAATTGAATCATGGGTATGATGATGAGATCAACAGATAAAGAACATTTATATGACCTAATGGGAACTGATTCACAAAACATTGTGGCAATGATACTTCCCTTAGAAGTTTTGAATGACATCTCCCTTGTTATGTCAAATTGAAAATAACTAATATTATTAGAAAACTGGGAAGATATGAAAAAATTCAATGATCCAGAATTAAATAAAGCATTGGCTAAAAATGAGGAAACCATTAAATTACCTGCCTCAAGTCTTTTTGAGATTCAACCTCAGCAGTAGTGATCACATAATCTTTTCCTTGTTCCCTTGGCCTTTTCTGAGGTATATTCCCTTAGATCTTAGGAAATTCATTTTAATAATTCCCCTTTTCTCAAAAATTTTGGCATTCATCATTGACAACCTCTTTCTTCCCCTTGCAATCCCGAGCTTGGTGGAATTTTTCACCACACTTGTAATAGACTCCCATTCCTTTCAAGAAATTACCAGTGTGTTTCTTCCCACATTTACCATAGGATGGATATTCAACTTTTCTCTTCTTCGCCTTATTTACATTCCCTTAGTGTTCAACAGATCTCTTTTTCTCTTTCTTTTCTTTAAAGGCGTATGACTTAGAGAATTCCTTTTCTATCTTGATAGCGCATGAGACAATATCATCGTACGATGAGACAGATTTTGAGACTAATGCTCGATGGAGAAATGTTTTTCACCCTTGAAAGAAATGACCAGTCTTACTTATGTGGTTATGTATATAATCTACAACATGCCTTTCTTACCTTGTAATGTTATATTCATACATTGCGACATTCTCATCCTCCTTTTGTCTCAGACTCAGAAATTGCCTTTCCATATCCGATCGATGGTCACAAGGAAAGTATTTTTCTAAGAAAAACTCTTTAAACTCCCTTTATTCCATACATGAAAATTTTTCATCTTCATTTCTGTTTTGGATTAATGACCACCATTGATCTGCATCTCTTATGAGGCGATAAACTACCATGACAACATTTTACCATTTTCTACTCCCTAATGCATGACATATTTTATCTAATGAATTTATCCATTTATTAGCTACCAATGGATTTGTAATACCATTGAATATTGGTGGTTATTTCATCATGAAGTGGTATATCATTGATCCTCCATGTTGTGAATCAGGGTGCTCTATACGGGTAAGGTTATTATTAATAACCTGAGTGGGTTTTCCCAGTATGCTGATAAGCTGATCAGCAGTAGTTGCAGCAGCAGCTCCACTATAATTTTCTTGAGTAGGAGGGAAATAACTACATGGATTATGTTCTTTGATAAAATTTACATTCCTTCTACTATGAACCATTTATAAACAATGGCATACACATTATTAGTTTGTGAATTTAAATACATAATTCCGATCATGTAAAACACTTAACATAAATTGAACAGTTATATGGATATAATCCATAATAATAAAAATGTATTCTTTAAGGAAATATATAGTAATAAAAACTTTATAATGGTTTGTAAATAAAATGATAATTATCCTAATTATATCCCACGTGAGTGTCGTAACCAAGAGTGTAGCAAGGCCCATTGTCGTGCACCAGTTCTCGTTCGAGTCTAGCTCAATGTGGGGTTTTTGGGTTATACCCCAATGTAATTCTTTGCCAGATCCGCCTCTACCTGCTCATATCTAGACAGGGATGTATTGAATGGAAAAATCACAAAATCTCTACAGTACCAAATATCTAGGAAGATTTTCAATACTAATCCTCAAAATCTATCATGGGCTAATGTTCATTAATCAGAGTTTTTCTAAATATACCTTACAATGTTTTTACTAAAATTCCTATGATACCAACTATAACACCTCAACCCCATTTATCCAGAGTCATTGCATTATTACATAACATTGGAAAGACCACAAGAGATCAAATCCTGAAATACCGACCAGTTTAGTATCCTTGGAATTACTAGATACATTCATATGTTTTACATTACATCATGAAATAAAAACATCAACAACATTTGGTCCCCTTTTGAATGCACTTTTTTCTTTATCCTATCCATGCAGGTCATCCATAAAATACTTCATCACATCCTATGAAAAATAAAACAACAAAAGGGGTGAGCTTAGATGCTTAGTAAGGATATCAATATACCAGAAGCTTTCATTAATAAGCATAATAATTTAAGGCAATGTATTACAATAAAACACAAGCCTTTTAAACCTGAAGTTCAGTATAATATGGCAGAGATAAAATCAAATAATTCAATTTACTTATTCCCATGGATATTCTACTATTCGAATAATCAAATTCAATATCAGTAGGAACTTTTATAATGATGGAATTCATAATGCCAGAATTCATAACCACATAGTCATGGCCTTGTTCCAAAACAACAAATAAGATTTTGTCAAGGCCTTGTGCCATGACACTAGTTTTTCTCATGAGACATACTGATGCATCGAGGAGCTGTAGCGGGATCCACCAGTCACGTACTAAGTCCAATGCATTCCTCATATGAAAAGGTTTAAACATAACATGATCATTCGTATTAAAACTGGCATACAGAATATCAATACGTTATTTATAAACCATGAATGGTTTAAAAAAACACATCCATATACAAACATATCATAGAACCTTCAATACATTATGGAAGTTTTGTATCATAATAAATGAACATCCAACAAACATAAAATCCATCAAGGGATGTTGACATAGATGAAAGAAAAACCTTTTTAGAGAAATATACTTTTTTATTTTGTAATCATTTAAAAGTCAAAGAATAATAAAAGAAATCATATATTGTGAAAAATATTATTATAAGCTTGAATGTGAGTCTTCAACGATGATATAATAATGGAAAAGAGCCACACCCATCATATAAGTTAAAAAATTACATTCTTACATTAATTTTATTGAAAAGGTCATAAAGTACCTTGTTTGGAAAACGATGGAAAGGTTACTTTCAAAACATATATGGTCAAATAAGGGTATAAATGACTTTAACCTATAGTATAGTAAGTGGGAAAAATGTTTTGAATTAAATTTTTAAGAAAATACGGATGTGGATGATAAAGAGGTCCCAGTAGATACATACATAAAAATAACCTCGAATAATAAAGAGATTGTGAAATTAACCAAAAGATATGTATGTAAAAACAACCTCGGATAATAAAGAGATTGTGAAATTAACCCTTACCATGTATTTTTCCTTGGTCGAGGGTAAGTTAACCTCTTGTATAATAGCTAAATCATTTTTATTAAATTATACAAGATCTATATACATAAATATTATTTCATATATGATCCTCCAATATTTCATTGTTAATAATATTTCAGTAGTATCATCATTTCAGGTGTAAACTGATTTGATTTCTATTATATGGTTGGTCAAATAAGACAAGTTTGTTATGGATATGATATATTTTATTCATATAAAGAATTATATTATGTTGATAAACATTATTTGTAATAATAAAATGTAAATTATTCTTGAATGATTATGATGGGGAAATAATCTCATCGTGTTCGCAGAGACGGTAATCCATAGGTACACACGAGTGACAATATCATTTTATTGATGGTGAAATCGTATGTAATTGGATTCTATATCATATATACAGAATCATTAAGTTGTTATATTTATTATTTAAATTAGTTCTATTCTTTACTAAACCCATCCAAAATAATGAATTTTTTTAATAACAAACTTCACCTCGACGTGGAGACAGTATGTCGTACGTACACATGTATGTTGTGTTTGTCATTTATAGGATGTATAGAATAACGAATATGGTTGTCACATATTTATAATAATATCACATTATATAGATGATATAGTAGTTATTATTATAGAATGGAAACAACAAAGAAAGAGGAAGTGGAAGAAGAAAAGAACTTGAAAAAGGTGATGAAATATTTACCTCTTCTTCGGGTTCTTCCTTTTTATTTGATCAAAAGGACTCCATAGGTTGGCTTTATGACCAAAGGAAGGCCTCTAAGAAGAAGGTAGAAACGTTTAGAGGATATTTGGGAATAGTTTGGCCGATCCAAATGGCTTTGGAGGTGTGAAATTATGATAAGGTGAAATACCCTTTTATAAGAGAGGTGAGGGTCACTTTAGGAAACACTTGAAATATTATTTTACAATAAATTCATTTACAGTTTATAATGGCACCAAAATGGTTAATTTAGAGTCTATGGTTTGGATGGATCTATAAACCTCTCAACCAATAGGTTTTAGAGAGTTTTAGGTCACCATATTAATCTTATCATTTAGATTTATCTCTTAGTTAAATAGTTTTTCATTAACCATGTCTCTTTGTATTCTTATATTATATGGTTATCAAACATACTATAAACATCCAAGAGAACCCCTGGTGGTTCATTTTTAATATATATATCCTTATCTAAGTACTTTTTCCTATCCTTATATTTTTAGGAATATTATATCCATTAATAATATAGTATTTGTTTTAAAAACTCAATAATGCCAATTTTGACACTATTCGTTATTTGATTTTTGGGAAAATCATAACAGCATGATTACTTCGATAAATATTTATTTAATCAACCCTATTATGTCATATTAACCTAGAAAATAATTTTAATTTCTCAAATGTATAAAATTACATTTATTTGTATATTTATAATAACATTTATTTTAAACATTATTTAATTAGGTAACTACTGCATCATCATTGTGTCATAAATAAATTATATTATTTAAAGACTATAAATTAAAAATAAAATACCATTATGTTGGAAATCCTTTTAGATTTATAATTAATATTTATAGTTGAATTTATATTTCATGTAACCCTATATTAAAAATGGTTTAGTTATTAAACTTTGAATTTACCTCTTTTAACACTTCTTTAAATAAAATATTAATAAATGTCCTAATCCAATCCATGCAGACCAAAGGGGATAATATTTTATTTCTAAGGATTTTTTTGGCCTAATTACACTTATCCAATATAATTAGGACATGTGTTAGAGTAATTTTGATATCATTTTTACCCTTAGTTACCCAATCTTCTTTTAACCGTGATAAATAAAAGCCAAAAGATACTATTCATCAAAAATTATTTTCATCTTATTGAACCACATTTTAAGTAATGATATCAACCGTGTCTCTTGGATTTCTGACATTCAACTCACAGAATCGGTAAAATTATTTTTTATGCAAATTTGCAAATGCTCATAGGAGGTGGGTAAAAGATGGTAAAAAGTTCAATAAAATTTTAATATTTCAAAATATATTATAAAATTAATCAAATGAATTGCCGTGAAATTATATATTTATTTTTTACCTATTTAGAACTAAAATAAAATAAAATAAAATAAATAATAATTAAAAAAATGTCAGTTTTAACCAATAACGCAATGTTTTTCACTATTCATAATAATTGTATGTTTTCAGAAAATACCGAAAATTTATCCTAAGCTAACTTCGATACTCCGAATCCAAAAATTAAGTCCATTTTGAATGATAAAATTTATAAAATTTCAAAAAGTGGGTATTACTATTCATTATGGCTAGTTTGATTGGTCGTTGTGAGTTAAAATCTTGATGTTGTGTACAATGTAAGCTATTGTATTATTTATAGGGAAACGTACCATGGAAGCATGGGGTGTTAAATTTAAAAGTTTTTTAGCAGGTTATTTTGAAATTATTTAGACCCTATTTGTGTGTGTTTTCAATATTTATTAAATTTAAAAGGGTAATTAGGAGGTTTTTTGGATTGTTTTAAATATTCAAATTTGTTAAAATGGAAATTAAATTTTTATGGAAGTGTTTTAAATTATATATGAGGTTAATGAATCATTATTTTTATATTACTTTAAACAAAATATAGTGTATTTTTTAAACCACGTGAAATATTGTGAAATTATGTAGTAGGGAATTGATATTTTAAATGATATAAATTTTTTAATTGTATTTTTATTTTAAGAGAAAATATGATTCAGAAAGTGAATGTTTAGGAATGAGTTTTCATTAATGAATATTTGATTTCAGATTCTTTCCCTTGGTGTGTTTGTTATGGTTGATATTTTTGGTTTAAAATGGATGAGATGGATTACTGTTTTTTTAATTTATAATTCAATTAAAGGTTGTGAAGAAATGTATGGATCCAATATTTTAAAATAAAATATAGGATAAATACACCTTTTTATTAAGTGTGTTCCTATGAGAATTTATTAATTCCATAAATATTAATATAGTGAATGATGTATGTTCTCAATAAATTTGTAGTCTAATGCATCTCAATGAATTTTTCATGATGGTATTTTTATTAGTGGAATTATCTTTAACCAATATAGGTGTGGAATTCCAGGAGTTCTTGATCCATTTTGGGGTGAGTGAGTAATGACGGTTCATGGTGTTTGTATTTAAATTCCTTATAAGGGTTCCACACTTAGACCCTAGATCCGGTCTATGTTCTTATGTCAACCCATGAGAGTTAAATACTCGATGGATGTGAGATCTAGGCCCTTTTTGGAGTGGATGTTTAGGTTACTAATTGTTATTTTGTGTTGATATACATCTTGATAAATTTATGGATATTGTCAGAATTTTAGTTTTAATTATTTTGGGGATTATTTATAAAAGAGATTAGAGAATTTTATTTTTTTAGTAAAACATTTTATGTATCATATGTTCTCCCCTTTGCATTTCTCCTGTGTAAGTGGTATTTTTTGGGATTCTCATGCCTCATTTCTTGGTATTACTTTTATAAGTGATTTTGGAAGATAAGTTTGTGATGAAATCTATAAAATTTGATTGTTTTATGGGTAAAATGGGGAATCCATAAGTGAATTATAGGTTTATGGGAATGAGAGGCTATGAGATCTATTGAGAAACGTTTTCTTTTATGAACACAAAGTGTCTGTGTTCCATGAGATTGGTCTTGAGTTACCCTCTATGTGATTTTGTGTTTCGAGCCTAGAACCATTTTATTCCATGTTGATTATTGTTCATGAATGATGTGTTTCTCATATTTTTATGGAATATGATATATTATTGATTTTGTCTAATGACCTTTTAGATAATATTTATATATCTCTTCTATAATAGAATTATATAATGCCCCATACATTAAGTATCCCATAATTACATGATTTATAACAAGTGATACACTTTCATATATTTCAATGATATTTTAGGTTTTATAGTCATATAGAATTAAAAAAAACCATTACATAACATAACAGATAATTCTATATATCATATATTTTTCCACAAAAATTCATTCATGTGTTTAAACTCATATTTGGTTAACGAAAAATTATCTTCATTCATTTTATGTCACAAAAGCCTTTAAATAATCATTACACATACATAAGACCTATGAAAAAAATATGAAAATGTAGTATGAGAAAAATATTGATCTTTATAGGGAATAAAAATTAATGAAGCATGCTATTAATTTTTAAAATTCATTAAATCCCATGTGGAAATTTTCTATCTTACATAATCATATTTCAGTTAAAAATAGTCATTACTCACTTATGAAATCAATTTCAAAAACCAATTTATTCATTAAAAATATAAAAATTAAGAAAAAAGGATGTATAATATTCAATAAAGATTCTTAGGAAAACATGAAAACTAATGTAAAGTATATTTTTACATGTAGAAGACCATAAACATTACATTAATGATGAGATTATTATTTTACCTTATGAAATAAAAATATTTCCTTTAAAAAAATATTTGGAATCAAGAAAAAAATGTAATTATATTGGGAACATATCCCTATATTCACCCAAATAAAAGCCTTTACAAATGAACAACCATTAATGATAATTCTAACAAATCCATTATAAGTAACACAATTCTACTTAACCCCATCACTTGAACAAATTTTTTAGAGAGTTATATCAGGCTCAACAACTATCAAAGATATATAAGGCTCAAATTTCATCATATAATATTTATATTAAGAATATACTGTGGAAGATATATAAAATAATTAACTGACGATATAAAATATTATAAAATATTCTATTTATTACATTTTGAGAAACACTTTCAGGATTCATGTAAAACAAGGGTAAAAATACCACTTTATTTGAAAATTATTACCACAAAAAATTCTTAGCAGAGTAGGAAAAATAATATTTTGTTGAAAATACATAATATTGTTTAGTGTAAAATTATTAATGAATAATAAATAAGATGGATAGAAAATGTATTCATTCTGTAAATGTTAAAAAACATTACTTTTATGTTTGGTAAAAATAGTCCAAGTGACACATACCAAAATGTTTCAATTGATTACTTTTTGAATCATTTGAAAAATAAAATGATAGTTGAAAATTTATTTTAAAAAATTATTATATTATATTTTAGAAAATTATTTATATAGTTTTAATACTGATTATATAGAACAAAAAAATTTTAAGGCATTTAAAAAAAGGCTTAAAGAAAGGACTATTACAACTTCAGTAACATCTGGATCAAAAGAACATTGAAGGATATAACATAAAAATAATGTTTGAACTTGTTAAAAAATAATTAATTAAGGATTATATTCATAAATATTGTACATTAAATAGTAAAAAATAGAAAAATGTGAGAAATATTTTGTATGTATCAATAAAAGGAAATTGAGAGGAGAAATTCCACACCTCGACTCCCGGTATTCCGCATACATCATTTACATTCATGAATAAAAAATTCTATTTTTTAATCATTATTAAGAACCTATTTCATGTTAATTATCTTATTATAATTCATCCTATTTTAGTAATTTCTATGGTTAATTTTGTAGATAATTTCATTTAAGATGATTTGAGGATGTTCAGATCAAAAGCAAAAAATACCTTCAGTAGGTTAGACATGGTTAGAGGGAAAATTGTTTGGTCATATCAAGAATATAAATAAAAAATAATTATAATTTTAACACATAAAATATTATATTATAACCATCCACATAATCCATAAATGAAAAATAAATTACATCTCTTTTTAGAGGTTGTAGTTCACATGTATTCATGAGTGACATTATCATTTTCAAATAGATTGTGGGGTATGTAGTGTATAATTTATTATCTTTAATGAATCATAATAATGTTATAAAAAAATTATATATAGTTTAATTATATATATATATAACTAGTTTTGTGATTCAATAATGTAAAAATACATAACATCAAGGTGGTGTTAGTCAACTTGTAAATAAGAGGGGTGTTTTAATTAACCATAAGATAGAAAAGTATATGAAAAATGGTTACACATTTAAAAAATAACATTTCAACATATTTTCCATACTAATGATGTTATATTACAATGTATGTGATTGTTATGAATTTTTCAAATGGAAAAATAAAAAAATGATCTTAGTTAAGAGCTACAACCCTTTTTTGGAAAACCACATTATGGATACAAATTAAGATTTATAGTGTGGTATTTTATTTAAAAAATATCCTCTAGGTAATTGGATGGAATTTTGGGACTAGATTTGATTTAGGTGTTGTTTATATAAATGGATTATAAAGTGCAAGGAAGATAGGAGAGTTGGTTCTCTTTTATAAGTCAGGGGAGTGACACATATTTAAATTTTCCTGCCATTTAAATTTTATAAATGTATTACTCATGATAAAGTGGAAGATATTAAATATATTTCATAATATAAGTAGGTAACTGTCAAATTAAATTCATCCAATATTATTTAATATGATAATTTTTAACTTTATCAGCACACTTAACTTTAATTAACTAGTTTTACCATTTAATATAGTGACAAATTTTTATTAAGGTTATTATTCAGTACGAGTATAAATAAAACTAAAAATGTAGATAAATTTCACCCTCTAGATTATAAATATTAAATCCATTTTACCTTATTACGTTATAATAATCAAAATATAATTTTAATATTAGTTTCTAAAATTCAATGACAAAAAAATTTTAGAAAAAAATTGTTTTGATAAATAAAAACAATCTTATAACAAAATAAAATATATTGATTGTTACATTGTAAATAATTAGATTATATTTAATGATATGGTTATTAAATATCATTAAAACTAAAATTCAAATATTATCATACTTCTTAAATTACTTTTAATGAAATAGAATTACATTTTTGAAAAAATAATTATTTTTCAATATTTACTCAAAAATCAGTATTTTCCGATAGATCCCAAATATTTAGTCAAAAATAATTTCTATTTTTTAAATAAAAAATTATTCCTATTTAGTGAAATAAATTTTTTAAAATTGGGTGAATTTATTATAATTTCTATATAAAAAATTAATTTAAACTTTTTTTGAAGAAAATATAGTTTCAACAAATAAAAATTATACATTCTTATTTCTTATATAATAATCAAAATGAAATAATGTTTTTCATTATTTGTTTGAATATATAATCTCATAATTTATGTAGAATAAATTGTCAATATTTATTATTCTAATATAATATGGTAAAAAAACAATGTTCACATAAAAATTGCTTTTTGAAAAATATATATTTTACCTATAAAATAATTTTACTTAATTTATAACAAAATGTTAACCAATGTGTGATTCATTATTAATTTTATTAATGAATAAAATTCTATATTAATTTTATAGTTTTGTTAATATTATTTATAAATTCTAAAATGAGAAACTAGTTTGTAATAATAATATCCAAATAATTAAAATTATATACTATATTGTGGGTCATTTTTGCTTGTTGTTTCTTATAAAGCACTCTATCAAAAATATTATTTTATCCAAAGAATATATGTTTAAAAATCCTAGTGTTTTATATTATAACCTATTAAAGAATGTTTCCCTCCACAATTTAAAATTTTTTCAATATAAAATTTTTAAAACCTTTTCAGAATAATATAATTGGAGTGAAAGATAAATATACAGAAGTTGTAATAACTAACTATTAATCCATCCTGATATCTTGGACCTTTTGAAAAAAATTGAATTCCATGGTTAAGATTAATAATATTATCATTTTCAAAATATTTAATGAACTATGCATTTTATATTATGATATATGTTCTTTTGAATGTGTTTTAAAAAGAATATATTGATAGTTGATACATTTATCTTCCTCCTGATTGAGTTGAGTCATTATTTTTCCATCAAGATATCGAATATGAGGTAATATATATACTTTATTGTTTTTACATTCCATATGAAAAAAAATATCATTTGGTTTTGCTTCAATAATTTGTTCTTCTCTTTTTCATCTCATATTATAAATTCTGAATTTTTAATACTTGATTCACTAAAATTAGCATTAAATAGATCATACTATCCAAAAAGGATAAAATTTTATTCCTCAATTATCTAGAAATTTTAGGGAAATATAAAAGTATAGAAAAATATAATAATAATATTAATATGTATAAAAATTCACCCATAAGTCTACATAGCAACAATAATAACACCCAAATGTGATCCTAAATAATTATAAATAAAGATAACCATATTACACATCAAAATATTCCATTCCAAATTCGAAAATACAAAATTAGAATGATTTCAACATATAATATTCAATGTTGAAATTAAGATTTATATACATTAAACAATAATAACATATTATGTAAGATAAATAAAATGTATATTTAGAATCATATATTTTCCAAAATAATATAATGTTTGAATTAATTAATACGAATCACTATAAAGTTATCAAAAAATAATAAATGCATCCAAAATTTAAGTCAACATATACTCATCAAATAAAATACCATCATGTTGAGTAATATTATATTCACATTAATCATTTAATTTTTACAATATGATGAACTAATTTAAAAATAATATTAATCACTTAGTCACAAAATAGTTTTTTTAATACCGTGGTTATCTATATGATAAAAAATGTACCAAAAATTTAATTACCTTTTATCATAATTTAATATAATTTTCAAGACATCAATTATCTAATAACACTAATTTTTTTAAAATAACATTAAAAGTTTACCAAAAAAATATAATAGTTTCCATCCTCAAATAACATTGTCACGAAAAAACGTGGTAAATTTAATGGATAATTTTTCATCAATAATTTCTTAAAATTTAATAGATGTCACACAATTTATCCTTATTCATAATAAACTTCTATCACATAAAACAATAAAATGTGTCAATGACTCATGATAATTCTTAAATTTATCTAACCTTATATAAATTAGAACCACAATATATCTATTATAATCATATTTATAAAAAATTTAGTAATTAAACTTTATTTGTAATTATTAATCATCTTATCACATAATACTTCATTCCTATAATCAAAATTATCAATCATGTCCTATGATTCAAAAATATTTAAACATAAGCCTAAATATAATTCATAAATTTTATATTTAATATTTTTTTATTAATCTTTAATATATTACTATGATAAAACTTTATTCATATGAACATTCTAACCCCCTTCTCATGCATCCATTCGTGGGAATCAATTTTCATAAAGACCATTATCAAAAAAATTAAATCATTCAATAAGAATTGTAGGAAAAACATTATTCCCCTTTTTTGATTCATCAAAACACTTCATTTTTTCATTTAGATCATTTCCACATTCCCTCCATTACCACATATAGAACACCTCCATATTACATTAAGACATTTACCAAAGTGATTATTTAGACATTATTGACCTGAAGGAAGAAGAATATTTTTACCCTCATGAACTTTATAACACGAACATCCATAAAACTGTATTTCCCTCTTATATATAGAGATTGGAAACTAACCTATGTTTTGATTGTAACTCATAACCAGAAATAACTATTTAGGAATAACTGCAATAATTTTCACTCTTGACCCTATATCATTAAGTGGTTTATTTTTACAACAATCACAATGTCGTGAAAATCCATTAATAACAAGGTCATTGTATATTCTAGACATTTATTAATCCAAAAAATGGTTAGTGTGAGTATATTAAATGAAATAATTATAACCCTAATTAGGAAACAGATAAATACTATGATTTATTTAACCATGCCATATTTTATAAAACTCCTTTTGTTGAACCACAAATCTCCCCAACATATTATCCTTTAAGGTTATAAAATGGGTTTAAATTTTGTTCCCAAACTATTGTATTAACCTCCAAATATTTAAGATTATTTTATATTATTGTTATGTAATAGAATTATATCCTCTAATGTGTTCTTTAAAATTACTTTTATATAAACAATAATTCTTCATAAACTAATAAACTGAAAAATTCAATATTTAAAACAAGTGTTATAGTTTCCAACATTATCAACATATTATATGTTTAATATTTTATAGAATTAGAAAAACATTACATAAAATAGTAGAAATTTTCACATACTCTACATTTTTTACAAAATTCTTTTTTTCATATGTTTACACAACAATTCCATTCCTGAAAAGTTTTCATCATTCATGATGGGTAACTATTGAAATAGCTATAATCTATAAAAATACATAATCTTTGTGTAAAACATTTGAACACATGGGATGAGAAAAAAATATAATTACGGGACATAAAGAGAAAGTTTAAATGTTATTCCTTTTTAAATTCATAAAAACCCATATCAAAAGATTCATTTATAATTAATAAATTTTTGCAATAAATAATCATTACATTCTCACGAGATCATCTTCAAAACCCAATGTTTCAATCTGAAGTTTTGTAGGCAAGCATAATGGAAAAATTATTATCATAAAATTTACTTTGGAAAACATGAATACCCATGAAAAACCTTTTCACATATAGAAGACCATGAAAAATCATTTAACCATTATTTTATTCACTTACACTATGAAATCAAAAAAATTACATTAAAATCCAAATAAATGATTCAAAAACCATAAAAATATCATGGTATATCATTCTTACATTTACCCTTATAAGTATCATTGAAAAGGAATAAATGTCACAGTTAATTACAATACATCCCTTAGTAGTAACTTAATTCCCACTAACTCCATCAATTTACCCATAAAAACTAAAAAATTGAGTTTATATAATAATAGTCTTGATAAATTTCATGACACACAACACTGAGCTATAATCGAAAGGAGAAGTAGTAGAACAATACTATTATATAAATGTGATATAGACCATGAATTTGTGGGTATGAATATGAGTAACAGAATTATGAAATATATTCTTATTCATCCTATTAAATATGTATGTATTGATTAATACATAGGAAATGAACACTCAATTTTTAGTGAATTTCTTTTACTCTTCAAAACTGAATTTTCTTCAAAAAAAATATTTAATGCATTTTTTGAAAAGAAATAATAGTCAATTTCTTAAACATTTATAAAATAAAATTAATAAAATTATTTGTTTTTGAACCAACATGTAAAAATAAACTTTGGGTAAATATTTGATAAATTAAAAAAAAGGTTTTTTTGATGAATATTGAATTTTTTATTGGGAATTGACTTATCATTTAAAGAATTCAAAATTTTTCATTTTATTTTAAAATAGTTTCGAAATAATAATTTGTTAATTTAAATTAAGAATAATCCAATTATGATAATTTTAATTAATAACAAGTTATATTTTTTTATAAGAACTTATTATTCTTCTAAAAACAGTTTTTCTTGAAACCTTCTTCTCTTCACGTTTTCCAGATATAATTTTAAATAAAATTCTATAACTTATACAAAATGAATCATGAATTTTTTATTAAATATTTTTAATTTGTACTATCAAAATGGAAGTATATATAACATTATTTTTTATCATTATGAATACAAACAATGATAAATATTTATCACCTTTGTATAGGTAAAGTGGGTAAAGTAGTTTTACAACAAGTATATTTGGTGTGAAAATAAAAAAAAGCATTCCCTTATTTCATTTTCTGGAATAAATTAGACCATATAATTACCAAATTCGAAAATTGGTTATTATTGTTCCCTTATCTCTTATTAATGAGATTTATATAATTTTATGTAATGAAAATTACAAAATGTCAGTCACTTGAATTTAAGGACTGTAAATTCATTTCATAACAAGAAAATGAGGAAAGATCAATTATAATTGTTTATTTGAAAAAAAACATTAATTTTTGTCATGGTGATTTATATATATTTTTTATTACATTAATAATTATATAAAATTCATACACAATTCAGACACAATATATATTCAGTTAATGTAAAAATAAAATAAATAAAATAAATATTATTAAATGTTTTACCATTTGGGAGACTTATTGTGTTTTATGATTTTTATATATAATTATAACATTTTATGGATTTTTGGAAGTTTTTTATTCTAATTTTATAATTATATTCATGAATTTAATTAACACGTAAATTTATTTGGTAAGAATGACATTATTAATATTTTTGGAAAAAAAATGTTTTCTTAAATTATTTAAAAATTTTATTTTTTTAATGAGGAGAATTAGATTGTTAAATGGTCAAAAATGTAATTCATTGGCCATTAATGATCTTATTGATAACATATAAGTAAAATTGTAATCCACTATGATTAAATTTGTTTTACTATAATTAATGTAAAAATTAGTTAATTAAGGGGGTTAAACTAAAAAATATGGTTTAACATGACCCAAAAAATTAGTATAAAATTATTTGTATAAATGTTTTTATTCAATATAATACATTTCCTCTAACATATATCCAATTTTAAGAATTTTTATTACACGAACATAATATTTTCATTATTTTCAAAACAATTTCAAGGGGAAAGTGAAAACCCTCAAATATTACCAGTTTCAACACCAAAATAATCTAATTATTTGTTAAAGAACACCTTGAGTTGATTGGGTCCAATATCCCTAAACAGTATCCAGGGAATGAAATTTACATTATTATCTGGATAGTTCTTCAAGATGTCTTCATACTGATTCACTATGTTATCCCAAGATTTTCGGAATTCCTCCTTACTAATCCCACCCTTGTTGAAGCCTCTATGAAGAATACGGACCTCTTATCAATCCACTAGTCTTTATACTTTTTTATGATCACATGAATCTATTTTTTGAACTTCATTGATGCCATAATTTCTATATTTTCCTATTCCATTTCTTCATTCGAGTGTAAAAGGAGATCCATGTGTTCCACCACTGAGGCTATCTGTCACTGAGAGTCTTCTTTCGAGCCTGATTCGCACTACTGCCCCGTGGCCCTTATTCCAGGTATAGAATACTCGCAACCTACGGACACCATGCCATTGCCATTGGAGAATCCAACCTCCTATTGCTTTCTAAACGTTTTTACCTACTCGTGGGGGAGATACCTACACTTGTAGGAGCCTTAGAAGGCATTTTACCCTTACATGTGGATATAATAATAGGAGGACTATTCTAGGAGGAGTAATACTTCTTGTGTCTCACCCTCCGACTTTCCATAATGAAGCATTCAGGGTCCATGGTAATATTATTTCCCTTCCTTGAAGAGGATCTTAGATAGTCCTCCATAATGGCCATGTCCGTGGACACAAAGGATTCCATATCCTCGTTCTTTTCCACTTTAGAAGCTTCCACATCCACAGTGGGGTCCTCTCCATGGATAACCTCTACCCTTCCCGGTTCCGCACTATCCTGGCAGTCATTTTCTTCCTCTCTTAACACTGCATACTGGTTTTGAGAATTCAATGCTGATCCCCCAGATTTAACCTTTTCAGTATATGAGATTTTAGTCTGTATTCCCTGGTTGGACTTGTTTGAGACTCCTATCTTTTCAAATCCATGACCCATTAATTGGAAAAGTATTAAGGTGTCTTCCCTTTCCAGATACTAAGAATCCTCACCAATATTTTTGTCCTTACATACAAATGTAGTCACATCTGTTTCATTATTTTAATTTGGTGTATCCATATCCACCGCTTGTGAGACATCAAGGTGAACACCCCCCACTTCCTACCCAATCCTTTCCTATTCTGTTCGTGCAAGGTTTCTGACTCCATCCCTATCTGCACTGGCAATCCCGCTATCACATAGGGGTGCAACAATAGCCTCATCCGAACATACCACACCCAAATAGCATTTTAGAGGGCGAAAAATATCAGAAACTCTTGGGTTAACCTGGGAAACCAGAGATTACATCCGTGGAACCATGTATTCTTCACCTTGAGGCATTATAATGGTATAGATAGGCACTAACCTTAACTGAAGACCACATTCATTAGAGACTAAGCTGTCCTTATTCCCAGCCGATCCTGAGGAACTGGAAAACCCCCCTTGATGTGCACTTACACTTCGCCGACATGAAGAGTACAAGTGCCCAAGATGATGTCTTGCTGAACAGAACTGTGTCCAAGATTTAAAGGCCACTAGTTGTTTCCAAAAAAATTCCTCCCCTACCGAAATCCAAATCCATTCGACTAGGGTTTTTGACACATCGACTTCGATGAAAATTCATGGAGAGATCGGGTGTCAAACCATTTTGGTTCTCGAATCTGAGCAGAGAAAGTGGCCCACCAGGTTCCCAAGCATTCTAAGAATAGAAGGATTTTGATATGGGAGGGGGGCTTAGTGAAGCGTACCAAAAAACCCATTGTCGGAGCATCCCGCCTTATATAAAGGTCAAATGACTATTTCATCCGATGGAAGTAGAAGATTTTGCAGGATTGGGGAGCCTCAGAACCCTCAGTGATCATATCTTCTGAAGAAGATAAGCAGATCATGATGTTTTGCTTATAGAGGTGATCGAATAACACTCGTGCATGAATCCCCCATGATTGGAAGAGAAATATATCAAAGATATCAACCAGTGGATGTTGTGAGGAGAACCGAAGGAAACAAGGTCTAGTAACGGAGAGCCGAAGCATCCGTAAATTCTGAGGTAGAACGCTGGAGTTCAGGGTAACCATTGTGGAGATCAAAAACTGTAGTAAAAATGGCGATTTTAGGGAAAGGGGGGAGGGGAGCGGGCTTGAAATAAGGGGGAAAAGAAGGAGGAGTATTCAAAGGAAGGTAAGAGATGCCCCCTTCCCCCGCTAGCGGGGGAGGGGTAGAGGCGGTGGCCATGACCGCCTAGGTCATGGACGGGATGCCGAAGCTGAGAGTCGGGAGAAAATTTCCACTGTGTTTAAGGAATTTTTCGTTCAAATTAATTAATTATATATTAATATTTATTCTAATTCCATGTGTTCACTTTTACAAAAGGACACCACTTCCCTCTTATCTCAACGACACTTTTATCAATTTAATATAACGACCCATACTTTACATACATTGTTAGTACTTCAAAATTGAAGTACACTTGTTACAACATATAACAAAACCATGAAAGGACCGTATAGGTATATTGTCTTTAGAAACTGGAAAACATAAACAACTGGTTCATAAAGCATCTACACTGTCTCCCATTTGTTTCATCATATCTATAGTCCATTTTGGCATATCTTACTTAATATCCTTCTTCCTGACCTGGGGAAAGAAAACATACAAAAGGGTGAGCTCAAATGCTCTGTAAGGGTAAACAAACGAAATACAAATCGCATCATATTCATAAGAACATATCATTTTGGAAATCTTACCCTGTATAAGCGATCATAATTTCATAACATGGGATAAATCGTGGTAGTGAAATGTAATCACAATAATCATAATGTAAAACATGAAGCTTTGTGGCATATACACATAATCATAGATAATCATTTCTTATTATTCAATACTCATTTCCAAGACTATCTTAGTAGACAAAGTCCATTTTTGTACCGAGTTCATTCCTCATTTCAGTCATGTTTCACTGAACCAGTTTAACATGCCGTTCCAGGAATGTCTATCTCATGAGATATAAAATCTTTACCCAATTCGTTGGAGGGATATATAAGTCCCACCCATCTCATAATGATACCATTCTTATGTGTTCCACAAAATCATAAAATATACATCCTAGAATAACCCATGTAATAAAAATGGGATTATTAAACATTGTGACATCATAAAAAAATCCATATTAGATAAAGGAATTAATAAAAACAATTCCATCACAACATAATAAAATCAATGTAATAATAGGTATAGAAACAGAACCCTTTATTATCTTAGATGGAAAATAATTTTGTCAAAACACTTGAACCCCATTCTTGAGGAAAATATCTTTCCTACTTCAAAAACACTTTTCCTTTCTTAACATGTCTTACAATTATAAACTAAAAGAAGTTGATTAAAAATAAAATTGAAAACTAGTAAAGGAATCTTCTTGGAAATAATGATTTAAAAATCCATTCTTCCATATAAGTTAAAAAAACATTTTCTCGTACTTTTGTCGGAAAAGTCAAAAAGTACCTCAGATGAAAAACGACAAAAGATTCCTTTCATATTATTTACTAAAAACTCACCTAAGGGTAAAATTGGATTTAAACAATTGTAGGTGGATGGAAATAATATTAAATATTTAGTAAACATGGATGTGGATGATAAAATACACCCTAGAAAATTTCAAAAGTATAAACAATCTATTATAAAAATGTGATTGTGATATTTCCCTTACCTTAGGTCCGATTTTCTTCGTAAGTATCTGAACCTCCTGTAAATAATTTAAATAATGTCATTGAATTATTCCAGAATCATACTCATTGTTATGATATCATATATGGTCATATTCTTAGCTTATTATTAGTAATATTTCATTGCTACTTGTTATTTGGGTGTTTATTACTTTTTATTGTTATGCGTGTTTTGTACGAATAAATTCTTATTATTCTTTTTCAGTTATATATACCTCATTTACAGAATGGTATTAGTGTAATGTATATCAAATTTATTCACTCAATTCATTTATGTAATCATTATGCAATGAAAATCATGTAAAACGAGTCGCATCACATCGTGGAGACGGTATTCCGTACGTACGCACGAGCGATGATATCGTTCCCATGATCATGGAATTGTATTGGAGTGTATGTATACTATTTTAGAATCAATATCACTTTACAATAATCATATATATTCTTTCTTTACACCATTATTCCCATCCATGTAAGGTGGTGGTGGAAAATAGATTACACCACGGCGTGGAGACGGTATTCTGTACGTATGCACGTGCAGTGATTTCGTTTTCCGTAGGATGGATAGAGGGTGAAATAGGGTTCTTTAAAACTTATAATAATATATCAGTATATGAGTGATACTGATGTTATTAATTCATAATGAAACAACTAAAGAAGAATATGTGGAAGAAGAAATAATGTTGTAAGAATCTGTAACGGACATTACCTCTTTTTTGAAACGCTTCTTTGAGACATCCTTTTAGGGCACTAAAATTGATCTTTGAAGAAGACCAGGACCACTAGTATTTTTCTAGGGAAGTGGAGAGGAGAAATAGGTAGGGGTTGGCCGAGCATGAAAGCTCAAAGTGGTGTGAGGAGGAGAGGGAGGAGGTGACCTTTCATAAGGGAGGAGAGGGGCACCTTTGGAAAAACAACAAATATTATTTTATTATAAAGTCATATTCGATTTTTAATAGCTCCAAATTGATTTATTTATAAGCTAAGGTGGGTACGGGTCGAAATAATCTCATCCAATATTTTTTGGACAAGTTTAGTTTAATATTTTAACCTTATCATTTAGATTAAACTTTATGTTAGATAATTTTACTTTTACCGTGTCTTTTTGTGTTCTTACACTATAATGTTAATAAACATACTATAACAAGACAAACTAACCCCAAGTTGTTTATTATTAATATATATAACTTTATCTCAGTCATTTTTCCAAACCATAGATTTTTAGGAATAAAATAACAATTAATAATATAATATTTTTTTTAAAAACTATTTTTTGTCAATGTTGACACTATTTAGTAATTGATTTTTGTGAAAATCATAACATAATGATTAGTTCTAAAAAAGTTAATTATATAAATAATAACATGTCTTATTAACTAATAAAATTATTGGAATTCATAAAAGGTCTCAAATTACATTTATTTGGGTATTTATAACATCAATTATGTCAATATTTAATTAATAGGATAATTACTGCATCATCATTATGTCATAAATAAATTAAATTATTTAATTTCTAAAAATTACAAATAAAATACCATTATGTAGGAAACCGTTTTGGCTTTCTAATTAATATTTACAGTGGAATTTATCTTATGTATAACCCTATATTTAAAATTAGTTACTTATTAAACTTTGATTTTAACTATTTTAACCCCTCTTTAAATAAATTAATAATAAATATCCTAATCTAATCCAAGTGGGCCTAAATGGTCATATTTTCTTCCTATGGTTGTTTTTTGTCGAATTACACTTATCCAATAGAATTAGTACATGTGTTAGGGTAATAATAATATCATTTTTAACCTTAATTACCATATTTACTTTTAACCGTGGTAAAAAAAGTAAAAAGTTACCATTCACCAAAACTTATTTTCATCTCATTGAATCACATTTTACTTACAAACATCTATCGTGTCTCTCAGATTTTTGAAATTCCATTCATAGAAGTGGTAAAATTATGTTTTATGTGAATTTGGAAATTCTCCTAGGAGGTGGGTAAAAGACGGTGAAAAGTTCAATAAAATTTTTATATATCTAAAATTATTATAAAATGACTCAAATGAATTACATTGAACATATATAGGTGTTATGTATCAATTTTGACTTAAATAAATTTAAATAAGATAAATAATTATTTAAATTAAAATTCGGTTTTTAAATAGCAACCAAGTGTTTTCACTATTCATCAAAAATTGAAAGTTTCCAGAAAAATACCAAAATTTCACCCTAGGCTAATTTCGATATTCCGAATCAAAAAATGATGTCCATTTTGAAAAATAAAATTTACAAAATTTCAAAAAGTGGTTATTACTATTCATAACGGCTAGTTTTAATAATATTCTAATAGCATATCATTGTTTAGTGAAACTCGGTATTGCGTATAACGCAAGCTATCAAGGAAGGTCTCGATTGCGTGTAAAGAAATACAAGCTACTGTTGTGTGTAGTGAAAGATTCCTTTTATGATTTATATAATGTAAAAACAAAATATTTCTTATAAAAGTCTCGGGTGTTACATTCTACCCCCCTTAAAATGAATTCCTCCCTCAAAATTTGTCACTTGTAACAAACAGATGAGTATACCTCTCCCTCATCATATCCTCAAGCTCACATATAGCTTCTTCTAATTTTTTGTTCCTCCATAAAACTTTCTCCAAGTGAGTGGTCTTGTTCCGTAGGACTTTTTCACTATGATCGAGAATCTCTATCGGTTGTTTTTCATAAGAAAGATCTTGTTCCAGTGGTACAACTTTTGAGATGAGTACATGTGAAGGATCAGGTATATACTTTCTCAGGAGAGATACATGGAACACATCGTGAAATTGAGAGAGATTCGGGGGGAGTGCCTATCGGTAAGCTACCTGCCCAACACAATCCAGTATTTCAAAAGGACCGATATACCTAGGTATCAACTTTCCCTTATTTCCAAATCTCATTACTCTATTCCAAGGAGATATTCGTAAGAACACTTTATCACCCACATCAAACTCTAAGTCTTTTGTTTGGTTGTCGACATAACGTTTTTGTCAACTCTGAGCTGCTCTTATGTGTTGTTGAATAGATCAGACCTTTTCTGCCATCTCATCAACAAGATTAGGTCCTAATAGCTTTCGTTCCCCAACTTCATCCCAGCAAGTTTGAGTCCTGCATTTATTTCCATAGAGAGCTTCATAAGGAGCCATCTGAATACTGGAGTGAAATCTATTATTATAAGAAATTTCCACCAAAGGTAGGTGTTGATCCCAACCACCTTTGAAATTTATAGAGCATGCTCTCAACATATCTTCTAGAGTTTGAATATTCCTCTCAGACTGACCATCTGTCTGAGGATGAAAAGCAGTGATGAAACTCATCTCTATTTCCAGAGTATGCTGAAGACTTTTCCAGAACTTTGAGGTAAACCTCGGATCCCGATCAGATATAATAGAAAGTGGTAATACATGCAATCTTACCACTTCCTTTACATATATCATGTCAAGCTGATCCAGAGAGAAATCCTCTCTAATAGAAATGAATTGTGCAGACTTTGTAAGACGATCAACTATGACCCAGATAGAATTATTGCCTTTGGATGTTTTTGGAAGTCCTGTGATGAAGTCCATAGTGATATTTTCCCATTTCCATTCAGGTATGGGTAATGGTTGTAACATCCCATTAGACTTCTGTCTCTCATCTTTATCTTGTTGACAAACCAAGCATCAAGAGACATATTAAAAAACATATCTTTTCATGCCATCCCACCAGAAGTACTCTTTCAGGTCCCTATACATCTTCGTGCTTCCAGGATTAATAGAGAATGACGAACTATGAGCCTCATCCAACAGCTCCTTCTTTAATACAGGGATGGGATGAACACAACCCGATTCTGAAACTTTATTATCCCATCACAATCAAGGTTGAATTCAGGAACATTTCTCACCTTATTTTGTAACTCTACATCTTCTTTTTGTGCGTCTTTAATCTTAACATGTATAGATGGTTGAACATTCATTTGAGAAAGATATGAATTTTCCCCTTTCATTATAATTCCAAGATCCATCCTTTGTAAATTCATAAATATTGGATCTTTTTTTATCCTCATCATGGATAAAATGGCATGGCCTTGTCGACTTAATGCATCTGCCACCTTTTTTGCTTTCCCACGGTGGTAATGAATTGAGTAGTCGTAATCCTTAATCAGCTCCAACCATCTTCTTTGGCACATATTCAGCTCCTTCTGTGTGAAAATATACATTAAAATTTTATGATCAGTATAAATGACACACCTTTATCCATAAAGATAATTCCTCCAAATCATTAATGCAATGATTACCGCAACTAACTCCAAATCATGACTTGGGTAATTTTGCTCATGGATTTTCAACTGTCGTGAGGCATAAGGTATCACCATATCATTTTGAATAAGAAAACACCCCAATCCCTTCTTGGATGCATCACTGTAGATCACAAACCTTTCTCCACTACAAGGAAGTGTGAGCACAGGTGCACTGGATAACCTTCTTTTCAACTCCTTGAAATTCTCTTCACATTCCTCCGTCCAAACAAACTTAACTTTTTTATGAGTGAACCTGGTGAGTGGATTAGATAATCATGAAAAATATTTCACAAAACATCGATAATATCCAGCCAAAACAAGAAAACATTGGATCTCAGTTACTATTGTTGGTCTCGACCATCTTTCGATAACCTCTTTTTTTGCTGGATCCATAGATATCCCCTCTTTTGAGATTATGTGACCCAAAAATGAATCTTTTTGAAGCCAAAATTCACACTTGGAAAATTTGGCATAAATCTTCTCCTTTCTCAGGGTCTTCAATATAATTCTCAAGTGATCTTCATGTTCTTCCTTGATCTTTGAATATACAAGAATGTCTTCTATAAAGACTACCACAAACTGATCAAGATAGTCTCTAAAGATTCTATTCCTCAGATCCATGAAGATAGCAGGGGAATTAGTAAGAACAAATGGCATCACTATAAATTCATAGTGTCCATACCTTGTACGGAAATCCATCTTTGGTATATCCTCCCTTTTGAACCTTAATTGATGATACCCTGAATGAAGATCAATCTTGGAAAATTATTGAGCTCTGCGTAGTTGGTCAAATAAGTCATCAATGCGCGGGAGAAGATATTTGTTCTTGATAGTGATCTTGTTAAGTTCTCGATAATCAATGCAGAGTCTCATTGATCCATCATTCTTCTTAACAAAAAAACAGGTGCTCCCCAAGGTGACACACTAGGGCGTATGAACCCCTTATCATGATTCTCTTGGAGTTGCTTCTTCAATTCATGCAACTCAATTGGGTCCATTCTATAAGGTTTCTTTGAAATAGTTAAAGCCCCCAGTATGAGTTCTATTGAAAACTCAACTTCAGGATTTGGTGGAAGACCCAACAATTCCTCCAGAAATACATCATCAAACTCCCGTACAGTGGTCATATTTATAATCATGAGTTCCTCACCAACCATTTGAGATAAATAACCTTCATTTAGTGGAATCAAGACCCATAAGATGGAAGAAATTTCCACTGGAAGGATATGTTCATCCTTACATCGATAGATGATCAAAGATTGATCTGGAAAATGAAATGTGACTTCCCTTCTTTGGAAATTTATTTGAGATCCACATAGAGAAAGCCAATCCATGACAAGAATCATATCAAATTCTACTATAGGGAGGATCACAAGATTTTCCGGAAGCCCTTTCCCACAAACATCAATCGGAGAAGAATTATAAACTTTTGATGAGACTGTTGTGTCATTAGGGGTTGTCACAGCTAACTCAACATCTAATTGTTAAGGAAATATGATGATACCCTTATATAATTCTTCAGAAATAAAGGAGTGGGTGGATCCAGAATCAAATAAAACATTTTATACTTTAGAGTGGAGGGGAATTGTACCTTTCACCACTACGTTATCGTACTCCCCATCGCTGATAGAAATTGCATGTGACATTCCTTTGTCTTTAGCCTTAAGAGTTTGTTAACGTCGATCATCATCAACAACCCTTGGATTAGGGTATTGATTGGAATAATGCCCCATTTCCTTTCACTTTTAGAATTGAAGTGTAGGTGGTGTACTCTGTGTATCCTTTTCATTGTTCGCATCACTAGATATCTTCTTCCAATCATTGCGGCATTCAAATGCCTGATGACCTTCCTTTCCACATTTGAAACATTTACTTGTCCCTTTAAGACAACTCCCTCCATGTTTCTTTCCACACTTTGAGCATAAGGGAAAACTCATCTTCTTTTCAGTGTGCTCTTTAGATTTTCCTTTGAATTCCATTTTCCTCTTCTTATCAAACCCATATGACTGATGGGTTACTCCAATCTCCATATCAAATTTGAGAGCACATCGAATGATTTCCTCGTAGCTATTGAAGTCCCTTATGGCTAACGCCCTTCGAAGACTTGGTTTTAAGACACTATGGAATCGATCAATCATACTCTCGGGTTGAATAATAATCCCAGAAGCATACCTTGAAAGTCTTGTAAAATTTTCCTCGTAGGTACCAATAGATTCATCATCCTTTTTCTTTAGTTCAAGAAACTCCTTCTCCATCTTTTTTCGATGAATACGAGGGATGTACTTATTGAAAAACAAGTTTTTGAACTCATCCCATTCCATGGACTCAATTTCATCTCATTGCCTCATATTCCTGATAAGATTCCACGATTGGTCAGCATCTCCTTCCAAATGATACACTACTAAGATGACATTATCATGTTCAGAACATTGGATAACTGAAAATATCTTTTCAGTAGTACTGATCCATTGTTCAGCAACTAATGGATTAGTAGACCCTCTGAATGAAGGTGGACGTTGTCTCGTGAAGGATTCAACAGAATGTTTCTCCTTCCTTTTCTCGTTTTGAAGTCATGCATGATTCATAGATTGAGAAAGTTGTGTGAGCATGGCTACAAGATTTTTCATTCCAGCTCCCATAACGTTTGGTTGCTCAAGGGGACAATCATTGCATTTCCCGTCGCATTCCGCATTAACATTATTCCTTCGGGTTCCAGCCATTGACTAACACCAAGAAGAATAGTGTGAGAAACACTAATTATAATAGGAAAACCTCATAATCAACAATAAAATTACATACTTAAGGTCTTATCATAGGTTTTTCATGGCCATTTTTAAAACACTAAGATCATGTTCTATGCTTAGACATATCCTTAAGTTTCTTACTAAGGCTTTCACATCCTAGTTTCCAAAGGATGACTATACCTTTCCTCTGATACCGACTATTACGACCCCTAATTTACATACATTGTTAGTACTTCAAAATTTAAGAACACTTATTACAACATATAACAAAACCATGAATGGACCGTATAGGTATAGTGTCTTTAGAAACTGGGAAACATAAACAACTGGTTCCTAAATCATCTACATTGTCTCCCATTTATTTCATCATATATATAGTCCCTTTTGGAATATCTTACTTAATAACCTTCTTCTTGACCTGGGGAAAGAAAACATACAAAAGGGTGAGCTCAAATGCTCAATAAGGGTAAACAAAAGAAATATCAATCGCATCATATTCATAAGAACATAACATTTTGGAAATCTTACCCTGAAAAAGAGATCATAATTTCATAACATGGGATAAATCATGGTAGTGAAATGTAATCACAATAATCATAACATAAAACTTTATGCTTTGTGTCATAAACACGTAATCATAGAGAATCATTTCTTATTAGTCAAGACTCATTTCCAAGACTATCTTAGTGGAAAAAGTCCATTTCTGAACTGAGTTCATTCCTTATTTCTGTCCTGTTTCACTGAACCGGTTTAACCTTCCATTCTAGACATGTCTATCTCATGAGATATAAAATCTTTACCCAAAGAATTGGAGGGAGATATAGGTCCCACCCATCTCATAATGATACCATTCTTATGTGTGCCAAAAAATCATAAACCATACATCATAGCATAACCCATGTAATAAAAATGGGATTCTTTAACATCGTGACATCGTAAAATAATTCATATAAGATAAAGGAATTCATAAAAATAATTCCATCACAACATATTCAAAACAATGTAATAATAGGGATAGAAACATAACCCTTTATTATCTTTGATAGAAAATAATTTTGATAAAACACTAGAACTCCATTCTTGAGGAAAATATCCTTTCTACTTTAAAAACACTTTTCCTTTCGTAACATGTCATACAATTATAAACTAAAAGAAGTTGATTAAAAATAAACTTGAAAAAGTGTAAATTAATCTTCTTGGAAATAATGTTTTAAAAATATCTTCATTCCATATAAGTTAAAAAACATTCTTCTCGTACTTTTTTCAGAAAAGTCAAAAAGTACCTCATATGAAAAACGACAAAAGATTCCTTTCATATCTTTTACTAAAAACTCACCGAAGGGTAAAATTGGATTTAAAAAATTGTAGGTGGATGGAAATAATATTAAATATTGAGGAAACATGGATGTGGATGATAAAATACACCCTAGTAAAATCCAAAGTATAAAAAATCTCGGATAAAAATGAGACTGTGATATTTCCCTTACCATATGTCTGATTTGCTTCATAAGTGTCTGAACCTCCTGTTTAATGAATTAAATAATGTCATTGACTTATTACAGAATCATACTCATTGTTATGATATCATATATGGTCATATTATTAGCTTATTATTAGTAATATTTCATTGCTACTTGTTATTCGGGTGTTTATGACTTTTTGTTCTTATGTCTGTTTTGTCGAATAAATTATTATTCTTCTTTTTAGTTTATAGATACCTCATTTACAGAATGGTATTAGTGTAATATATAATATATTTATTCACTGAATTCATTTATGTAATCATTATGCAATGAAAATCATGTAGAACGAGTCACATCACATCGTGGAGACGGTATTCCGTACGTACGCACGAGCGATGATATCGTTCCCATGGTCATAGAATTGTATTGGAGTGTATGTATACTATTTCAGAATCAATATCACATTACAATAATAATATATATTCATTCTTTACACCATTATACCCATCCAAGTAAGGTGGTGGTGGAAAATAGATTACACCACGTCGTGGAGACGGTATTCCGTACGTACGCACGTGCGGTGATTTCGTTTTCCGTAGGATGGATAGATGGTGAAATAGGGTTCTTACAAACATATAATAACATATCAGTATATGAGTGATACTGATGTTATTAATTCATAATTAAACAACTAAAGAATAAGAAGTGGAAGAAGAAATAATGTTGAATGAATCGGTAACGGACATTACCTCTTTTTTGATGCGCTTCTTTGAGACCTCCTTTTAGGGCACTAAAATTGATCTTTGAAGAAGACCAGGACCTCTATGATTTTTCTAGGGAAGTGGAGAGAAGAAATTGGTAGGTTTTGGCTGATCTTGAAGGCGCAATGTTTTGTGAGGAAGAGAGGGAGGAGGTGACCTTTTATAAGGGAGGAGAGGGGCACCTTTGGAAAAACTAAATATATTATTTTATTATAAAGTTATATTCGGTTTTTAATAGCTAGAAATTGATTTATTTCTAATATAAGGTGGGGTTGGGTCGAAATAATCTCATACAATAGAATTTGGACAAGTTTAGTTTACTATTTTAACCTTATCATTTAGATTTAACTTTAAGTTAGATAATTTTACTTTTACCGTGTATTTTTGTGTTCTTACACTATAAGGTTAATAAACATACTATAACATGACAAACGAACCCCAGGTTGTTTATTATTAATATATATAACGTTTTCTAAGACATTTGGCCGAACCTTAGATTTTTAGGAAAAAAATAACAATTAATAATATAATATTTTTTTTAAAAACTATTTTTTTGTCAATTTTGACACTATTTAGTAATTGATTTTTGTTGAAAATCATAACAGAACGATTAGTTCGAAAAAAGTTAATTAAATAAATACTAAAATGTCATATTAACCTATAAAATTATTGGAATTCATAAAAAGTCTCAATTTACAATTATTTGGGTATTTATAACATCAATTATGTCAATATTTCATTAATAAGATAAATACTGCATCTTCTTTGTGTCATAAATAAATAAAATTATTTATTGTCTAAAAATTACAAATAAAATAACATTATTTATTAAATCGTTTTAGATTTTAATGAATATTTATAGTCGTATTTATCTTATGTATAACCCTATATTAAAAATTATTTACTTATTAAACATTGATTTTAACTATTTTAACCCTTCATTAAATAAATTAATAATAAATGTCCTAATCTAATCCAGGTGGGCCTAAATGGACATATTTTATTCATAAGGTTGTTTTTGGTCTAATTACACTTATACAATAGAATTAGGACATGTGTTAGGTTAATAATAATATCATTTATACCCTTAATTACCCTATTTACTTTTAACCGTGGTAAAAAAAGTAAAAAGGTACTATTCACCAAAAATTATTTTAATCTCATTGAACCACATTTTACTTACTGACATCAACAGTGTCTCCCAAATTTTTTAAATTCAACTCACAAAAGCGGTAAAATTATGTTTTATGTGAATTTGAAAATTCTCATAGGAGGTGGGTAAAAGACGGTGAAAAGTTCAATAATATTTTTATGTATCTAAAAATATTATAAAATGACTTAAATGAGTTACATTGAACTTATATAGGTGTTATGTATCAATTTTGACCTAATATAAATTTAAATAAAATAAATAATTATTTAAATAAAAAGTCGGTTTTTGAATAGTAACCCAGTGTTTTCAGTATTCATCAAAAATTGAAAGTTTCCAGAAAAATACCAAAATTTCACCCTAGGCTAATTTCGATATTCCGAATCCATAAATGAAGTCCATTTTGAAAAATAAAATTTAAAAAATTTCAAAAAGTGGTTATTACGATTCATAACGACCAGTTTTAATAATATTTTAATAGCATATCATTGTTTAGTGAAACTCGGTATTGCGTATGATGCAAACTATCAAGGATGGTCGTGATTGCATGTAAAGAAAGACAAGATAGTGTTGTGTGTAGTGAAATATTCCTTTGATGATTTATATAAAATAAACACAAAATATTTCTTATAAAAGTTTCGGGTGTTACATTTACCACCATCAAAACCTTCCTAATTAATTTATAAACATCCTTATCCTAGTATTAGATACTATCGTATTCTTAAAAAATCATTATATTCTTTCTTAAGAAATGATCTAAAGGAGACCTACTAAACATGAGGTAATCATCTTACCTGATCTCATTCATCTTATTTTATAATCTACCTCCTCTAAATAATTGGTATTATTAATGAAATAAGAAATTAAAAATGATTAATATTCTAAAAATTTATTATGATCATTCAATCACCATTATCTTCCTGATTTTTCATCCAATGAGATGTGGAAATATTGCTCATACGTATATGTGGATTACCACATATACCTAGTGATACAATTCATTTTCTATTACCATATATAATTTAATGTTATTATAATGGATTTAATGGTTGAATATTTTATTTATGACTTAATAGTGTAATTATAATAAAATTTATACCATCTTAATTTCCAGTAAATTCAAAAATAATAATGTCACTCTTACTTATGTATGAACTACAAAATCCCTGAAGCAATGTGACTCATTATTCATTTCTTCTTTAAATAGATCATAATATGGATAGATTTAATGAAAATATATAACACATAATTATATATAATATAATAATTTGTCTATAAATTTGAATTAATATTTTTTTTCTATTCATCATTTGAAAAGTGAAAATAATATTCAAGCATATGTATGGTCTAATGTCTCTGTTAATGGTGTAATTGTTTTTTCTATCACTACTTATTTTTTGATGAATTTATATCTCTATATATAATGAATATATATGATATTTGTATAACTATTAACATTATTTATATTATGTAACCAGGAAACATTTATATGTACTAGAACATCCATGAGGAAATTCTAATGGGAAAAAATAGTTAACACCAACAAATGATGATTTCAACAAGGAATTATTAACAAATGGGTGATGAAATTTTATAAGTGGATAATATGTGTTTTTATAAAAATTTAAATGATTATATTTTATGATAATTATAAATTTAAATTTATTATATACGAGGTTCGATCACTTTGAATGAAATTTGAACTTGAGGTAAGGTATTATCATCTAAATTTTTCTTCTTTGAGATATATGATATGTAATGCACCTATCATCATTCAAGAGGAGTATTTATGATACCATTTAAGTGTATATCATCAATATACTTTTTATTTTTTGAATTTATGGTTCATTTTATGTTATTATTTTATGTGTATTATGATTCATAAGTTTCTATTGTAGTAAGAGTTTTTTGTTATAATCTCATTATTTATCAGGATTATTTATTATTATGTTTATGATGATAAAATTTCATGATCTACCAATTAATGATATCAT
The DNA here is from genome assembly GCA_963277665.1 of Viscum album. Taxonomy (NCBI): domain Eukaryota; kingdom Viridiplantae; phylum Streptophyta; class Magnoliopsida; order Santalales; family Viscaceae; genus Viscum; species Viscum album. The sequence continues at coordinate 2,099,519,477 of OY728122.1, forward strand.
TATTTTTAATATCCTAATGTTATTTATAGATATTACATGCCTTTATTCCCTTTTTTCATATTTAGGTACATAAGATACAGAATAAATATTTTTACGGAAATTTGATTTTATTTCTCTCTTCATTCAAAAATACCTTTTATTCTAGGTCTATATTTTATTTTAAAATATTTTCAATAATTTTTTATCAATTATAAAAGGTTTTTTAATTTCATTTCCCCATGCATGATTTTTTTGAAAAATAGTATTAAATTAATCATCATGTCATTTTCAAAGTGAGGTATTATTGACATTTTATCAAAAATGGGAATGAAAAATCATTATTAACTTATACAACCTAAACATGATTCCCCACATTCATGTATTCTCAATTATTTCAAGAATAATATTTTTTAAGGTTTCTATGACACCCAAAAACTTATTTCTCATGTAATAATAATGTTATCATTTTGTTCTGTTTAATTTATATGTTGTATGAACAAAACGTGCAAACTAAACACCCGACGATTTATTTATTTAAACACTGAAGTTTTTACATTACAATAAGAAAAAAGGGAACCACACTACCCAAAATTCCTATTATGAGACCTATTCTAATGATAGGGAGACCACCCAATACCACGAAGACCCCAGGTATATAGTAAGGATCTTTGAAGTCCGTCACAATAAACATCAGTATGGCTAGAGCCACTAAATCGACACTGAGAATCTATAGTACGACAAACAACATTTTTCACCAAGTTGTATTGAATATGAAACAAATAACATTCAAGTTTATATAAGGCCTCAATTCGACTATATTCATTTAGGTGACCGTTGAGTCTCCAAAAACTATAAGACCATATAGCCATTGGGTATTTTGATAGTATAAATTAAAATGTTTTGTTAAAATTAGGCCTTCTAACATTAAATATATAAAATATTTTTATAAACTTTAAAAAAGATAATGAATTAATATTTTAGCTACACTTAGTGTGATTTATAAATGAGGTATGGATTTGAAATAATTTTCAATTATTTCTAATGTATTGAAAAGATTTTATGAATGTTTTCATTATTAATGGCTAAACGGAGATCTCAACTAAGAATATTTTTGTTGATTTATGTAATAATAATATAAGAATTTCTTAATGATGTATTAAAAATTGATTTATCACTTTTTTTTAAAACATTACCATTAATAAAAATAAGGAAAATATTACAGTTATAGTAGGGAAGTCATATTTTGAGGAAACCTATATATATTGGACAAAAATTAAATTTTTACACAGATAAATTATAGGTGAGTACCCCACCTAGCTAAGGCACACCTTGTGGAAGACCATAAGGTCTTGATTAGATTCTCACAATACCCCTGGTCAGTATCCCAGGGGTACTATGCACGCAAGGTGTGTGCTAAGTCTCGCACATGGGTGCGTGTGTGAGGACTAGAGTGCATCACCATTCGAGGCGGCACAGAAGTATGGGTGGGTGAAAAAGTGTGCTCATAGAATAACCCAGCATGGGGCGGTACTCAAAGGGGAGAGGGAGAAATCTGAGAATAGGCTTGGGGTCCCTGGTATATAAAAGAGTTGAAAAGTTTACTCCATTTTGATGTCGGATGGAGAAAATTTAACTGGGAACTGATCTGGGCCTTTCGATCATGCCGACGATGATCTGAACCACCCGATCAGTTCCACTTTCTAACCTCAGCGGCCACATATATCATCTTCAATTTTTACATCCATTAGATTGAGTTTCGATCTAATCGTATTCATCCATGTTTTTTTAAAACCCCATTTCACTCACAGCCGTTAGATCACAGAATATTTAATCTGAACCGTACATATTTTTTAAATCCTTGCATTGCACCATAGTCATTCGATCTTCTCCACATTAGATAACATCCATTCACTCTTTTTCTTGTCTTTGATCTCGCACAGTGTCTTCTTCCTCTACATGCACCAGACCAGTTGCCTCATATTCCTCAACCTTTTCATTTTCTTCCTTTCTTGTGACTCCTCCCATCACTATCTGAGGCCTCCCTTTGCTCGTTTTTCCACAAAGACTCACCCCCAGTCACATTATAATCCAAATAGGTCTAATTTATCCTCTCAAATTGTATTAAACATCTAATATATAGAGTTTATACTTTATAACTCTTTATTCATTTGAAATCTATGGGGTTTCATGTTCTCCAACATCTCCTTCAATACTCCTTCTAGTTTCTCAAACCTCTCCTCCTCCTTCAAACAGGTAATTATTCATTATAAATTCCCTTCCTTTTTCAATCTCTAATATACACATTTTATATACTGGTATATAAATTTTACATACACCAATATAGCTTTAACCTACCCGGTTTTAAATGTGCCATGTGTTGATTTTCAATGATGATTTAAAATGTAAGGGTCCTAATTTTCTTGTTTGGATTTGGTTTTAGTATATATATATATATATGTATATATATATATATACATTCAGTTGGGTGTATAACATACTAGTTTCTTTCTAAGATAGTGAATTATTGATTTTAAATGATGATATTCACTCTTTATCATGAAATGGTGTGTGATGTTTTGTTGTTCTATAGGTTTATAAGTATATATAATTATTTATATGTACATAATTTATAAAAAAACTCTTATATTACCTGGCTTGATTTTTTATTTATTCACCATTGATTAACTAATGTTACTAAAATGTTATAAATATTCATGTTTCATTACACATATGATGTATGATCCTTATAAAAACATTATATAATCAATTAAATGTATTTATATATAATTTTATATTCATATAGGTTTAGTCAAACCACTATTAGGTTTGATGTTAAGTCTCCTAAACAATGAGTATCAAATTTTATGTAGTTTTTTAAAATATAAAGAATTATATTTTTGTACAAAAATCATATATATGTATATATGAAAATATGTATTTTCATATTAGGGTTTTAATCATACACTAATTATATTCTCATAAAAACCAATTTTTTGCGATTTAATATGATTTTTGTCACCCTAGTGTATGCCCTCCTAATACTTTTAGTAAACAAAAATAATCTATTTTTTTATAAATTACATTAATCTGCCGTAATAAATGTTTTCTATTATAATGTTGTATTTTATGAAATATTTCATTTATCAACAGGTTTTTTAAATATGAAATACAATTATCAGAATTTTAGTATTATGAATTCTAAAATATAAAATGTTTACATTCATAATAAGGATTTTAGAGATTTTCATCTCATTCCATAAATTAGTGTTTAATTTGCTTTAGTTGTTGACATATGTGTTTCCAACCATTCATTTCATTCATTGTCATCCATTAATAGAATTGTTATAGGCATGAATTAATTAGTTTACACAAATTCTAAACAAATGGCCTTTTATGAATTAACGATTTAAATTATTCAAAATGGTATGGGAGACTTTGAATAAATATGAAATGAGAAAATTAAACTATTAATGGCGGCATGGGATACTTTGAATAATGTAAAATAAGAAACCAAGTATTATGTGACACTTGGAATGATAAGGGATAAGCAATTTAATAAATTGATGTGGTATGAGCACTTTGATTTATAGAAATGAGGAATGCATTAAACTTATTTAAGGGTCAGGTGGGGCCCGCGACAACCCCTCAATTCATCAGTAGGTCTCATGAGACAAACTATGTTCGTGGAATAAGGCCATGAAAAATTAATGATTTATAGATTTTGGCTGAGGCCTTAATCATTAGATTCCTTGGATGAGGCCTTAACACGGTCCCAAATATTGCACTTTCTTCATTATAACTATGTAAGTTAACTAACCAAGAGAATATTCGACTAGTAGAATATTTTTCATTAAAGAACATATGTTTGTGGGAATCAGATGTAGTAAAAGCTTATGGCTTATTAATTTTTCAGCACTCAGAGATTTAAGATCCAATGTATGATTCATTTTAGTAAAAGATAAAATTGAAGTTATTATCAAATGCGAAACTCTGAACATATATTACTCATAGTTTTAAATCTTGTACTTGCATATCTACATGGAATTCCTATTTAAGTTAGAATGAATTTTACTTATGACACGATATGATCTGTATGAGAATTATTATATGTGAAACATGTATCCTTGTAACTATGATAGTATTTCTTGAAATATTCTATTCTAATTCTTTGAAAAAATGTTATTTTATGATGCATGGGTTACAACACTCCTTAAGAAAAATTTTTATGAAATTTTTTAAAGGAATGTTTTAAAAAGGTTTTAATTGGTTTGTTATAATATTTTAAAACCCCTTATTTGGCATTCATATGTTCACCCTACATTTTCAACCTATTTTCTTTTACAAGTTTAGTAGATTGGAGTCCCTCTATTTGGGTACTACTTAATGAAAACTTTTTGTTCAGTTTTAAATGAATTGTAATAATTGAATCTGATTTTCTAGGACCTAAACCAAAATTATCCTCTTGAATGGAACATGTGTGTGTGATTTCCACTCTTCATTTACAAAATAAATTTATACACCATGTTTTATTTGAACTAGGAACTGGCTTCGTGGAAGCTTGAGGCCAGGGCCTGATAATTGGTATCCGAGAATTTTTTTTAGAAAAACATTTAAAAATAAAACAATACTAAAAACATGATAATGTTTTACTAAGTGAAGATTTCTTAAAAAATTTAGATTGAAAACGAATATAGTCTTTTTTCACTTACAATAGAAGTTTTAGAAACTATATTATGAAAATAACGCTTAGAAGGATATGAGATTTTTGAAAGACTTAAGCTATCATGAAGACTCCTTTACCATATATCTAATTATACTCGACATTTTTTTAATGATGATCACTCAATTCTAATTATATGAATGGAAGGGAATATATTATGAGGGTTTTTTAAGTGTTTTACCCTATCATATAATTTTATATCACGAGGGGAATTCCAATAGGATGACCTATATGGTGACCTATGAGGAGTATACTAATGTCAAATTTTGACCTACGATCTCTATGGAACAATTATGGTAATTGGAGCCCTTGATGATGAGACTATGTATTTACATTGTCGACATCATGTTCAAACTGATGCCGACTAGATACTTGACATGCTTCTCTCACACTGAAATATAGGTTCCCACATGTTGTTGATCATAGCTACCAGCGTTGCATCTGGACCCAAGAGATTGAATAATTTAGAACCACTTTTGGGATCCGCTTATCTGGGGATTTGGGAAATCACCAACACCATTGAAGTGTCATTCTGGTGGATTTCATAAGATCCACACTAGTGTTGTGAGAGTGAGAGAGTCATTATGTAACACATGTGGTTTTTCTAAACCTTCTATAATTGAATAATTTTATATTTTTGGTACTCTAACATGATTTTAGAAATAAATTATTCATTCTAATATGTTTGTGCCTTGATAAACAAAACATCTCTTGAAATTTTCAGATTGAAGACATGTGTTCACCAACCAACCTTATATCACTTCCTACTGAACTTTTAGAGATTATAATTATCAATACATTCACAGAGGAATACCAACCCTATGAAAACTTATGCCTAACCTACAAACAACTCCATTGGGTGTTAAACCAGCCAAGCATCCTCCGTCATTACTGAGTAAAGAATTTTGCCTATTACTGTATTAAAAATGAACTATTTTCAGAATATAGGCAAAGGGGAAATTATCATGAAGCTTATTTTCTATGTTTCACATTGGCTGATAACTACCGAGTTGTAGGTAAGTTTATAAAAACCACTTTAGAAATTTATCATCAAGTGGCCTACCTATTCCAGATCCTGAGTTTTAGTAGGTACAAGGACCTCTACGACATGAGTATTTTCAAGCATAATGTGGTATGAGGGATTTATAGGAAATGAATCCACTCTAAAATCTCTGACATCTACACTACTCATGACTCTCAATGGAAGGTTGACTGCTTTATGCTCATGTCTGACCCTAGTAGTCCAAAATTTATATAGACCAAGGAAATCAAGGAGCTGAACACTACCCTAAGTACCCATCTGAGGTCATGAGCACCCAACCCACAGTGGTGGTTCTAGTGAAGGGATATTGGAGATAATGTGTGATTAGTGTGGCTAGTGGTTGTGATCGAGTATTTTGGAATTTAGAGGATGAAATTCGTTGATGGGGTGGATAATGTGATGCCAAAGAACTTATTTCTCATTAAATAATAATATTATGGGTTTTTTCGATTTAATTTGTATGTTTTCCGAACAAAACTAGCAAACTAAACACTAGGGACATTATTTATTGAAACACCAAAGTGTTTTCATTTAAAAAAAACAAAGGAAACCATACTACCCAAAAATACATATTAATATACCTATTAATATTACAGGGAGACCACCCAATAAAACAAATACCCCAAGAATATATTAAATATATTTTAGACCCATCATAATAAACATCAGTATGGCCATAGCCACTGCAACCACACTGAGCATTAGTGGTCTGACGAGCAACATTTTCACCATGTATTATTGAATATGGAACACCCTAAAACATTTTTATATAAGGCCTCAATTCAACCACTTCCATTTAGGTGACCGTTGATTCATCAATGGCTATTAGACCATATAACCATTGGGTGTTTTGAGCATCTAAATTAAAAAGATCTTGTAAAATTAGTCCTTATAACATTAAATATATGAACTCTTTTTATAAACTTGAAAAAGTATAATGAATTAATATTTTAGCTACATTTGTTTGATTTCGAAACGAGGTATGGATTTCAAATATTTTTCAAATATTTAAAATGTATTGATAAGATTTTATGAATGTTTTCATTATTGATGTTTAATCCAAGATCCTAACTATGAATATGTTTTTGATTTATTTAATACTAATATAATATTTTCTTAATGATGTATTGAACATTGATTTATCATATTATGTTTTTAAAACATTAGAATCTATTAACCTAAGGAAAATATTAATGTTTTAGTAGGGAAATCATATTTTAAAGATACTTATATATATTTAAAAATAAATAAATTTTTTACTTAGCTATAATATAGGTCAGTACCACACATAGTGGAGAGACACCTTGTGGAAGCCCTTAAGGACTAGATGCGATTATGACACAACCCCTGGGCAGCATCCAAGGGGCAGTACACATGCAAGGTGTGTGTTAAGTCATGCACATGGGTGTGCTTGCAAGGACTAGAGCACGCCATCATGTGGGGAGGCACAACGGTATGGGTGGGCGCATGATTGTGCTCGTAGAACAACCCGGTACGGGGAGGTATGGGTATGGGAGAGTGAGTAATATAAGCATACACTTGGAGTCCGAGGTTTATAAAGGAGACTCATATTTCACTCTATTTCAATGTGGGATGGCGAAAATTTAACTAGGAGTGGATCTGGGTTGTTTGATCACGCCATGCACGATCTGAGATGGCTGATCAGTTTGGATTTCGAACCTCAACAGCCATGGATATCCTCCATGTTTTTTAACATCCATTTGATTGAGTCTTGATCTAATCGTAGCTATCCACATTTTATAAATACTCCACATCACTCAGAGCCATCATATCACAAACAATATAATCAATGCTATCCATCCTTTTTAAATCCCCACGTTGTACCATAGATGTTCGATCTTCTCCACATTAGATCCCACCCATTCACTCTTTTTACGGTCTTTCCTCTCCTAAGGTGTCTTCTTCCTCTGCACACGTTGAATAAGTAGCCTCTTATTCCTTTACCTTGTCATTTTCTTCCACATCTGTGTCTCCTCCCATCACCATCTAAGGCATCCCTTTTCTCGTTTTCCACAAAGACTCACCCCTGGTCATATTATAAACTAAGTAGGTATTGTTTATCCTCACAAGTTTAATTAATCATATAATATATATAGTTTATATATTATATCTAATTTTGAATTTGAATCCTACAAGTGTTCATCTTCTCCATCATCTCCTTAAATCCTCCTTTGAGTTTCCCGAACCTCTCCTCATCCTTCAAAAAGGCATGGGTTCATTATACATTGTCTTCCCTTCACAAACTCTAATATACACTTTTTATAGGATGATATATAAATTATAAATACACCCATATAACATTAATCCACCCAGTTCTAAATCTTCCAAGAGTTGACTTGAAATGATGTTTTAAAATGTAATGGACCTAATTGCATTGTTTTGATTTCGTTTGAGTACGTATATATATATTTATATACACACACACATTCGGTTGGGTGTATAACATATTGGATTCATTCGGAGATAGTGAATTCATGATTTTAAATGATGATCTTAATTCCTTTTTGTACAAGGTTGTGTTATGTTTTTATGATCAATAGGTGTAAAAGAATATATAATTATCTATATGTATATAATTTATAAAAAACTTTTATTAATCATGGAATTATTTGAGATTTATTCACCATTTATTAACAAATGTTCCTAAAATTTTTTAAATATACAAGTTTCACTAAACATATGTTTTATTATCCTTATAAACACTTTATATAATCGGTTACATGTATGTCTATATAAATATATATTCATAAAGGTTTATTCAAACCCCTATTATGTTTGATTTTAAGACACCTAAATAATGAATTTCAAAGATTAAGTATTTTTGTAAAATGTAACGAATTATATTTTTGTACTAAACTCTTTTATATGTATATAAGACTACATGTATTTTCATCATTGGGTTTTAATCATAACTGATTATGTTCTCATGAAAAACAATTATTGGAGATTTAATAAGATTTGTGTCACCCTAGTGTATTCCCTCCTAATATTTTTAGAAGAAAATAATACATTTTTTCTCTAAATCCCTTGAATCTTCTACAATAAATGTTGCCAATCATTAAGTTCTGTTTTACTAAATATGTCATTTATTCACATGTGTTTTAAATATGAAAAAAAATTACCAAACTTTTGTTATTTTCTATACAGAAATATAAAATGTTTACATTCCTAATAATGATTTTAGGGTTTTTCAACTCATGTGATAAACTAGTGTTTAATGTTTTTTAGTTATTAACATATGTGTTTCCTTCCATACTTGTCATTCATTGTCTTGCATTGAAATAAATGTTATATGAATGAATTACATTGATTCTTTAAATTCTAAAGAAATGGCCTTTCATGAATTAAGAATTTAAATTATTCAATGTGGTATGGAACACTTTTAATAAATATGAAATGATAAAATTAATTTATTGAATGAGTAATGTGACACTTTGAATATTTTTAAATAGGAAACAAAGTAATATGTGACACTTAGAATGATAAGTGATAAACCATTTATTAAATTGAAGTGGTATGTGGACTGTGAATTATAGAAATGAGGCATACATTGAACTTATGTAAGTGTCGGGTGGGGCCCACTACAGTCCCTCAATGCTTCAGTAGGTCTCATGAGACAAACTACTATCCTGGCATAAGGCCTTGAAAAATTTATGATTTATGGACTTTGGCGGAGTCCTTAATCATTATATGTTTTGGCCAAGGCCTTGATGTTGTCCCACATTATGCATGTTCCTTATTATGACTATATAATTTAATTAACCAATAGAATATTCTACTAGTAGAATATTCTTGGTTTATGAGATTTTATTATGGAAATTAGATGATGTAAAAGCTTATAGCTTATTAATTATTCATCACTGATATATTTATGATACAATGTATGTTTCATAGTAGTAAAGGATAAAATTGAAGTTATTATTTTATGTGCATCTCTGAACATGTATTATTCTTTGTTTTATATCATGTACTGGCATTTCCACATATCATACCTATTTAAGATAGAATGAATTTTTCTTTTTACACCATATGATCTAGATGAGCATTCTTATAAGTGACACATGTTTCCTTGTAACTATGTAAGTATTTATTGAAATGTGCTCATATTATAATTAGAAAAAATGTTAGGCTATGATGCATGTGTTACAACACTCCTTAGGAAAATGGTTTATGAATAATTTTAATGGAATTTTATAAAAATGTTTTAATTGGTTTGTTATATTATTTTAAAACCCTTTATTGGGAATCTTTTTCTCACCCTAAGTTTTCAATATGTTTTCATTATAGGTTTAGTAAATTTGAGTCCCTATATTTAGTGACAGCTTAATGAAGTTTTATTTTAGTTTTAAAGATATTTTAATAATTGATCTGATTCTCTTTGACCTAAACAGAAATGATCTAATTGAACGGAACATGTGTTTTTAATTTAATCTCTTCTTTAATAATAAAATTTACACATCATGTTTTATGTGATCTCAGCACAAACATTGAGGTGTCTTAGGGCTGGGGCATCACAGTTCCTTTAAGATAACATGTTTCATTTATATTTTGTAATTTATTATATTTTAATGAATATATTTCAATTTAAAAATGATATTTTCCTTAGTAAATATTAAAAAGTGATTTGTTTAATTAATTTTAATAAATGATAACATCTATTGATATTAATTATGATTTATTCGGGATATTATCTATTGATACCATCCATAATCGTTTTCTAGATGGTTTATGAATTTGATGATGATATGTTAATGAAATATTAATCCTTTCAAAGGGTTATGATATATGATGAATTATTTATGATACTGTTGAACATAAATAAATGTAATATGATTATGTGACCTGTGGGACCAAAATTATATAGGCCACCATTGAATTTGGGTATGTATGAATAACTCATGAAATAAATATTCTACATTTGAACTTAATTTCCTATTGAAATCTAATGGCATGGACCTAGTTTTCAGGTACATAAGATTATGCATGGACCATATTTACAGTCGCCAACTTAACGAGTGAACATGTTTCCCTTTATGAATGTTCACAACTTTATAGTCATATGTTTTTACAAAATTTAATTGTGTATGTTATTCTCTTGTGGACCATGATTGACTATTGATATTTTCAAATTCTTACAATTATTGGTCTTTTTTTATGATAATGTTTTTGTCTATGAATCATGTTTGTGATCTATAAAAAAATGTCTATGAAATTTGTAATGTATGATCATGATTTAATAAACATATTCTTATATTATGCTAAAATATTATATATATATATATGTGTGTGTGTTGTATTTTTAACCTTACTGAGTGTCCGAGCTCACCCATTCTTATGGTTTTCCTTCCCTAGGTTAAAAATAAATGTTTTTGTGGGATATTATAAGATGAAATCTATGTAGGAAACAATGATGATATTTCATGATATAAGCGGATTATGTATATTTTATCTAAAGACACAAAACCCTTATGGTTCTAGAATTGATATAAATGTTATGTATTGTATATTCATCTAAAATGAAGTAATATTCATGTAATAAAAATATAGTTCACTAGAGTTGGTATCAGATAAGTTCTTAGTAAATATTTAGAGTTTATGGTTTGAGAAATTTGGAATAAACCTAGGGATAATACTAAGTACAGGATAACATACTATGCTTTGGTAAGTAGTAGAATATGGGGTTTCCACAGAATTATATCCCTATATTAATACTATATGTAAATGTGGAATTAGAACAGATGAATCTTAGTGTAATATAACTAAGAAGAGTTGGTCGAGTAGATACCGACCATAATTCTAGTGCATGGTGAATATTCCCTTATGGAACACCTAATATGACACTCTTGAGGGGATATTCTTGGGATAAATCAAATTTTTTAAACAATTATGAATGATTTTGATAGATGCAACCAAGGATGGAATAGGTTAAACTTAATGTGTCGTGTAATGAAAATAATGTCTTATGATTTAGATATCCAATGAATGATTTTCGATTATTATATGACTTATCAATATGAATAATTATTATCGCACTATATATTTTGATTAATCAATGGAAAAACCCTAAAGGAATCATTTGTGCAATGAGAGTGATGAAAAATCAATAAACATCCTTGTGGGAAACCAAATTCTTATCAGTTGGGATGGAATATTTTGTGACCATTCCCTCTCAACTCTATCAATTTATGAGTTGTAATATGGATTGTGTTGAACTGCATAATACACCAAGTAGGGGTAAAGATTCCATTAAACTTTTATGTGAAAAAATCCACCCTAATTTTATTGTAATTGTGAATCATTAGTTTCTAGTAAATGGATTAATGCGATGGAAAATATTTTTTCCATTATTTAGTTCTCTCACAAAGAAATTTCTTCCATGAAGTTTATTTTTTTATGTCAAAGAAAATCAATGTTGGAATCTTATTTAGAATATAAGTCAAGAGTAATTCATTGGTACTATGGAATGGGTTGTGTTTAAGAGGATATTTTCCAGTCAGTACTTTCTTTATATGAAATACCATCTCCTTGAATAATGTACTTCATTTTTCTGTAACTACCATTTATGGATAACAATAAATATATATTTTATGAATATATATTATATTTAAATCGTGATTTACATTTTTGGGTGATGGAACCATTATAAACATAAAAGTACGGGATCTACCAAACCAAAATTATCATATAAAACAAAATAATTGACTATAAAAATGAGGATTTTAACAAGGAATAAATTAAAAAATAGATGATGAAATATTATAAGTGGTTAATATATGATATTATTTGTCTTTAAGTTATGATTATATATAATTAAAATAAATTTATATTTATTATACTTGACCTTAGGTCCTTTAAAAAAAATCAAACCTGAGGTAAAGGTTTATCATCTTAAATTATATTTATTGCAGAATATCATTTTATGTACAACCATTTTACTTCATACAGTTTAAATACAGAACCATTTACGTGTTATATCATTCATATAATTATTCATGATACTTAAACTTTCATTTGATGTTATTATTTCAGGGTATGTATAATTCAACTGCTACCAAAGTGGTAAGGAATTTATTTTAAAGTATCATTGTTTTCTGGGATAATTTATGATTAAGTTTATGATGATAAAATATCATGATATAACTCTCAATAATCACATGATTTTTATCCTATATATTTTAATGTAAATTATATGTTTTCATTTCATTTTCCCCTCTTTTAATACTAAAGTGACTAGAATAATATTTTAAACTAATTATGTCATTATTTTTCTCTTCGGTCAAAAATCCTTTTTCATCCATGTCTATTTTTTTCCTAAACAATGATTGGAGTCATGTTTTTACTATAATATATTGATATTTAAGAACATTTTAACCCATGTTTTAGTTTTTAAAGAAATTGTTTGAAAGGAATATTTATGTCATTTTCCAATTGAGGGAATTTTCACTTTTTAACAAAAATGTGAAAGGAATCTATATTTTAATGCATACTACATATACGGAATTTACCACATGTGTGAAAATAAATAATTTAAGATTATATTCAATGAAAATATTTTCCACTATATTTTGGGATTATTTATTATTTAAATAAGTTATTTCAAATTTTAAAAGGAACCTTTCTCATGAAATATTTTATGTGGTTCATGAAATAATTTTCATCTAAGATAACATCATTTTATGATAGTTATGATTTTTTAGGGATATGGTCTAATCATTTCATATTTATTCACTACAAATTTATTTCAATTCTTCCAATAGTGATATATCAATCGGTAAATGTACATTTTTTATTAGGGATGTATTTTACCAAAAAATATTCCTATGTCATTAAATTATCGTTAAAAACTATATGGATAAATATTTTTACAATAGATAAAATAATTATATAGAAATTATAGAAATACTAACATTGAATAATTTTTTTGGTCAAAATGATTATCAATAGATTAATAAAATTTATTTTTCTATTTCCAATATTGTTACCAACATTTATCCCTATATTATTGATAGTATTACTAATATTATTTTATATGCTATTATAATCAATACCAATGGTTAATTTAAAATTTAAAATTATTTTCAAAATAGAATATTATGTGTGAATTTTCCAACAATTTCTATAATAATATAATAATATAATATAGTTATTAAAAAGTATTAGAAAATTAGATTATATGAATCTCCAAAATACAATCCTTCATTTGAAAAAACATGTTAATATATACATTCAATAATAATTTAAAAACACATTCAAACTCTCTAAAATATAAATATCCAAGAAACATGTTAGAAACATGTTCAAACTCCAAAAAACACTACATGAAACTCCATTGCACTTCATCTTCTATCTATTTCACTATCGTTGTTTACATTTATGGTGGGGTGTGCACATATGTTTTCCACCAACTCAGTCATGACATGGCCATAATAATGGTGATTATCAATGATAGGATCCTTTTTGAATCATTAACTAGGTCATCCCTACTTTTTTATGTAGGTGACACTCACACTAGTAGCTGGAAGCATATGATCATCCCAACTCCTGAAATACATTCCTCTTTGAGTCACTTATTGATGGAAGCTGATCAACTCCAATCTCATAGTAGATGTAATAAAAATATTCATATCAAATAAAATTGAATTATAGTAGATGAAAGGAATTATTGAAATATAAATTCTTATTATGATATACTAGTTTCATTGCATTCTAGAAAGTACATTGTTTTTTATATATAATTATTTATGGGAATTAAGCGAAAAAATATAAACATTTAATTGCATTATATATATGTTTAATATTACACCTCAGAAAAAATAGATATGATTCATTGATGATATTTCCTTTCACCTTCACCCATTGAGGATTATTTACCCAACATTTTCATGCTAGCTTTTAGTTTCTGCATTTTAGTTTTAGCTACATGAATCTTTGATAAACATACTAGGTGTGTTGACTATTATAATTATGAACAACATCTAAGAAATTGGGTTTCTTTTGTATCTTCATCATGTATCATTTTCTATAACATTGAGAATGATATAGATAATCATCCTAGATGAAACCACCATCCAAAAACCCTCTACAAAGAATAAAATTTCAACAAAAAGAACCTAACACCTCAAGGTACCATAGACAAAAAAAGGAATGATAATGAATTTACTGAATCCAATGAGATGAAATCCATGAAAAATATTCAATTCTCCTCCATGATCCAAAATTATATAACAATATTGTCTTCATGTTACTATAAGAACTCATCATAGCATGAAACATTAGCCCACACCTATTGGGCATGCGCTTTATTTTATTCCTTTTCAATATCCTAAGGGTGGAGATTATGTTCACGTTAACTATTTACACTGACTATAGTATCCTGATGATTTTTCTAAAGAAAACATCGTGTTTATATAGAATGAAATATTATATAATAAGTGTTTCTAGTCATAATCCAAACCCAAAATAATGTTCTTTTAAAGTAAAAAAATAATTCATTTTTAAAAACAGTCCAAACAATGGCCAATTTCATTATACCAAGTGGTTTATGAATCTATCCCTTTATATTTCATTATTAATGTGTTTCTAATGATAGAAAATTTTCTATATTCAATGATCAATAAATTATGTTTCTCAATATTAATTAGGATAAATAACGAAAATTTATCAGAAAATATACTACAACATCAAAAAATACAAGACATCTAAAATTTTAATAAATAACTACCAACCTAAAACTAACACACATGAATTCCAATTACCTCTATGATATTAAGTTCAACAAAGATGAATCTATAAATATAAATTTCAATATTTCCCAATAATATTATCCAACTGAAAAAAGAAACTACTAATGTGAAAAAATCATTTATACATATTTATCAAGACTGAAATATTCATGAAAAATTATTAACAATAGATCAATTAAAAATATTTCAAAAAACCATTGATCATGTAGAAGGATATCATTAGTGTGGAATTAAATAAAAGAGTTTACAATATTGAATTTACCATGAAAACTTTAGAACTATAGTTTGTAGTAAAATCTGACAATATATCTACATGAGTTTTTAATAAAAAAAATCCCAAGCATAACTTATATAAATTTATGACTAAACTTTTATATCCTTTTCACAATTATATTTCTTATTATTTTGTTACATATTGTTATATTTGATTTCATTTACTGAAATTTTAGAAATTGAACCGACAAAACTATACTAAACAAAAAAAAAATATAATTGATTGAAAAAAGAAAATATATATCATGATTAAATAATAATCTCAATTCAAGAAGTTATTAGCCTTGACATAAATAAATGAATATATAAACTAGGGAATAATCTCATAAAATGTTTTCATTGGAAAGACTACAAAATGCATCCTTGATATTTCTTGTTAGTATGACCATGAAGCGTTTATACGAAATATGAATGTTTTAAATAGTGAATGA
Source organism: Viscum album (assembly GCA_963277665.1). Lineage (NCBI taxonomy): Eukaryota > Viridiplantae > Streptophyta > Magnoliopsida > Santalales > Viscaceae > Viscum > Viscum album. The sequence goes on from OY728122.1 coordinate 2,099,535,686, forward strand.
TGAAATTTTTTGGAATAATTGAATATAGAAAACCATATTTAACTATTCTACTCTACAAATGAGAGACATTTTGGTTTGAATCAAATTATGTATTAATATTTTCATTACAGTTTGTAGTCTATTCTTGCAATATTATAAAAAATGTGTCATTTTTTACTACAAATTTTGAAATAAATGATAAAAAAATGAAAATATTATATTTATATTAAAATAGTGGAGGAAAATAAAATCAAATTCTATGTATGTAATTATAATGTAATGTTTTTAAGAAGTACGTGGAAAACAAAGTAGATGGATGAAAAAGTAATGTCTTGTTATTAAATCTTTCCAATATTAGAATATTTGGAATCAATAATAATTTTGTTATATATAAAATTATAATGACAAAAATTTAATATACATTTAAGTAAATATTAATATAGGTTATGAATTATTTATTATATAGCAGATTTGTAATAAACAAAATATTCAATGTTAACTTACGATTTAGTTACATTGAACATGGTCTGAGTGACAATTTTTAGATTCCTATATATTTTTACAGTGTGATGGTTAATAATATGATAAATTACTTCATAGTTGGTTTTAAATCAGAAGTAATAATGAAGGGATTATAAATCTTGAAAAAATATACAATCAAATAGAGATAATATTTATTCATTATCAAAACTAAGGCCACAAAACCTATAAAGGTAGAATTTATGATTCAAGCATTCTTAATAGAGATTCACCAGAGTTCTAACATCCATGTACTAGTCTAATATAGTGTATTTTATTTTGGAGCACTTTTTGTGGGGTTTAATTCCTCAAGATGTGATTTCTAGGTAGAATTAGATATTAGGAAACCATTTAAATTTGTTGATCCAAACAGAATATATGAGGGGTCTTGTGGGAGGTCTCTGGTTCAATTTTACCCATGTACATATAAGCACAATAGGTTTATTCATTTCCTTGTATCTCCTCCCCGAACTGTCGTAATAGATGATATATCCAGATATAAATTTTGTGAAACTGGTTGATGCGAAAAAAATAAAGAAATAATCAATAAAATGTGTTAGGAATTTAATTTTTTTAAAAGTGATCATAATGGCCTTATTGAGTGCCATATAAAATTAAAATAACTAATTTATAAGGGAAGGTATCAAATAGTAGTTTCAATATAATAAAATAGAGGTTATCATTTACTAGGTGTCAAATAGTATGTGAAAAACAAAGTAAACTAAGATAAAATGAATGTAAAAAAACTGAATACATATCAACTTCCATGTATCATAAAATATAATCCATTGTTTAAAAAAGAATATATATTATTTTCATTATTTAATTATTAATTAATGAATGGGTTTTATTGAATTAGAATATAATGATTAATTCTAATAATTAAATTTTGATTAAGAATTAATTGTTAAAATAGGAAAATTATTTTAAATTCCCAAATATAAAATTATATCAAATCTAGCTTACACTTTATCATTGAAAAGATCTATGTTATAGTTTTCATAAAATGTGATATATTGGTACAAATATTTCATACCTTTTTTTTATACCCCGTTTCAAGATTCATAACCATGATTTAATTCGAATAACTAATCTAGTCACGTTTCATTAGCATAATTAATTACCTTTATAATATTATCTATCCCATATCTAAACTTGTTATTTAAAATAAATTATAAAAAATTATTTTTTGAAGAATTATTAAAATATTTTGATATTTATTGGGTAATCTTCAGATCCTCTAATAATTACTAAAACCTATTGATGATTATTTATTAAAAGCTTCATAATTTTCTTCTCTGGGTTTTATGAAAACATTTGGAATGGGTATTTATATAAATATTCAAATAGTTAGCAATGTTCATCCATTATTAAAATCCTTAGCAGTAATTATATAAATCATAAAAATATAATAAAATAAGGATTAAAATTTAGTGATTTCATGATAAAGGAAATTTCGGGTGCTAGTAGAAAAACATAGTCTCACACTATTATACAATGGATAACATATTAACAGATGGACAAAATAATGGAAAATAGAAAATGGTGCTAATAAGGAGAACCAGTGATGAATAGTGAACAAGTTAATAGAAAAACAACGTTGAATGGAGAACCAATGATTATGTGAATAATGGAGAACATATGTTGAAGGGAAAGCCTATGAAAAAAAGGTAGCATCTAGTAATAGGAAAACACATGGAAAATGTTACACATATGAATAACAAAACTGATACAAACTAATTGTTTAAGCGTTTCAATATCATATTGGAGGAATTTTTTTAACGCTAATTACAATTAAAGACCAGAAAATATTTTTGGATCAAAATAAAATCTCATTTCATCTAAAAAATATAATATTTTTATCATTAAAATATATTTATTATGATTTTGGTTCAAAACTGCAATAATATGTCAATTTTGGTAATACATTTTCATTTTCCCTAATTATAAATTGGGGATGATTTTTTAGTGTGGTTAATTTTATAAAGTAATAAATAATTACATAAATTATATAAAAATTTATTATTAAAAAATAACATATATATTTTACACATCCATTTTTTTAATTTGTAAATTTAAATTGATATTTTCATTTGATCTTTTATCTGTGATTTTATATTAAACATATTTATGTCCTAAAATATTTTAAATTATTAATATTATAAATCAATTTATAAAAATGTGATTTTTTATTAAAAAATACATTTTTAAAATAAATAACTCATAAATATGAATCCAATGACTTATTGAATATTTATTTTCATTGGATAATTTATTGCAACAAATTTTTTTTGATAAAATATTTTTTTGATAAAATATTTTATAATAATATATTTTTTTATTTGTAAAACTATTGATGGTATTAATATTGTATAGATTCAAATATAAATAAAATTATTGTTGTTATTTAATAATTAGTTCCAACATATTTATCGCATTATAGAAACAAATGATTACATAAAAAAATAATACCAGAAAACATAACATATGTTGGAATTACTAATTTTTCCCAAAAAATATATAATATTTCACTTAATATTTCTTGGTACAATTAATTTATTTTATAGTTTTTTAGTCTCTGGATGATTTATTATTGTATTGATGATATTATTATGAAACACGTTTCCTTCCAAAAATTTATGATATGTGATGAGTGATTTATGATTTCTTGGACCATATATTAATTAATTGTGATTATCTAATCGGTGATGCGAAAATGATATATCCCTATATTGATTTGGATAAATATTGATAAATCATGACCTAAGTATTTTATGCATGAACCAGATTTCATGTTCATAATTTTTTGCATTGACCATGTTTTTTGGTCTGTAAGATTATACATGTCCCATATTTAATTTTTTAAATATAATGAGTGAAAATGTTTGTTTTTGTACTTGTTTTGAATGTTATAATGTCATGATTGTTTTCACATTCATATGTAAATATTTTCTCTCATAGATGATGATTAATTATTTATGAATACAAACGTTTATGAATATTCTCTATTATTGAGATAATATATTGTTATGTAACTCATGTTTATGATTTTTAATAGATTTTTAAGGAAATATTTTATGTATGATCATGATATCAAACACTTATTATTATATTATGCCCATGTATAATATTTTATTGAAATATATTATGTTTCCCCTTACAAATAATTTGATCTCATGTTTTTTTAGTTTTTCCCTTCTCCATGTAAAGAGGAACCTTTTTTAGTATGCTATAATTAAGAAGCACTCTATGGGGGAAAATTGATGATATTTCGCGAAATAAGAGGATAATGTATCTATTTTCTAATGAAACTAAAACTTTATGATTTAGGAATGGATTTTAATTTAATGTATTTAATATTCATCCAAAATGATGTAATATTTATATATAAAAATTATGGATCTCTATATTACTAATTTAAATAGAGAGAAACATTGAGACAACCTATTATGAGTGCTATATATGTTTCACCTATTATCATATAAATATTCAAAAAATTATTTCATGAATAAAAAATAAAAAATATTGAATTTCATCTATAAAATGGCATATAATATTATTTTTTAAAAATATACTGAATACCATTCTAGATCACATAAATAAAAGGATAGATATGATATTTCTATTAAAAAAACTCAAAATGAAAACATCCTACTAGACAAAAAAATATGTTATTATATAAATACCACAGAATAATGAAGATGAATATCTTTAATGAATACCATCCATGTACATGGAAAAATTAACATATGTGGAAAATGATAAATAAATTGTGTTTTCAATTTATTAAAAATATTCAAAGTGAACCATATATAAAATGTCTAGATGTTAATTTTCAAAAAACATAGTTGATTTTTTTGAAACATTGAAGTTGGATTTTAAAATATAATTTTATAATAAGAAAACATTATTGATACATATTTATGAACATAGTTATTTATTAAAAATATAAAAAACATTTAAATTGATTTTTTCTTGTAAAATATTCCTTACGACATAATAATATTTTGAATAATAACAAACTTGATGGATAAAAAATGAAAATAAATGGAAAAAATTATAAATTTTTGTAAACAAATTATAAAAAAAATCTATATGGTAGTTTATAAACCAAAGAAAAATAAACATGTAGTGAATATAGAACTAGTCTCAAACAAAGTATATTTATATGAAAAATACACTACCTAACCTCTCGACTCACCACATACATCTTTCACTTTTGAGAATAAAAAATTATATTAATTTTTTATATTTTTAATAGATTTATCCATTTTAATTACCTTATTACTATTCCTTTTATGTCATTTATTACAATGTTTTAAATAGTTTTTGTGATCATTTTGGATGTTTGGAGGATGTTTAGTACATAATCCCAAAAAACAACATTAGATTGAACATGGTTAAATGGGCCATTCTAAAATATTCTACATAGTATTAATAACGAAATAATTATCATGTTTATACATTATATAAAAGATTATATCAATACATTAAAAGAATAAGTGGAAAATGAATCACTTGGATTCATGGAGATAACGGTTCACACATATTCATGAGAAAAAATATAATTTAATAATATATTAATGATTAATATGGAAAGTAATATTGTATTCATGATTAATCATAATTATGGTTTAGACATATTATATACTCATTAATTCTTTATTTTGAACTACCTATGAGATGTGGTGATAGAAACTAAAATTCATCACTTCATGGAGGTGGTAGTCCAATTGTACAAACAAACAATGTTATCAATTCCCTTAGGATGGAGAAAGAGACGAAAAAGTGTAATACTATAAAATATTACCATATAAATATATGGGAGACACTAATTTTATTATACTAGAATGTTTATGATATGTTTGAAAGAGGTATATGGTGAATAAAATTAAGGAACATAGTTAATTTATATTCCTCTTTATCAGATAACCTCTATGAATTTATCATTGAAGCATTCTAGAATAGTCAATTGGTGAGACATGAGATTCTCGGTCTTCAAGAGAAACACTAGGAATGGAGTTATAAAGGTATTGATCAAGATAAATGACTCAAGAAGTTCATGGAAGAGGGGAGAGTTGGAACTCTTTAATAATAAAGGGGAGGAGAAAAAAATAAATTTTTTCTTAAATTTTAAATATTTAAATTGTGTTAATTATATGAAATGTAAAACCTCAACATTTTGAAAATATTTTTCCCTTGAATAATATTTTTATTTACAACTTATTCCACAAATGAATATAAATTTTATCATAATTATTAAATAATATTATTGTGTTATTAAGGGGAATGTAACACCCAAAAATTTCAAAATATTTTTCCATTAACTAAACATTTTATCGATAACATATTCCAAGAAACAAAATTAAACTCAAATGATAAGTAATAATTTAGAAAAATAATTTTTATAGGAATTAAACCTATAACTTATAGAAAGATATTAATAAATTATAAAAAATACAAAATATGGTTTTGAACACTTATTATTCTGAAAGCTCATTTTTAAATAAAAGCATTTTTCATTTATGTATTTTATTTTAATTTAAACTATAAAATTATAAATACTAGAATTTTAATTTCAGAAAATGAAATTTATTTTTTTATTATTAACATTAATATTATATTAACATGAATTTTTTGGAATTTTCTAAAATAATTGATTTTTAGAAAAATAGTGAAAATAAAATTTTTCAAAAAAACTATCACTTTTATAAAATTATATTAAAGAAACTGTTTTAAATGTTTCTAGAACCCTTTTTTGTCAACAATATGTATTTAATAAGTTATATAAATGTTTTCAAATACACTATTAAATAAATAAAATTTCAGTTAATCATTTTTGAAACACGGCTCATATTTTCACCTAATAATATTTTATTTTCTTATATTAGAAATTGTTTGTTCTTTAAATATAGAAATTAAATATAAAATAAAATATTTTATATTTTATATTAAAAATGTATATATTATTTAGTAATTCCACTTTTATTTTTTATGATAAAAATTAGATTACGAAGATAAATGTTAAATACTGTGATAATGGACAAAATTATATTTTAAAAAAAATTATTTTATTAACATTGTATAATTTTTATCTAATAAGATAAATTAATTTTTTAAAAATATTTCATATAATATTATTTTTGAAAATATATAATTATATTAAAAAACATTTAACTCATAATAAATGCTAAATAATATTAATAACACATAATGGTTAAAACATTTTTTTTCTAAAAAAACCTATTATATATATATATAATGACATAATTTAAATGTCAAATTTCTTTTATATAGAGTTTTCGTTTTATTAAATTTATATTAAATTTATTTTCATCGTAAATTTTAAAGTGGTGTTCATTTTTTTATTAAAAAAATGTTACATGGGTAAAAAATAGTTATCCTGGAAACAATATGTAAAAGTTTAAATATAAGAATAAATGATTCACAAAATGTGTGTAAATTATTGGTTAAGAATTTATTGTCGCAATATCACCCCATAATCCATTATTTTTCACATTTCAGACTTGTGGTCCCGGTATAGAGTCATTCTGTAATTGAAAAATAAGTGGTTTTCATGGAAGTTCCTTTTTCTCAGTGTTATAAAATTCTTCATTATAACCTCATTATCAAATAGCTTTTACCTCAATGATTATGTCCCATAAAGGTGTTTTTTGGTCTCAATTTCTATTTCTTTAGTCGTACATATTCTTATCCAATATTTTACATTCATATTGTGTATATAATTCATATGTTTTATATTATATCATATATTATATTTTATTCATGATATTTGATGTTCAATTTAATGTTATTTTTCTTTTAAAGGGTTTATATTTAAATTTCACTTGAGTCGTAATAGATTTTTCAACAAAAATTCCTCCTCCATGAGTAATTAATTTACTAAATTTTTGGGATATTTTAATCCATCTTTTTTCAGTAAATTTTATTTTCTAATGGTAATTTCACTTTATCGCAAGGGAATCTATATTATGTCAATGATATCATATTCTTTAATGAAATACCTAACAAATTTATATTTTGATGTAGGAAATAATAACTGCCATTATTTTAAAAATATTGTTATCCCCCATGTCGAATTTTTTATCTTACCTATGATTTCTTATATTTTTGGGAACTCAAATATGGATTAATTTTTTTATACACATACTTATCATCCCCACCATTCTAATAGAAATTTTATTTCCCTATCATTGATGTAGGTTTTAGAAAATAGCTTCTACATATCAGAATGTTTTACATTTCATGGCTAAATTTCATATATTCTACAAAATTTTTTCCCAATAAAACCTTAATATATTTTTTTGACACTCCATTATTGTATATTTCATAAATATATATTTTTAAATTTATCCCAAAATTGTTCTATGCATCCTTTTTGAATATTAATTTTCTAAAAAAACTAGTGACTTTTTCCTTTAAATTGTATTTATAAAAATAGTAAAATAATATACTTTTAAAGACATAAGAACATATTTTCCATCGTTTGAATAAAATTTCCGAAATTTTAGGGTATTATAAAGTAAATTATTTTTCCATTATTCTATAAATTATAATTGAAAGGTATTTCAAGGAAAATGGTTATTGTTTCCATTATTTTCAAAACAAAATTCTAATATTCTTTTAAAAGTATTATTTATCTATTGGTTATGTCACGACCCATCCCCGTGGCCAATATCGTGACTACCCCAAGCCCACCTTCCATAGTCCAGGGGATGGTGACTGGCACCAAATGTGTAAATCTCTAAAGTGGGAAGGTATTGCCTTTATAATTGTAAAAAAACACATCAGAGTAAACAAATGGATGCAAAACACTAAGTAAAACTGTATACAAAAGAAGTATTGGAAAGTAAAAGGGGCCGGAAATACAAGCCGAACAGAAAAGTACAGGTACAACTGAAAGTACGTAAAACTGAAGTAAAGTAAAGCTGCTACTGGGTCATCCTCCGGGGTTCCTACCTGACGGGTAAGTATAGATGGCCTCCTCAGCACTCCACATATGTTCGTCTCCTCCATGTACCGTCACGCCGAGTGGTCCACCTTTGGGTACCGTCCACTCTTGCAACTCTCTACCTCAGTCAGTGTTGTCCGTCGTCTTCTACCAACACAAAGAGGTGTGAGCATCGCCCATTTAGGGGTGAGTATAATGATACTTAGTAGGGACCCTGAGACACTCAAGGTCTCACAAAATACAACAAGGATAAACCACAATGTATGAAATCAATGGATAACCATTACTAATGTATATTACCATACATATACCTAACTTATCTAGTTACCCATCTCAATCACGAGGAAAACACAAAAGTCATTAACTCATCTCCAACTAGGGTTTTCATCATCGAAACCATTGCTGTTGGATAATTCCTCCTCTCTCGAGTACAGTGGGCCTCTCACGATACCATGATGCTTCTCATTATCCTTGCACTGCTGAGGTTCTCCTCCTGTCTAGTACCGCGGGTCAGATGCCAACTACTAGGAGCTCCTCCAGTATGGGTCTGCTGCCAACTACTAGGCACTCCCCCTAATATCCTAAAGAGGTACTCCTCCTGTCGAGTACCATAGGTCTGACACCAACTACCAGGCGCTCCTCCGCCATGGGTCTGCCGCCAACTACTAGGTGCTCCCCACTGGGCTAGTCGAATCACTCTGAGTCGAATCGGTAAAATAGTCATCAGGTCTTCCGCTACTAGGTCTCTGAACTACGTGTTCTCATCACTTGAAGGATCCGATCCACGAGCTACTATGAAATACTCCAACAATTTAGAAATGCCCTGAATATGTATCTCAAAGGTCTGCCACGTCATAGGGGTCTCAATGCAATAGACGGCACGTCAATAAGATGCCCAGTCTGTTAGTTATTAGCCTTTTAGTATCGGGGGCATGGATGGATTCGTGTATGATACAACCTGACTGTAACTCAAATATAACCCAAACTCTAGTGGGGTATTCTCAAAGGGACGACATCATTCCAAGAATATCAGCGGCACAAAATGTTCATCAAACAGACGTCTGGTGCCAAATATGTGGCCCAAGAAGGTAATGGGTCAGTAATGGGCCAGGGTCTGGTCCGACCTGGTCGGACAGACTCAGCCCTACCTAGGCTGGGCTGACCCGGTCCGGGTCGACCCGGTCTGACTTGCTCGGTCTGACCCTGCCTATTGGGTGGGTCATCCTGCTATGTTTTGGCCCGGTCCTCCGGGCTCAGCCCAGCGGACCACGAGAGTGGTTCGGCCAGTGCTCGGGGCCAGTGCGGCCTCGAGCGTTGTGAGGGCCTGGGCCGGCATGGCTCGGCCCTAAGGGCACAACTATGCTAGTTCGACTAGGGAACTACGAGGGGGTCAGGACACTAGCTCTGCCGGGTGGCCACGAGAGAGCCGGGACGCCACGGGGGTACCAGGAAGGGCACGGGGGCACCGGGCAGGCCACGGAAGGGGCCGAGCAGGACGTGGAAGGAAAATCATGGTGTCAGGGGCACATGGTAGGGGACAACAGGGTGCCGGGGGTGCTGGCCATGGTGCAGCATGGCGCTGGGGGTGGCGGGTAGGGCGCCGGGCGCACCGGGCGGCGCGCGGGGAGCCGGGCGGTGCGCAACGGTGAGGGGGGGGGGGGGGGGCAGTGCGTGGGGCATTGGCAGGGCGACGATGGGGTTGGGCAGGCGATAGGGCCGGTCACGGGTTCGGCCGGGGCGCGCGCCGAGGAGGGCATTGGGAGGTCACGGGTAGGAGGGTCGTGCGCCGCTCGACAGACTGTGTTCAGCCGGAAGCACCGGTGTGCCGCAGGGGTGACACTATTCACGGAGGTCGTGGGTAGCACAAACTTCATCGTTGCCACCTTCGTTGCCTCTTTCTTCATCACCAAGACGATGTTCAATCTAAACAAGATTGGCAGTGGGGTTGGGCCATGTTTGTTTGGCCCCCACCCTCCGCATTTAGGGTGGTGACAAATGGTTCTCAAGAATGAAGCACAATATTCCACCCGTAAAAGAAAAACATCATCATTGTTCATTTTTAAAAGAAAGGAATAAAATGAAATTTAAAAGAAACTAATCCCATACTTTTGATTCACCGCTCTCCATTCTATGGCATCATGGAAAGATGGTCGGCGATCGGTGATATACGAACACGTCCCACATCGAAGGGTTCTGAGGAAAAAGGTCGGAGGGGGTTCGTTCTTTATAGTCGAAGGCATCCCACGCCGGTGTTCTTTCTCGAGAGAGTGTTCTTCGTTGGAGAGCATTCTTTATTGGAGAAAATTATCTCTTATCCAAAGCTCCACCAAAAGAAATTGCCCAAAATAATATTTTTTCTATTATTTTAATCATTGGCACAACTTTCAAAAAGGGGAAATAAATTACGTATGCTCCCCTAATTAATCCACAAGAGGTTGAAACATTAATTAAAGTGTATGGCTCAAATTAATTAAAAGGGTTGGCTCCATTTATTAAAATGGGAAGTTGGAGAGGCTCCAATGGTGGTGGCACCATTATGTGGGTAGTTCAAGGTTTCTCCCCACTTAATGAAGAGTTTCAAGGGGTGAAAAGTCGGGTGGTACCCAACTCATTTATCCTCCCAGGGGATGTTGAGTTCGGGTGGGCGACACCACCATAACACCTCATGAGAGGTTAAGGTTGGAGGTGGGGGACACCACACCTTGACCTCCCATGAGAGGTTACTGTGGTGGGGCCCACCAGAACTCAACCTCCCATGGGAGGATAAATGAGTTGGGGACCACCCAACTTGTAACCACTTGAAAATCTTCATTAAGTGTGGAGAACACTTGAACTCCCCACTTAACGGTGCCACCACCCCTAGAGCCTCTCCACCTTCCCATTTAATTAAACAGAGCCAACCCATTTAATAAAATGGTGACAACCACTTAAATTAATGTGCCAACCTCTCGTAGATTAAATAGGGGATCCTCTGTAATTTATTTCACCTTTTTGAAAATTTTTCCAATGATTAAAATAAAAGGAAACTATTATTTTGGGAAATTTATTTTGGTGGAGCTTGGGAGAAGAGATAATTCTCTCCAAAGAAGAACGACCTCCAACAAAGAACACTCTCCCGACAAAGAATGCCGACGAGGGATGCCTTCGACTTCGACGAACGACCCCCTCCGACCTTCTCCCTCAGACCCCTTCAATGTGGGATGTGTTCGTCTACCACGGATCAATGACCATCTTTCTGTGACGTCAACAAATGACGATCGGTGAATCAAATATTGGGATTTAGTTTCTTTTAAGAATCATATTCTTTATTTCTTTTAAAAAAGAATAATGATGTTGTTTATCTTTCATGGATGGAATATTGTGCTTCTTTCTTGAGAACCATTTGTTACCACCCTAAACATGGAGGGTGCGAGCCAATCCAACATGGTCCGACCCCTCCACCGATCATGTTTCGATTGAACTTCATCTTGGCGATGATCCAAGAGGCAACGAAGGCGGAAATTATGAAGGTCGCGCTACCAGCAGCCTTCGCGAATCGTGGCGCCCCTGCGATGCACCGGTGCTCCCGACCGAACACCGTCGGCCAAGCGGTGCCCGACCCGCCTACCTGTGGCCTTTCGGCGCCTTTCCCAGTGCGCGCCGCGACGTAACCTGTGACCTGCCCCGTCAGTGCCATCCCAAGCATCCTACGAGCTGGTGCCCCCCCTCCCCGGTGCGCTGCCCTGCGTGTCGCCCGTCGCCCTGCACCCTGCCCGGTGCCCCCGACGTCCTTCTACAGCCTGCTCATCCCCTGCCGTAGCCTGCCCGGTGCCCCCGTGCCCTGCGCGGCACCCCCGCAGCATCTCGGCTCCCTCGCGGCAACCCGGCCAAGCCAGTGTCCCGGCCCCCTCGCAGGGCCCTGGTCAAACTGGCACAACCACGTCCTCTAGGCCGAGTTGTGCACGATCGCGCCCTCAAAACGCTCAGGACAAACTGGTCCCGAGCCCGGGCCGAACAGCCCTCGCGGTCCGCAGGGCTGGGCCCAGGGGACCGGGCTAAAACATAGTGGGTTGACCCGCCCACTGGGCCGGGTCAGACCCAGCGAGTCTGACCGTGTTGACCCAGACTAGGTCGGCCCAGACAAGGTTGGGCCGAGTCGGTCCGACCAGGTCGGACCGCACCAGGGCACATTACTGATCCACTACATTCTTAGGCCATCTCTTTGGAACCGGACGTCTGTTTGACGAACCGTCAGTGGCGCTTGTATTCTTGGAACAAAGCCTTCTCTTTGATAATAGCTCACTGGAGTTTTGGGTATATTTGAGTTACAGTCAGGTTGGATCGTACACGAATCCAACCAGGCCCCCAGGACAAAAGGCTAATAACTAACAGACAGATCGTCTGATTGATGCGTCGTCTATTGGGTTGAGACCTCTTTGACGTGGCTGACCATTGAGATACTATTTCATGGAACATCGTGATAGTTGACGTATTTCCTAGTATATCATGGGGAGGATCCTTCCAGTGACAAGAAGACATAGTTCATAGACCTAATAGATGGCAGACCTGATGATTTCTTGACTGATTCGACTCAGAGTAATTCGACTAGACCAGTGGATAGTGCCTTGTAGTTGTAGAAGACCCACGGTGGAGGAGCACCTGGTATTGCGGCAGACCTGCGGTACTCGATAAGAGGAGTACCTCTGCATACTATTAGGGGGACCTCCTGGTAGTTGGCTGCAGACCCACAGCGGAGGAGCGCCTGGTATTTGGAAGGAGACCCACAATTCTCGACAGGAGGATTACCTAAACAGTCCAAGGTTAGTGAGAAGCTCCTCAGTGTCATGACATTCCCATTGTACCCAACAGAGGAGGCGTTCTCCAGTAGTAGTGGTTTTGATAATGAAAATTCTGGTTTGAGCTGAATCAATTACTTTTGTGTTTTCCTCATGATTGAGATGGTTTACTACATAACATAGGTATATGTATGGGAATATACCTATGTAATGGTTATTCGTTGATTTCAAATTTTGTTTTTTATCCATGTTGGATATTGTGAGACTTTTATGGTATCAGGTTCCCTACTGAGTATCGTTATACTCACCCCTGCATGGGCTATGACCACACCTCGTTATGTTGGTTGCAGACGACGGACAGTGCTGATTGAGGTATGGAGTATTAGGACTGGATGGTACTCGGAGGTGGACCACTCAGTGTGATGGTACACAGAGGAGACGTACAGACATGGAGTGCTGAGGAGGCCATCTGTAACTACCCTTCAAGTAGGAACCCTAGAGGATGACCCAGTAGCTGCTTTACTTTTCATAGTTGTACTTTATTTCAGTTGTACTTTTAATTTTCTAATGGGCTTGTATTTCCGGCCCCTTTTAACTTCTAGCACTTGTTTTTTATACAATTTTACTTAGTGTTTTTCTTCTAGTTGTGTACTCTGCTGTGTTTGTTTATAGTTATAATGGAAATGCCTTCCCAGTTTAGGGATTTACATCTTTTGTGCTAGTCGCTAGCTCCTAACCAATGAAAGGGGGCCTTGGGGTAGTCACGATACGGGCCCCAGGGGACGGGTCATGAAAAATTGTTATTAGAGGAGTTGGTTTTACCACAGAACATATAACTCTGAAATTTCGTTTCTATGAAGCAATAGTGTTAAGCATACTAAGTGTGGTTTTATGTTTAGGGAGTCCAGTTTTTGTGTGGGTGGCCGACGTATCCATACCCCAGGACCCTGACTACTGATTTCAAACTTAGTGCACGAAAGCATTGACTGCATGTTTGTTTTTCAAAATTTTTTCTTTAAGTCATATCAACCAGGCCAGATAACTAGGTATAATATTTTGACAGTGTCTCATATTTTTCTTTTAGGATGCCTCCCAGCAGAAGACCAGTTAGAGCCCCAAGAGTCGTACGCACTAACAACAAACCGAGCGATGAGGCCTCGGTGTAGGGCCCTTTTCCAGAAGAGGCACTAGCAGTAATACTTCTTATTGAGCCACTGATGCCACCAGCCCTAGCAGTAGATGATGCATGCTGCTTGGGCTCGTTTCATGAGTTCCAGCGCCAGAGGCCACCCAAGAGTGTGACGAAAGTATGGAGTTTCCATGGTTTTCCTGGGTACTATCAGAGGTTTGTTCGAGACTTCTCCAAAGTTGTATCACCACTATCAGCCTTAACAAAGAAGGGGAAACCCTTCATGTGGTCAGAGAGGCACCATTAGGGATTTCAGGTGCTGAGGTAGAGGATAACTAGTGCCCCCATATTGAGGCTTCCAGAGGAAAGCGTAGGGTACGTAGTTTACTGCAACACATTAGATAACAGACTTGGGTGTGTCCTGATGTAGGAGCGAGTAGTGATTGCTAATGGTTCTCCGTAGATGAGACAACATGAGAAGAACTACGCTACCCATGACCTGGAGTTAGTAGCAGTGGTCTTCGCCTTGATGATGTGGCGGAACTATCTGATGGGTAAGCATTTTACCGTGTACTCTGATCATAAGAGTCTCAGGTATATCCTCTAAGAAGGACCTGAACATGAGACAACGACGATGGCTTGAGTTACTCCACAACTATGACTTTGAGATATTTTATACTCTTAAGAATGGAAAAGTTGTTTTAGATGCATTCAGCAGGAGGACTGGTATACAAATGCTGGGAGAGGTGACAGAGTAGTTGGTTGCTTTATAGATATCTATTGTGAATAGAGATGGAAAATCATTCCTATAGTCTCTTATGGTCTCTCCCCCAATCCATCAGCATGTCAGGGAAGCACATCATGGGGATGCTGACTGCGAGACACGGCGTGCATAGATATCCACAAGGCAAGAACCTGACGGATTTTATGAAGGTGGGGAGCATGTCATCCTCTTCAAAGGACGTACCATGGTACAGGTGGATCTTCCGGAGGAAGTGTTGAGGGATTACCACACATCCCCTCTAGTGGTACATCCAAGAGTGGCGAAGATGTACCAGGATCATAAACGACAGCACTGGTGTCCATGTATGAAGAAGGTAGTAGTTCAGTTTGTCTCATGGTGCCCTTCTTGCCAGAAAGTGAAGGCAGAGAACTAGGAACCGGAAGGCTTGGTTCAGCCTTTAGAGGTCCTAGAGTGGATGTGGGATGAGATATACATGGAAATCGTGACTGGTCTTCCACATAAATCCAGAGGTCAAGACTCGATTTGGGTGATAATCGACCGACTCACCAAATCGACCCACTTCCTACCAATCAGAGGGCATGGTTCAGTAGAAATCTTGGGAAGCCTCTATGTGCAGAATATTGCGCAACTACATGGTGTTCCATTATCTATTGTCTCCGACCGTGACACACGGTTTTCTTCCCAGCTATGGAAGGGGTCATAGGAGGTGTTAGGGAGATAGCTTTGCTTGACCACCGCCTTCCTTCCTCAGACAGATGGTTAGACCGAGAGGACCATCCATACCCTCAAGTATATGCTATGTTCATGTGTCCTAGACTTCAGTTGCAGCTGTAAGGATCACTTGAGTTTGGTGGATTTTTCTTACAACAACTGCTATCAATCCACCATAGGGATGGTACCATTTTAGGCATTGTACGAGAGACCATGCAGATCACCCTTGTGCTGGACTGACCCTGGGGAGTTAGCACTAGTGGGACCAAATATGGTACGAGATACTACAGAGAAGGTTCAGATCATCCAGGATCAAATGAAGACTACACAGAGTAGGCAGAAGTCGTATGCTGGTAGGAGACAGAGACCCTTGGAGTTCAAGGATGGAGACCACATCTTTTTACAGGTCTCACCTATATGAGGACTACAGAGATTTAGCTGAGGTTTCATTTTATCTCCACAATTAATTGGACATTTTCAGGTCCTCAGTAGAGTAGGAAAAGTGGCTTAAAACTTAGCTCTTCCACCACAGTTGCACTGGGTTCTTGATGTCTTCCATGTATCTTAGCTGAGGAGATATATTCATGACCCTTCTCACATCATCGACCATGGAGTACTGGACGTCGACAATGGGGTGACCTTAACGGAGGTACCAATGGAGATTGCGGATCGACATGAGCGGGTCCTACGTGGATGGTCGATACCTCTGGTGCATGTTCAATGGAAGCACGTGAACCTGTAGGAGAGCACATGGGAGGGGACGCTCGGATTCATGCTCAGTACCCCCAATTGTTCCCATTGTTCGAGTTGTATCTTATGGGGACGTAAATCCCTAAGGTGGGGAGAATTTGAAGACCTGGAATTTCTGTGGAAATTTTTTTCTTAAATACATGGGAATTTTACGAGCCTGCGAAAATTTGCGGCACTTGATTCTGAGGCCCGGTGTGCCTATAATCAAGCACCGTAAATTTTTGCGGACTCATAAAATTCCAATGTATTTAAGATAAATTTTTCCACGTAAATTATGGGTCTCTACAGGTTGATACATTACCTATATTTTCAATAGTGGGAATCATTAAATCATTATAAAATAGTCAATCCATGACTACCTTTTCCATTCTTAATAATCCACAATGAACAACCAAAAATTTTATTATAATGTCATTCCTATGTGAATAACCTATCTTTGATTACATAGATTGAGGCATGTTACCCAGATTACATAAATCAATTGAATGTGGAAATTACTGAAAAAACAATATACCCCCTATAAAATTTATGTATCTAATATAATAATTTATTTCATGAATGAACATATTTACGAAAAATGTTACTTAATATATTCATATACCTGTTTATTTTTCATGGGTTCATTATATAATGATTATTAATTGAATTATGAAGGATTTATTTAGGTTATTACATTTGAAAAGTATATTAATCCCATTTTAATCACCTTATTTCTCATAATATGATGAATGATGCATATATTTTGGAACTCACATTTATAGATTATGATGGGTGGGGTTCTTTATCACCCTTTAATGCATTGGTTGAGGCATTATACTTCATGATATGACAATTCCGGAAAAGGTTTAGGTTTTTTCAAAAATGAATGGACTTCATTGTGTTTTCAAAAAATTTTAAATTATAGACATGATTTGGTTTGTTCATATAGGTGTGATTGTGATTTGTTTTCTCAAAAAATGTCATATTTTTAATCATGTGCAACAATATTATGCTTATTCTTATGAATATGATATACTATAATGTCTTTTGTGTATTGACTTATATTTATGCACACTCTTAATTCAATTTTTTTTTCATTTCATGTCTTATGTGATGACCCATGTGTTATGATCTAATCTCTATTGGCTATTATGTTGTTATTATATTGATTATATTTACACATTCATATTATTATTAGTTATTATATATTAGTTTTATTAGTTTTTTAACCTTACTATGTGTTTGCGCTCACCCCTATCAATTTTTTTCATTTAACATGTTATAAAGATATGAATAATGTATTAAATATTTAGAATATTACCATATATGAATAATTTTCATGAGATATTGAATGAAATTTATTGATTAATTAGTTTCTTATATAGAGGGAAAAATGTTCATTGGTTGAACAAGAGCCATGTTTTGTTAGTTAATGCTTTATTCTGATTATCTAAAATTATAAAAATAAATAACCATTGAAGTGTATTATAATGAGATATTTTATTTATTTCATGTTATTAATATGTTCACTTATATGGTGTTATAGAGTTTTTATCAAACAAGGGTTCATATAAATTAAAATATTTAGATGTATGTTCTGTGTAATTTAATGGTATATATATTAATATTGACACAAAATTTATAATGTATAGATAAACCTTTTGGTTAGTTGAGTAAATATTGAATACATTATTTATTATTAAAAGATAATTTAGTGAGAAACCTATGGATAAGTCTAATGAATATATCTATGTATATGATAATATCACATTTTTGGGTAATTGTAGAGATTGTGCGGTTCTTCTAGAAATCAAATCCCTCTCTAGATTCATGAAAGTTGGTAAAGATGGAATGTAAGTTCACCTAGGGATAATTACCTTCAAAAATGATTATTTAGGATTTCCTTGATCTATAAGATTGTATACCTAGCAAGTAACTCCCAAACTATATGATTTATTTAATTATTATTCTCTTTACAAAAATATAATAATGAATTATTTCTTAATTATTTTAAGGTATTTGGATAATAAGTATGCTAGAAAATGAAAAAAAGTAACCTAGGACAAACCAATAGTTTTATAGGATGAACCAATTGTGACACTGTTTAAATGACAGTATCGTTCATTGAAATGAATTTTTCAATTGAGAAAACATATTTGGATTTAGATTTCATATTCATTTTATTATTTAATCTAATTGTATTATATATTATCATAACTATTTTCGTTTTACAACTTGTTTTTTAATTGGATATTAAAAATTAATCAATGGATGTTAAATATTAAAAAAAATATAAATACTCATTATTAAGGCATATTTGGAAATGATAGGATTATTACTGTATTTATACTCTGAGGGAAAAGATAAGTTACATATCCTTCCATATGATAGAATGTATTGTATCACTCATAAGATATATCATAAGCCATGATTTTATTTAGGTTTCATATGGTATTGTTATTATTAATTGATAATTAAAAATGTGATTAATCAATTTATTTAGGGGATGAGAATGTAACAGACATAGATTATCAAATATTGTTCTAATTTGATAAACATTTTTTTGATAGATTCATTCCCCAAAAAAAATCAAACTAAAATGATCGAAGAAATATTAGGTAATATTATTATAAAAATAAAAAAACCTATAGTAAAAATAATATATTAAATAATTATAAAAATATTTAAAATTGGATTGAGAAAAGAAAATGTTTTATTAATAAAATTTTTAGTAAAACAAATTTTCCTTATATATGTTATTTTTATTTAAAAGATATACTTATTAATTTTATAATATGAATTTGAAAAAATTAAATTCATTTGTGAATAATTATTCCAATATTATATTAGGGTTAATTTTTCATATTTTTCTAAAAATTAATTTTTTTTGGTGAATAGTGAAAATTTCAATTTAATTAAAGAATAATAATTACTTACATAATCGTAAATTCATACTATGTAAGGTTCATCCAAATAATCAATGGTGTTTCTTCATGGATCTAGCGTTTTTTCATTCATGTATTCATTTGATCCAGCATGGGAGTTCATATTAAAATATGGGATACGAATCTCAATCGATGATGGAAAGTATGAGGTAGGTATGGATCAATGAAATTTCAATGGAAAAGGGGTATCTTCATGGGATGAAAATGATAATCTTATATATCTGAAAAATTTTAATCTTATAAACCCTAAAATCACCAATCCAGGTTACGGTGGGTTTTAGGTTGATGCATATATTAATGTTCCTTAAAAACAATTCGACCTATGCAAGTACTCCCTCCTCAGTTATGTTACCTACAAGAAGAGAGATAATCCATAGTACATTTATGATCATTAATATAGGATCAAGAAATATTGGCATAACATCTTAAATATTATGATTCATGTGAGAAAAAAATATATTCATTTTATTTTCAAAGGAAAGGAGGATCATAGTGTGTCCGAGAGGACTATGAATACATATCAAAAACCGAGTGTCCTCTGGATTTTTGATTTGGATTGACACTTCAATCCTTCCTTGTAAAAGTAATCCAATACCCATATTTGGTTCATGATTTAGGTCTTAAACTAGGTATATTATAACCCAATGATTCTTAATGGTCTAGACTCATGTATTAACATTTAAATTAAGTTAGAATAGTGAATTCCTAATGAGAAGATAATATTTTGGGGTATAATTCTTGTAGATTCTAATTTGGATTGAAAAAGGATTGATTCCATACATCTATCTTAAAATTGGGGAAAAATTGTGATTAATGTGGAATATGAGAATCTCCTTCCTATATGTGATGAATATAAAATAGTGGGGAACATAATTTCAAAATACAGGTTCATTAAGAAGTAGGTCATATATTCCATTGATGCCGAAACCTAGAGAGAGGTGAGAAGAAACCATATACAATAATACTCAGTCATATAGAAGGGTGGAATTCACTAATTGATTGATGGTGAAACCTATTATCACATAAGATATTTTTTTGGTAGAATATTTCATTGAAACCTCATTTTTAGATTTGGTGGAATAAGAGGTAGATGAAAATAACCCTCTATATACTCCCTTCACTGATGGTGTAACAGCTATGGAGGTGGCGTCTTTTGTGGATGAAAACATTATAAAAATAAAATTTTCATAGGGTATATAGGAGCTTGTTATCCATTTTTAGAAATAATCCCATGAGTTTGTTGGGGAGCACTTGATTACTGATACACAGACTAGGAGTGTGACTCTTATTAAATATGTTTTTTCGAATGAATCCATTGAATGTGAAGCTATAATAATGACATCACCTGGAAAGGATGATCAAAATGAGAGAAATGATTTACTTATAGGCTTCAATCCTAATTCATAGGATTATGAGATGGTCCAAAATCATTATGAAAACTCTAATGTGATATGTTCAATACTAAAAGTTAAGGATACTGAGAGATATATTGGATTTCTTTTTTTGAAGAATATAGAAACCAATTCTCCCCTAGATCAGAATCATTTTGTACCTAAAAAAGTGAATGTTGGGGGGTTTGGAGTAGATTCTCCTGCTATACAAAATTGAGTTTCTGTCTGAAATTCCTCTTTGAAGAATTATGTAAAATCAAGTAATATCCCAGTCGAGTATTTAAAGTATTCTTAGTTAAAAAATATTATAGGATCCAAAAAAATATTCATTAAAGTATACAATACATGGTAAAAAATGTGGCTCTAACCCCAAATCAAAATCCAAATGAAGATAATTTTATTTGTTGTTTTAGGGTCTGGACAACCATACAATAATTTTTTCAATCATGATATTTATTCATAAACACAAAATAAAAATTCATGGACATAATAAATCTATTAGATTTTTCTATTCATGGATTTTTTTAAGACTGTAATTTTCTTCTCAAAACAAAACAGATCTCATGTGGGGTTAAAATAATTTTGTTTTTTGAACACATGAATATGAAAAAGTCATCCATTTTTAATTACAGTTAAAAAATTGGTACCCATAGTATTAAATGTGAAGGTGATGATAATTTCACCATATACAAATATTATTATAATAAATGTGAATATTTTAGATTATTATGTTAGGAAATACATTCTTTTTCTGGGATGTTCAGCGATCTATGATAAATTCTTTTGTATTTTTAGTATTTTTTAATCTTAATAGTAAGTTGGAGGTTTTCAAAAACTATATATATTCTAGGTAATTTAGAACATGTATATATGAGAAAATTTTTTATCTATATTTTTTGGGACAAGATAACTTTGTATAGAAACAATCTCACTGTGATGGTGTCTAATAAACATGATAGATATTTATTTCAATGAATAGGACATAAATATATGGGATTTAAATTCCTTCTCTTATTTAGTAAGAATTAATTTGGATCACTATTAAATATTCGATATTCATCAAACTAGATATGTGATTCCATTTTTTCTACTTAGATATAATAATTCCAGAGTTACACATCTTGAATACAGGATATTGGTCTAGGATACATGGGTCTATATTTATTTTGAGGACAATTCTTTTGCTTATGTTCTTAAGCATAAGTTACTGAGTATAATGATTATGATGTAGAACATGGATTGTTTCACCACTCTAGATAAGGACATTTATTTTCATCAATCATCCCTCCAACTCATTCAATAAGGAAACATTTTTAGGGACCTATCTTATGGTCTTGAGTATGATGTTTTTGAATATCATGAGATTACAGACATTTTAACTCTTAAGGAGAACATATGAAGAGAAATATCCAAAATCAAATGGCTCAAAGATGAGTATATATATTATAAATTCATATTTTTTTTAATTTATACTAATATTATCATGTATCTTTCCAATCTCATGGATGAGGACCTATTTTTTGTTAATAGGTAATCCCTTTCTGGCATTGTAGCCTCATAATACAATAATCACTTTAATGCACATACCACATGTTTTTATTTATTGTTTTTTATTATTCCCATTTTGATTAGTCTTGATGATAATGTAATTATTACATCAAGTCATCTTGATTTTGATATAAATAAAGTATCCTTTGTCCTTAATGTTGAAATCTCCCTTCCTTAGATGACTTCACCCACTATTTTTTCCAAATATTATTGGATTCTATTTAGTTTTATGTCTTCTGGTTACATATCCATTTCTCTAAATATGTTCTTCTTAGCAAAGGAAAAAATTCCTAATTTATAATTCTTATTCCAAAAGATGAAAATTCATTTTAAATAAATTTTTTCAATCATTTTTATATTTGGAATACTATTTTAAAATTACTTGGAAAAACATGCTAATAGGACCACTAGAATTTATAACAATAAGGTTTCCTCGAATCCGGTTACAATTATTAATGGGATGACCATTCATGATTTCATCAGAATTTCTTAAGAATGTTTTATCCTTTTCATGAATTTTACCATTGGTAGTAATATTTCATTGAAACATAATGTTAAAAATGGTTTGAAACAATGGAATCAGGATTCATTTACAAGGTTTTAGAAAAATCCAGATTTGACAGAAATTTGATTAACTAAGTAAAAATTATTCTCTGATCAACTCATATATCAGTCCATTTTAAAATAATTTTTAATTGATACTTCAATTTTTCAACATGGCTTACAAAATTAAAAGCACTTTCATCCAATTTATTTTATATTGTAGACGAATATCTAACTATGATACTACTTAGCATTGTGGAAAATGGAAAGATGAATCCTTTAAGGCTACTAGAGATATTTCTAATCAGTAAAATTTCTTTTTTGTTGAAAATATCTTAAATTTTACTCATTTATATTATTATAATGGCTGATGTGATACCCAAGGCCCTGTTTACTCATATATGACTAGACCTGGTCACCTACATGGCCTAAAGTATTCCTCCACGTACGTTAGAGGCTGCCAACTTGTAGTGAGGTTCTATGATGGTAAGGTTGGTAGACTCTAGACTTATAATCCGATTATAGTTCAGCAGTATCATTATTTGATAAATAGTTAAATAGATAATAATTATACAGATAAGGAGAATCAGTCATCTATGTAAATAAAATAGGTTCAGGAAAAAATTACTAGTTTCTTATATAAAATGATGTCATTTCCGTAGACTACACCAAAATGAAATTATACATAAAATAAATCAATTGTAAAATATTATACATATAAAAAATAAACAAAAAGTAAAAAAACTATCATATGATAATCTTTATCCCTAGCCTTGTCATCTACTTCAAATATTAGGTCCTATAAAATAAAAATTCTTCTATAGATGGATGGTTTCCATTATCCCTTCAATCATCTTTGAGATCTATTCTACTACAGAAAAGTTTCCAGAATAGGTTGTGAATAAAACTAAGTAGTCCACCACCATTTATTTCTTGTATGATTGAGTAAGTGAATTTAATTTTATTACTGTGTATGTAATAATGAATATAAAATGATGATTCCAACATCAACCAAGAATGTGAGGGTTCTTAAAGGACACCCATCGAACTCTAAAAACATCAGCCTATGCCTAAATGTATCTGATCACTTGTCACTACATATTTATGTATATACATATATCTATCATTGTGTGTATATATAATTCTTATATATAATACATATAGCCAGATATATATATGTCTTACTTTCTTGGAACTGAGGTACATGACTAAGGAATCCTTGCATAATCATAATAGTCTCATTATTTAAATATAGGGAAACCACCAATCATTCATTAAGGGATTCAAAATATTATGTCTGATGGTCTAGAACAATGAGGTGAGTTATCCTGACCAACATCCAAGCCTCAGGGTTATAGAGAATTATGTATAACATCTAAATGAATGACGTGAAACTCCTCACTCTACTTCAAACTTCAATGGACCATGAAGCATTACGATAAAAAATTACTACAACAATTTCACAATAACAAATATATATTGTATAATAATAATAATAAGAGTTTAATCTTATAAATTAAACATGGCCATGGATGTATATATTTCAAATTTACTTTTCATTTAATCCCATTTAATCATGGTCCTTACTCTTAATTTAACAAAATTCAATGTACTAGGAATTAAAAATTCTTTTTCTAGAAATTGAATCAAGCAATTTCATATGGAGTAAATTAAAGACCACTTAAAATGTGGTAAGTTCAAAAAATTATATATATAATATAGGGAAGCTACAAACTCCCCCAAATGGTTGTAACGCTTCGATGGGGATGAAATTCGGCAATAACATTTGTCAACATGATCATTTAAATATATGGATATCTAATTTAAAATGAATTTAATAATTTCTTTTTGTGAATATATATTGGGTATGTTTGATGGAACAACTTAAAATAATATAAATAAATTATGCATTAATGGGGAAAATACAAGATCACCTAACATATAGTGGTAAACTATTCCTTATCTAGTTTGGGGAAATTTTTTGAACTGGAATGGGAGAAATCTGAGAATTATATGAATACACCGAAAATAGGTACTATTAGATGGAATGAATTTAGAATACTATGAGGTTATTGAATTAAATAAAGGAAGGAATGTAAATTATGATGTTAAGAAGATGTATCCAATATGATAAATAATAAATGAAATGGACATCAGATGGAGTGGTTAGATCAAAGCATAGAATAGGAACGGGAGTTTCCAACAAAGAAATATGAGATGATGTGCACTTTTGGGTTTGAAATAGAATGAGCTATATTTAATATAATGTGTATAAAATTAAAATTCCTTCCATTTCTAAAGGGGGAATGGTTTTTCCATGAGTTTGGCCAAACCATGTGCCAAAAATACACACCCAATGAATCGGGTGGAATCCCCCTCTAAGAGATAGGCTTCATCATTAAAACACCATGTGCAGACCCTACATGCACTATGCCCAAGAGGCATCAACCCTTAAAATGTTTATCACATGGTTTAATATGAAATTTATTGGCCTTGCGAATCAACTTTTAAACAAATCCATACCATTTTTAAAAGGTTTTTGTTATATCTTACATGGTTCTTCAAACCATGCTCATCTTTGCAGGTCCTCATGGTATAGCATAATAATTACTACGAACCATGAGCTAACCATTTTTATATTCCCATATCTCCAAAAAAAATAGATCTACAGGCTCCTAAAAAGTCACATACAGTCTCTAAACCTTCCTTATTCCATTAAGCACATTTTTTAGAGTGAAAAAATATGTTTCAGTAGTATCTAAAAGAGTCCATACCACTCCAAAAATCCAAAATCATATTACCTCACAACTATAAAAAAAATTTCCTTGAGATTCCCTTATGAGGATGGTTGATCAGAATCCAAGAATAGTTCTAGCCACTATGCACACAGATCAGCCTCTCAATCATAGGTATTTTACTACACATTCATGCGCTACCATAAAACTCATTGAAAAGGAACTAACATGTCTCTATGATCCTACAATAAAAAATCCACATAGTAATATCCTCATTAGAAGTATCTATTTCCAGTTTCATGTCCTTCGGATAAAAATAATGAGACATGTCAGAATGATAATTATGTGGCTAAGATACCTGAAAGATGTCATCCATGGCCTGAAACCCCTGAGGAAGAACAATATGTTAAGATACTATCCTGAATAACTCAATTATATTGAACGGAATGTCATAATTAATGTATAACGTACCCTATCTTTGAATTAATCTGTTCCCCAACCAAGAATAAAATAATTATAAAACCTAATCTCCCACCTCAAACTCTAATGTTCAGTGTCAATTATCAGTGAAATACATCTACATAGATTGAGCTATAATGATAAATTTTCTAATAAGATGAACCTACATAAAATAATCCAGAATAAGTTGTGGTCCTAGAATTTTTTTATCTCCTTCCTCTATCCATCATTGGGGTGAATGGCCCAACCTACCATATGGGACCTCATAAGGAGTCATCTGAATAGTGTATTGGAAGATGTAATTTTATAAAAAAATATGTATGTGGTATATACTTCTCCCTTAATACATTACAATAAAGGATAAATTCTTGGAGACTATACTCTAATACCTATATCATATACTAAGACTCACCATAGGTCTAAGGATGACAGGTTCCAATCATGAGTACATACGAACCTGGTGTCATCTGTAAGCCCTACTGAAACTATAATGTAAAATTGTCATCACTCTCTAATAAAATAGTAATAGGGATACCCTGAAGTCTAATAATGTCATAGATGGAAATTACACCTTTTTAATCTACTATAAAATTATATCTAATAGGTAGAAAGTAAGTGACCTTCATCACTCTATCAATGATAACCCATACTTCATCACTTCTTAGATGAAACTATGGTAAACCCATCACAAAATCCCAAGTGATGAAATCCCATTTCTATTATGTAATTGGAAATTATTAAAAACCCCTGTAGTTTGATGTTGTTCCTATATTTCCTAATGGTAGGTGGACCATGGATTAAGAAAACTAGCTATCACCCATTACTTACACGATCACTCATATTGGTGGCGTAAGTCCTGGTATATGTTCAAGAAATGGTGATATACTACCAAAGAAGATGCATGATAATCTCACATCAATTTATCTCGGGTTTCTCAAATATCCCAGACACATCCATGAATGTAAAGGATTTCATCCTCTTCAATGAACCATCATGGTGGTTGTTCTTTTCCTGAAATGATCTCTCTTAGGACAAATCCCCCTAGATCAAACCCATTCCCATCTTAACTCTATAAAAAAGTGAAGTGGAAAATTAAAAATATGTGAGTATTGGTTACACAAGATGTTCCTTCCCATTTAAATTCATATAAAAAATATAGTCATCAATTGAAATTCAGAACTGGCCTCCTAAACCACCTGTGCCGAATTATTCTTTCTTTGAGCATCAACCACTGTATTTCTCTTCCTGAGTGAATATATATGCTCAAAATCAAAATATTTCTGGTAGTTAAACCCTATTCATGGTCTATGATTTATGGAATTCTATTTAAAAATGTATGTGAACATATTTTTTTCTGTATACACAATAAACTAATCTCCAAGAGGTTGATGCCACAAAAATGCATGGCGTGAACCACACCTTCAAATTAGAGAACGAACATCAAGTAATTCCACTCGTGAGGTTTCAAATGATTTGAATAATATTCCACATCTCGACCCCCAAAATCATAATTGATTCTAACTTGATAGATTAGGAATCACAATAAAAAGTATATCTTTTACCAGTGTCTAGCATGATCAGTATCAGTAATGAATTCAATCTACCTTTCAACTCTTGAAACAATTTCTCCCACACTTCAGACAATATTATCATGAAGATTTTCTTTTTGAATCTATTGAGTGGTGTATCAAAATGTGAAAAATCATATCTAAATCACATTAAGTAACTAGATAACCCTAATAAACAATATATTTTAAAAATGATCATAGTATGTTCCTAGGAAACAATAGTTTTCACTTTTCTATGTCCATAGAAACTCATTCTTATGAGATGACGTTATCTAGGAAGTGAACTTTATTAATAATGAAGTGAAATTTAATTTATCATATTACATAACCTATTATTATTCAGAGTTTTCCATATGATATCAATTTTGTGAAATGATCATATTAGAATGATATTATACTATTGTTTTATCCATGAAAACTACCTCAAATGAATCTAGATTTGGGTTGAAAACCATATTAATCAAATACTTGAAAACCATTTGTGTGTTCATGAGGCCAAGAGACATTACTAAATACTCATATAGACTACACCTACCTTGAATATATATATGAGTTATGTCCTAAGGTCAATATCAAACAAGATGATACCCCGACATCTAATTAATATTTGAGAAAAATTTTCTCCTCGGAGCTTGTCAATGATTTTGTCTATTCGAGGAAATTGATATATTTTCATAACCATAATATGATTCAACCTTAAATAATCTATATAATGTTCATGGGTTCCATACTATATCTTATGAAAAATTATGTGTGAACCCCAAGGGGGTTTTGGGTAGAATAAACCAATGGGATTCCAAAACCTCCAATTTCATTTTTACCTTCTGAAACTCAACAGTATCCATTCTGTATACAGGTGTATAAACATGTGAAAATCCCAAAACTAGCTCAATTATAAACTCTACATATCTTTTATAAGGTTACGTAGAAAATTTATCACATGTGGAATCCTTGAAATGATCCAACACATGAGGGAAATTTTCATATCTCACTCTCTAATCATCCAAATAATGAAAAAAAATTTGGGTCATCACTCCACCCATCCCATGAGGCTCAGGTCCAACATGATTCATAATTAAATACCATTCAGCCTTATCAATATAACTATATCCATCAGGTGATATAAATTACACCCTTTATTGGTAATAATCATCATGATCTTGATAAGGGACACACCTAACCATCCCAATAATTACATCAACTAACATAATGTTAAGGAAACAAATATTCCATAGAAAGAGGTAACCACCAATCCCAAAGGATAATTACCTAAACTAGAATAAATATTTGAATATGATCCCAAATAAAGTGTCATGGTTTATTGAACCATAGAATAAATATATCTCACCCCTAGATTTCCCATAGTAGATGTGGGTTTGAATGAATATGAAGAACATGTTTCCAATAAAATAGACACTATAGTATAGTACAATAAAATAGTTCCTCTTACAGTAGAATTCATGATGCTCTCCTCCTCTGATGTCCATTGAATATGATGTAATTAGACTAATATGTGGTCATAAGATGTAACCTAATACCTAGAGCAGGCCAACACTACTAGAATTATGAGTCCAATGTTTGGTTCCCTTGGCCATGACCCCCTCCTCTGCCTAAATAACCCTTAGTACTTTAAAAACCTACCAGGAGTGGAGCTCCTAACCTTTCTCATGAATGCAGACTCATTAAAAATCCCCTCTCACCAGGAAAAAGAGGAAATGATTTGTAGAAAAAAATAATAAAACTCATCCTTCCATAGTCCTGACACCAAACTAGGTTCCTATTGCATTGAGGTTTCTTATGTCCTGGCTTCCCACACTGACGTCATATCCCATAGTTTTCAATACAGGCCAATAGACTACCACAACCACCGCTAAGAAGACTCTATGAATCCCTTCCTTCCACAATATGAACTACTCCACCATACAGGTGATGAACCACATTGTCTCATACCCATATATTCCCTCAAATTACACTCAGTGATGAGGGTATGGATCACTATATCATAAAAAATAGTCAAATAAAAGATATTTAACTTAGACCAGATATAGTATTTATTCTCATTATCACACCATATCACTATCATCCTCATATCACCCATTATATTTGGTGTAAAATTTTGGATTTAATGGATTAAGTTAATTTACTCCATCAAAAATATAACTCCCTACTGCATATTTTGAAATTCAATTGCTCATTTATCCCCTAGAATTTTTAGGAAAATGTAATCGTAAAAGACCATCTGGGATCCCCTAAAAATTATATTTGGATCATGATCTTCCTGGGTAATAAAATCCCACCAATGAAAGGATGAAACATAGATAATGTAAGATTCGACAATTATCCACCTTTCTAGATGCGTCTCTGGATTCTAAAAATATTGATCACATGGCCACAAACCATGACTCTGAAGCTTGGGGTCCACCATCCAATGAAAAAGTATGTATATTATATTTCTATAACACTCATGAAAACAATTCCATAGAGGGGGATGGTCATGGGACTCCTCATATGGAATTCATAAACTATAAGAAACCCTCAACGAACATATAATTAAAGCCCATATTGGGTATAACAAGATGTGATACTAGTGGAACAATAAGAGGAAATAATGAGGTCCTTCAGTCCCTCTCATTTATAATATGTTCATCACTGCCATCCTTGAATACTACCCAAGGATGTTTTGGTATCATTGTTTTATAATGCCCAATAGACACCTCAAAACATGATTTATTAACAACAATGATCACAAATAAATGAATAGTACCATTATAATTCTTCCATTGGAAGATTAAACAACCCATTTCCTTCTCCTAATGTTTAGACTAAGTGATACTTCATATCATACATGTTACAAGAGACAATCCCTCATATAGCTTATGGGGTTTTTTAGGGACAATGTTTAATAACTTATAGATGTGGTTCCATTATAAGGAGTTACAATTTCATGTTATAGAAGAGAAGTACCTATAATAATTTATTGGAATCCCCATTTAATGAAAAAAATTAATCCAAAATTAAAAATCAATATATTATACAGATATGTATATAACATGGTTTAGTTATATTCATTCTCTATTCACATGATATATATTCATACGCGTAGTAAGTTTCAATATATAATACATGTAACAAAAAAATACACTTATGATTGATCAATTATAGGGATCAAAATTACTATTTTATAGAGGTGTATACACTATTGAAATTTTAATGGGAATATATTTAATTGAAACCAATAACATTTTATCCAAAAAAACCTAAAGGTCCATAGCTCAAACATGTGATAATTTGATTAATTATGGTTCCACCATAAATAAATATGAAAAAATCCATTAAGGTTCATGTCAACCCATTAATTAATCCAATAATTTTTTCCTATAAGAAACATTATCACATTTCCAAATATAGTGCATGAGGATCAAATAATATATATTAGACAAAACATACAATAATATAAATGGGACCTATCATGTGCATGACATGCAAATCCTCAAGTGAATATATTTATACATGAGGAAATACCACCTCACTATATGAGGCTAAGGGTAAAAGATATCGCAAAATGATGATAAATTCCATAATTTATGTATTCCAGCAAATTTAAAAAAATAATTTTCCTAAATAAGAACAAAAATTCCAATCATAGGAAACTTTTATTTTCCCTATACATGGTTCAATACTCCCAAGACCATGATCATTACTGAAATCCAAACACATTCCTAGTATAATTCTTATCAACACATAAATGAATGAAAATATTAAAAGAATTAAAAAAATCCTTTCATACTACTTTGTTGTGTCTAGGGTTATATTCAATCATAAGCAACATGACTGGTCAATCACATGGCCTCAAGCACACCTCCTTATACTCTAGTGGCCTCCGTATTTAAATGAGGTACTTTGATGGTATAGTGGTTATACTCTTTACTCATGATAATAGTGGATTGCATTAGTATCATTGTTGTATAAACAACAATAATATGTAATATTTATCTAAAATTTAAAAATTAATCTTACCGTTAAATAAAACATGTGTGTGCATATTTTTTATTGTCATATATAAAATGATTTCATGTATATATGATATGAAAAATGTAAAATAAAAAATACATTGAAGAAGGTGTATAATAAAATAATTATAAAAAAAAGAAATAAAGGATAAAAACTATCCCACCAGAATCGCAAGACCAAATTCTGTCATCTACCCCCAATATCCCATCCTAATAGATAATAATCCATCCAAATATGGATTCATTCATTAGTCCCTAAATTAATCCACGGGATCTAGTTTAGTAAAAATTAGTATTCCCAATAGGGTGTGGGTAAAACTCATCTGGGAATCACCAATGATGTCTAATATGATCATTGTACTGAATATAAAATGTGATTTTTTAGGTAATAATAAATATAAAAGGGATGATTGGAATTTTATCAAATTCAACTTGGATTTCTAAAGGACACCAATTGGACTCTCTTACATCAGCCTAAGACTTACATTCTTTGAACACATGTCACTCTGTATATATATTTATATATTTACAAACAAATATATGTGTGGGAATGTATATATATATATACAATTAAATGTATAACATATATAGACATATATATTTATGCATCGTACTAGCCGGGTCCTGAGGCACATGAACTAGGAATCCTTGTATAATCATAATAGTCTCATTATTTAAATAAGGGTCATAAACTCAACATTCACTACTGGATTCATAACATCATGTCCAGAAATCAAAAAAAAATTGTGAGTTATCATGCTCAATACGCTAACAATATTAGCATGATGTTTCATTACAATACCCTAATAAACTATGTGAAACTCCATATTTAGCATCAAATTCCCTGGGAGCTTGAAGCATCATGTTCAATAACTCCCTAAACATTTTTCACATTAACAAAAATACATTGTCTAATATTAATAATACCAGTTTCATCTGATACATTTAAAATTTCTATAGTAGTATAAAAATAAAATTCACTTTTCAATTATTCATATTTAATCATGGGCCTCACTCTTAATCCAATATAAGTAAATATACCAGGTCTTACCATTTTCTTTTCACTAAATACAATATATCCTTTTCAAATGGTGTAAATCTAAGACCACTTAAAATGTGGTTTATTCACACAATGGTTTATATAGCCATTGAAATTTAATAAACTCACCCAAATGGGTGGGATATATCAATGTAGGAAACCTCTGACAATAATAAGGTTCCAATAGAGAATTTCAACAAGGAAAACAAAATTTATAAATTATTTACAAATTTTTAATATAATGCACATAGGGACTATTGTGAATCACAACTAAATGAAATATAAATAACAAATTTCTATGTGGAAAAGTAATAAACCAAATAATATATGGGGGTAGATGACACCTCATCTAGTATTTTCCTCTAATTTGAGCTAGAATGATAAAATCAAATAAATAGATGAATACTATAAAAATAATCCATATTCTCTTGTACACATTTTTCATTCAATATAGTGAGATAAATTTATAATGGAAGGAATGTAAATAAATAGATTATTGAGAGACATCCAACATAACTAAATACAAATGAAATAGATGATGGAGGGATTTACTAGCTCAATACCTTTGATGAGATGAGGATATTCTAATTTATGAGGAGAAATCTTGGGATTTGGTGAAGTAATGATCATGATTACTGTTAAATATAAGGAAGGGAAAATATATTTTTCATCCATATTTAAAGGTTGTAAAATTTTCCCACACAGTTGGAAAAATTGTGCACCAACCATGTGAAAGTAATTTATAGGGTGGAAACCACTCACAATTCATATGAAATATATGCATCCTAGTCAAACTCTATTAAAATATCTTTCCCTACACAGAATTTTGAAAAAACATGTCCAGAATTTTAGAAATGAATCTATAAAAAACATATAAAATTTCACATGGTTATGAGACCTCCCCATCATGGTTTGAAAATTTTTACTTATTTTTAAGGCCAGATAGTTTATCTATGTTGTTACTCCTTGTCATTTGAGAACACTGAATCTCTTCCTATTTCATAAAAAACTAGAGTTATCTTCTCTAAAAAAGTCCCAAATGCATGGTAACCCTTCCTTATTCCCTTCTGAATATTTATTAGAATAAATAATGAGGTTATTTTTAAATTTAAAAACCAATAACGCTATTAATATATAGGATCTTATCTCAAAAATATCAAATTTGTTCTTCATTATTATTAATCTGTCTTGGAAAAAGGGATGAGATAGAATATATCCTTGGTATATTCTGGAAAGAATATTTTAGCTACCTAAAAGGTTGATATCATCATTTTTATGAGAATAAATTATGGGTTATTTCCTTTCAATAATATTGGTGCTATAATGTTTTAGGGTAGGCCTCAGGCTTGTAATTTCAATTGTATTCTGGGTTAGATTCTTGGTAAAACACACACTTAGAAGGGTAAATATCAACTTATGTCTATCCCATCCATAATTGTGAAATCCATTCTTATTTCTCAATTTTTATACTCATTAATGATTTATAGATGTCATGATACACTACTTAATATAATAAACATGTATGTTAAAAAAATATTTGGTGGTAGAATTATTATGGGATTAATTTTTACAATTCCATGGAAATGGTGTTACAGACCTTTATCTTTTAGAAGTTGTGCAATAAATAATCACTTGAATTTTTATCAATCTCTAAAGAAACGCATCATATAGATGTAATATATTGATTAATCACTGAATCTTAGATTTCATACATCCACATTCTTATGCAATTTAATTTCTGGAAATATAAATTATGTGGAATCTTCTATTTGGAAACCAGAAAAGGAATTCTTCTTCAACATATCCTAATAATAAAACTAGTTATAAATGGAAAATAATCTCTAAATTGTTGGTTTGGTTATTGTATGGGTACATAATTTTTTAACCACCTAATGTCTTTGGATCCAATGATAAACCACAATGAGATGATCAAATATAAGTTCAATACTTCTATAGAGGTGATTTCTGATGTGCTTATAAAAATGTCTAGTAACCATAATTAAAATTAAACAAGATTATATTTTGATCTAGGAAACAATTTTATATTTGATTCTGATATCCAAAATATATATTTTAGAATATAACAGATGGTAGTGTCCACATCTAGATCAGAAGGTTGAATAAAATATGAATCACTCCATCTAGATTCAATCTATTATGGAAGATAAGTCTTTCCTTGTTAACAATTGTTTATCATTTACATGATTTTGTAATTTGGTTATTTTTTAGATGTATTAAATATCACTAAAAAATGAAGGAAATGAAAAATCTCATCTTGATCTATTAAACTAATTTATAATAATATAATTCTATTTTAATATCATTGAAGTTCAACCTCCTAGTTCTTGTTTTATACATGAACATCAAGAATCTTATTCATTGATGTCTCTTTCTACACATATTCTAATATTTTTAAAAGTAAAATATTCTAAACATATTCATGTCATTTTGTAAAATCAACATTAAGGGACTCATGAGGATGCCACAATTAATCTTCAAATTGCCATCATATGAATCATCTTTTTACTAAAGAGTGAAAATTCTCTTCAAAATTGACATTGCAATAATTATATGATTAACTTATTTGTTTTAATTCATATTGTAATTACATGTATTTTTCATCCCCTTTTTGATCCTCTTGAAATTATATGGAATTCCTTAAATTCATGGATGATTACAATGAAATTATGATGGGAAATCCAGAGGGACTCCAATAAAGTTAGTCTTTAGAGAATTTTTAAGAAATAAAAATGGAGATATCAGGGGTTGTGTTTATGGATCCAGTGGAATTGCTTCATATTTAGAGGCTTAAATTCGTGGATTGATTAAGGGAATTTAGATTTAAAGAAAGAAAGTAAATATAATTATATGCCTAATGTGTGATTAAAATACCACTGTGAAAGTTGTGGTAATTGTACATAATCATCATTCATGGATATTAACTTCTCAATGAATTATATTCCTGAATCTCCTCTCATCCATGAGCTATACTATCAACCATACATATTATGTAGCCAATTTTTGTGTTGACGATCTTATGAATAATGGGGTGGGTTTTGATAACCTCATTTGGTCTAATTCTTTAAATGATGAAATTTACCACCATTTCAAAGGTTGTTTTTATATTTTCATACTTTATAATAATGTAATCATTTTTTTATTATTATAATAAACTTTTGTTTTTTATAATTATTTATTCCTTCTACCACAAACAGATTTCACAAAAAAATATATTTTTATAAAATAATATAAACATAATAATGCTTTATATGATTGTGAAAATATTATTATATAATATATTTATATTTCATAAGTAATATAAATAATTAAAAATACAATATGTTTAATTTATAAAATCTATGTTTAAAATTTGGGAAACTTGATAAATATTTATACTAACAACTATTTTATTCCCATATTTTAAAAATCATTTTTCATAACCATTAGAAATGAAATATAATAATTTTTTTCATTTTTTATATCATAATGTTAAAATTATTTACTAATTTCACTTTCTTTTCGGCACAAAAATGTGATTATAAAGATTATTGTTAATTACCATTAAAATGGTGAAACATCTATTTTGATAAGGAATTATTTTAATAATATTTTTTTTAATTTTAATCAATTAATTTAAATTAGAGTATTTTATATAATACTTAAGATGATGGTAAAAACATATATAATTACATTAATTCACATTTAACTTCTAATAAATGCTTAATAATAATAAGAAGACATAATTGATAAAATGTTATTTCTCTTTAAAAAAATTCTACATTTGAAATGTTTTAACATAAAATTTAATAATATATTATTTATAATTTTATTTACATTAAATTATTATTAATATTTTGTTCAAAACACTAAAATTTTAATTTATGGGGTATTTTATATTTTTAGAAAAAATATAATTTTGAAAAAACAAGTTACCCTAGTAAAAACAAAGAAAGGTAAATGTAAAAATATGTTAGTAAATTAATTAAAACATATTTTAAATTTTTATTTATAAATTTATAATTTAATAATTCTACACATATTTTCACCCTATACTCTAATATTTCTCAATTTTACAACCATTGACCAATGAATAGTGTCATAGCATTTTTGAATAATAGCATGTGTACTAAAAAGATCTGTTTTCTTCAACTATAAACAGAAGTACATCCACCCTCTCAATGTTACACATACTGTTATAAATATATTTAAAACCCTAACCGAATTTACTCTTTTATTTTTTCTATGAACGAATGAAATTCCATGTTCACCATAATTTATCTTATTCCCAACATTTCCAAAGGTACAATGAAATTAGTGTTCAATGTCCCAAAGTAAGTATTACATAATCTTTAAACATTTATTGATATTGTATCCCATACAAAAATATTATAAACATTGTTATATAATAACCTTATTTTTAAGATTATACTGACGTATTATTATATTATGTAATATTCTTTTTTATCCATTTTTAGCCACGTAGAATGATAAGGGAACATTGATCATGTGTTTCTCCCAACTAACACCACCATGAAGTCATGTATTCGTATTTTTCAGTACCACCTATCTTCAATAGTTATAAGTATATAATTATGGAATAAATGGGATAGAAATAATAAAATTAATATTATAACGAGTCAAATTATAATCCACCTTCATTCAATATCATTATTTGGGAAATGAAATTGATAATATATTATTGCGTTAACTTCCTCCTCTATGAAGTAACATTATTTGTTTTCATATTTATTGAAATTATTTATCCAAACCACATAAAATAATATTTTATTACATGTAAAAATAAAGAAAATCTCATAATTATATTTTTGTTACGATATTATACACTTCTTTAATAATACTCACCCAATGAGTTATAGCATGTTCTTTTTTGGGTTTATTTTACCACCTATATGAACTACACTACAATAAATGAACATAAAAAAATTTAAAAATATATATTATAGTTAAAAATTATTTATTTGATAATATTAATATTATATAAATATAAAATAAATCATTATATATGTGATATTATTAATAAATTGTCATAGTATACCTAACCACCTAAAATGAACATATCAGAGTACCTTTAAAAATCTGAGTTTATTTAAAAATAATCTATATAAATTTTATTTTTTTGTTAAAATATAGTATTTATGGAAATAAAATACATAAAATATTTGGTTTTTAGGTTATTTTACAACACTGTTAACGATGTAAATCCTAGAAAAAGAGTTACATAGAAATTGACCAAACAACCTCAAATAACCAATATAATAAGAGACTAAATAATAAATAAAAAACATATGAAAATGAATTTAACTTATTAAATAAAACATGGATGAAAATGTTTTTAATAAGGTATACAGTAAAATCAATTTTATTATCCAAGATGTTGTGTGTGTCGATAAAGAGAATCTAGTCCGTGGTATGGTTATGTGAAAACTCAATATTCTTCAAGTGAGTTACAATTTTTTTATTGAAATCTATAGTCCCATGTTTTATTTATTATACATATGGAATAATTTTTTATATCATCCATATTTTACATGGTTCTATAATTTTTATTTATAAACCCATTAACAAATAATTCTTAAAACAATGGTTATGTTACAAAAGAGGAGTTTCGTGGTCTCAATATATATTTCATGAGGCATACATCTTATTGTTCAATGATTAATTTTTATATAGTGTATATAATTTCTATTTTTAAAAATTATATCATAAATTATTTTAAATCACCGATATTTTCTTTTTAATTTTAATAATTTATCTTTTAATTGTTTTTTATTTAAATGTTAATCTAGCCGTAAAAACATTTACCTACTCAAATTACTCTCCAATTATTTATAAATTATATACTAGGATAAGGTCATATAAGATAATTTTTATCCATCTACATCATTTTATAATGTTAATATCTATTTTTATTATAGGATGATTTTTCATTTAATTGATATT
This sequence comes from Viscum album, assembly GCA_963277665.1. Taxonomy (NCBI): domain Eukaryota; kingdom Viridiplantae; phylum Streptophyta; class Magnoliopsida; order Santalales; family Viscaceae; genus Viscum; species Viscum album. Next base: position 2,099,574,444 of record OY728122.1, read on the forward strand.
ATATTTTTTGAAGAAATAATTTCTGAAAAATACATTAATGTTGGTAAGAATAACTCTCATACATTCTAGTATATCATTATCCTACCTATCCATATTTTCCTTCTCACAAATTTTTTCATCTGTTTTCACGGTATGAAATTTTGTTTAATTCATGTGATCCTCTTACTTATCATCACCAATTTTAAAATTGATATTTTATCACCTCAATTTTATGCTTGTTATTCAATAATGGGTTTTACGAATATTAAAGTTCCATACATCTCATGGATATTTTCCTTATCCTCCAGTCCATTATTTCTATATAAAACCATTATATATTTTTCAATACTACATTAATAGATTTTTATTAAAAAAAATTATATATATATATATATATTTCATTCAAACCATTTTAAATATAAAATTTCAATGGAAACTGGGTATTTTTTTACTCAGTCATTCTATATTAAAAAGTGAAAAAGAAATTTTTTTTTAAAAAAATTAATACCTTTACAATCATTTTTAATACTATTTCCCATTTTATAGGATTAAAAATATAAATTATTTTTCACTTATTTTAGAAATTTTATTCAATACGGTTTTCATAGAAAATTTAATCCTAATCATTATTTTCAATCTAACTTTTTTCTATTCTATTAAAAGTATTATTCATCATCCAGTTTATTCTTTACCATTGTTTTTAAAAATTATAAACAACAAATATCTATAAGATAAATGATCTATCAATAACATTGTACTTCCTAATAATCTATTATGAGTAGTCATATATTTTCTTCCATTTATTTTCCAATGTTTATATAAAATTTTTTATTCCTTTAATATATGGGTGTTCACCTAGATTCCATACATCAATTTATTAGGGATGTTATTGACTTAACTATGTAACATTTATCTAAATAGTATACGTACTATATGCAATATTAACATGATTGAAGGTTTTTTCCTTGAATATTACGAAATATAATTGAATACCAATTTTTTATACATTGGTTTATCAAGTATGTAATGCCCCAACCCCAGTTGCCTAGAGTTGGTGAATTAGTACATATCATTGGCATGATCACAAGAAAGATCAAGTCTCTAAAGAACGATTAGTTTAGTAGTCTTGGAAACACTAGATACATTCATAAAGTCTACATTACATCATAAATTGAAAACTATGTCAACATCTTGTCTCCACACTCATATCACCTTATACTATCCCTACAAGTCATTAATAAAATACTTCTCCACATCTTGGAAAAAATAAAACATAGAAAGGGGTGATCTCAAATTCCCAGTAAGGATAACGATATAGTGGAAACCTTTATAAATAATCATAAACATATAAGGAAATGTATAAATAAAACAACAACATTTTAAACGTGAACTTCAGCATAATATTGAAAAAATAAAATGAAATGGTTCCATTTACTTATTTACATGGATATTCTAATAGTCTAATAATCATATGCAATATCAATAACCACTTTCATAATGGTGGAATGCATAATTCCAGACTGTCATAAACACATAGCCAAGGCCTCGTTCCAAGAATACAAATAAGATTTTTCCAAGGCCTTGTGCCAAGACACTAGAATGTCTCATAAGACCTACTAATGCATCAAGGAGCTATAACGGGCTACACCCATCACATATTAAGTCCAATGCAATCATCATATGAACAGGTTTAATTATAACATAAACATTCGTATTAAAACTAGCATACCAAATGTCAATACATTCTCCATAAACCATGAATGGTATAAAAATAACACATCCACAGTCAAAAATATCACAAAAACATCAATACAATATGGAATTTTTGTATCATAATAAATAAACATCAAATAAGCTTAAAATCCATCAATGGATGTTGACATAGATGAAATCAAAACTATTTGGGAGAAATATCTCTTTTTTGAAATAATTAAAAATTCACATAATTTAAAAAGGACCTTGTTTGGAAAATGACGAAAAGATTCCTTTATAAACATCTTATAAAAAGTAAAACAAGGGTATAAATGAATTTAACCTATATTATGTAAAATATTAATAATATTTTTAAACACATTTTTAAGAAACATGGATGTGGATGATAAAGAGGTCGCAGTAGATAATTACATAGAAAGAACCTCGGATAATGAAGAGATTGTAAAATAATCCCTTACCTTGTACATTTCCTTGGTTGAGGGTAGGTTAACCTCCTTTATAATGGTGAAAAAACTGTTATTAAATTTTATAAGAATCATATACATTAATATGATATAATATATGATATTTTAACATTGATTTGTTAATAATATCTTAGTATTATCATTGTTTCGGGTGTTAACTTACTCATTTTATTTTATATGTTTTGTTACGTAAGTCATGTTTTCCAGGGATAGGTTGTATCTTATTCATATCCAGAATGATATGAAGTCTTTAAAAATTATTTTTAATCATTAAAAGAGAATTAGTCATGAATGGATACGATGGGGAATTAATCTCATCGCATTCATGGAGACGGTAGTCTGTGCGTACGCACAAGCGACAATATCATTCTTTTGATATTAAAATAATATATAATTGGATGGTATATCATATATAAAGAATAATTATCATGTTATATTTATTATTTAAATGAATTACAGATCATTATTATACCCATCCAAATACTAATTTATTAGATAATAATTACACCATGACTTGGAGACGGTAAGCCGTACGTACGAACGTATGGTGACATGTCATTAAAAGGATGGATAGAATAAATAATATGGTTGTACCATATATATAATAACATCACATTATATAAAATATATTGAAGTTATTATTTTATAATGAGAATAAAAAAGAAAGAAGAAGTGGAAGAAGAATGGAACGTGTAAGAGGGTGGTGAAAACATTACCTCTTCTTCGGGTTCTTCCTTTTGATTTGAACAAAAGGGATCCATAGGATGGATTTATGATCAAACTAAGGCCTCTAGGTTTAGTTGAGTAAAGTTTATAGAGTATTTGGGTAGGGTTTGGCCGAGCCAAACGTCATTTATGTGTGAATTAGTGAGAAGTGGGAGTACCCTTTTGTAAGAGGGGTGAGGGGCACCTGTGGAAAAGATAGAAATATTATTTTATAATAAATTCAAATTCGGTTTCTAATGGTTGAAAAGTGGATGATTTAATGGATAAGGTGGGGATGGGTCGATAAACACTCAACCAATTGGTTTTAGACTAGTTTGGGTCCCTATATTAACCTTATCATTTAGTTTTTAACTCTTAGTTAATTACTTTGACATTTACCATGTCACTTTTTATTTTTATATTATATAGTTAATAAACATACTAAATACATCCAAGAGACCCCCAAGTGGTCTAGTAATGATACAACTATCATGAATCAAGTACTTTGGAAGAACCATAGATTTTTAGGAATATAATATAAATTAATAATATAATATTTGTTTTAAAAAATCTTTTATGTCAATTTTGACACTATTGGGTATTTTGTTTTTGATAATTTCATAACAGCATTATTACTTTGAAGAAAAATTATATAACCAATCTTAATATGTTATATTAACCTATAAAATTAGTTTAATTTATAAAAAGTCTCAAATTACATTTATTTTGATATTTATAATATCAATTATTTTAATATTTCATTAATTATGTAATTACTGCATCACCATTTTGTCATAGATAAATTAATATATTTAATGTCTAAAAATTATAAATAAAATTCCTTTATTTAGGAAATATTTTTAGCGTTCTAAAAAATATTTACAATCGAATTTATCTTATCTGTAACCCTATATTAAATTTTTTTTAGTAAATAAACATTGATTTTAACTCTTTTAACTCTTCTTTGAATTAAATAATAATAAATGTCCTAATCTATTCCAATTGGAACTAAATGATAATATGTTATTTATAACATTGTTTTTGGTCGACATAAACTTTTCCAATAGAATTAGGACATGTGTTAGGGTAATATTAATATCATTTTTACCCTTAATTTCCCTATTTACTTTTAATCGTGGTAAATAAAAATAAAAAGTTACTATTGACCAAAAATTATTTTCATCACATTGAACCACATTTTACTACTTGAATTTAACCGTGTCTCTCATATTTTTGAAATTCCACTCACAGAAGCGGTAAAATCTTTTTTTATGTGAATTTCCAAATTATCCTAGGAGTTGGGTAAAAGATGGTGAAAAGTTCAATAAAATTTTTATATATCTAAAATAATTCTAAACTAACACCAATGAAATACATTGAACTTATATAGGTATTTTTTATCTATTTTGGCCATAATTAAATTTCAATAAAATAAATAATTATTTAAATAAAAATTTAGTTTTGAACAATAACTCAGTGTTTTTTCACTATTCATCAAACACTGAAAGTTTTTAGAAAAATACCAAAATTTCATCCTAGGCTAATTTCGATATTCCGAATCCAAAAATGAAGTCTATTTTGAAAGATAAAGTTTATCAAATTTCAAAAAGTGGGTATTACTATTCATAACGGCTAGTTTGATTGGTTGTGGTGTGTGTTTTAGAACAAGAAGTTACGTATAACACACGCTACTGTATTAATCAAAGGGAATCATACTATGGACGCTTTGGGTGTTACACTCTCCACTCCATCAAATAATTTTGTCCTCGAAATTTCAAGAATACTTCCACATGAAAAGTCTCGAGTGGTTCTTCTTCATAAGATCCTTGGATTCCCACGTTGCCTCTTCCATCTTATGGTTTCTCCACAAAACGTTTACCAGACGAGTCGTCCGATTTCTCAGTACTTGTTCCCTCGTATCAAGAATTATGACGGGCTCTTCGCAATAAGACAGATCGGGTTCAAGTTCTAATTTCTCATAGGTGAGTACATGTGTTGGGTCTGGCATATATTTCCTCAACAGTGACATGTGGAACCCATCGTGAAGTTTGGAAAGACTTGGTGACATTGCCAAATGGTAAGCTATATCCTCAATTCGTTCTAGAATATCGAAAGGTCCGATGTACCTAAGACTCAATTTACCCTCCTTACTGAAACGTATAAATCCCTTCCATGTAGATACCTTCATGAAAACATGATCTCCCACCTGAAATTCCAAATCCTTCCTTCGGTTATCGGCATAGCTCTTCTGCCCACTTTGACCTGCTTTGATGTGGTTTTGGATTACCTTTACCTTTTCCATTGTTTCCTCCACCAGTTCTGGGCCTACAAGATTTCTTTCACCAATGCCATCCCAACAGGTTGGTGTGCGACATCTCTTTCCGTATAACGCTTCATATGGTTCCATCTGAATACTTGATTGGAAGATATTATTATAGGAAAATTCCACCAAAGGTAAATATTGATCCCACATACCCTGAAAGTCAATTGATCATGATCTCAACATGTCTTCTAAGGTTTGAATAGTACGTTCTGATTGTGCATCTGTTTAAGGGTGGTTGACAGTGCTCAAATGAAGTTCTGTATCCAGGGCTTTCTGAATAATCTTTCATAATCTTGTAGTAAAATGGGGATCATGATCAGAAACAATCGATAGGGGTACTCCATGAAGTCTCACCACTTCATTAATATATATCCATGATAGAATTTCAAGTGGTAAATCTTCCCTTATAGCAAGAAAAATTGCTCTCTTGGTAAGATGATCAACAATGACCCATATTGCATCATTCCTTCTAGGAGTCTTTGGTAGTCCCATGACAAAGTCCATCGTAATATTGTCCCATTTCCACTCTGGTATGGGAAGAGGTTGCATGACGCCTACAGGTTGTTGCCTTCCATCTTTCACTTGTTGACAAACCATACATCTTGACACAAAATCAGCAATCCCCCTCTTCTTGTTGTCCCGCCAAAAATGTTCCTTCAAGTCTCTATACATTTTGGTGCTCCGAGGGTGTATAGAGAAATTGGAACTATGATCATTGTCCAACAATTACCTTTTGAGATTAGGTATATTGGGAACTCATATTCTCTTCCCAAATTTCAAAATTCCATCTTCATACCCAATGTCATTCAATCTCCCATCATTCACAGCTTTATTCTTCTTTTGAAACTCTTCATCACCAGTCTGAGAACTCGTTATCCTTTCTATTAAAGATGTTTTGGGAAGCATTTGAAAAATTATCGATGTTTCACCTTTCATGGTAATTCCCATAACCATCTTCACTAGATCCATTAAAATAAGATCCCTTTCAATTCTCATCAAGTTCAAAACTCCATGATATTTTCTACTCAAAGCATATGCTACCTTATTAGCCTTCCCTAGGTGGTAGTGTATCGTGAAATCATAATCCTTGAGTAGTTCAATCCATCTCATTTGCCACATGTTGAGTTCTTTTTATGAGAAAATATACGTCAAACTCTTATGATCAGTATAAATCTCACATTTTTTACTGTAGAGGTAGTGCCTCCATATTTTCAAAGAAAAGATCACAACTGTTAACTTGAGATCATGAGTAGGATAGTTTTGCTCATGAATTTTCAACTGTCGTGATGCATAGGAAATAACCCTGTCATTCTGCATAAGGACACAACCAGGTCCTTTCTTCGATGCATCACTATAAATAACGAACCCATCATTCTCTCATGGTAGAGTCAATATAGGAGCATTGACTAATCTTCTCCTTAGTTCTTCAAAACATTCTTCACACACAACTGATGGTATCCACACTGAAGGTCAATATTTGAAAAGTATTGAGCTCCATGCAGTTGGTCAATTAAGTCATCAATGCAAGGTAGGGGAAACTTGTTCTTTATTGTTATAGCATAGATATCCCTGTAGTCGATACATAACCTCATAGATCCATCTATCTTTTTAACAAAAAGAACAAGGGATCTCTATGGAGAAACACTGGGGTGAATAAATCCCTTATTACTCAATTCTTCTAGTTGTTTGTTTAGTTCAACTAATTCCACAGTGGCCATTCTATAAGGGGTCTTCGATATAGGCCTTGATCCAGGAATTAAATCGGTGTAAAACTCAACTTCTCGTTCTAGAGAATGTCCAGGTAAATCTTCCAGAAACACATCTACATATTCTTTCACAATAGGTACATACTCTATTTGAACATTCATTTCCTCACCCACAATTGTATCATTCTCTTCCTCCCCAATAATTGAATTTAGTTGAGTTACTGTGGATGCATCTATATAAGAATTAGGTGGTGACGATTCTTCTCTAAAGATAAGGTGTTCCTTATCATCATCATCAAAAATCATAACCTCCTTCTTCTTAAAATAAATCTCTGCATCATGGTCCGAAATCCAATCCATACCGAGGACTATATCAAACTCAATCATAGGTATGACGATGAGATCAGTGGATAAAGAGCATTTATGTGCTCTAATGGGGTCTGATTCACAAAACGGTGTTGCAATGATACTTCCCTTATGAGTTTTAAATTATAAATACCTTGTTAAATAAAATTGGAAATATCTAATTTTCTTAGCAAACTGGGAAGATATGAAACAATGCGATGATCCAGAATCAAATAATGCATTTTCTAAACTAGAGGAAACCATTAAATTACCTGCCACCACGTCTTTAGGAGCTTCTACCTCAGCAGTAGTGATAGCATAATATTGGGCTTGATCCCTTGGCCTTTTCGAAGGTAAGTTCCGCTAATGCTTAGGAAATTCATTTTCATAATATCCCATCTCCCTAAAATTGTAGCATTGGGCATCAGTAGTTTCCTTCTTCCCCTTGAAAATAAAGATCTTGGTGGCCTTTTTCACCACACTTGTAATAGAATCCCATTCCTTTTAAGAAATTACAGGGGTGTTTCTTCCCACACTTACAATAGGATGGATATTCAACCTTTCCCTTCATCCCCTTATTTCCATTCCCAGATTGATCAGCAGATCTCTTCTTCTCTTGCTTTGATTTAAAGTCATAAGACTTAGAGAAATCATTTTCTGTCTTGATAGCACATGATACAACATCTTCGTACGATGTGAAGGATTGTGAGACTATTGCTCGATGGAGAAACGGTTTTAACCCATCAAAGAAATGATCAATATTACTTCTTGGGTTATGTATATAATAACCATCATACCTTTCTATCCTTGTAATGTTAGCCTCATACTTTGTGACATTCTCATCCTCCTTTTTTATCAGACTCAGAAATTGTCATTCCATATCTGCTCGATGGTCACGAGGAAAGTATTTTTCTAAGAAAATCTTTTTGAACTCCCTCCATTCCATATTTGATACTTCATCCTCTTCCTTTGTGTTTTGAATCATTGACCACCATTGTTCAGCATCTCCAGTGAGGCGATAAACTGTCATGACAACATTTTACCATTCACTACTCCCCAAAGCCTGAAATATTTTCTCTACAGAACTTATCCATTGCTCAGCTAATAATGGAGTTGTACTCCCATTGAATGTTGGTGGTTGCTGCCTCATGAATCGATCTAACATCTATCCTCCACGCTATGGATCAGGGTGCTCCATACGTGTAAGGTCATTATTCATAACCTGATTGAGTTTTCCCAGTATGGTGATTTGTTGATCAACACTAGTTGCATCACTAGCTCCACTATAATTATCATGAGCAGGAGGGAAATCCCTACATGGAGTGTATGCATTGACACAGTTTCCATTTCTTCCACTAGGTGCCATTTCTATGTAATGGCATAAACTAGATCAATTTATGAATCAAAATAGATAATTCAATACTTGTAAAACACATAACATAAATTGAACTATTTATGGATATAATCCATAATCATAAAAATGTTTTATTTTAGGAAGTATATACTCATAAACCATTCATAATGATTTGTAAAGAAAATGAGAGATATTATAATCATATCCCATGGGAGTGTCTTAACCAATAGTGCATCAAGGCTGGTTGGCGTGCACCAGTTCCCCTTCGAGTCTAGCTCAAAGCGGTGTTTTCAGGGTTTACACCTAGGTACATCTGTTCCAGAGCCACCTCTACCTGCTCTTATCCAGACAGGGATGAATTTCTTAGAAAACTCACAAAATCCCTACAATACCAAAATTCTAGGAAGTTCCCCTATACTAATCCTCAATGTCCATCTTAGATCTATGTGCTCTAATCAGAGTTTATCTAAAACTAGCTTCCAAGGTTTGTACTAAACTTCATCTGATACCAACTGTAATGCCCCGACCCCAGTTTCCCAGAGTCGGTGCATAAGTACATATCATTTTCATGATCACAAGAAAGATCAAGTCTCAAAATACCGATTAGTTTAGTAGTCTTAGAAACATTAGATACATTCATAAAGTTTACATTACTTTATAAATTGAAATCTACAACAAAATATTGTCTCCACACACATATTACCTTCTACTATCCCTGCAGGTCATTCATAAAATACTTCTTCACATCCTGGGAAAAATAAAATATAGAAAGGGGTGAGCTCAAATGCCCAGTAATGATAACAATATACCGGAATATTTTATAAATAAGCATAAACATTTAAGGCAATGTATATCTAAAACAAAAGCCTTTTATACTTGAACTTCAACATAATATGTCAAAAATAAAATGAAATAATTACATTTATTTATTTACAAGGATATTCTACTAGTCGAATAATCACATGGAATATCAATAACCACTTTCATACTGATGGAATGCATAATGCCAGACTATCATAACCACATAGCCAAGGCCTCGTGCCAGGAATACAAATAATATTTTGTCATGGCCTTGTGCCAAGACACTAGGTTGTCCAATGAGACCTACCAATGCATCGAGGAGCTATAGAGGTCTCCACCCGTCACATATTAAGTCCAATGCATTCCTCATATGAACAGGTTTAAACATAACATAAACATTTGTATTAAAACTAACATACGAAATGTCAATAATTTCTCCATAAAACATGAATGGTATAAAAATAACACATCCACATTCAAAAATATCACAAAACCTTCAATAAAATATGGATGTTTTGTATCATAATAAATAAACTTCAGATAAGCTTAAAATCTATCAAAAGATATTGACATAGATGAAATCAAAACTATTTGAGAGAAATATCTCTTTTTTTGAAATAATTTAAACGTACCATAATTATAAAATAAAACATTTAATTTGAAAATATTCTTATAAGGTTGTAAGGGAAGCTTCGAAGATTTTATAATGGCAGAAAATAGCTGCACCTGCCGTATAAGTTAATAAAGACATGCTTACCTTTATTTTGTCAAAAGGATAAAAAGGACCATGTTTGGAAAATGGTGGAAGGAATCCTTTATAAACTTCTTATAAAAAGTCAAACAAGGGTATAAATGACTTAACCCATATTCTGTAAAATAGTAAGAATGATTTGAAACACATTTTTATGAAACATGGATTTGGATGATAAAGAGGTTCCATTTGATAATTACGTATAAACAACCCCGGATAATGAAGAGATTGTGAAATAAACCATTACCTTGTACTTTTCCATGGTTGATGGTAGGTTAAACTCCTGTATAATGGTAAAATAATTTTTATTAAATTATACAAGAATCATATATATTAATATGATATCGTATATGATCTTTTAACATTGATTTGTTAATAATATCTTAGTATTATCATTGTTCGGGTGTTAACTTACTCGTTTTATTTTATAAGTTTTGTTATGTAAGCCATGTTTTTCATGGATAGGTTGTATATTATTCAAATACAGAATGATATTAAGTCTTTAAACATTATTATTAATCCTTAAATGAGAATTAGTCTTGAATGGATACGATGGGGAATGAATCTTATCGTGTTCTTGTAGACGGTAGTCCGTACGTACGCACGAGCGACAATATCATTCTTTTGATATTAAAACAATATATAATTGGATGGTATATCATTTATACAGAATTATTATCATGTTATATTTATTATTTACATGAATTACACATCATTATTATAACCATAAAAATAATAATTTGTTGAATAACAATTACACCACGACGTGGAGACGGTAAGTTGTACGTATGCACGTATGGTGAAAAGTCATTCAAAGGATGGATAGAATACTGAATATGGTTGTACCATATTTATAATAACATCACATTATATTTAAGATAATGGAGTTATTATTTTAGAATGGTAATAACAGAGAAAGAATATGTTGATGAAGAAAGGAACATGAAAGAGGGTGGTGAAAACATTACCTCTTATTCGGGTTCTTCTTTTTGATTTGATCAAAAGCGCTCCGTAGGATGGATTTCTGATCAAACTAATGCCTCTAGGTTGAATTTAGGTATGTTTAGAGAGTATTTGGTCAGGTATTGGCCGAGAAAAAATGATTTTAATGTGTAAATTAGTGAGAAAGGGGAGTGCCCTTTTATAAGAGGGGTGAGGGGAACCTTTGGAAGAGCTAGAAATATTATTTTATAATAAATTCATATTCGGTTTCTAATGGCTAAAAAGTGGACTATTTAAAGGTTACGGTGGGGATGGGTCTAAAACCACTCAACTAATAGGTTTTAGATAGGTTTGGGTCACTATATTAACCTTATCTTTTAGTTTTTAACTCTTAGTTAATTAGTTTGACATTTACCATGTCACTTTGTATTTTTATATTATCTAGTTAATAAACATACTATATACTTTCAAGTGACCCCCCAAGTGGTCCATTAATGATACACCTATCATGATACATGCCCTTTTGCCGAACCTTTGATTTTTAGGAATAGAATATTAATTAATAATATAATATTTTTTTTAAATACTCTTTTATGTCAATTTTGACACTATTGGGTATTTTGTTTTGGATAATTTCATAATTGAATTATTAATTAGAAAAAAATTTATATAACCACTCCTAATATGTCATATTAACCTAGAAAATTAGTGGAATTCATAAATAGTCTCAAATTACATTTATTTTGATATTTATAATATCAATTATTTTAATATTACATTAATTAGTTAATTACTGCATCACAATTGGGTCATAAATAAATTAAATTATTCAATGTCTAAAAATTATAAATAAAATAAAAATATGTAGGAAATAGTTTTATATTTCTAATGAATATTTACAATCGAATTTATCTTATGCATAACCTTATATTAATAATGTTTTAGTAAATAAACATTGATTTTAACTCTTTTAACTCTTCTTTGAATTAGATAATAATAAATGTCCTAATCTAATCCAAGGGGAAATAAATGATAATATTTTATTCATAAGGTTGTTTTTTGTTGAGATACACTTGTCCAATAGAATTAGGACATGTGTTAGGGTGATATTAATATCATTTTTACCCTTAATTACCCTATTTACTTTTAAACGTGGTAAATAAAAGTAAAAAGTTACTATTTATAAAAAATTATTTTCATCTCATTGAACCACATTTTACTCTTTTATATTAACCATGTCTCTCGTATTTTCGAAATTCCACTCACAGAAGAGGTAAAATTATGTTTTATGTGAATTTCCAAAATCTCCTAGGATGTGGGTAAAAGACGGTGAAAAGTTCAATAAAATTTTTATATATCTAAAATTATTATAAACTAACTACAATGAATTATATTGCACTTATATAGGTATTATTTATCAATTTTGACAATAATTAAATTTAAATAAAATAAATAATTATTTAAAAAAAATTGTTTTTAACTATAACTCAGTGTTTTTTCACTATTCATAAAAAATTGAAATTTTTTCAGAAAAATACCAAAATTTCACCCTTGGATAATTTCGATATTCTGAATCCAAAAATGAATTCCATTTTGAAATATAACATTAATAAGTTTTTAAAAAGTGGGTATTATTATTCATAACGGTGAGTTTGATTGGTTGTGGTGTGTGTTAGAACTTGAAGTTGCGTACAACACACACAACTGTATTATTCAAAGGGAAGCATACCGTGGAAGCATGGGGTGTTACAATGTCATAGTTATTGATTGAATTATTAATGAATGCTTTTATATGATTCTATTTTAAATGTATATTGAATCCTTTTTCTTATAATAGATTGTGTTGATATGCTAAATGATTGATATCTTTTTTAACTCTTATATATTGATCAAGGGTCCTAAATATTCATGTAATTAATTTGTTAAGGATTTATATCTCATGGGATAAAAAACCATGAATATGGTTGGGATAATTAATAATGGCGTGATCATGATTATTTTTTACCACATTTTTAATTCTTCTACAAGATTGGGGTTGTTCACAAAGGACTGGAATGGTTGTGTATTCTTAAAATTTTCCCCACTAAAATGTTTTTAAATATTTTATTCTTCTTAATATGAAAATTTTATTCTCTCATGTCCCAGGTTTATTGACTCATATTTCCTCACTCTCTTGATTCATATGTAATTTTCCTCCACGTCATATTCCATGGTTCATGTTTTATGACCGAATATTTTTTGGGTATGAATTTATTATGTATACATATTATACATATATGATGAAATTATTCTCACATTTTATATTTTAAATTTATTAATTATGAATACCCTTAATAATAATTTTAGTTCACTAATTTCTTATATTTATATTTGCCTAGGTTTTTATGTTGACAATAATGTTCAGAATATATAAAAGAGTATCTTATGTGGTAGATTTAAAGGATTTTTAATGGAATTTTACGGATTCAATAAAAACTATATATTTGATATGGAAAAATCCATGGGGAATTAAAGGTAAGTGGAAAAAATAAATATATATTTCAGTATAAGGTGATAATTTTTAAAACACTCCCATAAAATAAGAATTCAGACATGTTTTTGTAACCTTATCACTTAGTTTTAACCCAAATTATCTTGTTTTACACATCAACACGGTGCTAATTTTTTAATTTGGTTAATATTAATTATGAGTAAAAAATTGACCTATTTAAAATTGTGAACCACACGTTTCTGAATATAAAATCCATTTTATATTCTCAATTTATAGAATAATTATAAAATAATTTTAACATAACTTCACAAAATATAATGGAAACCAATTTTTATAAAAATGCATTTTTATGAAAAAAAATTAACTTATTCCAAAGTCAAATATAATATTGATTCTTCTAAAATTAATTTTATTACGTTTAATTAATATGGTTTTAATTGACATTGAAACCTAATAAGTAAAATAATTATAATTTTAAATTAAAATATTTAAATAAAATGAATACATTTTTTATAAAATAGGAATTTTCGTTATTTTATCAAAAGGAAATCATTTAAAAAACAGCCCAAACATCGATATAAGTAAATTTTTATATTTTCAATCAAAAAATAGTTTATTATTTTTTATATAAATTGGTTTAATATAGTATAAATTAATTATAATGTAATTATTGAAAATAAATTTAATCTATTTTTGAAGAAAATATATTTTTGAAGCATAAAATGAATTTAGTATCATTACATACCTAATAACCAAAATTAAATGAATATGAAATTATTTTATTGGATATGTAATATAATAAATTAACTATAATCATCAACCAAATATGATCAATTTAGATAATTAATGAAAATAATTCATTGAGCAGATAAAAATAGTTTTTAAAAAAATATATCATTCAACTACTAAATATTTCATATTCATTTAATATAAATTTGATATCAATATATGAATTATTATTCATATTTTGAATGGAAGAAATTATTACATTTATTTCATAATATGGTAATTTCTATTGATACCCACCAAATAAATGACTATTTTATAACAATAATTTTTAATAAATAATTTTTTATAGTATATTAAATTATGTTCAAGTTCATTTTTGATATACAACATTGTACTAAATATAAAATTATTTAATGAGTATATATTCTAATATATTTCAGTGTTACAAATTGAGTTGTCCTTTATGGTTATCTTTGGTAAGTGATAATTTTCCATTTCATTTGATGAATAGTGGAAACATAGATTATATTTTCCTATTCATTATCTTATGTGTGCCTATAATTTTTTTCACCAATTTAGATAAATTCTAAACGGTGCAGAGTCATATTCAAGGTCATTGTTTCCCTAGAACACGATTTTGGTGGTTTTTAATCCTTTTATGTTTGATGTTGTTAGTTAATGTTTGAGGAATATTTTGTGGTTTCTTTAGGGGTTGGTTGATGATTTGGGTCTCTCATTTTTCATTACTATCTAAAAAATTACCCACCCTCCAACCTCTTATACATGAGTGCATAGTTTTTGTTTTTTTTACATTCATCAATATATTTATGTTTTCATAAGGTGGAATAATTGGGGAGAATTATTACCATTATATGTCACAATGATGTTAATTTAATTTATTTTTGGGTTATTTTAAATCTCCTGAGTTCTTTTATCAACTTTTATATATTTTTGAAAGTCTTAAGAGTTATAGGATGATACTAGAGTAGGTTGTGTCATGACATGGGGAGGCTATTATGTAATATTCTCCAAGCATGTGTGGCCGCATTACAATATTTGAGATGTACCAAGGAGATCATTAAAATAGGTACCTTAAATCTGGTAAGGTAAAGGATTTTATGTGGTGGACCAAAGGTTTGAAATTTTTGGTAAATCCATATTGATCCCCCACCCACTAAAATATAGAAGGCCCTGATTCAGTGACTCAGGATCTTGGGGTACATAGTTTGTACCTGAGGAGGTCCTAAACACTTTAAATTGGAAGCTTTACCAATAAGGGCCTCTATTGTGGAGCACCTTGTTCATATTCTTGGATGTTTTTTCCATAGGGGTATTGGGTAATGACCTTTTTACTGATATTCATATATTATATTTCATGAAGGTGATCTCCCTATTTGTTATTTTTGGTATTTTACCATTTCCACCTTCATGTTTTTGATAGTTTTCCCATATTTATATGTTTTATATTATGTATTCCAACTAGAGGAGAGATCTTATACCTCGTACTTCCATCTACTCCTTTTCTCCCATTTTATTGGATCCCTTCAGTTGATTTAATGTATTTAATCAAGCTAATTTAATTTTTTCTCTTCTCCCTTCATTGTCATATCCTTTTCCCTTGATTTTACATTCATCAAATAATCATAATCACTACGCTAGTTAATTTCATGTTTTTATATATTCTAATAATGGGAGTTTTGGATATAAGAGTCGATGGAGTGGATCTTTTAGCTTAGTTTTTTAGTAGTTAAATGAATATTTTCTTTGAATTCATTCACTGGGATTGATGTATGAATTTTTATGTTGTTTATTTATATTCATTCGTATGATATGTTTAATTATTTTCCAATGAAATTATTCCAAACTGTGAAAGAATATTTTATTAACTAAGGGTTTTAAAAGGTTTTAAAATGGTTTCAACAATTGAAATGGATTTGTCACAAACTCTAACTTTGTGAAATTAATGGATTTTTTGTTTTAAATGATGTAATGTGTCATTGTAGGGTGTTGGACTTCAATTTAATTACTAAAGGAAATGTTAATTATTTTTAGGGATATTTTATTAGTAATGTGATTCTTCCCCATATTAAATAGTATAATTTTTTTATACTAGTAGTTTTTTATTGTTATTTCAAAGGGAAATGTTAAATTTCAAAGGGGTGTTTGGAACCAGTAAATTTAAAACAATGTTTTCATGGGATGGTTTTAAAGGGGGATAATGTAGCTAGGAATCACTAATATTATTTCAAAGGATCATTTGGTATTTTGATAAAAACATTGATTTCAAATTGTGATTACCCTCACAATTTTTCCTCAAATTTTGATTATGTTTATTACTGTATATGGTCCAATGAGAGATGTTTTCATTATTGAGAAATGGGATGTATCTTGATAGAGTGTTCTATGTGAGATAAGGTTTATTTCTTATTCAATAATTTTTGTTATCATTGTAAGATTGAGATATTTTGTCTCACCTCCTTTATAATGATATCATGGGAGACCTAGGCATATATGTAGATGTTATTGATATTTGTTACACTAATAGAGTGTACATAGGTTGGCTAGTGCCCCAAAATTCTTACATCCACATAGGGGTATAATTTTTACATAGTGACATCATAAAATTCGAAGAGGGATGTTTTAGTTCCACATGAGCGGCCCATAGAGAGAGTAATTTGATGATGTTATGGTTGTTTAGATTGTTTTAGATCCTAGAGTGTTTTCTATGACTCTTAAAAACCATTTAGGATCAATTAGGGGATCCGAATAAATATACCTATTTTTTAACCAATTTCATTTAATTTTGTTACAAAATACATTATATTGGATACTCATTTCCATATTTTATTAATGAATATTATGGTTCCATTGTGTTTATTTTATCCATTTGGTAGTTATTTTGGATTAATTTCAAAAAAATTATAAATTCTTGGAAAATCGAAGTTCTTTAAAAGGAAAATACTATTTTTAAAATGAATTTAGATATTTTTTGGGAAAAGAGAATGAAATTGATTTTTCATACAGTTTTAAATGTATTATTTTAATTTTTTTAATGACATCTTAAAAGAATGTTTTATAGTATTAAAGGAGTAAAAAAATATTTTAGGCTACTAAATCCTCATTCCTTAAAAACTATTTACCCATGTTTTTTAAAAACATAGTTAATTATGATAATTGTTTTCATATTCATTCTCATCTAAAAACATGGTTTATAATTTATTTTCAAATGATAATTTATGGAATATAATTTCAAATTAACTTCATGGGCAATTTTTCAAAATTATATTTTTAATGTTCAAATAACACCCTATATAAATACACTAGTATATGTGCAACCCATATATTTTCTATAATGTGATCAGTATATAATAATTTTGTGGTTATCTATAGGGTCCCTGGTTGGATGAGTTGGAATATTGTGAGTAACCATTGGTAACATAGAGGTTTCATAGTCACTGTTTGAGATTTATTTAATTTTGGGTTTTTGTATAGACTAATTCGGTATTGCGTATTATTTTTATACACAATATTTTTTTTCATCTTATTTTTATTCGGTGTGACTAATTTTTTATTTTTTGATGGATGTTTGAATTTTTTTCTATATTTAGATTTTTTCACTATTTGTATCTTTAAATTTTATAGGAATGTATTCATAATGATTAGATAGGTCATTATAGATACTTAATATATTATACCTTCTTTGTATATATTTATACATGGGTTGAATCATTCCCAAGAGAATAATTTTGGTGCCTTGGTACTAGTTCCCAACCAATGGGGATCAAGAATTCCCTTTAGACCAAATGGTAAGTCATGTTGGGTGACATGATGGGTTATCCATGGTTAGTTCATCACACTAACTCATACAAGGACAATTTTTTTAAAAATAAAATGTGCATACATATCTAAACACATGATTTAATATTCTTGAGAAATAAGTGACTTTGTGACTCTAATATAATGGCTATATATACTCCACCCCATTGGGTATAAGGATGTCTTCATGTGTAATAAAGCCCTCAGTGTAATATAAATTCCATACTGACCATGTATTAATTGAGAATATCTTACAACTATTGATTTATCAATCCACCTAAAGAGATGAAATCAATCATCCACACTCATAAAATACCTCAACTGTTAATGGATATATAATATCAACCATTGTATTTGTAGGAAATAAATGAATCAATACATAATCTATTCTCTACAAATCATCCTTAACTAACAGCTCATTTTGTCTCTCTAAAAATCATCACCTATAAAATGAATCCAGAATCTCTCCCCATTGAAAGAAGGGACTCAATAGTATTATACCGATTTTCTAAAAATAAATAAGTAAAATAAAAATCAAACACAAAAAAATCATACATGTATTATAATATATATAATTAACTCCCAAAACCATTATCAGGTATTGGAAGGCATCCCTTTTTAAATGATTCATCGAGATATTCAAGAAATTATCCTTGTTTGAATGAATTATCACCCCATTCCACCCACTCTTTAATGAAGTGGCAATTTAGGTCAATATATGTCTGCCTCATATTTTACATTATATTCATTTTCAAGTTGATTTCATTTTTTTGTCACACCCAATCATCAATAGGTATGATACACCCACCCTTATTTTTCATGTATTGACTTCATCCAATCTTTTGGTTCCAATATTGTTATTCCATAACATATTTATATTTTGATATAGCTAATGTGAAATTTTCTATTCATCATTTATGAATAAAAAACATACTCTGATAATGAATTTACCAATAAATGTAGACTTATGATCACCGACATCACCATCCGAATTTATATTCTATTTCCCATAATTATTAAAAATGTTTTATTATCATATGTAAAATAGAAATTATATATCCCCTTTATAATACATGACATCAATTTCACCACTATAATATGTGACATGTTCAGATTTATTTGGAATCAAATGCATAAAACAATTTGAAATATAAATCATGTTCTAGATGAAATAAAATAGTGGAGGCTACAAAAATTAATCTAGTACACTGTTTAATGCACATGCCATCGATATTCATTAGTAGAGATACTAGTCCAACATGCTATAAAAGAAGATACAACTATTGGTATATCCATTTATATATTCTTCAATAACTGATGAGAATCCTTATATTATGATTGAATGACAATAAATTATATGTTTGTGACTTTAAAAATCATGAACAATATGTTTTCACAGATCATTAAAATCTCAAAATGTGTCCTTATTTATATATATCATTCATAAAAATTCATATATTTCTTTCCATTGATAATAATTTTATATACATTGAAAATAAAAACATTTGAGTCTGTGTATTCTCTCTTGAAATATTGGTTTTAATACAAATTTAGTTTCATGAATTTAATGCTCTATAAGATATTTTTCAACATTCTAATCAATGTTCAGGTTTTTTGTTTAAATATTTAATTATACGTGTTTATCTTTTAAACATAAGAACCATTACTATCAAGGATAATCCCTTCTAATTATTCAATTTATTGTTCTAACTCAAGTTCACCATTTAGGATTGTCAATTTCACAACCATTTGAAATATAGTTTAATTACATTGATCACAAATCAGATGAACAATTCAAATCAGTTCAATCCTTTCAAATAGATAAAAATTATCACCAAAATTAAATCACTAAATCTCATTATACATTATACAAAAAATGATTTTTTTATGTGCTCCTTTTTTCAATCTCGGTATGTTTATTTTGAATAACCTATTTCATCCATATCACAATGACATCGTCTTAACATGAAAACAATAACCATGATTAATTATTATATAGTTGATTATTATATTATTCCATACCTACAACCCAATCCTCATGTTTCAATAATTCTTACTTCTTTTAGTTCATCTTACGACGTAAGTATAGAATTATTTGATATCATTAAAATTATATGAGTTTTATTTACCTTAATTCTCTCAAAAAGAATTATATTATATTAAAAATTAATACAATATATTGATAATTAATTTATATATATTAAGGGATATATATATATATATATATCTTCGGATATTTTAGGATCAAAATAATTATTTTGAAAATCATATAATTCATCCATAATACTCCCATTTTCCCATCCAAATCTCTAAGACTT
The DNA here is from genome assembly GCA_963277665.1 of Viscum album. Classification (NCBI taxonomy): domain Eukaryota; kingdom Viridiplantae; phylum Streptophyta; class Magnoliopsida; order Santalales; family Viscaceae; genus Viscum; species Viscum album. Next base: position 2,099,594,881 of record OY728122.1, read on the forward strand.
TATTCACTGTTGTCATCAACATGAAATGATGTTTGTGAATAATATTTAGTTACTAAAATAATTACATAAAATCTACTAATAATATTTCTTATATTTTATTTACATCATAAGAAACTCATTCCAATGGGTCTGTATCCATGAAATATCGGTTCATTGGATATATCATAAATCCTTCCCAAATGATTAAAATTTTTCATGATATATGAAGGGGTTATTAATAGCTTTATAGAATAAAATTTGTATTAAATTTCAACATATTATAGTATGGTGTATTAAATTAATTAAGATGATGTAAACATTGATCTAGAATATAAAAAGTTGATGTCGTGGAGTTTATATAAATGAATTTTAATATTTTGTTATCAGATAAATTTTTTCTACCCATATCAACCAAAAATTATATTTTCTATTCAACTAATCCATTATTTTGGGTTTGTAAGATTTAATATTTTCATGATTTATTCCATGAATATAAAAATATGAGTCAAAATCCTCATTATTGTATTCATATTTATTTTTATACTGAATCATATCCCATTTATTTCTCTCAATACTCCTCCAAAAGTGTTTGAGTCTCTCAAGAGATTCAGATTTTGTTGAAATGAAATAGATATAAGGAATTTAAGTATAATAATTAATAAATGTAATAATTTACCTATATGCATCAGTTAACTTAGATCTGATCAAAACACTTAAAATTGGTTGTATTAACTCAACAACTTTTTTTAACATCATTAGCCTGTAACTAGTTTCAACATTTTTTATTTATGTCATATGTCATAAGTGTTGAAACATTCAAGATCTAGATTTGGTAGATTCATAACAACTATTTTATATAAAATATATCCTATTATTTCTACCATATATAGTGAATTAAATATTGATGTAGATTATTTTCATCCTCTAGGATCACATATAAAGTATCATAATGATTGGAAGTTTGTAATAGATTTCAACTTCTTCATTATACCCTATAGATGATTGTTCCATCAATTATCATACAAGTGGAACATATATTCTTTCAAAATATCTCATAATTTCCATAATAACAAAGACATGATACATTAAATAGATTATTCCTTGTACTATCATTAATGTGAAAATAATTTGATTTGTTATTTCAAATATTAGTGAATCTACCTCATTTCACATTTAGTGACCAAAAAATTATAAATATTAATGGCGGTGTTATCATACCATTAGATATATTTAAAGATATATTTGTTTAGATTAATGTTTAATAGGAAAACAAAATCAATTATCCAAATATTCTATCATTTTTATATCAATTTAAGAAACCTTACCCACCAAAAATTGTTCTTGATCACATATCCTCTAATATTTTTTAGTTACTATTTTAGTTCATCTGTTTTGAAAGTTTTATATCAAAATTTTGTGTAGCGTGTATTGGTTGATAAAAAATTCTATAAGGTTCCTCAATTAAATTAAATAAATTACTCAATTATTAAATTTTTATGTCATTTCTTATTGCCTCTTATAACATCAATTTCAATCCCCCTCAATTATGAAAATCTCTTAGATTGTTGGAGTGAAATATTATACCATCACACAAAATCTGTATTCTTGAAAAATCTACATCACTAAATCATTCATTCAATGTGAACTATTCTAAGATAAGAAACAAATTATTTAAAAAAATTATTTTTCCAATGCTTTATAATATGCAGCTTGTTTTATAACTTTTAATTCATAGGACAATTCTAGTATAAAATCAACATTTTCTTATTCATAGAAAACATATTATTAGTCTCATATTTTCATTTTCTTATAATGGTTTCCATCTGTTTAACTCACTAAAATAAAATAAATTTTGTGTTTATTAATGACCCTCTAATCCATGTCTTAGTCATCAAGGGTAGAAATATTGACATAGAATTTATCATGGAGGAATCTCTTATACAATTTTAATTGTATAATAAAAACTAATTCCTCTATATCATTGAGATGTGTTTTAATTTCTTTCCCCAAAATGAATAAATCATCATTCATTTTTTCATCAACAATTTGGATATCATCAAATTGAACCTCAAAAGATAATAATCATGATTTGTTTATTTTATTATATCTTTTTATGATTTCATGGATTTTTTTCGATGTACCATTCACCTTATTTAGTCATTTGACTCATGTTTACTCTTTATAAAGGATGGAAGAATATAACACACGGTGTACCCAGCCATTTGACTCAATTTCCATACTGTTAATGAAAATTGTATGCTTTCCCAATATTAAGAATATATAAAATATTTTGAGTAGGATTAACATTTTTCAAGCCATATGATATAAGAGAAAAAAATATCCTCTCCTTTCATTGGTAGAATAATATTCCCTTGAATATAGAATATAATTTATTATAGATTTTGTTTATATGATCCAAATATCTCATCAAGCAATGATATTTGTAATGAAATAAACTTATATATGTTTCTAATATTAAATAGAAATACACCAAGAATGTTATGATACGAATTGATAGTCCCAAGTGATATTATTCAATCATGTGGCTGTGAATTTTAAATAACGCGATATTTTTTAAAAAAAGTAACACTATGATTGATAGTGTACATGATACAAAACACAGAACCTTAATGACCATGGAATATTAATATTTAAATATGTCAGTTATTACCAAGACATTTAATTTAAATTTATAAATAGATTTAAAAACATTATAATATATATGTATAAAAGTTTTACTTAATAAAAAAATATTGAATAATTCTTTGTAAATATGGACTTAATTATTTGTAACGTCATTTTGTGATTTTAGAATATATTATCTTAAAAAATGAATTTTATTCAATTATGTGAGTGAATATTATAATTAATTATAAATTATTTAAATATTTTAATTTTATTAAAAGTATAGATTTATTTAAAAGAATCATATCAAAATTATCTTTTGGTGTTGTTTCGGATTTTTGAAAAACATTTGATTTTTCGATGAATAATGAAAATTTTGAATTTTATAGAAAAATTTAATTTCTTTTGAAGAGGATACAAAATCCAAAATGGTTTTGAATATTTTTTAGATGAAATTAGTTCCTTTTAATATTTTTTATCCAATTAGAATCATGTTAATCGATGTTATTCAAAAACATTGGTAAAAAATATAAAATTAGAAATGAATTTTTATGGAAAACTATTTTTTATCATGTTTTGTGGGATTATGAAAAAATAAAATTTCATCAAATTATATTTAATTAATTTGATAAAATGTGTTAAGTTTTTGTGAACATCATGAAAATATTATTTTATAAGTTCAACATTATTTTTGATCATAATAAATTGTATCATTGGTAAGAGTGTTGTCACAATGAAAAGGGTAAAACGGGACGAACATGGTCAAATCTATAATCTTTTTGATAATGATAAAAAATATTAACTGTTATAAAACTTTAAATTGAATAGTAATAAATTCATTTTTTATGTAAAATTAGTTTTAATTTTTTACAGATAAAATAATTACCCAAAATGCTTAAACAATGCAAAACTAGTGTTTATGAATGTAGTTCAGACACCAAGTAAAAGATTTTCAAATCCTACAATATAATATTTTATTTCTAATTTATAGTGTCAAATGAATTTTATATATAAATACAATTTATTATTGACAAGTTAAATTTTCATATTCAAACTGAAATACTATCATGATATAAAATTAATTTCGATTATTAAAATAGTCCAAAAAAATCATTGAAATGTATTTTATGTTTAATAATATTTTTTAAAATGATTTAAAATTAATAAAAAACCTATATTTTACCATGATAATATAATATTGTTGAGAATGTCAACCATCTTGCACTTATGGGTCACTTTTCATTTTACCTTCTCATTCTAGACCCATAAATATTTAAAAACATTATTGTCATTATAATTATTAAAAGGGTCAACAAGAGGTTAAAACTAATATATAATGATTAAAAAATCACCTAAATATTTCGAAAGTTTATTGATTGAGAGGATTCAGACTCATAATCATCCTATATTCTAAATATACCATTTTTTCACTTTAAAATGTAAATTAATTTATATTATTCTAAAATTTTAAGTAATTCTCAGGGTTCCCAACCCTCACATATAAAGGGAAACCACCTCTTACTCTTCCTCACGCTTGATGAGCCACATACCATTAAAAAAACACCACAAAAAATTAAGCTCCTTGTATACATTCTATATATTCTTTTCTATATAAATGAACAAACCTAGGGGTCATTAAGGGGATATCAAAAGGTTTTTCTTCAAAATGGAGGTAATCATTTTTACTAAGTGGTTTCATTTTAATTATTCTTCTACCACCTTATATTCTATATTAATAGTTACAGTATAACAACACAAGTATATTACATTTAATGATATATTATTCTATTAATGTAACAACCCTACTCATAACCTTTTTTAATGAAATGGGAAACAAAAAAACTTTTTTTCATACTTGCAGACTACCCCCTGATGAACTAATGTATTTCATTTCTCATCATAGACTTATAATATATATATTATGCAAGATTCAATGTGTGTATATATAAATATGACATTTGTGATATAATTATTTTTCTATATATAATGTTTATCACCTACCAAATGTGAATCTAAAAATATATATTTGGAGAAGTACCTAAATAATGGGTACTATTTTATCCATAGAACAAAGTAATAGAAGGAGGCCAAAATCAAATGGATAACATAAACTCTCAAACAAAACACAATCACAAGACCATAAAAATGTCATTATGATGGTTCATTCGCATTCCATGATCTTCTTGAGATCACATAGAATGCCTTTTAAAAGCATCCTTGTACATAAGAAGGATTCCTTGACACTCCCAAATTATGCTGAGAAAGCCAAATGAGTTCCTCTTTGTTATCCGAGTTATCAGCTGACAGGCACCTAATAATCACTCAAATCCATATAAAATAAAAGTGAAATATTTGCATAATATAGAGGTGTTATGTGGTCATTTATTTTCTTTATACTTGTACATATAGTATATAATTCCACAAGATGTCCTTGGAGACATATCTTTTTTATCATATAAGAGCATTTGACATGTTAAATTCATCACGCAAAGGGGCTTAGAAATACTGATTCAATTATGTGCTTCCCCTTTGGCTCTCTATAATAATAGAACAATTTTCAATGATAATACTTGTACATAATCAAAAGACCAATGATTTTTCACGTGGGGTATCAATGATAAGGTGAGTGATTATCTTCGATAGAAATCACACAACATTGTGAGATCCCCAACCTGGATAAAATAAATAAGTAAAAAAGGGGATAATTTGAAGGATTCTTACGGAATGAGGATACACCTAACATTACACGAAACACTTCATATTCCCCATTGACCACACGAGACCCTATTTACAAGCCCTCATGGTCTCACAAATTTCCTTATACATTATTTCATGATCACATGAGTCCCCCATTGAAAAGTCACCAAGATCTCACAATACCCATTAACATGTTACCATTATCATAGAGAATCCCTCTCTGTAGGTTGTCCCTGTCTCAAAATATACCCCTGATGAGCCATATTTGATAACAAGAGAACCTTTTCATAGGTATCCTATTCCCAGAAAGGCCCCTAGACATGATTACTTGTGCTTCTGAAAGATTCTTAACATGTCTACATGGTTAGGGTAAATCCCTTTGATCATCTTGCATCTAATAAAATGGAAATGGAAAAAACATTCTCATGGTCAATGCCATCAATTGGTTCCATGGTTGACCCAAAAGAAGGGCATGTGAATATAATTACACAAAGAACCTCCACCAACTCCAGCCCAAATCTGCATGATTTGCACAAAAAAGGTAACATATAACCTAGTTAGTGAGGCCTACAAATCCGCCCCCATCAGCATAAAAAATTCATCCATGACTGATCTCACATGGGATTTTATGTTAAGATTTCATTGAGATAATAGTCATGTGATCCAAAAAGGTCATCCATCAGGTAAAATTTTGGGAATCACTCAAATTATTGCACAACATTCAGAGGATCTTCTTGTGACCACATAAAGATCATGGGAAGCAATTCTCGCATGTCAACTAGATTATGCGAAGGATATCCCATACACTAGAAATTTTTCATGAATCCTAAAATAAGATAACATTGAAATAAATGAAGAACTAGTGAAATTTATTCTGAAATAAAAGACTATAAATAAGGAAATATTTTTTTGATGACCACAGATGTAGATCCTCAGGCGCTTTTCATAACTCACCCAAATCACACGACTACCCTGGGACATGTCACTCAAATCATGTGATGCTCTGTCAGCATGCTATTTTGATCTTGGGATGTACCTTGGACATTTCAAGATAGTCATATTTTGTCTCCGAACAATATAACCCATGTCTTGTGAAGCCATCCGATCATTCCAGCCAAACCATGTGTTAACATCCAAGCTTTTCACCCCTAACTATGAAGTGACTCTAGGTCATGTCAGATATGTCTTGAGATGACATCAAGACATTTCAATCAGTTCTAATGATTCTTATAGTACATGACCAACTCAATAATTAGGAATCCTTTATAAAATTTATCTATATCATGAAAAACCCTCCATATATGTCGTCATTGATCTTACAATGTCCTATGGACAAGTAATCTAGATCATGAGACACCCTATGGACATGTTAGCCTTGATCATGTGATTGTCTCCAGACATGTAGTTTTGGTTTTGAGAACTCCTAAAAAGTTCAACTGAAACATGCTATATTCTTTAGATTTGACCTCCAAGATATTGGGGCATGTCCATTCATTCTCATTCATGCTAGGAAGGCAATCATACTTATTGGACATAAAATCAATTCTGGTCAAGAATATATCACGGGACATGATATCCTTTTCCCATGGATAAATAACGGAAACTTCAATTGGTAACTCCTGATAAACTAAAATATGATAACTCTGATTCATTCCACAATAAGATACATAAGACTTCTTCTTAAGGACTAATCGCTAATGGGCATTAACCTAGGTTCATGTCCTAACATGGGTCCAAGACTCTGACCCTTGGGACCCAATCAAACCCATGGGTTGATATGTATTTCTCATCAATCATTGGACTGATAATCCAATTGAACTATAAGAACACAGATTCCTTCCATAAATAAGATATACATGAAACCATCATATGTCTAAATCTCAAAAGGCATCCACCATGGTGTAAGTCCCCCAATGTATCTGACTTTACAACCATCTAGACCCAAGAAATCCCTTGGGGGTGATCCTATTTTCTTATCAACTAGTGGATTGAGAAGGAAAATGAAAAATGATATCACTAATTCTGAATATAACCAAGATATAGAGGATTCATTCGTATTTCTCGATCTCAAATGGGTATCTACCTTGGTGAATGTCCCTCTATGTCTCTAGCATACCAACCATGAGGACCCAATCACCCACCTAGTCTAATGTAACTTTCTGATCCTCTAATAAATTGAGAAGGAAATTGAACTATGAGAACTCTAATTACTACTATAACTTATATATGTAGGATTCTATCCAATGGAATGAGATAAAATTAGAATCAACCTTAGTGTAGCTCCCCCAATTTCTATAACATTCATACCATTTGTATCCAAAAACTCACATGGGTTGATCTTGAATTATCATCCACTAGTGTATTGATATGGAAACTGAGCTACAGGAAATATTATTCCTTCGATATATTGGATATATTGGACACCTTCCTAAGTCTCTATGTTAAATGGGAATCCACCTTAGTGTCAGCCCTCCCATGTCTCCAACATTCCATCAATTGAGACCCAATCACTCAAATGGGTGATATTTTTTACACATGAGTCAATGAATTGATAAGGAAACCAAACTATGAGGAATATTGTGACATCCATTACTACAAAAAATATGATACATTATGAAGGCTTGATATCAAATAGAAATCCACCTTGGTGTAAGTCCCAACATTTCTATGAAATTAAAACCCTCAGGACCTGATCACTCCCATGGTATGACCTTAAATTATCATCCAAATGTTGATTAAGAAGGAAAAAATATAGTAAAATTGATTATTTCCATAACTATGATATATAGGAATCCATGCTAAATCCCAATATCAAATGGGAATTCACCTAAATTCCATTCCCACCATGTCTCTGATATTCAAACCATTAAAACGCAATAAATCCCATGGTGTGATCATTATTTCTCATGAAACAAAAGATTGAGAAGGAAACCAAACTACATGAAATCTAATTCATTCCATATCTATGATATATAGTATTCTTCCTATGGCCTAAGCTAAAATATGCATCTACCTTAGTGTAAGACCCCCATGTCTCTGAAATTCCAACCATCGGGACCCAATCACTCCCACGGGATGATCTTCCTTCCTCATCCACCTATAGATTGAGAAGGCAACTAAACAATAAGGACTGTGATTCCTACCATAACTAGGAAGTGCAGGATTTCTTCCTAATGAATAAGATAAACTATGCATCCAAGTTGGTGAAAGTATCACCATGACTCTAACATCCCATCCATTATGACATAATCACTCTCATGGGTTGATCTTTCTTTCTCATACCCGGGGGGATTATGAAGGAAGACAAACTATAATAACCCGACTATTCTTTTTAGGATGTCTTTCATTTCTGGTTGTTTTTTTGAAAAACCGGTGTTTCTGGAAATTTCAGTAGTACACGCCATGTACTTATATGTAAACATCACGTACTTGGTTATCGCGGGTACCTGTGTACTGGCTATGTAATAGTCGAGCACATGGCTATGTGTGGTGACCTAGATACTGCCTAAAGGAGGGGCCCCGGTTAAATCAATTACATGCCATATACATAAAAAGTACATGTCGTGTACTTTATTATTATTTCATTAAATGGGCTGGGGTCAGGTCTGATGGATAGAACCATCTTCTTCTCGACCTATCTCATCCAGGAGCATCTGTATGGCCACAAATCTCCTCTGATCCTCCAACTCGTAGTGTGTTCTCCAATTATAACATCTACAGTTGCATTGGAATCGCATCGATGAGTTTCCCCTTCTTATTGAACTTCATCTCCATATTTATCCTCTTTCACAAGATATCCTCAGTTGACAGTTTTAATAATTTATATATATATGTATATATATATATATATACAGTGTTATAAGGAGATTCAGGGCCTGAGATTCATGTATATTGCCAGTACAACACTGAGGTAGGTGGTTTGTGCCTTTCTGTGGTTAGTGTTTGAGATATATGTGTAAAATTTCCCAATACCCTTGTTTGGGGTGTTGCATGTTTATGGTTTTTAACTCTGTTATTTCATGCTATACATTATATGTTTGGATAGAGTTTTATGATAATTAATAGGGTTATCTTTGTCATGCTACAGATGGTTCTCCCATGTTTTCTTGTTATTGACTGTTTGGTCTTGCATTTCATGTTAAGTTGCTACTTTTCTTTCCTTGCCTAGTATTGTAGGATAGAGTGATTTTGGTATAACATTCTATTGACTATCTAGCCATGCAGTTCTTAAGGTTTAGTTTTTCTACCACATATCATTTTTTCATGATTTAATTACACAGGGCTGTTGGAACCTCGTGTAGTATACCATAGGGAGAATGGACATTGAGGGCTTCTCCAGAGCGTCTGTTTACTTTTACGTTGTGAGACCATGAGGGTGGACGTATGTGATCCCTCAAAGTGTCAGTAGTTCCATGTTGTGAGACCACATTGGGAATTGGATGTCAAGTTCATCCCCATAGTGTCTATAGTTACGGATACAAGAATACATGGTGAATTGATGAGGAGTGTTTACTCAGAGAGTCTATGCTAATGCTGAACCAGAGGGGTTAGACTGTGATTTATGCCATAGAGTTGCTTGTGTTTATTTAGGTTGAACTAGAGGGGCTAGGCTGTGAGTACTTCTCATTGGGTTACCTATTTTTTATTAGCTGCATACTTGATATATGAAAATGAATGCAATTGAAACTGTAAGATTGTTTACTTTTGATTACTTAATTGTTTACTCCTTCTTTTTACTTATTTCCATCCATATATATTCATTGACTATTTGGCACAAATCATTGGGTGGTTGCCTATTAGGATTAGTCTCACACACTATTTGGGCCATGCTTTTGGGCCCAAACACATTACATTATTGCAGGTATAGATAAGCGCAAGATCTCTTCTACTTCAGGTACTTGATTGATGTGGTGATGGGGAGCGTGCGGCTAAGATGAGGCTTGCGATGTTGTAGAGCTATTTACATTATGTTCTTTTTTTTACTTTTGATTAGTAGAATACTCCACATTGTGGCTTGTTTTCCTGTATCCTTAGAAATATGTATCATGCATCATTTATATATAAGTGCTTCAATTGTTTATTACTTCCACTATTTACTTATTCCATGTTTTAATTCTTCCGCCTTTGATATCTATTTATTTTTGATGCATTACATTGCCAATGAGGGCATATATTCCCCACTATCACACACAAGGCCCACACAACTATTCTGCAACCTCTGGAATTTTTTAAAATGTCTTGAGTCCATGGGACCAACCGGGTACGGGGAACCTATGGGTGGCCTCCAGAACCAGGGTGTTACAATGTGGTATCAAAGGACGGTTATTTTCTTCTTGAAATACTTTTTGGAAACTATATCCAGGGATAGTAAGGAATAGGTAGTTGGTAATAAGTTGTTCTTGGGAGTAGCTAACCTATGTATAGAGAAAATCCAATTTACCTCAGTTATTGCAATTTTTCTGGTTTTTTAATTTTATAGTTGATTTGATTTAACCGTTCGGTGATTCATATGATTTATGATGTTATCATCGATAAAATTGAGGATTAATTTCTATTTCCACCTGATAAGATGAGGGTATGCCATCGCATGCATCATATAGGCACTTGTTATAAATCATATGTCTTGCATTCCTTCCATGCCATTTATGGTGAATTAGTGATTGCATGTAGTTGTGATAGATGTTGTGAATTATATGCATGATGTTGTGATAGAATAATTGATATAATACCTATTTTGATAGGGTATTGAAATATGTAAGATTTGTTTTGAATGGAAGCCAAACATTGGTTCATGAGGTGTTATGGTCCTTCATGTTTTGGAATTTGGTAGATCATTGCACTGTTATGTTTATATGTAACATGTATGAGATGCCGATAATTGATTCACTCGGAGTATGGGCCTCATAGATCATATTTTGTCACATAAATGTTCATTTCTATGTTTTTTGGGGTTCTATAGTAGTTTATGACCCTTACTGTCTAAAAAAACCTAGAATACATGGCGTGGAATAATAAATACACTCCATGAACTCTTTTGATCAGGATGGAATTTTTTTTCTTTAGTACACACCATGTACTGTAGGAACACACCATGTAGTCTCTAACCGTATCACTGGTTGTGAGGGGAGAGACACGAGGTTGGGAAATCTGTGGTGGGACACGTCGTGTACTGGATGTACTTGTTGTGTTGGGTAGACTATGTGTCCACCCGTGTGACTAACTGCATGGATGGATAAAACATATGTTGTACATGTCATGTCAAGCTGAACATGGCATGTAGTACAACCCTTGTATCCGGCCATGGAACGAACAACACGGGGCAGTTGAAATCCTTCAAGTATACAATGTGTCTGACATAAACACACCAGGTAGACACATCCATGTGTACATCCGTGTGACTAACAACACGAGTAGTTGGAACCTAAGTGGTACACGCCATGTCAGGAACAAACACACCATGTAGTCCTATCCAAGGAGAAATATGTGGGTAAGTCGTGTGGAAGAACGTGGGAAGGGGAACACAATTCAAGTACATGTTGGGTCATGGAGGAAAACTCTGTGTGTATGGTGTGTTACATGACAAGAGTTATTGGGATTACCTACACATGTGAAGGCATAAAGAAACACGTCGTGTAGGGATTATACACACCATGTATCCATGGTTTGAAGAACACGAACTTTTTCCTTATCATGTTCCTTTCATGCACTTCTATGTTTTATTCCTTGATAATCTTGATCTAAGGTGTGTGCTTGACATACAGAGTCGTTCCACTGAGATGTCCTTTGGTTGTACGATAGTGACATGGTAGTGATCAAACACTGGACATGGATGATCAGGGACTACTAGAAGATCCTTTTATAATGCCAGTCTTGGCACGAACAGTGTTTCCAGACACAGGTGCTAACACAGAGTTCTGAGAGGGATTCATGAGGTCCATGTAGACCATCGAGGACTACCACCACCTTCCCGATTAATTGGAGAATTGACACAGGTCTTTCATAAATATTATCCTCCCACATTCACAGGGGAAGGAGGACCTCATGCTGTAGACTATTGACTATAATCCATGCTTTCTTTCTTTGAGCATCTAGAGATACCTCTAGAAAGGAGGGTGAAGCTCTCTACATACATGTTACGGGACTCCACCATGAGATGGGGGGATGTGATATCCTACGTGGGATGCCAGTAGGTTATGTCTTGAGAAGAGTTACAACATGCCTTCTATGACTACTTTTACTTGGAGACTTTGAGGGCCAATCTATCCCGAGAGTTCATGCTTCTGGAGGACGGCTCTATTTCAGTTATGGAGTAATCTTCCTAATTCACAGAGCTCTTTTTATTCACACCCATCCCAAGAGGTGATGTGTTATTTCTGAAAAGGATGTTTGAGGATGGTCTAATGCACGATATCTGATCTTAGTTTAAAATCATCAGGTTGACTTCCACCACATATATAGTCAATGAGGTGTTGATCACAGAGTGAAATCTGAGGGATTCTGGAGCTGTGAACCAGGGCGTCTCGACATTCGGAGTTGGTATCCCTTCGATTGACAGTAGGAAGTTCTGTAGTGAACCTTTTCATGGAGATCGTAGTAGGCGGGATACTTCTTCAGGATGCTAGGTGGCATGATACTAGTGTGGGAAATTCAGGAATACCACACCACTTTTCCCGAGAGACCCAGCGGAGTGCTGATATTATGGCCAGATATGGAACCTTTATCGTTTGTGTCAGTTTTTCACACCAGTAGTAGTTAACAGGGGCTCCTATATGACTCCTCATTTAGGAGTAGGACGACCAGTTTCCTATCAGTAAGGGAACTGGAATTCCTCTGGTCGTTCAGGCTGAGGTGGAGGTCGTGTCCATGGTAGCCAATCGCCAGGCTTTTAGCCACAACAGGGTGGATCAGGTCATGGTGGTCAGTTTGGGTAACATGGTCTTGGTACATGCCAAACTCTTGCAGTGGAGCAAACCCAGCTATAGCAGGATCCCAGAATCTCTACAGTTTCAGGTACAATCCTAGACGCCTCAGTTTTAGCTTCTAAACATTTTGATTTAGAGGCTTCAAATATCATTATATCTGTTGCTGTAATGAAGATCATTGGGCTGTGTATCATTTCTTCTACTGATATCTTGATGTTAGACACTTTGTTGGGGAAAAGAACGACTAGTGTACATTTGTACGTGAAGATCCCTCTTGAGGTTGCACTACTGGAAAACTAACCATTACCAATGGTTTGGAACCGTTGGTATTGGCCTCCAAACCGTTGGTATAGCCTATACCAATGGTTTGGAGAACTGTAGCCAAGTAAGCCATTGGGATAGGTAATATGAAATCTATACCAACGGTAATGGAACCGTTGGTATATAAATTCCCAAAATAAAACATCCGCTGGGATTTGATCCCAGGGCCCCTCGTTTATAATTCAACGACTCAACCACTAACCTAACATGACTTTTGTGATCATAATTACATAAATATATATTTGTATTCTCATAAATATTTTAAATTTTGATTTATATAATGTTCTCAGTACGAAGGTACGATAAAAAATGAAAGTATCTATACCAACGGTTGTTAAAACCATTGGTATAGACCTATACCAACTGTTTTAACAACCGTTGGTATAGGTATTTGGTTGTGATTTACCTTCCCCAATGGTTTGACCAAACCGTTGGGAAAGGTCCACTTTTCCCAACAGTTTGGCCAAACCGTTGGGAAAAGTGGCATATTTGGGGACCTTTCCCAACGGTTTGGCCAAACCGTTGGGATAGGTCCACCTTTCCCAACGGTTGGGAAAAGGCACCAATTTGGGGGCCTTTCCCAACGGTTTGGAAAAACCGTTGGGATAGGTCCACCTTTCCCAAGGGTTTTTCCAATCCGTTTGGAAAAGGGGCCAATTTGGGGTCATTCCCAACTGTTTGGCCAAACCGTTGGGAAAAGTGGCCAATTTGGGGGCCTTTCCCAACAGTTTGGCCAAACCGTTGGGAAAGGGGGCCTATACCAATGGTTTTTTCAAACCGTTGGTATATAAGTGTTGGGAAAGATCTAATTTATAGTATTGTTGGTGGGTGTCACTTATTATGAGACATATTTGTGCTAGATATGACAGGCTATGATGTCATTCTCGAGATGGATTGGTTTGTTCCCTTCCTGGAATTTATCGATTGATATCGCCGTAGGGTTAGTTTCACATCACTATAGGGTGGATCATTTCTTCATAAGGGTGAGGGGAATGTCCAGGCGAGCAGAGCGGGACCCGAGTATCATGGGTTTGGAGAGTCTATATCTGGATAACTAGGGGAATTCATGGTTAGAATTTCCTCTAGTGGTGGATCGTTTTAGATATTTGTTTCTAGAGGACCTTTTAGGTTTTCCTCCGGAGCTAGAGGTAGACTATTCTAAGGAGCTCATGACAGTAGTGGAACTGGTGTCCATTCATCCTTATAGGATGGATACACCAGATTTAGAAGAGCATAATAAGTAGTAGAGGGAGTTGTAGGTAAAGGTTTTCATCCGACCCAATATTTCTCATGGGGGTTATCCTATCCAATTTATGAAGAAGGAGGATGGTACCCTAAGACATTGTGTGGACTATCAGAAGTTGAACCTGTTGATGGTCAAGAATTGATATCCCTTACTGAGGTATGATGATATCATTGTTAAGATTCGAGGATCCCAGGTGTTCTTGAAGATTGACTTGATATCCAGTTACTATCAGTTGTGTGTTAGACAATCATATGTACCTCTTAAAACATTATGAAGAAGGTATTGTCCATATGAGTATGTGGTTATACCGTTTGATCTCACAAACCCACTGATAGTCTTTATGGAACTGATGAACCGAGTGTTCCATCCACATGTGGATTCTTTCACAGTTGTTTTCATGGATGATATATTGGTGTACTCTCACACTCGACACGACCATGCCACACATCAAGAGAACATTTTGAGTACACTAAGAGAGCATCAATTATATACTAAGATCCCAAAATACAACTTTTGGATGGAACTGATTAACTTCATGGGGCATGTTATCTCATAGACAAGAGTATCGGTAGACCTAAAGAAAGTGAGGGAAGTAGTTTTCTAGGAGTATCTAAAGAATGTATTTGAGGTGAATAGTTTTCTAGGGTGGTATGGATACTAAATTCTCTTCATATAGGTCTTTTAACGCTTTGTTTTGCATCTGAAGGGATTAAATATGAATGGTGTGAAGAACTTGTGGTCAAATTATTGTGAGTCATACTTTTAGGAGCTAAAGGGGAGGATGACTTTAGTACCGATACTAGTATTGATATATCCAGGAAAGAGCTATACTATGTAATGTGATGCATTAGGTATTAGTCAAGGAGTAGCGATTATGTAGGGGGAAAGAGTAGTTGCGTACGGGTCACGACAGTTGAAACCACATGAAAGGAATTACCCAACACATGATCTTGAGATGGCTTCAGTTGTTCACGTCGTACGATGTTGGAAACATTATATTCTAGGAGATCATTTTGTGGTTTTCATAGACAAAAAAAGTCTAAAGTATATATTCACTCAGTGTATCCTGAATTTCAAATAGAAATGATGGGTCGAGTACCTTTAGTGCTTTGAATTTGAGCTTTCCTACACTCCTGGGAAAGGAAATGCAGTAGCTGATGTATTGAGTAGGAAGAATCAGATACAGATAGTTCAGGAGGCTAGCAGTGAGTGTCAGCTTATGTCTCTGTTCTCTGAGATGCATTTGGAGGTGCATGACAGATAGGGGCATCCATTTTTTTATTATGTGGTTGTTACCTTAACTCTTTTTGATTGATTTTGAATGAGGAAACTATTATTGTAACACCTAGAGATTTTATGAGATATATTATTTTTAATTTCATTCATATCTTATGTTGTACACTACACCAAGATTATCTTGCGCTATACACAACACCATATTATCTTGCAGTGTATGCAACACTGTTATTGGATTGCGTTACACACAAATTCAAGTTTGTTTGATAGTAGTTATTCTACGCAACAATGAGTGTGTGTATATATATAAATATATATATTCAATGTATAAATGAAATATGGTTGGATTATATTATATGCATCAACAACGGAGTCATTCACTACACGCAACCCTAACATGGCTTGCATTACACGCAATCACGACCGTCCTCGATAGCGTGTGTAGTACGCAATACAGGGTTTCACTAAACAACGATATATTGTTATAATATTATTATGGACTAGAAACTATGAATAGTATTAAATAAATTTTGAATTTTATAACATTATTATAAATCTTACACATTTTCTAAAATATGTTATGTGAACAAAGTAATTTTTTCAGGCAAAATAATTATTTTTCAAAAAATGTAGTTTTTCTACCTTTTGATGGTGCACCCACTTTAAATCTAGTTTTTGACATGTTTATAAGTTCAATTTGACAAAATAAAATTCTTCCATGGATTCAGGATATTAAAATTTACTTTAGATAAATGTTTCATATTATTCTGATAGCTTTTATATTTTAATGAATAGAAAAAACACGCTATATTTTAATTAAAAACAATTTTTTCCATCATAATAATTTATATGGGTAAATTACAATATTGAATGGTTTTAATGTATAAATAGAATATATTATTACCATTTAATATAATTTATGATATTAGAATTTATTTTATATTGAATTAATAGGGAAAATCATTTCAATCTTTTACAATGTTTTAACTTTTAAAATTCGTTTTCTTAATATCAGGATTACATTTAAATTATTTTCTGAAACTTCTGTGTTTTGAATTTTGAAAAATGGATTCTATTATTGGAATCAGTAGGTCCAAATTATTCTAATAGGATACTTCTTATTTATTGGCACTATGAATTGTAACTACGACAGTTTTTATTTACTTCAGTTAAAGATAAATAGGGTAATTAAGGGTAAACCTAAGATTATAAAATTGCCCTAACACATTACAAAATTATATTGGATGACTAAAAGTCTACCCATATCACCTAAGGGTCGTATTAGATTAGTTTTATGGACTTTTGACCATGAAAATAATTTAATTATTATTAAAACCAAAGAAAGGGACAACATGTCACTCTCTGAAATCTTATAAGTATATAATTTTAATTTAGTGATAAAATTCATGAAACATTCAACATTAATAGTATTTAGAATGATAAAAAAGTACATACATCCTGAGAATTTATTTTTAATTTTTAGGGATTATATAATTTTCATTAATGGTGACACAATTGTGATGCAGAAATTGATTATTTAGTGAAAAATCAGTAATATATTTTTTATTAAAATAACAATATCTATCAAAAGGACCATAAACTTTACCAAACATTATTTTTCGAGTATATCTATACCCTAATAATACAAGGTTATATTTTTGTACCATTTTGAGCCTTATAAAACCGATTATGACATTTATATTATTTTATTTTAAATGATGTCAAAGATGTCACCTTCATAATTTAATAAATATAACAATTTATATGTTGTGATTTTAAGATGATAAATTCAATTAAGAATATTATTATGAAATTTATTATATTTATATTCATCATAGGATTTTGTTTTAAATTTTTATTCAACATATATGTATATTAAATAATTATACAAAAATGTTGTAGTAATTATTTTATTAAGAGATATACCAAATAAAAGGATTAAAAATATTAAAATAAATAATATTTTAACTATTTAATGTTCTCCACTAATTTTATAGATGCATATGACATTTTAGGAACCTATTAAATATTTTAGTTCGAATATATCCTCTATTTGGATTTTATTAAAATTCAAATAGATGAATAGAGTCAAAATTGACACTATTGTTATTTTATAAAAATGACATATTATTAAATTGATTAAAAATAACAAAAAATATTTAAAAATTATAAATTGAAATTTATATAGTCTTAAATGTAATAAAGTATCCAATTATGGAAAATTAACAACACATTAGTGATTATTTATATCCATTTAAAATTTAGAATTTTATTACCACAAATAAAATTACATAGATTAAATAGGGATAAATAAAAATGATAATGTTTAAAATAAGATAAAAACATTTCTAAATTAGATTTGTTGATGATATTACAACCATATCTCATGTAATATTATAATTGAGCAATTTTTTGTGGTTTTTATGTGGGGTTTGAATTTATATTAAACTAATATGTTTAAGGATTCCAAAGGTTCCCCTCTCCTCGCTTATAAAAGGGCGCCTTCTCCCTCTCCTCCTCACACCATTTTGAGCATTCAATCTCGGCCAAAATCAGCCCATTTCACTTAAACACTTCCCTAGAAACCTTATAGAGGTACTGGTCTTCTCAAAAGACCAACTCTAGTGCCCTAATAGGAAGTTCAAAGGAGGAACTTCGAGAAAGAGGTTATACCTTCTACCGATTCATTCAAGTTTATTTCTTCTCATACATACTCTTATTTAGTGGTTTATTTATTAAGTAACAACAAAACTATCCGTCATATACTGATATGTTATTATAAATATGAAACAACCCTATTTCACCTTCTATCCATCCTAAGGAAAATGAAATCATCGCGCGTATGTACGTACAGAATATAGACTCCAGGCCGTGATGTAATCTATTTTTCCACCACCACCATACTTGGATAGGTATAATGGTGTAAAGAATAACTAAATATGATTATATAAAATCATACTGATTATAATATATTATATCATTCTCTCCAATTCCATTCAATAAATATGGGAATGATATCATTGCTCGTGTGTACGTACGGATTACCGTCTCCACGACGCGATGAGATTCATTTTCCATGTTAACAATTCAAAAATGAGTATAAAGAACATATAATAAGTAATCATGAAATATATTACATAATAATGCTATGTATTTATGTATATATATATATGTATGTCATCTACTTAATTCCTTTGAATTCAATAAGGAAACGAAAACAACGTTCATGCGTACGTACAACCTACCATCTCCATGAACAGTGTATTTCTTTCCATTTATCGATCTATTATATATATGATTATTCTGAATATATATTATATATAAATCTTTTTTTATATTCTAGAAATAATTAATCATGATCTAAGTAATCATATTAATAATTACAAGTCAAACACTGATGATAAATGAAACGATTTTACCCAAAACGCTACTTTAACATGAATTTACAAAAGAACTATAATATAAAGTCATAAGTTAACCATATATGATATCATAACAATGAAGATGATTTTGTAATAATTCAATGAAATTATTTAAATCATTATACAGGAGGTTCAGATACGTATGAAACATATCAGACCTAAGGTAAGGGATAATGTTGCAATCTCAATTGTTTTCCATCCGAGATTGCTTATATGTAAGTATTTACTGGGGTTATATTTATCATCCATGTCCTTGTTTTATAAAAATAAATCATGTATGTTTAAATTCCTTTTTACTCATTTTTGACTTTTACATTGTGTTATGAATATAATATTTCTTTTGTTTACCAAACGGGGACCTTTTTGACTTTTCCGACAAAAGAACGAGGAGAATGTTTTTTTAACTTATACAGTATGGATGGATTTTTACGTTTTCATAACACCTTATTTTCATGAAGCATACTCTAAAATATTTCATTATTATTTTCAACAAAATGCTTTTATTTTAAAATTTAATGGAATTTTGTGAAAAGAAAATGATTTTGAATAATAAAGGATATTTTCCTCACGAATTTATTTCAAGTATTTTATCAAAACCAATTTCCATCTAAGATGAAATTATTTCATATGTTTATATTTCAAGTATAATGTCTCTATGATTTACATGATTTCACTTATCTTATGATGAAATGATATCCAATTGCTTTATATGGCTTATGTTATGATGGAATGATGTTAATGAAACCCATTTTATTCATTGGGTTATTATGAATGATGTATGTTTATTTTGTGGAACATGAAAGAATGATTTCATTATGAGGTGGGTGGGACCTATATATCCCTACAATTCATTAGGTAAAGATTTATATCTCATGAGATAGATATATCAGGAATGGTAAGTTAATCTTGTTCAGTGTTACAGGACTGAAATGAGGAGTGAACTCGATTCCGAAAGGGACTTTGTTCACAAAGATGGTCTTGGTAGCAATGCCTTGGCTACTATGGAAATAATATCATGTGATCAATGATTTTCCACAATTACATGTTTCATTACCATTCTATTTAATCATGATTGATGTTCCATTATGATCTATGCCTTATGTACTGCCATGTTTTATGACATTTCTCAATATTTTGATGTTTAAATATTATGATCATGTTTTGAAGTTAAAATGTATATGGTTTGTTTTATTTTCTCTATTGTTACCCTTACTGAGCATTTTAGGTCAACCTTTATATGTTTTATTTTCCATAGGATATAAAGAAATGTTTTAGGTAAGAAAAATAAGGGGAATAACTTTATGGGAGATGTTGAAGATCTTTCACCAAGATTAGAAGATTATGTTACAAGTTTCCAAAGACACTAAACTATTACTGTCATTGTGTTTCTGTTTTTGTTATGTATTTAGTATTCCGCAAAAGTAATGTAATGTCCATGTACGTCAAGATTTGGTTCTCTACAGTTGGTATAAGAGGAAAGATTTAGTTAACCATTTGAAACTAGGATGAAAAAACTTTAGTGAAATCAATAGATATATTTCTAAGGTATGTCTAGGGATGTCCCTAAGGTTTAGTATGACTATAGGTTATAGTCCTGGAGTTATGTTGACGATCATGAATAACCAAGGTTGAACCTAAGGTGTCATGGATTAAATAATATCTGATAATTTGGACATCCCATAGGTAAATTTTAATGATTATATGGTTCCTCACTATTTTAACTATTTCTAACAATATGGTTTCTAGTTTTAGTCAATGGAGGGAATGAGAAGAAATTCAGTTAACGTTGATTCTGATGGACAAATTGGTGACTATGATCAACAAAATTGTGTAATGCCTAGAGAGAAAGATATTGTGATTATGCTAAATCAGCCATCAAGATATATGATTAACAAGGTGAAATTTGGTGGTATTCCTAATTCATAAAATAAGAGGAAGATGGAATTTAATGCATGTTCTCATGGTGAGGAGAATAGAGAAAGGAAAATTGTTATTTATAAAGAAGGGATAAAGAACCTTGAGGAATTCCTCAAATGGTGAAGAAGATGTTATCTGTGTCGAGAAAAGGGTCATAGAGTGACAGACTGTTATCGAGTTCACTGTCTTATTTGTGGAGAACATGAGCAATACCCAACTCAGTGCCCTGACCTAAGAGGTTACTTCTAAATCAAGGAATGACCTATTCCATGCCAATTATGGAAGAGTATGGATTTAATGGTTTATGTATTATAATTAATGAATAATTTTTGTTGAGATACTTTTATGGTATATTGAAAAATCT
Organism: Viscum album; assembly: GCA_963277665.1. NCBI lineage: Eukaryota > Viridiplantae > Streptophyta > Magnoliopsida > Santalales > Viscaceae > Viscum > Viscum album. Next base: position 2,099,616,610 of record OY728122.1, read on the forward strand.
ATGTATTGTTCCACTGTATTTTTCCATAAGAATATGGTACCGATAACCATGAAAAGTGATTTTGGAAAGCATATGATTTGTACATAATGAAGGAATAAGGAGAAAATGAATTGTTTAATAGTATTCATGAGCTCATGACTGATATAAGGACAAAGTTATATCATTGTTTGAGTATAAATAAATTTTGGGCCTTTGGTATGTGAAAAGAGTTAACTTTTAACAGAATTCATGTTTTCACTAAGGTTCAATGAGTATTCATTTTTCAAGAGAATACATGATTAATGTATTCACATGTTTGGAATGTGACCAACAATATATATCGTATGATAAATGATGGTATTCACATGCTCGGAAGATGAAATTTCCAGTAATAATTTTTTATACTATGAGGTAGGACATATGTATTTTGGATAAGTATAAAGATTGTAACGGATTATGTTGTATATCAGATAGTATTGTTTAATGCTACAAGTTTTTGTTATTTTATAATAGTATAGTTTTAAAAAAGTACAACCCATAGGACGGGCGACAACCCGTCATGTCGGATAAGGTTGCGAGAATCGAACCCACAACCAAAGTGCGGCATGCCTTTATCGCCTACTATTGGCCTACAGGATGTCCCTTGTTAGTAGAAACTAGCTTTGTTTTATTATGTGGTATGATAGATGAAGTATAAGTTCATATTTGGAATCATATATGATTAACCTCAACATAGGTGGGCTTATGTATATTTTATAACTTTTGCTAACCTTTTGTTTGAAAGAGATGGAATGACCCACCGTTCTATCACATGATTTGATAACACTTCACAAATAACAAATTCAACTTCATTTTTTTAAGATATGAAGTATAAATTGTTCATGGAATGAACAACAGTGAGACTGTACCAAAATCATGTAAGTATTTCTTTTAATTCATCAACTTTAGAGAAATGATCTTGAAAACTAAAAATATTGTCCTAGTTCCCTCATATCTGATGAATCAGATGGTTTCTTAGATTATAAAAAATTTATGGCTTTGTGACTGTTGGATTTATCATAGTCATCTCCTCTACCACTCTCCATCAGAACTTGATGGTTAGATTTTTCTTCCATATCCATATTTTCACCTATGTTATACTATGTGGACATCTAGTGATTAGTTAATTAGGGTAATCGTTATGTTTCATACTTTAGTTTTTAAAGAAAATTTTCAGTATTCCTTTTTATGATTTGGGTTTCTATGAAAGAAACTCTCATGTATTAAACCATTTATAACCCCAGTGACTTTCGAGGGCGAAATTAATTTTAAAGGGGGTAGAATGTAACTCCCTGAGATTTTATGAGCTATATTATTTTAAATTTCATTCATATCTTTTGTTGTACGCTATACCATGATTATCTTGCGCTATACGCAACACCATATTAGCTTGCAGTATACGCAACACTATTCTTAGATTGTGTTACAAACAATTTCATGTTCATTTGATAGTAGTTATTCTATGAAACATTGAGTGTGTATATATTTATAAATATATATATATTCAATGTATAAATGAAATATGGTTGTATTATGTTATACACAATAACAAAGGAGTCTTTCACTACATGCAACCCTGACCTGGCTTGTGTTACACACAATCACGACCTTCCTCGATAGCGTGTCTATTACGCAATACATGGTTTCAATAAACAACAATATATTTTTATAATATTATTATATACTAGCCTCTATGAACAGTATTAACAACATTTTTAATTTTATAACATTATTATTCATCTTACAAATTCTATAAACAAAATAAATTTTTTGGGTAAAAAAAGTATTTTTAAAAAAATGCAGTTTTGCCGCCTTTTGAGGGTGCACCAACTTTAAATATAGTAATTGATGTGTTTATAAGTTAAATTTGACAAAATAAAATTTTCTTTGGAATATGGATAATAAAATTTACTTTGGATAAATGTTTCATATTATTCTGATAACTTTCATATTTTAATGAATAGAAAAAACACGCTATATTTTAATTAAAAACAATTTTTTTCATCATAATAATTTATATGGTTAATTTACAATATTGAATGGTTTTAAAGTATAAATAGAATATAATTTTACCATTTAATATAATGTATTACATTAGCATTTATTTTACATTGAATTCATAGGTAAAATCATTTCAATCTTTTACAATTTTTTAACTTTTAAAACGCATTTTCTTAATAGCGGGATTAATTTTAATTTAATTTCTTCTACTTCTGTGTTTTGAATTTTGAAAAATGGGTTCTATATTTGGAATCATTAGGTCCAAATTATTTCAATAGGATACTTTTTATTTTTTGTCACTATGAATAGTAAGTACGGTAATTTTTATTTACATTAGTTAAAGATAAATCGGGTAATTAAGGGTAAACCTAAGAATATAAAATTACCTTAACACAATGCCAAAATTATATTTTATGAATAAATGTCGACCCATATTACATAAGGGTCTAATTAGATTCATTTTCGGGACTTTTCACCATGAAAATAATTTAATTATTATTAAATCCAAAGAAAGTGACAACATGTCACTCTCTTAAATCTTATAAGTATAATAATTTTAATTTAGTGATAAACATCATGAAACATAAAACCTGAATAGTCTCCAGAAAGATAACAAAATTATCTACATCATGAGAATTTATTTATAATTTTTAGGGTTTAAATAATTGTGATTAATTGTGACATAATAGTGATGCAGAAATTGTTTATTTATTGAAAAATCAATAATATAGTTTTTATTAAAATAAAAATACCTATAAAAAGGACCAGAAACATGACCAAAAATTATTGGTCGAGTAAATATATACCCTAATCATCCAAAGGGTACATTTTTGGACTATTTATAGCCTTATAAATCTGATTATGAAATTTATATTATTTTATTTTAAATGATGTCAAAGATGTCACCTTCATAATTTAATAAATATAACAATTTATATGTTGTGATTTTAAGATGATAATGTCAATTAAGAATATTATAATGAAAGGTATTATATTTATCTTCATCATAGGATTTAGTTTTAATATTTTATGCAACATATATGTATATTAAATAATTATACAAAAATGTTTTAGTAATTATTTTATCAAGAGATATACCAAATAAATGGTTTTAAAAATATTAAAAAAAATATTATATGAACTATTTAATGTCCTCCACTAATTTTCTAGATTCATTTGACATTTTAGGAACCTATTAAATAATTTATTTCGAATATATACCTGTTTGGATTTTATTTAAATTCAACTAAATGAATATTGTTAAAATTGACACTATTGTTATATTATAAAAATGACATGTTATTAATTTGTTTAAAAATCACAAAAAATATTTAAAAATTATAAACTGAAATTTATATAGTCTAAACTTTCATCAAGTCTCCAATTATGAAAAATTAAAAACACATAAGTTATTATTTATAACCATTTAAAATTTAGAATTTTATTACCACAAATAAAATTAAATAGGTTAAATAAGGATAAATCAAAATGATAAGGTTTAAAATAAGATCAAAACATGTATAAATTTGATTGGATGATGATATTACAACCCTATATCATCTGATATTCTAATTGAGTAATTTTTTGCGGTTTTTATGTGGGGTTTGAATATATATTATACTAATATTTATTAGTATTCCAAAGGTGCCCCTCTCCTCCCTTATAAAAGGGCGCCTCCTCCCTCTCATCCTCACACAATTTTGAGCCTTGATGCTCGACCAAATTCTGACCATTTAACTTTCCCACTTCTATAGAAACCTTATATAGGTACTGGACTTCTCAAAAGACCAACTCTAGTGCCCTAAGAGGAAGTTCAAAGGAGGCACTTCGAGAAAGAGGTAATATCTTCTACCGATTGATTCATGTTTCTTTCTTCTTATACTTCCTCTTCTTTAGTGGTTTCATTATGAAGTAATAACATCAGTATCCCTACTATACTGATATGTTGTTATAAATATGAAACAACCCAATTTCACCTTATATCCATCCTAAGGAAAATGAAATCCCTGCTCGTGCGTACGTACGGAAAACCGTCTCCACGCCGTGGTGTAATATGTTTTTCCACCACCACCTTAATTGGATGGGTATAATGGTGTAAATAATAACTTAATATGATTATAATAACATCATACTGATTCTATGATATTATATCATTCACACCAATTCCATTCAATAAATATTGGAATGATATCATCGCTCGTGCGTATGTACGGATTACCGTCTCCACGACGCGATGAGATTCATATTCCATGTTAACAATTCAAGAATGATAATAAAGTATATATAATAAGTAATCATGAAATATATGACATAATAAATCTATTTTATTTATGTATATATATATGTATGTCATCTACTTAATTCATTTCAATTCAATAAGGAAATGAAAACAGCGTTCATGCGTACGTACGACCTACCATCTCCTTGAACGGTGTATTTCATTCCATTTTTCGATATATTATATATATGTATATTCTGAATATATATTATATATAAATCATGTTTTATATTCTGGAATTTTGTAATCATGATCTATGTAATCTTATTAATAATTACAAGTCAAAACACAGATGATAATGAAAAGATTTTACCCAAAACGCTAATTTAACATAAATTTGAAAAAGAACGGGTAATATAAAGTCATAATTGAACCATATATGATATCATAACAATGAAGATGATTCTATAATAATTAAATTACATTATTTAAATCATTATACAGGATTTTTAGATTCGTATGATGCATATCAGACCTAAGGTAAGGGATAATGTTGCAATCTCAATTGTTTTCTATCCGAGATTATTATATGTAAGTATTTACTGGGGTTATATTTATCATCCATGTACATGTTTTATTATAAAAAATTCTTGTATGTTGAAAGTCATTTTTACCCATTTTTTACTTTTACATTGTGCTATGAATAGAATATTTTATTTGATTACCATACGAGTAACTTTTTGACTTTTCCGACAAAAGTACTAGGATAATGTTTTTTATCTTATACAGCATGAAAAGATTTTTAAGTTTTCATAACACCTTATTTTCATGAAGCGTACTCTACACGATTTCATGATTATTTAATAAAAACATTTTCTTTTAAAATTTAATGGCATTTTGTGAAAGGAGAATGATTTTGAAGAAGAAATGATATTTTCCTCATGAATTTATTTCGAGTGTTTTATCAAATCCAATTTCCATATAAGATGAAATTATTTCATATGTGTATGTTTCATGTATAATTTCTCTATTATTTACATGATTTCACTTCTCTTATGATGAAATGATATCCATTTTCTTTATATGGATTATGTTATGATGGAATGATGTTTATGAAACCCATTTTATTTGTTGGGTTATTATGAGTGATCTATGTTTATTTTGTGGCACACGAAAGAATGATTTCATTATGAGATGGGTGGGACCAATATCTCCCTCCAGTGAATTTGGTAAATATTTATATCTAATGAGATAGACATGGCTGGAACGATAAGTTAATCAGGGTCAGTGTTGAAGGACTGAAACGAGGAATGAAATCGATTCAGAAAGGGACTTTGTCCACTAAGATGGTCTCGGTAGCAATGCCTTGGCTACTATGGAAATAATATCATGTGCTTAATGGATTTACACAATTACATGTTTCATTTCCATGCTAGTTTATCATTATAGATGTTCCATTATGATCTATGCCTTATGTACTGCCATGTTTTATGTCATTGCTCATGATTTTGATGTTTAAATATTATGTTCATGGTATGAAGTTCAAATGTATATGGTTTGTTTTATTTTCTCCATGCTTACCCTTACTGAGCATTTGAGCTCACCCTTTTTATGTTTTATTTTCCCCATTATATAAAGAATGGCTTTAGGTAAGAAAAAAAACGGGATGATCTTAATGGGAGATGTTGAAGATCTTTCACCAAGATTAGAAGATTATGATCCATGTTTCCAAAGACACTAAACTATTACAATCCTTGTGTGTCTGTTTTTGTTATGTATTAAGTATTCCGCAAAAGTAATTTAATTTCCATGTATGTCAATATTTGGTTCTCTATAATTAGATTCTACAAGACTAATCATACGGGATAGTGCGTCCGAAGAGGTTTCTTTTCTGATATGGGCCATAGGTGAGGATGAAATTTTACATTTTTAGGGACATGTTTGGGTGTTAGTAGACATATGCGAGGAGATGATGCTTGAATTTCATTCCTTAGTTTGGGAAGTTCATCTAGGTGTCACTAAGATGTATCGAGATCTGCGCTGTCAGTATTTGTGGCCAGGTATGAAGAGAGATGTTGCTTGTTTTGTCATGAGGTGTTCCACCTGTAAGCAGGTGAAGGTGGAGCATCAGCGACCTGCAGGGATTTTACAGCAGTTAGACATTCTCAAGTAGAAGTGAAATGATGTCGTGATGGACTTATTGACAGGGATACCGAGGTTTCATCTGAGGGAATGATGCGGTTTTGGATTTCATTGATAGTCTCACAAAGGTTTCTCACTTCTTGCTGATCAAAGTGACCTTTAGTGTTGATGATTAGGGAAGGTTGTACATTTGGGAGATTTTATGACTACATGGGGTTCCAAAATCCATTGTATCAAATAGGGACAGTCATTTTACTTCTTGAGTCTGGAAGGGTTTACCAAAGGCTTTGTGTACATAGGTACTTCTAGCACAACTTACCACCCCCAGACTGATGGCCAGTCTGAGCGTACGATTCTGGTGCCTGAGCACATGCTTCAAGCATGTGTTCTCGTCATTGGAGGTTAATGGGAGAAACACATATCTCTCATGGAGTTTTCATTCAATAATAGTTTTCAGTCAACTATTTAGATGGCAAGTTATGAGGATTTGTACGCTAGGCCATGCCGATCACCCTTTTGTTGGATGGAAGAAGGAGAGACAACATTGATGGGACCTCATCTTGTTCAGGAGACCCTGAAATAGGTGGAGTTTATTTGTAAGAGGATGGATAATGCATAGTAATGACAAAAGTCTTATTCTGATCGACGGAGAAAACCACTAGTGTTTGAGGTCGATGATCAAATTTTCCTACAGGTCACACCGAGGTTGGGATACAAGAGGATTAGGAGACCAGGAATGCTTTCTCAAAGATATGTCGAGTCATTTGAGTTTTTGGAATGGGTTGGGATAATTGCCTATCAGTTACATTTACCTCGGAGGTATCGAGATAAGCATGATGTCTTCCACATTTCTTAGCTTTGATGTTACTTCTCAGACTCATCTCATGTTTTCCAACTCGAGAAAGTTGAGTTAGAGGTGGGTGCCTCATTCAAGGAACATCCTATCTGGATTTTTGATCAAAGAGTGAGGGTTATCTATGGCCTATTTGTTCCTCAGGTATGAGTGCTATGGTATCCCATGTGAGTGCATGATGAGACCTAGGAGAGGGAGGCCGATGTACGATCACAAGGGCCAGAGTTGTTCGAGGATTATTCTTATACACCGCCATGCTAGGGAAATCCGTGGACTAATTTCATTAAGGGGGGATGTTTGTAAGAACACAGATCATATTTCTAGGTATGTATTTCATTTCATGTTGTTTTTGATAAAACTAGGTGTTTCTAGAAATTTTAGGAGTACATGTCATGTACATATAAATTCACACTGTGTACTTGGTTACCATGGGTAGCCATGTGGTTGCCATGTAACGGCCGAGCACATAGCCATGTGTGGTGACCTAGATACCTTCTAAATTGGGGGCTGATTAAAGAAACTACACGCCATGTAATTCAAAAGTATACGCCGTGTAATTTTTTTTATTTCAGTAAATAGACGGGGGTCATGTCTAATGGACAAAACCATCATCTTCTCGACCTATCTTGTCCTGGAGCATCCGTATGTCTCAAAATATTCTCCAAGCCCCCAACATGCCATATTTTCTCCAATTTGAACTATGTCAGTTGCGTTGGAATCGTATCAGTGAGTTCTCCCTTCTTCTTGATCCTCATCTCCTGATTCCACCTCTTTCACAAGATATCATTGGTTGAATGTTTTAAGTGTTTTTGTAGATCTATGAAGTTCTAATGTGATTTATAGACTAATATTCACAAATATCAACCGTACGACGCTTAGGTATGTGGTTTGTGCCTTTTTGTAGTTAGTATTTTCCTTATATGTGCAAAAGTTCCCAATACCCTTATTCGATGTATTTCATGTTTATGGTTTGTATCCCTGTTATTGCATGATATGCCTTGTTTGTTTGGATAGAGTTTTATGATTGGTAATAGGGTAATATGTGCCATGCAATGGATATTTTACCCATGTTTTCTTGCTATTGACCATTTGTTCTTTCCTTGCCTGTGAGGCTGCTACAATTATTTCAATGCCTAGTATTGTAGGATGGGTTTCTTTTTATCTAATATAGTATAGAATTTTTATCCATGTAGTTCTTGAGGATTAATTTGGCTTCCACATACCATTTATTCATGATTTACATACACAGGGATGTGGGAACCTGGTGTAGTAGACAATAGGGAGAATGGACTTTGATGGCTCCTCCATAGGGTCTTTTTACTTTTACATTGTGAGAACATAGGGTGGATGGAGATAATTACTCCATTAGAGTGTCATTAGTTCCACATTGTGAGACCACATGGGGGATTGGATGTCAAGTGTTTCCCCAGAGTGTCTATATTTACCAATTCGATACCACATGAGGAATTGACGGTGATTTCTTTCTCAAAGATTCTTTGATAAAGATGAAACATAGGGATTATATTGTGAGTATTGTGTATAGGGTTTCTTGTATTTGTTTTGGTTGAACTAGAGGGATTATGTTGTGAGTACTTCCCATAGGGTTACTAGTTTTTGATTAGTTTCTTACTAGATATATGAAAATGAATGTAATTGAAACAGAAGGATTGTTTACTTTTAAGTACTTCCTTGTTTACTGCTTATTTTTTCTTATTGCCTATCATATATATTCCCTGACTATTAGGAACATATCTTTGGGTGGTTTCCAAAGAGGATTAGTGTCACACCCTATTTGGGTCATGATTTTGGGTCCAAACAGATTACATTTCTGCATGTATAGATAAGGGAAAACACCCTTCTTCTTCAGGTACTTAATTGCTGTGGAGCTGGGGAGCGTGGGGCCAAGACGAGGCTTGTCATGCTGTGGAACTGTTTACATGATCTTATTTTGTACTAAGGTTTAGTACTATATTCCATCATTGTGACTTTTTTGGCTATTTTCCTAGACATATGTATCATGAATCATTTATATATATGTTATCAAATTGTTTATTACTCCCATGGTTTACTTATTGCATGTTTTACTGCTTCCACTATTGTTATCTGTTTATTTCCACTGTGTTACACTGCCAATGAGGGCATAATTTCTTCACAATCACACCCAAGGCCCTCTCTACTAGTCGGTAGCCTCTGTCATTTGGGGAAATGCGCTTGAGGTCATGTGACCAACAATGTATTGAGATCCTATTGATGACATTTAGAAACGGGACGTTACACAAAAAATGAGAACACTTATTCCTGCCACAACTAGGATATGTAGGATTCCATCTTACAGAATGATATCAAAAGGTCACCACCTCAGTTTATGTCCAGCCATATCTTAACAATTTCAACAATTTTTACCCAATCACACCCATGGGGTCACCATTCATCCTCTTTTTTATAGATCAAGAAGGAAACTGAACTATGATATCCCTGATTTTGCCTATGACCTAGATACGTAAGACATATTCCATAGGCCAGATCTCCATATTAAACATCGAAAGGGATATATCATTTCATAAATCCAAATACATATTTAGTGAGACTATTAAAATTCTATTCTTTTATTTTCTGGCAATGATCATGACTCGCGTGGGATTATGTATTTTCAATGGTAATTTCATTTGCATCTTGAATCTCCACTGGTTATGGAAGTCTTGGAGTGTGTGACACAATTAGTGGAGTGATTTGAATTCCCATATATAAATTAATCCACCTTGGGGAAATTCCAAAGGGAATGACAGAACTATGAAGAGTTTGATTTGTTCAAGTACCATGATATGAAGGATGTCACTTTGAGGCTCGAGCTCGATACCCACTTCCTAAGATACATTATATGCGTCATTTCAATAAGATTTTTGACTTAAAAATTTTAAAAAATACATGGGTTTTGATTCCTTATAGAATCCTGATTGTAGGAAACCTCATAAAGGATCAATCCCATCCTTAAAATGTTATACACCTCTCTGGATGACAATAATACATAGAGTGCCTAGTTATACCACCTCAATATAGAAACAGGTACCAATTAAGTGTAAGTGGATGCAGAACGATAGATAAATATATATATACTCACCAATAGTCCCTCTTTTAAACATGGTAGGATTTAAAACATGATTACCTTGATAGGTTAATTGGATCCATATTTGTAGTAGGGATAGATTCTGAAAAATTTAATAAATATATAAGAGAGCTCTGGTGTATGCCAAAAATTCTGCTGAAATTGTGTATGAGCATGAAATCCAATTTTCTCAATGAATGTGAGTTATTAAGTGTCATTGGGACTAAAAACCCAAATGAGCACCTTCTTTTGGAATGCAGTTCCACACCTAGTTATAGATATGAGTACCATTGGGAGTTTATATGAAAGATAATGATGAATTATGATCCCAATTTGAAATAATGTACAGACATAAATGGCCCCTAATCAAATTGTTGTACCATTTATTTCTATAAACATGGGTGATAAAGGCACATATTTTCCAACAAACAAAATTGGTGAACCTAACATGAATCTCTAACATTGAAAAATGGATGTTTTACTGCGTATAAGATAATGTTTTTACATTTATTTCACACAAAAAAATTGCTTCACATGACATGGATATTTAAAATGACAAAAATGATCGGATGATCCTTTGAAGATGTGTTTTTCATAAATTAAGTTGATCCTTATTGTGACAATTCTATATATGTAGAATAGTCAAAACAAGGAAAAGAAATAAAAATTATGTTACCCATGCCTATCTAATATGTCATGTGTCATGCCTATGATGATGAAATGGTTGATAACCTTTTTCCTTGTTGTATTTTTTACTGTTAATAATTATATCAGAAACAAAACCATGGCCTGAAATTAGGGCTTCATCCATGTAATTTTGTAGAAAATCAGATACTACTGCATCCCCTAAGGGATATAAAATTTCCTTCCCCACCCAACACTTCCATTGTCAAGTGGAAATACTATGGTTAGGGAATACCAATAACATTGTACAATCCCAAACCATGAGGCAGCCCATGAAGGTCTTTAAATGCTGAAACTGACAATTTATAATTTTCCAATGAATGGTGCAGTAAAGTCAATAGTACTCCTTTCTGCCAACAACTCCTTTAGAATATTAGCCTTGAAGTGTGACTGTTACCACATTATGTCTTTAATGAAGTTATATCATGGAGTCTACTTTAGATCCCTTATGTTTCTAGTGCCAATAATGAGGGCTCCTGTTAACCTCCTTCAGTCGCACCATACTTCTAAATCACCTCACAGAGTTTCTTAGTGAACCATAGAAAATATTTTCACATATGACACAACTGAATAACAAGAAATAAAGACACATCGGGGGTAAAAAAGTTCTGCATTACCATGAGGGGGCTCATATACCATCTTTTGGCGATCAGGCTCACCAAAATACTATAGCGGTAACCATAGAGAAGGCTCATATATCTTCTCACTTAGAACACTTTTGCAGTCATATTCATTCAACAAACATGGGGGATTCATATATCCCAAACCCCATGAATAATGCCCTTTGGAAGATTCCAATGGAACTATTAGGATTGAATGGGGTATATTTTCCCACATCAGTTAAAGATATCATCCAATATTTAATGGAGATAAATAATTTGTTGGTTTACATTAATGCACACACTTTTATAAAGTTCTATTACATTCTAGAATGTGATAGAGAATTCCACCATCATATTAAAGTACTAGTAGAGATACATGGAAAGTCACTACACCTATCCATATAGATAGGAATATAACAATATTATAATCATCAATATATGGTTTCTTCAGAAAATGCACAAAATATTACTACCATCCGGGAGGATTATCGAGATATTTTAGTAAAGGATGATGCACCAGACAAGGCTCTTATTCAAGTTCCAACTGGGGCTCACAAATGTGAGAGCGGTACATGAATTGTTATAGGAGAAAATTCCAATCCCAGAAGTCCACAGACATACTCCAAAGGCATAGGATCATGCTTTTGTACATATTATGGTTCTGTCTTACCAAGTGAGAGTGTGACACACATCAGTACATGTATATTCTGATATAGAAAAAGGACTAAATTATATTAAAAATTCTATGTATCATGTTCATATCATGGTTATGGGAAAGGTTAGCATGCTGAGAGCAGAACATGCCATAGTACATTCTCATATTCCTATCAATGAAGCTACTTTCCATATTCAATTGGCTCACTAAATCTAGGATCATATCATTAATTTTTTTAATTATTGACTATATAAATATAGTTACGAGTCTATAAAAGAAGTATTTTCATATCACATATAACAATTTAGAGGCCGATTCACAAATTCTGGTAAGGAATACATATTTTAAATAGTCTCATATCCCTCCTTCAGACACAATACACTCATAACCTGACAACCACTCATAGGTAGGCTCATATTTATGCTCACAATAAAGAAACACATTGACATACCACAATTGCATCTTACTAGTGGGCACATACTCCCACATCACAAGATAATTATCAACATATTCTAGAAACTCTCATAAAATAGGCTCGTATCCTTTCATAATTCCCAAAGTTAGGTTGGCATATTTTGGCCATGGAATATACCAAGGATTAAATCCCTAATCTTCTCAATACTAGGATCCTTAAGGTTTCTAAAAACACATTGTCAACACCCCAAGAATTTACAACTGTTAAACTGATGTATAATGTGGTCATTGTCATGATATTCCACTAAAATAAAAACAGGCCAATTATAGGGGTTATTTTTTATTTATGATTTGGATAAAATCCCTTCATAATTCTTGAGCAACACTTACCCAAAACCATCACTAATGCGTCTGACTACTATGACTAGAGGTGTTTATGTTGAAGCGCTGGTAAGATGAAGTTACGTTTACAAATGAATAAATTAGAAAGGGTTTAACCACATATAATTTTGATGTAAATTAACTAGAATATGATTTGATAGGGGTGGTTGTAACCACCAAAAAATTAATTTTACATTTAGGGGTTTTAGAACCGCTCCTAATTTAATTTATAATGTCATACTTTGAGGCATTTTTAACTGCACCTATAAATAACATTTGTTTTGAAAATGTTCTCCTCCCTCACCTACTACAACCCTAGACACCCAATATCAATGCTTATATACAAACACACCCCACTAAAACATGATAATCACCCCCCACACAACCCCTCTATTTTACTGACACCCCCCTAACACAGTGTGAGTTTCCACTAACTCCATATATCCCCTAGTTCGGATACCCCCACTACCCTCCCCTTAAATCTAATATTTCCACCACCCAATCCCATGATGCTTGATATCACCCATCATGACACTCGATATAACCCCCAAATAGCACTCTTTATTCACCCCTCATTTCCAATATAGATCCCCCCCCAGACCCCCTCTATTCTACTGACACCCTACTTGATAGACCATTAAATTTCACTAACAGCTGATATCTCCCATCTGAATTAAACCATATATCACCCTTTCCACACTCCCCTAAAATATGAGAGATTCCCCTCCCACTCCCCTAACACCAGATATCACCCTTGCCGCCTCACCTGACACACACAACCCTGAAACAACTCAATCCCACATGCTCATGTGTGAGGTTAAACCAACACCTTCTCTTAGGCCGTAAAAAACTTCTCCATTGGGATTTGATATTGAGATTGAAGAAATAAAACCTCTTTCCTATTCCACTACGCTAACTGAAGCTCTATATCTCAACCACAAAATATAAAATACAAAAATATTAAATAACATATATATATTTTGATTATGGAAATATAAATAAAATAATATATTTATGTCTAATATTTATATATAATATATATTTATATATAATATATATAATATATAGATAGTTATATTTCAATATATAAAAAAATTAATAGATAAATTTATATTATATATTGTTATTACACATAGTTTCTTATATTATAAATATATATAATATATGTATAGTTAATATAAGGAAAAATTAAATACTTTTCCATTTATATTATAAAGATATATAAAGATATATATTATATAATATATAATTAAATTAAATAATTATAAATTCATATTATAAATATATATTTATAAATATATTTATACATATATTTATATAAACATTTATATTTGTGTGCGTGACAATAATATTATTGACTATTTTTATAAATATATATAATATAATTATAATTTTAAATATATTATAAATATATATATTATTGTATATAATATAAAACAAAATTAAATAATTATACAATTAGGTTATAAATATATTTATTAATATATATATTCATATATTAAAAATACATTTATATTTTTTGTGAGTGTGTGACTCTAATATTCATAATTATTATTATAAATATATATAATATATTTATAATTATTCATTTAGAATATAGGTATTATAATTTATAATATAACACAAAATTAAATCATTATTCATTTATTTTATAAATATATATTTATACAAATAACTATAAATAAATTTACAATTTTATGTGTGTGTGTTACAATAATGTAATTACACCAATTTTTTAAACTATAAACAGTATATGTTGTTTTATAAATACTATATGTTTATATATTTTATGATTGTTATTATACAAATATTATATTAAAAACATTTATGTTATGTATTTATGTATGTAATTATAAACATTTATATTGTATTTTGTAAACACATTTATATACACACACACAAAAAATTACATTCATATAATTCGAAATATATAATATATTTAAATGATATATATATATATAATAAATTAATTTAAAATTAATATGGTATAGTACATTATATATAAAATAATTATACTGTATAGATAAATTTTTGTATAATAAAATATTTTTTATATAATATAATTATATTAAATAATATAATTATCATATATGAATATGTAGATTTAATTTGGTCCTATAATATATATATTTATATACATAATATAATATAAATTAATTGATGCATAAATATAAAATACTAATGTATTTAATATTATAAATGTATAATATAAACCAAAATGAAAATCTATAGTATTTATAAATCCATATATAAATTTTATATATTTGAATGAATATATTTCTAATTACATTTATATCATGTATGCAAATATTTATATATATACATTTTTGTTTATATATATAAATTTTTATTTAAATTATTTATATAATGTATTTATATATGCACAGACACATGAACATGCACACACATATATCATAAAATTTTAATTTATATAATATTTATTTTTAAAAATAAATCAAAATATAGAGTGTGTTAATAACCCCTAGAATAAAATAGATTATCGGTGATTCTTGAACACCCTGTAATTTCAAGAAATAAAGGGGGTGGAAAACCCAATATAATATCATAATTTAGAGGGGGTTCAAAACCACCAACCCTTAATTTATTAAATTATATGGGGTTGACAACCCCCTATATTTTCTTAAATTAAAGGGGTTTCAAAACCCACCCCATAATTTCATAAATTAAAGGGGGTTCAAAACCCCCTAATGTAATATATTGGATGGGGTTTACAAAACCCTCTATTATCTTAAATTCGATGGGGTCCAACCCCAAGCACCTCTCTAATCTATGGGATTAACAACTGTTCATACTCACCATCTAATTTAAGAGACTAGAGGGGATTGTGAAACCCCACTATTTACATTTGAAAAGTCCATATTATATATATATATCCGCTTATATCTAAATCAATATATATATATATATATATTTCCCAAAAAATAAAACTGAACATATAGGGCCACTAATTTTTAAATTAGTGGTGGTTTTGACACAACTACCTCAAATATCAAACCAAATAATATAATAAAATTTTTTAAAAAATTTAAAGGAGGTTGTGAACCCCCTATAATGTACTTCTCTGAAGTCCATAGATTCATACCTATAAAAATGTGGCTTCAACCCTTCAAATATTTTTGAAATACCCATTCAATGGAAGGGTCGGAATGTTACATGGTGATAGTTCCCCCTTTGAAACTTGTGAATCCGCCTTTTCTAAGGAAATTTCATATAAAAGGTAAGGAAAACAACTAATGGTGAATGTATATAAATGAGTCACAAACCCCAATGGCTTGGAGACATCCCATGAAAATGCTAGGAGTATTATCAAAAATGATTATGTGATTACTAGTAATTAGATTCAGGTAATAAAATTGCCCCACATGTTCAATCCCCTTCTATATCCAGTGATAATGTAAAAGAAAATATGATTTGTAATCTCAAAATAGTGAATCTAGTTGTAGGGGTTGACATTTTCTCTTTTAATTGCCTATGTCCCCATGATAGGAAATATTATCTCCATATATTACCAGCATGATCAAAAAATTCTTTTATAGACTATGAAGTGGAAGAAGAAGAAGAACAACACCTCAGTAATACCCTTCCCACATTTGAACAAGGTGTCTCCACCACCATTTATGAGCTCAGGTAGGTATATTTGGTAACATAAGAATATCCAAAACATACACTAATTAGTTCCACCATTCCTCTTGAGGAGAAAGAGATGTATAATTCATTAATAAAGAGGTATCAATTTGTATTTTATTGGAATTATATATAAATTCCTAGAATGAATAAAAATGTGGCCATTAAAAATCTCATCATTACTGATGTCCATCATTGTTTCATGTTTGAAGAAGATAGGATTCCCCCCAATCAAGCTAATAATGTAGAGGCCAATGTTGACAAATTTATCAAAGAGAACTTTTTATAAGAAGTGAAACACCCAATATGGATTTGAAACACAATCCCTATCAAGAAAAATAATTTTCATATTAGGGTCTTCATCAATTTTATTGACCTTAATTGACATTCCAAAAATTAAGACTTCTTATTTTTGATCAAATAAATCTAGATTTATGAAACTACTAGCTTCAAACACCTTTCCTTCATGGATGGATACTCAAGGTACAATTATGTAATGATGGAAACTAAATATTCGGATGAAACTATATTTAAAGAACCCCATGTGATCTTTTTCTATTATTTCATTCCCTTAGGTTTAAAACAAATTGGTGATACTTATCAGTACACCATGCATCATATATTTAAACACTTCTTGGGGCGATTTGGAAAATGTTATGTCGATGAAACAGTGGTCAAATATAGACCGAGATGTAATCACCTCATAGATTTTCAAATTATATTTGTGATGTTTCAACAACACTGTCTAAAGATAAATTCCCAGAAATTCAAATTTGGGGTAATATCATGTATGTTCATTGACTTTACAGTAAAAAATAATGGTATTAAGGTTTAACCTATGGAGACTAGAACAATCCAAAAAAATCTCCTCATTATAATCTCAAATATCTAAGGGGGATCCATGGGAATATTTTCAGCCTTCATAATTCCATAACTAAATAACCAATATATATCAACCATTAACTAATCTAATGAAGAAGGTAATTTATTATTGATAAGATGGGGGGAATTAAAGAATAAATCATGAGTCTAAATAAGTACAAACTAAACCAACCTATCCTGATTCCTCAAGTGGAAGGAAATCCACTCATCTTATAAGGAGCCACCATGGAATTATCACATGGCCCTCTCCAGGTATAAAAATCATTCGGGGAATGAGAAGAGTGTTTATGACTGTATACAAACGATGCTAGGATAGGAGTCCCAATATTATGATGTCGAGAAGAACTACCTCACTCTCATATTTGTAGTAAAATATATGAGGAATTATTTGTATCACCATAAATTCAACCAAGTCTATTATATTGATCCACTCAAGTAAATATTTTTTCACCCGTAATGACTAGTCTTTTTGTCTGATGGGCTGTAATTTTTTAATACTATGACATTTACATTGTATTATAAAAGTCACTGAAAGGAAAAGCCCAAATTTATTTCTCCATGTATCATCCCACCCTAAAAAATACACAAGAGGACACAGATCTTCTAGAAGAGAATGTATTCTATACCTATGATGACACCCAAATATGGAAGATTTATTTTGATGACTCGTTCAGTTATCCTATAATAATGGAAATTGAAAAGTTGAAACTCAGTCGGTTTGGCTTAGTGAGTTTATTTTTTCACTAAGAAAAGAAAATTTTACCTTCTCATTCTCAATGTTTGATGGTTTCACAAATAAAGATGATGAATACCCAATAATAATTGTCAGCATAGAAATAGCCCTATAGCTAAAAATAGTTTACCTAAACATCAAAGGTGATTCAAAACTATTGATAAATCAAACCACTAATAAATATTACATTAAAATTGAATAAATATCCACTATAATCATCTATATTAGATGAAAAATTCTATATTTCCCTTTGGATCCAATATTGATTCACATCCCCCGATCACAAAATGCTTATGACGACACATTGGCGAATGCATCCATATTTTTAGCCAACTCTGAACTGGAGGAACCCATATTATTTATAACACAATGAATAATGTTCTCTTCAATAATTCTATAAAACATGGATAAATTTTTTTTGTCAACATCATCCATGGAATGATTAGCAAACATCCACGAATTAATGGGAAGAGCCCATAATTAATTATCTCTGAAATTGGGTCCTCCCAATGGACCGAGTTTAAAGAGAATAGATTCATAGTCAAGTAGTGAACATTACCCAACATGATGGTCCAAATGAGAATAAATCCTTCTGTAACAGATTGTTTAATTGAATCATCCTTATATCTATAAGATTAATGCAGGTTCTCATAGTCATGGAAGAAGTCTATGCATGCTCATACGGAGCACATCAGTTTGGGACAAGGATCTCCCACTAAACCAAGAGGATTGGTTACTAATAGAAAACCACGATACTAGACTTCATGGAATTCACCACGAAAAGTCAGGTGTTCCATATTTATTTAAAATTCATTCATTAACCCCCATAATTTTTGTATACAACTAAATAATCATAGGTATTTTCCACATAGGGGTTGAATGTTCTGCTGATATATCCTCAATCCAAATATAAGTAGTTTTATTACATCCTTAATACTTATCACGTATTTTCCACTTGTTCAAAGGAAATACCCCCCATAAAATTTAGAGTAAATAATTGTATCCTCTTCATGAAATCCCAAATCATCACTAGGTTTAAATTCCCCCAAATGATATTTTAGGGAAAAACACCACCTTTTATTTTACCGAGTTCATTAAATTGTACTAGGATTAAAACATCAAGTCCAATATTTCAATGTACTATCTCATGATTTCAAGTAGATAGATAGAGGCCTTCAAAAAGATTCCACATAATATACTCTACATGATGGCGAACACAGAAAATAAGTGAAAGATGGAAAATATCTTCAATTATTTATTTACCTACTGTACCACCACGTGTACCAATACACAAGTAACTCTGTATTAAAGTGTGTATGGATTCGAGGAAGTGTTACGTAGAGAATTCTAGTTGAACTCACATTGAAGATATATATATGATAAACTCTCAGAAGATGAGAAATTGAAAAAATAAGTTGGATGAATTGGAGAGGCTCAATGTGAATATATATAATATATTTCAAAACCATGAAGTACATCGGAATTTGATCACACGAGTCTTATATTAAATTGATCTCTTATGTTCATTCAGTCAGGGAGAAGTGTTAATAATTCTCAAAACCCTAATGATAGTAGGTTTGAAAACTCTGAAGATGGAACCCAATTGGAAAGGGCCTTATATCATAAAAAATGCTAATCAGAATGATGCCTATTCAATATCCATAATGTATGTGGAATGATTCACAACCCAGCCAATAAATGGGTTCTTTATAAATATTTTTCATAAAATCCTTCAAGATTATCCCAGATACATGACGTTAAACATCACAATCATTCTCTAACCATATGGAGTTTAACATTGTGGAGTATGTATTGACCACATGGTGTTAAAATGTACAAAAAAACCTATGAAACAAGACATAAAATAGCACAACATGAATCAACAATGTTACATGACACTAACATTCACAATCATGTCTTCAACATATGTTGTAAAATAATTTTGAACACGTCCTAACCTCAATATATTAAATAGCATGGTAGGTGTCCTTATCGAATGACATTAAAGTACATTAAAATCATCATCACACCAAAAAGTCATTGCAAATAGGCTAGTTCTTTAAAAAAAATTAATTAAGTGGCCATATATCTATGTGTGAGTTAAATATGCATAGAGAATATCCATACTAAATAATTACCCGGTGATTTACTCTTACCCCTACATGATATACACTGATACCCAAACCCTGGGTCTTAGATCGAGCCGTAGTATTTGTTTTTCATGTAAATTAACCATCATCCTCACCTCATGATGAAAAAATAAACAGATCCTTAGTATTTGTATCCTTTCACATTATGTAACCATCATCCTTACCACAAGATGTTAAAATATATGGATGATGTTCTCACAAAATGACACTATACTACACAGGTTTTCCTAATCATTGTATTGCTTGATTCTATACATAGTTAGATACAAAGAGATTCAAAGACCCTTTATCTTGGCCCCACCACTATATGAATCATAGTTCCCTTTCATTTGTCTAATATCCTCCTTGTAAAATTCAATTCTTCTGACACTTAGAATTTTCCATGTGGTATTAGGGATTTCACTAAGGTTTTCCCTGCATGGTTGAGACATATCAACTCATAATAGGTTTATCATGGTTCTGAATTCATGGAATTAAAAGGAACATCATGACTCATTGACTCATGATGTTTAGATTCATGGTTTACATATCTTTCATGACATCCATTATTATAGACCTCTACTAATTGGACCACTATCATTGATGTTGTTTTCCCCCTATAACTCAATTAAGGAAATATGTGTGGCTTGATTACTATCATTACAGGATACATATTGATTTTCAAATCTCAAATTCTTGTTCCTTCTATAACTATCAAATGGAATAATTCTCCCTGTGTGTTTAGGTTAAACCTATGTAGATAATTTCCCATTTAATAACTATGGGTGGTATGATTCTTACAATTACCATAAACAATGTGATGCCTAGGTCTTCAATCCAAGGTCCAACAATAACAAATAATGTGACCAATTCTCCTTTTGTGTGTATGTAAAATATGTGTAGAGTGGTTCAAATTCAACAAAAATTTATTGGTTAATTCATGTAATCATAGGATATGTATTGATTCCTGGATCTCTTATTCTTGGGTATAATAATGATGAAAAATAATAACTCCCCATATTTATGTCCGAGCCAGACCTGCCCAGGGAAATTTCATATAGAGACAATATGTGGATTGATTTGTGACATCAAATGATATTTAGGAACACCCATATCTCCAATGATGTGTTTAGCCTCAATATATCATGAGATAAAAAAATTCAAAACAAACTATATATAAGTTAGAACTATGAATAAAACGTCGTTATTTCATGATCTTAGACTACATGGAAAGGAGAATTTTCATACCACATGATATTAAACTGCAAGGAAAATTACTTTGTCGCATGGAATTAAATATACAAAGAATGAATCCACACTACATAATGTTAAAATGTTTATTCCATCACCCATTATCATTCTTTAGGAAATGACTATATTAGATTTACCCCAGTCAACTAGACTATGGGGAACTTCTCCCATCCTTTAATCCCCTATTTCTAAAAATCACACTACATGTATTGAGCTCTTTAGTTTGTCACAAACCATTAATGAACCTTGGAATGGAAAATATATATTTCTATTTGACTATGTTATCATGGATAAAGTCTTAGAATTACCAGCTACTGATATCATGGATCTATAGAAATGGATGTATGATCCTTACTATCCTAACATCACCGATGTAGGTCTCAACACCGTAGGGTGTTTTGGTCCATCAGTAGTATGATTTTCCCATATAATTACTCATGATATGAGAACTATGATCCATGATTTAAAATAGTTTCATCTATTGCATTAAAATATGATATATTACACTTTTCCATGGTTATACATATTGGGAACTCGTGTAAAACCCTAATACTATTTCTGTATGCAACATGACTGTAAAATTCATTATTTTTTTCATAGTGGTATTACCTTAATATTATATCCTCTGATGTTCAAAATCAAAATTACTTAAAATGATAGTGAAATTGTTTGAAAACATGTCAGGTTAAGACCCCACAAAAGAAATATTGAGAAAAATTTAAGTATCTATTCACCAAAATATTCATCTATAGAGTTTTGGTAAAAAATTTTGTGTAAATAAATAAGGAATAAAATCTTATTACACCTAATTAGTACCCTACTAAATGTTAATTCTTTCTTCTTGGACACTATATTCTGGGGAAAAGTTAGAGTTTCGAATTTTCACATCCTATAGTAGTGATAATGAGTAAATTGGGTGGAGATAAAAACATTAGGGTTCCCAATGCCTTCTTAAATATTAATTTTTCCATAAATAACACTTTATGATTTGAGATCCTCAGATTGACATAAACCTTAAATTTTCCGTGGAAATGGATACTCGGCTACAAGGGAACCTTTTTTTTACTGTGCATGTATGAATATTTCACCAATATATATATGTATATGGTCATCATCCAAATACTTTATTTCTTTGTAAAATGGGATTTTTGATCTATTTGATCCTGACATCATGATGGATGAACTCAGTAGCTTTGAGTATTCTAAGCCATTGTAGGTTTGATTTCCTTATTACAACCCCATGAACTGAGCCCCTTGGACCATTATTTATAAAAACCACAAATAAAACATTAAATAATATTTTAAATCCCCATTGTTATGTCACCATTTTATACACCCTTTCGAAAAGAAGGAACGTGACACTCCATTATAGATCCTTTTGATAGACCACACCTCTTGACTCGAAGCCACATGAAATACAGTCCAACCATTAATATTATGATATGAACTACCCTATGGTTATATAACCATTATCGTATAGATTTCCTTACACAAAAAAATTATCCTTACAACGAATAATTATTCATAAATATTTCATGGCACATAAAACATGTTGTATATACACTTATTTAACCATGATATTAATGCATAATGGATTTGGCCTACCAACTAGAGTCATCTATTCATTACAGTAAATGAACAATAATCCTTGTGATACCTAGTAACGTAGGGGTAGAACCTAACACCTCTGAGAGTTATGGGTCATCCACGGTATGTCTTCCCCATCCAATTTTATTAGACTCAAACTATTTTGTTATTATGTAGTTAAACCATGCTTTGACAATCCTAGTTGACATGGTTTTCCATGTATTTCACCCTAATAAAATATTACCCACATAAATTATCCATAGACCTTTGGAAAGTGTTGGTATATCTCTCTTTTACCATGACATTGACACATAAGGGCTTTGAACAACCATACAAAGGCATCTACTCAATGTAGGAGAGGAACCCTAATACTCGTGAGCCCCATCAACACTATTGAGGAAATCATCACCCTAGAGTTTTTTGAGTCATCCTAGAATGTATTTCCCATATTATATATTTACCAATAAATATATTAAAACAAATTTTTCATTTTAATTGATCTTCCATACACATATACAAGTGAACCGACCAAGAAAACCAAAGAAATGAACACTTTCGAATGATGAAATTGTATCTTATAACTCATCATAGTGGTCATTAATTAACTCAATAAAATTATAATAAAAATGTATAGAATTTAATTAACTAATAAATTAATTAATTTATTTAATTTTATTATCTAGGACATTTAGAGAAATTGTATCACACTTTTGGACATATGATAAGAGATTATTTCTGAACCTCCTTTTTTCATTTGAGTCACATTTTATTTATATTTAACCCAATTAAATTCGTAATATTTGTATGTACTGATTATATGTTGTGTTTTTATGATCCAATAATACTTATCAATTCTAAATTATTACTTCTTTGGTGGTGAAATAATTTTTTATAATGACTCTTTCGTAATCCCTCTGGATAAGGATGCTCGATTAAAAGGAAACATCCTAATTTCTTACACATTTTAAAGTACAATACACAATATATTTTATGCCCACATTATTATTATTTATTATGTCATTTTAGCCTGAAAATATATCATGGTTCATTTCATGTTTTATATAAATTATTATTTATTTTCTATTATAAATGTTCTATACTATTTTCCTTAAACCGTACAAAAATATATCATTTCTAATGTCTCATAAACAAACTATTTACATTTTTTTCACACAATGTTTTCATCACTTATCATAAAATATTATTAATATCACATATTAATTCCCATTAATTATTTAAATCCATTATTTTATGGACATCCTCGTGATATTCTCTTTTTTTCATTATGACATGATTCTGATACCCAATTCATTCCATGGGTAACCCATATGTTTATGTTTGATTCTTCATGTTTCACACATATTCATTAACAAGTTAGGATAAGTGCACCCAGATATTGGTACATTGTATTGTGTATTGTTTATTCTCATGGGATGTTATGTGAACTTGTATTGGTGGTTATCCTTGACTCACGATCATCCATGTGCATTGGTCTTGCTTGTCAGCCTTGACTCGTGATCCTCCATATACAATGGTCTTGGTGGATATCCTTGACTCATACTCCTCCATGTGCAATGGTCTAGGTGGTTATCCATAACTCATTATCCTCTATGTTCAATGCCCTCTGTGATATGCATTTACTTATAATCCTCCATGTTTAATGGTGTTGGTGGTTAGCCTTGACTCATGATTATAGTTTATTACTTATTAATGAAATGATCCAAAAAAACCATTTATATTCTTTCTTGAACAGTTTATGTTTTTATGTAATTATTCCCATGACACTGGTTTCTCTTCAACATGTTATATTCTCTTGAAATTCGCATCTTTTCACAGATTACACTTTTATGTAATGATTTGTAGACATATATATTTTTCATAATTTATGATATAATGAATTGATTATGAAACACATTTAATTTAGTAGGTTATGATTCGATGTTTATGAAACCCATCTCTTTTTATGGGTCATGATATGATGTGAGTTTTATTATCTTGTGGGACTTGTATTCATAATTTTATTATGTGATGGAGGGGACCTATATATCCCTCTATTGAATTAGGTAATGATAAATGGTATATGAGTGTAATGGGTACATGAGTTGTAGCCCCTGATAAAAAAATAAGAAGGTACATGGGTTATAGCTTATGCAAAAATGTAATAGGGTACATGAGTTTCATTCCAAGCCTAAAATTAAGAGGTTACACAGGTTATAGCCGATAATCAGAAAATACGAGGGGACATGGTTTGTTAGGCCATGCCTAAAGAAGGTACATGGGTGATTATCACAATCCTGACATGTTATTAAGGTCATGGTTGGTATCATTGACATAAGATTTTATTTTCTTATGTGTATGCCACAAATTCCATGACATATTACTGTGTTATGATCTCATTGAAGATTCGTTTGATTACAGAATGATTCATGTCTAATGAACTGCCAATCCTTATTCCATGATTCATGATTATGATCTTTGTTATGAAGGGTTTGATCATCTGGTGTCATTATCACATTATCATACCATTATACTCATGTTTATGCTTATATAATTTCATCATTAAACCATACTAAGAATATGAGACCACCCATTATTATGCTTCATTTCCCTAGGCTATGAAGAATTATTTTATGTAGATGTACTTAGTGGGATGATTTTTTTGGCAAACATTGAAGATCATTCACCTTGTAAGAAGCATTTTTTCCATGTTTCCAAATACACTAACTGATTACCATCATCGGGCCTGAAATTTTTTAATGTGATGATTATTCATCTAAATTGATATCATATCCATGTATTTAAGCCTATGTCACTATATTTATATTTTGAAATTGATGGAGTAGGTAAATCTAAAGGGGGAACAACTAGCTAAGATGATCAAGAAGAAAATGATTAATATCTATATACTCTTATATGAAAATATACATCATCCAAGGTAATATACTCCACATAAAATTATTCCCCACTAATGGGACGATCCCTTCTTGGATGGGGACAGTTCATGAAAACTCTCCCAAATATTGAATCACCTCCATTGTTTCTATGGAAAAAAAGATTGGTTAGGCACATATTTATCCACTAGATAGATAAGTCTATTTATCACACCACATAGGTTGGATTCCACACATTACAAGGAATAATAATAATCAAATAATTTAGGGGTGACCATAGATATAAGGTTAATCTAAGTATTGGAATCCTCATGTGCTAGTGTAACTGAAAATTGGCAACCAATCCCATGATTTCTCTCTCCCTACATGTCTAATGACAGGAGAGGAAAAACCCTTTTGATATTGCTGAATGGGTGAAGGAACCGATAATGGGTATAATTATCACAAATGATTAACTATTTCTTTCATGACATTGAGAAAATTATACCAAAAGGAGATCTTGTTTGACCTCTCACTAAGAGATCCACCGCTAATATAAAAACTTTTCCAGGCTAGTTCAAGATAAGGCATGAAATTGAAGATATTAAACACGCTCAAGATTTCATCAACCTAAATCAGAGCCTAACATTATTTCTACCACCATGGATATTTCCATCAGCCATGGAAAAAATAGGGCACCAATAATCCTAGTTATATTGTGATATAAGAAGGAAAATATGTTCTCCCCAATCATTCACAATAACTATTAGAAAGGACAATTTATTCTATATGAGTAATTTCCCTATTGAATATGGCCCAATAGATGGTTAATAATTGAAATAGTTTATAATAAATGATTTAGATGATTACCCTATTCTAACAAAGAAACCATCATTAATGAGATAACTCAAATTCATAAGAGCACATCCCCAGCAGGGAAAAGCTAACCTTTCATGAACATGCCCATGAAACCTGCCGACCATTAGATCGAGGATATCTCATTCCTCACCCATTATCCCCATGATGTATATTATATACCATCTAGGATTTCCCAACATGGTATGGAACTATCAGGAACCTATCTAGAAGAGAATTAGTGAGGGATTATAGCCATCAGTTAAGAAAAACTAAGATAAAGAAAAATGTTGATCCAGTCTTTAATGGATATGGGTGGGTGCATATTCAGCTACATTCTTACTTTTTATTTGAAAATATTTAGTATATCACTTTTAAAAACTAGAATCTGTGCAAGGTCATCTTGATCATCAGCATAAGTACATGGACTTGTCATAATTTTCCCTAGGGGTGGGGGGTTTCCCAAAAAGTCAGTACAAATCCTAACGAATGATTTCTACTATTACGTGGAACATATGTAATGAATTGGTACCAGGGAACTAATGTATAATAACATAACAATGAATATTTTATTGATGGTAGATGATTTACTAAGAAACATATTTTTCCTCATATATATGAATACTGTGTAGTTGGTCAAAAAATTATGATTGGCTTTGTCAAACCCCAAATTGCCACACCCATTCATCATAAGATTTTACACCAGGGAACATGTCCAATTTCAAGTTGTAGTAATCATCATAATTGTCAATGAATTAAAAAATATTCTAGAATAGCTTTGATCAAAGGGAAAATGTCTAAAATTTTGGCCAAATGGACCTAAAGGGGAGTTCAAGAATATTTTGGGAAACCCATTAGATCATGCTACAACTAGTTTTACATCATCAAAAACCATATTATAAATAAAATCAATGGGATTTGACACCCAAAACATGGAATATTGTAGTGAGGAGATGGAATGGTCAGGTCATCCAATAGGATGCATCCATATAGGGTAAGTTACTATGAAAAAGGGAATATTTTATGTTTTGGAGAGAAAATCCTTTTCAAAGTCACATTGTTAAAATACACACGATGTAGAGGTTCATAAATATAGTTCCTTACAATCATTGACCTATGGATAGCCACAAAAAAGATGCATTGGATATGAAATCCATATAAACAAATGTAAATTCAATATTTCAAACAAACCAAAAACAAAATCTTATCAAAATAAATGTCTGATCTCAGTAGAATAATGAAAATAGCATGAACCATAAGGGTATTCAAGATATTATGACATGATATAGATCTTTTTAGATTCATGACCCATGGACATCTCATGGACCATGTGACTCAAAGGACATTTTGTGGATGAAAATCCATCATAAGGATTTCAATCTCATGACCCTAACATATTCACAAAATCTTTATGATATTTGAGTAGTCCCATGACTGACCTAGTGGATCATTTGAAAATGGAAAGACGAATGTGCTTCTATGGGCTTAAGAAAAAGATAAAATAACTACCAATTATATAATTTTGGATGATTTTAACCAGTTTAGAGGTTTAGTAGGTCTCAAAAACATATCTCATTAAAATAATTCCATT
Source organism: Viscum album (assembly GCA_963277665.1). Taxonomy (NCBI): domain Eukaryota; kingdom Viridiplantae; phylum Streptophyta; class Magnoliopsida; order Santalales; family Viscaceae; genus Viscum; species Viscum album. The sequence continues at coordinate 2,099,645,224 of OY728122.1, forward strand.
AAAACAGGCAGGTAGATATGTCCCTCGACCAGTTCTCTCAGAAGGTCATGTGATGGTGTCATGTGATGGAAGAATATCACAAGAGCTCTAGACAGTTAGAGTAGTTGGTTAATGATTATCCATCTCTTCAACAATATATAGTTTATTCCATAGCATATCAACGATCACTAGGAAGACCAAAAGTCACCAAAGAGACTTATTGAATGTAACCCCGATCACTTATGAAGAAATTTACATTCCATAGAACATGAGGGATTTTCCCGATGGGTGTGACTCATGTGGGGAGAATTTGTTGATGACAACCAAATTATCATAAGTAAATCTACATGGGAAGAAGTATCCATATAATGAGTATTATTTTCTCCATTGAATAAAGGAATTGGAGGTGGAAATAATCACACTGGCCACATAACATCCTAAAGGACACATGATCACTTTCCCTTATAGGGGTCACATGATTGGGTAACGCACAATTCATGATCTGTTTGAGATCATGTATAACCCCTTGTAAAATCATAAGTTTTCTTAAAAATATGGCCAAGACTCTCACTAACCATACAATGGAATCCATAATAGTTCTTCAGAGTCACGTGACATTTCAATGGTAGGCATCAGACAATTATTCAAAACGATTGTCAAATAAAGGGGAATAATATAAAAATGGAAGATACCTTATTCTAATTATAATCCAATTACTATATGTTCAAACATTCTATAATACCTCATGATTCCCTAGATGATATGTCTACATTGTCCCATAAGAGCATGAAGAAATTTCACTTTGACAATGAAAAGTGTCCCTGGCATGTCTATCTAATTCTTCGTTGCCCCTTCGTCTCCTTAGGCAAATAGAAGGGTTGTCAATAACAATGCATGAAAATCATCATAGAAACCATTACTAGTATTGTGTAGTATCACCCACATGGATAGTGATTGTATTCAAAAACACTTGTACAACTTCACGAGATCCCCATACATTGTAAAATATATAAGGAAATAAAAAGGGAACATATGGATTATTCTTACAAAATGAGGATATGTTGGCCTTCACATTAAAGAGGACATATTCACCATTGGTCAAAATATTCCCACTCAATAAGATTACATGGTCTCACATAGGCCATTGGTCAAAATATTCCCCTTGAAAGGATAACATGACCCCGTGAGACCCCTTAACATGTCAACATGATTGCATAGGGTCCCTCTTGAATAGATACATATCTAATAATATACACCAAATGTGTTTTTTTATAATATGAGAACATTTTCATAGGAAACATAATCATAAAACTTCCAGTTGAGATGTCATCTTGAATTTTTGAAAGATATTTAGCATATCCACATGGTTAGGTGAAATCCCATTGATCTTCCAAGGTCCAATATAAATGGAAATGCCTGACCATTCTTGTAGTCATTACAATTAGGTGATTCCATGCAATACCCACAACAAGATCATGTGATGCGTGTAAAACCAAAAACCTATGTTGACTCCAGCACAAATCCAAAATATAATTACCTTGTAAGATAGTGTATAAATAGGGTGTAAACGCATTTAAATCTCTCCAACTCAGCATAAAAAATTATTCCACAATCAATTTCACGTAAGTGTGTAGGAGCATAACTGTCTGAGATACTAATCACCTGATCATAAAAGTATTCCACCATGTAAAATCCTGGAATTGACTCAAAGTATTTCAAAAAATGAATAGGTGCTTCATCTGATCACTTAAATACCATATTAAGTACTTCTTTCTTGTTAGTCAGATTATGCGAAAGACATACTGAATGTTGGTCATGTCATACAAAACCAAAAATAAGATAAAAATACATAAACATGAGGAAAAAACTCAATAATTTCTAGAACAAAACAATATAAAAATATAGTATAATTCTGTGAATAATATATACACTAATCCTCACAGGCTTCACATAACTCACCAAGATCAAGCGACAACACTGGGACATGTCACTCAAATAATGTGATACTCCATCCACATGATATCTGGATCATGAGTTATCCATTTAATTGGTCAAAAAAATTTCATGCTTCCTTTGGGCATTCCAAAAAGTATCCTGATTTCCTCTAGTATTTCCCTCCTAACCTTGAGATGTCATCAAGACATGTCTCCCCAAATACTGTGGTGATCAAATGAAATTCCAACAAGGTCTTGCGATGAAACAAAAGGATTTCAACTGGTTATCATGATGCTTTCCTGACATTCCAACCATTATCAGGTGAAATACTAATTACATGTAATCTATATCATGTGACAAACTCCAAACAAGTCATCATTGAGCATGTTATATCCTCTAGAAAAGTCATCCAGATCAAGTGACACCCTCTAGACATGTCAACACAGATCATGAATTGGTCTCCAAACATTTCTTTTAGGATATGTATTGTCTTCCAAAATAAGTAAACTAGAACCTAATAGTTTCTTCAGGAATGTATTCCATGCAATTGGGGATTGTCCAAATATCCTTATACATATGAGGGAGCTAATCAGACATGTGAGGAAGACAATCATGTCATGTCAAGTTGTTGTCCCATGATATGATAATCTTATCTAGTGTACCTATACTGGAAACCTCTATTTGTAATCATTGTTAATGTGAACTAAAATAAATCTAATTCCTTTCATAACTAGGATTATAATGATTCCTTCATACATCCCTATATAAAATTATAATCCTCCTTGGTCCATGTCCTTTCATGTATCTTACATTTCAAGTATCGGGAACAAATAACTCCCATGGGATGATCATTTTTTTAATCCACCAGTGGATCGATAAGGGAACAAAATTATGTGAACTGTGATTCCTGCCATAACCAAGATAAATAGGAGACCTTATTAATACTGAGCTTAAATGGGCATCTACCTCATTGTGTGTCCCTGTGGTCTCTAACATATCAACCGTCATGACAAATTTACTCAAATGGGTTGATCTTCCTTTCTCATCCACCAATGGATAGAGAAGGAAACTCCATTTAGAGAACTAAAATTCCTTCCATAACTAGTATATGTGGGAATCCTTCTTATCGAATGAGCTCAAATGGGAATCCACCTTGATGAAAGTCCCACTATGTCTCCAAAATTCCAGTAATCCGGACCCCATTACTCCCATGGGATGATAATTATTTATCATCCACCAGTGGATTGAGAAGGAACCAAACATTGTGAATTTCCATTCTTTCCACAACTAGGATATGTATGATTAATTCTTATGTCATGATCTTACATAGGCATCCAACCTAGTGTAAGTGCCCCTATATCTCTGACATTCCAACCATCAGGTCCTAATCACTCAACTTAGACGATTTCTCATTCTCATACACCAATAGAATGAGAAGGAAAATAAACTATTCGAACATTGATTCATTCCAAAAACAAGATATTTAGGACACATTTATACCGATCAATCTAAAATGGGAATCCTCCTCGGTGAAAGTTTACCCATGTATATGATATTCCAACCATCAGGATCTAATCACTCCCTTGTCTAACTATTTCTTTATCTTACTTCAACTGATTGATAAGGAATGTGAACTTCAAGAATGCTGATTCCAACCATAACTAGGATATTTAGGAGACATTCATATGTATTGATCTCAAATTGGAATCCACCACACTAAAATTTACCGACATTTCTGACATTCCAACCATTAGGACCCAATCACTCCCATGGGTAGATCTTCTATTCTCATCCACCCGTAGATTGAAGAGGAAAATGGACTTTAAAAAAACTGATTCCTACCATAACCAGGATACATTGGATGCCTTCCAACACCTCGATCTCAAATGGGAGTCCAAAATGGTTCATGATCACCCAAGCATATGACATTCCATCCATTGAGACTTAATTAATCCTCTGGGGTTACATTTATTTATCATCCACCAAATGATATAGAATGTAAATGAAATATGAGAATAATAATTCCTATCATATCAAAAATATATAGAATGAATCCCTAAGGAATAATTTCAAATAGGAATCCACCTCAGTGTAATTACACAATTGTATATTACATTACAACCATCAGGACCCAATCACTCCCATGGGTTGATAGTCCTTTCTCATCAACTAGCTGATTAAGAAGGAAACTAAACTATGAGAAATATGATTCCTACCTTTACCAAGATATTTTGGATTCATTATTGAAGCCTAAGATAAAATAGGAATACACCTCAGGGCATTCCCATCAATGTATCTGATATTCCCAGCATTTGTACCATATCAATCCAATTAACTGGCCATTCTTTCTCATCCACTTTTAGATTGAGAAGGCAAAAAAACTAAGACAACTCTTATTACTTTCATAACTTCAACACATTTTATGCCATCCTAAAAACTGAACTAAAATGGGAACCCAATATAGTTTATGTATCCCCATGTCATCAACATTCCCTTAATAGGGACCCAATCACTCCTATGGGATGATCATTCTACCTCATTTTTTTGGATTAAGAAGGCCACTAAACTATGAGAACTCTAATTATTTCTATGATTAGGATACATAGGATGTATTTTTAAGTCCAAATATCCTAATTAATCTTTCAAATGGATGTCTCAGTGCATATGTCCCACATCTATATGCAGTTAGACTGATAACTTGTTATCCCCTTCTTCTCACATGAAGGAAACCTCATGTTTCCTTAGGTCTTTTCAATGGTCATATAAATCTCATTTAGAATCTCCCTTAGAAATGAAAACCTTAGATAATAATCCCGGAAAAATGGAATGATATTACTTCACCCATATAAGGGAATCCACCATAGGGAATGTCACAAGGTCCTGAGTAAATTACAATGACAATAAATCTTGTTAGAATGCTGATATGTAGGACTCCTACTTGAGGCTCACACTCGATACCTGGTTCCAAATTGCCCAAATATATATATCCTTTATGAATTATGATAATCATCACATGTTTAAAATATTATGCGGTATTTTATTACTAAATGAATCAAGATACATATGATGCCTCATAATGGTTCAATCTCATCCTCCGAATATTAACCACCTCCCTCAATAAAAACAATCCCTGGATTTCATAGTTATATAGATTCAATATAGAATTATCTACCCATTGAGGAGAAGAAGATAAAGAAAATTAGACACATAAAAATGGACTCATTAATAGGAAATCATTTACACATATTAGTATTCTATTCATTATAAATTTTTAGGGTAATTAGTCCCATTATCAGATTAGGAGGAGATTCTCAAACTTATATTCAACGAATAAGAGAGTCCTAGAGATTGAAAAAATTTCTGTATAAAATGGTTTGATGAGCCTGGCCTCCCATCCTATCAACCAATGTGAGTTCCCAAGTTCCACTAAGCCTAAAACTCAAATTTATAATGTTTCTTAAGAAATTAAATCTTTTCTTAGTTATGGATATGGTAACTATTTAGAGTTTTTATATGATACATTCATAAATGATAAACATGATGGTAATGATTTTAAATATAGACACCCAAACTATTATTAATAAAAATTCCTCTTGATCTAATTAATGTTCTTGTTATGTTAAATTTCTATATAACATATAAACTTCCTTGGTTTTATGTTTTTTGGATTTTAAAATACAATTAATAATAGTTACATTTTCTAATAAATCTATTTAATAGTTACCACATGATTAGTATAAATATATGGCTTTAACAAATATAATTTACTCACACAATGGATGTGATGAAATCATCCAGTAGAATTTATCCATACGATGCCCATTTTTTGGAGCTCAGAATTGAAGTAGCATCCTTGGGATTCTCTCTTGACCAATCCCATGCTGAGCATCAACACTTTAAGCTTGAACAAAACCACCTACAAGAGAAGTGGAAGTTAGTAGAGGTTTCCACCAGAGCGATGTTATACAAGCCTCCCCAAGTGTTTGTCACCATCTCACACCTTACCCTTAGGTCTTATGCAGGTGTAATAAGGAGTTATGTAAAAGTTCTATATCACTACTATTATGTGAATTTTTTTTTATAAAATAAAGAATATACATTCATTTTATTATTGTTACTTTGTAAATAGTTTTTAAAGCAAAAAATAATATTTTTAGGTAATATTCAATTACGAAATATATTTTGATGAATGAATGGATATTATATTTAAATAATTTTTAATAATATATTATTATTAATTTACATTTTATTAAATAAAAATCATCTTAATATTTATATGAATAAAATTGTAATTTTAATTATGGTTTGAAAGCTATTTTTGTAAAAACCCATGAATTTTGAATAAATGTCAGTTTTTATTTAAAAATAAAAAATATAAATGTTGATAAACTTATTTACATAAAATTAGTACTATCTTTAGAATCATGACGTCGATGTTATCTAATGGTGAATTTTTCATAATTTTCTGAGACAGTCAATTTTTTTGGGTAAAAATTAAATATTGTTTATATTTATAATGTGATTTATGACATCATAATGTCCCAATAGTGATGTAATAAAATATTATAAAAAGGTTATTTTGAAAATATATTTTTAAACATTAAAAGAATGTGATTTTAGAGTGGTTTTATTTATTTTACAAAGCCTTAGTGGACCCTCTAGGACTTATATACCATTCAATCATTTTAGAATGATTTCCTTGAGTGTGTGACTCACCATTACATAAGCATGCCTGATATTTTTATAAGTTCATACATTGGACATAAAAAATAATTTTTTCCACATAAATTTGGAAAAAAATGTGATAAAAGTGGGTTTGGTTTGTTGTGATGATTAGTTTAATGTGTAGTGTCCAAAACCAAAATAATAAAGAATTCACTCTCACTTCCTATATAAACCCTCTCCATATCCCATTCCTCTTCACTAAAACCATTTGGAGCTAGAAAAACCCCTTCCCTCCTCCCTATATAATCCTCCTAAGGTGCACCAATCTCCCATGAATCATTTCTCAAGCCTCTTCCAAGCCTTTGGGATTAAACTTTCAAGTAAGAGATTTCTTCCCTTATCATTTTCGTCCAAATTTAATTATGTTATAATACAATTTTTCTCAATAAAAAATATTGGGGTTTGATTTTACATCTCTATCATACTTCACATATTATTTTTAAATGATTATAGTACTATTATCTCTCATTAATTCCTCTCATGTACAGATGTTACCTTTCTGAAACTCCGTATGGAATTTCTCCCTTTTTATTTACATTCAAACAATTAATTTATATTATTAATTTTAGTTAAATAAAATTTGTTGGTACATGTATCTATATGAACCCTTACTATCCATTTCATGTACATATGATGAGATACCCCTTTATCTCTCATCAACCATTTTTATTTATTATTATGTCAAGTCGTTATTCTGGTGAAATTGCACCATACTTTTCCAAGAAAAACTCGTTATGTAGTGAATACCATGACCATTTCTCTATCAATGGTATTCACCTTTATGAACATATACATATTTATTATATAGTTTCATTTATTTATTAAACCTTCCTTTATCAGGGAATAAATGAATATGTTGTCTGAATTTATTTTGTATGATCCATGTGGCACATTTATGCATGAAATGAAATTAGTAAGAAGGTTGCACCCTGATAACGCTACAATGCACATGGTAAATATTAGTATGATGATACATTATGTAAAATTAGGGTTTACTCATGCTAATTTATGTGAAATTATGTTTTAATCATTCTCCATGTGCAATTTTCCTTGGCTAATGCAAATATCATGTTAAATGTTGATTCTGCATTTCCATGTTATGATAGTCTTACTATATCATGCCTTTTTGTTAATGTTTCAATTATGATCCATTGATGTTCCTATTGAATAACATGTTCTATATTATTAATTTTATGCCTTGTTTAATCCCTTACTAGACTTTACAGGTCACCCTTTTCTTATTCATTTCACGTGGTTATCCCATCCAATGCTATGTACGAAGGAATGTGTGTAGTCTTGTAAACTATGTTTTAAATAAGGATGTGTATTTCATGTTTTCAGTTGTTATGAAATATTTTTAAGCCCCAAATCCATTAGGCCTCTTTATCATCTATGTTTTATCAAGTGAATATTTTTTGTAATAAATTATGTTTAAGTTTGATATAATGATCAAGGTTGTTATAGTTGGTATCACAGGATAGGTTTAGTTTTTTTATATTAGGATTAGAACACCCAAGTGAAAGCCTTATGGATAAGAGTTATGTATAATTAAAACATCCCTAAATTTTAGTGATTATTGAGTAAGTGGGTAATCAATAAAATACATTATTTTATGGATACAACCAGGTGGAGGAGGCTCTGGAACAGATGTATCTGGGGGAAAAACCTAAAAACACCGCTTTGAGCTAGACTCGAATGGGATCTAGTGCACAACAATTGACCTTTATACACTATTGGTTACAAAACTATTGATGTATATGATTTATAAAATTCATAATCATTGTTTTAACTATAGTTAATGGAATTTAAAAAATGCCCCTAAGAATATATGTTGGGAAGTAGATCATAGATAATATAGATATGTTAATGAATTAACTTTAATTTATATGTTATCCATTTTTTCTTTAGATTTTCCCTTATGTGTTACCCTTAACGTTACTTTTATTCCAACCAATTTCTGGTAATAGGAGGACATGCGGTAAAAACTGATGTGAAGATCCATCTGATGACTTTTTCAATGAGATTCCCAATACTGTGGGAGTGGAAATCGCAAAATTTGTCCCGATAATTTCTCAGTTAACTCATGTTTTGAATAAGAACATGGTTCAAGAAGGACATTTAACCACCCTAAAAATAACAAGATTCAATCAAGAGTTTCCTATGAAAAATGCCGCATACTTTTAATGGATTATTTATTCCTTCAATCGCTGACCAATTGATCAACACCATTGAGAAGATCTCCTCAATCCTTCAATGTTTTAAAAAAAAGAAGGTATAAATGGTAGCTTATCGTTTGGAGGGTGAATAAAATAAATGGTGGACATTGATCAAAAATATGAATCTTGAGGAGGATATCAAGGCGTTAGAATAGAAGGATTTCCTAAAAATGTTTTTTGATAAATATTTTCCTCAAACCCTCCGACTTAAGATGGAAAGGGACTTCCTTTCCCTCAAGAAACAATCTAAAAAATACATCAGAGAGTACGAGGAAAACTTACAAGGCTTGCATGATAGGCCTCTATCTTTGTCATTACCCCAAAATTCAAGGTTGACCACTCCTTTGGTGGGATAAAACCATGCCTATGGAAAGCCCTAGCGATCCATGACCAAGAGAGATATGAAGAAATTATGCGGTGTGCCCTCAAAGTCAAAATGGAGATCAGCTAATATCAAGGGTATCATGGGGATAAAATGTATAATGTGAACTTTAATTATGGTGTTCCGATTGATAAATCCAATAGTGATAAGAAAATTTATTACCCTACATTCAAATGGTGTTGAAAGAAGCACCCTGAAAATTGGCATGAAGGGGACAAGGACATAATTCTGGAGTGGAAGATATGGGCACCTGGCCAATAATTATCGATAAGAAAAAACCGTAGTTGCGATAGTGGAGAGGAATGCCTCATTCAACCCTATAAAAAATTTCATTGCTTTAATTGAAAAGAACTTGGTTACTTTGAAAACTAGTTCTCTAATACAAGGGTTTTCATTGGAAACCAACAACCTCCAAGGCCGCAAGGGCTAGTTTTTCCCATCACTACTGCCGAAGTGAATCTCAAAAAAAATGTGGTGATAGGTATTCTATTTCTTCATTCAATAATAGAAAACATGCTTTTTAATTCTTGTTCAAGGCATTCATTGATATACTAAAAGTTTAGTTGAAAAATTCCAACACCACCAAAAGTCATGGAAGTAAAGATGTTGGTGAGAACATCAAATGGGGAAATCATCCCATACCAGGAATATAACTCCACACCTATCATAATTTGTGGATTGAACTTCCTAGTAAACCTCATCATACATCTTGTGGAAGAATTTTTTTCAATTCCTGGAAAGGATTGGATTTACATATATAAAGCCTACATATATATGTGTGATAGGGAAATCACTCTTTATATGGTTAATCGACCCCCAATTTTGTACAAGTAAAAGGATGAGGATCAATATTCTTAGCACCATCATCTCAAATGTGGATATTACAGCCTAATGAGAATGTGTATCTTTCTAAAATGATCGAGTCTAAGGAGGCATCCATCCATGAAGACATTCCTATTATGCTGGGATGAACTGAAGTGTTTCCCAAGAAATTTCATGCTCTTCCTCCTATAAGAGATATTGAATTCTCAATTGATCTTAAACTTGGGGCTTTGGAAATATCCAAGAAACCATATAGAATGGATGTTGGGGAGTTTAAGGAGGTGAAGAAACAACTACAATAGAATCTAGATAAATGGTTTATATGACCAAATGCATCACCATGGGGTGAAGCAGCACTCATCGGCGTGAATAAGGATAGGGTAATGAAACATTTCATTAATTATATTGATCTCAACAAAATCACTATAAATAAAAATTATACCCGGCCTTGAACTGATGACTTTCACAATTACCTAACTAGAGAACAATACTTCTCCAAGGTGTATCTATGGTGAGGATATTATCAAGTGTGAAGAAAGAGGATATCCCCTTGACTAATTTTAAAAAAAGATACATGAAGAAATAATTTATAGTCATTCCATTTAGACTCACTAATTCTCCATAAATATTCAGGGAATTAATTAATAAAGAATTTAGATATTTCCTTGATAAAATTTTAGTAGTCTTTATAGAATATATTCTAATATACTTCAAAACCAAGGAGGAGCATGAGGAGTATATAAGAACTATACTAGAGACCTTGTGAAAGGATAAGTTTAGTGAAATGTACATCATGTGTGAGTTATTGTTGAAGGAGGTATAATTCATGGTTAATATCATCACAAGGAATGAGATATCTATGGATCCATCCAATATAGTTACAATTGAGGGATAAATGAGGCCAACATCAGTAATGGATATTCCTACCTTCCTAGGGTTAGTTGGATATTATTGCCGATTTGTGAGAATTGTTTTCATGATTTTCCAACCCTATTACCAAGATACCTCTAAAGGGAGAAATGCTTTCTCATAATGATCAATATGAATATAGATTCAAGGAGTTGAAAAGGAGGATAATCACTACACCCATGATCACATTACCCACAAGTGGAGAACATTTTTTTTCATTATTTTATTATTCAAAGATGGGTTCGGGTTGTGTGTTGTTTGAAAATATCATATTAATTACCTATACATCAAGGAAATTTAATGTTCATGAGAAAAACTATCCAACACAAGATATCGTGTTTTCTATAGTAATATTATCTTTAGAAATTTAGTAGCACTACCTCTTTTGGGAGGTGTGTAAAGTATATACTGACCACAAAAGCCTCAAATATATATTCACATAGAAAGTGTTGTACATGAACCAAAGAAGATGGTTAGAGATGATAAAATACTATGACTTCTCAATCCATTACCACTCTAGGAAATCGAACATGGTGGAGGATAATCTAAGAAGAAAATAACCAACAATTCTCTCATTGATGAGAATTTAAAATGATACAATCATAAAAGATTTTGTGTATATGGACATGGGAATCATAAAGAAGGGAAGAACAACAATCCATTCATAAATAATTGCCCAAATATTTCTTTTGGAATGGAAAAAGGATGCTCAAAGGATGTCATCAGAATTCAGATGAATGTGGAATCTATCCAAAAAGGGAAATCATCGGAGATCAATGTTAATGAAGAATGAATAGTTAGATTTTGTAAAAGACTATCTGTCCCATCAAATCCAGAGTTAAAGAATAAACTTTTGAATGATGAATAGGGGTTTAATTTTTCCATTCACCCAGGAAACACAAATATGAATCATGATCTCCGAGAGAATTATTAGTGGATAACATGAAGGGGGATATCGCTGAGTTTACATAAAATTGTCTGGTACATCAGCCTGTGAAGTATGAGAGGAAGAAGTATAAGTGGATGATGAAACCATTACCCATAGTTTTATCGAAATGGGAGAAAACCACCATGGACGTTGTCACTAAAATTTCGAAGTCATCCAAAGGAAATAATGTTATCTAGGTTGTTGTGGATGTGTTTAAAAATACCACACACTTCATTAATTCGAGAGGATTTATCATTGGATCAACTGACACGAATATATATCAGGGAAGTGGTAAGGATTAATAGAGTACCAATATGTATTTTATCTGATCAGGATCCATGATTCACCACTATATTTAGGAAGTGTTTTCCACATCCGCTGAATACTAATATGAGATTCAGTATGAATTATCATCATCAAACTGATGGCCAATCAGAGTAGACTATCCAAGAACTTTATGAAATACTGGGACCATTCTCGATGGACTTCATAGGAAGATGTGATCAACATCTTCCACTAGTTGAGATCTCAATAATAAAAGTTTCAACTCAATCATCCAAATGGATCTTTATGATGCCGTTTATGGGAAGAGGTGATGAACACCCACATTTTGGGATGAAGTTGGGGAGTGAAAACTCCTAGATCCAGAAATGTTCGATGAAATGGTGGAGAAGGTTAAGAACATCCAGTAGCACATTAATGTTTCTAAGAGTCAGCAAAAGAGCTATGTTGATAATCATTGATGAGACCAATAGTTTGATGTCAGAGGCTTGGTATTTCTCAGCATATCAAAATGGAAGTGGGTTATGTGATTTGGGAAGAAGGAAAAGCTTAGTCCAAGGTAGATCGACCATTTTGAGATCTATGATCACATTGGAGCAGCTTCCTATCGACTATAACTCCCACCAAACATATCTCAAGTACATGATGTATTCCATGTATCAGTCTTGAGGAAGTACATAACTAAAACATTGCTTATACTCAATCATGAAGTGGTACCATTGGAGAATGACCTCTCTGATGAAGAAAAGCTGATGAGGATCTTAGATCGTAGGGAAAATGTTCTACGAAATAATATAATTCCCTTGTCAAGGTGTTGTGATGAAACCATATGTTTTAAGAAGAAATGTGGGGAACAGAGGAAGTGATGAAGAAGAGTTACCCAGATTTGTTTTAGTGTGGAAAAAGGAAATTTCGAGGATGAAATTTCGTTAGGGTTGCTATTTTACCAATCCAAAAAATTAATAATACAAATTCATCATGATCTAATTAAAAGTCTTATTATGTAAAATGATATATAGAATATGAAATTCCTTGGTTTCATGTTTTTAGATTCTAATATACCAATAGGAATTGATATTGTTGCTAATATAGTCATTCAATAATGACCATATGATTAGTATAAATATAGGGCTTTAATAAATTGAATTAACGCATACAAAGGAAGAAATTGCCTCATCTAGTAGAATTGATCCATACGATGCCCATTTTTTAAAGCTCGAAAAGGAGGTAGAGTCACTGGGATTTTCTCTTGACGAATTCCTAGCCAAGCTTCAACACATTACGTTAGAATAGAACCACCTATGAGATAAGTGTATGTTAGTAGAGTTTACCACCCGAGCGATGTTATCTAGGCCTCCCCAAGCGCCTATCACTATCGCACACAGTACCCTTAGGTCTTATATGGGTTTTATATGGGGTTATGTTATAAGACCCTAGAACTATGATTCTATGCATTATATTGGTATAGAATAAATAATATACATTCAGTTTATTATTCTATGTTTTAAATATTTTTTAAAGGGCAAAAAGTATTTTTAGTTAATACTCAATTAGAAAAATCTATTTTGACGAATTAATGGATGTTTAATTAAATAATATTTTAATAAATTACTATTAATAAATTACTTTTATTTAAATATAAAAGTTCAAATAAATTTTATGAATATAATTGTAATTTTTATTATGGTTTTAAAGGTGTTTTTGTCAAAACCCATGAATTTTTAAAAAATATAGGTTTTTATTTGAAAAGTAAAAATTCAAATATTTAGAAAATTATTTAGATAAAATGTGTTTTATTTTTAGAATCAGGTTGTCGAAGTTATCCAATGGTGATGTTGTCATAATTTTCCGATACAGTTTATTTTTTTGGGTAAAAATTAAATATCATTTAAATGTATAATATGTTTTGTGACATCCTAATGACACAATAGTGATGTAAAAAAATAATATAAAAGGGTTGTTCAGAATATATGTGTGTTACCTTTAATATAATTTTATTTTAGATTTGTTCAATTTATTTTACCAAGCCTTAGTGGACCCTACAAGACATATAAAACATTTTAACATTTTAAAATGATTTCTTTGATAGTGTGACTCTCCTCCACACAATAAAGCTTAATATTTTAATAAATTCGGCCATTGGTCTTACAAAATAATTTTTTCCACTCCCATTTGGAAAAAACCACTAGAAAAATCATGGTATGGTTTGTGTTTTTTATTAGTTTAATGTGTAGGGTCCAAAACCTAAATAATAAATATTTCCCTCTCTTTTCCTATATAAACCCACTCAATATTTTATTCCTCCTTAATCAATCCATTTGGAGCATAGCCAAACCCTGAACTTATATCTCTAGAATCACCACAAGGCACCCAAAACCCTAAAGAATACACTCTCAAGCCTCTCCCAAGATTTGGGTTCATAGTTCCATGTAAGGGATTTATTCCTCTCTCATTTTTTTCCAAAATTCATTATGACATTATAAACTTTTTTTCAATTAAAAATGTTCGAGTATGATTTCAAAAAAACCCCATACTGACCTCCTTATGTTTGAATGATGAGATACCTCTTTATCCATCATTAATTCCTCCCATTTACACCTGTTACCATGATGAAACTTTGTAAGGATTTTCTCTCTTATCATTTACAATCAAGCATTTATTTTATATTATTCATTCAAATTCCATTACATATGTTGGGAAATGTATCTTTATAAAACATTACTTTCAATTCCATGTACATATAATGAGATACCCATTTCTCACTAATCATCAATTTTTATGAATTATTATGTCAAGTCATTATGCTACCGAAAATGCACCACGATTTTCCATGTCGAAGTCATTGTGTAGTGAATACCATGCCCAATTTTCTATCACGGGTATTCACCTTTATGACCATTTACATATTGATTATATAGTTTCATGTATGTATTCTACATTCCTTTATCATATAATAAATGATGATGTTGAATGATTATATGTTTTAAGATCTATGTGGCACACTTATGCTGGAAATGAAATGATTAAGAGGGGTGTGTCCGGATAGCCCTCCATTGAGTTGGGTATGGATTACTATCGTGATACATTAATTAAAATTACGGTTTAATCATGCTAATTCATGTATAATGAGGATTTACTAATTCTCCAAGTGTATTGATCCTTGCATGGTGCTAATATCAGGTTCAATGTGGATGGTACATTTCCATGTTATGATAATCATGTTATATCGTCCCTTTATGTTCATGTTTCTCTTATGTTCCATTGATATACCCATTTCCAAAAATGTATTTTATTCTTCAGTTTATGCCTTGTTTACTCCTTCAATGGGATTTATAGCTCACCCTTTTCTTGTGAATGTCCTCAGGTTTTCCCAAGCTATGCTAGGTGTGAAGGAATGTGTGTGGTCATGTAAAATAAGTTTTTAATAAGGATGAGTATTTCATGTTTTATGTTGTTATGTAATATTCCTAAGCCCCAAATACAATATACCACTCAATCATCTATGTTTTATCATATTAATTTTTTATGTAATAAATAATGATTTAGTGTGAAATAAGTGAAGGGTTGTTATAGTACTTACATCAAATACCCAAAATCAAACCATAATACCATTTGGTTCACAAAAAATGGGTGTTAATTGAACATATTTTCCTATGAAACAATAACAGATATCATCTATCTTCATACCATTCACACCATTAAAAAATAGAATCATCAAGCATGCATACATACGGTATACTGACTCTAGGTAGTGATATACATCATTTTAAAAAAACATAAACTCATAAAGGGTAATGGGGATGGATTTAATTAATTAATTCATGTTTTAAATATTATAATTTTTATATAAAGATAATATTTTATTTTTTTTCCTGCTTTTCCATTCATTAAAGATTAAAGCATCACTCACATGTACAAACATAAAATAAGATCTTAAATTGATATATTTGGGTTTTCATGACTGAATCTCATGAATGAATATAAAATTGTTTTTAATGTAATAAAATCATAATTGTGCATTGATTATTATTCATGAGATGGTGAAAAACTTTCCACATTGACCATGTTAAACACATTTATGTTTTTTCTCAATTATATAATGAATGTATTGACAACACCATATATGAACTAAACTGATTATGTAATTTAATATTAAATATAAATTATTGAAATAATTGAAATAAATGGAATAATAATAAATTAATTTACCTGGATACGTTTATTCAAAAATTACATATTTAATATAAATTTATTATATAGGACATAATGAATATTCATAGATAGTAGGGACACTATGTAAGGGATTTCTAACTCAGTTTCCTTTCATTAGGATATAAATCTATACCATTGAATTTTTTATGCAAATATTATGAGTGAATATGTGTCTATTTTTTTATTTTTTATTCAAATAATTTAATGTCTATTTAGAGAAGTGAACATAATCACTTAATGGTTTACAATCAATTTGAATGTTATGATATTTGGATGGGTTTTCCTTATCTAAATCATATTTTATTGTGATATGTTTCAAGTTGTGCACCATGATTTCATTTTATGATATTATTAATTCCTATTTAATTAATATTGACATATTTTATCTTATAGTTATAAGGATTTATAGGAACATATCACATTATCCCATCCAAAAAATTTCGATGTTAACTTTATCAATGTGTTAAGGGTTTCCCATCCGACATTTGGTTCTGTGAGACATATGTCATATTCTCCAATTTTTTTCTTAATGTGTTTAATATAATTCACATTTTATATTTAATATTATTAATATCTTTAAAATCATAGTATTAAAGTTTTAATTTGATGTTATTTATTTCGTATATTTTGTTATACAATAGTTACCAAAACAATAAGGGTTTTGTGTTATAATATCAATATTTGTTGATATTTTTAGACTTAATGTTATGATAATGAAATTATATAATCTATCTCTAAAAATAATATTTATTCTATTCTAATATATTTATTCCTTGAAATTACAACATTTTCATTCATGTTCCTACATCTACGAACTATCAAAATAAAAAAAAATGTTTTTAAATAAAAGTGACTTTTTTTATTTAGATGATAAAAGTTTTCATCGTTGTTAAAATCTAATTTAGAATGATTTCAAGAATGTTTTTTATTCTTTAAAATGATTTGTTAAATAATTTTACTCATGTTTCAATTTCAATAAATAGTTTGAAATGAATGTTTTTATTTTTTCTATACGAGTTACTTGTTAACAATAGTGTGACTGGAATCTATATTTTTACATATACCACATGGACATGTTTAAATATAACATAACTATTACATGGATTGAAACTTATTTCACAGGTTTGAAGGTTTATTTTCCACTGAAATATTTTTTTCAATATTTTATGAATTTTTTGTTGTTAAGTGAACCAAATGAAAAAGGATATTTTTACATATTTAAAAAACAATGGTTTTATAGATTATTTTAAATGTATTTTTTTCTAAGTAAAAATACTCTAATGATTCTTATAATTTACATCAAATATGATTATATGATACCATCTATCATATTTTTACATATGGATTTTTATTTTTTAATGGTATTATCAAGAATACAATTTCTTTTCCACGGGTAAATCTAGTTATAATAGAATTAAGGAAGTTTTTAAAAATTTTATTATGAAAATGAAATATTCCATGTGTTATATTCCTTCGTGGTACATGGAAATTATGGATTATGATAATTAATACTGATATATCTCATTGTGATGTGTTATATTGATATAGATTATAAGATGGGTGATCTCAATATATCTCACTAATTAATTGGGTAATATTATTTATTGTATTTTGAATTAAATGGGGAGTTAGCTAGGGTGGATTGTCTTATTGATTTAATTGGGATCTACTTATTTCAAAATCAAGTAAAAATGGGTGCTGGGGATAATGATCAAAGACACCTATACTTTTTCTCTATTCCTACTATATGTTTTCATGGTTCCATTGAACAAGATTTACCTCACATGGCTAATGATTATTTATCCATATGAAAATTTTCTTCTATAAAATATTTATTCTATGTCACATTTTTAGTTATCCATGTTTTGATGCATATTAATTCAATATTGTAATTATTTTTAATGTTAAATATATTATTATACCCTTATTATGATTTGATTCTTATCAATGATATTTAATTTTTAATGACTATGTTTACACTTACTAATAATTTGATTCCACTTTTCATATGTTTCTTTTATCCATGTTATAAAGAATGATGTTATATAAGATATATGTACAAGAGTTTGAGGTGGGTGATTAAGAAGACTTATTAATCAATAAGAAAATATTTCTATAGTGGTAAAAATGATCACATAAAATAATGTGTGTTGTAATTTAATATTACATCGAAATTATCTGTTACTCTAAACCAAAATATTCCTTTGTTATGTAATTTATCAAATATATATATTTGTTATTCTGAAATTTGGATAGATAAAATATGTTCATGTTTTTTGATATCATGTAAAAAATATGGTGAATATTTTTCATCACTATATATTGGATTGCGGGTTCAGGGATTTCATATTGGGTATTAGATAAGGTTTTTGATAACTATATATGTTTGAATGTTAATATGTGAAGTTAAATGAAGAGTTATGGATTACATCATGGGTACATAATTTTATGGATTATAATATATTCAAAGGAATAAACACCCATATATCAAGTTTTACGTGATTTGATTATAAAGTGATTAATTATATTTTGGGATTATTTTTATTTTGTTGAGGTACAAGATGACCATAGGCATGTCAAATGATTTGAAATTATGTTTTATATATGGAGATCCCATTTAAATATTTTGGGTATGTAATTTGAATGTTATGCGTTAACTATTGAAGTCGAAATATTTATTATTGTTGAGGTTAATGAGGTAAATTGGGATATAAGGTAATTTATTTATAGTAGGATATATATTTAACATTTGGTGTAATTGTGGAATTTTTTTAGTCAAATGAATTATTTCGTCATATGAGGGTTTATTAATTTTTGTATTTAATTTCCATGGGAAAATTATTTCAATCTACAGAATTGTAAAAACCTAGACCCTGGAAGCCTAAAGTCAGGGATTTAATTCTTAAATTAGAATAGATAAAAGGAATAAAATCATGATAGAACAAATAGTTTTGAAATTTTAGGTAACCATATTAAATAAATTATACCCATTTTACATTGGTAAAAGAAAAAAAATAAATGGAATTGTAAAATCTCAACACCCTTGAATGTCATTCTGAGAAATCATCCTCATGTCACGGGGAAAGGAAATAATAAAAGGTGGGATTAAATAATAAATATGGGTAATTTATGGTAGAATAAATCATGATCAAGTAAGTGTAATCAACATAGAAAGGAATATAAAAAAAACATAAATTTTATTTAGATTACATGTTTATCTTGGTGAGATAAGGAAGAATAAATATGGAAAGTCAAATAACTAAATTTATATCATTTAATAAATAAACTGATAATGATATACACACATAGATAATGTCATATAAAAATATCATGGATAATAAAAATACATGAATTCAAAATAAATCAAATTCTTAATTATTAGACTCTATGTTTCTAAATTACATGACAGATTTACCATCAATACCATTAAAAATATGATTTATTAATTTTCTTGGTAAAAACCCTTCCTATTAGCCAAATGATTCATCTAATGAGTCAACTAATGAATCAAGGGGATATCTATAAATAGAACCAATGATTTTATACTTTTTATATGCATTCCTATTATTTTGAATAATCTATTTAATAGATAAAAATTGGTTCATATCATCAAGTATCCATATTGAGTATAAGATACAGATTTGTCAATATTTCCCCAGTAAATGAAACAACATTTAAGGTGACCACCATATGTAAAAATCTTATGCAGTTTAATAAAGAATAATATTTATAAAAAATGAATTTTTATATCTGATATAAATTTAATTTCTAACAAAAAATTATCATAATAAATATATTTTTTCAAAAGAATGTTATCAATCAAAAAATAACTTGGGATTTCACAAAAACGTTTACCACATTGTAGTTTCCAATAAAAATAACCTTGGATGAGATAATTCTGACATGGAACATAAAATATCTTGGATAGTGAATGAATCATCATGTTACATTGCAATGTTTAATTATATACACCACATAATAGTGAGATAGTTCATAAAAACAAATAATTATCAATGAAATGAATATTAAGATGAAATACCTTACCTTAAAACTTTTTTTGGTTGTGAATGATTTATCCTTCAGTATAGTGGTCTTAAATATGTTATTAACTTATATAAAACATAATAGTATTTATGATATCATATATAATCCTTATATAACATCATACCAATCCTTAATTAATAATCTTTTAATATTTTAAATGTTTCTCGGGTTTGTTAACTTATTTTATATTGAGTATTTCACAATGAAATATTTATTCCATACATTTATTACATTGTTCCATAATCTCCAGAATAATTATAATAGAATAATTATGACATTTTAATATGAATTTTACTTTTTAAAATAATAATAACGTTATATTATAAAAAATGAAGTATGATACGATCTTGGAGATCTTATGTCACATATACACAAGAGTAACGTTTAGATTTATAAATTTTAAATATGAAAATGAGGAAAGTATTATTTTAGATTCACATAATTTTAATAATAATATTATTACCATAATATAAAATTATATATTTAAACCTTGTTTTGGGGACATGAATATTGGGTCACATCATTTCGTGAATGCAGTAGTCTACACATACATGATTGATGTTACCAACTTTACATCAGTAAAACAGAAAGAAACCGATATATATATATATATATATATATTATCTTTAAAAAGGATAATGTTTTCAAAAATATAATAATTATTTTATTTTATTCATATATTATCATTTATATTGTCATTGTCACCTTCCATATGAAGTGTTACTGATTGATGATTCATAATGTTATGTGAGGTGGTAGTCTCCGTACTCATGAGTGACATTATCATATCTCATATAGATTGTAAGGTAAAAATATATATATTATATAGTGACTCTAGAGGATTAATTATGTTTTAAAATAACATATATACCTTATTTCAAACATTATACCCATCCCTGAATGTTGATAATGGAAGAAATAACTACAACACTTCACGAGGCGTTTTTCCGCCGTACACAGGAAAGATGATTTCATAACCCAATTTATTGAAGTGGAGATGGTTTTAGGCAATTTGATTAACATAATATAATATTATTATAATTTATATCCTTATTTTTTTATATAATCTTTTTATAATAACAATTTAATGAGGTGGTGTAAGAAATATAATAAAAATCATCGTGGAAGAACATTAACTCTTCTTCGGGTATCCAACTTATGATTGCACTATACCCTTATTATATTTGATTTTTTTCTAAAAATAATGTTCCCTGTATTAGATAAAATAAATTTTTTGGTGATTAGGGATTATTGTCAATTATATAAATGGATTTATAGGTTTGAATAAATTAGGGCAGTGAGAACCCATTTTTATTTGAGGAGGACTGCCATTCTTGTAAATATTCAAATGTATTAACTATTGGGAGGACTATATTAACCAAAGTGGCTCCATATATTATAATTAATTGTGTGAATGGATGATATGGAATGTAAATACCTTCAAATCACAACTAAATATAATATTTAAACGTTTTTTCTTTGAATTCTTTATTTCTTTTTTTTACCATTTTGGGATTCACTATAGTACGTAGATTTCTATGATAGGTAATTTATTATTTAAGAATTAATTAAAATTTCCCATGTTAGATAATTTTAACCCACTTATTATAACTATTTAACAGAATTTTTCATATTAAAATCATAAGTGTTTTGAAGATGAGGTTTAACACAAGTGCATGTAATGTGCAAAACACAACATTAACATAAACCGTACTAAAATAGTTTTTACTAATTAGGAGTCAATATATTCATTATAAAAGTATAATTGGTCCTCAAATGAGACATAATTTATATTTATTGAAAATTATAAAACACTTTGAAGAGGTATAATTTTTTTATTTTAAATAATTTATTAAAATATAATTTATTATTATTTAACAATAATGTCAATTTTGACATTAATAATTTAATTTGAATTTAACAAATTTTAATACAATAATGGTATAAAAAATTTATTATCCTCATACGATTTTAATACGATATATTCATCCAAAAAATTTAATTTCACAAAATAACTTAATCAATTTAAAACATATTTAATATTTGTATAACCAATTATTTTAGTTAACTGTTAACTAAAAAATTATTGTGTTTGCGTTTCATAAGCATTTTAAATAATTATTTCATCTCTAAAAATTTATGAAAATATAATATTATAGAAGAAAATAATTTATATTCCAAAATAATATCTACAACCTATCATATGTTTTTTCCTAACTAGAGTTTTATAGAAATAAAATGGAAGAAAAGTAACTTTTTTATATTTTTCATTACATAATTTATTATATAGTTCATATTGAAATGAATGTGGAACGAAATTTCCATATTAAATATCATTTGACTGAAAAAACTATATAAAATCATTAAATTAAACTATGTTATTATTTTTGGTCATTTTCATGCATATCATTCTATTATAATCCTTGGTAAACCCATTTTCACCTTAACTCAAGTAATTATTTTTTACTCTATTTACTATTCATTTTAGTAAAAAAATTAATTTTACATTGTTATAAATTATAAATTATGATTACTAAAAATATGTAATCCATTTTTCAAAAATCAATTAAATGAATTAGAAAATTTTAATTTAAAAATAATCATGTATAAGAGATGAGAATGATTGTTTTTAATGGGAAAATGTTCAAAATATAATAATATTTTGATATCTAAATTAAATATAAAAATTATTTGAATGAACTAAATTAGATTAATTAATATAAAATTTAAATAATTTTACTGTATATTGAATTAAAAAATTAACATTATAAATTATTTTAATAGAATAAAATTTTCAATTAAAATCCATCATTTTTACTATTAATTAGAAAATGAAATATTTTTTTAAAAATATAAAAAATTCCCCCCATGTTAATGTTTTTATACCTACATCAGAAAATATTTTATTTTTTCAAATTAATTTTTAAAAATTGGTAATAATTAATTTTAAATTATGTGTGAAAATATTGACTAAACTATGTTTGGTTTTAGCCCAATGGTGTGCACATCATAAGATATTAGTTAAATTAATTTTTTTAATTTAAAAAATTATGATTTCGTGGGGTGTTACATTCTTTCTTACATAAAAATATGGTTTCCTCCCAATTACAACTTGATATTCAAAATCAATGGTTTTATATTTTAAAATTCCTTTGTTTAAAAACACACATAGAAAAATAGATAATTAACACCCCCATAATAACATCGAATGGGACACATGAATGTTGTCTTGAATAATCCCCAAATAGGTTTCAATGTATGACATCATTGGTGGAAAATTAACACATGCAAATGGAAGAAAATAGTAGCACTTGAGTATTTATAGGTAGTGATAGATATCATTGAACCTAATAAATTGTGTGATCCAAATAAAGGCAACGCACACAAAACCACCAACCAAGTTGGTTTTAAAAGGTTATTGATATCACTAGGAATTATGGTAAAAAGATTTTATTTTAGTTTCAGTATAAATTTCATAATATTTAATAAATTTTATGATAAGATCTACTTACTGGATTTCATTCCATTTCATAATCACAATCTCATCATTTGGTTATTCCTGGATTATTTTTTAATTCATAACTTGTTACAAAAATAGATTATTTTATGTGTGGAGAACTAAAATTCACTGTTAACAGATAATATAAGATTCATAATATAATGAAAATAAATTCAATCAATCTATAGTTATTATTATAAAAAATGGTTATCACATGTTACAAAATATTCATAAATCTTCCTATTGTAATGTAATACAATAATCTATAAAACATTATCTAAAGATCAACATTCTACTGAATCAATTTTTATAGAACAATTCAACAACATATCTCAAATATTTAATGAAAAATTACTATAATATTGTTTGGAAAAAATACCTCAAGGTATCATTGAAGCATTATTGAGGTGATTGTGTTTATTGACAAAGTGGACATCTGAGTAGTGATTGTTGTCAAAGCAAAACAATGACATACAAATTTGTTGACAAAGAGGATTTCATGGTTGAATGTCGAGTTCAAGAGCTGTGGTCAACGATCCATGTTTGATTCAAGAACGTCGATAAAAGGAATGGATGATCTGGAGGAAGTACAAAATAACAGATACAAGGTGGCGCCGTTTTCCAGTGTTTTCCAAATTTTAGGGCCTGAAAATCGGCAAATGAAGAAAAGTGTTTTTGGCAAAAGGACTTGCGCGCCGAGGACTTGGAGTATTGGAAACTTGCGCGCCATTTGTTTTTCAATATCAAAAAATCAAAATATGGAAAAGTAAAGAGGTTCACGCAAGTTTGGGAGTTGGTCGCGCAAGTGTCCAAAATGACAGGGGACTTGCGCGCCGAATGTGGGTCGCGCAGGTGACTTGCGTGCCGTCATGCAGGGTTGCCAATTGCCTATAAATACTGGACCAACCCTCCACATTTTCAACGGAGTTCAACACTTTGAGAAAACAGAGCTCTCGTCGCGCAGGTGTGGTGGTCGCGCAAGTGGTGAGTGTGGGTCGCGCAGGTGAATTTGCGCGCCAGTAGTTGAAGTTGTGCGCCGGTGTTAGAAGTTGCGCGCCGGTTGGCAGTTACGCGCCAATATTGGTTTGGGCATAAAAGGAAGAGAGTCATGCAAGTTTGGAGTTGAGGAAGCTTGAGTCGCGCAAGTGTCTGAGGAGGACTTGCGCGCCCGTTGTGACTTGCGGGCCGATACTTGTGCGCCGAGATTGACTTGCGCACCAAGTAAGGTTTTGTTGCAGCGGTGCTTCTCAGACTGCGTGGAAGTTGGTACATTGCCCGATACCTTCGGTGCAAAGAGATATTCATCTACGGGTGAAAGATGTACTTCAACAGAGCATCTACACACAGAGGAAGATGCATTCATTCATGCAAATGAAGAGACCTACAGGTCTATAAACTGTGAGTGGATTCCTTCCAAGAGTAGTGAGCTTAGGAAGAGGAAGAAGGTGATCCTCTCCACCGGCAGTGAGCCAGAGAGAGAGAGAAACATGGAGTGACCCTTGGGAAAGCAGTAAGCTGACCCAAAACTTGTAAAGGCAGTGAGCCTGGGCTTAGAAGTGATCTAGCCCGAACCTTGTAATCCACAGCTAGTGAAGATTAGTGGAATTTGGTACGACCAACAACTTGTCGGCGTATGCTCCTTGGACGTAGCCCTTTGTGGTGAACCAAGTAAAATTGTTGTGTCCTGTGCATACTTCACTTTCTATTTACTTTGTGCAACTGAAAAAAGAGAGAAGAGAGTTTTCTCAATAGCAGAACAAGATCAGAACGGGCATTAATTTTAAATTAGTCATACACAGATTCACCCCCCCTCTTAGGGTATTCAGCCTTGTGGACCTAACAAATATAGTCCTTATACATTTCATAATTATTATAACTAGGGTATAATTGATTAAATGAAATAATTTACAAATCATTCATATCATGCATAAGAACATTAATGTTTCCTTTTTGTCTATAGTAATTGCATAAGTTTGACCATGATCTATTAGCTTCCCCTTAGGTATATTCCTCTAACACTCAATTTATTGATTTTTGTAGTGTCCCATATCATTAAATTTTAATTTTTTACATTGTTACATTTTTATTACCCTTTCTACCACAAGAATAATGGCCTTTCTCTCCATACTTGTAGAAAACTCTCATTCCCGTCAAGCATGTTCCAGGGTGTTTCATTCCAAAATTGTCACATATATTGAATCCATTCATTCCCTTGTTCAATTTATCAATATTTTCATCTCCTATTATCTCCTCCTATTTCATCCAATAAAATACTTAATATATAGAAAATTATTTCAATGTCTTTTATGAAAATGATATTATGTATTCATGTTGGGAGAATGTTTGGGACCCTAGTTTCATTTGAAATATTTGCTTAATATCATTAAATAAATTATTATTCATTCTCATTGGATTGAATTAATTTATTAGTTTACCATTATATAACACCCCAATCTTCCATTGTATGCTTATTTTTAAATAAATCAATATATTGCGCCCCACACAACCCCATGTTTGAGCACATCATGACCTATGAAACTAACTATTTTAAAAAGTTGTTATGAATAGTATTATCCACATTATGAAATTTATAAATTTGAAATTCTAAAACTGCATTTATTTTTGGATTATTAATATCAAAATTATATTATGATGATTTTTTGTAATTTTTCTTAATTGTTTTTTATTTTTTGATAAATAGTGAAAAATTCTACATTGTTGTCAAAATGCTAATTTTTCATTTAAATATGTATTTTACAATAAACTAGTTTTATGTCACAATAGATAAATAATAAATATATAAATACAATATAGTACATTGGAATCATTATATTATATAATTATATATGAAAAATTATTGATCTTTTTAACATCTCGTTTACTCGCATACTAGCCTCATCTATAGGGTATGCATTAAACGTAATTTTACATTTTATTTTAATTGAATATATAAAAATTTACATAAATGGATGTAATTGGTATAAAACATTTCCATAATAGGATAAAATTATTATTTTTTTGAATAATAATTTTTTGTTTTTATTTACCGCGGATAAAAATAAATAGGTTAATTAATGGTTAATATAATAATATAATAACATAATAATACCCTAAAAATTGTACTAACTTATTTGTTTAATGGGTTTTCAAAAAAAATAAACATTAGGTTTAAAATATTTACCTGTTATTCCACTTGTATTAGACTTTGAAACTTATTATATTTTATTTAAAGAAGAGTTAAAAAAATTTTATTTTAATTCTAATAACTATTCCATTTGTAATTTGATTTTATATATGTGATATAATATATTATAATTTTTTTCATAAAGATAAAAATTTTATCTACATAATGGAAATCTATATATCATTTTTTGATATAAATAATTAAAATAAATGGTGAAACAAAAATGATGGAGTAATTGAAATTTTAATGGAAGAATCAAATAAATTAATTACATTAATAATATTAAAAGAAAAATAATTTTAAATATTTGAGGCCATGAAAGAAAATTAGTATTTAATTCAAATTTTTGGGATGATTTATTTTTGTTTTTTCAAAGTAATCAAGTTTTTATGACATTAACAAAAAACCTATATTAAATAGTGTAAAATTGAAATAAGGGTTATTTAAAAAAATATTATTTTCTTAAATGATAAAAAATCATAAAATTATATGGTTTGGACAAATCAAATTATATAATTAAATACTCCATAAGCTATCTAATTATTTATTAGAATTTTATAGTAACTATATTAACCCTATATTATAAAAATTCATGTAGACACATTAAGAGGGAAACTGTTTAAAAAATGGTTAAATCAAAATGATAAGGTCATTTATGTGACCTCAACTTTTCTAAAAATCCTTTTTAGAGGATTTATACCCCTAATCATAGTATAACTAAAATATCTATCTTTAGATGTTTTTTTAAATTGAAAATAATTTTATAATAAATTAATTATTTTTGAATTACCATAAGTGACTCTCCCTTCTCTTGTAAAAGAAAACCTCTTTATTTCATTTATTCAAACCTATAAATCCCATTGTCTTAGAAACAACCCAACCAAATCCCATCGCATCTTCCCTAAATTCATCCTTGTGGTCATAATTTGGATAGAAAGCCATCCTATGGATTACTATTGTTTAAATCAAAAGGAGATACCCGAAAAAGATGTAGTTGTATTATCAACTATTTAATGATCATTTCATCATATACTTTCTATTACTATGTTTTTTACATTCTATAGTAACAAATACCGTATCATCTATGTGATGAGATTTTATGATAATTATGAGACAACCATATTCCACTTTTTAGCCATCCTATTAATGACAATATCACCATGTATTCACAAGTACAACAAATTTTCTCCACGCCGTGGTGTAATTTGTTATTCAAAAATAATTTTATGGATCAATATAATGATGAGTTTAATTGATATAAATAAAAACATTACATGATTATGGTTCTTTATAATTAATATACCATCCAATTACATAGAATTTAACTATCAAGGGAAATATACCGTCTCTCATGTGTACGTACGGTCTACCATCTCCATGATGCGATAAGATTTATTCACCATGTTAACCATTAAAAAATGAATAAAAAGTTATTTTATGATTTAATATAGTAATTATGAACATACTTTCACTATGGATACTAATACATTACTTCTTAAACATATCAAAAATGACTTACATGACAAAACATGAATGAAAAATGAAGCAATTAACACCCAAAACAATAGTAAAACTAAATATTATTAACAAAATGATATAACATGAATATATGAAATCCTAAATATGTATATGGTTATGTTGTAATTTAATAAAATATTTTAACCACTATAATTGTAATTTATTCACACTCAACTAAAGGAAATTAGAAGTAAAGGGTTAATTTTTCCCAATATCATTATTGTTCGAGGTTATTTATAAGTTAGTATCTTTTAGGAAATATTTATTATCCATTTTCATGTTTCCTAAAATTTATTTAAAAATATTATGAACACTTTTTTAAATTATTTGTTACCTATGTTTGACTATTTATAGATTATTTTAAAATGAATTTTTCCATCGTTTCCTGACAAGGTACTTTATGACCTTTTCAAAAAAATAAAGAAAAATATTTTTACTTATTTAGCATGAGTAGATATTTCCAAAATTATGTCACCATAATATGTTGAATCTTCCATAAAATTAATAAATTTTTATTTTCAAAATAATGGATTTCATTTATAATTTTGGAACATTTTAAGGATTTTAAAGTAAAAATTGTTATTTATCTGAAAAATTTTAAATGGATATATTAGATAATTTTATCTAATATACACATCCTAGGATGGATTTTAGGATAGATTGATTTTGATATATTTTGATATCATTTACCATATTTTATTGAATATTTTATGATTAGTTTGACTATTGATATGTTATTTTTATACCTTTCATGGTTTGTGGTTAAAGTAATAAAATTTAATATGCTAATTTTTATAAGAATTTTTACGTTATATTTCACCCTTTTCTTATTAGGAATGTATTTTACTTTGTAAGAGATATGTGGGTCTCACTACATCCCCTTGATGCAGCAGTAGGACTCATGAGACAAGCTAGTTTGGGTTTTTACCCATTTATGTATGGTATTTGAGAAAGGCCTAGAGAGTATGGTGATAATGTCTAACATTATGGTTCACTAAATATAATATTACTTATTGATATTATATGTTATTATTAGACTAGTAGAATATATATATGAATCTTTAAATGAAATTTTTTGATTTAATATTTCCATATTATGTTGAACGTTTTGTTTAGAATGGTTTTGTTTCAGTTTCATAACTTTCCTTAATGGTTTCTGCTTATTTATGAAAGTTTCCACTATATTTATTGTCCTTACTTAACATCTGTGCTCACCTATTTCTTATGTTTCATTTTTCCCCAGGATGTGTAGTAGTATATTAATATTGACCTATAGGTATAATATAAGGGATATGTGTGTTTTTAAAGGAGACACTATGTTGTTTTTCATTTCAAGATGTAATGTAAAACTTATGTTCATATCTATATTTTCCAATGCAACTAAATTGATTGAAACTTTAGGATTTAATTTTTATGATAATTATAATTTAATAAAAAAATGCACTGAATATGGATAACTGGGGTTGGGGAGTTACAGTTGGAATCAAATGAAGTTTAGTATATACCTTGGAAACTATATTTAGAAAAATCATGATTTGGGAACATTACCATATGATAGACATTGATGATAAGTATAGAATAACCACTAAAAATTATTGGTAATGTTGAAATTATATTGGTATTCCTAGAAACTACATCCTTGTAAATATAGTACTATTTAAAATGGTTCTGACATAGATGTACCTTGTATTAAAAATTAGTCATGGTTTTCTGAACCTGACTCGATGTAACATGGTACACGATAATGGGGATTATTGCATGCTTAGTTTTACACTTCTGGAGGATTTTATAAGGATAATTCACATTTAATTTAAAAACCATTATGAATTATTTATGATTAAATATGTCTGCGATGAAACCATTTTATTGATTATAGATTATATAAGGATAATGTTTTATAATTTAATTTAAGTATCTTACTAGTTATGAATTATTCATTATGATTCACAACCTCATCTGTTGTATGCTATTGTTTAAAAATTGGACCTAGTAGATGGAATGAAAAATCTATCAATGAACATAATGCATTTGTAGATTTACCTCCTATGCAAGATAAGACAGTAGAGCTACTGATATAACAGGTTCTGAACTTTATAACCATATTGTGACAACTAACTCATGTTAGGAATAATAAACATACCCATATGGAGAATTCTATTCTATAATGTAGATGATCAATTTTTGAACACTTCATGATACAAATACCTCGACTAATCAATGAGACTAAAAATCAATTTCTATATGATCAATGGATATGTTACTTAGAAAAATTAGTTCATACTTTGGGGAGTAATAAAAGGGAAAAAGGATGTAATGGCATTTTTTCATCTCTCATGAGATGTGGATCAATAGTCTACATTAATTAAAAACACGAAGGAAGATGAAAAAGAAAAAAAATATGGAATTGATGGAGTTTAAAAAAAATATCTTAGAAAAATACTTTTCCCATAAATAGTGAGTTAATATAAAAAGAAAATTACTAAGTATAAGAAAACATAAGGTTGAAAATTTTATAAAGTATGAGGATAAATTCACAAGGTTAGACAGAAATGATGTATAATGCATACATAACACAATAATTAAGATTGAAAAATTCCTCTATGGGTTAAAATCATTCCAATGATGGGTGTTGGTCTCAGAATATTTCTCATCATATGAATATATAGTCTCATGTGCTATCAGGATAGAAAAATAATTCTCTAATTTTTATTAATTTAACATAAATCAAGTAAAGAAGAGGGTCATTTAACACTCTTGAAAAATAAATATAGGGAACAAGGAAAACGTTTTCTTTATACATTGAAGTAATTGTGGTAAAAATCACCCCCGAAATTTCTTATAGGGGTTGAGAGTTTGTTACAAATATAGATAAAAAGGCCACCATGATTGTGATTACAAGTGGGATAATAAATGTGTAAATGTTCAATTATATAAATATATAAAAATGGGACTTTATAAAAATTATCATTCAAAGAATAAAGTAATTTTTCCCTAGAAAAGGCAAGTGATCAAGCTCAACCATATGTGATCACAACTCATGAGGTTGAAGTACCTAACGAAGTGGGGGTGGTGCTTTAATAAACTCGAAAAACATATCAAAATATTTATTTTATTTGATATAATATCATTATTTTATATCATCCCATTTCTCAAAGAAAAATATACTTTTCCCTTCTGATATAACAAGTAGTTTTTAAAAAAACTCAAAAATGAAGTCTCATTGAAATAATGATACATCTTTCAATTTTCATTTATAACACATAAACATACACAATTTTATAAACCATTAATTACACCTATGATTGACTTCTTTATAATCCTTAGTATGAATTATATTATAAAATATGATAAAAAATATATATTGCATGAATATGGAAATTGCATTCCTTGAGGAAGAAGAAGAATCCTATATAATTAAAGTACAAACTTCGTCACCTGATTCTTATCAAAATCCACCCCATGTAGCTTTACTAAATAATACTCCTGTAAAGGATGTGAAAATAACATATAGGGATAAATAATTTAATATTCACACAGAGGATGTACCTATTATAAAAGAATACATTGATGTTTTTCCACATGATTTAACTGGACACCCCATAGAGCATGATGATGACTTTTCTATTGATTTAATCCATTATTAAAGAACAATATCAATGTATACCTATATAATTTCTATGTTCGAATTAGTGTAGTTGAAGAAACATCATGTAGATTTGGGTGAAAATGGATTTATTCTCCCTAGTTTATCTATATTGGGAGCCCCTATTCTCATTGTTAAGGAGAAAAATGGATCAGTGAGACTATGTATAGATTATAGGGGAATAAATGTTGTTATAAAAAAGAATAAGTATCATCAACCTCATAGTGATGAATTATTTGATCAACATAATGGAGCTCAATTATTTTCAAATTTTTACATTTTTTATGGATTTCATCTATTGCCAGTGATGAAGGAGGACATTCCGAACAGAACATTTTGGATGAGGTATGATCATTAAGAATTTATAGTAAGTATATTTGGATTGAATAATGCACTCTCAGTTTTTATGGATATTATGAACAAAGTGTTAAACGAATATCTTGATGATTTCATTGTGGTATTCATTGAAGATATTTTTATATATTCTAAAATCTATGAAGAACATGTGAATATCTTGTGAAAAATTCTTGAGACTCTCAAATGGAATGAATTATATGGTAAATTTAGCAAGTGTGAATTCTGGATTTAAGAAATTTCTTTTTGTGGGTATATTGTCTCCAAGGATGGAACTTATATTGATCCTACAAAGACAAATGCAATCCATAAATGGAGAAAACCAGTGATTATAATCTAGTCATGCTATTCGATTTATTTATCAAGTTATTATTGGTGTTTTATCTATAATTTTTTCCGATTAGAAAAACCATTTACCAATCTAACATAAGGGTTTAAATTTATTTTGAAAAAAGAGAATAAATGATGATTTGAATAATTGAAGATAAGATTTGTAAATACCCCTATCTTGACTTTACCACATTGTAATGATGGGTTTGTGATTTATAGTGATGCATTAAGGAAGTGATTTTCTTGATTTATTATATAGAATGATAGGGTTATTTCATATGCAACAGGGTAGTTAAAAAACATGAAATATACATTCTATCTCATGATATTTCTGAAAACATTCAAGTTTTGATGAATAGTGAAAACACTAGGTTGCTATTTAAAAACATACTATTTATTTAAATAATTATTTATTTTATTTATATTTATTTTAGGTCAAATTTTATACATAATACCTATATATGTTAAATTAAATTAATTGGAGTCATTTTATAATAATTTTAGATATATAAAAATTTTATTGAACTTTTCACCGTCTTTTACCCACCTCCTAGGAGAGTTTGAAAATTTACATAAAACATAATTTTACCACTTCTGTGAGTGGAATTTCGAAAATCTGAGAGACACGGTTAATATCAAGGAGTAAAATGTGGTTCAATATAATAAAAATATTTGTTGGTGAATATTAACTTTTTACTTTTATTTACCACGGTTAAAAGTAAATAGGGTAATTAAAGTTAAAGATGATATTATTATTACACTAACACACGTCCTAATTATATTTTATAAGTGTAGTTCGACCAAAAACAACCTTAGTGGTATTATATTACCCTTTAGGTCTACATGGATTAGATTAGGACATTTATTATTATTTTCTTTAAAGAAGAATTAAAATATCTAAAATCAATGTTTAAAAATTAAAACATTTTTAATATAGGGTTATACATATGATAAATTCGAATATAAATATTAATTATAAATCTAAAAATATTTCCTACATAATGGTATTTTATTTATAATTTTTAGACAATAAATATCTTAATTTATTTATGACACAACAATGTTGCTGTAATGACCTTATTAGTGAAATATTAACATAATTGATGTTATAAATAACAAAATAAATGTAATTTTAGACTTTTTATGAGTTACACTAATTTTAATGGTTAATATGACCTGTTAGTATTGATTTAATTAACTTATTTAGAACTAATAATGCTCTTATGATTTGCACAAAAATCAAGTACCAAATAGTGTCAAAATTGACACAAAGTAGTTTTTAAAAACAAATATTATATTATTAATGGATATTTTATTCCTAAAAATAAAAGGTTCGGCAAAATGACTTATATAAGATTATATATATTAATAATTAACAACTTTGGGTTCGTTTGGTTTGATATAGTATGTTTATTAACCATATAGTGTAATAAAACAAGAAGACACAGTAAAAGTAAAATTATTTAACTTAAAGATAAATATAAATGATAAGGTTAAAACAGTAACCTAAATATATCTAAATTCTATTGGTTGATAGGATATAGACCTATCAACACTTTATCTTTGAAATAAATAAATTTTGATATATTAGAAACTGAATATGACTTTAATATAAAATAATTTTTTATGTTTTTTCAATGGTTCCCCTCTCATCTCTTATAAAAAGGGACCCCTTCCCTCTTATCATCACACACTTTTGAGCCCTGAATCTTAGCCAAAACCATAAAAATCCTCTTATAACCCTCTATAGTTATATAATAGTGGTTCAGGTCTTCTCAAAAGACCAACTCTAGTGCTCTAAGAAAGAGTTTAAAGAAGGTGCGTCGAGGAAGAGGTAATATCTTCTACCGACCCTTTCAAGTCGCATTCTTCTTATACTACCTATTCATTAGTTGTTTCATTATAAATAAATAACATTGGTATTAATTATATACTGATATGTTATTATATATATGAAATAACCCTATTTCACCTTCTATCTATCCTACAGAAAACTAAATCACCGAGTGTGCATACGTACGGAATACCGTCTCCACGCCGTGGTGTAATCATTTTTTCCACCACCACCTTACTTGGATGGTTATAATGGTGTATAGAATAACTATATATGATTATAATGATTCTATGATATTATATCATCCACTCCAATTCCATTTAATAAATATGGGAACGATATCATCGCTCGTGCGTACGTACGGATTACTGTCTCCATGATGCGATTAGATTCATTTTCCTTGTTATTAATTCAAGAATGATTAGAAAGTATATATAATAAGTAATCATGAAATATTTGACATAATAATGCTACTGGATTTTTGTATATACATATATATGTATGTCATCTACTTAATTCCATTCAAGTCAATAAGGAAAGGAAAACAACGTTCATGCGTATGTACGGCCTACCGTCTCCATGAACAGTGTATTTCATTTAATTCATCAATCTATTATATATATATATAGACTGAATATATATGATATATAAATCATGATTTAAATTCTTTAAGTAAGTAAGTCATGATATAAGAAATAATAATATTAAGAACAACATGTCCAAACTAGTATGATAAAAAAATGATTTTACCCAAAATAATGCGTTAACATGGAATTTACAAAATAACGAGTAATATAAAGTCATAAGTGAACCATATATGATATAATAACAATGAATATGATTCTGTAATAAGTAAATGTGATTATTTAAATCATTATACAGGAGGTTTGGATACGTACGAAGCATATCAGACCTAAGATAGGGGATAATTATTCCAATCTCATTCTTATCCGAGATTGTTTATTCGTGAGAATTTACTAGGGCTATGTTTATTATCCACATCCATATGTTCTCAAAAATATTTCATAAAATGTTTAAATTTCTTCCATTTATGTTTAAATACATTTTTACCTTTTTTTTACTTTTACCACATCATATGGAAGGAATCTTTCTTTTGTTTACCGTACAAGGTACTTTTTGACTTTTCCGACAAAAGTACGAGAAAAATATTTTTTTACTTATACAGCATGAATAGATTGTTACAGTTTTCATAATGCATTATCATCATGAATCTAACTCTACATGATTTCATGACTATTTTCAACAAAATCCATTTCTTTTAAAATATCATGGATTTTTGTGAAAAGAAAATGATTTTGAAGAAGAAATGATACTTTCCTCAAGAATTCATTTCAAGTTTTTTATCAAAACCATTTTCCATCTAAGATGGAATTATTTCGTATGTGTATGTTTCAAGTATAATGTCTCTACCATTCACATGGTT
This sequence comes from Viscum album, assembly GCA_963277665.1. Classification (NCBI taxonomy): domain Eukaryota; kingdom Viridiplantae; phylum Streptophyta; class Magnoliopsida; order Santalales; family Viscaceae; genus Viscum; species Viscum album. The sequence continues at coordinate 2,099,681,464 of OY728122.1, forward strand.
TCAATTTTCTTATGATGAAATATCCATTTGTTTTATATGGATTTTTTGATGATGCGATTAAGTTTATGAAACCCAATTTACTCTTTGGGTTTTGATGAATGTTTTAGGTTTATTTTGTGGCACAAGTAAGAATGATTTCATTATGAGATGGGTGATACCTACATCTCCCTCCAATGAATTAGGTAAAGATTTATTTCTCATGAGATAGACATGGCTAGAACAGTAAGTTAATCGGGTTCAGTGTTACAGGACTGAAACGAGGAGTAAAATCGATTCAGAAAGGGGCTTTGTCCACTAAGATTTTCTTGGCAGAAATGCCTTGGCTACTATGGAAATCATACCATGTGATTAATGTTTTCCCACATTTTCAAGTATTATTTACAAACTATTTTATCATGATTGATGTTCCTTTATGATATATGCCTTACGTAGATTTATTTCTTTGCTCGTGATTTTGATGTTTAGATTTTATGATCAAGTTTTTTCGTTCAAATGTTTGTGGATTTTTGTACATTATCTATGTTTACCCTTACTGAGCATTTGAGCTCACCCTTTTTATGTTTTCATTTCCCCAGGATATAAAGAATGTTTTTAGGAAAGAAAACAAAAGGGGAAGATCTTTATGGGAGATGTTGAAGATCTTTCACTATGATTAGAAGATTATGTTCCATGTTTCCAAAGATACTAAACTATTACGGTCCTTCAGTGTCTGTTCTTATTATGTATTAAGTATTACAAAAAAGTAATGTAATTTCTATTTATGTCATGATTTAGGTCTCTACAGTTGGTATCGGAGGTTCGGATTAGTTAACCTTTGTAAAGAAGGATGCGAAAACTTTTTTGAGATCCCTAGTGATATATCTAAAGTATGTCTAGGTATATACCTAAGGTTAAGTATAGGTATCATTTATAGTCCTAGAATTACAGTAACGATCTTAGAATTAAAACTAAGATGTTAGATATTGATGGTACTCCAAATTTATTATGTTGTTTTACCTAGAATGAATTTTTCCTCTCACGCTATTCTTTTTGGGTTTTAGATGATGAAAGGAACCCGAAGAAACCGTGTTGATCAATGTAATGGACAATGCAATAATTTTCCTTCTCAACAAACCAATTTTATTGGAGATGGAGTGAAAAATATTATTTTTATACTTACACAAGCTATGAATCATTCAGGACTTCCAAATGAGTAGAGAAGGGAACAATATTTTGTTGATTCCTCCATGAGGCAACATCCTCCTTTTTTTCAGAGGGTCTTTTGATCAACTTGTTGCTGAACAATGGATCAGTACCATTGAAAAGAAATTATCCATACTTCGCAGTTTGGAACATGAAAAAGTAATTCAGCCTATTTACCATTTATAAGGTGAAACAGATCAATGGTGGACTCTAATTAAGAATACAAGGCCCTGAGTTGAAATTGAATCCATGGAATGGGATGAGTTTAAGAACTTATTTTTCAATAAGTACTTCCCTCATATTCTTCAAACAAAGATGGAAAATGAGTTCCTTGAGATTAAGAAGAAGGATGATTAATCTATTGGTATATACGAAGTGAGTTTTAAAAGACATGAAGGTATGCATCTGGATTTATCAACCAACCTAAAAGTAAAGTTGATCGATTCTTCAGTGTCTTAAAACCAAGTCTTCGAAGGGAATTATATATCAGAGACTTCAGTAGCTATGATAAGATTGAGAGTTGCGCTATCAAGGTAGAACTGGATGTTGGTGTAACATATCCATCTCATGGTTTTGAAAAGAAACGAAAGATGGAGTTCAAGGAAAAACCTCAGAACAGTGGTGAAAAGAAGGTGATTGTTTCTTTATGATCAATGTGTGGAAAGAAGCATGGTGGAGATTGTCTTTAAGGGACTAGAAAATTATTTAAGTGTGGAAAATAAGGTCATCGAGCAGCGGAGTGTCGAAGTAATGGAAAAATGGTTGCTAATGATGTGAATAATGAAAAGACTGCAGAGAACACACCACTAACACTTCAATGTTTCATGTGCAAGGAAATGGGGAATTATGCTAATCAATTCCCTAATCCAAGGGTTAATGATGATCAATGTGAGAAACCTCTTAAGGCGAAGGATAAAGGGAAGTCACATGCCATCACTATTTGTGATTTTGAGCATGACAATGATGTTGTGTTATGATTAAGTGTTTATGTAATGGGATTTTAAAATAGTATCATGGAATCTCATTTATGACATCGTGGAATTTTGGAATATCTATATATTGTTTTTCAATATGTATATGGTACTGGTAACCATGAAAAGTGATTGAAATATTTTTGGAAAGAAGTTGATATGCGCATAATGAAGCGATAAAGAAAAAAATAAATCAGATCATGATTTATATAATGACAATTTTATATCATGGTTTGAGTATATAGAAATTTTGGGATTTTGGTATGTTGAAAGTGTTAAATTTTGACATCATTCATGTTTTCACTATGAGTCAATGGGTATTCATTTATTCAAGAGAATACATGATTAAGGTATTCACGAGTTTGTAATTTTACCAACAAGATATATCGTATGATATATAGGGGATAAATGATGGTATTCACATGCTTGGTAGATAACATTTCTAGTAATTGATTTATTTATACTATGAACTTGGAAAGAAGTATTTTGGATAATCCTAAAGATTGGAATGGATTAAGTTGGACATAAGATAGTATTTTTTAAGGCTAGAACCTTTTTTTGATATTATTTATATAATGATATAATTTTAGAAAAAGGACAACCTGTGGGACGAGTGACAACCCATCGCGTTGGACAAGGCTGTGTGAATCGAACCCACATCTGAAGTGTGATGGGCCTTTATCACATACCACTGTCCTACAGGAAGTCCCTGGTTTTTATAAACAAGTTTCATTATATTAAGCAGTATGATATATGATGTATAAGTAAATTTTATGAACCATATATGATTAATCTCACTATAGATAGACTTATGTATTTTAGATAACTTTTTCTAACCTTTTGTTTGAGACAGATGGAATGACCCATCATTCTATCACATGATCTGCTAACACTTCACGAATGAAAAATTCAACTTCATTTATTTAATAGATGATGTTGAAATTATCCAATGAACAACCAATAGTGATATTGTAATAAATCAAGAAAGTATTTCTTCTAATTCCTATTTCTTCAAATTTAGGGAAATGATATTGAAAACAAAAAATGTTGTCATACTATCCTTATATCTGATTAATTAGATGGTACGTTAGACCATCACAAAATTATTTCTTTTTGATTGTTATATTTTTCATAGCCATGTCCTCTACCACTCTTCATCAGAAGTTCATGGTTATATTTCTCTTCCATATCCATATTTTCACTTATGTTGTCATATGTGGAAACCCAGTACCGAGTTACTTTGGGTGAGTGTTATGATTCTAACTTTCATTTTTAAAATGATGTTTTAGTATTCCTTTTTACGATGTGGGTTTTTATGAAAGAATCTTTCATGTAGTAAACCATTTAAAACCTAGACGAATTTCGAGGGTGAAATTCATTTTAAGTGGGTAGAATGTAACAACCTAAGATTTTATGAGAATTATTATTTTTAATTTCTTTAATGTCTTCTATTATACACTACAACAAGATTGTATTTGTACTATACACAAAACCATATTAGCATTCAGTATACGGAACACTATTCTTGGCTCGTGTTACATACAAATTCAAGTTCGTTTTGTGGAAATTATTCTACGCAACATTAAGTATAGATTTTGTTTAATGTATAAATGAAATAAGTTTTGATTATTTTATACGCAACACTAAATGGAGCTTTCACTACATCCATCCCTGACTTCGCTTCCATTACACGCAATCGCGACCTTCCACGATAGCTTGTGTTGTACGCAATACCGATTTTTTACTAAACAAAGATATGTTACATAAACTAGCCATTATGAATATTAATACCCAATTTTTGAAATTTTTTAATTTTTATCTTTTATAAATTGACTTTATTTTTTGATTCAGAATATAAAAAATAGCCTAAGGTATATTTTGGTATTTTTCTGAAAACATTCAATTTTTGATGAATAGTGAAAACACTGGGTTACTATTTAAAAACAGACTTTTTATTTAAATAATTATTTATTTTATTTAAATTTATTTTAGGTCAAAATTGATACATAATACCTATAAATGTTCAATGTAATTCATTGGAGTCATTTTATAATAATTTTAGACATATAAAAATTTTATTGAACTTTTCACTGTCTTTTACCCACCTCCTAGGAGAGTTTGAAAATTTACATAAAACATAATTTTACTGGTTCTGTGAGTGGAATTTAGAAAACTTGAGAGACATGGTTAATATCAAAGAGTAAAATGTGGTTCAATAATATAAAAATAATTTTGGTGAATAGTAAATTTTTAATTTTATGTACCACTGTTAAAAGTAAATAGGGCAATTAAGGGTAAAAATGATATTATTATTACCCTAACGCATGTCCTAATTCTATTGAATAAGTGTATTTCGACCAAAAAAACCTTATGGTTAAAATATTACCCTTTTGGTCCACTTGGATTAGATTAGGAAATTTATTATTATTTTATTTAAAGAAGAATTAAAATAGATAAAATCAATGATTAAAAAAATCATTTTTAATATAGGGTTATACATAGGATAAATTCTACTATAAATATTCAATAGAAATCTAAAATGAAATCCTATATAATGGTATTTTATTTATAATTTTTAGACATTAAATATTTTAATTTATTTATGACACAACGATGATGCAGTAATTACCTTATTAATGAAATATTAACATAATTGATGATATAAATACCCAAATAAGTTTAATTTTAAACTTTTTATGAATTACAATAATTTTATAGGTTAATATGATATGTTAGTATTGATTTAATTAACCTTTTTCGAACTAATAATACTGTTATGATTTTCACCAAAATCAGCTTCCAAATATTGTCAAAATTGACATAGAATCGTTTTTTAAACAAATATTATATTATTAATTGTTATTTTACTCCTAAAAATCTATGGATTAGCCAAATGACTTATATAAGGTTATACATATTAATAATGAGCAACTTGGGATTCGTTTGGCTTGTTATAGTTTGTTTATTAACCATATAGTGTAAGAAAACAAGAAGACACGGTAAATATAAAATTATTTAACTTAAAGTTAAATATAAATGATAAGGTTAAAATCGTAACCTAGACTTGTCTAAATTCTATTGGTTTTTAGAAGTTCGACCCCTTACCACTTAAGCTTTGAAATAAATAAATCTGGAGCTATTATAAACAGAATATGACTTTATTGTAAAATAATATTTTATGTTTTTTCTAAGGTGCCCCTCTCCTCCCTTATAAAAAGGGCACCCCTTCCCTCTTCTCTTCACACCCTTTTGAGACTTGAAGATCTGCAAGACCCTACCTTTTCCTCTTATCAGCCTTTCTATTTATATCATAGAGATTCTGGTCTTCTCAAATGACCAACTGTAGTGCTCTAAGAAGGAGTTTAAATGAGGTGCGTCAAGGAAGAGGTAATCTCTTCTACTGACTCTTTCAAGTTTCTACTTATACTTCCACTTCATCAGTTTTTTCATTATAAAGTAATAAAATAATTATTAATTATATACTGATATGTTATTATAAATATTAAACAAACCTATTTCACCTTCTATCTATCCTATGGAAAATGAAATCACCGCGCGTGCGTACGTACGAAATACCATCTCCACACCGTGGTGTAATCAGTTTTTCCACTACCACCTTACTTGGATGGTTATAATGGTGTAGAGAATAACTATATATTATTATAATGATTCTAAGATATTATATCATCCACTCCAATTCTATTCAATAAATATTGGAATGATATCATCGCTCATGCGTACATGTAGAGTACAGTCTCCACGACGCGATGAGATTCATTTTCCTTGTTAACATTTCAAGAATGATTATAAAGTATAAATAATAAGTAATCATGAAATATATGAAATAATAATGCTACTAGATTAATGTATATATATATATGTATGTCATCTACTTAATTCCATTCAAGTCAATAAAGAAAGGAAAACAACATTCACGCGTACGTACGGCCTACCGTCTCCATGAACGGTGTATTTCATTTCATTCATCTATCTATTATATATATATATACTGAATATATATGATATATAAATCATGATTTACATTCTGTATGTAAGTAAAGCATGATATAAGTAATAATAATACCAATAACAACAAGTCCAAACATGTAACACCCCAAGATTTTACGAAAAATATTATTTTTTAATTTCCTTAATGTCTTGTGTTTTACGCTACACCAAAAGGAGCTTGCACAACATGCTTCCCTGACTTGGCTTGCATTACACGTAAGCACGACCTTCCATGATAGTGTGTGTTGTACGCAATACCAAGTTTCGCTAAACAACGATATTCTATTAAAATATTATTAAAACTATCTCTTATGAATAGTAATACCCACTTTTTGAAATTTTATAAATTTTATTTTGGAAAATGACTTCATTTTTGGATTAGGAATATCAAAATTAGCCTAGGGTGAAATTTTGGTATTTTTCTGAAAACATTCCATTTTTTATGAATAGTGAAAACACTGGGTTACTATTTAAAAACCGACTTTTTATGTAAATAATTATTTATTTTATTTAAATTTATTTTAGGTAAAAAATTAATACATAATACCTATAAAATTTCAACGTAATTCATTGGAGTAATTTTATAATAATTTTAGATATATAAAAATTTCATTGAACTTTTCACCGTCTTTTACCCACCTCCTAGGAGAATTTGTAAATTTACATAAATCTTAATTTTACCGCTTTTGTGAATGGAATTTCAAGAATCCAAGAGGCATGGTTTATTTCATTAAGTAAAATGTGGTTGAATGAGATGAAAATAATTTTTGGTGAATAGTAACTTTTTACTTTTTTTAACACGGTTAAAAGTAAATAGTGTAATTAAGGGTAAAAATGATATTATTACTACCCTAACACATGTCATAATTCTATTGGATAAGTGTAATTCAACCAAAAACAACCTTAGGTATAAAATATGACCATTTAGGCCCACTTGGATTAGATTAGGACATTTATTATTAATTTATTATAGAATGGTTAAAATAGTTAAAATCACAGTTTAATAAGTAAATAATTTTTAATATATGGTTATACATAAGATAAATTCAACTATAAACATTAATTAGAATGATAAAAAGATTTCCTACATAGTGGTATTTTATTTGTAATTTTTAGACATTAAATAATTTAATTTATTAATGACACAAAGATGATGGAGTAATTATCATATTAATTAAATATTGACATAATTGATGTTATAATTACCCAAATAAATGAAATTTGAGACTTTTTATGAATTACACTAATTTTCTAGGTTAATATGACATATTAGTATTGATTTTATTTACTTTTTTAGAACTAATCATTCTGTTATGATTTTCACAAAAATCAATTTCTAAATAGTGTCAAAATTGACATAAAATAGTTTTTAAAACAAATATTATATTATTAATTGTTATTTTATTCCAAAAAATCTAAGGTTCGGCAAAATGACTTATATAAGGTTATATATATTAATAATAAACAACTTGGGGTTATTTTGGCTTGTTATAATATGTTTATTAACCTTATAGTGTAAGAAAACAGTAATACACGGTAAAAGTAAAATTATTTAACTTAAAGTTAAATCTAAATGATAAGGTTAAAATAGGAACCTAAATGTGTCTAACTTCTATTGGATGAGCTTATTGCGACCCATAACCACCATATCTTAGAAATAAATCAATTTTGAGCTATTTAAAACAGAATATGGCTTTATAATAAAATAATATTTTTTGTTTTTCCAAAGGTGCCCCTCTCCTCCCTTATAAAAAAGCACCTCCTCCCTCTCTTCCTCACACCACATTGAGCCTTCAATCTCTGCCAACCCCTTCCAATTTATTCTCTCCATTTACCTAGAGATATTCTAGAGGTCATGGACTTCTTAAAACACCAATTTTATGCCCTAAAATGAGGCCTCAAAGAAGCGCTTCAAAGAAGAGGTAATGTCCGTTACCGATTTTTTTAACTTCATTTCTTCTTCCACTTCTTCTTCTTCAGTTGTTTCATTATAAAGTAATAAAATCAGTATCACTCATATAATTATATGTTATTATATGTGTGAAAAAACACTATTTCACCATCTATCCATCCTACGGAAATTGAAATCACCGCGCGTGTGTACTTACGGAATACCGTCTCCACGCCGTGGTGAAATCTATTTTCCACCACCACCATACTTGGATGGGTATAACGGTGTAAATAATGTATATATATTATTATTGTAAAGTGATATTTATTCTTAAATAGTATACATAAACTCCAATACAATTTCAAGATCATGGGAACAATATCATCGCTCGTGCGTACGTACGGAATACCGTCTCCACGATGTGATGCGACTCGTTCTACATGATATTCATTACAAAATTATTACATAAATGAATTGAGTGAATTAATATGATATATATTACACTAATAACATTTTGGAAATGATGTATCTATAACCTAAAAGAAGAATATGAATTTATTCGACAAAACACACATAAGAACAAAAAGCAATAAACACCTGAATAACAAGTACCAATGAAATATTACTAATAAGAAGCTATGAATATGACCATATATGATATCATAACAATGAGTATGATTCTGGAATAAGTCAATGAATTTATTTAAATCATTATACAGGAGGTTCGAACACTTACTAAGCAAATCGGACCTAAGGTAAGGGAAATATCACAATCTCATTTTTATCCGAGATTGTTTATACTTTGGTATTTACGGGGGTGTATTTTATCATCCAAATCCATGTTTCCTCAATATATAATATTATTTCCATCCACCAATAATTGTTTAAATCCAATTTTACCCTTCGGTGAGTTTTTAGTAAAAGATATGAAAGGAATCTTTTTCCGTTTTTCGTACGTGGTACTTTTTGACTTTTCCGACAAAAGTACGAGAAGAATGTTTTTTAAATTATATGGCATGAATGTATTTTTAGAACATTATTTCCATTAATCTTCGTTTACAAGTTTTCAAGTATATTTTTAATCAACTTCTTTTAGTTTAAAATTGTATGAACAGTTATGAAAGGAAAAAATGTTTCTGAAGTAGAAAGGATATTTTCCTTAAGAATGGAGTTCAAGTGTTTTATCAAAATTATTTTCCATCTAAGATAATATAGGGTTATGTTTCTATATCTATCATTACATTGATTTTATTATGTTTTGATGGAATTATTTTTATGAATTCCTTTATCTTATATGAATTGATTTATGATGTCATGATGTTTAAGATTCCCATTTTTATTACATGGGTTATGCTATGATGTATGGTTTATGATTTTGTGGCACACATAAGAATGGTATCATTATGAGATGGGTGGGAACTATATCTCCCTCCAATGAATTGGGTAAAGATTTTATATCTCATGAGATAGACATGGCTGGAACGGCAGGTTAAACCAGGTCAGTGAAACGGGACTGAAACGAGGAATGAACTCGGTTCAGAAATGAACTTTGTCCACTCAGATAGTCTTGGAAATGCGTCTTGACTAATAACAAATAATTCTATATGATTATGTGTGTATTCCACAAAGATTCATGTTTTATGTTATGATTATTACATTTCACTACCATGATTTATCCCATGTTATGAAATTATGATCTCTTTTGCAAGGTAAGATTTCCAAATTGTTATGTTCTTATGAATATGATGTGATTGATATTTCTTTTGTTTACCCTTACTGAGCATTTGAGATCACCCTTTTATTTTTTCTTTTCCTTAAGATATAAATAATGGTTTTAGGTAAGAAAAAATAGGGGAAGATCTTTATGGGAGATGTTGAAGATCTTTCAACATGATTAGAAGATTATGTTCCATGTTTCCAAAGACACTAAACTATTACGGTCCTTGTGTGTGTGTATTTTTTATATATTAGTTATTCCACTAAAGTAATGTAATGTCCATGTACGTCAAGCTTAGGGTCTCTAAAAAACAAGAAAAATAAATAAAACGATTTTACCCAAAATGCTGCTTTAACATGGAATTTACAAAATAACGGGTAATATAAAGTCATAAGTGAACCATATATGATATAATAACAATGAATATGATTATGTAATAAGTAAATGAAATTATGTTAATCATTACATAGGATTTTTGGATATGTACAAATCATATTAGTCCTAAGGTAAAGGATAATTATTCCAATCTCATTCTTATCTGAGATTGTTTATTCGTATGTATTTACTTGGGTTATGTTTATTATCCATGTCCATATGTTCTAAAAATGTTTTCATAAAATGTTTACTTTTCTTACATGTATGTTTAAAGTAATTTTTACCTTTTTTTTACTTTTACCACATCGTATGGAAGGAATATTTCTTTTGTTTACCATACAAGGTACTTTTTGACTTTTCTCACAACAGTACGAGAAGAATGTTTTTTTGACTTATACGGCATGAACATATTTTTACGGTTTTCATAACGCCTTATTTTCATGAAGCTTACACTACAATATTTCATGAATATTTTCAACAAAATAATTTTATTTTAAGATTTAATGGAATTTTTTGAAAAGAAAATGATTTTGAAGAAGAAAGGATATTTTCCTCAATAATTCATTTGAAGTGTTTTATCAAAACCATTTTCCATCTAAGATGACATTATTTCATATATGCATGTTTCGTGTATAATGTCTCTATGATTTTCATGGTTTAACTTTAATTATGATGAAATATCCATTTGTTTTATATGGATTAGGTGATGATGGTATGATGTTTATGAAACCCACATTACTCTTTGTGTTATGATGAATGTTTTAAGTTTATTTTGTGGAACAAGTAAGAATGATTTCATTATGAGATGGGTGGTACCTATATCTCCCTCCAATGCATTGGGTGAAGATTTATATCTCACGAGATAGACATGGCTATAATGGTAAGTTAATTTGGTTCTGTGTTACAGGACTGAAAGGAGAAGTGAACTTGATTAAGAAAGGGACTTTGTCCACTAAGATGGTCTTGGAAGAAATGCCTTGGCTATTATGGAAACCATATCATGTGGTTAATGATTTTCCACAATTAAAAGTTTTATTTACAAGTTATTTAATCATTATTGATGTTCCTTTATGATATATGACTTACGTATATTTATGTCTTTGCTCAAGATATTGATTTTTAGATTTTATGTTCAAGTTTTTACATTCAAATTTTTATGGATTGTTATATGCTCTCTATGATTACCCTTACTGAGCATTTGAGCTCAGCCTTTTTATGTTTTCTTTTCCCCAGGATAAAAATAAAGATTTTAGGTAAGAAATCAAAGGGGGAAGATCTTTATGGGAGATGTTGAAGATCTTTCACTACGATTAGAAGGTTATGTTCTATGTTTCCAAAGATACTAAACTATTATGGTCTTTCGGTGTCTGTTTTTGTTATGTATTAAGTATTCCAAAAAAAGTAATTTAATGTCTATGTACGTCATGATTTGGGTCTTTACAATGACCCAATTTATTGTGTAATGTTTTCATCTCATGAGACACCATGCATGATGCATTTTCAATTATTGAAGCACAATATGTTTTGTTGTATTAATAGTGTCACTTGAAATATTTTTTGATGTCATGATTTATGTTTGAACCAAATATCCTTGAATTCATAATCATAAGAAATCATTTACATTATTTGATGCTTCTATACTTATGAAATTTTTCAACGTTGTATAATGTTTTTTTAATTGGATCATATTAAATACTTATATATCAATAATTAAAATTAGTATTATCGTTATGATCATTATATCAAACCATTATATTTATATATAAATATATATGTATATATACACATTGTAAGGGCCTGAAAATAAACATAACATAATCTTGAGTTAAGTAAAGAATTTTACATTGTGGATCTTTTCAGGTAATGAGTCTTAGAGACTTGGTCCACAACTATTACATTACATCTCAAAAATTAAAAATTAGAAAATTATACTTTATAAAAAAAATTCACTATACAAAAACTCTGTAAAAAACAGGAATTATTTTCTTGATATAAATGTAGTTGTTATCTTCCTTCCTCTTACCCTTCCTTATACATTGTTAAAAATATTTCAAAAACTTGGGAAGAGCATAAAAACATCAATAAGGGTTATAAAATAAGGGAATAAAACATTAGACCATCAATACATACCAATTAATAATATCATACTTTTCAATCCTAAAACACAAGCTCTTTGACATACCTCATAAAATCATTAGATTTATTAATAACACATAGAAATCATAAATAATAATGGAAACTTGTGCATTCGAAAAGATAATTACATTGTAGATTTTACAACTTCATTGGGAGTTACTTTTGGAATATCCACTACAATATATTCCATAAATATCTTAGCAGAAACATAAACATTTAGCTCTGTCATGTTTCCCAGTGCATTAGAGTGATTTATCGGGCTCACCTACCCTAGCTTTATCATTGAACTACCCATATACATAAATAATGGTGAAGAACCATAACATACTCATAACAAATAAAACAGCAATAATTGAAAGATAACATTTACACATTGAAATCACAATATATCATTTAAAAATATTGAAAAAATCAATGATTTATCAAAACCAATTTCAATACCAAAATAGTTAAAAAAGTGTATATTTATTTATTTTCGTTTTGAAAACACTAGGGCTTGTTAAATAATTCAAATATCAAATAAAGATCACAATGGGGGAAATATAGTTGTCACCGCGTACATTAAAAAAAACATTCCTTTTTTCGTTTAAGAAAACACATTGTATAAAAATAATAATTTAGATAGTCAATGAAGTAAATTTAAATAAATGGGTATAATGGAACACTATATAATATAAGGTCATGTACAAAACAAAATATAGCTCAAAGAAAAGGTATTCAGACGAAGTCCCTTACCTTGAGTCCAACTCATCGTGTATGCTCTTTTTTCTTCTTGAATAATAAACTAATGTTAATTTCTACTTTTAAAAAAAACTTTTTCATGTTTATTATTTCTTTTATATAACTTATTACCTCATTATTAACATTACATAATTATTTATGTTAATATTGGTCATTTTGTTGATATTTTGTACTTGAGTAAAAAAGGAACTTGTTTTAATTAAAAATTGTCCTTGTTTTCAAAATTCCATTATCTATATAGTGGTAGTCATGATTTAAATATCATATATATCCAGTAAATATATTTAATTATAACAGTATATAAAATTTCGAGATGAGAAATGAAATGCACTATTAATGGAGATGGAAAGCCTTACGTACGCATGAACACTACTTTCATTTATTTTTCATATTTAAAGGATTGAAAACTAAATGATACAAAAATATATTATAATTCCATTATAATATCATATTTTATATAAGTTACATAAGTTTATTAACGCCATATTTTATATGTTCCTTGAATTCCATGAACGAGTCGTATCACATTGAAGGGGTAGTAGTCCGCACTTCTTCAAAAAAATTATTGTATTTACTCATTATGGAAAGAATAATGGAATTATTTATATAAAAAACTAAATAATAGATTTAATATAAATGTAATATATATCATATATAAAAATATTTCCATCATAATGGCCACAATGAGAGGTGGTAGGCAAAAATTGGACAATTGTCGTTTAGTGAGGCAGTAGTTTGCCGTCCACATAAACAATATGTTCAAGTCAATTAGATGGATGTGTGTGTGTAAGTGTAGTAACAATCCTTATCATAACAACGTACTAGTTTATTTATGATACTGGTGTTTTTATGTAATCAATTAATATGTGTAGAATATAAAATGAATAAGTAAAATAATGGATATGAACTTTAGAGAAGACGCTTTCTCTTAAAACATGTAACTCCTTTTGATTTGAGCCAAAAGGTTTTCTTGAATTTCCTTCTATCTAAGGTAATGATTTAGATGGAAGATAGGTATATTAGAAGATTATTTGGAAAGATTTTTGGTGATACAAGGGTATTTAGAGGTGTGATTAAATGTGAAGGGGTGATGCCCTTTTATAAGAGGGAGGATGGGAACTTTTGGAATGTTTTGTAGTATTATGTTTTTATAAAACGATTTTCTTTTTCAAAAGGTCCGAAAGTAATTTATTTCAAAGATAAGTGGTTTTTTGGTCTCAAAACCTCTCAACCAATAGGATTTAGACTAGTATAAGTCACAAATATAGCCATATGATTTAGCCTTAACCCTTAGTAAAATAATTCTACTCTTACCATTTCTTCTTGTATATTCATACTATATGGTTAATATAATTACTATAAAATTCCAATAGAACATCAAGTGGTTCATTAAAGATATGCTAAATATTATATAAGTCATTTTCACTAATCTGAAATATTTTGGACTATTATATCATTTAATAAAATTGTATTTGTTTTAAGAACTCATATATTTCAATTTTTTACTATTCATATCACGAATTTTAAAAATTCCCTAAGAAAAAGATTATTTCATAAAAAACATCATTTATTAAAATATAAGAAGTCATACTAATCCATAAAATCAGTGGATGGAATAGAAAGTTTTAAAATAAATTTATTTTAATATTTATAACCACAATTATTTAAATCCTTTGTTAATAAGGTATTCATTATATCATCATTGGGTACTCATAATATTTAATTATTTGATGTATAAATGTTATAAATAAAATACCATGATGTAGTAATTTTTTTATATTATTAATTAATATTTATAGTCGAATATATCTCTTATATTACCCCATATAAAAATTTATTTTTTAAAAAGGCATGTTTAGGTTATATTTTTCTTCACTTTAAATTAATTATTATAAAATGTAATTTTCAGAAGAAAGTGGTTCCCTGGGGTCAAAAAATGGACCCATGGATGACCATGGTCATAAATACCTCATACAATAGTATTTTAACATGTGTTACGGTAGTTTAATATTATTAAAATTTTATCTTCTAGCATTATTTACGAGATTTACTCTTTAACAATGGTAAATAAAATAATTACTGAAGTAACATTTCATAATGTATAAAAATAAAAGGTACCTACTTACACAACATATACTTCCAGATTCCAAATATGGAATCCATTTCTTCAATGTAAAGACACAAAATATTCAATAAATAATTTCAAATTAAATCATGTTGTCAAAATAAAAATGAATGTTTTTAAAAAGTAATAACTATTAAAAGATTGACATGTGTTAATGACCAATTAAAAAGTGATATTTCATAAAATGAACCACATTGGATTAAATTATACAAATATATTCCAAATAAACTTTAAAATCTATTAAAATTATTATCTAACTATATAAATTAATTAGATGAAAAGGTAGTTTTGAATTAAAATGTGGTATTTTTTACTATTCATTATTAAAACGAACTTTATTAAAAAATTACCATAAATTTATTCAATGTAAATTCGGATTTCCCAGTGTGCCCGAAATGAACCTCCAATGTTTTGTTATGATTTAATTAACAAACATAAGTAGTTTTCCTAAAAAAGGAGAATAACTCTTAAAAAGTTTCCCAAATTTGAAATCTGAGGGCACTATTGCGCTCATGATGGTAGGTTTACCCTAGGCATGACTTATATATTTTGGACGCGAACCTACGACAAGAAAACACCAAAATGGAATAAACATAAATAAAATAGTTAAAGAAAGTTGTTTTATTTTTCAGATGCTTATATATCAGTAATGGTAACTCAGATTAAAAATATGAGACCACCGCTGAACTCGTGATGGTCTGCTTTGTTTATGCTGATACTTACTTTTGCTGGCACGGGCCTCCATAGAAAGTTAATTTTTGGCCGTAAATAAAATAATTAAGTGAAAATTATTTTATTGCATAATATATAACTCCAAAACAGTAACAATGATTGGAAATCTGAGAGTACCGTTTGGTTTGTTAGTGTGTGTTTCACTTAGGGAATGCCTAAACTCAACCAGATCGGGTCGAGGGTGACTGTTAATAATTTTTCCGAACTTTTTTTGAATACGTTCTGTAAACGATTGAGCTGCGTTTTCTAACTTTTGAACCACTGCTCGGATTAAAAATAAAAGGACATCGTTGAATCATCAGGGCTAGTAATCTCTTAAGGGAGACTTCACATTGACTGCAGTAGGTCGGGAGACAAAGTTATGTTTTGTGACATTTTAAATTAAAGAAATGAAATAAATTTGTTATTTTATTCTTTTTCATTTCCTCCAACGGACAAGTTGCAACGTGGGACCAGTGACATGTCAACCAAATAAATATCATGACCTTTCTATTCTATGTAATTTCACCATTGGGGAATTAAGAAGGTTTATAATTAATGGGACTCCATTAATCCCACAAATCTTACCCACCCTCCCCCTCTCCTATTTATATAGAGCTTGGGGAGAGGTGTCGACACTTCTTCGCCAAGTAATGAAGTGTTCATAATGTTTAGTGACACCAAACCCTTATAGAATGGATCTAGTTCCAGTGAGAGGTGATGAGCGACACTGAAACCCCAAACCTGAGATCAACGAACTAGCGACATCATGGGAGGCTAGTTGTGGGGGACAATGACCACAGATCCACTTCCACAAACACGCGCTCACCATCGATCTTGGTGTAGGTGTTTAGTTTATGTTTGAATTTACTTTATTGATTCTTCAAATCCTAAATTCATGATGAAGATGGATAAACTAACATGGCCATCGTCCTGCACATAAACCTTGCTCCTATTTCTTTTTATTCTATGCCAGTTATTAACAAGTTATTCAACACCTAATATTTATTGACGCTGGAAACACTAAGTTTTGATGAGCACGAAATATGGACCTGGAGCCATCGACAAAGAGATCACGAATATAGAATGTTTTATTTTTTTGGGTTTGGAAAGAAGATGCGGTGACTCGCTGAAGAAGGTGGTGGCTGGTACCCGACTGACCATGAGGAAGTAAGGGCGACGCACGTCTATGCCGCCAGGGGATGTGGAGGCCACGACCCATCGTCTATGGTGGGGTAGGGCGGTGGCCTGAAACTCTCCAGCATCATGGTGGAGCGATGGAATGTGTTCGCATTGCCAGTGGTGTAGGGGGGCGCGGCGGAGGCCGAAGGGTGTCCAGCATTCTGGTCAGACGTGGTGGAGCAGCAGTGTGCGACCGCGCCACTAGGAGGAAGTCCAACCGGCCACACCAGACTGGTCAGGACCCCTAATGCGGGTTCCATGTGCCACCCAACCAAATGGTCCGATGGACTGTTCAGGAAAATGGGAAGGGGGGTTTCTCCCCCTTCGGTGCCAACTCAAGCGAAATGTGCACCTAGTAGGCCGCACCGTAGTGGGCTATTCCACAACGGGCCACGGCACCGGGCCTCTCCACTGTGTCGCGCCAGCGGGACTGGACTGCCAATGCCTTGGCCATCTGGACCGGACACGGACCGGGTTGGGCAACCTAAACCGGGTGGGGTTAACCAGAACCCGGTTGGGTCGGCCCAGGCTGGGTCGGGCGGGGTCAGTCTGACCGGTGTCAGAACAAACTCGGGCCCATCTGGACCCAGTCTTGTCTTTTAGGCCATAACTTGTGATCTGAGCATCTTTTTGATGAACCATATGTGGAACCTGAATCCTTGGATAGAGGAAGTCCTATTGGTACACTCCACTTGTGATTTGGATAAGGTTGGACTACGGCCGGTTGGATCACACCCCAAATCCAACCGGTGTCTCAGTGCGGAAATGCTAATAACATACAGAATGAGCATCTGATTGGTGTTTCGTCTATTGTGTTGGGTCCCTTTTTACGTGATGATCCTTTGGGATACTTTTCCATGGATCTTCAGGGCTGTTGAGGTATGACATATGGCTTGGGGCACAGTTCTCCCAAGCGCGATACGTACGGAACCATGTGACTGGATGAGACTTGACGACTGTTGACTGATTCCACTCGGAGTGAATAGACATGCCTAGTGAGGAGGGCCACTCTATGATGTGGAAGACCAACAGTGGGGAGCGCTTCTGTGGGTTGAAGAAAACCCACGATACTCAATATGAGAGGTACCTCAACAGGAAATGAGGGGGACCCTCTCGTTGTGACGCAGTAGTCCCATATTTGGGAGCACCTCTGTGTGACGCGGTATACCCACGGTACTCAATAGGAGAAGTACCTCAGTAGTACATGTTTCATGGGAAGGTATAATGTGTGACGCGACATACCCACTGTACTCAATAGAGGAGAGGTTCTCCAACATCTGAGGCATTTGACGTTGTGACTGGGGATGTTACTTGTTACTACCCGTAGAGAATCATGTGGCTTCCTATCTGCTTCCATAGCGATACTGTATGGGTAAGATTCATAATTTTGTTTCTCAGAGTTTTATACCTGGTGTGAGATAAGACTTTAACTTTTTGGTATTCATTCCCTTATGGAACATTTGAGCTTTGGGATTTTGGGTTGGTTCTTGTGTTTCCTCATGATTGAGATTGGTATAATCGATAAAAAAGGTATATATATGGGGATACACCTATGTAGGGTCGACAGTTGTTTTCAAACATTGTGGTTTATCCTTTGTGCATTTTGTGAGACCGTCAAGGGTCTTGGGGACCCTACTAAGTATCGTTATACTCACCCCTACACTGCCTATGCATGCACCTTGTTCTGTTTGGTGCAGACGATGGGAAACACTGATTGAGGACAAGGGTACGAGGACTGAAGGTAGCTCAGAGGTGGGAATTAGATGAGGAGTACCACATAGACGACCATTCAAGAGCTGTACCTACACATACGGTAGGAACCTTGGTGGGTGGTCACATGATCTCTTTTCAGTTTACTTATACTTTTCAATTATACCTGTACTTTTCAGTTGGGCTTGTATTCTAGCTCCTTTAATTTATGTACACACCTCGTTTACTTTATAGTTTACATTGTGATTAGTTGTGTAAGTTTAGAGGTTAAAAGGAAATGCCTTCCCAGTTTTAGGGAATACGTCTTTCTATTATGTTGACCAGCCCCTAGCCTATGGAAGGTGGACTTGGGGTAGTCATGGAAAGGGCCCTAGGGGATGCGTCGTGACAAATTGGTATCAGAGGCTTTTGGGTATACCGAAGAACTAGGACTATGATCTATTCTATGTGACATTAGTGTTAAATTTTTTGAGTGTGGTTTTCAGTTCGGGGAGTCCAGTGTTGGTATGGTGGCTGACATATCTATACACTAGGACCCTATGTTTTGATTTTTGGCCTACCGGATGAAAACACTAATTTCATGTGTTTTTGAAAAGTTTTTCTTTTTAAATCTTGTGAGTCATCTCACCAGGTATAACATAATGACCATGGAACAGTGGTTCCTTATTATAATTCCACCACTTTGGCATCTAGCTATGATTCTTGAGAGAGTACATGATGATGGCCCACCAAGGGATGAGGCTCAAGTGCAGGCCCCTCTTGCTATGTTGGCACAGTCGGGTGGTGTACCAGCAGCAGCAACACCCGTTGGGATGAAGTCACCACCATCCGCACTGGGGGAGGTTTCACACCAACTGAGAGAATTGCACGAGTGTCAGTGGTGGAGGCCCCGGAGGTTTCCAAGTGAGACATACCCACAAGCGGCTGAGGACTGGATGGAGGTTGTGGTTAGAGTTATCTTCCATGTTGAGACACCAGTAGAACAGATGGTGATCTTAGCTTCTAGTATTCTTTTATGAGTGACCACGAGTATGGTCTACATAGTGATGAGGATTCGGTACGTGGGCCGTTTCCTAAGATAGTACCTTTGGGGAGTGTGTCAGCTATATCACTACTTGTTGGTCAGCAGTTACAACCGGTAGTACTGGAAGGGGAAACAAGTTGTCTTAGTGACTTACACATGTTTCAACATCAGATACCCCTTTGGTTCTGAGGCAAGCCTGACTTATAGGAGGCTAAGGATTGGCATGAGGAGGTGGCTAAGAGTTCCCTATAGTTTCTATAGCTTCGGCATGACAACATGTTGGTTTCTAAGTATTCATTGAGGCGTGCTGAAAATTCCTAGTACTCGATAAATATTATACGATCAGTGCTTCAGGGATTAGAATTCGGAACGTGGTTTGTTTAATGATTTCAAAGCTAGTACTATTCCTCTATTCATTCCTACCTATGTTAGTGTTTGAGAGAGATCATATGCTGTTGAATGTTCTTGGGCTAAGCGAATACAACAAGTGAATATTTGTAGTGGGAAAACATGAAACTATAGCTAGTCTCAGAGACTTAGGAATGTAAAAAAAGTTTTAGGAAGAAGAAAATTTAGGGACAAATAAATATGTTGGGCTTCATAAGTGGGAGCAGATCTAGGAGAACAACATGAGGTGGGGTACATTTCAACATGTTACAAACCCCCCCTATTTGGTTCCCACCAGGATCAGGGAGTTGGAGGATAAGCGAAGGGTGTAGCTACATGCATCCAATGAGAGATACCCAAGTGATCTAGGAATGATTCGATAATCTTTATGTGTATACTAATAACTGCCATATTATTAGACATTGGTACCAATCATTCCTTCCTTCCACAAATCTTGTCCCAAACCTAGAGTTTCCGGTTAAGCCATTGGCTTGACCATAACATCTGGAGATACTATTGGTAGGAGACACTATAATCACACTTACTCCGACTATGTGACTTAACCCTTGAGGTGAGAGTTTTGGTTGGAACCTCCTGGTGGCAGCGTCGAGGCCTTCTGGCGATAGTTTGGGTTTAGACTGGACATCCACAGGTCATACTCATATTGACTATATTAAGAAAAAATGTTTTGGTTTATCTACAAAATTTTTATGGGGTTTTCCTTAGTCATCGAAAAAGGAAACCCATGTTTCATGGGATAAACACTTATGTAGGATGGTGCGGCTGATCACTCGTGAGTCGGTGAACCTTACCCTCGTAGAAGTATATGTTTTGAGTTTTCTATTTTGAGATAGTCTATAAGACTAGGAAGGGGAACGTAGTACATATGAACTCAGCTAGCGATCTAGTATACAGTTGCTGAGTGAGGTGACAGAGCAACAAGACGCTTTGTGGATATCCTACGTGGATCGAGATGGAGCAACTTATCTTTAGTCTTTGATAGACACTTCCCCGCTCGTTCTGCGAGTTAGGGAGGTGAAACCCAGGGACACTGACTATGAGGCTCGACATGCTCAGATATCCGCCATACTGGCACCTGATGGTTTTTTTGGAAGGTGGAGAGCACGTCTTCTTCTTCATAGGAGAAACTATGGTAATAGAGGCGCTACATGAGGAAGTGTCCAGGGAGTTCCATACATACCCTCTAGTGGTACATCATGGAGTAGAGAAGATGTATCAAGACATCTTCTGTTAGTATAGGTGGTCAGGGATGAAGAAATCAGTGTCAGAGTTTGTATCATGATGTCTCACTTGTTAGAAATTGAATACTAAACAGAGCTGGCAGAAGACTTATGCCAACAAGAGATGGAGACCCTTGGAGTTATAGGAGAGGGATCATGTATTCTTGCGAGTCTCTCCTTGATGGGGACAATGGAGTTTTGGTAGGGGAGATAAGTTATCAACATGTTTTATCTATCCTTTTATAATACTTAATAGGATATGTGAGGTTGTATACCGTGTATCCCTTCCACTGTAGTTGGAGAGGGTGCACGATGTCCACCACGTATCCCTACTGAGGAGATACGTACATGGCCCATCTCACATCATCGACCTTTGCGATCTATACTTAGAAGTTTGGACGATGTTTACAGAGGTTCTAGTAGAGATTGAGGATCGACAGGAGAAGGTCCTTCGTGGGTGGTCGATAACTCTAGTGCGCATTCGATGGAAGAACAAGAACCTCTAGGAGATCACATGGGAGCGGGACACTCTGATTCATGCTCAGTACCACCATTTGTATCCTTAGTCTATGTTGTGGATTTCGTGGATTAAAATACCTAATGGTGGGGTAAATGTAATGTCCCGAAATTTATGTATAATGTTTTTTAAATATAAGAAATTATTTCGGGACCGCTAAATCTGACAGAGCGTGATTCCGAGGCCCGGAGTGCCTGGAAAGAATCGTCGAAGTATTGTTATGTTTTAATTAATGCATGTACATAGTTTTCCATTAAAATTGGAATAACTCTAAAATGGTTGCCCAGATTGGAAATCTGAGGGCACCGTTGCGATCAGGATATAGGGTTTACCCTAGGCACGACTTATCTTTTGTCGGCACAAGCCTACGGTGAGAAAACCATAAAATGGCATAACCTTAAATAAAATAACTAAATAAAGATATATTATTTATCAAATTCTTATAACTCATGAATGGTAAATCAGATTAAAAATATAATAAAACCTCTGAACTCATGAGGGTATTATTTATTTAGGAAGTTACATAATTTGGCTAGAGCGTGCCACCAGAGAAAGTTAGTTTTTGGTCATAAATAAAATAATTATGTGAAAATTATTTTATTGTAAAATCTATGATGTCTGAATGGAAACTCGGATTGGAAATTAGATAGTACCATTGGGTCCATTGAGGTGTGATTCACATAGGCATAGCCTAACCATGACTGGCGTAGGTCGAGGGTGACTGCTAGTAATTTTCCAAACTTTTTTTAGGTACGTTCAGTAAATTCTTGAGCAGTGTTTTCTAAGTTTTCAAATAGTGATCTGATTAAAAATTCGAGGACACCATTGAATCCACTTGTTTGACATTCCTTAAGAGATAATTCACTTTGGCCATATTAGGTTTGGAGAATATGTTATGTTTTGGGACTTTTTAAAAGAAGTAAATAAAATAAAATTGTTATTTTATTTTCATTCGTTTCCTCCAACGGACTAGTGGCAACATGGTACCAGTGACGTGTCAATCCAATAATTGGATTTTCATTTCAATTCAATGTAACTGAAACATTGATGAATTAGGATGGTTCCTAATTAATGGGCCTCTATTAATTCCACGAATGTTGCAGACCCTCCAAATATCCTTTTTAAATCTAGTTTTTGTAGAGTTGTCAACCTTGCATCACCAAGCAATGAAGTGCTGACAAAGTTCAGTGAAACAAAACCCTTGGAGGATGGTTCCGGTACTAGTGGGAGGTGATGAACGACACAGATACCAAAAACCCAAGATAGTCGAACGAGTGACATCGTAGGAGGATAGTTGCGGGGGACAACGAACACCGACTCACTACCAAAAACGAGTGCTCACCATCTTTCTTGAGGTAAGGGTTTTATTAATGTATGAATTTACTTTATTGATTATTCCTATCCTAAATTCAGGATAGAGATGGCAAAATGAACATGGCCATCATCCCACAGATATATCTTGATCCTCTTTCTTTTTATTCTTCACGCATTCTCCGTGCGTTCATAAATTCTTAATAATTATTGATGATGGAAGATGGAGTTTTGTTGAGTGCAATATGTGGAAAAGGATCCCTTGAAACAAGGATCGTGAACATGTGATCATTTAATTTTTTGGGTTTGGAAAGAAGTCGTAGTGGCTCGCTGAAGAAGGTGGTGGCCGACACCCAGCCGACCGCAAGGAAGGAAGGGAGGCGCGCGTCCACGACACCGGTTGATGGGGAGGCCACAGCCCGTCGGCCACGGAGGGTCAGGGTTGCACCCGACAACTGGACGATCATGTGGCGGAGCGGTAACACACATCTGTGCCACTAGGGGAGTAGGCGGATGCAACCGCTAGGCCGCGACGGACGCCGAAGGGCGGCCGACCATCTAGTCGGCCATGAGGGAGCAGTGGGGTGTGCCCACGCCACTGGGAGAAAGACCAACCGGCCATCCAACTAGCCGCACCAGACCAGGTGGGACCCCTTTGGTGGGTACCATGTTCCACTCATCCGAACGTTCCGATGAACCATTCTATAAAACCAAAAGGGCGGCGCTCCCCCTTCAGCGCCAGCTTGGGTGGGCCGCGCCAACGGGCCATGCTAGAGGGACTGTCCCACTAAGGCCTAGGCCATCCGAGCCAGACCCGGACAGGGTCCAATTGACCTGAACAAGGTCAGGATGGGCTGGGTTGGTCCGACCGGTGTCAGACTGAATTCGGGCCCATCTGGACCCAGTTTCGCCTTTTAAGACATAACATGTGATCCATGGGTCCGTTTGATGAACTGTCAACAGCTCCGTAATCCTTGGATCGAGACAGTAATTTTTGTATAATCCACATGAGTTTTGGATAAGGTTGGAGTATTGCTAGGTTGGATCCGACCAAGAATCCAACCGGGCTCTCAGAGCGGAAATGCTAATAACTTACAGATCGAGCGTCTGATTGATGCATTGTCTATTGTGTTGGGTCCCTTTTTTATGTGATTAACCCTTGGGATTATTTTTTTTGGAAATTTGGGGCCGTTGAAGTATGAACTGTGTCTTTGGGAGTGGTTATCCCATGCGTGATACGTACGGAACCCAACAACTAGCTGGGACATGATGAATGCTGGCCGTTTCGACTCGGAGTGACTCGACATGCATAGCGGGGAGCACCTATGTGTGATGCGGAAGAACCACATTGGGGAGAACCTCTGTGTGAGGTGACAGACCCATTACATTCAACATGAGGAGTACCACATTAGGCCATGAGGGGGAGCGCCTCTGTGTGATGTGGAAGACCCACAATACTCGACAGGAGGAGTACCTCAGCAGTCCAGGGTCAGTGGGAAGTTCCTCTGTGTGACACGAAAAGCCCATTTTACTAGACAGAGGAGGAGTTATCTAGTAGCCAAGGAGTTTGAATTTGTGACTGTGGATGTTACTTGTTACTATCCCTAGAGAATCCCATGGATAGCTATCAGCTTCTATAGAAATCATGTGCGGGCTAGCTTCATAATTCTGTTTCTCAGAGTTGTTTACCTGGTGTGAGTTGAATCTTTGCCTTTGTGGTATTCTTTCCATCGTGGAATAGTTGAGCTTTGGGATTTTGAATTGGGCATTGTGTGTATGGATGATTGAGATGGGTATAATCGATAACATAGGTATATGTTTGGGTATACACCTAACACTACTACATTAATGGCCATTAGCGACCGCCAAAAGTGGTCGCTAAAGGCCTATTGAGACCGCTTGGCGACCACTTTTGGCGGTTGCTGTTGCTTCGTCGGTAAAGAGAAATAGCGACCGCCAATGGCGTTCGCTAAATCCTTTATCGAAATACAGCGCAAAACTACGCTGTATTGATGATCGGTGGAATCAGCAGCGATGGGCAGGGATGGTGAAGCTTCACGGTCGGTCATGGCGGATCTGCGGCGGTCGGAGGGAATTGAGGTAAGTTGAGGGTGGATGTGGATGGTGGTCCGATATTGTGGGGGATGACGGGCATAACCTACGAGGGGGGTAGGGGGAAGAGAGGGCTGACATAGGCGGTGGCAACGGTGGACGAATGAGGTGGCGCGCGGCGGGGAGATGGCCTGAAGTTGCAGCGGCGAGAAGGAAGTGGGGAATGAAAAGGCGGGAAAAATCCCGCCTTTTTTTAGGCGGGAGTAGCGACCACCATTGGCGGTCGCTAATAGTATTAATAGCGACCGCCAATGGCGGTCGCCCGTGTGCAGGGGCGCAAAAACACAAAAATCTAGTAGTTTAAGTTGGGTTGAAAGTCATTTTTATGCTTTGTGGTTTATCCTTTGTGCATTGTGTTATACCTTCGAGGGTCCCGAGGTCCCTAATGAGTATCTTTATACTCACCCCTACATGGGTTATGCCCACACCTTTATGTGTTTGGTGTAGACGACGGACAATGATGACTGAGGATGAGGGTACCGGGACTGATGGTAGCTCGGAGGTGGGCATTAGACGAGGCGTACTGCAGAGACGACCATTCAATAGATATACCTACCCTTCACATAGCATCCTTGGAGGGTGTTCACATGAAATGTTTTCAGTTTACTTGTACTTTTTAGTTTTACTATTAGTTTTCAGATGGGCTTGTATTCTGGCCCCTTTAGTTCCTGTACACAACATGTTTACTTTATGGTTTACATTGTGGTTAGTTGTGTAATATTAAAGGTTAATAAGACAAAGCCTTCCCATTTTTATGAAATACACCTTTTTGTGCTAGTCTCCAGCCCCTGGCCTATGGAAGGAGAGCATGGGGTAGCCAAAACAAAGGTCTTGGGGGAAGGGTCGTGACAGAAAGTGAAAAAATTAGATTATAAAAGGGTTCTCTATCAAAAGGCGGTAAAACAACCATTTAAAAATATTTGAGTATTTCTTGCTCAAATTCATATTCTTTCTTATATTAAGCCTCAAATTTTTATCTAATAAATGTAAATACATTTAACAAACATGTATAATCATATTTTATTTATATTTATTCATTACCTCGGAAACAATGGCTTGGAACTAACTATCATTTATTATAATATTATTATTATACTATTTATTGGCCTAACTCAAAGTGGTGTGAAACGTAAGGTTTCCCAAAAGACCCATTTTTTTTATGAGTACATTGTCTAACAAATAATCTAATTTAATGTAGAAATAATATCTTATTCATAAATATTAATAGAAATGAAAAAGAATTATTCTATAAATACATTTTTGTGACATATTTCTCCAATTTTAGGAATTTTCTCCTCAAAATTCTAATCACTTATCAAATAAGTGGGGGTATTTTTTCGTCATTGAATTTTCATATTCACGTGTTATCTATTCAACCATATGGTTTTTCACAAAACCATTATCTGATGAATTACCTTATTCTACAACACTTTTTCCCTTTGGTGGTGAAATTGGATAGGTTGTTCCTCATAAAGAACGATTTCCTTCCAACTGAACTATCTCTAGACTCAAAACATGAGATGGATCAACCGTATACATCCTCAAAATTTAATCATAAAAAACATTGTTTACATGAGAAAAACATGGAGGTAAATCCACTCTTTAGAAAACTGATCCAACCATCTCTTAGATTTCATAGGGTCCAATGAACCTTGGGCTCAACTATCCCTTCTAAAAAAACACATCACACATTTCCATAGAGAAAGTTTGAGAAAGACATGATCACCTACCTCAAAAAAAAGATCATTCATCTGGTTATCCGCCGAACTTTTCTACCTGCATTGAGAAATTCTGAAGAGCTTTTCAATCAAATGAATTTTTTCTTCCATATATTTTATAAATTATAGTTCCATCAACATCCTTTCAAATACATCATCCGAAAAAGGAGTTGGACACCACTTTCCATAAGATTTCTCAAATAGTGCCATCAGTATACTAGAATGAAAACTGTTATCATATGAAAACACAACCAAAGAATGATGGTGGTCCAAAATTCCATAGTAATACATTGAATAAGAACTTAGCATACCATCTGATGTTTGAATTGTTCATTTTTACTATCCATATGATTGAGGTTGAAAATATGTACTAAAATTAAATTCAGTTCCCAATGTCTTCTGAAGGCCCTTCAAAAAGATAGAAATATTCCATGATCACAATCAAATACTATGGATAGGGGAACCCCATGTAACCTGACTGTCTCTTTAATGTACAATTTGGAAAGTTGATATAGAGATAGATTATCTTGAATAGGATGAAATGAGAAAATTTATTCAATCGATCAATAATAACCCAAATTTCTTTTTTTCCTCGAGATGTCTTTTTTAATCCCACTATGAAATTGATGGACACATTGTAACATTTCAACTCTGGCATTGGAAAAGGATGTTGCATTCAATTTTGTAACTAACATTCTTCTTTAAACTATTGAAAAGTTGAACACATCACAGAAAAGTCACCAATATGACTTTTCATTCAATCCTACCCTTAATACTCCCAAAGATCTCAGTACATTATTGTATTTCCCAGAAGAAATGAAAATGGAGAACTATGAGCTTCACAAATCAACTCTTTCATCAATTGTGAATCACAAGGCAGACATAAACACTATCCAAACCTCAGAACACAATATTTATAAATGTTAAATATATCTAACATACCCTTCTCAACCAATTATACCTTTTCTGCAACTCAATATCTTCATTATGTGCTTTATTAATTATTTTTGATAAAGATGATTTCACAAACACCTAAAAAAAGAGTGGAATTCCCTACACCAACAACTTCCAATCTAAAATTCATTAAATAAAAAACAAAATGATCTCACTACAATCATTGAATGTTTAATGTTTCATTATTCATTCACCTAAAAGCATCAGCCACATTATTTTCCATTCCTAGATTTTAGTGGATCATGTAATCATAAACCTTACTTAATTCTTGCAATCTCCTCTATCTCATGTTGAATTCATTCAGATTGAATATATACTTAAAAATTTAATGATCAGTATATATTTCACACATTAAACCATACAAAT
The DNA here is from genome assembly GCA_963277665.1 of Viscum album. NCBI lineage: Eukaryota > Viridiplantae > Streptophyta > Magnoliopsida > Santalales > Viscaceae > Viscum > Viscum album. Next base: position 2,099,709,843 of record OY728122.1, read on the forward strand.
GATTCCTCCAAAATTTTAATCCAAAAAGAACAATAGCTAATACCAAATCTTGTGTTGGGGAATTTAACTTATTAGGTTTCAACTGATGGGAAGTACAAGAAATCACCGGATCATTCTTCACAAATACAAAAGCATGTAATTTCAATAAAGCATCAGTATAGATATCAAATTCCCTATTTATGTATGGGAGTTCCAAAACTAGAGCATTCCCTAATATTCATTTCAATTAATCAAAACATTCATCACATTCTTTTGTCAAGATGAATGTAACTCATTTTCTTGTTAACATAGTCAGTGGGTTAGATAACCATGAAAAATGTTCAACAAACCTCTAGTAAAAACATAATTATCCAATAATACTACGATTCATGGTTATATTTGTGGGACTTAGCCATTATTTAACAACTACTTTTTTCAAGATCAACCGTTATGCCATCTTTATAAATAATGTGACCAAGGAATGAAATTTTTTGTTACCAAAACTCACACTTTCTGAATTTACCATACAGTTTCTTTTCTTTTATGGTTTCCAAGAAAACCCATAAATGAATTTCATGATTTTATTTACATTTAGAATATAAAAAATATCATCAATGAAAATAACCCCAATCACATTGAAGAGATCATAGAAAATTATATTTATATGATCCATGAATACAGTTGGTGAATTGGTTAACCTAAAAGTCATAACTAAAAAATCATAATGGAAATATCTAGTATGAAACGTGGCCACCAGAATGTATTCGTACTTTACAGTCAAATGATGGTACCCTGACCTTGAGTCAATCTTCGAACAATATTGAGCTACATGGAACTAGTCAAACAAATCATCGATATATGGAAAATGATACTTGATCTAAAATGTATGTTATTAAATGATCTATAATCAATGAAAGTACTCATTGATACATATTTATTTTTGACAAAAAAAATAGAAGAACCCCATGGTGATGTTTTAGGTTTGAATGAAACCATTATCTAATAACTTTTTCAACTTCTTCATTAACCGAAAAAGATCAATTTGAGACATTCGATAAGGGGCGTTTTGAAATTGGCTTAGCATCAGGAACTAAGTCAACTATTAATTAAACTCCATGGTCTGGTATTATACTAGAAAACTCATCAAAAAATCACATAACGTTACTCATTTACCACTGGCACAACATTAATCTAAATAGTTTCTTTGTTTTCAATAAGATGAGTAGGGTAACATAAATTCCCATCATTTAATAGTTTCTCATCTTCCTGATATGTTATCAAGTGTAAGGGTTCATTCTTGTACAAAAAGTAAAATTCATTCAGAAACAAAACCACTTTTTCTATACAGTCAATATTAGTATGATAAAGGGAAATCCAATCCCAACATAAAATAACATCAAACTCTACTATACAAAAAAGAATAAGGTTTCCAAGTAGATTCTTTCCACACACAAGTATAAGAAAGTTCTTATAATTTCTTTTCTTCTCAACATTTCCTCCTGATGTTTTTAAAATATGCTCATGATTAATATCTTGATTTGTAATTTCAAATATTCTATAAAATTTCCCGAAATTGAAAGAATTTGTAGACCCTAAATCAAACAACAAATTTTCATAATCATAATAAAAAAAATAAAAATTACCTAATACTACTTCACTTGTTGGTCTAAAATCTACTGAAGTGTTAGAAAAAGAATTCACCACCCATATCTTCTTGTAGTTTTGTTTATTTCCTTCATTTGAGTTCTACATTGGACAATAATTTTCATAATGAACCATTTCATTGCACTTAAAACATTTTACCAACTAAAAATCAGATTATGTCTTTCCATTACCCAGATCTTTTTCAGTGCAATTATGAGTCGTATTTCCCATTTTACCACATTAAAAGAATATACTAGAATTAAAAAAGAATTCCACTATTTTCTTCATACCATTATTTTAAAAAACATTAAACTTATGTTTCCTACCATCAAATTTTTTTGAATCATTATTACCCCCATTCTACCACTTCAACCAATTTTTTTTAAAGAACACATGATCATCGACAAACACAATTTCCACCTTCTCTGAACATTGAACTTGTTTTTCTAACTTTTGAACTCACTAAAAACTAATGACCTTAGATGATTTTTCTTTAATCCAAAGAAAAATGATTAATTTTACTATCAATATCCCATATGAAATTTTGAGTATACCTTTACAGTCGTGTAAATTTTACTTCATAAGAAGCCACTGAGTCATCCTCTTGCCTCAATTCTATGAAATATTTTTCTATCATAAGTCAAACTACCTTAAGAAAATATTTCTCAAGAATCATAACTTTGAAATAATCCCAACCAATAGCATAAATATCATCATTATCCATGAGATTTTTTTACCATAGACCACCACTGATCAGCATCACCTTGCCACATAAATTAGTAAGAATACAATTTTAATATTCTGGACACCCCATGACTTAAAAAAATTTTTCTAGTGCTTTAATCCACCCTTAAGGTAGAACATGTTCAGATGATCCTATGAATGATATGGGATGTTGCCTCATGAAATAAAAAACTACTGACATGTTCATATATGGTTGATTAGTATTATCTCTTGCATGTATACACCCATCATTTATATCCTAATTCAATTATGCCATCACTGCAAAAAATTGTTCATATCTGATTCTGACCATCTTAGGTTGTAGATTTGGATGTTTTTTTCCTCTTGATGTCGTCCCATCATAGATTCCTCGATTACTTTGTGGAAAAATATTCTCAATTAAGAAATATCTTAGGCGAATCCACATGGAAATATTCAAATGATATATAATTTCAATCTTACCATAAATAAAAAATAATTTATGGATATTAATTTCCAATATCCAAACTCCTGAAGATTTTTAAACTGACCATTGATACCAACTATAAGGACCCATCCATAAATTTAACATAACCTTGAGTTATTTTAGGAATTAAATATTTAGGATTCTTTTAGGTTTATATTTCTAGATAATAAGGTCAAATCTAAAACATTACATCTAAAAAATGACAAAGTAGATACTTCTACTCTATCCAAATTTTTTCACAATAATGAAACTGCTTTGTAACACCCCCGGATTTCAGAGTGTGTTATTTCTTAAAAATAATTCAATAACTTGCACTACATGCAACACCGAGTTCAATCACACCATTAAAAGAGGTCATGAATAGTATTAAATACATTTTAAACTTTATATAATCCTTATAATTTTAGAATACATATTATGAGTTTCTTAGTCATAATGCAAGAACAGATTCATTTTCAGTATTGCACTTTTATCAACTTTTGATAGTGAAACCTTTTTAAATACAATATTTTAAACTTTTTGACTAAATGGAGACATAAAAAAATTTAAAATGAAACATCCCAAGCTTCCACGGTACGCTTTCCTTTAAATAAAACAGTAGCGTGTGTTGTACGTAACGTCGAGTTTTAACACACACCACAACCGATCAAACTAGCCGTTATGAATAGTAATACCTAAATTTTGAAATTATATATATTTTATATTTGAAAATGGACTTCATTTTTGGATTCTGAATATCGAATTTAGCCTAAGGTGAAATTTTGGTACATTTCGGATAACTTTCATATTTTGATGAATAGTGAAAATTACTAAATTTTAATTAAAAACAACTTTTTTAATCAAAATAATTAATAGTGACAAATTATGAATTTGAGTGGTTTTAAAGTATATTTAGAATATAGTTTTACCATTTAATATAATGTTGGTCATTGGACATAATTTTACAATTAAACCGAACATAAACGAGTGTCAATCTTTTGATAGTTATTATCTCTTAAAAACACGCTTTTTGTTTTGACAGCGGGAATTAATTTTAAATTAATTTCTGCCACTTCTGTGTTTTGAATTTAGGAAAATGGATTCCATATTTGGAATCAGGATGTTCAAATTGTGTAAATAGGTAACTTTTATTTTTAGACATTTTGAATAGTTACTGTGGTAAATATTTTATTTACCATGGTTAAAGGGTAAATCCGGTAAATAAGGGTTAAAAAAATAATATTATAATAATACAAAATTACCCTAAAACGTGTCCTAACCTTATTGGTGGACACATACCCGACCATGGGCATCCTTGGGTCAATATGGGGACCCCTTGGAGCCACTTGTATGTGATAGGGACACATTATATTAATAAAGTTAAAATAAAAAAAAATGGCATAAGCTTACATCTGTTAGAAGAACAATTTTTAAATAGGGTTATACATGTTGGATTTTCGATTATAAATATTAATTAGAAAGATAAAACGATTTCCTACATGATGATATTTTATTTATAATTTTTAGACATCAAATAAGTTAAATTATTAATGACACAATAATGATGCAATGTTTACCTCATAAATAAATCATTGAAATAAATAATATTATAATGATTAAAATATTATCTAAAACCTGTCCAATTCTTATTGGTTGATGTTATTTAGAATATGAGTCATCTTATCTTCGACCTCAATGATTTTTGGACCATTATAAACCGAATATAATTATATTATAAAGTAATACTTTCACTCTTTCCTAAATAGCCCCTCCTCTCCCTTATAAAAGGAGACCACTTCTACTCATTCCTCACACCTCTCAAGCCACTTGGCTCGTCCAAACTCTGCCCAACTAAGCTCCCCACATCCCTCTCCTCCTCCTTGAATCTTCCCCTTAGGCAGAAATCATTTCAAGAAGTCCTTTGGTTCCAACCAAAGCGAGTTACCTAAATTAAAGGTAACGATTTTTCTTAAATTATTTTCATTTATTTTGCTTCTTCAACCCCCAAACTCTTTTTATTTCCTTTCTTTTGTAACAACACCAGTATCCTCAATATACTAGGATGTTGTTATAAGAAGGATTCAAACTACACATACACATAACTCCATCTAATGGATGATGAACATAATGTTTCTGTGGATGGCAAACTAACGCCTCACGAAACGATGATTGTTCAAATACATCTTACCGCCTCTCATGGTGGCCATTATGATGGCTGTAACACCCCAGGATTTCAGAGTGTGTTATTTCTTAAAAATAATTCAATAAATTGCACTACACGCAACACCGAGTTCAATCACACCATTAAAAGAGGTCATGAATAGTATTAACTACATTTTGAACTTTATATAATCCTTATAATTTTAGAATCCCTATTATGAGTTTCTTAGTCATAATGCAAGAACAGATTCATTTTCAGTATTTCACTTTTATCAACTTCTGATAGTGAAACCTTTTTAAATACAATATTTTAAACATTTTGACTAAATGGGGACATCAAAAAAATTTAAAATGAAACACCCCAAGCTTCCACGGTACGTTTCCCTTTGAATAATGTGATAGCGTGTGTTGTACGCAACACCGAGTTCTAACACACCATAACCAATCAAACTAGCCGTTATAAATAGTAATACCTACTTTTTGAAAATATATATATTTTATATTTCAAAATGGACTTCATTTTTGGATTCGGAATATCGAATTTAGCCTAAGGTGAAATTTTGGTACTTTTCGGATAACTTTCATATTTTGATGAATAGTGAAAATTACTAAATTTTAATTAAAAACAACTTTTTTAATCAAAATAATTAATAGTGATAAATTATGAATTTGAGTGGTTTTAAAGTATATTTAGAATATATTTTTACAATTTAATATAATGTTGGTCATTAGACATAATATTACAATTAAACCGAACATAAACAAGTGTCAATCTTTTATAGTTATTATCTCTTAAAAACACGCTTTTTGTTTTGACAGCGGGAATTAATTTTAAATTAATTTCTGCCAATTCTGTGTTTTGAATTTAGAAAAATGGATTCCATATTTGGAATCAGGATGTTCAAATTGTGTAAATAGGTAACTTTTATTTTTAGACATTTTGAATAATTACTGCGGTAAATATTTTATTTACCATGGTTAAGGGTAAATCCGGTAAATAAGGGTTAAAAAATAATATTATAATAATACAAAATTACCCTAAAACGTGTCCTAACCTTATTGGTGGACACATAACCGACCATTGGCATCCTTGGGTCAATTTGGGGACCCCTTGGAGCCACTTGTATGTGGTAGGGACACATTATATTAATAAAGTTAAAATAAAAATAAAAATGGCATAAGCTTACATTGTTTAGAAGAACAATTTTTACATAGGGTTATACATGTTGGATTTTAGATTATAAATATTCATTAGAAAGCTAAAACGATTTCCTAAATAATGATGTTTTATTTATAATTTTTAGACATTAAATATTTTATTTTATTTATGACACAATGATGATGCAGTAATTACTAAAATAGTTAAAAATTAACATAATTGATATTATAAATACCCAAATAAATATAATATGAAACTTTTAATGAATTACAATAATTTTCTAGGATAATATGATATATTAGGATAGATTTAAATGACTTTTTTCGAAGTAATCAATCTGTTATGAGTTTCACAAAAATCAACTATTGAATAGTGTCAAAATTGACATAAAAGAGTTCTTAAAACAAATATTATATTATTAATTGATATTAAATTCCTAAAAATCTAAGGTTCGGCCAAGAGACTTATATTATGATAGGTTAATCATTAATGGACCACTTGGGGGTCGCTTGGATGTATATGGTAAGTTTATTAACCATATAATATAAAAATACAAAGAGACATTGTAAAAGTGAAACTAATTAACTTAGAGTTAATACTTAAAGATAAGGTTAATATAAGTACCCAAACCTGTCTAAATTCTATTGGATGAGTTGTTTTCGACCCATCCCCACCTCAACCTTTGAATAGTCAACTTTGGAGCCATTAGAAACCGAATATGAATTTATTATAAATTAATATTTCTAGCTTTTCCAAAGGTGCCCCTCACCCCTCTTATAAAAGGGCACTCCTCCTTCTCATTTCTTCACACCTCTCAAGCCACTTGGCTCGTCCAAACTCTGCCCAACTAATCTCCCCACATCCCTCTCCTCCTCCTTGAAGCTTCCCCTTAGGCAGAAAGCATTTCAAGAAGTCCTTTGGTTCCAACCAAAGTGAGTTACCTAAATTAAAGGTAACGATTTCTCTTAAATTATTTTCATTTATTTTGCTTCTTCAACCCCCAAACTCTTTTTATTTCCCTTCTTTTGTAACAAAACCAGTATCCTCAATATACTAGGATGTTGTTATAAGAAGGATTAAAACTACACATACACACAACTCCATCTAATGGATGATGAACATAATGTTTCTGTGGATGGCAAACTAACGCCTCACGAAACGATAATTGTTCAAATACATCTTACCGCCTCTCATGGTGGCCATTATGATGGCACTGTAATTAAATATGATATTAATGATATATATTTTATATATAAGCTTCTGTAATTCCATTTTATTTCATACCATTATTTGTTTCATGTTGTATATACATACGATAATTTCATTTGAGGAAGTGCGGACTACCGCCCCCTTAAAATGATATGACTCGTTCATATCACACATGGAACGTATAAAGGATGGTGTTAATGAACTTAAGTAACATATATAAAATATTATATTATACTGGAATAGTAATATACCTATGTATCATTTGGATTCGATTCTTTTAAAATAAAAATTAAATGGAAGTAGCGTTCGTGCGTACGTACGGACTACCGTCTCCATGAACGCGATGAGATTCATTCTCCATCGTATCCATTCAAGTATAATTATCATTTAATGATTTAAAAATGATGTTTAAGGACTTGATATCATTCTGGATATGAATATGATACAACAAACATGACTTATGTAACAAAACATATAAAGAAAATGAGTAAGTTAACACCCGAAACGACGATAATACTAAGATATTATTATCAAATCAATATTAAAAGATCATATATGATATCATATTAATGTATATGATTCTTGTATAATTTAGTAACAATTATTTCACCATTATACAGGAGGTTAACCTACCCCAACCAAGTAAAAGTACAAGGTAAGGGTTTATTTCACAATCTCTTCATTATTCGAGGTTGTTTATACGTAATAATCTACTGGGATCTCTTTATCATCCACATCCATGTTTCTTAAAAATGTATTTCAAAACATTTTTACTATTTACAAGAATATGGGTTAAAGTCATTTATACCCTTGTTTGACTTTTTATAAGTGGTTTATAAAGGAATCTTTCCGTCGTTTTCAAAACAAGGTCCTTTTTAACCTTTTCGACAGAATTGAGGTAAGAATGTTTTTTTTAACTTATACGGCGGGTGCGGTTATTTTCCGCCATTATAAAATCGTCGAAGCTTTCCATACAAGCTTATAAGAATATTTTCAAAGAAAATGTTTTATTTTATATGGATCTTAAATGATTTCAAAATAAAAGGAGATACTTCTTTAAAAAGAATTTTGATTTCATCTATGTCAACATCCTTTGATGCATTTTAAGATTATTTGAAGTTGATTTATTATGATACAAAACTTCTATATTGTATTGAAGTTTTTGTGATATGTTTGACTGTGGATGTGCTATTTTTATACCATTCATAGTTTATGGTGAAATTGTTGACATTTCGTATGCTAGTTTTAATACGAATGTTTATGTTATGTTTAAACCTTTTCATATGGGAATGCATTGGACTTAATAAGTGACGGGTGGAGCCCGCTATAGCTCCTCGATGCATCGGTAGGTCTCATGAGACAAACTAGTGTCTTGGCACAAGGCCTTGACAAAATCTTATTTGTAGTCTTGGCATGAGGCCTTGGCTATGTGGTTATGATAGTCTGGCATTATGCATTCCAACATTATGAAAGTGGTTATTGATATTGCATGTGATTATTCGATTAGTAGAATATCCATGTGAACAAGTAAATGGCATTATTTTATTTTATTTATGCCATACCATGTTGAAAGTTCATGTTTAAAAGGCTTTTGTTTTAGTAATTCATTGCCTTAAATGATTATGATTATTTTGAATGTTCCGCTATATTGTTATCCTTACTGGGCATTTGAGCTCACCCCTTTTCTATGTTTTATTTTTCCCAGGTAGTGAAGAAGTAATTTATGAATGACTTGCAGGGATATTATGAGGGGTTAATAGTGTGGATATGAAGACTTTGTTGTTGTAGTAGTTTTTCACTTTGAAATGTAATGTAAAACTTTATGATTATATCTAGTGTTTCCAAGGCTACTAAACCAACCGGTCTTTCGGGTTTTGATCTTTCTTGTGATCATGCCAATGTTACGAAGTAATGCACCGACTCTGGGTAGCTGGGGTCGGGGCGTTACAGTTGGTATCAGAGGAAGTTTAGTACAAACCTTGGAAGCTAGATTTAGATAAACTCTGATTAGAGCACGTAGACCTAAGATGAGCTTTGAGGATTGGTGTAGAAGAACTTCCTAGAATTTTGGTATTGTAGAGATTTTGTGAGTTTTCCGAGCAATACATCCCTGTCTGGATACGAGCAGGTAGAGGCGGCTCTGGCACAGATGTACCTAGGGGTAAAACCTGAAAACACCGCTTTGAGCTAGACTCGAACGGGAACTGGTGCACGACAACGGGCCTTGTTGCACTCTTGGTTACGACACTCCCGGGGGATATGCTTAGGATAATTCTCATTTTCTTTACAAACCATTATGAAGGGTTTATGTGTATATACTTCCTCAAAGAAAACATTTTTATGATTATGGATTATATCCATAAATAGTTCAATTTATGTTAAGTGTTTTATAAGTATGGGATTATGTATTTTGACTCATAAACTAATCTAGTTTATGACATTGTTTAGAAATGGAGCCCAGTAGAAGGAATTATAACTCCAGAAATGCACATGATTCAAAGAGAAGGAAGGATCGTATCTCTCATGGTCTTAAGCTAGAATTTATAAGAGAAATAGTCTCCCATGTATTATCATCATATGAAGAAATAATATCATGTGTTGATAAGATAAGTAAAGAGTTTACTGAGTCCTATGGCTTTGAAGGGAAGCAAGAGAAGAAAAGGATGGAAGAGAGAAAGATGGATAAAGGGAAGAGGGAAAAGAAGAATTTTCCCATATGTGGTAACTGTGGAAAGAGACACCCTGGAACTTGCTTGAAAGGAATGGGAGTTTGTTATAAGTGTGGAGGAAAAGGGCACAAAGTACGTGACTGCAAGGGTAAGAAAATGGTTTCAAATGTACAATGCTTCATTTGCAAGGAGTTTGGACACTACGCGAACCTATTTCCCAGTCATCAGACTATGCCGCAAATGATGTTATTGGATAATAATCATGTTATGATACTACCACAGATGAAGAGGGATGATTAGAGTTCTTATGTTGATTATGTCAATTGAGTGTTGTATCAACAATGTACTTGTTACAATAATCATGGAGTATATAAGGATTGTACTGCAGTACTATTTCATTAAGGACTTGAGATTGTGTGGAACAAAGAAAAGTGACTCAATAGCAGGATAAATTTTTGGAAAATATATGGTTGAGATAATGATAAATCATAATATAGTTCTGATACTGAGGTAGTGATTTTGGAATAATATGTGATTGTTTTGGATAAATTATATTGGATATTCTTGACTACCTTGGAACTGATTAATGATTTGTATATTCCATCATTGTTGGGGTTTAAAACATTTTTGGATTAATGAAGTATATCCAGCATTCTATATGGAATAAGGGAGCAAGAATGTAATCAATAAGGAATATGGTAATACATGATGAAGGTATTCATATTCTATTACGGGGTAAAAAGGATCTATATTATGTTTACCTTCCTTATAAATGTTGGACTGTGAGTTTAGACAGAAGTATTTTGGATAGTTCTAGTTTGGATTATTTTGGATTGCCAAAAAAGGACATCCCGGAGGTCGGGCGGCAACCCGTCGCGTCCGGAAAGGCTGCGAGACTTGAACCCGCAACCGAAGGGCGACAAGGGTGTATCACCTACCACTAGCCCAAGAGATGTCCTGGATTAAATAATGTAGTTTTTTTTAAAAGATCTGGTAGATGAATTATAAATTCGTTTATTTTGGAACCCTGTATGAATAGTATAAATATAATTTGTTTTACGAGTGAAAGATGAGTTTATGATAGAAATTTATTAATGGACAAAACTCTAATTATAAAGTAAGTATATATCCTTATGATCATAGCCAATCTCATAAATAAATTCCTCAATATTAAGAAAAGAAACTTAGAACAAAAATGTTGTCCTAGATGGTACCTTAAATCATCACTAATTTATGGCTTTGGGATTGTTGGCCTTTTCATAGCCATGTTCTCTACCACTCTCCATCAGATAATTGATGGTTAGATTTCTCTTCCATATCCATATTTTCCTACATGGAACCCTAGTATGTGTTATTTTCGGTAATCTTCATACTTTCCACTCTTTATTTTAAATAGAGGCCTCATTAATTCATTTTTCGATGTGGGATTTCAACTAAGATATTTTGAAATGTCAAAAATGTGTTGTCCCAATACCATATATTTTGTTGAACCGATGGTACTTCAAATCATCATGGATTGATGAGTTTAAGGACCTCAATTTTATACTTGTTTGTGATTGATGACCTCAATCACTACCTATAAATATTTACGTTTTTCCTCCAATTATATGTCTCTAATTGCCACCAATGTTCTCCTAATCGAGATCATAATTTGGTGGTGACCCTTTAATTTCTCTTTTCATCATATTAAGACTAAATTTTAGTAACCCAATTTCCAATGTGGGTTTTCCCACAAATATATTTTCTACTTTCAACCTTTTATTTTCGAAGAACAATTTCAAATTGCGAGGACGCAATTTATTGAAGGAGGGGAGAATGTAACACCCCAGGATTTCAGAGTGTGTTATTTCTTAAAAATAATTCAATAACTTGCACTACACGCAACACCGATTTCAATCACACCATTAAAAGAGGTCATGAATAGTATTAACTACATTTTGAACTTTATATAATCCTTATAATTTTTGAATCCCTATTATGAGTTTCTTAGTCATAATGCAAGAACAGATTCATTTTCAGTATTTCACTTTTATCAACTTCTAATAGTGAAACCTTTTTAAATACAATATTTTAAACATTTTGACTAAATGGGGACATCAAAAAATTTAAAATGAAACACCTCATGCTTCCACGGTACGTTTCCCTTTGAATAATGTGATAGCGTGTGTTGTACGCAACACCGAGTTCTAACACACCATAACCAATCAAACTAGCCGTTATAAATAGTAATACCTACTTTTTGAAAATATATATATTTTATATTTCAAAATGGACTTCATTTTTGGATTCGGAATATCGAATTTAGCCTAAGGTGAAATTTTGGTACTTTTCGGATAACTTTCATATTTTGATGAATAGTGAAAATTACTAAATTTTAATTAAAAACAACTTTTTTAATCAAAATAATTAATAGTGATAGATTATGAATTTGAGTGGTTTTAAAGTATATTTAGAATATATTTTTACAATTTAATATAATGTTGGTCATTAGACATAATTTTAAAATTAAACCGAACATAAACAAGTGTCAATCTTTTGATAGTTATTATCTCTTAAAAACACGCTTTTTGTTTTGACAGCGGGAATTAATTTTAAATTAATTTCTGCCACTTCTGTGTTTTGAATTTGGAAAAATGGATTCCATATTTGGAATCAGGATGTTCAAATTGTGTAAATAGGTAAATTTTATTTTTAGACATTTTGAATAATTACTGCGGTAAATATTTTATTTACCATGGTTAAGGGTAAATCCGGTAAATAAGGGTTAAAAAATAATATTATAATAATACAAAATTACCCTAAAACGTGTCCTAACCTTATTGGTGGACACATACCCGACCATGGGCATCCTTGGGTCAATTTGGGGACCCCTTGGAGCCACTTGTATGTGGTAGGGACACATTATATTAATAAAGTTAAAATAAAAATAAAAATGGCATAAGCTAACATCGTTTAGAAGAACAATTTTTACATAGGGTTATACATGTTGGATTTTAGATTATAAATATTCATTAGAAATCTAAAACGATTTCCTAAATAATGATGTTTAATTTATAATTTTTAGACATTAAATAATTTATTTTATTTATGTCACAATGATGATGCAGTAATTACTAAAATAGTTAAAAATTAACATAATTGATATTATAAATACCCAAATAAATATAATATGAAACTTTTAATGTATTACACTAATTTTCTAGGATAATATGATATATTAGGATTGATTTAAATGACGTTTTTCGAATTAATCAATCTGTTATGAGTTTCAAAAAAATCAACTATTGAATAGTGTCAAAATTGACATAAAAGAGTTCTTAAAACAAATATTATATTATTAATTGATATTAAATTCCTAAAAATCTAAGGTTCGACCAAGAGACTTATATTATGATAGGTTAATCATTAATGGACCACTTGGGGGTCTCTTGGATGTATATGGTAAGTTTATTAACCATATAATATAAAAATACAAAGAGACATTGTAAAAGTGAAACTAATTAACTTAGAGTTAATACTTAAAGATAAGGTTAATATAAGTACCCATACCTGTCTAAATTCTATTGGATGAGTTGTTTTCGACCCATCCCCACCTCAACCTTTGAATAGTCAACTTTGGAGCCATTAGAAACCGAATATGAATTTATTATAAATTAATATTTCTAGCTTTTCCAAAGGTGCCCCTCACCCCTCTTATAAAAGGGCACTCCTCCTTCTCATTTCTTCACACCTCTCAAGCCACTTCGCTCGTCCAAACTCTTCCCAACTAAGCTCCCCACATCCCTCTCCTCCTCCTTGAAGCTTCCCCTTAGGCAGAAAGCATTTCAAGAAGTCCTTTGGTTCCAACCAAAGTGAGTTACCTAAATTAAAGGTAACGATTTCTCTTAAATTATTTTCATTTATTTTGCTTCTTCAACCCCCAAACTCTTTTTATTTCCCTTCTTTTGTAACAACAACAGTATCCTCAATATACTAGGATGTTGTTATAAGAAGTATTCAAACTACACATACACACAACTCCATCTAATTGATGATGAACATAATGTTTCTGTGGATGGCAAACTAACGCCTCACGAAACGATGATTGTTCAAATACATCTTACCGCCTCTCATGGTGGCCATTATGATGGCACTGTAATTAAATATGATATTAATGATATATATTTTATATATAAGCTTCTGTAATTCCATTTTATTTCATACCATTATTCGTTTCATGTTGTATATACATACGATAATTTCATTTGAGGAAGTGCGGACTACCGCCCCCTTAAAATGATATGACTCGTTCATATCACACATGGAACGTATAAAGGATGATGTTAATGAACTTAAGTAACATATATAAAATATTATATTATACTGGAATAGTATTATACCTATGTATCATTTGGATTCGATTCTTTTAAAATAAAAATTAAATGGAAGTAGCGTTCGTGCGTACGTACGGACTACCGTCTCCACGAACGCGATGAGATTCATTCTCCATCGTATCCATTCAAGTATAATTATCATTTAATGATTTAAAAATGATGTTTAAGGACTTGATATCATTCTGGATATGAATATGATACAACAAACATGACTTATGTAACAAAACATATAAAGAAAATGAGTAAGTTAACACCCGAAACGGCGATAATACTAAGATATTATTATCAAATCAATATTAAAAGATCATATATGATATCATATTAATGTATATGATTCTTGTATAATTTAGTAACAATTATTTCACCATTATACAGGAGGTTAACCTACCCCAACCAAGTAAAAGTACAAGTTAAGGGTTTATTTCACAATCTCTTCATTATTCGAGGTTGTTTATACGTAATAATCGACTGGGATCTCTTTATCATCCACATCCATGTTTCTTAAAAATGTATTTCAAAACATTTTTACTATTTACAAGAATATGGGTTAAAGTCATTTATACCCTTGTTTGACTTTTTATAAGTGGTTTATAAAGTAATCTTTCCGTCGTTTTCAAAACAAGGTCCTTTTTAACCTTTTCGACAGAATTGAGGTAAGAATGTTTTTTTTAACTTATACGGCGGGTGCGGTTATTTTCCGCCATTATAAAATCGTCGAAGCTTTCCATACAAGCTTATAAGAATATTTTCAAAGAAAATGTTTTATTTTATATGGATCTTAAATGATTTCAAAATAAAAGGAGATACTTCTTTAAAAAGAATTTTGATTTCATCTATGTCAACATCCTTTGATGCATTTTAAGATTATTTGAAGTTGATTTATTATGATACAAAACATCTATATTGTATTGAAGTTTTTGTGATATGTTTGACTGTGGATGTGCGATTTTTATACCATTCATAGTTTATGGTGAAATTATTGACATTTCGTATGCTAGTTTTAATACGAATGTTTATGTTATGTTTAAACCTTTTCATATGGGAATCCATTGGACTTAATAAGTGACGGGTGGAGCCCGCTATATCTCCTCGATGCATCGGTAGGTCTCATGAGACAAACTAGTGTCTTGGCACAAGGCCTTGACAAAATCTTATTTGTAGTCTTGGCACGAGGCCTTGGCTATGTGGTTATGATAGTTTGGCATTATGCATTCCAACATTATGAAAGTGGTTATTGATATTGCATGTGATTATTCGATTAGTAGAATATCCATGTGAACAAGTAAATGGCATTATTTCATTTTATTTATGCCATACCATGTTGAAAGTTCATGTTTAAAAGGCTTTTGTTTTAGTAATTCATTGCCTTAAATGTTTATGCTTATTTTGAATGTTCCGCTATATTGTTATCCTTACTGGGCATTTGAGCTCACCCCTTTTCTATGTCTTATTTTTCCCAGGTAGTGAAGAAGTAATTTATGAATGACTTGCAGGGATATTATGATGGGTTAATAGTGTGGATATGAAGACTTTGTTGTTGTAGTAGTTTTTCACTTTGAAATGTAATGTAAAACTTTATGATTATATCTAGTGTTTCCAAGGCTACTAAACCAACCGGTCTTTCGGGTTTTGATCTTTCTTGTGATCATGCCAATGTTACGAAGTAATGCACCGACTCTGGGTAGCTGGGGTCGGGGCGTTACAATGGCACTGTAATTAAATATGATATTAATGATATATATTTTATATATAAGCTTCTGTAATTCCATTTTATTTCATACCATTATTCGTTTCATGTTGTATATACATACGATAATTTCATTTGAGGAAGTGCGGACTACCGCCCCCTTAAAATGATATGACTCGTTCATACCACACATGGAACGTAAAAAGGATGGTGTTAATGAACATAAGTAACATATATAAAATATTATATTATACTGGAATAGTAATATACCTATGTATCATTTGGATTCGATTCTTTTAAAATAAAAAATTAAATGGAAATAGCGTTCGTGCGTACGTACGGACTACCGTCTCCACGAACGCGATGAGATTCATTCTCCATCGTATCCATTCAAGTATAATTATCATTTAATGATTTAAAAATGATGTTTAAGGACTTGATATCATTCTGGATATGAATAAGATACAACAAACATGACTTATGTAACAAAACATATAAAGAAAATGAGTAAGTTAACACCCGAAACGACGATAATACTAAGATATTATTATCAAATCAATATTAAAAGATCATATTTGATATCATATTAATGTATATGATTCTTGTATAATTTAGTAACAATTATTTCACTATTATACAGGAGGTTAACCTACCCCAACCAAGGAAAAGTACAAGGTAAGGGTTATTTCACAATCTCTTCATTATCCGAGGTTGTTTATACGTAATAATCTACTGGGATATCTTTATCATCCACATCCATGTTTCTTAAAAATGTATTTCAAAACATTTTTACTATTTACAAGAATATGGGTTAAAGTCATTTATACCCTTGTTTGACTTTTTATAAGAGGTTTATAAAGGAATCTTTCCGTCGTTTTCAAAACAAGGTCCTTTTTAACCTTTTCGTCAAAATTGAGGTAAGAATGTTTTTTTTAACTTATACGGCGGGTGCGGTTATTTTACGCCGTTATAAAATCTTCAAAGTTTTCCTTACAAGCTTATAAGAATATTTTCAAAGAAAATATTTTATTTTATATGGATCTTAAATGATTTCAAAATAAAAGGAGATACTTCTTTAAAAAGAATTTTGATTTCATCTATGTCAACATCCATTGATGGATTTTAAGATTATTTGAAGTTGATTTATTATGATACAAAACTTCTATATTGTATTGAAGGTTTTGTGATATGTTTGACTGTGGATGTGCTATTTTAATACCATTCATAGTTTATGGTGAAATTATTGACATTTCGTATGCTAGTTTTAATACGAATGTTTATGTTATGTTTAAACCTTTTCATATGGGAATGCATTGGACTTAATAAGTGACGGGTGGAGCCCGCTATAGCTCCTCGATGCATCGGTAGGTCTCATGAGACAAACTAGTGTCTTGGCACAAGGCCTTGACAAAATCTTATTTGTAGTCTTGGCACGAGGCCTTGGCTATGTGGTTATGATAGTCTGGCATTATGCATTCCAACATTATGAAAGTGGTTATTGATTTTCACATGTGATTATTCGATTAGTAGAATATCAATGTGAATAAGTAAATGGCATTATTTCATTTTATTTATGCCATACCATGTTGAAAGTTCATGTTTGAAAGGCTTTTGTCTTAGTTATACATTGCCTTAAATGTTTATTCTTATTTATGAAAGTTTCCGCTATATTGTTATCCTTACTGGGCGTTTGAGCTCACCCCTTTTCTATGTTTTATTTTTCCCAGGAAGTGAAGAGGTAAATTATGAATGACCTGCAGGGATATTATGTGGGGATATGAGTGTGAATTATGAAGGCATTATGTTGTTGTAGTAGTTTTTCATTTCATGATGTAATGTAAAACTTATGAATATATCTAGTGTTTCCAAGGCTACTAAACCAATCGGTCTTTTGAGATTTGATCTTCTTGTGATCATGCCAATGTTATGTAATAATGCACCGACTCTGGGTAGCTGGGGTCGGGGCGTTACAGTTGGTATCAGAGGAAGTTTAGTACAAACCTTGGAAGCTAGATTTAGATAAACTCTGATTAGAGCACGTATACCTAAGATGAACTTTGAGGATTAGTATAGAAGAACTTCCTAGAATTTTGGTATTGTAGAGATTTTGTGAGTTTTCCGAGCAATACATCCCTGTCTGGATACGAGCAGGTAGAGGCGGCTCTGGCACAGATGTACCTAGGGGTAAAACCCGAAAACACCGCTTTGAGCTAGACTCGAACGGGAACTGGTGCACGACAACGGGCCTTGCTGCACTCTTGGTTACGACACTCCCGGGGGATATGCTTAGGATAACTCTCATTTTATTTACAAATCATTATGAAGGGTTTATGAGTATATAATTCCTCAAAGAAAACATTTTTATGATTATGGATTATATCCATAAATAGTTCAATTTATGTTGAGTGTTTTATAAGTATGGGATTATGTATTTTGATTCATAAACTGATCTAGTGTATGCCATTGTTTAGAAATGGCGCCCAGTAGAAGGAATGAGAACTCCAGATATGCACATGATCCAAAGAGAAGGAAGGATCATATATTTCATGGAATTAAGCTAGAATTTATAAGAGAAATAGTCTCTCATGTATTATCATCATATGAAGAAATAATATCCTGTGTTGATAAGATATGTAAAGAGTTTACTGAGTCCTATGGCTTTGAAGGGAAACAAGAGAAGAAAAGGATAGAAGAGAGAAAGATGGATAAAGGGAAGAGGGAAAAGATGAATTTTCCTATATGTGGTAACTGTGGAAAGAAACAAACTGGAACTTGCCTGAAAGGAATGGGAGTTTGTTATAAGTGTGGAGGAAAAGGGCACAAAGTACATGACTGAAAGGGTAAGAAAATGGTTTCAAATGTACAATGCTTCATTTGCAAGGAGTTTGGACACTACGCGAACCTATGTCCCAGTCATCAGAATATGCCGCAAATGATGCTATTGGATAATAATCAAGTTATGATACTACCACAGATTAAGAGGAATGATTAGATTTATTATGTTGATTATGTCAATTGAGTGTTGTATCAACAATGTACTTGTTATAATAATTATGGAGTATATAAGGATTGTACTGCAGTACTATTTCATTAAGGACTTGAGATGGTGTGGAAGAAAGAAAAGTGACTCAGTAGCAGGTTAAATGTTTGGAAAATATATGGTTGAGAGAAAGATAAACCATAATATGGTTCAGATACCGAGGTGGTGATTTTAGAATAATACATGATTTATTTGGATAAATTATATTGGATATTATTTACTACCTTGAAGCTGATTAATGATTTGTATATTCCATCATTGTTGGGGTTTAAAACATTTTTGGATTAATGAAGTATATCCAGCATTCTATATGGAATAGGGGAGCATGAATGTAATCAATAAGGAATATGGTAATTCAAGATGTTTCAGTTTATTAAAAGAATACAAGATGAAGATATTCATATGCTATTGCGGGGTAAAAAGGATCTATATTATGTTTACCTTCCTTATAAATGTTGGACTGTGAGTTTGGACAGAAGTATTTTGGATAGTTCTAGTTTGGATAATTTTGGATTACCATAAAAGGAAAACCCGGAGGTTGGGCGGAAACCCGTCGCGTCCGGCAAGGCTGCAAGACTTGAACCCGCAACTGAAGGGCGACAAGGGTGTATCACCTACCACTGGCCCATGAGATGTCCTGGATTAAATAATGTTGTTTTTTTTAAAAGATCTGGTAGGTGAATTATAAATTCATTTATTTTGGAACCCTGTACGAATAGTATAAATAAATAAAAAATTACATTCTATTATCTTTTAGAGTGAAAGATGAGTTTGTGGTAGAAACGTATTAATGGATAAAACTCTGATTATAAAGTAAGTAGATCCCCTTATGATCTTAGCCAATCTCATAAATAAATTCCTCAACATTAATAAAAGGAACTTAGAACAAAAATGTTTCCCTAGATGGTACCTTAAATCATCACTAATTTATGGCTTTGGGATTGTTGGACTTTTCATAGCCATGTTCTCTACAACTCTCCATCAGATAATTGATGATTAGATTTCTCTTCCATATCCATATTTTCCTACATGGAACCCTAGTATGTGTTATTTTCGGTAATCTTCATACTTTCCACTTTTTTTTTTAAATAGAGGACTCATTAATTCATTTTTCGATGTGGGATTTCAACTAAGAAATTTTGAAACGTAAAAAAATGTGTTATCCTAATACCCTATGTTTTGTTGAACCGATGGTATTTCAAATCATCATAGATTGATGAGTTTAAGGACCTCAATTTTTTACTTGTTTGTGATTGATGACCTCAATCACTACCTATAAATATTTACGTTTTTCCTCCAATTATATGTCTCTAATTGCCACCAATGTTCTCCTAATCGAGATCATAATTTGGTGGTGACCCTTTCATTTCTCTTTTCCTCATATTAAGACTAAATTTTAGTAACCCAATTTCCGATGTGGGTTTTCCCACAAATATATTTTCTATTTTCAACCTTTTATTTTCGAAGAACAATTTCAAATTGCGAGGACGCAATTTATTGAAGGAGGGGAGAATGTAACACCCCAGGATTTCAGAGTGTGTTATTTCTTAAAAATAATTCAATAACTTGAACTACACGCAACACCGAGTTCAATCACACCATTAAAAGAGGTCATGAATAGTATTAACTACATTTTAAACTTTATATAATCCTTATAATTTTAGAATCCATATTATGAGTTTCTTAGTCATAATGCAAGAACAGATTCATTTTCAGTATTGCACTTTTATCAACTTTTGATAGTGAAACCTTTTTAAATACAATATTTTAAACTTTTTGACTAAATGGAGACATAAAAAAATTTAAAATGAAACATCCCAAGCTTCCACGGTACGCTTTCCTTTGAATAAAACAGTAGCGTGTGTTGTACGCAACGTCAAGTTTTAACACACACCACAACCGATCAAACTAGCCGTTATGAATAGTAATACCTAAATTTTGAAATTATATATATTTTATATTTGAAAATGGACTTCATTTTTGGATTTGGAATATCGAATTTAGCCTAAGGTGAAATTTTGGTACATTTCGGATAACTTTCATATTTTGATGAATAGTGAAAATTACTAAATTTTAATTAAAAACAACTTTTTTAATCAAAATAATTAACAGTGAAAAATTATGAATTTGAGTGGTTTTAAAGTATATTTAGAATATATTTTTACCATTTAATATAATGTTGGTCATTGGACATAATTTTACAATTAAACCGAACATAAACGAGTGTCAATCTTTTGATAGTTATTATCTCTTAAAAACACGCTTTTTGTTTTGACAGCGGGAATTAATTTTAAATTAATTTCTGCCACTTCTGTGTTTTGAATTTAGGAAAATGGATTCCATATTTGGAATCAGGATGTTCAAATTGTGTAAATAGGTAACTTTTATTTTTAGACATTTTGAATAGTTACTGTGGTAAATATTTTATTTACCATGGTTAAAGGGTAAATCCGGTAAATAAGGGTTAAAAAATAATATTATAATAATACACAATTACCCTAAAACGTGTCCGAACCTTATTGGTGGACACATACACGACCATGGGCATCCTTGGGTCAATTTGGGGACCCCTTGGAGCCACTTGTATGTGGTAGGGACACATTATATTAATAAAGTTAAAATAAAAATAAAAATGGCATAAGCTTACATCTTTTAGAAGAACAATTTTTACATAGGGTTATACATGTTGGATTTTCGATTATAAATATTTATTAGAAAGATAAAAAGATTTCCTACATGATGATATTTTATTTATAATTTTTAGACATCACATAAGTTAAATTATTAATGACACAATAATGATGCAATGTTTACCTCATTAATAAATCATTGAAATAAATAATATTATTATGATTAAAATATTATCTAAAACCTGTCCAATTCTTATTGGTTGATTTTATTTAGAATATGAGTCATCGTATCTTCTACCTCAATTATTTTTGGACCATTATAAACCGAATATAATTATATTATAAAGTAATACTTTCACTCTTTCCTAAAGAGCCCCTCCTCTCCCTTATAAACGGAGACCACTTCTACTCATTCCTCACACCTCTCAAGCCACTTGGCTCGTCCAAACTCTGCCCAACTAAGCTCCCCACATCCCTATCCTCCTCCTTGAAGCTTCCCCTTAGGCAGAAATCATTTCAAGAAGTCCTTTGGTTCCAACCAAAGCGAGTTACCTAAATTAAAGGTAACGATTTCTCTTAAATTATTTTCATTTATTTTGCTTCTTCAACCCCCAAACTCTTTTTATTTCCTTTCTTTTGTAACAACACCAGTATCCTCAATATACTAGGATGTTGTTATAAGAAGGATTCAAACTACACATACACAGAACTCCATCTAATGGATGATGAACATAATGTTTCTGTGGATGGCAAACTAACGCCTCACGAAACGATGATTGTTCAAATACATCTTACCGCCTCTCATGGTGGCCATTATGATGGAACTGTAATTAAATATGATATTAATGATATATATTTTATATATAAGCTTCTGTAATTCCATTTTATTTCATACCATTATTCGTTTCATGTTGTATATACATACGATAATTTCATTTGAGGAAGTGCGGACTACCGCCCCCTTAAAATGATATGACTCGTTCATACCACACATGGAACATATAAAGGATGGTGTTAATGAACTTAAGTAACATATATAAAATATTATATTATACTGGAATAGTAATATACCTATGTATCATTTGGATTCGATTCTTTTAAAATAAAAAATTAAATGGAAATAGCGTTCATGCGTACGTACGGACTACCGTCTCCACGAACGCGATGAGATTCATTCTCCATCGTATCCATTCAAGTATAATTATCATTTAATGATTTAAAAATGATGTTTAAGGACTTGATATCATTATGGATATGAATAAGATACAACAAACATGACTTATGTAACAAAACATATAAAGAAAATGAGTAAGTTAACACCCGAAACGACGATAATACTAAGATATTATTATCAAATCAATATTAAAAGATCATATATGATATCATATTAATGTATATGATTCTTGTATAATTTAGTAACAATTATTTCACTATTATACAGGAGGTTAACCTACCCCAACCAAGGAAAAGTACAAGGTAAGGGTTATTTCACAATCTCTTCATTATCCGAGGTTGTTTATACGTAATAATCTACTGGGATATCTTTATCATCCACATCCATGTTTCTTAAAAATGTATTTCAAAACATTTTTACTATTTACAAGAATATGGGTTAAAGTCATTTATACCCTTGTTTGACTTTTTATAAGAGGTTTATAAAGGAATCATTCCGTCGTTTTCAAAACAAGGTCCTTTTTAACCTTTTCGACAAAATTGAGGTAAGAATGTTTTTTTAACTTATACGGCGGGTGCGGTTATTTTACGCCGTTATAAAATCATCAAAGTTTTCCTTACAAGCTTATAAGAATATTTTCAAAGAAAATGTTTTATTTTATATGGATCTTAAATGATTTCAAAATAAAAGGAGATACTTCTTTAAAAAGAATTTTGATTTCATCTATGTCAACATCCTTTGATGGATTTTAAGATTATTTGAAGTTGATTTATTATGATACAAAACTTCTATATTGTATTGAAGGTTTTGTGATATGTTTGACTGTGGATGTGCTATTTTTATACCATTCATAGTTTATGGTGAAATTATTGACATTTCGTATGCTAGTTTTAATACGAATGTTTATGTTATGTTTAAACCTTTTCATATGGGAATGCATTGGACTTAATAAGTGACGGGTGGAGCCCGCTATAGCTTCTCGATGCATCGGTAGGTCTAATGAGACAAACTAGTGTCTTGGCACAAGGCCTTGACAAAATCTTATTTGTAGTCTTGGCACGAGGCCTTGGCTATGTGGTTATGATAGTCTGGCATTATGCATTCCAACATTATGAAAGTGGTTATTGATTTTTACATGTGATTATTCGATTAGTAGAATATCAATGTGAATAAGTAAATGGAATTATTTCATTTTATTTATGCCATACCATGTTGAAAGTTCATGTTTGAAAGGCTTTTGTCTTAGTTATAAATTTCCTTAAATGTTTATTCTAATTTATGAAAGTTTCCGCTATATTGTTATCCTTACTGGGCGTTTGATCTCACCCCTTTTCTATGTTTTATTTTTCCCAGGAAGTGAAGAGGTAAATTATGAATGACCTGCAGGGATATTATGCGGGGATATGAGTGTGAATTATGAAGGCATTATGTTGTTGTAGTAGTTTTTCATTTTATGATGTAATGTAAAACTTATGAATATATCTAGTGTTTCCAAGGCTACTAAACCAATCGGCCTTTCGAGATTTGATTTTCTTGTGATCATGCCAATGTTATGTAATAATGCACCGACTCTGGGTAGCTGGGGTCGGGGCGTTACATCCTTAAACAAAACCAGAATTATTTTCTATATATAAATCTTCTTGAATTATTCCGTTCTCTTACCCGTCCTTGTACCCTGTGAAAAACATTTCAAAAACTTGGGATGACCATAAAAATATTATTATGATCTATAAAATAAAAAAATAAAACATTATCCTATAAATACATAGAAATAAATGAAATAATATTTTCAATCATAAAACCTAATCTCATCAACACACGTAATGAAATCATAAGATTTATGAATAAAACATTGAAATCATAAATCATAATGATAAGTTGTGGAATCCATAACTTACATACATTTTAGCTTCCCTGGTTTATAGGGAGTTAAGTTTGGAATACCCATCACAGTATATTCTCTAAGTCTCTTAGGTGAAACATTAACACTTACCTCCGTAATATTACTCAATGAATTGGAAATAAATATTAGTATCACCCACCCTAGAATTATCATTGAACCACCAATATACGTAAATAAGTCCAATGAACCATAACATGATAATAACACATAAAAAAGCATAAATGATAGATACCAATTCCACATTGAGATAAAAATATACCATTTAAAACTAGTGAAATACTTATTTCTTTCCCAAGTCCATTTTCAATACAAAAAATACATAAAATAGTTATAGGGTATTTATCTTCCTTTTAAAAACACTCTTTATTATTATGGAACCCAAATATCAAACAATCCTTGCGAGGGAGGAAAGGTCATTGTCACCGAATATGTTAAAAAGAAACATTAATTTTATTTTAGTAAAATAATTCATAGAAAAAGATTAACTTTGAATGTCCTATAACTAAATTGAAATTAAAAGGGTACAATTATAAATCATATAATACAAGGTCATGTATAAATCATAAAATGCCTCAATGAAATGAGATTTAGACGAATTTCCTTTCCTTGTGCCTGAATCATCATGTATTCTCCTTGTTCTTCCAGAATAAAAATAACTAATATAATTTATACTTTCATCAGAACCTTTTTAATGTTTATTATTCCATTAATAAAACTTATAACCTTGCTATAAACATTACATAATTATTTAATTTAATATCTTTCATTTGTCGATATTCGGTACCTATGTTAAAAATAAACATGTTATAATTACTAATTGTCCATGTGGTAAAAAGTCCATTATCTCCAAAATGAAAATCAAGATTTAAATATCTTATATTTCCAGTAAAAATATGTATTTATAATAGTACATAACATTTGGACGTAAGAAATGAAATGCACAATTCATAGAGATGGTAAGCCATACGTACACATGAACGCTACTTTCATTTCTTGTTCATATTTAATGGAATGGAACTAAATTATACATAGATATATTATAATTAGAGTATAATATCATATTCTACATACATTACATAAGCTTCTGAATTCCATACTTTATACATTCCCCTTATGGAATTAATGAGTCATATCACTTTGAGGGGGCGGTAGTCCGCACTTCCCCAGATGAAATTATCATATTTACACATTATGGAAAGCCAAAAGTTGTGTTTTAAATAAAAAAGAAATTATAATATAGAAAATATAAATGAAATATATTTCATATATAAATATGGATCCATAATAATTTCCACCATTATAGGAGGTAGGGGGAAATTGAATAATCATCGTTACATGAGGTAGTAGTTCACTGTCCACAGAAACAGTATGTTCGTATCTATTAGATGGATGTGTGTGTGTATGTGTATTTATAATTATTCTCATAAAAAATTCCTAGTATATTTAGGATATATGTGTTGGTATTTAATCAAATAATATGAATATAATAGCGAGTGAATAAGTAAAACAATGTAAAGGAACATTAGAGAAGATGTTACCTCTTGCAACATGTAACTCCCATTGATTTGAGCCAAATGGATTTCTGGAATTTCCTTCTGCCTAATGTAAGTCTTCTAGGAGGAATAGAGGGTGATAGGATATTGTTTGGGAAGATTTTGGATAGTCCAAGGGTCTTTAGAGTTTTGACTAAATGGTTAGCGGTGATGCTCTTTTATAAGAGGGAGGAGAGGCACTTTAAATGTTTTTGAAGTATTATTTTATTATAAAATGATTTTTGGTTTCCAAAGGTCCCAAAGTCATTCATTTCAAATATATTATGTTTCTGGGTCAAAAAACACTAAACCAATAGGTTTTATACCTGTCTATGTCACATGTTTTTCCTTATCATCAAGAATTAACCCTTATATATCTAATTTAATTCTTACAATTTTTTCTTGTATATTCATACTATATAGTTAACATAGTTACTATAAAATGAAAATAGAACCATAAGTGGTTCATTAATGAAATTTTAAACATTATTTATGTCATTTTGAGTAATCTTGTTTTTTAGGACTATTATATTATTTAATGAAATTGTCTATTTTTTAGAAATAGTTTATATTAATTTTTATACTATTCATATCATGACTTTTTAAAAGTCAAAAAACAACATGATTATTTATAAAGAAACATAATTAAATAAAAGATAACAAGTTATAAATATCCATTAATTTTTTATATGTCATAAAAAGTTTTAAAATAAATTTATTTTAATATTTATATTGTCATTTATTTAAATAATTCATTAATAAGGAAATCACTATATCATCATTGTGTCCTAAATATATTTATTTATATGAATTCTAAAAATTATTAATAAAATAGACTAATGTTGGAAATAAATTTAAATTTCAAAGGAATTTTTGTAGTTAAAGATATAACTTATATAACCCCATATAAATATTGTATTAGTTAAAAAGATATGTTTATGTTATATTTTTCATTACATTAAATTAACTCTTATAAAATGTCATTTTCAAATCAATGTGGCTCCATGGGGTCCCAAAATCTACCAAATGATGACCATGGTTGGGAATATCTCATAAAATAGTATTAGGACACATGGTAGTGTAGTTTAACATTATTATAATATTTTTTACCCTTATTTACTAGATTTACCCTTTATACATGGAAAATAAAATAATTACTAATGATACCATTCATAATGTCTAAAACTAAAAGTTACCCATTTGAATAATTTGGACTCCAAATTTATAATATGAAATCCATTTCACTAAATTAAAAACAAATAATTTGATATAATTAATTTAAAATTAATTCTCATTGTCGAAACCAAAAAGTGGGTTATTAAAAAGTAATAAATATCAAAATATTGATATAAATTTTTTTCCAATTTAAATGTGAAATTACATCCAATGAATAAAATTGGATTAAATGAAAAAATGTAATCCAATTACACTTTAAACCAAATTAAAATTTCAATCTACCTATATAAATCAAATAGATTAAAAGGAAGATTTGAATAAAAATGCAGTATTTTTCCCTATTCATTAAAAATTGAACCTTATCAGAAAATTACAAGAAATTTATCCAATGTAAATTTTGATGAACCAATTCTATAGAAGAAGCTTATGTTTTCAAATATAACATATAAAAGTGAAAAAATGATATTTAAAAATGGATCACCATCTGAAGGTGGTAAAAAGTCCTTTCAAAAATATTAGAGTATTTCATGCTTGAAATGGGATTCATTCTTATTTTAAGCCTCTGGAATTTTCCAAATAGATGGAAAGACATTTAGCAAATATGTATAATCATATACTGTTTAATTTTGTTCATTCATGCCAAAACAATGGTTGGGCGTGAAATACCTTTTTAAATAATAATATAATTATGTTAATTTTCGATTCAACTCAAAGTCGTGTTAAACGTATGATTTTAAAGAAATAAATCGTTCAGTGTTGAGTATGATATAGGAAAAAGAATCCCATTTATTGAAAAAAATTTAATCTTATTCAAAAATATTAATAGAAATTAAAAATTACTATTTTATATATGCATGGGTTGTTATATCCTTCACCATTTTGGGAATTATGTCTTCGCAATTCTATTCACTTATCAAGTAAGTGGGGGTATTTATCCCTCATATCATTTTATTATTCCCATGTTACCTCTTCTACAATATGGGGTTTTTCTCAAAAACATTACCTAATAAATTGCATTACTCCACAAAACGTTCTCTTTTCAGTCAAGAATCTGGCGTGGTTGTTCCTCATAAAAATATTCTCTTCCAACTAAACAACATCGGGACTCAAAACATTTGATGGATCCAGAATATACTTTCTCAACAATGAAACATGAAAAAATTGTGTAACTTGGATAAACATAGAGGTAAATCCACTCTGTAAGAAACTGATCCAAATTTCTCTATGATTTTATATTGTCCAATGAACCTTGGACTCTACATTCCCTTCATAAGAAAATTAATCACACGTTTCCATGGATAAACATAGAGAAAGACATGATCACCTACCTTGAAAGAATGATCTTTCCTCCAGTAATCTGCATAACTTTTTTGCCTCCTCTTGACCATTCTCATGTGCTTCTGACTCAACTAAAATTATTTTTCCTTCTCTTATACCAATTCTGGTCCCATCAACGTCCTTTAACCTACTTCATCCCAAAAAGTTGGCGTTCGATAACACTTCCCATATAATGCCTCAAATGGTGAAATCTGAATATTGGAATGAAAACTGTTATTATAAGAAAACTCAACCAAAAAAATATGTTGGTCCCAACATCCATGGAAATCCATTGAAGAAACACGTCGCATATCTTCAATTGTCTAATTTGTTCATTCTAACTATCAATCAAATTGAGGAGGAAAGGTTTTACTAAAATTGAATTCAGTTCCTAATGACTTCTGAAGGCCCTTTCGAAAGATATAAGTCAACCAAGGATCACGATCAAATATAATGGAGAGTGGAAATCAATGTAACCTAACTATCTCGTAAATATACAATGGAGAAAGTTGATATAGAGATAGATTATCATGAATAGGAATAAAATGAGATGATTAAGTCAATCAATCAATAATAACCCAATTGTATTATTACCTCAATAAGTCTTTGGTATTCACAATATGTAATATATAGACACATTTTCCCATTTCCACTATGGTATTGGAAAGTCTAAAGCATCCCATTCGGTAACTTCCATTCTATTTTAACATATTGAAAAGGTAAACACTTCAGAGTAATGTCATCAATATTTATTTTCATTCAATCCCACCAATATTACTCCCACAAATCATTGTACGTTTTAGTACTTACATGATGAACAAAAAAAATGAAGAACGATGTGCTTCACAAATCAACTCTGTATTCAACTATGAATCACAAGGCAGAGAAAACCTCCTTACAAACCTCAAAACACAATCATTACCAATTGTTAAATTCAGATAACTTACCCTTCAAATCCAATTCTAAACTTTTCTGCAACGTAGTGTCTTCATTCTAGGGTTTCTTAATTGTGTCTTATATAGATGATTTCAATCTCTCCTAAAAAAATAGAGGAATTCCCTACACATACAACTTCCAATCCAAAATTCAAAAAATCCAAAAAATCAAAGTATCTCATTACAAATGTATCATTGTTAATGTAGCATTATTCTTCTCACTCCAAGAGTCATCCACTTTATTTTCCTTTGGTGAATGGTAATGGATCGTTCAATCATAATAAATGATTAATTCGATCTATCTCCTCCATCTCATTTTTAATTCATTCTCATTGAATATATACTTAAAATTTTTGTGATCAGTATATATATCACACTTTATTCCATTCAAAATATGAATCCAAATTTTTAATCCCAAAACAACTAAAGCTAATTCCAAATCATGTGTTTGGTAATTTTACTAATTTGGTTTCAACTGACAATAAGCATTAGAAATTACATGATCATTCTGCATGAGGACACAACCATGTCCTTTCAATGAATAATCACCATGGATAAAATATTCTACTTCTCTCGAAGGTAGTTCCAAAACATGATGATTAACCAATATTCTTCTCAATTCCTAATAACTTACATCACAATCTTTTTTCCACATGAACATAACATCTTTTCTAGTAAATTTAGTCAGTGAGCTAGATAAGTATGAAAACATTTCAAGAAAACCTCAAATAATAACCTGGTAAACCAATAAAACTACAAATATCAGTTAAATTTTTGTGTCTTGGCCATTATTTAACAACTTCTATTTTAGAAGGATAACAATTATTACATATTTAGAAACAATGTTACCAAAGAATGACATTTTATGTAACCAAAAATCATTCTTGATGAATTTCCCATTAAGTTTATTTTCTTGTATGGTTTGAAAGACAACCCTTTAATGACCTTCCTGATCCCATTTACTTTTAGAATTTTCAAAAATATCATCAATAAATAGAAGAAAATAGATATCTATGAACTCACAGAAAATTCTATTCATAAGATCAATGAATATTGCAGGTTCATTGGTTAACCGAAAAGGGAAAACTATATATTCATAATGGCCATATCTCGTATGAAACAGGGTCTTCAGAATATCTGCTTCCTTTACTTTTAACAGATGATACCACAACCACAATCTAATCATTGAAATATACTATGCTCCCTAGATATGATCAATCAAATCATCGATATGTGGAAAAGGATACTTGTTCTAAATAGTAATTTTATTCAAGTATCTATAATCAATATAAAGTCTCATCGAACCAAATCTCTTTTTGAAAAACAAGACAGAAGCACCTCATGGTGGTGTGCTAGGTCGAATGAAACATTTATCTAATAACTCATGCAATGTCTTCTGTAACTTGATATGTTCAATTTGAGATATTCGATAAGGGGGTTTTGAAGTTGTGTTAGGATCAGGAACTAAGACAACTATAAATTCAAACTCACAGTCATGTATTGTACCATGAAACTCATCTGGGAAAACATCCAGAAAGTCATTATCCACTCGAAAAACATTTATCTGAATAGTTACTTTGCTTTAAAAAAAATTTCAAGGTAACATTAATTTATATCATTTACTAGTTTCTCAGCTTCATGATCTGTAATCATATGTAAGGGTTTATTCTTGAATACAAACTAAAATTCTTTATGAAAATTAATCTATTTATCTATATATTTAATCATAGCATGAAAAATAGAAATTCAATCCACACCCAAAATAATATCAAACACTACAAGTGGAAAAACAGTATGGTTTCATGTAGATTATTATTTCACATAAGAACAGGAAGGTTCTTATAATTTCATTTCTCTCAAAATCTCCTCTAATTGTTCTTACGATAATTTCAAGATTCATATCTTGATATAGAATTCAAATTTTACAAGATAATTTATGTGAAATGAATGAATGTATATACCATGAATCAAACATAAAATTTTCATTATCTGAATTAACAAAAATGTACCATATAATACTTCACTTGATGTCCCAACAGTTGCTGATGAAATTTGAAAAGATTTCCCAAACCCTTTCTTCTTGTACTCCGATTTCTTTACTTCTTTTGAGTTCTTCACTGGACACTCAATTTCATGATGAAATATTTCATTAAACATTAAACATTTTACTGACTATAAATAAATTTTTTTCTAACCATTACCTATATCCTTTTTATTTTAATTACTCACCTTATGACCCATTTTACAACATCAGAAGCACTTACTACCATTGAAATGGAATTCCCCTTGTGTGCATTTTACCACAATTTTCACAAACTATAATCTTATATTTCTTACCACCAGACATTTTTAAGGCATATTCCCTATCGTATTCCACCTCGACCTATTTTTTTCGAAGAACACCTGATCCTCAACAAACTCCATTTCCACCTTATCCTAGCATCAAAAATATTTTTCATAATTTTTGTACTAATATGAAGCTAAATCCCATCAATAAATTGTCTTTAATCTTGAGTAAAAATAATTTATCTTACTCTCATGATCACATATATAATTTGGATCATACCTTTCCTATAGAGTTAAATTTTCTTCATAAAAAGCAACTGAGTCATCCTCATACCTCAATTACAAGAATTTTTTTATATCCTATGTCGAACCGCCTTAGGAAAATATTTCTCAACAATCATACGTTTGAATTCATCACAATAAAATGAATCAATATACTCACTATAATTGATATTTTTAACCATTTACCACCACATATCGACTTCAACTTCAAAACGGTAAACAATAAGACTAACCTTTTAATATTTTGAACACCCCATGACATCAAAATTCTTTTCTAGTGCTTTAATCCATCTTTCAACTAGCACAGGGTCTGATGATTCTCTAAAGGATGGGGGATATTGCCTCATTAAATTCTCCACCACGGAAATGTTAATTTATGGTATATATAGATAATCTCATGCATGGATACCACCACCATTTATAGACGGAGTCAACTGTCCCATAAGTACAAAAAACTGTTCAGTTCCAATTCCAACCATCTCAGGTTGGGGATTTGGAAGGTTGTGTTCCTCTGGAGGATATCCCATCATTTCTTCCCTGTTTCCTCTTTGGAAACCCATTCCAAACACAGAAATATCTTCGGCAAAGAAACATGGTAATATTCAAATACTATATCATTTCAATCGTACCATAAAGTAAAAATAATTTATGGATATTAATTTAACACTATACTAACTCCTAAAGTTTTCTAAAGAGACATGTGATACCAAATCTAAGGCACCAACCATAAAAATAACATAATCACGAGTTATGTAAATAATTCAACATTGAGGATCTTTTCATGATAAGAGTGTTAGATAATAAGGCCATAACTATTACATTACATCTCAAAAATTAATAAGTAGGATCTTCTACTCTACCAAAAAAAATACCAATAAAAAAACTCCTTAAAAAACATGAATTATATTAATGATATAAATCATATTTAATTATTCCTTTCTATTTCCCTTCCTTATACCCTATGAAAAATATATACAAAACATTGTAAGTTCAAAAATATATCAGTAATGGTTATAAAATAAGCAAAGAAAACATTATCCCATCAATACATACAAATCAATGAAATCATACTTTTCAATCATAAAACATAATCTCTTTAAAATACCTCATGAAATCAAAACATAAATTAAAAACACATAAAAATTAAAAAACACAATTGTAAATTTCGGCATCCATAACATACTTACATTATAGCATTCATAGCTATATATGGAGTTACATTTTGAATACCCGTCATAGTATATTCTCTAAATATCTTACGAGAAACATTAATGTTTACCTCTGTCATATTACCCAATGAATTAGTGAGCTATCTCAAGCTCACCCAACCTAGGTTTATCGCAGAAACACGCATATATGTAAATAATTCCC
This sequence comes from Viscum album, assembly GCA_963277665.1. Taxonomy (NCBI): domain Eukaryota; kingdom Viridiplantae; phylum Streptophyta; class Magnoliopsida; order Santalales; family Viscaceae; genus Viscum; species Viscum album. The sequence goes on from OY728122.1 coordinate 2,099,743,537, forward strand.
ATTAACCCTAATAAAATCAAAACACGTAAAACAAGAATAAAAGGAAGATAACATTTTCAAATTGAAATCATAATATATCATTTCAAAATATTGACATAACAAACGATTTCTCAAAAACATTTCCAATAAAAAAATATATATAAAGGGTATATGTTATTTATTTTCCTTTTAAAAAAACTTCATCTTGATAAGGAAGCCAAATATCGAATAATGCTTGTGGTAGTGGAAAGGATGTTGTCACCCCAAACGTTAAAAAAATTACTTTTGTCATTTAGTAAAATGATTTTTAGAAAAATAATCCTTTTGAAAGTTGTTGAACTAAATTAAAAGGAAAAAATTATAATTATACACCGTATAAAATAAGGTCGTGATTAAAGAAATGTCTCAATGAATGGAGATTTAGATGAATTTCCATGCCTTGAGTCTGATTCGTTAAGTACGTTCATTTTTCTTCTTGAATAATAAACATAAGTTAATTTCCATATGATTCAGATCCTTTTAACAAATTTATTATTCCTTATATATCATTTATTACCACGTTATAAAAATTTCATATTTATTAAAGTTAATATCGGTCATTTTGTCGATATTTGGTACATGGGTCAAAAATGAACTTGTTATAATTACAAATTGTCAATGTGGTCAAAATTACATTATGAACAAAATGATTTTCAATGTTTAAACATCATATATATATAGTGTATATATGTATTTATAATAGTACAACCATTTTGATAAAAGAAATGAAATACATTTTTCATGGTGATAGTAAACCGTACGTACCCATGAATGCTACATTAAATTATTTTTCATATATAAAGGAATGAAAAATGAATAATACATAGATATATTATAATTATAGTATAATTCCATATTTTATATAAATCACATACGTTCATTAATTACATCCTTTTTATGGTCCCTATATGGAATGAACGTGTCATATAACTTTGCGGGGGCGGTATCCCATGATTCTCAAATGAAATTATTATATTCACACATTATGGAAAGAATAATAGTATATTTTCAATAGAAAAATATAATAATAGAGAAAATATAAATACTATATATGTTATATATAAATATAGTTCTTACATATTGGCCACCATGATAGGTGGTAGAGGAAAATTGAACAATCTTTGTTTCATGAGGCAGTAGTTCAACATCCACAGAAATAGTACGTACATATCCATTAAATGTAGGTGTGAGTGTAAGTGTAGTTCTAATACTTATCAAACCAACATCCTAGTATATTGAGGATAATTTTTTTCTTATCTAATCAAATAATATGAATAGAATAGAGAGTGATGAAGTAAAATAATGGAAAGTTTATTTAGATAAATTGTTACCTCTTAAAACGTGTAACTTCCTTTGATTTGATCCAAAATGATTTCCTAAATTTCCTTCATCTTAGTGTAGGGATTCAAGGAGGAACAGAGGTATATTAAGGGATTATTTGGAAAAAGGTTTGGTGAGACAAGGGTCTTGAGAGGTGGGATTAAATGTGTACGGGTGATTCCCTTTTATAAGAGGGAGGAGGGGCACTTTAAGAATGTTTTGATGTATTATTTTATCATAAACATATTTTTTTCTTCCCAATTGTCCCAAAGTATATTATTTCAAATATAATATGTTTTTTGTTTTAAAACCTCTCAAACAATAAGTTTTAGACAAGTCTATGTCCCATATTTAACCTTAACTTTTAGCATGAACCCTTTGATAACTAATTTAATTCTTACCATGTCTTCTGGTAAAATTAGAATATATGGTTAATATAGTAACTATAAAATGAAATAGAACCAAAAGTGGTTAATTAGTGAAATTATAAACATTATATATTTCATCTGTTTGAAGCTTTGATTTCTAGGACTATTATATCATTTAATAAAATAGTATTTGTTTTAAAAAACCCATTTATCTCAAGTTTTTTACTATTCATATGATTACTTTTTTAAAACCCATATCAACAAAATTATTTGTAACAAATATCATTAATTAAATTCATAATCATATATAAAGTTATTGGATGGAATAAAAATGTTTAACATAAATTAATTTAAATATTTATATTATCATTTATTTAAATCATTAATTAACATGGTAAACACTATATCAACATTGTGTAACAAATATATTCATTCATTTGATGTATAAATAATACAAATAAAATACCATGATGTAAGAAATCATCTTATCTTTCTAATTACGATTTATTGTTGATGATATGACCTATATAAACCCATATAAAAATTATTTTAGTAAAAAATACATGTTAATGTTATATTTTTCATTACTTTAAATTAATTATTATAAAATGTCATTTTCACAATAAAGTGGCCCCTTGTGGTCTCACAATAGACCCAAGAATGACCATGGATGGGCATATCTCTTCCAATTTTATTAAGACTAGTGTTAGGTAGTTTAATACTACTATAATATTATCTTTTACCATTATTTATGTGATTTACCCTTTAACCATGGTAAATAAAATAATTACTGATGTCATTATTCATAATGTCTAAAAATAAATGGTACTTATTAACACAATATGGACATACTAATTCATAATATGGAATAAATTTCTCAAAATTCAAAACCTATAATTTTTAGTAATTAATTTAAAATTAATTCATGTTGTCAAAACTAAAAAACGGGTTTTGAAGAATTAACAACAATCAATAGATTGACAAGTGTTTATGTCCAATTTAAAACTAAAACTACATTCAATGTCCAACATTGGTTTAAATGATAAAAATATAATCCAATTAAACTTTAAAACCAATTAAGCGGACAATATGTATATATATATATACCAAATAGATGAAAAGGCAGTATTGAATTAAAATGTTGTATTTTTCATTATTCAATAAAAATGAACATTATTAGAGAATTACCAGAAATTTATCAATAGTAAATTTTGATTTCCAAATTATATATAAGAAGTTTATATTTTAAAATATAACATATAAAAGTGGAGAAAATTGATATTTACAAATGGTTCACCATCAAAAGGAGATGAAATGACCTTTAAAAATATTAGAGTATTTCATGATTAAAATCGTATTCGTTCTTATTTTAGGCCTATAAAATTTATATGATTAATTTAAAGAAATTTACCAAACATGTATAATCATATTGTATTTATTTCTGTTCATTCCCTCCAATATAATGGCTAGGCGCTAACTACCTTTTAAAATAATAATATTAATATATTATCTTTCGGTGTAACTCCAAGTTGTGTGCAACGTAAGATTTCAAAGAAACACATTGTGAAGTGTTGAATATGCTGTCAGATAAATCATAAAATTTAATGTAAAAATGATATCTTATTCATAAATATTAATTGAAATGAAAAATTATTATTCTATAAATACCAGGGTTATTACACCTAGGGTATCTTTTATTATAATAAAATAACAAAGGTGCTTATGATCTCCGGGTGAATATTTAATTAAGGGTAATGTAGTATGTTATACTGTTATGTAACTCTATTTAAAATCTCCCAAACAAATTAAACATTCCAAATTAGGGGTTTTTTAATGGAAATTTATTTTGTAAATAAAGTAATAATATGTTTTTAAGAATTTGATTTATATATTCTATATTATAGAAAACCATTAGTAATTCACTCCTATTAATATAAGAATAAAATTTAAAATACATAGGTATAAGTATTTGTATAGGAAAATATATAAAATATTTGTAAATTAGAGGGTGTGTGGTTTCAATAAAATGACATCCCTGTATGGATATAATAAGTTGAGGTAGGGTCAATCATAGATTCACCTAGGGCTAATAACCCTAGAAAGGATGTTGGGGGTATAGAAGCAATCAAAACATAGAGAAAAATAAGTGGGGTTAACTACATACCATGTTTCACACAATTAAGTGATATTATTTGGTTGATTCAAAATATCTTTACCAAACATAATGAATGATTTTAATATATACTTTTTTGTTTTGGGTAATTTAATAAGATAATATAAAAATATAGAATCTAATTTTACATAATAACTAAATAGTCAAGATTAAAACATCTACATTTTAATAAGGATATAAATGTGATTTAGGAGTTATATATTTAATTATTTAAAAATAATTTCTAATTTGATTAATAATTTCATTAATCTCACCACTAACATATCTTTGTTAATAGATGGGAATTAGAATAATCATAACAAATCCTTATGATGGAAAACATATGGATTTAACAAATGAGATGCCTAGTATTAAAATAGTGATAGTTAAAAACCTTATAGGATTTTTTCCTCAACTGACATTAGGTTTTAATAATATCTTGATTCAAGTAGTATTACCAACTTCTCCAGAGAAATTATATTTGGTGGTTGAGTATTTAAAGTGGGAAGATCCCAATTTTTTTTTAATTCTTATAATCCCATTATTTTGGAAAAATTTATTATAAAGTTATTCACAATATTCCAATTATTTGATAGATGTAAAGATAAATTTTATATTTTATATTTTGAGAGAAAATATGATTAGTTTTGAAAAATGATAATGAACAAATAAAATCATATAATACATCAAAAAAATGAGTGGGAAGGATACCAGAAAATAGTTTTATATAAATAAATTCCACTCACTAACAATCTTATATTGGAATGGTAGTTCCCTATACACTAGAAAATGGAGGATAAAATAATTAGATCTTATAAATAAAATTTAACAAGACAATCAAGTTAAGCCTCTATAATTTTCAATGACCTCAAAATTAATTTTGATGGATTATTTAGAAAAATAAATTGGAGTCATAAAAAATATAATAGAATTCGAGAATTTAAAGACAATGAGGAAACATCTTGATGGATCTATAATGTAGAGTTGGTTATTAGTGATTATCAAGAGTTTCATTGGGATAATGATGAAATGAAAATAATAGATTTTATGTATGTGATATAAATGGTTAAATCTAATAGATTGAAGAAAATAAAACCACCCAACTGAAATAAAAATTGGGAATAAAATCTAAGAAACTATCTAAATGGAATAAAAAAATGATATATTTGTGTAATGGAGGGGAATAATTCTAATAAAAATCAAATAGAAATGAATAACCCCAATAATATGATGTAAGAGAAGAAGTATCCAATCAATAATCCTCAAATGATGTAGTGTATCATGTAAAAAGAACATAAACAATATAAAACTCATTAATCTTTAAAAATGGTTTTCTAGGATAATAAATCACAAAAAAATCTACTATCAAGAGTGAAAGGAATGACATATTATAAAAATAATTTGATATGGGATCATGAAAAAAAGTGGTGATAGGTTAAATGTTAATAATTCAAGAATACAATTTATTCGATTTTATTATTGTAATTCCTCAAACACTAGTATAGTAGAGCTAGTGATGAAACATGATGAGTGGTTTTTTATGAAATAAACCGAATAATTACACAACACATTACACAAAAATGCCCTTTTATAGGCTTAGGGTTTGGAGAATTTAATACAAATATTAATTTTCATACAAAATATAGAAAAATAAAATTAAATAAAAAAATTAATCTTTTTTGGGCAGCCTCCAAATAGAAAAAAAAACATCACGAATACACCACATAATCCTATAAAAATTAATTTAAAAAGTAGGGTGATCATTTAATATTGCTATTAAGGGGATTTGGAAAATTTTAATAAAAATTTAAATCAATTTATTTGTATAAATTTATATTATAAAAAGAATGTCTTCAAAAAAATGGATTATATACATATAACCATTAATTTATCACAATATTTATAATTGAAATGATTCATTGGGATTTCTACATAGAAAATAATCATTTTTTGTGGAACATTTATTATAATTTAAACACCATAATAAAAACCATGAGTCCATTAGTCATAACTCACATGGAAAAATTTTCCCTTAAGGGTTATGTGTTTTCCCCTACATAACATATCATAACATTAATTATACTAGTTCCACTTTCTAAAAACTCTTTCATTGGATCTGCCTTACTCAATCCAAACACAAATCATTTCAAAGATGCATACATAAAATTTATTTATTCAAAATTAAATTACATTTCATATAAAATTTCATCAAAATATTCTTGAGAGTTTCTAAAACAATTTTTAGGAAAATTTCATTCATAAAAATTTCTATACATATTTAAATGATATAGATAAAATGCATAAAAAATAATATTCACACTTAATTTTTACACATGAAATAATATTCCTTATTTATAAATCATAACTAAAATGGATAATAAAATAAATGAACATTTGACCTAAAAATGTATCGAATGTAGCTTATAATTTATGTAATTTTCATAAAAAATTATACATTACATACTATGTGATTATGATATAAATTTTCACATGCAATTATAGATTTTCATGAAATAGCGTATAAAATGATAAAATATATTATTATAAATAAAAGTTAAACATAACATATAGACCATAAAGTGATAGACTATGAAAAAATTCAAATATTTTCATATAGAAATGAAAATGAATGTTTCATCTCGTTTATATATTAAAATAAATAAATTCAAATTTATATATATTTGAAAATTCATTGTACATTATAAAGAAAATGATAGAGTGAAAATATGATTCAACCCTTTGATAAAAATAAATGATCCCCTTTAAAACATTGACTTTAAAATTAAAACCCATATGTTATCATTTCTAACAAACATAAAATTTTATAGATATATATCAATACATATATATATACACATATATATATATATCTTTATAAAAAACTTAATCTGATTAAAATCAAAAATACCCTTACAACCCATATGTTGTAGAAATATTTTTTTTAAAAAAACTCTTCTCTCATATATAATTAAAACAGAGAGTTTCATAAGTATATATTTGAAAATATATATATATAAATTTCTAGTCACCCTTGAAAAACTAAAATAATTTGAATAACCATTACAAACCATTGTCTTGAAAGATAAATAAAATAAATCAAAAACCTTCTTTTATATTTTCTGAAAATATATAATCAAATATGTGTATATATACAAATATATACACATATATATGTAATAAATATTCAGATATATATGTAATATATATACATATATATGTAAATCATTGTAAAATGAAGATAATATGATGAAATAAAATAAACCCTTTTGTTTTTAGTTATGAAAATTGCATTAAATATTCAGAAATAAATACTGATGTATACATAGTTATAAATCAATATATATATTTATCATTATAAATTGAAAATAATTTTAACCCATACAAAATTAATTTGAAAATAATAAATCTCATAAAAAAATTATATTTAAATATAAAATTAAAAACATAACTATTACCTATTTTTGGATCAAATGAGGGACTAAGGCTTGATAAGAACGGAATAAGGAACATAGGAGGTTTAGGATCATGTATTATTCAGTGTGATTGGGGGTCTAAATAATATTGATACACTAATAATACTCAGATAAAAAATTAATGAAAAATATTATGCATTTTGAGAGTCATGTGTGAAAGATAAAGTTAATATGATATTTAGATAGTTTCAAAATATAAAAAACATAATATAGACACCATGAATTGGACATTAAAATGTAAAAACAATTATATTAAAAATCAAGGATTCCACTAGAATCCATTGAATGAGATAAGGGATTGGTTTAAAAATAAATCTTTTTGTGTCGTTTCTATTTAAAAAAATGAGGTGGGCCCTTTGTGGGAGAATGAATTTTGGGGCCGTTGTGTCGGCTTATAGGTTTGGGAAGGGGATAAAAACTCGGAAGTTAAACTATTTCTTTTTATTTAATAATAATATTATTTTTTATTCATTATTATTTCATGTATTTTTTTATTTCACTTTTTTATACTTTTTCTTCTTTTGAATGATTCACGAAACATTTATCCCTTTTTTTTGTGTATGAGTCATGGTTCAACCAAGCCATCATTTAACTATTTATTTTTAAATTCTCTCTCATCTTTAGACACTTTTTCACATAACATTTAAAAAAATAATGGCTTACAATTCATGTATCATTTTTATATTTAAATAAATTAGATGTTATTAATATAATTATAAATATTTAAAACAATATATATATATATATATATATATTTTATAATTGTAAATTCATTACATATATATATATATATCAATTTTTCACTCATAAATATTATATATATATTTATATATTTATATATTTTTTTAAATAAATAAATAAAATCATGTTTTTTGAACACATATATAAGAGTTAAATTTTTTTTCTAGAAAAATAATTATATTCATTTATAATTTATAAATTTTATATAATGAAAATACAGTATATTTTCATATATTTATAAAATATATTATCTTTAAAAATAATAATCGAAAATATGTGTTTAAATTAATTTGATTAAAAATTAATTATAATACTTATACTTAATTATACTTATTATTTATTGTTTTAAAATTATTATAAAAACAAATAATATTTTTTCATGGACACCCGTATCCAGGAGCCAATACTGAAACATGCTATGCAATTTTTTTTATAAAATAAATTGAATAAATGCCCAACAATTACAAAAAAAGGACCTTTACAAGTATATGTTTAGGAGAATTATATAGAACTATTATATTTCAAAAAAAAATATATAATTAGAAAATTAAATTAACAAAATAATCTTTAGTGAACTACCTATTCATATAAAAACATGATAGTTAAATCCAATAAACCTATAAAAATTAATTTAAAACGTAAAGGGAGCGTAGTATATTTCCAAAAAGGGTGATTGTAAAATGATTATAAAAAATTTTAAAACATTTTCATTGAATGTATTTATATACATAAAATAATGTTTTCCAAAAAAATTATATATATATATATATATTAGAATTAATTTATGAACCTAATTATTATCGAAAATATTTTTTTTGGATTTTTCCATTGGAAATAAATTTTTGGGTAATTTATGATACTCTTCATAACATTATAAAATTCATATGGTCACTAGTCACAACTGACATGGAACAATGTTCCTTTAAGACTTATGGGTTCACTCCGTATAACATAACATAATATTCAATGTTCTAGTTCCATTTAAAAAACATTCAATGGAACTCTCTTTCTGAATCCTATGTCAAAACATTTCAAATATACATACATAAAATTATATTAATAAAAATAAAATATCATTTTTTATAAAATGACATCAACATATTCTTTATATTTTCTAAAATAATTTTTAGGACAATCCAATACATTAAAATTTAAATACTTATATAAATGTTATAAGTAAATGGTATAAAAAATTATATGCACACTAGACATTCAAAAAAGAAATAGTTGTACTTATTTATACATCATAAATAAAATGGATAAATAAATAAATTAAAATTTGTTCTAATAATTCAGGTGATGTCACTTAATAGATACATAATGGCCATACATAATTTTTCATGACATACTAAGGGGTGAAAATACAATTTTTCATATGAAATAATATATTTTCTGGTATTTTCACATTAAATGATAATAAATATCATTTATAAACAAAAGATACACGTAAATAGACCATAATGTGATAGAATAAGAAAAATTTAAAATCAATGCATAATGAATTAAAAAATTAATGCTTAATATCTTTTATTTATTAAAATAAATCAATATACATACATATATATATATATGAAAAATATTTGTACATTATACATAAAATGATTGAATATAAATATAATTCAACCCTTTGATACCATCTATAAAATCCCTTATATTTATTAAAAATTAATACATTATTTAATTACATAAAATTAAATTAAATACATCCCAATATATAGTAATCTTCTTAGTCATTCCGGTAGCATTATGAGAAATTTTATGTAATTTAATCATGTATTAATGTCTAATAGAGATTAGGATTGTTATCATTATTGTTTTATGCATTCAATTATTTCATTAAATATTAGTATGAATATTGAAACACACCATCATGAAATTGATGTTATGTTATCAGTAAAAACCATACATTACGTTTTTGTTTCTACTTAAGTGTATATCTAATCCCATGTAGACATTTATGTACAGAATCTCCAAAAAACCTTATTATACAGACTATCGTAGAATTTGATGATATAATTGGAATAGATTAGTTATATATATTGAACTAAAATAACAATTAGAATATGGAAATCACTTTCCATATCATAGTTCGTCCTCTAATTCTATAAAAGCTCGAGGAGGATAATGAATATTTTTTGGATACTCATTCTGAACAGTCGATATTATTACACTAAGGGTAAATATATCTACCTAACATGATCGATTAATTGTACTATATTATATTTGAAGACATTAGCATTGATAGGGAATATGATAATGATTTCTGAAATAGTATTTTTTTTCCTATAAATGGGTTGGTTCAATTCTCAATTAATCATATACCCAGAGCTCTACTCCCATAATAAAGTCACAATTTTATAGACACTATTGAATATGAATAACTAATTAATAGCTTTAAATATAATATTTATAAGTATTTTAAATAACCAATTACTTCAACAATGCACGAACCATGCCCCTTTGGGAGGAGGAAGGATAGGTAACTGTGACTCAGAATTGGTTTTTATTAACATAAAAAATCTCAGATCAAGATGAACTATCATTTAACCTGTATTAATGATATATTTTATCAATATATAGGGGATTAATAGTTATCATAGGTGTATCATTGGTCTTGATACCTTTAATTACAATTACATTGTGAAAATATACCAAAGGTTGATTTCTAGGCAACATATACACATAGATTTCATATTGATGTCTTTTAGAAATATAAATTATCATGGAATACTCATTGAAATGTGGAATATAGTGTTTATATTTTTCCTTGATAATTTTTTTCTAGTATTTATTCACTTAATTATCATATATTGTAAGAGTAAAGATGTACATAGAAAAAATTTGACAATTGTGTTAAAGACCTTATCAATGGAGAAACAATATTCCATGTTCAACATGTGTTATTTTTTTAAAATTAATGTCCTTTTTGAGACATTTAACCATAATAAAGTGTATTTATTTGGATCATTCATAGAAATATGTGGATAAAAAATATTCTAAACCAACCATTGTGATAGATATTAACGGTTTTCATTGTTTATATAGATATTATGGATGGTTTTAGAGAAATTTATCATGATTGTAAAATCATATAACCATGTAAATGTGAAAGGTTGATAATTTTCTATAGATAAATTAATGTGATGAAATATTAACAAACTAAATAAGAGGATGGTTACTACCCCTTTAATAAAATTACCCTATAGTTGATAAGGGTTTATCATATACATTGATGCTTTGGGGAAGGGCTTGAGATATTGTGTAATGAAAAATAACATGGTAAAAAACTATTCTACCTATCAATTAACATTATTTGGGTAAAATTAATTAATAAATTATTTACATCTATTGATATTAATATTTATATTAAATACATGGAGATATTATTACTATGGTGATAATTGGGATATATAAATTGATCATAAAATCAAAATGTATATATTCACATAGATGGATTTCAATATACGCCTTTAGAGACCATTAAAGTTAATTAAAGACTATTATTACTCAATAAATTATCATACATTAAAGGAAATATTAAATAATTCCCTTTAAATATATAAAACATTCATTATATGATATAACACTTACAAACACACTTGATCATATAAGGTCTAGTTTCATGGTAATTAAAAACATAACACCTAAATAAAATAAAAAATATTATGAAACACATGAATGGATTATTTTTTTTCTTTATCTTATGTTACTTTTACAACATTTCATGTCCTACGGTCATATATCATGAGGAATATGCAAGAAGAAATCTCAATAAGGGAATAAAAAATGATATATTTAGAAAGTCCCCAGGCGGAATATAAATAATAATAAGAACATGAGGAATATTATAATAGAAATAACATGAATCACACCATATCTATTTTTCTACAATATAAAAATTATACATTCATAATAATTTGACCATGTTTTGTATCTATGGGTGTTAAAAAAATAATTACCAATGTTATTCACCCATGAATCAAATCACATTTCATATATGATGATTAATTATTTACCGAGTTCATTATATCAATATAAAATAATAATCATCATATGTATTAATTAATGTTAGTCACATTGATCGAAATAAATCATTTCCCCAATATCATGTGTAGAAGAAATAATGAGTTTCTGATGAAATTATTCTGTACATAAGTGCTAAAATACTTGAACATTACATCAATATTTAACACATGTAAAGGAAACATGGGTTCAATATATGTAATAGACCAAATAATTATATTATATATACTGTTATTTTATCTATCATGGATATGTAAATGGTTTTGTTTTTCAAAATCCAAGATTATGTCATGTAAATGAGAGAAATTATGAATTGAATTCAGAAGCCCAATGGTAAAAATTGTGGATTATGGAAATTGTATAATTGATGGGGATGAAGGTATACCATTGATTAAAATCTATTTTTATAGTAATTGGATAATATAAACTGTATATGATAAGATTTTACTCTAATATTTAAAAAATATTTCTAGTAATATGTACTTGAAAGGAAAAGTGGACGTGGTAGAGTCCCATACCATGAAGAGTTGATTCCAAAAACATGAGCATGAAAAATTGAGGAATTACAAAAACTGTGGAGGGACTGTAAGGGAGGTAAAATGATAAAAAATTTATGGATTATTTATTTTTAGTAAAGAGGAATGGGGTATTGTGGGAATTTATATTAAAATAAGTGGAGTTGTTTAAAAATATTCAAATATAGCTTTTGGAATTCTATATTGTGAAAAATAAAAACCCTTTGTATTACCTAAGATTATTGTTCATGGTTTTAGACATTAGGTAACATTTTATTGTATTTTAATGTATTATAACTAAGTCACATATTTTAATATTATTGTGGACATAGAAAAGTGATTCTTCTAGAAAATATTGTTTTTTAAATAACAATATCAATTTTAGGCTTTAGAAAGTCATGATTATATTTTGAAAATGATTTAAATCCATTAAAATACATTATATTAGTAAATAAATTTATTTTATCTCATGTATTCTGTTTAATTAATTTTAAATTAATTATTATTTATATATGAGTCCATAAAATATATCTGGAACACAAAAGTGTATTATTAAATTTCAGTAAAAATAATTTATTTTAGGAAATTATAAATAATTTTCCATAACTGAATACTGACATTATGATGTCAAATATATTTTTTTTCTCTAAAATTATTTTTTTAGATATTATAAATTTAGTTTTTTATAAATATATTTATTTGTAGAATAATAATTATTTAAGAAAAAATCATATTTTTATCACATATAAATATTTATTAGGACATTATAAAATTATATCCTAATTTATATTTAAATAAAACCCAATTTAAAACGGTATTTACTAAAAATAAACCTTATATATAATACCAGACCTTTTTATGAAATTTTATATATTTTCGGAAAATAAATGTTATTTGTATCTAAAAATCAAATTACCAAAGTCATCTGATTTTCAAGAATAATTTACTATCAAAATATTAGAAAAAAATATGATTGAAAAATAACCATTCAATTTATAAAAAGGGAATTATTATTTTATGATACTAATGAGAATACAGATAATCTCTTCTTACACCATCAAAAACACTGTGGTTTAGGTGTGTGACGTGGGTAGTTGTATGGTGTGACTCAACTAAAATTGTCCTAGTTGTGAACTCCAGTGACATGAACTTATGTGACAATATTTTTTTTTCAGGCCTCACTTGTTTAATATATTCTTTCGCTTAGTCCTAGGAATACCCCCAATGATGCTTCTTCTATCCCATGTTCTGACAAATTGTCTTTAAAGTCATGAATCTACTTGTTGATGCCATAATTACTGTATTCTATATAAATTACCAATTTTCATTAACTTTTATAAAAACTAAATCTAATAGTAAAATTATTACCAACAATCACAGTTCCCAATGTTCATATTGAAAAATGACTAAATTGACCAATCGCCATATTAAAATTCAAATAGTTAAACAACTATTCCAAATGGTCAAGATACAATTCCCAATGGCCATGTTACCTAATATAAATATATCTTCATTTCGTCACAAATTATTCACTACAAATCCTATAAAGAATTTTTTTTTTGTATTTTTCAAAATATTTGACTAGTTTATTAATATTCCAATTCCATTCTATAGTGTTGTTCCTTGGGATAATGAACCTATAAGATTAGAATTATCCAAATTTTACTATTATGATTTTCTTATTTTATATTTTTCAGACCACAATAATGTTTGTAATTTTTATAGGCTTAGTTAGTTAATAATTTATATTTATTAATTAATTAGATAAATTGTTTTCCATTTTTCTATGTGTTGTATAATTATAATTCTAATATGATATAAGTCCATATTATTTAAAAAGTATAAGTCAAAAATAATGTCTGGTCCTTTATTGGAAATAAAGTAACAAATTCCTTACGTATAAAGGATAATGCTACCTTATCCATGATTATAAATGAATCGTTTCCAATAATGTTAGATATTAAAAGCATGAAAGTAGAAATGTCAATAATATTATAGAAATACAACCTTTTCCAAATAAGTTTTCAACTATCATTCCATATAAAGATCATGGAGGTCATGAAAAATTAAATGAGCTATAGGGTATGGTAGGAAATATTATGGAGTTCAACTTTGATAATTATATAGTATTAAGACTCTATAATTGACTATGAAATGATTCTAATAATGTATTGTGGGAGGAGAAATTAGATGATTCACATAGACTATCCTTCTATATTCATCTGAGAAACATAAATATTTATATAGATCATAAAAAATATTTTGGATTATATAACATGAGTAGTCTTGTTGTGGAGTATATATACTGATCCTAAGTATAAAAATAAGTAATCGATAAATGTAATAAATCTTAGGAGATGATAAAACCATTTTCTATAAAAATATATAACTGAGGTCATATAGCGAGTTATTTTTTCACAAATCCCCTAAATATGTTTATGGAAAATAATTCCTTCTAGTAAATGGTGGATGGGATTACAAAGTTAGAACACTTATATTCTATTTGAGAAGATTTATCACTTTATTAACATTATATGTTGTAGATAAATTAATTTTTGAGGCTACACAGATTTTTTAATTAAATTTCACTTGATAGAGATATAATGTTCACATTAAACATTTATAAAACTATTTAACATGTGTTGGATAAAAAGATGGAATTTAGCATGAAATCTCCTCTTTTAATTGATGGTAAATCTAAAAAGATAATACAAACATTGAATGGAATTCATTGATCCTTATTAATGTATTTTAGTTTATTTTGATATAAATATATTTTTCTTGTTATGTTCTATTATTATTAAATTTTCTACTCTAGTATCTCAATGAAGCCATATGAGGCTCTATATGGGATTGGATTCATAACATAGATATGTTGTGGTGAATTTGTGGTTTTCATATGTAAATATCATATCCATTCAATTAAATAGTGAAAAATTTCAAGACAATTCAGTGATATAAGAAGGCATCACAAATATTAAAAACTGTCTATACAGATAACCATTATTAAGATTTCGAGTATAAATTAGTGAAATTTCTTTTATTAAAATATAAATTTAGATTAGGGTAATGATATTTGGAGAAAAATGGAAATTTAATCCATAAATAAGTCAATATCATTGAGATTATTAATTATGTATGGTCAATATTTCATCTATTAGAACTTTCACAAAACCTCCATCGGATGCATGGTGTGTTTAATGTTGATCAATCGAGGAAGTAAATATGATATAGATCACATGTTACAAACTAATATGTAAATAATTAAAACATGATATATATTATGGGGAAAACAAATTGAGATCTTAGAATAAATGTAAAATCTACTGTGAAATAAGACCCCCAACCTGGTAAAATTTTGGTAGCAAAATCAAAAGTTTGAGTAAGATAAATGGCAACATAAAGTTATAAGAAGGGAAATTTAACATCACGTTTTTTATCTATGTAATGGAATTTCTGGGGAAAAGTATTTTAATGGGTGTAGAATGTAACAACCTGTGAAGTTATTATTTATATCTCATTAAATAAATTATTTAGGATATATAACTTGTCTTATAAGAAAAATTAAAATAAAATTAATCTAAAAATATTAATAAGATAGAAATATATGTATTAAATTTATCTATTAGAAGACATAACGTTAAATTGTGAGTATAAATAAACGAAACCAAATTATAAAACATATTTAAATAATGTAAGAAATGGAATCAATAAGGGAGATTATTTCGTAAGAGGCTCATTTTTTCACTGTTGTAAATGAGGTAGTTTCATTAGGATTTCACTTAAAGAAAGACCAATCCAAGATTCAATAATTACAACATGTGATAAATTGTCTGGGGCGATGTCGAAGAAAAAGGAAACCACTACAAGATAAATTCTAGCTAAACCAACACCCATTGTAACCACCACTGTTAATAATACATTTAAAAATTATAAAAATGTTTTGAGAGGTTATGTTGGTAGAAATTAAGATGATATAAACATGTAACTATTAATGTAATATACATTCAACTTATTTTATTTTTAATTTCTATGAAATTTAATTTTGATAAATAAATAAAAGGTTTTATTTAATATGTATAAATTTATTAAGTTCCTAGGAAGTGATTAATCTATTTAAAAAAGATAGAATAAAATCATTTGACATTTAAATGATGTATTTTCTAATGAATTATATTTTTGACTATGTTAAATAATTTTCCCTTAATGAACTAAAACTATTAATATATAATAGAGAGATTAAAAAATTATTATATATAAAAAAGAAAATGAATGCTCATTTAATGTTTTTTACTTGAAAATGATTTATAATAAATTAATTTTATTCATAAAAATATAATTTATTTAAAAAATATCTTTGAAATGAAATAATATAAAAAATTAATTGTTTTCACTTTAAGAAAATGAATCAATTCAAATCAATTTTAAATATGAAATCACCATTTACTAATTTGGTAATAAGGAAAATTTTATTTTCAGACCTAAATATAAGTTACATAAGGTAAATTTGATCACCATGTTGAGGGTGAAATATGGTACCAAGCTACATTAAGACGTAGGATAAAAAATATAAAAGAAAACATATCTTTAAATGGGTGAATGGTGGACTTATTGAACACCCCGTAGGATATCTCTATTAATTAACAATTTTCTGTTTACTTGACATTGATATGACATTCGTATTATATTAATAGATAACTATCTTCGAAAATGCCTCCTCTCACTTATAAAAGGGGAAATTTAGCACCACCCTACCCATAAAAAATAATCATTTCAGCATTATAAATCGTTCATGAAACCCTCCCCAATATTCTTAGTCATTTCCCAAAAACATTTGTCCCATCAAAAGGTTACACATTGCTATCATAATCAACTTATCCAATGACTCACCCCACGAGGCATGGATAGAACATAAAATTACTTCTTTCTATTTATATTTTTTTATTATACATCCTATAAATCTTTTCATACCAATGTTATATAATGAAATTAGGATCAATAGTATTCTTGAGTTTTATTATACTACTATAACGTCAATTTTCTACATTGCACTCATCTATTCTAAAAATCATCACTTAGGTTATGATCAGTTAACCGCTTCTATGGATGATATATTTCATTTTTCATCAACTGCATACATGTATGGTTTCAGAAATATATTTAAAGATTAAATAAAAATATTATGAAATTATAAATATCAAGGAAAGATAAATTTAAATTTTTATCAATGATATCAAGAATTAATGATAATAATAATTTTAACTGCCTAAAAATAAGCATGTTGATACATCATATATAATTTGAACATATTTTTGAAAATAGATATTTGTTTATACGTATTTTATAACTAGGAAAATGAAGACAATATAACTATAAATGTTTATAATTTTTTTTAAAAAATTATTTCTTTCGACCATGGCCAATGTATCGAAGAAATTTTTGAGGAATTCACCAAATAAACCTAGGTGGATGATAAGAGAAAAACAATAACATAAATGAATGACATATATAATAAATAAAATTAATAAAATAAATACACACCAAAATGGTTAGTAAAACAGTATTTTATAAACATATTATAGTTATTCATGATGTTATTGATATGTACCAAGTGATTTGGGACATAAGATAAGGGAACATGTGAACCACCATATTTTATTATAAATTATAGTCTGTATCTCCAAATCCATTTATCTCTCAAGTATTATAATTTATTACTTATATAATATGTATATATGTCTCTAAAATACATACTGAGTGTATTTCCCTTTTCGTTTTTGGGGTTATGCATGTTCTTCATGTTCTATTCTCATTCAGTCCATAAAAATAATCAATTTAAATAGAGATTCATTTATTTATTATTTACTCCTACTATGTCACATATTAAATTAATTCACCCCTATTATTTTTGGAAGTAAGGGGTTTATTATGATAAAATATTTTTTATCTTTTCTAGTTTTGAATAAAATAATGTGCACATATCTTATTTAAAAATTCATTACGCATTTTTAATGCCTCATTTTAGTTGATTATTTGTATACCCACATCATCGCACATTTATTATCAATTTATTCAATTTTAGTTCTTATTTAGTAACTATTATTATTTATTTTTTTATAAACGTCCAATTGTATTTTTTGTATTCTGTTTAAATATTTATGTTTGTATCATTGGTTACTATTTGAGAAAATTATATGTACCCCAAATACTTCTGATATGTTTTACATATTTGTATCCTTCATATATGATGTCATTTCATTATGTGACACACATATTCATATACGTTTTTTAATTTTATTTGTGGTCTAATAATTATACATCATTATAGAGAATCTGGTAATTTTTTCATCTAAGGAGATACTATGTATGATTCACAAGGAATTATCCTGACAATATGTTATGTTGTCTTGCGAGTGATCCTTGAATTATGTTACGATGTCATATTTTATTTTGTTTTAAAATATATATGACGCAAAAATCTTATGATATTATTTCAATTATTCAATGTTTTGATGATAATTATCATTAATGTTATGATATCATTATATTCTCTAATAATTGTATATATTACTTCCCCCTCACGTTTTACTTTATTATTAACATACTATGCAGTTTAGATAAAAATTTTCCTAATATATTTCCTTATTTTATATTTTTTAGTAAGGAACTAAAAATGGGACTTTGGGGAACCTTATTAATATAAAAATAAATTTGATTTAGTTTATTTCTATATTAGAGAATTATTTATCTAATCTTCCTAAGACATAAGACCTCTTGATTTATAGGCGTTGTATTATTTATTTTTATGTTGAAAATAATTTAATAATAAATATTTGAGACATGGGATATTATATATGTGAATTACATTACCCATTGTATATATATTTTTCTTTTATATTTCCTATATGATATTTATCTCTTTACATTCCCAAATTGTGTTGCCCACACAATAGAATTAAATTATGATCGTGTATTTTTTTAAGATAAATGGAATTATGTATTTTTTAGATTTTAATTTTTCCACCTAACAAGGTTGCTCACTGATTTTGGGATCTCAATAAATAGGTTAGATAATTGGGTGGTTTTAATTAGAGTATTTGTTTTTAAAAAAATTTCATTTTCCAAATGGGATTTCATAATCTTTTTGGAAACAAACCTTGATATGAATATAATTTATAGACAGTTCATAAATAAATTTGTTTATTTATGGATGAATTAATTTTGTTAAGAATATGGGGTATTTTTAGAATATTTGAAAATATCAAAATTCATATGAGTTATATGATGTGAATATTTTAAAATATTTCATTGAATTGTATTAAAAAATAAGTGTACCTATCATTAATGTTTAAATATAAAATTTTGAATAAAATTTTTTATTAAAAATTGAAAAATGCTTCAAAACTTACATCATATTTAATTAATCATTAAAATATTCAAAAATAGTAAAAATAAAACAAAAAAAAGAAGTGGAAAAATTAAAAATTAAAAAACCAAAAAATTATACAAGGCTTACCCTCCCCCACACTTGATTATAATAGTGTCCTTAGAACATATTTAACAGTTATTATCATGTATCATATGTTATAAAAATATAATAATTAATAACGTAATTAATTGTTTTAAATTAATGGATCATTTATAGAATAATTGGAGGAGTGTGATATTCAATAATGGTACCTCTGTAAGATTTCCAAGATATTTTCTCAATATTTGGATATTAAAAATGAATGGAATATTATCGTATCTCATATTATTTATACTTCACTAAAAAGGACAAACATTTTTAAAGGTAAATGGACCATACCATATTTAATAGGGCATTCTGATCATATATTTCAACATATAAATTTTTAGAAACACTTTTTCTCTATGATGAAAGATAATTTCCTAAATTAGTTTTCCAGGTGAAATCCTTATTATTTATTTGTTTCATAATATTTAATTTATTACCTTATGATTTAATAAAAGAATATCTATGAATTCTAATGGTTTTCAAAAACTTCAAGATACAAATTCATCTTTTTAACTTCCTAATATAATCTATGTTCTAATTATATAGTAATTTGATAACCCTTACCATATACCAACTCATGTGGGATAATTAAAAAAGGTTTCTAATAGGTTATGTTTTATCCATCAATGATACCACTAGAATTTTACTCCAGAATTTCATGCTGGGGGTAACTATATTATCTAAAATCCATTCTATATCTAGTTTGCAAGTATCATCTTAACGATTAGTGTTAGGGTACTAAGGTGTTAGTGTCTTGTGGTGCATCAATGATTCCTCATCAGTTTCTCCATAACCCAGTATTATAAATGAGACACCTAATAATAGATCACTACTCATGGAATTCAACACATAAGAAATATTTTATTGTTTAGAAACACATATATAAGTAATGATTCATAATTTTTTTGATATTTAACATCTAATAAAATTGAAACATAATAATAATCATGTAAAATATATGAATATATAAAATATATTGGATGGTTTCTCATGAAATTATTTTCCCATATATCATTTATTCCACAAATATTCAAGGTTATTTGAGGTATTTCATGAACTTATGATAATTTTTTAGTGAACTAGAATTTATTAAAATTGTTACATAAATATTAATGATATTAAAATATTATTTTCTATAAAATTTTAACTCTATGAAATCTTAACCAGTTATTTGAAGAACTATTTGCCAATAATTGGAAAATTTACAATTAAATTTTAGTATATAGGGGTTTTTCTATTTTAGGTAAATATATCTTCCCCATCTATTAACTATAAATTTTCAATAAATATATATCATCATACATATAATACATTTATTCAATAATATGTCTCAAAATATGATATTTATTATGTTTTAAGGGTATTCAAGAATTTATAATGTAATTTACCATATATTCATACAATATTACTTCATAATAGAACAATTTTAGTTGGTAACCAAATATATAATACTTTAGTTCATCATGGTTAAAAAATTCATATGTCTATATTTAGAGGTTATTTGATCAGTTATTGTGCCACAAGATACATTATTCCAGTCATATATTGTATTTCCACATTGATATCTTATATAGTTTTCCAACATCTCAAAAAAATATTTTTGCTTCCATTTCCTTAACAAGATTCTTAATTGTTTCATGATTAGAAAAAATTATAACTTATGTTACATTTAAATAAGATATTATTTTCTATAATTCCTATTAAATTTAAAAAAAAACTTATTAAATAGTGTTTTAATTTATTAGGAAAAATTATAATGTGTTTTATGTATATTTAATGAAGTTAATTTTTCATTAATTTATTATGAAAATACAGATCCAAAAATAGTTTTTGATGTATCTTATAATAATTTTAACCCAAATTCCATTATTATTAGTTGTAATCATGAGGTGTAGTCAATATAATTATTTTCACATCATATTATTTCTCTAAAAGATTCATAAAAGATTTGTTTGGTATATTTTTTATGAAATATATAAATTTTTAAAACACTCTTACTAAAACCCAAGATAAATATTATATAAAATTCCACAAGTTCAAAATATATTTTTATATTTTACGCATATCTAGGATAAGGTATTGGTTTAATAAATTTGGATTTTTTGAAATTGAATACCATTTTTTGACATTTTATGACCCAGAATTAATCTCTTTTTCTGTATGAAATGAAATTCCTTGAAACTCAATAAAATTATCTGTTTAAATTATCCTTTTAAATAATATATTGAATTTTCTACAAAATGATAAAATTTAATTGATTATTTTGAATTCATCAAGAAACTCTTTAATAAATTACTGAGTAAATTCATAAAAACAACTGACCACGTATATTAATAGAATTTTAGAAGCATTGAATATCCCGGATAGTATCGTATTTTAATAAATGGTACCTTAGGGTCATTAAAGGTGGTCTTTTAGTGTCCATCGACTACAATGTTCATTTGATAATATCATGAAAATAAATTTAAAAACTAGAAATGTGCATCAAATGATAATATCTTTATCATTTGATCAATAATGATTATTGGGGAGTGATTATTTTTTTTACTTGATTAAATATAAAGTAATAAATTCATAATATAATTATTTTGAACTCTCACATGGACCATATTATTATTTTAATTTATAATATTTTGAAATTAAATTAATTACGGAAAATCCTTATCAACATGATATTGGGTATATTATTCCCACCTTTCTGAATTTTTCTATTGCTTTATTTACCTCATCCATTGTCATGGGATTGAGTATCATTTGGGTTTCTATTATATGTTGTGTATTATATTCAATTAGTGTCACTTGAATGAATATTTATCTGGGAATTCCCATTTAAATTCATATGCCTTAATTAAAATCATTTTTCTCATATTACAAATCCCTTCTTTTACATGCTCTTCATGTGGTCAAAGGTTGTGACCTCAACTCTGTCAACCCTTAGTAGGGTACTTTCCTCATTATTCCTTTTTTAACCTTATTATAATTATTTGATGCACCATTTTGGTTTGATTTGTTACCCATGCCAATTATAATTACTTTTTAATTAACAAGAATTATGAATTGAAAATGGATAGCTCATGTATCTTGTATACAATAATTACATTCCCCGTCTAACGTAATTATTACTTATTAATGAATAAATCATAAATAAAATAATAAAAAGTATATATATATAGCCATATTTGAATGAAATATAATGGTAATCATTTTCATTACCAGATTAACCATGTCACCATTTTTTAAAGGGGATAGAAAAAACCAAATAAAAAAATTAGTAAATAAATTGATAAATAGATTATTGTTATTAATTAACTTTCTCAATTTAACAAATGGTAATTTAATGAACCTAATGAATTATTAAATGTAATTAGTATTACATTCCATTAAATTAAATAAGGTTATATGTATAAGGTTCCTATTTCATATGGTACTTTTTATATTCATAGGAGTGGCAAGGCTTCAGAAAGCAATTGATTCCCAGGTAATTCCTTATGAAATCAGAGGACACCATTATGATTCGTGGATAATTTTCCCATGGGAGATACCCACAATGGATCATGGTCTATTTCTACCAATGGATTCCCAACATGGTTTTGTAAGATCTCTTAACTATATCTCTAGATATTATGATTCCGTGGATACACTCCATGGATCCAACGCGATGTCTTCAGACACATGGCCCCATGGATTCACCCATCTCACCTAGTCATGATTAGCCTCAGATTACAATGGATGACATCCATGGACTCATACAGAAAAACATTTATAGTGTAATTACTTGTGATTTCCCATTATAATACACTAAGAACCTTCATTTATATACTCCTAGGTTACTACTATGAGTTACCCTAACCCATGAGTTCATGGATTCCTTGTACATTACTAGGAACCACTTTCATTATTATTGTGATTGGTTTTGGTGATATTGACACCTTCACATGATTTTTATATATATGTTGAACTAAAATGAATTACATGAATTTTCTCAGGTTTAGAGACAATAATAGCTGATGAAGAAGAATTTAAGAGTTATTATTAAGGAATTTATTTTTCTTTATATATACCTTTACTCTATTGTGTTTATATTCCTAGAATTTATTGTATAAATTCCTTTGTTGGTTTACTACTAATATTAATATCACACCCTATCTAGGACACCATTGGTACCTAGGAAGATTTTATAATCCCTATTATAGACAAAGGGAACATTCCCACCATGTATGCCCAACATTTTTACTTTATTTCTTATAATATATAATTGTAGTAGATGATCGGGCCGGTGTTAGGGATGCTTTGACATTTTCTTTTCCTTATATTTTTTTTGGATATGATGTATTGTACTTACTGCATGCTACATTTGTATACACATTTTCATTCCTTCTGGAGGCATGAAATTATATCACCATCTCTTTTATATAGTATTGTTCATAATTTTTAGTTGAATATTTTCATATAGTCAATTATTCTTACATATTATACTAGACTCTTTATTATTATGATTCTTTTTTTATTCATATATTATTTCTATGTTGTTATGCACTCAAAACAGTGGTTATAGTCTCCCCACTATCAAACCCTAGGACCACAATTCAATTTAGAATCCTCTAGTATGTGGGTTGGCATGTTTGAGGTTATGTGGCCCACTAGGTTCAGCTACTTAAATTTGAGTCAGGTTCGGGACGTCACAATGTTTTATTGGAGGGGGACTTTTATTAAATTTTTCATATTGTTTTGGAATATATATTAGAGATCAAAAAATTGTAGGAACATGGTTACAAGACATGGTTGGGAGTATATAACCCATGTTTGTGGTAAATACCTTGTTTAATGGGAATACTAAATTATTGTTCTATTATTGACTTATTATAGTTGATATCCTTTCACTGTTGGGTGGTGCTCAGGAATTATGGTCTTTTATATGATTTATGGAAATTATACCTAGTCTTGGTATGATAAATGGAACTATTTAATGCATAATTATTTCCACATAGAATTTATATTCAATGCATGTTACTTGTCGTATAGGTGCATTAAGATTCTTTCATTACAATTTTTCTTATGATTGTTGATTGAGCCATGGTTGTAATATATGCCAGTGATATTAACATCTTCTATAGGGAAATGAAATTGCTTGTTTAAAATAACCAAATAAACCTAAATAGTGTTTTTCTTATATAGATTGATAGTGGAATCTTTAATGTATTATTTTAAACATTATATGAAATGTATCCCGAGTTTTATGAGAATGTATTTGGCTGAGTGTAAGTGACTTCATGTTTTGATTTAGGATGTTTATGGTCTCTTGTGAATTAGAATGGGTAATTGAATATTTCTAGGAATCTTATTTTACCAGTTACATCTTGAGAATAAATTGTACATGGGATTATTTAAATAGACGAGTTTTGATCTTAGCTATAAATTATGTGGTCCTTTATTAGTAAGGAATGACGATCCATTTAATCATGAATTTTTATATGTAAAAAACTCATTAAAGAACATGAAATGAAAATCATGACATATAAATGAAATCGCTTCCAGTGAATGTGTTTGTTAACTAAAAATGTGAATAGTGTTATTTCATCAACATATAGTTAAACCTCCACATATCAGAACCTCTATGACTTAGAATAAGAACACATAACTATTTTATGTCTATCTAAGAGGATAGTTGTGTCAATATTTTTATGGTATTGAGCCCTTTTCCAATTGATCTACTTATACTGGTGTTTATATCAATTCTCTTATTTTTTATTGAGCATGTTCCATGATTTTGTAAAAATATGAGGCCACAATGTCCTTTAACCATGAAATAGGAAGAAGGAGATGATCATTCTTTGGAGGTGAGGGACCCTGATTCACCAGTGATCCCTCCAATAACGCATCCTGAGACACTAGATATTATTTTTTAATAGGGATAGATTCTTAGCTTCAATATAGTTTCCAATATATGATGCAGTCTAAAAAGGATGAACCATCAACTACATCTACTCTATCTGACCTGAATCATGAGTTCCAAAACCTAAATCCTCCCATATTATATGGGTATGGTGCTCCACAGGATACCTAGTCCTATCTAGAGGACATTGTTTCTATATTTTGGAATTTAAAGACTCCTCAAATGATGAGGTTAATGATTTCCACCTACAGGCTATGTGATTCCACCAAGCACTTGTGGGGTGTGATTAATCAGGTTGTCAACATTAGTGCATGGTTTCAGAGGATTTATAGACTAGATTCATTGATTATTTCCCCCCAATATGATTTAATATGACGGAGATAGAGAGTTCATGCCCATGTTGTAGGGTGATATGTCTATTATGGACTATTAATTTTTTTTACTGAGTTCCAATTATTTTCACTAAATCTAGATGAGGTTGAGATATCATGAGAAAAATGTTTAGAGGATAGGAATAAGTATACTTTCTACTCAAAAGTGAATATATTTCACCTATCTATAGTTTTTAATAGTAAATTAGGATCATATCATTGATAAAACCCTATGAAAATTTGATAGTTATGTTAATTGAGGTTGGATTCAAGGTAGGGAAGTAGCTACTCTGGGAGAAGGATATGTGGCCATTGGGTTTCTAATTAGAGTAGTGATTATTAGAGTACCAAAAATTTAACTCTATTATATTCCATCAATGTGGATGAAATGGGAATATAAAGCATTAGTGTGATAGAGACCCTATTGAGTGTCGTTCATATGTCTGTATGAGCCAACTTCAATGATTAATCCAGTCTGTTACACCTACTTTGAGTGAAATAGGATCCTTTCTAGCTCCATCTTCATGGATAGTATTATTCTCATCACCACAAGATGGGAATTTTAATAGAACCATCCAAACAGGAAGAGGTATAGGTCATGCTCATAGTCTCCAGACATCTTATTATTAGATCTAATTGAGAGGACCTACTCAGTGTACTCCAACTGTAGCATGTAATGGTGGATCATGAAAATTCCATGATTTATAGTTGATACACCGGGATCAGAGTGTGGGTCCATCTACAGTATAGTGTACTATTATATAATACTATAAAATTATATCCTCTTTCTTCAATATAGCTTCCACACTCTTATTTATTTCATTATGAATTACAGAATGTCTTAGGATTTTAATTTAATAATTTTTGGGGTGATAACCTTAGTCAAACCACTCGGTGTAAAATAATAGGGTATACTTCAAAGTCGGTAAAATTCCCTTGAGGTAGGTAGTTTTCCCTTCTTATGTGACCTCTTTATCATTTAGATGACGAGATTCAACGTCATCTGTGATATGTACTTGTTTTTCCCTATCATTCCTCTGGTGAATGATATCTCCATAGGGTATCCTTTACTTGGTGATAGTTACATTGAAAAGGGTGAGTTAGAAATTAAGGAATGTAGAGTTGGCCTATATCTCTAGGGAATATTTGTAGTAGATGCCCATATAACCAGCCTTTATATGGAGGATAAGGGATTGCATTATGTTGACTTCCGTCTAGTAGTAGATCATTTTAGGATTTTTTTTCTTAAAAAATCTCAGGCATACCAATCATGGTTGAAGTTGTGTTTAAAATTGATCTTTTACTAATAGAATATCTAGTATCAATTCCTCAATATGGGATGGATCCTACTGAGCTTCGGTATTGAGGATGTAGTTAGAAGATTTAGAATCAAAGTGTTTTATCTGACCCAACAATTATTCATGGAGTTCCCCTATTATTTTATCCAAAAGGTGGATGTGAACCATAGGATTTTAATGGATTACCAATGGTTGAACCAGCATAAAGTTAATAATCGGTGTCCACTAACTCAAATATATGATCTCTTAAACTAGATCTAAAGAGATAGATTGCTCTAAATGATTGATTTGAGATCGTTTTATCATCGGGATTGAGTTAGGATTTTAGTTATAGAACATAAGGATTTATGAATTGTGTATAATTAATAAGTGTACATTTTTATGACATTTAGACTTCTGAACATACCCTCCATTTTAATTTCCGTCATGAATAGGTTTGTCCACACCTTCATAGAGTGATTTTTCATGGTTTTTTTGGATGACATCTTGGTGTATTCTTATATTTGATGTGTCTACGGTCATGATCTTGAGATCATTTTTGAATACATTGAGGAATCATTATATATATTATAAGAATGATTATTTCCCCTTATTTATCGAAAATATTCACATATTGGGTCATATTATCTTGGAATCAGGAGTATATGTTAATCTATATAAGGTGAGTACTATATTTACCTAGGAGTGCCCCAAGAATGTGTATAATATATAGTGTTTCATGGGGATGAAAATATATTAAAAAAATTATATAGGTGGTATCACACCTAGATGCACCTCTTACTAGTCTTAAACAGAAGGTTATGATGTTCTTATATTATAAAGCATGTGAGAAGTCCTTTCAAGTGTCGAATTAAAGGATAAAGTCAACTCCTATTTTGATTCATCTAGATCCTAGTAGAGGATATACAATGTTTTGTGATGCAACATGAAAATACAATTTTTGTACTGGTGTTGTAGTAGGATATAGTAATTATGTTTGGGTCTCACCAATTGATACCTCTTGATCATAATTAACAGAAACATGACCTTGATCTAATAGTAGTTTTTTATGCCTTACATTGTTGGCGAAATTAGTTGTTGGTTGAGATATTTATAGAGTATACATACAAATAGATCCTCAAATATATAATTACACAATTTTACCTGTATCTTAAATAGTGAATATTGGTCAAATTCCCTATGTATTTTGTTTTTAAGATTTCATATATGCAGGTAAGGGTAAATGATGTTACTAATGTACTAAATTAGAAGACCCAGGCATATTCCATAAAATAATTGATTAATGAATAGAAATTGATGGGTCTATTTTAGAAGTTCAATCTAGAGATTCATGAATGTCCCAAAATTACTTTTATTTTAGCCTTAGTGGTTACCTCTTCACTCATGGGTAGGGCGAAGAGAAGGTTATT
Organism: Viscum album; assembly: GCA_963277665.1. Classification (NCBI taxonomy): domain Eukaryota; kingdom Viridiplantae; phylum Streptophyta; class Magnoliopsida; order Santalales; family Viscaceae; genus Viscum; species Viscum album. The sequence goes on from OY728122.1 coordinate 2,099,772,634, forward strand.
TTCAAATCATGAGGTTTCATTTCCCAAAGAGTGTATTTTTGGTTAAGACGCGCTTTTAGATTGGTGTGTTGGTGGATATGACATCCTATGTATACACGGTTGGGTTTGGGTACCTAAAATTATGACAGGGTTCATGAAAAAAGAGTATCACTCTTTTCATGAGACAATTCATCAAGGTAAATCCATGATCTTTTATGATATGTGTCTCCAGTAAAGGTGTTCTGGAATGAAACCTTAAATTCCATGTTTTATTACTAGGTATTCCTCTAGATAGCAGGTGAAGGAAGATCACATGTGGCCTCATGGATTGTTGCAACCATAAATAATACTAAAAAGTAAATGGTAAGATGCTGCAATTTGTTTTTCAGTAGGCCTATCAAGGTTACCATGATTTATTGACAGAATTTGTGTAGTCTTGGATTGACATACAATGGTATCCAACATCATTTTTAACCAATAGACTTTCTTTATAAATTAGTTGGTAATACTGTAATTTTGTGAGATCGTATGGAAAAATCGGTCCCCTCATGATTCCATTTTAGATAGGGTTTCATATTTCATGTAGAGGTTATGGTTTGTGTTTTCGAAATCTATTGTTAAATAAGTGCTTCTAATGTCATCTATGTACCCTAACACAAATAGACATTCATAAAAATTGATGAAGGCAATATATGACATGCTCTGAGAATATATCCTTGATTTTAGTGTTTATTGGGTGAAGAATAATCCTATCATTTAGTTCACCTATTATAATGGCTATCAAGAGATGATTCAGATGGATTAATATGAAGTCTTATATGGTAATTCATGCCACTCACCCCTATACTAATTATAGGTAGGAGATATAGTTCTATTATGTCCTCATATAATGTAAGAGAATTTAGATTCAGTGTAGTGAATTAAGAAGTGTATGCCTACCACTCATTATAGACTTAAATCTTATGTTGATCACCTTTTATAACCTATGGTGTTTGAGTTTGGGGATCATGATTTCATATGGGTATCACCCAGACATGGGAGTTAACAGATATAGAGGCAATGATAGTTGTCACCGAACATTGTAGGAAAATTTGACATATTAGATAGATTCATTCTAGCAACATATTAGTTGATTATACAACATAGGCACCATTACATTCCATACATCATCCATGTTTTCCATCTTATTTGATCTCATGTTGACCCATCTCATTCTTTTGATCTAGTGGATGTTAAATTTGATATTGATGCTTATTTTGAGGAGCATACTTTAATCAACATTGATTAGTGAATGAAGACCCTCTAAGGTTGGTATTTCTATTTAGGATGGTTGATTTTGTGACATAGCTATATACATAATAAAACATGGGAAGGAGAGTACGATTTATGTTCTCATTGGCTGGAGATGTTCTCAGACAATACTTTTCCACACATGGATGTTTAACTGAAAGAAAAGTTCCTTTAAGAAGGTATCATTGTAATAACCCATTTTTATGATGTATGGGTCCATTAATTTTTTATAACTCTTTTTTGACCTATTATGAATACCTAGTGAGTATATAAAGGAAAATAAAATATCCTAGGGGTTTTCAATGCTCAAAACCCCATCCAATGGACAAAACTTATGGGCTGTAGGGTTATGAGAAACCATGAAACATAGCCACCAAGATTTCTTATAACTGTATGTGGAATTTCATAGGGAATTTCAGGGAACATAATATTCCCAAACCATGTTCCCAAGGTCTCATGCCCATGCTATTTTTTTTTCATTTTTTACCCGATCCATATTCCACAGTTGGCAGAGGGTTTCTAAAACTGTGAAGCCATGCCATGCAATTTCCTTCTTTGGGAAGTGTTCGAAGAACTGTTGGTGCCTAGTTTTTCCATCAGTGTAGCTGAACCATGTGAGGAAACTCTATGGTATGTGAATGGAATATGGTCGGTGCATTATTTGATCAATTGTGTCACCAAACTATGCAACCCGTTTAGAGAGGTGTTAAATTACTATTTATCTCCTAAATTCCTAATAATCCTTTTCATATTCTCTCTTCCAACATAAAATAGATTTTATTATCATCCATTGATAGATCTTCAACATCCTTCAACCTATGTACATCGGTTTATTTGTTTCTTGAACTCTGATTTGAGATCCAGTCATCACGTTTGATTTCTAATGGTAAGGGATTCATTCATTAGGCTCAGTTAATCATTTATAGACCCTCAGAAAATGGATTTTGTATCATGTGGCCTATTTTTAGTGTTTTGATCCATTATTACACCATATTCTAATCTAGTCCAACCTAAGGGATGATACAGGATGAGAAGAGTGTTATAGTCTCAAGGGAGTAGTTCAATGATTTTTCCCTAACTGTATCATCGGTTATTAATTTCCAACAATATAAGCCCACTGGGATGACTGGTAGTTTCCCCTTAAAATAATATTCTTTAATTATAATCATTGGGATCATATTTTAGATCCCAAATTATAAATTATTTTTTATATTGGAGGTTGTGACCCCAACATCATCCTCCCCTAGTAGGGTGATTTCCTCATTATTCCATTATAACCATTGTTATAATTATTTGAGATACCTTTCGAGTGTGTTGACTTGAACATTCTAATGGTTTTTACATTTTAATGAAAATGAAATATGAATTTAAAATGTATAGAACGTGTATGTTGTATAAAATAATCACTTGAACCTTCTATGTAATGTGCTACAATTTAATAAAGGAATCATAAATGGTTCAATATCTTATATATATATATATGACTTATCTGATTTGAATTTAATTTATGATGGGAATGTATTGTATCAAAAAATATTTTCTAATCATATTGATTTAGATGCTTAGAATTTACGATGTTTATTTTTCTAATTATAATACATTATGTGAATTTCATGAAATAAATATTATTTGAAATACTCATTTTTGAATTATTTTTATGTTATTAGTGCATAATGATTATTTTTCAATGTTCATAGAACACATTTTATTGTTTTTGGAAATTTTATTCATACCCTATATTGGTAAGAGTAGCATAAGTAATGACCCATAGATTTTAGAGCAGCACATATAGATCATGACCCTTATGAAATCAGGAATGTATGGTTAAATAACCATATGATTGGATGGAACCTGACATTTGTAAGAAGGGAAAGTATGGTTAAGGATCCACATGTAAGTATTAATCCCTATTTTTTAGGACAAAAATGTATAGTACATGAACCCTATTATTGTGGTGAACCCTACATTGTCAACACTACATTTAATTTTTTTACATATTATTGAGGAATCCTAAATTTGACTATTCAATGATGGAGATTATTAAATACTCTATTCTATATCTGATTTCATCATCAGTCTTGAGATAAAAAATTTTAATTGAAAGCTAATATTTGATCAATTCTAAGGATCATTATGATCGATTCCAAGAACGATATTCAATAAAATAAATCACTCCTACTTCTAAGGGATGTTACAGAATGCATAATTGATTCAAAATTTTAATATCCTCTATCTATTAGGTAAATTATTTGGATCATATCAACTAAAATAAAATATATTTGTTCGATAAATTGGATCAGATAGTTCTCAAGAAAAATGTAGAGATTTACAATATTTGGTGTGTTACAATTTTTATTTACAAACTACACACTTTCTATGAATAACTTTATACCAATATACTACAACAAATGATTGAATATGGTATTTTTTGAAAGAGGTTACACTTTGTAGATAAACTTTTAAAACTTGTATTACTAATTTTTGGTCTCTATTATTTCATGGAGATCATTTGATACAAATAATTCCTCAAATATATTCATATTTTAAGATTATTATGGACCAAGAAGATCCATCTATTGTAAGTTGATACTATTTCAAGGGTGATTTTAAATCAAAACCATCAAAAAATAAAATCCATTTGATTTAATGGAATATTTGACTTCTTGGACTCTGTCATAGTAGAGTGTCAAATTCTTGTACTAAGATATGGATAACCAGTTTTTGTAAAAGATCTATAAGGATATTTTTTTCCTTGTTGTACATGATTGAACTTCCTACACTCAGTTTTGGAATTAGAGGTCTTGTGATAAGAAGACCTTTCTAGTGAAAAATCATCAAACTCATAGAGGGTGAATTGGAGTAGTGGAATAAGGTATCTTTATGTCCAAAACCAATATGAAAATTTTAATGTTAGTAATTTATGTTTATAAGTTACTCAATTACATAAATTATAGAATGGGGTATATATTTATTAATCATAAAGAAAAAGAAAAATCAAGAGTCTGTAATGTTTACTAAAAAGAAAAATTCACCCCATGCCTGTGCATCTTTGTATTATTTTCACATAATAATTGGTATCAATGGTGGTAATTTGATAAAAATGTCTTTGAATATTAAAATAATAAGTTTTATACAAAGTAAATGTCAGTGGATGATTAGGAATAAAAAAAATTATATAATTTAGGATTTATATAATAATGGTGATAACTATGGATGTTGGAAAGCATGAATGATCATTTATCTGAAGAATTTGGTATTAATTTTTTATTCAAATATCGTCACTCCTTATTTGTATGCTATGAAACTTGAAACATAGAATGCCATAAAAAATATGAATATGTAAACAGATCAAAGGAAATTAATTATACCATATATGGATATGGAATAGAAGAATTAAATTGATTATCACAATGCCAAATTTCCTATGAAATGTGGAAGACAATAGTATTAACATATGATGTAATAGATAAAATCAGAAAGTTGAGGTATGCTACTGAAAAACTAAATTTTTATATCATTAGAATGTTTGATGGTGAGATAATCACACTAATGGAAGAATAATTAATATTTATTGTGAAAAATATTAAAACCTTGGTTGATCTCAGCAATAAATTATATCAAGTGATAAAATATTTAAAGAACATACCTCTAAAATGAATGGATCATCTGCATTTATTCAACAATCATCACCTCTAAAAAATTTGACTATGAAGGAAATAATTGGATCATTTGTGATCTCTGAATTAGAAATTGAAGATGAAATTGAAGATCAATACATTAGAGTAAACAAATAAAACACTTCCTTTAAAGTGATATTTATGAATCATGAAATAAAATAAAAACTTGGTTTAAAATTGAAAATGATTCATATTCCTCAAAATTTGACATGTAACTAGAATAACTAGCTAGAATGTATCTAAAATTATATAAAATGAATAAAATCATCACAAAATTCATTAAGAAGGATAAAAGGGAACATATATAAGTATTTTTTTAAAAAAAAATTAAAAATGATGGGAGACATCAAACCTAATTTCGCCAATTCAACTGCAAAACAAGACGGACAAAAAAGAAATTTCATAAGAAAAATAATTACGAACATAATGAGAAGATAACTATAAAAACAACATAGAATGTGTCTAAATACTCCAATGAATATTCAAAATATTATTCGTACATTGATCCACAAAATATCAATGATATTATGTAGTTTATGGATAAACAAGAAGAATAGGTACAATATTATAATTATTATACTTCTTACTCTAATAACATCCCAAATAATAAATTAATTTATTTTTTTCAATGATAGAATAGAAATATAATTAATTAATAAAGACAAATAATTCAATAAAAAATATTCACAATGATGTTTTAGGTGAAAGCATAATTTTTCTAAAACTACATCAATCTCAAATTGAAAATTTCAATTCATCTACACAAAAATATATTTATCCAAAAAAAGGATTGAAAAATTTCATGATAAAGTAGAATCATACAAAATTGATACTATTATTTCACAGAAGGAGAGAAAACGTTGAATGAAATTCTTGGAAATAATTTTATTAAAAGATAAAATTTTGAACTCTTAATTGATGGTGAAAAATAAAAATTAAAAAAAATAATGGAAATTTAAAAAAATTCCACAAATTTTTATTATGGAATAAAATTTCATTATACTAAAAAATATTATTTAAAAAAATGTTCAAATAAGTACTATTAAAAATGATTTTATTTCCAAACAAAATGTCTAAAGAATGTAATAATTGTTTTTAAAGGAAATGAATTACATTATTCTAGTATCATTTAATGATGAAATAATTGGACCAAATAAAATATAGGTTCCATGGAAAAAAATGTTTTCATGTTTTTGATGGATAAAGGCCATACAAAAAAAACTGATATGGTTTCTGGATAATGGATGTACCAGAAACATGAGAGGAGAATTTGAAATTTCCATTCACTAAAATAAATGGATCGAGGTCTAGTCCCCTTTGGTAAAAATGAAAAAGGAATGATTATTGGGGTTAGAATGGTTTGAGATCCAAATCCAATTTCAATCAATAATGTATGGTATGTAACAAGGATAAATAAGAACATGACAAATATTTATCAACTTTGTGATGATGGGTTTTATGGGGATTTTTCTTACCATTCGTAATATATTATCGATGACAAAATGCATAAATTTAATGCACCAAGAACTGAATATGATTATACATTGGATCTATATTACGTTTTTAAACAAAAAGTGAATTTTTTAACTTCTTAGACAAATGAATCTTGTATCTTATATAAAAGAATTAGAAATTTCAATATATTTTCCTTAAATAAATAATCTATGAATCTATTAGTTTTTAATTTTCTTCATCCTAAATTTGAAATTGATTGATTTTGTTATTCATGTCAAATTAGAAAACAACACGAATCATTTTTCCAATACATTAATAAAATGCTAGATCCTAACCATTAGTACATAACCATATGGTTTTTTTAGAACATCTAAGGTTGAAATATTGGTGGGTAAATTATTTTTTTATGTTTTATATAATGATTTCTCAATATTTACCTAGGTTTATTTTTTAAAACTCAAAAATTAGGTATTCACTAGTTTTGAAATATTTTAAAAAAAAATTCAAAATCAAATGGGTTATAAAATAATTTCATTGAGATGTGATCATGGAGGAGAATTAGATTATAAAGAATTTTTTTTTCTGTTTTATCCTATTTTTTGAATTAAACACACATTGTATGCACCAGAAACACATTTAAAATGGGATAATAGAAATAACAAAAATATAAGTATTTAGGAAATGGAAAGGACAATGCTGAAGGAATATAGTCTTCTAACCAATTTCTGGGTTGAATCTATAATCACAACCATCTTAATCAAGAACAGAGTTTTAAAAAATAAAATTATTAAAAATACACCATGTGAACTTTTGGAATTACAAAAAACATAAATTAAAGTACTTTAATGTATTTATATGTAAGGTATATATCTTTAATAATAAGTAAAACATTGGTAAATTTGATCTCAAAGATGATGAAAGAATTTTTCAAGGTTATTCTACAATATATAAATCCAATCGAGTGTTTAATAAAATTTTAAAGATTTATTGAAGAATTGGTTCATGTAATGTTTGAGGAAAACTAGCCATTTTGATGAAAAAAGATAATCATAAAGATAAAATAAATGACACTTTAGACAACATGATTCTTGAATAACATAAAAATATTTTTTAATTTAAATAAAATGCAATTCAATCAAGTTCAAAAGAATATGAAATAGAAGAACCTGAAATTGTATTAACATGATAGTCTAGAATATTAAATAACCGTCCTTTAGAAACTATTATAGGACAGGTAGATATGTGAATTAGTACTAGAAGAATTGTTGGAAACCTAGTTGAAGTACCCGCTTTTCTAAATCAGTTAGAACCTATGCCTGTTGGAGAAGAATTAGTAAATGACAGTTGGTTGTTATCCAGAGAAGAATAACTAAACAAATTATAATGATGTAAATTCTGGAAATTAGAAGATAGAACATCAGATAATCTATTAATAGGAACTAAATATATATTTTGAAATAAATAGGATGATCAAGTGATCATTTATAGTATAATTGAAAGATTAGTATAGAATGATTTTAATCAGGAAGATATAAAATATTGTGATGAAACCTTTTCACTTATAGCTATTTAAGAATCTATCAAAATCCTTTTATCTTATGAATCTCAAATGAATTATAAATTATATTATATTTAAATTAAATATTCCTTTTTAAATGGATATCTAATTGAGGATGGTTATGTTGAACAACCCCTAGATTTTGAAAATCCACACAATCCAAATTTTGTTTTTAAACTCACTAAAGCTCTATATGGCATTAAATATGTACATAGATCTTGGTATGAAAGATCAGGTTCCTTTTTATTGTAAAATGGATTTTTTGTAGGATTTTCGGATCCTAGTATTTTGAAGAAAAAGTATTATTCTAATATATTACTATAAAAAATATATGTTGATGATGTTAATTATAGTTTATAAAATATAATTCTTCGTAATGTTTACTAAAATAAAATGCAAAGTGAATTTGAAATTAATATGATGGGAGGGTTGAATTTTATTTTAGGATTTTATATATATCACACATATTATGGAAATATTTATAAATAAATGTAATTATAATATTTATTTATTAAAATTTATTAGACTAACTAATAATAACACTTACCTAACTATAATGTTATCCAATATAAAATGTGATTTGGAAGAAGTTAGAAACCATTAGAAAAGAAGTTATATAGAGGTATAATTGGTTGTTTATTTTATATTACTACATGAAAACCAAAAATAATGTTTTTTGTATTTCTATGTGAATGATTTCAGTTAAATTGAAATGAATCTCATCCTGCTGTTGTTAAAATAGTTTTTAGTTATTTTAATGGATCTTTTTTTCAATCACTTACTTATAAAAAAACTGCAAATTTTAATTTAATTACATCTTCAAATGCTGACATAGGAGGATGTAGATTAGATAAAAAATGTACCTGAGGAACCAATCACTTTTAAGGAAAATCAATTGTGTCATGGTTGAGTTAGAAGAAACATTTTGTTTCCCTATCAACAAGTAGGGGATAATATACATATGATAGTTGTTTCCATGAAATTTGTTGTGGATGAAACACAGTTGACTCGATTATTGGAAATTTTTAATAATATACATTGATTATGTGAGAATACATCGAGTTAAGTATTTAATAAAATAAAATAATTCACTCTAGGACAAAGAATATTGATATAAGGCATCATTTCAAAGAGTTCTTGCTCTTAGAATTGATATAATAATAGAATTTATAAATATCAAATATCATTTAGTAGATAATTTTACTAAACCACATCATACTACATGTTTTTATTTTATTAAGGGGGAATTTGGGATATATGATTTTAAATAAATATCTATTAATTTATTTTAATTTATTTTTTTAACAATCCTATAAATATTTTTTATTTTTTTATTAATTTTATGTCTATTTGGTTAAATGTTTGTTTTGATTTTTTAAGCAGGTATTTCAAAATAAAAAATTTAACGAATACACTACGTAATCGGTATGAGAAACCAAATCGTGTCACCAATCCATCATAAATATCTTCACATCTACTTACTATTCGATTTTAAACCACTTTGAATTCTAAATTCCTCATCTTTCATCCAAAACATATAATATGAGGACCTTCAACCTTATAATTCTAAAAAATGATGAATACAATGCGAACAGATTGAGGTTAGCCATTCGATTTGAAGCCTCAGTGTGTACCATTTTTTATGATTCTTCAAGAAAAGGTTGTTTATTTTAAATGGATCAATTAGATGAAAATTCTACTATAGAATATATTTAATTTCAATGTTTTGAATTTATTTTTAATGATGAAAATATAGGATTCATTTATGAAATAGAGAAGAAGAAATTTTATAGAAATGTTCAGTTTTGTTTTGGAAAAAACAGATTATATAATGACTTCATGCATAGATGATAACAAGTTTTCAATCTCCCCAATAAAATTTTATCAAATTTCAAAACTCCAACATGAAGGAATATTCCATTTTTATCTTCGATAAATTGGAAATCAAGATAAAAAATAATAAGATATAATGTATATTCTTTTTTAGTTCGACCAATATTAGAAAAATGTTTCAAAATATCTTAAGGATGGCTAGAGAATAATTTTAATGTTTATTCTTACTATTATCATTCCAAGGACTGCTATGTTAGAAATGAATTTTCACTGAGACATGAATATATTGTTTTTATTTATCACTGATATTATGTTGAACTTCCCTAGATATATATTGTAATAAATCGATATTTATTTCCAAATAGAAGCTATAATTTCATCAAATCCATATGGTCAGATCATTTCTCTTTTTCAATTTAGAATGACTAAGATTAGGAATATTGTTTATCGAACAAGATTTCATCACATAAATATTCCGAATGGTGGTAATTTAATAATATTATGTTTCTTTTAGAGTATATTTAATGGTTAATTATTTCCAGTAACTACAACTAATTTACAAGAATCATGTCACTTCACATTGGGGAGAAATGCCATCTCAAATCTACACGATCAATTCGTTTGAGAAATTAAGAAATTATATAATCTAGAATAGAAGGTGTTTCTAAGCCTACACAAAGAAGGCTCTATAATTACAAAATATATATTAATAAGGAATATTCTAAATCAATATCCAATGAAGAACTCATTAAAAGGACCCAAATCTGTGAATAGCCTCAGCATGGGGATGGAGATGGAGAAAGACCTGGACATAGGGATATGACTCCATCAGTTCATTTTGGAGAAATATATATTGTGAGGAACAGTAGGGTGAAAATAAAGTTCAATAACACTATGTAAATTATTAGTCGGAGAAAAAAATAAGATTATTTTCATGAAGGATAGAGAGTTTTGAAAACAGTGACAAAAACTACTAAAGTTGTTGATATTTAGGATATTTCAACGAATGGTAATTACATGGAAAGAATAGTATTTGTATTTAGTGAAAGGATAAAAATCCATGATGATACTGTCTTTTTAAGGGAATATATATCAGTTAACTCTTTAACTTTTCTGGATGTAGCTACTTAGTCAAATAATCCTGATAAAGGAACATCAAATTCTCTGAAAAATCAGATAAAAGGCTCGGTTATCAAATTCTTCAAGGTGTTGGAGGAGAACAATGGCCTTTTACATGAATTGGAATCTACAATGAAATATTTAGAATAATATAGAAATTGTTCTAATTCTTGTTTGTAATTATATTATCATAAGATTAAAATTAATGAATTTAGAGAAAATGATATTTCAAAAATGGATTTTGAGGCTTTCAAAAGAAATAAGTTTGATCAATTTGGAAATATGATATTAGAATCTATTTACCAAAAAAATTATGAAGATTTAAAATAGTATATATGATGTCGGGATGATTCATTAAAAGGAAGTGTCATTCAATCAAGAGCTTCTATTTCAACACTGCCAACATCATTAGATATAATCATAAATTTTAAAGTAATCACTTCAAAAATTAATTACATGAATGATATGATTTAATCACATTAGTTTAGTAGTGGACCTTGGCATGTTATCCTAGAAAATTAAAATGTTCATATTGAAAAATTGACTTCATGTGAACTAGGAATCATATTACTTCTCAATCAGTTTATTGATATGATTTATTAGTTTTTGTAGATAAGGGAAAATATACATGAATTTCTCAAACCCAATATGGTTAAAAAAAGTTGAATATGAGTCAAGATTTAACAATTTTGTTATGTTTTCTAGATGAAAATATTTCTAAAAGGATTCTAGGTTAGTTATATGTGTTGAAAGAGTTTTTTCATGCTTCTCAAGTTTCACCTGAACCAGAAACCACTACTGATTAAAGCCATCCACCATCTACCATCCATCTTATTTAAACATTTTCCTCAATACAAAATCACTTCTATATTTTTAAACTATTTTAAATTAAAATAATAATTATTTATAGTCTCCATATATTCTCTATGATTTATTGTTTGTTCATCTCCACATAAAGTACACATGATTTTTTCTCTATACCGTAGAATATAAAATTCACATATAGTTATATTATACATTAAATGTGTTATAATCCATATTAATATACATTGTTTTTTATATCACAAAAAGGGGGAGAAATTATGTAAACATCAAAACTCTCAATTTATAAGTGTTTTATCAAAAGGGGGAGAATGTTGGGTATACACAAACATTCTCAATTTACATTTTTAATCAATATAGTAATATGCTATAGAAATAAGACTGTATGAATTAATTCACAAAACATATAGTATTTTATTAAAATAATATATTATTTCCTTAGTATTTTTAAATTTTATATTTTCTATAAAATTATTTTTGTATTTTTAATCCTAAAAAAGGGGACATTGTGGGGCATGTATAGTCTCAACCATACTCTATAAATCATAATTAATTTATTCTCATAAATACCATTGTTTTTTTACTAATGATAATACGTTAAGTGAATTTCAAGAAATTAATATTCATTGCAATAGTTATTTTGGAATTATTTTCATGTTATTAATATAGAAGAAATATACATTAAAGAGCTCTAAATGTTTTTGAATGTTTTTTGAAACATTGTCCATACCCTATATTGGTATGTCTAACGTAAGGAATGTACCCTTTGTTTCAAAGCATCATTTATAGATCCTAAACACTACACAATTATGAAATGATGGTTAAAGAACCCTATATTAGGAGGGAATAATATGTTTTTAAGAAGGGTGACTATGGATAAGGAATCTTACAAAAGTAATGAACCCTATTTTTGAGGAATCAAAAATATGGTACATCAACCATACTTTTATGATCGACCCTACTTTTATGATGAAAACTATGTTATCAGCCCAATGTTTGAAATTTTTTCATTTTATGTAGGATCCATTTTTTTACTATTCATCAAAAGATATTTTTAAATATTTAATTTTATTTTAGATTTCTACAATGGTAATGAAAGAAATAATGTTTGATTGAAATCTATTTTTTGATCAATTCAAAGTACCATTATGATTATTTCCAATAGCTATATTAAATGTAAAAACTCACATACACTTGTATGGGAAGTTATGAATCTCCTAGTAGATTCAAAATTTGAATATATGTGATATATCAAGAAACATCATTGGATTTTCACACCCAAAATAAAAGTTTTTTCTATATATTTGATCAAATAGTTTTCATGAAAAAACTGTAGATATATGACTTTCGGTGGGATATTTTTTTTACAATGAGAATATCTTATGTAAATATATATTTTTTTTCAGATCTAACACAGTGAATGATACTCTTAATTATTTTTTGAATGAGGCTACACATTGATGTTATAGTTTTCAAACTCTCACTGCCACTTATATGTTTCTATTAATTCTTGAAGATCATTTGAAAGAATGACATCATTGATGTTATTCCTACTTGAATATTCTTATCAATAAAGAAGATCCATATGATATCATTTTATACTAATATAACTGTCATGTTCAATCTAAACCAAAAAAAAATATTATTTTGATTTTTTGGAGTTTTTCACTCCTTAGATTCCATTGTGATAGAGTGTCAGCTTCTCAGACTAAGATGTGGAGAACCAATTTTTGTAAGAGAAATAGAAGAATCTTCTTAGATTTATTGTAATGATTTTAACTACCTATACTTTGTTTTTATGGGATTTTCTATTGATAGTAATACCTTTATAGTGAAAAATCACCTAGCTCTAAAACAGAGCATTGGTGGAGTGACATCGGGGATCATTGTTCCCCAAAAAACTATAAAAATTACATTGTTCTTATTTTCTGTTTATCCACTACTCGATTAAATATAGTACAAAATGCTTCATATATTTAATAATCCTGAAGAAAACATAAAATCCAGAATCTATGATGTTTATGAAAAATCCACAATTCACCCCCTCTTATGAAACTTTGAATTTTTATGACTTATCAGTTTAATAGTAATTGGTTTCATGTCTATATTCACCTTCTCATGATTATGGAAATAGAACAGAATGAACATAATATATTAATAAATAATTAAATTTTAAAATAGTTTAATTTATTTAATGAACCTTATGACATTAATAAAATGTAATGAGATTAACCTAATGAGTTATTAAATGAAATTAGTACTACATGGTCTTAAATTAAATATGAATATAAGTATAAGGTTCCAATTTCATATGGAACTGTTCATCTTTATAGGAGTGGTCAGACATGATCTATCCTAGGATTCCCAAGGGAAGGCCATGAGCACTCAGAGGACACCATTCTGATTTAAGGAGCCATTTTCCAAGGGAGATACCTATACAAGAACATGGACCTTGTCTACTAGGGGATTCCCATCATGGTGTTATATGATCTCTTTTCTATCTCATAAAAAAATAGGATTCCATAGATACACTCCTTAGATCCATCTTGATTTCATTAGACACTTGGCGCCATTGAATCACCCCATAGGGCCTAGTCATGATTATCTTGACATTACTTTGGATGAGCTCCATGTACATAGTTAGATACATTTATAATGGAATGCCTTGGGTGTGCCCTTTAGATTACATTTAGACCCTTTATTTCACAAATATATGAGTTACTACTATGAGTTGGCTTGACCCCTAAATTCAAGGATTCCTTGTAGTAACCTTGGATCATTATTATTATTATTATTATTAATTCAGTTATATCGACACATTCAAGTGATTTATGAATATAAGCTGATGTTAAATGAACTAATTGAATGATATCATGTTCAGAGTCATTGTGAGCTGATGTTGATGCAGGTAAGAGTTAATATTCTATAACTTCATTACATTTATATATACCAAAACACTACTCAATTTATATTCACAAACTAGATTATATATAGATTATTTTTTGTGTCCTACTATGATTTATCCAACACCATATCCAGTCCTTCATTGGTACCCTGTAATATTATATGAGCATAGTTACGGAAAATGGTAAGAATACCACAATAGAACTAAATTGATTTATTTCTTAAATAAGATGGGGATTGGTGGTACATGATTGTTCCAGTGCTCAGGATGTTTGGATACATTTTGGAACTTTTCATTCATTTATATATCATTTATTGTACCTACTTTCTACTACCTTGTATAATTATTTTCCTCGATTAGAGAGTCATTTCATTACACCATATTCATTTTTATACATAATTTTTCAGATTTTGTTTTGATTTTTATCAGTTGTTTGATTATTCTTACATCCACCATAAGAATTTTTATTATTATTGTCCACTATTTATAAATATATTCAATCTCTATTGTGATCCTCTCTAACCAGATGTAATAGTCACCCTATTATCACACCCTATAACATTAATATAAGTCATAAGGATTTGGAATATGGTAAAACGTGCTAGAGGCCACGCTTCCCACTGAGTTTGGCTGCTCAAGAGTGATCTAGGTTAGAGATATTACATTGGTTCATCTCATCAAGTATTAGATTATGTGTGTAATATATATTTAATATAACCAAGTTAAGATGTAAAATTATATGGTATCAATAATTTTCATTAGAGAAAAAAAGGGAATCTAGTCTAGGGAAACACTAAAATGTGATTATTGTAAAATGGATCACTATCTTCCTAGGGGATTCATGAATAATTAGCTATAATTGGGGGTGGTGGTAAGAGTCCCACCCACGTGGTGTAAACCCAAAGTGACTACATTGATAGGTGGAAACTATAACCTACTGGGTTTCATACCAAATCAAAATAAAAGGTATTTATATAAGGTTTTATTATTTTCATTTATAATTATACGAAGGATAATAGGTAAACATTACTGTATCTTATGTTAAACCGATGTTCGAATAATTGAATAATATGTTGCATAGGTCTAACCAAACGTTTCATTTCAAGATTAATTTGTTATATTAATATAATTGTTTACACTGATAATATTTGATATGATCATTACACAAACTATCATCTTTTATTTTATTGTATTTTTTATAAATAATATGAGTTGTAAAAAATGAATATGGTGGAAAAAAAAACTTATCCCATTTATAAACTAAAAATATTGGGAGATAGTATAAAAAAATATGATGTCTATTTTTATTTTGGTATCTCATGTTATGAATAATAACTTTAACTATGTCAAATCCAAATTTTCCTATAAAATTAAATTCACCATATATAGACATTCATAAAATGATAACAACTAGCCTTTTGGGGATTTTCATTCAATTAATGGTCTAACCATAGTGCAATAGGGTAATAAATTCATTTTTTCATGCATAAGGAATGAACATTTCATCATGGTCATGTACTATTTGGAATGTGAAGTGTATAAATGATTTTTAGTTATATTAAATGTACATATTTGATGTTTAGTTATTAATGATAACACCCATGGATATAATGGTCACATCTCTATTATATAACTATTATTTTATATTTTTTGGATTATTTTTCATTACAATATGTCCATTAATCATTTTATTTAATTTATTGATTT
The DNA here is from genome assembly GCA_963277665.1 of Viscum album. Classification (NCBI taxonomy): domain Eukaryota; kingdom Viridiplantae; phylum Streptophyta; class Magnoliopsida; order Santalales; family Viscaceae; genus Viscum; species Viscum album. The sequence goes on from OY728122.1 coordinate 2,099,788,979, forward strand.
ATTATTAATGAACTAGAACTATAAACTTATATCTTATATGTAATATCAATGAGTAGGATTAAAAGAGATTTAATATGCATGGTTAAGTAATGGAGATGGAAATTAGATGTGAATATGAATGTCCTACCATACATAAATGGTTTCTTAGGAATTATTCTTTGTGATGTTATTTAGAATGGATGGATGATATTGAGAAATAAAACAAGGTGGAAAATATTTTAGATTTTAACCATCAAATGTCTTAAGTTTAGCATATTGAATGGGATGACATAAATTAAATATATTTATTTTAATATATATATCCAAATAGTGAACAAATTCTCAAAAAATGATGAAAATGTTGACAAATATATCGATACATCAATGGAAAAAATTACATTTTAGTTGGGAATTTAGAAACACATTCAAATGTATTTTACTAATTTCAAATAAATAATGCATATTTGATAAAATTGTTCTAGCTAGAAAAAATATCAAAACATTCCGAATATAAAGGTGAAATGAGGAATTCTTAAATCAAACCTCAAATAGTGAGGTCAATTTTTGGATAGAACTTATATATAGTGTATTTTTTAGTTTAAGTTCTCCCCTAATTGTTTTCCACTGATTACATAATATTAAAATTTTGTGGATGAAGATTTATTTTGATTGGGATGTAACATGATTTTAATTTTTATAAATTTTCATCCTTATAGAATGATGTGGTTTTTTTATTATGTCAAATAGAACTCTGGTATGTAAAAAATCACATGATACACAAGAGGATATATCTCTATATTATTTCATTAAAATACACTATAGTAAATGAATAATGAATAAGATATATAATATCATCCTAATTACAATTTATTAATGAACAAAATTAAATAATAAGGATACAATCGTGAATCAATTTTCAATATGGTCACACATTAGAATCATATTATTGAGTTTTCCTACAAAAATAATATATTATTTTGAAAATATGATTGATATTTGGGCATAATTTCATATATGTTTTTAGGGAACCGTATAATGTAGTATATAGGTAACTGATATATGAATATATATATTTATTTTTTGTACAAATTGAAAATGTGTACATTAATATTGTGGTATCTGACGTTCATACGATATGTAAATGTTACAAATGTATTTTAAATAATATATTTGATATGAAAAAATATATAATTAAAATATGTAGAATATTTCAAGATTATAAAGTAAAAAATATGATCATTGATTGAATATATATTAGTTTTATTGTATAATATTTAATTTTTCTATATAATATGAATTTTTTAATTCAAATTTAAAATAATTATAATATTAGTTTAATAAAATGAATTAAATTTTTTTAATGAGAGTGTTAAAATTATTCAATTTGCAATATATTTGTTTTTGTAAAAAGAAATATTGTAATAAATATTTATATAATGAAAAATGCGGTAAAAAAATGTAAATATGACATGATATTTATTTAAAATATGAATATTGTTATATATTTATATTTTAGGGAACATTTATTGGACATATAATTATATTTTGATATTATAATATACATTACCCCACATAACTCAATCAACTCACATTACCTATATGTGATTCCATGTCCACCCATCACATACATCATGTTTCCAAATAAATATCCTTCATTTTAATTTATAAAAGATACCTAACATTACCCAATATATAAAATTTCATATATAAAACCATACTATACACAAATTCAATTACATATATTTCATTCTCAAATTTTTTATCTCCTAGTTACATGAAGAGGTCTCAATGTCAACAAAAAAGGCCACAAAGTGATAAAGTGATATCTTAAAAGTATGTAATTCTATATTAATTTCTTATTTGTTTATATAATTATTCCACCTTTTAAGAATTTAGATTAATATCATAAATAAAAAACTAAATAAAATATATTTATGTAATAATTTTATAATAAATAAGTATTTTGTGATTTATAACTGATATTTTATTACATAAAAATTGTGTTTGAGTCCGTTTAACAACCTACATGGATAGTAATAATCTATTTTAATAATATAAATATGGAATTTTTAAAAAAATACACACTAAAAAATTATGTTTCATAATATTAATTATAGTTATTAATATTATAATGATCTTTACTATTATGGGTCGAGGATTTAAGAGGCAATTTCAATTTTTTAGCATTTGATCATAACTATTTTGAGAAGTGAGATTTGGATCAAAATTCTATAAGTTTTAAATATATATTATTTTTTTTAGATGTATTCAGGGGTTTATGAGGTGTGTTTAGGGATTAGGGGATGATTGGAAGTAATGGTCAACTGTAACATTTTATATAGTTACCAGCATGTATATGGTATAGGGTCTCTGGGTTCATAATGGGTCTATTAGAGAGTAAGTATCCTATAGAATTATATTGGGTGGCTGGTGGAAATTTATCAAGTGGACAATATGGTATCATGTACCAACCTATTTTAATTGTGTACCGAATTGTATTTTGATTTATTTTTTTAATAACTAGCTGACCCATCAATTCATGATCATCCTCCCCTTCTTCTTATTTACTAATGTATAAACTTTTGAGGCATAATTGGAGATACTATCCCTATCCATTTCTTCCACTTATGTACATTTGTATCTTACATGGTTTTATCGTTTATCGAGAGATATTTCTCCACATCAGATTAATGTAAGCTCCATCCTCCGTCTTGTGTAACTGTATTCATTGTTTCTTCCTACTTTTGGATTGTTTCATCTATGGTTTTGATGATTATTTCATCAAATCCTGGTGTAATAATCTTGTGGCAATATATATTTTTATTACGGGGGTATGATATTTCTATATAAGGGAAATAATTATAATTTAAATCTATTTAAATATTGGTATATCACATGATGGATTTTTTTAGGTTTTTGGTCATATTGACTTGGGAGTGGTGACTCATTGAGTGTCATGTGACGTGGATTTAGTTTTTAGGAGTAGAAGAGTCCCACCACAGGATGATTCTAGGTTATTTTTCATGGTATTCATAATGATATATCACTCTATATGATTTCAATAATTAACTATACCAGAATATAATTAGATAATTAATTATAAATCACTATAATTAATTATAGAGGCATCTGGTTGTTGTATATGGGAACTGGAGCATGGTGAGGTTTTTTTTTGTTATTGATGATGATGGAAATCATTATGTGGGAAGGTTAATCCATTTTTTGGTAGTTGTTACAATTAATCAATAAACAAATACAGGTCTAAATGTGGATCACATTCCTGGGGATCATTTATGAGTCTGGAAATTTTTTATGTGGCTAGTTGAGTCTTGGATTTTGTGATGGGAATAAGTAAATAATTTTAAAAGTGTATTTGGTGTCAAATGCATGTGTTTGTATTTAAGATACCCTTGACATCTATGAAGAGAAGGGATGAAATATATTTAATTGATTAAAACCCAGTGAAACCGGCCTTAGATCATGATATTAGTCCTGTATAGAATTGTGTGTACCATACTGAGTTAGAGGATGAGATTCTAGGAGGTTATCCCTTATGTAATGAACCAATTTGTGTATACCTTGGGAATTATATGGGAGATTCTATGAGAATAACATGGGTGATGGGTTTTAATAAGTAATCTTATTATAATATTATTTGAATAAAGTCATATATATACATATTATATCATCTTTAATCAATATGAAATATGATATATATATATATATATATTACCATACCTAAAATTATTAAAATTTCATATCTATTGAACACATTGAAAAATTATTTATGGCGATCAATGGAAATAAACCTAATGAAATCATTTATAATGATAGTAAAACAACCACTAGGATATCCACATACTATGAAAAGACCCACAAAATCAAAAGGTGTATTAACACCTTCATCTCAATAATAAAATGATATGTGGGATTGAGAGTGATTTAGCTATGAATTTTCTAAGTAACCACCACAAAACAAGAGGTTATAATCCCTTTATTTTGGTTTCCATCATCAAATGAAGGGAGTAGAATTTGGAATTTGAAATACATGAAAATTTTAATACATTATGATAACATATGCTTATTGAGTATATTATTGACTAAAAATTGTAAATGATTACAATCAATTAAAAAATCTACACATGAATCAAATATATTATTCTTAACTAAATAAAATTGTAGGGAATATGTGGTTATATACATTCACTTTTTTTCCCTTATCACCAACCTATCATACACGGTGACATATTCAAATTATATGTTATCATAAATAACTCTTCATGTTATAACGTTATCTATAAATTAGTTTATATCATAAAATATTATTTACAAAATTTATTTAATATCTACCAATATACCATTGGAATTAACATCCCCTATTATATTAATAAAAACAAAAGAACTAATTTTGAATCCATTCAAACTCTTTTTTATATGTTTTAACATTCTCTATTTATTTTATAACATATTTTATTTTAAATTTTATTAATTATTCTAAAGCTCAACTATGTTACCCCATGACACTTTATTATTTTGAAAAAATATATAATATCACAATTTCATAGGAATAAGAAAATATATTCCTATAGAAATATATCATTGTTTCTCCAGCTATAAATTTGATAGGTTACCAATAGATTCAAATCTCTATATGACCAAATATAGTACAATATATATCATATAAATCTTATTTATGAAAATATTATCTCTATATTTATGACATAGAGTGACTACATGATATGTGTGGTGTTAGTATTTTATAGACTATCTCTTAAATTAATGACTCTCTAAAACAGACTCACTAGAATTTATTATTACCTCACAAGTTATTCGTCAATGTAGTTGAGTACATAACATGCAACTCAACAAAGAATGGATATGATTTTACTTTAAATATCTAAAAAATGTACCTAATTGTATTTACTCATTGTATGAGTGGATAATACCTTATTTTTTGAACACCAATCAATAACATGATCAATAACATAACAAACCACTCACTGATTAGATAATCTTAATGGCCAGTGTAATAATGTTATCAAATAATAAAGGTTATAATTATTCATATCTTGTAATTCTAAGTCAATTCTGATTAATAATAAACATATACCCCATAATATATCATTGAACATAGTACATTACATGTGATACACTTTTATTGGTCAGTCCAGATAATAAGATTCGACTTATTACATAATGAGTCTATTCTGTATATATTTTATATAGTTCTTTAATTTATTACTTGATTATATTGATGATATTTTTATGATATCATAAAAAACATTATAATTAAATATTATTATCAATTTGAGAAAATTAGTTTTTATACTCTATGGGGATAATTATTATTTCACATCAGGATAAATATACATGTGATAGAAAATAACGATAATGTGGGATTTTCCATTTTGGTAACATGATAAATTGTATATTCATGAAAACAATTAAGATCACATAAAAAATCCATACATATGTAACCATCTAACATATCATATATGATATAAAATTTAATAACCCTAACATTTTATGTATTTTAAGGGGTTCTGTTAAGCTCAGTACATATTTATGTAATTCATACCATAACTATATGCGACTACGTGATTATACCTTTCCTCAAAACTATTTTGTGACTAACATCTAAAAATAAATATATCATAAATAATGATGATATTAATGAATATTATACATAATATTAAAATCCTTCATCACATTTTAACGCCATAAATACAATAAATTAATTGATGTAATTAATTATTTTTCCATCATAAAACTCTCCCTAACACCGTAATTATTATTATAAGAACACATTACTTCATAATTTCCATTAATTATTTATAATGCCCTAACCCCAACTATCCAGATTCGGTGAATTTTTATTTATCATTGGCTTGATCATAAATTATCAAGTCCGGAAATACCAATTAGTTTAGTAACCTTGGAAATACTAGAAACATTAATAAGGTTTACATTACATCAAAAAATGGAAAACTACAACAACATTGTTTCCATAGACAACACTGTGATCCCATAAACTATCCAAGGAGGTCAGTCATAATATACTTCTTTGAATCCTGGAAAAAAAACATAGAAATGGGTGAGCTCAGATGCTCAGTAAGGATAAAATTATAGCATAAACTTTCATAAATTAGAATAAACATTTAAGACAATGTATAACTAAAAAAATCCTTTTAAACATTAACTTCAGCATAATATGGAAAAAATAGAATGAAATAATTCCATTTACTTATTCACATGGATATTATATTAGTCGAATAACCACAAGAAATATTAATAACCACTTTCATAATGATAGAATGCATAATGTCAAACTATCATAATCACATAGTCAATGCCTTGAGAGAAGACTACAAATAATATTTTGTCAAGGCCTTATTCCAAGACACTAGTTTGTCTCATGAGACCTACCAATGGATCGAGGATCTCTAGTGTGCTCCACCTGTCACTTACTAAGTCCAATGCATTCCTCATATAAAAAGTTGAAATATAACATAAGAATTCTTATTAAAACTAGCATACGAAATGTCAATACTTTATCCACAAACCATGTATGGTATAAAAATAGTACATCCATAGTCAAACATAACTCATTAAATAAAACAATGAATATTTTATTGTAACATATTAACCTCAATTGAGAATAATGAAGGATATTGACAAAAATGAAAATAATCATCAAAACTATTTGAGAGAAATATCCCCCTTTTTCAGGAAAACATTTATAAGTCACACTATATGTCAAGAAGCCACTTAAAAATAGATTTTTGAATTAAATTTTCTCATACAACTTTTAGGCTTTTAAAAGGAATTTTTATTTGATATCTTTAATTTCCATTTAAATAAATCCTTATAAATATTTATAAAACATGGCCATTAATGAGAAAATTTTTGAATAATAAATCATTAAAACATTTTAAAATGATATTTTAGTTAGAGTTCCTCACCAAAATAGAGAAACATGTAAAAAACGTTTTAATTAATGATAATAGAAGGATTCATGATATACTATGTCAAAGTACATTATATACACCATATAAAAGTGATTTGGTGTATAACAACAAAGAAGTCACAATGGAATGTAATTTGAGATGAAATATCTTATAAAGACTGTATCCTTAGGTTAAGGATAAATAAATAACATAATTATTTGTGACAAATATAAATACACTCAATATTATTTCATCTTCAGTGTAAATCAATCATAGTACATTCACCCATATTCTTGAAAAGACAACACCAATGAATTTAATATTTAACTCAACAAATGGAGATTGAGATAAAATTACTCTTATCAAGTTCATATAGATGACTTGAGAAATTATAAATGGATTGATTATGTGTATCAAAATTATATCCACAGAAATGGTAGTGGAAATTATGACATAAGAAAATGAATAGTGATTCCACACATAATCTTGGAGTAAAATAAACAATGAATTATGCGTAAAGCCGAATGAGTGGAAAATGTAATTTCAAATTCCCTTATCGATTTGGTAACATAAGAAACATACACCCATGAAATAAGGATCACACAATGATGATTTAAATATCAATAAATTAAAGTATATTACACAATGAATACACTCATGAACAGTACACAATACACCACATCCAATAAATAAGTGGCAAACAATAGAAATATCACAGAATTAAGAGTGATATAAGAAACCCCTTACTTTGTACTTTTTTTGTGGTATAGGGTAGGTTAAGCTCATTTATAATGTTGAAATAATTTTTATTGAATTATACAAGAATCATATACATTAATATGAAATCATATATGATCTTTTAACATTTATTTATTAATAATATCTTACTATTATTGTCGTTTCGGGTGTCAATGGATTCGTTTTCCGTTATATTCTTTGTTATGTGAGCCATATTTGTTATGGAGGAGATGTATAATATTAATATCCAGAATTATGTCATGTCTCTAAATATTATTTTTAATCATCAAATGAAATTTTTCTTAAATGGATACGATGGGGAATGAATCTCATCGCGTTCATGGAGACGGTAATCCGTACGTACACACAAGGAAAAATATCATTATTTTGATATTAAAATAACATATAATTGGATGGTATATCATATATAAAGAATTTTTATCATGTTATATTTATTATTTACATTAATTACACATCATTATTATACCCATCAAAATAATAATGTATTGAATAACAATTACACCACGACATGGAGATGGTAATATGTATGTACGCACGTATGGTGATATGTCATTCAAAGGATGGATAGAATAATGAAGATGGTTGTACCATATTTATAATAACATCACACCATATAGAAGATACAGAGGTTACTATTTTATAATGTAAATAACAAGAAAGAACAAGTGGATGAAGAAAATAACTTGAAAGTGGGTGGTGGAATTATTACCTCTTCTACTGGTTCTTCCTTTTGATTTGATGAAAATGGATCCTTAAGTTGTATTTCTGACCAATTTAAGGCCACTATGATGATGTGAGGGAAGTTGAGAGAATATTTGGGTAGGGTTTTTATGAGAAAAAAGGAATTGAAGGTGTCAATTAGAGAGAAGGAGAAGTGCCCTTTTATAAGAGGGGTTAGTGGCATCTTAGGAAAATCTAGAAATATTATTATATAATAAAATAACTTTCGGTTTATAATAGATCCAATGTATTTTATGTAATTAATAATGCGGGTATGGGTCAAAAACCACTCATAAAATATGCTTTAAACAGGCTTGGGTCACTATATTAACCTTAATGTTTAGATTTAACTCTTAGTTAAATAGTTTCACATTTACCATGTCGCTTTGTATTTTTATATTATATAGTTCATAAACATAATATATACTTCCAAGTGAACCTCAAGGGGTTCATTAATGATGAACCTATCATTATATAAGCCCTTTTTCCGATCCTCATATTTTTAGGAATAGAATATCAAATAATAATATAATATTTATTTAAAAAACTAATTTATGTCAATTTTTGAAACTATTTAATAAATGATTTTTTTAAAGTTATAAAAAATTTATTAATTAGAAATAAATTCATTTAAGCTATCAAAAAATATCATATTAACCTATAAAATTATTTTATGTCATCAAAACATTCAATTTATATTTATTTTAACATTTAAAATACCATTTACTTGATTCTTTCATTAATAAGGAAAATAATGCATCATCATTGTGTCATAAATAAATTTAATTATTAAATGTATAAAAAATATAAATAAAATACGATTATGTAGGAAATATTTTTATCTTTCTAATTAATATTTATAGTCTAATAGATAACATGTATAACCCTATGTAAAAATTGTTTTACTAAAAGATATATGCTTGTGTCATTTTTGTATTTACTTTAACTTAATTAATATAAGGTGTCACTATCATTTCCAAGTGTCTCCATGGGGTCCCAAAATAGACCCAAATATCCCCATGGTCGTAAATGTATAATCAAATAGGATTAGGACATGTTTTATGGTAATTTAATATTATTATAATATTATTGTCTTACCCTTATTTACCGGATTTACCCTTTAACAATGGTAAATAAAATATTACAGAAGTAATTTTTCAAAATGTCTAAAAATAAAAGTTACCTATTTACAAAATTTGAACCTCCTAATTCTAATTATGAAATCCACTTTTCTAAATTCAAAACACAGTAGTGGAAGAAATTAATTTAAAATTAATTCCTGTTGTCAAAACAAAGAGCGTGTTTTTTAAGAAATAATAACTATTAAATGAGTGACACTTGTTTATGTATAGTTTAAATGTGAAATTACATAAAATTACCAATATTAGATTAAATGGTAAAAATATATTCTAATTATACTTTAAAACCTCTCAATAGTAAAATTTTTCACTATAAATTATTTGGATTGAAAATTTTGTTTTTAATTAATGTTTAGTATTTTTCACTATTCATAAAAATATGAATGTTTTCTAAAAAATGACAAAAATATACCTTAGGCTAATTTAGATATTATGAATCCAAAAATGAAGTCCATTTTGAATGATCAAATTTATAATATTTCAAACCGTGGGTATTAATATTCATAACGGCTACTTTGATTGGTAGTGGTGTGTTAGAATCTTAAAGTTGCATACAATGAAAGCTATTGCATTATTCAAAGTGAAACGTACAATGGAAGCTTGGGGTGTTACATTCTCCCCTCCTTAAAAAAATTTCATCTTCACAATTTTTAAAATTGGTCTTGGGAATATAATGGAAATTACAACATCGGAAAAAGAGTCAATAAAACTATCACTTTAAAAGAAAGTAAGAGAAGTAAAAAGGTCAGCCATCATAACCCATACATGGATTCCATGTAGGAAAACATGGATATGGAAGATAAACTAAGTGTCATGTTCTGATGGATAAGGATAGAAAACATGAACAGGAGAATTTTAACAACAAGAAAACCACAAAATTGTGATGGAAAAAATGGTCATTAGTCTCTCAGTATGAAAAGAAAACGTACAACAATTTTTTTGTTTTAATTTACATTACATAAATATGACGAAATCATTAATGAGATTGACTAAGAACATAAAGAGATATAATTAATTTTTATGTAGAGTTTCATTCTTTAATAAATTTTTACCACTAACTCATTTTTCAAAACAATGAGTATTCAAGAACACTTGGTCATACTGGAAGAGGTAGAATAAAATTCTATAGAATCACATGATCCACAAAGGATAAAGTATATATTCACCTTGTCTGTAAAGATTAATCAAAACCAAAATGGTTAGTATAAGATCTGATGATCCCCCAAAAGGACATTCCATTAGAGAAAGAAACATTAATCTTAATTTCTAAAATTAAACCAACAATACCCCAAAGTTAAATAAATACCATTAAATAAAATATTGTACTTAAAATACATCAATATAATCCAAACTAACATTGAAACCCAAAACATAGAATAATTTGGTTATATAGTCTTCCACGTTAAATTTTGTCTCCAAATGACATCAACTACTCATAAAGTCACATACATAAAAGTAATTAAACTAATCACATATTCTCTATTATAGGTTTATCATTTCC